>OV702298.1:160009735-162509735 GCA_916181665.1 Avena sativa | reverse complement strand
CACTGATAGATTCAACATCCATAACTTCATTAGGTAGCAAACACATCAGGTGACCACTAATACAAGTTTTAGGATAGGGAACCAACAAGGTTCCAACAAAAGACAGTTTGTGATACATTAAACAACTAAGTAGAGTGCTTCTTCTTGGCTTGCTGACCACAAGTACCAGCAGCCCCAGATTTCTTCTTGCCCCCAAGGTTCAAGCTTGAGGAGCCATTCCCCTTGCTGGTGCCTTTGGAAGGAGCCTTAACTGCCACTTCAATGGCCTTCCCTTTCTTGGGAAGCCTCTTATCCAGGTCACCATCCTTTACCTTGCAGAAAGAAGCAGCAAATTTTTTAACCACTATAGGATTTAAACATGGAGGAGCAGCATTACAAGTCAGATAGTCTGAAATTGAGCAGTTTATGTGACTTTTGAAACCTCCATTTAATTCAACAATTCTAGGACTTCTTCTCACCTCATATTCAACTAGAGGTTCCTTGCCCTTCCTCTTTCTAGAAGGAGTGGAAGGAGAGCAGGAGGAATGCTTGTCCTCAATGCCCAGACAAGAGGGTGCCATCTGTGAAATGCTTTCATTAGGAATGATAAAAGAGATTGAATTCTCCTCAACAATAGGTTCTTTAATAATTTCCCATAAGGGGGAAGTAAGAAAGCTCTTGACCCAATTGAACTTCTCAGGTGTAGCAAGCATGAGGGTAATAAAATTAAACCGACTTACAGGAATTTCACACATGAGTGAGTCCTTTGAAGAAGAATCCTTTTGAATATGGGGGGCAAAGTAACTTTCCCAGAGCTCTAGACCTTGTTGGGAAAAGCCTTGCTTTGCAGCATGAACATCAGGGATGGAAACAAAAGTTCTGACCATTCCAACCTGGAGGTGAGCTTCATTAGGGGATAGGAGGTGTTGGTCCTCCAGCATCCAATCATTATTTTCTCTAGCCTCAGCACCAGTGTCCATGGGAATCTCCACCATTCCATCTTCATCAAAGTTAGCTTCATCCTCCTCCAAGTAATTTTGAAGGATGTTCTGCAGGCCTTCCCCAATGCTAACTCCCTGAGGCTCTTCAAAAGCTGCAGGCTCCTCAGCAGCTGCAGGATCAGCATTCACAGAGTCTTCATCATATGACTCCCAATCATTGACAAGAATAGCACCAGTAACTGCACTGTTAACATCCCAAGGGGGAAGGTTATGATCATCCACAGGCATATCTTCACCAGGAGCAACCACATGGCCTTGAACTGGGGCAGCAGCAGCTTCCCAAGGATCCCAACCCTCATCGTTAGCCCCACCAGGAGCAGGGTCTTGCACAGGTGCCAACCACTGACCCCAACCACCAGCCTCACCAACATGAGAATGTGGGGGAGGTGGAGGAGGGGGATCTAGGGCCCAAGGACAGGAAGGGGATGTGGGTCCTCATTGTCAGTAGGCAGTGGGTCCTCTTCAGGTGGGCCCCCCCAAGCAAGTCACTCTGCAAAACTTCAACAAAAAAGGTCCAAGATTCAGTCTCCACCAAGTCACCGATAGTTAACCTGACACTCTTGGGGATTTCCACCAGGTCGGTAACACGAATTTTCGCTAGGATCCTTCCCTTATGGTCCTGGTCCCTCTACCAAAGAAGAACCTTCCCAATATCAGCAAATACAACATTCAGATCTTCAGTGTAGCAGTGGTCCAGGGGTGGGCCAACTAGCATCACCCAACACTCATTGTTGAACTGAGTTCGCCGCCAATTTTCCCCCTCGTTGTGCTTAACAAAAGAGACATGCACATCCTGGAAAGGGATAGGACTGGCCGTGATGCGCCTGTCCCTGTTGCTAACATGATGAAATTGCACATAGGCAACCCCAAAAGGACAGGCCTGAACATCCCGAAAATGCACCCGAGCCTCAATATTGAGGAAATCAACAAGAACCTCCCGAATATTCATAAAAGGGACCTGACCAGGGGGGAGGGGATTAATGGTAGCGACAGCATACTATTCATGCGCCTTCGACCGACGCGGAACCACCACCCTCTTGACGCGGGTTCTTCCAGCCACATGCAGCACTTGAAAGCCATTCGGAAAGAACGGCGCAGGATCAATCGAAATGTTGGCCATAAATCTAGGTTTCGCCGGCGACGAGCAAGTCAGGGTTGGGGTTTCCGCAGGCTAGGGATTTGAGGGGACAGGGAATCGAGCAGTTGTTTTTTGCAATGAAATGGAGAATTCCTTAAAACCGTTGTACACAGTGGGCCAAAAATATGGGTTTTGCAGGGCCTTGAACCACCCAATGTAAGAGTTGTCGGGCCACAAACATTTCGGGAATGATGGAAATTTCAAAAAAGAAATAAGACCAAGGAGTTTAAATGTCGCGTGATTAGCGCCACCTTTTGACCCGACCGGCGTTACCACAGAATTAACACCGCTATCAGCGAGAACCTGTGCATAAGACCAGCGTTGATTACTCGGGATGTTATCACACTTACTGCTCCCAGCAAGATCAGACGAGGAATCCGCAACCGCAGTCGGAAATTTGAGCCGTTGGAAAACTGACCGAACATTTTTGCCCTGCTTCAACAAAGGAGATTTTTTGGGGCTTTTCTTTTTGTACGTGACAACCTTCCAATCACCAGCAGATTCTTTGTAAAATTCCTTTTCTTAAAATATCCAATTTGGACCACCATTGCCCCAAAGATTAACATGAACCACAAATGACTCACACGAAAATTTTGAAATATTATAGATTTCAAAACCCACCGCTCTTGAAGCAACAGAGAAACGAAAAGTTCTATCTTGCAGAGGTCTCACTTGGAATTTAGAAGCCAAACCACAAAAACAAGCTTGGAGAGCAAGACCAACCGTATGGATATCCAATTTAAAATTTGCTCTTCCAAAAGAACAAACCAGATAGAAAGGATTCTTTCTAAAACCACCAAGAAAGTTAACTTGATGCCTGAACTTATCGAAAATCTTCTTCTCAAATTCCTGCCCTAATGAGAAATCCAGGCAGGTCGATTTGTCGATGCATCCTCCTGAAGAATCTCCTTAGGAAAATCCTTGGTGAAATCCAGGGTTTTTGGCACTATCTTCTTAGCATTGAGAGAATTTTTTTAACCGAAGAGCTAGGCAAGATCCGAGTGCCAACAACAACCCTTTAGACTTGAAGATCAATAGAAACACCAGTTGCCACGACCTCACCTTGGATCAAATATCTAGCATCAATGACCACCTCATTGTGGTTGAGAAGAACTAATCTGTTTGCACTTGGGAAAAGCAACAAATAACCTATAGAAGGCTCCATATCATCAACAGACAAGGAGAAGCAAAGAGCATGCCATTTAAAACCAGTGTCCTCATCTGTTCCAGAGATGGTAGGAGATCTACCAAGAAAACCAGATGAAGGCACCAAGAAATCATTGGCCCGAGAGAGGTGAGAGGGGAACCTCAAAACAGATCCAATAAAGATCTTCTCCCCATTTCCCAAACATCTTCCCTCAAGAGGAGAGCCTTTGGCATTGAGAAGAACGAGCCAAGAATCAGCCGAAAGAACGATTGATCCCTCAAGAAACTTACCACCCATGGTCACACCAGAGTAGGTGATCTTCCAACAACCCCCTGAGGATTCCATGTAGATCCCACGCCGGTGAGAGGCCGGCGAAAGCCGGAGGCCGACCAACGGTCTCCTCAGAGGAGCCTCATGCCTCGGAAATCGTGCGGGTTTCCACTTCCCCCATCTCTCGTTTTTATCCCTCCTCGCCTATAAGAAGCCCACGATGCAGAAACCCTAGCCACCCGATCAAAACTCCACGAAACTGTCTATAGCCGCCGCGACCATCATCCCTAGATTGCGGGGATCTGAAGCTCTTCCCGACACCCTACCAGAGGGGAGATCATCCGGAGGCCTTCTTCTTCATCATGCTATCCTCCGGTATGAAGCGTGAGTAGTTCCACCTTGGACTATGGGTCCATGTAGTAGCTAGATGGTCGTATCTCCTCCTTGTGCTTCCATGTATAGATCTTGTGAGCTCCGTTCATGATCAAGATCTAATCTATTTGTAATCATGCATGTTGTGTTTGTGGGGATCCGATGGATATTGAGATTACTATGTCAGATTGATTAATGGTTTTGTCTATTTGATTCTATCATGTCTGTGTTGTTTGTGATCTTGCATGCTCTCCGTTGTTAGTAGCTATCTTGGCCAAGTTGTTGCTAGTGACCCCAAGAGGCAGTATTTATGCTCGATAGTGGGTTCATGCCTCTAGTTTCCAAGGGAAGTGACAGAAATTTCTTCGGTTGTAGATGTGTTGTTGCCACCAGGGAGAAAACAATGGTCTCTTCTTCATGGAACAAGTGGATTGTTTACCTTACACACTTTGCTTAAAGTAGTTGTTTGTTGCTTGTAACTTAATACTGGAGGGGTTTGGATGATAACCTGAAGGTGGACTTCTAGTCATAGATGCAGTTGGATGGCGGTCTATATATATTGTTGTATTGCCTAATCGAATCTCAGTGGATATTTTTGTCTAGTATTGCATTGTTATGCCTTTCTCAGTCTTGTGAATTGCCCTGCTGTAATTTGTTTACCCTGCATCCCATGTTTGTTTATCTAAGGAGAACACCTCTAGTGAACTATGGACCCCAGTCCAATCTTTACCATTGATACATCTTCCACTGTTAATGTTTACTTGCTGCAAACCACCATCACCTTCCACACCATGCGTTTAATCCTTTGTTATAGCAAACCAGTGAGCTTGACAACCTCACTGTTCGTTGGGGCAAAGTCTTGAGTTTGTGTTGTGCAGGTTTCCATGTTGCTTGCAACAGCTTTGAGATGTTTCCTTCCTCCTACTGGTTCGATAACCTCGGTCACTTACTGAGGGAAGGCTTTCTGTTGTGCTCTTCACACCTTGCTCTTGGGATTTCCAACAAAGCATCCCACTTCAACACCGGGCACCATCATATCCCTACGCGAGACTGGTTCTACGCTCGACATATGACTTGTTCTGTATAAGTGGATAGTGGGTGTATGTATCTCTTTCAAAATAGTTGATATAGCATTTACAACAGAGGGCCCCGAAACGGGTGTAGTAGAGACAACTGTATGGATCCATGTCATGGTTGAAGTTCGTAGATTAGAAATGGTTCTATTGTAAAATCCCTAATAACCACGTAAAACTTGCAAAAGATAAAGTAGAGGCGTCTAACTTGATTTTGCAGGAGGGCATGTGATTTAATATGGTCTTGGTCGTTATGAAGGTAAGGTAGTTTACTTTTATGTTACTAAGTTGTGTAGTAATAGTCATCATTCCTATGGACGATCTACTGGTGGTGCCGTGGACTTGGCGTCAAACCGGTGGCAAGATGGAAATCATGGCGGAACGCTCGATGGAGATCAAGGCACAAGAAGGACCATATCATATCACAATATACATGTGATGTTGAAACCTATTTTACATCTTATTGTGTTCTTGTATTAGATACTCAATAGTAGCATACTATATAGGATGATCCGTAAGAATTCCAATTAAAGTTTTCCCCTTTGTGTGTGCACCACTAAGAAAGTTCTCCATTATGAGACATGCCGTGATGATCGGCTGTCAGACATAACTGCGTTCGCATACGGTGGGTGTAAGGCATGTTGCACTGCAATACACATGAAGTTGAATTGGCGATCCTAGCATGTATAGACATGGCCTAGGAACACAAGAGATAGAAAGATCGAGCATCAGTCACATGGATGATGTGATTGACATTGGAGAATGTCTACCTTTGCAGCTATGTTGCAGGCCATGACGATCGGGGTGGCATAGTGAATTGGGATCGTGTGATTGCTAAAATCATCTAGGGGATGACAATTTTAGTGGGAGCTAAATTATGAATTGAACTCAAATTATGAACTTAGTCTAGATGTCTATTTGCAAATATCTTAGTAGATCATGGCCTATCCCATTGAGGTCCTTTGCGACCATGGGAGATTTCTATCTTGATATGGAACTTCACAGAAGGGTCCAACTTCATAGATTAATACACATGCCTAAGGGATATCCTCGTAATAAGATAATATTCTCTTCTTGATACAATAACCATTAGGAGATAGTCAGATGACTCCATGACATTTGTGTCTTCTCCATTATCATCCAATAAGCTATTCTCCATCCGATGGAGAGTTTGGCTACAATTTTTTGTTCTACAGAATTGGTTATAAAAAGTATGAGTTGTTGGATGAGTTTTCCTCCATGATGGATGAAACAGAATATTTGGAGAAACACTTAGCAATCTTGCATTAGAGTTGAGAACTCTCATAAGGACTTGATTGCAATGGAGGTCATGAAAGAAAAGGGTATATGTTAGATATACAAAGTTATAAATGTAATTCTTGCAAAACTCGTTGTAGTTAGAAAGTACTGGATACTTGTCCCTTTTGTGAAAACAGGATGGTCTGCTGAGAATTGCTGGAAATGAGGCTATGTGTCTTGATGACGTCAAGCAAACTGGTTGATGGCCAACATCACTCCTTCCCTAAAATTTTAACATTTGGATTAGTGGACTTGAATAAAATTTTGTAATCCTTGTTTGTGTGTCTTGCTTTTACCGAGACAATTATTCATATAAATAAGTTACAAGCCAGTTGTACTATTTTTATGAATAATAACTTTATGCTCACATTATGATTATAAATGAGTTATTCTCATCACTATGTTAATGATAATAGTTTAAACATTTATAAAGGATTATAATGATAAAAGATATCCAAAGCTTAATGATGAAATGACACTATTGTTTAAGTCATGGTGGTTACTGCATGTTTTTATTCTATATGAAAATCAGGGTCTTAGATTTTTGATCTAGAGACTTTGCAAAACCATGCCTCATTTGGCGAAATGACTAAAACTCCGCAGTCTGGCAAAACAGTGATATGCGAAGAAATGTTAAAGTGTATACATAGTGATATATCGTATTTTCAACAAATAGTGGAAATCATTATTTCATTGTGGACTTAAGTGAATAGGTGTATTTACTTAACGAAACAGAAATTTGAAACAATTTGAATTGTTCAATGAGTTCACAACAAAGGGATATTGAATTAACAAGAATGCAAAGTATTTTTTATTGGATCAATATGACTAAAGTATTTAAGTTAATCTGGCATAAAAGGACTTGTGAAATATGCTTCACAATTAATGATAAATGGACAAATTCAAGGCTTTGATATGTCTAGATATCATAATCATTTTGTATTAGATACATATGGTCTAATATTATCTCATGTCAGGGTTACATTTATTGTTTAGATTTAAAGATCGAAATAAGCACACACTCGTTTGAAATACAAAGGAACATCTAAAGATTCGTGGAAACAACACCATAAGAGTTATGGCATGTTCAAAGTTTCTTAAGGTTTTGATAATTCAAAATAGTGGCGAATAAACAAGTCTTTGTAGTGTATTCCTAGGAAACTGTGGCTACATGTTCCACAAAGGGCAAACCTGATGTTTGTCCTAAGGTTTTATGTGCCTTGATGAAGATGCAGGTGGAAGAAAGTAAAAGATCAAAATAAGATATTTGACCTTGCCTCTATATTGTTGAGTGGCGCAGCGAAATTTGTTTCGTGAAACCAAACTCTACAAATAGAGGAAAAACTAATGATAATGATAATAAAGTTTCAGCGAATACTTTTACTAGTAGAAAGTAGGATTCAACAATATATATATCCTGCAAGTTTGCGGAATTATATTTTGATTCACTTGTCATGTTATTTGAACAAGACATACCTACAAACTACAAAGAAGCGTGATGGACCTAAGTGTGATAAATGACTAGGAGTCATAAAATCCTATACTAAGTTACATTTAAGATTGAAAACTAATATGTTACTTGATCTTATTAAGTAAAGATGTTTACTTGATATTTCTAAATGACCGCAAAGTCATAAGAAAGAAATGAAACTTAATGGAATACATAAGGCTCGATTTGTCACAAATTATGTTTGGACAAATTCAAGGAGTTTACTAAAATAGAGCGATGATTGAGTCTATTGGAATTACACCAGCAATATATGGATATTGGGAATTCGTAGCTGGAATTATCAATTTGATGATGATCAAATAATTTTGGAATGTCCAAGATTATTGAGAGGACTTGCATTTGAGTGGGAGAAAATTGGCTTGGCTAAATCTTAATATGTAAGAGACATATTTTGAGTGGTAGCCAAGTGAAATCCATGGATCTCATATACGGATACCATATTTGAGTGGGAGCGTGTCATCATTTCAAAAATATGTGGATGCCGTATATGAATGATGTGATTGGTATTAATGATATTTAAGTTAGTAAAGTGGATGAAGTTAAACAAGTAATTAAACATTGGAATCTATAGAGATAGATTGGTAAGTTTAATAAACATTAATGGTGAATGCTTGCTGGACTTGATTCTAAAGATGTTCAGAATGTCCTAGACAAGATTCTGAAGTAGTTCAGAATGGAACAAGATAAGAAAGAAGTTCTTACTTGTATGAAGCATTGAGTTAGTTTCAGTATTACAACTATGGTTAAAAGAAACAAAGAGATGCGTTGCATCTCCTATGCCTCGGTCATAGGTTCTTCCATACAACCATATTGTATACTCGACGTAATATGACCCGAGCTTCTGGTTCGCTAAACCAGATTTAACTTTGTCCTTGAATGGCAAGAAGCAAAGTGAGGCACATGGTTGCATGTTATGCACTAGGATCTACATATAGATATTGTAACTACCTCGGTGAATTACGCTCCTAGTTCAAGCCTGGATGAACAGAAATGGTTGAAATAGTATGGTGGGGCCCAAATGCCACTCACAGGTAGACCTTTCGGCCGTCCCAACCATTTCCAAACATCGGGACAAGAACGGGCGGCGTAATCGGCAGGCGAAGGGATCAACTACATACACAAATGAGTATGTATGCAAGCCACCATACAACAGTACATCAGAGCCATTCCATCTAAAAAGAAAGGAAATATAGCAACGCCATACAGCAAGATCCAAATGTCCTAGATAGATATAATAGTTTAGGATATCTCCTCATACATCAATCAACAGAGTATCAAGCGGAAGCGGAAGACAGAATCCGAGTACGGATAAGAAGCAAATCGGCATCAGATGCCCCATAAATAAGCAGATCCCGCCCACAGATCTCACGGATCCCCGTTCCCGGAATCCCTACACCGAATGATCGTTGCCCACATCGTCCGTCTCTTCCACCCAGTATCCATCTTGCGAGTGTACCTGTTCATCTGAACCAAATAATTTATCGTGTGAGACCCTAGGGGTACTCAGCAAGTCTTTATGCCTCCAAAGGGGACACAACCTGGGGTGACGCAATTGCAGCAAAAGATAAACCGTAACAATTCTATAGATACTCGCTAACCATCCGCCTAACCAGAGATAGACGGATGTCCGTGAATTAAAAACAACAGTTATAACAGTTTAAACGGTAATATCCACAGATCCATCCTCCTCCTCACTTACCGACGAGGAAGCGGACGAACAACCCCCCCATCCTTTGGCAGTTTTATTAACCATTCCATGAGTGTTGTACTATTTACTAGTCAGGTACCTAGTCTAGTCAAATTAAAATCGGTACTTTAGTTATGCTTGTCTATGATCGAGAAACTGTGCTCCAAGTCGTCCGTAACCGCGGACACGGCTTTCAGAAAGTTTTACCCTACAGGGGTGCACAAATAGCAACACACACTCGATATGCCTCGGAAAAACCAAATCAAAACCCAACGAGGCAGTCACGACAAAGCAATTACAGGATTCAGAAATATTTCAGGGGGCCACCCCATTAAGCTACCCGCAACGAAGCTGGCCGGCTACGAGACGGACTCAAGGTTTGTGTGGCCGGCTGTAAACGACTGGGAACCCGAAAGTGTGACTGGGCTTGTCGATACAGCGAAAACGGGTCACAGACCTAAACAATACAGTGTGCAGTACCTCGCACAATTTAAATAAAGCAGTAAAGCATGGCATAAGTACAGGATAGTAAATAAAACCTCAAACTAGTTTGTGGCCCCAAGAAATAAGAATGAATCAAGCTCTGGCTCAGGGGGGTTCATAAGCCTCCCGGATGTGGATAGCGCGAATATTCAAGGAACAGGAATCAAGTACTCGGGGTCCTACGGGACACAAGTGAGCCTGAAAAACCAAATAGCGAATATGGCTCACCGATGCCACTTTCATTAGTTGTCCCATTACTACTCAGATCAAGTTGTTTAGGTACCTCGTTATCCATCAGACACTCACATACCCTACTCATGCTGTTCTACGACTAGCATGGCTCAAACAACTCCTGCAGTAATGGCTCATGGGATGGAGGAACAAGCTTCGGTGGGGTTTAAAAGTAAAGGCTATGCAATACTTGGGATTCAATTTAATGCAATCGCGACTCAATGATGCAAGAGTAAGATAGAGGCAATAGGTACTATATGTATGCAAGCATGTGGTAGTGCTTGCCTGGCAGCTCAGTAGAAGCAAAGGATGGATCTGGGTAGTGCTCCTAGTTCTCTTGGTATATCCCCTGCTCAGCGTCTATTCGAAGAAGAACCAAACAATCAAGGGCCAACATAAATACAGTGCACAAGCATATGAATAAAATGTGACAAGCAAACAATCATGCCATGATGAATGATGCACAATTTGCATGGCAATAAGGTAGCATGGCATGGGTGAGGTGTGGAAAAACAATAATAAAGCATTATATTGGGTTTTGGCCACATTTTATTCACAATTAAGTTGCTGTCCACAATATATTTATATGATGCATGCTTCAAAACAAACCAAGGAATACATAAACAGAAAGGTCTCGTCGAGCTAATCGTTTTAGACATATCATTTGTTAAATTTGGAGTTATAAAACAAAAGTTATTAATTTATTAAGTCAAAAGGGCAATTTATTGTAATTTAAATAAACTTGGAATTTTAAATGTTCAAAAATATGTTTTGAATGGCATATTTGAAATCCTCATATTTTTCTGATTTGAAAACATATATTATTTGTATTAATTGGATTCATATTTTAGAAGTTATATTAAAACAGAAATAAAATTGAATTTGAATAATTAGAAAAAGATTTGAATTTAAAACAGAAATCCAGAAAACCTTATTATACCCAGACAGATTCAGCCATAGCCATTGACGGGTGGGGTCGCTGGCTGACTCAGCCACACGGGCGCACAGAATCATTTTGCACCGCGGCTAGTCCAGACCCAGAGACAGACAGGTGGGCCTGGAGGCTTCGCGGGCCCAGCTGCCAGCGGGTGATCCTGGCGCAACCACGTGGCCCAGCTGGGGATCGCGGGTTGAGGAACACAGAGTGCAGGAGCCTTTTTATAAAATCGCCCAGAGGCAGACAGGTGGGGTCGGCAGGAGCGCGGGTTGAGGAAAACAAAACGGGAGGGGGTTTTCTGCAAAACGTCGCCGCGACACTGTTTTTCTTCCTCTCTCTCTGACGAAAAAGACAGAGGCAGCGGGCGCGGCACGGGGCTTCGATCTCATGACCTGGGGCTTGCACGCAGGGCGGCTACCGCTGCGGTGGCTTGTGCTAGGTGACAGAGAGGCGGGCGCGGCCTAGCTAGGGCTTCTGCGACGCTACAGCGAGGCGGACCGAGCGCGACGCCGGCGCACAGAGCGTGCACGACGAAACGTCCGGTGAACACAGGCGGCGGTAGCGAGGCGGACCGTGTCTAGGGGATGCAGGGGCTCACCGAGAGGTTGTCGGTGGCGCTGGATCAGGCAGGGGCGCTGGCTATCAACTGCGATGCAGACGGACAGATGGTCTAGGGTTTCGGCTCGGGTGGCGCGGGTACTGGCAGCTCCGGTGCTCCCTCTTCGCGGCTCCGTGTACGGGGCTGCTGCAGGGGTCTCCTCGGTCCACCAGACCACTCCACGGTCTGTGTACGCGTCTGGATCGTCGGGGTGCGGTGGAGGCCGAGGTTTTGGCGGCGAGGTGTAGACGGTGGTGGAGAGGGGGAGGGGAAGAGAGCAGGGTGCCTCGGCTAGATCTGGAGAAGCCCAGGGAGAGCCGAGCGAGGTGGTAAAGCAGAGGGGAGAGGGGGGTGCCGTGGGGAGGTGGGGTAGATGGGGAA
Source organism: Avena sativa (assembly GCA_916181665.1). NCBI lineage: Eukaryota > Viridiplantae > Streptophyta > Magnoliopsida > Poales > Poaceae > Avena > Avena sativa. The sequence goes on along the minus strand of OV702298.1, from coordinate 162,497,629 downwards.
AAGGTGGCTCGGGAGAGAGGGTGCCCGGTGGGGCCAGCTAGATAGAGATAAGAGAGAGGCCGAGAGGGGAAAGGGTGTAGCATGATAGGATTAGGGTTTAGCTTAGATGGGGTTATGGGTTTAGATTAGGTGGGGGGGTGTGGTTAGAGAGGATGGGGCATGGTGATGATGGGTAGGTGATTAGAGGGATCTAGACATAGGATTAGAGAGAGGGAGGTGAGAGCTAGGTTTTTGAAGCATGCATGCTCCAAACCTAGATCAGGCAAGACAAGAGGGGGGGTGATGATGGTCTTAAGCAAGATCAAACAAGATCAAGCTAAGAGGAGAGAGAGAGATGATCCAATTTTAAAACAAATAAAATCCAAATGCCAAGCCAAAAGGTGGTACTTGCATGGCCCATGCAAAGTATTTAATACCATGATTATATAGTGAATAATTATATTAAACATGGCATTGTTCCTTTTGCATTTCCAAAAGTGGAATCAAGCCAAGCCAAAGAAAAGAAAGGATTCCCCATGTGGGGTAGTTGGAGATGGCCATGTTTGAAATACAATTGGGATATGCTAGTGTGTATGTTCCACTAGATGATCAATAGTCCCAAACTATTCCAACATGAGCATAATTCCATGATAAACCATATGGAAGCTAGGAGAAAAGGTCCCACTCACAAGGCATGCAAAGGTGGCCATGTGGCTCTCATATATCAATACTGTGAAAACAACATGATGCTAAGATGAGAGCATGTGGAAATAGAATTGGATCCATCACAACCCACATGAGCTAGAGGTAAAACCAATAAGTGCCAAACTCATATTTAGTTGGATGGTGGGATTATAAGGTCGTGAAAGAAAAGGTGGTGGAGTTAATAAGAGATATGCCCCCAACTCAACTTGGGCATTTAAACAATATATCAAGAGCCAAATACAATATCAAGAGGCAAATACAAATAATAATGCATATGAGATAAGAACCAAACAAGAAGGGCTTTTATATGATGCTCAAATGCAAGGTGGCATGATGACATGAGCATGATACAATGATGATGCAACAATTATATATTTGAAGTAGCCATTATATTACTAGACCAAGTAGCATTACAATTGTTAGACAATTGGGATGCTACAACTCTCCCCCACTAAACAGGAATCTCGCCCCGAGATTCTAGGAAGAAGAAGAAGACACAAAGAGGGTAGGATACTTGGCACGGAGCTCATCTTCACGTTCCCAAGTGGCTTCATCAACGGAATGGTGCGACCACTGCATCTTGCGGAACTTGATGGACTTGTTGCGAGTCCTTCTTTCTGCGACTTCAAGAATTTTTGTGGGGTGTTCTTGATAAGACAGGTCTTCTTGGAGATTGATAAGCTCATGGTCCACGGTCCTGCCGGGATCCTTGAAGCACTTCTTGAGCTGAGAGATGTGGAAAACATCATGGACCTTGAGTTTTTCCGGGAGCTCAAGAGCATAAGCAACTTCTCCTCTTCTTCCACGAATTTTGAAAGGACCGATGTATCTAGGAGCCAGCTTTCCTTTGATACCAAAGCGGTGCGTGCCTCTCATGGGAGTGACACGAAGGTAAACGAGATCACCAGGGACATATTCCATGTCCGTGTGCTTCCTGTCATAATTGCTCTTCTGGCGACTTTGAGCAATCCTTAGATTTTCAAGAATGATGTGAACCTTCTCCTCAGCTTGAGTCACAATGTCAGGGCCAAACAACATTCTTTCTCCTGCACCTGACCAACCAATCGGAGTTCTGCATTTGCGACCATAGAGAGCCTCAAATGGTGCCATCTTTAGACTTTTCTAGAAGCTGTTGTTGTAAGAGAACTCAGCATAAGGAAGACATTCTTCCCACTTCATGCCAAAAGAGATGACGCAAGCACGAAGCATATCCTCCAGAATCTGATTGATCCTTTCAACTTGTCCTTGCGACTGAGGGTGGTAAGCTGTGCTGAAGTTCAACTTTGTTCCCAAAGCATTTTGGAAACTCTCCCAGAACTTGGAAGTGAAGATGCTTCCACGGTCTGAACTGATCTCAAGCGGAACCCCATACAGAGAGACAATTCTGTTGATATAGAGCTCCGCCAACTGAATTGCAGAAATGGTTTCCTTGACGGGGAAGAAGTGAGCCACTTTAGATAGCCTGTCAATGACAACAAAAATTGCATTGTTTCCCTTCTGCGACCTAGGAAAACCAGTGATGAAGTCCATCTCTACTTTCTTCCATTTCCATTCCGGAGGTTTCAATGGCTGTAGAAGACCGGGAGGTTTCTGATGAACAGCTTTCACTCTGCGGCAGACATCACACTCCGAGACATACTTGGCACAATACCTTTTCAAACCAGGCCACCAATATTGTGTTTTCAAGTCCATGTACATCTTTGTGCTGCCAGGGTGGATAGAAAGAACAGAATCATGCGCCTCCTTGAGAACTTGCTCCCTCAAACCCGGGTAGTTCGGAACAAACATCCGGTGTTCAAAGAAAAGCGTGCCTTGATCATCGATGTGGAAGGACTCATACTTCGGAAGTTGAAGCCTAGAGATGATCTTTCTTGTGTGCGGATCACCAAGCTGAGAAGAGCGAACCTTTTCTTCCAAGAGAGGTGTTGCTAGAAGGTTCAGGAGATACCCTTGTTCCACAATTTCCAGGTTGAGCTGACGGAATTCCTCGCACAAGAGAGGATGTTGTTCTTCCATCATGAGGTTGTTGACATAAGCTTTGCGGCTGAGAGCATCTGCCATGACATTAGCCTTGCCCGGAGTGTAGTTGATGGTCAAATCGAAGTCATTGATTGCTTCAATCCATCTCCTTTGCCTAAGGTTGAGATCAGGCTGAGTAAAGATATACTTCAGACTCTTGTGATCAGAAAAGATCTCACAACGGTTGCCAAGCAAGTAGTGCCTCCATACTTTCAAAGCAAAGACAACTGCTGCGAGCTCGAGGTCATGTGTAGGATAGTTGATCTCATGCGTCTTCAGCTGACGAGAGGCATAAGCAACAACTTGCTTTTCTTGCATAAGGACCGCACCCAATCCTTGCAAAGATGCGTCACAGAAGATCTGGAACGGCTTGGATGTATCCGGAGGAACCAAGACTGGTGTGGAAGTGAGCTTCTCTTTGAGTGTCTCAAAGCTTGCTTGACATGCAGGAGTCCAAAGGTATTTCTTGCCTTTCTTAAGGAGATCGGTAAGAGGCTTCGCTATCTTCGAAAAGTTCTGAACGAAGCGACGGCAATAGCTAGCCAAACCAAGGAAACTCCGCACTTCTTTGACATTTACAGGAGGAAGCCATTCAACAATTGTCTTCACAGTTTCCGGATTGACTGCAATGCCCTTGGCAGAGATGACGTGACCAAGATAGGTTACTTGTGGCAGCCAAAACTCACACTTGGAGAACTTTGCATACAGGCGGTTCTCACGAAGCTTGTTTAGGACACACCGAAGGTGTTCTTCATGCTCTTCCTGTGACTTAGAATAGACTAGGATGTCATCCAGATAGACCACAACGAACTTATCAAGATACTCCATGAAAACCGAGTTCATGAGCCTCGAGAAGGTGGCAGGTGCGTTGGTGAGACCGAAAGACATGACCGTGTACTCATACAGGCCATAGCGGGTGGTGAAAGCTGTCTTCGGAACATCTTCCTTGCGAATCTTGATTTGGTGATAACCACTCCTCAAGTCAAGCTTAGAGAATACCACAGCTCCAGCTAGCTGATCAAAGAGATCATTAATCCGCGGAAGGGGATATTTATTCTTGATGGTTTTAGCATTGAGAGCCCGATAGTCAACACAAAGTCTATCAGTCTGATCTCGCTTCTTCACAAAGAGGGTTGGGCTACCCCAAGATGAAGTACTGTGTTGAATGAAACCCAACTTCTCTTGTCCATCAAGTTGCTGTTTGAGTTCAGCCAACTCAGCAGGACCCATCTTATAAGGCCGCTTGGAGATAGGAGCGGTACCAGGTTCAAGCTCAATAACAAACTCAACCTCACGATCCAGAGGCATACCTGGCAACTCTTCAGGAAAGACATCTGGGAACTCACAGACCACCGGAACACTCTGAATAGCTTCCATAGCATCAACATTCAGAGCCGCCAAAGAGAAAAGCTGGATAGCAGGAGTCAGACTTGGAGAATAGACTATATGGCCTTCAGGAATCTTCAGAGAAACCGAGCGTTCAGCACAATCAATCACAGCTGCATTTGCTGTCAACCAATCCATGCCCAAGATGACATCAATGTCAGAATTGCCCAGAACAATTAAGGACGCCGAGAACGAAGAGCCACCAATCTCAATTTGATTGCCATGGCTGATAAGAGCAGCCCTCATGTTTGAACCAGGAGATAGAACCACCAGACGGTGTGCTAAAGGAACCATATCCAGATCCTGCTCATGCGCAAACTTATGCGAAACAAAAGAATGCGAAGCACCAGAATCAAACAAAACTCTTGCAGGAACTGAGTTCACGGGAAGCATACCCATCACAACTCCAGGTGCATGCTCAGCTTGAGCGGCGTTGATGCAGTTGGCACGAGCAACAGTAGACCCAGGCTTGGTGTTGATGTTGAGAGCCCGAGGTGGCGGTGCACGAACCAAAGGAGAGCTTGCCGCAGATCTTGGAGGTGGTGGAGGAAGAGCCTTGTTCTTCATCGGACAGTTCCATTGTTGATGCCCAGAGTCTCCACAAGTGTAACAAGCACTAGGTGGACGTGGAGCAACGTAGCCAGGGACTCCGCCAGGCGCTCCAGGGTAGTGGTGGTTGCAGCCCCTGGGAGCAGCAGTGAGGAAGTTTGGTGGCCTTGTCGCGTAGCTTGAAGGTCTTGGTGGAGCCGGGAGCGACGGTGGGGTGTTAGGAACCCAGACACGACACTTAGAAGGAGCTGACATAGCTAAAGAGCTTGCTGCATCACGGCTGTGTTTCTTTGACTCCTCAAACACTTGCCTACTTGCCTCTTCCTACAGAGCTGTTTGCTGAAGTTCCAGAAAAGATGCCGGCCTTGCATGTGTGATTGCATACTTAATCGATGCATTGAGCCCTTGCCTGAACCTATTTTGCTTCTTCTTGTCATCAGAGATCTCATCGCCACCATAACGAGAAAGGTTCATGAAGTTCCTGATGTAGGTGTTGACATTATCATTGCCCTGCTTGAGGTTGAGAAACACTTCCTTCATCCTCTCCATGACAATTTCTGACAGATACTGCTCTTTGAAAGCTCCAGTGAACTGTTCCCAAGTAGGCTGAAAACCAGTGCAGTTTGCCTTCATGTAATTCTCCCACCAGAGAGCTGCATCTCCCTTCAGAAGGTGAGTAGCACACTTTACCCATTCTTGCTCAGGAACATCAGCAGTCATCAGCAACCTTGACATCTCACGCAACCAATCATCAGCATCAAGTGGTTGATCAGACACATCAAACTGACGAGGGTTGAACTTCAGGAAGCTCTTGATGTCTCCTCGCTTGGGAGGTGGAGGTAGCGGCACAAACTCGTTCCTCCTGACACTTTCCTCAAAGCGCTGTTGATTCTGCTGCATTGCTGCCAAGGCATTGGCGATGCTTGACAATGCTGCCCCCAGTTCAGGTTGTATGTCCTCCTCAGAACGGCGTGGTGGTGCCATCCTGTTATTGATATAAAACACAAGTCAGTACTATGATGGAGAATAATAATAATCCAAAATAGTACCAAGATGGAATTAATCAAGATTAAAGGATACAATTTACTAAGATGATATTAAAATATCAACGAAGTTCAAAGCACCTAGAAGATATTAAGCATATCGCACACGACTGAAAAGGAGTGTGGTACACAAATATATCAAAGAAAAATTTTCCACAAATTTCGGCATTAAAATACCAATAGATGCGCAAAATTACTTAACGAATCAAGATTAGTGACTCTACCAATTCAATATACAAGAGCGAATGATAAGAGTAGTGGTATGGTCGCGACTCCATCCCGCACTCGAATCATTACTCCGCACATGAATAAGTATAACACATATCTCAACACCTTCTTCTCAAGATAACCTAAAGATTAGCAACTACGGAAACGAACAACCCAAACAAGATAACGTCGGATAACAAAGAGTAAGACAGATCGCGTCGGTATACAACGAATCAGATAGATCGCGTCGGTTAGCAAAAGCATGTCGGTATGGAATGTACCAATAGTTGATAACCAAAGGCCGATAAGATAACAACTTGGATGCAACAGATAGACAAGGAATTACACACACACACACTCACACACACAGATACACAACCTATGGTACTACGGAAACCCAGAACACGTGAATCCTAGTTTGAATTTAAGAAGAGGATTGAAAACGTTACACTTCCTTACCAGAAAAGGTGGTGGTTGGGTAAGAAGAAAAATGGAAGCAGTCCTACTCTCGCGTTTTATTTTTCCCTAGTATACATAGCTATTAAAATATTTGCTAGACTGACAACGACAATTTGGCTGAGACCCTGAAGGGCGGGATGGCTCTGATACCAATTGTAACTACCTCGGTGAATTACGCTCCTAGTTCAAGCCTGGATGAACAGAAATGGTTGAAATAGTACGGTGGGGCCCAAATGCCACTCACAGGTAGACCTTTCGGCCGTCCCAACCATTTCCAAACATCGGGACAAGAACGGGCGGCGTAATCGGCAGGCGAAGGGATCAACTACATACACAAATGAGTATGTATGCAAGCCACCATACAACAGTATATCAGAGCCATTCCATCTAAAAAGAAAGGAAATATAGCAACGCCATACGGCAAGATCCAAATGTCCTAGATAGATATAATAGTTTAGGATATCTCCTCATACATCAATCAACAGAGTATCAAGCGGAAGCGGAAGACAGAATCCGAGTACGGATAAGAAGCAAACCGGCATCAGATGCCCCATAAATAAGCAGATCCCGCCCACAGATCTCACGGATCCCCGTTCCCGGAATCCCTACACCGAATGATCGTTGCCCACATCGTCCGTCTCTTCCACCCAGTATCCATCTTGCGAGTGTACCTGTTCATCTGAACCAAATAATTTATCGTGTGAGACCCTAGGGGTACTCAGCAAGTCTTTATGCCTCTAAAGGGGACACAACCTGGGGTGACGCAATTGCAGCAAAAGATAAACCGTAACAATTCTATAGATACTCGCTAACCATCCGCCTAACCAGAGATAGACGGATGTCCGTGAATTAAAAACAACAGTTATAACAGTTTAAACGGTAATATCCACAGATCCATCCTCCTCCTCGCTTACCGACGAGGAAGCGGACGAACAACCCCCCCATCCGTTGGCAGTTTTATTAACCATTCCATGAGTGTTGTACTATTTACTAGTCAGGTACCTAGTCTAGTCAAATTAAAAGCGGTACTTTAGTCATGCTTGTCTATGATCGAGAAATTGTGCTCCAAGTCGTCCATAACCGCGGACACGGCTTTCAGAAAGTTTTACCCTGCAAGGGTGCACAAATAGCAACACACACTCGATATGCCTCGGAAAAACCAAATCAAAACCCAACGAGGCAGTCACGACAAAGCAATTACAGGATTCAGAAATATTTCAGGGGGCCACCCCATTAAGCTACCCGCAACGAAGCTGGCCGGCTACGAGACGGACTCAAGGTTTGTGTGGCCGGCTGTAAACGACTGGGAACCCGAAAGTGTGACTGGGCTTGTCGATACAGCGAAAACGGGTCACGGACCTAAACAGTACAGTGTGCAGTACCTCGCACAATTTAAATAAAGCAGTAAAGCATGGCATAAGTACAGGATAGTAAATAAAACCTCAAACTAGTTTGTCGCCCCAAGAAATAAGAATGAATCAAGCTCTGGCTCAGGGGGGTTCATAAGCCTCCCGGATGTGGATAGCGCGAATATTCAAGGAACAGGAATCAAGTACTCGGGGTCCTACGGGACACAAATGAGCCTGAAAAACCAAATAGCGAATATGGCTCACCGATGCCACTTTCATTAGTTATCCCATTACTACTCAGATCAAGTTGTTTAGGTACCTCGTTATCCATCAGACACTCACATACCCTACTCATGCTGTTCTACGACTCGCATGGCTCAAACAACTCCTGCAGTAATGGCTCATGGGATGGAGGAACAAGCTTCGGTGGGGTTTAAAAGTAAAGGCTATGCAATACTTGGGATTCAATTTAATGCAATCGCGACTCAATGATGCAAGAGTAAGATAGAGGCAATAGGTACTATATGTATGCAAGCATGTGGTAGTGCTTGCCTGGCAGCTCAGTTGAAGCAAAGGATGGATCTGGGTAGTGCTCCTGGTTCTCTTGGTATATCCCCTGCTCAGCGTCTATTCGAAGAAGAACCAAACAAACAAGGGCCAACATAAATACAGTGCACAAGCATATGAATAAAATGTGACAAGCAAACAATCATGCCATGATGAATGATGCACAATTTTCATGGCAATAAGGTAGCATGGCATGGGTGAGGTGTGGAAAAACAATAATAAAGCATTATATTGGGTTTTAGCCACATTTTATTCACAATTAAGTTGCTGTCCACAATATATTTATATGATGCATGCTTCAAAACAAACCAAGGAATGCATAAACAGAAAGGTCTCGTCGAGCTAATCGTTTTAGACATATCATTTGTTAAATTTGGAGTTATAAAACAAAAGTTATTTATTTATTAAGTCAAAAGGGCAATTTATTGTAATTTAAATAAACTTGGAATTTTAAATGTTCAAAAATATGTTTTGAATGGCATATTTGAAATCCTCATATTTTTCTGATTTGAAAACATATATTATTTGTATTAATTGGATTCATATTTTAAAAGTTATATTAAAACAGAAATAAAATTGAATTTGAATAATTAGAAAAAGATTTGAATTTAAAACAGAAATCCAGAAAACCTTTTTATACCCAGACAGATTCAGCCATAGCCACTGACGGGTGGGGTCGCTGGCTGACTCAGCCACACGGGCGCACAGAATCATTTTGCACCGCGGCTAGTCCAGACCTAGAGACAGACAGGTGGGCCTGGAGGCTTCACGGGCCCAGCTGCCAGCGGGTGATCCTGGCGCAACCACGTGGCCCAGCTGGGGATCGTGGGTTGAGGAACACAGAGTGCAGGAGCCTTTTTATAAAATCGCCCAGAGGCAGACAGGTGGGGTCGGCAGGAGCGCGGGTTGAGGAAAACAAAACGGGAGGGGGTTTTCTGCAAAACATCGCCGCGACACTGTTTTTCTTCCTCTCTCTCTCTGACGAAAAATACAGAGGCAGCGGGCGCGGCACGGGGCTTCGATCTCGTGACCTGGGGCTTGCACGCAGGGCGGCTACCGCTGCGGTGGCTTGTGCTAGGTGACAGAGAGGCGGGTGCGGCCTAGCTAGGGCTTCTGCGACGCTACAGTGAGGCGGACCGAGCGCGACGCCGGTGCACAGAGCGTGCACGACGAAACGTCCGGTGAACATAGGCGGCGGCAACGAGGCGGACCGTGTCTAGGGGATGCAGGGGCTCACCGAGAGGTTGTCGGTGGCGCTGGATCGGGCAGGGGCGCTGGCTATCAACGGCGATGCAGACGGACAGATGGTCTAGGGTTTCGGCTCGGGCGGCGCTAGTATTGGCAGCTCTGGTGCTCCCTCTTCGCGGCTCCGTGTACGGGGCTGCTGCAGGGGTCTCCTCGGTCCACCAGACCACTCCACGGTCTGTCTGCACGTCTGGATCATCGGGGTGCGGTGGAGGCCGAGGTTTTGGCAGCGAGGTGTAGACGGTGGTGGAGAGGGGGAGGGGAAGAGAGCAGGGTGCCTCGGCTAGATCTGGAGAAGGCCAGGAAGAGCCGAGCGAGGTGGTAAAGCAGAGGGGAGAGGGGGGTGCCGTGGGGAGGTGGGGTAGATGGGGAAAAGGTGGCTCGGGAGAGAGGGTGCCCGGTGGGGCCAGCTAGATAGAGATAAGAGAGAGGCCGAGAGGGGAAAGGGTGTAGCATGATAGGATTAGGGTTTAGCTTAGATGGGGTTATGGGTTTAGATTAGGTGGGGGGTGTGGTTAGAGAGGATGGGGCATGGTGATGATGGGTAGGTGATTAGATGGATCTAGACATAGGATTAGAGAGAGGGAGGTGAGAGCTAGGTTTTTGAAGCATGCATGCTCCAAACCTAGATCAGGCAAGACAAGAGGGGGGGGGTGATGATGGTCTTAAGCAAGATCAAACAAGATCAAGCTAAGAGGAGAGAGAGAGATATGTTCCAATTTTAAAACAAATAAAATCCAAATGCCAAGCCAAAAGGTGGTACTTGCATGGCCCATGCAAAGTATTTAATACCATGATTATATAGTGAATAATTATATTAAACATGGCATTGTTCCTTTTGCATTTCCAAAAGTGGAATCAAGCCAAGCCAAAGAAAAGAAAGGATTCCCCATGTGGGGTAGTTGGAGATGGCCATGTTTGAAATACAATTGGGATATGCTAGTGTGTATGTTCCACTATATGATCAATAGTCCCAAACTATTCCAACATGAGCATAATTCCATGATAAACCATATGGAAGCTAGGAGAAAAGGTCCCACTCACAAGGCATGCAAAGGTGGCCATGTGGCTCTCATATATCAATACTGTGAAAACAACATGATGCTAAGATGAGAGCATGTGGAAATAGAATTGGATCCATCACAACCCACATGAGCTAGAGGTAAAACCAATAAGTGCCAAACTCATATTTAGTTGGATGGTGGGATTATAAGGTCGTGAAAGAAAAGGTGGTGGAGTTAATAAGAGATATGCCCCCAACTCAACTTGGGCATTTAAACAATATATCAAGAGCCAAATACAATATCAAGAGGCAAATACAAATAATAATGCATATGAGATAAGAACCAAACAATAAGGGGTTTTATATGATGCTCAAATGCAAGGTGGCATGATGACATGAGCATGATACAATGATGATGCAACAATTATATATTTGAAGTAGCCATTATATTACTAGACCAAGTAGCATTACAATTGTTAGACAATTGGGATGCTACAGATATAGAAGTATAGTTTTGTCTAAATAATTTTGACTTCTACTAAGTGTGTTTCAAAGGTTTACATGACAACAATGTAAGTTAAATTGACTGATCGACCGTCATTGTAAACAATAGAAACAAAGTCTCACTCTATCGCCAAACAAATACTTCAACTCATTATGAGATAATGGAGTGAATGTCAAAAATTAGGAAGACATTAATGATTTGCCAAAGACATACTGATCTGGTAAAACAGAACAGGGACATGACATTTCTCATGAGCATGCATGATCAATACACACATATAAGATATAGTTTATGATTAGTAAATGTGAGCTCGATTATTTGTACTCTAGTGCAAGTGGGAGACTGAAGGTGTCACATCCCAAGATTTTCCAAATCTTTTAATGTGAAAAATAAATAAACAAAATAAATAATTGTTGAAATTTAGGGTGAAAAGAAACTTTTGTTTCTAAATGGAATCTTAAAATCCCATCTGGAACAAACTTTGGTTAATGTTTGAATCCAACTGAATTCAAATCACAGTGGAATGCATTCTTCATAAAACGCATCTTGAAATTTAAACACTTGGAGAATAAACCAAAACTCTAAAACCCTAATGGAAGAAAATCATTTTCAAGTTATCTCTAAGCCTATGGATTTGATCCATATAAAAATTGGTCAAGCAAACATTGCAAATTGATTAAGAATGACTATTAGAAATATTATAAAACCATATGAATTGGATTCACTTAATTTGGAGCCATAGATAAAATCTTATGAATTTAATAAGATAAGGAAATTGAACTTCCAAAGCTAATAAAGCAACCATCTAGAAATCCATACCAAATGGTGAGCAAATAATCCTAAAGGAATTTAAGAGATAAACAAATAATAAATAAAGTTATAAAAGTTGGAATCACTATTTTTGGATCTTTTAAATAAAAAGATTTGGTTTTCCAAAATAAACGGTAGAGTTATAAATAAGGATTATTTTAAAGAGCCAAATTAAATCTTGGCTAAGCAAATGAAATAAATTATTTCTATTTGTTAAAAAGAATAAAGGTTTGTTTAAATCTTGGATAAGGAAATTGAACTTCCAATTAAAAGTTTTAAAAATAAGAATTCCATGTGTTTTAGTTTTTCAAATGAAACCTACTGAAAATATTTTGATATTATTTAGATTTCGAAAAGAGTTTTAAAATAAATTAAAACCTATTTGAATTAAAGACTATGGTCTATTCATTTAATTAATAATAGATTTTAAAAGAATAAAAGAATTATTTTATTTTTTGACTTTGAAATATGTTGATAAAAAGAATAAAAATTCACCCAAAGTTTGGTGGTGATTTGAATTCAAATGGAGATTGAAAAATATTATTAAATCTTATTTAATTAATACTAGAGCCTATTTTAAATAATTAAAAGACCCTAAAAAGAATTAAATTATTCTAAATTTGACTTTGGAGAGTGTTATTAATCAGTGTTTGAATCCACACAAAATTTGAGAGAAGTTTGAATTCAAATAGATGTTTGAATAGACTAAACAAAATCAAAAAAGAAATATCAAATTGGAAAAATAAAAATAATAGGAGAAGAAAAAATAAGAAACAAAGCAACCCAACTAACCTAGCCCACTAAGCCCATCAGCAGCCCATCTCTCTCCCCCGAACCGTTTCTTTTCTCACTCACATCTACACCCGCTTAGCAACTGACGGTTGGACCCCACCTCCCCTCTCTCTCCTTCACTGACGAAGCGGACCCACGCAGCCAGCTCACCATAGTCTACCTCGCGCTGACCCCGCCCCTCTCTCCTCGCTACCGTTTCTGGCCGCGATTTAATCTTGTTAATTCGCGTTGAAAGAAGCAATGAATCTTGCCGTGATCACGCATACATAAGCGCCTCGACGCCCTCTCTCTTTTCCCCTAGTTGTCGCCCCACCGGAGCCCCCAGGCTGCCCTGATTTGCTCTTAGACCGCCACTGCCTCCAGAGAACTCCACCTCCAATTCCGGCCAAACCCCGCCGCCCCTCTCCTCCTCGAGCACACGAGCGTGACCCCCAGTCCCTGGCGCTTCTCTCTGCACCATCGACTTGGCCGCGCTTGACCCCCAGCATTGGCAACAACGACAACCAGTAGTGCTGCCGTCTGTCTCCAACTCCGTTGACGTCTTCCCGGTAACACCGACCTCCCCTCCCTCTCAAGATGATACTCCTATGCTCCCCTCTCTCTCACGCGTCTAACAGACCCCCTATTCTGCTTTTCCGTGGCCCGTAGCCTTGCCAGCAGCAACGACCAGAGCGTGCCCGACGCCATGCAAACTCCGGCGAGCGATTGCTGTCACCACCGTGAGCCCCTCGACGAGCTACCACCACCTTGAGCATCACCATGACCCCGCGATTCTGGTGAGCATCTCCCTTCGCTCTCTTGCTTCCTGTAACATTGACACCGTCACCGTCTGACCGTGGGCCACCACACGCCGCCGCCAGCGCCGCTACTTATTGATCAAGGCGATAAGGACCATAGGATCTTGATCAGATGGTTGCGATAGAAACTTAATCGAAGGGGTATCCTTTGTACCGTGCGTAGTCATTTAAATCTGACGGCCTAGAAAGGTCGATCCAACCGAAGCAGTACCGATCAATGAAATCGCACCACGTGGCCTGGAGTTTGGTTTAAAAACAGAAACTTGTCTATTTGATGTTCCAATTTGTAAAATTCATAACTTTCAAACCACACGTCCAAATTTTGCAAATTTTATATCAATGGAATCAGCAAGACAAGTACTTTCTGACCATGCCCTTTGTTTAATGAATTGCTTCTGGAAAATGGTTGTTTTTGCAGAAACTTGTGTAGGCATGTTTAGAATATAAAAATTGTTCTAAAATGATTTTTGAGATAAAACCTTTGGCAAATAGTTTGTTTTAAACCTACTGACCTTAGAAATCATTTTGTGGTTTCAAAAATATATTTGGTAAAGCTAAGGAGTAAATCTTTAATTTAAAGCAATTCTAGTCAAATAAAAATGTTGTTATATGTTAAAAATAATTTTTGGAGGAAAATCTTTGGGAAATGTTTTAATTTAAACTCTCTGACCCTAAGGACCAGGTTTTATGATTTAAAAATATATTTGGTGAACCCTATAAAGATTGTTACTTTGATAAAGGCATTTTCAACCACATAAAATAATGATTTGGTTTAAAATTGGTTTGTAAGTAAAACATTTTTGCAAATGGTTTTGCCACTTTTATAAAGTGACCAATAGGTGTTTTAGAATGTTTATAACCTATTAAGGAACCACTTTCCAAATAAAACAATCTTTGGCATGCTTGCATGCATTGTTTTGTTTTTATTATTTTATGTGACGTTTGCTTGAATGGTAGATTGAAATTGTGCCCTTGCTTGATTGAATTGTAGTGATTTGAAGAGTGTGATCATTGCAAAGGCAAGGAGTGAACTTATATTCTCTACCAAAAAGGCAAGTGATGCTACATACTTTTGTCCCATTATTTTCACTATGCATTAGTGATATTTCTAAGTAGGACTTGCATGGACTTTTTGCTAAGTATAAACTATGCCATGGGAAATCCTAGTAGATGAAACCTTAGTAGAATTTCCTAAGTTAAGATTCCTACTACTGTCATGCTTAGCTTAGCTAGTAGAAAACAAGGGTGGATTATATTCATACTATCGAATATTTCTAAGTCAAGGACTTGTGTTTTGTTTAATAAAACAACTACGTGAATCAATCACCTAGGTGGAATGTAAAGAATGGTTTGTGTTGAGTGGTTATGCAAGTCTAGTATGCTGGGGCAAACTTGGGCATCACCAAGTCCAGTATACTGGGGAAAACTTGGTATCTCACTTGTGGATGGCCACCCAGGAACAAGGATATTTGAGATGTCAAATGTTAAGAAGCTTCAAGTGCAGCCACTTGGCATTATGGGCTCTGCCTGGATCATATAGGTTGCAATAACTTAGCCAAATGGACAGTTGGTGGTAGAGGGTGATAGGTTGGAATGCGTCCATTCTTGTCTAAGGGAAGGCTTCTGAAAGATCTTGTCTTGGTGAAACCAAGTCTTGTGGGGAAAGTGCACCACCTCTGTAGAGTGAAAAATCTAAGTACTTAGCCATGTCCCTGGCAAAGGACAATTTGAGCATCAATACATGGAAGCTATCAAGAATCTCTTCATCCCAATTTCTAAGTTAAAATCTTGTGGTTGAACAAGGGATTGAAGGATCACCAATTTCTATTGGGAGATGCCTTGGGTGTTTTTGTCAAGCAAAAACTTTGTGTTTTCAAATATAAGGAAAATCTATTTTGAGCAAAGCAAGCCTAAGCTCCACTTAGCCAAATGCATATAGATGATGGACTCCACTATATTACCATAATATCACTTGCCAATACAATTCAAATGTATTGACCCTTGTGGCTGTAACTTGTTATGTTGCAGGTTTGTTTGATGTTAGTGAAGTTTATTGATTAGGATTACAAGTCTACAACCAACATGTTTGCCTGTGGCACTTTGAAGATGAAGGACCCCATGCTATTGCTATATTCTGCTGCATTGTAATGTGATAGCCAAATGAGCTATGTAAGATGTAATAAATTATTTTATTCCTGGTTATAAAGTTGTGTTATGACCTTTGTTTCTTGATATTACATCTTAACTGTGGATGCTAGCTATTGATCCAGGGACTAGCATTGTAAACACAGGGATCTCTACCTTATTAAAGGTTGGAAACCTTACAGATGGTATCAGAGCATTGTGTTGCATGTAGGATTGTAACCCTAGGATTGGACAAAACCCCTTAGAAAAATAGGAGTTGTATTTGTTCCAAAACTTATTTACAAACAATCTTGTAAACTCTTTCCTCAACCTTTTTGGTTTTGATTCTACATCTCTTCCTTTTCAAACTTGATGGACAAAGCCTCCACCATGAGCAAAGACTTCACCATGAGCAAAGGGCTTCACCAACTCAAGTGACTTCAACCTTAGTCTCAATAAGGACTTCAACTTGGATATCACTAAGGACTACAAGTGAGACAAGAAATATTACTCAAGATTTGAAGACTAAGGGAACACAACCTAGAAGGAACCATCATCAACTTTGAAGTTTTGTGACCAAGATACAAGAATTTCTCCAAGGGTACGATGATCTCATTCAAGAAGAAATAACCAAGAAGGATGGAATATAGTTAGACCACCATACTAGTGATTAGATCAAACACACCAACTTATGTGGTGTAACAAAATATTTTGTTGCCTATAAGTGTGCTTGAAACTTGTTGTTTGAATGGAATGATTGTTTGGGGTTGCTTGCTCATTGAATGTGTGAATTGTGATGTGTGTGATTAGAATTGATTCCTTATAATTATTTTTCCTAATCTAATCCCAATCCAATCCAAACAGATGAATACTCCAAGGAACTCCAACATCAAGGATGGTGACAACAACAACCAAGAGATAAACATGAGGGAAATCATAGTAACCCAAACCCAGTTGAACCAAGTGATTAGAATTATATCCTTAGAAATATCTTGCCTATTCTAATCCCAATCCAACCCAAACAGATGACTACTCCAAGAGATTCCAACATCAAGGATGGTGACAACAACAACAACCAAGAGGACAACATGAGAGAACTCATAGTGACCCAAACCCAGTTGAACCAAGTGACAGCTCAATTTTTAGCCAACACTAGTGAGGTAGATCCAACCATGCAAAGGTTTTTGGAAACCCAAACCCAATTGTTGCATAAGGTGACAGATCAAATGATCAACATGGGAGAACTCTTCCCAAGGAGTTTGTGACAACAAGGATGTCAAGGATGATATTCTAGAAGGAACCCAAGCTTGCAATATTTGTGGAGACAAGGATCACACTTCCAAAGAGCATGAGATCAATGCCCAATTGTGAAGAGAAACATCCAGCTAATCAATGCCTCACATCTCAAGCTACGTGTTTCCTATGTGAAGGAAATAATCATGTCCCTATCCAATGCCCCATCTATTCCATAGTTCAACAAAGGAAACAAGGTGGAGTGCAACAACTAATTGCAGACTACCATGAGAGAACAAAGTCTACCAAGAAGGATGAAGACAAAGGAAAATCTCAGCTTGCACCTCCATGCAATATGACTCAATTTAAAGGACCAAATAGGAGACATATGTATTATCCAAGGAAATGGTTAAGGAGACCAGGAAACTTTCCTACCTTTGAGATAACATATGAAGAACATGAACTAGAAGCACTCCTAGCTTTGAAGAAACCCAAGAAGAAGAAGGACAAAAGTCAAGTGCAATGTTGCTATTGCAAAGAGATGGGACACTATGCCAATGAATGTCCTCAGAAGAGGCAAAAATATAAGGAGATTAGCCAAGTATGGTGCAACGACTGCAAAGAGCGAGGCCATTATGTATCAACTTGTCCATAGAAGATACGTGAAGAACTCAATCTTATCACTTGTTACAATTGTGGTAACCAAGGACATTATGCAAGCAATTGTCCAGAAAAGATGAAGCACAAGATAAAGCCTATGAAGGATCTCAGCCTTGTCACATGTTTCAAGTGTGGAAACAAAGGACACTATGCAGATGTTTGCCCAGAGAGGTTGCAACAAGATCCCAAGCAAGCCAAGAAGTAATCTGGTTGGAAAAGTTTTAAGGGTGGTAGTACCCTAATTACTTTGAGCCAACTTGTAACCCCTAGCCTCCCCAAATCTCGGGACGAGATTTATTTTAAGGGCGGTAGCCTGTCACATCCCAAGATTTTCCAAATCTTGTAATGTGAAAAATAAATAAAGAAAATAAATAATTGTTGAAATTTAGGGTGAAAATAAACTTTTGTTTCTAAATGGAAACTTAAAATCCCATCTAGAACAAACTTTGGTTAATGTTTGAATCCAACTAAATTCAAATCAAAGTGGAATGCATTCTTCATAAAATGCATCTTGAAATTTAAACACTTGGAGAATAAACCAAAACTCTAAAACCCTAATGGAAGAAAATCATTTTCAAGTTATCTCTAAGCCTATGGATTTGATCCATATAAAAATTGGTCAAGCAAACATTTCAAATTGATTAAGAATGACTATTAGAAATATTATAAAACCATATGAATTGGATTCACTTAATTTGGAGCCATGGATAAAATCTTATGATTTAATAAGATAAGGAAATTGAACTTCCAAAGCTAATAACGCAACCATCTAGAAATCCATACCAAATGGTGAGAAAATAATCCTAAAGGAATTTAAGAGATAAACAAATAATAAATAAAGTTATAAAAGTTGGAATCACTATTTTTGGATCTTTTAAATAAAAAGATTTGGTTTTCCAAAAGAAAAGGTAGAGTTATAAATAAGGATTATTTTAAAGAGCCAAATTAAATCTTGCCAAGCAAATGAAATAAATTATTTCTATTTGTGAAAAAGAATAAAGGTTTATTGAAATAAAATATTAAGGGTTTATTAATATCCAATTAAAAGTTTTAAAAATAAGAATTCCAAGTGTTTTAGTTTTTCAAATGAAACCTACTGAAAAGATTTTGATATTATTTAGATTTCAAAAAGAGTTTTAAAATAAATTAAAACCTATTTGAATTAAAGACTATGGTCTATTTATTTAATTAATAATAGATTTTAAAAGAATATAAGAATTATTTTATTTTTTGACTTTGAAATATGTTTATAAACAGAATAAAAATTCACCCAAAGTTTGATGGTGATTTGAATTCAAATGGAGATTGAAAAATATTATTAAATCTTATTTAATTAATACTAGAGCCTATTTTAAATAATTAAAAGACCCTAAAAAGAATAAATAAATTATTCTAAATTTGACTTTGGAGTGTGTTATTAATTAGTGTTTGAATCCACACAAAATTTGAGAGAAGTTTGAATTCAAATAGATGTTTGAATAGACTAAACAAAATCAAAACAGAAAAATCAAATTGGAAAAAGAAAAATAACAGGAGAAGAAAAAATAAGAAACAAAGCAACCCAACTAACCTAGCCCACTAAGCCCATCAGCAGCCCATCTCTCTCCCTCGAACCGTTTCTTTTCTCACTCACGTCTGCACCTGCTCAGCAACTGACGGTTGGACCCCACCTCTCCCCTCCTTCATTGACAAAGCGGACCCACACAGCTAGCTCACCATCGTCTACCTCGCGCTGACCCCGCCCCTCTCTCCTCGCTACCGTTTCTGGCCGCGATTTATCCTGTTAATTTGTGTTGAAAGCAGCAATGAATCTTGCCGTGATCACGCGTACATAAGCGCCTTGACGCCCTCTCTCTTTCCCCCCAGTCGTTGCCCCACCGGAGCCCCCAGGCTGCCCTGATTTCCTCTTAGACCGCCACTGCCCCCGGCGAACTCCACCTCCAATTCCGGCCAAACCCCGCCGCCCCTCTCCTCCTCGAGCACACGAGCGTGACCCCCAGTCTCTGGCGCTTCTCTCTGCACCATCGACTTGGCCGCGCTTGACCCCCAGCGTCGGCAACAACGACAACCAGTAGCGCCGCCGTCTGTCTCCAACTCCGTTGACGTCTTCCCGGTAACACCGACCTCCCCTCCCTCTCAGGATGATACTCCTACGCTCCCCTCTCTCTCACGCGTCTAACAGACCCCCTATTCTGCTTTTCCGTGGCCCGTAGCCTCGCCAGCAGTGACAACCAGAGCGTGCCCGATGCCATGCAAACTCCGGCGAGCGATTGCCGTCACCACCGTGCGCCCCTCGACGAGCTACCACCACCTTGAGAATCACCACGACCCCGCGATTCTGGTGAGCATCTCCCTTCGCTCTTTCGCGTCCTGTAATGTCAACACCGACACCGTCTGACCGCGCGCTGCCACACGCAGCCGCCAGCGCCGCTACTTATTGGTCAAGGTGATAAGGACCGTAGGATCTTGATCATATGGTTGCGATAGAAACTTAATCGAAGGGGTATCGTTTGATCTGTACCGTGCATAGTCATTTAGATCTGACGGCCCAGAAAGGTCGATCCAACCGAAGCGGTACCGCCCAATGAAATCGCACCACGTGGCCTGGAGTTTGGTTTAAAAACAGAAACTTGTCTATTTGATGTTCCAATTTGAAAAATTCATCACTTTCAAAGAACACGTCCAAATTTTGCAAATTTTATATCAATGGAATCAGCAAGACAAGTACTTTCTGACCATGCCCTTTGTTTAATGAATTGCTTCTGTAAAAATGGTTGTTTTTGCAGAAACTTGTGTAGGCATGTTTAGAATATAAAAATTGTTCTAAAATGATTTTTGAGATAAAACCTTTGGCAAATAGTTTGTTTTAAACCTACTGACCTTAGAAATCATTTTGTGGTTTCAAAAATATATTTGGTAAAGCTAAGGAGTAAATCTTTGATTTAAAGCAATTCTAGTCAAATAAAAATGTTGTTATATGTTATAAATAATTTTTGGAGGAAAATCTTTGGGAAATGTTTTAATTTAAACTCTCTGACCCTAAGCACCAAGTTTTATGATTTAAAAATGTATTTGTGAACCCGATAAAGATTGTTACTTTGATAAAGGCCTTTTCAACCACATAAAATAATGATTCGGTTTAAAATTGGTTTGTAAGTAAAACATTTTTTCAAATGGTTTTGCCACTTTTTATAAAGTGACCAATAGGTGTTTTAGAATGTTTATAACCCATTAAGGAACCACTTGCCAAATAAAACAATCTTTGGCATGCTTGCATGCATTGTTTTGTTTTTATTATTTTATGTGATGTTTGCTTGAATGGTAGATTAAAATTTTGCCCTTGCTTGATTGAATTGTAGTGATTTGAAGAGCATGATCATTGCAAAGACAAGGAGTGAACTTATATTCTCTAACAAAAAGGCAAGTGATGCTACATACTTTTGTCCCATTATTTTCACTATGCATTAGTGATATTTCTAAGTAGGACTTGCATGGACTTTTTGCTAAGTATAAACTATGCCATGGGAAATCCTAGTAGATGAAACCTTAGTAGAATTTGCTAAGTTAAGATTCCTACTACTGTCATGCTTAGCTTAGCTAGTAGAAAACAATGGTGGATTATATTCATACTATGGAATATTTCTAAGTCAAGGACTTGTGTTTTGTTTAATAAAACAACTAAGTGAATGAATCACCTGGGTGGAATGGAAAGAATGGTTTGTGTTGAGTGGTTATGCAAGTCCTGTATGCTGGGGAAAACTTGGGCATCAGCAAGTCTAGTATACTGGGGAAAACTTGGTATCTCACTTGTGGATGGCCACCCAGTAACAAAGAGATTTGAGATGTCAAATGTTGAGAAGCTTCAAGTGCAGCCACTTGGCATTATGGGCTCTACCTGGATCATATAGGTTGCAATAACTTAGCCAAATGGACAGTTGGTGGTAGGAGATGATAGGTTGGAACGCGTCCATTCTGGTCTAAGGGAAGGCTTCTGAAAGATCTTGTCTTGGTGAAACCAAGTCTTGTGGGGAAAGTGCACCACCTCTGCAAAGTGAAAAATCTAAGTACTTAGCCATGTCCCTGGTAAAGGACAATTTGAGCATCAATACATGGAAGCTATCAAGAATCTCCTCATCCCAATTTCTAAGTTAAAATCTTGTAGTTGAACAAGGGATTGAAGGATCACCAATTTCTATTGGGAGATGCCTTGGGTGTTTCTGTCAAGCAAAAACTTTGTGTTTTCAAATGATAAGGAAAATCTATTTTGAGAAAAGCAAGCCTAAGCTCCACTTAGCCAAATGCATATAGATGATAGACTCTACTATATTACCATAGTATCACTTGCCAATACAATTCAAATGTATTGACCCATGTGGATGTAACTTGTTATGTTGAAGGTTTGTTTGATGTTAGTGAAGTTTATTGATTAGGATTACAAGTCTACAACCAACATGTTTGCCTGTGGCACTTTGAATATGAAGCACCCCATGCTATTGCTATATTCTGCTGCATTGTAATGTGATAGCCAAATGAGCTACGTAAGATGTAATAAATTATTTTATTCCTGGTTATAAAGTTGTGTTATGACCTTTGTTTCTTGATATTACATCTTAAGTGTGGATGCTAGCTATTGATCCAGGGACTAGCATTGTAAACACAGGGATCTCTACCTTATTAAAGGTTGGGAACCTTACAGAAGGGAATATGCCCTAGAGGCAAATAATAAATGGTTATTATATATTCCAATAATTTTGTAATAGTTTCATATTGTGATATAACTGTATCAAGTGGGAACATTGCTACAAGTGTGATATGAAATAGAAGTCCTTAGTAGCCTCTATTCATACCAGTCCGTTGGGCAACGGATGATCAAGGTTTCCTGGTCATGGGTGATAATGCCAGTTGACAATGAGGTCATATCATTGGTGAGTGATGTGATGGACATTACCCAAAGATTGAAACACGATCAAGTCATGAGGTTCATCATTGCAATATTAATAAATGAAGTCTCCTTCTTCTTGGACTGTGAGATCATATTAATCACTATGTCCCGAGGCTGCTTGGATTGCATCAAATATCACTCAGTGAAATGGTGATTATAAAGGTGTATGTTGGGTATTCTGGAGGTACAGGTGAGGACTATGAATCAGGACCGAGATTTTTTCACCCAGTGACGGGTAAAATACATAAGGCCGACTTGGTCGTCATCGTGGAATGTATAGGGTGTCAATATGGGCATCCCGGTCCCGCTGTTGATCATTGATAGAGATCATGTCTGTGCCATTCCCGAGCCGTGGGGAGATACACTTAAGGGTACGATGAGCCAAATATCATCTATAAGTTGGAATCATAGAAGATAAAGAGAAACCGAAATTGTTCTGGGGAGAGATCCGAAGTTGTTTCGAGAAAGAAACAAAGGAAAGGACCGAAAAGTGTTTTGGATAAATGGAAATTTAATATATGCATTTATTATATGTTAATTATGAATTGATATATTATAAATAAATAATTAAATTCAAATTAATGGGGCGACTTCCTCAATAGGCCAAAACCCCGGAAGGAATTAGCCTAGGAGTAAATCACCCAGAAAAGGGAACAACAAAAAGGTAGAGGAAATCATCCACGCAAGGGCCCACCCGGCCACAGCTCCCCACCGCCCTGTGTTGCCTGTCACACTGGGCCACCGCAGCCGGCTAGGTCACGTCAACTAGGCCCACCCATGCCATATGGTTTTTGCCGCCTCCTATTGTTCTTACCGCCTGCTGGGCTGGCTCGGCCGGCCCATCCGGCTGGGAGCTGGCACAGCTGGCCAGATGCCCCCTTTTTACCTTTTTTGTTGTATCTTTAGTCCAATATGGTTAACCTAAGGGATAGGGCACACCCCCTCCTCATATATAAAAGGGTGCATGGGTGCGATTAAAACACACCAATGAGAAGTCCTTTGGTTGAGTTTCTCTCCTCTCTCTCTCTACCTTGTGACTTTTGCCCCCATTTCTGTGGCCCCCATGTATGGGCTGTGCGAACAAGGCTTCACCATGGGTGCCATTGCGCTGCGGAGATTCCAAGCCAGAGATTTACTTCTACACTCCCGGCAGGATTTGGGAGCCGGAGGTTGTCATCGTACACCGTATGTATACGAAACCATGAGGGGCCACACTTGGGGCACCTTGGATGTCGTGAGCCGGACTGCTGCACGATGATGGAGCAAGCTGTGACCTGTGAGGAGCTTCGCGACCTTGAGGTTGGCGACAACCATGACTACTTCAACCACGTTCCCATCGGAATGTTAACCTCTTTCGTACTACAAGGGTATATATCCGAAACCTTTGACCGTTACTGCATTACTAATAGATAGAACTTGGGCATTAGGGCAATCTGTCGTAGAATTTTTTTTGTTTTCTGCTCCGAAAACCCAGCAAATAGTAGGAAATTTATGATAGCTCTACGTGCCTTTAGTTGATGTTGTCGTTCAAACAATCCTCACGATTGCAATCGTTCCACTTGTCACAATCATAATAGTTGCACTCCTCATTTTTTTCTCCCTCTGTCACAGCAAGCTTACCAGGAATATCAAAACCTTGTGCAAATACTCAGTGTTGGCATGCAGGCGGAAGCTGACAACTGGAGTTACATTTGGGGCAGTAATTTTTAGTCCAAAAAGCTTACTATTCTTTATCTGGTTACCATCCTGTACAGCCACATTTCTCCTGGTTGTGGAAATCTTCCTGTCAACAAAAGCATAAATTTTTCTTCTGGCTCTTGCTCCTTGATAGGCTAAACACACGGAACCTTCTGAAAAGGAAATGTTTTACTCTGGCTTCTTATGAATGTGTGTTTATTGGCTGCATTAGTGAGGAAACCATTCTACACTTATTCTGGGACTGTCCTTTTGCAAGAGCTTGCTGGGCTAAAATTTCCCATGTCCAAGTGGCTGATTAGAATCTTTTTGAAGATTTAGCCAGTATTAAAAAAGATCTTAAAGTCCCTTTTGCAATGGAAATTATTATCTTAGGAGCTTGGGGCATATGGATGTGCAGAAACAATGAAATCTTCAACAACAAGCATGCTTCGATTGAGGAATGGAGGGCTATTGTTGCCTAGGAATTAAGATGGGTCCTGTATAGAATTAATAAAAAGAATTATCAGGGCCTCAAAGATTGGATTAAGAATAATTTAGACAGGAGATAGCTTCTTAGAATGTTATCCCCTTTTGAGGTGGCCTGAACTTGTAAATACTTTTTTGTAACTCTCTATGATTTATAAAAATTGCAGTGGGGTGCTTTACCCTACTGTTTTACCCTCAAAAATAGTTGCACTCCTCGCAATATATTGTTTGAAGCAGTTCACAATAAACATACCATTCAGAACATTGCAATTATACACAATACAATAAAAGCATGATTAACAAATGCATGCATGACAATTTAATATGTCACAATTGTTTTAATTAGTTCCCTAAACAATATTAGAACACATGATGCATGCAGGAGATCATTTAATGCAATAGGGTATTTATTATTATTTCTTGATTGCCAATAAAGAAGTTTTAAAAGATTTAATGCAACTCCTATCCAAACTATTGAATTAAATTTGGGTCTGGGTGTACTCGATAGAGGACATTTATACAAACCAGTAGGAATTGGATTCATCATAAACGGAGCTGTAGACATTTTTCTGCAATTTAATTACTATTTAATGGAGTTTAAATCATTCAAAAATTAAAATCCATACAAAATTAAATATAAGACCAGATATATAATCTACACGAAATTGTGAATCCTGGGGTATATTATTTATATTTTTTCTGATCTATAAATAATTTACTATGGATTTAATACTCAAAAATTCCATTAATACTGATTAAATTATTACCATACAACTATACATCCAAAGTTAGATCTAATCTGATATTAGTATACTACATTAAATTATCTTAAATTTGATATATTATTTGCAATTTTTGGAGCTACATTTGATTTTATATGAATTTTTAAAGATTGGGTAAATTTCTGGTTATTTTAAATCAATTTCAATACTATAGGGAATATGCCAGGGAATATGACTGGGCTTTGTTGTTGTCCTAGCGCTGTTGTGGCTGCTGACCTGGCGGTGACTGGGATGACGACATGGCGCACGCTAATTCGTCGATACCCCTTTGAGTGGGCTTCTAATCTAAGCCGCCATGATGCTATCCAACGGTCGAGAGTGAAAGCTTCAAGAGCTCACCGGCTTGGTCAATGGCGACGGCGAGAGACAACGGTGGCGAGCTGGGAAGTCTACAGTTGACAGAGCTCCGGAGATCACCATCGGAGGTGTAGGGTATGACGATATGCATACGGGAACGGCGAGGTCGATGGTGGCTAAGCCAATGTGCTTTTCCTCCTGGAACAACGTCAAGGCGTGGATGGAGTCGCCGGGTGAAGACAGTACTCCAGCGAGCTTGCGCGGCGGCTTTAGTGATCTGTGGAAGGAAATAGAGGCATGGGGAGGGGTGGAACAAGACGAGGGAAAATACGATAGGAATAACATGGAGCTTGGGATACGGAATCATCGGCTACGTGGACCTTTCAAGGTCGGTAATGGTGGCTTCAGCGACACCGAGTTCGATCTCGATTGTTGTCTTGGGTTTGTTGAGATTTCGGAAAGGATCGACACGAGGGGGTGCTGGGTATTTATCTGTAGCATTGCATGGAGAGGGAGCAACCAAATCGAGATGAAAGCGAGATTTTCCGCGTGCAATTCGTAGAACCCGTGTGGGGGCTGGTCTCGTTTGTGAGGTAGGGAACAACGGGCGGGCCTCGCGTCGCAGTGAGAGGGAGATGGGATGCGGGTTGATGCTCCTGCTAGTTGGGTTGCTGGCAGGTCGCGGCTGCTGCTGCGCGTGCGGGTGCAGCGATAGCTAGGAGTTGGCTATTGGATGCTCGACTGGTCTCCCAGTTAGGTTAGGTTAGGTTTAGGCTTAGTTCTTTTTCTTTATTCTTTTATTTTTCTATTTCCTATTTTAGTAATTATTTTATAGATTTTTTTATAACTCCAGTTGACTCCAAATCAATTTTTGAAACTTATAAATTCAAAATACACCATTTAGGCTATATAGAGCATATTTTTACCAAGGGATTTCTATTTTCGTTCTCCTGGTTCGTTAGTTATACTCAGTTTTCCCCAGCCGCTTAACTTTTCCTCACTTTTCCCCTCGCTGTGTTATGAAACCCTCGCAGGCGCTCGCAGGCGCTCGGGCGGAGGGATACCGTCATGTCAAAGGCTTGACCGTTACATATTGACGGTGGGACCGTGTTGGGATGGGTCATGCATTGATCCGTTACGTGGCCTCGACCGTTACATGTCGACCGGTGGGACCGTGTTGCAGCGGGTCCTGCCGTGGCCGATACTGTTGGATATATGCCCAAGAGGCAATAATAAAGTGGTTATTACTATATCTTTATGTTTATAATAAATGTTTATATTCATGCTATAATTATATTAACCGGAAACATTAATACTTGTATGTGTTGCAAATATAAAAGAGTCCCTAGTAAAGCCACTCGTTAAACTAGCTTGTTGACTAATTGATGATCTTGGTTTCCTGATCATGAATATTGGATGTTATTAATAACAAGGTCATATCATTAGGAGAATGATGTGATTGACATATTCCTATAGTTAAGCGTAGCATAAGATCAAGTCATTTAAATAGTTCACTTGCTATAAGCTTTCAAATTCATAGTAACCTAAATCCTTCGACCATGAGATCATGTTAATCACCATCACCGGATGGATGCTTTGATGACATCAAACACCACTTCGTAACTGGGTGGTTATAAAGGTAGCATTGAGTGTTCAGAAAGTATGTGTTGAGGCACATGGATCAAGAGTGGGATTTGTCCATCCATATGACAGATAGATATACTCTGGGCCCTCTCAGTGCAATGTCATCCAATTGGCTTGCAAGCATGTGACTGGCTCACAAGGGATCACATATCACAGGAATGAGTAAAGAATACTTATCGGTAACGAGGTTGAACTAGGTATGCAGAGATACCGACGATCAAACCTCGGATAAGTAAAGTATCACGAGACGAAGGGAAATTAGTATCGTATGTAAATGGTTCATTCGATAACAAAGTAATCATAGAAATATGTGGGAGACGTATGAATTTCCAGATTCCTCTATTGGTTATTAATCGGAGAAGAGTCTCGATCATGTCTGCATAATTCACGAACCGTAGGGAGACACACTTAAGGATTCGATGTTGTTTAGTAGATATGGAATGTGAGTAAGAGACCAAACATTGTTCGGAGTCTCGGATTGGATCCGGGATATCATGTGGAGATCCGAAATGGTCAAGATAATAATATTCATATAAGGAAAGTCCAATTCCGGAGTTCGGGAATGGTTTCTGTGTTTTCACCGGAATGTTCTTGAAGGGTCTAGAAGGTCCACCGATCCGAAGTGGGAAGGGTACATGGATGTGTCATGACAAAGTGGAATGGTTGCATCATATACTAGGTCACTTGGTTGGGCAATGGGAAGAGAGAAATCAAACTCTAGTTTGAAAGTCAAACGCCAATTTGAAAAAGTCAAATCCCAACATGGTTGCCTAGTGGAGGGAGGGATGGAATCCTACCTAAGGGAGGATTCCTCCCTCTCCCTTGCCGCCATCCACAAGGTGGAGTTTGGGGAGTACTCCCCTCCCCAAATCGCCCTCCCTCTCATAAATAGAGGGTAGGGGGCGCCCCTTGCCCCACACAAGAAACCCTAGGTCGGCAACCGCCCCTCTCTAGTTGCATTTGATCTAGATCTCCTCTAAACAGCCGCCATCTAGCTAATCACTAGCTGCCGGCTACCTCTGAACCCTGGTCTTCTAAACCCTCGATCACCGGGGTTCCCTCTACTCCATCATACCTGCTCCGGCTTAGGCGAAGCCCTGCGGGATCTCCCCTCTACTTACGACACCACGTCGTCGTGCTGCCGTAATCGTGAGGAGATATCTACAACCTTCGCTACCTGCTGGAACAAGTGAGAGGAAGGTCTTCATCGAGTATCGTACCTGTGACCAACTGCGGGAGCGCTGCCGGAACACGGAGCTAGAAGGATCGTCTTCGCGATCTTGAGATCGACAAGTGAATGACTACATCAACCACGAGAATCCGATCTCGTTAACCGCTTTGGATCTTTGAGGGTTAGTTCTCTATCAACTCATTGTACCAATCTAGTAGATAGATCTTGTCCTATGTGTGTTTATGCAATATAATTTTTTTGTTTACCTTGCTATGAACCCCTACAGTGGTATCAGAGCCATGTCTATGCGTAGATCTGTTGCACGAGTAAAACACAATGGTTATTGTGGGCATTGGTACTTTTATTATCAATTTCTTCTTGTGTACTTTGCATCTTGCGGGATGGTGGGATGAAGCGGCCTGGGCTAACCTTACATGAAATTGTTCATGAGACTTTCTCTACGCTTGACATCTAACTTGTATTGCATAAGTGGCTTTGCGGGTGTCTGTCTCTCCCATCATAGCGAAGATTCAATTTACAACGCGCACTTGATAGTACTTGCATCAATGTTGTGGTTCTTGTTCGTAAGTTAGAACAATTCTTATTCGAAAGCCCTAAACCACGTAAAACATGCAAATAAAATTAAAGGTGTCTAACTTTGTTTTGTAGGGGTGTGTTGTGATGTGATATGGCCATGATTGTGATTATATATGATGTATGCAATGATCCTTATTGTAAGTTGGCAACTGGCAGGATCCTTATGGTTGTCTCTTTTAATTTTGGTTAAACCTGCGTGTCTATTATTCAAAGTAGTTGTAATAGTTGATGCTAGTAGACACAACCATGGAGCCGTGCCATTGACCTTGATGCCACGCCGGTGATGATGGAGATCATGTTCATGCTTGAAGATGGAGATCTGAAGCACAAGAAAAAAGGCCATATCATATCACATATTATGAATTGCATGTGATGGTAATCCTTTTATGCATCTTGTATTGCTTAGATCACGACAGTAGCATTATAAGATGATCCCTCTCACATAATATCAAGTAAATAAGTGTTCGTCCTTAGTAAGCACCGTTGCCAAGACTCTTTGTTTCGAAACGCCATGTGATGATCGGGTGTGATAGATTTTGCGTGTGCATACAATGGGAGAAAGCCATATTTTCACATGCGGAAACTAAGGTTAATCTTGACAAGCCTAGCATGTATAGACATGGTCTCGGAATACGGAATACCGAAAGGTAAAGCATGAGTCATATAGATGATATGATGAACATGATGATTGTTCGCTTTTGAAACTACATCATGTCACGTGATGATCGGACTTGGTATAGTGGATTTGGTTCATGTGATCACTAAAACAAAGTGAGGGATATTGTTTTGAGTGGGAGTTCAATAGAAATATGATTAAAAGTTGAACAATATTTATCATAAATTAAGTCAAAGTGAATTTGCATAATGTAACATCCCAAATTTTCATTAAACCAAACAACATGATTGCATTCATATTATCATGGCATGTGTGCATTGCACAAAAAATTTCAAAATTTAAACCTAGGAAAAACCGCTATTAAAAACCACTCCTTTATATTAAAGGTGTGGAGCTTGTTATTTATTTTATTTTACCTAAAAATGTTTTTTTAGAGGTTGATTTTTTAAAACATTTTTGAACACTAGGTTCACCCCTCAAAAAATTGGGGAAGTTTTGAATTGATTTGAAACCATTTACTAGTTCAAATCTTTAATAGAAAATAAGAAACAGAAAAAGAAAAGGAATTAGAAGGAAAAAAACTACCAGCTAACCGATTCGGCCCAGCAACCCAACCGACTTCAGCCCACCAGGCACCCCCTCCGCCTACCCCCCCCCCCCCCCCCCCCCCCCGCTGATTCTTTTGTCACCTCTCTCTCCCCGCACTCACCCGCTGACGAGCCAGACCCACCGCCACGTCGTCATCGTCTTAAATCAAGCGCACTGAGCCTGCTCCCCCCTCGGCCATTTCTACCGCGATTCAATTTGCATAAATTCGCGATTTTAATGGAACAATCACCCCACCCGAACCCTGCTACTTAAACCCCACTCGCCCCTCTCCATTTCCCCTCAAACGACACATCTAGAGAGCCCCAGGCTCCTCAAATTCCAACTTGAAACCGCCGTCGTCCCGACATACTCTGGCGCCTATTCCAGTGAGGTCTGGCCGCCCCTTGCCCTCTTCCTTTGATACATCGGAAACATATCTATAATTTTTGATGCTCCATGCTTGTTTTGTATCTACTTTGCTTTGCTTTGTATACACTTTGAGGTGTCTTCATATTGTTTCTGGAACTAACCTATTAACAAGTTGCCACAGTGCTAGTTGCCCGTTTTACTTCTGTTTTTGGTTCCAGAAAGGCACAAAATCAATATTCTCGGAATTGGACGGGACAAAAGCCAAAGTCAATATTTTACCGTGGGCGTCACGAAGTCCAGAGGGGAGACGGAGAGGCGAGCCAGGGCCACCACACCCCCTAGGCGTGGGTGGGCCCTACCCCGTGCCTGGGTAGGGTGTGGGCCCTCCAGCCGCCTCCCAGCCTCGCCTCCTCTGCCTATAAGAAGCCCTGGAGAGAAAACCGTAAAGAATCCATCATACTTCTAGAAAAAGTTCCGCAGCGCCGCCGCCACCAAAGGGGAGATTTGGGGGACAGAAAGACTCTGTTCTGACACCCTACCGGGACGGGGCAGTGCCCCCGGAGCCATCTCCATCGATCTCCACCACCATCTTCATCACCGTTGCTGATTCCCATGATGAGGAGGGAGTAGTTCTTCCTCAAGGCTAAGGGCTCTACCTGTAGCTATGTTTTCATCTCTCTCTATATGCATGATCTTCTTGTGGTCAAGAGATTTGTAATCAAGTAGATCTTCCTTGCTACTCAAGTGGTTTAACAGATCTCTGCTCTCCCCATGTGTGTGAAAGTGACAGCGTGCACGCCATGGTGGCACTTAGGTTTGAGTCTACATAAATACTCTTTGTGCTTTAATAGATCTATGCTTTTCCCCATGTGTGTGAAAGTGACAGCGTACATACCGTGTGTGGCACTTTGGCTAGATTGAATATTTGTTATGAGTTATATTTGGACTTGGATGTCTCTATGAAATTGTGGTGTTTGTTGGAACCATATAGCGCTCAAGGTGACAGTGTGGGGTTATCTAGATTGGGGAAGGCCCTACCGTGGATTAGAGTGTCCAACCAGAGAGTAGTTAAGAGTAGTATCATGAAGAGAATATATTTATATGAGAGTCTTCACTAGTGAAAGTATGATCCCTAGGCCTTGATTCTAAACACTGAAACACCATTTGCATCTAGATATGTTGCATGTTTGCTTGCTTTAGTCTTTTCCTCCCGTCAGAAGCTCTTTTCTGGCACCGTTACCACTTCTAATCATCCATACTACTTGTATTTCACTATCTCTTTGCCGAACTAGTGAACCTATAGACCTAACAACTGTATTAGGTGTGTTGGGGACACAAGAGACTTCTTGTATCTTGATTGCAGGGTTGCTTGAGAGGGATACGATTGACCACTTCCTCCCTGAGTTCTATAAACCTTGGGTAATCCACTTAAGGGAAACTTGTTGCTGTTCTACAAACCTCTGCACTTGGAGGCCCAAAAACTGTCTACAAGAATAGAAGTGCGTAGACATCAAGCTATTTTCTGGCGACGTTGCTGGGGAGGTAAGGTAAAAGGTACTCACATCCTCCGGTGTGAGTGCTCGAAGTTATTTCCTTTAGATTCTACAATTTTGTCTTTTTGTTTGTTGTTTTCACTAGTTAGGCTTAATGGAAAACAACAACAAAATAAGAGAGCTTTATAGTGTTTATCTTGAGTAAGGACATGAAGTGTTTAAAGAGAAAATTAAAAAACCTATGGAGCTTTATTTGCATGCTAATAGCAATGTTATTAGTATGAATTCTTTGGACACCATTGTTGCTAATGCTATGTGTAAGACCCCACCTTTATAAGGTAAAGGTCCCTGTGATTGCAATGCTAGTCCTTGGATCAAATGCTAGCATCCACAATTTAAGATGAAGTACACAAATGCAAAGGTCTTTATTACATCGTCATTCAAGAGATAAACATAGTCTTTTACAACTACATAGCCAAAGGCTAGTACAAGAGTTCATAACATAAGTAAATATAGTGAAGTCTTCATATTCATGTGCCACAGGCAAGCATGTTGAGTGTAGAATCATAACCCTAATCCTCATCAGAGTAACCTGCAACATCACAAGTTACAGCCACAGTGGGTCAATACATTGGAATAGTATTGGAAAGTGATACCATAGTAGAATAGTAGTTTCTAACTTCTATATGAATTTGGCCAAGTGTAGCTTAGGCTTGCTTTGATCAAAATAGGTTTTCCTTATCAGTTGAAAAACACTAAGTTTTTGTTTGATGTAAATCACCCAAGGGACCACCAATGGACATTGGCGAACCTTTAACCCTTGTTAAACCACAAGTTTTAACTTAGAAATTGGGATGAGGAGATCCTTGATAGCTTCAATGTCTTGATGCTCAAATTGTCCGTTGCCGGGGACATGGCTAAGTACTTTGATTTTTCCCTTCTCGATAGGTGGTGCACTTTCCCCACAAGACTCGACATGCATCTTGACGAGATCTTTCAGAAGCCTTCCTTTAGACCAAATGGACGTGTTCCATCCTATCACCCTACCACCATCTGTCCATTTGACTAAGTTATTGCAACATATATGATCAAGGCAGTGCCCATATGCCATGCGGCTGCTCTAGAAGCTTCTAAACACTAAGTATCTCAAATCCCTTTGTTCCTGGGTGGCTTTCCACAAGTGAGATACACCAGGGAGGCCATAGAAATGGGCCCTGAGTAACCACTCAACACAAACCATTCTTTACATTCCACCCAGGTGA
The DNA here is from genome assembly GCA_916181665.1 of Avena sativa. Classification (NCBI taxonomy): domain Eukaryota; kingdom Viridiplantae; phylum Streptophyta; class Magnoliopsida; order Poales; family Poaceae; genus Avena; species Avena sativa. The sequence goes on along the minus strand of OV702298.1, from coordinate 162,464,273 downwards.
TTCATTCACCTAGTTGTTTTATTAAGCAAAACATAAGTCAAAGACTTAGCACAATTTCCATAGCATGTATAATCCACCCTTGTTTGCTACTAGCTAGGATAACCATGATATCAACAAGTATCTTAACTTCTAGAATAATTCTACCAATACTGCAACTACTAGGATTTCACAAGGCATATCATATAGATACTTAGAAAAATTGCATGCAAGCCCTATACAAAATATCACTAGTGCATAGTCAAAATAATTGGAAAAATACATGAAGCACCACTTGCCTTGGTAGTTGGGGGAGTATCAACGATCTTCACAATCACAATCACCACTAGCACCAAAATCTACACATAAAATAATAGCACCAAATTCACATTCTATTATTCAAGCAAAAAAATTATGAATGCATGCAAATGCCATGTGATGATTTTTCTAAACTAAACAAGACAAGTCAAACAATATAGAACACAAAACCAACTATTTATAGCCTAAATAAACTTGAATTTGTTTTAAAATCATTTTATAAATAATTTATATAGCCAAAATAGGCCTACATTTGATTCTGCAAATAAAACCAATTTTACGGAAGAAAAATACAAATTCAGCCCACATTAGTGTAGGATTTTTTTTCTAATTCCAATGATATTTTATTTGCATTTTTCGGATAAACAGAACAATAGTTCTGAATTTTACAATTTTGAATCTCTAATAGATATATAAACACATTTTAAATCAAAACCCTAGCCACGTGGCTATATCTGATTGGTCAATAACGGTTTGGTTGGATTGATCATCCAGAGCCGTGGGATTTAAGTGACAATGCATGGCTCAGATCAAATAAAAACGTTTCTCTTAAGTGATCTATCGTGGCCACTGGATCTGGATCTAACAGTTGCTGTTCACGTGACCATAGCCTGGTGGCACTATCGACGGTTGCACGGTGGCGGCGCTCTGCCGGTGATGCTCCGGCGAATGCAGAGGGGATTGGGGGTTGCGGAGTTGCTTACCAGACTCGCGAGGTCACGCTCAAGCTCAACGTGTGTCTAGCGTGGGCGGGGGCGTGCTGTGGTGGCCCGAGGAGCTCGTCGGAAACCTAGATGGCGTCGGGCACGGCTTGACGGAGACGACGACGACGTTCCAGGCCTCCCTAGTACAAATGAATCGCGTCATTGTCTATGCAAGGACACGACGCACATGGGTGTTTGGTCCAGAGAACAAGGGGCGCTCAATTCCTTACAGTAATTTCTCGCTGGAGATGAGAGGGGCGTCGGGCACTTGCACTGGTTGTCGAAACTGACGACCTAGGTCACGAGCAAACAAAATAGAGGCATGAGACGAAGCGCACGAGCAAGGGGATCATGCTAGTGTGAACGAGAAAGGGTGTGGTGGACGGAGCTCACCGCAATGTCTCACCCAGAGTGGCTCGGGCAGCGGCGTTGCAAATTGAAATACTGGCAGCCTGGTGGCGGAGAGAGGGTGCTGAGTGAGGGGAAAGACTCGTGGTGTAGAGGGGCTTAAGTAGGCAGAGGCTCGGCGAGAAACGCTCGCTAAATTAATGGCTTTTATGCCGCGCCATCAACGACAGCAATGGCAGCGGCAACGCGGTCTGGTGCGTGATTTGGGGAAGACGTAGGCTGAGCTAGTGCGGGTCCACCGGTCAGGGGATGCGGGGTAGAGGCTTGCGCATGAGAGAGAGAGAGGAGAGGGGGAAATGGCCGGGTGGGTTCGTGGGCTGCTTCTGGTGCTGGGCCGAAAGTGTAGCACGGGCCCTTTTCTTTTTCTATTTTGATTTTCAGGAACCAAATTCAAATCAAATTCAAAAGAGTTTGAATTTGAAACCACCTCTAGATTTTTGTAGTGTAAACCTTGTACTTAATTGTGTATAAAACACTACTTTTTAGTCAAATGCACTTTGACATTTTGAAAAATAAAATAAAACCATGCCTTATTTGTATATAGATATTAGGCATAAAAATGGTTTTATTTGGAATTTTGTTTTCAAAAATTTAGTGTAAGCCAAGGATGCTATGAATGCCTGAATGAAATGCAAAATTTTACAAATCATGATTTTTGGGATGTTACAAATCTAACCCCCTTAAGATGAACCTTGCCCTCGAGATTCCGATTGGCTAGCAAATAGGCGTGGGTGGTCTTTCCGAAGATCATCTCCTCTCTCCCAAGTTGCTTATTCTTCGGAATCGTGGTTCCACTGAACTTTGTAGAACTTGATAGTTTTGGTACGAGTAACTCTTTTTGCAGTCTCAAGAATATTGATAGGTTTCTCCTCATAGGTGAGGTCACTCTCCAACTGAACCTCTTCCAAAGGTAGAGTATCCTTCAAATAAGTTTCTTCCATCTCCGGATGGCATTTCTTCAACTAACTCACATGAAACACATTGTGAACCGCAGACAGTGATTCAGGCAATTCAATCTCATAAGTAACTTCTCCTTTTCGGCTCAAAATCTTGAATGGCCCAACATACCTTGGTGCCAACTTTCCTTTGACTCCAAATCTCTTCACACCACGAAGTGGTGAGACTGTAAGATAAGATCTATCACCTACTTCATAGGTGACCTCTCTATGCTTTGGATCTACGTAGCTCTTCTGTCGGGACTGTGCTATCTTCAATTTGTCCTTTACCAATTTAACTTTCTCTTCAGCTTCCTTAATCAGTTCTGGTCCAAACAAATTTCTTTCTCCAACACCAGTCCATAGCAATGGAGTAGTACACTTCCTTCCATATATAAATTAAAACGGTGCCATCTCAATGCTGGCTTGATAGCTGTTATTGTAAGAGAACTCCGCGTAAGGCAGACTTTCATCCCAACTAGCACCATAGTCTAGGGCACATGCCCTCAACATATCCTCCTAAATCTGATTGGTTCTTTCTGTCTGTCCGTCAGTCTGGGGGTGAAAAGCTGTACTGAACTCTAGTCTCGTTCCCAATGACTCATGTAGTTGTCGCCAAAAATGCGAGGTGAATTGAGTTCCTCTATCAGACACAATACTCTTGGGTACTCCATGCAGACACACAATCCTATTCATATAAATCTTGGCTAACTTAGCACTTTTATAGGTTGTCTTCACGTGTATGAAATGAGCCACTTTAGTTAGGTGATCTACTACCACCCAAATGGAATCATATCCCGATCATGTCCTTGGCAGTCCGGTGATGAAATCCATACTAATCTTGTCCCACTTCCAATCAGGAATAGGTAGTGGTTGCAATAAACCAGCCGGTTTCTGATGTTCTGCCTTCACTCGACTACATACATCACACAAGGCAATATGCTCCGCAATATCTTTCTTGAGGTTATTCCACCAAAATCTTTCCTTCACATCCATGTACATTTTTGTGTTACCTGGATGAATGGAATATGGTGAGTTGTGTGCTTCTTGCAGAATCAGTTTCTGAAGTTCCGCATCTTGCGGAATGCAGATAGGTTTTCCATACCATAAAGTACCCTGTTCGTCTTCATGGAATCCTTTGGCTTTCCCTTTGCTAATTTTTCCCTTAATCTCCTCAATTTCCTTGTCCAACTTTTGGGCTTCTTTTATCTTGTCCAACAATGTGGGTTGAACATCTAATGACATGAGATGTACTTCTGGCACTATCTCCAATCTAGATTCTTTGAATTGAGCACATAGATCATCTGGCAATTCTCCCTTAGTAAGGCCATTCACAACTTAAATCATCCGCTCCAAGATTTGCTTTACCGGGATGGTATTGCAAAGTCAAGTCATAGTCCTTGATGAGTTCTAGCCATCTTCTTTGTCTCATGTTGATTTCTTTCTGAGTGAAGATACACTTCAAACTTTTTGATCTGTGAACACTTCACAATGTTTTCCCAAAATATAACGTCTCCATGTTTTGAGTTCATGGAGAACATAGGCTAACGCTAAGTCATGAGTAGGGTAATTCACTTCATGTGTTTTGAGTTGTCTCGAGGCATAAGCCACAACTTTCCCTTCTTGCATCAAAACTCCACCTAATCCTTGGTGAGATGCATCACAATAAACATGGAAATCCTTCTCCAAATCTGGCAGACATAAGACTGGTGCTGTTACTAGTCTCTTTTTCAATTCTTGGAAACTGAGTTCACATCCTTCAGTCCAATCAAACTTCTTTTCCTTCTTGAGTAACTCTGTCACGGGCTTAGATACCTTTGAGCAGTTCTCAATGAACCTTCTATAGTATCCTGCCAATCCAAGGAAACTATGAACTTGTTTCACTGACTTAGGAGATTCCCACTCAGTCATAGTTGACACCTTTGCGGGATCGACAACTATACCATCTCCCGACACAATATGTTCGAGAAATCCAACTTCATTCAACCAGAATTCACACTTGCTGAATTTGGCATACAACTTGTGCTCCCTGAGCTTCTCAAGTACCAAACGCAAATGCTATTCATGTTCTTTTTTTCTTTTGGAATAGATCAAAATGTCATTGATTAATACGACAACAAACTTGTCAAGAAATTCCATGAACACCTTGTTCATCATATTCATGAAATAGGCTGGTGCATTTGTCAAACCAAATGGCATCACGGTATAATCATACAATCCATACCTAGTGGTGAAAGCAGTATTAGGTATGTCTTGCTCTCTAATCTTAAGCTGAAAATAGCCTGATCGGAGATAAATCTTTGAGAACACACGGGATCCTTCTAATTGATAAAACATATCGTTGATTCTAGGAAAAGGATATTTGTTCTTGATAGTCACCTCATTGAGTGAACGGTAATCTATGCATAGCCTTTGACTTCTATCTTTCTTCTCAACAAACAGAACCGGTGCACCCCAAGACGAAAAACTTGGTTGAATAAATCCTTTTTGCAACTGCACTCCAAGCTGTTTCTTGAGTTATTTCAACTCATCAACTGACATCTTGTAGGGTTTCTTTGCTATTGTTCCTGATCCTGGCAGCAAGTCAATCAAAAACTCTACATCTATATCAAGTGGCATTCCAGGCAATTCCTTCGGAAACACATCTGGGTACTCTCTCACAATTAGCACACTCTCCATGCTAACCCCCTTAAGAGAATTTAACTTACTCCCTTTAGATTCAAAATTATAATCGACCCTAATCCTTTTCTTATCCGGGGTAGTGAGTGTGACAATAGTATTGGCACAATCTAGTACTCCTTCATACTTAGTCATCCAATCCATGCCCATAATACATCCAATCCTTGGGAATCTAGTATTATCTAACTAACTGGAAACTTATACTTCCCAAATTCTATCACTAGATCATGACATCCAAGGTTCACTATCATCTCTCCTCCGGGAGAGCTTACTTTTATAGGACACCCAATAGTTTCAGTTGGAAGTCCATTTTTATCAACAAATTATCTTGATATGAATGAATGCGATGCGCCATTATCAAAAAGAACAAGTGCTGGAAAAGAAATGAGCTTGAACTTACCAGCCACAGCATCAGACTCTTCATATATTTCTTCCACATTGATGTGGTTCACTTGTCCCTTCTGGAAAGGGTTGGGCTTGTTGGCTCCCTCAACTTTCTTTTTTGGGAATTAATTTTCATAGTGCCCCATCTTCTTACACTTGAAACACTCAACCTGACTGAGATCTTTCTTTGCAGGTTGACTCCCATTACCACTTCCATTGTGGTGGCTCTTGTGTCCACTCTTGTGGTTCTTATACTTGTCACTATCATGAATGCGATGGTGTTTGTTGTCATGATGACGGTTGTGGTTGTGGTGGCTATTATAGTTCCCATGCTTGTGGAATCCAGAACTTCCACTATCATCATTATGGGAACGCTTGTGAGACGATACCGAGTTGTTCTTATCATAGTTATGCTTCCTCATCCTGCCCTCAACCTGTTTCATCTTGTTTTCCAAGATGGTGGACTTGTCAAAAAGTGATTGATATGTTGGGACATAGGCAACAGATAGCTGCAGGTTCAACTCATCATTAAGTCCCTCAAGGAACTTCTCCTTCCTTGTGGCATCTGTATCAACCTCATCCGGTGCATAGCGCGCCAGATTCTTGAACTCCTCAATGTACTCAGCCACACTGTAGTGACATTGTTTTAGATTGTGGAACTCTTTCTTCTTCAAGTTCATCACTCCGTATGAGATGTGGGCAGTGCGGAAACCATCTTCAAAGATAGCCCATGTCACATCCTCAAGGGGAGTGGTGATCTGAAAGTTATCCCACCAGGTAGCTGCTGGTCCTTCGAGAAGATATGCTGTGAATCTGACCTTCTCTTCATCTGTGCAGCCCATAGTGGCTACGTCCTTGTTCACTGAACGTAACCAGTCATTGGCTACCATTGGATCAGTGGTTCCCGAGAACTTTGCAGGCCTCAGTCTCAGAAATATGGTGAGCATGTCAAATGCTGGGGGATTGTTGTGATTATTGTTGTTGTTGTTGTTATCGTTGTTATTATTATTCTGATTTTGCATGAACTATGTCATCATCTGCATTAGTTGAGCTTGAGCTATCATCAACTGTTGCATCTCGTGAGTGACGTTATTGTTATTGTTTTGGTTGGGATTGGCACGACGGGGAGGCATTCTTGGTTTCAATAAGTGTAAGAAATGAGATAAACTATAGATGCAATGCACAATACATCATATAGCAACAAACACAAATAACAAACACGCGATAAAACATAGAGTTTGAACAAAGTACACAATGAGTTTTTGAAAAAGTAAACACACGATAGCAAGCCATCCACATGTTAGATGGTCATTGTGACTCAATAATCAAAGTATGATAGATAAATGATCATCGAGTAGCCTATACTCCTCCATGTCGACCTCCACGTCAACAAGTGTAAGTCCGGCTGACTCATGGCTGTCTTGTACTCATCGACATTGGTTGTCAATTCCTCGATCTTCGCACGGAGAGCTCTCTTCTATGAGCGAAGCGTCTCAATCACTCCCTGCTGGGTCTTGAGCTCGAAGTCCTTGGCCTCTATGTCCTTGATCTTCTTGTTTCTGTCTTGGACTCTTTTCTCCTGATTCTTGAACTTCTTGTACTGGCTCTCGAATCTGGCCTCCATCTCCTTGACAATCTCGGCTTGCTCCGCGAAGAGCTTGTCCTTCTCCCTCAACTGAACCTGGAGCTCGCCATTTCTAAGCATGACGTTGGTCCTATCTGTGTCGAGGTGTTTAATAAGACCCTCTAGGTCCTGAAGGTACAGACAAACTGGCTCAATCGTCTCTCTAGTAGCGTCATCGTACACTACAGCCTCACCCTTCTCATCACGTCTCCTGAACGGGTGAAAGTAGAGGCCCCTGAGCTCAGTGGAGTGTCGTCCAACAAGGCGTCTAAGTAACACCTGCATGACTACATATAATCCCTTCTCCTTGTCATCATGCATCAGCTTGAAAGTGATCTCCTCCGTGGGTGGCTCCGTCCGGCATCCTGGCCGTGTGACTCTAAAGCCCCAAAGGTCCTTCCTCTCAAACTTGGTGAGCTGGAGTGCCTTGATACTAGGAAGCGGGAGGTTGAGCACACTAGTGAGCTCCACAAGGCGAGAACCGAAACGAGTTCCCTTGAACTCCTCGGTAGTGATGATAACAATGTTAGGCATCTATTGTATAAGATAGGGAAAGATTAGAATCAATACAAGTAGTGAAAATTTGCAAGAAAACAAAAACTCAAATCACAATTTTCACAGTAAAACATACAAGTGATAGCATACACAATCCAATACAAACACTAAGGTTCAACATAACTTAGAATTTTTTTTGTGAAAATATGATAAGTGTGGTGGTCCAACTAGCGAGGTACGTTACAATTCTCACTCATATGGTAAGTCTATGATATCCTCCCTTAGACGTTTTATGGCGGTCTCTAAGTCTTGGGTATACTTCTTCTCCTCTTCAAGGTCATTTTTAGTGTTGATCATTCTACACTGGAGTCTTTCACCAAGCTCCTTGATAGCATTCCAAGCTGCATTTCTTGCAGAGTCAAAGAACGTTGTATGCATTTCTGAGTTGGTGCCCATGTAGAATCCCGACTCTTTGTGGTTGCCTTCCTTTTTCTTATACAAGTGAATTTGCACCCACCAATATTCTTCTCCTTCATCCATAACTGAAAATCCTTTGTACACGGCCTCACCATGTATTCCCAAGCTAACCATAAGGGTTTTGAGTGCTTTGGGAAACTCCGTCTCACATTCTAAAGTCATGGTCATGAGTGTTCCCTTCTTGACGACTTCGTTGATGGTGGCCATCTACAAATTGAGATGAGAAAGAAGATTAGAAAGGTTTAGGAGAAGAAAAAGACAAGTGTGGACTTTTGCAAAGAGTTGCATTTGTCCTTAGTGGTTTTCTTAGTGTAATCCATCCTAGGGTCATATATCCTACCGGCAACACAATGCTCTGATACCATCTGTAAGACCCCACCTTTATAAGGTAAAGGTCCATGTGATTGCAATGATATTCCCTGGATCAAATGCTAGCATCCACTATTTAAGATGGAGTACACAGATGCAAAGGTCTTTATTACATCGTCATTCCAGAGATAAACAGAGTCTTTTAGAACTCCATAGCCAAAGGCTAGTACAAGAGTTCATAACATAAGTAAATATAGTAAAGTCTTCATCTTCATGTGCCACAGGCAAGCATGTTGAGTGTAGACTCATAACCCTAATCCTCATCAGAGTAACCTGCAACATCACAAGTTACAGCCATAGTGGGTCAATACATTGGAATAGTATTGGCAAGTGATACCATAGTAGAATAGTAGTTTATAACTTCTATATGAATTTTGCCATGTGTAGCTTAGGCTTGCTTTGCTCAAAATAGGTTTTCCTTATCAGTTGAAAAACACTAAGTTTTTGTTTGATGTAAATCACCGAAGGAACCACAAATAGACATTGGTGAACCTATAAACCTTGTTCAACCACAAGTTTTAACTTAGAAATTGGGATGAGGAGATCCTTGATAGCTTCAATGTCTTGATGCTCAAATTGTCCGTTGCCTGGGACATGGCTAAGTACTTAGATTTTTCCTTCTCGAGAGGTGGTGCACTTTCCCCACAATACTCGACATGCATCGAGACGAGATATTTCAGAATCCTTCCCTTAGACCAAATGGACGCGTTCCATCCTATCACCCTACCACCATCTGTCCATTTGACTAAGTTATTGCAACCTATATGATCAAGGCAGAGCCCATATGCCATGTGGCTGCACTAGAATCTTCTAAACACTAAGTTTATCAAATCCCTTTGTTCCTGGGTGGCTTTCCACAAGTGAGATACACTAGGGAGGCCATAGAAATGGACCCTGAGTAACCACTCAACACAAACCATTCTTTCCATTCCACCCAGGTGATTCATTCACTTAGTTGTTTTATTAAGCAAAACATAAGTCAAAGACTTAGCAAAATTTCCATAGCATGTATATAATCCACCCTTGTTTGCTACTAGCTAGGCTAAGCATGATATCAACAAGTATCTTAACTTATAGAATAATTCTACCAAGACTACAAGTACTAGGATTTCCCAAGGCATAGCATATAGATACTTAGCAAAATTTCATGCAAGCCCTATACAAAATATCACTAGTGCATAGTCAAAATAATGGGACAAATACATGAAGCACCACTTTCCTTGGTAGTTGGGGGAGTAGCAACAATCTTCACAATCACAACCACCACTAGCACCAAAATCTACACATAAAATAATAGCACCAAATTCATATTCAATTATTCAAGCAAAAAAATTATTAATGCATGCTAATGCCATGTGATGATTTTTCTAAACTAAACAAGACAAGTCAAACGGTACTGGACACAAAACCAACTATTTATAGCCTAAATAAACTTGAATTTGTTTTAAAATCATTTTCTAAATAATTTATATAGCCAAAATAGGCCTACATTTGATTCTGCAAATAAAACCAATTTACAGAAGAAAAATACAAATTCAAGCCCACGGTAGTGTAGGATTTATTTTTTTGATTCCAATGATAATTTTTTGCATTTTTTGGATAAACAAAACAATAGTTATGAATATTACAAAATGGAATCTCTAATAGATATAAAAACAGATTTTAAATCAAAACCCTAGACACGTGGCTGTATCAGATTGGTTGATAATGGTTCGGTTGGATCGATTATCCAGAGCCGTAGGATTTAAGTGAGAACGCACGACTCAGATCAAATAAAAACGTTTCACTTAAGTGATCTATCGTGGCCACTAGATTTGGATCTAACGGCTGTTGTGTATGCAACCATAGCCTGGCGGCACTAGCGACGGCTGCACGGCAGCGGCGCTCTGCAGCAATGCTTCAGCGAATGCAGAGAGGGGTGGGGGTTGCGGAGGTGCTTACCAGACTCGCGAGGTCACGCTGAAGCTCAACGTGTGTCTGGCATGGACGTGGGCATGCTGTGGTGGATGGAGGAGCTCGTCCGAAACCTAGCTGGCGTCAGGCAAGGCTTGACGGACACGACGGCGACGTTCCAGGCCTCCCTAATACAAACGAATCGCGTCAGTGTCTGCGCAAGGACACGACGCACATGGGTGTTTGGTCCAGAGAACAAGGGACGCTCGATTCCTTATCGTAATTTCTCGGCGGAGATGAGAGGGGCGTCAGGCACTTGTAGTGGTTGTCGAATTCGACGACCTAGGTCACGAGCAGACAAAATAGAGGCATGAGACGAAGCGCGCGAGCAAGGGGATCATTCTAGCATGAACGAGAAAGGGCGGGGTGGACGGATCTCACCGCAATGTCTCACCAGAGTTGCTCAGGCAGCGGCGTTGCAAATCAAAATACTGGCAGCCTGGTGGCGGAGAGAGGGTGCTGAGTGAGGGGAAACACTTGCAATGTAGAAGGGCTTAAGTAGGCAGAGGCTCGGCGAGAAATGCTCACTGAATCAATGGCATTTACGCTGCGCCATCAATGGCAGCAACGGCAGCGGCGACGTGGTCTGGCGCGTGATTTGGGGAAGACGAAGGCTGAGCTGGCGCGGGTCCACCGGTCAGGGCCTGCGGGGTAGAGGCTGCGCGCGTGAGAGAGAGAGGAGAGGGGGAAATGACCGGGTGGGTTCGTTGGCTGCTTTTGGTGCTGGGCCGAAAGGGTAGCGTCGGCCTTTTTCTTTTTCCTTTTTCTTTTTCTTTTTCTATTTTGATTTTCAGGAACCAAATTAAAATCAAATTCAAAAGAGTTTGAATTTCAAACCACCTCTAGATTTTTGTAGTGTAAACCTTATACTTAATTGTGTATAAAACACTACTGTTTAGTCAAATGCAGTTTGACACTTTGAAAAATAAAATAAAACCATGCCATATTTGTATATAGATTTTAGGCATAACAATGTTTTTTTTGGAATTTTGTTCTGACATTTTTTGTGTAAGCCAAGGATGCTATGAATGCATGAATGAAGTGCAAAATTTTACAAATCATTATTTTTGCGATGTTACACTATGGAAACGTCTAAGCTTGGGGAAGCTAGTTTTTATGATAATGATCCTTTTAGTCCCCCAGCTTTGGAAGATAGCTATTCTATTGCTTATGATGATACCAAACCCCCAATATATGATGATTACAATGATGAGTGTGATATTTTCAGTCCATATACTATTGAGGAGGATATTAATTGTGATTACAATATGCCTCCCATATTTGATGACTATGGTGATGAGAATAATAATGATAGCTACTTTGTTGAATTAGCTCCCACTACAATTAATAAGAATGACTATGCTTATGTGGAGAGTAATAATTATTGTATGCATGTGGCTCATGATAAGAATGTTTTATGTTATAGTTATATTGTTAATTTTATTCATGATGTGACTAAAAGTTATTATGATAGAGAGAAAAATGATCTTATGCATCTCAAGAATATTAAGTTTCCCCTCTTTATGTTGAAAATTTTGAACTTGCATTTGTTTTGCTTTCCTATGCTTGTTGCTTTGTGCTTTCATGACTTGTTTCTTTACAATATTCCTATGCATAGGAAGTGGGTTAGACTTAACTGTGTTTTGAATTTCGTTCTTGATGCTCTCTTTTACTTCAATTCATATTTCTTATGAGAGGATCTTCTCAAACTATAAAGCCAAACTTAAATGTGTTAAAGAAAAATACTTGTTGGGAGATAACCCAAGAGATTTCTTGAGTCTTGGAAGTTATTACTTCTGTAATGACCTCTCCTTATCCTTTTTGTTTGCTTTTTGTGCCAAGAATAACCTCTAATGAAAGGGAAGCAAGATTTGGGGAGTTGCTGTCCTGAAACAGATTTTTATCCTCCACCATAAAAATTCGTGAGAAGTCTCTGTAAGTCGGATTGTGCTGCAAATTTACGAATAAATCCCCCAGTATGTTATCTAACTTTTGTTAGTTCAACACATTTTTATTTGGGCAATAGAAGGTCTTCGAAAAAATCGGTTTCTACCTGCTAGTCTGTTTTGAAAGATTTCTGTCATTATTTGCATTTGCTTCTTATTGATTCCTTTTTGAGTTCTTTTTGGGAAATTTAGCTTTTGAAGGAGTTGATATAGTAGCTTGTATCTTTAGTGAAAGTTTTGCTGTTTGGAAACTAAACCCAAAGGTCTATTATCTTTTGAATACACTAATGTTGCTAATGAAGATTGCTTGAAGTTTTATATGAAGGAAAATTTGCAGGTGTAGAGAAAGAATGATGTAATGAGCTGAATAATAGACAAAATCTCAAGCTTGGGGATGCCAAACCGTGTCACCCCAAGAAATATTCAAGAGGTACAAGCGTCAAAGCTTGGGGATGCCCAAGGAATCCCCATCTTCATCAATAAAAATCTCAGGTCTTTCTAGACACTTCGTTTTTATTGTTTCATTCATTGCTGTGTTGTCCTTAGAGCGTCTTAGTTTTTGTTTTTGGTTTTCGTTTGCTTAGTTTGCTTGAGTAAGTTGGTTGGTTACACCACACTTCTTTTGGAGAGAGACACACTCTGTTTTCATTGCCTAGAACACTCTAGTTTTCACTCCTATTGTTTTGTGAGTGTTCACTTCTGCTAGAACTGCGTTCAGCCTTAGTTTTCTTGTGCTTTCATCTTAGAAATTTTTATTTCTTCTTTGTGGATTTGTGAGAAAAGCTCACTGATATTTATTGATTATTATCTTTGTGAGTTGTTTCAAATAAGTTGTTTTGTGTTGGAAAAGAGTAGAAAGTTTCATGCTTTTAGTGGTACAAAAGGGAGCTTGTTTTGACTGTGTCTTAGACTTTAGCATGTCATGCTAGATGTTGTTTTTATCTTATGCTTAGTAATTATTTCTGTAGCATGACTTCTTTCAAACAATTAGGGTTTCTTAATGTGCCTTGCAAGAATCGTGCATTGTTTTAGCATACAAAAGCATAGTATTGTGGTATTCTCCTTTGATGCCTTGTTTGGGTTGACTTGTCACATGCTCACACCATGTTATGACTATTAACCAGTCACCTTAGCCTCTATGATCATTTAGTACTTGACTTGTAGTACCACTTTATGCTTTGATTAGTAATGTTTGTAGTACCATCTAGCCTAAGCCATGCCTAATCATGGTGGAAACTTGCAACATCACCATAGTGAGCTATCTATGAAGCATCCTCAATAAAAAGCTATGCACATAGTAAATAAAAAGTTTGCTGAGATGCTCATTGTCTGCTTGCCTTGTCATTTTGGTTATAGGATAGCTCCTGTACCATGTGCAAGGGGTACCCCGTTGGTGGTTCTCTATGATATGCATGTACTTACAAGGACAAGAACTTATAGGTGATGGAAGTTGAGTAACATGAGGTGTGGCCCTCGTATTCAAGGAACTTGAGATTGACAACTTATACTTTGTCAAGCATATACTCCATTTTTGTTCACTTTAACCTTAATCACTTCAAGATGCTTATGATAGGGGCAATGAGGGCTAAAAGCTAACAAGTACCATAATTTTTGGAAGCTCTTCTTGAAACTTGAAATCCCTGCAACCCTTTACAAAGGGCCTTTATTCCACCATTATTTGAGTCTCCACCTTCTACCTTTAGGCACCATTAAGAGAGCATAGTTGTCATTCTTTGTGCAGTGTCCCAAAACTTATTGATATATGCATATGGTGATATTATTTGTTCTTGTGCTCCTTGTTTCTAGTCACCCTTATGAACTTTGAAGGTGTCCTATGCATCTATTTGCTAATATATGAGGGACAAGCTGATTGCCACTATGCTATGTTTTCTGTTTGTGAAACAAACAAATGTTTTTATGCATGTTATTCATGATCTTTGTTCGTAGCCTTTCATGTTGCATGCATAGTTACTTTTTCTTATTGTTAGAACTCCATCTTTCATGCACATGTTTAGAGTTCTTTGATCCGATCTTTCAATGCTTGCAAATGGTTTGATCTTGGTTTTGATGGTGCATGTCACCTCAAAAATTATTCTTTTTATCACTTACCTACTCGAGGACGAGTAGGAGTTAAGCTTGGGGATGTTTGATATGTCAGAAACATATCTATAATTTTTGATGCTCCATGCTTGTTTTGTATCTACTTTGCTTTGCTTTGTCTACACTTTGAGGTGTTTTTTATATCTTTTCTGGAAGTAACCTATTAACAAGTTGCCACAGTGCTAGTTGCCTATTTTCTTCTGTTTTTGGTTCCGAAAAGGTAGAAAATCAATATTCTCGGAAATGGACGGGACAAAAGCCAAAGTCATTTTTTACCGTGGGCGTCACGAAGTCTAGAGGGGAGATGGAGAGGCAAGCCAGGGCCACCACACCCCCTAGGCGCGGGTGGGACCTCCGGTCGCCTCCCAGCCTCGCGTCTTGCGCCTATAAGAAGCCCCTGGAGAGAAAACCCTAAAGAATCCATCATACTTCTAGAAAAAGTTCCGCAGTGCCGCTGCCACCAAAGAGGAGATTCAGGGGACAGAAAGTCTCTGTTCCGGCACCCTGCCAGGACGGGGAAGTGCCCCCGGAGCCATCTCCATCGATCTCCACCACCATCTTCATCACCGTTGCTGATTCCCATGATGAGGAGGGAGTAGTTCTTCCTCGAGGCTAATGGCTCTACCGGTACCTATGTGTTCATCTCTCTCTCTCTATGCATGATCTTGTTGTGGTCATGTGCTTTGTAATCAAGTAGATCTACCTTGCTACTCAAGTGCTTTAATAGATCTCTGCTCTCCCCATGTTTGTGAAAGTGACAGCGTGCACGCCATGGTGTTACTTAGGTTTGAGTCTCCATAAATACTCTTTGTGCTTTAATAGATCTATGCTTTTCCCCACGTGTGTGAAAGTGACAGCGTGCATACCGTGTGTGGCACTTTGGCTAGATTGAATATTTTTTATGAGTTATATTTGGACTTGGATGTCTCTATGAAATTGTGGTGTTTGTTGGAACCATCTAGCTCTCAAGGTGACAGTGTGGGGTTATCTAGATTGGGGAAGGCCCTACCGTGGATTAGAGTGTCCAACCGGAGAGTAGTTAAGAGTAGTATCATGAAGAGGATATATTTATATGAGATTGCTCACTAGTGAAAGTATGATCCCTAGGCCTTGTTTCTAAACATTGAAACACCGTTTGCATCTAGATCTATTGCATGTTTGCTTTTTATAGTCTTTTCCTCCCCGTCAGAAGCTGTTTTCTGGCACCGTTACCACTTATAATCATCCATACTAGTTGTATTTCACTATTTATTCGCCGAAATAGTGCACCTATACACCTGACAAGTGTATTAGGTGTGTTGGGGACACAAGAGACTTCTTGTATCTAGATTGTAGGGTTGCTTGAGAGGGATACCTTTGACCACTTCCTCCCTGAGTTCGATAAACCTTAGGTAATACACTTAAGGGAAACTTGCTGCTGTTCTACAAACCTCTGCACTTGGAGGCCCAACAAATGTCTACAAGAATAGAAGTGCGTAGACATCAGCCTTGCATTGTTGTTTTCATCATCTTCGGGCGCACCCGCTAACTTCCTATGTTTGTTTTATTATGCCCTATAGGCTCAGCTTTGTCTTTGTTTTTGAATCACCGACGGCGGACAAACTTCAGCAAGGAATTAGAGGCAAACCTAAGCGCCCCTTCGACAGCCACGGCCACCACTGCGACCATCTCGACCCTGCCACCTCGGTAACACTCCGCTCCCACCCCCTTGCCCCTTAGAACCACCGGAGCGCCGCCCACCCGACGGGCCGCCGCCGCACACCATTGCCAACGCCGCCAGTTCGTGGCAGAGCATCGGGATCCATTAGATCTAGATCCTAGGGTTAGGATTAGAAGGTGCGGCAAAGAGGTATCTGCCGATCTGGCCCATACGATTTCATTTAGATCCAATGGCGCACACGGCTGATCCGACCGAAGCGGTACCGACCAGTAGATCTGCGCCACGTGGCTAGGTTTTCTATTAAATCCAAAAATCGGTTTAATTAGATGGTTGAACTTAGAATTTCCATAACTTTTGATCCACAGATCAGAAAAATACAAATTTGGTGTCTATGGATTCAGGAAAATGTGAAATTTATTACTATAGCCTTATTTTGTTCAGTAGCTTCTGTAAAATTTGTGTTTTAGGCAGAAACATTTTTAGGGCTATTTTAACTATAAAAATTATTGTATAAATTATTTTTAGGTGGATCTTGTGTTATTATGAATTTAGAAGGTGTACTATATCTTATGTATTGTAGACTTTGGTTTTGAAAGTGTGGCCTTCATATTATTGCATAATTGCATGCATCAATATTATTTTTGAGTGCCTATATTGAGTTGTATATTTTGTTGTTTGACTATGATGTGTAGATTGTGTGGATTGTGAAGTTTGTTGCTGTGAGGATTGTACCTACTCTCCTATCTACCAAGTCAAATGATATTTCATCATATGTCCAATTATTTTATCTATTTCATTAGTGTTATTTTAGTAGGACTTTGCATGGTAATTTATATTGCTATGCTATGGTAATCCTATAGATTAGACCTTGGTAGTATTTTCCTAAGTTAGGAGACATCGTATGCTATAATGCTTAGCCTTTATATTCGGATTCATGGGTGGAAATTCATATTATGATGGTATGGAAAGTTTCTTTACTTATTATTTTTTACTAAGAAAACAACCAATGTTAATGAAACACCTGGGTGGAATTGGGACTTGTATGGATTATGTACAGTGGTTACTTAGGGCCCATGTCTATGGTTTACACTGGTGTATCACACTTGTGGATGGACACCCAAGAACAAAGAGATCAGATACGTTCGTGTAGTGAAGCTTCCCGTGCCAACCACATGGAATATGGGCTCTGCCTTGACCAACTATGTTGTGAGAACTCCGCCAGACGGACAGAGGGTGGTAGAGTTGATAGGATGGAACGCATCTGTGGTGGTCTAAGGGGTTGCTTCTAAAAAGTCTTGTATCAATGTTTGTCGAGTCTTGTGGGGAAAGTGCACCACCTCTCGAGAGGGTAAAACTAAGTACTTAGCTGTGTCCCCGATTATGGACAACTTCGGAGTGTAAAGACATTGAAACAGTTCAAGAATCTCCTCATCCCAATTTCTCTAAGTTAAAATTGTGGGTTAACAAGGATAGAGGTTCACTAATGTCTATTGGTGGTACCTTAGTGTTCTGTAAAAGCAAAACTTAGTATTTTCAAACTAATAGGATAAAACTTGCTTTTAGCAAAGTCATCCAGATCTACACTTAGCCCTATTCATGTAGTTGTTAGGTTCTACTATACAACTATGGTATCACTTGCCAATACAATTACAACTGTATTGACCCTTTGTGGTTGTAACTTATCATGTTGCAGGTTACTCTGATGGTGAGTAGGGTTACGGGTCTACACTCGACATGTTTTCCTGTGGCGCATGAAGATGAAGGCTCTATTATTATGCTATGTATTGAGGAATCTAAATAAGTTAGCCTTGGGCTAAGTGAGTTGTAAGAACTATTATTTTCCTGGATTTGCGATGTAATAAAGACCTTTGTTTATGTGTACTTCATCTTAAACTGTGGGTGCTAGCAATTCGCTCCAGGGACTAGCACTGCAATCACATGGATCTCTACCTTATTGGGTGATATCTTACAGATGGTATCAGAGCCGACACTCGCGGTTATAGGAGCGTGTGCGGGTTAGTGGAGGACATGTGGCGCATGGCACGTGTGGCCTAGAGTGGACACGGCATGGCACATGTGCCGGCACTGGACGCACAGACGTATGCCAAGAGGGGACGTTCCTGGCTTGTGGTTGATCGACGAGGACGTCAATGTTCTAAGGGTGGGTGTATGTGAGACCCTGGCACACGGCTTAATAGGATTGATAGTATACCCATACCAACAAGTTGCAACTTCTTTTCCGGAAGCTCATTCGGAAAGAACTCTAAGGTTAAGCGTGCTTGACCTAGAGCAATTCTAGGATGGGTGACCGATCGGGGAGTGGGTATCGGGTGAGCACGAGTGAGGACAAAGTGTGCAAAAACGACTAGTGTTGGTCTGTGGGGTTAGTCTAGAGATCCTATTAAGCTGGCAGGAGTGACAGCCACCGGTCCGAAGAGGACAGGGTGTTACAAGTGGTATTATATCACTGTGTTGCCTATAGGTTTGTGACCCTAAGATGGATTAGATTAAGAAAGCCACTGGGAAAATACAACACCACTATGAATTTTACACTTTGTTTCTTTTCATCTCGTAAAACCTCTCCTAATCTTCTTTCTCATCTCTATTTGTAGATGGCCACCATCAATGAATCCGTCAGGAAGGGACCACTGTTGACTATGACACTAGAGTGTGAGACGGAATTTCCCAAGGCACTCAAGAACCTCATGATCAGCTTGGGGATAAATGGTGAAGCCATGTACAAGGGATTTTCGGTGATGGATGAAGGAGAAGAGTATTGGTGGGTGCAACTCCACTTATATAAAAATAAGGAGGATGACCACAATGAAATGGGGTTCTGCATGATCACCAACTCTGAAATGCATATGTCATTCTTTTACTCTGCAAGAAATGTAGCATGGAATGCCATCGAAGAACTTGGAGAAAGACTTTAGTATAGAATGCTTAACACTCAGAAAGATCTTAGGGAGGAGAGACAACATACCCAAGACTTAGAGACCACCATAAAACAGCTAAGGAAGGACATTGTAGACTTGGCATGTGACTCATGTGATCAAGACAAACAATTGCTACCTAGGATGCCTAGATAGCTACCTTGTGTCAACACCCAGATTTTTAATCCCAGATGCCTGTTATGCCATACATCGCAATCCTAGGATTACCATTTTTGCGAGACATAACAGATTGGTACCATAGTTCATCATCCATTACAAACCATAATAAAGGGCTTACAAATAAAGGATCTCATGATCCAGTCTTAGTACAAACAAAGCAGTGGAATAATATAATAACGGTAGCATGGGCAAGGCTCCATCTTCATATTCATAGGCAATGCTGATGATGGGAGATGATCCTAGTTGTCGTAGACTTCCTGCGGTCCATCATCCTGGTAGTCCTCCTCATAGTCTGGCCATAGGAATAGCGAGGGACAAAGCCATGAGTACTCTTTAAGTACTCGCAAACTATCACGAACAAGTAAGTGGTTCAAGTAGGAATACTAAGCTGTAGGTTGTTGTGCAAAAAGCCAGATTTATCTCTAGCTGAGTTCATAAGTAAAGAAAGCTAGTTGAAGGTTTTCTAACACCTAAGTGGGAACTTAGTTTTCACTTTCACAACCCAGTTGTGGTCAAGTCAAGGTCATGATTCATTTCACAAGTCACTTTTAAAAACATCTGACGATAGAACAGTATGGCCACTCCAACTGTCCATAACCGCGGACGTGGATATTCGAATAGTTTGACACTATGCAGAGGAGGTACACTTTCACCACAATATTCGATACATCCATCAGGAACAATCCTGACACCATACTCAGTATGCGGATAATCAATCCTAACCTTTCAATTACACGCCCTAGTATAGGCACCTCTCCCATGAGTTTGGCCTCCCAACCATGACCATCTGTCATCTTGGGAACTGCACATGTGGACAATCATCACGAGGTAGCCTCAGCTCAAACCTTGGTCGCAAGGGAACCCATACTAAGGTATATAAACTTCCAGTCAAGCCCTACCCAAATTCGGGTATTGTGGTTGTACAGTAAAATTGGAATGGTATCGCATCCGAACACAACCATAAGTTTTATAAAGGGCTAAGGCTCATGCCTCAACATTTTCATCATCAAAGTCACCTGGTGTTCATAACACATGGCAAAACATTTTATTTGAATGACTCATCATTCTATGGTTTTGATAATCCTTTTCACCAATTATTACAATCTAAAGTGATGAAGTTTTATGCTTAGCACTAGCCACTAATATTGGGGGTAAACACTAATGAGGGGTGATAATCAAGTGTGACTTATCTAAGTATAATCTCATGCCTCAGGATGACATCAAGTTCTACCTAACTTAGGCCAAGTTTTATGCTCTTTATGCTACCTCTAATATCTTTCCAAAACTTCACAAGTCACTAAGTAAACATAACTAAAAAGCTTTGATAAAGAAATAAAAGAATCAAGCTTGCAAATAAAACTGGCATTTAGGATAATCAAGATTGTCTAATCAAAGCATGCCTAATGCATTGCATAGTTTATCTAGCTTTCACAGTTGCAAGTGTTTGCTTTCTAAGTTAACTTGTATGGTGAAGCTTGCTTAGATAGCTTGCTTAGTTGGTACCTTGCCTTGTGCAGTGCAGTGGTTGAAGTTCTCCTCGGCTTCTTCCTCGTAGTAGTCTCCTTCCTCTTCGTATCCTTGGTCGGTACTAGCATCTATAAATAAATACGAAGTACAAAATGACCAAACAATACTTAACTACTTATATTTGGCACACAAGGGTTTACCCTACATGATCTAGCATCATCACATGAATTAAGGAAATAGTTTTTTTAGGAAATTAATTTCTACTCATTGAAAAACTACTCAATATTTGATATTCTCCAATTAAAACAAGGGATCATGTTGACACATGTCATCACCACATATTTAAATTCTTGGGAATGTGATTTAAAGTGGTGTCACAATTTAATAATGTTTAACCTTATTATTTTAATTAATTAAAGTGACTAGAAATGCCTATGGCCCATTCTTTTATTACTTGTCCATTATTACTACAAGTAAACCTAGATATTTTTATATATTCAGAAAGGTCTTGTCAAAGGTGATTTTTGAGAGTTGGAATCAACTCAAAAGCTTTTATGGTTGAATTTTCAAAAATGTTTGAATGTAGAAAAGTCTCTGCCTTGTTATTTTTACTATATGTGATCTATAATTCCAAATGGTTTGAATCCAACGGGCTTGGATCAAGAATTGGTTTCATTCTATTTGGTTCAGTGAAACCCTCTGAATTGATTTTTGAATCAATAGATAAAACTAGGTTTGAAACTAAATAGATAAATCTAAATTTGAACTAACTAGGTCGTGCGGGAATTCTAACTAGGCCGGCCTACTGCGCACAGCGCGCGCGGGGGCTGGTTAACTGGTGTCCCCACACGTCAGTGGGATAGGAGGGTGTGAAGGGGTACGTGCTAACTACGACCGTAGGATTAGACTAAGGATCAATGACTCACGGCCATCGTCCTTGTCGAACAGAACACGACGGGCTCGAACCCTAGTGCGGCCAGTGGGGGTCTGGGGCGGCTCACCAGGGCTCAGGCGATGGTCGGTGATGGGGGCGAACAACGAAGTCGACAACGGCGGTTCTCCTGGTACCGACGACTCCTCCTGGGGTGGCTCCAATCGACGGCGCCCTTCTCCTCAAGCAGCGGCAGGCTCCGGCGAAATTTCGGCGATGCTGCGCTCGCCTTGCTCTAGGAAGAAGTGGAAAGGATCAGTGAGAGGTGGAGAGTGATGTCAACACCCGGATTTTTAATCCCAGATGCCTGTTATGCCATACATCGCAATCCCAGGATTACCATTTTTGCGAGACATAACAGATTCGATATCACAATACATCATCCATTTCAAGCCATACATAAGGTCTTACGCAAATAAGGATCTGATGATCCAGTTCTTAATACAATTCAAGCAGCGGAATAGCGTAATAGTAACGATAGCATAGGCGAAGCTCCATCTTCAGGGTCATAGGCAATGCTAACGATGGGAGAAAATCCTATTTGTCATAACCTTCCTACGGTCCGTCATACTGATACTCCTCTTCATAGTCTGGCCACGGGAATAGCCAGGGACAAAGCCATGAGTACTCTTTAAGTACTCGCAAACTAATACTAATAAGTGAAGGGGGTTTTTGTAGTAGGATACTAAGCTCTAGGGTTGTTTTGCAAATAGCCAGATTTATCTCTACTAAGTTCAGAAGAAAAGAAAGCTAGTTGAAAGTTTTATAACACCTAAGTGAGAACTTGCATTTCATGTCAAAACTCTGTTGTGGTCAAGTCAAAGTCATAAATCATTTTATAAGTCATTTTTAAAACATCTGACGATAGAACAGTATGGCCACTCCAACTATCCATAACCACGGACGTGGCTATTTGAAAAGTTTGACACTCTGCAGAGATTGTACACTTTCACCACAACATTCGATACATCCGTCAGGAACAATCCTGAATTCACCATACTCAGTATGTGGATAATCTATCATAACCTTTCAATTACACGCCCAAGTATAGGCACCTCTCCTGTGAGTTTGGCCTCCCAACCATGACCAACTGTCATCTTGGGAACTGCACAGGTGGACAATCCTCACAAGGTAGGCTCAGCTCAGACCTTGGCCGCAAGGGAACCCATACTAAGGTATATAAATTTCCAGTCAAGCCCTACCCAAATTTCGGGTATTGTGGTTATACGGTAAAATTGGAATGGTATCGCATCCAGACAACCATCAGGTTTATAAAGGGCTAAGGCTCATGCCTTAACATTTTCATCATCAAAATCATTTGGTGTTCAAGAACACATGGCCAAACATTTCAGTAGAATAACTCGTCATTCTAAGGTTTTCATAATTATTTTCACCAAGTGTTCCCATCTAAAGTTGATCAAGTTTTATGCTTAGCACTAGCATCTATAGGTGGTGGTAAATACTAATGATGGGTAATAAACTAGTGGGGATTTACTAAGTCCAATCTCATGCCTTAGGATGACATCAAGATTATCTACTTAGGACAAATTTTATGCTCTTTATGCTACCTTCAGTTATCTTTCTAGAATGTACAAGTCACTAAGTAAACTTTTGATAGAAAGCTTTTAATAAAGAAAATAAAATACTAAGCTTGCAAGTAAAACTAGGATGGTGCGTCAAGTGGGTATAATCACATATGCTTAAGGCATATAGTTGGCATAGTAACAAGCAAGTAGTAGCTTGCATAAGTCGGGTATCTTGAAAGTGTTAGCTTGCCTTGTACAGAGTAGTGGTTGACGTTCTCCTCGGCTTCTTCCTCGTAGTATCCTCCTTCCTCCTCGTATCCTTGGTCGGTACTAGAGTCTATAAATAAATACGAGGTACACAATCACCAAACAATACTTAACTATTTCTAATCATCACACAAAGGTTCACACTAGGTGATCTAGCATCATCACTAACATTACAAGATTAAAGCACTTGTCCCATTTATTTTATTTTGAAAAAAGTAATTTCTACTCATTTGCAAAACTACTTAAGATTTAATATTCTCCAAATCAAACATGGGATCATGTTGACACATGTCATCACCACATATTTCAGTACATGGGAATGTGATTTAAAGTGGTGTCACAATTTAATAAGGTCTAACCTTTTTATTTTATTTAATTAAAGTGACTAGAAATGCCTATGTGGCATTCTTTTATTACTTGATCATTTTTTCTGTAAGTAAACCTATATATTTTTATATATTCTGAAAGGTATTGTCAAATGTGATTTTGCGAGTTGGAATCTACTCAAAACCTCTTATGGTTGAATTTTGAAAAATGTTTGAATGCAGAAAAGCTTCTGCCTTGTTATTTTTACCATGGGTGATCTACAAATATAAATGGTTTGAATCCAACGGGGTTGGATTAAGAATTCCAGTACCTTTCTATGAAAATTGGTTTCATGCATTTTGGTTTAGTGAATTGAGCTGGGTTGATTTTTGAATCTGGGTACAAAATTGTGTTTAAAATTAAATGAATAAACTTATGTTTGAATTGTTGGGTCGCGCAGGAGGTTTAACTGGCCGGCCCACTATGCACAGCGCACGCGCGGGCGGTTTAAGTGGCTGTCCTCACTCGTCAGTGAGACAGTGAGTGGCGAAGTGGTACGGGGTGATCTAGGCCGCACGATCTAACTCTAATCGAATGGCTCTGGTTCATCGTCCAAGCCGGGCAGCGCCAGTGAGACCGAACCCAAGCGCAGCAGGTGGGGGTCGTGGGAGGCTCACCGGGGCTCAGGCGATGGTCGGCGACAGGGACGAACGACAAAGTCGACGACGGCGATTCTCCTGGTACCGTCAGCTTCTCCTGGGGCGGCTCCAATCGACGGCGCCTCTCCTCCTCTGCAGCGGCTAACACTGGTGAAATTACGGCCACCTGGTGTCGCCTTGCTCCAGAAGTGAGTGGGTGTGATCAGTGAGAAGTGGGGAGTGAGATGGTGCGAAGAAAACGAGTGGGGGAGGCCTCTATTTATAGTGGTTGAAGGGGACCGACGGGCGCAGACTGAGCTTGTCCTGGTCGACGGCACGGAGGGATAATGGCATGGGCGACGGTAGGGGCGGTGCTGTGCTCCATAGCGAAGCTCAACAACGTGGGAAGGTGCTGAACGGTCGGAACGCGTCGATGCTCTAGGTGGGTCCGACGGCAATTTAAACGACGCACAACGTGTACGATCCGCGCGATGGCGAACGGGCATGTCCGTGGGTTTGCTAGGGTACTGGCGATCACGCACACAAGCGGCAAGGGAAGCGCGCGGTATGTGGGCGTGTGTCGCGGTTGGCGCACTGGCGCGCTCTCGGCTCGCTCGCAGAGAGGCTTGGCATGCTCGGGCTGTGTGGTCTAGGGGCTGGCAGTGCTCGAGGCTTGGACAGGGAGTGGCAGTGGACGGTGGAGTGCCTGCTAGACAAGGTTGGCGAGGCTAGTTAGGCGTGTAGCTTGCTGTCTGTGACACCCCCGGGATCAGGGCTAAACAAATCCCAGACCTCTGTCTGACATAAGCTTAACCTTGATCTCGAGAATATCCAGTGAAGAATCGGTAACACAACAGTGACCCTACGACACAAAATTACTACAGCAAGCTCATAACTGAGCATAGAACCAAATTATTACAAGGAGAGGTCACTGACCACACACATCAAACAACGGAAGGCAAATTATGCTATTAAGTATAGAAAACTTAACAAATGGCCTAAGAGGCCTGAAGCATAATGATGATGTCTCAGCCCATAGATTCCAGGCTGCCGGCCGGGAACCCCAAGCTACTCGTCGATGTCGATGTAGTACGGAACTCGTCTTCAGGTGAACACTTACTCTGCTAAAAGTATAAACAAAGCAAGGGTGAGTACATGGTATACTCTACAAGACTTATGGCTAGTGGAGTTATTTTGCATAAAGCCACTTTTGTTTATAAAACAAGAGGGAGAAGAAGCTCGTCTAGTCAGAGTATTTTAGAAGGGGATAAGAGAGCGACATCTCCAGAATATTGATCATCATCTTTTGATATCCACCAAATCATCATCATCTCAACCCTAACTAGGATCACCCTCTCGTACCCATGAGGAAGCATCCTTAAGCACACATTGATCTATCAAGTTTTAAGATTAGGTTATAGTTCTCTATGATCTTTAGTCCGGTCGCCAAGTCGTTCATAATTGTGAACACCGCTTTTCGAAAAGATTATTACCCTGAAGGGGTGTAAAACTTTACTGACATCCTAATATTTTAGAATTTGGGATTAGAAAAAAATTTGTTTTTACATGTCATTCATGTGCATTGCATTGCATTCATGAAAATTTGAATTGCAAAACCTCGTTTATAAACCCTATTTTGAATTACTAAAATGCACCTACAAGAGAATATACAAGGAATTTAAATCCACTACTTCCAAACTAGTAAAAATATTACAAATATGATCCTATGTTTACCCACAGATTTTTAGAAAAATTTGGACACCAAAATCATCTCAATGGATTATCTAAGAAAAAGATATAAAGAAAAAGAGGAAATAGAAAATAGAAAAGAAAAGGAACAAAAAAACTAACTAGACCTACCCTGCCCCCCCCGGTGGCCCAGCCCACCTAACTCAGTCCTATCTACCGCGCGTCCCCGTCCGCGAGCAGCACGCAGCAGCAGCCGCCGCCGGCCCACCCACGGCCCGACAGCTGCCCGTGTCCCCTTTCCCTCACACGCTGACGCCTGGGACCCACTGGTCATCTCCTTGCTCCAGCTAGAGACAGAGACGAACACAGGTTGATCCCGATCGTTTCCCCCGCAGATTCCTCCCGATTCGTTCGAACCTTACCCCCTTGCAAGCCAACCCCACATATAATTCCCTTCCCCTCTCTCATGTTTGATTTTTGACGACTTTTGAAACCCTAAGCCGCCGACGGAGTTTTCCCATCCGCCTCCGCCACGAGCCCTCGAGGTCGAGCTCGAACCCGTCAAATACGTCCACCCCAACCCTCCTTATCCCTCTAGACCACTTTCTCGTGGAGCACCGTTTCTCCCTGACCCACTTTCCCCTCCGCAGGTAGCCCCTGCCTCATGGAATTGCTCGCCGGAGCTCCACCGTCGTTGCACGCCTCCATCCGCACACCGACGCTGCCTCGGGAAGCAATCCACGACGCTGTTCTCGCCACTGATACCCCCGTCCTCTTTCGGTCACCGTCCGCCATCTTACCGACCTCGCTAACCCCAGTCGTGCCGTCCACCGTCACCACCCGACTCAGCGTTGCCGCCCGCTGACGTTGTCACCGGTGACCTCCTGGAAGCTTTCGTTCGTAGTCATCGGATCAGTCGTCGAAGCCCCAGATTAGAAGATCTTGCGAAGAGGTATTCACGAATCACCGCCCGCCATGTGGCCATCCTCGTCACTCTGCCCCGCCAGCGCCACGTCCACAGCCAGGTCAGCGGCACGTCAGCAACCATGCCAGGTCAGCGCCATGTAGGAAATTATTTGTAACTCCAAAAAATATGAACAATATATCAAATTGAAGCTACTATAATTAGATTAATATTATCTGGTTGGATCCAGCCTTTTCTGATTATTCACCCCTTAGTCATTTAATTAGTTTTAATGGATTTAGAAATCATTAAATTCATTGTAAATTATTTGCATATCACAAAAATATAAATAATATACCGATGGAAAGCTGGTTCCATGTAGATCATCAATATGCAAATGGTTCAGGAAAATACTGTAAGGTTTTGCAGCAATTAAATAAATAGGTTAATGGCTTATTTAGGGTATTAAAATCATAGTAATTCGATTACTTCTCAGAAAATTACAAATAATATGACCTTGGAATCACAATTCCGTGGAGATTGCAGATATAATTTTAGTTTGATTTTTAGGCAACAGAAACTATATAAATGATTTAAAATCCATTAAACACTATTTAAATCGTAGAAAAAGATTTACAACTCCGATTAAGGTGAATCCAATTGCCACTGGTTCGTATTAATGCCCTCTATCCAGTGCACTTTAGATGAATATTCAATTCGACAACGAGGACAAAAGTTACAACAGATCTGTTAAAACACCAATAATGGCAAGTAATTATTAATAATAAATACCCCATTGCATTAATAGATCTCTTGCGTGCATCATGTATTCTAGTAATGTTGAGAGAACTAATTACAACCATTGTGACATATTAAATTGTCATTCATGCATTTGTTCATCATTGTTGTATTGTGCATAATTACATTATTTTGAATGGTGTGTTTGTTGTGCACTTGTTTTGATCGATAGATTGCGAGGAGTGCAACGTTTGTGATTGTGACGAGTGCAATCTTCTCTATTGTGAGGATTATTTGATCGACTACATCTTCTACAACAAAGGAAAGTAGAGCTATCATAAATGTCCTATTATTTTTCCTATGCATGTAATATGATTTTTAGTAGTAATGCATGTGTAGGTGTTTTACTACTATGCTATGCTATGACACCCAGGCATGATTGCCATATCTCCATGACTTGATTCCTTTGAGCCATTGTATTGTAGTTGCTTAGCCAGGCTTATTAGATGCGCAAAAGGGAATTCATGATTGATTATGTTATGGAAAAGTTATGTTTTGTTATAATGAAAACAACTGGAATTTAATGAATCTCCTGGGTGTGATGGATTGATGTTTTTGGATGGTTTATTGCGGAAAGGACACCTAGGCTTCATAGATTGGACAGGTTTCTTATGTAGTAGCTTCCAGTACACCCGCATTTCATTATTTGTCAGGACTAAGTAGGTCGTGGGAACCTGACCTGACGTGACTAGCAGATGTATTAGATGTAGGTTGGTATGGGTCCGCCCTGAGGGCTCAGGGTTCTACTTATGAAAGGTTTCGTCTTGGTTTTCTCCCTACCATGGCACAAAATGAGTGTAATGATAAGAGCGGGTTGACTGGGTCGTGCGGGTAAAGTGTACAACCCCTATAGGGTGTTTAAACTAAGTACTTAGCCGTGTCCCCGGTTATGTACAACTATGAGCAACTAGGCCTCGAACTGTTTGGAAGATCTCACTCATCCCAATTTTTTAATTACTAAAACTTGATGGTGAACATTGGTTTAGGAGCATACGAAAGTTGAACTGTCTTGTTTCTACATGGGTTTATGCTGGTATGTCCTTAGAAGATTGTTTTGAGTCAAGAAAAGTATTTTGAATGTAGGAAAAGTTAATTTGCTTGTAGCAAATCAACCTAAACTCCATTTAGCCAAATATGCATGTAGTTGATAGATCCTTTGTACTCATTAGTTCTACTTGCCAATACATTCAAAGTATTGACCATTCGTGGATGCAATGTTTCATGTTGCAGGTTGTTCCGTTTCTGAGTGATCGCTATAGTTTGCGAGACTCCACTGAACGATTGTTCGCCTATGTGGCATTCAAAGAATGGATATCTATCTTGTTATTGTTTCCGTTGTGTACTTGTGTAATATAATGTAAATTCTGCATCATATTCGTTGTATTTATGATGCACAGTTATATTTGGTATCATTTTGTACTGTGTGTGCCAGTGAACCGATCTAGGGATTGGCACTATACACATGAACTCAGCCTTATCAGGCGAGGGTGTTACATTTACCCACATGTACTAACCTTCTCTTAATGCCACATGATTAGCCCTCTTCCTTGCAAGGCCGACAGAGGGTGGTTAGACACGACCTTTACCTTGCTTTCGCCGAGACCATGAGTCATGCTATAAGTATGGTTCCACTGTAACAGGTCAAATCCCGAAGCCGGTACTTAAATATGTGATGCGAGGTTGGTTAACAGGGGCGCCATCTACCCCAAGCAACCCGGTCCACGCTTACCTACCTGTTATGAATGCACCAACTTCACCTGACAAATCTTTCAAAAGATTTTCTATGCATATGTCGAATGGAACGACCGAACTATGTGACTCATGGAATCTACTAGGCAAGTTAGTTTCTCGTGAGGTTGTCCAGGCCCCGTGTGGTTGCACGCTCGTCTTGGTTCCAAAGGCAAGAACTCAGGTCCGATTGGTAGCGAGCATGGGACTAAAAAAACCACATCCCACCGTGGCCTCCCATACAAGCCTTTGCATGTTAAATCTCATATCACCTCTGATCCCATCTCACCATGTTCTCCTGTCATACTAGATTCTCTGCATCTGATACATCATCTGGATGATCCAGACTCAACAGCTAAGCATGGCTAAGCAAGACACAGATAAAAGCTCTAGCATTGCACACAAGCCAAACCAAGTTATGCTAGGAGCAGTGGATCAGGTAATATAAGCTCAAAGGGAGTAATGCAATAGATAGGATACTCTATCTATCGATAAAATACCACAGTAGAATCATATGCATCATGGCAGGAATTGAAATGCTTTCGAAATCATAGGATTATATCATGGTGGGGCTATGCTTGCCTTTGCCAGTTGATAGCAGATAAATAGATCTTCAGAAGCCTTGAACATGACTTGGTTAGAGTTGGTCAAGTATTGTTCATCGATCTTCGATGCTCTTGATCTCGGTCTTCGATCTCGATCTCGACATGGTATTCTACCGAAGAAGAACCAAACACCGGAAATAAAGGGGAAACAATCAACACATGGCATCGATGCAATGCTCAAGCAAGAATGATGATATGACAAGTTAAACTATATCTAAGTGTAACCCTAAAGCATGCTCGACAACTTAATCGGGGTTCCGAGGGGTGAAAACCCTAACTCGGGGAAAACTCCGGAGTATTTGAGAGGGGTTGATTTTGTTCTCTGATTAAACTTGTCTTGAAAGTTGTTGAACAATGCATTATTTTATCTTAAATAGATTGTTCTTATTTTTCTGACCATTTTGATATATTATTTGTATTTTTCTGAATTATAGATTAAAAGTTATTGAATTTACAATATTCAAAACAATTTTTGAAATTATTAAACCTTTTCTTAATTTAAATAAAATTGGAAAACCTTTTTACACCGAAGGATGTGCTAGCCAATATGGCTGACATGTGGGCCAGAGGCCACATAGGCAAGCCACGCAGGCAAAGTGGGTCCCTGGCTAGGTTAACTGGGTCAGAACCTAACCTAATATTTTCGCACCGCAGAGACACCTAGCCTCTAAGGCTGGCAGGTGGGACCTTGGCCACGCGGGCACCACGTCACCATGGCAGACGGTGGCCGGCGACGATGCTGGAGGGCACGCGGGGCTACGAGGTTAGGTCAGCTCGAACCAGGGCATCGCGGGCTACCTAATCAAGGCGGCGCCGCTTGCTAGTGGTCACCGGACCATGGCCGACGATGACGGACAGCGGCAGCGGCGGCAAACGCACGGCGGCAAAGCGATTCAGAGCAAGAGGGGAGGAACGGAGGGCACTGCTGTGCTCAGGGGCTCACTACGATTCGGGTAGTAGGGTCGAGGAGGCCAGAGGAGCTCTAGTTCGACAGTAACGGCGCCGGCGGTGGTCATCGGTGGCGGGGAAGAAGAAGTTTCTGCCGACGATTTGGAGTTTCCTGGATCGATTTCTTGGGCTATTCGAAGCAGGGGAACATGGCGGTGCTGGTGGCATACTTGGCCGTGCTCGGGGGTGGCCAGAACAACGACGAGCCGGAGCTAGGGTTTCGGGCTCGCTGTAGAGAGTAAGAGAGAGGTCTGGGGAAAGGGGGGAAATGGATGAGGATGGCCAGGGCGACGCCGCGGGGAACTTATCCTCCCCCAGGGAGCGATGGATGGCGGGGAGTAGGCGACAGGGATCGATGGCGGCGCCGGCGACACCGAGAAGCTTGCCGACGATGAGGAAGACGACAGAGGAAAGCCGAAGCGGTAACAGGCTACTGGCGGGCTGCCTGGGCCGAGTATGGGCCGCGGAGCTGCGCTGGCTGCTGCGTGCGCGCGGCAGGAAGAGAGGGAAAGGGGAGCTGGGCCGGCCTGGCTGGCTTCTATTGCCTATTATTTTTAAACAAACCTTTTTCAATTTATGTTTTGTATTTTCATTTCCAAAACTGTTTTCAACATTTCAAAAATACCAGAGTTTATAAAATACCTGAACTAATGTGGGGACCTTTTAGTCCATTTGGGCTCCATAAATTTTGATAGTTTTCAAAATATTCAAAACATTTGAATGTATTTCAAAGAGTGGGGAGAAAACTAGGGTTTAGGATTTGATTTGTTTTCTCTAATGCACAATTTAAACGATGATGCACAAAACAAAACCTAATATTGATTAAGTAAAACTGCGGAGTTACAGCTCTATCCCCCTTACGAGAATCTCGACCCGAGATTCCAAATGTAGGAAGAGAGACAGAGAGAGAAAGAAACAGGGCCACTCTAAAGATAAGAGGGAAACACACTAAACAACACAGAGTATCTCATTGTCAACTCATGGATAGATTGTTCAGAAAGAACTATGAGATGACGACATGAAGTACAACAAGGTAACGGAGGAAACAAGAGGAGATGTTTCATGTTGTTAGATATATGGTCTTCATAAGGATTGAGACCATGGAGCTTCAGAAGGGTTTAAGCTTCTGAACAAGAAAGCTTAAAACAGAAGGAACATAACCATAGACTTCGACATGGAACCTCTACTAAACAACTTAAGTAGATATTTCAAGTTGTAGAGATATGGTTCAACAAAACCAAGCTGCTGAACTACTTTGACATAGAAGGATCAGTATTTCATTCAACAGAAGGTCTAGACAGAAAGGTGTTTTAGTGGAGAGGACTCATAAGAGTCACAAGGAACCTATACCAAGAGAAGCTATTGATTATCAAAATCATAGTCACTCTTAAAACATGGTTGAGAAAACAATGGAAACTCTTTATTCATCCAGGTCTACCAAAATCTTTGCCAAAGATCGTGATATCACTTTACACCACTGAGATAATTAATTAAGAAGATTCCTGATGACACGAGAAGAAAGAAACTTCATTCTCAGACTTCAATTACTTGGAACAACAAAACGATTGCCAACATAAAGGGTCTAGAGGTTTGACCGAGAGAGATTTAGCAACACTACTTTAAATGTTCTCCTTGATGTTCGAGAAATCAAACACCAAGTAAAGGTCAGACTTCGGAGACCAAGTAAACCATAAGCACAACTCCTATAATGAATTATAGAAGAAGCCTCATGAAGAGTGGTTGTTATTGCTAATTCAAGAGATTATGACAAAAGGTCTTTCTGGCTAGTTGTGTCAACCATTACATCAATCTTGCCAGATTTATAGAGAGACCTATGTAAAAACCTTTAGAAACACCAACCATCATTGCTGCTTGAGATTCATCTTTGGTTAAGTGAAATGATATTTCAGACTTAGCATGTCCGAATAGAGAGGGTGCAGCATTTACACAAAGGTAAGGTCACTAGATTCTAAAGACATGGACCACAGTGTAAAGCTCCAAAGGACGAGCTAGATTGCTATACCCATGTATTTAACAACTTTTCGGGATACAACTGACCACACATGAGGTACTAACAATAAAACACACATGTGTCCTTAAGAAAAGGAAGATAACTCTACTCGAATCCACAGCGACATCTTTCATCATTTGCACGTGAATCAGACAAGATTACTTATAACATCCAGAAGACATACTTCGTGATGACTCGAAGACGGTTCCCGAAAGTTTCCAACATTAATGCCCAATGTTCCATATGAATTCTGTCTAGCATGGAGAAGATAAGAATGTCATCGATGGGCTCAACAACAAAATTATCGAAACACTCCAAGAAGATGGACTCATATGTTGCTTGAATGAGGCAATAATATTGGTCTGACCAAAGGTCATGAAGATGTACTCCAGTGAGACATCACAAGTAGAAACACCATCAAGATAATCCTTGGAACTGAGTTTGATTTGACAATAACCCAAATCAAATCAAATATGGGGGAGATAACATATCCATGAAGGAGATACTATCTTTCTTCAGCATGGACAAAACTAGACATCACTTTTAAAAAGAACTGAGTCGGATAGCACTTTTATCTTACAACTCTCCAAGTTGTTGTTTAAGCTCAACCAACTAGTTCAAGGTTATTCGGTACGGATCCTTGGAGAAAGGTGTAGTTTAGAGAACTTGCTTGCTCAAGAAATTGACATCACGGTCATGTGGCAACATGGAGATACTTCTAGTAGACATCTAGAATATCATGGACCACCGATATGTCACTTAGTTCGAGAGGGAACTTGCTTTACAAGGCAAGAGAACGTAGTCTTAGAGTTTCGGCACAAGCCTATCTCTTTGACTGAAGAGAGTGCACCAGAATAACATACTTGGTAGCACCAGAATAACATACTTAGTGATAGGGTTAACGAGTCATGCTAAGAATGACACAAATGTCCTTGGAGTTCAAAACAATAATAATTTCTTAAGAATCTCGGATAGCCACATTATTACACACACGCATCACTCACGAGCGCGAAAGCTCCAGGAAAGGTGTGTAAATAGGTGTAAGAGCATCACTTCATTAAGGGTCATGGAACTCAACATGACCTCTTAGTATGAAAGAGTGTGATACTTCAAGATAGAACAGATAGAAGACAATCAATGCCTCTTGATCTGCGGATTACAACACTTTGACCTGGTTCTAGAAATGACGAGGTACTAGAGTTTGTTTCTCCTAGACATTCCGAAATGGTTTGTCTTGACAGACCACAAGAGTATCTTGCTTAAGAAGACAACGATGCACATTTACTACTTGGCTACCAACTGGTAGACAAAGGTCGGAAAAAACAAGGGGAAAAGAACATGCTCAGGATGTAATCCCAAGATGTGGATGCATAAGTCAACAACCTTCCGAAAACCAATGCAAAGAAAGGTAAGGTGTGGAAGAGTCACGAGGGTAGATGCGAGACTCTCTAGGAGTACTCTTGTCGTGATCTTTTTGGTTCCATTAAAGAACATTTGCCATGGCATGTGTAGGGGAAGTCCTTCATTGTCACAATTCAATCGCGACAAAGACCACAAGCTTGAAGGCTAGAACTGTAGTACCAGCCATCCTGAGGTAATGTGTAAACATTAACAATAGGGGTCAAAGGAATGGATCTTGGGTTAAAGATCAGCTTCATGTACAAGATTCACAACACCAGAATCCAGCACAATTGGGGATCTTAGGTTCAAGTCCAAGGGTTAAAACCCAAAGAAAGGAATAACTACTACTTGAGTGACGTAGCGTACAATACAAGTTAGTAACCACGAGGTAGCTTCCAAGAGAAGAAACGACTTCTGAAGTACCCAACAAACGAAAAGGAGACACACGAGGCGAAAGGGAACCTCGAAGCCTAGAACAGGAAACTGAAGATCCAACAATATAATATTGTGGGTCCAAAAGATAGAGAGATCATGATGGAAAGGAATCTCTTAGATGAAGCAGAGCAAAGGGACTAAAGAATTCTTAACACACACAACTCTGAAGAACTTAACACTAGGTCAACTGGCTTAGAAACGGCATTCCAAGAAGGCACCTAAGCTTTGAAAGACTAGAAGAGATATCAAAACTATTCTGAAATCAACACCAGATAAGTTAACCCATAGTTAGAGAGAAACTGGATAAGAAGAAAAAGAAGCATACTAGAGTTTTCGCAAATACTTTTCATCTTTTAAAATATTTTTTACAAACACTAGACTCAACATCGACCAATAGCAAGGTTTTCCTACAGTCGGTACTGCTCTGATACCAAGAACTGTGACACCCCTGGGATCAGGGCTAAACAAATCCCAGACCTCCGTCTGATATAAGCTTAACCTTGAGCTCGAGAATATACAATGAAGAATCAGTAACACAACAGTCATCCTACGACACAAAATTATTACAGCAAGCTCATAACTGAGCAGAGAACCAAATTATTACAAGCAGAGGTCACTGACCACAAACATCAAACAACAGAAGGCAAATTATGCTATTAAGTATAGCAAACTTAACAAATGGCCTAAGAGGCCTGAAGCATAACGATGACGTCCCCGCCCATAGATTTCAGGCCGCCGGCCGGGAACCCCAAGCTACTCGCCGATGTCGATGTAGTATGGAACTCGTCTTCAGGTGAACACTTACTCTGCCAAAAGTATCAACAAAGCAAGGGTGAGTACAGGGTGTACTCCGGAAGACTTATGGCTGGTGGAGTTATTTTGCATAAAGCCACTTTTGTTTATAAAACAAGAGGGAGAAGAAGCTCGTCTAGTCAGAGTATTTTAGAAGGGGATAAGAGAGCGACATCTCCGGAATATTGATCATCATCTTTTGATATCCACCAAATCATCATCATCTCAACGCTAACTAGGATCACCCCCTCGTACCCATGAGGAAGCATCCTTAAGCACACGTTGATCTAGCAAGTTTTAAGATTAGGTTATAGTTCTCTATGATCTTGAGTCCGGTCGCCAAGTCGTTCATAACCGTGAACACGGCTTTTTAAAAAGATTATTACCCTACAGGGGTGTACAACTTTACCCAGAAGTACTAACCTTCTCTTAATGCCACATGATTAGCCCTCTTCCTTGGAAGGCCGGCAGAGGCTGGTTAGACACGACCATTACCTTGCTTTCGCCGAGACCATGAGTCACGCAATAAGTATGGTTCCGCCATAACGGGTCAAATCCCGAAGTCGGTACTTAAATATGTGAGGCGAGGTTGGTTAATAGGGGCGCCATCTACCCCAAGCAACCCGGTCCACGCTTACCTACCTGTTATGAATGCACCAACTTCACCCGACAAATCTTTCAAAAGATTTTCTATGCATATGTCAAATGGAATGCTCGAACTATGTCTCATGGAATCTACTAGGCAAGTTAGTTGCTTGTGAAGTTGTCCAGGAACCGTGTGGTTGCACGCTCGTCTTGGTTCCAAAGGAAATAACTCAAGTCCTAGTGGTGGAGAGCATGGGACTAGAAAAACCACATCCCACCGTGGCCTCCCATACAAGCCTTAGCATGTTAAATCTCATATCACCTCTGATCCCATCTCATCATGTTCTCCTGTCATACTAGATTCTCTACATCTGATACATCATCTGGATGAACCAGACTCAACAGCTAAGCATGGCTAAGCAAGACACAGATAATAGCTCTTGCATTTTAATTTTTGTATGAAACTAGGTGAGTGTACTGGGCACATACTAGGGAGTATTTGGTTGATTGGATTTGTCAAAGTGAACAGGTTTGGTGGGGTTTTGAGAAATGGTGATCTTACCATATGAATTAGATTCAATTTTCAAATGTCATTTGAATAGGGTTGCCAAATATTTCTGTGGGTTTGCAAGGTGGGATTGGGTTCAGTTTCACTTGGTCTAGAAAGGGGTGAAAATAATTGGTTTGTTTCTATTAGAAATCTTGGACTAGAAACACTCAAAGTGCTCTAGTGAGCAAGATTGGCAAAAATGACCATTTGCTTATTTTGTTTGTTTTTGAATTTCTCTTAATTTGGTTCTTCTTGGAAATGATTTAGATGATGTTTTTTTCATCTTTAAACCAATCCTTGACATTCACAACAATCAAACAAGTCCATTCAAGCATTGATGCATTCATCACATACACACATGCATTCATATGGATTTTAATTAACAAAAGTTTTTGTTAACCCTATTTTGGGTGATTGGAATTGATAACCTTGATTAATATTTTTGGGATGTTACAAACCTTCCCTCCTGAAACAAAATCTCGTCCCGAGATTTGAGAAAAATAATACTAGGATTTAAAGAGATCTGGAAACTCCGTCCTAATGTAGTCTTCTCGCTCCCAGGTAGCTTCTTCTTCAGTGTGGTTACTCCACTAGATCCTGAGAAACTTGATACTCCGGGTCCTGGTGGTTCTGAAAGCTTCCTCCAAAATGGTTCTATGATCAATATTCTTGAACACTTCGGACTTCTCCGGGAATTCTAGGCATTTGCGAAGTAACGAGATGTGAAACACATTATGCATTGCTGACATCTCCTCTGGCAGTTCCAGTTGATATGATACTTCTCCTCGAAACGTTGGAAACTGGGGGCTAACTTTCCTTTGAGCTAGAAATGTTGCATTCCTTTCAAAGGTGACACTTTGAGATACACAAAATCTCCAATATTGAAAGCTAGGTCTCGACGTCTCTTGTCGGCATAACTATTATGTCTGGATTGGGCGGTCTTGAGGTGCTCACGGATCTTGTGAACTTTCTCTTCTGCTTCTCGTAGGATGTCGGGTCCGAAAATCTGACTCTCTCCTACTTCCGACTAATTTAAAGGGGTACAACACTTCCTTCCATACATGAATTCAAATGGGGCCATTTGCAAACAGGCTTGGTAACTGTTGTTGTATGAAAATTCTGTGAAAGGCAGATAGTCTTCCCATTTAGATCCATATTCTAACGCACAGGCTCTCAACATATCTTCGAGTATTTGATTTACTCGCTCTGTTTGTCCATCAGTTTGAGGGTGATAAGCTGTGCTAAAATCCAGTCTGGTTCCTAATCCTTCTTGGACTTTCTTCCAAAATCTCGAGGTAAACTGGGTTCCTCGATCCGACACAATGTTCTTGGGGGCTCCATGCAAACTGATGATTCTAGCAATGTACAACTCTGCTAGCTTCGAACTCTGATAGGTAGTCTTGACAGGTAAGAAATGGGCGACTTTGGACAGTCTATCTACTATGACCCAAATAGAGTCATTTCCCCTACTAGATGTAGGCAGTCCGGTGATAAAATCCATTCCAACTGAATCCCATTTCCATTCTAGAATCTGCAATGGCTGCAATAGTCCTGCGGGTGTCTGATGTCCCGCCTTGACCCTCTGACAAATATCACACTTGGCTATGTAGCTTCGGATTTCTCTCTTCATCTTATGCCACCAAAATTGCTCCTTCAAATCTTGATACATCTTTGTTCCTCCGGGGTGGATAGAATAAAGAGTATCATGGGCTTATTTCAAAATAGCTTGCTTCAACTCTGAATCTGCTGGCACACAGATACGTCCTTTGTACCACAAAACTCCTTCTTCATCTTTGGTGAATCCGGGTACTTTCCCTATACCAATATGGCGTTTGATTCTGTCGATACTAGCATTTCCTTTCCGCGCCTCCTTGATCTGACTGATCAAAGTGGGTTGAAGTTCTATGCTAGCCAAAAATCGTTCACTAACTAATTCCATTCTGAAATCTTCCAATCCCTTGTGAAAACTTGGTTGCTCCTTCAGAATCATAGAGTTCAAGCGACACGACAATCTACTAAGGGCATCTGCTACCACATTGGCTTTACCGGGGTGATCGTGGATGTACAGATCATAGTCCTTGATTAGCTCTATCCATCTCCTTTGCCTCATATTTAGCTCCTTGTGGGTGAAAATATACTTCAGGCTCTTGTGATCCGAATAAATTTCACAACGGTTTCCCATGAGGTAATGCCACCATGTCTTCAAGGCTAAAACTATGGCTACTAGTTCAAGGTCATGGGTAGGATAATTCCGCTCATGTCGATTTAGTTGTCGGGATAGATAGGATATGAATTTGCCTTCTTGCAGAAGCACACATCCGAGACCGATCTTGGATGCGTCATAATACACATCAAAAGGCTTCATGATATCCGGCATGATCAAGATTGGGGCTGAGATCAATCTCTTCTTAAGATCTTGAAAACTTGCTTCACATTTGTCCGTCCATTCAAACTTCTTATCTTTCTTCAACAATTGGGTCATGGGTCTTGAAGTACTCGAGAATCCTTCTACGAACTTGCGGTAATATCCCACTAATTCGAGAAATGCATGAACTTGGGTTTGAGTGGTTGGGGCTTGCCATTCTTCAACATCCTTAACCTTTGCAGGGTCAACAGCAATTCCTCCGGCCAACACAATATGTCCGAGGAATCCTACTTCGTGTAACCAGAATTCACATTTGCTAAACTTAGCATACAACTGATGCTACCTAAGGGTTCCAAGGATGGTCCTCAGGTGAAGCTCATCTTCTTCTTCTGATTTGGAATAGATCAGGATGTCATCAATGAAAACAACGAAAAACTTATCCAGGAAGTCCATAAAAATCTTATTCATGAGGTTCATGAAATAAGCGGGGGCATTGGTTAATCCAAAAGACATGACAGTGTACTCATACAATCCATATCTGGTGGTAAAGGCAGAATTTGGAATATCCTATGCGCGAATCTTGAGTTGATGATAACCAGTTCTAAGATCAATATTAGAAAACACTTTGGCACCAGTCAACTAGTCAAACAGATCTTCTATATTTAGAAGTGGATACGTGTTCTTGATGGTGACATCATTCAGCTTCCGGTAATCCGTACACAAACGGTTACCTCCATCTTTCTTATCCACAAACAAGACATGTGATCTCCATGGCAACGCACTTGGTTGAATCAGGCTTATCTCCAACATAGCATCCAGTGATGGCGCCCAACAATGTCGTGGGACGCTTCGTTGGAAACTCCAAGAGCAAGGTGTGATGAGCACAGCAGCAAGTTTTCCCTCAGTAAGAAATCGAGGTTATTGAACCGGTAGGAGGAAGCAAACGTATCAAAGGTGTTGCAAGAAACGTGGAAACCTGCACACCACAAACTCAAGACTTTGCCCCAATGAACAGTGAGGTTTTCATGCTCACCAGTTTGTTGTAACAAAGGATTAAACATATGGTGTGGAAGGTGATGATGGTTTGCAGCAAGTAAACAAGTAACATTGGAAGATGTATCAATGGTAAAGATTGGACCCGGGTCCATAGTTCACTGGAGGTGCATCCTTAGATAAACAACATGGCATGAAGGGTAAACAAATTAGAGCAGGGCAATTGATAGGAACTGAGCAAGGCATAACAATGCAATACTAGACAAAAAGATCCTAAAAGATTCGGTTGGGCAATACAACAATATACATAGACCACCATCCAACTGCATCTATGACTAGAAGTCCACCTTCAGGTTATCATCCGAACCGCCTCCAGTATTAAGTTGCAAGGAACAGATAACTGCTTTAAGCAAAGTGTGTAAGGTAAACAATCCACTTGTTCCATGAACAAGAGACCGTTGTTTTCTCCCTAGTGGCAACAGAACTTCTACAACCGAAGAGATTTCTGTCACTTCCCTAGGAAACTAGAGGCATGAACCCACTATCGAGCATAAATACCCCCACTTGGAGTCACTAGCAATTAATTGGCCAAGATAGCTACTAACAACAAAGAGCATGCAAGATCACAAGAAACACATACATGATAGAATCAAATAGACAAAACCATTAATCAATCTGACATAGTAATCTCAATATCCATCGGATCCCCGCAAACACAACATGCATGATTACAAATATATTAGATCTTGATCATGAACGGAGCTCACAAGATCTATACAAGAAAAGTACAAGGAGGAGATACAACCATCTAGTTACTACATGGACCCGTAGTCCAAGGTGGAACTACTCACGCTTCATACCGGAGAAGAAGGCCTCCCGGATAATCTCCCCTCCGGCAGGGTGCCGGGAAGAACTTCAGATCCTCTCGATCTAGGGACGATGGTGGCAGCGGCTATACACGGTTTCGTGGAGTTTTGATCTGGTGCCTAGGGTTTCTGCATCAGTGGCTTCTTATAGGCGAAGGGGCGAGCCAGGGGGGCCACCAGGGGGACCACACCCTGCCCAGGCGCGGGACGGGCCCACCTGTTCCTAGCGGGGTCTGTCCGCCCTGTGGCGCCCCTACATCTCGTCTTCTGGCTTCGTGTCGCCCACAGTAAAATATTGACTTTGGCTTTTGTCCCGTCCAATTCCGAAAATATTGATTTTCTGCCTTTCTTGAACCGAAAACAGAAGAAAACAGGCAACTGGCACTATGGCAACTTGTTAATAGGTTAGTTCCAGAAAAGATACAAAAACACCTCAAAGTGTATACAAAGCAAAGCAAAGTACATACTAAACAAGCATGGAACATCAAAAATTATAGATACGTTTCCGACGTATCAAGCATCCCCAATCTTAACTCCTGCTAGTTCTCGAGTAGGTAAGTGATAAAAGAATAATTTTTGAGGTGACATGCACCATCAAAACCAAGATCAAACCATTTCCAAGCATTGAAAGCTGGGATCAAAGAACTCTAAACATGTGCATGAAAGATGGAGTTTTAACAATAGGACATAGTAACTATGCATGCAACCTGAAAGGCTACAAACAAAGGTCATGAAGAACATGCATTGAAAAACGTTTGTTTGTTTCACATATAGAAAACATGGCATAGTGGCATTCAGCTTGTCCCTCATAGAGTAGCAAATAGATGCATAGGACACCTTCAAAGTTCATAAGAGTGACTAGATACAAATAGCACAAGAACAAGTAATATCACAATATGCATCAATCAATAAGTTTTGGGACACTACATATAGAAGTAAGAATGGCAACTATGCTCTCTTAATGGTGCCTAAAGGTAGAAGGCGGAGACTCAATATAATAGTGGAAAAAAGGCCCTTCATAAAGGGAAGCAGGGATTTCAAGTTTCAACAAGTGCTTCCAAAAATTATGGTACTTGTTAGCTTTCAGCCCTCATTGCCCTATCATAAGCATCTTGAAGTGATTAAGGTTAAATTGAACAAACTATGGAGTATATGCTTGACAAAGTATAAGTTGGCAATCTCAAGTCCTTTGAATACAAGGGCCACACCTCATGCTACTCAACTTCAGTCACCTCTAAGTTCTTAACGTAGTAAGTATATGTGTATCATAAAGAACCGCCAACCGGGTACCCCTTGCACATGGTATAGGAGCTATCCAATAACCAAAATGACAAGGCAAGCAGACAATGAGAATCTCAGCGATCTTTTTATTTACTATGTGCACAGCTTTTTATTGAGGATGCTTCACAGAATGCTCATTATGGTGATGCTTCAAGTTTCCACCATGATTAGGCATGGCTTAGGCTAGCGGCCCAGGCGTTTCTCTAACACAAAATACATAACTCCATGGACTTACAAGATCCCTCTTTATTTCACACCGGTGACATCCATAGACAAAAGACCATGATATAAACTATGTACAAAGTACAAGTGCAATGTTGAAAACGTTCCCCATGACAGCATGGTTCTGCTAATTCCAACATATAAGTGCAAGCATATACAACTTAGATGACACAATGGTTCAAGCTTATGAGGGTAAAGAGGGTTTTAATCACTAAGTTTTCTCATAACAAAATACTTTTTAATTGGAAGATAGCTGAAAAACAAGAATATACTTGGAATGGTGTAACACACCATGCATAGGAGTTTATAGTGGAAACTTTGGAATAACTTGGTCTCTTGGGAGTTGGAAACATGAGTAGAGCTTACTCATACAAGTGGAGGCTACCAAAAGACTGGGAGCAAACAACTAAGAGAGCAATAATGGCCATAATCATGCAGAGCAACAAAACATTACTAATCAAAGCATAGAGTGGTACTACAAGTCAAGGACTAAATGATAATAGAGGGTATGGTGACTTGTTCATAGTCATAACATGGTGTGAGCATGTGCCAAGTCAACCGAAACAAAGAATCAAAGGAGAATACCACAATACTATGCTTTTGCATGCTAAAACAACGTATAATTCTTTCTAGGCACACTAAGCAATCCCAATTGTTTGGAACAAGACAT
Source organism: Avena sativa (assembly GCA_916181665.1). Lineage (NCBI taxonomy): Eukaryota > Viridiplantae > Streptophyta > Magnoliopsida > Poales > Poaceae > Avena > Avena sativa. Next base: position 162,421,154 of record OV702298.1, on the reverse strand, counting down.
GCTACAGAAATAATCACTAAGCATAAGGTCAAAACAACACCTAGCATGTCATGCGAAAGTCTAAGTTACAGTCAATGCAAGCTCCTCTTGCACTTTCAAGCAAGAACTTCCTACTCCTTTCCAACACCAAGCAACTTATTTGAAACAACACAGCGAGAACGGGGGTCCAAACTACTTTATTCAAGCAAACTAAACAACTAAGCAAACCAAACAAAAACAAAGACGCTCCAAGAACAACACAATAGTGCATGAAACAATAAAAACGAAATGTCTAGACAGACCTGAGCTTTTTATTGATGAAGAATGGGATGCCTTGGGCATCCCCAAGCTTTGACGCTTGTACCTCTTGGATATTTCTTGGGGTGACACCGGGGTGGCATCCCCAATCTTTATATTTTGTCCATTCTTCATTTCATTACATCATTCTCTCTCTACACCTGAAATTTTTCCTTCATACAAAACTTCACACAATCTTCATTAGCAACATTAGTGTATTCAAAAGATAATAGACCGTTGGGTTTAGCTTTGGAATAGAAAAAACTTCCATCAAAAACACAATCTATTGTAGCAACTCCTTCAAAAAGCTCAATTCCCCAAAAGAGTACTCAAAAAGGAATCAATAAGAAGCAAATGCAAATAATGACAGAAATTTGTCAAAACAGACCAGCAGGTAGAACCCAATTTTTTCCAAATTCTTCTCTTGCTCAAATCAAAAAGTGTTTAACTAGAGAAAGTTAGATAACATACTGGGGGATTTATTCATAAATTTTCACTCAATCTCACTTACAGAGACTCCTCACTATTTTTTATGGTAGAGGACAGAAATCTGTTTCGGGACAACAACTCCCCGAATCTTACTTCCCTCTCATTAGAGGACATTCTTGGCACAAAAAGCAAACAAAAAGGATAAGGAGAGGTTATTACTGAAGTAATAACTTCCAAGACTCAAGGTAACTGTTGGATTATCTCCCAACAAGTAATTTTCGTTAACGCCTCTAAGTTAGGCACAAGAAGCAAGAAATCAAGTATTTTCAAATGAGGAAGCATTAACCCTCTTGCTCCTTCCTTTCTTACCTTTCTTCTTCTCTTTAGGGAAAATATTATTTCTTACTCGAAGAGCAACATGCATAATGCCTTTTCCCACATCTATTATTGATCCAAGGTGTTTCAATATGGATCTTCCAAGTGTAATCTATCCTTTTCCTACACATTCAATAACAAGATAATCAGTAGACACCAGTTTCCCTGAGATTTTTGTAAACACACCTTCAGCTATTCCAATGGGTAATAAAAAAGTGGCATTATTAGTAAGAGAGATTTCATTTCCTCCTTTAGAAAGCCCCCAAAGACTCAAAGACTCATAAATACCTTTAGGTATAAGGCAAAATTCAGACATGATATCTCAACAAGCATCAAAAGTTGCACTATTTATAGTGACTTTGATTGTGGTAAACCACTTTGAAGGCTCAGAATTCATTGGATCATAATTATGGTACACCCTAAGTGTGTGATAGCAACTGTTTAAAGTAGCAGTACTGGACTCAAGAGTGTTCAACCTAGCAAAAATATTTATGAAAGAGGAATCAGACTTGATAGGAGTATTATAAATTATAATCAATTTCTTTACAGAATCACAAGCTTCATCCTTAGTACATTGAAAAATATCTTTCCCAGCCACAACATCTAAAGCATATCTATAACAAAGAGCAATACCACGGTAGAAACTATTGATAACCAAGCTAAGACTCATCTTAGGCTTAGTTTCCCTTTATAAAGAAGAGATTCTAGACCAAGATTCTTTAAAACTCTCTTCACCTTTTTGCTTGAAAGCAAAGATCTCTTGCATAGGTGTCAGAGAGATAGGACCAAAACCAGACATGGTAGCAACTAGGGCAGAAACTAATTTTTTTGTCTTTTTGATAAGAGAAAATAAACCAAACTAGACTAATTTTTTGGAGTTTTTTCATTAAAATAGGCAAACAAAACCGAGCAAAAGAAACTAAGAAAAATAAAAACAAAGTAAAGAGAAAGGTTGAGAAGGACTCCCCTTGTGAAGACGTCCTTGGCCTCCCCGGCAACGGTGCCAGAAAGAGCTTGATGGCGCCCAACAATGTCGTGGGATGCTTCGTTGGAAACCCCAAGAGCAAGGTGTGATGAGCACAACAACAAGTTTTCCCTTAGTAAGAAACCGAGGTTATCCAACCAGTAGGAGGAAGGAAATGTCTCAAAGGTGTTGCAAGCAACATGGAAACCAGCACAACACAAACTCAAGACTTTTCCCCAACTGACATGGTTATACCCGACGGGTACGTAACTTCAGCATACCTGGTCCAGCCCAAGGAAGGCCCACAGCAGACATACGCTGGCCCATGAAGATTTTCGGGTGGCCAAGGCCCATGACGCCTTCGGATCCTTGGAGAGCAAGACTAGAGTTCGAATACAACTTGTAACCTACTCGTATCGGTACCTGAGACCTAGCCTCCTCATATATAAAGGCTAGGAGGGGCGAACGAGCAGGACAGATCCATACTTTCGTACACGCCTCCACGCCAGATCGAATCTGCGCACCCTGTAACTTTTGGTTCCGCGGTAATCAAAGAGCAGACAAGCAGGAGTAGGGTTTTCCCTCCGGGGGCCTGAACCTGGGTAAATCTCGTGTCCCCTAGTTGCTTGTCTGTTAACCGTGCCACGATCTCCAGCATCCCCATCTTCTCCAAAACCCAAGTCCATAACAATGGGCATTGACGAGTTGAAACCTCGTCAATTGGCGCCGTCTGTGGGAATTGGGGCTGCTGATTGTGCGGTCGTGACGGTTCCGACCCGATCGATCTACAACTCCTCGGCGACGGAGAATCACCTCCTCTTCGGCGCTTTCGACTTCACCGCCCACTCGCCGGCCACCATGAAGGATTTCGAGCCCGTAGGTGACGGACTCGAAATTCTGTTCGGGAGCTTCTGCTTCCAGGTGGGACAAGCTGGCACCCTCCGCCTCCCCGAGCGGATGCCCGTGCCGCCGATCAGGCCCGCTTCGTGGGCTCCACACCCCGTGCTACGCACGTCACCATCAACAGATGAGTTCTACAGCAGCAGCTGCTGCAACTCCGATCTGTGCGATCCACCTTCGGATGAAGGGACCTATGGTTCCGGATCCGAAAGCTGCGGCAGCAGCCGACCAATCTGCGAGCGCTATCTATGCGCCGCAGTCATCCAAGGCGACGAGGAAACACCTAACCCGCCGCCCAACCGAAAAGGCGAAAACGGAGAAAACATCGACCTGTTGTGGCTTTTGGCTGCGGTGACCCGATGTGGTCTTCGACTCGGGGGCTCCCTTGACATCGGCGACCGAATGCGGCTTTCGGCTGCGATGACCCGATACATCCTTCGGATGTGGCGACCCGGTGCGGTCTTCGACCGCGACAATCTTCGGATGTGGAGTTCTCTACCACCGTCAACTTCGGAAACACGTCGCCGCTATGATTGTGGTTCGCCACGTCGACCGCGTCCGCATGCAACCTGCTACCGCGTCAACTTCGCCACGACAACTAATAAAGCTAAGTTTCCCTCTACTTAGAGCTGATTTTCTTATTAACTCGCACTCGAAACACTCGGGGGCTGCGCCCTCTTCGAGTAACCTAATGTGGCATCGGCTCCACGCACTCGAGCACCTCGAACGCGACCGCCTGAGTAGCTGATTCTGCCTGATCGTCGAATCCTTGAACTCCGAGTGCCTCGGCAAGGTACTGAGACTAAGGGTAATCAGGCTAACGAAAAGGCCTAGCATACAGTGCAAAAGTGTCTGACTCGATCGGCACCAGAATCTTACTATACAAGCCGACAGGCAAATATTCTTTACAAGATACAAGTACTTCACAACTTTTTATGTTTTCTGCAGCTTACAAGGATGTCGACTGCATCGAGCTATTCTATCGGGTCCTCCAAAAGGAGTCGACAAAACAACTGGCTACGCCATAAGCTCGAGACCCGAGTCAAGTCACTCCTCGGATGGTTGCATGACTCGATGCACTTCCGGGTCAGTGGTTTCTCCTCGCATGAGTCTCCACTCGAGTCTGCGACTCGAGTAGACACTCGGGGGCTACTCCTATCAGGAGCGCTGGTCGCGTACCCGATGTACTTCCGGGTCAGCGGTACGCCCACGAGATTTTTGGCTACAACTGCACGAAGACTCGAGTCTCTGCCCGATTCTACGACTCCGCCAGACACTCGGGGCCTACTCCAAACTGGAGCGCTGATCGCGCACACACAATATCTTCGAGTCCTACGCCGAGTCTACGACTCCACTACGGACTCGGGGGCTACTCCCATAGGGAGGAAGGATTTCAGCATCCGAAAATTTTCGAGTCCTACGGACTAAACAACTGAGCAATGCTTGCACTAAAAGTCTCCGCTCGAGTCTACGACTCGAACAAACACTCGGGGGCTACTCCCATAGGGAGCGCTGGTCGCGCACCCTATGAAATCTTCGACTGCGATCTTCCGGATCCGCATGCAAAAACTTTTCGGCAACTCTGCCCCAATTAATGCTAAGTGAGTAACATCCTCCTTGGCCACCCGAAACACCTCCACGGTGCTAAACATTCGGATGCTGCGTCTGCGATGCAAAGATAAGACCTACATATATCATCTGATGGCCTGGCAACGCACCTGACTGCGCTCTGCTAGTATGAATCCGTACCAGCAGGTACGATGAAAAATCCCGACGGACGCGTTGGGTACACCATTTAAAATCACTGGAATTCCACTCCTGTAAGTCCTCCGCGGCCTGAGTCGAATTACGCCAGCATATGTTCCGGGTTCGAGTCGAGGGACTTGCACCTGAAGAAGATCGTGTTGTTTTGTCCTAAGACGATTAACTGACCCTGATCCGTCGGGTGAGTCAGACACACGCATCAACAATCCCTACACATTCTCTTGAAAGACAGAGTTACACCCAAAGGATTGAAGAGTCCTCAGCCGAATCTACGATTCGATTGAACACTCCGGGGCTACTCACATGGTTATACCCGACGGGTACGTAACTTCAGCATACCTGGTCCAGCCCAAGGAAGGCCCACAGCAGACATACGCTGGCCCATGAAGATTTTCGGGTGGCCAAGGCCCATGACGCCTTCGGATCCTTGGAGAGCAAGACTAGAGTTCGAATACAACTTGTAAGCTACTCGTATCGGTACCTGAGACCTAGCCTCCTCATATATAAAGGCTAGGAGGGGCCAACGAGCAGGACAGATCCATACTTTCGTACACGCCTCCACGCCAGATCGAATCTGCGCACCCTGTAACTTTCGGTTCCGCGGTAATCAAAGAGCAGACAAGCAGGAGTAGGGTTTTCCCTCTGGGGGCCTGAACCTGGGTAAATCTCGTGTCCCCTGGTTGCTTGTCTGTTAACCGTGCCACGATCTCCAGCATCCCCATCTTCTCCAAAACCCAAGTCCATAACAATGGGCATTGACGAGTTGAAACCTCGTCACCAACGAACAATGAGGTTGTCAAGCACATCGGTTTGCTGTAACAAAGTATTAAACATATGGTGTGGAAGGTGATGATGGTTTGCAGCAAGTAAACAAGTAACAGTGGAAGATGTATCAATGGTAAAGATTGGACTGGGTTCCATAGTTGACTCGAGGTGCTCTCCTTAGATAAACAACATGGCATGAAGGGTAAACAAATTACAGCAGGGTAATTGACAGGAACTGAGCAAGGCATAACAATGCAATACTAGACAAAAAGATCCTATGAGATTCGATTGGGAATACAACAATATACATAGACCGCCATCCAACTGCATCTATAACTAGAAGTCCACCTTCAGGTTATCATCCGAACCACCTGTATTAAGTTGCAAGCAACAGACAATTGCTTTAAGCAAAGTGTGTAAGGTAAAAATCCACTTGTTCCACGAACAAGAGACCGTTGTTTTATCCTAGTGGCAATAGCACATCTACAACCGAAGAGATTTGTGTCACTTCTCTTGGAAACTAGAGGCATGAACCGAATATCGAGCATAACTACCCCTTCTTGGAGTCACTAGCAACTACTTGGCCAAGATAGCTACTAACAATGGAGAGCATGCAAGATCACAAACAACACAGACATGATAGAATCAAATAGACAAAACCATTAATCAATCTGACATAGTAATTTCAGTATCCATCGGATCCCCGCAAACACAACATGCATGATTTAAAATAGATTAGATCTTGATCATGAACGGAGCTTAGAAGATCTATACAAGAAAAGCACAAGGAGGAGATACAACCATCTAGCTACTACATGGAACCATAGTCCAAGGTGGGACTACTCACGCTTCATACCAGAGAAGAAGGCCTCCGAGATGATCTCCCCTCCGGCAGGGTGCCTAGAAGAACTTCAGATCCCCCCGATCTAGGGACGATGGTAGCGGCGGATACAGACGATTTCATGGAGTTTTGATTGGGTGCCTAGGGTTTCTGCATCAGGGGCTTCTTATAGGCGAAGGGGCGAGCCATGGGGGCCACTAGGGGGACCAAACCCTACCCATGTGCGGGGTGGGCCCACCCGCGTATAGGAGGGGTCTGGCCGCCCTGTGGTTCCCCTCCGTGTCGTCTTCTAGCTTCATGTCGCCCACGGTAAAATATTGACTTTGGCATTTGTCCCGTCCAATTCCGAGAATATTGATTTTCTGGAACCAAAAACAGAAGAAAACAGGCAACTGACACTGTGGCAACTTGTTAATAGGTTAGTTCTAGAAAATCTAAAAAAGCACCTCAAAGCGTATAAAAAGCAAAGCAAAGTAGATACTAAAGAAGCATGGAACATCAAAAATTATTGATATGTTTCCGACGTATCATCCAGTTGCTTCTTCAGCTCCACTAATTCAGACGGGTTCATACTATACGGTCTCTGGGATATGGGTCCGGTTCTAGGGATTAGTTCAATGATAAACTCGATATCTTGATCTGGGGGCATACCGGGCAAAACATCTGGAAATACGTCGGGGTATTCACAGACTACGCTGACTTGGTCAATGGTTGGTTGGGCTAGACTCTTGTTGCACTTGAATTGACAGGGCAAGGTCATTGTTATGGCTTTCTTGGAACAGTCAATTAATCCTTTATGTTTCGACATCCAATCCATTCCTAGTAATACTTCCAAACCTTTAGTTCCAAGTACTATTAGGTTAGCAAAAAAATCTATGCCATGGATTCTGATAGGTATGGCCTTGCAAATTTGTCTAGCATTGGTGGTTGAACTAGGTATTTGAACTATCATAACATGCTTCAATTTTGTTGGTTGAATCTTACTAGTGCATGTAAATTATTCTGTAACAAACGAGTGCAATGCTCCAGAATTAAACAACACTCTTGCAAGTACCAAGTTAACAGAATACATACCCAGCACGACATCTGGCGCTTCTTGGGCTTCTTCAACATTCATGTGAAATAGATGGCTGTTGCGGTTGAGTGAATTCCCTGGGGCAAATCTTCTTCTAGGCTGAACACGACGCTGCTACTGAGCTAGGGCATTCACATTGGGGGTTGCTGCAAGCTTCTTGGGGCACTCATTGGAGTAGTGTCCGTTGGTTCAACATTCATAACAAGTCACCTGAGACTTGTCCTTTCGTGCAACAGGCACAACATTGCTTCCAGTCCTTGGGGCAGGATTGGTGTTCTTGGCGACATTGTTGTTGTTGAACTTGGCTGGTGCATGATTGAAATTTTTGGAGTTGCCAGGTTTGTTGTTGTGGTTTCCTCCAGGCCTTGGGTTTCCTCCCCCACGATTGGGATAGGTTGGACGGTTCATTGGGTGCCTATTGTTTCTTGCGGCAAATCCAATAGACGGGTTGGGGCGATACTTTGGGGTATGGTGGGTTCCTGGTTGATGCATCATTCTATGCTTTCGGTTCTCATTGGCTTGGTTGATCTTACCTTCCATCTGAATGGCAGAATCCACTAAGGCTTCAATGTCAGCAAACGGAATATTTACTAACACTCTCTCAATCTCATCATGCAGACCATTCAAGAATCTCTCCTTCTTCTTGGCTTCAGTGTCAATCTCATCGGGCGCAAACCTAGCTAATGACATAAATTTGTCATGGTATTCGACTACTTTCATCCTCCATTGCTTCAATTCTGTGAATTCATCTCTCATCCTCTTGATTAAACCCGGTGGCACATGGGTTATGCTGAACTTGAGTTTGAATTCATCCCAAGTCATCATTTGTCCTCCATTTAGGGCGCGAACGCTGTTCCACCAAGATCTTGCATCTCCTGCCAGATAATGGGTGGCAAACAATATTTTCTCATTGGCCTCCACTCTTGCAACTTCTAAGTTGTTCTCCATGGTCTGTAGCCAGTCATCGGCATCTAATGGCTCCTCAGACATACTTAATATGGGGGGATTGGTGTTCTGAAAGTTCTTGAGTTTGGATCTCTCCATGGAGTTTCCCGGAAAAGATCGGACAAATTCAAGGCCTGCCCAAACTGCCCCTATGCAGGATATAACGCTGGAAGATCAGTGCAAGTCTGCCGGTTTCATCCGTGCGTCTGGACAGTAGATATCCAAGTTCGTCGGCGTGGTTACCATCTTCAATCTAGCGTGTTGCATTCAGAGAGAGGGCGAAAACCCCCGCAATTACCTTGCTAGGTGGCTCCGTATACAAGCTAATCTGGCGCATTACCCCAATGACGATGCCATGTATCACTTTCTGGAAGTACTAGACCAAAGTACGCTTCTCCTGCATTCGCTAAGGCGGCAGCAAGCTTTAGGATGCCTCACCTTCGAAATCATGGTGAACACCGTCAACAACTACGCGGAGGCTGAGGAGGCAGCTCAAACAGCTCTTGCGCTCATTGACAGAGTGCCACCGCTTCAAACGCTGCCACCACCGCCTCCCGCCGCCATCGTCGTAGTTGCGCCACCGCCTCCATTCATCGTCACTGCTGTTGCAACTCCACCCCTCGTCATCGAGGAAACCCCAGCACCCTCTGACTCCGTGATTGACATGCTCTACGCCGACTTCAGCGGAGATTCGGGGGAAATAGACTTCATTCCGGAGGATCTAGACTCTGCCATGCAGGAGATGGAGGAGGATTACAAGCGCGACGAGCAGGACAATAACTCCGTCACGTCCCGAGAGGTGTTCGTCACCATTGGGACGACGATGGATGAAGATCAACCCGGAAGAGCTCCGCCTATAGCGCTGGACAAGGGGAAGGGACCACCTGTTGCTGCCGACAATGATCGCGCAAAAGACATTCCCCTCTGCCTAACCTAGTGCAATAGCCGTAGGAACTCGGCACCGGCCCGAGCAACAACAACACCGCGAACCCGCCACCTCCGGCGTCTACGTCTACTGCTGCCCAAGTCACTCCAGCTGATAGAGTGATGTACGGCAATCTCCTCGTCGAACCTATGACCATGGCTCATATTCGCAATGTAGTCCAGCTTGACGAGAAGCGCCAGCAGCTGCTGGAGGAAGCGCAGGCCATCGACGAGCAAGGCGCAAAGCTAGATCGAGATCTAGCCAACGCGCAGAAGTCAATAGAGAAAGCTAGAGCAATGGATGGCGAGTACAAGACTGTGCTGCAGCAGCAGAAGGCCAAGAAAGATCCGGCTCGCGTCATCAATGATCCTGGTGTGCAGCGAAACCTAGGATGGGCTCCCTCGAAGCCGGCACAGGCCAAGCCATACATTGATAGTGAAGGCAGGCAGGTGATGCCCACTCCTCTCCTCAACCTCGCCATCGCCAAGACCCTTCTGGAGCAGGATAGATCACCTGAAGCAGTGAACCAGGTCTATGACCTGCTGGCCAAGGCGTTGAAACAGCAGGAAAAGGCCACCTCTCAGAGGCTTGAGTCTGACCCAAGATTTTGCCAGTCTAGCCAGCATAAGCAGCCAAGGGACATATCTCCTCTTGATGTCGGGTCTTAGACAGGTTCGTCAGAACAAAGACGGATGGATGCGCGCAATAGGAACGATGCTATCCCCATATCCTCCGACCATGGAGGTCAGGCCCAACCCCGTCGCCCATCACCACCGCCCCGTTCCCCCTGACATCGCGAAGAAACCAAGACTCACCATCGTACGGATATTCCTCCGCCAAGGCAGAGTGGCATCGTCATCCGTGACAATGCGCAACAGACCCGTCATGACGGAGAACGCAACCAAGGACACAAGAGCAGGTCGCACCATGACCCTCCGCGTCCGACAAGTGTCAACACCCGGATTTTTAATCCCATATGCCTGTTATGTCATACATCGCAATCCTAGGATTACCATTTTTGCGAGACATAACAGAATTGGATACCATAGTACATCATCCATTACAAACCATATATAAGGTCTTACACAAATAAGGATCTCATGATCCAGTTCTTAATACAACATCAACAGCGGAATACGTAATAATAATGGTAGCGTAGGCGAAGCTCCATCTTCGGGGTCACAGGCAATGCAGACGATGGGAGATGATCCTAGTTGTCGTAACCTTCCTGGGGTCCATCCTCCAGGTACTCCTATTCATAGTCTAGCCATGGGAATAGCCAGGGACAAAGCCATGAGTACTCTTTAAGTACAAGCAAACTAATACTAACAGGTAAAGGGGTTTTTGGATAATAGGACACTAGGCTCTAGGGTTGTTTTGCAAAAGCCAGATTTATCTCTACTAAGTCCCAAAGCTAGTCACAATTTTATAACTCCTAGGTGGGATCTTGTAACTCATATCACAACCCTATTGTGGTCAAGTCAAAGTCTCAATTCATTTCACAAGTCATTTTTGAAAAGTCTGACGGGGGAACAGTATGGCCACTCCAACTGTCCATAACCGCGGACGCGGCTATTCGAATAGTTTGACACTCTGCAGAGATTGTACACTTTCACCACAACATTCGATACATCCGTCAGGAACAAATCCTGAATTCACCATATTGAGTATGCGGATAATCAATCCTAACCTTTCGATTACACGCCCTAGTATAAGAACCTCTCATGTGAGTTTGGCCTCCCAACCATGACCAACTGTCATCTTGGGTACTGCACAAGTGGACAATCTTCACAAGGTAGCCTCAGCTCAAACCTTGGCCGTGAGGGAACTAATACTAAGGTATATAAGTTTCCAGTCAAGCCCTACCCAATCTTCAGGTATTGTGGTTGTACGATAAAATTGGAATGGTATCGCATCCAGACAACCATCAGTTTTATAAAGGGCTAAGGCTCATGCCTCAACATTGTCATCACCAAAATCATCAAGTGTTCGGAAACACATGTCCAAAACATTTCAATAGAATGATCCATCATTCCAAGGTTTTCATAACCATTTTTCCACCAAGTATTCCCATCTAAGTTGATCAAGTTTTATGCTTAGCACTAGCATCTACAGGTGGGGGTAAGCAATAATGAGGGGTGGTAAACTAGTGGAGTTCTAACTAAGTTCAATCTCATGCCTTAAGATGACATCAAGATTATCTAGCTTAGGCCAAATTTTATGCTCTTTATGCAACCTTCAAATATCTTTCTAGTATCCACCAATCTCTTAGCTAAACTCTAAGCAAGCTTTGATAAATAAATAAAGTAAGAAGCTTGCAAGTAAAGCTAGGATTGGTTCATCAAGTGGGTATGATCACATATGCTTAAGGCATATAGTAGGCATAGTAACAAGTATTGGCTTCCATAGGTATAGTCTCAGCTTGCATAGGTCAACTTGATTAGTAAGGCTTGCCTTGTGCAGAGCAGTGGTAGAAGTTCTCCTTGGCTTCTTCTTCGTAGTATCCTCCTTCCTCCTCGTATCCTTGGTTGGTACTAGCGTCTATGAATAAATACGAGGTACACAATCACCACACACAAGGGTCCTATAGATGATCTAGCATCATCTCTAACATTACAAGGTTAAGGCTTGGTTTAATTCCTTTTTATTTTTAGAAAAGTAATTTCTACTCATTGAAAAACTACTTAAGATTTAATATTCTCCAAACCAAACATGGGATCATGTTGACACATGTCATCACCACATATTGTAGTCCAAGGGAATGTGATTTAAAGTGGTGTCACAATTTAATAAGGTTTTACCCTTTTATTCTAATTAATTAAAGTGGCTAGAAATGCCTATGTAGCATTCTTTTATTACTTGAACATTATTTCTGCAAGTAAACCTATATATTTTTATATATTATTAAAGGTATGGTTAAATGTGATTTTTGAGAGTTGGAATCAACTCAAAAGCTGTTAGGGTTTAAATTTGAAAAATGTTTGAATGAAGAAAAGCTTCTGCCTTGTTATTTTTACCATGGGTGATTTATAGATCCAAATGACTTGAATCCAACGGGCTTGGATTCAGCATTCCTAGACCTTTCTAACAAAATTAGTTTCATTCAATTTGGTGCACTGAATCGATCTGGATTGATTTTTGAAGTTGGGTACAGAAGTGTGTTTGGAATAAAAAGAAAAAGGTTTAATTCAAATAACTGGGCTAAGCGCAGTGCTCCCGCGGGCTGCTTAAGTGGGTGTCCCCACTCGTCAGTGACATAGGGGGTGCGAAGCGGTACGGGGCAACGTAGGTCGTTCGATCTGATTCTAATCCAACGGCTGGGAGTCATCATCGACGCGAGACAACGCCGACGAGAAAGAAACCTAGCGCGGCCAGTGAGGGGTGCTGGGGGCTCACCGAGGTGCTGTCGAGGGTCGGCGAGGCGGGCGAACGACGAAGTCGACGACGGCGAACTGAGGGGTGGTCGCGGCATCTCCTGGGGTGGACGAAATCGATGGCTCCCTTCTTCTCCAGAGGCGGCGGGCTCCGGTGAAATTCTGGCAAGGTGGTGCTCGCCTTGCTCCGGGAACGGTGTGGCACGATCAGTGAGGAGAGGGGAGTGAGATGGTGTGAAGAATCGACTGGGGGTGGCCTCTATTTATAGTCGAGCGAGGGGACCGACGGGGCACATGGTGAGCTCGTCGGCGGCGGTGTTACAGGCGGGTATTGGCATGGGCGACGGTAGGGGACAGTGCGGTGTCTCCTGGCGATGCTCAACAACATGGTTTAGAGTCATGGGGCGGTGCGGCTTGGTCTGGAACGGGCGATGCTCTGCACGGCAGAGGCGGCGTCTTCGACGGCGAGTAGCGGCTGTGCGTCACGGGGCGGCGAACGAGGATGTCTGGCGGTCTCCTGGGTCGGTGGGGATTGTGTATGCACGCGGCGAGGGCAGCGCACGGTCTGTGGGCTTCGGTCGAGGGAGGCGCTCTGGCGCACGCTTGGCATGGTCGCTGGGGGTCTGGGCACGGTCCGTGCGTGTGGTCCAGGGCTTGGCAACACTCGTGGCTGGGACAGTGAGTGGCGGTGGACGGTGGGCTGCCTCCCAGACGTGCTGGCTAGGCTTGTGTCTCCTCCTAGCTTGTTGTCGACATGGGGGTGACATGGGTGTTCTCGGCTGTTCACCATTGATGGCAATGGCAAGCTCACAGTGGTGCTAGTGCTTTGTTAATCTTGCTAGATGATCTACTGAGCTGGTTGTGAGCTAGATAGGGAACCAGTTAGGCAAGAATCACTGCTCACAATAGTGTTTAGGATTTGGATGATTTGTGTCTGCAACCTGTTTGATGAAATGGCCGCATGAAATCAAGTTTTGAATTTTGAAATGATTTTTGGTGGGTGTGCTAGGTTGGTGCTGGGGAGTCTGCAGATGCTTGGGTTTTGAAAGTTGAGCTTGTTTGAGTGGTTTTTGAAAAATCGGATCTTCCCATATGATAAAGATTCAATTTTGAATTGCCATTTAAACTATGCATTTGAAAGTTTCTGTATGATCACAAGGTGGGCCTTGATACTTTGTTATGAGTACATTCAAGGGGTGCAAAGATCCAGAAAAGTTTCTGTTAGGTTTTGAAAGTTTGAGACAACCAGAGTAGGCATGGGAGTTAAATTGGTCAAAATGACCATTCCCTTAATATATTTGTTTTGATTTACTTGTCTTTATGAAAAGTGTGGGAAATGTTTTAGATGATGTTTATTTCACCTAAGAAACATTTTACAAGCAATGAAACAATCAAACAAGGTGGTTCCAAAGAATTTCAAAATCCATGCATACACATATGCATGCATTCATAATTTTATTTAGAAAAGTTTTTGTTAACCCTAATTTTGATGATTAGAGTTTGATGATCCAAGCTTAGTATTTTTGGGATGTTACAACAAGCAACCGCGAAAAGCGTGAGGCGTCGCAGGAGGGTAACAACAAGAAGGATAACCCACTGCCACCTTCTCCTCCGTCGCCACCCAGCAGCCACCATGGCGGAGGAGGCCTGCGTCGTTCACGCAGCCCATCCCCTGATGGCAAGAAGAAGAAAAGAAGCCCGGAGCCATATGATGCACGTTTGCGTCTAGACAAAATCCACGAGGCCCAGGAAGGACCATACCTGGGACCATGTTGTTTTGGACTTGTGATATGGTCCGCAACTTACCCCAAAGGTTTCCGGATTTACAAGACCATCAAGCCCTATGACAGCACCGCCAAGCCAGCTACATGGTTGCAGGACTATGGCAACATGGTGAAGATCATTAGGGGAACCCCAACATCGCCGTCAAGTACCTCCCATTAATGTTGGCGGGCACGACGCGTCAATGGATTGATGACTTGCCAGAAAGATCCATCTGCAATTGGTTGGACATGCAAGAAGCGTTCAACAAGCACTTCGAGGGTACGTACAAACATCCCTGCACTGTTGGCGATCTACAGCGGTGCGTGCAAGAGAAAGACGAGACATCTCGCGCCTACCTCTCTCGCTGGCTGGATATGAAGAATTCCTGTGCATGAGTGCACACCCAGACCGCCATGGCCACTTTCATCGATGGGTTGGAAAGGGGCACGTTGCTCCGACATAAGCTGAAGCGCTTGCAGGACAATCTCCAACTAGACTTGAACTAGATGATTCAGTTGGCCAGTGAGTTCACGGCTGCCGACGACGATGCTCGCGGCTCTCTGCCGGCAACGGCTGTTCCAACTCAAGCTCGAAGGAACATCAGCACCAAGCGGAAGACCGCACCAGAAGAAAAGCAAACCCCCGACATGGTCGCTATGAATTTTGCAGGATGAGGTGATGCCAGATAGCGTGGCCGAGGACAAGGAGCAGGTCGTGCGCATCAGCGAGGAAGTGAAACTACCTCGACAGTGCTCTGTGTTCCCCAAACCTACAAGGAGTACCGCGATATGTCATGCCTCGTACGCCTCGACGCCAACGGCAAAGCCACCCACACCAATCGCCACTGCAAGTTCGTCAACGACCTCAAGGAGGACCCGGAGTCCGGCTACAAGCAAAGTCGGAAGAACAGACCGTGATGCAAGGGCAAAGGGAAGAAGAAGGAGGAGGAGTCCAAGGATTGAAGTGACATGGACTAGGACGTTGACCCCAAGAACGCCGCCAAGAGCGATGACAATGGCAAGAACCCCTTCGAGAAGAAGGCGGCAGTTTTCCACACTTTCCTTGGCACCCCCACCATCCAACAACAAAAAACCTCCATGAGGATACTGATGGCTACTCTACCCCCAGTTCCCCAGTTCCTACGCTAGTCGGAGATTCCAATTACTTGGGACATGAAGGATCACCCAGACCTCATCCCTATGGAGAACCAATACGCCATGGTCATCAACCCCCTGATTGACGGCAATGAGTTCACCAAATGTATGGTGGATAGTGGAAGCAGCATCAACATCATGTACCTGGATACACTTCATAAGATGAACTTGACGGAGGCAAACCTTAGGCGGACCAACACCATCTTCCATGGCATAGTTCCTGGTCGGGAGGATCGTTCCCTTGGGTGCATCACACTTTAGGTCGCTTTTGGTCATGTTAATAATTACCGCCAAGAACGCATGACCTTTGAGGTGGTCCCCTTCAAGAGAGTGTACCACGTCATATTCATATTCGGCCGCCACATATTCCAAACCTTCATGGCCAACCTTGCTTCGTCTACAACAAGCTAAAGATACCCGGACCAAACGGTGTCATCACCGTATCCAGAAGCTTTACCAAAGCAAGGGACTGCGAGATTGGAGAAGCAGCCTACGCAGAAGCTGTCCTCTACAGCAAAGAATTCAAGGAGATCCAGATCAAGGTCGATGCCTCGGAGATGCCCGCGTTGAAGAAGCAGATTTCTGACTCTGCCCCAACATTCAAGGCCGCCATCGAGACCAAGCCGGTGGAACATGTGGTAGGCGATGCCTACAAGACCACCTCCATTAGGATGAACCTGGACCCTAAATAGGAAAGCGCGCTAGTCGAGTTCATCCGTGAGAATAGGTACATCTTTGCCTGGAAACCTGCCGACATGAAAGGTGTACCTAGGGAACTTGCCAAGCATAGCTTGAACATTGATCCAAAATGTAAACCAGTGAAACAACCTCTACGAAGCTTTGGAGATGAGAAGAGACACGCCATAGGCAAAGAGATATCTAGGTTACTTAAGGATAGTTTTATCCGAGAAGTCCTTCACACCCAATGGGTGGCTAATCATGTACTTGTCCCCAAAAAGGGAACCAAAGAATTAAGAATGTGCGTTGATTACACCGGCTTGAACAAGGCATGTCCCAAAGATCCGTTTGCTTTGCCTCGCATTGACACAGTCATTGACTCGACGGCTGGCTCGGAGCTTTTGTGTTTTCTCGATGCATACTCAGATACCACCAGATCAAGATGAGGAAGTCGGACCAATTATCCTCTTCGTTCACTACACCCTAAAACATGTTTTTCTATGTCATGATGCCCTTTGGGCTGAAAAAGCAGGTGCTACATACTAGCGGACAATGCAACATTGCCTACACGATCAGATTGGTCGGAACATTCACGCTTATGTGGACGATATAGCGGTGATGTCTAAAAAATCAAATGACTTAATCTCCGACTTAAATGAAACCATTGATAATCTCTGGAAATACAACATGATGCTTAACCCTAAGAAGTGCGTCTTCGGGGTTCCAGCCGGCAAATTGTTGGGATTCATCGTTTCCCAGCGTGGAATCGAGGTCAACCAGGAGAAAATCAAGGCCATCTTAAACATAAACCGTCTGACATGCCTAAAGGACATACAACGACTAATAGGTTGCATGGCAGCAGTTAGTCGGTTCGTCAGCCGACTTGGAGAGAAGGCTCTGCTGCTGTACAAGTTGCTGAAGAAGGCGGACAAATTCACATGGACGGACGAGGCAGATGCAGCATTGAAGCAGCTGAAGGAGATACTTTCCTCAGTGCCTATCCTTGCAGCACCCGAGCTTGGGGAGCCCATTTTAATTTACATGGCGGCCACCAACCGGGTAATCAACATTTTCGTCGTGGTAGAGCGAAAGGAACCAGGCTATGAGAACGGAGTTCAACGACCAGTTTACTATTTAAGCGAGGTCTTGACACAGTCCAAGAAGCATTACCCGCACTACAAAAATATAGCCTGTGGAGTATTACTTGCTTCTCGGAAGCTGAGGCACTATTTCCAGGAGCACCCTATCACAGTTGTGAGCAAGACTCCACTGTCCGACATCATCAACAACAACGATGCAAGAGACGCAACGCTACAGGAAGGGTCACGAAGTGGGGCATTGAACTTTCCGCCTTCGAGATCACCTACAAGAGACGCAACGCTATCAAGTCACAAGCCTTGGCAGATTTTATCATAGATTGGACGGAGATGCCAGATGCTACCCCAATGCCGGAGCCAGAATACTAGGTCACCAACTAGGGACAAGCTAAACTACGTTCTATAGATTCACTTTGAGGCTACGAACAACATGGCGGAGTATGAAGCACTCATTCACGAACTTCATGTAGCCAAGGATATTGGCATCAAGCGCATAGTTTGCTGTGGAGATTCCGACTTGGTTGGCTAGCAGGTGGCTGGCACCTGGAACGCGCGGAACCCTATGATGGCGGCATATCGAGACGAAGTGGACGAGATAGCCAAGATCTTCTCAGGGTACGAAGTCAAGTATGTACCTAGGGAGCAAAACGAGGCGGCTGATCTACTGTCTAAGATTGGATTAGGGTGCAAACGAATTCCGCCTGACGTTTTCCTGGAGCATCTACGGACACCATCCGTGAAGGGAGTGGACATCGACAACCCAAACAAAGTGGACTCTTTTGTCCACATGGTGGCAAAGGTCCCTCCGGCTTGGACAAAACCGTTCATGGAATATCTCGAACACGGATCTTTGCCTGATGACGAAGTCGAAAGACGGCAAATAGTACATCGAGCAAAGGGATATACCATAATCAATGGACAGCTCTACAAAAGAAGCACTACTGGTGTATACCTTAAGTGTGTTTCCTAGCAAGAAGGTATTAAAATCCTACGCGAAATCCATCTCGGAGATTGCGGGCATCACGCCGCTCCCCAATCATTGGTTTACTAAAGCTTTCCGGTAAGGATTCTACTGGCTGACCACGAAGGCGGACACCGACAAGCTGGTTGAGACATGCATGGGATGCCAGTACTATGCCCGACAACCACATGTTCCTGCTGAAGAGTTATGAACAATACCAATAACTTGGTCGTTTGCAGTCCGGGGGTTGGACATGGTTGGTCCATTGTAGACGGCACCATGTGGGTTTACGCATCTGCTAGTAGAAGTTGATAAATTCACCAAATGGATAGAAGCTAAACCCATTAGAAAGCTCGATGGGGAAACTGCCCTTAGGTTTGTCCGGGATCTAGTGGTGAGATTTGGTCTCCCACATAGAATGATCACCGACAACGGCAGCAACTTGTCACTTGGATAAGTGGAGGCTTATTGTTGGGACAAAGGCACCCGCCTTGACCTTGCATCTGTGGCACATCCACAGTCCAATGGTCAGCTGGAGTGAGCCAATGGATTAATTCAGCAGGGATTCAAGCCACGTCTTGAGGCACCGCTACATAGAGCAGCTGGAGCCTGGGCGGAAGAATTGCCATCTGTGTTGTGGAGTTTATGAACTACACCCAACAGATCCACCGGCTACACCCATTACTTCATGGTATATGGAGTAGAAGCCATCATGTCTTCCGACATCTTTCATGATGCACCAAGAGTTGCCGCCTATGACGAAGATGACACTGCAGAATCGAGACTCCTAGATGTGGAACTTCTCGAGGAGGAGCGCGTATTGGCATGCCAAAGATCCGCCATCTACCAGCATAAGCTACGTAGCTACCATTGTCGCCGCATTCGGCATCGCTCGTTTAAAGAGGGGGATCTGGTGATCCGACTTAAGCAGAAGAAGTCACAAAAATTATCCCCGCCATGGGAAGGACCATTCATCATAAGAAAAGCGCTTCTCAATGGGTCTTACTACCTCGTTCACAATCGTGAACTGAAGGATTGACCCAACGAGGATCATAAGAATAAGCGACATGACCCGGATGACTACTACTTGGAGCTTGATCGGCCATGGAACATAGCACAACTATGTCCTTTCCACACTTAGCATTTTTTTATCTATTGTGTACCTCTTATATGATCAATGAAATAAAGCTCTCAAGTTCACTCATATTTCTGAGTCTTTTAACTCCTTTAGTGTTCATTTTTGGATCATATAAAATCTTTATGCGCAAGTTTTGCAATTGCACTTGTGAAAATTCCGCCTACGGGCGTTAGCTTAAGTTTTATGGTCTACATGTTCTTTGTCGTTTCTATGTGGATTCTGGAGTAGTGACTTTTGGCACTTATTGTCAGCGATTTTGTGCCTAGGTTATTGATGGTGCCATTGGGCATCATCGCCTGAGCATATAGTTCCGACAACGAGTCTTCCGACTCACGAAAAGTCAAGCATAAAAACAAAAGTAATGGATAAGCCAACACTTGCTTAAAAAATATATACATGCTGGAACGAGTTCTTGAGTAGCAGGAAATAACAACCATTGTTTTCCTCCTTAAGTTAACAAGTAGTTTTTTCTGCATACAAATTCCGTTGGAAATAAATATTACATATTGTTTGTTTTTCATTCCTCTAGAGCAGGCGACTTGGATGAAGCATCATCGGTGGCAGGAGAGTCATACTCCTTGAAGTCGGCGGTGTTGACGGGCTCGGAGGAGCTTTGGCTGCCGCCATCAATGGTTTTCATGGGCACAAAGATGTTAGGGTCGACCAACTCGGCAACTCTGGTGTCAAAACCCACGAGCGACGCCAAGATAGCCTCGTGATCTATCTTTTGGCCTTCGTCTTCCACATCGGGGATACCAGAGGTCATCGTGTCAATGTCGGCATTTTTGTAGTGCACCTTGACCATTGACAGCGCCATCCTCGCGCTGGCCTAGGTACATGAAGCTTTCCATGTTACGATACGCTCGGGGTCTCGGTGCAGGATCTCCGCGAACTTCACCACAGAATCCACCACATTGATGTTAATTTGGAGGGGCTTGGCTATCTCCTTGTTCTGCTTGATGGCTGTGTTGATAAAGTTTCCGGCAAGGACCATGCATTCCTTTGGCGGAGGAGGTGACTGGGTCAACTCAATAGGAGCTGCAAAATTCCGACAAGGGAACGAATGAGTTTAATAAACACAAAAAGTTCAGACTATCCAGCTTACAGAAGTACATGGCGGAGAATCATTTACTGAAGATGCTAATCTCAGCCTGCTGGAGAGTTTCCGCCAGAGAATCCCGTTCTTGTCGGAGGATCTTGTATGCGTCAAGATTGCGCTGATTCTGCTTGTCGACATCTTTCTTCTGCTCTTTTAGCATCTCGATCTCCTCCTTCAAGCGGTTCATCTCTTCGTTGGCGGACTCTTGCAGGACTTTCATGGATTCCTCATGCATCTTCAGCATATCCTTCCTCTCCTACTTAAGAATCTTGTTTTTACTATCTAGCTGCTGAATATGCTTGGATTTTTCAACAATATCCTTAGCCATGGAAATGGCTTCTGCAAGTCGGAGAAAGAACAGTGCACAGTGCATACTCGGAGAATGTTGGCACAAGACCAAGTCGGAATACGAAAAAGAAAGGAAAAAACAGACGCTTGATCTTGGTGATTTGTTCCTTCAAGAAGGCAGTTTACCCTTTTCGGCTTCCAAGTCCACTCGCATCTTCTGGTACTTCACGTTGGCCACGAGCATTTTCATTTTGTGGAAAGAAAATTTAATGTTGTTTAGTCTACTTGGAGAATCTAGCCGGATAACTATCCACCTAGAGGCTTGGGGGCTACAGTAAGAGTTTTTTTAACTTGGCAATATGCTTGGTCTTTCTTTAAGCATCTAGTCGGAACTAATTCAGTTTTCAACTAGAAGCTTGGGGGCTAGAGTATAAAGTTTTTCAACTCAATCATATGCTTAGTCTTTCTTTAAGCATCTTGTCGGAACTAATTCAGTTATAACTTGAAGCTTGGGGGCTACAGTATCGAAATTTACAAACACTGCGTATGCTACTCTTAAATCATCTAGTTGGAATAATTCATTCAAACTATATGCTTGGGGGCTACAGTGAGAAGTTTTCTAGCTTAGTCACTCTTAGAGCATTTAGATGCAAAGACCTATGGTTTTCAATCTAAATCCTCGGGGGCTACAGTGGGATACTCATATGAAATGCAAAAGGCAAATAAAACTTACAAGTGCAATGATCTTGAGGTTGGTAGCACTCACAACAAGCAACTTTCCATAAGAAAGGTTGTTTCCTTGCAAGATTCCTGCTTGCCGGAGAAGCTCCTCAAGACCGCATGTTGCAGATGTCGGCGCCGCACTAGGAACCAAAGTGTAGCTACTTGGCGTGAGTGCTGGGTAGACTAACTTCGGGAATTCTACGGTTTTTCTGGGTGCGGAGGCGCCTCCTTCGGCAGACGTACCACTCTCCACCACCGCCTTACCGCTACCGATGGCATCCTTAGTCGGAGCTTCAGCCATTTGGGTTGCGGTACTTTCTTGTGTTGCCTGTTCGCCGACAATGGCAAGCTCCGCGGAGGCACCTGAGTCCACTTCTATGACGGAAGGGCCAGATGCATCTTTGGCATGTGAGCTTGTCGGAGCAGGCGTAGGCTGGACTAAAGGAGTAGCAGGGGCGATGGGGGGAGATGCGTGAGGAGACACGTCACGATGCAACATATCCTTGATGTTTCTAGAAGCCCCCAAAGTTTTGGAGGTCTTCTTCAAACTGGTAGTGGCCTTCTTCATGAAACGTGCAAAAAGTATAAGTACAGGAATAAGACATGCAATGGACAATGTCGGATAGAAAGAAGCTTCCACAAGAGGGGGTTCTTTGGAAAAGGGGATCCCGGTAACCTTTCTTTTCTCTGCCTCCAGGTAGGCAGTAGTATTTTTGGAGGTTCCACCCTCTATCTTCTTCTTGCCTCCGTCGGCAGCGTCAGAGGTGGAGCTCTTCCATTTTCGCACCAGCGGGACATCGTCGTCGGACACGACGGTGACTTCCTTCATCTCTGGGTCATAGATTTGGACAGCCATGCTATCCTCCTCTAGACCGCTGAGCTGTTAAGTGAAAACCCAAAGTGTTAGATGAGATGGTAATGGCTAGACGGAAGAACTAGAGTATATGTCATATACGGAAAATAAACAGGTACCTTTGGGCACTTGCCCTGCTCGAACATGTCGTAGGTGATGGTGAAGCCATGCTTCCTATCCTTCGCCTTGACGATGTCCTTGATGCGGATCTTGACGGAGTCGCTGGAAAAGTTGTCCTCGGAGATGCGGAGGCTATCCTTCCTCTCCTTGGTATACTCATTCATCAACTTCGAGCGGTGCTACAGAGGCTGGATCCGCCTGATGAACCAGCACATGGACAGGTCCAATCCGATCAGACCCGTCTCTATGAAGCGCCTTATAGCGCGGGAAGCATCGATGTCGGAGGGAAGGGAGGCCTAGGATCTCCATGTCGAGGCTTCGATGGTAGATCCATCGACGAAGTCTGGATACGTTGCTTCTCGGCCAGCCAGAGGGATATCTGGGTCGTAGAAGTATGTTTGTTGCCAGTTCTTACAAGACTCATGGTCGACGATGTCGGGGAACCGCTGGCTAGGCTGGATCTTTAAACTAATTGTGCCACAGTTCCTGAGCTCGTCCTTGCCGGCTCTGGATTCCCGCTTGACTGTGAAAAAATAAATAAAGAGATCTAGCCTAGGCCGAATCCCTAAGTAACCCTCACAAAGCGCATCATAGTTGCTAAGCGCGAGGATGCTATTGGGGGAGAGGTTCTGAGGCTATACTCGGTAATGGTTGAGGACATCTAGGAAGAAATTGGAGATGGGCAGAGAAACACCGCGTACTAGTTGGGCTTTGAGGTACACCTTCTCTCTGACTTGGGTAGAAGGGGTGACCTCGCCGGCCGGTGCCGCCCGCCAGGCAAGCCCCTCCGTCGCAGGGAGGTAGCCCTGGATGAGCAAATCCTTGATGTTGTGGTCCTTGATGTCCAAACTGTGCCAGTCCCCCTTATGGGAATCATTTTCCTCTTCCAGCAGCTCCAGCGCCACTGGATTGTGGTCGCCGCCGGTGGATTCGACCATCGCGGGTTTGGGGATCACCAGGCCCTTTGGAGGCACGAGGATGGTGCTCGCCGGCTTCGCCGCGGCATCGCCTGACACCGTCATGGAGGGGGTAGAGCTGCTGCTAGCCATTAGGGAGATTGAGGTGGTGATTGCGAAGGTTGAAGGACTAGGGTTTTTCGAAGAACACGCGGAGAACTTGAGGAGGTGCTCGCTGGAGGAAGAAGACGACGCAGGAGGAGAATGAGGTGAAAAGTAAAATTCCTCCATTGTTACAATTTATAACCTCTGGCTTCAAGATTCGTGCAAGACGATTGAATGGTTGACGTGTGGATGGCGTGTGTAGGAGCGTGCGCGGAAATTTCTCCACGTTACCAACCGTCGCCGCCAACGGTTCGTATCGCTCGCGCGGGAAAACGGACATGATTGTGTTCTCTACATGTGTGAGTTACGAGGCGTTGCTAACGTACGTCTATGTCGCCCTAGCTGTCATTGGCAGATGAACCATCACATCGAAAGATTCTGGCATGGACGGATCCAGTCCGGCTACGGAAGAGTACGATAGAAGATTCAGTAATTCTCCGACTTACAAAGTGAAGACGAATAAAACCTTGCAGGGTTCTTTGGGAGTACTACAAGATATTGCTTGAGGATTTGCCGACATCCATCTAGACGGAGCATTCACCCTGAAGAGGCAAGATGGTGCAAGATCTCGGAGTTCTCCGGGGCTACTGTTGGGGATATGCTATATGGGTATCCTCATAGCATGTCTCCTATCCGGATAACCCGGGTGGCCCATAGTTGGTAGAATGGCCCATGGCCTGCTGGGCGGCCCAGTTAGATGGATCCCGAAGGGAGGCCCATGCTGGATAAAGGACGGCTACAGAGGAGTCACCAACGTATCCGGAGCCTTGGAGTGTAAGACACGCTAGACTAGTTGTAAGCAGTGTAGGACTCTGTAACCTGTCCGGCTAGGACTTTTCCCTGTAACCCTAGGACCTGTCGCTATATAATTCGGGCCTATGGGAGCCTTTAGGGCACAATCTTAGACAACCTAGTGTCGACTACGACGCACCTCGCACAATGAACCAATCCCTGTAACTCGGCGTATTGCCATTATAGTGATTTATAGCAGGAGTAGGATTCCGCCACCGTTGTGGGATCTGAACCTAGGTAAGCTGTGTTACCTCGTACCCGTTAAACTGTTCGCCTTCCCCCACGTCTCTAAACACGCACTGTGAGGACCCCTCCATGGCGTACTCGTCGGCAATACCACGACAACAGTGGGACCGGATACAACTTCACTAATGTTAGTACTCAAGTGCTACTACTCCTCGGAATCAGTGTCTTCATCATCATCATCATCAATGAAGGCGGAGTCATCATCATCGGTGAAAAATTCCATGGCTTGATCCTCCAGGAAGTCATCATCATAACTGAGGTAAGAGTAGGGGTCTCCACGGATATCATCCCCTGCATTCTCCCTTTCCTCAAACTGCATGTCCTGCTTGTGTATGGTGTCCTCCAAGTCTGTCACCCTATGACCAAGGCGAGCAATAATGCGATCCTTCTTGTCAAGCTGACGGCGACGAGACTGGCGATCCTTCGCAAGCATGACAATGGCCTGGTCCTTCTTGACTACAATGGCATAGTTGTGGTTGGTGTAGGAGTGGGCATTGTCCAACTCCATCTGCCTGTCATACATCATGAAGCTGAGATGGTCCACTTGACGCTTCAGCTCCGGGTGATATGGTGCATCAAGTGGCTGTACCATAGCATCACGCCTTGGATAATACTCAAAGTGCGTGCCCTTGATCCGATTGTTGTTTTTCCCACACAGACGTGCAAGAGCTTTCGGCATGGCCCTGGCAATTCCATCTAGCCAGTTGTTCTCTCTTAAGGTGAACTGGACTCCCTCTAAGGTGGGGGCTTCAATTTTCCTTCCGAGACTTGCAACGATCAACCATTACAATTATCCTCCTTCCTGATCGTTGAGCTGGGCTCCGAAGAACTCGGGGTGAGGGCTCTCCAAAAGTTCCAGGGTTGGTCCAAATCATGCTCAAAGATGAGATCTCCTCCATTTCCCAACTGATAGAACTTGCTATACTTCACGTCCATCTATAAGAATGTACGATGAGTAAGTTAGTAGAGTGATCAAGTGTGTAAAATCTTTACGTAAGTTTGCAAGAATTTTTGAGGAACATGAATTTTCATGAAAGAATCTAAGTGATAAGAATGAGAATATGTTTTCATAAATACTCACTTCTTTTGTTTTGAAAGTAAGTTTTTTTGATTCAAGCGTCCATTCTAACTAGGGTCTCCTATGGTAAGGATGGATCTGATACCAACTTTTCAACACCCAGATTTTTAATCCTAGATGACTGTTATGCCATACATCGCAATCCCAGGATTACCATTTTTCCGAGACATAACAAATTGGTACCATAGTTCATCATCCATTACAAACGATAATAAAGGTCTTACAAATAAAGGATCTCATGATCTAGTCTTAGTACAAAGAAAGCAGTGAAATAATATAATAACAGTAGCATGGGCGAGGCTCCATGTTCATAGTCATAGGCAATGCTGACGATGGGAGATGATTCTAGTTGGCGTAGACATCCTGCGGTCCATCATCCCGGTAGTCCTCCTCACAGTCTGGCCATATGAATAGCCAGGACAAAGCCATGAGTACTCGCTAAGTACTCGCAAACTATCACTAACAAATAAGTAGTTCAAGTAGGAATACTAAGCTCTAGGTTGTTTTGCAAAAAGCCAGGTTTATCTCTAGCTGAGTTCAGAAGTAAAGAAAGCTAGTTGAAGGTTTTAT
Organism: Avena sativa; assembly: GCA_916181665.1. NCBI lineage: Eukaryota > Viridiplantae > Streptophyta > Magnoliopsida > Poales > Poaceae > Avena > Avena sativa. The sequence continues at coordinate 162,394,899 of OV702298.1, read as the reverse complement.
AAGCTAGTTGAAGGTTTTATAACACCTAAGTGGGAACTTAGTTTTCACTTTCACAACCCTGTTGTGGTCAAGTCAAGGTCATGATTCATTTCACAAGTCATTTTTAAAAACATCTGACGACGGAATAGTATGGCCACTCCAACTGTCCATAACCGCGGACGCAGCTATTCGAATAGTTTGACACTCTGCAGATGTGGTACACTTTCACCACAATATTCGATACATCCGTCGGGAACAATCCTGAATTCACCATACTCAGTATGCAGATAATCAATCCTAACCTTTCAATTACACGCCCTAGTATAGGCACCTCTCCAATGAGTTTGGCCTCCCAACCATGACCATCTGTCATCTTCGGAACTGCGCAGGTGGACAATCATCACGAGGTAGCCTCATCTCAAACCTCGGCCGCAAGGGAAACCATACTAAGGTATATAAACTTCCAGTCAAGCCCTACCCAAATTCGGGTATTATGGTTGTACGGTAAAATTGGAATGGTATCGCATCCAAACACAACCATCATTTTTATCATCAAAGTCACCTGGTGTTCATAACACATGTCAAAAAAATTCATTAGAATGACTCATCATTCTAAGGTTTTCATAATCCTTTTCACCAAGTATTACCATCTAAAGTGATCAAGTTTTATGCTTAGCACTAGCCACTACTGGTGGGGGTAAACACTAATAAGGGGTGATAATCAATTGTGACTTATCCAAGTATAATCTCTTGCCTCGGGATGACATCAAGTTCTACATAACTTAGGCCAAGTTTTATGCTCTTTATGCTACCTCTAATATCTTTCCAAAACATCACAAGTCACTAAGTAAACATAACTAAAAAGCTTTGATAAAGCAATAAAAGAATCAAGGTTGCAAATAAAACTAGGATTTAGGATAATCAAGATTGTCTAATCAAACCATGCCTAATGCATTGCATAGGTTATCTAGCTTTCACAGTTGCAAGTGTTAGCTTGCTAAGTTAACTTGTATGGTGAAGCTTGCTTAGATAGCTTGCTTACTTGGTAGCTTGCCTTGTGCAGTGAAGTGGTTGAAATTCTCCTCGGCTTCTTCCTTGTAGTAGTCTCCTTCCTCTTCGTATCCTTTGTCGGTACTAGCATCTATAAATAAATACGAAGTACACAATCGCCAAACAATACTTAACTACTTCTATTTGGCACACAAGGGTTTACACTAGATGATCTAGAATCATCAGAATCATCACATGAATTAAGGCAATAGTTTTTTTAGGAAAGTAATTTCTACTCATCGAAAAAATACTTAAGATTTAATATTCTACAATTAAAACATGGGATCATGTTGACACATGTCATCACCACATATTTCAATACTTGGGAATGTGATTTAAAGTGGTGTCACAATTTAATAATGTTTAACCTTATTATTTTAATTCATTAAAGTGACTACAAATGTCTATGGGGCATTCTTTTATTACTTGTCCATTATTACTACAAGTAAACCTAGATATTTTTATATATTTAGAAAGGACTTGTCAAATGTGATTTTTGAGAGTTGGAATCAACTCAAAATATTTTATGGTTGAATTTTGAAAAATGTTTCAATGCAAAAAAGTCTTTGCCTTATTATTTTTACTATTGGTGATCTATAATTCCAAATGGTTTGAATCCAACGGGCTTGCATCAAGAATTTCCATACCTTTCTTAAAAAATTGGTTTCATGCTATTTGGTTCAGTGAGACTCTCTGAATTGATTATTGAATCAACAGATAGAACTAGGTTTGAAACTAAATAGATAAATCTTAATTTGAACTAACTGGGTCGCGCGGGAATTCTAACTGGGCCGGCCAACTGCGCATAGCATGTGCGCGGGCTAGTTAAGTGGTGTCCCCACGATTCATTGGGACAGGGGGTGCAAAGGGGTACGGGCTAAATATGACCATAGGATTATACTAAGGATCAACGGCTCACGGCCACCGTCCTCGTCGAATAGAACACGACGGGCTCGAACCCTAGCGCGGCCAGTGGGGGTCTGGGGCGGATCACCGGGGCTCAGGCGATGGTCGGCGATGGGGCAAACGATGAAGTCGACGACAGCGGTTCTCCTGGTACTGGTGGATCCTCCTTGTAACATCCCAAAAATATTAATCAAGGTCGTCAAATTCCAATCACCTAAAATTAGGGTTAACAAAAACTTTTGTTATTTAAAATCATATGAATGCATGTGTGTATGTGATGAATGTATGAATAGACTTGTTTGATTGTTGTGAATAGCAAGGAATGATTTAAAGATGAAAGCAACATCATCTAAATCAATTCCAATTAGAAACAAATCAAGAGAAATTCGAAAACAAACAAAATAAGCAAAAGGGTCATTTTTGCCAATCTTGCTCACTAGGACACTTTGAGTGTTTCTAGTCCAAGATTTCAAACAGAAACAAATCTATTACTTTTCACACTTTGCTAGACCAAGTGAAAGTGAACCCAAGACAACTTTGCAAACCCACAGAATCATTTGGCACCTTGATTCAAATGTCAATTCAAAATTGAATCTATATCATATGGAAAGATCACCATTTATGAAAAACCAACCAAACCAGCGCACCTTGACAAATCCAACCAACCAGAGACTACCTAGTATGTGACCATTGCACCCACCAAGTTTCATCCAAAAATTCAAATTTAAATCTCTTGTGGCAATTTCATCAAACACCTTCTAGGCACAAATCAAATTAAACAACAAACACTATAGTGAGCAGTGTTTGTGCCAAACTTGTTTCCTCTCTAGCTCTCACTACACTCTCAGTAGATCATCTAACTTGTTTAACCAGCTCTAGCTCACTGTTAACTCAACCATGCCATCAATGGTGACCATGGCCGAGCATACTTTCCACCCCCACTGTCGACAGCAAGCTACAAGCCTAACTAGCCTCAGAAACCTTGTCTAGCAGGCACTCCAACGTCCATCGTGACCCCATGTCCAACACTCGAGCCCTGGTAGCCACTGGACTACATGGAACGATCGCGACCATTTTCTCTACGACCATGACGAGAGCACGCCAGAGCGCCATGCTTGACATGCTCGCACAGATCGCGCCCCGCCTTCGTGTAACATCCCAAAAATATTGAAATTGGATCATCAAACTCTAATCATCAAAATTAGGGTTAACAAAAACTTTTCTAAATAAAATTATGAAAGCATGCATATGAGTGTGCATTGAATTTGAAATTCTTTTGAACCACCTTGTTTGTGTGTTTCCTTGCTTGTAAAATGTTTCTTAGGTGAAATAAACATCATCTAAAACATTTCCCACACCTTGATTGTACTCATAAAAAAGTATCAAGGCCCACTTTGTGATCATCCAGAAACTTTCAAATGCATAGTTTAAATGACAAATCAAAATTGAATTTTATCATATGGGAAGATCCTACTTTTCACAAACCACTCAAACAAGCTCAACTTTCAAAACCCAAGCATCTGCAGACTCACCAGCACCAATCTAGGACACCCACCAAAAATCTTTTCAAAATTCAAAACTTGAATTCATGCGGCCATTTCATCAAACACTTGGCAGACACAAATCAAACAAAATCAAAACACTATAGTGTGAAGTGTTTTGAGCCTAGCTGGTTCCCTATCTAGCTCACAACCTGCTTAGTAGATCATCTAGCAAGATTAACCAAGCACTAGAACCACTGTGAGCTTGCCAATATCATCAATGGTGAACAGCCGAGTGCATCCTTGCCACCCTAGTGTAGACAGCAAGCTAGGAAGGAAACTAGCCATGCCAACCTTGTCTGGGAGATCACCCATGCCTTACCGCCCCCTCTCGACCAGCCCTTCCTCGAAGACACCGACCAGAGCACCCAGGAACGACGCGCCCGTGCCTCTGCCAACTGTGCCGAGCATGCGCCAGAGCGCCACCCTCGACCGAAGCCCACAGACCGCGCGCCGCCCTCGCCGCGTGCATACACGATCACCACCGACCCAGGAGACCGCCAGACATCCCCGTTCGCCGCCCCATGCCGCACAGCCACCGCTCGCCGTCGAAGACGCCGCCTCTGCCGCACAGAGCGTCGCGTTTTCCAGACCAACCCGCACCACCCCACGTCTCGCCACCGTATCGTTGAGCATCGCCAGGGAACACCGCACCGTCCCCTACCTTCTCCCATGCCAATAGCCGTCTGTACCATCGCCCCCGACGAGTTCACCGTGCGCCCCGTCGGTCCCCTCGCTCGACTATAAATAGAGGCCACCCCAGCCGAATTGAGCACACCATTCTACTCCCCTCTCCTCACTGATCGTGCCACACCGTTCCTGGAGCAAGGCGAGCAACACCTCGTCGGAATTTCACCGGAGCCCGCCGCCTCTATAGAAGAAGGGAGCCAGCGATTGGAGCCGCCCCAGGAGGAGCCACGGGTACCAGAAGATTCGCCATCGTCGACTTCGTCGATCGCCCGCCTCGCCGACCCTCGCCTGCACCCTAGTGAGCCCCCAGCAACCCCCACTGGCCACGCTAGGTTTCTGTTTCGCCGGCGTTGCCCAACATCGACGATGACTCTCAGCCGTTGGATTAGAACCAGATCGAACGACCCACATCGCCCCATACCGCTTCGCACCCCCTCGGGCAATGACCAGAGGCCAGATGTATTTCCATATGTTTTGCCCGGTATGACCCCAGATCGGGATATCGAGTTTATCATCGAACTAATTCCCGGAATAGGACCCATAGCCCAGAGACCATATAGTATGAACCCGTTAGAGCTAGCAAAATTGAAGAAGCAACTGGATTCCATGCTGGAAATTGGATTCATTCAACCAAGTGAGTCACCATGGAGATCACTTGTCTTGTTTGTGGACAAGAAGGATGGAGGTAACCGTTTGTGTACGGATTATCGGAAATTGAATGATGTCACCATCAAGAACAAGTACCCCTTGACCAAGTTAGAAGATTTGTTTGATCAGTTGACCGATGCTAAAGTGTTCTCTAAGATTGATCTTAGAACTGGCTATCATCAACTCAAGATTCGTGGAGAGGATATTCCAAAGACTGCCTTTACCACCAGATATGGATTGTATGAGTATACCGTCATGTCTTTCTGACTAACCAATGCCCCCTCTTATTTCATGAATCTCCTGAATAAGATTTTTATGGACTTCTTGGATAAGTTTGTTGTTGTTTTCATCGATGACATTCTGATTTATTCCAAATCAGAAGAAGAACATGAGCTACACCTAAGGACAATTCTTGGAACCCTCAGAGAGCATCAGCTGTATGCAAAGTTTAGCAAATGTGAATTCTGGTTACATGAGGTAGGATTCCTCGGTCACATTGTATCAGCCGGAGGAATTGCCGTTGACCCTGCCAAGGTGAAAGATGTAGAAGATTGGCAAGCCCCAACCACTGAAACCCAAGTTCGTGCATTTCTCGGATTGGCGGGATATTACCGCAAATTCGTAGAAGGATTCTCTAGTATCGCCAGACCCATGACCCAATTGCTGAAGAAGGACAAGAAGTTTGAATGGACTGACAAATGTGAAGCAAGTTTTCAAGAACTCAAGAGGATATTGATTTTAGCCCCAATCTTGATCATGTCGGATATCACGAAGCCCTTCGATGTGTATTGTGATGCATCCAAGATTGGTCTTGGATGTATGCTAATGCAAGAAGGAAAAGTTATATCTTATCTATCTCGACAACTGAAGCAACATGAGCAAAACTACCCAACCCATGACCTCGAACTCTCAGTCGTAGTTCTAGCCCTGAAAACATGGAGACATTACCTGAGGGGAAACCGTTGTGAGATCTATACGGATCACAAGAGCCTAAATTATATATTCACTCAGAAGGAGCTGAATATGAGGCAGAGAAGATGGATAGAGATAATCAAGGATTATGATCTAGACATTCACTATCACCCTGGTAAAGCCAATGTGGTAGCCGATGCCCTTAGCAGATTACCGTGCCGCTTGAACTCCATGATTTTGAAGGAGCAACCAAGTTTGCACAAAGAGATGGAAGAATTTCGAATGGAATTAGTAAGTGAAGGATTCTTGGCTAGCATAGAACTCCAGCCCACTTTAATCAGTCAAATTAAAGAGGCGCAAAAGGGAAATGCTAGTATTGACGGAATCAAGCGTCGTATAGGTACAGGAAAAGTACCTGGATTCACCGAGGACGAAGAAGGAGTTTTGTGGTACAAAGGACGCCTTTGTGTACCCGCAGATTCTGAGTTGAAAGAAGTGATCTTGAAGGAGGATCATGATACTCTTTATTCTATCCATCCCGAAGGAACTAAGATGTATCATGATTTGAAAGAGCAATTTTGGTGGCATAAGATGAAAAGAGAAATCGGAAGCTATATCGCCAAGTGTGATATTTGTCAGCGAGTCAAGGCAGGACATCAAAGACCCGGTGGATTGTTGCAACCATTGCAAATTCCGGAATGGAAATGGGATTCCGTTGGAATGGACTTTATCACTGGACTGCCTACCTATAGTAGGGGAAATGACTCTATCTGGGTCATAGTGGACCGATTGTCCAAAGGCGCCCATTTCTTACCTGTCAAGACCACATATCAGAGTTCGAAACTAGCAGAGTTGTACATCGCTAGAATCGTTAGTTTGATTGGAGTCCCCAAGAACATCGTATCGGATCGAGGAACTTAGTTTACCTCAAGATTCTGGAAGAAAGTCCAAGAAGGTTTAGGAACCCGTCTAGACTTCAGCACCGCATATCACCCTCAGACCGATGGACAAACGGAGCGAGTAAATCAAATACTCGAAGATATGCTTAGAGCATGTGTGTTAGAATATGGATCCAAGTGGGAAGACTGTCTGCCGTTTGCAGAATTTTCATACAACAACAGTTATCAAGCCAGTTTGCAAATGGCCCCATTTGAATTCATGTATGGAAGAAAGTGCCACACCCCTTTGAACTGGTCGGAAGTAGGAGAGAGTCAGATCTTCGGACCCGACATCCTACGAGAAGCAGAAGAGAAGGTTCACAAGATTCATGAGCACCTCAAGTCAGCCCAATCCATACAAAAGAGTTATGCCGACAAAAGACGTAGAGACCTTGCCTTCAACATAGGAGATTTTGTTTATCTGAAAGTGTCACCATTGAAGGGAATGCAGCGTTTCCAACTCAAAGGAAAGTTAGCCCCCAGATATATCAGACCTTTCAAGATTCTGAACCATCGAGGAGAAGTATCGTATCAATTGGAATTACCCGAGGAGATGTCAACCGTGCATAATGTGTTCCATATCTCATTACTTCGCAAGTGTCTCGAAGTCCCAGAGAAGACCGAAGTGTTCAAAAATATCGATCACCAGACCATAGAGATCAACGATGACCTAACCTATCCCGCAGTACCCATCCGTATTTTTGAAGAAGCTTTTCGAACTACCCGAACCCGAAGCATCAAGTTTCTCAAGATTCAGTGGAGCAACCACACAGAAGAGGAAGCTACCTAGGAGCACGAAGATCACATCAGGACAGAATTTCCCGTTCTCTTCAAATCCTAGGTAATCTTTTCGTCCTTTTTCAATCTCGGGACGAGATTTTGTTTAAGGGGGGAAGGTTTGTAACATCCCAAAAATATTGAACTTGGATCATCAAACTCTAATCATCAAAATTAGGGTTAACAAAAACTTTTCTAAATAAAATTATGAAAGCATGCATATGAGTATGCATTGAATTTGAAATTCTTTTGAACCACCTTGTTTGTGTGTTTCCTTGCTTGTAAAATGTTTCTTAGGTGAAATAAACATCATCTAAAACATTTCTCACCCCTTTCCCAAAGACAAATAAAGCAAAACAAATAAAATAGAGGAATGGTCATTTTGACCAATTTAACTCCCATGCCTACTTTGGCTGCCTCAAACTTTCAGAAACTAACAGAAACTTTTCTGGATCTTTGCACCCCATGATTGTACTCATAAAAAGTATCAAGGCCCACTTTGTGATTATCCAGAAACTTTCAAATGCATAGTTTAAATGACAAATCAAAATTGAATCTTTATCATATGGGAAGATCCCACTTTTTCAAAAACCACTCAAACAAGCTCAACTTTCAAAACCCAAGCATCTACAGACTCACCAGCACCAATCTAGCACACCCACCAAAAATCTTTTCAAAATTCAAAACTTGAATTCATGCGGCCATTTCATCAAACACTTGGCAGACACAAATCAAACAAAATCAAAACACTATAGTGTGTAGTGTTTTGAGCCTAACTGGTTCCCTATCTAGCTCACAACCAGCTCAGTAGATCATCTAGCAAGATTAACCAAGCACTAGAACCATTGTGAGCTTGCCAATATAATCAATGGTGAACAACCGAGTGCATCCTTGGCACCCCAGTGTAGACAGCAAGCTAGGATGGAAACAAGCCATGCCAACCTTGTCTGGGAGATCACCCATGCCTCACCGCCCCCTCTCGACCAGACCTGCCTCGAAGACACCGACCAGAGCACCCAGGAACGACGCGCTCGTGCCTCTGCCAACCGTGCCGAGCATGCGCCAGAGCGCCACCCTCGACCGAAGCCCACAGACCGCGCGCCACCCTCGCGGCGTGCATACACGATCACCATCGACCCAGGAGACCGCCAGACATCTCCGTTCGCCGCCCCATGCCGCGCAGCCACCGCTCGCCGTCGAAGACGCCGCCTCTGCCGCGCAGAGCGTCGCGTGTTCCAGACCAACCCACACCGCCCCACGTCTCGCCACCGTATCGTTGAGCATCGCCAGGGAACACCGCACCGTCCCCTACCTTCGCCCATGCCAATAGCCGTCTATACCATCGCCCCCGACGAGCTCACTGTGTGCCCCGTCGGTCCCCTCGCTCGACTATAAATAGAGGCCACCCCAGCCGAATTGAGCACACCATTCTACTCCCCTCTCCTCACTGATCATGCCACACAGTTCCCGGAGCAAGGCGAGCAACACCTCGTCGGAATTTCACTGGAGCCCGCCGCCTCTGGAGAAGAAGGGAGCCAGCGATTGGAGCCGCCCCAGGAGGAGCCACCGGTACCAGGAGATCCGCCGTCGTCGACTTCATCGTTCGCCCGCCTGACTGACCCTCGCCTGCACCCCGGTGAGCCCCCAGCAACCCCCACTGGTCGCGCTAGGTTTCTGTCTCGCCGGCGTTGCCCAACGTCGACGATGACTCTCAGTCGTTGGATTAGAACCAGATCGAACGACCCACATCGCCCCATACCGCTTCGCACCCCCTGTCTCACTGACGAGTGGGGATAGCCACTTAAACAGCCTGCAGAAGCGCTACGCTTAGCAGGCCGGCCCGTTAACCTTTCCCGCGCAGCCCAGTTATTGGAATTAAACCTTTTCCATTTAATTTCAAACACACTTCTGTACCCAGTTTCAAAAATCAACCCAGGTCGATTCAGAGCATCAAATTTAATGAAACTAATTTTGTTAGAAAGGACTAGGAATGCTGAATCCAAGCCCGTTGGATTCAAGTCATTTGGATCTATAGATCACCCATGGTAAAAATAACAAAGCAGAAGCTTTTCTGCATTCAAACATTTTTCAAATTTAAACCATAATAGCTTTTGAGTTGATTCCAACTCTCAAAATTCACATTTAACCATTCCTTTCAGAATATATAAAAATATATAGGTTTACTTGCAGAAATAATGTTCAAGTAATAAAAGAATGCTACATAGGCATTTCTAGTCACTTTATTTAACTAAAATAAAAGGGTAAAACCTTATTAAATTGTGACACCACTTTAAATCATTTTCCCATGGACTAAAATATGTGGTGATGACATGTGTCAACATGATCCCATGTTTGGTTTGGAGAATATTAAATCTTAAGTAGTTTTTCAATGAGTAGAAATTACTTTTCTAAAAAAATAAAGGGAATTAAACCAAGCCTTAATCTTGTAATGTTAGAGATGATGTTAGATCATCTATAGGACCCTTGTGTGTGATGATTGTAAGGAGTTAAGTATTGTTTGCTGATTATGTACCTCGTATTTATTTATAGACGCTAGTACCGACCAAGGATACGAGGAGGAACGAGGATTCTACGAAGAAGCGGAGGAGAACTTCAACCACTGCTCTGCACAAGGCAAGCTAACACTTGAAATTTAGCAAGCTTATATTGAGACTAATGCAAGACTAATACTACCAGTGGAATGTGCAAGCTAACACTTGCAAGATACTCTACTGATGCAAACAAACCCCTACTTGATACTATGACCACTATATGCCTTAAGCATCTATGATCATCTCCACTTGATAACCCAATCCTAGTTTTACTTGCAAGCTTCTTACTTTATTTCTTTATCAAAGCTCTTACCTAGATTTTACCTAAGTGAATGGTAGATACTAGAAAGATATCTGAAGGTTGCATAAAGAGCATAAAACTTGGCCTAAGCTAGATAATCTTGATGTCATCCTAAGGCATGATATTGAACTTAGTTAAAACTCCACTAGTTTATCACCCCTCATGAGTGCTTACCCCCACCTGTAGATGCTAGTGCTAAGCATAAAACTTGATGAACTTTAGAGAGGAATACTTGGTGGAAAAATGGTTATGAAAACCTTGGAATGATGGATCATTCTATTGAAATGTTTTGGACATGTGTTTCTGAAACACCTGATGATTTTGGTGATGAAAATGTTGAGGCATGAGCCTTAGCCCTTTATAAAACTGATGGTTGTCTGGATGCGGTACCATTCCAATTTTATCGTACAACCACAATACCCGAAGATTGGGTAGGGCTTGACTGGAAACTTATATACCTTAGTATTAGTTCCCTCGTGGCCAAGGTCTGAGCTGAGGCTACCTTGTGAAGATTGTCCACATGTGCAGTACCCAAGATGACAGTTGATCATGGTTGGGAGGCCAAACTCACAGGAGAGGTACTTATACTAGGGCGTGTAATTGAAAGGTTAGGATTGATTATCCGCATACTGAGTATGGTGAATTCAGGATTTGTTCCTGACGGATGTATCGAATGTTGTGGTGAAAGTGTACAATCTCTGCAGAGTGTCAAACTATTCGAATAGCCGCGTCCGCTGTTATGGACAGTTGGAGTGGCCATACTGTTCCCTCGTCAGACTTTTCAAAATGACTTGTGAAATGACTTGAGACATTGACTTGACCACAACAAGGTTGTGATATGAAATACAATTTCCCACTTAGATGTTATAAACTTCAACTAGCAATTGTTGCTCCTAAACATAGTAGAGATAAACCTGGCTTTTGCAAAATAACCCTAGAGCCTAGTGTCCTATTATCAAAACCCCCTTTCATTTGTTAGTATTAGTTTGCGAGTACTTAAAGAGTACTCATGGCTTTGTCCCTGGCTATTCCCATGGCCAGACTATGAAGAGGAGTACCTGGAGGATGGACCCTAGGAAGGTTATGACAACTAGGATCATCTCCCATCGTCAGCATTTCCTGTGACCCCGAAGATGGAGCTTCGACTATGCTACCGTTATTATTACGTATTCCGCTGCTTGATGTTGTATTAAGAACTGGATCATGAGATCCCTATTGGTGTAAGAACTTATGTACGGTTTGTAATGGATGATGTACTATGGTATCCAATTCTATTATGTCTCGCAAAAATGGTAATCCTGGGATTGCAATGTATGGCATAACATGCATCTGGGATTAAAAACCCGAGTGTTGACACTTCGCCAGTCGCGTACATGATCACGACTGCCCCAGGAACCGCCCAAACATCCCCGTTCGCTGCCGTGCGACCTATAGCCGCTGTGCGCCATTAAAACTTCCGTCGGAGCCGCCTAGAGCGTCGACGTGTTTCGACCGATTCGCGCCGCCCCATGCCTCGCCATCAAGCCGTTGAGCTTCGCCAGGAGGCAGCACACCGTACCCTACCCCCAGCCATGCCATTAGCTCACTGCGAAACCGACCCCGACGAGCTCCACCCGCACCCTTTGGTTCCCTCGTCGCACTTTAAATAGAAGCCTTCCCCATTCAATTTAGCACACCATTCCACTCCCCTCTCTCTCAAAACCACCCCACTTCTTCCATAGAGCAAGGCGAGCACCAGGTTACCGGAATTTCACCAGAGCTTGCCTCTACTGGAGGAGAAGGGCGCCGTTGATTGGAGCCACCCCAAGAGGAGCCACCAGTACCAGGAGGATCGCCATCATCGACTTTCTCGTTCGCCCCCATCGCCGACCATCACCGCAGCCTTGGTGAGACGCCACTGAACCCCACTGGCTGCACTAGTGTTCGTGCTCGTCGTCTTTCGTTCAGACGTGGACGACGACCCTCAGCCATAGATCTTACTTCTAATCCTATGGCCCTAATCACCCTGTACCCCTTCGCCACTATATGTCTTAGTGACTGGTGGGGACAATCACTTAACCCGCCCGCGCACGCGCTGTGCGCAGTGGGCCGGCCTAGTTAGCACTCCCGCGCGACCCAGTAGTTTGAATTTAGGTTTATCGATTTAGTTTCAAACATAGTTCTGGCAGTAGTTTCAAAAATCATTTCAGAGAGATTCACTGAACCAAATGGCATGAAACTAATTTTGTTAGAAAGGTATTGAAATTCTTAATCCAAGCCTATTGGATTCAAACCATTTGGAATTATAGATCACCTATAGTAAAACAAGGCAGAGGATTTTCCGCATTCAAATTTTTTTCAAAATTCAACCATAAATGCTTTTGAGTTGATTCAAACTCTCACAAATCATATTTTATAAGACCTTTCTGAATATATAAAAATATCTAGGTTTACTTGCAAAAATAATGGAAAAGTAATAAAAGAATACCCCATGGGCATTTCTAGTCACTTTAATTAATTAAAATAAAAAGGTTAAACCTTATTAAGTTGTGACACCACTTTAAATCACATTCACAAGTACTGAAATAAGTGGTGATGACATGTGTCAACATGATCCCATGTTTTAGTTGGAGAATATTAAATCTTAAGTAGTTTTTCAATGAGTAGAAATTACTTTTCTAAAAATAAAATAAATAGAATAGTTGCCTTAATTCATGTGATGATAGTGATGATGCTAAATCATCTAGTGTGAGCCTTTGTGTGTTAAATAGAACTAGTTAAGTATTGTTTGGTGATTGTGTACCTCGTATTTATTTATAGACGCTAGTACCGAGCAAGGATACGAAGAGGAAGGAGAATACTACGAGGAAGAAGCCTAGGAGAACTTCAACCACTGCTCTGCACAAGACAAGCTACCACTTGCATGTCACCTATGCAAGCTAACCCTTGCAATTGTGCAGGCTAAATAACCCATGCAATGCATTAGGCATGCCTTGGTCATACCAGTTGATGATACCAAATCCCAGTTTTACTTGCAAGCTTTAGTGTCTTATTTCTTTATTAAAGCTCTTTATTACTTTTACTTGGTGACTTGTAAGTTTTGGGAACGATTTAAAGGTAGCATAAAGAGCATAAAATTTGGCCTAAGTTAGATAAATCTTGATGTCATCCTAAGGCATGAGATTGAACTTAGATGATTGACACTTGATTACCACCCCTCATTAGTGTTTACCACCAACTTTAGTGGCTAGTGCTAAGCATAAAACTTGATCAATTTAGATGGGAATACTTGGTGAAAATGATTATGAAAACCTTAGAATGATGAGTCATTCTAATGAAATGTTTTGACATGTGTTCTTGAACACCAGATCATTTTGATGATGAAAATGTTGAGGCATGAGGCTTAGCCCTTTAGAAAACTGATGGTTGTCTGGATGCGATACCATTCCAATTTTACGGTATAACCACAATACCCGGAATTTGGGTAGGTCTTGACTGGAAGTTTATATACCTTAGTATGGGTTCCCTTGCGGCCGAGGTTTGAGCTGAGGCTACCTCGTGAATATTAACCACCTGTGCAGTTCCCAAGATGACAGATGGTCATGGTTGGGAGGCCAAACTCATAGGAGAGGTGCCTATACTAGGGCGTGTAATTGAAAGGATAGGATTCATTATCCGCATACTGAATATGGTGAATTCAGAATTGTTCCTGACAGATGTATCGAATATTATGGTGAAAGTGTACCACCTCTACAGAGTGTCAAACTATTCGAATAGCCGCGTCCGTGGTTATGGACAGTTGGAGTGGCCATACTGTTGCGTCGACATATGTTTTCAGAATGAATTATGAAATGAATCATGACTTAACTTGACCACAACAGGGTTGTGAAAGTGAAAACTCAAGATCCCACTTAGGTGTTATAAAACTTTAAACTAGTTTTATTTTCTACTGAACTCAGTTAAGGTAAATATGGCTTTTTGCAAAACAACCTAGAGCTTAGTATTCCTACTCAAAACCACTTCACTTGTTAGTCTTAGTTTGCGAGTACTTAAAGAGTACTCATGGCTTTGTCCCTGGCTATTCCCGTGGCCAGACTATGAAGAGGACTATCAGGAGGATCGACCACAGGAAGGTTACGACAACTAGGATCATCTCCCATCGTTAGCATTTCCTGTGACCATGAAGATGGAGCTTCGCCCATGCTACCATTATTATATTATTCCGCTGCTTGATTTTACTAAGAATGGATCATGAGATCCTTTATTTGTTGTGAGACCTCATGTATGGTTTGTAATGGATGATGTACTGTGATATCCAATCTGTTATGTCTCGCAAAAATTGTAATCCTGGGATTGCAATGTATGGCATAACAGGCATCTGGGATTAAAATCCGGGTGTTGACAAGTTGGTATCAGAGCCATCCTGACCATAGGAGACCCTAGTTTAGGATGGACGTTTGAATCAACAAATTAGTTTCAAAACAAAGGAAGAGAGTATTTATGAAAACTTATTCTCATTCTTATCACTTAGATTCTTTCATGAAAATTAATGCTCCTCAATTTTTTTTGGCAAACTTACATAAAATTTGACACACTTGATCACTCTACAAACTTACTCATCCTACATTCTTATAGATGGACGTGAAGTATAGCAAGTTCTATCAATTGGGGAGTGGAGGAGATCTCATCTTTGAGTGTGACTTGGACCAGCTCTTGGAACTTCTGGAGCTCCCGCACCCCGAGTTCTTCGGAGCCCAGATCAACGACAGGAAGGAGGAGAATTGCAATGGGTGATTGTTGCAAGTATCCGAGGAAACATTGATGCCCCCACCTCAGAGGGAGTCTAGTTCACCTTAAGAGAACAATTGGCTGGATGGACTTGCCAGGGCCATGTAGGAAGCTCTTGCCCGTCTGTGTGGGCAAAGCATCTCATCATATCAAGGGTGCGGTGACCCAGCATACCACTGCATGATGTAGTACAATATAGTCGTTGACATAACACCAATGAAACACCGTTCACTAGTATTACATCTCTCAGAGTAGTACAACATAAACATAGCAGGTCCAAGACATGACTATAGGTTACAACTCAACTCTTTACACAAGATCCAGAGAACACTCTAGGTTGAAGAGAGAGAAAGAAACTTCTTACAAATAAGAATCAGAAATAACAACTCATAACTATTATGCTAATAGAATTAGCATCTAACTATTTGGCTTGTGTTGCTGCTATTGCAGTACTCTATAGAAATAGGTTCTATGGCTAGAGATTATATTCTTATCTAATCAATAACTTCATCTTCACTTGAGTTGATGTAAATGTTGACTTTCTTGACTTCATTGAAGAACATTAGTTTCTGGTGATGATTCCTGGTGCATAACTTGATGTAGACATCATCTGTACAGGCCTTAGAACCTAGCAAGGGTTAAGAAGATACTTTGAGTACGAGCGTACTCAACAAGTTCACTAGAAAAGGAGTGTTTGATGTACTATATCTATAGCCACAGACCATAGGTCATAGGCAATGCAAGTTTTCGTAAACATTTCTTCAAAGGTTGCTTTTATTCTGAAAAGCTATGTCCGTCAGCCTTAACGGGTGTACCAGAACATTCATGGAGTTCCTTTCCCGTCGCATTTGCAGCTCCTTCCCGGAATAGGGAGTAACAATTTATAGTTTTTACACTCTGCAGAGGTGCGTCACTTTACCCATGAGATATCTTAGCTTTGTTGCACATCCGAATTGCAGGTTCGTTCACACTTCCTTGGTGTGAGGCCCAGACTAAGATCCAAGCCAATCACTGCCTTCTCCGCGACCCCGCATGTCTCCTTGGTGTATGCCAGTCCACTTATTGAATTACAACAATTGGAAGTACAGACCGTTCAGATGCCGGAACTATCATGGGACGTTGAGGGCTCCCACCCATATGCTGCATATCCTCTATGAATTACCATATAATATGCATGCTACGAGTGATAACAGCCACGACCCACACATCCAGCTCCATGCGAGAGGGAAAAGATACAACTGACTTCTCCGTACCATTCCAAATCTCATGGTCAACGCGTAATATACGGCGCAAGAATCACTGGCGACATTGGTTGTTAAGTCCTAGGTAATATGTTCCTTTACCACCGGAACTCTTATAGTAGGTTATTACCTCATGGAGAATAACCTATAATCACATTATTATAAAAATAGTGTTTTCTGTCCTTTTTCAAATGTAGGTGATGACAACACTGTATTTGCAAAATACTTTACAAAAACTAATCAAAGGACATGAGCAAGTGTGAACTTGCCTTTTGTGATTGCAAGATTATGCACTCACGGTCTTCAAGACATTATAAGATCCAATAGCTGAAATATGCATCATTAGTCCGATAAGGACTAATGTTTAAAGAAGCAATATGCTTTTATGCATAAGTAATGTAATGCAAGTAGATAAACGGGAATCCTTAGGATAATGTTGTTCTAGGGTTTGGATATTAGAAAGGTTTTTCTTGGAATGTGTTGCCCTTTTAGATTAAGGCTTGTGACTGTGTGTGAAACATCATGTATCTGTACAACAATAAAATACACACATATGGGATGCTATTCAAGGTTGCTTACATCTTAATTGTTTATCTTCAAGTTTTACTTTACAAGTAATGTTACTTATAAAAAATGTATGTGTTATTGATCCTAAGTATATAAGTAGAATATAAAGTAAGGTGTTTTACTGTTAATTGTCATATGTTGTTTGAAGTGATAAAATTAATAACTTTTGAATAAAATCTTACTCAACTAAGCAGAAGCATTTAAGTTAACTTTATGAGGTATTCTTTCTAGTTATAGTCTTTAAGTAAGAAAGAATTGCCTTTATTATAATAATGATATTAGTAGTATTTGAGACTTATCTATCTTGGTTTTTAACTGGGTTGGTTTGGTATTAAGATACTTTTATAAGTAAATTATAACAGACCAAAGTTAACTATAAAGCATATAATAAAGTATTTAGTGTTATTTAAAGTATTATAGACTAAAGTTAACTTTAAAGACATAGATGGACTTAGGGTGTATTGCTTATGTTAATTGTATCTTGTTCACTTTATATTGTTTCTTTAAAGTTTCTCAAGAATGGGATTACTTCCATTTGAGTAGTGGTTTATTAATTTTATAGTGGAATAGATTCATTTATCGTTTTATAAAGGTGTGGTTATGGTTTATAATCAAGTAAAAAATATTATTTACTACTTATGGATTCACTTATAGTGTTTTGATTTGTTTATAAACTTGTGGTTAAAGTAAAAGAATGGGTTTTATCTCATTACAGTTATTCTTGGATTTTTTAGATTGGATAAGGATCCTTTTATAAAATAATCTACATTAATGGTTGAGAGATAATTTAATAAAATTGTATTTTAAATGTGTTGAATCATTTTGACTTATATTATAAATATTTAAGACTAGTACTACCTCCGATCCAAAATAAGTGTCACGGTTTTGAACTAACTCTAGTTCAAAATGATGACACTTATTTTGGATCGGAGGTAGTATTACTTATTAGATTTAAATTGGTAATTTTAGGAATATTAACAAATTTTATTTACCTTTATATGAATTATCTATTAAGGAAATAAGTTTATATTTAAGTTATAAAAGTGTTTAATTTTTTTATTTAACTCAAAAGTGGAATATCACATTTTTAACATATAGGTATTATTTTTTTGTGATCACTTTGGTATATTACATTTATTTTTGTGATTTATAAATAATAAGATATGATTTTAATAGGGTTTATTACTTTATAAACACTTAATGAACAATAAATATTTAATGAAGTGTAGTAAGAATGTATGATTATAGTTTTAAAGTATTTTTTATTTTTCTAAGATTTTTGGTATTTTATTTATATTTTTTTAGTATTTATCAATATTGAAATATGAATTATCAAAGTTTTATTACTTATAAAACTTTTATTAAATAATATTTATTTAAATAATCATCATAATAATATTTTGTAATAGTTTTAAGTTGTAGATTTTATTTTTCTAAACATTTTCATATATTATATGTATTTTTTGATTTATAAAACAAAAGATATCATATTTACAAGATTTAATCATTTTATTTCATTTCTGAAATATTGATATTTGAATTTGTATTGTTTTAATTATTTCCTAAACAGACACTAAACCTTTTTATACCAAGACGGAATCTACCCTAGTCACAGACTGGTGGGGCTTAGGGCCATGTCATATGCCACATCAGCAAAGACTAGTCAACAGGGTGGACTTAGTCAAGATGACGCAAGCATGATGTCATCATGAGGTCACACGAACTGTCACCCCCAGATCAAACTTTGATCGATCGATTGGGAGGATGCTTGCACGCGGGAAGGGTTTTGCTGGACGCGGATGAGCACGCTGAGTTGAATGGTGGAGGCGTCGCTCCGTTTTGGTCGACGGAGCTACTCTGGCGACCAACAACTGCGGTAGTCGACGGCAGTGTTCGGCTAAATCTTAAACTAGGAAGAGAACGAGAAAAAGGAGAGCACCATCATCCTCAGAGCATTACCAGGAATCTCGTAGAGTAGTTGGAGAGACGGGAAATGGTCGGAATCAGCGAGGACCACAGTGGCCGGACTTCGGGAAGGTGACATCGCGTCGTCGATTCCCGTCGGCTCGCCTCGATTCCTTTGACTAAGAGGCTCGTATGGGCAAGGCGAGGATGATTGCTTGATCAACGGAGCACGAGAGAGATCAGAACAACGGCAATTGCTGGCCACAGGGTGCTAGGGTTTCGGTTTGGAAGAGGAAAATGGGGAAGCGAGATCAAATGAGATAAGTACAGGGAGGAAGAAGACGAAGGCGACGTTCTTATCCCCAGCTCCAGGGTGGCGGGGCGAGGATCTTGGCGCCGGGGAGATCGACGGCGAGAGCTCCGCCACACAGGTTCTTGTCGCCGGTCGTGAGGAAGAAGAAAAGAAAAGGATGAAAGGTTATGTAGGCCGGTACTAGGCCGAAGTGGGCTGCTGAGCAGTGGGCAAACTCTTCGAGGATGCACGAGGCGACGAATAGTTGGCGAGAAGATATGGGCTGTGGGCCGGATCTGACCGAAACTCTTTTTCCTTATCTTTTTGGTTTTCTGTTTGTAATTTCCTGTTTTCTTCTCATATTTGAATTATTCACACTTTTGTTTTAAGTTTTCCCAGAACTTTTTCTTTAGAAATTTTAATTAATATTCTGGTATGAATTATTATTATTATATACTTTATTTATTTCCTCTTTTACATTCCCTTAATCATTAACATATAAGGAGTTATTATATTAAATAGAATAAATAGAATCTAGGGTTTTGGGGTTTACGATTTGTTTATAATCCTATAAAAATGATTTCATTATTTCCTCTTAATGAGTGTGATTAGAATGTTTTAATATACTTAAAGGTATGTAAATAATATATCCATATTTATTTTGTATAACAATCATTATATAAGATGTTTTAATTATTAAAATTCTTAATATGATACTTCTGTTATCCTAATTTCACTAATAGGTGAATGTTGTTTTAAGGATCTTGGTTATGACATTACTTATATATTGATAGTCATAATTGAATTAGAAGTTAGGGTTTTAGATTATAAGTATTTACCATGAATTATGGAAGTTTTTTTAATATGAGAATATCCTTTTATAGTTATAAATGAAAGTGAATGGTTAAAATATATTGCCTTTAGGTTTATAATTTTTAATGTTATCACCCTTTGAAGTAAAATAGTGGGATTGTTTTCTGGGCTATCTTATGAGAAAGAATTGATAAATATGGTTCCGAAGCACCAATGATGATGATGGTTGAAAATGACAAAGATGTTCTTAGGTGATTTGATATAGTAAATATTTTTATGAAGCTTTGTGTAAGTAAGATAATAGTTCAATTAGATGAAATGAATAATAGGTTTGGTTATAGAATTAGGTTTTAGTGTTTACCAAGAATTCCTATATTCCATACTTCATAATTCTGGACTTCTAATTAAGGAATTCCTTTCCTAGATATACTACTCCTTCATATCCATCATCATGTGTTAACATGATGAGTTTTTCCTCACAAGAATACTCCTATCCACATTTTATTCTTCTAACACCTCTTGTAATTCCAATGAGCTTGATTTTAAAGCATTTGCTAATATTTTCCTATCTATACTTGGGTATATCAACTACTCTACTGTTGATAATCCCCAATCCGACAAGTGGTTACTTCTAACTCTAATCATACACTTCCTTAATCATCCTTCACTAATATCACTTCAATAGATGTATACATCAAATCCTACTTCACCTCAAGTGCTTAGTATTTCCAGAGAGGAGAATACTACTTATTTAATCCAATGTTGCTCTAACATCATCTTAGTTATACTATCTTGTCTCTACTTAACTCTAGTAACAAATACTCCAACCTCACATTATATTAATGTGACCTATAATGGCTAACCTAGGATAATATATCTAGACTAGGTTCAATCATGTTTTATCCACCAATGTCACTTATACATGGTATAAGCATTCAATATTGGTGAGTAAGGAATGATCATTATAATCCTTTGATCCTTTATGGTTCAGGTTTCTAGTTGGCTAAACAAGGCTTCCATCCATACAACATTACAATTGTATTCTAATTATCTTTTGTTTAGCTCTATTGGATTAAGAGATATAATTCATTGACTATACATACTTGATCCAATAGGATTACTCCTGGGAACTTGCTTCAGGGTTCATCCTTGTAATCTTCTTTGTTACCATATTGATATATTTTCTTCAATCACTCCCATCATAAAGATAATATATAAAACTATCTTCACTATTTATACTTCTTTCTTTATAAGCCTTATGTGAATGCTATAATAAGGATAAGAGTTGATAGGTCAAGAATTGATAGGTTAAGAATTGGTGAATCAATAGTTGATTACTCAATATTGATGAACAACAAATATAAGGATAGGATTCAATAGAGATGATAAGGATTGATATGGAAAGAAAGATATATGGTGACTGATCTTGACTTTGGTTTCCTTCCTACTCAATCTCACTAGAGAGTTAAAGTTAGGTATTTCCATGATACTCATGGTATAAGTAGATGAGATTAAGGTATAGTTGTTACATTCTTATTATTTGTGTTATATTTATAATCTGGTATTCATGAGTGATTGTAATGCATACTATGATATGATCACCTATGGATCAAATGAAAATCACTAAGTAATGTATTAGGGTTTAATTTTATTTCATTTGATCTACCCTTAGATCAAATCATGTTTACCCAAAATAAGGTTTTAGCAAAGGTCATATTGAAACTTGTCGCAGTCAACTTGATGATGTACTTCAATTCCATCAAGTTAAGAGAAGCTTCAATCATTTTGACAAGTTTTTATTTAAAAGCGCGGAAATTATATAGATTATCTATGCATGAATGCAATGCACACATCTGTGTTCAGCTTATTTCTAAGCTCTAATGCTGGGATGTTACAAAGGGCACGCACTTTGAGTCCTATCCAAGGTGTGATGATATGGGACAGCCACTAGAGGTGCCACGTCACCCAGATCTAAAGCATCAAGTGGACCATCTCAGCTTCATGATGTATGACCGACCGAAGGAGTTAGACAATGCCCGTTCCTACGCCAACCACAACTATGCCATTGCCGTCAAGAAGGATCATACCATCGCCATGCTGGTAAAGGATCGCAAGTCTCGTCACCGTCAGCTTGACAAGAAGGAGAGCAACATTGTCCGCCTTCGTCACAAGATAACAGACTTGGAGGAGACCATCCACGAGAGGGACATGCAGCTTGAGGAGAGGGAGAATGCAGGGGAGGATATCCGTGGAGACCCCTATTCTTACCTAAGTGATGATGATGACTTTTTGGAGGATCAAGCCATGGACTTCTTTACCGATGAGGATGACTTCGCCTTCATTGATGATGATGAGGATGATGAAGCCACCAATTCCGAGGAGTAGTAGCACTTGAGCAATAGCGTTAGTGAGTTGTATCCAGTCCCACAGTATCGTAGTTTCATAGAATGGTTCTTAGAACCATCTGTTTTCCTTGTCGTGGTGTGTGTTTGTATTGTGTGCTATGAATGAATGAAAAGCAAGTTGCTAGAAAAATCTGAGTCAAACTTCAAAAGCTTTCGCAAAAACAAAAAAAAACGTTAGAAATTTCCCTCTTGTCTCATGATCTATATCAATCTTCAGATGCCTCGCGGAGGAAGCAGTTCATCCCCAGACCCCATGTTGTAGATCTTGCAAATGTTGGTGTCTAACCGCGAAGCTGAAAGAGCTGAACGTTAAGCCAACTCAGCCACCCTTCAACACATAGCTCAGATGGCCAACAACAATCAAGGCCATGGAAACCAGGACAACCATGGATCCAAGCTCAAGAACTTTTAGAACACCAATCCACCCATCTTTACTAAGTCTAAAGATCCCCTAGATGCAGATGATTGGATGCAGACCATGGAGAACAACTTAGAAGTTGCAGGAGTGGAAGCCAATCAGAAGGTGTGTCAACACCCGGATTTTTAATCCCAGATGCCTGTTATGCCATACATCGCAATCCCAGGATTACCATTTTTGCGAGACATAACAAATTTGGATATCACAGTACATCATCCATTACAAACCATACATAAGGTCTTACACAAATAAGGATCTCATGATCTAGTTCTTAATATAACTCAAGCAGCGGAATAAGGTAATAATAACGATAGCGTAGGCGAAGCTCCATCTTCGGGGTCACAGGCAATGCTGACGATGGGAGATGATCCTAGTTGTCGTAACCTTCCTGCGGTCCATCTTCCTGGTACTCCTCTTCATAGTATGGCCACGGGAATAGCCAGGGACAAAGCCATGAGTACTCTTTAAGTACTCGCAAACTAATACTAACAAGTTAATGGGGTTTTTTGTAGTAGGACACTAAGCTCTAGGGTTGTTTTGCAAAAAGCCAGATTTACCTCTATTAAGTTCAGAAGCAAATAAAACTAGTTGAAAGTTTTATAACTCCTAAGTGGGAACTTGAATTTCATATCACAACTCTGTTGTGGTCAAGTCAAAGTCTCAGTTTAGTTCACAAGTCATTTTAAAAACATCTGACGGGTGAACAGTATGGCCACTCCAACTGTCCATAACCACGGATGCGGCTATTCAAATAGTTTGACACTCTGCAGAGATTGTACACTTTCACCACAACATTCGATACATCCGTCAGGAACAAATCCTGAATTCACCATACTCAGTATGCGGATAATCAATCCTAACCTTTCAATTACACGCCCTAGTATAGGCACCTCTCTTGTGTGTTTGGCCTCCCAACCATGACCAACTGTCATCTTGGGTACTCCATAGGTGGACAATCTTCACAAGGTAGCCTCAGCTCAGACCTTGGCCGCGAGGGAACCCATACTAAGGTATATAAGTTTCTAGTCAAGGATTACCCACTTTTCGGGTATTGTGGTTGTACGGTAAAATTGGAATGGTATCGCATCCAGACAACCATCAGTTTTATCAAGGGCTAAGGCTCATGCCTTAACATTTTCATCATCAAAATCATCTGGTGTTCGGAAACACGTGTCAAAACATTTCAGTAGAATGACTCATCATTCTATGGTTTTCATAACCATTTTCACCAAGTATTCCCATCTAAAATTGATCAAGTTTTATGCTTAGCACTAGCATCTACAAGTGGGGGTAAGTACTAATGAGTCGTGGTAAACAAGTGGCGATTAGTTAAGTTAAATCTCATGCCTTAGGATAACATCAAGATTATCTACTTAGGCCAAATTTAATGCTCTTTATGCTACCTTCAATTATCTTCTTAGAATCTACAGGTCACTTAGGTAACTCTAAGAGAAAGCTTTGATAAAGAAATAAAGTATAAAGCTTGTAAGTAAAACTAGGATTGGGTATCATCAAATGTGTCTAACTAAGCATGCTTAATGCCTTTCCTAGGTTATCTAAATTTCATAGTTGCAAGTGTTAGATTGCAAGGTTTCAAGTACTGGCTTGCCTTGAGCAGAGCACTGGTTGAAGTTCTCCTCGGCTTCTTCCTCGTAGTATCCTCCTTCCTCCTCGTATCCTTGGTCGGTACTAGCGTCAGGGCTCCAGCAACGACGGCGAGGTGGGCAAACGAACTGGTAGTCGACAGCGAGTTTAGGGACGGTCGAGGCAGCTCCGGGGGTGGTCGCAATCAGCGGAGCCCTTCTCTAGAGGCGGCCTGCTCCGGTACAATTCCGGCGAGCTGCTCCTCCTTGTGCTAAGGCTAGAGGTGTGGGACGATCAGTGAGGTGAGGGGAGTGGAGTGGTGTGCTGCAAATGGCTAGGGGTGGCCTCCTTTTATAGGCTTGACGGCGAGACCGAGAGGGATGGGCAGTCAATGGTGGCGACCTGGCTACGGGCTGCTAGCGGCATGGCTGAGGGTGGCGATCGACGTGCGGTCTCCTGGCGATGCTCTAGGATGTTAAAGCGGGCTTAGGGGCAGTGGTAAGCGGCATGGATGAGGGTGGCGATCTGAGCGGCAGAGGCGGCGACTTCGACATCGAGCGGTGGTTGTGGGGCGTTGGACAGCGAACAGGGGTGTCTGGGGTGCTCCCTGGGTCGTGGCGACGCGGTGGGCACGGGCTGCCGTCGAGGAGCGGCATGTGCACGCGTGCCGGGTCCGGCGCTCTGGCGCGTGCTCGGCATGTCGCTGTGGCACTGGTCACGGGGTTTCCTCGGTGGTCCACGGCTGGGCTTGGCTCGGGGAGGGGATAGTGGCCGGCGGTGAGGTGCTGGCTAGCTCCTAGACATGGCGAGAGAGGGGGAGGTGGTCTGCTGCGGCGGCCACCAAGTTGGTCGGCGAGGTAGGCTCCGCTTGGCAATGGCCATGCTTCTAGGAGGTACGGGGTGGGTTAGTTAGGTCCTGGTTTGACCCAGAGGGGACAAAGTGATCAAATGAAATGTCAAATGGGAGACAAGTTTGGCCAGAACACTATTCAAAATAGTGAAATTGATTTGGTTTAAATTCTTCCTGTCAAGTGTTTGATGAAATGTCCGCAAGAAACTTCTTTTTGAATTTTGAAAAGATTTTTGGTGGGTGTGCTAGGCATAAGCTTGAGACTCTGTGGTTGCTTGGGTTTTCAAAATTGAGCTTGTTTGAGTGGTTTTTGAAATAGTGGGATCTTCCCATAAGAGATAGATTCAATTTTAAACTGTCATTTAAACAGCATTTGAATGTTTTTGACGATCACAAAGTGGGCCTTGGTACCTCATTATGTACTAACAAGGGGTGCAAAGATCCACAATTGTTTCTGTTAAGTTTTGAGTGCTAGGAATAGCCAAAGTAGGCATGATAGTTAATTTGGCAAAAATGACCATTCACTTCATTTATTTATTTTGAGTTGTTTTTCTTTGGGAAAAGTTTGGGAATGATATAGATGATGTTGATTTCACTTAATAATCATTTTACAAGCAATGAATCATAGAACCATGGCAATTCAAATGAACTCCTAATCTAATACACATACACATGGATGCTTTCATATTTTGAGATGGAAAAGTTTTTGTTAACCTTAAATTTGATGATTAGAGTTTGATGATCCCATGTTTAATATTTTTGGGATGTTACAAACATTCCCCCCTTAAACAAAATCTCGTCCCGAGATTTGAAAAAGGATGAAAAAGATTATCTAGGATTTAAAGAGATCTGGGAATTATGTCCTGATGTGATCTTCTCGCTCCCAGGTAGCTTCTTCTTCCGTGTGGTTGCTCCACTGAATCTTGAGAAACTTGATGCTTCGGGTTCTGGTAGTTCTGAAAGCTTCTTCCAAAATACGATGGGTACTTTAGGATAGGTCAGGTCATCGTTGATCTCTATGGTCCGGTGATCAATATTCTTGAAAACTTCAGTCTTCTCCGGAACTTCGAGGCATTTGCGAAGTAACGAGATAAGGAACACATTGTGCACGGCTGACATTTCTTCTGGCAGTTCCAATTGATATGATACTTCTCCTCGACGATTCAGAATCTTGCAGGGTCCAATATATCTGGGGGCTAACTTTCCTTTCAGCTGGAAACGGTGTATTCCTTTCAAAGGCGACACTTTAAGATACACGAACTCTCCGATGTTGAAAGCAAGGTCTCGACGTCTCTTGTTGATGTAACTCTTCTGTCTTGACTGGGCGGTCTTGAGGTGCTCACGAATCTTGTGAACATTCTCTTCTGCTTCTCGTAGGATGTCAGGTCCGAAAATCTCACTCTCTCCTACTTCCGACCAATTCAAAGGGGTGCGGGTACATACATGAATTCAAATGGGGCCATTTGCAAACTAGCTTGATAACTGTTGTTGTATGAAAATTCTACGAACGATAGACAGTCTTCCCACTTAGATCGATACTCTAACACACATGCTCTCAACATATATTAGAGTATTTGATTTACTCGCTCCGTTTGTCCGTCGGTCTGAGGGTGATAAGTTGTGCTGAAATCTAATCGGGTTCCTAAACCTTCTTGGACCTTCTTCCAGAATCTCAAGGTAAACTGCGTTCCTCGATCCGATACGATGTTCTTGGGACTCCGTGCAAACTAACGATTCTAGCGATGTATAACTCTGCTAGCTTCGAACT
The DNA here is from genome assembly GCA_916181665.1 of Avena sativa. Lineage (NCBI taxonomy): Eukaryota > Viridiplantae > Streptophyta > Magnoliopsida > Poales > Poaceae > Avena > Avena sativa. The sequence continues at coordinate 162,367,995 of OV702298.1, read as the reverse complement.
CTGATATGTGGTCTTGACTGGTAAGAAATGGGCTACTTTGGATAATCTGTCAACTATGACCCAGATAGAGTCATTTCCCCTACTAGAAGTAGGCAATCCGGTGATAAAGTCCATTCCAACTGAATCCCATTTCCATTTCGGAATCTGCAATGGTTGCAACAGTCTTGCGGGTCTTTGATGTCCCGCCTTGATTCTAACATATATCACACTTGGCGATATAGCTTCCGATTTCTCTCTTCATCTTATGCTACCAAAATTATTCTTTCAAATCCTGATACATCTTCGTTCCTTCGGGGTGGATAGAATAAAGAGTATCATGAGCTTCCTTCCGAATAACTTCTTTCAACTCTGAATCTGGTGGTACACAAAGGCGTCCTTTGTACCACAGAACTCCTTCTTCGTCTTCGGTAAATACGGGTACTTTGCCTGTACCGATACGACGCTTGATTCCATCGATTCGAGCATTTCCTTTCTGCACCTCTTTGATCTGGCTGATCAAAGTGGGTTGAAGTTCTATGCTAGCCAAAAATCCTTCACTCACTAATTCCATTCGAAAATCTTCCATCTCCTTGTGCAAACTTGGTTGTCCTTCAAAATCATGGAGTTCAAGCGGCATGGCAATCTGCTAAGGGCACCTGCTACCACATTGGCTTTACCGGGGTGATAGTGAATGTCCAGATCATAATCGTTGATTATCTCAATCCATCTTCTCTGCCTCATATTCAGCTCCTTCTGAGTGAATATATACTCCAGGCTCTTGTGATCCGAATAAATCTCACAACGGTTTCCCATCAGGTAATGCCTCCATGTCTTTAGGGCTAGCACTACGGCTGCGAGCTCGAGGTCATGGGTTGGGTAGTTTTGTTCATGCTGCTTCAGTTGTCGAGATAGATCGGATATAAATTTTCCTTCTTGCATTAGCACACATCCGAGACCGATCTTGGATGCGTCACAATACACATCGAAGGGCTTTGTGATATCCGGCATGGTTAAGATGGGGGCTGAAATCAGTCTTCTCTTGAGTTCTTGAAAACTCGCTTCACATTTGTCTGTCCATTCAAACTTCTTGTCCTTCTTCAGCAATTGGGTCATGGGTCTGGCGATACTCGACAATCCTTCTACGAACTAGCGGTAGTATCCCGCTAATCCGAGAAATGCGCGAACTTGGGTGTGAGTGGTTGGGGCTTGCCAATCTTCGACATCTTTCACCTTTGTAGGGTCAACAGCAATTCCTCCGGATGATACGATATGTCCGAGGAATCCTACCTCCTATAACCAGAATTCACAGTAGCTAAACTTGGCATACAACTGATGCTCTCTAAGGGTTCAAAGAATGGTCCTTAGGTGTAGCTCATGATCGTCTTCTAATTTAAAATAAATCAGAATGTCATCGATGAAAACAACAAAAAAGGTATCCAGGAAGTCCATAAAAATCTTATTCATGAAATAAGCGGGGGCATTGGTTAATCAAAAAGACATGACAGTATACTCATATATTCCATATCTGGTGGTAAAGGCAGTCTTTGGAATATCCTCTGCGCGAATCTTGAGTTGATGATAGCCAGTTCTAAGATCAATCTTAGAAAACACCTTGGCACCAGTCAACTGATCAAACTTATCTTCTATCTTGGGCATTGGGTACTTGTTCTTGATAGTGACATCATTCAACTTCCGATAATCCGTACACAAACGGTTACCTCCATTTTTCTTGTCCACGAACAAAACAGGTGATCTCCATGGGGACGCACTTGGTTGAATCAATCCAATTTCCAGCATGGCATCTAGTTGCTTCTTCAGTTCTGTAGTTCAGACGGGTTCATACTATATGGTCTCTGGGCTATGGGTCCGGTTCCAGGGATTAGTTCAATGATAAACTCGATATCCCAATCTGCGGGCATACCGGGCAAAACATCTGGAAATACATCGGGGTATTCACAAACTATCCAGACTTGGTCAATGGTAGGTTGGGCTATACTCTTGTTGCACTTCAATTGACGAGGTAAGGTTTCAGACACATGCTCGACTGATACTCCGGCTGTACTGGTCATGGTTATGGCTTTCTTGGCACAGTCACTTAATCCTTTATTCTTGGACATCCAATCCATTCCTAGTACTACTTCCAAACCTTTAGTTCCGAGTACTATTAGATTAGCATAAAAATCTATGCCATGGATTCAGATACGGACGGCTTTGCAAATTTGCCTAGCTTTGTTAGTTGAACCGGGGATTTGAACAATCATAACATGCTTCAGTTTGGTTGGTTGAATCTTACTAGTGCATGCAAATTCTTCGGTGACAAATGAGTGCGATGCTCCAGAATTAAACAACACTCTTGCAAATACTGAGTTAACGGAAAACATACCCAGCACAACGTCCGACGCTTCCTAGGCTTCTTCAGCATGCATGAGAAAAAGACGACCGTTGTGGTTGAGCGAGTTCCCTAGGGAAAACCTTCTTCTGGGCTGAACACGATGTTGCTGCTGAGCTGGGGCATTTGCATTGGGGGCTGCGGCATTCCTCTTGGGGCACTCATTGCAGTACTGACCCTTGGTTCCGCATTCATAACAAGTCACTTGCGACTTGTCCTTCGCTGCAACACGCACATCATTGCTTCTAGTCCTTGGGGAAGTGTTGGTGTTGGTGGCGGCATTGTTATTGTTGAACTTGGGTGGTGCATGGTTGAAATTGCTAGAGTTTCCTGGGTTGTTGTGGTTTCCTCCGGGCCTTGGGTTTCCACGGTTGGGATAGGTCGGACGGTTCATCGGGGGTCTGTTGGTTCTTGGGGCAAATACTGGAGGTGGGTTGGGGAGATACTTTGGTGTATCGTGGGTTCCTGGCTGATGCATCATGCGGCGCTTGTGATTCTCATTGGCTTGGTTGATCTTTCCTTCCATCTGAATGGCAGAGTCAACTAGGGCTCAATATCAGCAAAGGGGATATTGACCAACACCGTCTACATCTCATCGTGCAGACCATTCAAGAATCTTTCTTTCTTTGTGGCTTCAGTGTCGATCTCATCCGGGGCATACCTAGCTAATGACAAGAATTTGTCACAGTATTCCACTACGGTCATCCTTCCTTGCTTCAGTTCTCTGAATTCATATCTCATCCTCTTGATCAAACCTGGTGGCACATGGGTTCTGCTGAACTTGACCTTGAATTCCTCCCAAGTCATCATCTGACCTCTGGTCATTGCATGAACGTTGTTCCACCATGCTCTTGCATCTCCGGCTAGATAGTGGGTGGCGAACAGAACTTTCTTGTTAGCTTCCACTCCGGCGACTTCCAGATTGTTCTCCATTGTTTGCAGCCAATCATCTGCATCTAGGGTTTCCTCTGACTTAGTGAAAACAAGTGGATTGGTGTTCTGGAAATTCTTGAGCTTAGATCCATGGTTGTCCTGATTTCCTTGGCCTTGATTGTTGTTGGCCATCTGAGCTATGTGTTGAAGAGTGGCTAGGTTAGCTTGACGTTCGGCTCTTTCAGCTTCGCAGTCATAAACCAGCATTTGCAGGATCTGCAACATCGGGTCCAGGGATGAACCACTTCCTCCGCGAGGCATCTGGAGATTGAGATAGATCATGAGAAAAGACGGAAATTTCTAAGGTTTAGGGACTTTGAAAAGTTTTTAAATTTTGACTCAGATTTTCTAGCAACTTGCTTTTCATTCATTCATTCATAGCACACGATACAAACACACACCACAACAAAAGGAAAATAGATGGTTTTAAGAACCATTCTGGAAACTACGATACAGTGGGACCGAATACATTTCACTATGCTAGTGCTCAAGTGCTACAACTCCTTGGAGTCGGTGTACTCATCATCGTCATCGTTGAAGGTGAAATCCTCCTCATCGGTGAAGAAGTCCATGTACTGATCCTCCAGAAAGTCATCATCATCGCTGAGATAGGAGTAGGGATCTCCACGAATGCAACACCCTCGCCTGATAAGGCTGAGTTCATGTGTATAGTGCCAATCCCTGGATCGGTTCACTGGTACACACAGTACAAAATGATACCAAATATAACTGTGCATCATAAATACAACGAATATGATCCAGAATTTACATTATATACTCAAGTACACAGCGGAAAACGAATACAAGGTAGATCTCCATCCTTCAAATGTTCCACAGGCGAACAATTGTTGAGTGGAGTCTCGCGACCTATGAACAATCACTCAGATACGATATAACCTGCAACATGAAACGTTGCAGCCACAAATGGTCAATACATTGAATGTATGGCAAGTAGGCTAAAGTGGTTAACAATAGATCTATCAACTACATGCTTATTTGGCCAAGTGGAGTTCAGGCTCATTTGCATAAAGCAACAGTTTTATCCTAACATTTGTAACAAAGTAGTTTTCCAATAAGATAAATTGGACACTCTGGTTCACTCTCAGGTGCTCCTACCCAATTATGTTCACCCAACAAGTTTTAAGTAATTAAGAAATAAGGATGAGTGAGAAATATCATAGCATCAGTATCAGGTCGCTCAAATTGTCCATAACCGGGGACACGGCTAAGCACTTAGTTTATACACCCTGCAGGGGTTAGTACACTTTACCCATGTGACTTGGCCAGCCCAGCTCATACCACCACTCTCATATTGGGTGATGATAGGGAGAAGTCCAAGAATGAACCGTTCGGGCAGTAGCTCCCCAATCCCGACGCGCACCGGTCCAACCTACACTATCTACATCTCTGGATACGCGGGTTAGAGTTACCACAACCTACTGAGTTCAACCAACCGCCCATTTCATTATTGGAACATGGTTGCACACGAAAGCTTCCAAACAAAGAAACCAATCATTTCTCAGTGTCCTTGGTTCCTTTCCGCTCTGATACCATCTTGCAACACCCTCGCCTGATAAGGCTGAGTTCATGTGTATAGTGCCAATCCCTGGATCGGTTCACTGGCGCACACAGTACAAAATGATACCAAATATAACTGTGCATCATAAATACAACGAATATGATCCAGAATTTACATTATTTACTCAAGTACACAGCGGAAAACAAATACAAGGTAGATCTCCATCCTTCAAATGTGCCACAGGCGAACAATTGTTGAGTGGAGTCTCGCGACCTATGAACGATCACTCAGATACGATATAACCTGCAACATGAAACGTTGCAGCCACGAATGGTCAATACATTGAATGTATGGCAAGTGGTGCTATCTTGGTCATAAATGTCCTACTGTTTTCCTATGCATTGTAGATGTTTTTGTAGAATTGCATATGTAGGAATTGATGTGTATATGCTATGCTATGTCCCATATTATTCCCTAGCATTCCTTGTTTATGAGCCACCGTTGGTAGATGTTCTTAGCAATGCTATGATGAACGAGGGCTGGGTTACATCACTGATGTTGATTCTAAATGTGTTGGTTTGCAAAAACTAAAACAACTTAATCAATGAATCTCCTGGGTGTGATGGGATTGATAAGTTTTGGTGGTATCATTGCGGAAAGGCACCAAGGACACTGAGAAATGATTGGTTTCTTTGTTTGGAAGCTTTCGTGTGCAACCATGTGCCAATAATGAAATGGACGGTTGGTTGAACTCAGTAGGTTGTGGTAACTCGAACCCGCATATCCAGAGATGTAGATAGTGTAGGTTGGACCGGTGCACGTCGGGATTGGGGAGCTACTTCCCGAACGATTCCTTCTTGGACTTCTCCCTATCATCACCCAATATGAGAGTGGTGGTACGAGCTGGGCTGGCCAAGTCACATGGGTAAAGTGTACTAACCCCTGCAGGGTGTATAAACTAAGTGCTTAGGCGTGTCCCCGGTTATGGACAATTTGAGCGACCTGATACTGATGCTATGATATTTCTCACTCATCCTTATTTCTTAATTACTTAAAACTTGTTGGGTGAACATAATTGGGTAGGAGCACCTGGGAGTGAACCAGAGTGTCTTATTTGTCGTATTGGAAAACTACTTTGTTACAAATGTTAGGATAAAACTGTTGCTTTATGCAAATGAGCCTGAACTCCACTTGGCCAAATAAGCATGTAGTTGATAGATCTGTTGTTAACCACTTTAGCCTACTTGCCATACATTCAATGTATTGACCATTCGTGGCTGCAACGTTTCATGTTGCAGGTTATATCGTATCTGAGTGATCGTTCATAGGTTGCGAGACTCCACTCAACAATTGTTCGCCTGTGGCACATTTGAAGGATGGAGATCTACCTTGTATTCGTTTTTCGCTGTGTACTTGAGTAAATAATGTAAATTCTGGATCATATTCGTTGTATTTATGATGCATAGTTATATTTGGTATCATTTTGTACTGTGTGTGCCAGTGAACCAATCCAGGGATTGGCACTATACACATGAACTCAGCCTTATCAGGCGAGGGTGTTGCAAGATGGTATCAGAGCTGTGTGTTGACTATAGGATCGTGACCTTAGAAATGGATTAGCAATAAAAGACCTCTATTAGGGGAACTATCATATTTTCTACTTATTAGATGTTCTTATATTCCTTGTCTATCATTTTCCAACACCTCTCCTTGTTCAAACTTGTAGATGTCCATTCATTTGATTAGTAGAAGAAGTGATCTATCATAAAAACTACAAGAATTGGAAAATGTTATTAGTAGTTTTCTATAAAGCAAATAACTATATGAGAGTTGGCCTACAAGTAAAGAACAAATAGTATGACATAAATAAACATCTCATCAAGTTTGGTTAGGTCTAGACCACCATGTTCTATCTCTTTAGGAGATCATCGCTATCGTGTTAGCATATTGTTCTTATCAACTTATGTGGTATGACAATATAGGTTGTTTGCTTGGTTGTATTGAGCTATTTTGTGTGATGCTTTGTTTAGGATCAGTTAGTTTTGAACTCTAATGTTTCTGAAATTGTGATGAGGTTTTTAAATTAGTTTAATGGTGTGAATTTATTGAAATTCGTGATTTTACTGCTGCAGTTTTCTGCATGACCTGTTGTACCGCGCGATTTTTCATATTTTATTGGTAACTCAGAAAAATCTCAAAACATAGAATATGGAGCGTAATTACCTGTAGTACATGCACAAAAATTGGCTAAAATTTCTGACGAGTTTAGGTTAGTCAGAAAAATTCGTGAAGTATGCTGTTCCGTTTTGACAGATTTTGTTTATTGCTTATATGTTGCTCCATTTTACTCTAGTATTGTTCCCAATGCTTTCAAACTATTTTGTGGTTATATACTACTAAGTTTATACACCTATAATATTATTATACAAGTGTTTGATTGTGTGTTGATTCCTTATGATTGTTTGCTTGTTTGTGACATTTAATGCTTCATATAGTTATGGGTAGGATTATTTTCTTAGTAGTTTCTTTCCTATAGAATCTATTCTTCCCTATCTTGAACCCTTGGAGATATAATGATGTGTTAAGCGGAAGGTTTGACAACACAATACATTTAGGAAAGAGAATGCTTCACCTAGAAAAAGGACGTGGAAGTATGAAGTGTTGCACATGATGTTATGTAGTAGATTACCCAACTTGAAAGTTGAAGTATCGTTAGTTTAGTTTTAGTAGTAGCTTTGTTGATTGAATACATGGGAGTCTACATTGAGCATTAGTTCATGCCCATGGAAACATTCTTCAAGGCAAGTGAGAATGCCCGAGTAATAGAAAAACGTGATTCACCTATCCTCATACAGGGTAATGATTTGGGTGCAGGATGGATTGATCACCATTCCTACTACTCTTATTATTTGCTCTTGTACTGTTGGCTTTGCGGATCTTGAGTGTCTTTTCAACCTTAGCAGAGAGTCAACGTTGAGCCTAGACCTTAGAATGGTATATTTCCCCCTTTATAAAAGCACCCAGTGCTTAGCGTAGGAATATACGGTAAGAATGAATATCAACCATGTTTAATGGGTATCCTGAAGCAAACGTTTCCTAATTGCCCACCATGAGAGTTTCGCTAGTTTAAGAAGTCCTTCCTCAGAAACTATCAATCATGGAATTAGAGTGTGCAATGAAAACCAATTGAGTTAAGTGAATCCTCGAGAAATGACCTAGTCAATTTTATTTTAAGGGCGTAGCACCCTAATGGATCCCGAACCTTTCTTTCTTTCTAGCCTTCCCAAATCTCGAGACGAGATTTCTTTTAAGGGTGGTAGTCTGTCACATCCCAAAATTCTCCTAATTTTGGAATGTGAAATAAATAAATAAGTTTGATTGATTGTTTGACTATGTTGAAAATTCTCAAAGAGAAGAAACTTTTTGAATAGAAAACTCCCTCAACCTTGAATTCAAAATCTTATATTCTTTTGTTTTGACCTGAGTAGCCATATAGGCAAAAGGGCATGGATTGATTATGGATTTTAGAATTGGTGTGCAAGATTTCAAAATGAAAATCATGAAGCATTCATAAGCATTTCATTACATCCATGCAACATTCTCACAAACTAAATTCAAATCCTAGTATCTAAATCCTATAGTTGATTCGCCCAAATGTTCCTAAAGGTAATTAAATTGACTTTATAAAACCCACTGTTTCTAAGGCATAAGTTATTGATAATTGTAGCCTAAAGAGATCCAATTAATATTACAAAATTGTATAAACAAAATTGAGCTCATTTGGAGCTAGTATGAAAAAGTTATGGAATAAATACAAACACATAAAGATATAAATAAAATGAAATATACAAGGATTTATAAATCCACTACTTTCAAACTAGTAAAAAGATTACAAATTTGATCCTATAATGATCTATTCGATTTTAGAAAAATTTAGAAACAAGAATCATGTCATTTGGAGTTCGTATACAAAAGATATGAGGTAAACATGTATAAAAAAACTAAGTGGGCCGGCCCACCCGGACCGACCGAGCCAGGGCAGTCACGTACTTGACCGATCGTGCCTAGGTTCGCTTTACAAAGCGTGCAATCAGTTTTTCTGTAACCTATCTCTACTCAAACTGCTATAACTTTTTATCTACAACTCCGAATCGACTTTGGTCTGTTTCTACTTGTTCCCTACTCCAAGGCCTATCTCTACACCATCTCAAACCTCCATATAAACTCATGGAGCCATAGCTTTACGAGTTTTTCTTCTCGAAATCCCGAATCTACATATGCCTAAATCTTATTTCGCTTTTTAACCCATCTAGACTTTGTCGTTTGCCTTTGGTCAAAAAACAAAAGTTATAGGAATTGTCGAAATCTTTCAATCCCGACAAACCTCACCTCTTTTCATCCACCACACCCAGAGAATTTCGTATCGCAATATTTCAGATCTTACGGTGTAAATCCAAGATGTACTCGCGCTCGTTTCTTCAAATCTAAATTACTTTGGTGAGAAGGTAGGAATAATGATTCCCCACAACTTTCATGTTCTAAGTTTTTCAATTTGACCTACGGATTTGTATCTCTAACGCAGATCTGTTTCTTGTCTATTCTGAGCCAAAATCGGGTCAATCTCTTCTTTCTAGCCACTGGATCCTATCCAGACGAAATCCAATCAAACCGGTGCGTGCCATGTCGTCATCCCGGTCAGCTTCCTCATCATCGCCACGTCAACGTCAGGTCAACATCTAGTCCCAGTCAGCATGCAAAGTCAACCTGTCCAGTCAGCGGAATATTCCCTGGAATATTCCGTTCGAATTTAAAATTGCACATTATAGATCTAAATTGTAAAATTCATTAGAAATTCACAACACGTCCGAAAATTGCGTATAATATATCAAATTGAAGATAATTTTACGTAGAATCATCTTATCAAAATAGATCCAAATTTTACTGTACGTGGTTACTGCAGTAATTTAATTAGTTTTAATGGTCTTTTAGGTTAATAAATTCATAAGAAATTTTATGTAACTCCGAAAAATATGAATAATATATCAAATTGAAACTACTGTAATGTACTTTAATAATATCTGGTTGGATATAGCCTTTGCCGATTATTTAGCCCGTAGAAATTTAATTAGTTTTAATGTCTTTATAAATCATTAAATTCATAGTAAATTAATTGCTTGTCACAAAAATATAAATGATATACCGATGGAAAACTGGTTCCATCTAGATCATAAATATGCAATTAGTTCAGAATTTTACTGTAAGGTTTAGCCGTGAAGATTTAAATGGTTTAATGGCCTATTTAGAGTAATAAATTCATAAGAAAATAAATACTATTCATAAAATTACAAATAATATGTCCCTGAAATCAAAATTCCGTGGAGATTACATATGTAATTTTAGTTTGATTTTTAGACAAGAGAAACTATATCAATCATTTAAAACCCATTAAACACTATTTAAATCATACAAAAAGATCTATAACTCCGATAAGGATGAATCCAAGTGCTAAGTTTTTGTATTGACAATATCTATACAGGGAAATTGCATGACAAATTATTTGGCACTGCTAAAACAGAAACTCATACAGAAATATTTAAACCCATTGAAATAGTGTTTTAGTCATAGGAAAATATCTATAACTCCTTTTTAGGTGATTCAAATTGCCACTGTCTCTAAATTGCATTATCTATCCAGTAGCATCTAGTTCACAATTTAATATGACATAAACATATTTAGTTCAATCAAAGTGGTATACACCATATTCAATCGATACAACTTTAGTAATAAAAGCTTTAGTGCATTAAATGACTTTCCACATGCATCATGTAATCTAACTATGTTCAGAACACTAAATGCAACTATTGTGACTCATTAAATCGTCATGCATGCATCTGTTCATCATTGTTTTCTTGTAATGTTGCACTGTTGTATGTTTGCACTGTTTTGAATGGTGTTTGTTATGTTTGCTTCAAACGCTAGATTGTGAGGAGTGAAACGTGTGCGATTGCAACTACTATGATTGCAAGTATTGTGGTTATGACGAGTGCAACCATTATATATATGAGGATTGTGAGGATTATAAATTTGATATATTAAAACTAATATATTATTTATATATATTATTTGTTGTAAATAACCTTGTGAGGATTGTGAGGATTATATATATGAGGATTGCAAGCTTAAATTTGATATATTATTTATATTTTTTGGAGTTACAGAAAATTTCTTATGAATTTATTAACCTAAAAGACCATTAAAACTAATTAAATTACTGCAGTAACCTCGTACAGTAAAATTTGGATCTATTCTAATAAGATGATTCTACGTAAAATGATCTTCAATTTGATATATTATATGCCATTTTCGGACATGGTATGAATTTCTAATGAATTTTATAAGTTAGATCTATAATGTGCAATTTTAAATTCGAACGGAATATTCCAGGGAATATTCCGCTGACTGGACAGGTTGACTTTGCATGCTGACTGGGACTAGATGTTGACCTAACGTTGACGTGGCGTTGATGTGGAAGCTGACCGGGATGACGACATGGAACGCACCAGTTTGATTGGATTTCGTCTGGATAGGATCCGGTGGCTAGAAAGAAGAGATTGACCCGATTTTGGCTCACAATAGACAAGAAATAGATCTGCGTTAGAGAGACAAATCCGTAGGTCAAATTGAAAAACTTAGAACATGAAAGTTGTGGGGAATCATTATTCCTACCTTCTCACCAAAGGAATTTGGATTTGAGGAAACGAGCGTGAGTACATCTTGGATTTACACCGTAAGATCTAAAATATTGCGATATGAAATTCTCCGGCTGTGGTGGATGAAAAGAGGTGATGTTTGTCGGGATTGAAATATTTCGACGATTCCTACAACTTTCGTTTTTTGACCGAAGGAAAACGACGAAGTCTAGATGGGTTAAAAAGCGAAATAAGATTCGGGCATATGTAGATTCAGGATTTCGAGAAGAAAAACTCGTACATCTATGGCTCCACGAGTTTATATGGAGGTTTGAGATGGTGTAGAGATAGGCCTTGGAGTAGGGAACAAGTAGAAATAAACGGAAGTCGATTCGGAGTTGTAGATAAAAAGTTATAGCAGTTTGAATAGATATAGGTTACAGAAAAACAGATTGCACGCTTTTTAAAGCGAACCTGGGCACGATCGGTCAAGTACGTGACTGCCCTGGCTCGGTCGGTCCGGGTGGGCCGGCCCGCTTAGTTTTTTTTATACATGTTTCCCTCATATCTTTTGCATACGAACTCCAAATGACATGATTCTTGTTTCTAAATTTTTCTAAAATCGAATAGATCATTATAGGATCAAATTTGTAATATTTTTACTAGTTTGGAAGTAGTGGATTTATAAACCCTTGTATATTTCATTTTATTTATATCTTCATGTGTTTGTATTTGTTCCATAACTTTTTCATACTAGCTCCAAATGAGCTCAATTTTGTTTCTGAAATTTTGTAATATTAATTGGATCTCTTTAGGCTACAATTATCAATAACTTATGCCTTAGCAACAGTGGGTTTTATAAAGTCAATTTAATTACATTTAGGAACATTTGGGCGAATCAACTATAGGATTTAGATACCAGGATTTGAATTTAGTTTGTGAGAACGTTGCATGGATGTAATGAAATGCTTATGAATGCTTCATGATTTTCATTTTGAAATCTTGCACACCAATTCTACAATCCATAATCAATCCATGCCCTTTTGCCTATATGGCTACTTAGGTCAAAACAAAAGAATATAAGATTTTGAATTCAAGGTTGAGGGAATTTTCTATTCAAAAAGTTTCTTCTCTTTGAGAATTATCAACATAGTCAAACAATCAATCAAACTTATTTATTTATTTCACATTCCAAAATTAGGAGAATTTTGGGATGTGACAACGAAGGTCCTCTCCGGCATTCTCCCTTTCCTCCAACTGCATGTCTCTCTCGTGGATGGTCTCCTCCAAATTCGTGATACGGTGGCGAAGACGGGAAATGATGCGCTCCTTCTTGTCGAGATGACGGCGACAAGACTTGTGGTTGGAGTAGTCACGTGCATTGTCCAACTCCTACTGACGATCATACATCATGAAGCTAAGGTGGTCCAACTGAGTCTTCAGCTCGGGATGATGCGGGGCTTCCAGTGGCTGTCCCATGGCATCACCCCTTGGATAGAACTCAAAGCGGGTACCCTTGATCTGATTGATACTCTGCCCACATAGCGGGCAAGAGCTTCCTACATGGCCCTGGCAAGTCCATCGAGCCAGTTGTTCTCTCTTAAGGTGAACTGAATTCCCTCTGAAGTGGGAGGTTCAATCTTTCCTCTGAGACTTGCAACAACTAGCCACTGTAGATTTTCTCCTTCCTGATCATTGAGCTGAGCTCCGAAGAACTCGGGATGCGGATGCTCCAGAAGTTCCGAGAGCTGGTCCAAGTCACGCTCAAAGATGAGTTCTCCTCCATTCCCCAACTGATAAAACTTGTTGTACTTCACATCGATCTATAAGAATATATGATGAGTAAGTTAGTAGAGTGATCAAGTGTGTCAAATTTTAGGTATTTTGCAAGAATTTTAAGGAACATGAATTTTCATGAAAGAATCCAAGTGATAAGAATGGCAATAAGTTTTTGTAAATACTCACTTCCTTTGGTCTTGAAACTAAGTTTTTGATTCAAACGTCCATTCTAACTAGGGTCTCCTATGGTCAGGATGGCTCTGATACCAACTTATCAACACCCAGATTTTTAATCCCAGATGCCTGTTATGCCTTACATCGCAATCCCAGGATTACCATTTTTGCGAGACATAATAGATTTGGATATCACAGTACATCATCCATTACAAACCATACATAAGGTCTTACACAAATAAGGATCTCGTGATCCAGTTCTTAATACAACTCAAGTAGCGGAATAAGGTAATAATAAAGATAGCGTAGGCGAAGCTCCATCTTCTGGGTCATAGGCAATGCTGACGATGGGAGATGATCCTAGTTGTCGTAACCTTCCTGCAGTCCATCATCCTGGTACTCCTCTTCATAGTATGGCCGCGGGAATATCCAGGGACAAAGCCATGAGTAATCTTTAAGTACTCGCAAACTAATACTAACAAGTTAAGGGGGGTTTTGTAGTAGGACACTAAGCTCTAGGGTTATTTTGCAAAAAGCCAAATTTACCTCCATTAAGTTCAGAAGCAAACAAAACTAGTTGAAAGTTTTATAACTCCTAAGTGGGAACTTGAATTTCATATCACAACTCTGTTGTGGTCAAGTCAAAGTCTCAGTTTAGTTCACAAGTCATTTTGAAAACATCTGACGGGGGAACAGTATGGCCACTCCAACTGTCCATAACCACAGACACGGCTATTCGAATAGTTTGACACTCTGTAGAGATTGTACACTTTCACCACAACATTTGATACATCCGTTAGGAACAAATCCTGAATTCACCATACTCAGTATGTGGATAATCAATCCTAATCTTTCAATTACACGCCCTAGTATAGGCACCTCTCCTATGAGTTTGGCCTCCCAACCATGACCAACTGCCATCTTGGGTACTGCACATGTGGACAATCTTCACAAGGTAGCCTCAGCTCAGACCTTGGCCGCGAGGGAACCCATACTAAGGTATATAAGTTTCTAGTCAAGCCCTACCCAATTTTCGGGTATTGTGGTTGTACGGTAAAATTGGAATGGTATCGCATCCAGACAACCATCAGTTTTATCAAGGGCTAAGGCTCATGCCTTAACATTTTCATCATGAAAATCATCTGGTGTTCAGAAAACACATGTCAAAACATTTCAGTAGAATGACTCATCATTCTAAGGTTTTCATAACCATTTTCACCAAGTATTCCCATCTAAAGTTGATCAAGTATTATGCTTAGCACTAGCATCTACAAGTGGGGGTAAGTACTAATGAGGGGTGGTAAACAAGTGGAGATTAGTTAAGTTCAATCTCATGCCTTAAGATGACATCAAGATTATCTACTTAGGCCAAATTTAATGCTCTTTATGCTACCTTCAATTATCTTCTTAGAATCTACAAGTCACTTAAGTAACTCTAAGAGAAAGCTTTGATAAAGAAATAAAGTATAAAGCTTGTAAGTAAAACTAGGACTGGGTATCATCAAATGTGTCTAACTAATCATGCTTAATGCTTCCCTAGCTTATCTAACTTTCATAGTTGCAAGTATTAGCTTGCAAGGTTTCAAGTATTGGCTTGCCTTGAGCAGAGCACTGGTTGAAGTTCTCCTCGGCTTCTTCGTCGTAGTATCCTCCTTCCTCCTCGTATCCTTGGTCGGTACTAGAGTCAGGGCTCCAGCGACGACGGCGAGGCGGGCAAACGAACTGGTGGTCGACGGCGAGTTCAGGGATGGTCGAGGCAGCTCCGGGGGTGGTCGCAATCAGCGGCGCCCTTCTCCTCTAGAGGCGGCCTGCTCCGGTACAATTCCGGTGAGCTGCTGCTCCTCGTGCTCCGGCTAGAGGTGTGGGACGATCAGTGAGGTGAGGGGAGTGGAGTAGTGTGCTGCAAATGGCTGGGGGTGGCCTCCTTTTATACGCTCGACGGCAAGACCGAGAGGGATGGGCAGGCCACGGTGGTGACATGGCTACTGGCTGCTAGCGGCATGGCTGAGGGTCGCGATCGGCGCGCGGTCTCCTGGCGGTGCTCTAGGATGTTAATGCAGGCTTAGGGGCGGTGGTAAGCGGTCGGGCGAATCTGGCGCTCTGAGCGGCAGAGGCGGCGACTTCGACGACGAGCGGTGGCTGTGGGGCATTGGACGGTGAATGGGGGTGTCTAGGGTGCTCCCTGGATCATGGAGACACGGTGGGCATGGGCTGCGGTCGAGGGGCGGCGTGTGCACGCGTGCCGGGTGCGGCGCTCTGGCGCGTGCTCGGCATGTCGCTGTGGCACTGGGCACGGGATTTCCTCGGTGGTCCACGGCTGGGCTTGGCTCGGGGAGGGGACAGTGGGCGGTGGTGAGGTGATGGCTATCTCCCAGATATGGCGAGAGAGGGGGAGGTGGTCTGCTGCGGTGGCGACCAAGTTGGCCGGCGAGGTGGGCTCGGGTTGGCAATGGACATGCTGCTAGGAGGTAGGGGTGGGTTAGTTAGGTGGGCTCGGCTTGGCAATGGCCATGACTTGGGATGAATTCAAACTCAAGTTCAACAGAACCCATGTGCCACTGGGTTTGATCAAGAGGATGAGAGATGAATTCAGAGAATTGAAGCAAGGGAGGATGACAGTAGTTGAGTACCGTGACAAAATTCTGTCACTATCTAGGTATGCACCGGATGAGATTGACCCTGACGCCAACAAGGAGAGATTTCTGAATGGTCTGCATGATGAGATGCAGACAGTGTTAGTCAACATTCCATTTGCTGACATTGAAGCCTTAGTGGATTCTGCCATTCAGATGGAAGGTAAGATCAACCAAGCCAATGAGAACCGCAAGCGTCGAATGATGCATCAACCAGGAACCCACCATACTCCAAAGTATCGCCCCAACCAGTCTCCAGGATTTGCCCCAAGAAACAATAGAACCCCGATGAACCGTCCAACTTATCCCAACCGTGGAGGAGGAAACCCAAGGCCCGGAGGGAACCACAACAATAACCCCGGCAACTCCAACAATTTAAACCGTGCACCGCCCGAGTTCAATAAGAACAATGTCGCCAACAACACCGATACTGCCCCAAGAACTATTCCAATGAGTGCCCCAATGATGTGCCTGTTGCAGGAAAGGACAAGTCTCAAGTGTCTTGTTATGAATGCGGAACCAAAGGTCACTATTCCAATGAGTGCCCCAAGAAGACTGCAGCAGCCCCCAATGTGAATGCCCTAGCTCAGCAGCAGCGTCGTGTTCATCCTAGAAGAAGATTTTCCCTAGGGAATTCGCTCAACCGCAATGGCCGTCTGTTTCACATGAATGCTGAAGAAGCCCAAGAAACTCCAGATGTCATGGTAGGTATGTTTTCTGTTAACTCAGTACTTACAAGAGTGTTGTTTGATTCTGATGCATTGCACTCGTTTGTTATCGAATAATTTGCATGCACTAGTAAGATTCAACCAACAAAATTGAAGCATGTTATGATAGTTCAAATACCTGGTTCAACCACCAAAGCTAGACAAATTTGCAAGGACGTACCTATCCGAATCCATGGCATAGATTTTTATGCTAATCTAATATTACTTGGAACTAAAGGTTTGAAAGTAGTAATAGGAATGGATTGGATGTCGAAACATAAAGGATTAATCGACTGTGCCAAGAAATCCATAACCATGACCAATACAGTTGGAATATCAGCAGAGCATGTATCTGAAACCTTGTGCCGCAAATTCAAGTGCAATAAGAGTAGCCCAACCAACTATTGACCAAGTCAGAGTAGTCTGTGAATACCCCAATGTATTTCCACATGTTTTGCCAGGTATGCCCCCAGATCGGGATACCGCGTTTATCATTGAATTAATCCCTGGAACCGGACCCATAGCCCAAAGATCGTATAGCATGAACCCGTTTGAATCAGTGGAGCTGTAGAAGAAACTGGATGCAATGCTGGAGATAGGATTGATCCAACCAAGTGCGTTGCCATTAAGATCACCTGTCTTGTTTGTGGACAAGAAAGATGGAGGTAACCGTTTTTGTACGGATTATCAAAAGCTGAATGATGTCACCATCAAGAACAAGTACCCACTACCGAAGATAGAAGACATGTTTGACCAGTTGACCGGTGCCAAAGTGTTTTCTATGATTGATCTTAGAACTATTTATCATCAACTCAAGATTCGCGTAGAGGATATTCCCAAGACTGCCTTTACCACTAGATATGGACTGTATGAGTACACTGTGATGTCTTTTGGATTAACCAATTCCCCTGCTTATTTCATGAACCTCATGAATAAGATTTTTATGGACTTCCTAGCTAAGTTTGTCGTTGTTTTCATCGATGACATTCTGATCTATTCCAAATCAGAAGAAGAACATGAGCTACACCCGAGGACCATCCTTGGAACCCTTATGGAGCATCAGTTGTATGCCAAGTTTAGCAAATGTGAATTCTGGTTACAGGAAGTAGGATTCCTCGAACATATCGTATCAGCCGGAGTAATTGCCATTGACCCTTCCAAGGTTAAGAATGTTGAAGAATGGCAAGCCCCAACCACTCAAACTCAAGTTCGTGCATTTCTCGGATTAGCGGGATATTACCGCAAGTTCGTAGAAGGATTCTCGAGTATCGCAAGACCCATGACCCAATTGTTGAAGAAGGATAAGAAGTTTGAATGGATGGACAAATGTGAAGCGAGTTTTCATGAACTCAAGAAGAGATTGATCTCATCACTAATCTTGATCATGCCGGATATTACGAAGCCCTTTGATGTGTATTGTGACGCATCCAAGATCGGTCTCAGATGTGTGTTGATGCAAGAGGGAAAAGTAATATCTTATCTATCTCGACAACTGAATCAACATGAGCACAATTATCCTACCCATGACCTTGAACTAGCAGCCATAGTTCTAGCCTTGAAGACATGGATGCATTACCTTATGGGTAATCGTTGTGAAATTTATTCGGATCACAAGAGCCTGAAGTATATTTTCACTCAGAAGGAGCTGAATATGAGGCAAAGGAGATGGATAGAGTTACCAAGGACTATGATTTGTACATTCACTATCACCCCGGTAAAGCCAATGTGGTAGCAGAAGCCCTTAGTAGATTGTCGTGTCGCTTGAACTCCATGATTCTGAAGGAGCAACCAAGTTTGCACAAGGAGTTGGAAGATTTTAGAATGGAATTAGTAAGTGAAGGATTTTTGGCTTGGATAGAACATCAACCCACTTTGATCAGTCAGATCAAGGAGGCGTAGAAAGGAAATGCTAGTATCGACGGAATCAAGCGCCGCATCGGTACATGCAAAGTACCCGGATTCATCGAAGATGAAGAAGGAGTTTTGTGGTACAAAGGACGTATCTGTGTGCCAGCAGATTCAGAGTTGAAGCAATATATTTTGAAAGAAGCCCATGATACTCTTTATTCTATCCGCCCCGGAGGAACCAAGATGTATCAATATTTGAAGGAACAATTTTGGTGGCATAAGATGAAGAGAGAAATCGGAAGCTATATAGCCAAGTGTGATATTTTTCAGAGTGTCAAGGCGGGACATCAGAGACTCACAGGACTGTTGCAACCATTGTAGATTCCGGGATGGAAATGGGATTTAGTTGGAATGTACTTTATCACTGGTTTTCCTACATCTAGTAGGGGAAATGACTCTATTTGGGTCATAGTAGATAGACTGTCCAAAGTCGCCCATTTCTTACCAGTCAAGACCACCTACCAGAGTTCGAGGCTAGCAGAGTTGTACATTGCTAGAATCGTCAGTTTGCACAGAGTCCCCAAGAACATTGTCGTGGTATTGCCAATGAGTACGCCATGGAGGGGTCCTCATAGTGCGTGTTTAGAGACGTGGGGAAGGCGGACGGTTGACGGGTACGAGGTAACACAGCTTACCCAGGTTCAGATCCCACAATGGTGTCGGAATCCTATTCCTGCTATAAATCACTATAATGGCAATACGCCGAGTTATAGAGATAGGTTTGCTATGCGAGGTGTATGCTAATCGCTACTTGGTCGCGCCCTAAAGGCTCCCTTAGGCCCGACTTATATAGTCGCTAGGTCCTAGGGTTAGCCGGACAGGTTACAGAGTCCTACACCATCTATTACTAGTCTTGCGTGTCTTGTACTCCAAGGCTCCAGGTATGCTGGTGACTCCACCGTAGCCTCCCTTTATCCGGCATGGGCCTCCCTTCTGGATCCATCTAAGTGGGCCGCCCAGCAGGCCATGGGCCGTGCTACCAACTGAGGGCAACCCGGGTTAGAGGGATGAGAGACATGCTATGAGGATACCCATATAGCATATCCCCAACAAACATTGTATCGGATCGAGGAACTCAGTTTACCTCAAGATTTTGGAAAAAAGTCCAAGACAGATGGGAAAACGGAGCGAGTAAACCAGATTCTCGAAGTTATGTTGAGAGCGTGTGTGTTAGAATATGGATCTAAATGGGAAGATTGTCTGCCTTTCGCGGAATTTTCATACAAAAATAGTTATCAAGCTAGTTTGCAAATGGCCCCATTTGAATTCATGTATGGAAGGAAGTGTCGTACCCCTTTGAATTGGTCGTAAGTAGGAGAGAGTCAGATTTTCGGACCCGACATCCTACGAGAAGCAGAAGAGAAAGTTCACAAGATCTGTGAGCACCTTAATACCGCCCAATCCAGATAGAAGAGTTATGCCGACAAGAGACGTCGAGACCTAGCCTTCAATATCAGAGATTTTGTGTATCTCAAAGTGTCACCTTTGAAGGGAATGCAACGTTTCCAGCTCAAAGAAAAGTTATCCCCTAGATATATCGGACCTTTCAGGATTCTGAATCATCGAGGAGAAGTATCGTATCAACTGGAACTGCCAGAGGAGATGTCAGCAGTGCATAATGTGTTCCATATATCGTTACTTCGCAAATGCCTAGAAGTCCCGGAGAAGACCGAAATATTCAAGAATATTGATCACCGAACCATATTGATCAACGATGACCTGACATATCCCAAAGTACCCATCCTTATTTTGGAAGAGGCCATCAGAACCACCAAGGCCCGGAGCATCGAGTTTCTCAAGATCCAGTGGAGTAACCACACTGAAGAAGAAGCTACATGGGAGCGAGAAGACTATATTAGGACGGAGTTTCCATATCACTTTAAATCCTAGTTTTCTTTTTTCTCAAATCTCGGGACGAGTTTTTGTTTATGGAGGGAAGGTTTGTAACATCCAAAAAATATTAATCAAGGTTATCAAATTCCAATCAACCAAAATTAGGGTTAACAAAAACTTTTGTTATTTAAAATCATATGAATGCATGTGTGTATGTGATGAATGTATGAATGCATGAATAGACTTGTTTGATTGTTGTGAATAGCAAGGAATGATTTAAAGATGAAAACAACATCATCTAAATCAATTCCAAGCAGAAAAAATCAAAAGAAATTCAAAAACAAACAAAATAAGCAAAAGGGTAATTTTTGGCAATCTTGCTCACTAGACACTTTGAGTGTTTCTAGTCCAAGATTTCAAACAGAAACAAATCTATTTCTTTTCACCCCTTGATAGACCAAGTGAAAGTGAACCCAAGCCCACTTTGCAAACCCACAGAAACATTTGGCAATTTGATTCAAGTGACAATTCCAAATTGAAGCTATATCATATGGGAAGATCACCATTTCTCAAAAACCAACCAAACCAGTGCACCTTGACAAATCCAACCAACCAGAGACTACCTAGTATGTGACCATTGCACC
Source organism: Avena sativa (assembly GCA_916181665.1). Taxonomy (NCBI): domain Eukaryota; kingdom Viridiplantae; phylum Streptophyta; class Magnoliopsida; order Poales; family Poaceae; genus Avena; species Avena sativa. The sequence continues at coordinate 162,346,808 of OV702298.1, read as the reverse complement.
CACCAAGTTTCATCCAAAAATTCAAATTTAAATCTCTTGCGGCCATTTCATCAAACACCTTGTGGGAACAAATCAATTTAAACAACAAACATTATAGTGAGCGGTGTTTGTGCCAAACTTGTTCCCTCTCTAGCTCTCACTACACTCTCAGTAGATCATCTAAGTTGTTTAACCAGCTCTAGCTCACTGTGAACTCAACCATGCCATCAATGGTGACCATGGCTGAGCACACTTGCCACCCCCACTGTCGTCAGCAAGCTACAAGCCTAACTAGCTGAAGGGTTTCGCAGCATAGTAAATCAAAATTTTCTACGGAAGCGAACAGAGGGAAAGCCAAGATCTAATCTAGGAGATGAAAACAACGAGAGAGATTGGATTAGATCTTCATACCCTTGAAGATTCGCACAGCGGAACGTTCGTCGGAACGTGGGTGATGTAGTCGTACTCGCTTCTCCTCCTCGCGATCCGATCCGATCTAGCACCACAAGTGGCGGTGCCTCCATGAGATGCACACGTGCAGCACCTCGACGTCTCCTCCTTCCTCGGACCAGCAAGTAGGGTGGAGAGATATATTGGATCTACAACACGACGGCGTGGTGTATATGGTGGAGAATTTCTGCAGCAGGGCTTCGCCTACAAACAGTCGGCAGGGAGAGAGGAAGGCAGCAGGGCTACTAGGGCTTGGAGGGGAAGGTGTGTGTTGGGAGGGGGCGCACCAGCCCTCTATATATAGAGGGGGGGTGCGGCCAGCCCTTGCCCATCCTCCAAGCCTATCTCTAGTTTAAACGATTTAAACTTTCCCTTATCTAGAAACCCTATCTCTAGTTTAAACGAGTTTAAACTTATCTAGGATCGGCTGGGCCCTATGGGGCCTTGTGCCCCTGGCCCAATGCGGCCAGGACACTCCCTCATAGGCCCATGCCCCCTCCCGGAAGGTGGGACCACGTTGGCCCCCTTCCGGAAGGTTCTAGAAGCTTCCGGTACAATACCGATTAATCCGGAACAATTCCGAACTCCAAAAACTGCACTGCCTTATATGAATCTTATTCTCCGGACCACTCTGGAACCTCTCGTGATGTCCCGGATCCCATCCGAGACTCCGAACAAAAATTCATAAACTAAGTATCCAATCTATCGTAGCGTCGAGATACGTTAAGTGTGTGACCCTGCGGGTTCGAGAATATGCAGACATGATCTTCTATCAATAATCAACAGCGGGGTCTGGGCACCCATATTGACTCCCACACAATCATCGATGATCATATCGGATGAACCACGATGCCCGGATTCAATCAATCCCATATATATATTCCCTTCGTCTCGCGATATTTTACTTGCCCGAGATTCGATTGTCGGTACCGTCATACCTAGTTCAATCTCGTTCACAGCAAGTACTTTACTCGTTCCGTAATCCGATATCACTTTGTGATTAACTCCTTAACCACATGCTTGCAAGCGGTGTTGATATCGATTACCGAGTGGGCCCGAAGTATATCTCTCCGACTTGGGAGGGACAAATTCCATCTCGATACATACAACCCAAAAGATACTTTCTGATCACCTGAGAGACACCTTTATGATCACCCTCTCATAGGATGACGTTTGATGACCTCAAAGCTTTCTTCCGGTACCAGGGAGTTGCATTATCTCATGGTCTAAGGAATACAATATTTGACATAGGAAAAGCTTTGCAAAGATGAACACGATGAGACGATCTAATTGCTTTGCTTAGTCTGGGTCTATCCACCATATCATTCTCCAATGATATGATCTCATTATCAATTGACAACTCATGTCTATGGTTAGGAAACCTTAACCATCATTGATCAATGAGCTAGTCCATAGAGGCGTACCAGGGACACGGTGTTGTTCACAAACCACACAAGTATTAATGTTTCCGCTTAATACAATTCTAGCATGGAATATAAACTTTATCATGAACAAGAATTATAATAATAACATCTTTATTATTGCCTCTAGGGCATAATTCCAACAGTCTCCCACTTCCACTAGAGTCAATAATCTAGTTTACATTTGGCAACAATCTCACACCCATGGCACTGAGGTGCTGATCATGTTTTACACGTGAAAGAGGTTTAGTCAATGGATCTGCGACATTCAGATCTGTATGTACTTTGCTGATCTTCAGATCTCCATCTGCTATATAATCTCGGATTATATGAAACTTGCGGTTGATATGCTTGGTCTTTGGATGATATCTTGGTTGCTTAGCGAGTGCTATGGCGCCAGTGTTGTCACACAATATCTCCAGTGGGTCCAATGCACTTGGAACCACGCCAAGCTCAGTGATGAAGTTTCTGATCCAAACTCCTTCACTTGACGCTTCTGCAGCAGCCATGTATTCCGCTTCTACTGTAGATCCCGCGACCACGCTTTGCTTGCAGCTTCTCCAGCTCACAGCTCCTCCATTCAAAATATACACGTATCCTGTCTGAGATTTAGAATCATCCTTGTCGGTGTCGAAACTAGCATCGACGTAACCTTTTACGACGAGCTGTTCATCACCCCCATAGACCAAGAACATTTCTTTAGTCCTATTTAGGTACCTTAGGATGTTCTTCACGGCTGTCCAGTGTTCCACTCCTGGATCACTTTGATATCTGCTCGTCAAACTAAGAGCATTGGACACATCCGGTCTAGTACACAGCATGGCATACATGATGGAACCTATGGCCGAGGCATAAGGCACTTTGCTCATAGCTTCCCTATCATTTACCGTAGCTGGACACTGAGCCTTGCTCAATATCTTACCTGACAACATAGGCACTGAACCTTTCAATGCCTTATCCATTCTGAACCTTTTCAGAACTTTGTCTAGGTATGTACTCTGGCTTAAAGCTATCAGGCGTCTTTGTCTATCTCTATAGATTTTGATGCCCAATATATAAGCAGCTTCACCTAGGTCTTTCATTGAAAAACACTTGTTCAAATAATTCTTCACATTGTTAAGCATGTTGATGTCATTTCCAATAATCAATATGTCATCCACATATAGTACCAGAAACGTCACCGAGCTCCCACTCACTTTCTTGTAGATGCAAGCTTTGTAGCAATTTGGAACAAATCCAAAGCTCTTGATCACTTGATTAAAATGAAGGTTCCAACTCCGAGATGCTTGCTTCAGTCCATAAATGGAACGCTGAAGTTTGCACACTTTATCAGCATCCTTAGGATCGACAAAACCTTCGGGTTGCATCATATGCAACTCTTCATCAATGTTGCCATTGAGGAAAGCAGTCTTGACATCCATTTGCCATATTTCATAATCATGAAACGCAACAATTGCTAATAAAATCCGAATGGACTTAAACATCGCTACGGGAGAAAAAGTCTCATCGTAGTCAACACCTTGAACTTGTCGAAAACCTTTCGCAACAAGCCGTGCTTTATAGACGGTAACATTCCCATCCGCGTCCGTTTTCTTCTTGAAGATCCATTTGCACTCAATGGCCTTTCGGTCGCTAGGAGGGTCCACCAAAGTCCATACTTGGTTTTCGCTCATGGATCCCAATTCGGATTTCATGGCTTCTAGCCATTTCTCAGAGTTTGGGCTCATCATCGCTTCCTCATAGTTCGTAGGTTCACTGTCTTCTACTAACAAGACTGTCAAGACAGGGTTGCCGTACCACTCAGGAGGGGCACGCGACCTTGTCGACCTGCGACGTTCAGTAGCAGCATCGTCCGAAGCTTCATGATCCTTGTCATTAGCTTCCTCTATTGTTGGTGCAGGCGGCACTGGAACAATTTCAGGTGATGCGCTACTCTCCAATTCAAGAGAAGGTTCAATAATCTCGTCTAGCTCTACTTTCCTCCCACTCACTTCTTTCGAGAGAAACTCCTTCTCAAGAAAGGAACCGTTCTTTGCGACAAACACTTTGCCTTTGGTTCTGTGATAGAAGGTATACCCAATAGTTTCCTTAGGGTATCCTATGAAGACGCATTTCTTCGCTTTGGGTTCGAGCTTGTCGGGCATCAACTTCTTGACGTAAGCTTCGCATCCCCAAACTTTAAGAAACGACAACTTAGGTTTAGCACCAAACCACAGTTCATACGGTGTCGTCTCAACGGATTTAGATGGAGCCCTATTTAAAGTGAATGCAGCGGTTTCTAATGCATAACCCCAAAACGATAACGGCAAATCAGTAAGAGACATCATCGATCGGACCATATCTAATAGGGTTCGACTCCGGCGTTCAGACACACCATTGCGCTGTGGTGTTCCGGGTGGCGTGAGTTGTGAAACGATTCCACTTGCCTTGAGATGCGTGAGAAAATCATAACTCAAATATTCACCCCCACGATCGGATCGTAGAAACTTAATCTTTCTGTTACGATGGTTCTCGACTTCATTCTGAAATTCTTTGAACTTTTCAAACGTTTCAGATTTATGTTTCATTAAATAGATATACCCATATCTACTTAAGTCATCGGTAAAAGTGAGAAAATAGCGATATCCACCGCGCATCGAAACACTCATCGGTCCGCATACATCGGTATGTATGATTTCCAACAAGTCCGTTGCTCGCTCCATCATACCGGAGAACGGGGTTTTGATCATCTTGCCCATGAGGCATGGTTCGCATGTGTCAAATGATTCAAAATCAAGAGACTCCAAAAGTCCATCAGAATGGAGTTTCTTCATGCGCTTTACACCAATATGACCTAGACGACAGTGCCACAAATAAGTAGTATTATCACTATCTACTTTGCATCTCTTAGCCTCAATGTTATGGATGTGTGTTTCATCCCTTTCGAGATTTAGAAGAAATAAACCATTTACAAGGGGTGCATGACCATAAAAGATGTTACTCATATAAATAGAACAACCATTATTCTCCGATTTAAATGAATAACCGTCTTGCAATAAACACGATCCAGAAATAATGTTCATGCTCAACGCAGGCACATAATAACATTTATTAAGGTTTAAAACTAATCCCGAAGGTAAAACTAAGGAGAGCGTGCCGACGGCCATCACATCAACTCTTGATCTGTTGCCAATGCGCATCATCACCTCATCCCTCGCAAGCCGCCGTCTATTCCGTAGCTCCTGTTTCGAGTTACAAATATTAGCAACCGAACCGGTATCAAATACCCAGGCACTACAACGAGGGCTAGTAAGGAAAACATCAATAACATGTATCTCAAATATACCTTTGATGGTGCCAACCTTCTTGTCCGCTAAGTACTTCGGACAGTTGCACTTTCAGTGACCCTTGTCCTTGCAATAGAAGCACTCAGTGTCCGGCTTAGGTCCAGACTTGAGCTTCTTCTCAGCAGGGGCAACGCGCTTGCCGCCGCTTTTCTTGAAGGGCTTCTTTGCACCTTTACCTTTCTTAAAGGAGGGCTTGTTGACCATCAACACATGATTATCCTTCTTGATGTCCACCTCCGCAGCCTTCAGCTTTGCGAAGAGCTCGGTGATCGTATCAGTGGAACCAATCTGATTATGAGTCACTACAAAACTTTTGTAGCTGGGAGGGAGTGATTGCAGAACCCTGTCAATCTTGAGCTCCTCTGGAATCTTGCAGCCCAGTTGCTCAAGGCGTTGAGTGTAGCCCGACATCTTAATGGCGTGCTCACTAACGGAACTCCCTTCCTCCATCTTGCAGTTAAAGAACTTCTCGGAGATCTCATATCTCTCAGAACGGGCCTGAGTCTGAAACATGGTTTTCAGCTCCTCGAGAATCTCAAAGGGCCCGGGATAGTTTTCAAAATGATTTTGAAGTTCCGGTTCCATAGCAAACAACATGATGCTCTTAATCACACCATAATCATCTTTGCGCGACTGATAGACAGCTTTCTCATTAGCCGGCGCAGTTGCAGCAGGGGGGTCACCTAACGCTTTCCCAAGGACATAGTCCTTTTGTCCGCCAGACAGAATGATTCTTAGATTGCGAAACGAGTTGGTGAAGTTAGACCCATTGTTTCTAAGCTTTTCTTTCTCAGCAAAAACGTTGAAGTTGAAGTTGGACTTGGCCATGTGATCTACAGTATTTGCAAGTACAATTTAGACTATGTTCATGATAAATAGTTCAACTTAATCAAATTACTAGATGAACTCCCACTAAATTCAACATCCCTCAAGTTGTTTAGTGAACACGATACAAATTCACCACACCTAATCCGATCATCACGAGAAGAGATGTGGTTTCAATGGTGGACAACGAAGTGTCGATCATATCATTCATATGACTCATGCTTAACCTTTCGGTTCTTGTGTTCCGAGGCCATGTCTGTACATGCTAGGCTCGTCAAGTTAGACCCAAGTATTTCCGCGTGTGCAAAACTGGCTTGCACCCGTTGTATGTGAGCGTAGAGTCTATAGCACCCGATCATCACGTGATGCTTGGACACGACGAACTTTCGCAACGGTGCATACTTGGGGAGAACACAGTTTTTATCTTGATCTTTAAGTGAGGAATCATCTTATAATGCTACCGTCGCGATCTAAGCATAATAAGATACATAAAAGGATAAACATCACATGCATATAACTTTATGTGACATGGTATAGCCAATCTTCGTGCAATGATCTCCATCTTGTGCGTTCCGGCATGATCTCCATCACTCCACCATGATTGCCTCCACCATGAATAGCAACTACAACTATTGCTAACTACTTAGCGATAAAGTAAAGCTATTACATGGCGTATAAGAAGTTGACTCGCAGGTCATACACAATTATAAAGACAACCATATGGCTCCTGCCGGTTGTGTACTCATCGACATGCAAGTCATGAAACATTACAAAACATGATCATCGCATACAATATACACATCACATCTTGGGCCATACCATACCACAGAAAACACTCCCTGCAAAAACAAGTTAGACGCCTCTACTTTGTTGTTGCATGTTTTACGTGGCTTATGGGAGTAGATGCTAAGAACGATTCTTACCTACGGAAAGCCACAACGGTGATATTATGGTTGCCAAACTCCGGTGTTAATCCCATGACAACTATAGTGAGAGAAACTGACATCCACCAGCAGCATGTGTGGTACAAGCCACACGTCAAGTGCGGAGCCGGTCTCGCGAACGACGTCGCGTAAGGTTGGCCTGGACCGCTTCAATCTCACTATCCCGCGTCATAAGAAGAACACAAACAAGTGGCTTGCAACAGAAAACATCAACGCCCGCAACAACCATGTTGCGTTCTACTCGTGAATCACATCTACGCATAGATCTAGCTCTGATACCACTGAAGGGTTTTGCAGCATAGTAAATCAAAATTTTCTACGGAAGCGAACAGAGGGAAAGCCAAGATCTAATCTAGGAGATGCAAACAACGAGAGAGATTGGATTAGATCTTCATACCCTTGAAGATTCGCACAGCGGAACGTTCGTCGGAACGTGGGTGATGTAGTCGTGCTCGCTTCTCCTCCTCGCGATCCGATCCGATCTAGCACCACAAGTGGCGGTGCCTCCGTGACATGCACACGTGCAGCACCTCGACATCTCCTCCTTCCTCGGACCAGCAAGTAGGGTGGAGAGATAGATTGGATCTACAACACAACAGCGTGGTGTATATGGTGGAGAATTTCTGCAGCAGGGCTTCGCCTGCAAACAGTCGGGAGGGAGAGAGGAAGGCAGCAGGGCTACTAGGGCTTGGAGGGGAAGGTGTGTGTTGGGAGGGGGCGCACCAGCCCTCTATATATATAGGGGGGTGCGGCCAGCCCTTGCCCATCCTCCAAGCCTATCTCTAGTTTAAACGATTTAAACTTTCCCTTATCTAGAAACCCTATCTCTAGTTTAAACGAGTTTAAACTTATCTAGGATCGGCTGGGCCCTATGGGGCCTTGTGCCCCTGGCCCAATGCGGCCAGGACACTCCCTCATAGGCCCACGCCCCCTCCTGGAAGGTGGGACCATGTTGGCCCCCTTCTGGAAGGTTCTAGAAGCTTCCGGTACAATACCGATTAATCCGGAACAATTCCGAACTCCAAAAACTGCACTGCCTTATATGAATCTTATTCTCCGGACCACTCCGGAACCTCTCGTGATGTCCCGGATCCCATCCGAGACTCCGAACAAAAATTCATAAACCAAGTATCCAATCTATCCTAGCGTCGAGATACGTTAAGTGTGTGACCCTGCGGGTTCGATAATATGCAGACATGATCTTCTATCAATAATCAACAGCGGGGTCTGGGCACCCATATTGACTCCCACACATTCATCGATGATCATATCGGATGAACCACGATGCCAGGATTCAATCAATCCCATATATATATTCCCTTCGTCTCGTGATATTTTACTTGCCCGAGATTCGATCGTCGGTACCGTCATACCTAGTTCAATCTCGTTCACAGCAAGTACTTTACTCGTTCCGTAATCCGATATCACTTTGTGATTACCTCCTTAACCACATGCTTGCAAGCGGTGTTGATATCGATTACCGAGTGGGCCTGAAGTATATCTCTCCGACTTGGGAGGGACAAATTCCATCTCGATACATACAACCCAACAGATACTTTCCGATCACCTGAGAGACACCTTTATGATCACCCTCTCATAGGATGACGTTTGATGACCTCAAAGCTTTCTTCCGGTACCAGGGAGTTGCATTATCTCATGGTCTAAGGAATACAATATTTGACATAGGAAAAGCTTCGCAAAGATGAACACGATGAAACGATCTAATTGCTTTGCTTAGTTTGGGTCTATCCACCATATCATTCTCCAATGATATGATCTCATTATCAATTGACAACTCATGTCTATGGTTAGGAAACCTTAACCATCATTGATCAATGAGCTAGTCCATAGAGGCGTACTAGGGACACGGTGTTGTTCACAAACCACACAAGTATTAATGTTTCCGCTTAATACAATTCTAGCATGGAATATAAACTTTATCATGAACAAGAATTATAATAATAACATCTTTATTATTGCCTCTAGGGCATAATTCCAACACTAGCCTCGCCAACCTTGTCTAGATGGAACTCCACGGTCCATCGCCACCCCCTGTCCAATGCTCGAGCTCTGCTAGCCACTGGACCACACGGAACGTTCGTGACCATTTTCTCTGCGACCATGCCGAGAGCACACCAGAGCGCCGCGCTCGCACACTCGCACAGACCGCGCCCTGCCTTCGCCGCTCGCATACGTGATCACCACTGCCCCAGGAACCGCCCAGACATCCTCGTTCGCCGACATGCGACCTGTAGCCGCTGTGCGCCATTAAAACTTCTGTTGGAGCCACCCAGAGCTTCAACGTGTTCCGACAAATTCTCACGGCTCCATGCCTCACCATCAAGCCGTCGAGCTTCGCCAGGAGGCACCACACCGTCCCCTACCCCCAGACATACCATTAGTTCACTGTGAAACCGACCCCGATGAGCTCCACCCGCACCCTTTGGTTCCCTCGTCGCACTTTAAATAGAGGCCTTCCCCGTTCGAATTCAGCACACCATTCCACTCCCCTCTCTATCAAAACCACCCCACTTCATCGCCGGAGCAAGGCGAGCACCAGGTTGTCGGAATTCCACTCCCTTGCCGCTGTTGGAGGAGAATGGCGCTGTTGATTGGAGCCACCCCAAGAGGAGCCACCAGTACAAGGAGGATCGTCGACTTCATCGTTCTCCCCCATCACTGACCTTCACCGGAGCCCTAGTGAGCCGCCACTGACCCTTACTGGCTGCGCTAGGGTTCGTGCTCGTCACGTTCTATTCAGACATGGACGACAACCCTCAGCCATAGATCTTACTTCTAATCCTACGACCCTAATTACCCCGTACCCCTTCGCCACTCTCTGTCTCACTGACTGGTGGGGATAATCACTTAACCCACCCACGCGCGCGTTGTGCGCTGTGGGCCGGCCCAGTTAGCCCTCCTGCGCGACCCAGTAGTTTGAATTTAGGTTTATCAATTTAGTTTCAAACTTAGTCCTGGCAGTAGTTTCAAAAATCATTGCAAAGAGATTCACTAAACCAAATGGCATGAAACTAATTTTGTTAGAAATGTATTCAAATTCTTAATCCAAGCCCGTTGGATTCAAACCATTTGGAATTATAGATCACCTATAGTAAAAATAACAAGGCAGAGGCTTTTCTGTATTCAAATATTTTTCAAAATTCAACCATAAATGCTTTTGAGTTGATTCAAACTCTCAAAAATCACATTTTATAAGACCTTTATGAATATATAAAAATATCTAGGATTACTTGTAGAAATAATGGAAAAGTAATAAAAGAATGCTCCATAGGCATTTCTAGTCACTTTAATTAACTAAAATAAAAAGGTTAAACCTTATTAAATTGTGACACCACTTTAAATCACATTCCGAAGTACTGAAATGTGCAGTTCCCTTGCGACTGAGGTTTGAGCTGAGGCTACCTCGTGAAGATTGACCACCTGTGCAGTTCCCAAGATGACAGATGGTCATGGTTGGGAGGCCAAACTCATAGGAGAGGTGCCTATACTAGGGCGTGTAATTGAAAGGTTAGGATTGATTATCCGCATATTGAGTATGGTGAATTCAGGATTGTTCCTGATGGATGTATCGAATATTGTGGTGAAAGTGTACTACCTCTACAGAGTGTCAAACTATTCGAATATCCGTGTCCGCGGTTATGGACAGTTGGTGTGGCCATACTGTTCCGTCGTCAGATGTTTTCAAAATGACTTATGAAATGAATCATGACTTGACTTGACCACAACAGGGTTGTGAAAGTGAAAACTCAAGATCCCACTTAGGTGTTATAAAACTTTAAACTAGTTTTCTTTGCTTCTGAACTCAGTTAAGGTAAATCTGGCTTTTTGCAAAACAACCTAGAGCTTAGTATTCCTACTCAAAACCACTTCACTTGTTAGTCTTAGTTTGCGAGTACTTAAAGAGTACTCATGGCTTTGTCCCTGGCTATTCCCGTGGCCAGACTATGAAGAGGAATATTAGGAGGATGGACCACAGGAAGGTTACGACAACTAGTATCATCTCCCATCGTCAGCATTGCCTGTGACCATGAAGATGGAGCTTCGCCCATGCTACCGTTATTATATTATTCCGCTGCTTGATTATACTAAGACTGGATCATGAGATCCTTTATTTGTTGTAAGACCTTATGTATGGTTTATAATGGATGATGTACTGTGATATCCAATCTTTTATGTCTTGCAAAAATGGTAATCCTGGGATTGCGATGTATGGCATAACAGGCATCTGGGATTAAAAATCCGCGTGTTGACACTCTTGGGGTGGCTCCAATCGATGGTGCCCTTCTCCTCTAGCAGCGGCACGCTCCGACGAAATTCTGGCGATGTTGCGCTCACCTTGCTCCGGGAAGAAGTGGGAAGGATTAGTGAGAGGTGGGGAGTGAACTGGTGTGAAGAAAATGAGCGGGGAAGGCCGACTTTTATAGGCGAGCGAGAGAGGCCGAGCGGCTTGGGCAGTGCTCGTCGGGGTCGGGATTACAGCGAGCTACGGGCATGGCTGATGGTAGGGGATGGTGCGCGGTCTCCTGGCGATGCTCAACGGCTTGATGGCGCGGCAAGGGGCGGTGCGGTTCGGTCGGAACGTGTTGGTGCTATCAGCGGCACCGACCATGTTTTCTGACGACCCATAGGCGCTCCTGGTCACGCGGCGGCGAACGGGGATGTCTGGGAGGTTCCTGGGATGGTAGTGATCAAGTAGACGGGCGGCAAAGGCAGGGCATTGTATGTGCAAGCGTGTCGAGCGCGGCGAGCTGGCGCGCTCTGGACATGGGAGAGACAAACTCGGCGCGGGTGTTCTTGGTGGTCCACGTCTTCTCAAGGCTCGAGGGCTGGACAGAGGGTGGCGGTGGATGGTGGCGTGCTTCCTGGACATGGTGGTTAGGCGCGGCGATGGCTGGTTCTAGCTTGCCATTGTCGGCTGGCCGGGGTTGGCTCGGGCATGCACGGTATGGTGCATTGGTAGGGGTCTAGGTTGGTTCAATGCACTGGTTGGAACTGGGGGAGACATGAATGATCAATGGGGAACAAGGTTTGGGGTGATCACTGCTCATAACAGTGAAGTTTGGCAAAATTTGTTTTCTGTCTCCAAGTGTTTGATGAAATGGCCAAAAGAAATTCATATTTGAATTTTTGGATGAAACTTGGTGAGTGTACTAGGAACATACCAGGGAGTATTTGGTTGATTGGATTTGTCAAGGTGAACTGGTTTGGTTGGGTTTTGAGAAATGGTGATCTTACCATATGAATTAGATTCAATTTTCAAATGTCATTTGAATAGGGTTGCCAAATGTTTCTGTGGGTTTGCAAGGTGGTCTTGGGTTAACTTTCACTTGGTCTAGCAAGGGTTGAAAAGAATTGGATTTTTTTCTGTTATAAATCTTGGAATAGAAACACTCAAAGTGGTCCAGTGAGCAAGATTGGCAAAAATGACCATTTTCTTATTTTGTTTGTTTTTGAATTTCTCTTAATTTGGTTCTGCTTGGAAATGATTTAGATGATGTTATTTTCATCTTTAAACCAATCCTTGCCATTCAGAACAACCAATCAAGTCCATTCAAGCATTCATGCATTTATCATATACACACATGCATTCATATGGATTTTAATTCACAAAAGTTTTTGTTAACCCTAATTTGGGTGAATGGAATTGATAACCTTGATTAATATTTTTGGGACGTTACACCTTGACTAGTGAGTGAAGGACACGACGTATCCTAATAGTTGGACCACCACACTTGGCGTTTTCTCATGTCAGTAATTTGATCATACCGACCTATGTGGTATGGCAAAAAATTATCTAAGTTGTGGTTGAACCTTGATACTTGAGTTGAATAATGTATGCCACTACTTCTGTGGATTAGTGTTTTGTTGGATGTATTGTTTTTTTAACTTTTACATCTATTGCTACTTGATGTTTTCACTAGACTTGTGTTATCTCTAATTTTTCTCCATCCTATGCAAAAGATGCCATGTTTCATCTATAGCACTGCCGAGGAATTCAAGGGAACCCGCTTTGGGACTCGCATTTTGGAGCTCGTCAATGTGCTCGCTCTTACAATCCCTACCATCAAGGGACTTCAGCTCAGGAAGTTTCAAAGGAAGGACTTGTGGGGATTCAGAGTTACCTAGCCAGGACGCCAGACAGAGCCTCCAACTGAGGAAATTACCTTCAAGATACTCCACGATGACTTAGAGAGAGGCCTCGATGTCGCCATGCAAGAGCTGATAGGACGCCTATGTGGACTTCACTCTGCTGAGATCATGAACCACTACTTCCATTTCTTTAGGAGAAGCGATGAGGACATAGAGCCTATTGTGTTGGATGAGGCCACTAAGGAGACCATCAAGCCTGTGCGACACTACCTCCAGGAATTAGAGAGCCTCATTAGGAACCTTGATACTAATAGGACTAATGTGATGCTTAGAAATGATGAGCTATGTGTCCAACTTAAGGAGAAGGACAAGGCCTTCCAGGAGCAAGAGAAGCGAATCAAGGAGATGGATAAGAAGTTTGAAGGGCAAGAGAAGAAATTCAAGAGCAAAGAGAAGAGGATCCAAGAGAGGAACAAGAAGATTAGAGATTTGGAGACTGAGTTGGAGCTTGAGGACATTGAGCTAGACGCGGATCACGAGGTGATAGAGAGGTCGCGCACACAGAAGAGAGAGTTATAGGCGAAGATTGATGCTCTGTCTACAAGCTTGGAGGAATACAAGGTAGGATTCGCCGCAGCAGGACTTGCGTTACTGGAGGAGGAAGTTGACATGGAGGAGTACTGATGTCCATTTATCTTATCATTTTATTATTGAGTCGCATTGATCATGCCAACTTGTGGATGACTATGCTAGTATGTTATTTATCTTTGCAAACTTGTTGATAGTGTTGCTTGAACCATAAAGTTTATCATGTGCTTGATTGTTTGTTGATTGTTGTTATATGTTGTAATGTGCATATTAGGATCTATGGGGTTATTTACCATTACTTATCCTTATTGACACTGTAGATGCCTCCTCGTCGTGCTAATAACAACAATAAAAACAATGGCAATGAGATGAAACAGTTGATGACCGCACAAACACAGTTGTTGAATATGATGACTCAGTTTAGGGCAAACCAGAACCAGAATCAAAACAACAACAACAATAATAATAACAATAACAACTACTAGAACAACCCACCAGCTCTTGATATTCTCACGAGGTTTCTAAGGTTGAGACCTGATAAGTTTTCTGGTACAACTGATCCCATGGTAGCAAATTATTGGCTACGTTCCGTGAACAAGGACTTGGTCACAATTGGTTGCAATGATGCTGAGAAAGTTAGATTTGCATCTCACTTACTGAAAGGACCAACAGCTACTTGGTGGGATAACTTTCAAGTTACTCATCTATTGAAGAAGTGACTTGGGCAATGTTTGAGGATGGATTCCACACTACACACATCTCTTCTGGAGTAATGGGGTTGAAGAAAAAGGAATTCCACAACCTTAAACAACGCCATCGCAGAATTTCCGAGTATATTGAAGAGATCAACAATCTATCACGCTATGCACCGGATGATGTTGACATTGACGCAAAGAGGAAGGAGAAATTTCTTGAAGGGTTGAATGATGAAATGTCCATGCAACTATATGTTTCTTATGTTCCAACCAATCAATCTCTGTGTGATAAAGTTACTATCTTAGAGAGCAAGATGAAGCAAGTTGAGAATAGGAAGAGGAAACACCATTTTGATAAGCATGGATCAGGATCACCTCACAAGCGTTCTTATGGTGAAGCTAGTGGAAGTTCTGGATCCCACAAGCATGGTAATCATAACAAACACCATAATAATAACCACCATGATAGCAATAATCACCGTGGACACAAAAATGGTGGATACCGAAACAACAAAAGTGGATACAAGAATCACCATAATGGACATGGCAATGGGAATCAGCTAGCAAAGAGAGACATCAATCAGGTTGAATGTTTCAAGTGTAAGAAAAAAGGGCACTATGCCAATGAATGCCCAGAAAAGAAGACTGATGGGGCTAACAAGCCAAATCCTTTTCAAAAAGGTCATGTGAATCATATCAATGTGGAGGAAATCCAAGAAGAGTCTGATGCTATGATTGGTAAGTTAAAGATTTATTCCTTTCCAGAACTTATCCTTTTTTATACTGGCACATCGCATTCATTCAATTCAAGAGAATTTGTAGACAAAAATAAACTTCCAACTGAAACTATCGAATGTCCTATTAAGATAAGCTCCCCAGGTGGAGAGATGATAGTAAATTTTGGATGTCGTGAACTAGTCCTAGAAATTAGAAAGAACATGTTTCTAGTCAATCTAATAATCCTAGAATCCCAAGGGTTGGATGTAATATTAGGCATGGACTGGATGACTCGTTATGAAGGAATGATAAACTGTGTCAGATGAACTGTTACACTCACAACCCCAGAAAAGAAACGGATTAGGTTCAAGTCTAACTTTGAACCCAAGGGGAGTAAGCTAAATTGGGGTCAGCCTAGACAGTCTACCAGTAGTGAAGGAGTACCCTGATGTGTTTCCAGAAGAATTACCTGGCATGCCACCAGATAGGGATGTGGAATTTCGGATAGACTTACTGCTAGGAACTGGACCCATAGAAAGAGACCTTACAAGATGTTAGTGGATTAATTAAAAGAACTCAAGAAACAGCTTGGAGAACAGTTGAAGAAGGGATTTATCCAACCGAGTTCTTCGTCTTGGAGTGCACCAGTTTTGTTCATTGAGAATAAAGACAAAAGTCAGAGGCTATGCATAGATTATTGATCACTTAACGAAGTGACCATAAAGAACAAATATCCCCTACCAAAAATTAATGATCTCTTTGATCAGCTAGAAGGATCTCGTGTGTTATCAAAAATTGATCTTCGATCAAGTTACTTTCAACTAAAGGTTAGAGAACAAGATATACCAAAGACTATTTTTACCACTAGATATTGATTGTATGGGTATACAGTGATGCTGTTTGGACTAACTAATGCAGCAGCTTATTTCATGAACATGATGAACAAGGCGTTCATGGAGTTTCTTGACAAGTTTGTTGTGGTATTCGTCGATGATATATTGATTTATTCCAAGAGCAATGAGGAACATGAAGGACATATGCGCTTGATTATAGAGAAACTCAGTGAACACAAGTTGTATGCCAAGTTCAGTAAATGTGAATTTTGGCTGAATGAAGTTGGATTTCTTGGACATGTTGTGTCTGGGAATAGTATAGCTATTGATCCAGCAAAGGTAGCAGCTGTAACAGAATGGGAACCTCCTAATATAGTTAAAGAGGTCCGTAGTTTCCTGTGCTTGGTAGGATACTATAGAAGGTTCATCGAGAATTTCTCCATATTAGCAAAGATGATGACTGATCTACTAAAGAAAGAGAAGAAGTTTGAAAGGACTGAAGCATGTGAAACCAGTTTTCAAGAGTTGAAGAATAGATTAGTGTCAGCACCAGTGTTATGCTTGCCAGATCTAGAGAAAGATTTTCAAGTTTATTGTGATGCATCTCACCAAGGACTGGGTGGTGTGTTAATGCAAGAAGGAAAAGTGGTAGCATATGCCTCGAGACAACTCAAGAATCACGAAGTAAACTATCCTATGCATGACTTAGAGTTGGCCTCTGTTGTACATGCACTAAAGACATGGAGACATTATCTTATGGGAAAGTGATGTGAAATGTTCACCGGTCACAAGAGTCTGAAATACATTTTCACACAGAAAGAACTCAACATGAGACAAATAAGATGACTAGAACTTATCAAGGATTACGACTTAAGTTTGCAATACCATCCCGGGAAAGCAAATGTCGTAGTCGATGTATTAAGCCGCAAGGTTTATGTGAATGGCCTCACAAAAGGGGAATTGTCATAAGAATTAAGTGCTCAATTTAAAGAGCTAAGATTAGAGATAGTGCCTAAAGGATATCTTATGTCCTTGGAAGTACAACCAACAGTATTGGATAAAATCATAGAAGCTCAAAAGTTGGACAAGGAAATAGAGGAAATTAAGAGTAAAATTGGTAAAGGAAAGGCAAAGGGATTCCATGAAAATGAACAAGGAACCTTAGTATGGGAAACGTATCTGCATTCCACATGATCCAGAACTTTGGAAATTGATCCCGCAAGAAGCACATAATTCACCATACTCGATTCATCCTGGCAACACTAAGATGTACATGGATGTGAAGGAGAGATTTTGGTGGAATAATTTAAAGAAATATATTGCAGAACACATTGCCTTGTGCGACGTGTGTAACTGAGTAAAAGTGGAGCATCAGAAACCGGCAGGGTTATTACAACCACTGCCAATACATTATTGGAGGTGGGATAAAATTGTTATGGATTTTATCATAGGACTACCCAGGAATAGATCTGGATACGATTCTATATGGGTTGTTTTGGATCGCTTGACAAAAGTGGTTCATTTCATACCCGTAAAGACCACCTATACAAGTGCTAAGTTAGCCAAGATTTACATGAACAGAATTGTGTGTTTATATGGAGTACCCAAGAGTATTGTTTCGGATAGAGGAACTCAGTTCACTTTGCACTTTTGGCGACAACTGCATGAGTCATTGGGAACTAGGCTAGAATTCAACAATGCGTTTCATCCATAGACTCATGGATACATAGAAAGGACCAATCATATTTTGGAAGATATGTTGAGAGCTTGTGCACTAGACTATGGATCTAGTTGGGACGAAAGTCTGCCATACGCGGAGTTTTCTTACAATAATAGCTATCAATCAATCATAGAGATGGCTCCGTTTGAATTCCTTTATGGAAGGAAGTGTACTACACCATTATTGTGGAATGGAGTAGGAGAAAGAAACTTGTTCGGACCGGACCTAATCAAGGAAGCTGGAGAGAAAGTTAGGATGGTAAAGGATAGACTAAAGATATCCCAATCACAACAAAAGAGCCATGCAGATCCAAAACGTAGAGAGGTCACCTATGAGATAGGTGATAGAGCTTATCTCAGAGTCTCACCACTTCGTGGTGTGAAGAGATTTGGAGTCCGAGGGAAATTGGCACCTCGTTATGTAGGACCATTAAAGATTTTGAGCCGCAAAGGAGAAGTGACATATGAGCTAGAATTACCAGAACCTCTTTCAGTAGTTCATAGTGTGTTCCATGTAAGCCAGTTGAAAAAGTGTCACCTAGAGATGGAAGAAACTTCGTTAAAAGACACTATACCATTAGAAGAAGTTTAGTTAGAGAATGATCTCACTTATGAAGAGAAACCTATCAAGATTCTAGAGACAGCAAAAAGAGTCACTCGTACTAAGACAATCAAGTTATGTAAAGTATAGTGGAACCATTACACTGAGGAGGAAGCAACTTGGGAAAGGGAAGATGATCTTTGGAAATATCACCCTCACCTATTTGCTAGCCAACCCGAATCTCGAGGGCGAGATTCACCTTAAGGGGGTTATATTTGTAACATCCCAAATTTTCATTAAACCAAACATCATCATGGCATTCATATTAAAGGTGTGGAGCTTGTGTTTTTATTTTATTTTACCTAAATTTTTTTTTAGAGGTTGATGTTTTAAAAAAATTGAACACTAGGTTAACCCCTCAAAAATTTGGTGAAGTTTTGAATTTATTTGAAACCATTTACTAGTTCAAATCTTTAATAGAAAAAAAAAGAAACAAAAAAAGAAAAGGAATTAGAAGGAAAAATAAACCTACCAGCTAACCGATTCGGCCTAGCAACCCAGCCCAGTTCATCACACCCGGCACCCCCTCCCTCCCTCCACCCCCGCCAATTCTTTTCTCAACTCTCTCCCCGCGCCCACCCGCTGACGAGATGGCCACACCGCCACGTCGTCGTCGTCTTCAATCATGTAGATTGATCCTGCTCCCCCCTCGAACGTTTGTACCGCGATTCAATTCGCGTATATTCACGATTTTAACAGCGCAATCACCCCACCCGAACCCTGCTACTTAAACCCCACTCGCCCCTCTCCATTTCCCCTCAAACTACACCTCCAGAGATCCCGAGGCTCCTCAAATTCCAGCTCGAAACTACCACCATCCTGACATACTCCGATGCTGATTCCGATGAGGTCTGGCCACCACTCGCTCTTTGCCTTGTACTATCGTGTTTTTCGTCTTCGGGCGCACCAGCTAACTCCCTCCATTTGTTTTATTATGCCCTATAGGCTCGGCTTTGTCTTTGTTTGTGAAGCACCGACGGCGGACGAACTCCGGCGAGGAATTAGAGGACAACCCAAGCGCCCCTTCAATAGCCACGATCAACACTGCGACCATATCAACCCTGCGACCTCGGTAACACTCTGCATCCACCGCCTTACCCCTTAGAACCACCGAAGCGCCGCCACCCAGTTCATGGAAGATCATCGGGATCCATTGGATCTAGATCCTAGGGTTAGGATTAGAATCTGCGACAAAGAGGTATCGACCGATCTGGCCCGTACGATTTCATTTAGATCCAACGGTGCACACTGTTGATCCGACCGAAGCGGTACCGACCAGTAGATGTGCGCCATGTGTCTACGTTTTCTGTTAAATCCAAAAATTAGTTTAATTAGATGGCTGAACTTATAATTTCCATAACTTTTGATCCACAAATCAAAAAAATACAAATTTTGTGTCTATGGATTCAGGAAAAATGTGAAATTTATTACTATGGCATTATATTGTTCTATAGCTTCTGTAAAATTTGAGTTTTAGGCAGAGACATTTTTAGGGCTATTTTCACTATAAAAATTATTGTATAAATTATTTTTAGGTGGATCTTGTGTTCTTATGCATTTAGAAGATGTACTATATCTTCTGTACTGTATAATTTGGTTTTAAAAGTGTGGCATTCATATTATTGCATAATTGCATGCATCCATATTATTTTTGAGTGCCTATATTGAGTTGTATATTTTGTTGTTTGACTATGATGTGTAGATTGTGTGGATTGTGAAGTTTGTTGCTGTGAGGATTGAGCCTACTCTCCTAATTACCAAGGCAAGTGATATTTCATCATATGTCCTATTATTTTATATATTGCATTAGTGTTAGTTTAGTAGGACTTTGCATGGTAGTTTATATTGCTATGCTATGGTAATCCTATAGATTATACCTTGGTAGTATTTTCGTAAGTTAGGAGACATCGTATGCTAGAATGCTTAGCCTTGCTATTAGAATTCGTGGGTGGAAATTCATATTATGATGGTATGGAAAGTTTATTTACTTATTATGTTTGACTAAGGAAATAACCAATGTTAATGAAACACCTGGGTGGAATTGGGACATGTATGGATTATGTTTAGTGGTTACTCAGGGCCCATGTCTATGGTTTACCCTGGTTTACTCAGAGATTGGAGACATTCTTGTCGTGAAGCTTCCCGTGCAACCACATGGAATATGGGCTCTGCCTTGACCAACTAAGTTGTGAGAACTCAGCCAGACGGACAGTGGGTGGTACAGTTGATAGGATAGAACGCGTCCGTGGTGGTCTGAGGGATTGCTCCTGAAAAGTCTTGTCTATATGTTTGTCGAGTCTTGTGGGGAAAGTGCACCACCTCTCAAGAGGGTAAAACTAAGCACTTAGGTGTGTCCACAATTATGGACAGCTTCTGAGCGTCAAGACATTGAAACAGTTCAAGAATCTCTTCATCCCAATTTCTCTAAGTTAAAATTGTGGATGAACAAGGGTAGAGGTTCACTAATGTCTATTGGTGGTACCTTAGTGTTTTGTAAAAGCAAAACTTAGTATTTTCAAACTAATAGGATAAAACTTGCTTTTAGCAAAGTCAGCTAGATCTACACTTAGCCATATTCATGTAGTTGTTAGGTTCTACTATACAACTATGGTATCACTTGCCAATACAATTCAAACTGTATTGACCCTTTGTGGCTATAACTTATCATGTTGCAGGTTACTCTGATGGTGAGTAGGGTCACGGGTCTACACTCGACATGTTTGCCTGTGGCGCATGAAGATGAAGACTATATGCTATGTACTGAGTTGTAAGAATTATTATATTCCTGGATTTGCGATGTAATAAAGACCTTTGTTTCTGTGTACTTCATCTTAAACTGTGGGTGCTAGCAATTCGATCCAGGGACTAGCACTGCAATCACAAGGATCTCCACCTTATTGGGTGAGATGTTACATTGCTGTAGTCATTGGAATCCGTTTACCACCTTAAGCTTAGTTATAATTGAGATAATAAAACTATAGAATTCTGTTTAATTACTTTACAAACTGGTATCGTATTGTTTTGAAGTGTTAATCTAAAGTTTAAAAGTACTATTGCAAACTTTCAGTAAGTTCCGGTTACTCTGTCATGTCTAATAATTGGTATTAAATCAGGAGTAACAATTCCAGTGTTAGTATATAAGTATCATGTTTGTCTCCATGATTCTTGATATTCAAAAGATTGTTTTAATATCAAGGTTATCTAGAAACTGAAAGAATTGTTTCAGAAACCATCATTTGTGGAAGATATTATGATATATAAAATGATGTTTTGGTTGCAACATGATAGTGTCACATCCCAAAATTTTGCATATTTTGAAATGTGAAAAATAAAAAACCAAAAGAAATAAATGATGAAATTTAGGGGGAAAAGAAACTTTTTGTTTCTAAGTGGAAACATCAAAAACTTACTTGAACAAAAAATTTGAACGAGAAAGCAACAAACAAATTTCAAACATATCAAATGCATCCATGCATGGAATGTATCTTGATGTTGAGCACATGGAAAAGTTAAACCAAAACCCAAAACCTAATAAGAGCAATCATCATCAAGATCACTCCAAGACTATGGCTTTGTTCCATATAAAAATTTAGCAACAAAATTCCTAAATAATAAATAATGATAAACACCAATATTACAAAACCATGGGAATTATTTCACTCTATTTGAAGCCATGGATAAAAACTTATGATTTTTATAAGAAAAAAAGAAATGATTCCAAGGCTAATAAAGCTCATAGCTAAAATCAATACTTAATTGTGGACAAAGTAATTCTAAAGGATATAAAAAGATAAATAATTATTCAATAAAATTATACAAATTGGAATAACCATTTTTGGAGCTATAAATAAAAAGATATGAATTATATAAGACAAAGAAAGAAAGAAATAAATAAGAATTATTGCCAAGACAATTTAAACCATGGCTAAAATCCATTAGTGAATGGAATAAAAATATGTTTAAATAATATAAAAGGATAAAAGTTTATTTAAATAAAATTATATGGGCTATGAACCATATTCAAATTTTATTTAAATAAAAGCCAATGTGCCTCACTTAATTCTAAATGAATATTAATTTACAAAATTATATTGAAAACCAGTAGTTGGACTAAATAACCAACTTATATTTTTAATAAAAGCATCTGAAAAGTTTTGGTGAAGTTATGAAATCGAATTTAGGTTTAAATCTTTGGATTTGAATAAAAATAGAAATAGAAATAGAAATAGAAAAATAAAAGGAATAAAAAAACCCTACCAACTAAACTAATTAGGCCCAGCAACCTCGGCCCAACCAGCCCACCCAGCCACTTCCTCCTCCCTCTCTTCTTCTCTTTCTCCCCGCGCACACCCCGCACCCATTCACTGACCGGCTGACCCCACTGGCCACATCACCCTCATTGTCAACCCCGCGCACAGGACCCGCTCCTCCCCTCTGCCGATACTGGTCGATTTACTCCGAGTAAATCCTCTTTACTGCGAGCTTAATTCCCTCCCTCCATTCCCTCTTCCTAATCCCCACTCCCTCCTCTTTGTTTCCCCTTAAGCAGCACCACTAGAGAGCCCCCAGGTTGTCCTGATTCGAGATCGCACCC
The DNA here is from genome assembly GCA_916181665.1 of Avena sativa. Lineage (NCBI taxonomy): Eukaryota > Viridiplantae > Streptophyta > Magnoliopsida > Poales > Poaceae > Avena > Avena sativa. Next base: position 162,324,005 of record OV702298.1, on the reverse strand, counting down.
CGGTGTCCCCGATAAGCTCTAACGCCGATTCCGATGAACCTCAACCACCCCCTCGCTTATGGTTTGTTCTGTCGCATCCTCTGTCCCTGCACTCATGAACTGATACTTTTTGTTTTTTCCAAGGCTCTCTATAGGCTCACCTTCGTCCACCTCTGCATGAACCCGACAACAAGATCAACTCCGACAAAAGATTGCAGTTGTATCCGTGTTTCCCGCCCTCTCTCGTGACCTCCACTACATCCACATCATCACTGAGACCTTGGTAATTCTCTGTGCCCCTCCCTTAACCCCCTAGCGCCACCAAACCAGCGTTGCCCAACGTGTCGGCACCGTAGCTCGCCAGTAGCGCCGCCCATCTTTGGCCAAGCACTCGGGTCCGTCAGATGCGCATCCTAGGGCTAGGATTAGAAGATTAGGCGAAGGGGTATCGTTTGATCTGAGCCACGTGTTTTCAATTAGATCTAACTATTGGAATTATGCCCTAGAGGCAATAATAAAGATGTTATTATTATAATTCTTGTTCATGATAAAGTTTATATTCCATGCTAGAATTGTATTAAGCGGAAACTTAATACTTGTGTGGTTTGTGAACAACACCGTGTCCCTAGTCCGCCTCTATGGACTAGCTCATTGCTCAATGATGGTTAAGGTTTCCTAACCATAGACATGAGTTGTCAATTGATAATGAGATCATATCATTGGGAGAATGATATGGTGGACAAACCCAAACTAAGCAAAGCTATTAGATCGTTTCATCATGTTCGTCTTTGCGAAGCTTTTCTCATGTCAAATATTGTATTCCTTAGACCATGAGATAATACAACTCCCTGGTACCGGAATAAAGCTTTGAGGTCATCAAACGTCATCCTATGAGAGGGTGATCATAAAGGTGTCTCTCAGGTGATCGGAAAGTATCTATTGGGTTGTATGTATCGAGATGGGATTTGTCCCTCCCAAGTCGGAGAGATATGCTTCGGGCCCACTCGGTAATCGATATCAACACCGCTTGCAAGCATGTGGTTAAGGAGTTAATCACAAAGTGATATCGGATTACGAAACGAGTAAAGTACTTGCTGTGAACGAGATTGAACTAGGTATGACGATACCGACGATCGAATCTCGGGCAAGTAAAATATCGCGAGACGAAGGGAATATATATATGGGATTGATTGAATCCTGGCATCGTGGTTCATCCGATATGATCATCGATGAATGTGTGGGAGTCAATATGGGTGCCCAGACCCCGCTGTTGATTATTGATAGAAGATCATGTCTGCATATTCTCGAACCCGCAGGGTCACACACTTAACGTGTCTTGACGCTAGGATAGATTGGATAATTGGTTTATGAATTTTTGTTCGGAGTCTCGGATGGGATCCGGGATATCACGAGAGGTTCCGGAATGGTCCGGAGAATAAGATTCATATAAGGCAGTGCAGTTTTTGGAGTTCGGAATTGTTCCGGATTAATCGGTATTGTACCGGAAGCTTCTAGAACCTTCCGGAAGGGGGCCAACGTGGTCCCACCTTCCGGGAGGGGGCATGGGCCTATGAGGGAGTGTCCTGGCCGCATTGGGCCAGGGGCACAAGGCCCCATAGGGCCCAGCCGATTCTAGATAAGTTTAAACTCGTTTAAACTAGAGATAGAATTTCTAGATAAGGGAGAGTTTAAATCGTTTAAACTAGAGATAGGCTTGGAGGAGAGGCAAGGGCTGGCCGCACCCCCCCTCTATATATAGAGGGCTGGTGTGCCCCCTTCCCCCTACACACACATCTCCCTCCAAGCCCTAGTAGCCCTGCTGCCTTCCTCTCTCCCTCCCGACTGTTTGCAGGCGAAGCCCTGCTGCAGAAATTCTCCACCAAATACACCACGCCGTCGTGTTGTAGATCCAATCCATCTCTCCACCATACTTGCTGGTCCAAGGAAGGAGGAGACGTCGAGGTGCTGCACGTGTGCATCTCACGGAGGCACCGCCACTTGTGGTGCTAGATCGGATCGGATCGCGAGGAGGAGAAGCGAGTACGACTACATCACCCACGTTCCGACGAACGTTCCGCTGTGCGAATCTTCAAGGGTATGAAGATCTAATCCAATCTCTCTCGTTGTTTGCATCTCCTAGATTAGATCTTGGCTTTCCCTCTGTTCGCTTCCGTAGAAAATTTTGATTTACTATGCTGCGAAACCCTTCAGTGGTATCAGAGCTAGATCTATGCGTAGATGTGATTCACGAGTAGAACGCAACATGGTTGTTGCGGGCGTTGATGTTTTCTGTTGCAAGCCTCTTGTTTGTGTTCTTCTTATGACGCGGGATAGTGAGATTGAAGCGGTCCAGGCCAACCTTACGCGACGTCGTTCGCGAGACCGGCTCCGCACTTGACGTGTGGCTTGTACCACACATGCGGCTGGTGGATGTCAGTTTCTCTCACTATAGTTGTCATGGGATTAACACCGGAGTTTGGCAACCATAATATCACTGTTGTGGCTTTCCGTAGGTAAGAATCGTTCTTAGCATCTACTCCCATAAGCCACGTAAAACATGCAACAACAAAGTAGAGGCGTCTAACTTGTTTTTGCAGGGAGTGTTTTCTGTGATATGGTATGGCCCAAGATGTGATGTGTATATTGTATGCGATGATCATGTTTTGTAATGTTTCACGACTTGCATGTCCATGAGTACACAACCGGCAGGAGCCATATGGTTGTCTTTATAATTGTGTATGACCTGCGAGTCAACTTCTTATACGCCATGTAATAGCTTTACTTTATCGCTAAGTAGTTAGCAATAGTTGTAGTTGCTATTCGTGGTGGAGGCAATCATGGTGGAGTGATGGAGATCATGCCGGAAGGCACAAGATGGAGATCATTGCGCGAAGATTGGCTATACCATGTCACATAAAGTTATATGCATGTGATGTTTATCCTTTTATGTATCTTATTATGCTTAGATCGCGACGGTAGCATTATAAGATGATTCCTCACTTAAAGATCAAGATAAAAACTGTGTTCTCCCCAAAGTATGCACCGTTGCGAAAGTTCGTCGTGTCCAAGCATCACGTGATGATCGGGTGCTATAGACTCTACGCTCACATACAACGGGTGCAAGCCAGTTTTGCACACGCGGAAATACTTGGGTCTAACTTGACGAGCCTAGCATGTACAGACATGGCCTCGGAACACAAGAACCGAAAGGTTAAGCATGAGTCATATGAATGATATGATAGACACTTCGTTGTCCACCATTGAAACCACATCTCTTCTCGTGATGATCGGATTAGGTGTGGTGAATTTGGATCGTGTTCACTAAACAACTTGAGGGATGTTGAATTTAGTGGGAGTTCATCTAGTAATTTGATTAAGTTGAACTATTTATCATGAACATAGTCTAAATTGTACTTGCAAATACTGTAGATCACATGGCCAAGTCCAACTTCAACGTTTTTGCTGAGAAAGAAAAGCTTAGAAACAATGGGTCTAACTTCACCAACTGGTTCCGCAATCTAAGAATCATTCTGTCTGGCGGACAAAAGGACTATGTCCTTGGGAAAGCGTTAGGTGACCCCCCTGCTGCAACTGCGCCGGCTGATGAGAAAGCTGTCTGTCAGTCGCGCAAAGATGATTATGGTGTGATTAAGAGCACCATGTTGTTTGCTATGGAACCGTAACTTCAAAATCGTTTTGAAAACTATCCCGGGCCCTTTGAGATTCTCGAGGAGCTGAAAACCATGTTTCAGACTCAGGCCCGTTCTGAGAGATATGAGATCTCCGAGAAGTTCTTTAACTGCAAGATGGAGGAAGGGAGTTCCGTTAGTGAGCACGCCATTAAGATGTCGGGCTACACTCAACGCCTTGAGCAACTGGACTGCAAGATTCCAGAGGAGCTCAAGATTGACAGGGTTCTGCAATCACTCCCTCCCAGCTACAAAAGTTTTGTAGTGACTCATAATCAGATTGGTTCCACTGATACGATCACCGAGCTCTTCGCAAAGCTGAAGGCTGCGGAGGTGGACATCAAGAAGGATAATCATGTGTTGATGGTCAACAAGCCCTCCTTTAAGAAAGGTAAAGGTGCAAAGAAGCCCTTCAAGAAAAGCGGCGGCAAGCGCGTTGCCCCTGCTGAGAAGAAGCTCAAGTCTGGACCTAAGCCGGACACTGAGTGCTTCTATTGCAAGGACAAGGGTCACTGGAAGCGCAACTGTCCGAAGTACTTAGCGGACAAGAAGGCTGGCACCATCAAAGGTATATTTGATATACATGTTATTGATGTTTTCCTTACTAGCCCTTGTTGTAGTGCCAGGGTATTTGATACTGGTTCAGTTGCTAATATTTGTAACTCGAAACAGGAGCTACGGAATAGACGACGGCTTGCGAGGGATGAGGTGACGATGCGCGTTGGCAACGGATCAAGAGTTGATGTGATGGCCGTCGGCACGCTCTCCTTAGTTTTACCTTCGGGATTAGTTTTAAACCTTAATAAATGTTATTATGTGCCTGCGTTGAGCATGAACATTATTTCTGGATCGTGTTTATTGCAAGACGGTTATTCATTTAAATCGAAGAATAATGGTTGTTCTATTTATATGAGTAACATCTTTTATGGTCATGCACCTCTTGTGAATGGTTTATTTCTTCTAAATCTCGAAAGGGATGAAACACACATCCATAACATTGAGGCTAAGAGATGCAAAGTAGATAGTGATAATACTACTTATTTGTGGCACTGTCGTCTAGGTCATATTGGTGTAAAGCGCATGAAGAAACTCCATTCTGATGGACTTTTGGAGTCTCTTGATTTTGAATCATTTGACACATGCGAACCATGCCTCATGGGCAAGATGATCAAAACCCCGTTCTCCGGTATGATGGAGCGAGCAACGGACTTGTGGAAATCATTCATACCGATGTATGCGGACCGATGAGTGTTTCGACGCGTGGTGGATATATCTATTTTCTCACTTTTACCGATGACTTAAGTAGATATGGGTATATCTATTTAATGAAACATAAATCTGAAACGTTTGAAAAGTTCAAAGAATTTCAGAATGAAGTGGAGAACCATCGTAACAGAAAGATTAAGTTTCTACGATCCGATCGTGGGGGCGAATATTTAAGTTATGATTTTCTCACGCATCTCAAAGCAAGTGGAATCGTTTCACAACTCACGCCACCCGGAACACCACAGCGCAATGGTGTGTCTGAACGCCGGAATCGAACCCTATTAGATATGGTTCGATCGATGATGTCTCTTACTGATTTGCCGTTATCATTTTGGGGTTATGCATTAGAAACCGCTGCATTCACTTTAAATAGGGCTCCATCTAAATCCGTTGAGACGACACCGTATGAACTGTGGTTTGGTGCTAAACCTAAGTTGTCGTTTCTTAAAGTTTGGGGATGCGAAGCTTATGTCAAGAAGTTGATGCCGGACAAGCTCGAACCCAAAGCGGAGAAATGCGTCTTCATAGGATACCCTAAGGAAACTATTGGGTATACCTTCTATCACAGAACCGAAGGCAAAGTGTTTGTCGCAAAGAACGGTTCCTTTCTTGAGAAGGAGTTTCTCTCGAAAGAAGTGAGTTGGAGGAAAGTAGAGCTAGACGAGGTTGTTGAACCTTCTCTTGAATTGGAGAGTAGCGCAGCACCTGAAATTGTTCCAGTGCCGCCTGCACCAACAATAGAGGAAGCTAATGACAAGGATCACGAAGCTTCGGACGATGCTGCTACTGAACGTCGCAGGTCGACAAGGTCGCGTGCCCCTCCTGAGTGGTATGGTAACCCTGTCTTGACTGTCTTGTTAGTAGAAGACAGCGAACCTACGAACTATGAGGAAGCGATGATGAGCCCAGACTCTGAGAAATGGCTAGAAGCCATGAAATCCGAATTGGGATCCATGAGCGAAAACCAAGTATGGACTTTGGTGGACCCTCCTAGCGACCGAAAGGCCGTTGAGTGCAAATGGATCTTCAAGAAGAAAACGGACGCGGATGGTAATGTTACCGTCTATAAAGCACGGCTTGTTGCGAAAGGTTTTCGACAAGTTCAAGGTGTTGACTACGATGAGACTTTCTCTCCCGTAGCGATGTTTAAGTCCATTCGGATTTTATTAGCAATTGCTGCGTTTCATGATTATGAAATATGGCAAATGGATGTCAAGACTGCTTTCCTCAATGGCAACATTGATGAAGAGTTGTATATGATGCAACCCGAAGGTTTTGTCGATCCTAAGGATGCTGATAAAGTATGCAAACTTTAGCGTTCCATTTATGGACTGAAGCAAGCATCTCGAAGTTGGAACCTTCGTTTTGATCAAGTAATCAAGAGCTTTGGATTTGTTCCAAATTGCTACGAAGCTTGCATCTACAAGAAAGTGAGTGGGAGCTCGGTGACGTTTCTGGTACTATATGTGGCTGACATATTGATTATTGGAAATGACATCAACATGCTTAACGATGTGAAGAGTTATTTGAACAAGTGTTTTTCAATGAAAGACCTAGGTGAAGCTGCTTATATATTGGGCATCAAAATCTATAGAGATAGACAAAGACGCCTGATAGCTTTAAGCCAGAGTACATACCTAGACAAAGTTCTGAAAAGGTTCAGAATGGATAAGGCATTGAAAGGTTCAGTGCCTATGTTGTCAGGGAAGATATTGAGCAAGGCTCAGTGTCCAGCTACGGTAAATGATAGGGAAGCTATGAGCAAAGTGCCTTATGCCTCGGCCATAGGTTCCATCATGTATGCCATGCTGTGTACTAGACCGGATGTGTCCAATGCTCTTAGTTTGACGAGCAGATATCAAAGTGATCCAGGAGTGGAACACTGGACAGCCGTGAAGAACATCCTAAGGTACCTAAATAGGACTAAATAAATGTTCTTAGTCTATGGGGGTGATGAACAGCTCGTCGTAAAAGGTTACGTCGATGCTAGTTTCGACACCGACAAGGATGATTGTAAATCTCAGACAGGATACGTGTATATTTTGAATGGAGGAGCTGTGAGCTGGAGAAGCTGCAAGCAAAGCATGGTCGCGGGATCTACAGTAGAAGCGGAATACATGGCTGCTGCAGAAGCGTCAAGTGAAGGAGTTTGGATCAGGAACTTCATCACTGAGCTTGGCGTGGTTCCAAGTGCATTGGACCCACTTGAGATATTGTGTGACAACACTGGCGCCATAGCACTCGCTAAGGAACCAAGATATCATCCAAAGACCAAGCATATCAACCGCAAGTTTCATATAATCCGAGATTATATAGCACATGGAGATCTGAAGATCAGCAAAGTACATACAGATCTGAATGTCGCAGATCCATTGACTAAACCTCTTCCACGTGTAAAACATGATCAGCACCTCAGTGCCATGGGTGTGAGATTGTTGCCAAATGTAAACTAGATTATTGACTCTAGTGCAAGTGGGAGACTGTTGGAATTATGCCCTAGAGGCAATAATAAAGATGTTATTATTATAATTCTTGTTCATGATAAAGTTTATATTCCATGCTAGAATTGTATTAAGCGGAAACTTTAATACTTGTGTGGTTTGTGAACAACACCGTGTCCCTAGTACGCCTCTATGGACTAGCTCATTGATCAATGATGGTTAAGGTTTCCTAACCATAGACATGAGTTGTCAATTGATAATGAGATCATATCATTGGGAGAATGATATGGTGGACAGACCCAAACTAAGCAAAGCTATTAGATCGTTTCATCGTGTTCGTCTTTGCGAAGCTTTTCTCATGTCAAATATTGTATTCCTTAGACCATGAGATAATACAACTCCCTGGTATCGGAAGAAAGCTTTGAGGTCATCAAACGTCATCCTATGAGAGGGTGATCATAAAGGTGTCTCTCAGGTGATCGGAAAGTATCTGTTGGGTTGTATGTATCGAGATGGGATTTGTCCCTCCCAAGTCGGAGAGATATGCTTCGGGCCCACTCGGTAATCGATATCAACACCGCTTGCAAGCATGTGGTTAAGGAGTTAATCACAAAGTGATATCGGATTACGAAACGAGTAAAGTACTTGCTGTGAACGAGATTGAACTAGGTATGACGATACCGACGATCGAATCTCGGGCAAGTAAAATATCGCGAGATGAAGGGAATATATATATGGGATTGATTGAATCCTGGCATCGTGGTTCATCCGATATGATCATCGATGAATGTGTGGGAGTCAATATGGGTGCCCAGACCCCGCTGTTGATTATTGATAGAAGATCATGTCTGCATATTCTCGAACCCGCAGGGTCACACACTTAACGTGTCTTGACGCTAGGATAGATTGGATAATTGGTTTATGAATTTTTGTTCGGAGTCTTAGATGGGATCCGGGATATCACGAGAGGTTCCGGAATGGTCTAGAGAATAAGATTCATATAAGGCAGTGCAGTTTTTGGAGTTCGGAATTGTTCCGGATTAATCGGTATTGTACCGGAAGCTTCTAGAACCTTCCGGAAGGGGGCCAACATAGTCCCACCTTCCGGGAGGGGGCATGGGCCTATGAGGGAGTGTCCTGGCCGCATTGGGCCAGGGGCACAAGGCCCCATAGGGCCCAGCCGATTCTAGATAAGTTTAAACTCGTTTAAACTAGAGATAGAATTTCTAGATAAGGGAGAGTTTAAATCGTTTAAACTAGAGATAGGCTTGGAGGAGAGGCAAGGGCTGGCCGCACCCCCCCTCTATATATAGAGGGCTGGTGTGCCCCCTTCCCCCTACACACACATATCCCTCCAAGCCCTAGTAGCCCTGCTGCCTTCCTCTCTCCCTCCCGACTGTTTGCAGGCGAAGCCCTGCTGCAGAAATTCTCCACCAAATACACCACGCCGTCGTGTTGTAGATCCAATCCATCTCTCCACCATACTTGCTGGTCCAAGGAAGGAGGAGACATCGAGGTGCTGCACGTGTGCATCTCACGGAGGCACCGCCACTTGTGGTGCTAGATCGGATCGGATCGCGAGGAGGAGAAGCGAGTACGACTACATCACCCACGTTCCGACGAACGTTCCGCTGTGCGAATCTTCAAGGGTATGAAGATCTAATCCAATCTCTCTCGTTGTTTGCATCTCCTAGATTAGATCTTGGCTTTCCCTCTGTTCGCTTCCGTAGAAAATTTTGATTTACTATGCTGCGAAACCCTTCACTAACGGCCACGATGTTGATCCAGCCGAAGCGGGTACCAGCCAATCAGAACACACCACGTGGCTAAAGTTTTCAGACAAAAATCCAGAAAATGTTTTTAGATGTTTAAACTTGTAAAATTCATAACTTTTGATCCACGATTCATAAAAATACAAATTTGGTGTCTATGGATTCAGTGAAATGTGAGCTTTATCACTGTGGTCTTATTTTGCTCACTTGCTTCTGTAAAAATTGAGTTTTGGCAGAGACTTGTTTAGGTATATTTTGGCTATAAAAATTGTTGTAAATAATAGTTTTGAGTGAATCCTTTTGCAAATGGTTTTTTTGAAACCTCTGACCATAAACACTAACATTTGAAAATTAAAAATATAATTTGTGGGCACTAGAAATTATACCTTTGAATAAAAGCTGTTCTAGTAAAGGAAAAATGATTTAAATAACTTATATTCACTAACTTGGTTCCAATTGGAATTCCACTTTTATAAAAAGGACCAGTAGGTGGTTGTAATGTTTAGAACCTTGTTAGGAACAACTTTTCCAATAAAATAACCATTTAAATGCTTGCATGCATTTCTTTGTATTCTTGTTATTGTTTTGTTATTTCTTTGGTGTTGCTAGGTTTGAGTGTGTGCTTTTGCTTGATTGTATTGTATTGAACTTTGAGGAGTGTAAATTTGCATGATCAAGGAGAGTAAATATTCTACTATAAAGGCAAGTGATACTTTGGTCATCAAAAGTCCTATCTTTTAAATTTTGCATTAGTGATATTTTTGTAGTGTGCATGATAGGACTATTAATTATTTTCTATTATATGCAATCCTATAGTATCTACCTTGGTAGCATTTCCTGAAGATAGGATACATTGTAAGTTAAGAATGCTTAGTCTTGCTATATAGATTGTGGGTGGAATTCAGGATATGATGTCTTATGAAAATATGAGTATTTTTGGACTAAGGAAAACAACTAATGTTAATGAAACACCTGGGTGGAAATGGGACTTGTATGGATTTATGTTGAGTGGTTACCCAGGGACCATTTCTATGGTTTACCCTGGTGTATCTCACCTGTGGACGGACACCCAGGAACAAAGATATTGGAGACGTTCTTGTCGCGAAAGCTTCTAGTGCAGCCACATGGCATATGGGTTGTGCCTTGACCAACTAAGTTGCAAGAACTCAGTCTAAAAGACAGAAGGTGGTAGTGATGATAGGATGGAACGCTTCTGAAAAGTATCGTCTCGATGCATGTCGAGTCTTGTGGGGAAAGTGCACCACCTCTCGAGAGGGGTAAAAACTAAGTACTTAGCCGTGTCCCCGGTTATGGACAATTTTGAGCTTCAAGACAATGAAGAAGAATCAAGAATCTCATCATTATAATGTAACATCCCAAAAATACTAAACTTGGCTCATCAAACTCTAATCATCAAATTTAGGGTTAACAAAAACTTTGCTAAATAAAAATATGAAAGCATGCATGTGTATATGCATCCCATTTTGAATTCTTTTGAATTGCCTTGTTTATGTGTTTCTTTGCTTGTAAAATGTTTCTTAGGTGAAATAAACATCATCTAAACCTTTCCCAAACTTTTCCCAAAGACAAATAAATCAAAACAAAGCTAAATGAGTGAATGGTCATTTTGACCAATTTAACTCCCATGCCTACTTTGGCTGTCTCAAAATTTCAGAACCTAACAGAAACTTTTCTGGATCTTTTCACCCCTTGATTGTACTCATAACAAAGTATCAAGGCCCACTTTGTGATCATCCAGAAACTTTCAAATGCATAGTTTAAATGGCAATTCAAAATTGAATCTTTATCATATGAGAAGATCCCACTTTTTCAAAAACCACTCGAACAAACTCAACTTTCAAAACCCAAGCATCTGCGGACTCACCAACACCAACCTAGAACACCCACCAAAAATCTTTTCAAAATTCAAAACTTTAATTCTTGCGGCCATTTCATCAAACACATTGTAGACACAAATCATCAAAATCTTAAACACTATTGTGAGCAGTGATTGAAGCCTAACTTGTTCCCGCTCTAGCTCACAACCATCTCAGTAGATCATATAGCAAGTTAAACCAAGCACTAGCCTCACTGTAAGGTGGGCAATGTCATCAATGGTGAACAACCAAAGCTCACCATGCCACCCCAGTGTAGATAGCAAGCTAGGAGGAGATTTAGTCATGCCAACCTTGTCTAGGAGGCAGCCCACCGTCCACCGCCACTCCATGTCCCAGCCGCGAGCGTTGCCAAACTCTGGACCACCCGCACGAACCGCGCCTAGCTCGCCAGCAACCATGCCGAGCATGCGCCAGAGCGCTACGCTCGACCAAAGCCCACAGACCGCGCGCCGCCCTTGCCGCGTGCATACATGATCACCACCGACCCAGGAGACCGCCAGACATCCCCATTCGCCGCCCCATGCCTCACAGCCACCGCTCTCCGTCGAAGACGCCGCCTCTGCCGCGCAGAGCGTCGCATGTTCCAGACCAAACCGCACCGCCCCTACACGCACATTAAAGCCGTAGATCATCGCCAGGAGACCACCAAGCGATCGCCACGGCCGGCCATGCCTCTAGCAGGCCGTAGCCATGTCGCCACCGTTGCCTGCCCATCCCGTTCGGTCTCGTCGTCGTGAATATAAATAGAGGCCACCCCAAGCCGAATTGAGAACACCATCTCACTCCCCTCTCCTCACTGACCTTTCCACCCCGTTCCGGGAGCAAGGCGAGCAGCGCATCGCCAGAATTTCACCGGAGCCCGTCGCCTCGGGAGAAGAAGGAAGCCAGCGATTGGAGCTGCCCCAGGAGAAGCTGCCGGTACCAGGAGGTTCGCCGTCATCGACTTCGTCGTTCGCCCGCCTCGCCGACCCTCGCCTGAACCCCGGTGAGCCCCCAACGACCCCCACTCGCCATGTTAGGTTTCTGTCTCGCCGGCGTTGCCCAACGTCGATGATGACTCTCAGACGTTGGATTAGAACCAGATCGAACGCACCACATCGCCCCATACCGCTTCGCACCCCCTGTCTCACTGACGCGTGGGGATAGCCACTTAAACAGCCCGCGGAAGCACTGCGCTTAACAGGTTGGACCGTTAACCTTTCCCGCGCAGCCCAGTTATTTGAATTAAACCTTTTCCATTTTATTTCAAACACACTTCTGTACCCAGTTTCAAAAATCAACCCAGGTTGATTCAGTGAACCAAAGTGAATGAAACCAATTTTGTTAGAAAGGTCTGGGAATGCTGAATCCAAGCCCGTTGGATTCAAGCCATTTGGATCTGTAGATCACCCATGATAAAAATATATAGGTTTACTTACAGAAATAATGTTCAAGTAATAAAAGAATGCCCCATAGGCATTTCTAACCACTTTAATTAATTAAAATAAAAGGGTAAAACCTTATTAAATTGTGACACCACTTTAAATCACATTCCGTTGGACTAAAATGTGTGGTGATGACATGTGTCAACATGATCCCATGTTTGGTTTGGAGAATATTAAATCTTAAGTAGTTTTTCAATGAGTAGAAATTACTTTTCTAAAAATAAAAGGAATTAAACCAAGCTTTAATCTTGTAATGTTAGTGATGATGCTAGATCATCTATAGGACCCTTTTGTGTGATGATTGCAAGTAGTTAAGTATTGGTTGGTGATTGTGTACATCGTATTTATTTATAGACGCTAGTACCGACCAAGGATACGAGTAGGAAGGAGGATACTACGAAGAAGAAGACGAGGAGAACTTCAACCACTGCTCTGCACAAGGCAAGCTAACACTTGCAAGATACTCTACTTTAGCAAGCCTAATACTACAAGTTGGATGTGCATGCTAATACTTGCTTGCTACCATGCCACTATATGCCTTAAAGCATATATGATCATAACCACTTGATAAACCAATCCTAGTTTTATTTGCAAGTTTATTACTTTATTTCTTTATCAAAGATCTTACTTAGAGTTTACTGGAATAAATGGTAGATACTAGAAGGAGAATTGAAGGTTGCATAAAGAGCATAAAACTTGGCCTAAGCTAGAAAATCTTGCTGTCATCCTAAGGCATGAGATTAAACTTAGTCAAACCCCACTAGTTTACTACCCCTCATTAATACTCACCTCCACTTGTAGATGCTAGTGCTAAGCATAAAACTTGATCAACTTGAGATGGGAATACTTGGTGAAAATGGTTATGAAATCCTTAGAATGATGGATCATTCTACTGAGATGTTTTGACATGTGTTTCCAAAACACCCGATGATTTTGGGTGATGAAAATGTAGAGGCATGAGCCTTAGCCCTTTATAAAACTGATGGTTGTCTGGATGCGATACAATTCCAATTTTATCGTACAACCACAATACCCGAAGACTGGGTAGGGCTTGACTGGAAACTTATATACCTTAGTATTAGTTCCCTCACGGCCAAGGTCTGAGCTGAGGATACCTTGTGAAGATTGTCCACCTATGCAGTACCCAAGATGACAGTTGGTCATGGTTGGGAGGCCAAACTCATAGGAGAGGTGCTTATACTAGGGCGTGTAATTGAAAGGTTAGGATTGATTATCCGCATACTGAGTATGGTGAATTCAGGATTTTTCCTGACGGATGTATCGAATGTTGTGGTGAAAGTGTACAATCTCTGCAGAGTGTCAAACTATTCGAATAGCCGTATCCACGGTTATGGACAGTTGGAGTGGCCAGACTATCCCCCGTCAGTCTTTTCAAAAGACTTGTGAAATGAATTGAGACTTTGACTTCACCACAACAGAGTTGTGGCATAAGATACAAGTTCCCACTTAGGTGTTATAAAAGCTTAACTAGCATTCATGGCTTCAAAACTTAGTAGAGATAAATCTGGCTTTTGCAAAACAACCCTAGAGTCTAGTGTCCTATTATCCAAAAACCCTTTTTCTTGTTAGTATTAGTTTGCGAGTACTTAAAGAGTACTCATGGCTTTGTCACTGGATATTCCCATGGCCAGACTATGAAGAGGAGTACCTGGAGGATGGACCTCAGGAAGGTTACGACAACTAGGATCATCTCCCATCGTCAGCATTGCCTGTGACCCCGAAGATGGAGCTTCGCCTACGCTACCGTTATTATTACGTATTCCGCTGCTTGAAGTTGTATTAAGAACTAGATCATGAGATCCCTATTTGTGTAAGAACTTATGTATGGTTTGTAATGGATGATGTTCTATGGTATCCAATTTTGTTATGTCTCACAAAAATGGTAATCCTGGGATTGCGATGTATGGCATAACAGGCATCTGGGATTAAAAATCCGGTTGTTGACAAGTTGGTATCAGTGCCATCCTGACCATAGGAGACCCTAGTTAGACTGGACGTTTGAATCAAAAACTTAGTTTCAAAACCAAAGGAAGCAAATATTTAAAAAAATTATCTCATTCTTATCCCTTTGATTCTTTCATGAAAATTCATGTTCCTCAAAAACTCTTGCAAAATACATAAAATTTTGACACTCTTGATCACTCTACTAACTTACTCATCTTATATTCTTTTAGATGGAAGTGAAGTACAGCAAGTTTTATCAGTTGGGGAATGGAGGAGACCTTATCTTTGAGAGGGATTTGGACCAGCTTTCGGAACTTCTGGAGCGTCCGCACCCCGAGTTCTTCGGAGCTCAGCTCAATGATCAAGGAGGAGAAGATCTTCAGTGGCTAATTGTTGCAAGTCTCGGAGGAAAGATTAAACCTCCCACTGCTGAGGGAATTCAGTTTACCTTGAGAGAGAACAACTGGCTCGATGGACTTGCCAGGGACATGCAGGAAAGTCTTTCCTGTCTGTGTGGGCAGAGCATCAATCAGATCAAGGGAACTCGCTTTGAGTTTTGCCCGAGGCGTGATGCAAATGGACAACCACTGGAAGCACCATACCACCTGAGCTGAAAACTCAATTGGACCACCTTAGCTTCATGATGTACGATCGTCATCAGGAGTTGGACAACTGCCGGGACTACTCCAACCACAAGTCTTCCATCATGAAGACGAAGGATCAAACCATCGCCATGCTAGCGAAGGATCACAAGTCTCGCCGTCGTCAGCTCGACAAGAAGGAGCGCATCATTGCCTGTCTTCGCCACCGCATCTCATCTTTGGAGGAGACCATCCACGAGACAGACATGCAGTTGGAAGAAAGGGAGAATGCAGGAGAGGACCTTCGTGGAGACCCCTACTCCTATCTCAGCGATGATGATGATTTTCTGGAGGATCAGGCTATGGATTTCTTCACCGATGAGGATGATTTCGCCTTCATTAATGATGATGAAGATGATGAAGCCACCGATTCCAAGGAGTAGTAGCACTTGAGCACTAGCGTAGTGAGTAGTATTCGGTCCCACTGTATCGTAGTTTTCAGAATGGTTCTTAACACCATCTGTTTTTCTTTGTTGTGGTGTGTGTTGTATCGTGTGCTATTAGTGAATGAATGAAAGAGCAAGTTTCTAGAAAAATCTGAGTCAAACTTTAAAAACTTTTCAAAGACCCAAAACCTTAGAAATTTCCCTTCTTTCTCATGATCTATCTCAATCTTCAGATGCCACGCGGAGGAAGTGGTTCATCCCCGGACCCGATGTTGCAGATTCTGCAAATGTTGACTTCTTACCGTGAAGCTGAAAGAGCGGAACGTCAAGCCAACCTAGCCACCCTGCAACAGATAGCCCAGCTAGCCCACAACAACCAAGGCCACGAAAATCAAGACAACCATGGATCTAAGCTCCAGAATTTCCAGAATACCAACCCACCTATTTTCACTAAGTCATAAGAGCCCTTAGACGCTGATGATTGGTTGCAAACCATGGAAAATAACCTAGAAGTAGCCGGAGTGGAAGCCAACGAGAAAGTTCTGTTCGCCACCCACTATCTAGCTGGAGATGCCAGAGCATGGTGGAACAGTGTTCGCGCAATGACCGGAGGCCAGATGATGACCTGGGAGGAATTCAAGGTCAAGTTTAGCAGAACCCATGTGCCACCGGTTTGATCAAGAGGATGAGAGACGAGTTCAGAGAGCTGAAGCAAGGAAGGATGACTGTAGCGGAATACCGTGACAAATTCTTGTCATTAGCTACGTATGCCCCGTATGAGATTGACACCAAAGCCAAGAAGAAGGAGAGGTTCTTGAATGGTCTACACGATGAGATGCAGACGGTGTTAGTAAATATCCCCTTTGCCGATATTGAAGCCCTTGTAGACTCTGCCATCCAGATGGAAGGAAAGATCAACCAAGCCAACGAGAACCGCAAGCGTCGCATGATGCATCATCCAGGAACCCATCAGACCCTAAAGTATCGCCCTAACCCATCTCCTGGATTTGCCCCAAGGACCAACAGACCCCCGATGAACCGTCCGACCTATCCCAACCGTGGAAACCCTAGGCCCGGAGGAAATCACAACAACCCCGGCAATGCTAGCAATTTCAATCGTGCCCCACCCAAGTTCAACAACAACAATGCTACCACCAACACCAACACTGCCCCTAGGACTGGAAGCAATGCTGTGCTTGTAGCAGCAAAGGACAAGTCACAAGTGACCTGTTATGACTGTGGAAATAAAGGCCTCTATTCCAACGAGTGCCCCAACAAGAAGAATGCCACAACCCCCATAACCAATGCCCCAGCTCAGCAGCAGCGTCGTGTTCAGCCCGGAAGAAGATTTGCCCCAGGGAATTCACTCAACCGCAATGGCCATCTTTTTCTCATGATGCTGAAGAAGCTCAGGAAGCGCCAGACGTCGTGCTAGGTATGTTTTCTGTTAATTCAGTACTTGCAAGAGTGTTGTTTGATTCTGGTGCATCGCACTCATTTGTCACCATAGAATTTGCATGCACTAGTAAAATTCAACCAACCAAATTGAAGCATGTCATGATTGTTCAAATTCCCGGATCCACCACCAAGGCTAGGCAAATTTGCAAAGCCGTCCCTATCCGAATCCATGGCATAGATTTTTATGCTAATCTGATAGTACTCGGAACTAAAGGTTTGGAAGTAGTACTAGGAATGGATTGGATGTCCAAACATAAAGGGTTGATTGACTGTGCCAAGAAATCCATAACCATGACCAGTACCGCCGGAATATCAGCCGAGCATATATCTGAAACCTTACCTCATCAATTCAAATGCAACAAGAGTATAGCCTAACCTACCATTGACCAAGTCCGGATAGTCTGTGAATAACCCGATGTATTTCTAGATGTTTTGCCCAGTATGCCCCCGGAACAGGACCCATAGCCTAGAGACCCTATAGTATGAACCCGTCGGAGCTCGCAGAACTGAAGAAGCAACTGGATTCCATGTTGGAAATTGGGTTGACTCAACCAAGTGCGTCACCTTGGAGATCACCTGTCTTGTTTGTGGACAAGAAAGAAGGAGGTAACCGTTTGTGTACGGATTATCGGAAGTTGAATGATGTCACCATCAAGAACAAATACCCCTTGCCCAAGATAGAAGATCTGTTTGATCAGTTGACCAGTGCCAAAGTGTTTTCTAAGATTGATCTTAGAACTGGCTATCATCAACTCAAGATTCACGCAGAGGATATTCCAAAGACTGCCTTTACCACCAGATATGGATTGTATGAGTATACAGTCATGTCTTTTGGATTAACCAATGCCCCCGCTTATTTCATGGATCTCATGAATAAGATTTTTATGGACTTCCTGGATAAGTTTGTCGTTGTTTTCATCGATGACATTCTGATTTATTCCAAATCAGAAGAAGAACATGAGCTACACCTAAGGACCATTCTTGGAACCCTTAGAGAGCATCAGCTGTATGCAAAGTTTAGCAAATGCGAATTCTGGTTACAGGAGGTAGTATTCCTCGGTCACATTGTATTAGCCGGAGGAATTGCCGTTGACCCTGCCAAAGTGAAAGATGTAGAAGATTGGCAAGCCCCAACCACTCAAACCCAAGTTCGTGCATTTCTCGGATTGGCGGGATACTACCGCAAATTCGTAGAAGGATTCTCGAGTATCACCAGACCCATGACGCAATTGCTGAAGAAGGACAAGAAGTTTGAATGGACCGACAAATGTGAAGCGAGTTTTCAAGAACTCAAAAGGAGATTGATTTCAGCCCCAATCTTGATCATGCCAGATATCACGAAGCCCTTCGATGTGTATTGTGATGCATCCATGATCGGTTTCGGCTGTGTGCTAATGCAAGAAGGAAAAGTTATATCTTCTCTATCTCGACAATTGAAACAACATGAGCAAAATTACCCAACCCATGACCTCGAACTCGCAGCTGTAGTTCTAGCCCTGAAGACATGGAGATATTACCTGATGGGAAACCGTTGTGAGATCTATACGGATCACAAGAGTCTGAAGTATATATTCACTCGGAAGGAGCTGAATATGAGACAGAGGAGATGGATTGAGATAATCAAGGATTACGATCTGGACATTCACTATCACCCTGGTAAAGCCAATATGGTAGCCGATGCCCTTAGCAGATTGCCGTGCCGCTTGAACTCCATGATTTTGAAGGAGCAACCAAGTCTGCACAAAGAGATGGAAGATTTTCGAATAGAATTAGTAACTGAAGGATTTTTGGCTAGCATAGAACTCCAGCCCACTTTGATCAGTCAGATCAAAGAGGCACAGAAAGTAAATGCTAGTATCAACGGAATCAAGCGTCGTATCGGTACAGGCAAAGTGCCCGGATTCACCGAAGACGAAGAAGGAGTTCTGTGTTACAAAGGACGCCTTTGTGTACCAGCAGATTCTGAGTTGAAAGAAGTTATTTTGAAGGAAGCTCATGATACTCTTTATTCTATCCATCCCGGAGGAACTAAGATGTATCAAGATTTAAAAGAGCAATTTTGGTGGCATAAGATGAAGAGAGAAATCGGAAGCTATATCGCCAAATGTGATATTTGTCAGCGATTCAAGGCAGGACATCAATGACCCGCTGGATTGTTGCAACCCTTGCAGATTCCGGAATGGAAATGGGATTCCGTTGGAATGGACTTTATCACTGGACTGCCTACTTCTAGTAGGGGAAATGACTCTATCTGGGTCATAGTGGATAGATTGTCCAAAGTCTCCCATTTCTTGCCTATCAAGACCACCTATCAGAGTTCGAAGCTAGCGGAGTTATACATCGCTAGGATAGTTAGTTTGCACGGAGTCCCCAAGAACATCGTATCGGATCGAGGAACTCAGTTTACCTCGAGATTTTGGAAGAAAGTCCAAGAAGGTTTAGGAACCTGCCTAGATTTCAGTACCTCATATCACCCTCAGACCGATGGACAAACAGAGCGAGTAAATCAAATACTCGAAGATATGCTGAGAGCATGTGTATTAGAATATGGGTCCAAGTGGGAAGACTGTCTGCCGTTTGCAGAATTTTCTTACAATAACAGTTATCAAGCCAGTCTGCAAATGTCCCCATTTGAATTCATGTACGGAAGAAAGTGTCGCACCCCTTTGAACTGGTCGGAAGTAGGAGAGAGTCAAATCTTCGGACCTGACATCCTACGAGAAGCAGAAGAGAAGGTTCACAAGATTCGTGAGCACCTCAAGACGGCCCAATCCAGACAGAAGAGTTACGCCGACAAGAGACATAGAGACCTCGCCTTCAACATAGGAGATTTTGTTTATCTGAAGGTGTCGCCATTGAAGGGAATGCAGCTTTTCCAACTGAAAGGAAAGTTAGCCCCCAGATATATCGGACCCTTCAAGATTTTGAACCGTCGAGGAGAAGTATCATATCAATTGGAACTACCCGAAGAGATGTCAGCCGTGCACAATGTGTTCCATATCTCATTACTTCGCAAGTGCCTTGAAGTTCCAGAAAAGACCGAAGTGTTCAAGAATATAGATCACCGGACCATAGAGATCAACGATGACCTGACCTATCCCGAAGTACCCATCCGTATTTTCGAAGAGATTTTCGAACTACCCGAACCCGAAGCATCAAGTTTCTCAAGATTCAGTGGAGCAACCACACAGAAGAGGAAGCTACCTGGGAGCGCGAAGATCACATCAGGACGGAGTTTCCCGATCTCTTCAAATCCTAGGTAACCTTTTTCGTCCTTTTTCAAATCTCGGGACAAGATTTTGTTTAAGGGGGGAAGGTTTGTAACATCCCAAAAATACTAAACTTGGATCATCAAACTCTAATCATCAAATTTAGGGTTAACAAAAACTTTGCTAAATAAAAGTATGAAAGCATGCATGTGTGTATGCATCCCATTTTGAATTCTTTTGAATTGCCTTGTTTATGTGTTTCTTTGCTTGTAAAATGTTTCTTAGGTGAAATAAACATCATCTAAACCTTTCCCAAACTTTTCCCAAAGACAAATAAATCAAAACAAAGCTAAATGAGTGAATGGTCATTTTGACCAATTTAACTCCCATGCCTACTTTGGCTGTCTCAAACTTTCAGAACCTAACAGAAACTTTTCTGGATCTTTGCACCCCTTGATTTTACTCATAACAAAGTATCAAGGCCCACTTTGTGATCATCCATAAACTTTCAAATGCATAGTTTAAATGGCAATTCAAAATTGAATCTTTATCATATGAGAAGATCCCACTTTTTCAAAAACCACTCAAACAAGCTCAACTTTCAAAACCCAAGCATCTGCAGACTCACCAACACCAACCTAGCACACCCACCAAAAATCTTTTCAAAATTCAAAACTTTAATTCTTGCGGCCATTTCATCAAACACATTGTAGACACAAATCATCAAAATCTTAAACACTATTGTGAGCAGTGATTGAAGCCTAACTTGTTCCCTCTCTATCTCACAACCATCTCAGTAGATCATCTAGCAAGTTAAACCAAGCACTAGCCTCACTGTAAGCTGGGCAATGTCATCAATGGTGAACAGCCGAAGCTCACCATGCCACCCCAGTGTAGACAGCAAGCTAGGAGGAGATTTAGTAGTGCCAACCTTGTCTAGGAGGCAGCCCACCGTCCATCGCCACTCCCTGTCCCAGCCGCGAGCGTTGCCAAACCCTGGACCACCCGCATGAACCGCGCCCAGCTCGCCAGCAACCATGCCGAGCATGCGCCAGAGCGCCACGCTCGACCGAAGCCCACAGATCGCACGCCGCCCTCGCTGCGTGCATACATGATCACCACCGACCCAGGAGACCCCCAGATATCTCCATTCGTCGCCCCATGCCTCACAGCCACCGCTCACCGTGGAAGACGCCGCCTCTGCCGCGCAGAGCGTCGCGTGTTCCAGACCAAACCGCACCACCCCTACACGCGCATTAAAGTCGTAGAGCATCGCCAGGAGACCACCAAGCGATCGCCACGGCCGGCCATGCCTCTAGCAGCCCGTAGCCATGTCGCCACCATCGCCTGCCCATCCAGTTCGGTCTCGTCGTCGCGACTATAAATAGAGGCCACCCCTAGCCGAATTGAGCACACCATCTCACTCCCCTCTCCTCACTAACCATTCCACTCCGTTCCCGGAGCAAGGCGAGCAGCGCATCACCGGAATTTCACCGGAGCCCACCGCCTCTGGAGAAGAAGGAAGAAAGCGATTGGAGCCGCCCCAGGAGAAGCTGCCGGTACCAGGAGGTTCACCGTTGTTGACTTTGTCATTCTCCCGTCTCGCCGACCCTCGCCTGAACCCCGGTGAGCCCCCAACGACCCCCACTGGCCGCGCTAGGTTTCTGTCTCGCCGGCGTTGCCCAACGTCGACGATGACTCTCAGCCGTTGGATTAGAACCAGATCGAACGCACCACATCGCCCCATACCTCTTCGCACCCCCCTGTTTCACTGACACGTGGGGACAGCCACTTAAACAGCCTGCGGAAGCACTGCGCTTAGTAGGCCGGCCCGTTAACCTTTCCCGCGCAGCCCAGTTATTTGAATTAAACCTTTTCCATTTTATTTCAAACACACTTCTGTACCTAGTTTCAAAAATCAACCCAGGTCGATTCAGTGAACCAAAGTGAATGAAACCAATTTTGTTAGAAAGATCTGGGAATGCTGAATCCAAGCCCGTTGGATTCAAGCCATTTGGATCTGTAGATCACCCATGATAAAAATAACAAGGCAGAAGCTTTTCTGCATTCAAACATTTTTCAAATTTAAACCATAATAGCTTTTGAGTTGATTACAACTCTCAAAAATCACATTTAATCATACCTTTCAGAATATATGAAAATATATAGGTTTACTTACAGAAATAATGTTCATGTAATAAAAGAATGCCCCATAGGCATTTCTAACCACTTTAATTAATTAAAATAAAAGGGTAAAACCTTATTAAATTGTGACACCACTTTAAATCACATTTCCTTGGACTAAAATGTGTGGTGATGACATGTGTCAACATGATCCCATGTTTGGTTTGGAGAATATTAAATCTTAAGTAGTTTTTCAATGAGTAGGAATTACTTTTCTAAAAATAAAAGGAATTAAACCAAGCTTTAATCTTGTAATGTTAGTGATGATGCTAGATCATCTATAGGACCATTTTGTGTTATGATTGCAAGTAGTTAAGTATAGTTTGGTGATTTTGTACATCGTATTTATTTATAGACGCTAGTACTGACCAAGGATACGAGGAGGAAGGAGGATACTACGAAGAAGAAGCCGTGGAGAACTTCAACCACTGCTCTGCACAAGGCAAGATAACACTTGCAAGATACTCTACTTTAGCAAGCCTAATACTACTGGTTGGATGTGCAGGTTAATACTTGCTTGCTACCATGCCACTATATGCCTTAAAGCATATATGATCATAACCACTTGATAAACCAATCCTAGTTTTATTTGCAAGTTTATTACTTTATTTCTTTATCAAAGCTCTTACTTAGATTTTACTGGAATAAATGGTAGATACTAGAAGGAGAATTGAAGGTTGGATAAAGAGCATAAAACTTGGCCTAAGCTAGAAAATCTTGCTGTCATCCTAAGGCATGAGATTAAACTTAGTCAAACCCCACTAGTTTACTACCACTCATTAGTACTCGCCCCCACTTGTAGATGCTAGTGCTAAGCATAAAACTTGATAACCTTTAGATGGGAATACTTGGTGAAAATGGTTATGAAAACCTTAGAATGATGGATCATTCTACTGAGATGTTTTGACATGTGTTTCCGAAACACCCGATGATTTTGGGTGATCAAAATGTTGAGGCATGAGCCTTAGCCCTTTATAAAACTGATGGTTGTCTGGATGCGATACCATTCCAATTTTATCGTACAACCACAATACCCAAAGATTGGGTAGGGCTTGACTGGAAACTTATATACCTTAGTATGTGTTCCCTCATGGCCAAGGTCTGAGCTGAGGCTACCCTGTGAAGATTGTCCACCTGTGCAGTACCCAAGATGACAGTTGGTCATGGTTGGGAGGCCA
This sequence comes from Avena sativa, assembly GCA_916181665.1. NCBI lineage: Eukaryota > Viridiplantae > Streptophyta > Magnoliopsida > Poales > Poaceae > Avena > Avena sativa. The sequence goes on along the minus strand of OV702298.1, from coordinate 162,300,515 downwards.
AACTCATAGGAGAGGTGCTTATACTAGGGCGTGTAATTGAAAGGTTAGGATTGATTATGCGCATACTGAGTATGGTGAATTCAGGATTTGTTCCTGACGGATGTATCGAATGTTTTGGTGAAAGTGTACAATCTCTACAGAGTGTCAAACTATTCGAATAGCCACGTTCGCGGTTATGGACAGTTGGAGTGGCCATACTGTTCCCCCGTCAGTCTTTTCAAAAGACTTGTGAAATGAGTTGAGACTTTGACTTGACCACAACAGAGTTGTGGCATAAGATACAAGTTCCCACTTAGGTGTTATAAAACCTTAAATAGCATTCATTGCTTCAAAACATAGTAGAGATAAATATGGCTTTTGCAAAACAACCCTAGAGCCTAGTGTCCTATTATCCAAAACCCCTTTTTCTTGTTAGTATTAGTTTGCGAGTACTTAAAGAGTACTCATGGCTTTGTCCCTGGCTATTCCCATGGCCAGACTATGAAGAGGAGTACCTGGAGGATGGACCTCGGGAAGGTTATGACAACTAGGATCATCTCCCATCGTCAGCATTGCCTGTGACCCCGAAGATGGAGCTTCGGCTACGCTACCGTTATTATTATGTATTCCGCTGCTTGAAGTTGTATTAAGAACTGGATCATGAGATCCCTATTTGTGTAAGAACTTATGTACGGTTTGTAATGGATGATGTACTATGGTATCCAATTCTGTTATGTCTCGCAAAAACGGTAATCCTAGGATTGCGATGAATGGCATAACAGGCATCTAGGATTAAAAATCCGGGTGTTGACATATAATTTCTAAGTTAAAAATTGTTGGGTGAACAAGGGAAGCGCCTGGTGTGTATCCAGTGTGCCATGTTTGATGAAGTGTTTTGAAAAAGAGAAAAACTATTTTACAAAGGATAGGGAAAACTTACTTTATGCAAAGGCCAGCCAAAACTCCACTTAGCCATATATTCAGGTAGATGATAGATTTTATATACCAATATGGTGTCACTTGCCAATACAATTCAAATGTATTGACCCTTGTGGCTGTAACTTATCATGTTGCAGGATTACTTGTTGATAGTGAAGTCTGTTGAGTAGGGATTACAAGTCTGCAACCAACATGTATCCAGTCCATGCTTTGTAGTTATCTGCTGCTCTGTAATAAGATAGCCATATGAGCTATGTAAGTTGTAATGAACTATTTTATCCTGGATATGAGTTGTAATGTGACCTTTGTTTATTGATATTACATCTTAACTATGGGTGCTAGCTATTCAATCCAGGGACTAGCACTGTAAACATAGGGACTTGTACCTTATTGGGTTCAAGCCTCTACAGATAGAGTATAATATGGAAAAATTTATATTCTCATGTTTGATGGGAATTTGCAAAAGGTTGGAGACACCGGTCGTCCTAATCCTCTAAAAGGTTTTGGAGAGCAACATTATACTCGTGATTCACCGTTATAAGCTAAAGTAGCTTGATAACGGAAATTGCCATGATAAGGATGAATATAAGATGTAGGTAAAATGTTTACTACAATAAAAGATTACTAAAGAATGGCATTCAAAAGAACGCCAAACATTTGATGATGGTGATCTACTTCAAAGTGCAAGTCCAAAGATATTAGTATTTGACTATACACGCTTTGGACTATGTGTCATGTGTATGGCACAACTATTGATGTTGATAGATTCTTTTTAAAAAAGGGAATGCTGAAAGAGAAATCTAAGAAATATTTGGCAAAAAAGAAAAGACTTGAATTGTTCAGCTCGGATATATAGATGATATACATGTTATGGCTATATTCTTTGCTTGTTAAAACAATATGGTTCTTAAGTATTTGATACTGAATTTTTTGGTGTGAATTGTCATGCGAAAGAACACAATTAATAAACTGCAATGGCCTAAGTAACTAGCAAAAGAATATGTGATGATGTTCATTGAAAAAAACAAAGTTTTGTTGTGTTGCTCATTAACATCAAATCATACCTTCAAGATTTGTTCCAGTAATTGTTATTTCAATCGGGTATTTGAGAACAAAAGGGTTGTTCAAATAATTGCCGTAATCCATTAAAGATGGATGATTTACAAATCTCGTTGGAGAAATCACATCCATAAAATTAATGCTAAAAATGTCGAAAGAAAATTGATTGAAAGATCACTTAGGAAGTGACATCGCTGTTTAAATTATAATGGAAAGAAAAAATGAAGAAACTCTATGCTTGATGGAATTTTGGAGTCTTTTCATTTTTTTGATCAAATGATGCTTGTAAAACTTTCCTATAGATAATTAAAACTCCGTTCATAGGCCATAAGGGAACGAAAGACTAGCTTATTGGAAATTGTACATATAGATGTATGAAGCCCATTATGTGTAGTCAAGAGCGATGGATTTCAACTTCATATGCTTTCTCCGAAAATTTGAGTGAATATATGAATATTTTCTTAATAAGGATGAAGTGTGAAACATTTGAAAATGTTCAAAGACTTTCAAGATGAAGTGGACAATAATTGTAACAAGAATATAAATAGTTTATGATAGGATCATAAAGGAAGATATTTGAGTTACAAGTTTAGCATAACACCTAAGATTTGAGGAATCGTTCCATGGACTTGCATTTCCCGAAACACCATATGAGTATGGAGTGTTTGAGATATGTAATAAAACCTTGTTTGACACGGTAATATCAAAGGTGTGTGAGTTTTAAAACTGCCATTATATTTTAAAGATTAAAAACTTTAGAGACTACCGCTTTTTCACTGAAAAGAGCTCCATTATGATTTGTTGAAATGACACCATATAAAGTTATGGTTTGGGATAAAACCCAAGTTGTCCTTTCTTAAACATTGGTATGCTATGCATACGAAAGATGTTTGCAACCAAAGTCGGGTAAACATGTATTTGTATGTTATTTAGAATAACAATTGAGTATTTTTCCATAACACCGAAGACAAAGGTTTTTTTCACTTGGAACGTCAAGTTTCTTAAGAAAGAATTTTTCATGAAAAGTTAAGTGGGATGACAAAAGAACTTTGATAAGGTTAAAAGAACCTTAGCTATATGTGTTGAGTTGCGCAACACCGAAAAGTGTTTCGGAGGCAGCAACAATTCTCATGGCTCACGTGCCTCAAAGGTTGTGGTCACGGAGGTCTAAGTTCCTATTGAACAAAGTAGGTCGGTGTAAGATCCCTCCCTTTGTAAGGTAAGGATCCCTGTGATTGCAATGCTAGTCCCTGGATCAATGCTAGCATCCACAGTTTAAGATGAAGTACAAAGAAACAAAGGTCATTATTAAATATCATTCCAGAGACAAACATAGTCTTTTACAAACTCCATGGCCACAGGCCTAATACAAGAGTTCAAATATATAATAAGATAAATAAGTCTTCATCTTCATGTGCCACAGGCAAGCATGTTGAGTGTAGACTCATAACCCCTAATCCCCATCAGAATAACCTGCAACATCACAAGTTACAGCCACAGTGGGTCAATACATTGGAATAGTATTGGCAAGTGATTCCTTAGTAGAATTTTAGTAGTCTAGATACTATATGAATTTTTCTAAGTGTAGCTTAGGCTTGGTCTGCTCAAAGTAGGTTTTACATATCAGTTGAAAACACTAAGTTTTTTTTCTTTGCCAAAACTTTCCCAAGGAACCACCAATAGAAATTGGTGAACCTTCACCCTTGTTCAACCACAAATTTTAACATAGAAATTGGGATGAGGAGATTCTTGATAGCTTCCATGTCTTGATGCTCAAGTTGTCCAATACCAGGGACATGGCTAAGTACTTAGATTCTTCCATCTGGAGAGGTTGTGCACTTTCCCCACAAGACTTGATTTTCACCAAGACAGGACCTTTCAGAAGCCTTCCTTTAGACCAAATGGACGCGCTCCAACCTATCATCCCACTACCACCAACTGTCCAAATGGCTAAGTTATTGCAACCTATATGATCCAGGCAGAGCCCATAATGCCATGTGGCTGCACTAGAAGCTTCTTAACATTTGGCCTCTCAAATCCCTTTGTTCCTGTGTGGCTTTCCACAAGTGAGATACATAAGGTAAGCCATAGAAATGGGCCTTGTGTAACCACTCAACATAACCCATTCTTTCCATTCCACCCAGGTGTTTCATTCACTTAGTTGTTTTATTAAGCAAAAACATAAGTCCAAAGACTTAGAAATATTTTATCATAGCATGAATATATAACCACCCTTGGTTGCTACTAGCTAGGATAAGCATGGCATTTATAAGCATCTTAACTTATAAATTTCTAGCAATTCTACAACTACTAGGTTTTTCCAAGCATAGCATATAGATCAAAATATTCATGCAAGTCTAGCAAAATATTTCTAGTGCATAGCTGAAAAACATAGGAATAAAATCATGAAGCACCACTTGCCTTGGTAGTTTGGGGAGTAGCAACAATCCTCACAATCACAATCATTATTTGCACCAAAATCTACACATAAGATAATGGCGCCAAATCACATACAATATATATACAAACAAAAATATATGAATGCATGCAAAATGCCATGTGATGATTTTCTACACCAAACAATACAAGTGCACAGTACTGAATCTTTAACAAGTTCAAAACTTGCCAATTAAACTTTATTTGAACAAAAAAACATTTTTCAAATAATTACTATACACAAATTATGCCCACAAATGTTTATGTAAAACAATCATTTTAACAGAGGAAAAACATTAAACACATTGCATAAATTGAAAGGATTTTCTCTCCTGATTCCAACGATATAAAATTTGTCAAATTTGGACGTGGGAATCAAAAGTTATGAATTTTGCAACTTTAAACATCTAATAGATCTAAATTCTGATTTTAAATCAAACCTACAAACACGCGGCATGTTCTGATTGGTTGATACCGATTCGTGCGGATCAACTAACGTGGACCGCCCGATCTAATTTAAATCGCACGGCCAGATCTAATCCATACCCCTTCGTTTAAGTGTTCTATCTAACACGTTTGATCTAGATCCAACGGTGGCCGATCAAACGACCAAAGCCTGGCGGCACGCGGCGACGGTGAGCAGCGGCGCGCTCTGTCTATGGTGTCGCGGTGGCTACAGAGGGGGCTGGGGTCGTCGGAGATGCTTACCAGAATCGCAGAAGCGTGTTGGAGCTCAACGCGGCAGTGGCTTGTCAAGGGGCGTGCGGACACGGTGGGGATTCCTCGTCGCAGTAGAGGAAGACGTCGGGTACGACTGTTCATCATTGTTGTCGGAGTTGTAGATCATGCCAAGGTGAAACAAGCGCTGCGTTAGGTGCGCACCAGTCTGGCGAAACGTAAGTGTCAACAAGAGGGACGGGGGAGGTCGGAATTTACCAGAAGGTGTCACCGGAGTTGTGCCGTGCTTCGGCTGCTTCCATAGGTGGATGGTGGCGACGTTCTAGGATGATACATTGGAAAAGGAATGCATGAGAAGATGCACAAGGGCATGTTGATCACACCCGCATGAAACAGAGACAGGGGGACAACGGTGCTGACCGAAATTGGTCGCCGGAGGTTGTCGGTATAGCGGCGGTGCGAGCAAGATTGTGGGCAGCCTGGTGGCGGAAATGTTGCACCGAGTGAGGGGAAATGAGCGGAGAGGGGAGGGGGTTTTATAGCCAGTGCAGGGGCGGATATTACACACGCATTCATCGTCATTTAAGCAGATTAAAGTCGCGGCAGTGAAGGGGGGAGGAAACGGGCGGCGACGGCATCTACGCGCGGAGTTTGGGGAAGAAGGTGCTGACGTGGAGAGGGTCCACCGATCAGTGACTGCGGGGTGTGTCTGTGTCGCGTGAGAGAAAGAGAGAAAACCCCTGAGTGGGCTTAGTGGGCTAGGTTTGTTGTTGGGCTAAAAGTCTGGCGCCGGCCCATCTCTTTTTCTTTTTCTAATTCGATTTTTTGGAATCAATTTCAAATGAATTGTAAAAGTATTTGAATTTCAAATCTTTCTAGCCTTTTGCAATATGGATCCTGTGTAATTTGAGTATTAAACCATGCTGCCTTGCTGGACTTGCATGGTCCTTTGGAGATTTTTAAAATTAATAGGGCCTTAGCACATGGTTTGATGAAGATTTGAAAATGGTTTTAAAACTTTATTTGTTTTGGAAATTTTTGTCCAAGCTTAACACCCAACCAAACCAATATAAGGGCAAACAAAACTTGGTTTAAAACAATTACATTCTCATTTAAGAGTGGCATTAGATCAATGAATGCTCACATAAAATAATAGCACTTAGTGCTTCTATTTTCTAGAAAGGAGTTTTGAAATTGATCCCTAAATGATATGCATGCATGAATGATATGCAATCTTTGAAAACATGATTTTAGGGATGTTACAAATGTAACCCCCTTAAGGTGAATCTCGCCCTCGAGATTCGGGTTGGCTAGCAAATAGGTGAGGGTGGTCTTTCCGAAGATCATCTTCTCTTTCCCATGTTGCTTCTTCTTCGGAATGATGGTTCCATTGAACTTTGCAGAATTTGATAGTCTTAGTCCGAGTAACTCTTTCTGCAGTCTCAAGAATCTTGATAGGTTTCTCTTTGTAAGTGAGATCACTTTCCAATTGGACCTCCTCCAAAGGTATGGTATCCTTCAATGAAGTCTCTTCCATCTCTGGGTGGCATTTCTTAAGCTGTCTCACATGAAATACATTGTGAACGGCGGACAATGATTCTGGCAATTCAATCGCATAAGCTACTTCTCCTTTACGACTCAGAATCCTGAATGGTCCAACATATCTTGGGGCCAATTTTCCTTTGACTCCAAATCTCTTCACTCCACGAAGTGGTGACACTCTAAGATAAGCTCTACCACCCACTTCATAGGTGACTTCTCTACGCTTAGGATCTGCGTAGCTCTTCTGTCGGGACTGTGCTATCTTCAATCTGTCCTTAACTAGCTTGACGTTCTCTTCAGCCTCTTTGATTAGTTCTGATCCGAACAAACTTCTTTCTCCCACACCATTCCATAGCAATGGGGTGATATACTTTCTCCCATAGAGAAACTCAAATGGTGCCATCTCAATACTGGCTTGATAGCTGTTATTGTAAGAGAATTCTGCGTAAGGCAGCCTTTCATCCCAACTGGCTCCATAGTCTAGGGCACATGCCCTCAACATATCTTCAAGAATCTGGTTGGTCCTTTCTGTTTATCCATCAGTCTGAGGATGGAAAGCAGTGCTGAATTCCAACCTCGTTCCCAATGACTCATGTAGTTGCCTCCAAAAATGAGAAGTGAATTGAGTTCCCCTATCAGACACAATACTCTTGGGTATGCCATTCAGACATACAATCCTACTCATATAGATCTTGGCTAACTTAGCACTTGTATAGGTTGTCTTCACGGGTATAAAATGAGCCACTTTAGTTAAGCGATCCACTACTACCCAAATAGAGTCATATCCTGACCGGGTCCTTGGCAATTCGGTGATGAAATCCATGCCAATCTTGTCCCACTTCCAATCAGGAATAGGTAGTGGTTGTAACAATCCTGCTGGTTTCTGGTGTTCTGCTTTCACTCTACTACATACATCACACAAAGCAATATGTTCGGCGATGTCCTTCTTGAGATTATTCTACCAAAATCTTTCTTTCATATCCATGTACATCTTGGTGTTACCTGGATGAATGGAATACGGTGAGTTGTGTGCTTCTTGTAAAATCAGTTTCTGAAGTTCCGGATCTTATGGAACACATATACGTTTTCCATGCCATAAAGTACCCTGTTCATCTTCATGGAACACAGATACCCTTTGTCTTTTCCCTTGCCAATCTTTTCCTTAATCTCTTCAATTTCCTTATCTGTCTTTTGGGCTTCTTTGATTTTGTCCAACAAAGTGGGTTGAACGTCCAATGACATGAGATGTCCTTCAGGCACAATTTCCAATCTGAGATCTCTAAATTGGGCACACAGATCATCTGGCAATTCTCCCTTTGTAAGACCATTCACAAAAACTTTACGGCTTAGAGCATCCGCTACAACATTTGCTTTATCGGGGTGGTAGTGCAAACTCAAGTCATAGTCCTTGATGAGTTCTAGCCATCTTCTTTGTCTCATGTTAATTTCTTTCTGGGTGAAGATATACTTCAAGATTTTGTGATATGTGAACACTTCACACCGCTTTCCCAAAAGGTAGTGTCTCCATGTTTTGAGTGCATGGACAACAGAGGCTGACTTAAATCATGAGTAGGGTAATTTACTTCATGAGTTTTGAGTTGTCTCGAGGCATAAGCCACAACTTTCCCTTCTTGCATAAGTACTGCACCTAATCCATGATGAGATGCATCACAATAAACTTGGAAATATTTCTCCAAATCTGGCAGACATAAGACTGGTGTTGTCACTAGTCTCTTCTTTAATTCTTGGAAACTGAGTTCACATCCTTCAGACCAAGCAAATTTCTTGTCTTTCTTCAGTAACTCAGTCATTGGCTTAGCTATCTTGGAGAAATTCTCAATGAACCTTCTGTAGTATCCTGCCAAACCAAGGAAACTACGAACCTCTTTCACTGACTTAGGAGATTCCCATTTAGTTACGGCTGAAACTTTAGCAGGATCAACCGCTACACCATCTCCTGACACAACGTGTCCAAGAAATACAACTTCATTCAACCAGAATTCACACTTGCTAAATTTAGCATACAGCTTATGCTCTCTAAGCTTCTCAAGTATTAAGCGCAAATGCCCTTCATGCTCTTCTTTGATCTTGGAGTAGATCAAAATGTCATCAATGAAAATGACAACAAACTTATCAAGGAAATCCATGAACACCTTGTTCATCATATTCATGAAATAAGCTGGTGCATTGGTCAAACCGAATGGCATCACGGTGTACTCATACAATCCATACCTAGTGGTGAAAGTTGTCTTAGGTATGTCTTGTTCTCTTATCTTAAGCTGAAAATATCCTGATCGGAGATCAATCTTTGAGAACACGCAGGCTCCTTCTAGCTGATCGAACAAGTCATTGATTCTAGGCAAAGGGTATTTGTTTTTTATAGTCACCTCATTGAGTGAGTGGTAATCTATCCATAACCTTTGACTTCTATCCTTGTTTTCCACAAACAAAACTCGTGCTCCCCAAGATGAAGAACTTGGTTGAATAAATCCTTTCTGCAACTGTTGTCCAAGTTGTTTCTTGAGTTCTTTCAATTCATCAACTGATATCTTGTACGGTCTCTTTGCTATTGGTCCAGATCCTGGTAGCAAGTCAATAAGAAACTCCACATCTCTATCTGGTGGCATTCCCGGAAATTCTTCCGGAAACACATCCGGATATTCACTCACAATTGGCACACTGTCTATGCTAACCCCCTTAAGAGAATTTAGCTTATTCCGTTTCGATTCAAAGTTAGACTTGAATCTTATCCGTTTCTTTTCCGGGGTTGTGAGTGCAATAGTTCGATTAGCACAATCTAGTACTCCTTCATACTTGGTCATCCAATCCATTCCCAAAATTACATCCAGTCCTTGGGAATCTAGGATTATCAGACTCACTGGAAACTTATGCTTTCCAAACTCTATTACTAGATCCCGGCATCCAAGACTCACTATCATATCTCCACCTGGAGAACATACTTTTATTGGACACCCAATGTTTTCAGTTGGAAACCCATTTCTATCAACAAATGCTTTTGATATGAATGAATGTGATGCACCAGTATCAAAAACAACAAGTGCTGGAATAGAATTGAGTTTGAACTTAGCAGCCACATCATCTGACTCTTCATAGATTTCCTCCACCTTGATGTGGTTCACTTGCCCCTTCTGGAAAGGGTTGGGTTTGTTGGGTCCTTCAACTTTCTTTTCTAAGCACTCATTTGCATAATGCCCCATATTCTTGCACTTAAAACATTTAACCTGACTAAGATCCTTCTTAACAGGCTGGCTTCCACTACCACTTCCACTTCCATTGTGGTGGTTCTTGTATCCACTCTTGTGATTCTTGTACTTGTCATTGTCATGACTACGGTGGTGCTTGTTGTCATGATGACGGTTGTGGTTGTGGTGTTTATTGTACTTTCCATGCTTGTGCGATCCAGAATTTCCACTATCATCATAATGGGAATGCTTGTGAGACGATCCCGAGGTGTGCTTGTCGGAGTGCTTCCTCTTCCTTCTTTCAACCTATTTCATCTTGTTCTCCAAAATAGCAGCCTTGTCACAAAGAGACTGATAAGTGGGAACATAGGCCACAGATAGCTGTAGGTTCAGTTCATCGTTCAATCCTTCGAGGAACTTGTCTTTCCTCTTAGCATCAGTGTCAAATTCATCCGGTGCATAACACGCCAGATTGTTAAACTCCTCAATATATTCAGCCACGCTGCGGTGGCGCTGCTTCAAGTTGTGAAATTCCTTTTTCTTCAAACTCATGACTCCGGATGAGATGTGAGAAGTACGGAAACCATCTTCAAAGATAGCCCATGTCACATCCTCAATGGGAGTGGTGATCTGGAAGTTATCCCACCAAGTAGCTGCTGGTCCTTCCAACAAGTGTGTTGCAAATCTGACTTTCTCTTCATCGGTACAGCCAACAGTTACCAAGTCCTTGTTTACTGAGCATAGCCAACCATTGGCCACCATGGTATCAGTAGTTCCTGAGAACTTTGCTGGCCTCAGTCTTAAGAATCTGGTAAGCATGTCAAAACCCGGTGGGTTATTCTGATTGTTGTTGTTGTTATTGTTGTTGTTGTTGTTGTTGTTGTTATGATTCTGTATGAACGTGGTCATCATCTGCATCAGCTGCGTCTGAGCTATCATCATCTGCTGCATCTCAGGGGTGATATTGTTGTTGTTAGGGTTGGGATTGGCACGTCGGGGAGGCATCTGTGATTTTCAATAAGGATAAGAATGAGATACCCATATATGCTTAACATGCACAATACATCACATAAACAATCACCAAGCATGCATCAAAATAACAAAAGTTCAACAACCTAATCAACAAGTTTTGAAAGGTAAACACACCAATAGCAAGCCATCCACATGTTGGATGGTCATTGCGACTCAATAATCAAAACATGGTAAATAAAAGGTAATTGAGTAGTCATCACTACTCCTCTGCATCAACCTCCTCATCAACAAGTGTAAGACCTGCATTCTCCATAGCGGTCTTGTATTCCTCGACATTGGTAGTCAAGGCCTCTATCTTGGACTTGAGAGGCCTCTATCTTGGACTTGAGAGCCCTCTTCTATGAACGAAGTCTCTTAATCACAGTCTGCTGATTCTCGAGCTCGAAGTCCTTGGTCTCTAGTTCTGCAGTCATATCTCGAATCCTCTTGTTCCTATCTTGGACTCTTTTCTCTTGACTCTTGAACTTTCTATCCTGACTCTCAAACTTGGCCTCCATTTCCTTGACTATCTCATCTTGCTCCGTGAAGAGCTTGTCCTTCTCGCGAAGCTGCACCTGGAGCTCGTCATTGCTAAGAATGACGTTGGTCCTATCAGTATCTAAGTGCCTAAGAAGAACCTCTAAGTCCTGGAGGTATAGACGAATAGGCTCTACAGTCTCTCTAGCAGTGTCCTCGAAATCAATGGCCTCACCATCCTCATCACGTCTACCGAAGGCGTGGAAGTGAGTACCTCTAACCTCCCGAGAGTGTCTCCCTAGCAGATGCGCAAGTAAATCCTGCATGACTCTCTAGGCCTCTCTCCCTGTCATCATGCATGAACTTGAAAATGATTCCCTCCGTGGTAGGCTCAGTCTGGCGTCCTGGCTGATTAACCTTGAAGCCCCAAAGGTCTTTCCTCTCGAACTTGGTGAGGGGAAGCACCATGATGCTAGGCAGCGGAAGATTGAGCAGACTAGTGAGCTCAATAAGTCGAGTGCGAAAACGAGTTCCCTTGAACTCTCCAGCCGTGCTGATAGTAACATCAGGCATCTATTTTATAAGATAGAAAAAAAGTTAGAATCAACACAATTAAAGACAATTCACAATACAAGGCATCACATGCATATCTTTGACAATCAAAACACAAGTCATGGCATACATAAAACCATTACAAACATCCAAGGTTCAACTTATTTTAGACAACAGTTGGAAAATAAAATGATAAGTGTGGTGGTCCAACTAACGAAGTACGTTACAATCCCATCTCACTTGCCAAGTTGGCTAACAGGGCATCCCTATAGGCAATCTGTCGATCCTGATCACCTGACTCCATTGCTAAGTCTATGATGTCCTCTCTTAAACGTTGGTTGGTAGCCTCTAACTCCTGGGTATGCTTCTTTTCTTCCCTAAGGTCATTCTGAGTGTTGAGCATTCTATACTTGATTCTATCACCAAGTTCTTTGATGGCCTTCCACGCTGCATCCCTTGCTGAATCAAAGAATGTGGTGTGCATCACTGAGTTGGTGACCATGCAGAATCCTGATTCTTTGTGGTTGTCTTCCTTGTTTTTATAAAAGTGAAGTTGCACCCACCAGTACTCAACTCCTTCATCCATCATAGGAAATCCTTTGTACACAGCTGCACCATGTATTCCCATGGCAACCATGAGGTCCTTTAGAGCCTTGGGGAATTCTGTCTCACATTCCGAAGACATAGTCATGAGTGGTCCCTTCCTCACGGCTTCGTTGATGGAGTTCATCTACAAATAGAGATGAGAAAGAAGACTAGAAAAGTTTACGAGAAGAAAAAGACAAGGGTGGAAGTTGTTGAAATTTTTTCCTTAGTGGTTTCCAATCCTAGGGTCATAATCCTACAGGCAACACAGTGCTATGATACCATCTGTAAGATCCCTCCCTTTATAAGGTAAGGATCCCTGTGATTGCAATGCTAGTCCCTGGATCAATGCTAGCATCCACAGTTTAAGATGAAGTACACAGAAACAAAGGTCATTATTACATATCATTCCAGAGACAAACATAGTCTTTTACAAACTCCATGGCCACAGGCCTAATACAAGAGTTCAAATATATAATAAGATAAATAAGTCTTCATCTTCATGTGCCATAGGCAAGCATGTTGAGTGTAGACTCATAACCCCTAATCACCATGATAATAACCTGCAACGTCACAAGTTATAGCCACAGTGGGTCAATACACTGGAATAGTATTGGCAAGTGATACCTTAGTAGAATTTTAGTAGTCTAGATACTATATGCATTTTGGCTAAGTGTAGCTTAGGCTTGCTCTGCTCAAAATAGGTTTTACATATCAGTTGAAAACACTAAGTTTTTTTTCTTTGACAAAACTTTCCCAAGGAACCACCAATAGAAATTGGTGAACCTTCACCCTTGTTCAACCACAAATTTTAACTTAGAAATTGGTATGAGGAGATTCTTGATAGCTTCCATGTCTTGATGCTCAAGTTGTCTAATACCAGGGACATGGCTAAGTACTTAGATTCTTCCATCTGCAGAGGTTGTGCACTTTCCCCACAAGACTTGATTTTCACCAAGACAGGACCTTTCAGAAGCCTTCCCTTAGACCAAATGGACGCGCTCCAACCTATCATCCCACTACCACCAACTGTCCAAATGGCTAAGTTATTGCAACTTATATGATCCAGGCAGAGCCCATAATGCCATGTGGCTGCACTAGAAGCTTCTTAACATTTGGCCTCTCAAATCCCTTTGTTCCTGGGCGGCTTTCCACAAGTGAGATTCACAAGGTAAGCCATAGAAATGAGCCTTGTGTAACCACTCAACATAACCCATTCTTTCCATTCCACCCAGGTGTTTCATTCACTTAGTTGTTTTATTAAGAAAAAACATAAGTCCAAAGACTTAGAAATATTTTCTCATAGCATGAATATATAACCACCCTTGTTTGCTACTAGCTAGGCTAAGCATGGCATTGATAAGCATCTTAACTTAGAAATTTCTAGTAATTCTACAACTACTAGGTTTTCCCAAGCATAGCATATAGATCAAAATATTCATGCAAGTCTAACAAAATATTTCTAGTGCAGAGCTGAAAAACATAGGAATAAAATCATGAAGCACCACTTGACTTGGTAGTTTGGGGAGTAGCAACAATCCTCACAATCACAATTTGCACCAAAATCTACACATAAGATAATGGCACCAAATCACATACAATATATATACAAACAAAAATATATGAATGCATGCAAAATGCCATGTGATGATTTTCTACACCAAAAAATACAAGTGCATAGTACTGAATCTTTAACAAGTTCAAAAATTTCCAATTAAACTTTATTTGAACAACAAAACATTTTTCAAATAATTACTATACACAAATTATGCCTACAAATGTTTCTGTAAAAACTAGCATTTTAACAGAGGAAAAACATTAAACACATTTCATAAATGGAAAGGATTTTCTCTCTTGATTCCAATGATACAAAATTTGTCAAATTTGGACGTGGGAATCAAAAGTTATGAATTTTGCAAGTTTAAACATCTAATAGATCTAAATTCTGATTTTAAATCAAACCTACAGACACGCGGCGTGTTCTGATTGGTTGATACCGATTCGTGCGGATCGACTAACGTGGACCGCCCGATCTAATTTAAATCGCATGGCCAGATCTAATCCATACCCCTTCGTTTAAGTGTTCTATCTAACACGTTGGATCTAGATCCAATGGTGGCCGATCAAACGACCAAAGCCTGGCGACACGCGGAAACAGTGAGCGGCGGCGCGCTCTGTCTACGGCGTCATGGTGGCTACAGAGGGGGCTGGGGTCGTCGGAGAGGCTTACAAGAATTGCAGAAGCGTGCTGGAGCTCAACACGGCAGTGGCTTATCAAGGGGCGCGCGGACACGGTGGGGATTCCTCGTCGGAGTAGAGGCAGACGTCGGGTACGTCTGTTCGTCGTCGTTGCCAGAGTTGTAGATCATGCCAAGGTGAAACAAGCACTGGGTTAGTTGCGCACGAGTCTGGCAAAACGTGAGTGTCAATAAGAGGGACGGGGGCGGTCGGAATTTACTAGAAGGGGTCGCCGGAGTTGTGCCATGCTTCGGCTGCTTCCAAAGGTGGATGGTGGCGACGTTCTAGGATGATACAGAGGAAAAGGAATGCATGAGAAGATGCGCAAGGGCATGTTGATCATGCCCACATGAAATAGAGACAGGGGGAGGACGGTGCTCACCGGAATTGGTCGCCGGAGGTCGTCGGTACAGCGGCGGTGCGAGCAAGATTTTGGGCAGCCTGGTGGCGGAAATGGTGCGCCGAGTGAGGGGGAATGAGCGGAGAGGGGAGAGGGTTTTATAGCCAGAGCAGGGGTGGAGATTACGCACGCATTCATCGTCATTTAAGCAGATTAAAGTGGCGGCAGTGAAGGGGGGAGGAAACGGGCGGCGACGGCGTCTGCACGCGGAGTTTGGGGAAGAAGGTGCTCACGTGGAGAGGGTCCACCGATCAGTGACTGCGGGGTGGGTCTGTGTCGCGTGAGAGAAAGAGATAAAAACCCCGGGTGGGCTTAGTGGGCTAGGTCTGCTGTTGGGCTAAAAGTCTGGCGCCGGCCCTTTTCTATTTCTTATCTCTTATTCTTTTTCTAATTCGATTTTCTGGAATCAATTTCAAATGAATTGTAAAAGTATTTGAATTTCAAATCTTTCTGGCCTTTTGCAATATGGATCCTGTGTAATTTGAGTATTAAACCATGCTGCCTTGCTGTACTTGCATGGTCCTTTGGAGATTTTTAAAATTAACAGTGCCTTGGCACATGGTTTGGTGAATATTTGATAATGGTTTTAAAACTTTATTTGTTTTGGAAAAAAATTTCCAAGCTTAACACCCAACCAAACCAACATAAGGGCAAACAAAACTTGGTTTAAAACAATTAAATTATCATTTAAGAGTGGCATTAGATCAATGCATGCTCACATAAAATAATAGCACTTAGTGCTTTTGTTTTCTAGAAAGGAGTTTTGAAATTGATCCCTAAATGATATGCATGCACGAATGATATGCAATCTTTGAAAAAATGATTTTAGGGATGTTACAGTCGGGTAAACAATCAAATACTAGGATTTGAAAGTAAATCATTGTTATTTGACAATGATGAACCGACTTGCAAAGAAGCGATGATGGGCCCTGACTCCGTCAAATGGCTTGAAGCCATAAAATCCGTGATAGTTCCATACACGAGAAATCAAGTTTTGAACTTGGAAGACCCTATGGAAAGGTTTAAGACCTTATAGTCATATATGGATCTATAAAGAAATAGACATAGATGTTTTACATCTATGAATTAGTCGACATGTCGGGAAAGAGTCCACGACAATGTTCAAAGAGTTGACTATGACAAGATCTGATCTTTCATTAGCGATATTTAGTCTAGATGGATTAATGTAGCAACCACTACATATAATTTTTTTATGTGGTGGTTGAATAAAAAACAAGTTCTTCTAATAGAATGGTTACCTAGGACGTGTACATGACACAGTCCAAAGGGTTTTGTCAGTTCAAAGGATGCTAAAAGCGTATGCAAACTTCAATTGTTCAAGTAAGCATAACGGAGTTGGAATCTTCACCACGATGAAACTAGTAAAAGAGTTTAAATTCATCGGAGCCGATGAAGATGCTTGCATTTGCAAGAAATTAAGTGGGAGCGCTAAGACATATTTCTAATACATTATGTGGAAGAAATATTGCTAATTGGAAATGATGTATCTTTTATAGACACAAGTTAACAATTTCATCTCGATGAAAGACTTAGGCAAAACCCGAATATTTGGCATCAATGTCTATATGGATAGATTGAGACGCTAATATGGTTGTGCCAAAAGTACATAGATGAGATATTGAATGAGTTCAATATGGAAACTACAATAAAGGTTCTTGTCGCATAGGAAGGACTGAATCAAGATTCAAGTGTTTTTGACACTTGGTAAGTGAAACAAAGATTCAAGTATTTTTGATACTTGATAGGTGAAATCAAAAGAGTATTTTATCAATCATACTGTGATATGTAAAAATCCATATATGTCGTATGATCTAAATGTTACGAGCATATACCAGAAGAATTCATAAAGATGATCATTGGACAATAGTAAGGATATTCTTATGATATTTTGGAAGAGATAAGAATATATTATTTTGTAGAGGTGACAAATAGATAGATAGTTCATTCTAAAGTATTACATTGATAATGGTTTTGTCACAAAGTACAAATTAAGTTTATCTCAATTTAAACTATGGGTGTCACAATGTAATGGAAATGAAGTTCCATACTGTATTTGGATGAGTTCCAAAGTTAAGACATTGTGACAGATACTACAACAAAAGGCTAAGTATATGACTGCTATTATAGCAGCAAAAGAGGACATTTGAGTCAAATAGTTTGTTATCAAACTAGGTGTAGTTCATAGCGGGCTGGTACTATGAAGATATATTGTGCAACAATTATCGACATAGTTTAATCCCAAAGGAACTAAAGGTCTCACCAAAAAACCAAATTTATACAATGCCAACTCATTAGAGAATGAGTGATGCATAGAGATGCAAAGACATGCAATTACACACGGACCTGAAAGTGTCCGATCCGAAGATTAGTTGACCACTAGCAATCGTGTAAATACAACACCGGAAAGCCATAGGTTTTGAATGCACAAAGGTTTGAAACTAGATTATTGTCTCTAGTGCAAGTGGGAGACTGCTGGAGATTTGCCCAAGAGGCAATAATAAAGTGGTTATTATCATATATTTATGTTTATGATAAATGTTTACATCCCATGCTATAATTGTATTTACCGGAAACATTGATACTTGTGTGTTTTGTAAACATAAAAGGGTCCCTAGTAAAGCCTATTGTTAAACTAACTTGCTGATTAATTGATGATCATGGTTTCCTGATCCTAAACATTGGATGTCATTAATAACAAGGTCATATCATTAGGATAATGATGTGATGGACATACTCCTAAATAGTTCACTTGCTATAAGCTTTCAAATACATAGTAACCTAAATACTTCGACCATGAGATCATGTTAATCACCATCACCGGATGGATGCTTTGATGACTTCAATCACCACTTCGTAATTGGGTGGTTATAAATGTGGAATTCAGTGTTAGGAAAGTATGTGTTGAGGCACATGGATCAAGATATACTCTGGGCCCTCTCGGCGGAATGTCATCCAATTGGCTTTCAAGCATGTGGCTAGCTTAAAAGGGATCACATATCACAAGAATGAGTAAATAGTACTTATTAGTAACGAGGTTGAACTAGGTATGCAGAGATACCGACGATAAAACCTCAGATAAGTAAAGTATCGCGAGACAAAGGGAAATTGGTATCATATGTAAATGGTTCATTCGATCACGAAGTAATCGTAGAAATATGTGGGAGCCTTATGAATTTCTAGATTCCTCTATCGGTTATTGATCGGAGAAGAGTCTCGATCATGTCTTCATAATTCACGAACCGTAGGGAGACACACTTAAGGATTCAATGTTGTTTAGTAGATATGGAATGTGAGTAAGAGACTGAATGTTATTCGGAGTCTCGAATTGGATCTGTGATATCACGAGGAGATCAAGAATGGTCTAGAGAATAAGATTCATATAAGGAAAGTACAATTCTGGAGTTTGGGAATGGTTTCGGTGTTTTCACCGAAATGTTCTAGTAGGATCTAGAAGGTCCACCTATCCGGAGTGGGAAGGGTAGCTAGATGTGTCATGACAAAGTGGAATAGTTACATCATGTATTAGGTCACTTGGCTGGGCAATGGGAAGAGAGAAATCAAACTCTAGTTTGAAAGTCAAACGCCAATTTGAAAAAAGTCAAATCCCAACATGGTTGTCTAGTGGAGGAAGGGAAGGAATCCTACCTAAGGGAGGATTCCTCCCTCTCCCTTGCCGCCAGCCACAAGGTGGAGTTTGGGGAGGAATCCCCTCCCTAAACCTCCCCTCCCTCTCATAAATAGAGGGGAGGGGCACCCCCTTTGCCCCACAAAAGAAAGCCTAGGTCGGCCGCCGCCCCCCTATCTAGTTGCGGCCGATCTAGATCTCTTCTAAATAGTCGACGTCTAGCTAATCACTAGCCGCTGGCTACCTCTAAACCTCGGCCCTCTAAACCCTAGATCGTTGGGGCTCCCTCTACTCCATCATACCCGCTCCGGCTTAGGCGAAGCCCTGCGGGATCTCCCCTCTACTTCTGACACCACGTCGTCGTGCTGCCAGAATTGTGAGGAGGGATCTACAACCTCCGCTGCCTGCTGGAAAAAGGGATAGGAAGGTCTTCATTGAGTACCGTACGTGTGACCGACTATGGGAGCGCTGCCGAAACGCGGCGCCGGTAGGATTGTCTTCGCGATCTTGAGATCGGCAAGTGAACGACTACATCAACCACGAGAATCTGATCTTGTTAACCGCTTTGGATATTTGTAACATCCCAAAACTATTAAACATGGATCATCAAATGCTAATCATCAAAATTTAGGGTTAACAAAAACTTTCCATCTCAAAATATAAAAGCACTCATATGTATGTGTAGTTAAAATTTGGATTCTTTTGAATTGCCATGGTTTTGTGTTTCTTTGCTTGTAAAATGATTCTTAGGTGAAATAAACATCATCTAAATCATTTCCAAACTCTTCCCAAAGACAAACAACTCAAATGATGTGAATGGTCATTTTTGCCAAATTAACTCTCATGCCTACTTTGTCTATTCCAAGCACTCAAAACTTAACATAAACATTTGTAGATCTTTGCACCCCTTGTTAGTACTCATAATGAGGTACCAAGGCCCAATTTATGATCTTCCAAAAACATTCAAATGCTAGGATTAAATGAAAGTTTAAAATTGAATCTATCTCTTATGGGAAGATCCCACTATTTCAAAAACCACTCAAACAAGCTCAATATTCAAAACCCAAGCACCTACAGAACCTCAAGCACATGCCTAGCACACCCACCAAAAATCTTTTCAAAATTCAAAAAGAAGTTTCTTGTGGCCATTTCATCAAACACTTGGTAGGCAAATTTAAACCAAATCAAATTCATTGTTTTTAATAGTGTTTTGGCCTAACATGTTCCCTCTCTAGCTAACAACAACCATTTAGTAGATCATCTAGCCTAATTGGAAACCCCTAGCCTCACTGTAAGCTGGCCATTGTCATCAATGGTGAGCAAGCCGAGCACACCTCGCCGACCAACTTGGTCGCCGCCGCAGCAGACCACCTCCCCCTCTCTCGCCATGTCTGGGAGCTAGCCAGCACTTCACCGCCACCCACTATCCCCTTCCTGAGCCAAGGAAAGCCATGGACCACCGAGCATGCTGCGCGCCCAGTGCCACTGCGACATGCCGAGCACGTGCCATAGCGCCGCACCCGGCACGCGTGCACACGCCGCCCCTCGACCACAGCTCGTGCTCACCACTTCACCATGACCCAAGGAACACGCCAGACATCCCCGTTTGCCTCCCCGTGCCTCACAGCCACCGCTCGGCGTCGAAGACGCCGCCTCTGCCGCTCAGAGCGCCAGCCTCGCCCGACCGTTTACCACCTCCCCTAAGCCCGCATTGAAGTTCTAGAGCATCGCCAGGAGACCGTGCGTCGATCGCCACCCTCAGCCATGCCGCTAGCAGCCCGTAGCCATGTCACCACCGTCGCCTGCCCATCCCTCTCGGTCTCGCCGTCGATCCTATAAAAGGAGGCCACCCCCAGCCATTTGAAGCACACCATTCCACTCCCCTCACCTCACTGATCGTTCCACCCTCTAGCCGGAGCACGAGGAGAAGCAGCTCGCCGGAATTGCACCGGAGCAGGCCGCATCTGGAGGAGAAGGGCGTCGTTGATTGTGACCACCCCCGGAGCTGCCCCGACCATCCCTGAGCTCGCCGTCGACCACTCGTTCGTTTGCCCGCCTCGCCGTTGTTGCTGGAGCCCTGGTATGCCCCCTATGCACCCCCACTGAGCCGCTAGGGTTCGAGCTCGCCGGTGACATGTTCATCGTCGACGACGATCCCCAGCCATCGATCTCCCTTCTAATCCAACGAGCCACATAGCCCCGTACCGCTTCGCGCGTTATGATCCACTGACTGGTAGACCCCCCTGTCATCTAAGCCCCGCGCTGTGGAGCGACACTGGGCCGGCCCATTAACCTCTCCTGCGCGACCCAACCGTTTGAATTTATATTTTTCTATTTTAGTTCAAACACAGTTCTGTACATAGATTCAAAAAGCAACCCAGCTCGATCCAATGAACAAAATTGCATGAAACCAAATTTTTTAGAAAGGTAGTGAAATTATTAATCCAAGCTCGTTGGATTCAAATCATTTGGATCTGCAGATCAACCTTGGTAAAAATAACAAGTCAGAATATTTTTTGCATTCAAACATTTTTCAAAATTTAACCATAAGATCTTTGGAGTTGATTCCAACTCTCAAAAATCACATTTGATCATACCTTTCAGAATATATAAAAACATATGGGTTTACTTATGGAAATAACATTCAAGTAACAAAAGAATGCCACATAGGCATTTCTAGTCACTTTATTTATTTAAAATAAAAAGGTTAAACCTTATTAAATTGTGACACCACTTTAAATCACATTCCCATGTACTGAAATATGTGGTGATGACATGTGTCAACATGATCCCATGTTTGAGTTGGAGAATATTAAATCTTAAGTAGTTTTTCAATGAGTAGAAATTACTTTTGTCAAATTAAAATAAATAAGACAAATGCTTTAATCTTGTAATGATAGGTGATGATGCTAGATCATCTATAGTACACCTTTGTGTGATGAGTGAAAATAGTTAAGTATTGTTTGGTGATTGTGCACCTCGTACTTATTTATAGACGCTAGTACCGATCAAGGATACGAGGAGGAAGGAGGATACTACGAGTAAGAGGCCGAGCAGAACTTCAACCACTACTCTGCACAAGGCAAGCCAATACTTAAAACCTTGCAAGCTAACACTTGCAACTATGAAAATTAAATAACCTATGCAATGCATTAAGCATGCTTGGTCAGACACATTTGATGACACCCCATCCTAGTTTTACTTGCAAGCTTCATACTTTATTTCTTTAACAAAGTTTTCTCTTAGAGTTTACATAGTGAATTGTAGATACTAGAAAGATAATGGAAGGTTGCATAAAGAGCATTAAATTTGGCCTAAGTTAGATAATCTTGATGTCATCCTAAGGCATGAGATTGAACTTAGTTAACCTCCACTTGTTTACCACCCCTCATTAGTACTTAACCCCACTTGTAGATGCTAGTGCTAAGCATAAAACTTGATCAACTTTAGATGGGAATACTTGGTGAAAATGGTCATAAATACATTGGAATGATGAGTCATTCTACTGAAATGTTTTGACATGTGTTCCTGAACACCAGATGATTCTGATGATGAAAATGTTGAGGCATGAGCCTTAGCCCTTTATAAAACTGATGGTAGTCTCGATGCGATACCATTCCAATTTTACCGTACAACCAAAATACCCGAAAATTGGGTAGGGCTTAACTAGAATTTTATATACCTTAGTATAGGTTCCCTCGCGGCCAAGGTCTGAGCTGAGGCTACCTTGTGAAGATTGTCCACCTGTGTAGTACCCAAGATGACAGTTGGTCATGGTTGGGAGGCCAAACTCACAGGAGAGGTGCCTATACTAGGGCGTGTAATGGAAAGGTTAGGATTGATTATCCGCATACTGAGTATGGTGAATTCAGGATTTGTTCCTGATGGATGTATCGAATGTTGTGGTGAAAGTGTACAATCTTTGCAGAGTGTCAAACTATTTGAATAGCCGCGTCTGCGGTTATGGACAATTGGAGTAGCCATACTATTCCCCCATCAGATGTTTTCAAAATGACTTGTGAAATGAATTGAGACTTTGACTTGACCACAACAGGGTTGTGATATGAAATTCAAGTTCCCCACTTAGGTGTTATAAAATTTCAACTAGCTTTCTTTGCTTCTGAACTTAGTAGAGGTAAATCTGGCTTATTGCAAAACAACACTAGAGCTTAGTGTCCTACTACAAAAACCCCCTTCACTTGTCAGTATTATTTTGCGAGTACTTAAAGAGTACTCATGGCTTTGTCCCTGGCTATTCCCGTGGCCAGACTATGAAGAGGAGGATCAGGATGATGAAGCAAGGAAGGTTATGACAACTAGGATCATCTCCCATCGTCAGCATTGCCTGTGACCCTGAAGATGGAGCTTCGCCTATGCTATCTTTATTATTACGTTATTCCGCTGTTTGAGTTGTATTAAGAACTGGATCATGAGATCCTTATTGGTGTAAGACCTTATGTATGGTTTGTAATGGATGATGTACTGTGATATCCAAATCTGTTATGTCTCGCAAAAATGGTAATCCTGGGATTGCGATGTATGGCATAACTGGCATCTAGGATTAAAAATCCCGGTGTTGACAATATTCAAGGGTTAGTACTCTATCAACTCGTTGGACCAATCTAGTAGATAGATCTTGGCTTTTGTGTGTTCATGCGATAGAATTTTTTGTTTTCCTTGCTATGAAGCCCACAAATATGTGCTGACAGGTGGGGGCCAGGATACACATCGGACCCTCCATCCATCTCCCGCTGACTTGTGGGCTGCTTTTTTCCCTGATTGGGTGGTCGGTGCAGGCAATGACAAATGGGGACGTTTTGTGGAGCCATCGAATCCAATGAACGATGGGTCTGTCATGTGGGGCCGTCGAAGCCAATAACCGATGGGGCTGTAATGTGGGGCTAGAGGGTTTTTTTTCATATTTTCCACGTTTTACCTTGCAACTTGCATATTTTCCATTTTGTGTGTCACTGACATGTGGTGGCCATGTGACAAATATGCAAATTTCAAAGAAAAAGTTCGGTATGTGGGGCCATCGAAGCCAATGAACGATGGGGCTGTCATGTGGGGTCGTCGAAGCCAATGACCGATGGGGCCATGATGTGGGGCTGGAGGGGGGATTTGCATATTGGCCACCATTTATGTTGTGACTTGCATATTTGCCATTTTGTGTGTCACTCACATGTGGTAGTCATGTGGAAAATATGCAAATTTCAAAGAAAAAGTTCGTTCTGTGGGGCCATCGAAGCCAATGAACGATGGGCCATCATGTGGGGCCATTGAAGCCAGTGACCGATGGGGCTGTGATGTGGGGCTGGAGGGGGATTTGTATATTTGCCATGTTTTACATTGCAACTTGCATATTTTCCATTTTGTGTGTCACTGACATGTGGTGGTCATGTGGAAAATATGTAAATTTCAAAGAAAAAGTTTGGTAGATATGGAAAATTGGCAAATATGCAAAACTCCCGGAGCAGCTACTCCCCCAAACATTGACAGTTGGGGTCGTGTATGACACACATGAGGTCAGCTCTCTCTCTCATCCGCTCCTAGCCCCGAGAAGATCCTATCCCACCATCGGACAAAGCAGCCATTGTTGGCGCGTCGGCGGCTCCGTCCTACGGTGGCATCGGATGGACTGTCGCGCCGCACCTCAACCACGGCTCCGACACCTGTTTCATCCGCACGCATTGTACATTGAGGCAGTACTGACCGTAGGTAGGTCCGCCTCCCACGATGACCGGGATTTTGTTCCGCCGCCATAGCTCGACGCACGGTCGTAGCAATTGTTAATATTGCTTGGTAAGACCTCCGCTCCTACTATGCCCACCCTAATCGATTCGGTTCACATAATTTTCTCAATATTGCAGGGGTAAATTAGTCTTCAATGTCTGATCGTAACG
The DNA here is from genome assembly GCA_916181665.1 of Avena sativa. NCBI lineage: Eukaryota > Viridiplantae > Streptophyta > Magnoliopsida > Poales > Poaceae > Avena > Avena sativa. The sequence goes on along the minus strand of OV702298.1, from coordinate 162,275,867 downwards.
GGTACAATAGTGAGGGTGGGGATTTGATCATGTCGTGGCCACATTCTCCTTCTCCTACCATGTCGGAAGTGCAGGTACCTCCTTCTCTTTGTACTACCGTTAAATTTTAAGTGCCGCCATGGACTATCGGACTGATATTAATTGGGTTTGTTTTGGGATTGTTACAGTGTGCTATGCAGGACGATGATCCATGGTACATTGAATACCAAGATGAATCAACCCAGTGGTCTAGCTAGAGGATGGATTTGGAGGAGATGGTTGCCATTTTAGGTGATTAATTGGCCCGTAAAAACTTGTTGATATTAGAGCTGAAGCATACTGTTGGGGAAGAAAACAAGAACTCGAAGCTTATTCGCAAAGAGAAGTTGACATTTGAGGTTGATATTGTCGTATCCGATCAAGTGGTAGAAAATCTAAAACATGCACTTCAAGCGAATGGGAAGGAGAATAGTAGATTCATGAGGGCAGTTTTAGTAGTTGTCATCCCCGTCCTAACAGTTACACTATGGGGTTGTGGTGAAGGTGTCATGTTCAATTATTAGTTGAATTGATAGAAAATTTAGATAGTAGAATTGTTATTCAATGGATGGTTGTGAGTTCCTACTAATTTAGTCACTTGGAGGTCCCGAAGTTGTCAAGATAATGCATTGTGGGGCCTGAGTTGCTTGCCATTGGATATAGCTGCCCATAATTAGCGTGCTAAATGCCTAGAGGGTCAAGTTTGGGGCCCTATTAGTTATGACTGTTGTGTCTCTACCATCGTGGCTGCCATGTAGACTTGTAGCGTTGACGGCAGCATCCATTCCCTGTTCTTCTTGACGCCGCATTTTTCTTCTCCAGAGAGGCGATCTATCAAAGAAAGTACTACTCCCTCCGATCCAAATTAGTTGACTCACATTTGTCAAGATACAGATTAATCTAATACTAGTTCATGTCTAAATACAATCGAATCTAGACAAATCTAAATCAACTAATTTGGGTCAGAGGGCGTATTACTTATGAATGAGTTTTAGACCATATCCATCCAATCCATATTACTACTTGTCACTGAAATGAATGTATCTAGACATGTTTTAGTGCTAGATGCATACTCCCTCTGACCCATATTAGCACTAAAACTTGACTAGATACGGTCATATCTAGATGAATCTAAGTCAACTAATATGGGTCGGAGGGGATATCAAATTTATTTCAATCATACATATATTTTAAGTCGCAGAATTTTGGTTAAAATTGGGCTCAAATTTGTCCCAATACTAACTAGACGGTGATCTAGCCTCCCTCCCTGCCACATCTATCTGGCCACGAGGTACATCCGACCTTCACCGTCGAAGTGCACCTCAACGTGCCAGCCGTGGCCGCGGCCTGCCTCCCATAGCATCGATTCAAGAGGGCTTGATCTGCGTTGTCATGGTGATGTTGCGGGTGATGGCTTAAATCGCTGTCGCATCGATGACCACTGTCGGCACCGCCGTCACCTCGGTGTATTTCATCAGCAACGTATCTGAGAAGGTGAACAAGAGTGAGAGAGATAGAGACAGAAATTTCAGACGCTTAGATCCTCACCGTCGCACGTCGTTCCAGCCGCCACACTTGGATCCGTGCCACCGCAAGCCATTCTGACCCCCACGCTTAGGTCCACGCTGCCGCATGCTGTTCTGACCGCCAGGCTTAGACTCGTGCCCTCGGACGCCATTCCGACCGCTAGGCTTAGATTCGCGTCGCCGCATGCCGTTCCGAACCCCATGCTTAGGTCCGTGCTGGCGTATGCCGTTTGGATCGCCAAGCTTAGGTTTGTGCCACTGCATGCCGTTTGTAATGCCATGCTTAGAACCGCGTCGCCGCACGCCGTTCGGACTGTCGTGCTTCTGTACGTCGATAGGAGGGGAGGAAGATGCGGCTAGTATATGTGCGACACGGAAAGGAAGGGACAGACATCCAGCCAGTCGGCCTCGCCTCTGTGTATAGGGTAGGTGCGCCCATCGGGAGAGAGAGACCTCTAGCCTGTTGGATCATGATGTATCCAATGGTGGTTGGCCAAGATCCATGTGACATACATCTCGACCAATCAGAGCGCGGCCAAACTGATGCGGCTGATATACGTGCGTCAGGGAAAGAGAGTGAGAGACATCCAGCTTGTCGGGCTCACCTCTCCGTACAAGGTATACAAGTTAGGTGCACCCATCGGGAGAGAGAGACCTCTATCCCATCGGATCATGATGTATCCAACAGTGGTTGTCCAAGATCCGTGTGATATACATCTCGACCAATCAGAGCGCAGCAGCCAAACTGAGCGCAAGTTGAGCTGTTGTGAGGGTTTGAGTCAGGAGAGAGGGGAAAGGTAAGGAAAACTTTAGCGGGAGGGTAAAAGTGAGGAAAACTTTAGAGGGAGGGGAAACTGAGTAGAGCTAAGGAAAACAAGGGCACTCTGATAAAAAAATCAGTAAGGGAAATTCAAGCTTTTGGCATAAAAAATGGAAAATGTGTTATTTGAACAAAATAATTTATCTTGGTCGACATTATATTGTTTGCAACTCAAAGATACACAAGTGTTCCAAATTTGGCCTCATTTAGACAAAGTATGTTTTGGTATGGGTTATTTTGAAGGTCGATCGAGTAGAAAGCCATGCATCTTCATAGCTAGTAGCTCATTCCAAGAAGGGTTTAAGAAGTGGTTTAGGGGATCAGTCCATTTCTCTTTATTTCCTTTTCCTTTATTATTCATGCTAGGTTGTAGGCAACATAACAATACTCCATTTGAAGGTTGCACTATGTTTTGACTTTTTTTGAATTAAACTAACCCTAAAACCATTTTTTGAATTTAATCACTCAGAAAAAGAAAAATGTGGATGATTACAAGTTAATCCAAGATTTTCAATTTCATATGGTAAATCAACCCAAGATACACAAGTGTGCCAAATTTTGGATCAATTGGTCAACATTTAAGCCATGAACTAGTTATACCCCATGTGTTGACCACATGTCGAGGGCAAAACTGAGCAGTGCTAAGCAACTAGGTGCATGACCATCAAAACTTGCAATAACACATACATTATTGGATTATCCAACATAAAAACTTGGGGAGCGTCACACTAGTTCATATTCAATGCAAACATTAACAGTAGTTCAAATATATCATACAAATTCAAATGAATAACTCAAATCCATTTTTTTCTTGCTCCTAGTGTTTTTTGCTGGGTTCACCACCTTGCTCCTGGTGATCCTAGCTGGAATATTCTCGGAGTCCACCATAAACTTCTTCCTTTTTCCCTTTGTTCTTTTTCTCTGCATCCAATGGATCAAGTGCTTCAGCCTGTCGTACAATTTATTCAATCACGTTTCGATCCTCTGGTTCATACGGTTAAAAAATCTTTGCCTGCATATCTTCAATATCCTCTCGTGTAATTCCTTTACGCTTCAACTCTCCTTCAATCTCCCACGCAGTTTATGTAATATACTCTCGATTGATTGGTTCAATCTCCCATGCATTTGGTTCAATCTCCTCTCAATCGACTGGTTCAATCTCCCCTGCATTTGGTTCAGTCTCCTCTACATTTGGTTCAATCTCCTCTCGATCCATTGGTTCAATCTCCCCTATATTTGGTTCAATCTCCTCTCGGTCCATTGGTTCAATCTGCTCTGCATTTGGTTCAATCTGCTCTGCATTTGGTTCAATCTCCTCTCGGTCTGTTGGTTCAATCTGCAATGTATCCATTGCTTCACTCTCCTCTCATTCAAACACTTCGTTCTCATCTGCATTTGCTGCTCCCACCTGATCATCCATTCCATAAGCTGGGTCCACTGCATATTTACAAAGCCTAGCAATGTGCCCTAAGATCCCATAATGTTTGCACTTACGTTGTCGAGGTGGTGCACCACCCTCTGCACTAAATCTTATCCTAATCTTCCTTGGCATACCTGCTGTTCTAGTAAAAACTGGAGGGTATAGCTTGAAGCCTGGATCCACTTCCATCCATTGGTCTTTTCCCAACAAGGATGGAATATTCTGAGCATATGATGCCCTAAATTTGGCAATGGAGAAATACTCTGACATGTAATGATCAACTTCACCCTATTCACCTCCTAGAACACCCATGAAAAACAATTCATGTATGCAAGGTTTCCCATGAATTTGCCATTTTTTGCAATGGCATGTCCTATCAACCAAACACACTGGATACCTCCATTACATATCTTTACTATCAGTGTATGTTACCTCAGCCTACATTCCTCTTCTAATGCATTTCATCTTCAATTGTTTTTCCTTGGCATGCAAAGCCTTAATCAAATATGGGAGGATGAGATGGCCAACATATACTGTTGATGCAATTCTTTGACGCAATTCGATCTTTATCATGATCATCTGCCTAATCATATCAAATATTTGCCGCATCATAAGCCCTTTCAATGAAATGACCCTTGCATTGAAACTCTCTGTAAGGTTACTTGTTACATAGTGTACCTCGAAAATTTCATTGAATCGGCTTCTTGACCACACCATTCCATGATGTGCATCCAAGTATTCCTCCACCGCAGGTTTTTGTTTATACAACACTTCCAAATGATATAGATGCTTCCTCAAACTGTATGTGTATGAAGCTGGCCATAGGTTGTCAGTATAAACCTTACCCTTGAATTTCTTTGTAAAATTTTGCACTAAGTGTCGCATACATTCCCTATGCTCCACTCCGGGGAATACTGATTCTACAACTTTCTCCAAACCTCTGCATGCATCCATATGGATAGTAAGTCCTGGTGTATGACCTATAAGGTCGCTAAAATTCTCCAGAAACCAAGTCCAACTTTCCTCTGACTCAATCTCCAAAACTCTATAAGAAACAGGGAACATCCAATTGTGGCCATCAACTACAGTAGCAGCTACTAGCTGTCCTTTAAATCTGTCATGAAGAGCTATTGCAACTACGGCCAAATAAGGCATGTATCCATCCAGAAACCATTGCCAGCAAGCTTTGAAACAAACAAAAGATCTTCTAAAGCACTCCTTCTCCATTGTCTTCCCTCTTATTTTGTACTGAACTTTATGCATGTCTATCTGTACAACACTACCTGGACTAGCCATCTCCACTTCAGCTTTGATGCTATAAAGCAACTGAAAACTTTCATTCCACGGACCATAGATCCTCTCAAGATACATTTCCTTTGCATAGAACATCCTCATGTAGGGTACTGTAATATTAAACTTTTTAGAAACATCTTTTATGAGCGTTGTTGCACCCAGTGATGGGTTCGCTCTCATCCAATCCATGATTTTCATCTGCCAACCACCTAGTCCTTGCTAGTTTTGTTTTTCCTTTGGATGTCCCCCTTGAGGTGGACAAGAATGTTCGAACCGGTTAATTTTTATCTGAAACATAATGAAAATGTCAGGTATAGCTAACAAACTCTACACAATGATCTAAAATACACAACTAGTTGTAATAATGATACGTTGCAAACGTATCAATAATTTTTGATGCTCCATGCTTGTTTTGCACCAATTATATTATGTTTTTGTTTACACTTTGAGACATTTCTATGAATTTTCTGGAACTAACATATTAACAAGTGCCACAGAGCCAGTTTCCTGTTTTCTGCTGTTTTTGGTTTCGGAAAAACTAGTAAAGAAATATTCTTGGAATTGGACGAAACAAAAGCCAAAGTTCCTATTTTTGCTAACACGACACGGATCTCGAAGGAGAGGGGGAGACGCACCCTGGGGCGGCCACACCTGGGCTAGGCGCGGCCAGGGGTGCGCCGCCCTAGGGTGTGGGCCCCTGGTACTCCATCGATCTTGCCTCTTTGCCTATATAAACCCCCCCAAGATGAAAACCCTAAGTACCTGATCAGAATTCCACGAAAAAGTCTGTAACCGCCGCCACCATTGTCCCTAGATCGAGAGGGATTTGATGCTCTTCCCGGCACCCTACCGAAGAGGGGAGATCATCCCGGAGGCCTTCTTCATCACCATGCCTGCCTCCGGAGTGATGTGTGACTAGTTCATCTTTGGACTATGGGTCCATAGCAGTAGCTAGATGGTTGTTTCTCCTATTTGTGCTACCATGTTTAGATCTTGTGAGCTGCCTATCATGATCAATATCATCTTATTGTAATACTACATGTTGTGTTTGCGGGGATCCAATGGATATTGAGTATTATGTCAGATTGATTATTGTTCTATCATGTCTATGTTATTTGTGATCTTGCATGCTCTCCGTTGCTAGTAGTTACTTTGGCCAAGTACTTGCTTGTGACTCCAAGAGGGAGTATTGATGCTCGATAGTAGGTTCATGCCTCTAGTAATCTGGGAGAGTGACATAAACTTCTAAGATTTAAGATGTGTTGTTGCTACTAGGGAGAAAACAACAATCCCTTTCCCAAGGGCAATTGTATTGTTTACATTACACACTTTGCTTACTTCAATTATCTGTTGCTTGCAACTTAATACCCGAGGGTTGTTCGGATGATATCCCGGAGGTGGATTATTAGTCATAGATGCAGTTGTTACGGTCTATGTATCATGTTGTAATGCCCAAATGAATCTCATAGTGATCATCATGTCATGTACATGCATTGTTATGCATTCTCTATTTGTGAATTGCCCCGCTGTAATTTGTTCACCCAGCATGTTATTTATCTTATGGAGAAAACACCTCTAGTGAACTATGGACCCTGGTCCATTCCTTCCATTAATATTATATCTATTGTTTACTGTTTACTTTCTGCAATTACCACAAGCAATTACTATCTTCCACACTATACGTTTAATCCTTTGTTTTCAGCAAAACCAGTGAGCTTGACAGCCTCATTGATAAGTTGGGGCAGAGTATTTTGGTTGTGTTGTGTGCAGGTTCCACGTCGCTAGCAACACCTTCGGAAGTGTTTTATTTCTCCTACAGGTTCGATAACCTTGGTTCTATAACTGAGGGAAACTTTCTGTTGTGCTCATCATACCTTCCTCTTGCGGTTCCCAACAGGCTCTATATCAACTGAGCACATCAAGCCTTTTTCTGGCGCCGTTGCTGGGGACAAAGAAGATTTCTGCAATGGGAGTCTCTCAATAACTATCTCTTTACTTTTTTTGTTTTTCTTTGTTTCTTTTTCTTTGTTTGGTTTGCTTCTTTTTATCAAAAAGACAAAAAAAATTAGTTCGTACTTTAGTTGCTATTTTTGTTGGCTTGCTTTAATCTTGCAAAAATGACTACTCCTGAAAACACTAAGTTGTGTGACTTCACGAGCAGAAACAACAATGATTTCATTTGCACACCTATTGCTCCACCTGTTCCTGAAGCTAGTACTGATGATGCTGCTGCTCACCTTAATAATTTTGTTGAATTTTGTGAGATTCAAAAATATAAGGATGTATATGGAGATATTATTAAGCTTAAATTGTTTCATTTCTCTTTAAAAGGAAGAGCTAAAGATTGGTTGCTATTGTCAACACCCGGATTTTTAATCCCAGATGCCTGTTATGCCATACATCGCAATCCCAGGATTACCATTTTTGTGAGACATAATAGATTGGATATCACAATACATCATCCATTACAAAACATACATAAGGTCTTACAACAAATAAAAGATCACATGATCCATTCTTAATACAATCATAGCAGTGGAATAACGTAATAATAACGGTAGCATGGGCGAAGCTCCATCTTCATGGTCACATGCAATGCTGACGATGGGAGAAGATCCTAGTTGTCGTAACCTTCCTGCGGTCCATCCTCCTGATAGTCCTCTTCATAGTATGGCCACAGGAATAGCCAGGAACAAAGCCATGAGTACTCTTTAAGTACTCGCAAACTAACACTATAGGTAAATGGTTTGAGTAGGAATACTAAGCTCTAGGTTGTTTTGCAAAAAGCCAGATTTACCTTAACTGAGTTCAGAAGAAAAGAAAGCTAGTTGAAAGTTTTATAACACCTTAGTGGGAACTTGAATTTTCATATCACAACCCTGTTATGGTCAAGTAAAAGTCATGATTCATTTCAAAAGTAATTTTGAAAACATTTGACGACAGAGTAGTATGGCCACTCTAACTGTCCATAACCACGGACGCAGCTATTCGAATAGTTTGACACTCTATAGAGGTGGTACACTTTCACCACAATATTCGATACATCCGTCAGGAACAATCCTGAATTCACCATACTCAGTATAGGCACCCTAGTATAGGCACCTCTCCTATGAGTTTGGCCTCCCAACCATGACCATCTGTCATCTTGGGAACTGCACAGGTGGACAATCTTCACAAGGTAGCCTCATCTCAAACATTGGCCGCAAGGGAACCCATACTAAGGTATATAAACTTCTAGTCAAGCCCTACCCAAATTTCGGGTATTGTGGTTGTACGGTAAAATTGGAATGGTATCGCATCGAGACAACCATCAGTTTTATAAAGGGCTAAGGCTCATGCCTGAACATTTTCATCATCCAAAATCATCAGGTGTTCGAGAACACATGTAAAAACATTTTAGTAGAATGACTCATCATTCTAAGGTTTTCATAATCATTTTCACCAAGTATTCCCATCTAAAGTGACCAAGTTTTATGCTTAGCACTAGCAACTACAAGTGGGGGGGATAAACACTAATGAGGGGAGGCAATCTAGTGTGACTTATCTAAGTTCAATCTCATGCCTCAGGATGACATCAAGATTTATCTATCTTAGGCCATGTTTTATGCTCTTTATGCTACCTTTAAACATCTTTCCAATACCTACAATTCACTAAATATACAAGCTAAGGAGCTTTGATAAAGAAATAAAATAACTAAGCTTGCAAGTAAAACTAGGATTGGGTATCATCAAGTGGTATAATCAAGGCATGCCTAATGCATTGCTAGATCATATAGCTTTCACAGTTGTAAGGGTTAGCTTGCATAAGTAACATGCAAGTGGTGGCTTGCTCAGTTAGTAGCTTACGTTGTGCAGAGCAGTGGTTGAATTTCTCATCTGCTTCTTCCTCGTAGTATTCTCCTTCCTCCTTGTATCCTTGGTCGGTACTAGCATCTATAAATAAATACGAGGTACACAATCACTAAACAATTCTTAACTACTCTATTTAGCACACAAAGGTTCACACTAGATGATCTAGCATAATCACTATTATCACAAAGATTAAGGCAATAGTTTTATTTATTTTATTTTAGAAAGTAATTTCTACTCATTGAAAAACTACTTAAGATTTAATATTCTCCAACTAAAACATGGGATCATGTTGACACATGTCATCACCACACATTTCAGTACATGGGAATGTGATTTAAAGCGGTGTCACAATTTAATAAGGTTTAACCTTTTTATTTTAATTAAATAAAGTGACTAGAAATGCCTATGGGGCATTCTTTTATTGCTTGACCATTATTTCTCCAAGTAAACCTAGATATTTTTATATATTCGGAAAGGTCTTGTCAAATGTGATTTTTGAGAATTGGAATCAACTCAAAATCTTTTGTGGTTGAATTTTGAAAAATGTTTGAATGCAGAAAAGCTTCTGCCTTGTTATTTTTACTATATGTGACCTACAAAACCAAATTATTTGAAACCAATGGGCTTGGATTAATAATTTCAGTACCTTTATAGAAAAATTAGTTTCATGCAATTTGGTTTAGTGAATCGATCTGGATTGATTTTTGAATTAACAGGCAGTACTAGGTTTCAAACTAAATGGAAAAACCTAAATTTGAATTACCGGGTCGCGCGGGAGTGTAACTAGGCCGGCCCATGGCGTACAGCACGCGCGGGGGTGGGTTTAAGTGGTTGTCCCCACCAGTCAGCAAGACAGGGGGGTGCGAAGGGGTACGGGGCAATCTAGAACACACGATCAACATCTAATGGAACAGTTGTGGCTTGTCGTCTCCGTCGGGCAACGCCGGCGAGACTGAACCCTAGCGCGGCCAGTGGGGGTCGTGTGAGGCTCATCGGGGCTCAGACGAGGGTCGGTTATGGGGGTGAATGACGAAGTCGACGACGGCGAACCTCCTGGTACCGATAGCTTCTCCTAGGGCGGCTCCAATCGCTGGTTCCTCTTCTCCTCCTTCGTGTCATACTCTGGTGAAATTCTGGCAACCTGCTTCTCGCCTTGCTCCGGGAATGAGATAGGGTGATTCTCAGAGAGAGGGGAGTGTGTTGGTGTGAAGAAATCGAACGGTGGTGGCCTCTATTTATAGTGTCGCGAGGGAACCGAAAGGCGCGGGTGGAGCTCGTCATGGTCATCATCACATTGGGCTAAAGGCATGGGCGACGGTAGGGGACGGTGCTGTGTTCCTTGGCAAAGCTCAACGGCATGATCGCGAGGCATGGGTCGGTGCGAAGCGGTCGGAATGGTGCGGTGTGCTGGACGGGTCCGACGGGAAAATTAATGGCGCACGGGCTGTCCTAGTCGTGCGGCAATTAACGGACGTATCCTGGCGGTTCCTGGGTCGGTGGTGATCATGGACGCAAGCGGCAAGGGCGGCGCGCGGTCTGTGCTCACGTGTCGAGTGCGACGCTCTGGTGGGCTCTCGGCATGCTTGCAGAGAAGCTGGGCACACTCGGGCTGAGTGGTCCAGGGGCTGGTTGTGCTTTGGCGTTGGACAAGGGGTGGCGATGGACGGTGGTCAGTGTCCCAGACAAGGTTGGCGAGGCTAGAGCTGCTCCTAGCTTACTGTCGATAATGGGGTGGCAAATTAAGGCTCGGCATGCTCACCATTTGTAGACGTCCCAACCTTTAATAAGGTAGATATCTTTGTGTTTACAATGCTAGTCCCTAGATCAATAGCTATCATCCATAGTTAAGATGTAATATCAAGAAACAAAGGTCATAATACAACTTTATAACCAGGAATAAAATATTCATTACATCTTACATAGCTAGCTCATTTGGCTATCTCATTACAATGCAGCAGAAATAACTATAGCATGGAGTCCTTCATCTTCAAAGTGCCATAGGAAATCATGTTGGTTCTAGACTTGTAATCATAATCAACAAACTTCACTAACATCAAACAAACCTGCAACATAATAAGTTACAGCCACAAGGTTCAATACATTTGAATTGTATTGGCAAGTGATACTATGGTAAAGTAGTGGTATCTATCATCTATTTGCATTTGGCTAAGTGGAGCTTAGGCTTTCTTTGTTCAAAATAGATTTTCCTTATCATTTGAAAACACTAAGTTTTGTTTGACAAAATCACCCAAGGCATCAACCAATATACATTGGTGATCCTTTAACCCTTGTTCAACCACAAGTTTCTAACTTAGAAATTGGGATGAGGAGATTCTTGATAGCTTCCATGTCTTGATGCTCAAATTGTCCATTGCTGGGGACACGGCTAAGTACTTAGATTTTACTCTCTCGAGAGGTGGTGCACTTTCCCCCAATACTCGACATGCATCAAGACAAGATCTTTCAGAAGCCTTCCCTTAGACCAAAATGGACGCGCTCTAAACCTATCATCTCCTACCACCAACTGTCCATTTGTCTAAGTTATTGCAAACTATATGATCCAAGCAGAGCCCATAATGCCAAGTGGCTGCATGTAACATCCCAAAAATATTAAACTTAAATCATCAAACTCTAATCTTCAAATTTAGGGTTAACAAAAACTTTTCCAATTAAAAATATGAAAGCATTCATATGTGTATATATTAAAATTTGGATTCTTTTAAATTGCCATGGTTCTATCTTTATTTGCTTGTAAAATGATTCTTAGGTGAAATAAACATCATCTAAACAATCCCCAAACTTTTCCCAAAGACAAAAAAATTAAGTGAATGGTCACTTTGGCCAATTTAACTCCCATGCCTACTTTGGCTATCTCTAACTTCCAGAACTTAACAGAAACATGTATGGATCTTTGAACCACATGATAGTACTCATAATAAGGTACCAAGGCCCACTTTGTGATCATCCAGAAACATTCAAATGCTTAGTTTAAATGACAGTTTAAAATTGAATCTATTTCATATGGGAATATCCCACTATTTCAAAAACCACTCAAACCAACTCAATTTTCAAAACCCAAGCATCCATAGTATCACCAGCACATGCCTAGCACACCCAGCAAAAATCTTTTCAAAATTCAAAACTTAAGTTCATGCGGCCATTTCATCAAACAGGTTGCAGATGCAAATCAAACAAAATCAAAACACTATGTTGAGAAGTGTTTTGGGCCTAACTTGTTCCCTCTCTGGACACCACTAGCCTTAATAGATCATCTAACAACCCTAACTAATCACTAGCACCATTGTAAGCTGGCCATTGTCATCAATGGTGAGAAGGCCGAGAGCACCATTGCCAACCCATGGTCGACAGCAAGCTACGAGCAACACTAGCCTCGCCAACCTTGTCTGGGAGCAAGCTAGCACCCCATCGCCACTCCCTGTCCCAGCCGCGATCAATGCCAGCCACTGGACCACACGCCCAGGCCATGCCAACCTTCTCTGCAACCATGCCGAGAGCGTGCCCCGTGCGCCACGCTCGACCAGCACCCCTAGACCGCGCGCCGCCCTCGGCGCGTGCACGCGTGATCATCAACACCCCAGCAACCCCGCAGACACGCCCGTTCGCCGCCACGCGGACACGCGCGCTGTGCGCCATCAAAACTTCCGTCGGACCAGCGTAGAGCACCGCAGCGTTCTGACCAATCAGCACCGCCCCACGCCTCGCCAGCACGCCGTTGAGCTTCGCCAGGGAGTATAGCACCGCCCACTACCGTCGCCCACGCCGATAGCCCTCTGTGCCGTCGACCACGATGAGCTCAGCTTGCGCCCGTCGGTCCCCCTCTCGCCACTATAAATAGAGGCATCCCCCGCTCGAATTCTTCACACCATTCTACTCCCCTCTCACCCAGAACCACCCCACCTCATTCCCGGAGCAAGGCGAGAAGCGCATCACCGTAATTTCACCGGAGTCCGCCGCTACTTGAGAAGAAGGAAGCCATCGATTGGAGCTGCCCCAGGAGTAGCTGCCGGTACCAGGAGGATCGCCGTTGTCGACTTCGTCATTCGCCTGCATCGCCGACCCTCGCCTGAGCCCCGGTGAGCCTCCCACGACCCCCACTGAGCCGCTAGGGTTCGAGCTCGCCGGTGACTTGTTCATCATCGACGTAGACCCTCAGCCGTTGATCGCCCTTCTAATCCAACGCACCACATTGCCCCGTACCGCTTCGCGTGTTAAGATCCACTGACCAGTAGACCCCCATGTAAGTTGCGCCCCGTGCTGCGGAGTGACACTGGGCCGGCCCGTTAACCTTTCCCGCGCAGCCCACTCGTTTGAATTTAGCATTTTCTATTTATATTCAAACTCAGTTCTGTACCTAGTTTCAAAAAACAACCCAGCTCGATTTAGTGAACCAAATTGAATGAAACCAATTTTGTTAGAAAGATATTGAAATGCTTAATCCAAGCCCGTTGGATTCAAATCATTTGATTCTATAGATCAACCTTGGTAAAAATAACAAGGCAGAAGCTTTTCTGCATTCAAACATTTTTCAAATTTAAACCATAATAGCTTTTGAGTTGATTCCAACTCTCAAAAATCACATTTGAGCATACCTTTCAGAATATATAAAAACATATGGGTTTACTTACAGAAATAATGTTCAAGTAATAAAATAATGCCACATAGGCATTTCTAGTCACTTTATTTACTTGAAATAAAAGGTTAAACCTTATTAAATTGTGACACCAATTTAAATCACATTCCCATGTACTGAAATATGTTGTGATGACATGTTTCAACATGATCCCATGTTTCGTTTGGAGAATATTAAATCTGAAGTATTTTTTCAATGAGTAGAAATTACTTTTCTAAAAATAAATAAATAATGCATGGGCTTTAATCTTGAATGTTAGTGATGATACTAGATCATCTATAGAACCCTTTTGTGTGATGATTGAAAGTAGTTAGGTATTGTTTGGTGATTGTGTACCTCGTATGTATTCATAGACGCTAGTACCAACCAAGGATACGAGGAGGAAGGAGGATACTACGAAGACGAAGCCGAGGGGAACTTCAACCACAACTCTGCTCCAGGCAAGCTATTAACCTTGGAAGCTAACACTTGAAAGATACTCTACTTATGCAAGCCTATACTGATACTCATGCAAGCAAATACTTGCTTGCTACCATGACCACTAGATGCCTTAAGCATATGTGGTCATATCCACTTGATACACCCTCCTAGTTTTACTTGTAAGCTTCTACTTTATTTCTTTATCAAAGCTATTACTTAGAGTCTACTTAAGTGATTTGTAGATTCTAGGAGGATAATTGAAGGTTGCATAAAGAGCATTAAATTTGGCCTAAACTAGATAATCTTGATGTCATCCTAAGGCATGAGATTGTACTTAGTTAAACTCCACTTGTCTACCACCCCTCATTAGTACTCACCCCCACTTATAGATGCTAGTGCTAAGCATAAAACTTGATCGACTTTAGATGGGAATACTTGATGCTACTGAGATGTTTTGACATGTGTTTCCGAACACCAGAGGATTTTACTGATGAAAATGTCAAGGCATGAGCCTTAGCCCTTTATAAAACTGATGGTTGTCTGGATGCGATACCATTCCAATTTTACCGTACAACCACAATACCCGAGAATTGGGTAGGGCTTGACTGGAAACTTATATACCTTAGTATGGGTTCCCTCATGGCCAAGGTCTGAGCTGAGGCTACCTTATGAAGATTGTCCACCTGTGCAGTACCCAAGATGACAGTTGGTCATGGTTGGGAGGACAAACTCACAGGAGAGGTGCCTATACTAGGGCGTGTAATTGAAAGGTTAGGATTGATTATCCACATACTGAGTATGGTGAATTCAGGATTTGTTCCTGACGGATGTATCAAATGTTGTGGTGAAAGTGTACAATCTCTGCAGAGTGTCAAACTATTCGAATAGCCGCGTCCGCGGTTATGGACAGTTGGAGTGGCCATACTGTTCCCCCGTCAGATGTTTTCAAAATGACTTGTGAAATGAATTGAGAATTTGACTTGACCACAACAGAGTTCTGATATGACAATACAAGTTCCCACTTAGGTGTTATAAAATTTCAACTAGATTTTCTTGCTTCTGAACTTAGTAGAGGTAAATCTGGCTTTTTGCAAAACAACCCTAGAGCTTAGTGTCCTACTACAAAAACCCCCCTTCACTTGTTAGTATTAGTTTGCGAGTACTTAAAGAGTACTCATGGCTTTGTCCCTGGCTATTCCCGTGGCCAGACTATGAAGAGGAGTACCAGGACAAAGGACCCCAGGAAGGTTACGACAACTACGATCATCTCCCATAGTCAGCATTGCATGTGACCCCGAAGACGGAGCTTCACCTACGCTAACATTATTATTATGTATTTCCGCTGCTTGAGTTGTACTAAGAACTGGATCATGAGATCCTTATTTGTGTAAGACCTTATGTATGGTTTGTAATGGATGATGTACTGTGGTATCCAATTCTGTTATGTCTCGCAAAAATGGTAATCCTAGGATTGCGATGTATGGCATAACAGGCATCTGGGATTAAAAATCCGGGTGTTGACAAGTTGGTATCAGATCCATCCTGACCATAGGAGACCCTAGTTAGACTGGACGTTTGAATCAAAAACTTAGTTTCAAAACCAAAGGAAGCAAATATTTACAAAAACTTATTCCCATTCTTATCACCTTGATTCTTTCATAAAAATTCTTGTTCCTCAAAAACTCTTGCAAAATACATAAAATTTGACGCACTTGATCACTCTACTAACTTACTCATCCTATATTCTTATAGATGGACGTGAAGTACAATAAGTTTTATCAGTTGGGGAATGGAGGAGACCTTATCTTTGAGCGGGATTTGGACCAGCTTTCGGAACTTCTGGAGCGTCCGCACCCCAAGTTCTTCGGAGCTCAGCTTAATGATCAAGGAGGAGAAGTTCTGCAGTATATAATTGTTGCAAGTCTCCGAGGAAAGATTGAACCTCCCACTACCGAGGGAATTCAGTTTACCTTAAGAGAGAACAACTGGCTCGATGGACTTGACAGGGCCATGCAGGAAGCTCTTGCCTGTCTATGTGGGCAGAGTATCAACCAGATCAAGGATACCCGCTTTGAATTTTGTCCAAGGCGTGATGCTATGGGACAGCCACTAGAAGCCCCATACCACCACTAGCTGAAGACTCAGTTGGACCACCTCAGCTTCATTATGTACGATCGTCAGCAGGAATTGGACAATTGCCGTGACTACTCCAACCACAAGTCCGCCATCATCAAGACGAAGGATCAGACCATCTCCATGCTAGCGAAGGATCGCAAGTCTCGTCGCCGTCAGCTCGATAATAAGGAGCACATCATTGCCCGTCTTTGCCACCGTATCTCGGATTTGGAGGAGGCCATCCATGAGAGAGACATGCAGTTGGAGGAAAGGGAGAATGCCAGAGAGGATCTTCGTGGAGACCCCTACTCCTATCTCAGCGATGATGATGATTTTCTGGAGGATCAGGCTATGGACTTCTTCACCGATGAGGATGATTTCGCCTTCATCGATGACGATGAGGATGATGAGGATGACGACTACACCGACTCCAAGGAGTAGTAGCACTTGAGCACTATCATAGTGAGTTGTATTCGTTCCCACTGTATCGTAGTTTCCAGAATGGTTCTTAAAACCATCTGTTTTTCTTGTTTTGTGGTGTGTGTTTGTATCGTGTGCTATGAATGAATGAATGAAAAGAAAGTTGCAAAAAAATCTAAGTTAAACTTTAAAAACTTTTCAAAGTCCCTAAACCTTAGAAATTTCCCTCTTTTGTCATGATCTATCTCAATCTTCAGATGCCACGCGGAGGAAGTGGTTCATCCCTGGACCCGATGTTGCAGATCCTGCAAATGTTGGTTTCTGACCGCGAAGCTGAAAGAGCCGAACGTCAAGCCAACCTAGCCACCCTTCAGCAGATAGCTCAGCTGGCCCACAACAATCAAGGCCAAGGAAATCAGGACAACCATGGATCTAAGCTCAAGAATTTCTAGAATACCAACCCACATGTTTTCACTAAGTCGGAAGAGCCCCTAGATGCCGATGATTGGCTACAAACCATGGAAAACAACCTAGAAGTCGCCGGAGTGGAAGCCAACGAGAAAGTTCTGTTCGCCACCCACTATCTAGCCGGAGATGCACGAGCATGGTGGAATAGCATTCGTGCAATGACCGGAGGAAAGATGATGACCTGGGAAGAATTCAAGGTCAAGTTCAGCAGAACCCATGTGCCACCGGGTTTGATGAAGAGAATGAGAGATGAGTTCAGAGAACTGAAGCAAGGACGGATGACCGTAGTGGAATACCGTGACAAAATTCTTGTCATTAGCTAGGTATGACCCGGATGATATCGACACCAAAGCCAAGAAGAAAGAGAGATTCTTGAATGGTCTGCATGATGAGATGCAGACTATGTTGGTCAATATCCCCTTTGCTAATATTGAAGCCCTTGTCGACTCTGCCATCCAGATGGAAGGAAATATCAACCAAGCCAATGAGAACCGCAAGCGTAGCATGATGCATCAGCCAGGAACCCATCAGACCCCAAAGTATCGCCCTAACCCATCTCCAGGATTTGCCCCGAGAACCAACAGACCCCCGATGAACCGTCCTACCTATCCCAAACGTGGAAACCCGAGGCCCGGAGGAAATCACAACAACCCCGATAACTCTAACAATTTCAACCGTGCACCACCCAAGTTCAACAACAACAATGCTGCCGCCAACACCAACACTGCCCCGAGGACTGGAAGCAATGTTGTGCCTGTTGCAGCAAAGGACAAGTCGCAAGTGACTTGCTATGACTTTGGAAATAAGGGTCACTACTCCAATGAGTGCCCCAAGAAGAATGCCGCAGCCCCCAATGCAAATGCCCCAGCTCAGCAGCAGCGTCGTGTTTAGCCAGGAAGAAGGTTTGCCCAGGGAATTCACTCAACCGCAATGGCCGTCTTTTTCTCATGCATGCTGAAGAAGCCCAGGAAGCGCCAGACGTCGTGCTGGGTATGTTTTCTGTTAATTCAGTACTTGCTAGAGTGTTGTTTGATTCTGGTGCATCGCACTCATTTGTCACCGAATAATCTGCATGCACTAGTAAGATTCAACCAACAAAACTGAAGCATGTTATGATTGTTCAAATCCCCGGTTCAACTATCTGAATCCATGGCATAGATTTTTATGATAATCTGATAGTACTAGGAACTAAAGGTTTGGAATTAGTACTAGGAATGGATTTGATGTCCAAACATAAAGGATTGATTAATTGTGCCAAGAAAGCCATAACCATGACCAGTACAGCTGGAATATCAGTCGAGCATGTATCTAAAACCTTACCTCATCAATTAAAGTGCAACAAGAGTATAGCCCAACCTACCATTGACCAAGTCCGGATAGTCTGTGAATACCCCGATGTATTTCCAGATGTTTTGCCCAGTATGCCCCCAGATCGGGATATCGAGTTTATCATTGAGCTAATCCCCAGAACCGAACCCATAGCCCAGAGACCATATAGTATGAACCCGTCTGAACTAGCAGAACTGAAGAAGCAACTAGATGCCATGCTGGAAATTGGATTGATTCAACTAAGTGTGTCACCATGGAGATCACCTGTTTTGTTCGTGGACAAGAAAGATGGAGGTAACCGTTTGTGTACAGATTATCGGAAGTTGAATGATGTCACTATCAAGAACAAATACCCATTGCCCAAGATAGAAGATTTGTTTGATCAGTTGACCGGTGCCAAAGTGTTTTCTAAGATTGATCTTAGGACAAGATATCATCAACTCAAGATTCGTGCAGAGGATATTCCAAAGACTACCTTTACCACCATATATGGATTATACGAGTATACTGTCATGTCTTTTAGATTAACCAATGCCCCCGCTTATTTCATGAATCTCATGAATAAGATTTTTATGGACTTCCTGGATAAGTTTGTCGTTGTTTACCTCGATGACATTCTAATTTATTCCAAATCAGAAGAAGAACATGAGCTACACCTAAGGACCATTCTTGGAACCCTTAGAGAGCATCACTTGTATGCCAAGTTTAGCAAATGTGAATTCTGGTTACAGGAGGTAGGATTCCTCGGCCACATTGTATTAGACGGAGGAATTGCCGTTGACCCTGCAAAGGTGAAAGATGTCGAAGATTGGCAAGCCCCAACCACTCAAACCCAAGTTCGTGCATTTCTCGGATTGGCGGGATATTACCGCAAGTTCGTAGAAGGATTATCGAGTATCGCCAGACCCATGACCCAATTTCTGAAGAAGGAGAAGAAGTTTGAATGGACCGACAAATGTGAAGCGAGTTTTCAAGAACTCAAGAGGAGATTGATTTCAGCCCCAATCTTAATCATGCTGGATATCACAAAGCCCTTCGATGTGTATTGTGACGCATCCAAGATCTGTCTCAGATGTGTGCTAATGCAAGAAGGCGAAGTTATATCTTATCTATCTCGACAACTGAATCACCATGAGCAAAATTACCCAACCCATGACCTCGAACTTGCAGCCGTAGTTCTAGCCCCGAAGACATGGAGGCACTACCTGATGGGAAACCGTTGTGAGATCTATTCGGATCACAAGACCCTGAAGTACATATTCACTCAGAACGAGCTGAGTATGAGAGAGAGAAGATGGATTGAGATAATCAAGGATTACGATCTGGACATTCACTATCACCCTGGTAAAGCCAACGTGGTAGCATATGTCCTTAGCAGATTGTCGTGCCGCTTGAACTCCATGATTTTGAAGGAGCAACCGAGTTTGCACAAAGAGATGGAAGATTTCCGAATGGAATTAGTAAGTGAAGGATTTTGGGCAAGCATAGAACTTTAACCCACTTTGATCAGCCAGATCAAAGAGACGCAGAAAGGAAATGCTAGTATCGACGGAATCAAGCGTCGTATCGGTACAGGCAAAGTACCCGGATTTACCGAATGCGAAGAACGAGTTCTGTGGTACAAAGGACGCCTTTGTGTACCAGCAGATTCTGAGTTGAAAGAAGTTATTCTGAAGGAAACTCGTGATACTCTTTATTCTATCCACCCCGGAGGAACAAAGATGTATCAAGATTTGAAAGAGAAATTTTGGTGGCATAAGATGAAGAGAGAAATCGGAAGCTATATCGCCAAGTGTGATATATGTCAGCGAGTCATGGCGGGACATCAAAGACCCGCGGGATTGTTGCAACCATTGCAGATTCCAGAATGGAAATGGGATTCCGTTGGAATGGAATTTATCACCGGATTTCCTACTTCTAGTAGGGGAAATGACTCTATCTGGGTCATAGTGGACAGATTGTCCAATGTCGCACATTTCTAACCCGTCAAGACCACATATCAGAGTTCGAAGCTAGCGGAGTTATACATCGCTAGAATCGTCAGTGTGCATGGAGTTCCTAAGAACATCGTATCAGATCGAGGAACTCAGTTTACCTCGAGATTCTGGAAGAAAGTCCAAGAAGGTTTAGGAACCTGCCTAGATTTCAGCACCGCTTATCATCCTCAGACCGATGGACATACGGAGCGAGTAAATCAAATACTCGAAGATATGTTACGAGCATGTGTGTTAGAATATGGATCTAAGTGGGAAGACTGTCTGCCGTTCGCAGAATTTTCATACAACAACAGTTATCAAGCTAGTTTGCAAATGGCCCCATTTGAATTTATGTATGGAAGGAAGTGTCGCACCCCTTTGAACTAGTCGGAAGTAGGAGAGAGTCAGATTTTTGGACCTGACATCCTACGAGAAGCAGAAGAGAAGGTTCACAAGATTCGTGAGCACCTCAAGACAGCCCAGTCAAGACAGAAGAGTTACGCCGACAAGAGACGTCGAGACCTCGCCTTCAACATAGGAGATTTTGTGTATCTGAAAGTGTCGCCATTGAAAGGAATGCAGCGTTTCCAACTCAAAGGAAAGTTAGCCCCCAGATATATCAGACCCTTCAAGATTCTGAATCATCGAGGAGAAGTGTCGTATCAATTGGAACTGCCCGAAGAGATGTCAGCCGTGCACAATGTGTTCCATATCTCATTACTTCGCAAGTGCCTCGAAGTTCCGGAGAAGACCGAAGTGTTCAAGAATATTGATCACCGGACCATAGAGATCAACGATGACCTGACCTATCCCGAAGCACCCATCCGTATTTTAGAAGAAGCTTTCAGAACTACCAGAACCCGAAGCATCAAGTTTCTCAAGATTCAGTGGAGCAACCACACGGAAGAGGAAGCTACCTAGGAGCGCGAAGATCATATCAGGACGGAGTTTCCCGATCTCTTCAAATCCTAGGTAATCTCTTTCGTCCTTTCTCAAATCTCGGGACGAGATTTTTTTTAAGGGGGGAAGGTTTGTAACATCCCAAAAATATTAAACTTAAATCATCAAACTCTAATCTTCAAATTTAGGGTTAACAAAAACTTTTCCAATTAAAAATATGAAAGCATTCATATGTGTATGTATTAAAATTTGGATTCTTTTAAATTGCCATGGTTCTGTGTTTATTTTCTTGTAAAATGATTCTTAGGTGAAGTAAACATCATCTAAACAATCCCCAAACTTTTCCCAAAGACAAACAAATCAAAACAGACAAATTAAGTGAATGGTTACTCTGGCCAATTTAACTCCCATGCCTACTTTGGCTATCTCTAACTTCTAGAACTTAACAGAAACATGTATGGATATTTGGACCCCTTGATAGTACTCATAATAAGGTACCAAGGCCCACGTTGTGATCATCCAAAAACATTCAAATGCTTAGTTTAAATGACAGTTTAAAATTGAATCTATTTCATATGGGAAGATCCCACTATTTCAAAAACCACTCAAACCAACACAATTTTCAAAACCCAAGCATCCACAGTATCACCAGCACATGCCTAGCACACCCACCAAAAATCTTTTCAAAATTCATAACTTAATTTCATGCAGCCATTTCATCAAACAGGTTGCAGATGCAAATCAAACAAAATCAAAACACTATGTTGAGCAGTGTTTTGGGCCTAACTTGTTCCCTCTCTGGACACCACTAGCCTTAGTAGATCATCTAACAACCCTAACTAATCACTAGCACCACTATAAGCTGGCCATCGTCATCAATGGTGGGCAGGCCGAGAGCACCATTGCCACCCCATGGTCGACAGCAAGCTACGAGCAACACTAGCCTCGCCAACCTTGTCTGGGAGCAAGCTAGCACCCCACCGCCACTCCCTATCCCAGCCGTGAGCAATGCCAGCCACTGGACCACACACCCAGGCCATGCCAACCTTCTCTGCAACCATGCCGAGAGCGCTCCCCGTGTTCCACTCTCGACCAGCACCCCCAGACCATGCGCCACCCTCGCCGCTTGCACGTGTGATCACCAACACCCCAACAACCCCGAAGACACGCCCGTTCGCCGCTGCGCGGACCACGCGCGCTGTGTGCCATCAAAACTTCCATCGGACCAGCGCAGAGCACCGCAGTGTTCCGACCGATCAGCACCGCCCCACGCCTCGCCACCACGCCGTTGAGCTTCTCCAGGGAGCATAACACCGCCCACTACCGTCGCCCATGCCGATAGCCCTCTGTGCCGTCGAACACGACTAGCTCAGCTTGCGCACGTCGGTCCCCCTCTATCCACTATAAATAGAGGCATCCCCCGCTCGAATTCTTCACACCATTCTACTCCCCTCTCACCCAGAACCACCCCACCTTATTCCTGGAGCAAGGCGAGCAGCGCATCACCGGAATTTCACCGGAGTCCGCCGCTGCTGGAGAAGAAGGAAGCCATCGATTGGAGCCGCCCCAGGAGGAGCTATCGGTACCAGGAGGATCGCCGTCGTCGACTTCATCGTTCGCCCGCATCGCTTGAGCCCCGGTGAGCCTCCCACAACCCCCACTGAGCCGCTAGGGTTCGAGCACGCCGGTGACTTGTTCATCGTCGATGACGACCCTCAGCCGTTGATCACCCTTCTAATCCAACGCACCAAATCGCCCCGTACCGCTTCGCGTGTTAAGAGCCACTGACCAGAAGACCCCCCTATCAGTTGTGCCCCGTGCTGCGGAGTGACACTGGGCCGGCCCTTTAACCTTTCCCGCGCAGCCCACTCGTTTGAATTTAGCTTTTTCTATTTATATTCAAACTCAGTTCTATACCTAGTTTCAAAAAACAACCCAGCTCGATTCAGTGAACCAAATTGAATGATACCAATTTTGTTAGAAAGATATTGAAATGCTTAATCCATGCCCGTTGGATTCAAATCATTTGAATCTATAGATCAACCTTGGTAAAAATAACAAGGCAGAAGCTTTTCTGCATTCAAACATTTTTCAAATTTAAACCATAATATCTTTTGAGTTGATTCCAACTCTCAAAAATCACATTTGATCATACCTTTCAGAATATATAAAAACATATGGGTTTACTTACAGAAATATTGTTCAAGTAATAAAAGAATGCCACATAGGCATTTCTAGTCACTTTATTTACTTGAAATAAAAGGTTAAACCTTATAAAATTGTAACACCGTTGTAAATCACATTCCCATGTACTGAAATATGTGGTGATGACATGTGTCAACATGATCCCATGTTTGGTTTGGAGAATATTAAATCTTAAGTAGTTTTTCAATGAGTAGAAATTACTTTTCTAAAAATAAATAAATAATGCAAGGGCTTTAATCTTGAATGTTAGTGATGATGCTAGATCATCTATAGAACCCTTTTGTGTGATTATTGAAAGTAGTTAAGTATTGTTTGGTGATTGTGTACCTTGTATGTATTCATAGACGCTAGTACCGACCAAGGATACAAGGAGGAAGGAGGATACTACGTAGAAGAAGCCGAGGGGAACTTCAACCACTGCTATGCTCAAGGCAAGCTATTAACCTTGCAAGATACTCTACTTATGCAAGCCTATACTAATACTCATGCAAGCAAATACTTGCTTGCTACCATGACCACTAGATGCCACTTGATACCCCCTCCTAGTTTTACTTGTAAGCTTCTACTTTATTTCTTTATCAAAGATATTAATTAGAGTCTCCTTAAGTGATTTGTAGATTCTAGGAGCTTAATTGAAGGTTGCATAAAGAGCATTAAATTTGGCCTAAACTAGATAATCTTGATGTCATCCCAAGGCATGAGATTGTACTTAGTTAAACTCCACTTGTTTACCACCCCTCATTAGTACTCACTCCCACTTATAGATGCTAGTGCTAAACATAAAACTTGATCAACTTTATATGGGAATACTTGGTGGAAAATGGTTATGAAAACCTTGGAATGATGGATCATTCTACTGAGATGTTTTGACATGTGTTTCCGAACACCAGAGGATTTTAGTGATGAAAATGTTGAGGCATGAGCCTTAGCCCTTTATAAAACTGATGGTTGTCTGGATGCGATAGCATTCCAATTTTACCATACAACCACAATACCCGAGAATTGGGTAGGGCTTGACTGGAGACTTATATATCTTAGTATGGGTTCCCTCACGGCCAAGGTCTGAGCTGAGGATACCTTATGAAGATTGTCCACCTGTGCAGTACCCAAGATGACAGTTGGTCATGGTTGGGAGGCCAAACTCACAGGAGAGGTGCCTATACTAGGGCGTGTAATCGAAAGGTTAGGATTGATTATCCGCATACTAAGTATGGTGAATTCAGGATTTGTTCCTGACGGATGTATCGAATGTTGTGGTGAAAGTGTACAATCTCTGCAGAGTGTCAAACAATTCGAATAGTCGCGTCCGCGGTTATGCAAAGTTGGAGTGGCCATACTGTTCCCCCATCAGATGTTTTCAAAATGACGTGTGAAATGAATTGAGAATTTGACTTGACCACAACAGAGTTGTGATATGACAATACAAGTTCCCACTTAGGTGTTATAAAATTTCAACTAGCTTTTCTTGCTTCTGAACTTAGTAGAGGTAAATATGGCTTTTTGCAAAACAACCCTAGAGCTTAGTGTCCTACTACAAAAACCCCCTTCACTTGTTAGTACTAGTTTGCGAGTACTTAAAGAGTACTCATGGCTTTCTCCCTGGCTATTCCCGTGGCCAGAATATGAAGAGGAGTACCAGGACGAAGGACCCCAGGAAGGTTATGACAACTAGGATCATCTCCCATCGTCAGCATTGCCTGTGACCCTGAAGATGGAGCTTCGCCTACGCTACCTTTATTATTACGTATTTCCGCTGCTTGAGTTGTACTAAGAACTGGATCATGAGATCCTTATTTGTGTAAGACCTTATGTATGGTTTGTAATGGTTGATTGTAGGGATTCGTAGCATGGAAAACAAAAAATTTCTACCGCATACAAACAAACAAGCCAAGAGCTATCTACTAGATTGTAGCAACGAGTCGATGGAATAACTCACCCTCGAAGATTCCAAAGTGTTTAACGAGAGCGGATTCTTGCCGATTTCAAGATCGTGTAGACGATCCTTCCGGCAGCGCTTCCGCAGTCGGTCACACATCCGGTACTCGATGAAGACCTTCCTCTCCCTTGTTCCAGCAGGCAGCGGAGGTTGTAGCACTCTCCTCGCGATTCCGGCAGCCCGACGGCGTGGTACCGGAAGTAGAGGGGAGATCTCGCAGGGCTTCGCCTTAAGCCGGAGCGAGTATGGTGGACTATGAGAGAGGCCTCGGTGATCTAGGGTTTAGAAACACCAAGGAGAGAGGGCTAGGCCGGCGGCTAGGGCTTGGGGAAAGCACCAAGTCGGTGGCTAGGGTTTGCCCTAGGGCGGCGGCGGCTGCAGGAGGGCCGGCAGCTAGGGCTAAGGTTTTGGGTGGTGGAGGTGTAGGTCTAGAGGGGCAGCCATGCCCCTCCTTTTATAGGTGGAGGGTGCCGGCCAAGGGGGAGGGATTCCTCCCCCAACTCGGCCTCCAAGGCCGGCGGTGGAGGGAGAGGAACTCCTCCCCAAGTAGGTTTCCTACTCTCCCTCCACCAAGCAAACTTGGCGTTTGACTTTTCAAACTAGGATTTGATTTATCCCTTTATTTTTCTCAGCGATGACACCTAGTACATGATGCAATCATTCCAACTTGTTATGACACATTCATGTACCCTTCCCCTCCGGAGTGTCGGACCTTCCAGAACCTTCTAGAACATTCCCGATGAAAACACCGGAACGATTCTCCAACCCCGAAACAGGACTTTCCTTATATGAATCTTATTCTCCGGACCATTCCGGATCTCCTCGTGATATCCCGGATCCCATCCGAGACTCCGAACAACATTCGGTCTCTTACTCATCATTCCATAACTACTCAACAACATCGAACCCTTAAGTGTGTCTCCCTACGGTTCGTGAATTATGCGGACATGATCGAGACACTTCTCCGATCAGTAACCAATAGAGAAATCTAGAAATTCATATGGTTCCCACATATTTCTACGATTACTTTTCGATCGAATGAACCACTTACATACGATACCAATTTCCCTTTGTCTCACGATAGTTTACTCATCCGAGGTTTTGATCATCGGTATCTCTGCATACCTAGTTCAACCTCGTTACTGATAAGTACTCTTTTCTCGTTCCCATGATATGTGATCCCTTGTGAGCCAGTCACATGCTTGCAAGCCAATTGGATGACATTCCACCGAGAGGGCCCAGAGTATATCTATCCGTCATATGGATGGACAAATCCCACTCTTGATCCATGTGTCTCAACCAATACTTTCCGAACACTCAATGCTACCTTTATAACCACCCAGTTACGGTGTGGTGTTTGATGTCATCAAAGCATCCTTCCGGTAATGGTGATATGCATGATCTCATGGTCGAAGGAATTAGGTTACTATGTATCAGAAAGCATATAGCAATTGAACTATTAAAATGACTTGATCTTTATGCTACGCTTATTTATAGGAGTATGTCCATCATATCATTCTCCTAACGATATTATCTTGTTGTTAATAACATCTCAATGTTCATGATAGGGAAACCACAATCATTTATTAACCAACAAGCTAGTATTATTAAGAGGCTTTACTAGGGACTCTAATTTAGTTTACAAATCACACAAGTATTAATGTTTCCTTGTTAATACTATTATAGCATGAATGTAAACATTTATCATAAACACAAAGATATAATAATAACTACATTTATTATTGCCTCTAGGGTATATCTCCAACAGTCTCCCACTTGCACTAGAGTCAACTAATCTAGATTACATGGTAATATACCGAACACCCATGGTAGTTTGGTGTTGGTCATGTTTTGCCCTCGGGAGAGGTTTAGTCAACGGATCCGCCACATTTAGATCTGTGTGTACTTTGCAAATCTTTATGTCACCATCTTTCACATGTTCTCGAATAGCGTGAAAATGTAGCTTGATGTGCTTCAGCTTCTTGTGTGACCTTGGTTCTTGCGCATTGGCTATGGCTCCCATGTTATCACATTAGATAGACATTGGGTCCAGCGCACTTGGAACCACACCGAGCTCTGTAATGAACTCCTTCATCCATATCGCTTCTTGTGAAGCCTCCAAAGCAGCTATGTATTCCGATTCAGTTGAAGATCTCGCCACAATGCTTTGCTTTGCACTCCTCCAGCTAACTGTTGCACCATTCAAAGTAAATACGTATCCAGATTGAGATTTAGAATCATCTGGATCTGTGTTCCAACTAGCATCGGTGTAACCATTAACAACGAGCTGTTCATCACCTCCATAAGAAAGAACCATATCCTTAGTTCTTCTCAAGTACTTAAGGATGTTTTTGACCGCTGTCCAATGATCCACTCCTGGATCACTTTGATATCTGCTAGTCAAACTAACAGCATATGCAATGTCGGGTCTAGTACATAGCATGGCATACATTAGAGATCCTATGGCTGAGGCATAGGGAGTCTTACTCATCCTTTCTCTATCTTCTGTCGTTGCTGGACTTTGAGTTTTACTCAAGGTCGTATTGGGCAACATGGGAAAGAACCCTTTCTTGCTATCTTCCTTTCCAAACCTCTTTAGAACTTTGTCCAAATATGTACTTTGTGACAATGATATTAGGCATCTCGATCTATCTCTATAAATCTTTATGCCTAATATGTAAGCTGCTTCGCCAAGATCTTTCATTGAAAAACTATTATTCAAATATTCCTTGACAGTATTAAGAAGGTCTACATCATTCCCAATCAACAATATGTCATCTACATATAGTATTAAGAATGCTATAGAGCTCCCACTCACTTTCTTGTAAATACAAGCTTCTCCATAAGTTTGTATAAAACCAAAACTTTTGATTACCTTATCAAAACGTTCATTCCAACTTCGGGATGCTTGCTTCAATCCATATATGGACCGTTGAAGTTTGCATACCTTGTTCGCATCTTTAGGATCGACAAAAACTTTGGGTTTCATCATATACAACTCTTCATCAATGTCTCCATTGAGGAACGCTGTTTTGACATCCATCTGCCATATCTCATAATCATAATATGCAGCGATTGCTAACAAAATCCTCACAGACTTTAGCTTCGCTACTGGTGAGAAAGTCTCATCGTAGTCAACTCCTTGAATTTGTCGAAATCCTTTTGCTACAAGTCGAGCTTTATAGATAGTAACATTACCATCAGCATATGTTTTCTTCTTGAAAATCCATTTGTTCTCGACAGCCTTCCGGCCATCCGGTAAGTCCACCAAAGTCCATACTTGGTTTTCGTACATGGATCCAATCTCAGATTTCATGGCTTCTTGCCATTTATTGGAATCTGGGCTCATCATCGCTTCCTCATATGTCGCAGGGTCATCGGTGTTGTCCACCAACATGACACTCATAACGGGATCATACCAATCAGGAGTGGTACGAGTTCTCGTTGACCTGCGAGGTTCTGTAGCAACTACAACCGAAGTTTCATGATCATCATCAATAGCTTCCTCTCTTAATTGTGCAGGCACCACATGAACTTCTTCCGGTGCTGCGCTACTCGCAAGTTCGAGAGAAGGTTCGACAACCTCGTCGAGTTCTACTTTCCTTCCAGTCACTTCTTTCGAGAGAAATTCCTTCTCTAGAAAGGATCCATTCTTGGCAACGAAGATTTTGCCTTCGGATCTATGATAGAAGGTATACCCAATAGTATCCTTTGGGTATCCTATAAAGACGCATTTTTCCGCTTTGGGTTCAAGCTTGTCCGGCTGTAACTTCTTTACATAGGCTTCGCAACCCCAAACTTTAAGGAACGACAATTTAGGTTTCTTCCCAAACCATAATTCATATGGTGTCGTTTCAACGGATTTAGATGGTGCCCTATTTAAAGTGAATGCAGCTGTTTCTAATGCATAACCCCAAAATGATAGCGGTAAATCTGTAAGAGACATCATAGAACGAACCATATCTAAGAGAGTTCGATTACGACATTCGGACACACCATTACGCTGTGGTGTTCCCGGCGGTGTCAATTGTGAAAGTATTCCACATTTCTTCAAATGCTCGCCAAACTCGTAACTTAGATATTCACCTCCACGATTAGAACGTAGAAATTTAATCTTCTTGTTACGTTGATTCTCCACCTCACTTTGAAATTCCTTAAACTTCTCGAAAGTATCGGACTTATGTTTCATGAAATAGATATACCCATATCTACTCAAGTCATCCGTGAAGGTAAGAACATAATGATAACCACCGCATGAAGCTACACTCATTGGACCACACACATCGGTATGTATGATTTCCAATAAGTCCGTAGCTCGCTCCATCATACCAGAAAATGGAGTCTTAGTCATTTTACCCATCAGACATGCTTCGCATCTTTCAAATGATTCAAGAAGTCCATCGGAATGGATTTTCTTCATACGCTTCACTCCAATGTGACCAAGACGACAGTGCCACATATAGGTCGAGTTATCGCTCAATTTCAAACGTTTAGCTTCAATGTTATTAATATGTGTATTTCCACTATCGAGATTTAATAAGAATAGACCATCTATCAAAGGTGCATGTGCATAAAACATATTACTCATATAAATCGAGCAACCATTATTCTCGGACTTAAACAAGTAACCGTCTCGCAATAAACAAGATCCCGATATAATGTTCATGCTTAACGCAGGCACCAAATAACAATTATTTAAGTATAAAACTAATCCCGATGGTAGATGAAGAGGTAGCGTGCCGACCGCGATCACATCAACCTTTGATCCATTTCCTACGCGCATCGTCGCCTCGTTCTTCGCTAGCTTCCGTTTATTCCGCAGCACCTGTTTCGAGTTACAAATATGAGCAACCGAACCAGTATCAAATACCCAAGCACTACCACGAGTACTAGTAAGATACACATCAATAACATGTATATCAGATATACCTTTCTTCTTGATGTTGCCATTCTTCAAATCTGCCAAGTACTTTGGGCAATTCCGCTTCCAGTGACCTTCTCCCTTGCAGTAAAAGCACTCAGTATCAGGCTTAGGTCCAGCCTTGGTCTTCTTCGTCGGTGCGGTAACTTTCTTACCACCCTTCTTGAAGTGTCCCTTTTGCTTAGACTTGCCTTTCTTGAATTTGGTGGTCTTATTGACCATCAACACTTGGTGCTCTTTCTTGATCTCCACTTCTGCAGATTTTAACATGGAGAAGAGTTCTGGCAACTGCTTGTTCATGCTTTACATATTGTAGTTCATCAAAAAGTTCTTGTAACTTGGTGGTAGTGATTGGAGGACACGGTAAATCCCCAAAGCATTAGGAATCACTATACCCAAGCTTTGGAGTTTGTTTGCGTGCCCAGACACCTTAAGCACATGCTCACTGACGGAGCTGCCCTCTTCCATCTTGCAGTTAAAGAACTTTTTAGAAGCCTCATAGCTCTCAACTTCCGCGTGAGTCTCAAATATCAGTTTGAGTTCACGGACAATATCATGTGGGTTTGAATTCTCAAACCTTTTCTGAAGCTCCGATTCTAAACCATACAAGATAGCACATTGAACTGTGGAGTACTGATTCTTCCGAGGGAGGTAAACATTCTTTACTTCATCGGTAGAATCAGCTGCAGGCGGGTCACCCAGCGGTGCATCCATCACATAGGTCAAATTACCAGCATTGAGGACAATCCTCAAATTGCGGAACCAATCCGCGAAGTTGCTTCCATTGTTTTTCAACTTTTCTTTCTCTAGGAACGCATTAAAATTGATGGTAGGGGCCGCCATTGATCTAAAACATATTTGCAGTAGTTTAGACTAAGTTTATGACAAATTGAGTTCTAATTAATAGTTAAATTAATCTAGGTGAACTCCCACTCAAAACAATATCCCTCACATTGTTTTAGTGATCACATGAACCAAATCCACCACATCAAAACCGATCATCATGAGAGTTGATGTAGCTTCAATGGCGAACAATCGACATGTTCATCATATCTACTATATGATTCATGCTTTACCTTTCGATGATCCGTGTTCTGAGACCATGTCTCTACATGCTAGGCTCGTCAAGATCAAACCTTAGCTTCCGCATGAGAAAATCTGGCTTGCTCACATTGTATACACTTGCAGAATCTAACACACCCGATCATCACGTGGTGCTTCGAAACAACAAGCTTTAGCAACGGTGCTTACTAAGGATGAACACTTTAGAACTTGAAATTCATGTGCATGAGGGATCATCTTATAATGCTACCGTCGTTAACTAAGCAATACAAGATGCATAAAGGATTAACATCACATGCAATTCATAATATGTGATATGATATGGCCTTTCTTCTTTGTGCTTCCGATCTCCATCTTCAAGCATGAACATGATCTCCATCATCACCGGCATTGCATCAAGGTCAATGACGCTGCTCCATGGTTGTCGTCCACCAGCTTCAACTATTACAACTACTTTGAATATACACGTGGGTCTTAACAGAAATTAAAGATAACCATATGGCTCCTGCCGGTTGCCAACTTACAATAAGGAACATTGCATACATCAAATATAATCACAATCATGGCCATATCACATCACAGCACACCCCTGCAAAACAAAGTTAGACGCCTCTAAATTCTTTGCATATTTTACGTGGTTTGGGGCTTTAAATAAGTGTCGATCTAACTTACGAACAAGAACCACAAAATTGATGTTTGAACTATCAAGTGCCCGTTGTAAATTGGATCTATACTATAATGGGAGAGACAGACACCCGCAAAGCCACTTATGCAATACAAGTTGCATGTTGAGCGTGGAGCAAGTCTCATGAACGATGTCATGTAAGGTTAGTCTGGGCCGCTTCATCCCATCATACCGCAAGATGCAAAGTACACAAGAAGCAATTGATAATAAAAACACCACCGCCCACAATGACCATTGTGTTCTACTCGTGCAACAGATCTACATATTGTAACATCCCAGATTTTATATTAGGATGTTATTAGTGCCATGCATCATCCCTGCATCATTGCGTCCTACATATAAAAATTTGCAACAAAATCCTAACACCTAAACCTATCAAAACCCTAATGAAGATTTCTTTATGTAAGCATTATTGTTGTAGTCAAGCTTGATCATTCTAAAAGCTTTGTAAAACATTAAACTATGGTCCTAAGTTGACCACCTTATTTTTACCAAAAATTTAGAAGTTGGTTTCATCACTTTTTGACTTTATATGCAAAAGTTATTTAAGTTTTACTAAAACAGAAATTGAGAAAATGTCTAAGGAAAAAAAGGGAAACCTAACCTAACTGGGCCGCTGCGCCAGCCCACCCGCGCCCACGCGACAGCTAGCTTGCCAGCGCCAGCCGCCGCAGCCCGCACCGCGTTGCCAGCGCCGGCCCGCTCTGCCACTCCCGCTGACACCCAAACCCCACCTGTCATCCCCTTCCTCCCCGCGGAAATCGCACGCCGCCGTGTGCTGGACGGACTCCGGCCGAATCGGAGAGGAATCCGTGTCCCCGACGCCAAGATTCCTCCCCTATATAAACCCCGAGACCCCCACCGTTTGAAACCCTAAGTTTCCTGAACCATCGCCATCGGGCTGCTTCGCCGCGACCACGCCGGAGTAAAGCGCCGCCAGAGCTTCGGTAGGCGAAGCCTTGGGAGCTCCTCTCCCTCTGTTTTTCTCCGTGTCGAAACCCCCTTGCTCGACCCTCACTCTCCTTCGTTTTTCCCCTTGTCTGACGCAGCACAGCCGCCCCAATTCCTCGTCGTCGTTCCGCCGGAGCTCGCAGAGAACAGCGGGCCTCAGGGGCTGTTCGTGGAAGCAACGACCACCGTCGATCGTGCCAGGCGGACCGCGAGGAGTTGCTGATCATCGTCGACCACCCCGCTACCTACAGGAACCACCAGATCGCCGCCGAGCTTCACCACCGACAGCGCCGCCGCGGTAAGCCACCACCCCTCTTTCCGCCGTTGGATCTGCTACCTATGGCCCAGATTAGAAGGGCGAGCGAAGCGGTACGCGCCAATCGCGCTGCGCCGCGTGGCAAAGCGCGTCGGCACCGCGCCCGCGCCGCGTCACCCCCACCTTGCCAGCTGGACCAACCAGCATCTGCCACTTGGCAAGCTTTGAGTTTAGAATTAGATCTGTTTGGCAGAATTGATTTAAAACTTGCGAAAATCATATAAAAATAAATACTTGGCAAAATTTAGCTTATAATACACTGTTGGATTCATAATTTTATGTAGAACGCAGATCTGCAATAATATTCCAAGTTTAAAGTATGGTTTTTGGTGTAGATTGTAATCATTAGATTGGAGTATTTAATTCATAGATAAATAATTAGAACTCCGTTTTAGTTGATTTTTGTTGCGTTGACTTTGTTTCCGCATTACCTACTGAAAAAAATTATAAACTTTGCTTAAGATCTTTGGATATAATTTGGGGCTAATTAGATGGTTGGATCTCCTATTAATCCTATGAATTTATATTAGTGACTCAAATAGATTTAAACCTATGGGGAATCAATCCTAGTAACACCCTTAACACTATTGCAACCCAATTATGCTACCTTGGTCAATTTAGAAAACCAATCTTGCATAAAATACCATGTTGCATGCATGCATGATTATATTTGTGACATGTTTTGAGCAAGTTGTGATCAGATCTATGTTTGTGATTCGTTAGATTGTTCGGAGTGCGCTAAGGAGTGCTATTTGTGTGGAGTGCTGCTCTGATCAAGGAAAGTTACACCACTTGTACATAATTTTTGTCCCAGTTTTGATTCTATGCATGTGATCTTCAAAATTCTATAGTATGCATGTGTAGGATGTTCTAGTAGAATTTTTCCTTAGTATTATTTTGCAAGTGCGATGATTTTGTAGTATGCCATGAGTAGCTCTATGCCTAGGATTTACCCTCCTAATAGGTTCCCCTGTTTTGCTAAGTATTGCTTGCTATTCTACATATACAAAGTACCGTTGGGGGGTTCGAAAGACAAAGAATTTTTCTAAGTATAAAGGCTCTCTAGAGCAAACTTTTCTTCTCAAATCCACTTCAAAATAAAACTAAGTTTTCTTCTGGGCGGAATGGTTGTCGGGTCAACGAGTGAGATTTTGGTGGAGGACGGTCGCCCAGGAATCAAAGAAGTCTGCCATGTTTCCGAATTCAGAAGCTTCCAGTGCAACCAAAATACATTATGGGCTCTGTCTTGGCCTAGTACTTAGTGGGAAACCTCACCTGGGTACCAACATTTGGAGGTTCTTGGCACGGTTGGATCCGGAAGGTAGAGGGGCTACTAAGGGAAAGCTTCGCCATGGTCTTGTCTGTAAAAAGGACTTGATCGTGGATTGTGGGTAAAGTGCACAAACTCTCGAGAGTATTGCTATCTGATCGATCAGCCGTGTTCACGGTAACAGAACAACAATAAGCGTCTGAAGGATGGAGCCTCTGAAGGATCTTCCTCTCTCTTTTCTAAACAAAGTTTTAAAACCCCATGGCATGAGTAATATCGCCAATGGGTGGGATTTTGGGAACTTGGTGTGTAATATCCAAGTGTCACTTGGTGCATAATATCCAAGTGTTTGGTTGTTTGGACACTTCGTGCGTAATATTCTCGTGTGCCACTCGACCTTATTTTATCTAAGAAAATGTTTATAAAGTAGGAAAATCTTCTGTCCTTCTCTCTACTTAAGAAAACTAGCTTTGAGCAAATGAACTCTACAGCCTAAACTAGCCTTGCATGTAGAGATAGTCTTTTCTCTCCTTGGTGTAATTTGCCAATACATTCAAAGTATTGACCCAACTTATTGGCTGCACGTCTTATGTGCAGAATCCGAAGATTGAAAGGTGCGTAGGGATCGCGAGTCTACACTCGACAAGCCTGGGGCGTTGATGGACTCAAGCTGCTTTTATGTTTCCGCTGTTATTTGAGCTAGCTTAATGCTAAGAAAAATTGTAATAAATTCATACTCTGGATTCTCCGTGTAATAAAGACTTTGTGTTTTACATGATATTTCATCGACTGTTAGTTCTAGCTGTTGATCCAGGGACTAGCATGTTAATCACAGGGACTTAGGATCCTTACCGATCCGAGGTCACTACAGATGGTATCAGAGCACATCGTTGCCTGTAGGACGTGACCCTAGGATTGGAACCACCTATAACTTATGTGCCTTACTAACTTTTCTGCTATGTTATTTTCCGCACTTCTAGTATCTGCTTTCCTCAACCTAAGTAACTAATTTTCATTCTTCTAACTTAAAGATGACAAGCTTCCTCTACGACACCGTCACGGACATCGAGCCCCTTCGCTTTGGTGGATGCCTCATGGACCTACTCACACGTTTGGACCTTCCCCTCCCAACAATCCAGGGGAGCACAATGAAGAAACTCCACAAGGACGGTTGTTGGGGAGTCAAAGTCATCCAGCCAGGAAAGGAGCGAGGCAAGAACCCAAAAGAAGACATAACAATCCACATTGTTAGCGATTCCAAGGAGAATGCCCTTAGCATCAGCTTGCAGCAACTCATTGGTCGCCTATGTGGACGTCATCATGAAGCTCTCCAAGGAAACTGCGGTGGCCTCTTTGGAAGACGATATGAGGAAGGAATTCCCATGGAGTTAACCTTTGAGGAAAGGACTTCTACCAAGCGCCGAAGGACCCAATATCAAGATTTGGAGTGCCACATCCATGACCTTGAAAAGGGTACCTTCCTCGAGATATTGAAGAACGGCGAGCTATGCGCCCTCATCAAGGAGAAGGAAGAAATGATCAAGCAGCAGGAGGAGGCAATGAAGCTCCAAGAGATAAAGTTCCAGGACCAAGAGAAGAAGTTCGCTAACCAAGAGAAGAGGGTGATAAATAAAAATAAGAGGATTAGGGAACTCAAGCAGGAGATCGATGGAACTGAAGTGCAAACTGAAGGCCTTTGCAAGATAATCAATGATGTGCGTGCTTCCAAGAGGGACTTGGCAGAGCAACCTGAAGCCGCGAAGAAGTCAAGTTTAGTGGAGGAGTTACAAAACGAGAAGGAGGGACTTCAGGAGCAGCTAGAAGCCACCACCAAGAAGCTGCAGGATGAGATAAAGAACCTCCAAGAGAAGCTTGAAGCCACCACGAAGTAGATGGAGTTGTACAAGACAACCCTAGAGTAGGAAGGCTACTCGTTCGAGGACGAGGAAGAGGAAGGCATGGAAGATGTGTAGTAGATGGACCACCTTTAATTCTATAGTAGAACGTTATTCGCGATTGTAATAAATACCAAGACAATTCTGGTTTAGTTAATCTTGGTTGTTTTCTGTGTTGAGTTGTGTTAATGTGTCTTGTGAGTCTTGTGTGCTTGGTGTATTTTCATAAGCGTAGGAGTTTTATTTCCTAGTCCTTCTGTCTAAATTCTTAACTTTTCTCTCAAACCCCACAGATGCCGCCAAGACGTGCGAACTCCGAAATTCCTCCGGAAATAGCACAACTCTTAGCCACTCAGAACCAGCTGATCCAACTGCTCACTCAGAACATGCAAAATAACAACAACAATCTGCCACCACCACCACCTCCGCCCACCACCTCAACAGGATTGCTTGACTCGGTTTTTGAGGCTAAACCCACCTACCTTCACTAGCAGCACTGAACCAATCATCGCTGATGACTGGCTGCGTACGATCAACAAGAAGCTAGACACCGTGCAAGCTGTCGGAGCCGACAAGGTACGTTATGCCGCACACCAGCTTGAAGGACCTGCTGTAGAATGGTGGGATAACTACCAAGTCACCCACCCGGATATTGATGCTATCACTTGGGATCAGTTTGAGTTAGCTTTTCGCACTCATCATGTGGCTGCTGGTATCATGACTCTGAAAAGGCGCGAATTTCGTGACCTACACCAGCTGCACCGTTCTGTCACCGAGTATGGTGAGCTTTTCAACAAGCTAGCCCGTTATGAACCCGATGATGTTTCCACTGATGCCAAGAGACAGGAGGAGTTCTTAAGAGGACTCAATGATGAGATATCCATTCAGCTTGTGGCTCAGAAATTTGAAAACTTTCAGGAAGTCCTGGACAGCGCCATTGTGGTTGAATCAAAGAGGAAGAGCATAGAAAACCGCAAGAGGAAGTCTAACCCTCACAAACACTCTGTTCCATACCAGAAGCAGCGCAATTCCTCACCACCACCTTATAACAATAATGGCCACAACCATAACGGTCATAACCATGGTGGCCACAAACACAATGGGCATAAAAACCGCAATGGGAGTGGCAGCAATGGAAAGGATCTCAGTGAGGTGACATGCTTTAAGTGCAACAGGACGGGGCACTACGCAACCTCTTGCCCCGAGAAGAAGAATGGCAATGGAAATGGGAATGGAAATGGAGACAACCATGGCAATGGAAACGGGAAGAAGCCAAATCCGTTTGTCAAAGCCACGGTGAATCATGTCTCCATGGAGGATGCTTGTGATGCACCAGACTCCGTGATTGGTAAGTTCAAGCTCAATTCTATTCCTGCAGTTGTTCTTTTTGATACTGGTGCATCGCATTCATTCATATCAAGGGTATTTATGGATAGAGGCAAGATACCAACGGAGACTATAAACTTTCCTCTAAGGGTAAGTTCTCCTGGGGAGAAATAGTGGCAAACTCCGGTTGCCAGGAATTAGAACTAAGGATTGGGACACACATCTTTCCCACAAGTCTAGTAGTTCTAGAATCACAAGGATTAGACATAATCTTGGGCATGAATTGGATGGCCGAATATGAAGGAGTCATAGATTGTGCCAAAAGAACTGTCACGCTCACAACACCGGAAGGGAAGAGAATTCGTATCAAGTCAAATTTTGCACTTAAGGAAGCCATGGTGAACTCTCTTAAGGTGGTTAGCTTGGAGGAGGTACCTATCGTAAAGGAATACCCAGATGTCTTCCCAAAGGAGCTACCCAGAATTCCTCCCGACCGTGATATCGAGTTCATCATTGACTTGATGCCAGGCACGTGGCCGATAGCTAAGAGACCGTACAAGATGGATGTGGACGAGTTAAAGGAACTCAAGAAACAGCTTAGGGAACGATTGGACAAGGGATTCATCCAACCCAGCGCGTCATCTTGGGGAGCACCTGTCCTATTTGTGGAAAAGAAGGATAAAACCAAGAGGCTGGTTGTGGACTACCGCTCATTGAACGAAGTGACGATTAAGGATAAGTATCCTCTGCCCCCAAAATCAATGACTTGTTTGACCAGTTAAAGGGAGCAAGTGTGTTCTCAAAGATCGATCTGCGATCAGGCTACTTTCAGCTAAAGATTCGAGAACAGGATGTGCCCAAAACAGCATTCACCACAAGATACGGATTGTATGAGTACACCGTGATGTCTTTTGGTCTAACCAATGCCCCAGCGTACTTCATGACCATGATGAACAAGGTGTTCATGGAATATTTGGACAAGTTTATCGTGGTATTCATAGATGATATACTCATATACTCTAAGGATGAGAAGGAACATGAGAAACATCTGCGCCTTATGATGGAGAAACTAAGAGAACACAAGTTGTATGCCAAATTCAGCAAATGCGAATTCTGGTTGAAGGAAGTGGGATTACTTGGTCATGTTGTTTCGGCAAAAGGAGTTGCAGTAGATCCTAGTAAGGTAGCTTCCGTGACGGAATGGGAGTCACCCAAGAATGTGGGAGATATTAGGAGTTTCTTGGGCCTCGCAGGGTATTACCGGAGGTTTATTGAAAACTTTTCCAAAATAGCGAAACCATGACGGAACTATAGAAGAAGGAAAAGAAATTCCTATGGACCGAGGCATTTGAAGCAAGTTTTCAAGAGTTAAAGAAGCGCCTTCTAACGGCGCCAGTTATGTGTCCGCCTGATATCCAGAAGGATTTTCAAGTCTATTGTGACGCTTCTCGACAAGGACTTGGAAGTGTATTGATGCAGGATGGGAAAGTGGTATCCTATGCCTCCCGGCAACTTAAGAACCACGAACACAATTACCCCACACATGATTTGGAACTTGCGTCTGTGGTACATGCACTCAAGGTATGGAGACACTACCTCATGGGTAAACATTGTGATGTGTTCACAGATCACAAGAGTTTGAAGTACATCTTCACCCAAAAGGAGTTGAATATGAGACAAAGAAGATGGCTTGAGCTAATTAAGGATTATGACTTGGATTTACAGTACCATCCCAGAAAGGCAAACGTGGTGGCTGATGCCTTAACTCGTAAAGTGTATGTGAATGGACTTACCGTAGGGGAACTTCCAGAGGATTTATGCAAGCACTTCAAGGATCTCAGACTAGAGATAGTTCCGAAAGGACATGTAGCGACTATGGAAATAGTGTCCACCTTCCAAGAGAGAATCAAGTAAGCACAAAAGGGAGATAAAGAGTTGGAAGAAATAAGAATCAGGATAAGTGAAGGAAAGACTAAAGAATTCCGTCTGGATGAACAAGGAACCCTTTGGCATGGGAAGAGTTTGTGCGTTCCCAATGACCCCGACATCAGGAAGTTGATTTTACAAGAAGCTCATGACTCACCTTACTCAATTCATCCAGGTAAAACGAAGATGTACGTGGATGTGAAGGATAGATTTTGGTGGAATAACCTAAAAAGAGATATTGCCAAATATATTTCTCTGTGTGATGTATGCAACAGAGTTAAGGCCGAGCATCAGAAACCGACTACTTCAACCACTACCTATACCCGACTGGAAGTGGGATAAGGTAGGCATGGATTTCATCACGGGATTGCCCCGGACTCGTTCTGGATTTGATTCTATCTGGGTAGTGGTGGACCACTTTACCAAGGTGGCTCACTTCATCCCCGTAAAGACCACGTATACAAGTGCTAAGCTTGCTAAGATATACATGTGAAGAATTGTAAGTTTGCATGGTGTTC
Organism: Avena sativa; assembly: GCA_916181665.1. NCBI lineage: Eukaryota > Viridiplantae > Streptophyta > Magnoliopsida > Poales > Poaceae > Avena > Avena sativa. Next base: position 162,235,648 of record OV702298.1, on the reverse strand, counting down.
CCAAGGGGATTGTGTCAGATAGAGGCACCCAGTTTACTTCAAAGTTTTGGCGACAACTACATGAGTCTCTTGTAACCCGACTAGAATTCAGTATTGCCTTCCACCCTCAGACAGATGGCCAAATGGAAAGGGTGAACCAAATTCTGGAAGACATGTTGAGATCTTGCGCACTAGACTATGGGTCTAGTTGGGACGATAACCTGCCGTATGCTGAGTTCTCATACAACAACAGCTACTAGACAAGTATCAAGATGGCTCCGTTTGAAGTTCTATATGGCAGGAAGTGTAGGACTCCGCTGCTATGGAGGGGAGTTGGTGAACGTAGTCTATTTGGACCTGAATTGATCAAGGATGCCAAAGAAAAGGTACGACAGATTCAGGATAGGCTAAAGGTAGCCCAATCCCGACAGAAGAGTTATGCTGATTCCAAACACAGATATGTGGCTTATAAAATAGGGGACCGTGCGTATCTCCGAGTTTCACCCCTACAAGGAGTTAAGAGGTTCGGAATCAAGGGAAAGTTAGCCCCACGATTCATAGGACCATATAAGGTTCTGTCCCGTAGAGGAGAAGTTGCTTATCAGTTGGAGTTACCAGAAGGACTGACTGTTCATGATGTGTTTCATGTGTCACAACTAAAGAAGTGTCACCCGGATATGGCCGAAACACCGCTAAGAGACACCGTTCCCCTAGATGAGGTTCAATTGGAAAATGACCTCACCTATGAGGAAAAAATCATCAAAATACTAGAAACAGCCGAAAGGATTACCCGCACCAAGACTATAAGGTTCTGCAAGGTACAATGGAACCACCACTCCGAGGAAGAAGCCACGTGGGAGCGTGAAGAAGACTTGAAGGCAGAACACCCACACCTATTTGCTAGCCAACCTGAATCTCGGGGAAGAGATTCTTCTTAAGGGGGGGGTAGGTTTGTAACATCCCAGATTTTATATTAGGATGTTATTAGTGCCATGCATCATCCCTGCATCATTGCATCCTACATATAAAAATTTGCAACAAAATCCTAACACCTAAACCTATCAAAACCCTAATGAAGATTTCTGTATGTAAGCATTATTGTTGTAGTAAAGCTTGATCCTTCTAAAAACTTTGTAAAACATTAAACTATGGTCCTAACTTTACCACCTTCTTTTTACAAAAATTTAGAAGTTGGTTTCATCACTTTTTGACTTTATATGCAAAAGTTATTTAAGTTTTACTAAAACAGAAATTGAGAAAATGTCTAAGGGAAAAAAGGGCAACCTAACCTAACTGGGCCGCTGCGCCAGCCCACCCGCGCCCACGCGACAGCTCGCTTGCCAGCGCCAGCCGCCGCAGCCCGCACCGCGTTGCCAGCGCAGCCCAGCGCCGGCCCGCTCTGCCACTCCCGCTGACACCCGAACCCCACCTGTCATCCCCTTCCTCCCCGCGGAAATCGCGCGCCGCCGTGTGCTGGATGGACTCCGGCCAAATCGGAGAGGAATCCGTGTCCCCGATGCCAAGATTCCTCGCCTATATAAAACCGAGACCCCCACCATTCGAAACCCTAAGTTTCCTGAACCATCGCCATCGGGCTGCTTCGCCGCGACCACGCCGGAGTAAAGCGCCGCCAGAGCTTCGGTAGGCGAAGCCTTGGGAGCTCCTCTCCCTCAGTTTTTCTCTGTGTCGAAACCCCCTTGCTCGAACCTCACTCCCCTTCGTTTTTCCCCTTGTTTGACGCAGCACAGCCGCCCCAATTCCTCACCGTCGTTCCGCCGGAGCTCGCGGAGAACAGCGCGCCTCAGGGGCTGTTCGGGGAAGCAACGACCACCGTCGATCGTGCCAGGCGGACCGCGAGGAGTTGCTGATCATCGTCGACCACCCCGCTACCTCCAGGAACCACCAGATCGCCGTCGAGCTTCACCACCGACAGCGCCGCCGCCGCCTCGCCATCAACGCCGCTGTGGTAAGCCATAACCCCTCTTTCTGATGTTGGATCTGCTACCTATGGCCCAGATTAGAAGGGCGAGCGAAGTGGTACGCGCTAATCGCGCTGCGCCGCGTGGCAAAGCGCATCGGCACCGCGCCCGTGCCGCGTCACCCCCACCTTGCCAGTTGGACCAACCAGCATCTGCCACTTGGCAAGCTTTGAGTTTAGAATTAGATCTGTTTGGCAGAATTGATTTAAAACTTGCGAAAATCATATAAAAATAAATACTTGGCCAAATTTAGCTTATAATATACCATTGGAATCATAATTTTATGTAGAACGCAGATCTGCAATAATATTCCAAGTTTACAGTATGGTTTTTGGTGTAGATTTTAATCATTAGATTGGAATATTTAATTCATAGATAAATAATTAGAACTCCGTTTTAGTTGATTTTTGTTGCGTTGACTTGGTTTCTGCATCACCTACTGAACAAAATTATAAAACTTTGCTTAAGATCTTTGGATCTAATTTGGGGCTAATTAGATGGTTGGATCTCCTATTAATCCTATGAATTTATATTAGTGACTCAAATAGATTTAAACCTATGGGGAATAAATCCTAGTAACACCCTTAAAACTATTGCAACCCAATTATGCTACCTTGGTCAATTTAGAAAACCAATCTTGCATAAAATACCATGTTGCATGCATGCATGATTTTCTCTGTGACATGTTTTGAGCAAGTTGTGATCAGATCTATGTTTATGATTCGTTAGATTGTTCGGAGTGCGCTAAGGATTGCTATTGTGTAGAGTGCTGCTCAGATCAAGGCAAGTTACACCACTTGTATATAATTTTTGTCCTAGTTATGATTCTATGCATGTGATCTTCAAATTTCTGTAGTATGCATGTGTAGGATGTTCTAGTAGAATTTTTCCTTAGTATTATTTTGCAAGTGCAATGATTTTGTAGTATGCCATGAGTAGCTCTATACTTAGGATTTACCCTCCTAATAGGTTCCCCTGTTTTCCTAAGTATTGCTTGCTATGCTACATATACAAAGTACCATTGGGGGGTTCGAAAGACAAAGAATTTTTCTAAGTATAAAGGCTCTCTAGAGCAAACTTTTGTTCTCAAATCCACTTCCAAATAAAACTAAGTTTTCTTCTGGGCGGAAAGGTTGTCGGGTCAACGAGTGAGATTTTGGTGGAGGACGGCCGCCCAGGAATCAAAGAAGTCTGCCATGTTTCAGAATTCAGAAGCTTCCAGTGCAACCACAATACATTATGGGATCTGTCTTGGCCTAGTACTTAGTGGGAAACCTCACCTGGGTACCAACATTTGGAGGTTCTTGGCACAGTTGGATCCGGAAGGTAGAGGGGCTACTAAGGGAAAGCCTCACCATGGTCTTGTCTGTAAAAAGGACTTGATCGTGGATTGTGGGTAAAGTGCACAAACTCTCGAGAGTATTGCAATCTGATCGATCAGCCGTGTTCACGGTAATAGAACAACAATGAGCGTCTGAAGGATGGAGCCTCTGAAGGATCTTCCTCTCTCTTTTCTAAACAAAGTTTTAAAACCCCATGGCGTGAGTAATATCGCCAATGGGTGGGATTTTGGGAACTTGGTGTGTAATATCCAAGTGTCACTTGGTGCGTAATATCCAAGTGTTTGGTTGTTTGGACACTTGGTGCGTAATATCCTCGTGTGCCACTCGACCTTATTTTATCTAAGCAAATGTTTACAAAGTAGGAAAATCTTCTCTCCTTCTCTCTACTTAAGAAAACTAGCTTTGAGCAAATGAACTCTACAACCTAAACTAGCCTTGCATGTAGAGATAGTCTTTTCTCTCCTTGGTGTAATTTGCCAATTCATTCAAAGTATTGACCCAACTTGTTGGCTGCACGTCTTATGTGCAGAATCCGAAGATTGAAAGGTGCGTAGGGATCGTGAGTCTACACTCGACAAGCCTGGGGCGTTGATGGACTCAAGCTACTTTTATGTTTCCGCTGTTATTTGAGCTAGCTTAATGCTAAGCAAATTTGTAATAAATTCATACTCTGGATTCTCCGTGTGATAAAGACTGTGTTTTACATGATATTTCATCGACTGTGAGTGCTAGCTGTTGATCAAGGGACTAGCATGTTAATCACAGGGACTTAGGATCCTTACCGATCCAAGGTCACTACACATATAGACACGGCTCTGATACCACTGTAGGGATTCGTAGCATGGAAAACAAAAATTTTCTACCGCATACAAACAAACAAGCCAAGATCTATCTACTAGATTGTAGCAACGAGTCGATGGAATAACTCACCCTAAAATATTCCAAAGTGTTTAACGAGAGCGGATTCTCGTGGGTGATGTAGTCGTACTCTTGCTGATCTCACGATCGTGTAGACGATCCTTCCGGCGCTGCGTTCCGGCAGCGCTTCCGCAGTCGGTCACACGTTCGGTACTCGATGAAGACCTTCCTCTCCCTTGTTCCAACAGGCAGCGGAGGTTGTAGCACTCTCCTCGCGATTCCGGCAGCACGACGGCGTGGTACCGGAAGTAGAGGGGACATCTCGCAGGGGTTTGCCTTAAGCCGGAGCGAGTATGGTGGACTATGAGAGAGGCCTCGGTGATCTAGGGTTTAGACACACCAAGGAGAGAGGGCTAGGCCGACGGCTAGGGCTTGGGGAAAGCCCCAAGTCGGCGGCTAGGATTTTCCCTTGGGCGGCGGCGGCTGCAGGAGGGCCGGCGGCTAGGGCTAGGGTTTTGGGTGGTGGAGGTGTATTTCTAGAGGGGCAGCCCTACCCCTCCTTTTATAGGTGGAGGGAGCCGGCCAAGGGGGAGGGATTCCTCCCCCAACTTGGCCTCCAAGGCCGGCGGTGGAGGGAGAGGAACTTCTCCCCAAGTAGGTTTCCTACTCTCCCTCCACCAAGCAAACTTGTCGTTTGACTTTTCAAATTGGCGTTTGACTTTTCAAACTAGGATTTGATTTATCCCTTTATTTTGCTCAGCGATGACACCTAGTACATGATGCCATCATTCCAACTTGTTATGACACATTCATGTACCCTTCCCCTCCGGAGTGCCGGACCTTCCGGAACCTTCTAGAACATTCCTGATGAAAACACCGGAACCATTCTCCAACCGCGAAACAGGACTTTCCTTATATGAGTCTTATTCTCCGGACCATTCCAGATCTCTTACTCATCATTCCATAACTACTCAACAATATCGAATCCTTAAGTGTGTCTCCCTACGGTTCATGAATTATGCGGACATGATCGAGACACTTCTCCGATCAATAACCAATAGAGGAATCTGGAAATTCATATGGTTCCCACATATTTCTACGATTACTTTGCGATTGAATGAACCACTTACATACGATACAAATTTCCCTTTGTCTCATGATAGTTTACTCATCCGAGGTTTTGATCGTCGGTATCTCTGCATACCTAGTTCAACCTCGTTACTGATAAGTACTCTTTTATCGTTCCCGTGATATGTGATCCCTTGTGAGCCAGTCACATGCTTGCAAGCCAATTGGATGACATTCCACCGAGAGGGCCCAGAGTATATCTATCCGTCATATGGATGGACAAATCCCAGTCTTGATCCATGTGTCTCAACCAATACTTTCGGAACACTCAATGCTACCTTTATAACCACCCAGTTACGGTGTGGTGTTTGATGTCATCAAAGCATCCTTCCCGTAATGGTGATATGCATGATCTCATGGTCGAAGGAATTAGGTTACTATGTATCAGAAAGCATATAGCAATTGAACTATTAAAATGACTTGATCTTTATCCTATGCTTATCTATAGGAGTATGTCCATCATATCATTCTCCTAACGATATGATCTTGTTGTTAATAACATCTCAATGTTCATGATAGGGAAACCACAATCATTTATTAACCAACAAGCTAGTATTATAAAGAGGCTTTACTAGGGACTCTAATTTAGTTTACAAATCACACAAGTATTAATGTTTCCTTGTTAATACTATTATAGCATGAATGTAAACATTTATCATAAACACAAAGATATAATAATAACTACATTTATTATTGCCTCTAGGGCATATCTCCAACAATGATGTACTGTCGTATCCAATTCTGTTATGTCTCGCAAAAATAGTAATCCTGGGATTGCGATGTATGGCATAACAGGCATCTGAGATTAAAAATCCGGGTGTTGACACTGCACTTGAAGCTTCTCAACATTTGACATCTCAAATCTCTTTGTTCCTGGGTGGCATTCCACAAGTGAGATACACAGGGTAGACCATTGAAAAATGGGCCCTGGTAACCACTCAACAAAAATACATCCATGCAAGCCCCTTTCCACCCAGGTGATTCATTCACATAGTTGTTTTATTAAACAAAACACAAGTCCTTGACTTAGAAATATTCCATAGCATGAATATAGTCCACCCTTGTTCTCTACTAGCTAGGCTAAGCATGATAGTAGTAGGAATCTTAACTTAGGGAAAATTCTACTAAGGTTTCATCTACTAGGATTTCCCATGGCATAGTTTATACTTAGAAAATTCCATGCAAGTCCTACTTAGAAATATCACTAATGCATAGTGAAAATATTAGGACAAAAGTATGAAGCACCACTTGCCTTTTTGGTAGAGAATATAGGTTCACTCCTTGATCTTGCAATAGTCACACTCTTCAAATTTCAATACAATTCAATCAAGGCACAAATTCAATCTACCATTCAAGCAATTCATCACTGTCGTGGGAATGACCATGGCAGATGCTGCAATCGGCAGCGAGTAGTAGAACATGGGGCAAGGGCAGCCAGCCATCTGCGGTGCGAGATGAGGGCTGAGACACAAGGGTTTACCCAGGTTCGGCCCCTCGGAGGGTAAAGACCTACTCCTGCTAGATTGTATTATGGTGAGAGTACAATGGGGCGAGCTCGGCGGCTAGGCGGCGAGTCGCTAGGGTGTATGATGGAACGTATCCTCTATGCGTCCTCTAGGGAGGTTTATATAGACTCACCTCCCTAGGGTTTACAGATCTCAACCGAATTAGTTAAGGATTCGGTGATTCTACGACCTAGTCCGACTGGGCATATCTACGCTTCTGGGCCTTCAGCTTCTAGTCGCTTGAGTCCACGCCACATCTTGATCCAGTCGCCGTCCTACAGGCCCACTCGCTAGCGCTTGGGCTAGTAGGAAACGTCATGCTTGGTATACCCCGATAGGCATATCCTCATCAATCACATAGAATAATAAAAACAAGCAATGCATGCAAGCATGCCAAAGATTGTTTTATTTGGAAAAGTGGTTTCTATTAGGCTATAAACATTATAAAACACCTATTGGTCATTTATAAAAGTGGCAAAACCATTTTAAGTCAAGTTAGTGAAAATGGCCACTTTAAGTCATTTTTGTTTTGCTATAAATGGTTTTAATTAAAGTAATAATTTCTAGTGTTTGACAAATACATTTTTAAACAAAAATGTTAGTGTTTTATGGTCGAGTGTTTATTATTAAAACCATTTGCAAAAGATTTTACCTATAAACCATTTTTTAAATCAAACAACATTTTATTTCATTAGAAATGCCTTTAAACAAAGTAATAATTTTCTAGAGTTCACCAAATATATTTTTAAATCCTAAAACTTGGTGTTTAGGGTTAGAGACTTTAAATAAAATCATTTTCCAAAGGTTTTACTCAAAAAGCATTATAAAACATATTCAACAATTTTATTTAGTTAGAAATGCTTTAATTCAAAGATTTATTCTTTAGCTTCACAAAATAATCTTTTAAATCCATAAATTGGTTCCTATGGTCAGTAGGTTCAAAACAAACCATTTTCCAAATATTTTACCTTAAAAATATTTCTAGAATAATTTTTATATTCAAAATATGCCTACACAAGTTTCTGCAAAAACAACTAAGTTTACAGAAGCAATTTACTAAACAAAGTACATGATTGGATAGAATTATTTTTTCTGACGTGTAGATTAAAGTTATGCAATTTACAAATTCAAACATCTAATAGACATATTTCTGTTTTTAAAACAAACTACAGGCCACGTGGTGTGTTCTGATTGGTCCATACCGATTCGCACGGATCAACTAACGTGGAGCGTCAAATCTAATGTTAATCGTGCGGGACAGATCAACACATACCGGTTCATTAAGTCGTTCTATCCTAGCCACGCGATCATGATCTCACAGCTAACGTGCAAGTGACCACGGATGGGCGGTGCTGGCGGCGGCTAGTGGAGGCGGCGCGATCAGACGAGGATGGTGTCAGCGATACATGAAGCGCGGGAGAGGGAGGAAGAGCTCACCAAGTTCGTCGTGGCGTGCTGATGCTCAACGATGCTGCGGTTGTCGAAGGGGCGCTCGGGATCGATAGGTATTGCTTGCCGAAGAAGCTCCTAGCGACGGTTGCTCTCTGTTGAAGACGGAGGCGACGCTACGGTGCACACCAGGGCAAGTAAAGGATGCAGTCAGATGCGCAAGATCATAGTGAGTGCACGCGTGTGAAATAGAGGGAGAGGCGCGGCCGGAATTTACCTCGGATGCTCGTCGGAGAAATTACAGACTATGGCGGTGCTCAGACGTGGAAGAAGCCGACATTTTGGGGTGCGCGCAGCCAAGCGGGAGATACTGGGAGGTGCAGGGAACGATGGGGAGCACGCTCGTTCGCTCCAGTGAGCAAGGGGAGGCGTAGGCTAGCCGGAATCGTCACCGGAAGGTCGTCGGAGATAGTGGCTTGCAGCGAGGAATTGATGTAGCCTGGGGGCGGTTGTGTGCGGGTGAATGGGGGGGAACGGAGAGAGGGACCAGGCGATTAAGAGGGTGAGGTCAGGGGCTAGAATCACACGGCCAATTACACGAATTGAAGTATGCATTCAACGTCAGAAACAGACGGTGATTGCGTGGCAGTGGGGCCTGGCGGCAGCGAGAGAGAGAGGGGGTGTGGTGGGGTCAGCGAGTCAGGGACGGTGCGGGTAAGTGCTGCGGTGCGAAGCATTCTCCTGCGGGGGAGAGAGATGGGCTAGCTGGGCCGGACTAGGCTTGCTGGGCTGGGTTGATTTCTTTCCCTTTTTTTGTTCTGTTTCATTTTTCTTTTTCTATTTTGATTTTGTTCAAACAATTCAAACAAACATTTGAATTCATAACCTTCCAAACTTTTCAGTAAGTTTTTAATATGTTTTAAACATGTATTTAAAGCCCTTTTTAGGAATAATTCCTTTATTTTTTATGGTTTATATTTTATTTAAAATGGGCATTTTCCTTTACTAAATAAGATTTAATTATATTTTCAAACCCTTATTTGAATTCTAATTTTTCACCAAACCTTATTCGGTAGGTTTTTATTTTCAAATGGGGTGTTAAATAATTTACTTTGAATTATTTAAAGTATTTTAATATGAATTATTAATCATTTAAATTGGGTATTTGTCTTTATTCAAATAATATCAAATATGGTTTTTAATCCCATATAACTTTATTTAAATGATTCTTTTATTTCATTTAACTTAATTAAATAACTTTTATTCCACTTGGGAAAATTCGATTTATTATTTTCCCATGATTTAATTAATCATTTCTATTAGGGTTATTATCTTTATCCATATATAATTAGAATATGTTTTAATGCCATATAATTTTATTGGAATAATTTTTATCCCTTTATTTCATTTGGATTAGGATTATCTTTGTTTGATTATGGATTTGGCCAAGTTTTAATTTGACTTTAAATATTCCTTATTTATTTCTTTCTTTCTTTGTCTTACAAAATCCATATCTTTTTATTTATAGATCCAAAATTGGTGAATCCAATTTGTATAATTTTCTTTAATATTTGTTTATCCCTTTAAATCTCTTTAGGATTATTTTGCTCTCAATTTGGTATGGATTTTAGATAGGAGCTTTATTAGCTTTGGAAATTATTTCTTTTTAACTTGTTAAATTCATAAGTTTTTATCCATGGTTCCAAATTGAATAGAATCAATTTCTACGGTTTTATAATATTTCTATTTGTCAATATTGATCATTTATAAATGCCTGTTGCTAAATTTTTATATGGACCAAATCCATGGTCTTAGAGAGATCTTGGAAATGATTTCTTCCATTAGGGTTTTAGAGTTTTGGTTTATTTTCCAAGTCTTTAAATTTCAAGATGCATTTATGAAGAATGCATTTCACTTGAATTTAGGTGGATTCCCTTTTATTAAAAGTTGTTCAAGATGGGGGTTTTAAGTTTCCAGTTAGAAATAAAAAGTTTCTTTTTGCCCTAAATTTCAACAATTATTTTATTTTGTTTATTTATTTTTCACATTTCAAAATTTGGAAAATTTTGGGATGTGACACCATTGATGGCAATGGCAAGCTCATAGTGAGCTAAATCTTGTTAACTGAGCTAGATGATCTACTAAGAGTATGTTGTGAGCTAGAGAGGGAACAAGTTAGGCACAAACACTGCTCACTATATTGTTTTGTTTGATTTGGGTTTGTAAGGTATTTGATGAAATGGCCGAAAGAGATTTGAATTTGAATTTTTGAATGAAAATTGGTGGGTGTACTAGTCACATAATAGGTAGTCTCTGGTTAGTGGTAAAGGTCAAGGTGCACTGGTTTGGTTGGTTGTTGAGAATTGGTGATCTTCACATATGATAAAGATTCAATTTTGAATTGTCATTTGAATCAAGTTGTCAAATGTTTCTGTGAGTTTGCAAAGTGGGCTTTGGTTCACTTTTACTTGCTATATCAAGCGGTAAAAATAAATGGAATTGTTTCTGTTTGAAATGTTGGACTAGAAACACTCAAAGTGGCCTAGTGAGAAAGATTGGCAAAAATGACCATTAGCTCATTTTGTTTGTTTTTGAATTTCTCTTGATTTGTTTCTGCTTGGATTTGATTTGGATGATGTTGTTTTCATCCTTAAACCATACCTTGATTTTCACAACAATCACACAAGTCCATTCATGCATTCATACAATCATCACATACACACATGCATTCATATGATGTTAATTAACAAAAGTTTTTGTTAAACCTAATTTTGGTGATTGGAACTTGATAATCTTGATCAATATTTCTGGGATGTTACGAACCTTCACTCCTTAAAATAAATCTCTTCCTGAGATTTGAGAAAGAAGAAAAAGAAAACTAGGATTTAAAGTGATCGGGAAACTCCGTCTTGATGTAGTCTTCTCGTTCCCAGGTAGATTCTTCTCCAGTGTGGTTGCTCCGCTGGATCTTGAGAAACTTGATGCTTTGTGTCCTGGTGGTTCTAAAAGCTTCCTCCAGAATATAAATGGGTACTTCAGGATACGTCAGGTCATCGTTGATCTCTATGATTTGATGATCAATGTTCTTGAAAACTTCAGTCTTCTCTAGGACTTCTAGGCATTTGTGAAGTAACGATATATGGATCACATTATGCATGGCCCACATCTCTTCTGGCAGTCACAGTTGATATGATACTTCTCCTTGACGATTCAAAATATTGAAGGGTCCGATATATCTGGGGGCTAACTTTCCTTTGAGGTGGAAACGTTACATTCCTTTCAAAGGCAACACTTTGAGATACACAAATTCTCCGATATTAAAAGAGAGGTATCGACGTCTCTTGTCGGCATAACTCTTCTGTATGGATTGGGCGGTCTTGAGGTGCCCACGACTATTGTGAACTTTCTCTTCTGCTTCTCGTAGGATGCCGGGTCCGAATATCTGACTCTCTCCTACTTCCGACCAATTCAAAGGGGTACGACACTTCCTTCCGTACATGAATTCAAATGGGGCCATTTGCAGACTAGCTTGATAACTGTTATTGTACGAAAATTCTGTGAAAGGCAGACAATCTTCCGATTTTGATCCATACTCTAACACGCAGACTCTCAACATATCTTCGAGTAATTGATTTACTCGCTCTGTTTGTCCATTAGTTTGATGGTGATACATTGTGCTGAAATCTAGTCGGGTTCCTAATCCTTCTTGGACTTTCTTCCAAAACCTCGAGGTAAATTGGGTTCCTTGATCCGACACAATGTTCTTGGGGACTCTGTGCAAACTAATGATTCTAGCAAGATACAACTATGCTAGCTTCGAACTCTGGTAAGTGGTCTTGACAGGTAACAAATGGGTGACTTTGGACAGTCGATCAACTATGACCCAAATAGAGTCATTTCCCCTACTAGATGTAGGCAATCCGGTGATAAATTCCATTCCTACGGAATCCCATTTCCATTCTGGAATCTACAAGGGTTACAACAGTCCTTCGGGTCTTTGATGTCCCGCCTTGACTCTCTGATAGATATCACACTTGGCTATGTAGCTTCCGATTTCTCTCTTCATCTTAGGCCACCAAAATTGCTCCTTCAAATCTTGATACATCTTCATTCCTCCGGGGTGGATAGAATAAAGAGTATCATGGGCCTCTTTCAAAATAGCTTGCTTCAATTCTGAATCTGCTGGCACACAGATACGTCCCTTGTACCACAAAACTCCTTCTTCATCTTCGGCGAATCTGGGTACTTTGCCTGTACCGATGCGACGTTTGATTCCGTCGATACTAGCATTTCCTTTGTGCGCCTCCTTGATCTGACCGATCAAAGTGGGTTAAAGTTCTATGCTAGAAAAAAATCCTTCAATTACTAATTCCATTCTAAAATCTTCCATCTCCTTGTGCAAACTTGGTTGCTCCTTCAGAATCATGGAGTTCAAGCGACACGGCAATCTACTAAGGGTATCTGGACCACATTGGCATTACCGGGGTGATAGTGGATGTCCAGATCATAGTACTTGATTAGCTCGATCCATCTTCTCTGCCTCATATTCATCTCCTTCTGAGTGAATATATACTTCAGTGTCACATCCCAAGATTTTCCAAATCTTGTAATGTGAAAAATAAATAAACAAAATAAATTATTGTTGAAAATCAGGGTGAAAAGAAACTTTGTTTCTAATTGGAAACTTAAAATCCCATCTTGAACAAACTTTAATTAAATTTGAATTCAACAAAATCCAAATCAAGAAAAATTCTTTCCTCATTAAATGCATCTGGAAATTTAAACACTTGGAAAATAAATCCAAACCCTAAACCCTAAATGGAATAAAAATCATTTCCAAGTTATCTCCAAGCTTATGGATTTGATCCATATAAAAATTTGTCAACAAACATTTACAAAAGATCAAGAAAGATAAAGAGAAATATTATAAGACCATAGAAATTGGTTTCACTTAATTTGGAGCCATAAATAAAATCTTATGAATTTAATAAGATAAGGAAAAGTATTTTCCAAAGCTAATAAAGCACTTATCTAAAAATCCAAACCACATGGTGAGCAAATAATCCTAAAGATATTTAAAAGGATAAATAAATGTCAAACAAGATTTCACAAATTGGAATCACCAAGTTTGGATCTTTAAATAAAAAGATATGGATTTTATAAGATGAAGAAAGAAATATTAAATAAGGAATATTTAAAGACCAAATTAAATCTTGGCCAAGACCATAAGCAAACGGAATGAATTTAATCCAAATCCAAATAAAAATAAAAGGATAAATAATTTTTCCAAAATAAAATAAAATGGCATAAACCAAATCCTATTGGAATAAAGATAAATCCAATTTTAAATGATTAATAAATCATATTAAAAACTTTTCCAAATAATTCAAGATGAATTATTTGACACCCAAATAATCAAATCAAAACCTACTGAAAATATTTGGAAGGTTTTGGAAATTCAAATGGTGTTTGAAAATATTATTAAATCTTATTTGATTTAAAACAAGGGCCTTTTTGAATAATTAAAAGACCCCAAAAAGAATAAAGTTTTATTCCAAAATTAACTTCAGATTATATTACTAATCAGTATTTAAACCTACACAAATTTTGGTTGAGGTTTGAATTCAAATTGATGTTTAAATTGTTTAAACAAAATCAAAACAAAATATTAGAAATAGAAAAAGAAAAACAAAACAGATAAAAAAAATGAATCTGGCCAACCCAGCCCAGCTAGCCCACTAAGCCCAACTCGCAGCCCACCTGCACCCCCTCTGCCGAATCATTTTTTCCACAAAACCTTGCACCCGCAGAGACACGGACAAATGGTCCCCACCCCCACTCTCTTTCACTCGCTGACAACGGACCCCATCGCCACGTCGTCATCGTCTTCACCCACCCCGCTGACCACGCCCTCCCGGCCGTTTCCTGCCGTTAACTCCTCGGAGTAAATTCGCTGCAATGGCTTGACGATTAATCCTCGCGATCATGCCTGATAAATCCCCTCCCTCTCTTCTTCATTTCCCCTCAAACCCCGCTGCCAGAGAGCCACCAGGTTGCCTCCCTTTTGCTTTGCACTGCCACTGTCTCCGGAGAGCTCTGCGAGCAATTCCGGCCAGTCGACGTCGCCCCTTGCCTCCTCGAGCACACCAGCGTGATCCCCAGACCTTGGCGCACCTCCCAGTGGCATCAGCTCGTCCCCGTGCACCCCAGAACCTCGGCAACGATGACGACCACCGCCGCCACCGTCTGCTTTCTCTCCGGCGAAGCTTCTGGTAAGAATCTGACCGCCCCTCTCTTTCTATTTCACGCACGCATCCTCGCCACGTCCTTGCGCATCTTTCCATTTTCTCTGGGATGCTCTGCAGCCTCGTCTTCAACCTCGCCTGAGCACGCCCGACGACTCCACGAACTCCGGTGAGCGATTGTCATGAACCCCGTGCGCCCCCTGCCACATCTTGAACACGTTGAGCATCGCCATGTACTCCTGAACCCGGTGAGCCACTCCTTTTACCCTCTCGCTTCTTGCATCGCCGGCGACACCGTAGCCAGAGCCAGCGCTGCCACCTGCCGCCGCCAGCGCCGCTGCATCTTGGTCTTACTTACTAAGGTCCATTGGATCTTGATCTGACGGTTAAGATTAGAACTAAGCGAAGGGGTAAGTAGCAACCTGTGCCGTGCGATCAAGTTAAATCCTACGGTCTGAATCGCTCGATCCGCACGAAGCAGTACAGGCGAATAAGAACTAGACACGTGTCCCTGTCCGTTTGAAATAAAAACAGAATTGTCTATTAGATGTTCCAATTTGAAAAATTCATAACTTTCAAACCACACATCCAAATTTTGCAAATTTTATATCAATGGAATCAGAAAAACAAGTACTTTCGAACCATGCACTTTGTTTAGTAGATTGCTTCTGTTAAATTGTTTGTTTTTGTAGAAACTTGTATATGCATGTTTAGAATATAAAAATTGTTCTAAAATGATTTTTGAGATAAAACCTTTAGAAAATGGTTGTTTTGAACCTACTGACCATAGAAATCAATTTGTGGTTTCAAAAACATATTTGGTGAAGCAAAAAAATAAACTTTTGATTTAAACCATTTCTAGTCAAATAAAAATAATGTTTATTTATTAAAAATGTTTTTGGAGGAAAATCTTTGGGAAATGTTTTGATTTAAACTCTCTGACCCCAAACACCAAGTTTTATGATTTGAAAATGTATTTGGTGAACTCTATAAAAATTATTACTTTGATAAAGGCATTTTCAACCACATAAAATATTGATTTTGTTCAAAAATGGTTTAAAGGTAAAATCTTTTGCAAATAGTTTTGCCACTTTATAAAATGACCATTAGGTGTTTTCAAATGTTTGTAACCTATTAGTAACCACTTTTCCAAATAAAACAATCTTTGGCATGCTTGCATGCATTACTTTGTTTTTATTATTTTATGTGATGTTGCTTGAATGGTAGATTGAATTATTGCTTGCTTGATTGAATTGTAGTGAAACTTGGAGAGTGTTATTGTTGCAAGATTAAGGAGTGAACTTATACTCTCTACCAAAAAGGCAAGTGATGCTTCATACTTTTGTCCCATTATTTTCACTATGCATTAGTGATATTTCTAAGTAGGACTTGCATGGAATTTTTGTTAAGTATAAACCATGCTATGGGAAATCCTAGTAGATGAAACCTTAGTAGAATTTTGTAAGTTAAGATTCCTACTACTATCATGCTTAGCTTAGCTAATAGAAAACAAGGGTGGAATATATATTCATGCTATGAAATATTTCTAAGTCTGTGGACTTGTGTTTTGTTTAATAAAACAACTAAGTGAATGAATCACCTGGGTGGAATGGAAGGAATGGTTTGTGTTGAGTGGTTACACAAGGCCAGGGGACTGGTGAACCTTGTGTATCACACTTGTGGAATGCCACCCAGGAACAAAGAGATTTGAGATGTCAAATGTTGAGAAGCTTCAAGTGCAGCCACTTGGCATTATGGGCTCTGCCTGGATCATATAGGTTGCAATAACTTAGCCAAATGGATAGTTGGTGGTAGGGGTTTGATAGGTTGGAACGCGTCCATTCTGGTCTAAGGGAAGGCTTCTGAAAGATCTTGTCTTGGTGAAACCAAGTCTTGTGGGGAAAGTGCACCACCTCTGCAGAGTGTAAAATATAAGTACTTAGCCATGTCCCTGGCAAAGGACAATTTGAGCATCAAGACATGGAAGCTATCAAGAATCTCCTCATCCCAATTTCTAAGTTAAAAACTTGTGGTTGAACAAGGGTAGAAGGATCACCAATTTCTATTGGGAGATGCCTTGGGAAAGATTTTGTCAAGCAAAAACTTAGTGTTTTCAAATTATAAGGAAAATCTATTTTGATCAAAGCAAGCCTAAACTCTACCTAGCCAAATGCATATAGATGATAGACTCCACTATACTACCATAGTATCACTTGCCAATACAATTCAAATGTATTGACCCTTGTGGCTGTAACTTGTTATGTTGCAGGTTTGTTTGATATTAATGAAGTTTAATGATTAGGATTAGAAGTCTACAACCAACATGTCTGCCTGTCGCACTTTGAAGATGAAGGACCCCATGCTATTGTTATATTTTGCTGCATTGTAATGAGTTAGCCAAATGAGCTATGTAAGATGTAATAAATTATTTTATTCCTGGTTATAAAGTTGTAATATGACCTTTGTTTCTTGATATTACATCTTAACTGTGGATGCTAGATATTGATCCAGGGACTAGCATTGTAAACACAGCGATCTCTACCTTATTAAAGGTTGGGAACCTTACATTCAGGCTCTTGTGATCCGAATAAATTTCACAACTGTTTCCCATAAGGTAATGCCTCCATGTCTTTAGGGCTAGAACTACAGCTGCTAGTTCAAGGTCATGGGTAGGATAATTCTGCTCATGTTGCTTCAGTTGGCGGGATAGATAAGATATAACTTTTCCTTCTTGCATCAACACACATCCGAGACCGATCTTGGATGCGTCACAATACACATCAAAAGGCTTCGTGATATCTGGCATGATCAAGATTGGGGCTGAAATCAATCTCTTCTTGAGTTCCTGAAAACTCGCTTCACACTTGTCCATCCATTCAAACTTCTTATCCCTCTTAAACAATTGGGTCATGGGTCTTGCAATACTCCAGAATCCTTCTACAAACTTGTGGTAATATCCCGCTAATCCGAGAAATGCACGAACTTGGGTTTGAGTGGTTGGGGCTTGACAATCTTCCACATCCTTCACCTTTGTAGGGTCAACGGCAATTCCTCCGGCTAATACAATATGTCTGAGGAATCCTACTTCCTGTAACCATAATTCACATTTGCTAAACTTGGCATATAAGTGATGCTCCCTAAGGGTTCCAAGGATGGTCCTTAGGTGTAGCTCATGTTCTTCTGATTTGGAATATATCAGAATGTCATCGATGAAAATAACAACAAACTTATCCAGGATGTCCATAAAAATCTTATTCATGAGATTCATGAAATAAGCGGGGGCATTGGTTAATCCAAAAGACATGACCGCGTACTCATATAATCCATATCTGGTGGTAAAGGTAGTCTTTGGAATATCCTCTGCACGAATCTTGAGTTCATGATAGCCAGTTCAGAGATCAACCTTAGAAGACACTTTGGCATCAGTTAAATGGTCAAACAAGTATTATATCTTCGGCAGTGGGTACTTGTTCTTGATGGTGACATCATTCAACTTCCGATAATCCGTACACAAACAGTTACCTCCATATTTCTTGTCCAGAAACAAGACAGGTGATCTCCATGGCGAAGCACTTGGTTGGATCAGTCCTATCTCCAATGTAGCATCCAGTTGCTTCTTCATCTCCACTAATTCAGACGGGTTCATACTATACGGTCTCTGGGCTATGGGTATAGTTCCAGGGATTAGTTCAATGATAAACTCGATATCTCGGCCTAGGGGCATACCGGGCAAAACATCTGGAAATACATCGAGGTATTCACAGACTACTCTGACTTCGTCAATGGTTGGTTGGGTTAGACTCTTGTTGCACTTGAATTGACGGGGCAAAGTTTTAGATTCATGCTCTACTGATATTCCAGCTGTACTGGTCATGGTTATGGCTTTCTTGGCACAGTCGATTAATCCTTTATGTTTCGACATCCAATCATTCCTAGTACTACTTCCAAACCTTTAGTTCCGATTACTATTAGAATAGCATAAAAATCTATGCCATGGATTCGGATAGGTACGGCCTTGCAAATTTGTCTAGCTTTGGTGGTTGAACGAGGTATTTGAACTATCATAACATGCTTCAATTTTTTGGCTAAATCTTACTAGTGCATGCAAATTCTTCGGTAAAAAACGAGTGCGATTCTCCAGAATCAAACAACACCCTTGCAAGTACTGAGTTAACAGAAAACATACCTAGCACAACATCTGGCACTTCTTGGGCTTCTTCAGCATGCATGAGAAACAAACGGCCGTTGCGGTTGAGCAAATTCCCTGGGGCAAACCTTCTTCCAGGCTGAAAAAGACGCTGCTGCTAAGCTAGGGCATTTGCATTGGGGGCTGCGGCAATCTTCTTGGGGGACTCATTGGAATAGTGACCCTTGGTTCCACATTCATAACAAGTCACTTGGGACTTATCCTTTGCTGCAACAGGCACAACATTGCTTCCAGTTCTTTGTCCAGTGTTGGTGTTGGTGGCGAAATTTTTGTTGTTGAACTTGGGTGGTGCACGGTTGAAATTGCTAGAGTTGTCGGGATTGTTGTTGTGGTTTCCTCCGGGCCTTGGGTTTCCTCCTCCACGGTTTGGATAGGTTGGGAAGTTCATCGGGGGCATGTTGTTTCTTGGGGAAAATCCTGGAGATGGGTTGAGGCGATACTTTGGGGATGGTGGGTTCCTGGTTGATTCATAATTCTACGCTTGCGGTTCTTGTTGCCTTGGTTGATCTTGCCTTCCATCTGAATGGCAGAATCCACTAAGGCTTCATTGTTAGCAAATGGGATATTGACTAACACTATCTGCATCTCATCATGCAGACCATTCATGAATCTCTCCTTCTTCTTAGCTTTAGTGTCCATCTCATCTAGTGCATACCTAGCCAATGACAAAAATTTGTCACGATACTCAACTACTGTCATCCTCCCTTGCTTCAGTTCTATGAATTCATCTCTCATCCTCTTGATCAAACCCGGTGGCACATGGGTTTTGCTAAACTTGATTTTGAATTCTTCCCAAGTCATCATTTGTCCTCCATTCATGGCGCGAACGCTGTTCCACCATGCTCTTGCATCTTCGGCCAGGTAGTGGGTGGCAAACAGTACCTTTTGTTGGCTTCCACTCTTGCGACTTCTAAGTTGTTCTCCATGGTTTGCAGCCAATCATCTGCATCTAGGGACTCTTCAGACTTAGTGAAGATAGGTGGATTGGTGTTTTGGAAGTTCTTGAGCTTAGATCCATGTTTGTCCTGGTATCCATGGCCTTGGTTGTTGTTGGCCATCTGAGCTATGTGTTGAAGGGTGGCTAAGTTGGCTTGACATTCGGCTCTTTCAGCTTCATGGTCAGAAACCAACATTTGCAAGATCTGCAACGTTGGGTCTGGGGATGAAGTGCTTCCTGCGCGGAGCATCTGAAGATTGAGGTAGATCATGAGAAAAGGGGGAAATTTCTAAGGTTCAAGGATTTGTTTTGGAAAAGTTTTTGAAGTTTGACTCGGGTCTTTCTAGCAACTTGCTTTTCATTCATTCATAGCACACAATACAAACACACACCACACCAAGGAAAACATATGGTTTTAAGAACCATTCTGGGAAACTACGATACAGTGGGACCGGATACAACTCACTAACGCTAGTGCTCAAATCCTACTACTCCTCAGAATCGGTGTCCTCATCATCCTCATCATCATCATCATCATCAATGAAGGCGAATTCATCCTCATCGGTGAATAAGTCCATGACCTGATCCTCCAGAAAGTCATCATCGTCACTGAGATAGGAGTAGGGGTCTCCAAGAAGGTCCTCTCCTACGTTCTCCCTCTCAAGCTGCATGTCCCTCTCGTGGACGGTCTCCTCCAACTCTGTGATCATGTGGCTAAGGCGGTCAATGATGCGTTCTTTCTTGTCGAGCTGATGGCGACAAGACTGGCGATCCTTCACTATCATGGCAATGGTCTGATCCCTCTGTGCAGCGATGGCATAGTTGTGGTTGGCATAGGAGCGGGCATTGTCCAACTCCTTCTCCCGGTCATACATCATAAAGCTGAGGTGTTCCACTTGATTCTTTAGCTCAGGGTGATATGGTGCCTCCAGTGGTTGTCCCATAACATCACGCCTTCGGCAGAACTCAAAGCGGGAACCCTTGATCTAATTGATACTCTACCCACACAGACGGGCAAGAGCTTCCTGCATGGCCCTGGCAAGTCCATCGAGCCAGTTGTTCTCTCTGATGGTGAACTGAATTCCCTCTGAGGTGGGGACTTCAATCTTTCCTCGGAGACTTGCAACAATCATCCATTGCAATTCCTCTCCTTCCTGATCATTGAGCTGAGCTCCAAAGAACTCGGGGTGCGGGCGCTCCAGAAGTTCCGAAAGCTGGTCTAAGTCACGCTCAAAGATGAGGTCTCCTCCATTTACCAACTGATAGAACTTTCTATACTTCATGTCCATCTATAATAATATAGGATGAGTAAGTTAGTAGAGTGATCAAGTGTGCCAAATTTTATGTAAGTTTGCAAGAATTTTTTTGAGGAACATGATTTTTCATGAAAGAATTTAAGTGATAAGAATGAGAATAAGTTTTCATAAATACTCACTTCCTTGGTTTTGAAACTAAGTTTTTGATTCAAATGTCCATTCTAAACTAGGGTCTCCTATGGTCAGGATGGCTCTGATACCAACTTGTCAACACCCGGATTTTTAATCCCAGATGCTTGTTATGCCAGACATCACAATCCCGGGATTACCATTTTTGCGAGACATAATAGATTGGATATCACAGTACATCATCCATTACAAACCATACATAAGGTCTTACAACAAATAAAGGATCACATGATCCAGTCTTAATATAATCATAGCAGCGGAATAACGTAATAATAACGGTATCATGGGCGAAGCTCCATCTTCATGGTCATAGGCAATGCTGATGATGGGAGATGATCCTAGTTGTCGTAACCTTCTTGTGGCCCATCCTCCTGATAGTCCTCTTCATAGTGTGTCCACGGGAATAGCCAGGGACAAAGCCATGAGTACTCTTTAAGTACTCGCAAACTAACACTAACAGGTAAATGGTTTGAGTAGGAATAATAATCTCTAGGTTGTTTTGCAAAAAGCCAGATTTACCTTAACTGAGTTCAGAAGCAAAGAAGGCTATTTGAAAGTTTTATAACACCTAAGTGGGAACTTGAATTTTCATATCACAACCCTGTTGTGGTCAACTCAAAGTCATGATTCATTTCACAAGTCATTTTGAAAACATCTGACGACGGAACAGTATGGCCACTCCAACTGTCCATAACAGTGGACGCGGCTATTCGCATAGTTTGACACTCTTCAGAGGTGGTACACTCTCACCACAATATTCGATACATCTGTCAGGAACAATCCTGAATTCACCATACTAAGTATGCGGATAATCAATCCTAACCTTTCAATTACACGCCCTAGTATAGGAACCTCTCCTATGAGTTTGGCCTCCCAACCATGACCAACTGTTATCTTGGGAACTGTACAGGTGGACAATCTTCACAAGGTATCCTCAGGTCAAACCTTGGCCACAAGGGAACCCATACTAAGGTATATAATCTTCCAGTCAAGCCCTACCCAAATTTCGGGTATTGTGGTTGTACGGTAAAATTGGAATGGTATCGCATCCAGACAATCATCAGTTTTATAAAGGGCTAAGGCTCATGCCTCAACATTTTGATCATCCAAAATCGTATGGTGTTCAAGAACGCATGTCAAAACATTTTAGTAGAATGACTTGTCATTCTAAGGTTTTCATAATCATTTTCACCAAGTATTCCCATCTAAAGTGATCAAGTTTTATGCTTAGCACTAGCAACTACAAGTGGGGGGTGGGTTAAACACTAATGAGGGGTGGTAATCTAGTGTGACTTATCTAAGTTCAATCTCATGCCTCAGGATGACATCAAGATTTATCTAACTTAGGCCAAGTTTTATGCTCTTTATGTACCTTTAAACATCTTTCTAAAATCTATAATTCACTAAATAGACAAGCTAAGGAGCTTTGATAAAGAAATAAAATAACTAAGCTTGCAAGTAAAACTAGAAATGGGTATCATAAAGTGGTATAATCAAGGCATGCCTAATGCATTGCACAGATCATATAGCTTTCACAGTTGCAAGGGTTAGCTTGCATAAGTAAAATGCAAGTGGTGGCTTGCTCAGTTAGTAGCTTGCCTTGTGCTGAGTAGTGGATGAGGTTCTCCACTGCTTCTTCCTCGTAGTATTGTCCTTCCTCCTTGTATCCTTGGTCGGTGTCGTCGAATTGTCGACAAGTACGCCATAGGGTGTCCTAGTGGCATTGGAAGGATGGGGTGTGAGACGTCGGATGTTCCAGGAGCGGTGAGCACAAGTTTACCCAGGTTCAGATCCGACTGTGGTGATCGGATCCTACTCCTTCTAGCAACCTAGTAATATATCGGCGTAAGCCGGATGTTACAATGGATTACAAGAGAGGTTCGCCTGTGTGAATTGGTTGTGGTTATTGGTTGCCCTAAAGGCTCCCGTGGGGCCGGTTTATATAGTCACCGGGGCCTAGGGTTAGAGGGAGAGACATATCCAGCTACATTACAGAGTCGGTAACTAGAACATCTTAGACTACAAGTAATACTATAGGCCTAAGTCGGTAACTCTCTTGGGCCTTGTCGTAGCCGGAACTTGATCCTCCTCTTTCTCTGACTGGGCCGCCCATGAAGCAAAGCTCTAACCCGTTGGTGGGCCACCCTGGTCAGCGAGTCCTGTGGGTATACCCGAGAAGTATATCCCCAACAGTAGCCCCCGGAAGTCTTCAAGATCTGAAGTCGGATAAATCGTCTAGCTCGATGGTTTCTTCGTCTTGAGAATCTTGAAGGGTTCCCGAAAACTTCTTCCATTGATGTAGGATTCTGAGTCAGTTGAGTCGAATATATTATTTTCTGACCTTGATTTTTCTGTTGCTTGATTTGAAACATAAGCCGCATAATATAGTGTCATGCTGACTGATAACTTTATAGGTCAGGTCCCATCACTAACAGGATTTCCATCAGCACAACCGTTGGTGGGTCCGTTCCTATGGAACGGAACGTCGTTTCAATTCCTATGCGAAAATCGAGGGGGCAAAAGAGTCGCGAGGAAGCTAACTCCCCCTCTCCTATACGCGTGGCGATAATCACGCATCTCACCGCACGAATCTTGACACAGAGGAAAATAAGAGGAGAGAAAACCCCTCTTCTCAGATTCACTTCTCCGTCAATTAATCCATTCATTGCTTCCTCGTACTCCTCGAGCTTTCCGCACCCGTTCCCATCTGCCCTTTGTTGAGAAAAAACTCTCCTTCCCCCACCAGCCCATCTTTCTCCAAAAAACTATGGCGTTTGCCTCGTCTTCGGGAGCGGCGACGGGTTCGTCGACGGAGGACAAGAAGAAGATGTGGGGTCGGTGGATCCCCAGCGCCATGGACACTATGGAACTCCAGGTCATGGAGGATGAGGGGTTCATCGCTGCTGGCGCGTGGCGGAGCGCTGCTGGACATGCCATCCATGCGCCGAAGGACGGCGAGAGGGTGATGTTCAGCACTCATGTCGACCGCGGCCTCAGTCTGCCACTGTCGGACTTCTTCGTCGAGGTCCTCAACTATTACGGTGTGCAACTCCACAATCTTCCTCCCAACTCTCTACTTGAACTTAGTGCTCACGTAGCTCTGTGCGAGGGGTTTCTTGGAATTAGGCCAAGTCTCACCCTTTTCCGGTACTACTATGGTACCCGGAAGAATTCCATCAGTGCGGATGTGCCTTATGTCACCAGCACTCTTAGCTTAGTCCTTAGGAGGAATCGGATTTATCCTAGGATTAATGCTAGTGAATCCGTCAAACGTTGGGCCGGAACTTTCTTTTATCATCAGGATATTCCGGTTCTGGGTAAGATGGAAGGTCTTCCAGCGTTCGCCAATGGTGCCACTCCCCACCAAGATTCATGGGATGCGGAGGCGCCGGAGCTGTCGGATATTTTGATCCTTGCCAAGAGGCGGATCGAATTTCTGATGAAGCATGAGGGGCTTCGTGGATCCAACTTGATCCACTGTTGGCTGGAGCGCCGGATTCAGCCTCTCCAGCACCACGGAGACCGCCTCATGCACCAAATCACCAGGGACAAAAAGGACAACATGAAGGTTAGCCCAAACCGGCTCTCGCCGAAGGACTACAAGACCCTCATGCAATACTTGGTCAAGGAAAGAGTGCAATGAAAAGTTTTGGAAGTTTCCATGAATACATACACATCCAGTCGTCCTCTAACTCCGGTAAGTATTTCGACTGTGCTTTCGCGTTTCGTCGTATTCTTTGGTTCTTTCTCAGACTCTATTTTCATTGATGCTTTTCCGGTTCTGTCAGCTTGAGAAACTCTTCGAGTCCTTGCTATCTCCACTAGAGGGTTATGCTTCAGACGATCCGGAGGTGACGGAGGATGAAGAGGTGCAAGAAGTTGCCACCTCTGCCTCCAAGAAGCATAAGGCGAAGGAAGTTTTCGGTGCTGGTAGCCAAGTGCTGCCAGTAGTTAAAAAGTAAGCATCTCGCCTTTCATTTTTCAGCACTCTTGTTCTTTTATTATCTTTCCAGATCAAACCTAATATTTAGGGTTTCTGTGTTCCAGAGTGAAATCATCGTTAAAGAGCAAGATTAAGCCGGAAAGCAAGCCAGGCAAGCAGCTGCGTCAGCATAAGCTTGTTGTTTCTCTGGTTGTGCCACCATTGACACCATCCACGTCTCCATCAGCGCAGGGAGTTTCTGCATCCCCTGATGCTAGTAAAACCTCGAAAGCCCTGGTCATTGTTGATGATCGGGCAACTGATAAGGGTGAACCCGTAAAGGGTAATGATCCCATGGATATGACCACAGGTACTATGGATAAGGTGATTGATCCCGCTATTCCTGGCCTCAAGATGAAAGAGAAAGAAGAGATTCTCAAGCTGGCTCAATCCAAGTCTTGAGAAACTAATCTTGACCCCAGATGTAGCGAGTCAAGAGGAGCAAGATGTCAAGCTAGTCAGCCTTCTGACCAAATATTGGTCCGGGATGCTAAAATCGCATTTGGCGAACTTCCAGGGATGGATGTTCCGTCCCTCACCCTTAACAATAAGGTGTTTCACAGCACCAAGATCGGATTCGATAAGTTGCACCTGGATCACATTGTCAGTTTCCGATTCTTGTTTGTATTTATTGTCATATCCTCTAGTCCCCAAGCATAAAGTCGGATAAACATTTCTGGATCTGGGTTGATGCTTTTAGGCTGCAAAAGAATGATGTAGTGTAGCCCCCAAGGCTCATGCTATAATTTTACTTAGTTAAATTTGCAGCCCGAGTCTTAGTAGCCGTCTGACGGTATTCTGTCTCTAAACTTACAGAAAATTGCCTCTTCCAACTAGGAATTGCTCAAGAATATTTCCAACAAGCGCAAAGAAATCAAAGCTTTGCAATTTGAAAATTCAAAGTTAAAAGTTGAAAGGATGAAGTAGAAGGTAAACTTTTCTGGCTTCCTCTTTATCCTTTTTTTTCATAGTTGGATTTTGTGTTATTCGATTGATATTTTTGTATTTGCAGAATTGTTGTGCCAATCCAGCAAGATGGTGGAGCAGGCCGACAACTACAAGGTCATGGAGGCAGAAAATGCTGAACTCCGGCAAAAGCTTGAGACCCTAACTGTGGAGTCGAAGAAATCCGTAGCTATAGTTTTGGAATCAATCAATTAAGAGACCGTGAGGCTCGAGAAGCTCCTAGCCCTCCGAGATAAACAACTTGCTAATCTCCAGAAGGAGTTTGATATCAAGAAGGATCTTGCCCAGGCCTCAGCAAGTGACCTAGACAGCCTCCGCAAGGAGTACGCTGAATGGAACCACTTTGTGCTTGGTAAGATTTCCGAATCTTTTCTTTGTGTTATTCATTTTTAGACTTCTTGTTTTAGTCGGAATTTTGACTTTTGGTTTTTTCCTAGCCCCCTTGAATCTTTCCGACTCCTCCACTTCCGAACCTTGCCTCGAGCGTGTCACATCCAAAAAAATTACAAATTTTTAAATGTGAAAAATAAATAAACAAAAGAAACAATTGTTGAAATTTAGGGTGAAAAGAAACTTTTTTCTTCTAAATGGAAACATCAAAACCCTTCTGGAACAAAATTTGAATGAAAAGGGTATCCAACAAAATTTCAATCAAGTGAATTGCATTCATCAATGAATGTATCTTGAAATTTAAACACTTGGAAAAAATAAACCAAAACCCTAAAACCCTAATGGAAGCAAATCATTTCCAAAATCTCTCTAAAACTATGGAATTTATCCATACAAAAATTCAGCAACAAACATTTATAAATGATCAAAAATGATAAATAAAAATATTATAAAACCATGGAAATTGGTTTCATTCAATTTGGAACCATGGATAAAAACTTATGAATTTAATAAGATAAAATGAAAATAGTTTCCAAAGCTAATAAAGCTCCTAAACAAAATCCATGCCAAATTGTGAGTAAAATAATCTTAAAAGGATTTAAAAGATAAACCAATATTTAATAAAATTATACAAATTGGAATCACCAATTTTGGAACTATAAATAAAAGGATATGGATTTTACAAGACAAAGAAAGAAAGAAATAAATGAGGAATATGTAAAAGTCAAATTAAATCTTGGCCAAATCCATAAACAAATGGAATGAAAAGTTAATAAATAATAAAAAGAGAAATAAAAAGGTTATTCAAATAAAATTATATGAATTAAACCATATTCAATTTTATTTAAATAAAGACAAATTTCCTAAACTAAATAAATGATAAATCACAATAAAATTATTTAGAAGACAATTTAAAACTTGAATTAAATCCATAAGCAAATGGAATAAAGATAATCCAAATAAAATAAAGGAATAAAGATTATTTGAATAAAATTTATATGGACTTGAACAATATTTGTTTTGAATAAAGACAAAATCCCTAATAAAAATGATTAATTAAATCATGGGAAAATTAATGGAAATTGCCAAAATGGATTAGAAGTTACCCAATTAACTTAAAAAGTATAAAGGATTAATTAAATAAAATTTATATGGTTTGGAACCATATTCAAATTATTTAAATAAAGACAAAAGGCCTAATTAAAATAAATATTAAATCATGAGAAAATATTTGAATATTTTCCAAAGTGGGCCAACCAATTAACTCATAAATGATTTAAAACCTACTAAAAGGTTTTGCAGAAGTTTGAAATCAAATAGAAGTTTAAAACATTTGATTCAAATGAAAAATAGAAATTATAATTGGAATAAAGACAAATTCCTATTTTAAATAAATAATAAACCATAAGAGAATATAAGAAATATTCTAAAATGGATTATTTAAACACATTAACAAACAGATAAAACCTACTGAAATGGTTTAGAAAAAGGTTTGATAAAAATTCACACCAGCACGCATACCCCTCACCCCACTGACCACTGGGACCCACTGCCGAGATGGCATCATCGTCTCCACCCGCTGACCCCACGACCTGTTCTTCCCCTCACCTCGCTGCAGTTTCCAATGACATATCCTCGGCATAAATTCGCGTCAATGCGGTATTAATCCTCGCCAGCGACCACGCTCTACTAAGCTCTCCCCTCTCATCTCTCTTTCCCCTTAGATACCACCCCACGAGAGCCTCTAGGCTGCTGCAATTTCTGCTTGCAACCCCACTGCCTCCGATGAGCCACCGCGGCAATTCCGGCCAGCCCTTACCTCTCCTTGCCCTCTGGATGCTACGAGCTTGTTCACCATCACCGTGCGCATCTTCCAGTGGCCTCATCTTGCCCGTGCATGCCACAGAGCATCAGCTCCGCCTTCACTAGTGCATGCCCGACGACCAGCACATCTCCGGCGACCTCTACTGGTAAACCCTGACCGCGCCTCTCCCTCTCAATGATGCGCGTCTAACAGACCCTTTGCCTTGCCTTCCCTATCCTTGTAGCGTCGCCCTGTCAATGACAGAGCGTGCCCGACGGAAGCAGGAACTCCGGCGAGAAATCGGAGTCGACCAAGTGCGCCCCTATCCACCGTGCTGCCATGTTGAGCACTTGCACACCACGGTGAACCCAGTGAGCACCTTCCCCCTCACTCTCACTTCCTAGATTGGCCGGAGCGCTGCTGCCGCGTGCCGTCGAGCCAGCGCCACCAGTTTATGGTCAGGGCGATGATGTCCGTTAGATCTTGATCGCATGGCGCAGGATAGATCACTTAACTGAATTGATACGAGTCAATATGATCTGTGTGATGCTCTTTAAATCCAATGTCCCACTTGCACGATCCTGCTGAAGCAGTATCGTCCAATAGAAATAAGACATGTGGCCTGATCTGTCTGTTTAAAATCCAGGAAATGAATTTGATTGATTAAACTTGTAAAATCTATAACTCTTGATGTGCTTGGCCAAAAATTCCAAATTTTATATCATTGGAATCAGAAAAATATGAACTTTGAAACCATTCCCTTAGTTTAGTATTTTCCTTCAGGAAAATTAAGTGTTTTTGCAGAAACATTTGTAAGGCTATTTTGGTTATAAAAATTATTCTAAAAATGGTTTTTTAGTAAAACCTTTTGAAAATTGTTTGTTTTAAACTCTCTGACCATAAACACAAACTTTTGGTTTTAAAAATATATTTTGATAACCCTAGGGTTTATTCCTTTGAATAAAAGCATTTCTAGTAAAACAAAAATGTTGCTTTGATTTAAAAATTATTTTTGAGTGACACCTCTTATACATGGATTTGTTTTAAACACTTTGACCATAAACACTCACATTTGTGTTTAAAAACATATTTGGCTAACACTATAAATTATTCCTTTAATAAAATCATTTCTAGCAAAGACAAAATGATTTAAAATGACCACTCTCACTAACTTGATTTTAAATGGTTTTGCCACAATTATAAATGACCAATAGGTGTTTTAAAATGTTTATAGCTTATTAGAAAACACTTTTCCAATAAAACAACCTTTTGCATGCTTGCATGCATTGTTTTGTTTTCATTATTTTATGTGGTGAATTGTTTGAATGCTAGTTTGAATTTGTGCCTTGATTGAATTGTAGTGAACTTTGAAGAGTGTGACAATTACAAGATCAAGGAGTGAATCTAGTTTCTCTACCAAAAAGTCAAGTGGTGCTTCATAAATTTTTCCTATTATTTTCACTATGCATTAGTGATATTTTGAGTAGGACTTGCATGGAATTTTTACTAAGTATGCTATGCCTTGGGAAATCCTAGTATATGATGCCTTAGTAGAATTTTATCTAAGTTAAGATTGTTACTACTACTATGCTTAGCTTAGCTAATAGAAAACAAGGGTGGATTATTCATGCTATGAAATATTTCCAAGTCTATGACTTGTGTTTTGCTTAATAAAACAACTATGTGAATGAATGGTTACCTAGGTGGAATGGAGAGAATGGTTACCCAGGGCCCCATATTTATGGCCTACCCTGTGTATCTCACTTGTGGAAAGCCACCCAGGAACAAAGAGATTTGAGATGTCAAGTGTTGAGAAGCTTCTAGTGCAACCACATGGCATATGGCTCTGCCTGGATCATATAGGTTGCAATAACTTAGCCAGATGGACAGAAGGTGGTAGGGGGTGATAGGTTGGAACACGTCCATTTGGTCTAATGGAAGGTTTCTGAAAGATCTTGTCTTGATTCATGTTGAGTCTTGTGGGGAAAGTGCACCACCTCTCGAGAGACTAAAATCTAAGTACTTAGCCGTGTCCCCGGCAATGGAAAATTTGAGCATCAAGATATTGAAGCTATCAAGGATCTCATCATCCCAATTTCTAAGTTAAAAACTTGTGGTTAAACAAGGGTTAAAGGATCACCAATTTTCATTGGTAGATGCCTTGGGTGAGTTTGACAAATAAAAAACTTAGTGTTTTCAACTAATAAGGAAAACTTATTTTGAGCAAAGCAAGCCTCGGCTACACTTAGCCAAATGCATATAGAGGATAGATACCACTATTCTACCATAGTATCACTTGCCAATACAATTCAAATGTATTGACCCTTGTGGCTGTAACTTATTATGTTGCAGGTTTGTTTGATGTTAGTGAAATGTGTTGAATAGGATTACAAGTCTACAACCAACATGATTGCCTGTGGCACTTTGAAGATGAAGGACTCCATGCCATATAGATATTTCTGCTGCATTGTAATGTGATAGCCAAATGAGCTATGTAAGATGTAATGAATTATTTTATTCCTGGTTATAAGTTGTAATATGACCTTTGTTTCTTGATATTACATCTTAAACTATGGATGCTAGCTAATGATCCAGGGACTAGCATTGTAAACACAGGGATCTCTACCTTTTCAGGTTGGGACCTCTACAGAGCGCATGAGGCTCGTTGGATATGTCTTGTTCAACTTCTACCAAACTCTAGAAGAGGCTGGCGAAGCTGTCAAGCTTTCCAATTTGCACAAAATGCCAGTGCATGAGGTGAGGGACAAAGTGAAGGAGATTCCGAAGCTGATTGAGGACTGGAAGATCTCCTATGCTCGGACTGCTGCGCAAACAACTCTGACCATGGTGACGAGCCACCATAATGAAATGGAAATATGGCACGTCACCAAGGGCATTGCCGAGGAAGATGATGAGGGTAACCCGCAAGATATCAAGGCCATCCAAGAATCTTGTGCAGGTTATGCTTGTCGGGTGGTGGAGATGACCAATTAGACGACGCCATTCTTCGAATCCGTCGCCGCGCCTTGTAACATCCCAAAAATATAAAACAATGATCGTCAAACTCTAATCACTAAAATTAGGGTTAACAAAAACTTTGATTAATTTAAATCATATGAATGCATGTGTGTATGTGATGATTTGATAAATGCATGAATGAACTTGTGTGATTAACCTAAATAGAAATAAATGGTTTAAAGATGAATATAACATTATATAAAACAATTCCATGCAGAAAAAATCAAGAGAAAATCAAAAACATATCAAATAAAGCAAATGGTCATTTTTGCCAATCTTGCTCACTAGGTCACTTTGAGTGTTTCTAGTCCAAGATTTTAAACAGAAACTTTTCCAATTCTTTTCACCCCTTGCAAGACCAAGTAAAAGTGAAGCAAACCCCACATTTTAAACTTGCAGAAACATTTGGCAACATCATTCAAATCACAATTCAAAATTGAATCTTTATCATATGTGAAGACCACACATTTTCAAAACCCAACCAAACCAGTGCCCCTTGACTAATCTAACTAACCAGATACTCCCTAGCATGTGCCTAACAAACCCACCAAGTTTCAATCCAAAATTTAAATTTGAATTTCTTTTGGCCATTTCATCAAACACCTTGTTAGCATCAAACAACAAAACATCAAACACTATAGTGTGCAGTCATTTTGGCCAACCTTGTTCCCTCTCTAGCTCTCACTACACTCCCAATAGATGAACTAGCCAATTTAACAAGCCGTATTACCACTGTGAGCTTGGCATAGCCATTAATGGTGACCATGCCGAGCCCCTTTGCCACCCCCAATGTGGACAGCAAGCTAGAGGAAGAACTAGCTGCGCCAACCTTGTTTGGCATGCTGCCCATGCCTCACCGCCCCCTCTAGACCCTCCCTAGCTCGAAGACAGAGACATGAACCACCGGAAATGCCGTGCCCACGCTGCTGTCGACCATGCCGATGTGCACCACCGTGCATGCGCCGTTCCCACTCAACCCGACCACCTCGAGCCCTTGCCTCCCGCCAGCACAAACCCCACCGTCTCAAGAGACCACTAGACATGCTCGTTTCCTCGACCGAACCCCGTAGCTATCGCACGCCGCAAAGTTCACCGTCGGTACCGTGTAGAGCACCGCACATTCCATACCAAACTCCACCGCCCTAAGCCTCGCCTTTAAGCTAGAAAAGATCAGCAGGAGACCGCGCACCGTCCCGTAGCCTCAGCCACACTGATAGCCGCCTATACCATCGCCTCTGACGACCTCAACCCACGCTGTGCTGCCCCTCTTGCTTGCCTATAAAAGGAGGCCTCTCCAGCTCGATTCCTCCACACCATCTCACTCCCCACCTCTCACTGATCGTTCCCACTTCTTCCTGGAGCAAGGCAATCTCTCTCTCGCCGGAATTTGGCCGGAGCCCGCCGCTGCTAGAGGAAGGGAGCCGTCGATTGAAGCCTCCCCAGGAGGAGCCGCCAGTACCAGAAGAATCGCCGTCGTCGTCTTCGTCATTCGCCCCCGTCGATGACCATCGCCGGAGCTCCGGTGAGCCGCCCCAGACCCCCACTGGCCGCGTTAGGGTTAGTTCCTTGCCGGAGTAGCTCGTCGTCAACAACGACCCTCAGCCGTTATATTAGACATAGATCGTAAGGCTCAGATTCGTAGATACCGTTTCGTTTAGTTAGTTCCGCTGACTTGTGGACCCCATCTGTCAGCAGCCCGCGCGCGCTGTGCGTAGTAGGCCAGCCTAGTAACTCTCTCGTGCAACCCAGTTAGTTTAAATTTAGATTTTTCATTTAAACTCAAAACCTAGTTCTGTCTATTGATTCAAAAATCAACCCATCTCGATTCACTGAACCAAAATGCATGAAACCAATTTTTTAGAAAGGTACTAAAATTCTTAATCCAAACCCTTTGGATTCAAACCATTTAGATTTATAGATCACCCATGGTAAAAATAACAAGGCAGAAGATTTTCTATATTCAAACATATTTCAAAATTCAACCATAAGAGCTTTTGAGTTGATTCCAAATCTCAAAAATCACATTTAACTATACCTTTCAGAATATATAAAAATATAGGTTTACTTACAGAAATAATGTTCAAGTAATAAAATAATGCCACATAGGCATTTCTAGTCACTTTAATTAAATAAAATAAAAAGGTTAAACCTTATTAAATTGTGACACAACTTTAAATCACATTCTCATGTACTTAAATATGTGGTGATGACATGTGTCAACATGATCCCATGTTTGAGTTGGAGAATATTAAATCTTAAGTAGTTTTTCAATGAGTAGAAATTACTTTTCTAAAAATAAAATAAATAAGACAAGTGCTTTAATCTTGTGATGTTAGTGATGAAGATCACCTAGTGTGCACCTTTGTGTGATGATTAGAAATAGTTAAGTATTGTTTGGTGATTGTGTACCTCGTATTTATTTATAGATGCTAGTACCAACCGACGATACAAGGAGGAAGGAGGATACTACGAGGAAGAAGCCGAGGAGAACTTCAACCACTGCTCTACACAAGGCAAGCTAACACTTGCAACTTAGCAAGCTTATACTGATATTTTAGCAAGCCAATACTTGCAAGCCTAATACTAGTAGTTGAATTAGAAAGCTATTAACTTAGCAAGCGTACACCATGTGATACCCAATCCTAGTTTTACGTGCAAGCTTAATACTTTATTTTCTTTATCAAAGCTTTCTGTTAGAGTTTGCTTAGTGACTTGTAGATTCTAAGAAGATATTTGAAGGTAGCATAAAGAGCATAAAACTTGGCCTAAGTTAGATAATCTTGATGTCATCCTAAGGCATGAGATTGAACTTAGCTAATCCCCACCTGTTTACCACCCCTCTTTAGTATTTACCCCCACTTATAGATACTAGTGCTAAAGCATAAAACTTGATCAACTTTAGATGGGAATACTTGGTGAAAATGGTTATGAAAACCTTAGAATAATGAGTCATTCTACTGAAATGTTTTGACATGTGTTCTTGAACACCAGATGATTTTGATGATGAAAATGTTGAGGCATGAGCCTTAGCCCTTTATAAAACTGATGGTTGTCTGGATGCGATACCATTCCAATTTTATAGTACAACCACAATACCCGAAATTTGGGTAGGGCTTGACTGGAAATTTATATACCTTAGTATGGGTTCCCTTGCGGCCAAGGTCTGAGCTGAGGCTACCTTGTGAAGATTGTCAACCTGTGCAGTACCCAAGATGACAGTTGGTCATGGTTGGGAGGCCAAACTCATAGGAGAGGTGCCTATACTAGGGCATGTAATGGAAAGGTTGGGATTGATTATCCGCATACTAAGTATGGTGAATTCAGGATTTTTCCTGACGGATGTATTGGATGTTGTGGTGAAAGTGTACAATCTCTGCAGAGTGTCAAACTATTCGAATAGCCATGTCAGCGGTTAGGGATGGTTGGAGTGGCCATACTGTTCCCCCGTCAGATGTTTTTCAAATCAACTTATGAAATGATTTGTGACTTTGACTTGACAACAACAAGCTGTGATATGAAATTCAAGTTCCCAATTAGGTGTTATAAAACTTTCAACTAATTTTATTTGGTTCTGAACATAGTAGTGGTAAATCTAGCTTTTTGCAAAACAACCATAGAGCTTAGTATCCTACTACAAAAACCCCCTTAACTTGTTAGTATTAGTTTGCGAGTACTTAAAGAGTACTCATGGCTTTGTCCCTGGCTACTCCCGTGGCCAGACTAGGAAGAGGAGTGTCAGGATGACGGACCGCAGGAAGGTTACGACAACTAGGATCATCTCCCATCGTCAGCATTGCCTGTGATCCCGAAGATGGAGCTTCGCCCATGCTATCGTTATCTTTACGTTATTCCGCTGCTTGAGTTGTATTAAGAACTGGATCATGAGATCCTTATTTGTGTAAGACCTTATGTATGGTTTGTAATGGATGATGTACTATGATATCCAATCTGTTATGTCTCGCAAAAATGGTAATCCTGGGATTGCGATGTATGGCATAACAGGCATTTGTGATTAAAAATCCGGGTGTTGACAAGTTGGTATCAGAGCCATCCTGACCATAGGAGACCCTAGTTATAATGGACGTTTAAATCAAAAAGTTACTTTCAAAACCGAAGGAAATGAGTATTTACAAAAACTTATTCTTATTCTTATCACTTAGTATCTTTCATTAAAATTCATGTTCTTCAAAAATTCTTGCAAACTTTCATAAAATTTGACACACTTGATCACTCTACTAACTTACTCATCCTATATTCTTATAGATGGACGTGAAGTAAAGAATGTTTTATCAGTTGGGGAATGGAGGAGACGTCATCTTTCAGCGTGACCTAGACCAGCTATCCGAGATGCTGGAGCGTCCACACCCCGAGTTCTTCAGAGCTCAGCTCAATGCTCAGGAAGGAGAAGATTTGCAGTGGTTAGTTGTTGCAAGTCTTCGAGGAAAGATTGAACCTCCCACTGCAGAGGGAATTCAAATCACCTTAAGAGAGAACAGCTGGCTCGATGAACTTGCCAGGGCCATGCAGGAAGCTCTCGTCCGTCTGTGTGGTCAGAGTAACAATCAAATCAATGGTACCCGCTTCGAGTTCTACCCAAGGCGTGATGTTATGGGATAGCCACTGGAGGCCCCATACCACCCCGAGCTGAAGACTCAGTTGGACCACCTTAGCTTCATGATGTATGACCGTCAGAAGGAGTTGGACAATGCATGTTCCTACGCTAACCACAAGTACGCCATCGCCAAGAAGAACGATCAGACCATCGTCATGCTAGTGAAGGATCGCAAGTCTCGTTGCCGTTAGCTCGACAAGAAGGAGCGCATCATTGCCCGTCTTCGCCTCCGGATCACGGATTTGGAGGAGACCATCCACGAGATAGATATGCAGTTGGAGGAGAGGGAGAATGCCAGGGAAGACCTTCGTGGAGACCCCTAATCCTATCTCAGCAATGATGATGACTTTCTGGAGGATCAGGCTATGGACTTCTTCACCGATGAGGATGACTTCGCCTTCATCAATGACGATGATGAGGATGATGAGGACACTGACTCCGAGGAGTAGTAGCACTTGAGCCTAGCGTTAGTGAGTTGTAGTCGGTCCCATTGTATCGTAGTTTCCCAGAATGGTTCTGAAAGCCATATGTTTTGCTTTGTTGTGGTGTGTGTTTGTATCGTGTGCTATGAATGAATGAAAAGCAAGTTGCTAGAAAAATCTGAGTCAAACTTCAAAAACTTTTCAAAGTCCCTGAACCTTAGAAATTTCCCTCTTTTCTCATGATCTATCTCAATCTTCAGATGCCTCGCGGAGGAAGCGGTTCATCCCCGGACCCGATGTTGCAGATCTTGCAAATTATGGTTTTTGACCGCGAAGCTGAAAGAGCCGAACATCAAGCCAACTTAGCCACCCTTCAACACATCGCCCAGATGGCCAACAACAATCAAGGCCTTGGAAATCAGGACAACCATGGATCTAAGCTCAAGAATTTCCAAAACACCAATCCACCTATTTTCACTAAGTCAAAAGAGCCCCTAGATGCAGATGATTGGTTGCAAACCATGGAGAATAATCCAGAAGTTGCAGGAGTAGAAGCCAACGAGAAAGTATTGTTTGCTACCCACTATCTGGCAGGAGATGCAAGAGCATGGTGTAACAGCGTTCGCGCA
Organism: Avena sativa; assembly: GCA_916181665.1. Classification (NCBI taxonomy): domain Eukaryota; kingdom Viridiplantae; phylum Streptophyta; class Magnoliopsida; order Poales; family Poaceae; genus Avena; species Avena sativa. The sequence continues at coordinate 162,198,810 of OV702298.1, read as the reverse complement.
ATGACAGGAGGTCAGATGATGACTTGGGAAGAGTTCAAAGTCAAGTTCAGCAGAACCCATGTGCCACCCGGTTTAATCAAGAGGATGAGAGATGAATTCAGGGAACTGAAATAAGGGAGAATGACAGTAGTGGAATACCGTGACAAATTCTTGTGATTGGCTAGGTATGCACCGGATGAGATAGACACTGAAGCCAAGAAGAAGGAGAGATTCATGAATGGTCTGCACGATGAGATGCAGACGGTGTTAGTCAATATCCCCTTTGCAGATATTGAAGCCTTAGTTGACTCTGCCATTCAGATGGAAGGAAATATCAACCAAGCCAATGAGAACTGCAAGCGTTGCATGATGCATCAACTAGGAACCCACCATACACCAAAGTATCGCCCCAACCCATCTCCGGGATTTGCCCCAAGAAACAACAGACCCTCGATGAACCATCCGACCTATCCCAACCATGGAAACCCAAGGTCCGGAGGAAATCACCACAACCCCCGCAACTCCAGCAATTTCAACCGTGCCCCACCCAAGTTCAACAACAACCATGCTGCCACCAACACCAACACTACCCCGAGGACTGGAAGCAATGTTGTGCCTGTTGCAGCGAAGGACAAGTCGCAAGTGACTTGTTATGAATGTGGAACCAAGGGTCACTATTCCAATGAGTGCCCCAAGAAGATTGCCGCAGCCCCCAATGCAAATGCCCCAGCAAAGCAGCAGCGTCGTGTTCAGCCTGGAAGGAGGTTTTCCCCAGGGAACTCGCTTAAGCGCAACGGCCGTCTCTTTCTCATGCATGCTGAAGAAGCCAAAGAAGCGCCAGATGTCGTGCAGGGTATGTTTTCTGTTAACTCAGTACTTGCAAGAGAGTTGTTTGATTCTAGAGCATCGCACTCATTTGTCACTGAAGAATTTGCATGCACTAGTAAGATTCAACCAACCAAATTGAAGCATGTTATGATTGTTCAAATACCTGGTTCTACCACCAAAGCTAGGAAAATTTGCAAAGCCGTCCCTATCCAATCCATGGCATAGATTTTTATGCTATTCTAATAGTACTCGGAACTAAAGGTTTGGAAGTAGTACTAGGAACGGATTGGATGTCCAAACACAAACGATTAATTGACTGTGCCAAGAAAGCCATAACCATGACCAGTACAACCGGAATATCAGTCGAGCATGTATCTTAAAACCTTGCCCCGTCAATTCAAGTGCAACAAGAGTATAGCCAAACCTACCATTGACCAAGTCTAGATAGTCTGTGAATACCCCGATGTATTTCCAGATGTTTTGCCCGGTATGCCCCCGGATCGGGATATTGAGTTTATCATTGAACTAATACCTGGAATTGGACCCATAGCCCAAAGACCATATAGTATGAACCCGTCTGAACTAGCAGAACTGAAGAAGCAACTGGATGCCATGTTGGAAATTGGATTAATTCAACCAAGTGCGTCACCATGGAGATCACCTGTTTTTTTCGTGGATAACAAAGATGGAGGTAACCGTTTGTGTACGGATTATCGGAAGTTGAATGATGTTACCATCAAGAAAAAGTACCCACTGCCGAAGATAGAACATTTGTTTGACCAGTTGACTGGTGCCAAAGTGTTTTCTAAGATTGATCTTAGAACTGGCTATCATCAACTCAAGATTCGCGTAGAGGATATTCCAAAGACTGCCTTTACCACCATATATGGATTATATGAGTATACTATCATGTATTTTGGATTAACGAATGCCCCCGCTTATTTCATGAACCTCATGAATAAGATTTTTATGGACTTCCTGGATAATTTTGTCGTTGTTTTCATCGACGACATTCTGATTTATTCCAAATCAGAAGAAGAACATGAGCTACACCTAAGGACCATTCTTGGAACCCTTAGAGAGCATCAGCTATATGCCAAGTTTAGAAAATGTGAATTCTGGTTACAGGAGGTAGGATTCCTCGGACATATTGTATGAGCCGGAGGAATTGCTGTTGACCCTGCGAAGGTGAAGGATGTCGAAGATTGGAAAGCCCCAACCAGTCTAACCCAAGTTCGTGCATTTCTTGGATTAGCAGGATACTACCGCAAGTTTGTAGAAGGATTCTAGAGTATTGCCAGACCCATGACCCAATTGCTGAAGAAGGACAAGAAGTTTGAATGGACGGACAAATGTGAAGCGAGTTCTCAAGAACTCAAGAGAAGATTGATTTCAGCCCCAATCTTGATCATGCCGGATATCACAAAGACCTTTGATGTGTATTGTGACGCATCCAAGATCGGTCTCGGGTGTGTGCTAATGCAATAAGGCAAAGTTATATCTTATCTATCCCGACAACCAAAGCAGCATGAATAGAATTATCCAACCCATGACCTTGAACTCGCAGCCGTAGTTCTAGCCCTGAAGACATGGAGGCATTACCTCATGGGTAACCGTTGTGAGATTTATTCGGATCACAAGAGCCTGAAGTATATATTCACTCAGAAGGAGCTGAATATGAGGAATAAGATGGATTGAGCTAATCAAGGACTATGATCTGGACATTCACTATCATCCCGGTAAAGCCAATGTGGTAGAGGATGTCCTTAGCAGATTGCCGTGTCGCTTGAACTCTATGATTTTGAAGGAGCAACCAAGTTTGCACAAAGAGATGGAAGATTTCTGAATGGAATTAGTGAGTGAAGGATTTTTGGCTAGCATAGAACTTCAACCCACTTTGATCAATCAGATCAAAGAGGCGCAGAAAGGAAATGCTAGTATCGATGGAATCAAACGTCTTATCGGTACAAGCAAAGTACCTGGATTCACCGAAGACGAAGAAGGAGTTCTATGGTACAAAGGACGTCCCTCTATACCAGCAGATTTAGAATTGAAAGAAGTTATTTTGAAGGAAGCCATGATACTCTTTATTCTATCCACCCCGGAGGAAGGAAGATGTATCAGGATTTGAAGGAGCAATTTTGGTGGCATAAGATGAAGAGAGAAATCGGAAGCTATATCGCCAAGTGTGATATATGTCAGAGAGTCAAGGTGAGACATCAAAGACCCGCGGGACTATTTCAACCCTTACAGATTACGGAATGGAAATGGTATTTAGTTGTAATGGACTTTATCACTGGATTGCCTACTTCTAGTAGGGGAAAGGACTCTATCTGGGTCATAGTTGACAGATTGTCCAAAGTAGCCCATTTCTTACTAGTCAAGACCACATACCAAAGTTCGAAGCTAGCGGAGTTATACATCGCTAGAATCGTCAGTTTGCACGGAGTCCCCAAGAACATCGTATCGGATCGAGGAACCCAGTTTACCTCGAGATTCTGGAAGAAAGTCTAAGAAGTTTCAGGAACCCGACTAGATTTCAGCATAGCGTATCACCCTCAGACCGATGGACAAACAGAGCGAGTAAATCAAATACTCGAAGATATGTTGAGAGCATGTGTGCTAGAGTATGGATCTAAATGGGAAGACTGTCTGCCTTTCGCAGAATTTTCATACAACAATAGTTATCAAGCTAGTCTGCAAATGGCCCCATTTGAGTACATGTATGGAAGGAAGTGTCTCACCCCATTGAATTGGTTGGGAGTAGGAGAGAGTCACATTTTTGGACCCGGCATCCTACGAGAAGCAGAAGAGAAAGTTCACAAGATTCGTGAGCACCTCAAGACCGCCCAGTCAAGAGAAAAGAGTTATGCCGACAAGAGATGTCGAGACCTTTCTTTCAATATCGGAGATTTCGTGTACCTTAAAGTGTCACCTTTAAAGGGAATGCAACATTTCCAGCTCAAAGGAAAGTTAGCCCCTAGATATATCGGACGCTTCAAGATTCTGAATCATCGAGGAGAAGTATCATATCAATTGGAACTGCCAGAGGAGATGTCAGCAGTGCACAATGTGTTCCATATCATTACTTCGCAAATGCCTTGAAGTTCTGGAGAAGACCAAAGTTTTCAAGAACATTGATCACCGGACCATTGAGATCAACGATGACCTGACCTATCCTGAAGTACCCATCCGTATTTTGGAAGAAGCTTTCAGAACCAGCAGAACCCGAAGCATCAAGTTTCTTAAGATTCAGATGAGCAACCACACTGAAGAAGAAGCTACCTGGGAGCGAGAAGATCACAACAGGACGGAGTTTCCCGATCTCTTTAAATGCTAGGTAATCTTTTTTCTTCTTTTTCAAATCTCGGGACGAGATTTTGTTTAAGTGGGGAAGGTTTGTAACATCCCAAAAATATAAAACAATGATCATTAGATTCTAATCACTAAAATTAGGGTTAACAAAAACTTTGATTAATTTAAATCATATGAATGCATGTGTGTATGTGATGATTTGATAAATGCATGAATGAACTTGTGTGATTAACCTAATTAGCAAGAAATGGTTTAAAGATGAATATAACATTATATAAAACAATTCCATGCAAAACCAAATCAAGAGAAAATCAAAAACAAATCAAATAAAGCAAACGATCATTTTTGCCAATCTTGCTCACTAGGTTACTTTGAGTGTTTTTAGTCCAAGTTTTTAAACAGAAAATTTTCCAATTCTTTTCACCCCTTGCAAGAACAAGTAAAAGTAAAGCAAATCCCACATTTCAAACTTGCAGAAACATTTGGCAACCTCATTCAAATCACAATTCAAAATTGAATCTTTATCATATGTGAAGATCACACATTTTCAATACCCAACCAAACTAGTGCCCCTTGACTAATCCAAGTAACCAGATACTCCCTAGCATGTGCCTAGCAAATCCACCAAGTTTGAATCCAAAATTAAAATTTGAATTTCTTTCGGCCATTTCATCAAACACCTTGTTAGCAACAAACAACAAAACATCAAACACTATAGTGTGTAGTAATTTTGGCCAACCTTGTTCCTTCTCTAGCTCTCACTACACTCCCAGTAGATGAACTAGCCAATTTAACAAGCCTTAGAACCACTGTGAGCTTGGCATAGCCATTAATGGTGACCATGTCGAGCTCCTTTGCCACCCCCAATGTGGACAGCAAGCTAGAGGAAGAACTAGCTGCGCCAACCTTGTCTGGCATGCTGTCCATGCCTCACCGTGCTCTTTATACCAACCCTAGCTCGAAGACAGAGACAGGAACCACCGAAAATGTCGTGCTCGCACCGCTGTCGACAATGCCGATGTGCACCACCGTGCACGCGCTGTTTGCACTCAACCCGACCACCTCGAGCCCTTGCTGCCCGCCAGCACAAACCCCACCGTCCCAGGAGACCACTAGACATGCTCGTTTCCTCGAATGTACCCCGTAGATGCCGCATGCTGCAAAGTTCGCCGTCGGTACCGTGTAGAGCACCGCATGTTCAAGACCAAACCCCACCGCCCTACGAGGCGCCTTTAAGCTAGAAACGATCGCCAAGAGACTGTGCACCGTCCCCTAGCCTCAGCCATGCCGATAGCCGCCTATACCGTCGCCTCCGACGACCTCAGCCCACGCCATGTTGCCCCTCTTGGTCGCCTATAAAAGGAGGCCTCCCCAGCTCAATTTCTCCACACCATCTCACTCTCCACCTCTCACTGATCCTTCCCACTTCTGGAGGAGATCTCTCTCGCCGAAATTTGGCTGGAGCCCGCCGCTGCTGGAGGAGAAGGGAGTCGTCGATTGAAGCCGCCCCAGGAGGAGCCGCCAGTACCAGGAGAACCACCGTCATCGACTTCGTCATTTTCCCCTGTCGCTGACCATCGCCGGAGCCCCGGTGAGCCGCCCCAGACCCCCACTGGCCACGTTAGGGTTAGACCCTCGCCAGAATAGCTCGTCGTCAATGACGACCCTCAGTCGTTAGATTAGAATTAGATCGTAAGGCTCAGATTCATAGATATTGTTTCGTTTAGTTAGTTCCGCTGACTTGTGGACCCCATCTGTCAGCAGCCCGTGCACACGCTGTGCATAGTGGGCCGGCCCAGTAACTCTCCTGCGCAACCCAGTTAGTTTAAATTTAGATTTTTCATTTAAACTCAAACCCTAGTTCTGTCTGTTGATTCAAAAATCAACCCAGCTCGATTCACTGAACCAAAATGCATGAAACCAATTTTTTAGAAAGGTACTGAAATGCTTAATCCAAGCCCGTTGGATTCAAACCATTTAGATTTATAGATCACCCATGGTAAAAATAACAAGGCAGAAGCTTTTCTGCATTCAAACATTTTTCAAAATTCAACCATAAGAGCTTTTGAGTTGATTCCAAATCTAAAAAATCACATTTAACTATACCTTTCAGAATCTATAAAAATATATAGATTTACTTACAGAAATAATGTTCAAGTAATAAAAGAATGCCACATAGGCATTTCTAGTCACTTTAATTAAATAAAATAAAAAGGTTAAACCTTATTAAATTGTGACACCACTTTAAATCACATTCTCATGTACTTTAATATGTGGTGATGACATGTGTCAACATGATCCCATGTTTGAGTTGGATAATATTAAATCTTAAGTAGTTTTTCAATGAGTAGAAATTACTTTTGTAAAAGTAAAATAAATAAGACAAGTGCTTTAATCTTGTGATGTTAGTGGTGATGCAAGATCACCTAGTGTGCACCTTTGTGTGATGATTAGAAATAGTTAAGTATTGTTTGGTGATTGTGTACCTCGTATTTATTTATAGATGCTAGTACCGACCACGGATACGAGGAGGAAGGAGGATACTACGAGGAAGAAGCCGGGGAGACCTTCAACCACTGCTCTGCACAAGGCAAGCTAACACTTGCAACTTAGTAAGCTTATACTGATATTTTAGCAAGCCAATACTTGCAAGCCTAATACTACTAGTTGAATTAGCAAGCTATTAACTTATCAAGCGTACACCATGTGATACCCAATCCTAGTTTTACTTGCAAGCTTGATACTTTATTTTCTTTATCAAGGCTTTCTCTTAGAGTTTTCTTAGTGACTTGTAGATTCTAAGAAGATATTTGAAGGTAGCATAAAGAGCATAAAACTTGGCCTAAGTTAGATAATCTTGATGTCATCCTAAGGCATGAGATTAAACTTAGCTAATCCACACCTGTTTACTACCCCTCTTTAGTATTTACCCCCACTTATAGATGCTAGTGCTAAAGAATAAAACTTGATCAACTTTAGATGGGAATACTTGGTGAAAATGGTTATGAAAACCTTAGAATAATGAGTCATTCTACTAAAATGTTTTGACATGTGTTCTTGAACACCAGATGATTTTGATGATGAAAATGTTGAGGCATGAGCCTTAGCCCTTTATAAAACTGATGGTTGTCTGGATGCGAGACCATTCCAATTTTACCGTACAACCACAACACCCAAAATTTGGGTAGGGCTTGACCGGAAATTTATATACCTTAGTATGGGTTCCCTTGCAGCTAAGGTCTGAGCTGAGGCTACCTTGTGAAGATTGTCCACCTATGCAGTACCCAAGATGACAGTTGGTCATGGTTGGGAGGCCAAAGTCACAGGAGAGATACCTTACTAGGGAGTGTAATGGAAAGGTTAGGATTGATTATCCTCATACCGAGTATGGTGAATTCAGGATTTTTCCTGATGGATGTATCGAATGTTGTGGTGAAAGTGTACAATCTCTGCAGAGTGTCAAACTATTCGAATAGTCGCGTCCGCGGTTATGGACAGTTGGAGTGGCCATACTATTCCCCCGTCTGATGTTTTTCAAAACAACTTATGAAATGATTGGTGACTTTGACTTGACCACAACAGAGTTGTGATATGAAATTCAAGTTCCCAATTAGGTGTTATAAAACTTTCAACTAGTTTTCTTTGCTTCTGAACTTAGTAGAGGTAAATCTGGCTTTTTCAAAACAACCGTATAGCTTAGTATGCTACTACAAAAAAATCCCTTAACTTGTTAGTATTAGTTTGCGAGTACTTAAAGAGTACTCATGGCTTTGTCCCTGGCTATTCTCGTGGCCAGACTAGGAAGATGAATATTAGGATGACGGACCGCACGAAGGTTACGACAACTAGGATCATCTCCCATTGTCAGCATTGCCTTGATCCAAAAGATGGAGCTTTGCCCACGCTATCATTATCTTTATTATTCCGCTGCTCGAGTTGTATTAAGAACTGGATCATGAGATCCTTATTTGTGTAAGACCTTATGTATCGTTTGTAATGGATGATATACTGTGATATCCAATCTATTATGTCTCGCAAAAATGGTAATCCTGGTATTGCGTTGTATGGCATAATAGGCATCTGTAATTAAAAATCCGGGTGTTGACACGCCTCCTTCGCCTCAAGAGCCTGAAGCCAGCATCGCTTCCGAGTCTGAGATCGAGGGCGACACTGCTGATGAGTCCAGTGTTCCACCTGCTTCATCACCACCGCCTGTAGCATAAACAATTCCTATGCATTATCTTAAACTTATGGCAATGTAATGATGGCTACAATATTTATTTTGTGATGGTCTGTAAAAACTGATGCTTTTACTATCTTATCACTTTTTGTTTATATTTTTATGCTTGAAAGTTTATGAAGCACTCTTTTTTTTGCTTTTATGCCTATACTTATCGGTTTATCTTGCTCTCTGCCTTGTCCCTTTCATGGGTCGGCCAACCTTTAGCACGGAAACTTTGCCGAGCAATGGAGCGCAATTTATAAGCAAGTTTAAACTCGGAAACAAAGCCAGCCTCCAGTACCAACAACTCATTACTCGGAAAATACCCGCGTCTAAGCAATCAGATAAAGAATCAAAGTATAGGTAATGATTTTTAAATTTTGATTTTTTAGATTGTTCAAAAATCATAACCAGAACAAACATGAGCATAAAGTACTTTCAAGTATTCTGGGATATTTGAAAAAAATTCATGCTCTTTAGGAAATAAGATGGCAAAAATGTCTCAAAAATAACAATATGAGGGAACCAATACTTATTTCGCTTTGAACATGTACATATATGATTACAAGGAAATATAACTAAGAATAGAAGGGACGTAGTTGTGCAATATTCCATGGACGATCTATTGCATCCGGGTCTGTGCTGCCACCGGCTCTCTTCCTTTTACGAGTATCAGGTCTTTCCTTGACTAGTCTCATGTCGGTTAAATAATATGACCCATTATGCAGAACTCTACTAACCATAAAAGGTCCTTCCCAAATTGGGGAAAGTTTGTGCTTTCTCTTTTGCACAAGGCAGAGAACTAGATCGCCTTTTCTAAAAGAACGGTTTTGCACTCTCTGACTATGATACTTGAGTAACTTCTGCTGATAGACTGTAGATCTCTATTCAACAACGATGCGTACTTCTTCAATTATATCGAGATCATCTTGACGAGAAACTTCTGCATCTTCTTCGATATACGCTTTGCCCATGGAGCTTGATGGATTAGATCACTCGAAAGAACTGCTTCTGCACCATAGACCAAGAAGAAAGGAGTATAGACGGTTGACCTGTTAGGAGTTGTACGTAAGCTCCATATCACAGACGATAATTCTTCCGCCCAAGCCCCCGCGGCCCGACGAAGCGATGCCTCGAGGCGAGGTCGGATTCCTTGTAGAATAAGGCCATTAGTTCTTTTGACTTGTCCATTGGCTTGTGGATGTGCGACTAATGCAATATCAAGTCGGGTTCCTTGTTCTACGCAGAATTCGGCAAGTTCTCCCATGGAAAAAGTTGCTCCCGTTGTTAGTAATTATATTGTGCGGATATCCGAATCTAATGATTACGTCCTCGACGAATCTTCTGGTTGTGGCTCCATCACAACTTGTTACGGGTTTAGCCTCAATACATTTTGTGAATTTATCCACCATCACTAGTAGGTGAATGGATCCACATTTTGCGGTATGAAATGGCCCTACCATATCAAGCCCCCAGACCGAGAACGGCCATGTAATAGGGATTGTTTGCAGCTGTCCAGCCGGAACGTGTGCCTGATGAGCGTACTTTTGGCAGCCCTTGCACGTTTTGACTAGATTATCGGCATCTGCCTTAGATGTAAGCCAAAAGAATCCGTGTCGAAAATCTTTTGCCACTAAGGATCTGGCTGCAGCATGGTGACCACACTCGCCTTCATGGATTTCTCTTAATATTTCCACTCCTTCTTCCGAAGAAATACATCTCTAAAACACGCCATAAAAACTCGGCTTATAGAGCTCACCATTTATTATAGTGTATGCTTTTGCTCGTGGGACAATCTACCGGCTCAAGACTTCGTCTTCGGGTAATTTTCCGTCTATCAGGAAATCTAGATAGGGTTTTGTCTAGCTAGGAATTACAGCCAGAACCGCTATTAAAGGTGAGTCGGATTTCGTCGGATAGTCCTCATCAACTCCGACTATGGAGGGGACCCTTAAATGCTCTAGAAAAGCTCCATCCGGTACTTTTTTCCGTGTAGAGCCTATCCTTGATAGGGCATCTGCTTCCTCATTTTCTGCTCGAGGGATGTGTTGAACCTCAAAACCCTCGAACGATTTGGACAGTTCATCCACAACAACTTTGTATGCTGCCATGTGTTTGTTTGCGTTACAAATGTCGGGTACTTGCTGTGCAACTAAATCCGAGTCTCCATAACACGTGAGTCTTGATATACCAATGTTTTTGGCCATGCGTACTTCATGTAGCAGTGTTTCTTACTCAGCAATATTATTGGTTGTCGTGAAGTGTATTTGCAACACATAGAACAGCATATCTCCTTGGGGTGATTTGAGCACCACGCCAACCCCCGAGCCTCCTCGTGCTTTTGATCCGTCAAAGTGAAGGGTCCAAAATTCCGAGTCTGGAGGGCCTATGTTTTCTGCCATTTCTGTCCAATCAACAACAAAGTCGGCAAGAATTTGGGACTTTATCGTTATACGTGGTTTGTACTCAATGTCGAAAGCTGCAAGCTCTATTTCCCACTTTGCGACACGTCCTGTGGCATCGCGGTTGTTGATTATATCTCGCAAAGGAGGCGTGCTCACTACTGTGACCTTGTTCTCTTGAAAATAGTGACGTAGCTTTCTGGATGCAAGGAACACTCCATAGGCTAGCTTTTGATGATGTGGATACCGTTGTTTTGATTATGTCAGGACATCACTTAGATAATAAGTTGACCGTTGCACCTTATGCTTGTGGCCTTCTTCCTCGCGCTCAACTACTGTTACCATGCTTATGACCTTGTTGGTCGCTGCAATGTAGAGTAACATAGGTTCTTGAGGTTCTGGCGCTGCGAGAACTGGTGGATTTGAAAGCAAATCTTTCAAACTTGCAGTGCGAACTCAGCTTCTGGGTCCAGACAAATTTGTCGGTTATGTTCAAGAGTTTATATAAAGGTGCGGCTCTTTCACCAAGCCGGTTGACGAACTGGTTCACTGCTGCAATTTTCCTACGAGTCGGCCTGGTAATGTTTAAGATAGCCTTGATTTTGTCCCGGTTAACCTCGATGCCTCGTTCAGAGACGATGAAACCTAACAATTTTCCGGCTAGAATTCCAAAGAAACACTTCTTTGGATTTAGCATCATGTTGAATTTCTGTAGACTAGCAAACGTTTCATCCAAGTCGGAAATTAAAGTTTCCTTATTTTTGGACATAACTGCTATGTCGTCTACGTATACATGGACGTTGTGTCCGATTTGATCATTGAGACAACGTTGCATGGTATGTTGATATGTTGCTCCTGCGTTCTTTAAGCCAAAAGGCATAGTTTTGTAGCAGAAGGTTCCGAAAGGAGTGACGAAAGACGTCTTAATTTGATCTGATTCTTTCATCGGTATTTGGTGATATACAGAATATGTGTCAAGAAAACAGAGTAATTCCGACCCTGCAGTTGAGTTGATAACTTGATCGTTTCTTGGCAAAGGAAATGGATATTTTGTACATGCTTTGTTCAAAGCGGTATAATGAACACACATCCTTAAATCAATGGTGTCCTTTTTAGGGACGAGTATAGGATTTTCCACCCAGTCTGTATGGATGACCTCTGTTATGAAATCCACTAACTCTAAGCGGGCTAATTCCTTGGCTATTGCTTTTCTCTTTTCATCACCAAACCGTCATCAGGACTATTTGACGGGTTTAGCGTCTGGGTACACATTAAGAGAGTGCTCGGCAAGTTCCCTAGGTACTCCGGTCATGTCAGATGGCTGCCATGCGAACATATCACTATTATCTTTGAGGAACTCGACGAGTGCGTGTCAACACCCGGATTTTTAATCCCAGATGCCTGTTATGCCATACATCGCAATCCCAGGATTACCATTTTTGCGAGACATAATAGATTTCGATATCACAGTACATCATCCATTACAAACCATACATAAGGTCTTACACAAATAAGGATCTCATGATCCAGTTCTTAATACAACTCAAGCAGCGGAATAACGTAATAATAAAGGTAGCGTAGGCGAAGCTCCATCTTCGGGGTCACAGGCAATGTTGACGATGGGAGATGATCCTAGTTGTCGTAACCTTCCTGGGGTCCATCATCCTGGTACTCCTCTTCATAGTCTGGCCATAGGAATATCTAGGGACAAAGCCATGAGTACTCTTTAAGTACTCGCAAACTAATACTCACAAGTTAAGAGGGGTTTTGTAGTAGGACACTAAGCTCTAGGGTTGTTTTTCAAAAAGCCATATTTACCTCTACTAAGTTCAGAAGCAAGAAAAGCTAGTTGAAATTTTATAACACCTAAGTGGGAACTTGATTTTCATATCACAACTCTGTTGTGGTCAAGTCAAAATCTCAATTCATTTCACAAGTCATTTTGAAAACATCTGACGGGGGAACAGTATGGCCACTCCAACTGTCCATAACCGCGGACGCGGCTATTCGAATAGTTTGACACTCTGCAGAGATTGTACACTTTCACCACAACATTCGATACATCCGTCAGGAAACAATCCTGAATTCACCATACTCAGTATGCGGATAATCAATCCTAACCTTTCCATTACACGCCATAGTATAGGCATCTCTCCTGTGAGTTTGGCCTCCCAACCATGACCAACTGTCATCTTGGGTACTGCACAGGTGGACAATCTTCACAAGGTAGCCTCAGCTCAGATCTTGGCCGTGAGGGAACCCATACTAAGGTATATAAGTTTCTAGTCAAGCCCTACCCAATTTTCGGGTATTGTGGTTGTACGGTAAAATTGGAATGGTATCGCATCCAGACAACCATCAGTTTTATAAAGGGCTAAGGCTAATGCCTCAGCATTTTCATCATCAAAATCATCTGGTGTTCGGGAACACATGTCAAAACATTTCAGTAGAATGACTCATCATTCCAAGGTTTTCATAACCATTTTCACCAAGTATTCCCATCTAAAGTTGATTAAGTGTTATGCTTAGCACTAGCATCTACAATTTGTGATAAGTACTAATGAGGGGTGGTAAACAAGTGGGGTTTAACTAAGTTCAATCTCATGCCTTAGGATGACATCAAGATTTTCTAGCTTAGGCCAAATTTAATGCTCTTTATGCAACCTTCCATTATCTTTCTAGTATCTACAATTAACTATGTAAACCCTAAGAGAAAGCTTTGATAAAGAAATAAAGTATAAAGCTTGCAAGTAAAACTAGGATTGGGTTATCAAGTGGGTATGATCACATATGCTTAAGGCATATAGTTGGCATGGTAACAAGCAAGTATTTGCTTGCATATGTATCATTATAAGCTTTCTAAGTTAATAGCTTGCAAGTATTGGCTTGCATAGGTCAACTTGGTTAGTAAAGCTTGCCTTATACAGAGCAGTGGTTGAAGTTCTCCTCGGATTCTTCTTCGTAGTATCCTCCTTCCTACTCGTATCCTTGGTCGGTACTAGCGCCTATAAATAAATACGAGGTACACAATCACCAAACAATACTTAACTATTTTCAATCATCACACAAAGGGGTTCTATAGATGATCTAGCATCATCACTAACATTACAAGATTAAAGCCTTTGTCTTATTTATTTTATTTTTAGAAAAGTAATTTCTACTCATTGAAAACTATTTAAGATTTAATATTCTCCAACTCAAACATGGGATCATGTTGACACATGACATCACCACATATTTCAGTACATGGGAATGTGATTTAAAGTGGTGTCACAATTTAATAAGGTTTAACCTTTTTATTTTAAATAAATAAAGTGACTAGAAATGCCTATGTGGCATTCTTTTATTACTTGGATATTATTTATGTAAGTAAACCCAAATGTGTTTATATATTCTGAAAGGTATGATCAAATGTGATTTTTGAGAGTTGGAATCAACTCAAAATCTATTATGGTTGAATTTTTAAAAATGTTTGAATGCAGAAAATCTTCTGCCTTGTTATTTTTACCAAGGTTGATCTACAGATCCAAATGATTTGAATCCAACGGGCTTGGATTAAGCATTTCAGTACCTTTCTAACAAAATTGGTTTCATGCAGTTTGGTTCACTGAATCGAGCTCGGTTGATTTTTGAAACTAGGTACAGAATTGTGTTTGAATGAAAATAGAAAAATCTAAATTCAAACGGTTGGGCTGCACGGGAAATGCTAATGGGCCGGCCCAGTGTCACTCCGCAGCGCGGGGCGCAGCTGACAGGGGGTTCCACCGGTCAGTGGCTCATAACACGCGAAGCGGTACGGGGCGATGTGGTGCGTTGGATTAGAAGTGAGATCAACGGTTGAGGGTCGTCGTCGACGATGAACATGTCACCGGCGAGCTTGAACCCTAGCGGCTCAGTGGGGGTCGTGGGAGGCTCACCGAGGCTCAAGCGAGGGTCAGCGATGGGGGAAAACGACGAAGTCGACGACGGCGATTCTCCTGGCACCGGCAGCTCCTCCTAGGGCGGCTACAATCGATGGCTTCCATCTTCTCCAGCAGCGGCGGGATCCGATGAAATTCCGGCGATGCGCTGCTTGCCTTGCTCCGGGAGTGAGGTGGGGTGGTTCTGGGTGAGAGGGGAGTGAACTGGTCTGAAGAAATCGAGCGGGGGTCATCTCCTTTTATAGGCTCGACGGCGAGACCGAGAGGGATGGGCAGGCGACGGTGGCGACACGACTACGGGCGGCTAGAGGCATGGCTGCGGTTGGCGATCGACGGGCGGTCTCCTGGCGATGCTCTAGAGCTTGAATGCGCGTGTAGGTGTGGTGGCAATTGGTCAGGAACGTGCGGTGCTCTGCGCGGCAGAGGCGGCAAACTCCGCCGCGAGCGGTGCTTACGGGGTACGGGCGATGAAATGAACATGTCTGGTGGTCTCCTGGGACGGTGGGGTGCATGGTGGCAAGCGGCAAGGGTTCGAGGTGGTCAGGTTGCGTGGGAACGGCGCGTGCTCTGGGGTGCGCGTCGGCATGGTCGACAGCGGCCCGGTGTTCCTGGCAGTTCTGGTCTCTTTCTTCGAGCTAGGGCTCGTCGAGAGGGGGCGGTGAGGCATGTGATGCATGCTAGACAAGATGGGCACGGCTAGTTCTTCTCTAGCTTGTTATCGACACTGCGGTGACATGGTGAGGCTCGGCCTGCTCACCATTGATGGCATTGGCAAGCTCACAGTGGTGCTAGAGGTTAGTTAAAGATGCTAGATGATCTACTAAGGCTAGTTGCAACCAGAGAGGGAACAAGGTTGGCCAAAACACTGCTCAACATAGTGTTTTTGATTTAGTTGATTTGAATATGCAACCTGTTTGATGAAATGGCCGCAAGAAATTTATTTTTGAATTTTGAAAAGATTTTTGGAGGGTGTGCTAGGAATGTGTTGAGGATTCTGTGGATGCTTGGTTTTTGAAAATTGAGCTTGTTTTAGTGGTTTTTGAAATAGTGGGATCTTCCCATATGAGATAGATTCAATTTTAAAATGTCATTTAAACTAAGCATTTAAATGTTTTTGGATGATCACAAAGTGGGCCTTGGTACCTTATTATGAGTACTAACAAGGGGTGCAAAGATCCATACATGTTTCTGTTAAGTTTTGAAAATTAGAGATAGCCAAAGTAGGCATGGGAGTTCATTCGGCCAAAGTGACCATTCACTTAATTTATTTGTTTTGACTTATTTGTCTTTGGGAAAAGTTTGGGGATTATTTAGATAATGTTTATTTCATCTAAGAATCATTTTACAAGCAGAGAAACACAGAACCATGGCAATTCAAAAGAATCCAAATTTTGAATACACACACATATGAATGCTTTCATATTTTTAATTGGAAAAGTTTTTGTTAACCCTAATTTTGATGATTAGAGTTTGGTGATCCAAGTTTAATATTTTTGGGATGTTACAAACCTTCCCCCCTTAAACAAAATCTCGTCCCGAGATTTGAAAAAGGACGAAAAAGATTACCTAGGATTTGAAGAGATCGGGAAACTCTGTCCTGATATGATCTTCGCTCTCCCAGGTAGTTTCTTTTTTTGTGTGGTTGCTCCACTGAATCTTGAGAAACTTGATGCTTCGGGTTCTGGTAGTTCTGAAAGATTCTTCCAAAATACGGACGGGTACTTCGGGATAGGTCAGGTCATCGTTGATTTCTATGGTCCGGTGATCAATGTTCTTGAACACTTCAGTCTTCTCCGGAACTTCGAGGCACTTGTGAAGTAATGAGATATGGAACACATTGTGCACGGCTGGCATCTCTTCGGGTAGTTCCAATTGATACGACACTTCTCCTCAACGGTTCAAAATCTTGAAGGGGCTGATATATTTGGGGGCTAACTTTCCTTTCAGTTGGAAACGCTGCATTCCCTTCAATGACGACACTTTCAGATACACAAAATCTCCTATGTTGAAGGCGGGGTCTCGACGTCTCTTGTCGGCGTAACTCTTTTGTCTGGACTAGGCGGTCTTGAGGTGCTCACGAATCTTGTGAACCTTCTCTTCTTCTTCTCGTAGGATGTCGGGTCCGAAAATCTAACTCTATCCTACTTCCGACCAGTTCAAAGGGGTACGACACTTCCTTCCATACATGAATTCAAATGGGGCCATTTGCAAACTAGCTTGATAACTGTTGTTGTATGAAAATTCTGTGAACGGCAGACAGTCTTCCCATTTAGATCCATATTCTAACACACAGGCTCTCAACATGTCTTCGAGTATTTGATTTACTCGCTCCGTTTGTCCGTCGGTCTGGGGGTGATAAGCTGTGCTGAAATCTAGTCGGGTTCCTAAACCTTCTTGGGCTTTTTTCCAGAATCTCGAGGTAAACTGTGTTCCTCGATCTGATACGATGTTCTTGGGGACTCCGTGAAAATTGACGATTCTAGCGATGTATAACTCCGCTAGCTTCAAACTCCGATATGTGGTCTTGATTGGTAAGAAATGGGCGACTTTGGACAATCTGTCCACTATGGCCCAGATAGAGTCATTTCCCCTACTAGAAGTAGGCAATCCGGTGATAAAGTCCATTCCAACAGAATCCCATTTCCATTCCGGAATCTGCAGGGGTTGCAACAATCCTGCGGGTCTTTGATGTCCCGCCTTGACTCGCTGACATATATCACACTTGGTGATATAGCTTCCGATTTCTCTCTTCATCTTATGCCACCAAAATTGTTCTTTCAAATCTTGATACTATAGGGGGTCGTAGCATGGAAAACAAAAATTTCCTACCGCATGCATATAAACAAGCCAAGATCTATCTACTAGATTGTAGCAACGAGTCGATAGAAGCACTCACCCTCGAAGATTCCAAAGCGGTTAACGAGAGCAGGTTCTCGTGGGTGATGTAGCAGTACACTTGCCGATCTCAAGATCGCGTAGACAATCCTTCCGGTGCTGCGTTCCGGAAGCGCTTCCGTAGTCAGTCACACGTTCGGTACTCGATGAAGACCTTCCTCTCCCTTGTCCCAGCAGGTAGCTGAGGTTGTAGTTCTCCCTCATGATTCCGGCAGCACAACGGCGTGGTGTCAGAGGTAAAGGGAAGATCCTGCAGGGCTTCGCCTAAGCCGGAGCGAGTATGGTGGAGTAAGAGAGGGCCTTGGCGATCTACAGATTAGAGGGCACCAAGGGGAGGTGGTGTAGCCGGCGGTTAGGGTTTGAGAAACCCTAACTCGGCGACTTGGAGGAGCCCTAGGTGGCCGCAGCACTTGGAGGGGTGGTGCCGCCTAGAGCTAGGGTTTTGGTGTGAGGGGTAGGGGTGCGCCCTACCCCTCCTTATATACGTGGGGAGAGGCGGTTTGGGGAGGAGGGAGTCATCCCCCAACTCCTCTTCACGGTCGGCGGGTGGAGGGAGTTGGACTCCTACCCTAGGTAGGTTTCATACTCTCCCTCCACCAAGCAATGTTCGGATTTGACTTTTCAAACTGGCGTTTGACTTTCAAACTTGGATTTGATTTCTCTGTTCATATTTCCTAGCCAAGTGACCTAGTACATGATGCAACCATTCCACATTGTCATGACATAACCATTCTAGAACATTCCCGGTGAAAACACCGAAATCATTTCCGAACTCCGAAACAGGACTTTCCTTATATGAATCTTATTCTCCGGACCATTACGGATCTCCTCATGATATCCCGGATCCCATCCGAGACTCCGAACAACATTCAGTCTCTTTACTCACTTTCCATATCTACTAAACAACATCGAATCCTTAAGTGTGTCTCCCTACGGTTCGTGAATTATGCGGACATGACCGAGACACTTCTCTGATCAATAACCAATAGAGGAATCTGGAAATTCTTATGGCTCCCACATATTTCTATGATTACTTTGCGATCGAATGAACCACTTACATACGATACCAATTTCCCTTTGTCTCACGATAGTTTACTTATCCGAGGTTTTGATCATCGGTATCTCTGCATACCTAGTTCAACCTCGTTACCAATAAGTACTCTTTTCTCGTTCCCGTGATATGTGATCCCTTGTGAGCCAGTCACATGCTTGCAAGCTAATTGGATGACATTCCACCGAGAGGGCCCAAAGTATATCTATCTGTCATATGGATGGACAAATCCCACTCTTGATCCATGTGCCTCAACACATACTTTCCGAACACTCAATGCCACCTTTATAGCCACCCAGTTACGGTGTGGTGTTTGATGTCATCAAAGTATCCTTCCGGTGATGGTTATTAGCATGATCTCATGGTCGAAGGAATTAGGTTACTATGTATCAGAAAGCTTATAGCAAATGAACTATATTAAATGACTTGATCTTTATGCTACGCTTAACTATAGGAGTATGTCCATCATATCATTCATCTATTGATATGACCCTGTTGTTAATAACATCTCTATGTTCATGATCACGAAACCATGATCATATATTAACCAACAAGCTAGTTTAACAAGAGGCTTTACTAGGGACTCTTTTATGTTTACAAATCACACAAGTATTAATGTTTCCGTTTAATACAATTATAGCATGGTATGTAAACATTTATCATAAGCATGAAGATATGATAATAACCACTTTATTGTTGCGTCTTGAGAATATCTCCAACAGCCTCCCACTTGCACTAGAGTCAATAATCTAGTTTCAAACCTTTGTGCATTCAACACCTATGGCTTTCCTGTGCTGTATTTACACGATTGATAGTGGTCAACTGATCTCCGGATCTGACACTTCCAGGTCCGTGTGTAACTGCATGTCTTTGCCTCTCTATGCATCACTCATTCTCTAATGAGATGGCTTTGTATAAATTTGGTCCTTTGGTGAGACCTTTAGTTCTTTGGGGTTAAAACATGTTGATAATATTGTCGTACAATATATCTACATAGTACTATCCCGCTGTGAACTACACCTAGTCTGATAACAAACTACTTGACACAAATGCCCTCTTTTGCTGCTATTATAGCAGTCATATACTTAGCCTTTTGTTGTAGTATTTGTCACAATGTATTAACTTTGGAACTCATCCAAATCCATTATGGAACTTATTTTCCATTATATCGTGCCACCCTTAGTTTAGATTGAGATGAACTTAATTTGTACTTTGTGACAAAACTAGTATCAATGTAGTGATTTTACAATGAACTAACCATCTATTTGTCACTTCTACAAAATAATATATTCTTAGTTCTTCCAAAAGATCATAAGAATATCCTTACTATCGTCCAATGATCATCTTATGAATCATTCTAGTATATGCTCATAACATTTATAGCATAGGACATATCTGGATTTGTACATATCACAGTATGATTGATATAAATACTCTTTGTGATTTCATACATCAAGTATCAATCTATACTTGAATATTTGTTTCACTTACCAAGTGTCAATACACTTGAATATATCATCAATATTGAACTCATTCAATACATCATCTATGTATTTTTGGCACAACCATATTAGCGTCTATTGATGCCAAATATTTGGGTTTTGCCTAAGTCTTTCATCGGGATGAAATTCATAATATGTGTTAATAAAATATACATCATTTCCAATCAACAATGTGTCCTCCACATAATGTGTTAGAAATATGTCTTAGTGCTCCCACTTAATTTCTTGCAAATGCAAGCATCATCATCGTCTCTGATGAATTTAAACTCTTTTAACAATTTCATCATGGTGAAGATTCCAACTCCGTGATGCTCACTTCAACCATTGTAGTTTGCATACGTTTTTAGCATCCTTTGAATTAACAAAACCCTATGGACCGTGTTATGCACACGTCCTAGGTAACAATTCTATTAGAAGAACTTGTTTTGTTTATTCAACTACCACATAACAAAATTATATGTAGTGGTTGCTACATTAATCCGTCTCGACTAAATATCGCTATGAAAGATCAAATCTTGTCATATACAACCTTTGAACATTGTTGTGAACTCTTTCCCAACATGTCGACTATTTCATAGATGTGATACATCCATGTCTATTTCTTTATAGATCCAAACACGACTATAAGGTCTTACACCTTTCTCGAGGGTTCTTCAAGTTCCAAGCTTGATTTCTCGTGTATGGAACTATCACGGATTTTATGGCTTCAAGCCATTTGACGGAGTCAGGGCCCATCATCGCTTCTTTGCATGTAGTCGGTTCATTATTGTCAAATAATGATTCAACCCTCAAATCTTGGTATTTGATTGTTTACCCGACCTAATAGGTTCAATAGAAACTTAGTCCTTCATGACTACAACCCTTGAGGCACATGAGCCATGAGCATTGTTGCTGCCTCCGGAACACTTTTTGGTGCTGCGCAACTTTGCACATATAGCTTAAGGTTCTTTTAACCTTATCAAAGTTCTATTGTCCTCCCACTTATCTTTTCACGAAAAATACCTTCTCAAAGAAACTTGACGTTCTAAGCAACAAACACTTTTGTCTCCGATGTTATGGAAGAATACTTAACAGTTATTCGAAATAACATACAAAGACAGGTTCATCCGACTTTGGTTGCAAACATCTTTCTTATGCATAGCATATCAATGTTTAAGAAAGGACAACTTAGGTTTTATCCCAAACCATATCTTTATATGGTGTCATTTCAACGGATTATGATGGATCTCTTTTTAGTGGAAAACGGTAGTCTCTAAAGCTTTTAATCTTTCAAATATAATGGCAGTTTTATGAATTACACCTTTGATCTTACCATGTCAAACAAGGTTTAATTACATATCTCGAACGCTCCATACTCTTATGGTGTTTCGGGAAATGCAAATCCACGGAACGATTCCTTAAATCTTAGGTATTATGCTAAACTTGTAACTCAAATATCTTCCTTTATGATCTTATCATAAACTATTTATACTCTTGTTACAATGATTTTGCACTTCATCTTGAAAATCTTTGAACTTTTCAAATGTTTCATACTTCATCCTTATTAAGTAAATATTCATATATTCACTCAAATTTTCGGAGAAAGCATATGAAGTTGAAATCCATCGCTCTTGACTACACATAATGGACTTCATACAACAACTATTTATACTCTGATACCACTGTTGGGGTTCGTAGCATGGAAAACAAAATTTTCCTACCGCATGCATATAAACAAGCCAAGATCTATCTACTAGATTGTAGCAAAGAGTCGATAGAAGCACTCACCCTCGAAGATTCCAAAGCGGTTAACGAGAGAAGATTCTCGTGGGTGATGTAGTAGTACACTTGCTGATCTCAAGATCGCGTAGTTGATCCTTCCGGCGCTGCGTTCCGGTAGCGCTTCCGCAGTCGGTCACACATTCGGTACTCGATGAAGACCTTCCTCTCCCTTGTTCCAGCAGGCAGCGGATGTTGTAGTTCCCCCTCGTGATTCCAGCAGCACGACGATGTGGTGTCGGAAGTAGAGGGAAGATCCCGCAGGGCTTCGCCTAAGCCGGAGCGAGTATGGTGGAGTAAGAGAGGGCCTTGGTGATCTACGGATTAGAGGGAACCAAGGGGAGGTGGTGTAGCCGATGGCTAAGGTTTGGTAAACCCTAACTCGGTGACTTGGAGGAGCCCTAGGTGGCGGCAGCACTTGGAGGGGTGGTGGCGCCTAGAGCTAGGGTTTTGGTGTGAGGGGTAGGGGTGCACCCTACCCCTCCTTATATAGGTGGGGAGAGGCGGTTTGGGGAGGAGGGAGTCCTCCCCCAACTCCTCTTCATGGCCGGCGAGTGGAGGGAGTTGGACTCCTACCCTAGGTAGGTTTCCTACTCTCCCTCCACCAAGCAATGTTCAGATTTGACTTTTCAAATTGGCGTTTGACTTTCAAACTTGGATTTGATTTATCTCTTAATATTGCCCAGCCAAGTGACCTAGTACATGATGCAACCATTCCACATTGTCATGACACATCCATGTACCCTTCCCCTTCCAGAGTGACGGACCTTCCAGACCCTTCTAGAACATTCCTGGTGAAAACACCAAAATCATTTCCGAACTCCGAAACAGGACTTTCCTTATATGTATCTCATTCTCCGGAGCATTATGGATCTCCTCGTGATATCCCGGATCCCATCCGAGACTCCGAACAACATTCGGTCTCTTTACTCACTTTCCATATCTACTAAACAACATCGAATCCTTAAGTGTGTCTCCCTACGATTCGTGAATTATGCGGACATGACTGAAACACTTCTCCGATCAATAACCAATAGAGGAATCTAGAAATTCATATGGATCCCACATATTTCTATGATTACTTTGCGATCGAATGAACCACTTACATACGATAACAATTTCCCTTTGTCTCACGATAGTTTACTTATCCGAGGTTTTGATCGTCGGTATCTCTGCATACCTAGTTCAACCTCGTTACCGATAAGTACTCTTTTCTCGTTCCCGTGATATGTGATCCCTTGTGAGCCAGTCACATGCTTGCAGGCTAATTGGATCACATTCCATCGAGAGGGCCCAGAGTATATCTATCCGTCATATGGATGGACAAATCCCACTCTTAATCCATGTGCCTCAACACATACTTTCCGAACACTCAATGCCACCTTTCTAGCCACCCAGTTACGGTGTGGTGTTTATTGTCATCAAAGTATCCTTCGGGTGATGGTTATTAGCATGATCTCATGGTCAAAGGAATTAGGTTACTATGTATCAGAAAGCTTATAGCAAATGAACTATATTAAATGACTTGATCTTTATGCTACGCTTAACTATAGGAGTATGTACATCATATCATTCATCTATTGATATGACCATGTTGTGAATAACATCTCTATGTTCATGATCAGGAAACCATGATCATATATTAACCAACAAGCTAGTTTAACAAGACGCTTTACTAGGGACTCTTTTATGTTTACAAATCAGACAACAATTAATGTTTCCGTTTAATACAATTATAGCATGGTATGTAAACATTTATCATAAGCATGAAGATATGATAATAACCACTTTATTATTGCCTCTTGGCCATATCTCCAACAGATACATCTTCGTTCCTTCGGGGTGGATAGAATAAAGAGTATCATAGGCTTCCTTTAGAATAACTTATTTCAACTCAGAATCTGCAGGTACACAAAGACGTCCTTTGTACCACAGAACTCCTTCTTCATCTCCGGTGAATCCGGGTAATTTGCCTATACCGATACGACGCTTGATTCCGTCGATACTAGCATTTCCTTTCTGCGCCTCCTTGATCTGGCTGATCAAAGTGGGTTGAAGTTCTATGCTAGCCAAAAATCCTTCACTCACTAATTCCATTCGGAAATCTTCAATCTCCTTGTGCAAACTTGGTTGCTCCTTCAAAATCATGGAGTTCAAGCGGCACGGCAATCTGCTAAGGGCATCTGCTACCACGTTGGCTTTACCGAGCTGATAGTGAATTTCCAGATCGTAGTCCTTGATTAGCTCAATCCATCTTCTTTGTCTCATATTCAGCTCCTTCTGAGTGAATATATACTTCAGGCTCTTGTGATCCGAATAAATCTCGCAACGGTTTCCCATCAGGTAATGCCTCCATGTTTTCAGGGATAGAACAACGGCTGCGAGCTCGAGGTCATGGGTTGGATAGTTCTTCTCATGTTTTTTCAGTTGTCGATATAGATAAGATATAACTTTGCCTTCTTGCATTAGCACACATCCGAGACCCATCTTGGATGCATCACAATACACGTCAAAGGGCTTTGTGATATCCAACATGATTAAGATTGGGGCTGAAATCAATCAATCTTGAGTTCTTGAAAAATCGCTTCACATTTGTCCGTCCATTCAAACTTCTTGTACTTCTTCAGCAATTGGGTCATGGGTCTGGCGATACTCGAGAATCCCTCTACGAACTTGCGGTTGTATGCGCCAATCCGAGAAATGCACGATCTTGGGTTTGAGTGGTTGGGGCTTGCCAATATTCGACATCTTTCACCTTTGTAGGGTCAACGGCAATTCCTCCGACTGATACAATGTGACCGAGGAATCCTACCTCCTATAACCAGAATTCACATTTGCTAAACTTGGCATACAACTAATGCATTCTAAGGGTTCCAAGAATGGTCCTTAGGTGTAGCTCATGTTCTTCTTCCGATTTGGAGTAAATCAGAATGTCATCGATGAAAACAATGACAAACTTATCCAGGAAGTCCATAAAAATATTATTCATGAGATTCATGAAATAAGCGGGGGCATTGGTTAATCCAAAATACATGATAGTATACTCGTATAATCCATATCTGGTGGTAAAAGGCAGTCTTTGGAATATCCTCTGCGCGAATCTTGAGTTGATGATAGCCTGTTCTAAGATCAACCTTAGAAAACACTTTGGCACCGGTCAACTGATCAAACAAATCTTCTATCTTGGGAAATGGGTACATGTTCTTGATAGTGACATCATTCAACTTCCGATAATCCGTACACAAACGGTTACCTCCATCCTTATTGTCCACGAACAAGACAGGTGATCTCCATGGTGACGCACTTGGTTGAATCAATCCAATTTCCAACATGGCATCTAGTTGCTTCTTTAGTTCTGCTAGTTCAGACGGGTTCATACTATATGTTCTCTAGGCTATGGGTCGTGTTCTGGGGATTAGTTCAATGATAAACTCGATATCCTGATCTGGGTGCATACCGGGCAAAACATCTGGAAATACATCGGGGTATTCACAGACTATCCGAACTTGGTCAATGGTAGGTTGGGATATACTCTTGTTGCACTTGAATTGACGAGGTAAGGTTTCAGATACATGCTCGACTGATATTTCGGCGGTACTGGTCATGGTTATGGCTTTCATGGCACAGTCAATTAATCCTTTATGTTTGGACATCCAATCCATTCCTAGTACTACTTCCAAACCTTTAGTTCCGAGTACTATCAGACTAGCATAAAAATCTATGCCATGGATTCGGATAGGGACGGCTTTGCAGATTTGCCTAGATTTGGTGGTTGCACCAGGAATTTGAACAATCATAACATGTTTCAGTTTGGTTGGTTGAATCTTACTAGTGCATGCAAATTCTTCGGTGACAAATGAGTGCGATGCACTAGAATCAAACAACACTCTAGCAAGTACTGAATTAACAGAAAACATACCTAGCACGACGTCTGGCGCTTCCTGAGCTTCTTCAGCATGCATGAGAAAAAGACGGCCGTTGCGGTTGAGTGAATTCCCTGGGGAAAACCTTCTTCCGGGCTGAACACGACGCGGCTGCTAAGATGGGGCATTTGCATTGGGGGCTGCGGCATTCTTCTTGGGGCACTCATTGGAGTAGTGACCCTTATTTCCACAGCCATAACAAGTCACTTGTGACTTGTCCTTTGCTGCAACAGGCACAACATTTCTTCCAGTACAAGGGGCAGTGTTGGTATTGGTGGCAACATTGTTGTTGTTCAACTTGGGTTGTGCACGGTTGAAATTGCTAGAGTTGCCGGGGTTGTTGTGATTTCTTCCGGGCCTCGGGTTTCCACGGTTGAGATAGGTCGAACGGTTCATTGGGGGTCTGTTGTTTCTCGGGGCAAATCCTGGAGATGGGTTGGGGCAATACTTTGGGGTATGATGGGTTCCTGGCTGATGCATCATGCGGCGCTTTTGGTTCTCATTGGCTTGGTTGATCTTTCCTTCCATCTGGATGGCAGAGTCGACAAGGGCTTCAATATCCGCAAAGGGGATATTGACCAACATAGTTTGCATCTCATCGTCCAGACCATTCCAGAATCTTTCCTTCTTCCTGGCTTCAGTGTCAATCTCGTCCGGGGCATACCAGGCTAATGACAAGAATTTGTCACGGTATTCCACTATGGTCATCCTTCCTTGCTTCTGTTCTCTGAACACATCTCTCATTCTCTTGATCAAACTCGGTGGCACATGGGTTCTGCTGAACTTGACCTTGAATTCCTCCCAGGTCATCATCTGTCCTCCGGTCATTGCACGAACGTTGTTCCACCATGCTCCTGCATCTCCGTCTAGATAGTGGGTGGCAAACAAAACTTTCTCGTTAGCTTCCACTCTGGCGACTTCCAGGTTGTTTTCCATGGTTTGCAGCCAATCGTCTGCATCTAGGGGCTCTTCCGACTTAGTGAAAACGGGTGGGTTGGTGTTCTGGAAATTCTTGAGCTTAGATTCATGGTTGCCCTGATTTCCTTGGCCTTGATTGTTGTGGGCCAGCTGAGCTATCTGCTGAAGGGTGGCTAGGTTGGCTTGACGTTCTGCTCTTTCAGCTTCGCGGTTAGAAACCAACATTTGCAGGATCTGCAACATCGGGTCCAGGGATGAACCACTTCCTCCGCGTGGCATCTGAAGATTGAGATAGATCATGAGAAAAGAGGGAAATTTCTAAGGTTCGGGGACTTTGGAATGTTTTTAAAGTTTGACTCAGATTTTCTAGCAACTTGCTTTTCATTCATTCATCCATAGCACACGATACAACCGACACCACAACAAAGGTAAACTGGTGGTTTTAAGAACCATTCTGAAAACTACGATATAGTGGGACCGAATACAACTCACTATGCTAGTGCTCAAGTGCTACTACTCCTCGGAGTCGGTGTAATCGTCATCTCATCATCATCATCGATGAAGGCAAAATCATCCTCATCAGTGAAGAAGTCCATGGCCTGATCCTCCAAAAAATCATCATCATCGCTGAGATATGAGTAGGGGTCTCCACAAAGATCTTCTCTGGCATTCTCCCTTTCCTCCAACTGCATGTCTCTCTCGTGGATGGACTCCTCCATATCCGAGATACGGTGGCGAAGACGAGCAATGATGCGCTCCTTCTTGTCGAGCTGACGGCGGCGAGACTTACGGTCCTTTGCTAGCATGGCGATGGTCTGATCCTTCGTATTTATGATGGTGGACTTGTGGTTGGAGTACTCACGGGCATTGTCCAGTTCCTGCTGACGATCATAAATCATGAAGCTAAGGTGTAAGGTTCCCAACCTTTAATAAGGTAGAGATCCTTGTGTTTACAATGCTAGTCCCTGGATCAATAGCTAGCATCCATAGTGAAGATGTAATATCAAGAAACAAAGGTCATAATACAACTTTATAACCAGGAATAAAATAATTTATTACATCTTACATAGCTCATTTGGCTATCTCATTACAATGCAGCAGAATATAACAATAGCATGGGGTCCTTCATCTTCAAAGTGCCACAGGCAAACATGTTGGTTGTAGACTTGTAATCATAATCATTAAACTTCACTAACATCAAACAAACCTGCAACATAATAAGTTACAGCCACAAGGGTCAATACATTTGAATTGTATTGGCAAGTGATACTATGGTAGTATAGTGGATTCTATCATCTATATGCATTTGGGTAAGTGGAGCTTAGGCTTGCTTTGCTCAAAATAGTTTTTCCTTATCATTTGAAAACACAAAGTTTTTTTGCTTGACAAAATCACCCAAGGAATCTCCTGATAGAAATTGGTGATCCTTCAACCCTTGTTCAACCACAAGTTTTTAACTTAGAAATTGGGATGAGGAGACTCTTGAAAGCTTCCATGTCTTGATGCTCAAATTGTCCTTTGCCAGGGACATGGCTAAGTACTTAGATTTTACACTCTGCAGAGGTGGTGCACTTTCCCCACAAGACTTGGTTTCACCAAGAAAAGATTTTTCAGAAGCCTTCCCTTAGACCAGAATGGACGCGTTCCAACCTATCATTCCCCTACCACCAACTATCCATTTGGCTAAGTTATTGCAACCTATATGATCCAGGCAGAGCCCATAATGCCAAGTGGCTGCACTTGAAGCTTCTCAACATTTGACATCTCAAATCTCTTTGTTCCTGGATGGCATTCCACAAGTGAGATACCAAGTTTTCCCCAGTATACTGGACTTGCATAACCACTCAACACAAACCATTTTTTCCATTCCACCCAGTTGATTCATTCACTTAGTTGTTTTATTAAACAAAAACATAAGTCCTTGACTTAGAAATATTCCATAGCATGAAATATAATCCACCCTTGTTTTCTATTAGCTAAGCTAAGCATGATAGTAGTAGGAATCTTAACTTAGGAAATTCTACTAAGGTTTCATCTACTAGGATTTACCATGGCATAGTATATACTTAGCAAAATTCCATGCAAGTCCTACTTAGAAATATCACTAATGCATAGTGAAAATAATGGGAAAAAAGTATGAAGCATCACTTGCCTTGTTGGTAGAGAATATAATTTCACTCCTTGATCTTGCAATACTCACACTCTTCATTTACTACAAACCAATCAAGAAAGCAATATTTCAATCTACCATTCAAGCAACATCACATAAAATAATAGAAACAAAACAATGCATGCAAGCATGCCAAACTTTGTTTTATTTACAAAAGTGGTTTATAATAGGTTATAAACATTCTAAAACACTTTTTGGTCACTTTATAAAGTGGAAAAACTATTTGCAAAAGATTTTACCTATAAACCATTTTTAAACCAAAGCATTATTTTATGTGGTTGAAAATGTCTTTAAAAAAGTAACAATCTTTATAAGGTTCACCAAATATGTTTTCAAATCATAAAACTTTGTGTTTAGGGTCAGAGAGTTTTAAATTAAAACATTTCCCAAAGATTTTCCTCCAAAAAGTATTTTTAACATATAACAACATTTTTATTTGACTAGAAATGGTCTAAAACAAAGATTTATTCTTTTGCTTCACCAAATATATTTTTGAAACCACAAATTGATTTCTATGCTCAGTAGGTTCAAAACAAACCATTTGCCAAAGATTTTATCACAAAAATAATTTTAGAACAAATTTTATATCCAAAATATACCTACACAAGTTTCTGCAAAAACAACCAGTTTATCAGAAACAATTTACTAAAAAAGGCATGGTTGGGTAGGATTTGTCTTGCTGATTCCATTGATATAAAATTTGCAAAATTTGGACGTGTGGTTTGAAAGTTATGAATTTTACAAAATTGAACAACAAATAGATCAAATCTGTTTTTATTAAAACAGACAGGGCCACGTGGCTGCTTTCTACTGGCTGGTACCGATTCGTTCGGATCGCTCACTCTGGTGCGTTGGATCTAAGTGTAATCGTGCAGCTCAGGGCACTAATTACCCCTTCGTTAAGGTTCTATTGAATCTGTCAGATCAAGATCCAGCGGCTCAGAGTACTGCGACCAACAACTAGCGGCGCTCGACGGTGGCCGGTGGCGGCGACTCTCGGCTAGCGGCGGAGCCGGCGAAATAGGAAGCAAGGGAGGTAGAGGAGTAGCTCACCAGAATCGCGGAGTGACGCTGAAGCTCAACGTGCTTGCTGCTTGTCGAGGGGTCAGTTGGAATTCTTCGCCGGAGTTATCTCTGGTGACGGTTGCTCTCTGTCAGAGATGGTGGCGAGGCTTTGGTGCATGCCAAAGGGAGAGGAGGGTATGGTTAGATGCGCAAAGTCGTGCCGAGGATGCGTGTGTGAAAGAGAAAGAGAGGGGCGGCCATTACCAACCAGGGAAGTGTCGCCGGAGTGGAAGCAGACGGCGGCGCGCTCGGTGGTCGTCGTTGCCGAGGTTCTGGGGCGCGCGGGGGCGAGCTGATGCCACTGGGAGATGCGCCAGGGTCTATGGAACACGCGTTTGTGGTCGAGGGGGCGAGGGGCGACGAGGTGTGGCCGGAATTTCCGTCGGAGCTCGCCGGAGCAGAGGGCGGTGTAGCGCAAAATGGGAACAGCCCGGTGGCAGAGGAGGAATGGGCTCTGGGGAAAACGGAGAGGAGGAGCAGGCGTTTAAGATGGCGTGGTCGAGAGGGGGATTAATGGAGGCAGTAATGCGTATTGACGCCAGCTTCAATGCCCAGAAACGGCGAGGAGGGGTTGGGGCGTGGTCACCGCGGGGAGGACGAAGCTAACGGGGCGGTGGGTCCTGGTGTCAGCGAGAGAGGAAGAGGGGGAATGGGGTCCAGTAGTCAGCGACCTTGCGGGTTCATTCGCGAGTAAAATAAAACGCTTCGGGGGAGAGGAGAGAGGTAGCTGTTGGGCCGGATGGGCTTAGCTGGGATGGGCTGCTCCTTTTCATTTTTTTTTGTTCTTATTGTTTTTCCTTTTTCCATTTCTATTAATCTGTTTTGATTTTGTTTAATTATTTAAAACATCAATTTGATTTCAAACCTCAACAAAAATTTGTGTAGATTCAAATAATGATTAATAGTTCATTTTAGAGTCAAAATTAGAATATTTCTTTTATTCTTTTAGGGTCTTTTAATTATTTAAAAGCAGGCCCATGCATTTAAATTAAATTAATATCAAATATATTTTTATTTAATTTCAATTCTCACAAAACCTTTTCAGTAGGTTTATTTTTTTATTAGGGTATCAAATTATTCACCTTGAATTATTTGGAAAATATTTAATATGATTTATAAATCATTTGAATTGGGTATTTGTTTTAATTCCAATGAAATTAAATATAGTTTTGTTTCCATAAATTTTATTTGGAAGATTTATGTGATCTTATTTAAGTTAATCAAACAACTTTTATTCCACTTGGGTAAATTCCAATTATTATTTTCCCATGATTTAATTTATTATTTCTAATAGGGATTTTATCTTTATTCAAATAGAATAGGATTTGGTTAAAGCCCTCTTAATTAATTTGAAAATTCCGTATCCATTAATTTATTTGGATTTGGATTATATTTATTCCATTTTCTTATGGATTAGGTCAAGAGTTAATTTGGCCTTTAAATATTCCTCATTTAATATTTCTTTCTTTATCTTATAAAATCCATATCTTTTTATTTATAGATCCAAACTTGGTGATTCCAATTTGTAAAAACTTATTTAATATTTATTTATCCTTTTAAATATATTTAGGATTATTTTCTCACCATTTGGTATGGATTTATAGATAGATGCTTTATTAGCTTTGGGAATTAAATTTCCTTATCTTATTAAATTCATAAGATTTTATCTATGGTTCCAAATTAAGTAAAACCAATTTCTATGGTTTTATAATATTTCTATTTGTCAATCTTGATCAATTTGAAATGTCTATTTGACCAATTTTAATATGGATCAAATTCATAGGCTTAGAGAGAACTTGGAAATGTTTCTCTTCCATTAGGGTTTTAGGATTTTGGTTTATTTTCCAAGTGTTTAAATTTCAAGATGCATTTTATGAGGAATGCATTCCACTTGTTTTGAATTTATTTGGATTCAAATGTTAACCGAAGTTTGTTCAAGATGGGATTTTAAGTTTCCATTTAGGAACAAAAGTTTCTCTTCACCCTAATTTTCAACAATTATTTATTTTGTTTATTTATTTTTCACATTACAAGATTTGGAAAATCTTGGGATGTGACATAAGGTGGTCCAACTGAGTCTTCAGATCGGGGTGGTATGGGGCTTCCAGTGGCTATCCCATAGCATCACGCCTTGGAAAGAACTCAAAGTGGGTACCCTTGATCTGGTTGATACTCTCCCCACACAGACGGGCAAGAGCTTCCTGCATGGCCCTGGCAAGTCCATCGAGCCAGTTGTTCTCTCTTAAGGTGAACTGAATTCCCTTGGCAGTGGGAGGTTCAATCTTTCCTCGGAGACTTGCAACAATTAGCCACTACAGATCTTCTCCTCCTTGATCATTGAGCTGAGCTCCGAAGAACTCGGGGTGTGGACGCTCCAGAAGTTCAGAAAGCTGGTCCAAATCTCGCTCAAAGATGAGGTATCCTCCTTTCCCTAACTGATAAAACTTTTTGTACTTCACGTCCATCTATTAGAATATAGGATGAGTAAGTTAGTAGAGTGATCAAGTGTGTCAAATTTTATGTATTTTGCAAGAGTTTTTGAGGAACATGATTTTTTATGAAAGAGACAAAGTGATATGAATGGGAATAAGTTTTTGTAAATATTTGCTTCCTTTGGTTTTGAAACTAAGTTTTTGATTCAAATGTCCAGTCTAACTAGGGTCTCCTATGGTCAGGATGGCCCTGATACCAACTTGTCATCCGGTATGGCGGAGGCGTAGCGAATATATTCTTTATCCATGTATCCAATCTCATCTGGAAGATCAGATTCGGATTTTTATTCCACCTCTTCTTCCACTACAGGAGTGGGCTGGGTGGGTTCGATTTTCTCCTGGACCTTGAACTCTTCCGCTTCTGCAGACAAAGTAGATCCGGATTTTTCTTCTGCCATGGTCATCACCTCAAGGGTGGGTTGGGCGGGTTCAGCGAAACCGAGATAAATATCGATCTCGCCGATTGACATGATTGTGTAGGTAGTCACGGGCCTGGAAGCCGGAATCCAAGTCTCATCTAAGAGGATGAGAGGGACATCACTGGCGTAGACCGCGCGACCCATGGCGATTGTTTCGCCGATTCCTGCACGCGTAGATTCTGCCTGGAACGATGTTCCAAAGGTCACCAACCCCATGGTGGGTGCCAACTATCATCGGATTGTCGACAAGTACGCCATAGGGGGTCCTAGTGGTGTTGGAAGGATGGGGTGTGATACGCCGGATGTTCCAGGAGCGGTGACCACAAGTTTACCCAGGTTTAGATCCGACTGCGGGTGATCGGATCCTATTCCTGCTAGCAACCCAGTAATATATCGGCGTAAGCCGGATGTTACAATGGATTACAAGAGAGGTTTGCTTGTGCGAGTTGGTTGTGGTTATTGGTTGCCCTAAAGGCTCCCATAGGGCCGGTTTATATAGTCACCGGGGCCTAGGGTTATAGGGAGAGACATATCCGGCTACGTTATAGAGTCAGTAACTAGTACAGCCTGGACTACAAGTAATACTATAGGCCGAAGTCGGTAACTCTCCTGGGCCTTGTCATAGCCAGAACTGCTACTCCTCTTTCTCTGACTGGGCTGCCCGTGAAGCAAAGCTCTAACCCGTTCGTGGCCCACCCTGGTCAGCGAGTCCTATGGGTATACCCAGAAAGTATATCCCCAACAGTCGGTACTAGCGTCTATAAATAAATACGAGGTACACAATCACCAAACAATTCTTAACTACTCTATTTAGCACACAAGGGTTCACACTAGATGATCTAGCATCATCACTATTATCACAAAGATTAAGGCAATAGTTTTATTTATTTTATTTTAGAAAAGTAATTTCTACTCATTGAAAAACTACTTAAGATTTAATATTCTCCAACTAAAACATGGGATCATGTTGACACATGTCATCACCACCCATTTCAGTACATTGGAATGTGATTTAAAGTGGTGTCACATTTTAATAAGGTTTAACCTTTTATTTTAATTAAATAACGTGACTATAAATTCCTATGGGGCATTCTTTTATTGCTTCACCATTATTTCTGCAAGTAAACCTAAATATTTTTATATATTCAGAAAGGTCTTGTCAAATTTGATTTTTGATAGTTGGAATCAACTCAAAAGCTTTTGTGGTTGAATTTTGAAAAATCTTTGAATGCAGAAAATCTTCTGCCTTGTTATTTTTACTATAAGTGATCTACAAAACCAAATGATTTGAATCCAACGAGCTTGGATTAAGTATTTCAGTACCTTTCTAGCAAAATTAGTTTCATGCAATTTGGTTTAGTGAATCGATCTGGATTGATTTTTGAATCAACAGGAAGTACTAGGTTTTGAACTAAATGGAAAAACCTAAATTTGAATTACTAGGTCGCACAGGAGTGTAACTAGGCCAGCCCACGGCAGACAGCGCGCGCGGGGGTGTGTTTAAGTGGCTCTCCCCACCAGTCAGCAAAGACAGGGGGTGCAAAGGGGTATGGGGTAATCTAGACCACACGATCAACATCTAATCAAACGGCTATGGCCTATCGTCTTCGTCGGGCAACGCCGACGAGACTGAACCCTAGCGCGGCCAGTGGGGGTCATGTGAGGCTCACCGGGGCTCAGGCCAGGGTCGGTGATGGGGGCGAATGATGAAGTCAACGACGGCGAACCTCCTGGTACCGGTGGCTTCTCCTGGGGTGGCTCCAATCGCTGGTTCCTCTTCTCCTCCTCTGCGGTAGACTCCGGCGAAATTCCGGTGACCTACTGCTCGCCTTGGTCCGGGAATGAGGTGGGGTGATTCTGAGAGAGAGGGGAGTGTGTTGGTGTCAAGAAATCGAACCGGATGGCCTCTATTTATAGTGCCAAGAGGGGACCGAAGGGCGTGGGTGGAACTCGTCGTGGTCGTCGTCACAGTGGGCTAAAGGCATGGGCGACGGTAGGGGACGGTGTTGTGTTCCTTGGCGAAGCTCAACGGCATGTTCGCGAGGCGTGGGGCAGTGCGAAGTGGTCGGAACGCTGCGGTGCTCTAGACGGGTCCAACGGGAAAATTAATGGCGCATGGGCTGTCCTGGTCGCGCGGCGACGAACGGGCGTGTCCTGGCGTTTTCTGGGATTGTGATGATCACGCACGCAAGAGGCGGAGCGGTGTGCGGTATGTGCTCGCGTGTCGAGTGTGGCGCTCTGGCGCACTCTCGGCATGCTTGTAGAGAAGCTGGGCACTCTCGGGATGAGTGGTCCAGGGGCTAGTTGTTCTTTGGCGTTGGACAATGGGTGGCGGTGGACGGTGGTCAGTGTCCCAAACAAGGTTGGCGAGGCTAGAGTTGCTCCTAGCTTGCTATTGACAACAGGATGGCAAGTTAAGGCTCGGAATGCTTACATTGATGGCAATGGCAAGCTCATAGTGAACTAAAGCTTGTTAACTGAGCTAGATGATCTACTAAGAGTATGTTGTGAGTTAGAGAGGGAACAAGTTAGGCACAAACACTGCTCACTATAGTGTTTTGTGTTTTGGTTGATTTGTGTTTGCAAGGTGTTTGATGAAATGGCCGAAAGAGATTTGAATTTGAATTTTTGAATGAAAATTGGTGGGTGTACTAGTCACATACTAGGTAGTCTCTGGTTAGTGGGAAAGGTCAAGGTGCACTGTTTTGGTTGGTTGTTGAGAATTGGTGATCTTCACATATGATAAAGATTCAATTTTTAATTGTCATTTGAATCAAGTTGCCAAATGTTACTGTGAGTTTGCATAGTGGTCTTGGGTTCACTTTTACTTGTTCTATCAAGGGGTGAAAAGAAATGGAATTGCTTATGTTTGAAATCTTGGACTAGAAACACTCAAAGTGGCCTAGTGAGCAAGATTGGCAAAAATGACCATTAGCTCATTTTTTTGTTTTTGAATTTCTCTTGATTTGTTTCTGCTTGGATTTGATTTGGATGATGTTGTTTTCATCCTTAAACCATTCCTTGCTATTCACAACAATCACACAAGTCCATTCATGCATTCATACAATCATCACATACACACATGCATTCATATGATGTTAATTAACAAAAGTTTTTGTTAACCCTAATTTTGGTGATTGGAACTTGATAATCTTGATCAATATTTTTGGAATGTTATAGCTATGTTTGACTAAAAATAGTAATGATTCTTGGATTAAATGTAAAGATGCTTTCATTGGAAAATATTATACTCACGCTAAGATTATATCCATGAGAAGTGACATGATGAAATTTAAACAATTTGATAATGAACATGTTGCTCAAGCTTGGGAAAGAATGAAATCTTTAGTTAAGAATTGCCCCACTCATGGACTGACTACTTGGATGATTATCCAAACCTTTTATGCAGGACTAAAACTTCAAGAAATTTGTTGGATTCAGCTGCTGGAGGTACCTTTATGTCCATCACTTTGCAAGCTACAATAAAGCTCCTGGATGATATGATGATTAATTATTCTGAATGGCACACTGAGAGAGCTCCACAAAGTAATAAGGTAAATTCTGTTGAAGAAACATCCTCCTTGAGTGATAAGATTGATACTATTATGTCTATGCTTGTTAGTGGAAAAGCTCATATTGATCCAAATAATGTTCCTTTAGCCTCTTTGGTTCCTCAAGAAGAGCAAGTTGATATGCACTTCATTAGAAGTAATAATTTTAGCAACAATGCTTATAGGAATAATTTTGGTAATAATAATTATAGGCCATATCCTTCTAATAATGGTAATGCTTATGGAAATTCTGATGGAAATTCCTACAACAACAATAGAAGTGCACCATCTAAACTTGAAGTCATGCTTAAGGATTTTATTAGTAAACAAACTGCTTTCAATAAAACTGTTGAGGAAAAGCTTGGAAAATTTGATGATCTTGCTTCTAAAGTTGATAGCCTTGCCCTTGATGTTGAACTTCTTAAATTAAAAGTTATGCCTCATGATGTTAAAGAAAGCAAGACATTGAATGACATTCAAGTTAGAATTTATGAAAATGTTAGGATGTTAGCTGAATTGCATGTTAGGTGGGAAAGAGAAGATGAAATTGCTAGAAATAATAATGTGACTAAAATTTGTATCAATACCACCACTAGTGATGTTGATGCTAGCAAACCTCCTACTATTAATAGTAAAATAATTGGTGTCGACAAAGTCCCCACTCTTTATGCAACATTTCCTAAACCCACTGGAACTTTTTCCAATAAAAATGCTGAAATTTTTCAAAATATGGGAGACAAAAGTTCTACTACCTTGAATGATAATTTTGAATTTGATCTTGATGCTTGCAATATTTATGAAGTAATTATGTTCTTGCAAAATCTTGCTAGAAGTCCTAATGCTAGTGTTATGAATATGGATTTTACAAAACATATTACAAATGCTCTCATGAAAATTAAAGGAGGAAAATTAAAACATGAAGCTTCTATTCCTAGGAAATTAGAAGATGGGTGGGAGCCCATCATTAATATGAAAGTGAATGATTTTGATTTCAAAGGTTTATGTGATCTTTGTGTTAGTGTCTCTATTATGTCTAGAAAATTTTATGATATGCTTGATTTACCACCATTGTAAGATTGTTATTTGGATGTCCATCTTGATGATAATACTAAATAGAAACCTTTGGGGAGAATTAATGATGTTCTTATTATGGTTAACCATACCTTTGTCCCTGTTGATTTCTATGTTTTGTATGTTGAATGCAATGCTTCTTGTCCTATTGTTTTGGGAAGACCTTTTCTTAGAACTATTGGTGCCCTTATTGATATGAAGGAAGGCACCATTAAATATCAATTCCCACTCAAGAAAGGTATAGAACACTTCCCAGGAAAACGAAAGAAGTTGTCTTTTCATTCTCTTATTAGAAAAAAATTTGATGTTGATACTTCTTCATTCGAAAATACTTGATTCTTGCTTTCTGTGCCCAGCTGAAAGGCGTTAAAGAAAAGCACTCTTGGGAGATAACCCAATTTTTATTTTCAGTAAATTTTTCTTTTGTTGAATCTTGGAAGTTATTGCCTCTATAATAACCTCTCCTTATCATTTGTGTTTGGTTTTTGTGCCAAGAATAGCCTCTAATGAGAGGGAAGTAAGATTTGGGGAAGTTGCGGTCCCGAAACATATTTGTGTGCTTCGCTGTAAAAAATCGTGAAAAATCCCAGAACGTCGTATTGATCTAGAATTTTTGTGCGCATGCCCCTGGTATTTACCCAACTTTTGTTAGTTTTGCACTTTTCGATTTGAGCAACAGAAGAATTTCGACAAAATCGGTCTTTACCTGCAGGTATGTTTAAAAGGAATTGCTACAGTAGCTTATGTTTTAATGGATGATTCACTTGAGTTGAAACTGAACCCAAAGGTTTCTTATCTTCCATACACTAATGTTGCTAACGAAGATTGTGTAAAACTTTGTATGAAGGAAGTTTTCAAGTGTAGGAGAGAATGATGTGATGAGATGAAGTATGGACAAAAGATCAAGCTTGGGGATTCCACCCGTGTCACCCCAATAAATATTAAAGAGGTACAAGCGTCAAAGCTTGGGGATGCCCAAGGCATCCCCTTCTTCATCAACAAAAATCTCAGGTCTTCTTTCAAGATACTACATTTTTATTGCTTCGTGCACTAAGTGTTGTTTTTGGAGCGTCTTTGTTTTTGTTTTTAGTTTTATTTTGTTTTGTTTGCTGAAATATGTTGGTTGGATCCCAGCACACTTCTTTTGGAGAAGTCACATCCTGTTCTTCATTGCCTAGAACACTCTAGTTTTCACTCTTATTGTTTTGTGAGTGTTCTCTTTTGCTAGCACTGCGTTTAGCTTTAGTTTTCTTCTTCTTTTTGGTTACAACTTTTTAGTTCTTCTTTG
Source organism: Avena sativa (assembly GCA_916181665.1). NCBI lineage: Eukaryota > Viridiplantae > Streptophyta > Magnoliopsida > Poales > Poaceae > Avena > Avena sativa. The sequence continues at coordinate 162,160,041 of OV702298.1, read as the reverse complement.
TAGTTAGGTGAGACAAGCTATCTAGTATTTATTGATTATTATCTTTGTGAGTTGTTTCAAATAAGTCGATTGGTGTTGGAAAAGAGTAGAATGTTTCATGCTTATGGTGGTACAAAAAGAAGCTTGTTTTGACTATGACTTAGACTTTATCATGTCATGTTAGATGTTACTTTGACCATATTCTTAGTGATTATTGTTGTAGCATGACTTGTTTCAAATAATTGAGATTGCTTAATGTTCCATGAAAGAATCATGTGTTGTTTTAGGATACAAAAGCATAATATTGTGGTATTCTCCTTTGATGCTTTATTTGGGTTGACTTGGCACATGCTTACACCATGTTATGACTATGAACCAGTCACCTTAGCCTCTATGATCATTTAGTTTTTGACTTGTGATATCACTTTATGCTTTGATTAATAATGTTTTGTCGCTCTGCATTATTATGGCTATTATTGCTCTCTTCGTTGGTCGCTCCCAGTCTTTTGCTAGCCTCCACCTGTACTGAGTATGATATCTACTCGTGCATCCAACTCCCAAGAAACCAAGTTATTCCAAAGAGTCCACTATAAATTCCTATGCATGGTGTGTTACACCATTCCAAGTATATTCGTGTTTTTATATATCTTCCAAATTAAATTTTTGTTATGTGAAAATTAGTGATTAAAGCTCTCACGAACTTGAAGGCACATTTTATTTCTTGCACTTACTAAACCTGAACCATTGTGAATATCTTATGATGCTTATATTCTTGAAAACTGTAAGTTGGGAATTAGCAAAACTATGCTGTCATGGGGCACACTTCCAACATTGCACTTATTCTATTTAGTTGATATCATGTTCTTTTGTTTATGGAAAGCATCGGTGCGAAATAAGATGGGAGCTTGTAAGTCCATGGAGTATGTATATGTGTTAGAGAAACACCTGAGTGGCTAGCCTAAGACATGCCTAATCATGGTGGAAACTTGTAGCAAAACCATAGTGGCATTCTATGAAGCATCCTCAATAAAAAACTATGCAAATAGCAAATAAAAATATCGCTAAGATGCTCACTGTATGTTGCCTTGTCATTTTGATATGGGATAGCTCCTATGTCATGGGGCAAGGGGTACCCCGTTGGCGGTTCACTATGATACACATACACTTAAAATGACAATAACTTGCCTGTGACCAAAGTTGAGTAGCATGAGGTCTCGGTACTCATACTCAAGGGGCATGAGATTTTCAACTTGTGATTTGTTAAGCATAAAACTCATATTTTCACTCACTTTAACCTTAATCACTTCAAGATGCTTATGATAGGGGCAATGCGAGCTCAAAGCTAATAAGTACCATAATTTTTGGAAGCTTTATAAAACCATTTAATCCCTACTTCCCTCTATGAAGGGCCTTTCTTTTTACTTTTATGTTGAGTCTTCATCTTCTATCGTTATGCACCAGTTAAGAGAGCATAGTTGTCATTCTAAGTTCAATGTACATTCTCCCAAAACTTGTTGATTGATTCATAATTATGGTATTTCTTGTTCTTAAATTATTTGTATCTAGTCACCCTTATGAACTTTCAAGGCGCATGTGCATTTATGTTTTGCTATTCCATGAAGGACAAGATGAATACCACTCTTTTTATGTTTTCTATATGTGAAACAAATAACTTTCAATTCATTGTTATTCATGTTATTTTGTTTGTGTAGCCTTTCATGTTGCAACATAGTTACTATGTCTTACTGTTAGAAATATATCTTTCATGCTTATGTTTAGAGTACTTTGATTCCAACTATCAATGCTTTGAAATACCTTGATTAAGATTGTGATGGTGCATGTCACCTAAAAAATTATTCTTTTTATCACTTACCTACTCGAGGACGAGAAGGAGTTAAGCTTGGGGATGCTGATACGTTGCAAACGTATCTATAATTTTTTATGCTCCATGCTTGTTTTGCACCAATTATATTATGTTTTTGTCTACACTTTGAGGCATTTCTATGAATTTTCTTGAACTAACATATTAACAAGTGCCATAGAGCCATTTTCCTATTTTCTACTATTCTTGGTTTTAGAAAAACTAGTAAAGAAATATTCTCGGAATTTGACGAACCTGACCCGACACGGATCCCGAAGGAGAGGGGGAGACGCACCCTAGGCCGGCCACACCTGGGCCAGGCGCGTCCAGGTAGGGGTGCACCGCCCTAGGGTGTGGGCCCCCTGGTGCTCCACCGACATTGCCTCTTCGCCTATATAAACCCCCCGAGACAAAAACCCTAAGTACCCGATTATAATTCCACAAAAGAGTCCATAGCCCCCACCATCATCGTCCCTAGATAGGGAGGGATCTGAAGCTCTTCCTGGCACCCTGCCGAAGAGAGGAGATCATCCCGGAGGCCTTCTTCATCATCATTCCTGCCTCCGGAGTGATGTGTGAGTAGTTCATCCTTGGACTATGGGTCCATAGCAGTAGCTAGATGGTTTTTTCTCCTATTTGTGCTACCATGTTTAGATCTTGTGAGTTGTCTATCATGATCAATATCATATTATTGTAATACTACATGTTGTGTTTGTGGGGATCCGATGGATATGGAGTATTATGTCAGATAGATTATTGTTCTATCATGTCTATGTTATTTGTGACATTGCATGCTCTCCGTTGCTAGTAGTTACTTTGTCCAAGTACTTGCTTGGGTCTCCAAGAGGGAATATTGATGCTCGATAGTATGTTCATGCCTCTAGTAATCTGGGAGAGTGACATAAACTTCTAAGATTGTAGATGTGTTGTTGCTACTAGGGAGAAAAAAACAATCCCTTGCCCAAGGGAAATTGTATTGTTTACATTACACACTTTGATTAAACGTATATGTGGAATATTAGTCATAGATGCAGTTGGATTACTGTATATGTATCATCTTGTAATGCCCAAATGAATCTCGTAGTGATCATCATGTCATGTACATGCATTGTTATGCATTCTCTATTTGTCAATTGCGCCGCTGTAATTTGTTCACCCAGCATGTTATTTATCTTATGGAGAAAACACCTCTAGTGAACTGTGGACCCCGATCCATTCCTTCCCATTGATATTCTATCAACTTTTTGTTGTTTACTTTCTACAATTACCACAAGAAATTACTATATTCCACATATACGTTTAATCCTTTGTTTTCAGCAAAAACAGTGAGCTTGACAACCTCATTGATAAGTTGGGGCAGAGTATTTTAGTTGTGTTGTGTGCAGGTTCCACGTTGCTAGCAACACCTTCGGAAGTGGTTTCTTTATCCTACTGGTTCGATAACCTTAGTTCTATAACTGAGGGAAACATGCTGTTGTGCTCATCATACCTTCCTCTTGGGGTTCCCAACAGGCTCTACATCAACCGAGCACATCAAATACCTGAACCAAACTGCTCTTCAGCATAGTGGATGAACGCATCCTCCACCTACACCTCTTGTATGGGCACTTCAATGTGAACCTTGCTGGCTCGCTCTTAATAACATCATAATCATGATTGGTGCAAATGCGATATGTAGTAAGGGTATTATGACAGTCCCGCATCGTTTCAACTACGATGCCTTCTGAAATCTTAGGATCGTCCCTGTCCCACTCAATTACTGGCAAGTCCTCACCATCGTACTCGGATAAAATGAGGTTGTCATTATTCTCCTTGTTCTCTTTGTCATTAGTGTCATCAAATCTGGCACCCTGGGCAATTGCATCCGTGTATTGATCCTCTAGTGTATGTTTACTAAATCTATCTACAAATTCAGGAAACATCAACTCATCCTCGTCATCTAGTGGAGGCGCTCCCTCATCAGCCTCTGCCTCGTCCTCCACATCGGCCACACGAGCGGTTTGGCTTACACTCGTAGTGCGAGCATATGGTACTGTTGTGGACCTACAAGGATCGCTGGGGCGCACACTATTAGCAGAGAAAGCAGAGACACATGATGCCCGACCACCTAATGATGCGTGACCACCGGATGATAATAACACTCTTTCCTGTGTGCTCAACTTTAGGATGCATATGGAGACGAATTCGACCAAAACGTTCAGCAACATTCAAAGAGAAAACCATTACCAGATCATCTTCGCTAGTTAGTGGGAGGAATTATTGCTCGCTAATGTTGAAATATTGCAAATCAACTGAATCGCCACTTCTCCAGGGGAATTTATAATAGATTTTATCTATCAAATCTCTAAGAGTTATGGAGGTTGCAACCACCTCTGGGAAATAAAATCCAGAGAGATATTGTTAACAACCAGGAATTATGCTAGTATCCAGTCTAACCGCCAGCCGAAATGCCAGCACTGGATCAATCCTAATTGAAAAGCAAGGCAGGTAGTTGAGCACCAGCGATTCTCTCTCAAATACTTCCAATAATAAATCCACAAAGGGAAACGATGCTTACACAGATGGAATCCCTGTGTTAGATCCCTGCAATTCCACCCAATCTTCTCCCTAGTCGATGCGGATGGTCGGTACACTAGTCGGCATTGCATACTGTTCCGTGAAAGGGGTAGATCTAGCAGGGGCAGGAGCGAAGGCGGAGGTGGAGTGGGATTCGTGGCAAGGGGGAGGGGCATCTCTAAGGCTGAGGACGACATAAGGTAGTAGGGCACAACGACAGGGCCGCGAAGGGGCAGTGTGGGAGCTATTCCAGGATCGGGGGAAGAGAATGCTTTAGGTGAGCGAGAATGGCCGGTCTAACGTCTATCCACGCGGCCTCACCTCTCACCACGTATGTAATACCCGTCCCAACACGGCCCCACCCATAAACACATATGCAGGACCCGTCCCAACACGGCCCCACCCGTAAGCATGTAACGGTCGAGGCCACGTAACATAACGCTCAACGCACGACCCGGCCCAACGCGGTCCCACCAGTCAGCATGTAACGGTCAAGCCTTTTACCTGACCGCATCCCTCCGTCTGAGCTCCTACGAGTACATGCGAGGGTTTCATAACATAGCAAGGGGAAAAGTGAGGAAAAGTTAAGTGGCTGGGGAAAACTGAGTACAACTAACGAACCAGGGGCACGGAAATAGAAACCCCTTTCAACAAAGTTCAAAGGGATTTCTATTTTCGTGCCCTTGGTTCGTTATTTGTACTTAATTTTCCCTAGCCGCTTAACTTTTCTTCACTTTTGCCCATCTCCTTCTCTGAAACTCATCAAAGAGCTTGAACGACAGTTGCCGCCAGGTTGACTGTTGGATGACGTGTGGGGCCACACGGTGTGGTACCATGTAGGGCCGATTGGTCGGCAACGTGTTATGCTGATGTGCGGGGTCACGCCACGTGGGACTGCGTGGGGCCGGTTGGTTGGGACCGTGTTATGCTGATATGGGGGACGTAGTGTGGGACCATGTGGGGCGTGTTTGATAGTTACGTGCACACTTGTCGCCTAAATTGGAAGTTTTCTTTTTTATTATTGCTATGATTGGCCTTTTTAAGAGCGTATTTTCCCTCTCTCGCTAACAGTTGTGTTTTTTCCAAAAAGTTAGCGAATCTAGAGCAGCTTTTCTCTTTATTAATTATTCATTTTGGCCCTCATTTTTTCGTAATCTAGCAGCAAATCTAACCAGCACCATAAATACATTTAGTAAACAAAGCAGATGTAGATAAAGCAGCTAATATAGGATATATATATAGTATGGTACTTAATGAGGTTTGAAAATTAGGCTAATCAACAGAAATAGCGAACAAGTTCAACACAGACAATACAAAAGAAGCTGCTTTACAGCAGCACCAACACAAGATCAGTGGCCCGTCCTGGCCTCTGCCTCCTCCCTCTGGCGCTTCCTCCACTTCTTGTTGCCCAGTCCCTTGACCTTGGGCTCCTTGGGCTTGATCGACGGCATGCAACCCTCTTAGATGGCCACCTTCTAGAGGTTGCGGAGGTGAAAGTCGAGCGCCTTGTGCTTGGCTATGAAGGCGTTGACGATCATGGACTAGTCGTAGGTTGTCACGTCCTTGGCATGCTTCATGAGGGAGTTGAAGTCACTGGCGAGGAGTCTCTTGTTGCAGAAGGGGCACCTGTAGACATCGCCGACAAAGAAGTCGTTGTACTACCCGGACTTCAGCCTCCTCAGCACTTGACGAGTCTTGGTGTGCTTGGACTCGCCGTCGCTGCAGACATCGTTGATATCCACCTGTTGGAAAAAACAGTAGCATGCAATAAGTACATGACTGAGATACCTTGATTATTTGGATTAATTATTTGCATAAATTAACCGATTAAGATCTCCTGATTATTCGCATAAATTAACCGAGTGGGTTAAATTCCCCAATCCCCAAATCTCAAACAAAATAAAATACTGATCCCAACTATAGATCGGCGCTAGTACTAACTAGGGAATCCCTTAACTATAACTCGGAGGCAAATAAAATAGGATTGAAATATGAATAGGGGTATTCATCGAAATACAAGATCTAACATAAGAGGTGTAGCTTCTGTAAAAAGACCTAGCATCCAATGATTGAAAATACGAATAGCTGAACCCTAATAACACACGATCTAGCATCCAACGTTAGGAATGGAGAAAGAACAAGGGAAGGGAGAAAACCCTAGCTACCTCCGACCATGGGTCAACGATGCTGGTGTCATAGGGGTTCTCCGGCCTGATGTACTCCTCCTTCTCGTAGGGGTCCTAGTCGATCGGGATTTCCCTAAGACCGACGGGGGCCTCCTCGGCGGCGGCTATGGTGGAAGCAGGGAAGAGGGTCTGGACAGGGGATAGGGGCTTCCTTTGATGACTTGGCAGGGGCCTAGATGGGGACGGGGCCTCCTCGTCGGAGGCCTTGGAGGCTACGATGTCCACCAGGTTTTCTTGGAGGTTTGCAGAAGGTGAAGGGATAGTGGAGATAGTTGCATGAGCGAGCGAGTGAGTGAGTCAGTGAGTGATGAGTGAGAGTGAGGAGGCCTCTATAAACGTGGAGGGAAGGGACGTTTCGTTGCACCACCGTGTACCCCGTACGCTACTGCACCGTGAACTACGACACGCGTCTACTCCCGCCCCATGCACCGTGGAACGTGTACCATGCATCACGTTTTTCCCTCGTAACAATGGCAACTCGGGTGTACTCAGTTATACCCTTGAGAGTAGCACTGGCAATTTGATCGTACTCAGCTTTTTCCTCTAGTACTAACACTGTCGCGTGCAATATACTTAGTTTTACCCTCTAGTTGCTGGTCAACAGAGAATCAACGAATGGGTTTTAGCTAGCTAATTGAGTCATTTTATGCACAACAAATTCAAAAAGATCAAAACATAGTGGCACCTACGGGAGAGTCTTATTATGTAAGCTGCCACCATAAGAAATGTATAGAAATCAAGTTTTAACATAAATCACCACTTCTCAAATCACCTACTATCTATGAAGGTTCATGGTTGTCTACTCAAGCCTCTTCCCAAAACAACCCTCCCCAAAATATAGTTTGTCTGAATGAGGCAATAATTTTCATACTCGTGTATATTTGAATTGCAAATAGTTTGATGTATGCCAAGATGTATTTTATTGTATAAAATATGCATTTTCCATATTTTTCAAATCTCTTTCTATTTTCTATTTGAATCCCTTTGTCAGTTTTGCCCTTAGATTTTAAGTTCTACTCAGTTTTCCCTTCTCCCTTAGTCACAAACTCTCACACATGCGCTCATCTTTGCTGCTACGCTCTGACTAGTTGAGACAGTTGTCACGCGGATCGTGCCCACCAACCGTTGATCCTCCGTGATCTAGCAGACAGGATAACCCCTATATCTGTCGGAGGCCACCCCTCTATCTAGGTAAAATAACGAGTTTTCCATAGGTACTTTAACTCCATAAACAAATGGTTTTGAATATAATTTGAAGGGAAATTGTTTAAAGGTGTATAATTTTCATATATGCAAGTTTACGTATTACATTCCACTATATGAAAATGATAATCTCTCAAGATTTTCTTAGCACAACATTATCACGTCGTAGGTGCGATTTCAAAGTGTTCAAAGGTGTATAATTTTCGTATACGCAAGTTTATGTATTACATTCCACTCTATAAAAATGATAATTTCTCAAAATTTTGTTAGCACAACATTATCACATATTAATTGCGATTTCAAAGAGTTCAAAGGTGTATAATTTTCGTATATACAAGTTTATGCATTATATTTCACTCTATGAAAATGATAGTATCTCAAGATTTTGTTAGCATAGCATTATCATGTCCTAAGTGCAATTTCACAATGTTCAAAGGTGTACAATTTTCGTATACGCAAGTTTATGCATTATATTTCAGTCTATGAAAATGATAAACTCTAAATATTTTCTTAGGACAACATTATCATGTCCTAAGTGCGATTCCACAGTGTTCAACGGTGTATAATTTTTGTATATGCAAGTTTATGCATTATATTCACTCTATGAAAATGATAAACTCTCAAGATTTTCTTAGCACAACATTATCATGTGCTAAGTGCGATTTCATGTTCAAAGGTGTATAATTTTCGTATATCCAAGTTTGTGCATTATATTTCAGTCTATAAAAATGATAAACTCTCAAGATTTTCTTAGCACAACATTATCATGTGCTAGGCACGATTTCAAATTGTTCAAATATGTATAATTTTCATATATGCAAGTTTATGCATTACATTTCACTCTATAAAAATGATAATCTCTCAAATTTTTGTTAGCACAACATTATCACGTATTAAGTGTGATTTCACGGTGTTCAAAGGTGTATAATTTTTTTATATCCAAGTTTATGCATTATATTTCACTCCATGAAAATGATAAACTCTCAAGATTTTCTTAGCACAACATTATGATGTCCTAAGTGTAATTTCACCGTGTTCAAAGGTGTCCAATTTTAGTATATGCACAAGGCATAAAGATTTGGGAAGATTTTAGTTTAGGGATCCCTTTAGTTTATGCATTACTTTTCAAGCTCTAAAAATGATAAGCTCTCAAGATTTTCTTAAGACAACATTATCATGTCCAAATTTTAATTTTAAAGTGTTCAAGAGTTGTGTCAATTATAAACTATCTTTTGCATTAAGAGTTGTATAATTTTTAAAATTTGAATGGCTCCTCTGTCGACCGCATTCTCCATAGCAACTGTGTGCGCCCAATTAAGCTCCGGAGTTGCGCCAATTGATTGTCCACACCAAGCACCCCCTCTAATCGGAATAATTTGGTACGAGATCTAACATTCCCTGTGCATGGTTGCCATTGTCATCCTTCATACAGTTCAACAGGATGGCACCATACTGCGTCCAGGATGACGGAGAGGCCCAAGTGAAGCTAGACAGAGAGCCACCATCACCGGAGAAGAGGAAGAAAGGGGAGGAAATGGCACGGTAACAGAGCGGGGATGGCTTAGGGTACCATCTTGCAACGACGACCTAGGTAAGTTGTTGATAAAGGGGTTAACCTCTTGGGTGGCCCGATATTCACGGATATCGTTGTCAAATCGATGGGAAAGAGAGGGGAAAGGGAGAAGGTAGCGGAAGCAAACACACACCTCGTGAAGAACACGATTAACACACACAAAACTCACAGGATATAAGGCCGATTCCTCCCGAACGGCGGCCACCGGTCCGATAGAATCCTCGCAAGGAAAGATCGGTCAACGTGCTCCCTCAAATACACATCAGAGAGGTATGAACACCTTAGGGAGGGTCTTGACAACTTGGAGACGAGACACCAAACTCCAAGGCCCTGTACAACGATATATGTGTGATGCAAAGTCCAATCGAGGTTGGTGATGATAGTTGGTCCCCTTGGTAAAGGGGATGAGGCAAAACTAGAGATTCCACAATGGGGGTTGTCTATAGTCTATGATCTATGCCTAAGGGATACATGAGGGGTGGGGGCTCTATTTATAGGCCAGTCACTAAACAAGGGGTAGTTTGGGGATAAACTAGGAGAAAAGGTAAGTAAAGGGAATACATGGGCTATGGCCCAACTGGTGCGCCCAGGCACTATCATGACATGTAGTACCGGTCCTCGGGTTCGGTAGTACCGGGAACAAACGGCAGCGGATTCGGACGGAGCGGTAGCTCCGGGTTCAGTTGTTGACGAGCTCCAGGTGTAGTAGTACCGATCTTGATGGCTGGTAGTACCGCTCAAGGGCGGTAGTACCGCAAGCTGGTATCGGGGCATCCAGAGGCGATGGTGCGGGCTTGATGCAGCAGGGTCGTTAGTACCGCTGGGTAGGGGCGGTAGTACCGATCAGGTCTATCTTCTTCCTCCTCCTCTTCCAAGCTTCCGTCTTGTCAGCCTTGAGGTTCCGGGATTCCTCCCTTGTCTCCGTGCTTGTTAGTGTGAACCTATCATGGTCATAGGACAGAGTATGAAGTACTATACCATTCAATAGGGTAGGAAGTGGGATCTCAAAGAGGATAGGATTCACCTTTGGATTCCATGACGACGTGGCATGTGTTGGAGACCTTGATGTGGTAACAACTTTAGGTCAGGCTACATCATCTACCCTGCCCCCCTTCAAGAAGAGTCTTCCTCGACTCTACATGCTCATCACAAAGTATACGTGGTCGAGAGATATTCTCGATCTTGCGGTTCACCATATAGTCGCCCTCGGGAAGATTGACTTGACAACACTTCAATGTTCCTTCACCTTCCATGAAGCCTACAAAGCTCACAATAAAAGCGAAGCAACACTCAAAGAGTAGCCAATTCATGAATATTATAGCATGAGTCCTCAAGTAGAAGGAAGTCACCTTAGCTTGTAGAGATATCTCGACGAAGGGTAGCCATAGGTAACTCTCTTCGGTTCTTCTTGTCAACACATGGTCCATAGAGGTTGACGTTTCTGAATTTGTAACTTCACACAACAAAGACCAAGCAAAGTATTTTCGTGCATGATAGAGGAGCATGTCATTTATGGCATGTCCATTCTTGTTCACAGCACTATTAGCACAATACAAGTATAGCAAACGGGATGCATATTCAAGGACAAAGTGCATGGAAATCATTTCAACGTCATCCAAATGTGGGAACTCAAAAACTCCATAAAACATCTTATTGTGGCACTCAAAGCAATTGAATAGAAATTTGATCGACATCTTTGATGCAAGAATAGGCGAATTCGGAAAAAACACGTGAGGAAGCATATCCAAAACAATAGAATTATTGTGCAAACCAACCATTGGAAATAGAAATTATTCAACATGTTGGATGTCACACACAAATCATCAAAAGAAAATTTTATGGGAATATGAGTATCAGAAGAGAAAGCAAAAACAACATGTTTGCAAACAAACCATATGAAAGAGCAAGTGGTTCTTATGTTTGTTGCAACAACTATATGAGATACTTCGAAGAACTCATGAAATACATGCTCTTAATGGCAATCTGGTTGCACACAAAACATCAAAAAGAGAAATTGGTCAACATTTTTGTTGCAACACACAAAGCATCAAAATCCAATAGAAAAGAGACATGATTGTCACAAGGTGAGATAATACCATCAACATGCTTGCAAGCAAACCATAGGAAATAGCAATTTGTCAACATGAACAATGCAAAGCATGCAAAAGGTATCAGAGCTGGGTTTGATCTTGAACTCACTTGTGGGATGCCCTCTAGAGCTCTTTTTGTCAAATCGTGCTCAACCGAGCTTGACATTATCGTGCGGGTACCTACACACATCGGACACAAAAGGAAGAACATGTGTGCATGGTAGAGAAACACATCATCCATCATGATGTATCTCTTCTTATGCACATCACCATTAATGTCAATCAAGTATAACATAGACGCATGGTGAGTATGCAAGTGAGGAACATAATTATCATGGCAATCATCAAAATCTCCAAAAATTGAGAAAGCTATGGGGGCCATCTCATTACAATCCATGTGATAAGTACTGTTGCAAGGAAAACAATTGATAGACAAATTATTCAACTTATTGCAAGCAACAGGGGAAATTGAATGACTATCATGACAAAGAATGTCCAAAGCAATTGGAGGATACACAAAAGATGTATAGCATGGCATGTGTATGGAAAGTGTATCACAATCAAACAATTCCACATGATCAATATTATGCAAAGGCAAAGTATCACATGGGAATATGAATGAAGCATATGTAATGTCACAAGTATCATCCATCGCATGCATATCCTCACAATTTATCATGTCCACTAGTGGGATCATGGCATCATCAACACCTGTATTTTTACCTTGTTCATACCTCTCATATGAAATGGGTGTTGTGGTAGTAGTGGTCTCCTTGTGGACGAATTCGTCTTCTTGGTGTAGCCATGGCGTAGAATCCTCTTCATCCACCATGTACATCTTCTCCATTCAAGGCATCATTGCTTCATCGCTTGGCGCGTCTTCATCCATGGAACCTAGCAAAACATAAGAGAACACACTAGAGGTAGAGGGTAAGTCGTTAGAAATTGAAATGGTCTCACTTGACCTATCAACTACCACTCTCAACGCACTCGGTGTATCACTCATGCCCTCAAGTGGAAGCACACAATCTCACATAAGGTGGAGTCACTCATCTCACTCTTGTTCTCACTCAAGTGGGCTAAGTGGATATCATACTCACATGGGATTGGTACCACATCATCACTCAAGCGTATAGGGATAGGGTTGGTTTCCTCAACTCCATGCGCCTCCTTTGGTGAAGGGAAAATCCCATGCTCACCATTTTTGACCTTGTCGTCTCTAAAGTTGTATGTCATAAGATGGGCATCATCGCTCGCCTCCATGGTCGAAGGAAAAATCCCATGCTCGGCCATCCTGTGGCCATCTTGTAGTAGTGGTGGAGGTAGGCTCATGTTATCCAACTTGGCAAAGTAGAGGTCTTCATGTTCCTCGTGCATGAGGTCTTGGAAGTCAAGTGAAGATATTGAAGCTTGATGGCGTGGACGAAGGCTTGCTCTTGGTGCCATTTTGGTGGTGGCACTAGTAGTCGAAGGTGCCTTGTGGTGGTGTCGACGGAGGTCATTGGCATGCCTTGCCGATGGTTGATGTAGGTGGCACACTTGGTCCTCCACATGACGATCGCGACGATGTCCCTTGTCCTTGGCACTATTCTTTGTAAGTTGTTCTAATGAGCAAAAAGCATCATTAGTCTTGGTGACCATGCTCATGGTTTTTTAGAAGTCATTGTCCATGTTCTTCTTGAAGTTGTGGAGGGCGCTCTCAAACTTGTCCATTTGATGGTGGACCTTGGTTGGTGCGACTTGAGGAGCTTTTCGTTGTCGTTCTTGAAGTCGCCCATGCTTGGGGAGTTATTGTTGTTGTAGTACTCCATATCACCCAAGCATGTGGAACCATTATCGGTGTAGTGCTCCATCATGTCTTCTATACTTGTGGATTGTAGTCATGGTGGCTCATCATGGATTCTTCATAGATATCATCCTCGGTTCTGGAGTCCCTAGACATGATTCACAATACCAAGGGGTGTATACGGAAGTGGTAGTGGGTGTTAGGGATACAACGTCAAACCTTACTTTACCATGGAAAATCGTATCGTGCAAGTGACCACACTTGAGAGCAATATACCAAGCAAAGTGAAGTTCACGCGGAAACTAAAACCATCTAACAACTAAAAAATATACACAGAGAGATTATGGTGGATAGTTATGGAAAGTGGCATGTCAAGAGCCAATCCGAAATCAAGATGTTGTAATGGCAAGTAAAGAACCACAATGATCACAAAGCAAAACAAGTCAATCCACAAGATAGGAAATATGTACAAGAAAAAACACACGGTGGGATAAATGGGACTTGTGCGATGGAGAAAGTGGTCTAAGAACCAAATGATTACCTAGCAAAGACTATAAGCTTGTGTCGCACAAGTGCAAGGAGAGACGCTAGTTCGATTGCACAAAAATTGGTGGGCTACAAGATATGCACAATAAGTACCACCTAAATGATGTTCATCGAGCTTGCGCTTCCTATTCTATGAGGCACTTGTATATATCTTTCTTTCTTTTTTCTTTCTTTTTATTTTTCTATTTTTTTATCTTTTTCTTTCTTTTTCTTTTTCACTTGCCTCTTCCTTGTGCAACAACTATACAAGATAACTATATGAGATAGCGCTCACAACGTTTGCTCGGAATTCTATAAGGTATCAAATGTGCATAGCCCAAGCAATCATAAGAGGAACTAGTCTTAATAGATGTTTGTTGTTCGCAAACATAGTGGAGCTCACAAAGGAATGCAAGTGGGGAAAATTCACAGGATGTTTATACCTTTTGTCGATGATCTTCACCCTTTATTGTTGTATTCCGCCTTGCTCACAGAATTTTGATGGAATATATAGCATGAACAACATGGATGATTATGTAGAGCTCCTTATCCTCTTCTAAGAGAGCTAAAGAACACAAAAGTTATGCTTAAAATAGTGAGAAGCTGAAATCTGGGAATCTGTTGTTTCTGTTCTGTACCGGGCGGTAGTACCGGATTTTTGAGCGGTACTACCGGTTTTCTGAAGGCCCGATAGTACCGTTTAGGTACCGAGGGGTTGCGGTAGTACCGGGTTTTGAGCCCGGTAGTACCGGTTGTTCCAGGAACACCCAGATTTGACGCGTTTTCGCGATTTTGGGGCGATTTGGGCGGAAAATCTTGAAGAAAAACATCAAATCGAAGGGGTAAATGAAGGAATTAGGCTATGGGAACGCAAAGGAAGGTATATCCACAAGTTTAGCAAGTAATCCATGGATCAAAACCTACCAAAATGCACTCAAGTCACAGATCGATCCAAAACACGAATTGGGGCAATTTTTGGTGGAATTTTCGAATTTATGGGGAAAAGACCAAACCAAAGGGAAGTCCATGCAACCAAAAGCTGCTGATACCAGATGATAAAGGGGTTAAACTCTTGGGTGGCCCGATCTTCATAGATCTCATGGTCAAATCGATGGGAAAGTAAGGGGAAAGGGAGAAGGTAGCGGAAGCGAACAGACACCTCGCGAAGAACATGATGAACACTCGCAAAACTCACACGATACAAGGCCGATTTCTCCCGAACGGCGGCCACCGGTCCGATAGAATCCTCGCAAGGAAAGATCGGTCAACGTGCTCCCTCAAATCCACATCAGAGAGGGATGAACACCTTGGGGAGGGTCTTGACAACTTTGAGACGAGACACCGAACTCCAAGGCCTTGTACAATGATGGACGCGTGATGCAAAGTCCAATCGAGGTTGGTGATGATAGTCGGTACCCTTGGTAAAGGGGATGAGGCAAAACTAGAGATTCCACAATGGGGGTTGTCTTTAGTATATCATCTATGCCTATGGGATACATGAGGGGTGGGGCTCTATTTATAGGCCAGCCACTAAACAAGGGGTAGTTTGGGGATAAACTAGGAGAAAGGGTAAGTAAAGGGAATACATGGGCTATGGCCCAACTGGTGCACACAGGCACTATCATGACCGGTAGTACCGGTCCTCGGGTCCGGTACTACCGGGAACAAGCGGTAGCGGCTTCGGACTAAGCGGAAGCTCCGGGTTCAGCTGTTGACGAGCTCCAGGTGCGATGGCACCGGTCTTGATGGACTGTAGTACCGCTCACGAGCGGTAGTACCGCAAGCTGGTATCGGGCGTCCAGAGGCGATGGTGCGGGCTTGATGTAGCAGGGTCGGTAGTATTGCTGGGTAGGGGCGGTAGTACCGGTCAGGTCTGTCTTCTTCCTCCTCCTCTTCCAATCTTCCATCTTGTTGGCCTTGAGGTTTCGGGCTTCCTCCCTTGCCTATGTGCTTGTTAGTGTGAACCTATCATGGTCATAGGACGGAGTATGAAGTAGTATACCATTCAATAGGGTAGGAAGTGGGATCTCAAAGAGGATAGGATTCACCTTTGGAGTCCATAACGATGTGGCATGTGTTGGAGACCTTGATGTGGTAACGACCGTAGGTCGGGCTACATCAGCTATGGGTCCAATGCTCATGTGGATAAGATATGGGTCCCACACTGATCTGGATAAGTGGAGAGAGGTGTCCACTACAGGACCCAACTGAACACGACCCCACTTGTCAGCACGTAATGGCAAGGCTAATGGACAGCGAGTTTTAGACCTTGTGAGAGTTTCGGACAAGGAGATGGGCAAAAGTGAGGAAAAGTTAAAAGGATGGGGAAAAGTGAGTACAACTAATGAACCAACGGCACGAACATAGAAATCCCAAGATTAAAATATCCATAATGTCATTTGCATGAAAATGCTCATATGGTATTTTGGAAATTGTTAATTAGGTTTAGGATTTTACTTATAATTGGAAATATTTCCAAAAATGTTTTTAGGACTTCTCAGGAACAATATTCCTGTCCAACAAGATATCAAAATATATATTTCTAATAATACCCTAATAAATGGTTTAGGGGTTTGAATTAGGATTTTGACAAAAGATTTTGATTCAAGGTTTTTCATGAGATGCCATGATGAATAAAATGCAATTTTTTATCAAGATTTCTAAAATCCTGGGATGTTACAACATCATGCTCACACATGAGAATATCTTGGTCATTAGTATTCATGTCATGACTCACGAGAGCTATTCTTGCCTTTGCTTCATACTCTTCTTCACTCATGGACTCATAATCTCCATTCTCATTGATGAACATGATATTGGTGTTGCTACAGTCAAAGGTTTTGTGTCCTTTTCCTCCACACTTGTAACATTTTAGTAAGGTACTTCAGGTGGCACTTTTGGCAGATGTCGCTGGTTTACCATTTTATGGAAGTCGACTTGGTGTAGTCATTGACTTGAATTGTGGATTTGCATTTCTTGAGGCATTTCCTTTTGCACTTGGAGAAGTAGTGGCTGAAGTGGTCTTGTTGGCAAAGAATGATTTTGTCTTAGCATAGTTGATATCCTCTTGAACTTGACTCTTAGCCTTGGTTTCATTATTCACAAGTTCAACCAAGTTGGTGTAGGCTTGGAACTCTGCAATGCACTTGATTGGATTCAAACCCGACAAGAATCGTGCCATGGTTTGATCGTCCTGTTCTTGTATATAGGCTCTTATCATGTGAAGTTCCATATCCTTGAAGTATTTTTCCACACTCTTTGTCCCTTGTTTGATATTTTGAAGCTTGTTGAAGAGATATCTTGTGTAATGTGTTGGGACAAAGCAGGAGTGCATGTGCTCCTTCATTTCTTGTCGTGTATCAATTGGTCGCATTCTTCTCTCTCGGTGATAATTTTGGATTTGTTCCTAGCAAAGATTTTCATAATCATCAAAGTCGAGGGATTTCATGGCCATCATCTTGTCTTGGATATAGTTGCGCATCCGGAAAGTCTTTTCAACGTTGAGTGCGCATGAGAGGCACTCTTCCAAATCATTGGATCCCTCAAATTTTGGCATTGTGAATTTGAGCTTGCCAAAAGTTTATTCATATTGTTGATGATTGCATCGATGACGGTGTACATTTGGAGGATCACATATTCGGTGGTGGTTGGACTCATTATCAGATCTATCATGTGGATCATAATCCAGTTCTCAATCACCTTGACATGCTTGTGGTTGTTTGTTTTGATTAGCTCATTGCCTAGGTGGTGGGAGCGGAGATTCACATATTTGTTGCAATTATTGTGCTACACGTTGAGGTTGAGGTGCTTGAGCCTCTTGGCACAGTATATGTGCTTGAGTCTCTTGGTGTGGTTGAGGTTCTTGACCCTCATGCCTATGTTATGGAAGAGGTTGCTTGTCATTTATTTGTGGATCATTATGTTCTTCATGATGATGGCGATGCTCATTGTTGGAGATTTGTCCCATGAAGGAACTAGGGTCCAACGATACCTAGGTTCGAGAGGGGGCTGAACACGTGCTCTCAAGGAGTCTCGACGATGCTGGCGACAACGAAGCAAGGATCACAGAAGAGAGGTGACACGGTGTTTTTACCCAGGTTTGGGACCCTCGTGAGGAGGTAAAGCCCCTACTCCTACTTTGTTGTATTCCTCGCTTGGCTTCGCGATGGTACAATGGAGATGAGGTCTCTAGGATTTAGATCGCTAAGGATCGATCCCTTCTAAGGTAGGAGTAGGAGCCTTTATATAGGGCGGCGTCGGGCCTCTGCCCTAGCCTTTGGGCGGTAAGGGCGTCCACAGTGCCGTCCATGGAGGACTTTGTCTAGGACGCTTCTTTACATGGATTGAGTCTACACCATCTTGAGAGCACCTTTACAGCTTCTGCTCCGGTCATCTCTGGCGCCCGAGTGTACCTATTTTTGTCCTGGTGCGCTAAAGTGGGGAGAGGGGCCGTCCTCCCAGTATGGCCCCTCCTATTACGTCCTTGACTTGATCTGCCTTGGGGACGACCAGAGAAGGGGTGGTATCCCACCCGGCGTTGTCCTTGTCATACTCTCCCGAAGGACTGCTGGCGGCCCTCCAGAGGGACCCTTGATCCATGCCCTCTAGGGGTACGCCCTTGGATGGAGTCCCTCGTGAGGGTGGCCTCCTGCCTCCCCTCACGAGGCTTTCCTGACCGCTGGATGCAGGCCAGTTGTGGACGGATCGTGGTACCCCCTGAGCCAGGTATATGAAAATAGCCCCCGGATGTTGGACCGGCGCGTCTTGAGTTCAATGACGAAGGGTTCAACGGCCATATTGATGACTGACGTTGTGTGGGACATGTGTCGCCTCTGGTCCCAAGGCGCTACTCCCTTGCTGGCTGGAGCTGAGCAATAAAGTTTTGCTTCTTTTTGCAGGGCGAGATCCGTTCCTCCTTTTTACTTGCCTCAGCTGCTAACGCTCGCTTCGCGCATCTGCTCCTGCCCACCATGTACGATGTCTCGCTAAGGATCCTTGATCTTCATGAAGGGGAAGCAGTCCTCTACCGGCCCCTCCCAGGCAGAGGATGAGGGAGAGGAGTTGGGGGAGGTGTTGATGCCCTCCACCATCAAAACCAATGCCGGTCTTGACCAGTTCTGCTCGCAGCTTGCTTCGGACTGGAATGAGTGGGGTGTGACCCGTGCATGGCCGGGATCGGTGGATCCAGCCAGCCTGCCAGGGTCGGCGCGCCTGTTCTGCTACCACACCGTCATAGCGGGGATGGTCCCGCTGTTATCCCCCTTCTTCATGGCGGTGCTAGAGCACTACCAGATCTGCGCCCACCACCTGCAGCCCAACTCCGTCACCACCCTCGCCATCTTTGCATGCTGTTGGGAGATGTTCGTGGGGGTAAAGCCTTCGGTGGCGCTAATGCGGCACATGTATGCCCTCCGCCTCACCTCCACCACTCGTGCGGTCAACTGTGTATCCTTCGTGAAGGAAGGAGCATTCGTCCTCCCGATGAGATGGTCGAAGCGCGTGGAGGATTTCTAGAAGCGCTGGCTCCTGATGGACGGATAGAACGAGAGACCTCATCTATTGCCCCCAAAAATCCTGGCCGAGAAATGCAGCAGTCGCTGGTCCATCGTGAGCCTCGAGGGGGATCAGTTTGGTGCTTTGATCTCGCGCATCGAGGAGCTCAATGATGCCGGCCTGACGGGCCCTCTGGTGGCCATGGAGTACCTGCGCCTCTGGATTGCTCTGCTACGGAAACACGGAAAGGATCTGTGGGCGCCGGATCACCTAACCCTGGGAGCCGGCATCAACGACGACACCATGGTAGCGGATTTCCTCCACGTGCTGCTACACACCTCCGCCACCGCCGATCTCCCCGAGGGGTTCGGCCTCTCTACCTCGATCCTTGCAAGGCAGAGATCCTTGCCTTGCTCCCCAAGTTCAATGAGTGGGGGATCCTTCCTCTGGATCACCTAGGACCACGCTCGAATCCCCTGGGCGCGGAGCCTGCCGCATCGGGGGCTACACACTCCTGCATCTCGTCTAGCGAGATGAACCATCCCGAGGTGTCACAAGGGAAACACGCTCGGGAGGAGGGCTCGCCTCCGGAGGCCACGACACGTAGGGAGTCTCACGGTGTTAAGCCCTTCGTCCCTCCAGGCGCGCGTCGGAGTGACTGGGGCATGAAGGTCAGGTCGGGAGGCGCTACCAGGTAAGTTGTTTTCCCATGCGCATTGCTCCTCCATACCTCTGGCACTAGTTCACTAGTTGCTGCCTGACAGCGAGGAGCGCCCGAAGAAACAGTGGCGAGTGAAGCAGACGTCGGTCTGAAAGGCTCAGCCGGTGATACGCCCCCTAATCCCACCTGAAGGGACTTCGGCTTCCACCGTCGTAACTGTGGAGGGGGCTAAAGGCTCTCTGATGCCAACCATCGCGCGGCCCTTCCTCTGGCGGTACCAGACAACATAGAGGCCGCGACAGGAGGAGTGGCGCTCCAGGAGCGTCCTCAAGAGGCTTCTCATTTTGCCGGGGGCATGACCGAGGTGACCGTGACGATGAGCCCGCTCGCAACCCCTAGGGACATGGAGAGCACCATAGTTGTCCCCTAGGGAGGTGACGCTAGACCCTGCCTGGAAGGTCCCGGGGTGGCCGAGGCCTCCGACCCTGCAGGCCATGGGCCTCCCGGTGCGGCTCCCTTGTGACACCCTCGGGATCAGGGCTAAACAAATCCCAGACCTCTGTTTGACATAAGCTTAACCTTGAGATCGAGGATATCTAGTGACGATTCAATAACACAGCAGTGACCCTACGACACAAAAATTATTACAGCAAGCTCATAGCTGAGCAGAGAACCAAATTATTACAAGTAGAGGTCACTGACCCCAAACATCAAACAACGGAAGGCGAATTATGCTATTAAATATAGAAAACATAACAAATGGCCTAAGAGGCCTGAAGCATAACGATGACGTCCCAGCCCATAGATTCCAGGCTGCCGGCCGGAAACCCCAAGCTACTTGTCGATGTCGATGTAGTACGGAACTCATCTTCAGGGGAACACTTACTCTACCAAAAGTATCAACAAAGCAAGGGGTGAGTACAGGGTGTACTCCCAAGACTTATGGCTGGTGGAGTTGTTTTGCATAAAGCCATGTTTGTTTATAAAGTAAGAGGGAGAAGAAGCTCGTCTAATTTGAGTATTTTAAAAGGGGATAAGAGAGCGGCATCTCCAAAGTATTGATCATCATCTTTTTATATCCACCAATCATCATCATCTGAACCCTATCTAGGATCACCCCCTCGTACCCATGAGGAAGCATCCTTAAGGACACTTTGATCTGCCAAGTTTTACGATTAGGTTATAGTTCTCTATGATCTTAGAATCTGGTCACCAAGCGTTCATAACCGTGAACACGGCTTTTCGTAAAGATTTAACCCTGCAGGAGTGTACAACTTTACCCACACGTACCAACCGACTCTTAATGCCAAGCTATTAGCCCTCTTCCTTGGAAGGCTGGCAGAGTGTGGTTGGCCACGACCTTTACCTTGCTTTCGCCGAGACCATGAGTCACGCAATAAGGATGGTTCCACCATAATGGGTCAAGTCCCAAAGCAGGTCCTTAAATATGTGAGGCGAGGTTGGTTTACCAGGGGCGCTATCAACCCCAAGCAACCGCGGCCACGCTTCCCTACTTGTTATGAATGCACCTTCACCCGACAAATCTTTCAAAAGGTTTTCTATGCATATGTAGAATGGAACGCCCGAACTATGTGACTCATGGAATGTACTAGGCAAGTTAATCAAGCAAGGGGTTCCCAAGCCCCGTGTGGCTGTACGCTCATCTCAGTTCCAAAGGCAAGAAATCAGGTCCTAATGGTGGCGAGCATGGGACTAGAAAAACCACATCCCACTGTGGCCTCCCATACAAGCCTTAGCATGTTTAACTCATATCACCTCTGATATCATCTCATCACGTTCTCCTGTCATACTAGATTCTCTGCATCTGTCACGTTCTCCTGTAGGATGGGGGTCGTTTGGTACTGGGGTTGTGTCTAGCCTCAGTCACTGACGACTGGGCCCAGGGCTAGGTCAACTAGCCACGCTGGCCAGGCGGGGTCAATGCCCACGTGACTGCCACACTGGCCAGGCGGGGCCAATGCCCACATGACTGCCACGTAGACACCACGTCGACGCCACATGGGATCGCTGGAGACACTTCGGCCAGCGGTGGTTGGCGGCGCTAGAGGACGAGCGAGCTAGCGCGGAGGGTTGCGTTCGAATGAGCGAGATGCAGCGAACCAGAAAGTGGCGGTGTTGTTAGGGAAGGGTCACCCGAGACGGCGGCATGGCGAGGAGCGGCGATGGTGGGGGCAGGTAGTCATGGCGACAGCGATACAAAGAGGGAGAGAGGAAGTGGAGAGGTTCTTTTGAACCGTGAGCTCACCGAGATCGTAGAGAAGTGGTCGAGGATGCGAGGAGAGGTAGAACGGCATCGGCAGCATCGACGAAGGCGGCGGCCGGAGCTCGGGAAGGAGGAGTTGATTAGGGCGACTGGGACCTTCCCGGCTTGATTCTTTTGACGAGAAGAGGCAGGGGAGCACGGTTGTGCTTCCAGTCATCAAAGGGTGGCGTGGGGCGGCTCGGAACGGCGGGGATTCAATGGCGAGGCTCAGCTACGGTTCAGCCTGGAAGGGGAATGAGGGAGAGGGATACACTGGGGCGGAGTGTGAGGTTGAGGAGAAGACCAACACGGCGCGGGATGATCTTATCTCCTCTCCAGGAGGTGGCGGACATCACGGTGCAGGGCGTGCATCGCGGCGGCGACGGACAGTGTCGGAGACGACATGGAGCTGCTTGCCGGAGGAGGAAGACGACAGGGGTGACGCTGAAGCGGTACTGGGACGCGTGGGCCGTGCTAGGCCGCAGAGCTACGCGCGCGTGCGGCGGGTAGAGAGGGAGAAGGAATGGGCCGGCCTGGCTGGCTGCTGCTACCTATTTTTTTTAGAAATCTTTCCTATTTAGTTTTCTTATTTCTTTATTTTGCAAACCCATTTCAAAACTGTTTTTTGATCATTTCAAAAATACCAGAACAATTTTAAATATTGAAATACTGTAGGGACCCCTTATAAACAATTTGGGCTCCACAATTTTGGTACTTTTCAAAATATTAAAAACCATTTGAATGTATTTCAGAGAGAGGGGAAAACTAGGGTTTTAGGGTTTGCATTTTATTTCCTTTGCATGCATTTTAGATATGATGCTCATGAATGCACAATCAAAACCCTGATTAGACAGTAGCTAAAACTGGGGTGTTACAGATCTATCCCCCTTACGAGAATCTCGACCCGAGTTTCCAAAGGTAGGAAGAGAGACAGAGAGAGAGAAACAAGGTCACTCTAAAGATAAGAGATAAACACACTAAACAACACATAGAGTATCTCATGGTCAACTCATGAATGGATTTGTTTAAAAACAACTCTGAGATGATGAACATGAAACACGTCAAGGTAACAGAAGAACAAGAGGAGATGGTTTCAAGTTGTTAGATATATGGTCTTCATAAGGATTGAGACCATGGAACTTACGAGAGGTTTTGAAGCTTCTGAAGAAGAAAGCTTCCAATGGAAAGAACATGACCATAGACTTCGACAGAGAACCCCTACTAAACGGCTTAAGTAGGGATTTTTAGGTTGCAGAGATGTGGATCAACAAAATCAAGTAGTTGAACTACTTTTGACACAGAAAGGGTCACTCTTTTATTCAACAGAAGGCTTAAGACAGAAAAATGTTTTGGTGGAGAGGACTCATAAAAGTCACAAGGAGCATGCATCGAGAGAAACTACAGATTATCAAAATCATAGTCACTCATAAAACATGGTTGAGAAAACGAAGGAAACTCTTTATTCATCCAGGTTTATCAAAATCTTTGCCAAAGATCATGATATCACTTCACACCACTAAGATGAATAATTAAGAAGATTCTCGATGACACGAGAAAAAGAAACTTCATTCTCAGACTTCAGTTACTTGGCACAACCATACACTTGCCAACATAAAAGGGTCTAGAGGATTGACCGAGAGACATTTAGCAACTCTACTTT
The DNA here is from genome assembly GCA_916181665.1 of Avena sativa. Classification (NCBI taxonomy): domain Eukaryota; kingdom Viridiplantae; phylum Streptophyta; class Magnoliopsida; order Poales; family Poaceae; genus Avena; species Avena sativa. Next base: position 162,136,205 of record OV702298.1, on the reverse strand, counting down.
AAATGTTCTCCTTGATGTTCGAGAAAACAAACATTAGGTGAAGGTCGGACTTCGGATACAAAGGAAACCATAAGAACAACTCCTATATTAAATTATAGAAGAAACCTCATGAAGATTGGTTGTTATTGCTGAATCAAGAGAATATGATGGAAGGTCTTTCCAGCTAATTGTGTCAACCATTACATCAATCTTGCCAGATTACAGAGAGACCTATGTCAAAACCTTGAGAAACACCAACCATCGTTGTTGCTTGAGATTCAGCTTTAGTTAGGTGAAATGATACTTCGGACTCAGCATGTCCGAATAGAAAGGGTGCAACATTTACACAAAGGTAAAGTCACTAGGTTCTCAAGACACGGACTACAGTGTGAAGATCCAAAAGATGGGCTAGATAGCTAGACCCATGTATTAACATATTGTCGAAAGACAACTGCATACATATAGAGTGCTAACAATAAACACACACATGTATCCTTAAGGAAAGAAACATAACTCTGCTCGAATCCACGGCGACATCTTTCAACATTTGCACGTGAATCGGAGAAGGTTACTTCTATCATCCTAAACACACACTTCCAGATGACTCAAAGACGGTTCTCAGAAATTTCCAACATTAATGCCCAATGTTCCATATGAATTCAATCTAACATGGAGAAGATAAGGATTTCATTGATGGGATCAACAACAAACTTATCGAGACAATCCAAGAAGATGGACTCATATGTTGCATGAACAAGACAAAAATACTGGTTAGACCAAAGACATGAAGATGTACTCAGGTGGAACATCACGAGTAGCAACATCATCAAGAGAGTCCTTGGAACGAAGTTTGATTTGACAATAACCCAAATCAAATCAAAGGTGGGGAAAGATAACATATCCACGAAGGAAACATTCTCATTCTTCGACACGAACAAAACTAGACATCCCTTTAATGTGGAACTGAGTCGGATAGAACTTTTGTCTTACAACTCTCCAAGTTGTTGTTTAAGCTCAACCAACTAGTTCAGGGGTATCCAGTACGGATTCTTGGAGAAGGAAGCATTTCAGAGAACTTGCTTGCTCAAGAAGTTGACAACACGGTCATGTGGAAACATGGCGATACTTCTAGAAAGACGTCTAGAATATCACGAACCACCGATATGTCACTTAGTTCGAGAGGAAACTTGCTTTGTAAGTCAAGAAGACATTGTCTTGGAGCTTCGGTACAAGCCTAACTCTTTGACTAAAGAGAGTGCACTAGAATGTCGGACTAGATAGCACCATCATTCTTTGCTTAGTAATAGGGTTAACCAATCACGCTAAGAATGACTCAAATGTCCTTAGAGTTCAAAACAATAATAATTGCTAAGAATCTCAGATGGCCACATTATTACGAACACGCATCACTCACGAGCGCGAAATCTCGAGGAAGAGTGGGTAAATATGTGTAAAATCATCACTTCATTAAGGGGTCATTTAACTCAGCACGACCTCTTAATATAAAAGAGTGTGATACTTTAAGATAGAACAGATGGAAGATAATCAATGCTTCTTGATCTGCAAATTTACAACACTGTGGCCTAGTCCTAGATATGACGAGGTACTGGAGTTTGTTTCTCCTAGACATTCTGAAATGGTTTGTCATGATGGACCACAAGATTATATTGCTTCGGAAGACACCAATGCACATTTACTACTTGGCTACCAACCGGTAGACAAAGGTCGAAAAACAACAAGGGGAAAAGAACATGCTCAGGATGGAATCCCGAGATGTGGATGCATAAGTCAACAATCTTCCGAGAACCAATGCATAGAAGAGGTAAGGTGTGGAAGAGTCACGAATATAGATGCGAGACTCTCGAGGAGTACTCTTGTCGTGATCTATTTGATTCCTTAAAGAACATCTGCCATAGCATGTGGTAGGGGAAGTCCTTCATTGTCACAATTCAATCGCGACAAAGAACACAATCTTGAAGTACAGAATTGTAGTACCATCCATCCTGAGGTAATGTGTGAACATTAGCAACAGGGGTCAAAGGTCAGCTTCATGTACAAGATTCACAACACTAGAATCCAGCACAATCAGGGATCTTCGGTTCAAGTCCAAGGGTTAAATCCAAAAGAAAGGAGTAACTACTACTTGAGTGACATGGCGTACAGTGCAAGTTAGTAACCATGAGGTAGCTTACAAGAGAATAAACGACTTCTGAAGTACCCAACAAACGAAAAGGAGGCACACGATGTGAAAGGGAACCTCGAAGCCTAGAACAGAACACTAAATATCCAACAATATAATATTGTGGGTCCAAAAGATAGAGAGATCATGATATAAAGGAATCTCTCTGATGAATAGGAGCAAAGGGAACAAGGGATACACAACACACACAACTCTAGAGAACTCAACACTAGGTCAATTGGCTTAGAAATGGCATGCTAGAAGGCACCTAAGCATTGAAAGACTAGAAGAGATATCAAATCTTTTTAAAGTCAACACCAGATAAGATAACCCAGAGTTAGAGCGAAACTGCAAAAGGACTAAAACAAGTATACTTGAGTTTTCGCAAATACTTTTCAGCTTTTAAAATAGTTTTCGCAAACACAAGACTCAACATCGACCTAAATCAAGGTTTTCCTACGGTCGGTACTGCTCTGATACCAAAACCTGTGACACCCTCGGGATCAGGGCTAAAAAAACCAGACCTCTGTCTGACATAAGCTTAACCTTGAGATCGAGGATATCTAGTGAAGATTCGATAACACAACAGTGACCCTACGACACAAAAATTATTACAGCAAGCTCATAGCTGAGCAGAGAACCAAATTATTACAAGTAGAGGTCACTGACCACAAACATCAAACAACGGAAGGCGAATTATGCTATTAAGTATAGAAAACATAACAAATGGCCTAAGAGGCCTGAAGCATAATGATGACGTCCCAGCCCATAGATTCCAGGCTGCCGGCCGGGAACCCCAAGCTACTTGTAGATGTCGATGTAGTACGGAACTCATCTTCAGGGGAACACTTACTCTACCAAAAGTATCAACAAAGCAAGGGGTGAGTACAGGGTGTACTCCCAAGACTTATGGCTGGTGGATTTGTTTTGCATAAAGCCATGTTTGTTTATAAAGTAAGAGGGAGAAGAAGCTCGTCTAATTTGAGTATTTTAAAAGGGGATAAGAGAGCGACATCTCCAAAGTATTGATCATCATCTTTTTATATCCACCAATCATCATCATCTGAACACTATCTAGGATCACCCCCTCGTACCCATGAGGAAGCATCCTTAAGCAAACGTTGATCTGCCAAGTTCTACGATTAGGTTATAGTTATCTATGATCTTAGAATCTGGTCACCGGGCGTTCATAACGGTGAACATGGCTTTTCGAAAAGATTTAACCCTGCAAGGGTGTACAACTTTATCCACACATACCAACCGACTCTTAATGCCAAGCTATTAGCCCTCTTCCTTGGAAGGCTGGCAGAGTGTGGTTGGCCACAACCTTTACCTTTCTTTCGCTGAGACCATGAGTCACGCAATAAGGATGGTTCCACCGTAACGGGTCAAGTCCCGAAGCCGGTCCTTAAAGATGTGAGGAGAGGTTGGTTTAACAGGGGCACTATCAACCCCAAGCAACCGCAGCCACGCTTCCCTACCTGTTATGAATGCACCTTCACCTGGCAAATCTGTCAAAAGGTTTTCTATGCATATGTCGAATGGAACGCCCAAACTATGTGACTCATGGAATGTACTAGGCAAGTTAATCAGGCTAGGGGTTCCCAAGCCCCGTGTGGTTGTACGCTCATCTCGGTTCCAAAGGCAAGAACTCAGGTCGTAATGGTGGCGAGCATGGGACTAGAAAAACCACATCCCACTGTGGCCTCCCATACAAGCCTTAGCATGTGGAACTCATATCACCTCTGATATCATCTCATCATGTTCTCCTATCATACTAGATTCTCTGCATCTGATTCATCATCTGGATGAACCAGCACTGATAGCTATGCATGGCTAAGCAGGACACAGATATTAGCTCTAGCAGTGCACACAAGCCAAACCTAGTTATGCTAGAAGTAGTGGATCAGGTAATATAATATCAAAGGGAGTATGCATCAGATAGGATACTCTATCTATCGATAAAAGACCATAGTAGAATCGTATGCATCATGGCAAGAATTGAAATGCTTTCGAAATCATAGGATTATATCATGGTGGGGCTATGCTTGCCTTTGCCAGTTGATAACAGATAAAAAGATCTTCGGGAGCCTTGTATTTGACTTGATTATAGTTGGTCAAGTATTGTTCGTCGATCTTCGAACTTCGATGGTGTTAATCTCGGTCTTCGATCTCGATCTCGATATCGTATGCTACCAGGAAGAACCAAACACCGGAAAGAGAGGGAAACAATCAACAATGGCATCGATGCAATGCTCAAGAAAGGATGATGATATGACAAGTTAAATCGTCTTGAAAACTAACCCTAAGACATTCTCGACAATTTAAACGGGGTTCCGAGGGGTACAAACCCTAATTCGGGGAAACTCCGGAATCACCTATGAGGGGTTACTATGTTCTTCTAATTAAACTTGCTATGAAAGTTGTTGAACAATGCATTATTGTAGCTTAGTTAGATAGGTTTCATTTTTTGGAACATTTTGATATGTTATACATATTTTCTGACTTATAATTAATTAGTTGTTGAATTTAGAAGTTTTATTCATTTTATGAAAATATTAAACCAACTTAAATTGATTTACTGTGTCATGCTGACGTCAGCGTAGGTTGGGGGTCATTTGGTACTGGGTTGTGTCTAGCCTCAGTCACTGACGGCTGGGCCCACGGCTAGGTCAACTAGCCACGCTGGCCAGGCGGGGTCAATGCCCACGTGATTGCCACGCAGGCGCCACGTCAACGCCACATGGACTCGCCGGAGACACTTCGGCCAGCGGTGGTTGGCGGATCTAGAGGACGAACGAGCTAGCGTGGAGGGGTGCATTCGAACGAGCGAGATGCAGCAGACCAGAAAGTGGCGGCGCAGCTAGGAAAGGGTCACCGGAGATGGCGGCACTGCAAGGAGCAGCGACAGTGGCGGCAGGTAGTCACAGCGACAGCGATACAAAGAGGGAGAGAGGCAGTGGAGAGGTTCTTTTGAACCGTGAGCTCACCGGGATCGCAGAGAAGGGGTCGAGGATGCGAGGACAGGTAGAACAGCGTCGACATCGTCGACAAAGGCGGCGGGTGGAGCTCGGGACGTAGGAGTTGATTCGGGCGACTGGGACCTTCCCGGCTTGATTCTTTTGACGAGAAGAGGCAGGGGAGCACGGTGGTGCTTACAGTCATCACAGGGTGGTGTGGGGCGGCTCGGAACGGCGGGGATTCAACGGCGAGGCTCAGCTAGGGTTCAGAAACACGGAGAGGGAGACACTGGGGGAGATAGTGAGGTTGAGGAGAATAGAAACACGGCGTGGGACAATCTTATCTCCTCTCCAGGCGGTGGCGGGCATCGCGGCACAGGGCGCGCATCGCAGCGGCGGCGGACGGTGTTGGAGACGACACGGAGCTGCTTGCCGGAGGATGAAGACGACAGGGGCAACGCCGAAGCGGTACTGGGACACGCGGGCCGTGCTGGGCCGCAGAGCTACGCGCGCGAGCAGCGGGGAGAGAGGGAGAAGGAATGGGCCGGACTAGCTTGCTTTTTTCCATATAATCCCCCAAAAAGAGGGATCGGGTTCCATTATCAACAGATAACGGAACAACAACCACACAGATCCATATCACACAGAGTACTGATCCACCTAGGGGATCAAAGCGACTTAGTCTCCATATTACAAACCAAAGCAAACTTAACTGTAAGGAAGAAATAAAGGAAGAGGCTGGAGACGCAAGAACACCGCCCTCAGGCTAGTGGAAACAGTTCAAACATGAAGATAAAACTACCATCCCAGACCAAAAAGGAGACTCGAAGATTCAAACTCCTTTTTCGCATCGATCGACATCAAATCCTCCTTATTTTCTCCCGTCCCCTCTCAAGCTCAGGGGCTTCATGGGCATGATCTTCAGGGATCGCCGGCAGTCCCAGAAAAGGAACGGGAGCCACATCCATAGCCGCAGCGTCAGCCAGCACATTATGTTGTAGGATATCAGCTCCAGCATGCAACACCTCTCGGTCCTCCTCCCCATGTAGCCCTGCCCAATAACGCATGAAAACACATGCATATATAACCAAATCAACAGGTGAATTAATAAGCTTTTTTTCAAAACAAGCCCTATTTCTGAGCTTCTAGATAGCCCAACAAATCGATGCCACCACCGTAATTTGCACATTCAAGTTGACTCCCAAAAACTGAGGAGCCCACCAAAAGTACTGAGAAAAGGACCCAGGCCTATTCACAACACCAATAGTTTTAGCAACCACCCCCCATACATATCTAGCCGCCACACAGGTGAAAAACAAATGCCCAATATTTTCATCATCACGACAAAATCTACAAGTAAAATCCCCTTCCCATCCTCTCTTCCTCATGTTATCTTTAGTGAGAATAGCATAGTGCCAAATCAACCACAACCAAATTTTAATCTTCAGGGGAACTTTTGCTTTCCATAGATGCTTGAAACTCCTATCAACCCCCACATTTGAAAGATGAGAGTACATCGACTTGACAGAAAACCTGCCAGATTTATTCCACATCCATACTGCCCTGTCATTTTCCTGATTCAAACTCACCCCATTCAACAGATTTGGTAACTGCTCATATGATTCAACCCATCAACATCCAACCACCTTCTAAAAGAACATTTCCACCCTTTTCTTGCCATATCAGCCACAGTAATCATTTGGTTCTGGCAAATATCAAATAGATCAGGAAACTTATTCTTAAAAGGCATATCTAAGCACCAAGCATCATGCCAAAAATCAGTCAACTCCCCATCACCAAATCTCATTTTTCTACCAGCCAGATAGAGGGCCCTAATCTTAATCAAATCATTCCAGTAGGGAGAATCACTCTACTTGTGTTTCACAGCACTGATTCCCCCTTTTTTCATATACTTCTTTCTCACAAAAACTTGCCAAGGACCCTCCTCAGCTTCAAGGCGCCACCACCACTTGCAAAGCAAGCAAATATTAAACAGTCTAATATTCTTGATCCCCAATCCTCCTTTTTTCCTCGGTCTACACACAAATTTGCACTTAACCAAATGATATTTTCTTTTTCCCACCTTACCATACCAAAAGAAGGCTCTGGTCTGCTTTTTAATTTCCTCCACATTTGTTTTGTGCAAAAGAAACATAGTCATGGGATAAATATCGACACTAGAAACACAAGCAGTGATTTTAACATGCCTCCCCCCAGAGATAGCGCACCACCCATCCAACCATCCAACTTTTTCATCAACCTATCCCCAATAAAGCCCATCTCAGCCACTGTGCATCTTCTGCTACAAACCGGCAGCCCCAAGTACTTAATCGCCCAACTACCTTTCTGACAATTGAACATCTCAGCATAATTGGATAACGTATCCTCATCATCTAACACCATCATCACCTTACTCTTCTCAAAGTTAATCTTAAGGCTAGACATGGATTCAAACAAATATAACAGCAGCTTCAAATTTCTAGCCCCCTCAAAATCATCCTTAATAAAAAGGATAGTATCATCAGCATATTGCAAAATAGCAATCCCTTTATCAAACAGATTATCAACCAAACCTGTAAACAACCCACTAGCTTGTGCATTAAGAACCATCTTAGCCAAACATTCTCCTGCCAAATTGAACAAAAATGGAGAAAAAGGATCCCCTTGCCTGACCCCTTTAAAACTACCAAAATATGGACCAACTTCCCCATTCACCTTAACACTAAGAGTACCCTGAGTCACTGCACTCTTTAACCAAATCATCCAATCTTCACTAAAACCTTTCTGCTTACAACAATAAAACAGGAAATCCCAATTGACCTTGTCATAGGCTTTTTCAAAGTCAATCTTTAAAACCACACCCTGCTGCTTCTGACTTTTTGATTCCTTCAGGATCTCATGTAACAAGGTCACCCCATCTGCAATAAACCTCCCTTTGATAAAAGCAGTCTGACATGTGTCAATCAGTTTTCCCATCACAGGTTCAGTTCTAACTGTCAGAGTCTTAGTAAAAAATTTAAACAACACTTGAAGCAGACAAATGGGCCTATATTTCTGGATTCTATCAGCATCATCACCTTTGGGCAGAAGAGTAATCACCCCATAGTTAATACTCCTAAAATCAATTTTATGAGCATAAAAATCATCAAACACAGCCATAACATCTTTTCTTATGATCACCCAGCAATGTTGATAGAATTCAATAGGAATCCCATCAGGGCCAGCAGCTTTATTTTTCTCCATCTAATCAATAATCTCCTTCACCTCTTTCTCAGTAAAAGGCACACCCATCTTATCCCTATCCTCATCATTAAGTTTCTCCCAAGCCTGCCAATTATCATCAACATGTCTTATAGAGGAACCTCCAGCAGGACCAAACAAAGTTTTATAGTAATTGGTGGCATGCTGCAAGAGATCATGAGTCCCATGAATCTCATTCTCCCCATATTTCATAGAAAAAATCATTTTCTTTCTCCTCACCCCATTAGCAATCCTATGAAAATACTCAGTATTATTATCACCTTTCAACAACCAATTATCTCTCGATATTTGCTTCCAGAATCTCTCCTCATTCTCATACACCTCCAGCAATTCTTTCTGAATTGATGCCTTCTGTTTCAACTGTTTTGCATTAAGCAAAATCATTTCTTCTATTTTTTTCTAGTTACTGAAGCTCCTACACCAATTCTTTCTTCTTTTTTTATCCACACCCCTAATATGTGCACCCCACCCTTTCAAATCAGTCTTGACATTCTTAAGTTTTTTCTGCAAACTATCAAGACTGTTTTTACCTTTGATGGGCTTTTTCCAAACTTTCTCCACTCTGATCAAAAATTCATCACTCTGTAACCAGCTTTTCTCAAACCTGAATTCCCTGCCACCCCCTTCCTGCCCTTCCATAGTATCCAGAATCAAAGGACTGTGATTAGAAACTTCTCTAGACAACTTGTGCACTGTAGTAAGAGGAAACAACTTCTCCCATTCCTTGCAAACTAGAATCGTATCAAGTTTCTCCAAGGTAGGATTTAGCTGATTGTTGGACCAAGTAAACTGCCCCCAGACATTTGAATTTCTCTTAAACCATATGCATTAATAATCGAATTAAACATGTGCCCCCACTTATTTAGAGAATGACCCTTGTTTTTCTCAGAAACACACCTGATCACATTAAAATCACCACCCACCAGCAAAGGAATGGACTGATCCTGGCAAACATCAACTAATTCTAACAAAAAATCCTCCTTATTCTCCTCTTGAGCAGCCCCATACACCACAACCAAGTGCCACTGAATCTGTTTCAAAATATCAAACACCTTCATCTTAACATGGAACCTGCCCACAGACACATCCAACTGAGTCAATTTTGAGGAACGTGGGCCCCCCAAAATGCCCCTAGATCTCCCCACAGAAGGCAGCCAACTCCAGGAGAATTGATTCATAGGATCAATTCTCCTAAAAAATTCAGCAGAATAATCCTTCTTAATAGTTTCTTGCAAACCAATGAAGTCCACTCTTTCCTGTCTCAACAAATCATTCAGATAATCACTCACACCCTTCTTCCCCACACCTCTGATATTCAAGATAACACCTATCATCATACAGATTTTCTCTCCCTTGTTGCAGTCACAACACCACTCATAGGGTGATAGTTGTGTACCTTCACAGCAGCTGCTTTTAACTTTTTATCCTTCACACCAGAACCAGACCTCATCTTCTTCTTATTCTTTCTAGAAACCACAGGAGTGAATTCCTCTTCATCATTACTATCACCCTTCCAATCAAGAAACAAAACCTTCTCATTCATATCAACATTAGCCACAGTCTCAACTTGTTTCCTATCATGCAAACTATGCCTAGCAATTTCTCGTTCTTTCAAAGAATTGATATGATCTAAAGATATAGAAGAAGCATCCACCCCCATCTCCAAAGCTCTATGCATAATGACATCATCATCTAGGGCAGCAAAGGAATTATACAAAGTTAAATTTGTACCTGATAGATCTCTAGAAGAATGCTGAGCCAAATGCCTTTCTTCCATGTTCCCAGCCCCACCTTGAGTAGCCACCCTTGAGCTCATCCTTACAGCTTGTTCCTCCACATCAACTACATTCTCAGACTGCGATCCCACACTTTCCTGAGTAGAAAGAACATCAGGTTGAGACAAGCCAGCAGCCACCACCTCCTGATCTTGATTTTCGATCTCCATATATTGAGACCCCCTCATCACAGAACCTCCATCATCACCCTTCTTTCCACTATCAGAAGAAGAGCCAAAAGATTCATCAGTAGATACCTCACCATCCCTTCTCTGACTAGCCCCATCCTGTTCTTCTTCATCTTCCAGCAAATGGCCATACTGTTTCTTGAGCTCATAGTATTTATCACTACCTTTGTCCTTCAACAACTCTCTGATAAAATCATCAAATCTCTGTGGACCAGTAGTAGCAGCTGGAATGATTTCTTTAACCAAAGGAAAAGCCAAATTCTGGATGACTTCCATGTGAACATCACCCAACCCACCACTATCTACCACAGCCCCATGAACACCATCTTGTGGCCCCACACCAGCTGATTTGTTTTGAACGGCCCCACTACCAGAATTGCCACCCTCCACGTTCTCTCTGATAACAATTCCCCTTGAAAGACCACCACTTCCAGAACTAGCCCATATGTTAGCCATCTTGGTTCCAAAGGAAACGCCACCAGAATCTTCCTGCTCCACCAGGACCCCTTTTCCTTTTTCCATCCCAGCTCCACCAACAGCATCACCACCATGCTGGCGACCACCAGCTACCCCACCAACACCTGCACCAGGCCCAGTCCCTTGCCCAATATCACCATCAGGTCTCCTATGACCAGTTTCCTCCTCATTCCTTTTATCCATTACATTTGCACCATCCTGTTCATCAACACCCACAGATACAGGTAAGGTGGGCACTACATCAGGAGCAAAAATCTCCCTAGTGTACTTGAATTCATAGATCCCCCCTGCATCTCCCCCTTCTGGTATTAGGAACCAGAGACACATCCAAACAAGCAATTTTCACCCTTACATAAGCCAGATTCCTCAAACTATTCCTGTCCAGGGCCAAAGGTTTGCCCACCAGAGAAGCAACATAAAAGACAGTTGATTTCTCCCTATACTTCATAGGGATACCAACAATCCTAAACCAGGCCTCCTCCAACCATTCAACAGGTTCCAGGTCCCCATTCCACTTAGATAACTGTATAACAGCATCTGGAATTGTCTTCATAAACACTTTTCCAAAATGAAAATCATCAATAGATCTAGCTGAAGGAAATCTCATCAAGAATTCCACATCATTAATGGGTCTAGCATTAAATCTCCACCCAGACCCCAAAGCATCAACCCACACCTGAAATTCTTTCTCTAGATCTTTACCAGTGACATCACCTCTGACCACACTTATGTGAGCATAATGTAACTGCTCCATGGACTGAACAGTAGATTCCACAACAGGAATAGAGTGAAAGCCCTGTTCAAAATCAGTACTGCCAAAGAAAAGAGGAACATATTCCCAAGGTTTCCTCTCTTGACAGACCAAAATACTATGATCCTTTCCACAATTTTCACACACCAACTCTTCCTGAACCACATCAAGCAATTGTAAATCTCCTGAAGCCCCAACAACATTCCCATCTCTCTACACACTTACTACTGGTGGTGGTATAGAGGACCCCACCAGAGTAGTGGCCACAGCATCTGACTGGTTAACTATCAAGATTGGAGACAAACTCACAGGACGATTCCCACCAGCAGGAACATTAACAGAAGTCGAAGCAGAAGTGTTCAAACCAGAAACAGGACGATTCACAGGAATGGAAGTATTCACCATAGCCCTAGGTATGGTAACCTGCTCCACAGTACGAGCAAAAACAGGATCTCCTCTCCTTGGGTTTGTATCAGAGTTACCTGATCTGCCTGGAAACGAAGAAGTTGTGGCGTCGGATCTAGATCCTTGCTGCATATCAGGACGGTGACTCCAACGGCCCCGATTGCGAGCCTGCTCTACTTCACGATGGCGTGCCTCCGCCAGAGCCCTGTCGCCATGGCTTTCCGGCGCTGGTCCTCCAATCTAGCCTCGTTCTCCGCCTGCCGCAACATGTCATCTTTGCGTCTCGCATCCCGTCGCCGCGCCTCATCAGAACGACGTTCCTGCTCCCGAATCCATTCGCTCTCTCTATGATCATCCTACATCACCCTACGATCCACAGGAAGACGCCCTTGTCCATACCCAGCTCCAAATCTGTTCGCATAGTGACCAGATCGGACTGGAGGACGAGAAGGGGAACCGTGCCCACCACGAAACCGTCGATCCTGTAGGGGTTCGTAGCATGGAAAACAAAAAATTTCTACCGCATGCACATAAACAAGCCAAGATCTATCTACTTGATTGTAGCAATGAGTCGATAGAGGAACTCACCCTCGAAGATTCCAAAGCGGTTAACGAGAGCAGATTCTCGTGGGTGATGTAGTCGTACACTTGCCGATATCAAGATCGCGTAGACGATCCTTCCGGCGCTGCGTTCCGGCAGCGCTTCCGCAGTCGGTCACACGTTCGGTACTCGATGAAAACCTTCCTATCCCTTATTCCAGCAGGCAGCGGAGGTTGTAGCACTCTCCTCGCGATTCCGGCAGCATGACGGCGTGGTATCGGAAGTAGAGGGGAGATCTCGCAGGGCTTCGCCTTAAGCCGAAGCGAGTATGGAGGATTAGGGTTTCCCAGAAAACTAGGGTTTAGAGATCCGAGAGGAGGAGGAGGTGTCGGCGGCGGCTAAGGCGGCGGCGACGGACCGGTGGTGGCGCTGCGGCGCGGCGGCGGGCGGCGGCGGCTTGTGGAGAGGGCTTGGAACTTGTGTTGTTTGGGGCAGCCCTCCCCTTCTATTTATGAGAGGGAGGGGCAGCCTTGGGAGGGGTGGGTTTGAATCCAAACCCAAACCCAAGTTGGATTGAGAGAAGGACTTGTTTCTTCTCCCACTAGGAAACCATTGTTCCAGTTTGACTTTTCAAACTTCCCGTTTGACTTTCAATTTAGAGATTTATTTCTCTCTTGCATATGCCAACACCAAGTGAACTTGGACATGATCCAATCATTCCACTTACCCATGACACATTCATGGACCATTCTCCTTTCAGACCGGTGAACCTTCTAGACCCTTCTAGAACCTCTCCGATGAAATCATCAAAAACTTTCCTGAACTCCGAAATAGGACTTTCCTTATATGAATCTTATTCTCCGGACCATTCCGGATCTCCTCATGATATCCCGGATCCCATCCGAGACTCCGAACAACATTCGTTCTCTTACTCATCATTCCATAACTACTCAACAACATCGAATCCTTAAGTGTGTCTCCCTACGGTTCGTGAATTATGCGGACATGACCGAGACACTTCTCCGATCAATAACGAATAGAGGAATCTGGAAATTCATATGGCTCCCACATATTTCTACGATTACTTTGCAATCGAATGAACCACTTACATACGATACCAATTTCCCTTTGTCTCACGATAGTTTACTTATCCGAGGTTTTGATCGTCGGTATCTCTACATACCTAGTTCAACCTTGTTACCGATAAGTACTCTTTTCTTGTTCCCGTGATATGTGATCCCTTGTGAGCCAGTCACATGCTTGCAAGCTAATCGGATGACATTCCACCGAGAGGGCCCAGAGTATATCTATCCGTCATATGGATGGACAAATCCCACTCTTGATCCATGTGCCTCAACCCATACTTTCCAAACACTCAATGCCACCTTTATAGCCACCCAGTTACGGTGTGGTGTTTGATGTCATCAAAGCATCCTTCCGGTGATGGTGATTAACATGATCTCATGGTCGAAGGAATTAGGTTACTATGTATCAGAAAGCTTATAGCAAATGAACTATATTAAATGACTTGATCTTTATGCTATGCTTATCTATAGGAGTATGTCCATCACATCATTCTCCTAATGATATGACCCTGTTGTTAATAACATCTCTATGTTCATGATCAGGAAACCATGATCATATATTAACCAACAAGCTAGTTTAACAAGAGGCTTTACTAGGGACTCTTTTATGTTTACAAATCACACAAGTATTAATGTTTCCGGTTAATACAATTATAGCATGGTATGTAAAAATTTATCATAAGCATGAAGATATGATAATAACGACTTTATTATTGCCTCTTGGGCATATCTCCAATAGTCTCCCACTTGCACTAGAGTCAATAATCTAGTTTCAAACCTTTGTGTATTCAACACCTATGGCTTTCTGGTGTTGTATGTACACGATTGCTAGTGGTCAACTGATCTCCGGATCTGACACTTCCAGGTCCGTGTGTAATTGCATGTCTTTGCGTCTCTACGCATCACTCATTCTATAATGAGATGGCTTTGTATAAATTTGGTCCTTTGGTGAGACCTTTAGTTCTTTGGGGTTAAAACATGTTGATAATATTATCGTACAATATATCTTCACAGTATTATCCCGTTGTGAACTACACCTAGTTTGATAACAAACTACTTGACACAAATGCCCTCTTTAGCTGCTATAATAGCAGTTATATACTTAGCCCTTTTGTTGTAGTATCTGTCACAATGTCTTAATTTTGGAACTCATCCAAATCCATTATGGAACTTACTTTCCAGTATATTGTGCCACCCTTAGTTTAGATTGAGATAAATTTAATTTGTACTTTGTGACAAAACTAGTATCAATGTAGTACTTCTACAATGAACTAACTATCTATTTGCCGCTTCTACAAAATAATATACTCTTAGTTCTTCTAAAATATCATAAGAATATCCTTACTATCGTCCAATGATCATCTTATGAATCATTCTAGTATATGCTCATAACATTTAGAGCATAGGACATATCTGGATTTTTACATATCACAGTATGCTGATATATATACTCTTTGTGATTTCATGCATCAAGTATCAATCTATACTTGAATCTTTGTTTCACTTACCAAGTGTTAATACACTTGTATATATCATCAATATTGAACTCATTCAATCCTTTCTGTGCGACAAGAACCTTTCTTGTAGTTTCTATATTGAATTCATTCAATATATCATCTATGTACTTTCGGCACAACCATATTAGCGTCTATTGATGCCAAATATTTGGGTTTTGCCGAAGTCTTTCATCGGGATGAAATTCTTAATATGTTAATAAAAGATACATCATTTCCAATCAACAATATGTCTTCCACATAATGTATTAGAAACATGTCTTAGCGCTCCCACTTAATTTCTTGCAAATGCAAGCATCTTCATCATCTCCGATGAATTTAAACTCCTTTAACAGTTTCATCATAGTGAAGATTCCAACTCCGCAATGCTTACTTCAACCATTGAAGTTTGCATATGCTTTTAGCATCCTTTGAATTAACAAAACCCTTTGGGCTGTGTCATGCACACGTCCTAGGTAACCATTCTATTAGAAGAACTTGTTTTGTTTATTCAACACATAACAAAATTATATGTCGTGGTTGCTATATTAATCCGTCTAGACTAAATATCGCTTAATGAAAGATCAGATCTTGTCAAAGTCAATTGTTTGAACATTGTCGTGAACTCTTTCCCGATATGTCGATAATTTCATAGATGTAAAACATCCATGTCTATTTCTTTATAGATCCAAATATGACTGTAAGGTCTTGTACCTTTCTAGAGGGTCTTTCAAGTTCAAAGCTTGATCTCTTGTATATGGAACTATCACGGATTTTATGGCTTCAAGCCATTTGACGGAATCAGGGCCCATCATCGCTTTTTTGCATGTAGTCGGATCATTATTGTAAACTAATGATTTAACTCTCAAATCTTGGTATTTGATTGTTTACCCGACCTACTTGTTTCAATAGGAACTTAGATCTCCGTGACCACAGCCTTTGAGGCACGTGAGCCATGAGCATTGTTGCTGCCTCCGGAAAAAATTTCGGCGCTGCGCAACTCTGCACATATATCTAAGGTTCTTTTAACCTTATCAAAGTTCTATTGTCCTCCCACTTAACTTTTCACGAAAAATTCCTTCTCAAAGAAACTTGACGTTCTAAGCGACAAACACTTTTGTCTTTGGTGTTATGGAGGAATACAAAGATATGTTCATCCGATTTTGGTTGCAAACATCTTTCTTATGCATAGCATTCCATTTTTTTTGAGAAAGGACAACTTGGGTTTTATCCCAAACCATAACTTTATATGGTGTCATTTCAACGGATTATGATGGAGCTCTTTTCAGTGGAAAAACGGTAGTCTCTAAAGCCTTTAATCTTTAAAATATAATGACAATTTTATGAATTACACCTTTGATCTTACCATGTCAAACAAGGTTTAATTACATATATCGAATGCTCCATACTCTTATGGTGTTTCAGAGAATGCAAATCCACGGAACGATTCCTTAAATCTTAGGTATTATGCTAAACTTGTAACTCAAATATCTTCCTTTATGATCTTATCATAAAATCTTTAAATTCTTGTTACAATGATTTTGCACTTCATCTTGAAAATCTTTGAACTTTTCAAATCTTTCATACTTCATCCTTATTAAGTAGATATTCATATATTCACTCAAATTCGGAGAAAACATATGAAGTTGAAATCCATCGCTCTTGACTACACATAATGGACTTCATACAACAATATGTACAAGTTCCAATAAGCTAGTCATTCGTTCCCTTTTGGCCTATGAACAAAGTTTTAATTATCTCTAGGAAAGTTTCTCAAGCGTCATTTGATCAAAAATCAAAAGGACTCCAAAATTCCATCCACATGGAGTTTCTTCATGTTTTCTTTCCAATATAATTGAAACGGCGATGTCACTTCCCAAGTGATCTTTCAATCAGTTTGTCTTTCGACATTTTTAGCATTAGTTTTATGGATGTGATTTCTCCAACGAGATTTGTGAATCATCCATCTTTTATGGATTACGGCAATCATTTGAACAACCCTTTTGTTCTCATAATACCTGATAAAACAAATCTTGAAGGCAAGCTTTGATGTTTAAAAAGCAGCACAATAACCCTTTATTTGTTCTCGATGAACATCATCACATATTCTTTTGCTAGTTACTTAGGCCATTGTAGTTCATGAATTATGTTGTTTCGTATGACGATTCACACCAACAAATTCAGTATCAAATACTTAAGAACCACATTGTTTAATAATCAAAGAATATATCCATAACATGTATATCATCTATATACTTAAGCTGAACAATTCTAGTCTTTTCTTTTCTGCCATATACTTATGAGATTCTCTTTCAGTATTTCCTTTTCTGTTTGAAAGAATCTATCAACATCAATAGTGGAGCCATATATATGACATACAGTCCAAAGCATGTATAGTAAAATACCAATGTCTTTGGACTTGCACTTTGAAGTAGATCACCATCATCAAATGTTTGGTGTTCTTTCAAATTCCTTTCTTTAGTAATCTCTTGGTGTAGTAAACATTTTACCTACATCAAATATTCACCCTTATCATGGGATTATCCATGATCAAGCTACTTTTAGCTTGCAACGGTGAATCGCGAGTATAATGTTGCTCTCCAAAACCTTTTGGAGGATTAGGACAACTAGTGTCTCCAACCTTTTGCAAATTTTCATCAAATATGAGAACATGACTTTTGCCATATTATACTCTATCATGTTGCAACCAAAACTTTGTTTCAGATATCACAATATCTTCCACACATCATGGCTTCTGAAACAACTCTTTCAGACCCTAGATAACCTTGATATTAAGACAATCCTTTGAATATCAAGATTCATGGAGACAAACATGATACTCATACACTAACACTTGGAATTGTTACTCTTGATTTAATACCAATTATTAAACTTCATGGAGTAACCGGAACTTACTGAAAGTTTGCAATAGGACTTTTAAACTTTAGATTAACACTTCAAAACAATACGATACCATTTCGTAAAGTAACTAACCAGAATTCTATAGTTCTATCATCTCAATTAAAACTAAGCGCAAGGTAGTAAACGGATGCCAATGACTACAACAACTATGCAAATTCACTTTGGTATAATTTATGATAAATAGTGTTCAACTTTTAATAATATTGTTGTTGAACTCTCACTCAAAACAATATCCCTCACATTGTTTTAGTGATCACACGAACCAAATCCACCAGATCAAAACCGATCATCACGAGAGTTGATGTAGCTTCAAATGGCGAACAATCAACATGTTCATCATATCTACTATAAGACTCATGCTTTACCTTTCGGTGATCCGTGTTCCGACACCATGTCTGTACATGCTAGGCTCGTCAAGATCAAACCTTAGCTTCCGCATGAGCAAATCTGGCTTGCTCACGTTGTATACACTCGCAAAATCTAACACACCCGATCATCACGTGATGCTTCGAAACAACGAGCTTTAGCAACAGTGCTTACTAAGGATGAACACTTTAAAACTTGAAATTGTGTGCTTGAGGGATCATCTTATAATGCTACCGTCGTGAACAAAGCAATACAAGATGCATAAAAGGATTAACATCACATGCAATTCATAATATGTGATATGATATGGCCTTTCTTCTTGTGCTTCCGATCTCCATCTTCAAGCACGAACATGATATCCAGCATCACCGGTGTGGCGTCAAGGTCAATGGCGCCGCTTCAGGGTTGTCTTCCATCAGCATCAACTATTACAACTACTTTGAATAATAGACACGCTGGACTTAATGGAAATAACCATATGGCTCCTGCCGGTTGCCAACTTACAATAAGGAACATTGCATACATCATATATAATCACTATCATGGCCATATCACATCACAGCACACCCCTGCAAAACAAAGTTAGACGCCTCTAATTTTCTTTGCATGTTTTACGTGGTTTGGGGCTATCTATAAGTGTCGTTCTAACTTACGAACAAGAACCACAACATTGATACTAGTATTGTCAGTCACCCGTTGTAAATTGAATCTTAACTATGTTGGGAGAAACAGGCACCCGCAAAGCCACTTATGCAATACAAGTTGCATGTGAAGCGTGGAGCAAGTCTCATGAACGATGTCATGTAAGGTTAGCCCGGGCCGCTTCATCCCACCATCCCGCAAGATGCAAAGTACACAAGAAGCAATCAACAACAAAAGCATCAACGTCCACAATGACCATTGTGTTCTACTCGTGCAACAGATCTACATATAGACACGGCTCTGATACCACTGTAGGGGTTCGTAGCATGGAAAACAAAAAATTTCTACCGCATGCACACAAACAAGCCAAGATCTATCTACTAGATTGTAGCAACGAGTCGATAGAGGAACTCACCCTTGAAGATTCCAAAGCAGTTAACGAGAGCAGATTCTGGTGGGTGATGTAGTCGTACACTTTCCGATCTCAAGATCGCGTAGACGATCCTTCCGGCGCTGCGTTCCGGCAGCGCTTCCACAGTCGGTCACACATTCGGTACTCGATGAAGACCTTCCTATCCCTTATTCCAGCAGGCAGCGGAAGTTGTAGCACTCTCCTCGCGATTCCGGCAGCATGACGGTGTGGTATCGGAAGTAGAGGGGAGATCTCGCAGGTCTTTGCCTTAAGCCGAAGCGAGTATGGAGGATTAGGGTTTCCCGGAAAACTAGGGTTTAGAGATCCGAGAGGAGGAGGAGGTGTCGGCGGTGGCTAAGGCGGCAGCGACGGACCGGTGGCGGCGCTGCGGCGTGGCGAGGCAGCGCGGTGGCGGGCGGCGGCGGTGGCTCGTGGAGAGGGCTTGGAACTTGTGTTGTTTGGGGCAGCCCTCCCCTTCTATTTATGAGAGGGAGGGGCAGCCTTGGGAGGGGTGGGTTTGAATCCAAACCCAAACCCAAGTTGGATTGAGAGAAGGATTTGTTTCTTCTCCCACTAGGAAACCATTGTTCCAGTTTGACTTTTCAAACTTCCCGTTTGACTTTCAATTTAGAGCTTTATTTCTCTCTTGCATATGCCAACACCAAGTGAACTTGGACATGATCCAATCATTCCACTTAACCATGACACATTCATGTACCATTCTCCTTTCGGACCGGTGAACCATCTAGACCCTTCTAGAACCTCTCCGATGAAATCATCGGAAACTTTCCCAAACTCCGAAATAGGACTTTCCTTATATGAATCTTATTCTCCGGACCATTCCAGATCTCCTCATGATATCCCGGATCCCATCCGAGACTCCGAACAACATTCGGTCTCTTACTCATCATTCCATAACTACTCAACAACATCGAATCCTTAAGTGTGTCTCCCTACGGTTCGTGAATTATGCGGACATGACCGAGACACTTATCCGATCAATAACGAATAGAGGAATCTGGAAATTCATATGGCTCCCACATATTTCTACAATTACTTTGCGATCGAATGAACCACTTACATACGATACCAATTCCCTTTGTCTCACGATAGTTTACTTATCCGAGGTTTTGATCGTCGGTATCTCTGCATACCTAGTTCAACCTCGTTACCGATAAGTACTCTTTTCTCGTTCCCGAGATATGTGATCCCTTGTGAGCCAGTCACATGCTTGCAAGCTAATAAGATGACATTCCACCGAGAGGGCCCAGAGTATATCTATCCGTCATATGGATAGACAAATCCCACTCTTGATCCATGTACCTCAACCCATACTTTCCAAACACTCAATGCCACCTTTATAGCCACCCAGTTACGATGTGGTGTTTGATGTCATCAAAGCATCCTTCCGGTGATGGTGATTAACATGATCTCATGGTTGAAGGAATTAGGTTACTATGTATTAGAAAGCTTATAGAAAATGAACTATATTAAATGACTTGATCTTTATGTTATGCTTATCTATAGGAGTATGTCCATCATATCATTCTCCTAATAATATGACCTTGTTGTTAATAACATCTCTATGTTCATGATCAGGAAACCGTGATTATATATTAACCAACAAGCTAGTTTAACAAGAGGCTTTACTAGGGACTCTTTTATGTTTACAAATCACACAAGTATTAATGTTTCCGGTTAATACAATTATAGCATGGTACGTAAACATTTATCATAAGCATGAAGATATGATAATAACGACTTTATTATTGCCTCTTGGGCATATCTCCAATAGATCCATAGATGAATCCGCCGTCACAACCTGAACGAAAGATCTGCAATCACCCGAAACAACCCCACTCCACCTCACCGGAGAAACAGCTCACGGCGATGAGGGATGAAAAACTGGGGGCTCCCGAACGAAAATCACCCTGCACACTTCGCGTGATCTGGATTTTGCGAGAGACGAAGTGGAACCGAGCCTCGATCTAGGGTTAGAGGAAATGGGAGATGGAGAGAAAACTGACAGGAAGACGTGCTCCGGTGTACTAGTACCCCTCACCTCGTCTGGCAAGTGGCCCTCCTCCACCGACGACCCATCGCCAGCGCCCGTACAACTCCTGGAACCGCCGAGCCGTATCACCCGGCACGTACGCGCATAGGGCGGCGCGCCGGTGACACCGTGAGAACCTGCACCCTGCACCACAACCGCTAGACCCACGAGAACGTGCCATCCCTTGTGTACCAAACGCGTCCCAAATGAAATATCCAGCGTCGAGCTCTAACTCGCCAGAACCCGCCCCGAATCATCACGCAACGACACCTGTCCTGAATCATCCCTCGAGATCGATCCCTGCCGACAAGGACTGATCGCAGCACCAACCATGTTCCTAATTATGGCCCTCCAACTCCCAACCAAGCCAAGGTGATCACCAGAAGAAACCGTTGTCGGTGAGAGAGAAGGGAGGAGAGGAGAGAGCCATCAGATCATACGACCTTACGGCGGCATTCACCTCAGCTAGATCTTGGGATCTTGCTGCTGCCTATTTTTTTAGAAATCTTTTCTATTTAGTTTTCTTGTTTCTTTCTTTTGCAAACCCATTTCAAAACTGTTTTTTGATCATTTCAAAAATACCAGAACACTTGTAAATATTAAAATACTGTAGGGACCCCTTATAAACAATTTGGGCTCCACAATTTTGGTACTTTTTCAAAATATTCAAAACCATTTGAATGTATTTCAGAGAGAGGTGAAAACTAGGTTTTTAGGGTTTGCATTTTATTTCCTTTGCATGCATTTTAGATATGATGCTCATGAATGCACAATCAAAACCCTGATTAGACAGTAGCTAAAACTGGGGTGTTACATCCCTATCCCCTCCCGAGCCAGGCAGCAGGCCTTGGAGAGGGTGTCGAGGCTAGAGAGCTAGCAGTGGTGGAGCCAGGATAGACCTCCCGGATACCGCTAATGGGTCAGCTCGCCTCAGACGTCCATGCTGGGCTGGATCATTTCCTAGCCGATTCCCTCGAGGGGGATCGCCAAATGGTCGAGAGGGCTCATCTTTGCATGAAGAGTGAGCTCCGTGATGCTTTAGCTCGCGCAGCAAATATTATTGCCGAGGCGGAGGCCCATGCCTCCAAGCTTTATGAGGCGATGTCCGTTCGGGGGGTGAAGTATCTGCTCACAAAGCGGCCGTAACCTGGCACCAGTCAGAGCTCAAATCCTAGGCCCGAGAGACCAGCGGCCAGCTGTCAGGAGTCCAGGAGTCCCTCGCCAAGGAGCTGGAGGAGAGCCAGAGGCTTCATGACGCTCTACGATCTGCGGAGTAGGCTCGAGAGGACTCTATCCGGGAGTCCAAGGAGCTCCGAGATGAGGTAAAAATTCTCCAGGCTGACGCCCAGCTGGCATCTCGGGCTCGCGAGGTGGAGAAGTGCCAAGCCTGCAGGTGCTAGATACCCATTGCGAGTCCTTCTCTGCACTTGCCGAGCAGGCTTCCTCCAACCTCCCGCTACTAGGGTGAAGGACTTTGCCACGCTAGGGCTTCGTGCTGGCCGCAAAGTCGAGTCGTTACTATAGCTCGCATGCATGGTTCTGGCCCCGGTGAGCGCTACCGCCTAGGGCCTGGACGAGTTTATCTCCACGGAGTGCAAAGGCATGCTGACCGTTGTCGGGACGTCTCTCTTCACCAACCTCCTATAGCTTTCCCCGGAGCTCGACTACTCCTAGGTGATACGGCGGTCAGAGGTCTTGCCCACCCTCGAAGCATAAGTCACCCCGCTTGTCCACCTTCTGGTCAAGGCATTTCCTCGTGTGGTTTCTGCCAAGGAGGGGCTGCCGCCTGCTAGGTCTGGTGGCAGCACCGCCGAAGAGGAAGATCTCGAGGAGGTGAACTCAGGAGACGTGGTCGAAGCGACTTGAGACCTTGCCCGTGTAACGCCCATGGGACACTATAGGACCTTTTACTCTTATTCCTATCGAGACTTGTAAGGGCATCTTCCCTGTACTGGGGCCTTAACTGTCTGTTTGTTTTTCAGCACCGTTTCATGGTCTTCTCGGGGAGCAGTTCGTCATGCCTGCACTTGAATCCGCCTCGTAAGCCCCCTGAAGGGTGACCATAGGGCGCGTGCTTCCTCCGTGTGCCTCCTCGAAAGGGGATGACAATGGGCTCCACACGCCGCTTGAGGGGTAGTCTCAAGGGTCACCGAGCTAGCTTCTCTGGGAGAAGGTTTCTTAGGCTTGTACTTGTCTCGTAAGCCCCTCGAGAAGGTTACCGTAGGCTCTGTGCGCTCAATTCCATCCCAGAAGACCCTCGTAGAGGAGACCGCATGACGCGTAATTTCCCTGTATAGTCCCTCGTAGAGGTAGCCGTAGGTTCCGCATGCCGCTTGAGGGGTAGTCTGAAGGGTCGCCGCACTCTCTTCTCGAGGAGAAGGTCTCTTAGGCTTGTACTTGTCCCATAAGCCCCTCGAGGAGGTGAATGTAGGCTTTGTACATTCAGATCCGTCCCAGAAGACCCTCGTAGAAGTGACCGCAGGACGCGTACTTTCCCTATATAGTCCCTCATAGAGGTAACCATAGGTTTTGTGTCAACACCCAGGTTTTTAATCCCAGATGCCTATTATGTCATATATCACAATCCCAGGATAACCATTTTTGCGAGACAGAATTGGTATCACAGTACATCATCCATTACAAACCATAATAGTCTTACAAATAGTTGATATCATGATCAAGTCTGATTACAAATCAAAGCAGCGGAATAATAGTAGCGTAGTAGTGCCTCCATCTTCAGGGTCACAGGCAATGCTGACGATGGGAGATGATCCTAGTTATCGAAGGCATCCTGATGTCCATCATCTTCGTACTCTCCTTCGTAGTCTAGCCATGGGAATAGATAGGGACAAAGCCATTAGTACTTTTAAGTACTCGCAAACTATTGCTAAAGCAGTAAGACCAATCTAGTAGGAGCCCTAAGCTCTAGGTTTGTTTGCAACAAGCCAATTTTATTCCAGAGGTACATGGTAGTAAAGATCTAACTTTAGTTGTCTAGATTACTTAAGTGGGAACCTAGTTTCATGTCCACATCCTTGTGGGGTCCAGTCAAGGTCATACTTCAAGTCACAAGTCATTTTAAAAACATCTGACAACGGAACAGTATGACCATCCAACTGTCCATAACCGCGGACGTGGCTATTCGAATAGTTTGACACTTTGCAGAAGTGGTACACTTTCACCACAACAATCGATACATCCGTCAGGGATAACCCTGAATCATCATACTGGGTATGCGGATAATCAATCCTAACCTTTCAATTACACACCCTAGTATAGGCACCTCCCCTATGAGTTTGGCCTCCTAGCCATGACCACCTGTCATCCTGGGAACTGCACAGGTGGGCATTCTCATTCACAAGGCAGCCTCATCTCACCTTGTTCCGCAAGGGAACCCATACTAAGACACATAAACTTCCAGTTAAGCCCTACCCAAACTCGGGTATTGTGGTTGTACGGTAAAATTGGAATGGTATCACATCCGAACCTAACCATCGGTTTTTATCAAAGTCAGGGCTCATACTTCATTCAGTATCATCCTTAATTCATTGTGTCCATAACACATGTCAAAACATTTCAATAGAATGACTCATCATTCCAAGGTTTCCCATCTATAGTGATCAATATTGGTTTATCACTAGCATCTATCAATGAGGGTATCACTATTGAGGGGTGATAATCAAGTGTAACTACCTACATCAAGGTCCCAGCTCTTGATGACATCCCAGCTCTTAATAATATTTATATATCTTTTAATTTTGGTCTAGGACTACTATATGCAAAATTATATATTTTACATATTCAAATAGGACATGGACAATGTGATTTTTGAGAGTTGGAACCAACTCAAAATCATTTATGGTTGATTTTAGAAAAATGTTTGAAGTGATAAAATTTGTTGTCTTGTTATTTTTATTGTGGGTGATCTATAGTTTCAAACTGTTTGAATCCAACGGGAGTGATTAGGGATTTTCATCTACTTTCAATCAAAATTGGATTCATTTAATTTGGTTTAGTGAATCGATATTCAAAGTTACCTACAGTATGGGATTTTCAAATAAAAGAAAAAACTAAGTTTGAATCTATGGGCTACGCGCGGGAATGCTAATGGGCTGGCCCAACTACGCAACACGCGTGTGGCGGGCTGCACTAGGGTTGGTCCCACTTATCAGCGACTAACCAAACGCGAAGCGGTATCTTACAATCTGGGCCGCACGAGTAGAGCATGATCAACGGTTGTGCGTCGTCGTCTCTGTCGCACGGGGCGTGCGAGACAGAACCCTAGCGCTACGGAGGGGTCGTCGGGGGCTTACTAGGGCTCCGTCTAGGTCTGGCGAGGTGGGCAAACGAACGAGTCGACGAAAGAGGTTTGACTGGTGGTCGTGGCAGCTCTGGGGGCAGATCCTAGCATCGGCTCCTCTTCTCCACTGTAGCGGCGGGCTCCGGTGAAATTTCGGCGAGGTGGTGCTCTCCTTGCTCCAAGGACGGGTCAGAGAGGTTGTTGGGTGAGAGAGGTGTGGAATGGTGTGCGTTTTGAGGCTGGGGGAGGGATCTATTTATACTGCGGTGAAGGAGGCACGATGGCATGGCTCGGGCTCGTCGGCGACGTAGTTACAGTGAGCTATCAGCATGGCCAAGGGTGTAGGTCGACGTGGTGCTTCAGGGCTATCGTCATGCGCACAGTGGCACGGAGAGGCGCGGTCTCCATCGTTCTACAACATCCATGCTCTGCGGCGGTACCGTCGTGTAACACCCCAGTTTTACTTAAATGGTAATTAGGGTGTGTTTGTGCATTCATGAGCATCATGTCTTAAGTTATGCATTAAAGAAAATAAATCAAACCCTAAACCCTAGTGTTCTCCCCTCTCTTCGAAACACATTCAAATGGTTTGAATTTTGAAGATTACCAAAATGTATGGAACCCAAATTGTTATAAGGGTCTTTGCAATATTTTAACATTTGCAAATGTTCTGGTATTTTTGAAATGATCAAAAACAGATTTGAAATGGGTTTGCAAAAGAAAGAAATAATAAAATTAAAAATAAAAAGGTTTTTCTAAAAAAATAGAGCCAGCAAGCCAACAGGCTGCTGCCCAGCAATCTCCCTCTCTCCTATCCCCTCTGTCTGCCGCTTGCGCACCCGCAGTAGTCCCAGCAATGGCCCATGCCAGCCTACCCTTGGCCCGTACCGGTTCGGCCTCCTTCCTCGTTGTCATCTTCGTCGACGACAGCAAGCAGCTGTCTGTCGCCACCGGCACCGTCGATCTCCACCGCCCACCCTGCGCCATACATCGAGCTCTATATGAGGATAAGACCGCCGCTCATGTTCCCCTCTCATCCCTCTCCTCTCACTCTCCCCGCGCCTGCTCTCTCTAGCTCTCTGCGAGCTCCCCCAAACCCTAGCTGCTCGGGCTCCGACGATCCCCGCCGTTCTCGACCACTCCAATCCGAGTCGTGGCCACCATTGAGATCATCGTGGTGGACTTGTTCTTCCTAGACAAGCCACGGAAGCGTGCGCGACCCCAATCGCTGGAATCGAGGTCATCTTTCCCGAGCCCGACAACCACCACCGTCGCCATTGTCATCTACCCTGACCCCCTCTTGCCTCGCTGACCCCTTCAACAGCATCGTGGTGAGATCCTAGTCCTTCCCGACCCCTCCTTGCTTCCCCTTCCTCTCTGGTTCAGTCCCATGCTTTGCGCCACCATCGTCCGTCATAGATGCTCGTTGAAGACCAAGCTCCGGCGACCAAAACATAGCGGCACCTCCACCAGAAGGTTTCCCTTGCTCACTTCGTTTGAGTAGGCTAGGTATCGCCGCCCCGCGCTTGCTCCTTCGCCGCCCACGTGCATCAACTAGGAGGTGGCCGGCGACGTGATATCACGCATGCAGCATGCTGACATAGCCACATGGGTCCGTCTTCCCTCTTTGACCTTTGACCGCCATTCTGGTGTCGACGTAGCCTCAGCCCCACCCATCAGCCACTGCGGCTAGCATCTGCCGTGGTGAGAAGTGGTTTAATATTTTCATAAAATGATTTAAACTTGTAAAATCAATAACTTATTATTCACAAGTCCGAAAAATATAAATAATATATGAAAATGTTCAGAAAAATGAGAACTATCTATTAGATATATAATCATGCATTGGTAATCAACTTTCATAACAAGTTTAATTAGAAGAACATAGTAACCCCTCACAGGTGTTTACGGAGTTTCTCTGAATTAGGGTTTATACCCCTCGGAACCCCGATTAAATGGTCGAGCATATCTTAGGGTTACATTTCAGTACAATTCAACTTGTCATATCATCATCCTTGATTGAGCATTGCATCAATGCCATTGTTGATTGTTTCCCTCTCTTTCCGGTATTTGGTTCTTCCTGGTAGAATACGAGATCGAGATCAATATCAAAACCAAAGATCAACACCTTCGAAGCTCAAAGACAAATACTTGACCAACTGTAACCAAGTCAAGTAAAAGGCCTCCAAAGATCTGTTTATTGGTTATCAATAGGCAAAGGCAAGCAGAGCTCCACCATGATATAATCCTATGATTTTGAAAGCATTCCAATTCTTTCCATTATGCATACGATTCTACTGTGGTCTTTTATCGATAGATAGAGTATCCTATCTATTGTATTACTTCCTTTGAGCTTTTATTACCTGTTCCACTGCTCCTAGCATAACTAAGTTTGGCTTGTGTGCATTGATAGAGCTTATATATGTGTCTTGCTTAGCCATGCTTAGCTGTTAGAGCTGGTTCATCCAGATGATGTATCAGATGCAGATAATCTAGTATGACAGGAGATCGATGTATACTAATGAGGTGAGATCAGTGGTAAAGGTTAAACATGTTAAGGCTTGTATGGGAGGCCACGGTGGGATGTGCTTTTCGTAGTCCCATGCTCGCCAACACTAGGACCCGAGTTCTTGCCTCTTGAACCAAGACGAGCGTACAACCACACGGGGCCGGGAAAACCTCATGAGTAACTAACTTGCCTAGTAGATTCCATGAGTCACATAATTCGGGCGTTCCATTCAACATGCATTCTGGATCTTCTCGAAGGCGGTCAAGGAGGTGCATTCATAACAGGTAGGTAAGTGTGGTCGGGGTTGCTTGGGGTCGATGGAGCCCCTGGTGAACCAACCTTGCCTCACATCTCTAAGGACCGGCTTCGGGATTTGACCCGTTATGGCGGAACCATCCTTAGGGCGTGACTAATGGTCTCCAAGAACGCAAGGTAATGGTCGTGTCTAACCACCCTCTACGGCCTTCCAAGGAAGAGGGCTAATCATTGTGGCATTAAGAGAAGGTTAGTACGTGTGGGTAAAGTTGTACACCCCTGCAGGGAAATAATCTTTTCAAAAAGCCGTGTCCGCGGTTGTGGACGACTTGGGAATGGATGTGATGATCATAGAGAAGTTTAACCTAATCGTAAAACTTGGCAGATCAACGTGTGCTTAAGGATGCTTCCTCATGGGTACGAGGGGGTGATCCTAGATGGGGTTTGATGATGATTTGGTGGATATCAAAAGATGATGATCAATACTTTGGATATGTCGCTCTCTTATCCCCTTTAAAAATGTTCTGACTAGACGAGCTTCTTCTCCCTGTTGTTTTAGAAACAAAGATGGCTTTATGCAAAACAACTCCACCAGCCATAAGTCTTGCGGAGTACACCCTGTACTCACCCTTGCTTTATTGATACTTTGGATAGAGTAAGTGTTCCCTGAAGATCAGTTTGGTACTACATCGACGAGTATATTGGGTTCCCGGTCGGCAGCCTGGAATCTATGGGCTGGGACGTCATCGTTATGCTTCAGGCCTCTTAGGCCATTTGTTAAATTTTTCTATACTTAATACCATAATTTTCCTTCCGTTGTTTGATGTTTGTGGTCAGTGACCTCTTTTAGTAATAATGAGGTTCTTTGCTCAGTTATGAGCTTGCTGTAATAAATTTTGTGTCGTAAGGTCACTGCTGTGTTACCAATTCTTCACTGGATATCCTCGAGCTCAACGTTAAACTTATGTCAGACGGAGGTCTAGGATTTGTTTAGCCCTGATCCCGGGGTGTCACAGGTTTTGGTATCAGAGCAGTACCGAACGTAGGAAAACCTTGCTATTGGTGGATGTTGAGTCTAGTGCTTGTGAAAACTATTTTAAAGATGAAAAGTATTTGTGAAAACTCTAGTATGCTTCTTTTACTCCTTATCCAGTTTCGCTCTAACTCTGGGTCATCTTATCTTGTTTTGGTTTTGGAAAAGTTTTGATATCTCTTCTAGTCTTTCAAATCTTAGGTGTGTTGTGAATTCCTTGTTCCCTTTGCTCTTGTTCACATGAGATATTTGTATAATCCCAGCATTAGAGCTTAAAAATAAGCTCAACACTGATGTGTGCATTGCATTCATGCATAGAAAATCCGAATAATTTTCGCGCTTTTGATCAAAACTTGTCAAAGTGATTGAAGGTTCTCTCAACTTGATGGAATTGAAGTAGATCATCAAGTTGACTTCGATAAGTTTCAATATGACCTTTCCTTAAACCTTGTTTAGGGTAAACATGATTTGATCTAAGGGTGGATCAAATGTACTAGAACTAAACCACCAAGATATTACTTAATATTTGATGGTAATCTTTAAGAGATTATATACTAGTATTCATTACACCACCCATGGATACTAAGATAAGAATATAACTTAAGTAATAGGAATGTAACAAATAAATCTTGACCTATCTTAATCTTATCTACTTATACCATGAGTATCATGGTAATACCTAACCTTAACTCTTTAGTGAGGTTGAGTAGGAAAGAAATGAAGACAAGATCATTCACCATATATCTTTCTTTCCATATCAATTCTTATCATCTCTATTGAATTTTATCCTAATATTTGTTGTTCATCAATGTTGAGTAATCAACTATTGATTCACCAATTCTTAACCCATCAATTCTTGATCTATTAACCCATGTCCTTATCATAGCTTTCACTTAAGTACTTTAGATAAAGAAGTAAGAAGAGGTAAGTAGTAATGCTAGTTTAAGTTATCATCTATAGGATGGGAGTGACGGAAGATAATCGAATCAATATGATAATTGAAGGAGTTAACTCACTCCTGAATGGATAGAAGAGTTATTTGAAATAAAGATATATGTGGTAACAAGGAGGATTATAAGGATGAATCCTGAAGATAGTTACCAGGAGTAATCCTATTGGATCAAAGTAGAGGTAGTAAATGAATAAATCAGTCAAATAGAGATATCAAGGAGATAATTATAGTACAACCATGGTGTTGTATTGATAGAGCCTTGATAGCCAACAG
The DNA here is from genome assembly GCA_916181665.1 of Avena sativa. Lineage (NCBI taxonomy): Eukaryota > Viridiplantae > Streptophyta > Magnoliopsida > Poales > Poaceae > Avena > Avena sativa. The sequence continues at coordinate 162,105,394 of OV702298.1, read as the reverse complement.
GAAACTTGAGCCATGAATGACATAGTGATGACTGAGCTCATGTTCAAGACATTAAGAGGGAATGATGATATCTTGTATAAGTGTTATTGGAGATAGAATATAGTTAAACCCTAGTATAGGTATATTATCCTAGATTAGTTATATCAAGTCAAAGTGGTACAATGTAAAGGTAAAGTAGGATTTGAAATATAAATCTATTAAAGTAATAGTAGTGATGGATGATAAAGGAAGTATATAAATGGATTAGAAGTTATCTTTATCAGAGTAGTCTCATATAACCAAGTAAAGATATGAAAAGATTATGAAAAGCTTCAACGACAAGATCCTAAGATTTTAAGTGAGATTACAAAGTAATGTGGGAAGAAAGAGAGGATCATTCAAGTAGAATTAGATTCATAAGAAGCACTTTAGAGAGGAGAATGATCTCTATGGGTAGATCATGTTGAGATTTAGTGTCAAGATCATTGCATTCGCAAATGGATTTAGGAGGAGAAATTGTTGATAAGAATATTCTTGTGAAGTGAAGCTCATCATGTTAACACATGATGATGGATATGAAGAAGTGGTATATCTAGGAAAGGAATTCCTTAATTAGAATTCAATACCTATGAAGTATGGAAGATAGGAATTCTTGGTAAACGCTCCACCTTAAATCTAGAATCAAACTTAATATCTATCTCATAGGTTTGGTTCATCATCTTATCTCCCATTCCTATAGCAATTCACTCAAGCATATCTTTCCCACTTTAAAACATTAAATTCTTATGTACATAGAAACTATAGTTAGTAATTCTATCTCCTAAGTCATTCTAGAGAATAACTTTATTATGTTAAAAGGGTGATATCATTTATGATCACAAATATAAGAGAAATATGTCTTAAACCATAATGTTCATTCACATTTATAAAACAATAATATAAACCCTGAAATGAACCATTCCTACCAAGATTATGTCTTGATAAAAATCATAGAAATATATGATAGCCATGAAGGATCCATATAAGTGCCTTAATTGTTTTCTCCAGAATAATGGTTAATTGTTTTCTATTACTAAAATTCCCATTCTTATGTGCTTGATTCCAAAATAAATTCAAATCCTAAATAGAAATTTTAAAACGGATTTAATAATAAATTCAAGGTATGTTATGAAAATAAAGATTCATCACAAAAGTACCTATGTAAAGAAAATAAATAAATAATAACATTAAATTAAAAACTCATAAAAGGACCCTAAATACACTTTATTATTGCTGCAATTATCCATCAAATAAATTCTATAAATAAAAATCCAAATCAAATGTGCAAATTCAAACCTGAAAACAAAACAGGAAATAGATTAAAACAAAGAGAAAATAGTTTCTGGCTGAGGCCCAGTTCCTCTCTCTTCCTATCTGCTGCTCACGCGCAGGCTTCAGAAGCCCAGTAATGGCCCAACGAGGACAGCTCATGGCCTTTCTCTCTGGCTGACTGGTGGGACCAACGAGGGACCACGGGTTGAGAGTAAGATTGTGCTAGGGGGTTTTCTGCAAAAGTGTATATCATCGTCTTCCTCTCGATGTCACAAGCTGCTGCCAGTCGGCATCACCGCCGTCCGCCGCCGTGTCGTGACGTCCATCGTCGTCCAGATTCGTGTAATCCTTATCCCCATTCTCTTCCCCTGAAGCCCTCTCTCTCAATTTTCCCCTAGAACTGAAACCCTAACTAACCTCGCCGACAAATCGCCGCTGTTGAGCACCTCCCCTCTCCTTCCCAAGTAGCCCTGGAGAAGCACCGTGCTTCGTAGGTCTTCTGGGTGGAGTTCAGCATCAAGGGGGGCACTAGGGAGGGCGAATTTTGTCGTTCCCTTCCGCTATAGTTCGTCGGAATCCTCGTTGGAGAGCTCATCTCTGATCGCATCCATCCTCACCAACACCACCGCTGCAACCAGGGTGAGTCACTGATGCTCAAGCATCTTTCCTCTACCCCTATCGCACTCTCTAGCCTGCTCGCGCCGTAGCGCCACCATACGCCACCATCAGTCGTCGTCGTTACAGTAGTTCCGATGACCAATCGGGGGAGGCGTAACCACTATTAGAATCCCTGTGTCCTACTCATTCGAATGTGTAGTCTCGTTTGGCCGCGCACGCTCATGAACACCGACTCCGACGACCATCTGGGGATGGCCGGCGAAGTGGGGCCGTGCTGACGTCATCTTGACGCCATGATCGTGTCACCCTTGACCAGTCCACGCCTAGGTGGCATACTGACGTGGCCCTGACCCCACTGGTCAGTGTCTAGGGTAGGATTAGTATTGGTATGAAAAGGTATTAGCAAATAGTTAAGGCAATATAAATTCAAAAATAAATATTCTAGAAATTAAATTAAATCATTAAATATTGTTAAATCAATAACTTCTGTTTTATAATTCAGAAAAATATGTGTAATATATGAAAATGTTTAGAAAAATCAAAATTATAATTTAACTTTATTATCAAACATTATTATGTTAGTTATATAAATAATTATTATTTAATAAAGATTTTATAAGTAATAAAACTTTGAAAATTCATAATTCAATAATGGTAAAATGATAAAAATATTAATAATATACCAAAATTCCAAGAAAAATAAGAACTATAACTTAATAGCATAATCATGTATTATTATTTCACTTAATTAATTATTTATTATTTATTAAATGTTTATAAAAATATTAAATCTTATAAAAATCATATCTCATTATTTATAAATCACAAAAATAAATGTAATATACCAAAATGATCACAAAAATAATACCCACATGTTAAAAATATAATATTCCACCTTTAAAGTAAATAAAAACTTAATACCCTAATAATTTGAATTTAAATCTAAATTCCTTACTTAATAATTCATATAAGTGTGAATAAAATTTGCCAATATTCCAAAAATAATTAGCCAAATGAGGTCTAATAAATAGTATCGATCATAAATATTGATAATATGAAGTCAAAATGGTTCAACACATTTTAAATGCAACCTTATTGAATTATCATTCCACCATAAATGTAGAATATCTTAAAAGGAAGATCCCTATCAAATATAAAATCCTCAAGAATAATTTGTGGCTAAATAAAAACTTATTCCTTTAATTCAACCACAAGTTTATAAACATACCAAAACACTATAGTGACTTCATATGTAGTCATTAATACTATTTACTTATTCCCAAACCATAACCACACCTTTATAAGGAGATAAATGATTCCCATTCTAGTAAGAAATCACTACTCAAATAGAAGTACTACCACTCTTAATTAGATTTAAAGAAACATTATGAGGAGAAAAAAGTACATATCATAGACATTACACCTGAAGTCTATCTATATTCTTAAAGTTAACTTTAAGTCTACAAGCCTTTAAATATAATGCTAAAGACTTTTTATGTGTTTTATAGTTAACTTTGGTCTGTTATAATTAAGTCGTAAAGCATCTCAAGTCCAAACTATTCAAGCAAGCACAAACAACATCGACCACATTTGATTAACCACAAAGATTGTTTAGACCTTAGAAAAGAAATCTTTTCTTCAAATGTTATTCTTTTTGCCACTTCAAACAACAAATCTTAAGATAGTATCTCCAATACTTAACAACTAAACTCAAAGACTCTCATCATAGTCAACAGATGACAATTAATCATAATCACATTGTTTTAAACTTTACTTGTATACTTTGGATTGTTAACACCTAAGTTCCTTATAAATGTCATTATTGTAAAGTAAAATTTAAGGATAGAACAATTCTAATATGAGCAACTTTGCGTAACATTCCTCATTTGTATACCTTATTGGTTGTATGATATTTTAGTTACACATTGTTTCACACACCCTCACCAGCCTTAATAAGAAGCACATGTGCAAACCTCATCTAAAAGTATAACACATTCTAAATAAACCTTTCCATTTTCCAAACCCTAGATCAACGCTTATTTCGGGGATTCGAGTTTATCAAATTGCATTACATTACCTATGCATAATATCATCCTGCTTCTTTAAATATTAGTCCTTATCGGACCAATGATGCTGATTTCAGATATTGGATCTTATATTGTCTCGAAGACCGTGAGTGCATAATCTTGCAATCACAAAAGGCAAGTTCACGCTTGCTCATGTCCTTTAATTATTTTCTATAAAGTACTTTCCAAATCCAGTGTTGTCATCACCTGCATTTGAAAAAGGTCTGAAAATACTATTTTCATAATAATATGATTATAGGTTATTTACCATGAGGTAATAACCTAATATGAAAGTTCCGGTGGTCAAGGAACATATTATCTAAGAACTGTAACTTGTTACTCCCTGTTCCGGGAAGGAGCTACGAACGCGGTGGGAAAGGAACTCCATGAAAGTTCTGATAACTCATGAAGGCTGAAGGACATAGCTTTTCAGAATAAAAGCAACCTTTGAAGAAATGTTTACGAAAACTTGCATTGCCTACGACCTATGGTCTGTGGCTGTAGACATAGTGCATCAAACACTCCTTTTCTAGTGAACTTGCTGAGTATGCGCATACTCAACGTATCTTCTTAACCCTTGCTAGATTCTAAAGCCATTAAGACGACGCCTACATCAAGTTATGCTCCAGGAATCACCATCAAAAGCTCAAATTCTTCAATGAAGTGAAGGAAGTCAACATATACATCAACTCAAGTGAAGACGAAGTTGCTAATTAGTTAGGAATATAATCTCTAACCCTAGAACCTACTTCTATAGAGTATTGCAATAGCAGCAATGCCAGACCAATATTAGATACAAGTCTTATTAGTATGATAATTTTTTAGTTGTTTATTTCTGATTCTTCTTTGAAAGAAGTTTATTTCTCTCTCTTTAACCTAGTGTGTTCTCTGGATCTTATAGAGTCGAGTTGTAACCTTAGCCATGTCTTGGACCTGCTATGTTTCTGTTGTACCACTCTGAGGGATGTAATACTAGTGAACGGTGTTTCATTGGTGTTATGTCCACGACTATAGTATACTACATCATGCAGTGGTATGCTGGGCCACCGCAAGATTCCTTTCCATCATGATCTCTCTGTTTTATGGATCCTACAATATAATGTTCCACAGTATTCTGTTCTAGGCTTCGAGGTTTCCTTTCGCCTCGTGTGCCTCCTTTTATTTTGTTTGGGTACTTCAGAAGTTGTTTCTTCTTTCGGAAGCTACCTCGTGATTATTACCTAGTAGTGTACGCTGTGTCACTCAAGTAGTAGTTACTCCTTTCTCGGGTTTTAACCCTTGGATTTGAACCGAAGATCCCTAATTGTGCTGGATACTGGTTGTGAATCTTGTACATGAAGCTGACCTTTAGCCCAAGATCCAGTCCTTTGTCCCCTGTTGTCAATGTTCACACATTACCTCAGGATGGCTGGTACTACAATTCTAGCCTTCAATCTTGTGGTATCTGTCGCGATTGGACTGTGACAATTAAGGACTTTGCCTACCACATGCTATGGCATGTTCTTTAATGGAACGAAATATATCACGACAAGAGTACTCCTCGATAGTCTCGCATCTACACTCGTGACTCTACCACACCTTTAACTTTCCTTGCATTGGTTTTCGGAAGGTTGTTGACTTATGTATCCACATCTTGGGATTCCATCCTGAGTATGTTCCTTCCCCTTGTTGTTTTTTGACCTTTGTCTACCAGTTGGTAGCCAAGTAGTAAATGTGCATTGGTGTCTTCTGATGCAAAATACTCTTGTCGTCCGTCATGACAAACCATTTTGGGATGTCAGGAGAAACAAACTCTAGTACCTCGTCATATCTAGGACCAGGTTAAAGTGTTGTAATCCGCAGAGTAAGAGGCATTGAATAGCTTCTTTTTGTTCTACCTTAAAGTGTCACACTCTTTTATACTAAGAGGTCATGTTGAGTTTCATGACCCCTTAATGAAGTGATACTCTCACACATCTTTACCCACCCTTCCTCGAGCTTTCGTGCTCGTGAGTGATGTGAGTGCGTAATAATGTGGCCATCTGAGATTCTTAGAAATTATTATTGTTTTGAACTCTAAGGACATTTGTGTCATTCTTAGCATGATCAGTTAATCCTATCACTAAGCGAAGTTTGATTGTTCTACCAAGTCCGTTATTCTTGTGCAAACTCTTCGGTTAAGGAGTTAGGCTTGTGCCGAAGCTCTGAAACTATGTCTTCTTGTCTTACCAAGCAAGTTTCCTCTCGAACTATGTGACATATCGGTAGTTCATGATATTCTAGATGCCTACTAGAAGTATCACCATGTTGCCACATGACCGTGTTGTCAAGTTCTTGAGAAAGCAAGTTCTCTAAACTGCTCTTTTCTCAAAGGATCCATACTGGATACCCCTGAACTAGTTGATTGAGCTTACATAACAACTTGGAGAGTTGTAAGACAAAAGTTCTAACTGACTCTATTACTTCTTAAAGGGATATCTAGTTTTGTTAGTGTTGAATAAAGATAGTATTTCCTTTGTGGATATATTATTTTCCCCACATTTGATTTGATTTGGGTTATCATCAAATCCAACTCAGTTCCTAGGACTGTCTTGATGATGTTTCCTCTGGTGATGTTTCACTTGGGTACATCTTCATGTCTTTGGTCTGACCAATAGTTTGCCTTGTTCATACCACATATGAGTTCATCTTCTTGGAGTGTCTAGATAAGTTTGTTGTTGATCCTATCGATGACATCTTTACATTCTCCATGTTAGATTGGATTCATACGGAACAATTTGCATTAATGTTGGAAAATTTTGAGAACCATCCTCGAATCATCTCGAAGTTTGTGTTCTGGATGTTAGAAGTAACCTTCTCCGATTCACGTGCAAATGTTGAAAGATGTCGCCGTGGATTCGAGTAGAGTTAACTCCATTCCTTACGGAAACATGTGTGTTTTATTATTGGTACTTTATATGTGTACATTTGTCTTTCGACAAGTTGCTAAATACATGGGTCTAGCAATCTAGCTCAGTCTCTTGGAGCTTTACACTGTAGTTCATATCTTGAGAATCAAGTAACTTTACCTTCATGGTAAATTTTGCAAACTTTCTATTCGGACATGTTGAGTCTGAAGTATCATTCCACCTAACCAAAGCTGAATCCCAAGCAGCAATGATGGTTGGTGTTTCTCAAGGTTTAGACATAGGTCTCTTTGTGAATCTGGCAAGATTGATGTAATGGTTAACATACTTAGCCGGAAAGATCCTTTGTCATATTCTCTTGATTCAGCAATAACAACCACTCTTCATGAGGATTCTTCTATAGTTTAATATAGGAGTTGTGCTTATGGTTTCCTTTGTATCCAAAGTCCGACCTTTCACTTGATGTCTTTTTTTTCGAACATCAAGGAGAACATTTAAAGTAGTGTTGCTAAATGTCTCTCGGTTAATCCTCCGGACCATTTTATGTTGGCAATCATTTTGCTATGCCAAGTAATTAAAGTCTGAGAATGAAGTTTCCTTTTTCTCGTGTCATCAGGAATCTCCTTACCAATTCATCTTAGTGGTGTAAAGTGATATCACTATCTTTGGCAAAGATTTTGATATACCTGGATGAATAAAGAGTTTCCTTCATGTTCTCAATCATGTTTTAAGAGTGACTATGACTTTGGTAATCAACAATTTCCCTTGTTACATGTTCCTTGTGACTTTTATGAGTCCTCCCCACCAAAACACCTTTCTGTCTTAAGCCTTCTGTTGGATGAAAGAGTGATCCTTCTGTTTCAAAAGTAGTTCAACCGCTTGGTTTTGTTGATCCATATCTCTGCAAACTGAAATCTCTACTTAAGTCGATTAGTAGAGGTTCATTTTTTCTCGAAGTCTATGGTCATGTTCTTTCTGTTGAAGCCTTCCTTCTTAGAATCTTAAACCTTTTGTAAGCTCCATGGTCTCAATCCTTATGAAGACCATCTATCTAACAATTTGAAAATTTTCTCCTCTTTTTCCTCTGTTACCTTGTCGTGTTCCATGTTCGTCAACTCAGATTTGTTTCCAAACACTCCATCCATGAGCTGACCATGAGATACAATGTGTGTTGTTTAGTGTGTTTCCCTCTTATCTTTAGAATGACCATGTTTCTTTCTCTCTCTGTCTCTCCTCCTACCTTTGGAATCTGGGGTCGAGATTCTCGTATGGGGGATAGAGCTGTAACACCCCAGTTTTACTTAAATAGTAATTAGGGTGTGTTTGTGCATTCATGAGCATCATGTCTTAAGTTGTGCATTAAAGAAAATAAATCAAACCCTAAACCCTAGTTTTCTCCCCTCTCTTCGAAACACATTCAAATGGTTTGAATTTCGAACATTACCAAAATGTATGGAACCCAAATTGTTATAAGGGTCTTTGCAATATTTTAACATTTGCAAATGTTCTGGTATTTTTTAAATGATCAAAAACAGATTTGAATGGGTTTTCAAAAGAAATAAATAATAAAACTAAAAAGAAAAAGCTTTTGCTAAAAAAAATAGAGCCAGTAAGCCGTGGTGGACTTGTTCTTCCTAGCCAAGCCATGGAAGCATGCGTGACCCCAATCGCTAGAATCGAGGTCATATTTCCCAAGCCCGACAACCACCATCGTCGCCATTGTTGTCTACCCTGACCTCCTCTCGCCTTGCCGACCCCTTCAACAGCATCGTGGTGAGCTCCTGGTCCTTCCCGACACCTCCTTTCTTCCCCTTCCTCTCTGGTTTGGTCCCGTGCTTTGCGCTGTCATCGACCGCCGTAGATGCTCGTCGAAGACCAAGCTCCGACGACCAAAACATTGCGGCGCCACCACTAGAAGGTTTCCCTTGCTCGCCTCGTTCGAGTAGGCTAGGTATCACCACCCTGCGCGTGCTCCTTCGCCGCCCCCGTGCATCACCTGGGAGGTGGCCGGCAACGTGACGTCACGTATGTGTCATGCTGACGTAGCCGCGTGGGTCCATCTGCCCTCTTTGACCTTTGACCGCCATTGTGGCATCGATGCGGCTCGGCCCCACTCATCAGCCACTGCGGCTAGCATCTGCCATGGTGAGAAAAGGATAAGGTTAGGGTTGAGTGACGTCAGACTGAGCTAATAAGTGGTTTAATATTTTCATAAAATGATTTAAACTTGTAAAATCAATAACTTATTATTTATAAGTTAGAAAAATATAAATAATATATGAAACTGTTCTGAAAAATGAGAACTATCTATTAGAGATATAATCATGCATTGGTAATCAACTTTCATAACAAGTTTAATTATAAGAACATAGTAACCCCTCACAGGTGTTTCCGGAGTTTCTCCAAATTAGGGTTTATACCCTCGGAACCCCGATCAAATGGTTGAGCATAACTTAGGGTTACATTTCAGTACAATTCAACTTGTCATATCATCATCCTTGCTTGAGCATTGCATCGATGCCATTGTTGATTGTTTCCCTCTCTTTTCAGTATTTGGTTCTTTCCGATAGAATACGAGATCGAGATCGAGATCGAGATCGAGATCGAAGCTAGAGATCAACACCGTCGAAGCTCGAAGACAAATACTTGACCAACTGTAACCAAGTTAAGTAAAAGGCCTCCGAAGATATGTTTAATGGTTATCAACGGGCAAAGGCAAGCATAGCCCCACCATTATATAATCCTATGATTTCTAAAGCATTTCAATTCTTGCCATTATGCATACGATTCTACTGTGGTCTTTTATCGATAGATAGAGTATCCTATCTGTTGCATTACTTCCTTCCAACTTATATTACCTGATCCACTGCTCCTAGCATAACTAGGTTTGGCTTGTGTGCATTGCTAGAGCTTATATCTATGTCTTGCTTAGGCATGCTTAGCTGTTAGAACTGGTTCATCCAGATGATGTATCAGATGCAGATAATCTAGTATCACAGGAGATCGATGTATACTGATGAGGTGAGATAAGTGATAAAGGTTAAACATGCTAAGGCTTGTATGGGAGGCCACGGGGATCAGTGATAATCTAGTATCGCACGAGTTCTTGCCTCTTGAACCAAGACGAGCGTACAACCACACGGGGCATGGAAAACCTCACGAGTAACTAACTTTCCTAGTAGATTCCATGAGTCACATAGTTCGGGCGTTCCATTTGACATGCATTCTGGATCATCTCGAAGGCGGAGAAGGAGATGCATTCATGACAGGTAGGTAAGCGTGGCCGGGGTTGCTTGGGGTCAATGGAGACCCTGGTGAACCAACCTCGCCTCACATCTCTAGGGACCGACTTCGGGATTTGACCCGTTACGGCGGAACCATTCTTAAGGCGTGACTCATGGTATCGGTGAAAGCAAGGTAAAGGTCGTGTCTAACCACCCTCTGTCGGCCTTCCATGGAAGAGGGCTAATCATTGTGGAATTAAGAGAAGGTTAGTACGTGTGGGTAAAGTTGTACACCCCTGCAGGGTAATAATATTTTCGAAAATCCGTGTCCGCGGTTATGGATGACTTAGGAACGGATGTGATGATCATAGAGAACTTTAACCTAATCGTAAAACTTGGCAGATCAACGTGTGCTTAAGGATGTTTCCTCATGGGTACGAGGGGTTGATCCTAGATGAGGTTTGATGATGATTTGGTGGATATGAAAAGATGATGATCAATACTTTAGAGATGTCACTCTCTTATCCCCTTTAAATATGTTCTGACTAGACGAGCTTATTGTCCCTCTTGTTTTATAAACAAAGATGGCTTTATGCAAAACAACTCCACCAGCCATAAGTCTTTCGGAGTACACCCTATACTCACCCTTGATTTATTGATACTTTTGGCAGAGTAAGTGTTCCCTGAAGATTAGTTTGATTTTTATGGTCAGTGACCTCTACTTGTACTAATTTGGTTCTTTGCTTAGTTATGAGCTTGCTGTAATAAATTTTGTGTCGTAAGGTCACTGCTGTGTTACCGATTCTTCACTGGATATCCTCGAGCTCAAGGTTAATCTTATGTCAGACGGAGGTCTGGGATTTGTTTAGCCCTGATCCCGAGGGTGTCACACATCGGCATTAGTCACGGCATACGGTGGTCATGGCGAGCGCGGGGTCAAACGATCATGTCTGGGCGGTCGCTGGAGTCGCGGCGAACTTATTGGCGGAAGGCGAGAGCAAGGCGCGGCGTGTGCGCGCGGGTTTGCTCGGTGCTCTTGTGCGGCGATCGCCATGGTCGAGTGTTAAATGGGCGCGGCTGCGCTGGCATCTCTGTGGGAGGTCGTTAGTCGAGGCATGCTTAGGCAGGGTCGGTGAGGTCATGGCTACCTCCTAGACATCGTGGGCGAGGGCAACATGGTCTGTGGCAGCATGTCCGCGTCTGAGTGGCAAGGTGAGCTCGGGTACCATTTTGCACTGGTCATTTGGTCGAGTGAGATGAGCTCCAAATCACGGGCTAGTACTAGGTGAGTTGAGGGCAAGTCATGGGATCTCGATGAGGTCACAAGGATGATCAAAGGATTGATCAAAATAGTACATAATTGTTGAGGTTGTATTGTGATCACCAAGTGTTTGATCAAATGGCCGCAAGAACTAAACTTTCATATTTTCGAGTGATTTTTGGTGTGTGTGTGTATGTGTTGGTACTAATATTGGTAGTCTCTGGGTACAATGGTTTGCTAAGTGGTGAAGGTTTTAGTGGTTTTCCAAAAATGACAATCTTGATGCATAAGATAGATTCAATTTTGAATTGCCTCTCAAATGGGTTTGAAAATGTTTCTGCAAGATTGGAAAGCTCCATTGTGTTCAGTGTCACTAGGTCTAGCAAGGGGAGAAAAGAAATGGAATTTTTTCTGTTTGATATCACTAGCTAGAGATGCTCAAAGTGAGCTAGGTGTTAACTTTTGCAAAAATGACCATTAGGTCATATGCTTCATATTTTAATTTTATTTTGTTTTGATCTTGTTTGGATTTGACCTATATGATATGGCTTTGATCTTTAAACCATTTATCATCATTTACAACATTAAACTTGGCATTGCAAACATTCACACACATGCTTTAAAATAGGGTTTAATTAATAAAAGATTTTGTTAACCCTAATTTTGGGTAATTAGAATTTGATCCTCATTAATATTTTTGAGATGTTACATTCCACACAGTGGCTGCTCTTTTCTCGTGTGCCATGTGAGGATCATCAAGCACCGGGAACCATGGGTGAGGTGACTTATCGCTAGAGCGAAAGTTCAGAGCTCGGCACCTTTAGGCCCCGATGTTGACTGGGGGTGACGCCAGAGATAGACACCGTGCCTAGCCCCGCTCACGTGGTGCACGAGGGTAAAGAGCATCACAAAAAAAACCGAAGATGCAAAGGAGAAACCATCGGAAAGAAGAGTAAGAAACGAGGAAATCGTTCTTGAGTCTCCATAATGTCCAAGGGGGAGTTGTTTGTTACCGTTGTTGCCATGAGTGGAGATCGCGGGTAGAACTTGCGAAGATGCTAGATGTTCTAGGCATTGGGGATCGGCACCCCTTCTTCTATCTCCAGCCGGACTTCCCCTGGCCTCGCGATGTGAACAACTCAAAAGGGCCCTTCCCACATTGGGGATAGCTTGTGGAGACCCTCGCGAGAAAGAACGCGATGAAGGACGAGGTCCCCGACCTCCAGGGTGCGTGCCCAGATGTTGTGACAGTGGTATCAGCGTAACGCCTGCTGGTACCTGGCTACTCGTACATTGACCTTATGCCTAGATTCTTCGATGAAGATCACACCCTCATGGCGCAACTCTTCCTAGGCTGCCTCGTTGAAGGCAAGCACCCGCAGGGAGCCATGTTTGAGCTCTACGGGGATGATGGCCTCCGCATCATAGACGAGGAAGAACAGGGTCTCCCCTGTGGGCTTGGTTGCAGTTGTGTGGATCGACCATAGCACACCGGAGAGGGCTTCAACCCAACCGTGCCTACATTCCTAGAGCTTGCGGCAGAAACTTTTGTTCTTGATCCCCCTTAGGACCTTCGTGTTCGCGTGCTTGGCATGTCCATTGCTGTGAGGGTGGGAAACTGATGCATAGAAAATCTTGGTGTCGATGCCCTCGTAGTAGGTCTTGAACGCACCGCTTGTGAACTGGCTACCATTTCCGGTGATGATGCGGTTGGGCACACCGAAACGACACACCCAAGCCTTAGATGAACTTTACCGCCGATCGTGCCGGGATGGATCTGACTGGTTCCACCTCTGCCCATTTTGTGAACTTGTCGATTGCGGTGTATAGGTACCGGTAGACCCCGGGCGCTCGCGGGAAAGGTCCCAAGATGTGCAGCCCCCAGACCACGAAGGGCCATGAGAGCGGGATAGTCTGGAGCTATTGCGCCAGCTGGTATATCTGCTTGGCATGGAACTGGCAAGCCTCGCAAGACTTTACTAGCTCCATGGCATCTGTGAGTGCCGTGAGCTAGTAAAATCCACTGCGGAAAGCCTTCCCAGCAAGGTTGCGTGCCAAAGCATTGTGGCTGCACTCCTCGGCATGAATGTCCGCCAGTATCTCGTGCCCTTTGTCGCCGGAGATACACCATAGCGCCACGCCATTGGGGCAGCGGCGGTAGAGGTCTCTGTCCACCATGCAATACTTCTTTGCATGGCGGACGAGGCTTCCAGCCATGTCATCATTGTCGGGGAGGGTGCCATGCTGGAGGTATCTCTTGAGCTCGATGATCCAATCCGACTCCTAGGGGATTACCACCAGGACCAACCTGTCGCTGGAGGGCAGACCACAGTCCGAAGCACTTGACGAGGGTGGGGGATGAATATCCTCAGGCCGGGACTTTTCTTTCGATGGTGGCGTAGCCGAAGGCTCGAACAACCTTTCCTCAAAGACCCCTGGTCGCTGACGCTCCTGGCGAGACGCCCTCTTGGTGATTTCTTCTTCCTCGTGATTATCCCCCATGGGGATGTCGAGCAGGTCCATGCCCAGGAAGTACTTCTCGAGCCTCCGCACCTCCCCGAGGTACTCCCCCATGTGCTCGTCCTTGGGGCAATAAATCTTGTTGGAAAAGTTAACCAGGAGCAAGGAGTCTCCCTGGATTGTGATGCACTTGATGCCGAGGGCGATGTCTGCCTTGAGGCCTGCAAGCAGCCCCTCGTCCTCGGCGATGTTATTGGAGCGCTTGACTTCATCCTTGAAGCATAGCTGGATTGCGTAGTAGAGCTTGTCGCTGGTTGGGGATGTGAGCACAGAAGCTGCCCCCGCTCTGCCACTATTGAAGGCCCCGTCGAAGCTCACGCTCCAGCGCCCCGGGGCCAGCTTCCCGGGGAGTTGGGTTGCCTCCTCCAGAGGTTCGTTCCCACCTGGGTCAGTCCATTCTGCTGTGAATTCCTCGCCAGGGCCCTCCCACAGGCGGTGGGCATGGTGTCGAATGTCAACTCAAAAGGTTGCAGTTCAATGGCCCACTCAGCCACACGACCCGTGGCGTTTGGGTTGTGGAGGATCATATCCAAAGGGAACTTGGTGACCACCTTGATGTGATGGCCCTGGGAGTAGTGGCGCAGCTTGCGCGACGCCACGAGGAGAGCGTAGAGGAACTTCTGTTGTACGGAGTACCTTTCACAGCCATCACGGAGTACTGTGCTGACAAAGTAGACCGGCCGATAGCTCTGTGGCTTTGGTCGGGGCGGCGGTGGCCGCCCCCTTGCCAGCCTCGCCCTCCTGGAACTCATGTTCTGCCCAGACCCCGAGCCTCCCAAGGGGTTAGGTGTCTTTGGCCTCTTCGTTTTCTCGACCACCTCTTCATGCTCCACCACAAACATGGTGCTCGCCGTCTGTGGCTTGGCTGCCAGGTACAGTAGTAGCGTCTCATGGAATTTGGGCGCCACCATGACCGGGGGCTGGTGAGGTACCTCTTGAGGGCCTCGTCATCCTCCGACATCCATCAAACTTCCCTGAACGCTTCATGATCTTGAAGAAGGGCAACGCTTTCTCGCCCAGCTTGGAGATGAACCTACCCAGCGCCGCCATGCACCCTGCTAGGCGCTGCATCTCCTTCAGCCGCATGGGCAGACGCATTTCCTTGATGGCCCTAACCTTGTCAAGGTTGGCTTCAATTCCCCGGTGCGATGCCAGGAAACCGAGGAGCTTTCCCAAAGGGACTCCGAACACGCACTTGGCGGGGTTGATCTTGATGTTCACCTAGCACAAGTTGGCGAAAGTCTCCGTCAGGTCTACCACCAAGGTGTCCTTCTCGCGAGTCTTGACCATGATGTCTTCAACATAAGCCCCCGCATTCCTTCCATCTGCTTGCCCAGCGCGATGCGCATGAGCCTTTGGAAGGTGGCCCCGGTGTTCTTGAGGCCAAACGGCATGCACGTGTAGCATTACACGCCGCATGGGGTGATGAAGGCCATCTTTTCTTTGTCCTCCTTGGCCATCTTGATCTGGTGGTATCCGGAGAAGGCATCCAGGATACACAGGAGGTCGCAGCCCGCCGTGGAGTCCAGGATATGTTCTATCTGCGGGAGCGGGAAGGGTCTTTCAGGCTGGCCTTGTTGAGGTCTGTGAAGTCGACGCAGAGCTACCCACCGCTGGTGGTCTTGGGGACCACGACCGGGTTGGGCAACTACTCGGCATGTAAGACCTCCTTCACGAGCTCCGCCTTGACTAGCTTCTCCATCTCAGTAACAATGATTTGCTACTTTTTCGCAGACATCTTCCCAACCTTCTGCTTCATCGGGCGTTCCGTGGGGCATACCGCCAGGTGGTGCTCGGTTACCTCACGAGGCACTCCCGTCATATCCAATGGGGTCCAGGCGAACATGTCCATGTTGGCCCTAAGGAAGGTGACGAGCGCCTCCTCTCTCTTGGGGGAGAGGTGTGCACCGATGGTGATAGTAGCCCCCGGGTCTGCCGGATCAAGAGGGATCTTCTTGGTTTCCACCCGCTTCTGGGAAAAGGAGGGCTTTTTCCTCCCCATGACGTTGGGGGTACACGCGACGTGCCCTGGTGGGAACACGACCGGTTCCTGGCCGCTAGCCCCCGGGACCTTGCCAGCATGCAGTTGGATGCCGCAAGGGGATGTGCCCTCGTCCCGGGGGGCGCGGTTGGCTGCCGCAAGGGGATGTGCCCTCGTCTCGGGGGCGCGGTTGCCGCCACCATGAAGGCATGTTCAAGGGACCACGCAGATTCAACCTCATTGTTGTGTACCGTGATATGGATCTTGGTGCTGCCCGGCATCTTGACCATGTTGTAGGTGTTGTGGGTGATCTCCATGACTTTGCCAATGCCGGGTAGCCCAGAATGGCATTGTAGGGCAGACAAATCGAGGCGACATCAAAGTCGATGAACTTTGTGCGGTAGTTGTCGCTCATCCCGAAGGTGACGGGGAGTTGTACCCACCCAATAGGAACGGTAGCGCCTAGCTTTGCCCCGACAAACGGCAGCGCGGGGTGGAGGCATGCCACGGGTACCCCCAGTTGCCTAAACGCATTTTCTAAAAGCACGTTCAGGCTGGCCACGCCATCAATGAGCATCTTGGGTATGGCGAATCCTCCTACGGCGGGGGTGCAGACCATCAGCACAGCTCCCACTAGGCGAATGGAGCTCGGATGGTTGGCGGTGCTGAAGGTGAGCGGCTGCTGGGACCACTCGAGGGGGACGACGGTGGTGTTGGGCCTCGCTACGGCCAGCCCGCGGGAGAACTGCCTAACGTAACGCCCGGAGGCGAGAGCCTAGGAGGCGCCCAGGATGCAGGCGACCACCCTATTCCGGACCCAGCGCGAGACGCCGGTCTCTACGCGTGCGCTTGTTAGCATGGCGCCGACCGCGCGAGGGGTCTTGAAGGCGCGCCTCAGCCCCCTACCTGGCACGCCAAATGTCAGAGATTTGCCCCGTGAAGGAACTAGGGTCCAACGATCCCTAGGTTCGAGAGGGGGCTGAACACGCGCTCTCAGGGAGTCTTGAGATGGTGGCGACAACAAAGCAAGGATCACGGCAGAGAGGTGACATGGTGTTTTTTGCCTAGGTTCGGGACCCTCGTGAGGAGGTAAAGCCCCTACTCCTGCTTTGTTGTATTGCTCTCTTGGCTTCGCGAGGGTACAATGGAGATGAGATCTCTAGGGTTTAGATAGTAAAGATCGATCCCTTCTAAGGTAGGAGGAGGATCCTTTATATAGGGCGGCGTCGGGCTTCTTCCCTAGCCTTTGGGCGGGAAGGGCGTCCATAGTGCCGCCCATGGAGGACTCAGTCCAGGAGGCTGCTTGTAACATCCCAAAAATTACTAAACTTGGATCATCAAACTCTAATCACCAAATTTAGGGTTAACAAAAACTTTTCCAATTAAAATATGAAAGCATTCATATGAGTGTGCATTAAAATTTGGATTCTTTTGAATTTCCATGATTATGTGTTTCTTTGCTTGTAAAATGATTCTTAGGTGAAATAAACATCATCTAAACAATCCCCAAACTTTTCCCAAAGACAAACAAGTCAAAACAAACAAACTAAGTGAATGGTCACTTTGGCCAATTTAACTCCCATGCCTACTTTGGCTATCTCTAACTTTCAGAACTTAACAGAAACATGTATGGATCTTTTCACCCCTTGATAGTACTCATAACAAGGTACCGAGGCCCACTTTGTGATCATCCAAAAACATTCAAATGCATGGTTTAAATGACAGTTTAAAATTGAATCTATTTCATATGGGAAGATCCCGCCAGAGTATGGTCAAATCATTTTAGGTCGTTAGATGTTGATCTAATGGACACGTTAGATCCACTTAAGCGAAGGGGTATGTTAGATCTAAACCATGCGATATCACTTAAATCCTACGGTCTATATTGCTCGATCCAAACGAAACGGTACCAGTGAGTAAGATTCAGCCACGTGTCCAGTGATTTGTTTTAAAAACAGAAACTTGTCTATTAGATATTCAAACTTGCAAAATTCATAACTTTTGATCCACATGTCCAAATTTTGCAAATTTTGTATCAATGGAATCAGCAAGACAAATCCTACCCAACCATGCACTTTCTTTAGTAAATTGCATCAGTTAAATTGATTTTTTTGCAGAAACTTGTGTAGGCATATTTTGAGTATAAAATTCTTTCTAAAATTATTTTGGGGATAAAATCTTTGGAAAATGGTTTTTTTTGAACCTACTGACCATAGAAATCAATTTGTGGTTTCAAAAACATATTTGGTGAAGCAAAAGAATAAAACTTTGAATTAAAGCATTTCTAGTCAAATAAAAATATTGTTTAATTGTTGAAGATACTTTTGGAGAAAACCTTTGGGAAATGTTTTGATTTAAACTCTCTGACCCCAAACACCAAGTTTTATGATTTGAAAATGTATCTGGTGAACCCTATAAAGATTGTTGCTTTGCTAAAGGCATTTTCTAACCACATAAAATATTGATTTGGTTTAAAAATGGTTTATAATGTAAAATCTTTTGCAAATAATTTTTCCACTTTTATAAAATGACAAATAGGTGTTTTAGAATGTTTATAACCTATTAGAAACCACTTTTCCAAATAAAACAATCTTTAGCATGCTTGCATGCATTGTTTTGTTTCTATCATTTTATGTGATGTTTTGCTTGAATGGTAGATTGAAATATTGCTTGCTTGATTGAATTGTAGTGGAATTTGAAGAGTGTGATTGTTGCAAGATCAAGGAGTGAACTTATACTCTCTACCAAAAAGGCAAGTGATGCTTCATACTTTTTTCCCATTATTTTCACTATGCATTAGTGATATTTGTAAGTAGGACTTGCATGGAAATTTTGCTAAGTGTAAACTATGCCATGGGAAATCCTAGTAGATGAAACCTTAGTAGAATTTTTCCTAAGTTAAGATTCCTACTACTATCATGCTTAGCTTAGCTAGTAGAAAACAAGGGTGGATTATATTCATACTATGGAATATTTCCAAGTCAAGGACTTGTGTTTTGTTTAATAAAACAACTAAGTGAATGAATCACCTGGGTGGAATGGAAGGAATGGTTTATGTTGAGTGGTTATACAAGGCCCATTTCTATGGTTTACCTTGTGTATCTCACTTGTGGATGGCCACCCAGGGACAAAGAGATTTGAGATGCCAAATGTTGAGAAGCTTCAAGTGTAGCCACTTGGCATTATGGGCTCTGCCTGGATCATATAGGTTGCAATAACTTAGCCAAATGGACAGTTGGTGGTAGGGGATGATAGGTTGGAACGCGTCCATTTGTTCTAAGGGAAGGCTTCTGAAAGGTCCTGTCTTGGTGAAAATCAAGTCTTGTGGGGAAAGTGCACAACCTCTACAGATGGAAGAATCTAAGTACTTAGCCATGTCCCTGGCAAAGGGCAATTTGAGCATCGAGACATGGAAGCTATCAAGAATCTCCTCATCCCAATTTCTAAGTTAAAAACTTGTGGTTGAACAAGGGTTAAAGGATCACCAATTTCTATTGGGAGATGCCTTGGGTGATTTTTGACAAACAAAAACTTAGTGTTTTCAAATGATAAGGAAAATCTATTTTGAGCAATGCAAGCCTAAGCTCCACTTAGCCAAATGCATATAGATGATAGACTCCACTATACTACCATAGTATCACTTGCCAATACAATTCAAATGTATTGACCCTTGTGGCTGTAACTTATTATGTTGCAGGTCTGTTTGCTGTTAGTGAAGTTTATTGATTAGGATTACAGGTCTACAACCAACATGACTGCCTGTGGCACTTTGAAGATGAAGGACCCCATGCTATTGTTATATTCTGCTGCATTGTAATGAGATAGCCAAATGAGCTATGTAAGATGTAATAAATTATTTTATTCCTGGTTATAAAGTTGTATTATGACCTTTGTTTCTTGATATTACATCTTAACTGTGGATGCTAGCTATTGATCCAGGGACTAGCATTGTAAACATAGGGATCTGTACCTTATTAAAGGTTGGGAACCTTACAGATGGTATCAGAGCCTTGTGTTGCCTGTAGGATTTGTAAACCTAGGATTGGACAAAACCCCTTAGAAAAATAGGAGTTGTATTTGTTCCAAAACTTATTTATAAACAATCTTGTAAACTCTTTCCTCAACCATTTTGGTTTTTGATTCTACATCTCTTCTATTTCAAACTTGATGGACAAATCCTACCCCATGGCCAAAGACTTCAACATGAGCAAAGGACTTCGTCAACTCAAGTGATTTCAACCTTATTCTCAACAAGGACATCAACTTGGATATCACTAAGGACTACAAGTGAGACAAGAAATATTACTCAAGACTTGAAGACTAACGAAACACAACTTAGAAGGGACCATCATCACCTTTCAAGTTTTGTGACCAAGACACAAGAATTTTCCCAAGGAAACCATGATCTCATTCAAGAAGAATCAACTAAGAAGGATGGAATGATCTCAAGTGAACCATATAGTTGGACCACCATATTAAGTATAGATCAAACACACTAACTTATGTGGTGTAACAAAAAAATATTTTATTTCCTAAAAATGTGCTTGAAACTTGTTGTTTGAGTGGAATGATTGTTTGTGATTGCTTGCACATTGCTTGTGTGAATTGTGATGTGTGTGATTAGAACTATTTCCTTAGAAATCTTTTGCCTATTCTAATCCCAATCCAACCCAAACAGATGACTACTCCAAGAGACTCCAACATCAAGAATGGTGACAACAACAACCAAGAGATGCACATGAGAGAACAACTACTAGTAAACCAAACCCATTTGAATCAGATGACAACTCAGTTTTTAGCCAACAACAAAGAGTTAGACCCAACCATACAAAAGTTTTTGGAAATTCAATCACAATTGTTGCAAGGGATGACCACTCAAATGATCAACATGGGAGACAACCTTTCCCAAGGAGTTTGTGATAACAATGATGTCAAGGATGATATTCTAGAAGGAACCCAAGCTTGGAATGTTTGTGGAGACAAGGATCACACTTCCAAAGAACATGAGGATCAATGCCCTAATTGTGAAGAGAAACATCCAACAAATCAATGCCCCACATCTCAAGCTACTTGTTTCCTATGTGAAGGAAATAATCATGTCCCTATCCAATGCCCCATCTATTCCATAGTTCAACAAAGGAAACAAGGTGGAGTGCAACAACAGTTAGTAAACCCTCATGAAGGAACAACTCCTACCAAGAAGGATGAAGGCAAAGTCAAAACTATGCATCATAAGGCCAAATCCAAAGTGACCACAAAGTGTTGCTACTCTTGTGAAGAAGAAGGTCATATCTCTAGTAATTGCCCCAAGAAGAGAGAAAGATTTCCCACCTTTGTGGTCAATTATGAAGAGCATGAACTAGAAGAACTCCTAGCTTTGGAGAGACCCAAAAAGAAGAAGAAGGACATAAGCCAATTGCAATGTTACAATTGCAAAGAAATGGGACACTATGCCAGTGATTGCCCAGAAAAGAAGAAGAACCAAGGAAATAAACAAGAGGAATTGATACCAAAGAAGAAGAAGGATAATAGCCAAGTGATGTGTTTCAAATGCAAAGAGCTAGGCCATTATGCAGACAAGTCTCCAGAGAAGTTTCAGCAAGATTCCAAGTAAGCCAAGAAGTAATATAGTTGGAAAAAATTTAAGGGTGGTAGTACCCTAGTTGCTTTGAGCCAACTTGTAACCCTAGCCCTCCCAAATCTCGGGACGAGATTTATTTTAAGGGTGGTAGCCTGTCACATCCCAAGATTTTCCAAATCTTGTAATGTGAAAAATAAATAAACAAAATAAATAATTGTTGAAATTTAGAGTGAAAAGAAACTTTTTGTTTCAAAATGGAAAATTAAAATCCCATCTTGAACAAATTTTGGTTAATGTTTAAATCCAACTAAATTTAAATCAAGTGAAATGCATTCTTCATAAATGCATCTGGAAATTTAAACACTTGGAAAATAAACCCAAACCCTAAACCCTAATGGAATAAAATCATTTCCAAGATATCTCTAAGACTATGGATTTGATACATATAAAAATTTGTCAACAAACACTTACAAATGATCAAGAATGACAAATAGAAATATTATAATACCATAGAAATTGGTTTCACTTAATTTGTAACCATAGATAAAATCTTATGAATTTAGTAAGATAAGGAAATTTGATTTCCAAAGCTAATAAAGCACCTATCTATAAATCCATACCAAATGGTGAGTAAATAATCCTAAAGAGAGTTAAAAGGATAAACAAATATTAAATAAGATTTTACAAATTGAAATCACCAAGTTTGGATCTTTAAATAAAAAGATATGGATTTTATGAGAGAGAGAAAGAAATATTAAATAAGGAATATTTAAAGACCAAATTAAATCTTGGCTTAATCCATAAGCAAATGGAATAAATATAATCCAAATCCAAATAAAATAAAAGGATGTAGAATTTTCCAAATAAAATAAAATGACTTTGACCAAATCCTATTCTATTTTGAATAAAGATAAAATCCCTATTAAGAAATGATTAATTAAATCATGGGAAAATAATATTTGGAATTTACCCAAGTGGATTAAAAATTGTTTAATTAACTTAAATAAGATTAAGGAAATCTTCCAAATAAAATTTATGGAATTAAAACTATATTTAATTTCATTGGAATAAGGACAAATACCCAATTTTAAATGATTAATAAATCATATTAAAAACATTCCAACTAATTCAAAGTGAATTATTTGCCACCCTATTAAATAAATAAAACCTACTAAAAAGTTTTGGAAGGATTTATAATTCAAATGGATTTTAAAAAACATTATTAAATCTTGAATGAATTAATACAAGAGCCTATTTAAATAATTAAAAGACACTAAAAGAATGAAATATTTATTCTAAAAATGACTTCAGAATATACTATTAATCAGTATTTGAATATACTCAAAGTTTGGTTGAAGTTTGAAATTCAAAAGTTGTATGAATTAATTAATCAAAATTCAAAACAGAATAAAAGAAACAAAAAAAGAAAAATAAACAAAAGAAGGAAAAAATAAAAAGAACCAGCCAGCCCAACTAACCTGACCCAGGCCCATCGCCAGCCCATGCGGGAAAACCCCTCTCTGTTTCTTTTCTCACTCAAACCCGCACCCCTCGACCGCTGACAAAACGACCCCGCATACAAACCCGCACCTCACTGACTTGGCAGCCCCACCGCCAGCTTACCTCGTCGTCTACCCCGCGACCCGTTCCCCCTCTTCCTCATAGACGTTCTCTGACATTAATTCCTCGCGTAAATTAGCGTTAATGGCCGCGTGATTTTCGCCCGTGACACTGCCCTCTTAAATGCCTGCCTCTCCTCTCTCCTTACCCTAAATCCCCCACACCTCTTGGCCACCAGGCTGCTCCAATTTCCCGCAGCAACACCACTGCTCCGGTGAACCTTTCTTCCGATTCCGGCCAGACCTCGCCTCCCCTTGCTCCCTGGCCTCCACGAGGACACTCCCCATCTCCTTGCGAATCTTTCGGTAGCACCAGCTCGCCCGTGCACGCTCCACATCATCGGCAACCTCAACGACAGCACGTCGCCAACGTCTGCCTCCGCTCCGACGAGCACTACTGGTGAGACCAGAGCTCCCCTTCCCCTCTCTTGGATGCTCACATGTTCGTGACTCTCATACAAACCTAACGGTGCCCTCCATTTGTCTTAGCATGCCATAAATCGTCGCCCCCGTCGACGAACAGACGAGCCCGAGGCGCAGCTCAACTCCGGCGAGGAATCCACGAAGACTCTGTGCGACCCTGTCCCTGCAACGACCATCACGAGCTTCAGAACGCCACAGAAAGTTCGATAACGACCTCCTTCCTCTCCCGCGCTTGCTAGTATCGCCGGAATGCTTCTGGCCGAGCGTCGCCGCCACGCACCACCGTCGAGCGCCGCCAGAGTATGGTCAAATCATTTCAGGTCGTTAGATGTTGATCTAGTGGACATGTTAGATCCACTTAAGCGAAGGGGTATGTTAGATCAAAACCGTGCGATATCACTTAAATCCTACGATCTGTATCGCTTGATCCAAACGAAACGATACCAGCGAGTAAGATTCAGCCACGTGTCCAGTGATTTGTTTTAAAAACAGAAACTTGTCTATTAGATGTTCAAACTTGCAAAATTCATAACTTTTGATCCACACGTCCAAATTTTGCAAATTTTATATCAATGGAATCAGCAAGACAAATCCTACCCAACCATGCACTTTGTTTAGTAAATTGCATCTGTTAAATTAATTTTTTTTGCAGAAACTTGTGTAGGCATATTTTGAGTATAAAATTCTTTCTAAAATTATTTTGGGGATAAAATCTTTGGCAAATGGTTTGTTTTGAACCTACTGACCATAGAAATCAATTTGTGGTTTCAAAAACATATTTGGTGAAGCAAAAGAATAAAACTTTGAATTAAAGCATTTCTAGTCAAATAAAAATATAATTTTAATTGTTGAAGATACTTTTGGATAAAAACCTTTGGGAAATGTTTTGATTTAAACTCTCTGACCCCAAACACTAAGTTTTATGATTTGAAAATGTATTTGGTGAACCCTATAAAGATTGTTGCTTTGCTAAAGGCATTTTCTAACCACATAAAATATTGATTTGGTTTAAAAATGGTTTATAAAGTAAAATCTTTTGCAAATAATTTTGCCACTTTTATAAAATGACCAATAGGTGTTTTAGAATGTTTATAACCTATTAGAAACCACTTTTCCAAATAAAACAATCTTTAGCATGCTTGCATGCATTGTTTTGTTTCTATCATTTTATGTGATGTTTTGCTTGAATGGTAGATTGAAATATTGCTTGCTTGATTGAATTGTAGTGGAATTTGAAGAGTGTGATTGTTGCAAGATCAAGGAGTGAACTTATACTCTCTACCAAAAAGGCAAGTGATGCTTCATACTTTTGTCCCATTATTTTCACTATGCATTAGTGATATTTGTAAGTAGGACTTGCATGGTAATTTTGCTTAGTGTAAACTATGCCATGGGAAATCCTAGTAGATGAAACCTTAGTAGAATTTTTCCTAAGTTAAGATTCCTACTACTATCATGCTTAGGTTAGCTAGTAGAAAACAATGGTGGATTATATTCATACTATGGAATATTTCCAAGTCAAGGACTTGTGTTTTGTTTAATAAAACAACTAAGTGAATGAATCACCTGGGTGGAATGGAAGGAATGGTTTATGTTGAGTGGTTATACAAGGCCCATTTCTATGGTTTACCTTGTGTATCTCACTTGTGGATGGCCACCCAGGGACAAAGAGATTTGAGATGCCAAATGTTGAGAACCTTCAAGTGCAGCCACTTGGCATTATGGGCTCTGCCTGGATCATATAGGTTGCAATAACTTAGCCAAATGGACAGTTGGTGGTAGGGGATGATAGGTTGGAACGCGTCCATTTGGTCTAAGGGAAGGCTTCTGAAAGGTCCTGTCTTGGTGAAAATCAAGTCTTGTGGGGAAAGTGCACAACCTCTGCAGATGGAAGAATCTAAGTACTTAGCCATGTCCCTGGCAAAGGGCAATTTGAGCATCAAGACATGGAAGCTATCAAGAATCTCCTCATCCCAATTTCTAAGTTAAAAAATTGTGGTTGAACAAGGGTTAAAGGATCACCAATTTCTATTGGGAGATGCCTTGGGTGATTTTTGACAAACAAAAACTTAGTGTTTTCAAATGATAAGGAAAATCTATTTTGAGCAATGCAAGTCTAAGCTCCACTTAGCCAAATGCATATAGATTATAGACTCCACAATACTACCATAGTATCACTTGCCAATATAATTCAAATGTATTGACCCTTGTGGCTGTAACTTATTATGTTGCAGGTATGTTTGCTGTTAGTGAAGTTTATTGATTAGAATTACAAGTCTACAACCAACATGACTGCCTGTGGCACTTTGAAGATGAAGGACCCCATGATATTGTTATATTCTACTGCATTGTAATGAGATAGCCAAATGAGCTATGTAAGATGTAATAAATTATTTTATTCCTGGTTATAAAGTTGTATTATGACCTTTGTTTCTTGATATTACATCTTAACTGTGGATGCTAGCTATTGATCCAGGGACTAGCATTGTAAACACAGGGATCTCTACCTTATTAAAGGTTGGGAACCTTACATTTACTTACAGAAATAATGTTCAAGTAATAAAAGAATGCCACATAGACATTTCTAGTCACTTTATTTAATTGAAATAAAAGGTTAAACCTTATTAAATTCTGACACCACTTTAAATCACATTCCCATGTACTGGAATATGTGGTGATGACATGTGTCAACATGATCCCATGTTTGGTTTGGAGAATATTAAATCTTGAGTAGTTTTTCAATGAGTAGAAATTACTTTTCTAAAAATAAATAAATAATGCAAATGCTTTAAATCTTGAATGTTAGTGATGATGCTAGATCATCTATATAACCCTTGCGTGTGATGATTGAAAGTAGTTAAGTATTGTTTGGTGATTGTGTACCTCGTATTTATTCATAGACGCTAGTACCGACCAAGGATACGAGGAGGAAGGAGGATACTACGAAGAAGAAGCCGAGGAGAACTTCAACCACTGCTCTGCACAAGGCAAGCCTTATTAATCAAGTTGACCTATGCAAGCTAACACTTGCAAGATACTCTACTTATTCAAGCTAATATTGCTTGTTACCATGCCAACTATATGCCTTAAGCATATGTGATCATACCCACTTGATAACCAATCCTAGTTTTACTTGCAAGCTTCTACTATATTTCTTTATCAAAGCTCTTAATTAGAGTTTACTTGAGTAAATTGTAGATACTAGAAAGATAATTGAAGGTTGCATAAAGAGCATTAAATTTGGCCTAAGCTAGATAATCTTGATGTCATCCTAAGGCATGAGATCGTACTTGGTTACACTCCACTAGTTTACCACCCCTCATTAGTATTCACTCCCATTTGTAGATGCTAGTGCTAAGCATAAAACTTGATCGACTTTAGATGGGAATACTTGGTGGAAAAAATGGTTATGAAAACCTTGGAATGATGGATCATTCTATTGAGATGTTTTGACATGTGTTTCCGAACCCCAGATGATTTTGGTGATGAAAATGTTGAGGCATGAGCCTTAGCCCTTTATAAAACTGATGGTTGTCTGGATGCGATACCATTCCAATTTTACCGTACAACCACAATACCCGAGAATTGGGTAGGGCTTGACTGGAAACTTATATACCTTAGTATCGGTTCCCTCACGGCCAAGGTCTGAGCTGAGGCTACCTTGTGAAGATTGTCCACCTGTGCAGTACCCAAGATGACAGTTGGTCATGTTGGGAGGCCAAACTCACAGGAGAGGTGCTTATACTAGGGCGTGTAATCGAAAGGTTAGGATTGATTATCCGCATACTGAGTATGGTGAATTCAGGATTTGTTCCTGACGGATGTATTGAATGTTGTGGTGAAAGTGTACAATCTCTGCAGAGTGTCAAACTATTCGAATAGCCGCGTCCGCGGTTATGGACAGTTGGAGTGGCCATATTGTTCCCCCGTCAGATGTTTTCAAAATGACTTGTGAAATGGATTGAGATTTTGACTTGACCACAATAGAGTTGTGATATGAAATACAAGTTCCCACTTAGGTGTTATAAAATTTCAACTAGCTTTTCTTGCTTCTGAACTTAGTAGAGGTAAATCTGGATTTTTGCAAAACAACCATAGAGCTTAGTGTCCTATTACAAAAAACCCCTTCACTTGTTAGTATTAGTTTGCGAGTACTTAAAGAGTACTCATGGCTTTGTCTCTGGCTATTCCTATGTCCAGACTATGAAGAGGAGTACCAGGAGGATGGACCCCAGGAAGGTTACGACAACTAGGATCATCTCCCATCATCAGCATTGCCTGTGACCCTGAAGATGGAGCTTCGCCTACGCTACCTTTATTATTACGTATTTCCGCTGCCTATGTTGTATTAAGAACTGGATCATGAGATCCTTATTTGTGTAAGACCTTATGTATGGTTTGTAATGGATGATGTACTGTGGTATCCAATTCTGTTATGTCACGTAAAAATGGTTATCCTAGGATTGTGATGTATGGCATAACAGGCATCTGGGATTAAAAATCCGGGTGTTGACAAGTTGGTATCAGAGCCATCCTGACCATAGGAGACCCAAGTTAGACTGGACATTTGAATCAAAAACTTAGTTTCAAAACCAAAGGAAGCAAATATTTACAAAAACTTATTCCCATTCTTATCACCTTGATTCTTTCATAAAAATTCATGTTCCTCAAAAACTCTTGCAAAATACATTGACACACTTGATCACTCTACTAACTTACTCATCCTATATTCTTATAGATGGACGTGAAGTACAGCAAGTTTTATCAGTTGGGGAATGGAGGATACCTTATCTTTGAGCGGGATTTGGACCAGCTTTCGGAACTTCTGGAGCGTCTGCACCCCGAGTTCTTCGGAGCTCAGCTCAATGATCAAGGAGGAGAAGATCTGTAGTGGCTAATTGTTGCAAGTCTCCGAGGAAAGATTGAACCTCCCACTGCCGAGGGAATTCAGTTCACCTTAAGAGAGAACAACTGGCTCGATGGACTTGCCCGGGCCATGCAGGAAGCTCTTGCCCGTCTGTGTGGGCAGAGTATCAACCAGATCAAGGGCACCCACTTTGAGTTTTGTCCAAGGCATGATGCTAATGGACAGCCACTGGAAGCCCCATACCACCACGAGCTGAAGACCCAATTGGACCACCTTATCTTCATGATGTACGATCGTCAGCAGGAATTGGACAATTGTCGTGACTACTCCAACCACAAGTCCGCCATCATCAAGACGAAGGATCAGACCATCGCCATGATAGCAAAGGATCGCAAGTCTTGCCGCCGTCAGCTCGACAAGAAGGAGCGCAGCATTGCCCATCTTCGCCATCGTATCTCGGATTTTGAGGAGACCATCCACGAGAGAGACATGCAGTTGGAGGAAAGGGAGAATGCCGGTGAGGATCTTCGTGGAGACCCATACTCCTATCTCAGCGATGATGATGATTTTCTGGAGGATTAGCCTATGGACTTCTTCACCGATGAGGATGATTACGCCTTCATCGATGACGATGAGGATGATGAGGATGACGACTACACCGACTCCAAGGAGTAGTAGCACTTGAGCACTAGCGTAGTGAGTTGTATTCGGTCCCACTGTATCGTAGTTTCCAGAATGGTTCTTCAAACCATCTGTTTACCTTTGTTGTGGTGTGTGTTTGTATCGTGTGCTATGAATGAATGAATGAATGAATGAAAAGTAAGTTGCTAGAAAATCTAAGTCAAACTTTAAAAAAATTTCAAAGTCCCGGAACCTTAGAAATTTCCCTCTTTTCTCATGATCTATCTCAATCTTCAGATGCCACGCGGAGGAAGTGGTTCATCCCCGAACCCAATGTTGCAGATCCTGCAAATGTTGGTTTCTGACCACGAAGCTGAAAGATACGAACATCAAGCCAACCTAGCCACCCTTCAATAGATAGCTCAGCTAGCCCACAACAATCAAGGCCACGGAAATCAGGACAACCATGGATCTAAGCTCAAGAATTTCCAGAACACCAACCCACCTGTTTTCACTAAGTCCGAAGAACCCCTAGACGCTGATGATTGGCTGCAAACCATGGAAAATAACCTGGAAGTCGCCGGAGTGGAAGCCAATGAGAAAGTTATGTTCGCCACCCACTATCTGGTCGGAGATGCAAGAGCATGGTGGAACAGCGTTTGTGCAATGACCGGAGGACAGATGATGACCTGGGAGGAATTCAAGGTCAAGTTCAGCAGAACCCATGTGCCACCGGGTTTGATCAAGATAATGAGATGAGTTCAGAGAACTGAAGCAAGGAAGGATGACCGTAGTGGAATACCATGACAAATTCTTGTCATTAGCTTGGTATGCCCCGGATGAGATCGACACCGAAGCCAAGAAGAAGGAGAGACTCTTGAATGGTCTGCACGATGAGATGCAGGCGGTGTTAGTCAACATCCCTTTTGCTGATATTGAAGCCCTTGTCGACTCTGCCATCCAGATGGAAGGAAAGATCAACCAAGCCAATGAGAACCGCAAGCATCGCATGATGCATCAACCAGGAACCCATCAGACCCCAAAGTATCGCCCTAACCCATCTCCAGGATTTGCCCCGAAAACCAACAGACCCCCGATGAACCGTTCGACCTATCCCAACCGTGGCAACCCAAGGCCCGGAGGAAATCACAACAACCCCAGCAACTCTAACAGTTTCAACCATGCACCACCCAAGTTCAACAACAACAATGCTACCGCCAACACCAACACTGCCCCGAGTACTGGAAGCAATGTTGTGCCTGTTGCAGCAAAGGACAAGTCGCAAGTGACTTGTTATGACTGTGGAAATAAGGGTCACTACTCCAATGAGTTCCCCAACAAGAAGAATGCTGGAGCCCCCAATGCAAATGCCCCAGCTCAGCAGCAGCATCGTGTTCAGCCTGGAAGAAGGTTTGCCCCAGGGAATTCACTCAACCGCAACGGCCGTCTTTTTCTCATGCATGCTGAAGAAGCTCAGGAAGCGCCAGACGTCATGTTGGGTATGTTTTCTGTTAATTCAGTACTTGCTAGAGTGTTGTTCGATTTGGGTGCATCGCATTCATTTGTCACCGAAGAATTTGCCTGCACTAGTAAGATTCAACCAACAAAACTGAAGCATGTTATGATTGTTCAAATCCCCGGTTCAACCACCAAAGCTAGGCAAATTTGCAAAGTTGTCCCTATCCGAATCCATGGCATAGATTTTTATGCTAATCTGATAGTACTCGGAACTAAAGGTTTGGAAGTAGTACTAGGAATGGATTGGATGTCCAAACATAAAGGATTGATTGACTGTGCCAAGAAAGCCATAACCATGACCAGTATAGCCGGAATATCAGTCGAGCATATATCTGAAACCTTACCTCGTCAATTCAAGTGCAACAAGAGTATAGCCCAACCTACCATTGACCAAGTCCGGATAGTCTGTGAATACCCCGATGTATTTCTAGATGTTTTGCTCGGTATGCCCCTAGATTGGGATATCGAGTTTCTCATTGAAGTAATCCCTGGAACCGGATCCATAGCTCAGAGACCATATAGTATGAACCCATATGAACTATTGGAACTGAAGAAGCAACTCGATGCTATGCTGGAAATTGGATTGATACAACCAAGTGTGTCGCCATGGAGATCACCTGTCTTGTTTGTGGACAAAAAAGCTGGAGGTAACCGTTTGTGTACGGATTATCGGAAGTTGAATGATGTCACTATCAAGAACAAGTACCCGTTGCCAAAGATAGAAGATTTGTTTGATCAGTTGACCGGTGCCAAAGTGTTTTCTAAGATTGATCTTAGAACAGGCTATCATCAACTCAAGATTCGCGCAGAGGATATTCCAAAGACTGCCTTTACCACCAGATATGGATTATACGAGTATATTGTCATGTCTTTTGGATTAACCAATGCCCCCGCTTACTTCATGAATAAGATTTTTATGGACTTCCTGGATAAGTTTGTCGTTGTTTTCATCGATGACATACGGATTTATTCCAAATCATAAGAAGAACATGATCTACACCTAAGGACCATTCTTGGAACCCTTAGGGAGCATCAGTTATATGCCAAGTTTAGCAAATGTGAATTCTGGTTACAGGAGGTAGGATTCCTTGGCCACATTGTATCAGCCGAAGGAATTGTCGTTGACCCTGCAAAGGTGAAAGATGTCGAAGATTGGCAAGCCCCAACCACTCAAACCCAAGTTCATGCATTTCTCGGATTGGCGGGATATTACCGCAAGTTCGTAGAAGGATTCTCGAGTATCGCCAGACCCATGACCCAATTGCTGAAGAAGGACAAGAAGTTTGAATGGACCGACAAATGTGAAGCGAGTTTTCAAGAACTCAAGAGGAGATTGATTTCAGCCCAAATCTTGATCATGTCGAATATCACAAAGCCCTTTGACGTGTATTGTGACGCATCCAAGATCGGTCTCGGATGTGTGCTAATGCAAGAAGGCAAAGTTATATCCTATCTATCTCGACAACTGAAACAACATGAGCAGAATTACCCAACCCATGACCTCGAACTCGCAGCCGTAGTTCTAGCCCTGAAGACATGGAGGCATTACCTGATGGGAAATCGTTGTGAGATTTATTCAGATCATAAGAGCCTGAAGTATATATTCACTCAGAAGGAGCTGAATATGAGAAAGAGAAGATGGATTGAGCTAATCAAGGATTACGATCTGGACATTCACTATCACCCCGGTAAAGCCAACGTGGTAGCAGATGCCCTTAGCAGATTGTTGTGCCGCTTGAACTCCATGATTTTGAAGGAGCAACCAAGTTTGCACAAAGAGATGGAAGATTTTCGAATGGAATTAGTGAGTGAAGGATTTTTGGCTAGCATAGAACTTCAACCCACTTTGATCAGCCAGATCAAAGAGGCGCAGAAAGGAAATGCTAGTATCGACGGAATCAAGCGTCGTATCGGTACAGGCAAAGTACCCGGATTCACCGAAGACGAAGGAGTTCTATGGTACAAAGGACGCCTTTGTGTACCAGCAGATTCTGAGTTGAAAGAAGTTATTTTGAAGGAAGCTCATGATACTCTTTATTCTATCCACCCCGGAGGAACAAAGATGTATCAAGATTTGAAAGAGCAATTTTGGTGGCATAAGATGAAGAGAGAAATCGGAAGCTATATCGCCAAGTGTGATATATGTCAGGGAGTCAAGACGGGACATCAAAGACCCGCAGGATTGTTGCAACCATTGCAGATTCCGGAATGGGAATGGGATTCCGTTGGAATGGACTTTATCACTGGATTGCCTACTTCTAGTAGGGGAAATGACTCTATCTGGGTCATAGTGGACAGATTGTCCAAAGTCGCCCATTTCTTACCCGTCAAGACCACATATCAGAGTTCGAAGCTAGCGGAGTTATATATCGCTAGAATCGTCAGTCTGCATGGAGTCACCAAGAACATCGTATCGGATCGAGGAACTCAGTTTACCTCGAGATTCTGGAAGAAAGTCCAAGAAGGTTTAGGAACCCGCCTAGATTTCAGCACAGCTTATCCCCCTCATACCGATGGACAAACAGAGCGAGTAAATCAAATACTCGAAGATATGCTGAGAGCCTGTGTGTTAGAATATGGATCTAAGTGGGAAGACTGTCTGCCATTTGCAGAATTTTCATACAACAATAGTTATCAAGCTAGTTTGCAAATGGCCCCATTTGAATTCATGTACGGAAGAAAGTGTCGCACCCCTTTGAATTGGTCAGAAGTAGGAGAGAGTCAGATTTTTGGACCCGATATCCTACGAGAAGCAAAAGAGAAGGTTCACAAGATTCGTGAGCACCTCAAGACAGCCCAGTCCCGACAGAAGAGTTACCCCGACAAGAGACGTCGAGACCTCTCCTTCAACATAGGAGATTTTGTGTATCTGAAAGTGTCGTCATTGAAAGGAATGCAGCGTTTACAACTCAAAGGAAACTTAGCCCCCAGATATATCGGCCCCTTCAAGATTCTGAACCGTCGAGGAGAAGTGTCGTATCAATTGGAACTACCCGAAGAGATGTCAGCCGTGCACAATGTGTTCCATATCTCATTACTTCGCAAGTGCCTCGAAGTTCCGGAGAAGACCGAAGTGTTCAAGAATATTGATCACCAGACTATAGAGATCAACGATGACCTGACCTATCCCGAAGTACCCATCCGTATTTTGGAAGAAGCTTTCAGAACTACCAGAACCCGAAGCATCAAGTTTCTCAATATTTAGTGGAGCAACCACACAGAAGAGGAAGCTACCTGGGAGCGCGAAGATCACATCAGGACGGAGTTTACCGATCTCTTCAAATCGTAGGTAATCTTTTTTGTCCTTTTTCAAATCTCGGGACGAGATTTTATTTAAGGGGGGAAGGTTTGTAACATCCCAAAAATTACTAAACTTTGATCATCAAACTCTAATCACCAAATTTAGGGTTAACAAAAACTTTTCCAATTAAAATATGAAAGTATTCATATGAGTGTGCATTAAAATTTGGATTCTTTTGAATTGCCATGATTATGTGTTTCTTTTCTTGTAAAATGATTCCTAGGTGAAATAAACATCATCTAAACAATCCCCAAACTTTTACCAAAGACAAACAAGTCAAAACAAACAAATTAAGTGTATGGTCACTTTGGCCAATTTAACTCCCATGCCTACTTTGGCTATCTCTAACTTTCAGAACTTAACAGAAACATGTATGGATCTTTGCACCCCTTGATAGTACTCATAACAAGGTACCAAGGCCCACTTTGTGATCATCCAAGCATTCAAATGCATGGTTTAAATGACAGTTTAAAATTGAATCTATTTCATATGGGAAGATCCCACTTTTTCAAAAACCACTCAAACCAACTCAATTTTCAAAACCCAAGCATCCACAGAATCCTCAACGCATGCCTAGCACACCCACCAAAAATCTTTTCAAAATTCAAAACTTGAGTTCATGCGGACATTTCATCAAACAGCTTGCAGGTGCAAATCAAACAAAATCAAAACACTATGTTGAGTAGTGTTTTGGGCCTAACTGGTTCCCACTCTAGCTCACAGCACCCTTAGTAGATCATCTAGCAACCTTAACTAAGCTCTAGCCCCACTGTAAGCTTGCCAATATCATCAATGGTGAACAGGACGAGAGCACCCATGTCACCCCAGTGTGGACAGCAAGCTACGAGCAGCACTAGCCTCGCCAACCTTGTCTGGGAGTAAGCTAGCACTCCACCGCCACTCCCTGTCCCAGCCGCAAGCAATGCCAGCCACTGGACCACACGCCCAGGCCATGCCAAGCCTCTCTGCGAGCATGCCGAGAGCGCGCCCCGTGCGCCACGCTCGACCAGCACCCACAGACCGCGCGCCACCCTTGCCGCGTGCACGTATGATCACCACCATCCCAGCAACCCCGCAAACACGCCCGTTCACCGCCGCGCGGACCACGCGCGCTGTGCGCCATAAAAACTTCTGCCGGGCACGCTCAGAGCACCGCAGCGTTCCGACCGATCAGCACCGCCCCACGCCTCGCCACCACGTCGTTGAGCTTCGCCAGGGAGCACAGCACCGCCCCCTACCGTCGCCCACGCCGATAGCCCTCTGTGCCGTCGACCACGACGAGCTCAGCTTGCACCCATCGGTCCCCTCTCGCCACTATAAATAGAGGCATCCCCCGCTCGAATTCTTCACACCACCTTACTTCCCTCACCTCACTGATCGTTCCACCCCATAGCCGGAGCAAGGCGAGCAGCGCATCGCCGGAATTGCGCCGGAGCAGGCCGCCTCTAGAGAAGAAGGGCGCCGTCGATTTCGTCTACCCCAGGAGCTGTCGCGACCACCCCTGAGTTCGCCGTCGTCGACTTTGTCGTTCGCCCACATCGCCGACCTTCGCCTGAGCCCCGGTGAGCCCCCGACGACCCCCACTGAGCCGCTAGGGTTCGAGCTCGCCGGTGACTAGTTCATCGTCGACGATGACCCTCAGCCGTCGATCTTCATTCTAATCCAATGCACCACATCGCCCCGTACCGCTTTGCGTTTAAAGAGTCACTGACCAGTAAACCCACCATGTTAGTTGCGCCCCGCGCCGCGGAGTGACACTGGGCCGGCCCGTTAACATTTCCCGCGCAGCCCACTCGTTTGAATGTAGATTTTTCTATTTAGATTCAAACTTAGTTCTGTACCTAGTTTCAAAAATTAACCCAGCTCGATTTAATGAACTGAATTGAATGAAACCAATTTTGTTAGAAAGATATTGAAATGCTTAATCCAAGCCCATTAGATTCAAATCATTTGAATCTATAGATCAACCTTGGTAAAAATAACAAGGCAGAAGCTTTTCTGCATTCAAACATTTTTCAAATTTAAACTATAATAGCTTTTGAGTTGATTCCAACTCTCAAAAATCACATTTTATCATACCTTTCAGAATATATAAAAACATATGGGTTTACTTACAGAAATAATGTTTAAGTAATAAAAGAATGCCACATAGACATTTCTAGTCACTTTATTTAATTGAAATAAAAGGTTAAACCTTATTAAATTCTGACACCACTTTAAATCACATTCCCATGTACTGAAATATGTGGTGATGACATGTGTCAACATGATCCCATGTTTGGTTTGGAGAATATTCAATCTTGAGTAGTTTTTCAATGAGTAGAAATTACTTTTCTAAAAATAAATAAATAATGCAAATGCTTTAAATCTTGAATGTTAGTGATGATGCTAGATCATCTATATAAGCCTTGTGTGTGATGATTGAAAGTAGTTAAGTATTGTTTGGTGATTGTGTACCTCGTATTTATTCATAGACGCTAGTACCGACCAAGGATACGAGGAGGAAGGAGGATACTACGAAGAAGAAGCCGAGGAGAACTTCAGCCACTGCTCTGCACAAGGCAAGCCTTATTAATCAAGTTGACCTACGCAATCTAACACTTGCAAGATACTCTACTTCTGCAAGCTAATACTGCTTGTTACCATGCCAACTATATGCCTTAAGCATATCTGATCATACCCACTTGATAACCCAATCCTAGTTTTACTTGCAAGCTTCTACTTTATTTCTTTATCAAAGCTCTTACTTAGAGTTTACTTGAGTAAATTGTAGATACTAGAAAGATAATTGAAGGTTGCATAAAGAGCATTAAATTTGGCCTAAGCTAGATAATCTTGATGTCATCCTAAGACATGAGATTGTACTTGGTTACACTCCACTAGTTTACCACCCCTCATTAGTATTCACTCCCATTTGTAGATGCTAGTGCTAAGCATAAAACTTGATCAACTTTAGATGGGAATACTTGGTGGAAAAATGGTTATGAAAACCTTGGAATGATGGATCATTCTATTGAGATGTTTTGACATGTGTTTCCGAACCCCAGATGATTTTGGTGATGAAAATGTTGAGGCATGACCCTTAGCCCTTTATAAAACTGATGGTTGTCTGGATGCGATACCATTCCAATTTTACCATACAACCACAATACCCGAGAATTGGGTAGGGCTTGACTGGAAACTTATATACCTTAGTATTGGTTCCCCCACGGCCAAGGTCTGAGCTGAGGCTACCTTGTGAAGATTGTCCACCTGTGTAGTACCCAAGATGACAGTTGGTCATGGTTGGGAGGCCAAAATCACAGGAGAGGTGCTTATACTAGGGCGTGTAATTGAAAGGTTAGGATTGATTATCCGCATACTGAGTATGGTGAATTCAGGATTTGTTCCTGACGGATGTATCGAATGTTGTGGTGAAAGTGTACAATCTCTGCAGAGTGACAAACTATTCGAATAGCCGTGTCCGCGGTTATGGATAGTTGGAGTGTCCATACTGTTCCCCCATCATATGTTTTCAAAATGACTTGTGAAATGGATTGAGATTTTTACTTGACCACAACAGAGTTGTGATATGAAATACAAGTTCCCACTTAGGTGTTATAAAATTTCAACTAGCTTTTCTTGCTTCTGAACTTAGTAGAGGTAAATCTGGATTTTTGCAAAACAACCATAGACCTTAGAGTCCTATTACAAAAACCCCCTTCACTTGTTAGTATTAGTTTGCGAGTACTTAAAGAGTACTCATGGCTTTATATGGACTGAGTCTACGCCAACTTGAGGGCACCTTTATAGCTTCTTCTTCGGTCATCTCTCGCACCCGAGTGTACCTCCTTTTGTCCTGGTGTGCTAAAGTGGGGAGAGGGGTCGTCCTCCCGGTATGGCCCCTCTTGTTACGTCCTTGACTTGGTCCTTCCTTGGGGATGACCGAAGAAGGGGTGGTATCCAACCTGGCCTTGTCCTTATCGTACTCTCCCGGAGGACTACTGGTGGCCTCCATAGGGACCCTTGCTCCATGCCCTCCGGGGGTACGCCCTTGGATGGAGGCCCTCGTGAGGGTGGCCTCCTTCCTCCTCTCACGAGGCTTGCCTGACCGCTGGATGTGGGCCAGTAGTGGATGGATCGTGGTACCCCCTAAGCCAGGTATCCAACACTCATGGCTTTGTTGTGGTCATTTATCCTCCTCATCATCATCATCATCATTGTTTCGGTGTTGAAGTCCTTGGTGATGATTGTTTCTTGGAGGTTCTTCTAAATTTTTGCATCCACGATGTTCATGATCTTCCAAATTGGACTCGTCACTTTTAGTCAAGTGAATATCTTGTGGTTGATGATTTTCTTAATGTAGAGCTCATGGTTCTGCTTGCGGTTCTTCATGGGGGTGGTCATATCGAATGACAAGTGACCTTGCACGGCGATGTGGTTCACCATGTCTTGTGTTGGACCTTAATGAAGACGAGCCACCATCATAACTTGAGGTTGCTGCATGTCTTGGAGACAGTAGATGTTGAGGAGAGCTTTCTTGTCCTTCAAGTGTAATGTCATGTTGCATTGAAGCACTTGCAATATGTTCTTAGCGATGCGGAGTGTGGTGTCTTGAATAACTTGAAGCACTTGATTGGTGCCGAGATCACTAAGCATTGTTGGCAATAGGTTCTTGGGTGGCTACCTATTAGTGTCCAAATTATGATTGATAGCATTCATATGTTGCCCCAAGTCATCCATGAGGTGATCCATGTTCGTATACTTGGTTCAAACTTATTCAAATTGTTTTTCGAGGCACATCGCAATGCACTCGAAGCATTGCTTGAAAGCATGTTTCACTATGAAATTACTATTTCAAGTCAGCCATCTCCTTCCACATGAGCTTCACCATTTTCTCTATTCCTATCCATCACGATCCAACTTGTGAGAAGAAGACTTGAAAAGTAAAGTGAGAAGGAAAACCTCACGCTAAAATATACAAACACTCAAACAAGTCTTATAGTGGATGAGTTTGAAAAAAAGAAAACCAACGAAAAGATCAAAAGATAAGGTTATTATAACAAGTGGAAAAATCCAAAGATCAAATGACAAAAGGTAACGATCCAAAAAATACACGGAAACCTAAACTACATGGGCACGTGGAGATAAATGGGGTTGGCACGACTACGAAAAATGAGCGGCAAAATTTCCTAACAAAGACTAAGTTGTGTGTCGTGCCAACACAAGGAGAGACCATAGCTCGTTTGTCAAGGGTAAAATCACCGGATTTCTGCACTTGACTTGGTGGCTCTTTTCTCTTGCTTACCTCCTTTGAGACTTTACTTTGTATTGGGACTTTCTACTTCTTTCTATGTTTTTCTTTTTCATTTCTCTTTTTTTATTTGAAGTTTGCTCTCCCTTTATGCTACCAAGTCAACTTTTTCTATTTCTTACACACTATCACTATCCAAAAAAAAGTACACAGTGCTTGGGCCAACATAAAATGAGCTACTCTAGATAGGATAGGTAACACACACAAAATGGGGTTAACAAGGGTGGTGCAAGTTATACTTTGGTATGTGTTGATGAAGA
Organism: Avena sativa; assembly: GCA_916181665.1. Lineage (NCBI taxonomy): Eukaryota > Viridiplantae > Streptophyta > Magnoliopsida > Poales > Poaceae > Avena > Avena sativa. Next base: position 162,066,066 of record OV702298.1, on the reverse strand, counting down.
ACTTACAATGTTGGTGGAGGGTAATGTTCAAGTTTTGTGGTGTCAAAGAGCACAGGTGATGACACGGAAGCTTTTGGATAGTGCCAAGACACGCACATGAAACACAAACAACAAAGGAAAAATGATCAAAATTGGCAAATGAGATTTCAGCGCTGAAAAGACAGACCGGAGCCGGTGTCGGTCCGTTTGGAAGGTGAACCAGCATGCCGGTTGTGTCACCTGTTTGGTTCAGCTGGTGAACCGGCTGGCCGGATTGAAACCGATATGATTTTGTGACAAACACCAAGAACTTTGATCTATTGATTCAACAGGAAATTGACCAAATTGAGGCAAGGCAATGAAAAGGAACATAGATCGGATCCTAATACATGAGATCCATGGACCAAAGCCACTCAAAACTCACCAAATCACGAGATTGAGCCGGGGTCAAAATTGGGGCTATTTTTGGGGAAATTTTCAATTTATGGTGGAAATACCAAATCAAAGAGAAATCTATGAGAAATGTTAGGCTCAGATGCCAACATGTTGTGGGTTAAACCCAAGGGTGGACCGATATTTCATAGTTTCTCGAGGGGAATCGTGGGAATCATGGGGGAATTAGGAAGGAAGCGGAGATGAACACATGCCACACGAAGAACACGATGAACACACGCAAGAACACAACGCAAATACAAGCCAATTACTCACTCGAACGACCACCGGCCCAATACAATCCTCAAGGGGGATCAGTATCGGACGAAGTGTTACTTTGATCCCATACAGAGAGTAAGAACACTTCGATGAGAACCTTGCAAACTTCAACTCATGACAACACAAGTGAAGGCCTTGTACAACTTGGACGCCATCTAGGTAAAATCCAAAAAGGTTTGTGATGATAGGGCTCTCTTGGAAAATGAGACAAGATACAACTAGAAATATGTAATCTTAGGGTTCCTAGTCTATTATCTATGTCTAAGCCTTAGAGCGGGTCTAACGTGGGTATTTATAGTACTTGGGATGAAGTAGTAGGTAAATGGAATATGCTGGACATCAAAAACCCAAAGTTGTGCGCAGACGGGTGGAATCTGGCGGTGAAACCGGCAGAGCCGAAGCTGGCTCTAGTTTGTTCGGCGTACAGACCGGCGCGTCGGTTGTGGCGCCGGTTTGGTCCTGTTTAGCGGTTCGATTCGTATCGGACAAGGAACCGGTCTAGGATGTTTTGGTTCGGCGACGAGACCAGCTCGCCAATTGGTCTGACGCTAGGATCGGCAGCGCCGAGGTCTGAGCCGGTTTGACCAGCGGAGGATAGAGCTGGCGCCAATTCATCTGGTTTTTTGCCTTGATGTGTGTACTCGGTTCCATCTTGTCTTGATGATCCGAGTTGGGGTATCTCTTGTGGTTCATAGCCAAGGATACACAAAACATTGGTATGAAGTAGCAATCCATCTGGGAGTGACCAGAGCAGGCTGCCGGAGGATTTTCACGGCGGCGGCGGAGGTGCTGGGGATCGTTGGATTAGTCCTGATCTTCCATGGCAACGTGGGCGGCGTGATCGTCGTGGCAGAGCCGGTGGTGGGGGCCACCACTACGGGGGCAGAGGACACGCGTCGCACACGGTGTTGGCACCGAGGGATTAGATGCTTCCGGAGATGGACAGCCCCGGTCCTCTCGTTCAAACAAAAGGTAGTGGAGCACTTGCAGACAAGGAAGGTGCAGCTTTGGATGTCCCTCGGTCAAAAGGTGGGTCTGATCCTGCGCAGAGGATGCATGTCGAGCTGTCTACACAAAGGATAGGGAAACTGAGTGATACGTCGGAAACGTATCTATAATTTTTTATGCTCCATGCTTGTTTAGTATCTACTTTGCTTTGCTTTGTCTACACTTTGAGGTGTTTTTATATCTTTTCCGGAACTAACCTATTAACAAGTTGCCACAGTGCCAGTTGCCTGTTTTCTTCTGTTTTTGGTTCCAGAAAGGCAGAAAATCAATATTCTCGGAATTGGACGGGACAAAAGCCAAAGTCAATATTTTACCGTGGGCGTCACGAAGTCCAGAGGGGAGACGGAGAGGCGAGCCAGGGCCACCACACACCCCCTAGGCACAGGTGGGCCCTACCCTGCGCCTGGGTAGGGTGTGGGCCCTCCGGCCGCCTCCTAGCCTCGCCTCCTGGGCCTATAAGAAGCCCCCGGGGAGAAAACCCTAAAGAATCCATCATACTTCCAGAAAAAGTTCCGCAGCGCCCCTGCCACCGAAGGGGGGATTCGGGGACAGAAAGTCTTTGTTCCGGCACCCTGCCGGGACGAGGAAGTGCCCCTGGAGCCATCTCCATCGATCTCCACCACCATCTCCCATCGCCGTTGCTGATTCCCATGATGAGGAGGGAGTAGTTCTTCCTCGAGGCTAAGGGCGCTACCAGTAGCTATGTGTTCATCTCTCTCTCTATGCATGATCTTGTTGTGGTCATGTGCTTTGTAATCAAGTAGATCTACCTTGTTACTCAAGTGCTTTAATAGATCTCTGCTCTCCCCATGTGTGTGAAAGTGACAGCGTGCACGCCATGGTGGCACTTAGGCTAGAGTCTACATAAATATTCATCGTGCTTTAATAGATCTATGCTTTTCCCCACGTGTGTGAAACTGACAATGTGCACACCGTGTGTGGCACTTAGGCTAGATTACATATATATTTCATGAGTATATTTGGAGTTGGATGTCTTTATGAAATTGTGGTGTTTGTTGGAACCATCTAGCACTCAAGGTGACAGTGTGGGGTTATCTAGATTGGGGAAGGCGGACTTTGAGGAGTGTTGTTATAGCCCTACCGATGATTAGAGTGTCCAACCAGAGAGTAGTTAAGAGTAGTATCATGAAGAGAGGATATTTATATGAGAGAGTGTTCACTAGTGAAAGTATGATCCCTACGCCTTGTTTCTAAACATTGAAACACCGTTCACATCTATATCTATTGCATGTTTGCTTGCTTTAGTCTTTACCTCACTCACACACGTTACCCCACGTCAACAACAAGTCAAAAGCTATTTTCTGGCACCGTTACCGCTTGTATTTCACTGTCTCTTCGCCAAACTAGTTCACCTATACACCTGACAAGTGTATTAGGTGTGGTGGGGACACAAGAGACTTCTTGTATCTTGATTGTAGGGTTGCTTGAGAGAGATACCTTTGACCACTTCCTCCCTGAGTTCGATAAACCTTGGGTAATCCACTTAAGGAAAACTTCTGCTGTTCTACAAACCTCTGCACTTGGAGGCCCAACAACTATCTACAAGAATAGAAGTGCGTAGACATCAAGCTCTTTTCTGGCGCCGTTGCCGGGGAGGTAAGGTAAAAGGTACTCACATCCTCCGGTGTGAGTGCTCGAAGTTATTTCCTTTAGATTCTGCATTTTTGTATTTTTGTTTCTTGTTTTCACTAGTTAGGCTTAATGGAAAACAACAACAAGGATAAGATTGGATTCCTCACGGATCTAGCGGAGCGGAGATCCCTCTATCTGGGGCCATGGCTGGTCATCGGAGATTTTAACATGATCATTAACGCGGCGGACAAAAATAACAGTAATCTGGATAGAAGTATGATGGCGAGATTTAGGAGTTTCGTCCAGCAGTTTGAACTAAAGGATATGTATTTGCATGGGAGGTTGTACACTTGGAGTAATGGATGGGACGAGCCGACGCAGACTCGAATCGATCGTGCCTTGGTGTCAGTCGATTGGGACATCATGAACTCCGATGCGGTTCTACAGGCACTGTCGTCGTCTATATCTGACCATGCTCCACTACATCTGGCGCTCAACGTTGCATTCGAGCCCAAGCAGAGGTTCAAGTTTGAAGCTTTCTGGCTGAAATTGGATGGGTTCGAGGAGGCAGTTAAGGAGGCGTGGGTTTGTGACCTAGCGATTGTGGACCTGTTCCAGAGATTGGACGCTCTTTTCCAGAATACTGCGTGGCACCTTCAGGCGTGGGGACAGAAGAAAGTGGGAAACGTGAAGTTGCAGATCGCGATTGCTAATACACTCATCTTTCGGTTGAATGTGGCCCAGGAAGGGAGGAGTCTGTCCGCGGGAGAGTTGTGGCTGCGGAGAACACTGAAGCTTGTTGTGCTTGGCTTGGCGTCGCTAGAGAGGATTGCGAGACAGAGGTCACGCTTGAGGTGGTTAAGAGAGGGAGACGCAAACACTAAGCTATTCCATGCAGTCGCAAGCGATAGGAAAACAAAGAACTTCATCCCTTCGGTTAGGGTTGGGAAGGAGATCATCACGAACCAAGATGGTAAGGTACGTGCATTCACAGAGGCATACCAAACGCTGTTTGGGAAGATTCAGAACAGGGAGGTCACCCTGGATATTGATGCGCTGGGACTGCCGACCCATGAGCTACAGGATCTGGAAGGGATTTTCACAGAGGAGGAGGTTTGGGGAGTCATTAAAGAGCTCCCTGGGGACCGTGCGCCAGGCCCCGATGGTTTCACAGGAGCTTTTTACCAACGGGCGTGGCAGATCATCAAGGGGGATATTATGGCCGGCTTGCTCAAGCTAGCTATGGGAGATGGCTGAGGTTTCGGCAGACTGAATAAGGCCCTAATCACGTTGATACCTAAAAACTTGGACGCCACGGAGGTCGGTGACTATCGTCCTATAAGCCTGGTGCATAGCTTCACTAAGCTATTTTCCAAGATCCTACCTAATAGACTGAGGCCGAGGCTTGGGGATCTCATAAGCACAAACCAGTCAGCTTTTGTTTGAGGGAGAAGTCTGCACGACAATTTCATGCTTGTGCGCCAAGTGGCAAGGAGGATCAACCAGAGAAGGAAGGTAGCCATGCTACTAAAGCTGGACATTTCCAGGGCGTTCGACTCGACCTCCTGGGGGTTTTTGTTTGAGGTGCTGAGACACATGGGATTCGGAGTGCTATTTTTGCAGTGGATCTCGCTGTTCCTGCGCACTACGACCATGAGGGTCATAGTGAATGGAGTACCATGGGAACAGATTCAATTCGTGAGAGGATTGCGTCAGGGAGATCCTACCTCTTCGATGCTTTTTGTACTAGGTATGGAGGTGTTGACCAGGGCGGTGCTTGCGGTGGCTCGGGAGAATCTATTCCAAAACCTGGCCGACATCTCACCTGCGCAAAGGATCTCGGTGTATGCGGACGATGTGGTACTCTTAGCCAGTATTGAGGACCGAGAGCTCGTGGCAATCAGGGAGATCTTAGGATGTTTGGAGAGGCTTCTGGTCTGCAGGTCAATTACAACAAGACGACGGCTACTGTGATCAGAGGTACCACGGAGGACGAGGAGCGGGTTCATGTGGCTTTGGGCTGCAGGATGGCCAAGTTCCCAATTAAGTACTTGGGCTTACAGCTTGTGCTGAGACCGCTGACGAGGGCTGGGTTGCAGCCCATGTTGGACATGGTGACCCACTCCATGCCAAGATGGCAACGTGGGCTGATAGCTAGAGCAGGGACGCTAGTGTTGATTAAGGTTGTGGTTTTGGCGAGGCCTATCCACCACCTGCTAGTGCTGGACGCCCCTGTGTGGGTACTAGAGGAGATTGTGAAATGGATGAGGGCCTTTTTCTGGGCTGGCAAGGAGGAGGCACATGGTGGCCTATGCTTAGTCGCATGGGATCAGGTTTGCAAGCCAGTAGAGATGGTCAGCCTAGGAGTCAAAGATCTGAGGCTCCTAGGGTTGGCGCTGTGAGTATGTTGGGAGTGGCTTCTGAGGACCGACTCCTCTAGGCCATGGCAGGGGCTCAAACTGGTTCACGACACGGAGGCATTGAAGGTTTTCAGAAGCCTCGCCAGGATTAGTGTGGGAAATGGGAGTGAGATCCTATTTTGGAGGGACCGCTGGTTAAATAGTAGAACATTAGAGGAAGTCGCTCCAGCGGTGATTGAGATGGTTCCTACTAGGCGTAAGAATATCAGGAGGGTGGCCCAGGCGATGGTCAACAATGCCTGGTTAAGGGATCTAGAGGGAGTTCTTTCTGCTAGAGCTGGTGATGAGTGCATCAGACTTTGGGTGATGCTGAGCATTATCACTCGAGATGACCAGGCCCAGGACAAGTTCACTTGGATTGGATCGCTGTCAGGGGAGTATACAGCTAAGGACACTTACAGGCTGTTGTGTCAGGGGAATGAGCGATTCAGTCTAGATGCGGCGATTTGGGAATCCCTCGCACCCCTGAAGTGCAAGATCTTCTGCTGGCTTGCGGTGAACTACAGGTTGTGGACTTCGGACAAAAGAGCACATCATGGGCTCCAGGAGGCGGACAACCCTTGTTTCTTCTGTCTACAGGAGGACAATGTGGACCATATCCTCATGCATTGCGTGTTCGCCAATCAAGTTTGGCTTGGGGCGTTACAAAAGGCCGACCTGCGCGTGGAGGAGCCACGTGGTAATAGGAGGCTGGAGGACTTGTGGCTAGAGAGCAGGGCCAGATTCAAGGATGGGCAACAAAGACGCTTTGACTCCTTGGTGATCGCAACCGCTTGGCTACAGAGGAAGCAGCGCAATGCATGTGTGTTTGGCAACAGTAGGGGTCAGTGTGATACGCTCAGACTTATCGATAGAGCGCATGATGAGCTCCTACTCTGGGAGCGAGCACGGCTCCCCGAAGGCACGGGTGTCGGAGCCGGATGGGTCTCGGGAGGGAGTCATCATCTGACAGGAGAGTAGGTTTGTGAGATGTGGGTGTGAGTTGGGAGTGTGTGCAGGATCAAACCAATTGTTTGCAGTTGGTTTTGACTCTTCTTGTAAACTTTGTTGCTCCCCTTCTATAAAAAATATGGCACGCTTTTTATGTGCTCGCGAAAAAAAAAAAAGTAGCAACCCATCAGATAGAATCAAAGTCACACATCGATAGGAGCGAATTCACCTTAACGCGAAGGAGTTTGACTCGGGTGCGGGTCATGGGTCAGGTGTATCACCTTGGGTTCGTGAAAAATGTTGATATCATCTGGGCATCCGATTTTGGTTGTAAATGGTTGATGATCTCCCATATGAACTGCTTGTTGAATTCTGACACGATTTTTTTTATTTGGAGTTTCATTTGCCGGTTCTTATATGCCCACGCGATTTTTAACCCGATATGCAGGTTGTGGAAAACCTCATCCACGTTTGTATCTGCTAGATATGCTCTTACTCTAGGCTAGGTCAGGTCGATCAGGAACATGGGATGCAACTGTTACGTTCAAGCAACGACTTCGGAGGACAAGGGAAATGCACGATTCCCACTCCAGTTCCCCAGTCTGTCAAACCCACAATATGACAATAATTCGATCAGCACTCGACCGTCTTCAGTACCCAGGAGAGGACCGAGGCGCGGTACATCTTTGAGAAAAAAAAGCTGCTCCTCATCTTCTACATGGCAGCTTTCCTGCTAACATGATTTTCTTACCAGAAAAGCCTGCTTCGTTGGTCAACCAAAGAAAGTTCTGCCAGCGAGGGGCTAACTGAACAGCTTTATTTTTATTCTTACAAGAAGGGGAAAAGGAAATATTTACAATCTGAAGCTGCATTGTATACATTTCTTGTTTGTAGACTTACAGCAATCAACAAGGGAAGGATAAATATGTAAATGAGAATGAAACAAATTTGTATTGAAGTAAAAAAAAAGTGTAAATCCATTCCAATTTGACAACACATCTTGTTACTATCACGCCTGATATCTACCATCTTATAAATCATGCATCATACACCCTATTTTTTATTATCTTTTCAGCCTCAACAGCTGTCAGGTGCCTAACACCATGCTCTCTCAGCCAACTTTTATCTATAATCAGTCTATCTCCTAGTTGCTTCTCATCGACCTTTAGCAATTTCAATCCATCGGACAGTCTTGGGAAGAAGCCTGCAGGCCTCAGACACCAAGCTTGAAAAACAGCAAACAGAACACTCAGATCAGCATCAAGCCTTTCCACCCCACCATTACTAAACTTTGGGCTTCCGGTGAAAATTCCTGTGAAAAGCAGCTGGTCTACTCCACTCGCCACAACTCTCCATACTGTTACAAAATCTAGCACATTTAGATCATCTTCCAGCTTAGACAGTCTCTCTTGCATGTAGCCTGAAGATTCTATGATGGCCCTAGATATTGCTGGTTCTTCCAAATGCTCCTGCCACTGCCTCTTGTTTTTCAGATAATCCCGGGAGCGAGCATCAAATGCCCTAAGAATAACAGTAGAAATCTTATCAACCCATTCTGATATGAACTCTTTCAGTTGATTTATCTCTTGCTGGAATAAACTCCCACTTTTGCCAACTACAGGTAGACTTTCCATTTCGAGAAAGAACACATCCTCGCACCATTGTGTCAATGTGGATTCAACGTACCGAGCTGCATTAATGGACTGTGCTACTTGGATTCAAAGCACTGTCATCTGCCAGAGCAGTTAGTCCTTCTGCTTCTTGGCACCTCCGAAACATGCAACCAATGAATTCTGATATTATGGGTGAAGCAGAAATCCTAATGAATTCTGACCTAAGTGCAATGCTTGGAATAGGTCTAGCACGATCAATAAGTGAAGACAAGCCCTCCTGAACAGCACCGGCTATTGCTGGAGATTTGTAGTCATCTGATCCGTACTCAAGCATTGCTCCTTCAATCCTCTTGATCCAATTTTTCTCATTCTCCATTGCTGATTTCATGTTATCAAAAATCTCTTGTCTCTCAATCTCTGCCCATACTTCTAGCCAGTCTGGCCAATCGCAGAAGACAGAGAGCACTGAGATCCTCTGCCAATTGTCATCATCCTTTACTGAAAGTAGCAGTCCTGTACTTGAGATCAAATCTTGAGTTCGCCTGTCAAAAGATATCATCAGATCCACAAGGTTAAGAAATGCAATTCTTGCCTGAGATGGCGTGCTGCCATCGCTTGAGCCACTTTCTTGAATAAGTTCAATCTGCTTAGGAAATATCTCTTTCACCAAGTATGTAGACAACGCAATAACTATTCCTGAAATCCACTCCTCTCTGCAACTATACCCTACAAGATTGGCCTTATCGACAAGGGGCTGTAGCATCTCATCCATGGAATCAACAAAATCTGCTGTTATCTTAAAAGCAAGAGCAAAGACAAATTCAGGATTCTCAACCCATTTGGAAAAATGGTGCTGTGCTGCGGCAGATAATGGGTTTACTAACTCCTCTATTACCCATAATGGTTGACGTTGTTGGTTGCCCACATTATACCCTTGTAATTGCCTAGCTTTCCTGCACTTCTGTAATTCCTGTAGATTGCATAGCGAAAGAAAACTTTCAGAATACTGCCTTGTCAGGTCACCCTTCATTGAAAATAATGGGTTCACAGTCTCTGCTGATTTGCCAGAATTACTATCTGAAATTTTTGCAGCAAGGGAAGGAGGCCAGCCAAGGGATGACAGGAGACCTCGATGATCAACAATAGCTTGTGGTCTTAGTAAAGCTAAAGACCTGTCCACTCTGTGATCCACTGCAGATATGAGGCGAGTCCATTGTGGTCTGGTCCTTGTAACTGAAGCCAAAAGATCTATCTTTTTAAGATATTCAATAGCAACATGGTGGGTTTTCTGGAGCAAAAAAGACGATGGCAAAATCAACACTTGACAATTTAATTGTCCCCCAACCACAGAATCTCATGAATCATACCTCTCGAATTTGTCCACGGGATTTAAGTTTTGCAGTCACAGAAGAGGAAACGGCGTCTTCTATATCACCGATCAAACTGTCAAGCTTTAGAGCAGTTTCTGTATATGACAACCTACCGTTAACAAACCATCAATTGCAAAGTCAAATATAAACAAGCACTCAGGCAACATACATAGAAAACAAAAGAAACCGTGGGGAGCACCTAAAGCCATCTAATCTACAGAGTTGGGGTTTCCATCAGAGTTGAGTCTATTAGCTTTCATCCAATTCATCCCCCTAATGCCCATGATGAACCACTTATTCAGGTTGCAAGTGGGGCGGGATGCGGTTGTCCACTACAGGAATAAGCGGGAGGCTGCCACACTCGCGGGCGCTTGCGGCTGGCCACCAGAGACCGCTCGAATTAATGCGGGACGGTGCGGCTGCCCGCGTCTGCCTGCATAAACCCGCTGGTCAAGCAAGTTGCTACTGCTATCCTAGTAATGCTGCTGCTACTGATGACAAGCGAGCGAGCTGCTGATGCTATGCTACTGCTAGAAGCAGGCGAGCTGCTACTTCTCAGCTCACACTCTGCTCCGGTGCATCTCCTCGAGCTCACAGCCACCCAGCTCGGCAGCTCCTCACTCCCGTACCCAATGGCGGACAGGGTCCACCCCGCCCCTATGCTTCCACTGTCCACACCACCGGCCCCTCCGCCGGACAACAGCCACGACGCGTCCGCGGAGACCACGCCACTGCGGCACCAACGACGACAGCTGTGGCGCCGCCGCCGGGCGCGTCGTACATCGTTCACGTGCCCAAGGACCAGGTGCTCCATGTCCCGCCCCCAGACCGTGCATGCGGGTACAGGAAGCCCGGCGCGGCAACGCCTCCTCCGCCGCGCGTGCTGCGTGTTCTTCCTCATGCTCGTCCTCGGCGCGGCGGTGTCGGCACGGTGTACCTCGTCTTCCACGACAGGTGTTCCTCGACAGGCGGGGAGAATGTATGTGTGTGTGGGGGGTGGGGGGGGGGAGGGGAGGGGGGAGCGTGGCGCTGCTCATGGACGAGCAGAGAGAAGTCTGGCGATGGCGGGCGCCGTGCCGCTGACGGTAGAGGCACCGGTGCCGGTGCAGGTGAGGCTCGGTAAGGTGCTGCAGACGTGGACCGTGGACGTGTGGCCACGCTGCGAGGTGACGGTGGACATGCTGGCTGGCCAGGCGGCGGCCAACAAGGGGTGCACAGTCAAGGTGAAGCCGCTCCGGTGGAGCAGCGGCCAGGACAGGGGCCGCGGCCATGACAAGGGCATGGGCGAGGGACGTAGGTGGGCAAAGCGACGGAGGTACTCCAGCATCAGGGGCATGGGCGAGGGGCGGACGTAGAGATGGCGGCACCACCACTGTCGACCCATCAGCACGCGCTCTGCTTTTCCCTCGCTGTCAGGAAGAGAGTTTATGCGGGTTGTGCGGGACGCTCGTGGACTATGCGGGGTGACCGCTTCGTGCCACAAAAATTACACGGTCAGCCTGACAGCGTTTCAGGGACTTTGCGGGGTGGCGTAGCGATATAGCAGGATATCCCGCCCTGTCTACAACCTTACCACTTATGTAAACTTGCTGTCATCTATAGTATTCTTTGATTAGTACATGTCTTGGGTTCAACCACCTTTTTATTCCATACTAAGTAGATTGCATGCCATGTAGGTACCCCTTGTTTCTAGGTCTCTAGCATAAAGCAAAGAACTCTTGGTTAGAATAGAAAAGAAAGAATGACAAAGAAAGTAAGAAAAGTCCAGAATTTTGAATGTTGTGTTTGGGTTTAAAGCCCCACAATACGAAGATAATGAAATACATTCAAATAACTTGAGAAATCTCAAATATATAACAATATTGAAAAATGAGAAGATAAACTGCAGTGCCCACGGCAAAAAAGAACATGAAATTTTCATCCTAAAAATAGCCCCAATAAATCCCAGGCATAACTACAAGTTGTTAAGCAGTGGTTAGGGGTGGAAAAGCACGGAAGTCATGAGCCGACTCAGTCACTCAGCTTGAATTTGTGCAATAGTGAGCTGAGCTGAGTCAAGCTAGCGAGTAGCATGTTATGCTTGCTTCATCCAGAAAAGCAGCCCACTGTTTGTGTTCACCGCATGGCCCAAGGCCCAAGCCGCCCAAGCCGCCCAAGCCTTGCTCTCAGCACACTAACCCAATCTCGTTACCCCTCGTTTCTAGGTCACTAGCATAAAGCAAAGAACTCTTGGGTAGAGTAGAAAAAAGAATGACAAAGAAAGTAAGAAGAGTCCAGAATTTTGAATTTGAGTTTGGGTTTAAAGCCCCACAATAAGAAGATAATGAAATACATTCAAACTACTTGAGAAATCTCAAATATAAAGAAATACAATTGAAAATGAGAAGATAAACTGCAGTACCGACAGCAAAAAAGAACATGGCAATTTGAACCTAAAAATAGCCACAATAAATCCCAGGCATAACTACAAGTTGTTAAGGGGTGGTTAGAGGTAGAAAAGCTCGGAAGTCATGAGCTGACTCGGTCCGTTAATGGCTCAGCTTGAACTTGTGCAATAGTGAGCTGAGCTGAGTCAAGCTAGCAAGTAGCATGTTATGCTTGCTTCGTCCAAAAAACCAGCCAGCTGTTTGGTGATCACCGCATGGCCCAAGGCCGAAGCCTTACTCTCAGCACACTAACCCAACCTCATTTCTGTGACTTGATAATCCCAGATTGTTTTAACTTTTGATTATTCGAGGAGATTTATTACTTGATGATCCCAACAATCTGAGTATAAGATTTTATAACCACTCCTAGCTCGGTACATTATTTGCCAAAAAAGGCACATGCTACACATATTATTACTCTGACATTGTTAAGCAACAAATATAATTAATATGCCAAATTCAACGCACACAAACAGACTGTAGCAAATATTTGAGAATGGTAGGCAAACAAAATAACAAAAATTGCACTCAGGATAACAAACAAATTTAAGGAGCGGATTATGGTATTCCTCTTTCCCCTGGCAGTAGTTTAGTTATGGTACCAATCCTGTAAAACAGTGACTGTCTGACTGCCTCGTATAAGGAAATTAGTAGCGATAACTAGCAACCATCTGGACAACAAGTGGGGATTATAAAATCCTTTACACAATTATCACAAAGTACTGTCTATGCATAAAACATAAAGAATACTCATCAAAAGTGTGTATGAAGTTTGCCTGGTGTGGAGAAAACTGCTAAATTTTAAGAAATTATCAAATTAAAGAACCATCTGAACTGAATTAGAGGTTTCGTTAGTGCTTCCCTGCTATACATAGTTTCACTCGTTATTTTGACATTTCAAATCCAACACGCTTATTTTTTGGCCTCTTCATTTTCCAAGAAGTGAGAAACTGAGAACTTAGTGTAATCTCCATTGTGTTATGTATTTATTCACATGTTTCTCAAGTGTACCCATTTCAAAATGTAAAATTTCAGTCCAAACTCCTGCACCCAAAACACTCCACTTCCTAAGAAAAATGAACTTAAAAGAATTGTCTAGACTAAGGATGGGGACAATAGGAAAAAAATAGGTATTCTGGTTTCCTCCTCGAAACAGGCTTTCGCCCCGCTATATTAAAATAGCAACCATCCGAGAACAAGCTTGCTAGGCCGCAGCACACTCAAGCCCAAAAGAAGAAAAGAGAAACAAATGCCGACAATGGCAGATCGACAAAAGCAAGGATGACTCACAGCCATTGTGCCCTCCGGAGAATTCCCACCACGAACCTAGCACTTCGAAATGTCGTGCATCAAGCAACACCTTCAAGAAGGACTACAACGACGACGACGCTACTGCCCGGACTAGTCCTAGGGTTTCCCCCGATACACGGAGGGGTGGGGTGTAGGGAAGGAGTACTCCCGGCGCCCTTCAGGAAGGGATAGTGGCACCCGCAGGCGTCACCGCATCGGTGTCGGGCCAGCCGACAGGGATTTCTCCTAGCCCCTAAAAAGCACAACCCTCGACACTCCGAAGCGCTCCACCGAGCTTGCCGCCCACCAGCACACGCCACCACGGTCTTGAGATCACGCTTGTCGTCTCACTATGGCAAAGGAAGTGAGGCCGACAGGACCGAGAAGACACAACAGGAGATGGGCGGCAGAATAGCAGTCGCGCGGGAGGGAGCGACCTCCACCGCCTACCAGATGTAGCAGCAGGGGCAAACCAGGCCCACCGAGGGGCGGCAGAACAGCAGCCACACGGGAGGGACCAACCTCCACCGCCGACGGCAGGGTGCAGCAGCAGGGCAAACAAGGCGCACAATCCGGCCGGGCCAACAAAGGTCCCATGAAGCCCCGCCGCCGCATTGTAGCAAGCGTGCCGCCGTCACCACTACCCCTGGTATCTGGCCCGGCCGGGCCAAAGCCCCGCCGCCGCACGGCAGCGGGCGCACCACCTTGACCTGCTCCGGACCTCGAGACTACCAGAGAAGCCGCAGAGCCCGAGCCAGCCCGCCCAACTCCCAGATCGGGCCCACAAGGCCCAGATCTAGGCCTGCAGGGCGCTGCCCCGTCGCCAAGGAGCTACGCCACCACCACCCCACCGGACCACCGCCTGCCAAAGAGCACCGCCACCGGACGTCACCTCCCGAGCCGAAACACCAAGCACGGGGAGTGGAGCACCGACACCGTCAGCACCACACGGGCAACGCCCGGTGGCCCTCCAACGGCGGCGACGGAGTGGAGGGAGACGTTGTAGGGAGGAGGGGTAGGAAGCTCGCCCGCTCCTCCTCTGTTTCTTTTTTGGAAACTAGACCGTATTCTGGTTTCAACACTCATATAAGTGGAAGATCATCATAGACAACTCATAGATCCATATGATCAAAATGATGCTCCCTTCCGAGAGCTTCCAGATCCATGTCAACTAAGCCAGAACAAAAATCATCATCCATCCTAATTGTATTGAACTAGATTTGTACCAACCAAACCTAACCAGTCTTCTCCTACACACACACTAAGCAACCCGTTTCCCATCACATCAAGCACATACATTGCTTAAAAGAAAATCAATCTTCACGCTGGAATTGACACCATATAGACATAAAGCTTATAAATCATAATATTTTCTGGGTTCAATTCAATACGTTGACGATACAATTCTTTTTATGGAACATGACATCGAAAAAGCAAGAAATCTGAAATTAATCCTTTCAGCTTTCGAACAGTTTTCAGGTCTGAAAATTCACTTCCGTAAGAGTGAATTGTTCTGTTTTGGCAAGGCTCAAGAAGAGGCCAACCTGTATGCTGATTTATTCGGTTGCGGTCAACGTCAGTTTCCTATTAGGTATTTGAGTATTCCGATACATTATCAGAGACTTACAAATGCTGAATGGAAGCTTCTTGAGGAAAAACTACAATCACGGTTGAGCAGTTGGAAAGTTAAATTGTTGTCCTTAGGAGGAAGAGGAAGGCTGGTTCTAATCAATTCAGTCCTAAGCAATATGGTACTATATATGATTTCCTTCTTCCAACTACGAAAGGGAGTCTTAAAAAGATTGGACTATTTCCGATCAAGATTCTTATGGCAGGGCGACAGTGAGAGAAAGAAATAGAGTGTGTTTGGTTTGTGCCCAAGATCACCCCACCAAATATTTGGCTAGCCAAAATTTTGGTTGAGCCTTTTGCTTGCCCACAAGTTGGCCAACATTGGCTAAAAATTTGAACTAGAGTTGGTAGTGGAGCATTGGCATGCAAAAAAAGTTGGCAACAATCCAAACAAGAGTCAACCTTTTGGTCATGACCAAAATATTGGTAGGGTACACTTTGGCCACAATCCAAACACACTCGTATATACTGGTTAAATGGAGTGTGGTTTACCGCCCTAAAGACCAGGGTGGGCTTGGTATTCATGACCTCGAGGTCAAAAATATAGCCGTTCTTGGTAAATAGATCTTCAAGTTGCTAACTGAGGATGGGGTTTGGGAAAACCTTCTTAAACGAAAATATGTTGGCTCGAAAGCTTTATCCGAGGTTCTTTGGAAACCCAGGGATTCGCATTTCTAGGCTGGTCTGATGGCGACAAAAAATAATTTCTTTCGCTTTGGATCTTTTTTGATTAAGGATGGATCCGAGATTCGTTTCTAGGAGGATAAGTGGCTAAGAAACGTAGCACTCCGGAACAGTATCCTGCTTTGTATGGCATTGTACCTCACAAGGGTGACACAATCGCCACAATTTTGGATCCTCGCCACCGAAAGTGATGTTCAGGAGAAATTTATTTGGTCCTAAACTTGTTTCTTGGCATGCCTTGCTTCAGCGCATGGCTTCTGTCCAACTAATACTTGGGCATGATAAATTTCGATGGGATCTCCTTGAGAATGGTGATTTCTCGGTTGCTTCTACGTACAATGCATTGATCCAGACAGACAGACTTACCAGTTGATAATAATAAGAAAATCTGGAAGATGAAGATACCTCTAAAGAATAAAATCTTTGCTTGGTATCTTCGTCGGGGGATTATTCTTACTAAAGATAATCTTGAAAAGCGGAATTGGCACGGGAGTAAAACATGTGTTTTTTGTCAACATGATGAGACAATCAAACACATGTTTTTCCAATGCAATTTTGCTCGTTCTATATGGTCAGTCATCCAAGCAACTTCAGGCTTGTATCCACCGAGTAGTGTTGGCGATACTTTTGGGAATTGACTACATGGTATAGATCACCAGTACGGAGTTCTTCTTAGGGTGGGAGCTATTGCATTAATTTGGTCGCTATAGCTATGTAGAAATGATAAAGTGTTTAACGATGTACAAGAATTCATCTCTTTTGCAGGTTATCTACCGGTGTACAGGAACGCTACTCATATGGTCCTCACTACATTGTGCGGAGTTTCATGACCTCTTTACAGAGGTATGTACACGACTGGAGGATACGGCGAGGGACTTTTACATGCATGGATGGCATCATAATCTCCGGATAGGCCCTCCATCATCTTAGGCATTTTACAATTTCTCATTCTGATATGTAATTCGTCTTTTTTATCTCTTTTTGTTACGGATTCTGGATTGGATCGGCTGTGTACATCTTTGTTATGCAGAGGCCGGGTGTAATGCTTAAAACTCTTTAAGTAATAAAATATCCTTTATCGAAAAAATCTGCCTGGTTCAAAACCAAACAGGAGTCATACTTCTCACATCCCTAACAGACTAGTCCAATCTATAATGCGGAGTTTCATGACCTCTTTACGGAGGTGTGTACACGACTGGAGGATACGGCGAGGGACTTTTACCTACATGGATGGCATCATAATCTCCGGATAGGCCCTCCATCATCTTAGGCATTTTACAATTTCTCATTCTGATATGTAATTCGTCTTTTTTATCTCTTTTTGTTATGGATTCTGGATTGGATCGGCTGTGTACATCTTTGTTATGCAGAGGCCGGGTGTAATGCTTAAAACTCTTTAAGTAATAAAATATCCTTTATCGAAAAAATCTGCCTGGTTCAAAACCAAACAGGAGTCATACTTCTCACATCCCTAACAGACTAGTCCAATCTATAATTGCACTCTTTAGGGAGCAGCTTCTGATCTCAATTTAAGAATTAGGACACATTATGCCTAAGCAAACATAACCACCATAAGTGGAAAATGGGCAGCATAACAAATTGTCCGAAATTTGGGCACGGTGCGGAGCAAGAAACCAGATATAGCATGTTCACATACTCACCAGCGTAATCCCTGACCATGTCCACTCTCGCCACGTCGGTGGCCAGGGGAGTGAGTTGCTCAAACAGCATCTTCTCGTTCCCAGCCTCCACATCTTCTTTTGCCCCTAGAGAAGCGCAGTAATAAGAATTGAAGCTTTGCAGCAGAAACATCAAATTGAGAATCCCAAAATTCTGGTAATTCCATGAGCAATTGCTTAGGATACCTGTCTTGGCGGAGGAGGCTTCGAGGGCGGCGAGGCCACCACGGACGACGCGTAGGGCGGAGCCAGCGGCATCGAGGGAAGAGGAGTAGGACGCACATGCATCCGCGAGGCGGGCAGATATCTCGGCGACAGAGGACTCAAGCTCCGCGCAGCGCCCGCGGATCTCGGCCTCGACGTCAGCGGCCGCGGCGAGGTCGGCCAGTGAGCGGAAGCGGATGTCGAGGAAGCGCCGGAGCCCGGGGGTGATGTCCGGGGGTCTAAGAAGCAGTGGCGACGGGGCCACCGCTTCCATGGCGTGAACAGATCCCCACGGCTTAGGGTTTGGATCGGGGAGAGGAGTGGAGATGGGATGGGGGAAGCAGCGAGGAAGACGACCGTCGAAGGCAAAAGAGTGGTACTTTAAAGTTTCGGGCCGTCGAATTGTAAGTTGTATCTTGGGCGTTGATTTGAGCGGGTAACGGTTGATGTAGCGGCGATACGAGTTTTGACGGGTTCGGCCGTTGATAGAGCTAATATGGGCTGGGCCGTCGTAACTCGAAAGGTATCCCCATGCCTAACTTTATTAACTGCAGGAGGCTTTAGAGTAAGTTGCCTCATTTAGAAAATGGGCTTCATATGGCGAGGCCAGTCAACTGGGGGTAATTCGTAACTGCAGGAGGCTTTAGAGTAAGTTGCCTCATTTAGAAAATGAGCTATGGTGACATCTCGATGGCGAGCCTTAAAAGTAGGTTTCCTACGAGGTATATATATTTTTGGTTCTACAACTTACACGATGAGAGCAGATTAGTCCAATATCTTGAAAAATGTGTAAAACTAGTCCCACAATTTGCATAGCGGGGACTAATTAGTCCAATTTCACCGAATTTCACCTCTTTTTTATCAAATTTGGACTAGATGCTTGTTTTAGCTACAGGACCCTTACGTAGCATATGTGATATGAGTGTTGTCTTATATCAGGTACCACCTATTAGAAATATTTAAAGCTTAATGTGTTTTTTAAACTGGCGTCTAAAGGTTGAGCTCGTGTACTATAGAACATTACTGTTTTATACCAATACACATAGAACCATTGCGATCTGGCACAGTCTAGCAGACGTGCCCACTTACAACGCCGTGGAGAAATCTATTGGCATTGCTCACCACGGTCCCTGTGACCATGACATACAGGAAATCGATGGAAACCCTGTCACGCACGTTGTTGATCACACCATGTCGGACGTTGCCACAAACATCGTTGCGACAAGCCCCTTCTTTGTGGATCGAATGTTCAAAAAATTCCCTATCGGAGACACATCGTCGCCCAAGATATCTTCCTCCTCTCCTTTCCCCAGTCACCTTGTGCGTCGCCGCAATCATTACACGCCATAGAGGCGCTGGAGTCGGAAAAGGTCCCGCCGCTTTTTCTAAACTCCCTATGTCGGTGGCGTCGCGTGTTGCGACTGAGCAGCTGGACCGAGCGGTGGCGTTAGGGTTGTCATCGGGTGAACTTTCCGGCTGAGAAGAGCGCGGACCAGGTCAGCATGCGCACTGCATCCACTGCCATCTGCTGGTTGTGGTGGTGGAATTAGTCAGCGACGGTGATGGTGAGGATGACCATGGCGCCTCGCCGACGATGACATTGGGCGACGATCAGCGAGGCGTGTGCCTCCGGCCCCTCCTGCTGAGACTTCAAGGGCGGCAAGTGAAGGGCTTCTATCCGGTAGTGATTCTATGGCACCATCGGGGATCGGCTAGAGGGCGGCGTGTGCGGCGGTGGGTTTGTGTTGACTCGGCGGCACCCACAATTGACCTTACTGTGCAAAACTTGGAGGGCAGCCACGTCGTTCCGTTGACCGGGTTATCTTGGAGATCGAGCCATGTGAGCGCCGGCAACGCCATCGCCTACTATTGCTTGGTGGGCACCTTGGAGTATCGGGAACACGAGCAATATGGCCATGCAGGCGCACTATATTGCCAGAGCACCGCTACCGCATGCACACAGTCGCCCCAGCCTAGCCATCTTGCCATGGCCACAGTTACCCATGAAGTAGTGTCCCTCCTTTGTTAATCTTCTGGCTTGCTATAATCTTCGTAATTTGGTAAACAATTGGCCGCCCAGCTGAGCATGGCGTACAGGTCATGTGGCAGGAGCTTCCATGACGTGTGTGTATGCCTCACGTACTAACAAAATATACCAGAATATATCATGAAACGTCCAACGCCATAGTGGTATGCGCTTGTAACACAACACCTGGATGTCATATGCCAGAGAAAATATATAAGAGTCTTTTCATAAAAATTATAACACCACGTTTCAAGTTTTGGGGTTAGTGAGAGTTGGGGAATTTCTGCAAATCGTGTCCAAATTTGTTTGAAAAGGTAAATTTTGATGAAATTAGACTAATTAGTTCCAGCTATACAAGTTGTGAGACTAGTTTTGCACTTTTTGCAAGATGTGGGACTAATCTGCTCGTATCATACAAGTTGTGGGATCAAAAGTGTATATACCTCGTTTTCTGGTACTGCACCAACTCGCTTTCATTTTTCCCTATCTCTTTCTTTCTTAGCTTGTAATAACAGACGATGAACTTGGTTCCATTTATATAAACGGAAGTTGGAAAACTGGGGGTAATTCGTATATGCCCACGGGAGGCGATATATGCCGCTCTCAGCGGCACGTTTGACACCTGCCGACTGAGGTGAGTCGACATGGGCCAGCCCATTGTAAGTTTCGATCGCTGTTTTGTCTCGAGGTTAGATCGTTTGATTTCAGGTACTTACGAGCTCGATGGTTGGCTCACACGAGCTACCTAGGACGAGCCGTTTCCAAACTTCAAATCAACCTTGATTTTTTTCAAATATTCAAGAAGATCTTTTGAAAATAAAAATATATATAAAGCTTGATCTTTTTTGAAAGCTCGTGAACATTTTTCGAACATCATGAACCAAATTTCAGAATTCATGAATAATTTCAGAAAAACATAAACCAAAATTCAAACTTCATTAACTTTTTAAAAAATATCATGAACCAAATTTCCAAAACTGATGAACAATTTTTAAAAACTCCTGGACATTTTTCGAAAATTAAGAACCAATTTTTTGAAATTCATGAACTAAATTTCAAACTCATGAACCGAATTTATAAATTCATGAATCAGATATCGAGAATCATGAACAATTTTTTAAGAATCATAGACCAATTTTCAAAAATCATGAACCAAATTCAAAAATCATAAACCAATTTTTGAAAACATAAACTTTTTTCCAAAAAATAGTGAACGTTTTAGAAAAAATAAACAGAAAAAAAAAAGAAAAAACTAAAAACAAAAAAAGAAAAGGTAAAAAAAGAAAGACGCTAAATGGGCCGGCCCAATGTGACGTAGGGTGTGCGGCAAAGTCTCCCACGCCGTATTCAACGGCATTTAGCTATGTCAATCAGAACATACGTACCATCCGTTCCACACCCAACGCACGGTATTGGCCAACCTAGTTGGCCGTTCTCCTTATTTTTTCTCATTTTCCTTTTATGGTTACCTTTTAAGATTTTCTTTTCTTATTTTTTACTTTTATTTTTTAAAAATGTTCAAATTTGAAAATGACTAAATTTTAAAATTCATTCAAAATTAAAAATTGTTCCAAAAAGAAATTTTTTGAAACTAAAAAGACAAAAACTATTCAAATGTAGAAAATATTTAGATTTGAAAAAAATAGACTTGAACTTTTTCCAGATTTAAAAATTATTTGAAATTGATAAACTAGAAAATGAAATGTATACTTGTAGAATTGCAACAGAAAAAAAATCAAAACGAAGCGATCAATTAGTAACTCGACGAACGAGAAAACGACACTAATTAATTAACATGGGCCAGCCCATATCTGTTTCTCGGTTGTGCGGTGCCTCCACGATACAACACTTATAGCATTGTATAGAAGCATCGAATTCATTGGAAAAGCTGACATTTGCAACTTGATTATCGTGTCGTCTCTACCAAAACCAGGGTCGCCACGGAGAAGACTAAGAGTGTGGACCGCTCTAGGTCGCACCCAAGGAGTACAGCGTTAGGTCAGGAATACCACCGGGCACTTCGCCCACGATCAAGCCAGGAAACCTCAGACCCCTCCCGACCGGTGGGGGCCACCAAGAAAAGGTGCTCCTCATCCTAGGAGGAGTAGGAGGCGCCACCTGTCAAGATGCCCTCGCCCTGCACATTCCTGACTTGGGCCCGAGACCGAACAGGCGAAACAAGAACAAATGAGCTTGATGGATTGATGCTTGTGCACCGACCTGACTCTCGTTGTTGAAGGAAATATGCCCTAGACATAAATAATATAGATTATTATCATATTTTATAAGGTTTATGATTAAGTTTTATGTCATGTTATAACTGTATTGATTGAAAACGTCAATACACGTGTGATATACAAACATCTAGAAGTTCCAGGTGAAATCTCTAGTCGCTGGTTCATTGGTCAACGTGTGATCAAGATTTCTTGATCATGTTGGTGCCTCGACGTTAATTGACAATGAAGTCATCTCATTGGAGAATTAGATGGTGAATATACCATATCTAAGCATCGTAACACGATCATATCACAAAGTTTAAGCTATGATGATTAGGAAACATATCTAATTAGTATCTCTTAGAGACCGTGAGACCATATCTAATTAGTATCTCTCAAGAATACTTTAATGGCATATAACGTCACTCGGTGGAACGGTGATCATAAGGGTGTCTTTGGGTTGTCAACACCCGGATTTTTAATCCCAGATGCCTATTATGCCATACATCGCAATCCCAGGATTACCATTTTTGCGAGACATAACAGAATTGAATACCATAGTACATCATCCATTACAAACCATACACAAGGTCTTACACAAATAAGGATCTCATGATCCAGTTCTTAATACAATTCAAGCAGCGGAAATACGTAATAATAAAGGTAGCGTAGGCGAAGCTCCATCTTCAGGGTCACAGGCAATGCTGACAATGGGAGATGATCCTAGTTGTCGTAACCTTCCTGGGGTCCATCATCCTGGTACTCCTCTTCATAGTCTGCCCACGGGAATAGTCAGGGACAAAGCCATGAATACTCTGGTGTTCGAAAACATTTCAAAACATCTCAGTAGAATGATCCATCATTCCAAGGTTTTCATAACCATTTTCCACCAAGTATTCCCATCTAAAGTTGATCAAGTTTTATGCTTAGCACTAGCATCTATAAGTGGGGGTGAGTACTAATGAGGGGTGGTAAAAAAGTGGAGTTTAACTAAGTACAATCTCATGCCTTAGGATGACATCAAGATTATCTAGTTTAGGCCAAATTTAATGCTCTTTATGCAACCTTCAATTATCCTCCTAGAATCTACAAATCACTTAAGTAGACTCTAAGTGATAGCTTTGATAAAGAAATAAAGTAGAAGCTTACAAGTAAAGCTAGGAGGGGGTATCAAGTGGATATGATCACATATGCTTAAGGCATCTAGTGGTCATGGTAGCAAGCAAGTATTTGCTTGCATCAGTATCAGTATAGGCTTGCATAAGTAGATTATCTTGCAAGTGTTAGCTTGCAAGGTTAATAGCTTGCCTTGAGCAGAGCAGTGGTTGAAGTTCCCCTCGGCTTCTTCTTCGTAGTATCCTCCTTCCTCCTCGTATCCTTGGTCGGTACTAGCGTCTATGAATACATACGAGGTACACAATCACCAAACAATACTTAACTACTTTCAATCATCACACAAGAGGGTTCTATAGATGATCTAGCATCATCACTAACATTCAAGATTAAAGCCCTTGCATTATTTATTTATTTTTAGAAAATTAATTTCTACTCATTGAAAAACTACTTAAGATTTAATATTCTCCAAACCAAACATGGGATAATGTTGACACATATCATCACCACATATTTCAGTACATGGGAATGTGATTTAAAGTGGTGTCACAATTTAATAAGGTTTAAACTTTTATTTCAATTAAATAAAGTGACTAGAAATGCCTATGTGGCATTCTTTTATTACTTGAACATTATTTCTGTAAGTAAATCCATATGTTTTTATATATTCTGAAAGGTATGATCAAATGTGATTTTTGAGAGTTGGAGTCAACTCAAAAGCTATTATGGTTTAAATTTGAAAAATGTTTGAATGTAGAAAAGCTTCTGCCTTATTATTTTTACCAAGGTTGATCTATATATTCAAATGATTTGAATCCAATGGGCTTGGATTAAGCATTTCAATATCTTTCTAACAAAATTGGTTTCATTCAATTTGGTTCACTGAATCGAGCTAGGTTGATTTTTGAAACTAGGTACAGAACTAAGTTTGAATATAAATAGAAAAAGCTAAATTCAAACGAGTGGGCTACGCGGGAAAGGTTAACGGGCCGGCCCAGTGTCACTCCGCAGCGCGGGGCACAACTATCAGGGGGTCTACTAGTCAGTGGCTCTTAACACGCGAAGCGGTACGGGGCGATGTGGTGTGTTGGATTAGAAGGGCGATCAACGGTTGAGGGTCGTCGTCGACGATGAACAAGTCACCGGCGAGCTCGAACCCTAGCGGATCAGTGGGGGTCGTGGGGGGCTCACCGGGGCTCAGGAGAGGGTCGGCAATGCGGGCGAATGACGAAGTGGACGACAGTGATCCTCCTGGTACCGGCAGCTCCTCCTGGGGCGGCTCCAATCGATGGATTCCTTCTTCTCTAGCAGCGGCGGACTCCGGTGAAATTCCGGCGATGCGCTGCTCGCCTTGCTCCGGGAATTAGGTGGGGTGGTTCTGGCTGAGAGGGGAGTAGAATGGTGTGAAAAATTCGAGCGGGGGATGCCTCTATTTATAGTGGCGAGAGGGGGACCGACGGGCGCAAGCTGAGCTCATCGTGGTCGACGGCACAGAGGGCTATCGGCGTGGGCGACGGTAGGGGGTGGTGCTGTGCTCCCTGGCGAAGCTCAACGGCGTGGTGGCGAGGCGTGGGGCGGTGCTGATCGGTCGGAACGCTGCGGTGCTTTGCGCTGGTCCGACAGAAGTTTTGATGGCGCACAGCCCGCATGGTCCGCGCGGCGGCAAACGGGCGTGTCTGCGGGGTTGCTGGGGTGTTGGTGATCACGCGTGCACGTGGCGAGGGCGGTGCACGGTCTGGGGGTGCTGGTCGAGCGTGGTGCACGGGGCGCGCTCTCGGCATGGTTGCAGAGAAGGTTGGCATAGCCTGGGCGTGTGGTCCAGTGTCAACACCCGGATTTTTCAATGCTAGATGCCTGTTATGCCATACATCGCAATCCCAGGATTACCATTTTTGCGAGACATAACAGAATTGGATACCATAGTACATCATCCATTACAAACGATACATAAGTTTTTACACAAATAGGGATCTCATGATCCAGTCCTTAATACAGCATCAAGCAGCGGAATACATAATAATAACGGTAGCGTAGGCGAAGCTCCATCTTCGGGGTCACAGGCAATGCTGACGATGGGAGATGATCCTAGTTGTCGTAACCTTCCTGGGGTCCATCTTCCAGGTACTCCTCTTCATAGTCTAGCCATGGGAATAGCCAGGGACAAAGCCATGAGTACTCTTTAAGTACTCGCAAACTAATACTAACAGGTAAAAGGGGGGTTTTTGGATAATAGGACACTAGGCTCTAGGGTTGTTTTGCAAAAGCCAGATTTATCTCTACTAGGTTCCAAAGCTAGTCACAATTTTATAATTCCTAAGTGGGAACTTGTATTTCATATCACAACTCTGTTGTGGTCAAGTCAAAATCTTAATTCATTTCACAGGTCACTTTGAAAAGTCTGACGGGGGAACAGTATGGCCACTCCAACTGTCCATAACCACGGACGCGGCTATTCGAATAGTTTGACACTCTGCAGAGATTGTACACTTTCACCACAACATTCGATACATCCGTCAGGAACAAATCCTAAATTCACCATACTCAGTATGCGGATAATCAATCCTAACCTTTGAATTACACGCCCTAGTATAAGCACCTCTCTTGTGAGTTTGGCCTCCCAACCATGACCAACTGTCATCTTGGGTACTGCACAGGTGGACAATCTTCACAAGGTAGCCTCAGCTCAGACCTTGGCCGGGAGGGAACTAATACTAAGGAATATAAGTTTCCAGTCAAGCCCTACCCAATATTCGGGTATTGTGGTTGTATGATAAAATTGGAATGGTATCGCATCCAGACAACCATCAGTTTTATAAACGGCTAAGGCTCATGCCTCAACATTTTCATCACCAAAATCATCAAGTGTTTGGAAACACATGTCCAAAACATTTCAATAGAATGATCCATCATTCCAAGGTTTTCATAACCATTTTTTCCACCAAGTATTCCCATCTAAAGGTTGATCAAGTTTTATGCTTAGCACTAGCATCTACAGGTGGGTGTAGTACTGATGAGGGGTGGTAACTAGTGGAGTTTCAACAAAGTACAACCTTATGTCTCAGGCTGATGTCAAGGTTTCTAACTTAGGCCAAATTTTATGCTCTTTATGCAACCTTCAAATATCTTTCTAGTATCTATAAGTCACTTAAGTAAACTCTCAGTAAGCTTTGGTAAAGAAATAAAGTAAGAATCTTGTAAGTAAAACTAGGATTGGTTTATCAAGTGGGTGTGATCACATATGCTTAAGGCATATAGTAGTCATAGAACAAGTATGGGTTTGTCGCATCAGTAGGGTATCTTGCAAGGGTTAGCTTGCATAGGTATAGTATCAGCTTGCATCAATATCAGTATAAGCTTGCCTTGTGCAGAGCAGTGGTTGAAGTTCTCCTCGGCTTCTTCTTCGTAGTATCCTCCTTCCTCCTCGTATCCTTGGTCGGTACTAGCGTCTATGAATAAATACGAGGTACACAATCACCAAACAATACTTAACTACTTGCAATCATCACACACAAGGGTCCTATAGATGATCTAGCATCATCTCTAACATTACAAGGTTAAGGCTTGATTTAATTCCTTTTATTTTTAGAAAAGTAATTTCTACTCATTGAAAAACTACTTAAGATTTAATATTCTCCAAACCAAACATGGGATCATGTTGACACATGTCATCACCACATATTGTAGTCCATGGGAATGTGATTTAAAGTGGTGTCACAATTTAATAAGGTTTTACCCTTTTATTTTAATTAATTAAAGTGGCTAGAAATGCTTATGTAGCATTCTTTTATTACTTGAACATTATTTCTGCAAGTAAACCTATATATTTTTATATATTCTGAAAGGTATGGTTAAATGTGATTTTTGAGAGTTGGGATCAACTCAAAATCTATTATGGTTTAAATTTGAAAAATGTTTGAATTCAGAAAAGCTTCTGCCTTGTTATTTTTACCATGGGTGATCTATAGATCCAAATGACTTGAATACAACGGGCTTGGATTCAGCATTCACAGACCTTTCCAACAAAATTGGTTTCATTCAATTTGGTGCACTGAATCGATCTAGGTTGGTTTTTGAAGTTGGGTACAGAAGTGTGTTTGAATTGAAATAGAAAAAGGTTAAATTTGAATAACTGGGCTGCGCGGGAAAAGTTACTGGGCCGGCCTGCTAAGCGCAGTGCTTCCGCGGGCTTCTTAAGTGGGTGTCCCCACTCGTCTCCAATCGCTGGCTCCCTTCTTCTCCAGAGGCGGCGAGCTCCGGTGAAATTCCGGCGAGGTGGTGCTTGCCTTGCTCTGAGAACGGTGTGGCACGATCAGTGAGGAGAGGGGAGTGAGATGGTGCGAAGAATTCGTGCGGGGGTGGCCTCTATTTATAGTCGAGCGAGGGGACCGTCGGGGCGCACAGTGAGCTTGTCGGGGGCGAGGTTACAAGCGGCTAATGGCATGGGAAAGGGTAGGGGATGGTGCAGTGTCTCCTGGCGATGCTCAACGACATGGTCTCGAGGCATGGGGCGGTGTGGTTTGGTCTGGAACGGGCGGTGCTCTGCGCGGCAGAGGCGGCGTCTTCGACGGCAGGCGCTGGCTGTGCGGCATGGGGCGGCAAACGGGGATGTCTGGCGGTCTCCTGGGTCGGTGGGGATTGTGTATGCACGCGGCGAGGGCGGCGCGGTCTGTGGGTGATGGTCGAGGGTGATGCTCTGGCGCATGCTTCGCATGGTCTCTGGCGGTCTGGGCGTGGCTTGTGCGTGTGGTCCAGGGCTTGGAAACGCTTGCGGCTGGGACAGGTAGTGGCGATGGACGGTGGGCTGCCTCCCAAACAAGGTTGGCACGGCTAGTTCTTCCTCTAGCCTGCTGTCCCCAATGGGGTAACAAGGGGGTGCTCGGCTGTTCACCATTGATGGCAATGGCAAGCTCACAAGGGTGCTAGTCCTTAGTTAAACTTCCTAGATGATCTACTGAGCTGTGTGTGAGCTAACTAGGGAACAAGTTAGGCCAATTTTACTGCACACTATAGTGTTTGATGTTTGTTTGATTTGTGTCTGCAACCTGTTTGATGAAATGGCCGCATGAACTCAAGTTTTGAATTTTGAAAAGATTTTTGGTGGGTTTGCTAGATTGGTGCTGGTGAGTTTGCAGATGCTTGGGTTTTGAAAGTTGAGCTTGTTTGAGTAGTTTTTGAAAAAGTGGGATCTTCCCATATGATAAAGATTCAATTTTGAATTGTCATTTAAACTATGCATTTGAAAGTTTCTGGATGATCACAAAGTGGGCCTTGATACCTTGTTATGAGTACATTCAAGGGGTGCAAAGATCCAGAAAAGTTTCTGTTAGGTTCTGAAAGTTTGAGACAGCCAAAGTAGGCATGGGAGTTAAATTGGCCAAAATGACCATTCATTTCATATATGTGTTTTGATTTACTTGTCTTTAGGAAAAGTTTGGGAAATGTTTTAGATGATGTTTATTTCACCTAAGAAACATTTTACAAGCAATGGATCACACAAACAAGGTGGTTTAAAAGAATTTCAAAATCAATGCATACACACATGCATGCTTTCATAAATTTATTTAGAAAAGTTTTTGTTAACCCTAAGTTTGATGATTAGAGTTTGATGATCCACGCTTATTATTTTTTGGATGTTACAAACCTTCCCCCCTTAAACAAAATGTCGTCCCGAGATTTGAAAAAGGACGAAAAGATTACCTAGGATTTGAAGAGATCGGGAAACTCCGTCCTGATGTGATCTTCGCGCTCCCAGGTAGCTTCCTCTTCTGTGTGGTTGCTCCACTGAATCTTGAGAAACTTGATGCTTAGGGTTTGGGTAGTTCGAAAAGCTTCTTCCAAAATACGGATGGGTACTTCGGGATAGGTCAGGTCATCGTTTATCTCTATGGTCTGATGGTCGATATTCTTGAACACTTCGGTCTTCTCGGGGACTTCGAGACACTTGCGAAGTAGCGAGATATGGAACACATTGTGCATGGCTGACATCTCTTCAGGTAGCTCCAATTGATACGATACTTCTCCTCGACGGTTCAGGATCTTGAAAGGTCCGATATATCTAGGGGCTAACTTTCCTTTGAGTTGGAAACGCTGCATTCCCTTCAATGACGACACTTTCAGATAAACAAAATCTCCTATATTGAAGGCGAGGTCTCTACGTCTCTTGTCGGCATAACTCTTCTGTCGGGATTGGGCGGTCTTGAGGTGCTCACGAATCTTGTGAACCTTCTTTTCTGCTTCTCAGAGGATGTCGGGTCCGAAAATCTGACTCTCTCCTACTTCCGACCAGTTCAAAGGGGTGCGACACTTTCTTCCGTACATGAATTCAAATGGGGCCATTTGCAAACTGGCTTGATAACTGTTGTTGTATGAAAATTCTGCAAACGGCAGACAGTCTTCCCACTTGGATCCATATTCTAGCACACATGCTCTAAGCATATCTTCGAGTATTTGATTTACTCGCTCCGTTTGTCCATCGGTCTAAGGGTGTTATGCCGTACTGAAATCTAGGCGGGTTCCTAAACCTTCTTGGACTTTCTTCCAGAATCTCGAGGTAAACTGAGTTCCTCGATCCGATACTATGTTCTTGGGGACTCCGTGCAAACTGACGATTCTAGCGATGTACAACTCCGCTAGCTTCGAACTCTGGTAAGTGGTTTTGACGGGCAAGAAATGGGCGACTTTGGACAATCTGTCCACTATGACCCAAATAGAGTCATTTCCCCTACTAGAAGTAGGTAGTCCAGTGATAAAGTCCATTCCTACAGAATCCCATTTCCATTCCGGAATCTGCAAGGGTTGCAACAATCCAGCGGGTCTTTGATGTCCTGCCTTAACTCGCTGACATATATCACACTTGGCGATATAGCTTCCTATTTCTCTCTTCATCTTATGCCACCAAAATTGCTCTTTCAAATCTTGATACATCTTAGTTCCTCTAGGATGGATAGAATAAAGAGTATCATGAGCCTCCTTCAAGATAACTTCTTTCAACTCTGAATCTGCTGGTACACAAAGGCGTCCTTTGTACCAAAGAACTCCTTCTTCATCCTCGGTGAATCCGGGTACTTTGCCTGTACCGATACGACGCTTGATTCCGTCGACACTGGCATTTCCCTTCTGTGCCTCTTTAATCTGACTGATCAAAGTGGGCTGAAGTTCTATGCTAGCCAAAAATCCTTCACTTACTAATTCCATTCGAAAATCTTCCATCTCCTTGTGCAAACTTGGTTGCTCCTTCAAAATCATGGAGTTCAAGCGGCACGGCAATCTGCTAAGGGCATCGGCTACCACGTTGGCTTTACCAGGGTGATAGTGAATGTCCAGGTCGTAATCCTTGATTAGCTCAATCCATCTTCTCTGCCTCATATTCAGCTCCTTCTGAGTGAATATATACTTTAGGCTCTTGTGATCCGAATAAATCTCACAACGGTTTCCCATTAGGTAATGTCTCCATGTTTTTAGGGCTAGAACTACTGCTGCGAGTTCGAGGTCATGGGTTGGGTAGTTTTGCTCATGTTGCTTCAATTGTCGAGATAGATAAGATATAACTTTGCCTTCTTGCATTAGCACACATCCGAGACCAATCTTGGATGCGTCACAATACACATCGAAGGGCTTCGTGATATCCGGCATGAGCAAGATTGGGGCTGAAATCAATCTCCTCTTGAGTTCTTGAAAACTCACTTCACATTTGTCGGTCCATTCAAACTTTTTGTCCTTCTTTAGCAATTGGGTCATGGGTCTGGCGATACTCGAGAATCCTTCTACGAATTTGCGGTAATATCCCGCCAATCCGAGAAAAGCACGAACTTGGGTTTGAGTGGTTGGGGCTTGCCAATCTTATACATCTTTCACTTTGGCAGGGTCAACGGCAATTCCTCTGGCTGATACAATGTGACTGAGGAATCCTACCTCTTGTAACCAGAATTCACATTTGCTAAACTTTGCATACAGCTGATGCTCTCTAAGGGTTCCAAGAATGGTCCTTAGGTGTAGCTCATGTTCTTCTTCGGATTTGGAATAAATCAGAATGTCATCGATGAAAACAACGACAAACTTATCCAGGAAGTCCATAAAAATCTTATTCATGAGGTTCATGAAATAAGCAGGGGCATTGGTTAATCCAAAAGACATGACTGTATACTCATACAATCCATATCTGGTGGTAAAGGTAGTCTTTGGAATATCCTCTACATGAATTTTGAGTTGATGATAGCCAGTTCTAAGATCAATCTTAGAAAACACCTGGGCACCGGTCAACTGATCAAACAAATCTTCTATCTTGGGCAAGGGGTACTTGTTCTTGATGGTGACATCATTCAACTTCCGATAATCCGTACACAAACGGTTACCTCCATCTTTCTTGTCCACAAATAAGACAGGTGATCTCCATGGTGACGCACTTGGTTGAATCAATCCAATTTCTAGCATGGAATCCAGTTTCTTCTTCAGTTCTTCTAGCTCTGACGGGTTCATACTATAGGGTGTCTGGGCTATGGGTCCTGTTCCGGGGATTAGTTCGATGATAAACTCGATATCCCGGTCTGGGGGCATACCGGGCAAAACATATGGAAATACATCGGGGTATTCACAGACTATCCGGACTTGGTCAATGGTAGGTTGGGCTAGACTCTTGTTACCCTTGAATTGGCGAGGTAAGGTTTCAGATATATGCTCGACTGATATTCCAGCGGTACTGGTCATGGTTATGGCTTTCTTAGCACAGTCAATCAATCCCTTATGTTTGGACATCCAATCCATTCCTAGTACTACTTCCAAACCTTTAGTTCGGAGTACTATTATATTAGCATAAAAATCTATGCCATGGATTCGGATAGGGACGGCTTTGCAAATTTGCCTAGCCTTGGTGGTTGATCCGGGAATTTGCACAATCATAACATGCTTTAGTTTGGTTGGTTGAATTTTACTAGTGCAGGCAAATTATTCGGTGACAAATGAATGCGAGGCACCAGAGTCAAACAACACTCTTGCAAGTACTGAATTAACAGAAAACATACCCAGCACGACGTCTGGCGCTTCCTGACCTTCTTCAGCATGCATGAGAAAAAGACGGCCATTGCGGTTGAGTGAATTCCCTGGGGCAAATCTTCTCCCTGGCTGGACACGACACTGCTGTTGAGCTGGGGCATTGGCATTAGGGGCTGTAGCATTCTTCTTGTTGGGGCACTCGTTGGAATAGTGGCCTTTATTTCCACAGTCATAACAGGTCACTTGCGACTTGTCCTTGGCTGCGACACGCACAACATTGCTTCCAGTCCTCGGGGCAGTGTTGGTGTTGGCGGTAGCATTGTTGGTGTTGAACTTGGGTGGGGCACGGGTGAAATTGCTAGAGTTGCCGGGGTTGTTGTGATTTCCTCCGGGTCTAGGGTTTTCACGGTTGGGGTAGGTCGGACGGGTCATAGGGGGTCTGTTGGTTCTTGGGGCAAATCCTGGAGATGGGTTGGGGCGATACTTTGGGGTCTGATGGGTTCCTGGTTGATGCATCATACGACGCTTGCGGTTCTCATTGGGTTGGTTGATCTTTCCTTCCATCTGGATAGCAGAGTCGAAAAGGGCTTCAATATCAGCAAAGGGGATATTGACTAACACCGCCTGCATCTCGTCATGCAGACCATTCAGGAATCTTTCTTTCTTCTTGGCTTCGGTGTCTATCTCGTCCGGGGCATACCTAGCTAATGACAAAAAATTGTCACGGTATTCCACTATAGTCATCCTTCCTTGCTTCAGCTCTCTGAACTCGTCTCTCATTCTCTTGATCAAACCTGGTGGCACATGGGTTCTGCTAAACTTGACCTTGAATTCCTCCCAGGTCATCATCTGGCCTCCGGTCATTGCACGAACATTGTTCCACCATGCCCTGGCATCTCCGGCTAGATAATGGGTGGCAAACAGGACATTCTCGTTGGCTTCCACTCCGGCGACTTCTAGGTTGTTTTCCATGGTTTGCAGCCAATCATCAGCGTCTAGGGGTTCTTCTGACTTGGTAAAAACGGGTGGGTTGGTATTCTGGAAATTCTTGAGCTTAGATCCATGGTTGTCCTGATTTCCGTGGCCTTGGTTGTTGTGGGCTAGCTGGGCTATCTGTTGCAGAGTGGCTAGGTTGGCTTGACGTTCTGCTCTTTCAGCTCCGCGGTCAGAAGTCAACATTTGCGGGATCTGCAACATCGGGTCCGGGGCTGAACCACTTCCTCCACGTGGCATCTGAAGATTGATATTGATCATGAGAAAAGAGGGAAATTTCTAAGGTTTTGGGTCTTTGAAAAGTTTTAAATGTTTGACTCAGATTTTTCTAGCAACTTGCTTTTTCATTCATTCATTCACTCGATACAATGCACACCACAGCAAGGAAAAACAGATGGTTTTAAGAACCATTCTGGAATCTATGATACAGTGGGACCGACTACTACTCACTACGCTAGTGCTCAGTGCTACTACCCCTCGGAGTCTGTGGCTTCATCATCTTCATCATCATCGATGAAGGCGAAATCATCCTCATCGGTGAAGAAGTCCATGGCCTGATCCTCTAGAAAATCATCGTCATCGCTGAGATAGGAGTAAGGGTCTCCACGAAGATCCTCTCCGGCATTCTCCCTTTCCTCCAACTGCATGTCTCTCTCGTGGATGGTTTCCTCCAGAGATGAGATGCGGTGGCGAAGACAGGCAATAATGCGCTCCTTCTTGTCGAGCTGACGGCGGCGAGACTTGCGATCCTTTGCTAGCATGGCTATGGTCTGATCCTTCATCTTGATGATGGCCGACTTGTGGTTGCAATAGTCATGGTAGTTGTCCAACTCCTGCTAACGATCATACATCATGAAGCTAAGGTGGTCCAATTGAGTCTTCAGCTCGGGGTGGTATGGGGCTTCTAGTGGTTGTCCATTTGCATCACGCCTTGGGCAAAACTCAAAGCGAGTACCCTTGATCTGATTGATGCTCTGCCCACATAGACGGGAAAGAGCTTCCTGCATTGCTCTGGCAAGTCCATCGAGCCAGTTGTTTTCCCTCAAGGTAAACTGAATTCCCTCCGCAGTGGGAGGTTCAATCTTTCCTCGGAGACTTGCAACAATTAGCCACTGTAGATTTCTCCTCCTTGATCATTGAGCTGAGCTCCGAAGAACTCAGGGTGCGGACGCTCCAGAAGTTCCGAAAGCTGATCCAGATCCCTCTCAAAGATAAGGTCTCCTCCATTCCCAAGTTGGTAATACTTGCTGTACTTCATGTCCATCTATAAAAATAGAGGATGAGTAGATTAACAGAGTGATCAAGTGTGTCAAAAATTTATGTATTTTGCAAGAGTTTTTGAGGAACATGAATTTTTATGAAAGAATCAAAGAGATAAGGATGAGAATAAGTTTTTGTAAATATTTGTTTTCTTTGGTGTTGAAACTAAGTTTTTGGTTCAAACGTCCAGTCTAACTAGGGTCTCCTATGGTTAGGATGGCTCTGATACCAACTTGTCAACACTCGGATTTTTCAATCCTAGATGCCTGTTATGCCATACATCACAATCCCAGGATTACCATTTTTGCGAGACATAACAGAATTGGATACCATAGTACATCATCCATTACAAACGATACATAAGTTTTTACACAAATAGGGATCTCATGATCCAGTCCTTAATACAACATCAAGCAGCGGAATACGTAATAATAACGGTAGCGTAGGCGAAGCTCCATCTTCGGGGTCACAGGCAATGCTGACAATGGGAGATGATCCTAGTTGTCATAACCTTCCTGGGGTCCATCTTCCAGGTACTCCTCTTCATAGTCTGGCCATGGGAATAGCCAGGGACAAAGCCATGAGTACTCTTTAAGTACTCGCAAACTAATACTAACAGGTAAAAGGGGTTTTTTGGATAATAGGACACTAGGCTCTAGGGTTGTTTTGCAAAAGCCAGATTTATCTCTACTAGGTTCCAAAGCTAGTCACAATTTTATAATTCCTAAGTGGGAACTTGTATTTCATATCACAACTCTGTTGTGGTCAAGTCAAAATCCTAATTCATTTCACAGGTCACTTTGAAAAGTCTGACAGGGGAACAATATGGCCACTCCAACTGTCCATAACCACGGACGCGGCTATTCGAATAGTTTGACACACTACAGAGATTGTACACTTTCACCACAACATTCGATACATCCGTCAGGAATAAATCCTGAATTCACCATACTCAGTATGCGGATAATCAATCCTAACCTTTCAATTACACGCCCTAGTATAAGCACCTCTCCTGTGAGTTTGGCCTCCCAACCATGACCAACTGTCATCTTGGGTACTGCACATGTGGACAATCTTCACAAGGTAGCCTCAGCTCAGACCTTGGCCGGGAGGGAACTAATACTAAGGAATATAAGTTTCTAGTCAAGCCTACCCAATATTCGGGTATTGTGGTTGTACGATAAAATTGGAATGGTATCGCATCCAGACAACCATCAGTTTTATAAATGGCTAAGGCTCATGCCTCAACATTTTCATCACCAAAATCATCAAGTGTTTGGAAACACATGTCCAAAACATTTCAATAGAATGATCCATCATTCCAAGGTTTTCATAACCATTTTTCCACCAAGTATTCCCATCTAAAGGTTGATCAAGTTTTATGCTTAGCACTAGCATCTACAGGTGGGTGTAGTACTGATGAGGGGTGGTAACTAGTGGAGTTTCAACTAAGTACAACCTTATGTCTTAGGCTGATGTCAAGGTTTCTAACTTAGGCCAAATTTTATGCTCTTTATGCAACCTTCAAATATCTTTCTAGTATCTATAAGTCACTTAAGTAAACTCTCAGTAAGCTTTGGTAAAGAAATAAAGTAAGAAGCTTGTAAGTAAAACTAGGATTGGTTTATCAAGTGGGTGTGATCACATATGCTTAAGGCATATAGTAGTCATAGAACAAGTATGGGTTTGTCGCATCAGTAGGGTATCTTGCAAGGGTTAGCTTGCATAGGTATAGTATCAGCTTGCATCAATATCAGTATAAGCTTGCCTTGTGCAGAGCAGTGGTTAAAGTTCTCCTCGGCTTCTTCTTCGTAGTATCCTCCTTCCTCCTCGTATCCTTGGTCGGTACTAGCGTCTATGAATAAATACGAGGTACACAATCACCAAACAATACTTAACTACTTGCAATCATCACACACAAGGGTCCTATAGATGATCTAGCATCATCTCTAACATTACAAGGTTAAGGCTTGATTTAATTCCTTTTATTTTTAGAAAAGTAATTTCTACTCATTGAAAAACTACTTAAGATTTAATATTCTCCAGACCAAACATGGGATCATGTTGACACATGTCATCACCACATATTGTAGTCCATGGGAATGTGATTTAAAGTGGTGTCACAATTTAATAAGGTTTTACCCTTTTATTTTAATTAATTAAAGTGGCTAGAAATGCTTATGTAGCATTCTTTTATTACTTGAACATTATTTCTGCAAGTAAACCTATATATTTTTATATATTCTGAAAGGTATGGTTAAATGTGATTTTTGAGAGTTGGAATCAACTCAAAAGCTATTATGGTTTAAATTTGAAAAATGTTTGAATGCAGAAAAGCTTCTGCCTTGTTATTTTTACCATGGGTGATCTATAGATCCAAATGACTTGAATCCAACGGGCTTGGATTCAGCATTCACAGACCTTTCCAACAAAATTTGTTTCATTCAATTTGGTGCACTGAATCGATCTGGGTTGGTTTTTGAAGTTGGGTACAGAAGTGTGTTTGAATTGAAATAGAAAAAGGTTAAATTTGAATAACTGGGCTGCGCGGGAAAAGTTACTGGGCCGGCCTGCTAAGCGCAGTGCTTCCGCGGGCTGCTTAAGTGGGTGTCCCCACTCGTCAGTGACACGGGGCTGGGCGAAGCGGTATGAGGCGACGTGGATCGTTCGATCTAGTTCTAATCCAACGGCTGGGAGTCATCGTCGATGCGAGACAACTCCGGCGAGAACGAAACCTAGCGCGGCCAGTGAGGGTTGCTGGGGGATCACCGGGGTACTGGCGAGGGTCGGCGAGGCGGGCGAATGACGAAGTCGACAGCGGCGAATCTCCTGGTACCGGTGGCTTCTCCTGGGGCGGCTCCAATCGCCGGCTCCCTTCTTCTCCAGAAGCGGCGAACTCCGGTGAAATTCCGGCGAGGTGGTGC
This sequence comes from Avena sativa, assembly GCA_916181665.1. Classification (NCBI taxonomy): domain Eukaryota; kingdom Viridiplantae; phylum Streptophyta; class Magnoliopsida; order Poales; family Poaceae; genus Avena; species Avena sativa. The sequence continues at coordinate 162,029,007 of OV702298.1, read as the reverse complement.
TTGCCTTGCTCTGAGAATGGTGTGGCATGATCAGTGAGGAGAGGGGAGTGAGATGGTGTGAAGAATTCGTGCGGGGTGGCCTCTATTTATAGTCGAGCGAGGGGACCGTCGGGGCGCACGGTGAGCTCGTCGGGGGCGAGGTTACAGGCGGCTAATGGCATGAGCAAGGGTAGGGGACGGTGCAGTGTCTCCTGGCGATGCTCAACGACATGGTCTCGAGGCATGGGGCGGTGTGGTTTGGTCTGGAATGGGCGGTGCTCTGCGCGACAGAGGCGGCATCTTCGACGGCGGGCGGTGGCTGTGCGGCACGGGGTGGCAAACGGGGATGTCTGGCGGTCTCCTGGGTCGGTGGGGATTGTGTATGCACGCGGCGAGGGCGGCGCGCGGTCTGTGGGTGATGGTCGAGGGTGATGCTCTGGCGCATGCTTGGCATGGTCTCTGGCGGTCTGGGCGCGGCTTGTGCGTGTGGTCCAGGGCTTGGCAACGCTCGCGGCTGGGACAGGTAGTGGCGGTGGACGGTGGGCTGCCTCCCAGACAAGGTTGGCACGACTAGTTCTTCCTCTAGCCTGCTGTCCACAATAGGGTGACAAGGGGGTGCTCGGCTATTCACCATTGATGGCAATGGCAAGCTCACAGGGGTGCTAGTCCTTAGTTAAACTTCCTAGATGATCTACTGAGCCGTGTGTGAGCTAACTAGGGAACAAGTTAGGCCAATTTTACTGCACACTATAGTGTTTGATGTTTGTTTGATTTGTGTCTGCGACCTGTTTGATGAAATGGCCGCATGAACTCAAGTTTTGAATTTTGAAAAGATTTTTGGTGGGTTTGCTAGATTGGTGCTGGTGAGTCTGCAGATGCTTGGGTTTTGAAATTTGAGCTTGTTTGAGTAGTTTTTGAAAAAGTGGGATCTTCCCATATGATAAAGATTCAGTTTTGAATTGTCATTTAAACTATGCATTTGAAAGTTTCTGGATGATCACAAAGTGGGCCTTGATACCTTGTTATGAGTACATTCAAGGGGTGCAAAGATCCAGAAAAGTTTCTGTTAGGTTCTGAAAGTTTGAGACATGCAAAGTAGGCATGGGAGTTAAATTGTCCAAAATGACCATTCATTTCATATATGTGTTTTGATTTACTTGTCTTTAGGAAAAGTTTGGGAAATGTTTTAGATGATGTTTATTTCACCTAAGAAGCATTTTACAAGCAATCGATCACACAAACAAGGTGGTTTAAAAGAATTTCAAAATCAATGCATACACACATGCATGCTTTCATAAATTTATTTAGAGAAGTTTTTGTTAACCCTAAGTTTGATGATTAGAGTTTGAAGATCCAAGCTTATTATTTTTGGGATGTTACATCCAGTGGCTGGCATTGCTCGCGGCTGGGACAGGGAGTGGCGGTGGGGTGCTAGCTTGCTTCCAAACAAGGTTGACGAATCTTGTGAACCTTCTCTTCTGCTTCTCGTAGGATGTCAGGTCCAAAAATCTGTCTCTCTCCTACTTCCGACCATTTCAAAGGGGTGCGACACTTCCTTCCATACATAAATTCCAATGGGGCCATTTGCAAACTAGCTTGATAACTGTTGTTGTATGAAAATTCTGCGAACGGCAGACAGTCTTCCCACTTAGATCCATATTCTAACACACATGCTCTTAACATATCTTCGAGTATTTGATTTACTCGCTCCGTTTGTCCATCGGTCTAAGGGTGATAAGCTGTGCTAAAATCTAGGCGGGTTCCTAAACCTTCTTGGACTTTCTTCCAGAATCTCGAGGTAAACTGAGTTCCTCGATCTGATACGATGTTCTTAGGGAATCCATGCAAACTGACGATTCTAGCGATGTATAACTTCGCTAGCTTCAAACTCTGATATGTGGTCTTGACGGGTAAGAAATGGGCGACTTTGGACAATCTGTCCACTATGACCTAGATAGAGTCATTTCCCCTACTAGAAGTAGGCAATCCGGTGATAAATTCCATTCCAACGGAATCCCATTTCCATTCCGGAATCTGCAATGGTTGCAACAATCCTACGGGTCTTTGATGTCCCACCTTGACTCGCTGACATATATCACACTTGGCGATATAGCTTCCGATTTCTCTCTTCATCTTATGCCACCAAAATTGCTCTTTCAAATCTTGATACATCTTTGTTCCTCCGGGCTGGATAGAATAAAGAGTATCATGAGCTTCCTTCGGAATAACTTCTTTCAACTCAGAATCTGCTGGTACACAAAGGCGTCCTTTGTACCACAGAACTCCTTCTTCGTCTTCGGTAAATCCGGGTACTTTGCCTGTACCGATACCACGCTTGATTCCGTCGATACTAGCATTTCCTTTCTGCGCCTCTTTGATTTGGCTGATCAAAGTGGGTTAAAGTTCTATGCTAGCCAAAAATCCTTCACTTACTAATTCCATTCGGAAATCTTCCATCTCTTTGTGCAAACTCGGTTGCTCCTTCAAAATCATGGAGTTCAAGCGGCACGGCAATCTGCTAAGGGCATCTGCTACAACGTTGGCTTTACCAGGGTGATAGTGAATGTCCAGATCGTAATCCTTGATTAGCTCAATCCATCTTCTCTGTCTCATATTCAGATCCTTCTGAGTGAATATGTACTTCAGGCTCTTGTGATCCGAATAGATCTCACAACGGTTTCCCATCAGGTAGTGCCTCCATGTCTTCAGGGCTAGAACTACGGCTGCGAGTTCGAGGTCATGGGTTGGGTAATTTTGCTCATGTTGTTTCAGTTGTCGAGATAGATAGGATATAACTTTGCCTTCTTGCATTAGCACAGATCCGAGACCGATCTTGGATGCGTCACAATACACGTCGAAGGGCTTTGTGATATCCGGCATGATTAAGATTGGGGCTAAAATCAATCTCCTCTTGAGTTCTTGAAAACTCGCTTCACATTTATCGGTCCATTCAAACTTCTTGTCCTTCTTCAGAAATTGGGTCATGGGTCTGGCGATACTCGAGAATCCTTCTACGAACTTGCGGTAATATCCCGCCAATCCAAGAAATGCACGAACTTGGGTTTGAGTGGTTGGGGCTTGCCAATCTTCGACATCTTTCACCTCTGTAGGGTCAACGACAATTCCTCCGGCTGATGCAATGTGGCCGAGGAATCCTACCTCCTGTAACCAGAATTCACATTTGCTAAACTTGGCATACAATTGATGCTCTCTAAGGGTTCCAAGAATGGTCCTTAGGTGTAGCTCATGTTCTTCTTCTGATTTGGAATAAATTAGAATGTCATCAATTAAAACAACGACAAACTTATCCAGAAAGTCCATAAAAATCTTATTCATGAGATTCATGAAATAAGCGGGGGCATTGGTTAATCCAAAAGACATGACAGTATACTCGTATAATCCATATCTGGTGGTAAAGGCAGTTTTTGGAATATCCTCTGCACGAATCTTGAGTTGATGATAGCCTGTTCTAAGATCAATCTTAGAAAACACTTTGGCACCGGTCAACTGATCAAACAAATCTTCTATCTTGGGCAATGGGTATTTGTTCTTGATAGTGACATCATTCAACTTCCGATAATCTGTACACAGACGGTTACCTCCATCTTTCTTGTCCACGAACAAAAAAGGTGATCTCCATGGTGACGCACTTGGTTGAATCAATCCAATTTCCAGCATGGCATCCAGTTGCTTCTTCAGTTCTGCTAGTTCAGACGGGTTCATACTATATGGTCTCTGGGCTATGGGTCTGGTTCCGGGGATTAGCTCAATGATAAACTCGACATCCTGATCTGGGGGCATACCGGGCAAAACTTCTGGAAATACATCAGGGTATTCACAGACTATCCGGACTTGGTCAATGGTAGGTTGGGCTATACTCTTGTTGCACTTGAATTGACGAGGTAAGGTTTCAGATACATGCTCGACTGATATTCCGGCTGTACTGGTCATGGTTATGGCTTTCTTGGCACAGTCAATTAATCCTTGATGTTTGGACATCCAATCCATTCCTAGTACTACTTCCAAACCTTTAGTTCCGAGTACTATCAGATTAGCATAAAAATCTATGACATGGATTCAGATAGGGACGACTTTGCAAATTTGCCTAGCTTTGGTGGTTGAACCGGGGATTTGAACAATCATAACATGCTTCAGTTTGGTTGGTTGAATCTTACTAGTGCAGGCAAATTCTTCCGTGACAAATGAATGCGATGCACCCGAATCGAACAACACTCTAGCAAGTACTGAATTAATAGAAAACATACCCAGCACGACGTCTGGCGCTTCCTGAGCTTGTTCAGCATGCATGAGAAAAAGACGGCCGTTGCGGTTGAGTGAATTCCCTGGGGCAAACCTCCTTCCGGGCTGAACACGACGCTGCTGCTGAGGTGGGGCATTTGCATTGGGGGCTGTGGCATTCTTCTTGTTGGGGCACTCATTGGAGTAGTGACCCTTATTTCCACAGTCATAACAAGTCACTTGCGTCTTGTCCTTTGCTGCAACAGGCACAACATTGCTTCCAGTCCTCGGGCAGTGTTGGTGTTGGCGGTAGCATTGTTGTTGTTGAACTTGGGTGGTGCACGGTTGAAATTCTTAGAGTTGCCGGTGTTGTTGTGATTTCCTCCGGGCCTCGGGTTTCCATGGTTGGGATAGGTCGAACGGTTCATCGGGGGTCTGTTGGTTCTCGGAGCAAATCCTGGAGATGGGTTATGGCGATACTTTGGGGTCTGATGGGTTCCTGGCTGATGCATCATGCGACGCTTGCGGTTCTCATTGGCTTGGTTGATCTTTCCTTCCATCTGGATGGCAGAGTCGACAAGGGCTTCAATATCAGCAAAGGGGATATTGACCAACACAGTCTGCATCTCATCGTGCAGACCATTCAAGAATCTCTCTTTCTTCTTAATTTGTTTGTTTTGATTTGTTTGTCTTTGGGAAAAGTTTGGGGATTGTTTAGATGATGTTTATTTCACCTAAGAATCATTTTACAAGCAAAGAAACACAGAACCATGGTAATTCAAAAGAATCCAAATTTTAATATATACACATATGAATGCTTTCATATTTTTAATTGGAAAAGTTTTTGTTAACCCTAAATTTGAAGATTAGAGTTTGATGATTTAAGTTTAATATTTTTGGGATGTTACATGGGTATTCGGAGGATAAGGTAGAGACGTATGCGTCAAGAGCAGAATTTGTCCATCCGTGTGATGAAAGATACTCTGGGGCCACTCAGATGAGTTATATCCATAAGCTATGCCGCGTGTGACTAGGTCACGGGGATATCACTTATCGTATTGAGTAAAGTAGTTGTTGTTGGTAACGAGGTTGAACCCGACATGGTGATGTCGTTGATCAAGACTCGGACAATACAAGTATCACAGAGACAAAAGGAATAAGGCACAACATTGATGGTTCAATGACAAGTTTCATGGAATGCACAGGTGGTCATCATGGGCATCGAGGTCCCGTTGTTGATCATTGGTTAGAGAGGGGTCTTGACCATGTCTACAGTATTCCTGAACCATTGTGTAGCACGCTTAAGGGTTTGATGAAGCTCGGAGACCGTTTTGGGATCATCGGAATTATCGGAGTATTGATAAGAGAGAGATGAAAAAAGTTCCATGAAGGTCCGAAAGGTGTTCGGAGGGTTCCAGAAGAGTTTCGGAGTGAAAGGGCATTAAGTAATATGTAATTAATATTAATTAATTGAATTAATATTAAATGTATGTTTTTTTAATTAATAAAAGTCATCCCACCTTGTTGGGCCCCTCCCGGAGGGAAGCCCGACTAGGACTAGGCCTCGGGGGTGTCACTCCTGGTATCTTAATAGGATATCTAGACTGGCCCCACAGACCAACACTAGTATTTTCTGCACACTTTGTCCTCACTCATGCGCACCCAGTGCCCACTTTCTGGCCGGTCATCCATCTCTAGAATTGCTCTAGGCCAAGCATGCTTAACCTTAGAGTTCTTTTTGAATGAGCTTCCGGAAAAGAAGTTGCAACTTGTTGGTATAAGTATCCTATCAATCATATTAACTCATGTGCTTGGATCTCACAATCACTAAAACCTTTTTGGGGATAGTAGTTTAAATGGAGTTATTTAAACTCACATAATTATAAACTTAGTCTAATACCCTTTGCAATTGTAAAAGTATAACATGGTTCGTCCTGAAGCTTCTTTTGACATTGCTGATTGGGTAGCTGCTGAGAAACTAAAATTAGATTCATCCAACTTCCCTGATTGGCTAGTACGTCTAAATTACCTCCTTAGTAAGAACAAATTGGATGGTTACATTCGCTACATGATGGATTAGGATGAGCTAGAAGATTATGAGTCCCCACGTTTGCGGGAAGACCACTATTTTCGTCAAGAGAGGTCTGCCTTCATTCAAATGATGATGTGTAATGGGATCATGGACGAACTACATCCTCTCATGGATGATCTTGAACCATATGCAATGGTGGTTCAATTGAGAGAAGAGTTCGTAACCCTTGTGAGCATGTGGAAGTATGAGTTGCTTGGATATTTCCTTTCCATAAAGATGGAGGAAAACAATTGTCTGGAGAGTCACTTGGAGCGCATGCTTGATGCACACATGAGAATGATTCATTTCGTGAACCACTGGATGACCGAGTCCTTTGCCATAGGCGTGTTACTTCGTTCGCTGCCTCCCATCTACCAAGGACACGTCCGGACCTGCATCATGAGAGGTGATGCAAAACACTAGATTAATATGAGTTCATATCATGTTTCAGAAACATGAAGGTTGAACCCTTGCTGGAGAGGTCATCGATGGCGAAGATATATATGATATACAAGTTTATAAATATCATAATCTTGTCACACTTGTTACAACATTGAAGTATCTGATACTTGTTTTGTTTTATGAAAACAGGTCATACTACATGAGAGTTGATTGCGGGAAAGGAGGTGACGTTGCGTGCTGATGGCGAGCATGATGATGATGACTGACGACACTCTCCCTCGATATTTATCACTTAGTTTACTATTTTAGATAATTATTATAATCGATGGAATGTGAACTTTATTAGTGTGTCTTGCACTCCACAATATGTTTATTCATATGAGTTGTAACAAATCAGTTATTCTACTTTTATGAATGATTTCTATTCATGTTCATATGTTAGTTTTTGATTATGTGTGAATTATTCGAGTTGTGTAACTAATAGATAATTAATAAAAATTCATAAAACATTAAAATGCCTTGAAATACCCAACTAAATGATATGGTCATTATGAATGAAACCAATGTTTAAAATTCATAAGTTGTCATGAAAGTATGTGAATATGGTGGATATTTGATCTCCTGTCACATCAGGCCAAAGTTCGGCGTGATAAATGAAACATTGTGAACTACAAAATACAAAGTGTTTTTTGAATAGTCGAAAGGAAATACATATTTGATGTACCGTATTTCAACAAAATTTGGTGATTATCATTTAGGTGATTGTTGATTTAAGTAAAAGAGTTTACCAAATGAAACATGAGTTTGAAATTATTTGATGCGATCAAAGATTTCAACATCAAAGGGTATTGAAAATAAAGAAGGAATCAATTACTACGATTTGATCAATAGCAATGAAATTTGATGTTATTGGCCTTAGGATTTGGGAAATATGTTTCACAAGATAATATTTCATATTAAGTGGGTTGTAGGTGGCACCAAAATCATGATAGTTTAATGTTAAGACCATTAGAAATAGGGAACACTCGTTCAGAATAAAGTAAATCATCTAGAATTCGTGAAAGGTTTTGGATTTATTTGATAAAACCAAAAAAATAGCGAACAAGTCCTTAGAAACTTTGTAATACAAATTCCATGATTGGAACCAAAGGAAGGCAAAACTAGTATTGCTAAAATTTTGGTGCATTCTCGAGAAAGTGTGTTTCTCGATAATGTTGTTAACGGAATAAAGTAAGAGCATGATGAAGGTCTATGACCTTGTATCATAGTGTTGAGAAGCGCAATGGAATATGTTCTAGAATGTGACTCTTCATGTTAAATAAAAAGATCAATGATTGTGATCATTGTGTTTTTCAATTATTCTTTTACGTAAAGAAGTAGGATTTAGAAATACGCCCTACACCTAGTGTGGAGATATGTGTGAATTAGTTGTCATGTTATTAGAACAAGGCATACCTATGAACTACAAGGAAATTGGTGGTAGACTAAAGCTACAAGAAATGAAATCCTGAAATTAAAACTTGACTTGAGATTAGAAAGTAAAATTGTTACTGAATCTCATCAAGTAAAGGAGTTGCTTGATATTTTTGAAGGAATACAAGGTCATAGAAAATATGTGAGAGTCTTAAAAGTCAAAGCGTGATTCACCAAAAGATGTCTTGGATAAATACAAATGAATTTGATTCAAAAGCACTAAAATCTGACAGATTTAGTTCTAGGAAAGTACTAGAGTCTTGTAAAATAAGTTCTCAATTTGATAGATGATCAAGAGAAGTTGTCGAAATATTGAGAAGATATGCAATTTGCATAAAATTGACTGGGAGCTAGAGAGTCTTCCCTAAATTAATGTGTGGATGACATATTTTATGAATGGGAGCAATGTGAAGTTTGGACTCATATATGTAGGTGATATATTTTGAGTGGGAGCTTAACATAATTCATATGTGTAAATGACACATTAAGAATAAGGACCAAAGAGCCAATAAATATTGATTTGTGAGGGTAAAGTTGAAAGTATATTGGACATTTAAATCTTAGAGATTAATAGATGTCATATAGCATTATGTTGGAATGTATTCCTAAAGGAGATTCTGAAGAGTTCAGAATAGGAATTTATTAAGGAGCCGTCCTAAATCATTAAAGTTAGTAAAAACATTAAGTATTGCATTGATGGTTAAAAGAAAGAATAGGATGTACAACATCCACTATGTTATGACATAGGATCTATCTTAAATACCATGATAAATACTCAACATAATTTGATCCAGGTTCTTAATAAGAAGAACAAGATCAAAAATGATTAAGGGTAAATCATTGAACAAGGAGTTAAGTTTGCCCACAGTATCTAGTGAGATATGTAGACATGTTTCCGGATTTGTAAAGGATAACATGCTTGAAGTATAAAGCGTCATGCTGCAAGGATGCATGTTGACCTTAAAAGATTAGAAATCTCCACATTAAAGGATTGCCCTTAAAACAACTAAGCGTGGTGGCAAATATTCAAAGTAGCACATGGTGCATTTTGACTTTGAAATCCACATTTAAAATATAAGTGTATGGACACTAATTGGTGGTATGCATAATGTTAAGGCTTAGGGAAAAATTTCCCACAGAGTGTGTTTCAGTACTTAGTGCCCATGAGAAAGTCCATGACACTGATCTAACGTCACTGCTGGTATCTAGAACCACAGACCTCACTCTGTTGACAAAACTATTATACATACACAAAATATTATCATAGTGATTATAAAAGGAGTTAGTGTCATATAAGATGACATTGATAAGTTGCAAAGGATTCGTAAGGGATGAAAAGTTCATATCCTGGACTCAACCTATTCCATGAGCAAGCATGATCAGGAGTGCCAAGTTGTATGGTACTGATGACTGAATCACAAATGCAGCTAGTTTATTTGTACTCTAGTGCAAGTGGGAGACTAAAGGAAATATGCCCTAGAGACAAATAATAATATGGATTATTATCATATTTCATAAGGTCTATGATTAATTTTTATGTCATGCTATAACCGTATTAATTGGAAACGACAATACACGTGTGATATACAAACATCCATAAGTTCCCAGTAAAATCTCTAGTCACTGGTTCATTGGTCAGCAGATGATCAAGGTTTCCTAATCATGTTGGTTCATCGGTGTCAATAAACAATGAAGTCATCTCATTGGAGAATGAGATGGTGAACATACCCTATCTAAGCATTGTAACATGATCATGTCACAAAGTTCAAGTTGCGATGATTAGGAAACATAGTGACTTGTCCCTTAGAATGTGATACCATATCTAATCATTGTCTCCCAAGAATACTTTAATGGCATCTAACATCACTCGGTGGAACGATGATCATAAGAGTGTCCTTGGGTATTCGGAGCAGACGGTAGAGGCATAAGCGTCAAGAGTGGGATTTGTCCATCCGCGTGACGGAAGATACTCTGGGCCCACTCGGATGAGTTATATCCATAAGTTGCATAGTGTGTGACTAGGTCACGGGGATATCACTTATCGGATCGAGTAAAGTAGATATTGTTGGTAACGAGATTGAACCCCACATGGTGATGTCGTTGATCAAGCCTCGTACAATAAAAGTATCAAGATACAAAAGGAATAAGACACAGCGTTGATGGTTCAACAATAAGTTTCATGAAATGCATAGGTGGTCATCATGGGCATCTAGGTCCTGTTGTTGATCATTGGTCAGAGAGGGGTCTCGACCATGTCTAGAGTGTTCCCGAACCATTGGGTAGCATGCTAAAGGGTTTGACGAAGCTCAGAGATTTTTTCGGGATCATCGAAATTGTTGGAGTATTGACAAGAGAGAGATGGAAAAGTTTCGTGAAGGTCCGAAAGTTGTTCGGATGGTTCCAGAAGGGTTTCAGAGTGAAAGGAATTAAGTAATATGTAATTAATATTAATTAATTGAATTAATATTAAATATATAATTTATTTAATTAATAAAAGGTATCCCACCTTGTTGGGCCACTCTCGGAGGGAAGCCCGACTAGGCCTAGGTTCCCCCCTTATTGGATAAGGGTGTGGGAGCCCTAGTGTTTGGTGGGTGGGCCGAATTGAGCCCATAGGGTGTGGCTGGCTAGGGAATCCCTAACCGCCAGCCTTAGGATCCCCTTGGCTGCGGCCCCTTGCCTCCTATTGGCCGTCCTAGGGTTGCCTTGGTGGGGAGGGTAAGGGTGCCTCCTTTCCCCTATATAAAGGCCCACCCTTGGAGGAGGAGAGACACATAAAAGGGCCACAAGTTGGGAGCTATCCTCCCTCCTATATGCGCCTCTCTCCTCTCTCTCTCCACCTCTTCTTCTCGTGTACCTCCCTGAAGGGATGCGTAGGAGTAAAGGTCAAACTCCATCGATGCACGCCATCGTGCTGCGGGAATTCCAGATCTAATCCAAACCGATCTACTTCTGCAATCTCGGTTGGATCAGAGAGAAGCGGGAGTCATCGTCAAACATCATACGTGTGTGACTCCCTCAGGCCGCACCGTGATTTTGGCGCTAGGAGTTGTCGAAGCCCTTGGACTTCGTGACCTCGAGGTCGGCGTCGGTATGACTTCATCAACCATGTTCCCCGCTCTACGTTTACCGTGTTCGATCTTCAAAGTTATGAATATTGTATCCCCTCCCATTACTTCATTCCTAATAGATAGATCCTGGCGTTAGGGTTTCGATCGTAGGAAAATTTTTGTTTTCTCCCTCGAACCCCAACAGTGGTATCAGAGTCAGGTTTATGCGTACTACTGCTAGTATGGGTAGAACACACGAGTTGTAACGTGTGAACGTTGATTCTATAATTGTTACCCTTGTGGCACCCCAAATTTACGGTCCGAGAATACCCGTTATGCCTGCAATTCACGTTCCCATGATCAGTGAGCCGTGAGCATAACCGACAAGTATCATTAAATCATCCATAAAGAATGAATACAAAGTACTTACATTAATGCCATTATGGCGATATAACATCAATAGCGGAAGTCTTGAAGCGCAGAGCCCATGTCATGCCTTAACCTACAAGCGACTGACTGGGAAGACGAACTAGGTCGCATAGACGTTAGCAATCTCCATCGTTCCTCTTGCTTCTGAAAAGTCTGTCCAAGTAAATAGCTAGGGACAATGCCGGTGAGTACTTTGAATGTACTCGAAAACCACCTTAAGAGAACATTAGCAAAGGATATACAATATGGCTGTAGTTGGATGGCTCCATAAGAGGTTCTTTTATAAATTAGTTTCTCTTGTAGATATAGCATATCTCTATATCTTTGTTGAAAAAGTTTTATAAATCTTTTTGGAAACCTTTTTGAAAAGTTTTTAGGAAACACTAGGATTGGGTCACCCATTTGTTTTCCTTCTGGTCATCTCATGACCAAACTCCCTCCTCCTTTTTCTCGGCCATCTCATGGTCAAAAGATTTCCATGCCATCTCTTTTCCGAAGTCCTTTTCGAAATCAAAACCATCACCGCTGTACAGCCGCCAACACAACCGTCCATGACCAAGGACTCGGCTATTCGAATAGATTTACACTCTGCAGAGGTTGTACACTGTACCCACACCATCCGATTAGCCGTCCCTGATCTACACCGATTGTGGGTCAAATAACCGATCAAGACCTTCCGGATGCCCTCTCCGGTACATGTGCCTACCCTATGAGGTTAATCCCCTCAAAACTGGGACACACTATATATTCACAAGCCAACCGGAGCACGTTTTGCACCTCGCAGGGTGTGTGCTTTCAATGAGGGGTTCATAGTATCGTTTGGCCGCCATTAGACGGTATTTACCTTCTCTAGACCGATATTTCACATGGGCCTTTACAAGAGAAAGCCCAACCTCCGGGGATTTGTTCTCCCCCGTAGTAGTTCGAGGCACCTATACCGGGGTAGACAAACTTCCAGCCCAGCCCCGTCCCATTCCAGAGTAATGTGGTTGCACGGGTTAATTGCGCTAGCTTCAAAACTGGCCAGCCCGGCTGTTTTCGTAAACATTTTTCCTCCATATTTTGTCCATCTTTTTTGTAAATCAAAACCTTCCTCATTTTCCAAACCACTTGGTAGGCCAAGCCTCACCAAGTTTTTCTCATAAAACATTTTTGTAAGCCTTTTTCCGGGGTCTTCCCATCCCATAGTTTTTGTTTCGGCTAAAGTGGGGTTCCCAAAGGGGCATGGTGCTATACACCATCTATCATACTAGGGGTAGGTAGGTATCATAAAAGTGGGTTGTACCTAATGGTACTAAGTGGTAATGGTTTGGAGGAGCCAAACATTTCCCACATAACATAATATAGTAAAACAAGGCAATTTGCATAAACGGGTAGATAAAACCATGCATAGATAAAATAATAGGACAAGGCGTATGAGCAATAAGGTGGATTGCCTGTAACCAGCGAGATGTCCCTTGACTTCCTTATAATACCAGAATACCAATAATAAGAATAACCCGATGCTTCCTTCTTCTCGGCGTCTCACAAACGCAACTATTGCCGTTATCGAGTATACATGCAAACAAACAACACCACCATCAATACAATGCATACAAGCCTAAAACCATATAGCAAGAAATTCACAAAACAAGTTTATAGATCAGCAAGGATTGAGGATTTGGTTAGGGATGCAAAGGAATGCTTGGGTTGCATGAAGGGATTCCCTATTTAAGATTTAAGGTCCAAAACCACCTAGAAAAAGGTTTTGGAGCAAGGCCAAATTTTGTATGATAACATTGTGTAAAAATGATACCATCAGATAGGTATTGATAAAATTAATCCAATATAAGTGGTTTCACTATTTTATCAATTTACAAAGATTTTTAATGATTTTTATAGCGAATAAAACTCTAGTTTTAGGAAATAATTCACCAGAGTTGTTTTGGAGTTCCAAAAATTATTTACTTGGGTGATTAGATAGTATTTGATGGACTGATTCAAGAGGATTTGTAATGACCCCAAAACAATTAGCAGAATTCCCTTGAGTAATTCCCGAAGACAGTTCTGGGTAAGATTTATCTTTTTCATCAGTTTAAATCTACAAGAGATTTTGATGTGATTCCAAGGAAACATGTTAGTTACTAAGAATACCTTTATGTAGAAATTGGAATCACCAACTTTGGATATGCAGAACTAATGGGGTGATTTTATTAGTGAATAAACTATGCATAGAAATGTTTAATTTACCATAAATGAGGAAGAGCTCAATAAATATTGGGGTCCTGGTTTTTGATACATATTGGAATGTAGATCTACTGGGAGTTGGAATTAGGTCAAAGCCATGTTTGGTTTGACCTAGAGAAATTAATGAGGTCATAAATCTATAGTTTTTGTTATTTTTACTAAGGGAAGTTTAGGAAGGAAACTAGAATAGGATCAATGTGGTAAGGAAGGTATCTGAGATACTTTCCAGTACCACTTGGATTCATGCCATTTGGAGTTGTAAAACTCACAGAAACAATTTATTAATGAAAAGAGTACCCTTAGGTATTATTTTTATTCAACTTAATCTAAGTAATAAATGGATCAACTATTGGTGATGCATGTTAGGGAAAACATGTGGGTACATAGGTAAATTTAGATCTGATACTAATTATACATTTTCCATTTTCAAAAGTATTTAAACCATACTGCATCTCTAGAATATTTGGAAAAAAGGAATTACAAAATAAAAGGATAAAGGGTTCAATGGGCCAGCTCTGGGGTTGTCCTGAGCCACAGTGCTCAAAATGGCCCAGCCGAGCGAAACACATGTGCGGGAGGGAAGCGTGGGTGCGCATTCAAAACCGGCCACGCGAGGCCCGCCTGTCAGTGTTAGGTCGTAGACGAAGCGGTAAGGCCGGATCTTAGCCGTTCGGCCTAAACAGATCCAACGACCACCGTCTATCTTCTTCCTCCAGCCGCGTGCAAATAGAGGGAAACCCTAGGGTGGGGAGGAAGGGCCTAGGGAGATTACCTGGGGTTCGATAGACGACAGGGATGGTCGGAGGCAAAGCGGCCCACCTCAGCGAGAAAAACGAGGGGCGAAAAAGGGGGTCTCTGCTATAGGAAGGGCCTCGCGCGACAGGGACTGGTTCGGATGCCACGAGGGCTCATCGCGGAAACTTCAAAGAACTCCTGCCTGCGAGAGAGAAGTTTGGGGAGGTTAGAACAGGGGTGGAGGAGATCATCTAGGCCACATGCAGAGGGAGGAGGGAAGGGGAGGAGTGAGCCTTGCTCATTTCTTTGCCATGACCGAGGTGCCCTCTCCTCTCTTTCTCTTGGGCAAGCCAGGGTGATAGAGGGGGAGGGGTTTCAGGGGAGATTCTTGATACGTCGGAAACGTATCTATAATTTTTGATGTTCCATGCTTGTTTAGTATCTACTTTACTTTTCTTTGTCTACACTTTGAGGTGTTTTATATCTTTTCTGGAAGTAACCTATTAACAAGTTGCCATAGTGCCAGTTGCCTGTTTTCTTCTGTTATTGGTTCCAGAAAGGCAGAAAATCAATATTCTCGGAATTGGACGGGACAAAAGCCAAAGTCAATATTTTACCGTGGGCAACACGAAGCCAGAAGACGAGACGGAGAAAGCTCACACGGGGCCACACCCCCTGGCCACGCGGTTGAGCCCACCCCGTGCCTGGGGGGTGCAGCCGCCCTGGTTGTTGGAGATATGCCCTAGAGGCAATAATAAAAGTGGTTATTATTATATCTTTGTGTTTATGATAAATATTTACATTCATGCTATAATAGTATTAACCGAAAACATTAATACTTGTGTGATTTGTAAACTAAATTAGAGTCCCTGGTAAAGCCTCTTTATAATACTAGCTTGTTGGTTAATAGATGATCGTGGTTTCTCGATCATTAACATTAAGATGTTATTAACAACGAGATCATATCATTAGGAGAATGGTATGATGGACATACTACTATAGATAAGCGTAGCATAAAGATCAAGTCATTTCAATAGTTTGTTTGCTATAAGCTTTCTGATACATAGTAACCTAATTCCTTCGACCATGAGATCATGTTAATAACCATCACTGGAAGGATGCTTTGATGACATCAAACACCACACCATAAATGGGTGGCTATAAAGGTGGCATTCAGTGTTCGGAAAGTATGTGTTGAGTCACATGGATCAAGAGTCGGATTTGTCCATCCATATGACAAATAGATATACCCTGGGCCCTCTCGGTGGAATGTCATCCAATTAGCTTGCAAGCATGTGACTAGCTCACAAGGTATCACATATCACAGGAACAAGAAAAGAGTACTTATCAGTAACGAGGTTGAACTAGGTATGCAGAGATACCGACGATCAAACCTCGGATAAGTAAACTATCGCGAGACAAAGGGAAAATGCTATCGTATGTAAGTGGTTCATTCGATCGCAAAGTAATCATAGAAATATGTGGGAGCCATATGAATTTCCAGATTCGTCTGTTGGTTATTGATTGGAGAAGTGTCTCGGTCATGTCCGCATAATTCATGAACCGCAGGGAGACACACTTAAGGATTCAAAGTTGTTTAGTAGATATGGAATGTAAGTAGGGAAACCGAATGTTGTTCGGAGTCTCGGATGGGATCCAGGATATCACGAGGAGATCCGGAATGGTCTGGAGAATAAGATTCATATATGGAAAGTCCGATTCCGGAGTTCGGGAATGATTTCGATGTTTTCATCAGAGAGGTTCTAGAAGGGTCTAAAAGGTTCACCGGACTAAAAGGGGAATGGTCCATGAATGTGTCATGGTTAAGTGGAATGATTGGATCATGTCCTAGGTCACTTTGGTTGGGCATTTGCGAGAGAGAAATAAAGCTCTAAATTGAAAGTCAAAAGGGAGGTTTGAAAAGTCAAACTTGAACAATAGTTTCCTAGTGGAAGAAGGAAAGAGTCCTTCCTTCTATCCAACTTGGGTTTGGGTATGGATTTAAACTCCCCTCTCCCAAGCTGTCCTCCCTCTCATAAATAGAGGGGGAGGGATGCCCCAAAGCACACAACACCAGCCATCCCCACCCGTGCGCCGACGCCGCCCTGCGCCGCCGCCGACCCATCGCCGTCGCCCTATCCGCCGCCACCGACACCTCCTCCTCCTCTCCGACCTTCTAAACCTAGATCGCCGGAAACCCTAGATCCACCATAACTCACACTGGCTTAGGCGAAGCCCTAATGATGTTCCCTCTACTTCCGACACCAAGCCGTCGTGCTGCCAGAATCGCGAGGGGAGAACAACAACCTCCACTGCCTGCTGGAACAAGGGAGAGGAAGGTCTTCATCGAGTACCGAACATGTGACCGACTGCGGAAGCGCTTCCGGAACGCAGCACCGGAAGGTTCGTCTACGCGATCTTGAGATCGGCAAGTGTACGACTACATCACCCCGAGAATCTGCTCTCGTTAACCGCTTTGGAATCTTCGAGGGTGAGTACTCTAATCGACTCGTTGCTACAATCTAGTAGATAGATCTTGGCTTGTTTGTATGAATGCGGTAGAAATTTTTTGTTTTCCATGCTACGAACCCCTACACTGGTGGACCCCCTGGCTCGCCCCTTCGCCTATAAGAAGCCCCCGATATAGAAACCCTAGGAACCCGATCAAAACTCCACGAAACCTTCTACAGCCGCCGCCACCGTCGTCCCTAGATCGGGGGGTCTAAATCTCTTACCGGCACCCTTCCGGAGGGTAGATCATCCCGGAGGCCTTCTTCTTCATCATGCCAGCCTCCAATATGAAGCGTGAGTAGTTTGACCATGGACTACGGGTCCATGTAGTAGCTAGATGGTTGTATATCCTCCTTGTGCTTTCATGTATAGATCTTGTGAGCTCTATTCATGATCAAGATCTAATCTTTTTGTAATCATGCATGTTGTGTTTGCAGGGATCCGATGGATATTGAGATTACTATGTCAG
Source organism: Avena sativa (assembly GCA_916181665.1). NCBI lineage: Eukaryota > Viridiplantae > Streptophyta > Magnoliopsida > Poales > Poaceae > Avena > Avena sativa. The sequence continues at coordinate 162,011,423 of OV702298.1, read as the reverse complement.
ATTGATTAGTGGTTTTGTCTTATTGATTCTATCATGTCTGTGTTGTTTGTGATCTTGCATGCTCTCCGTTGTTAGTAGCTATCTTGGCCAAGTAGTTTCTAGTGACTCCAAGAGGGGGTATTTTATGATCGATAGTGGGTTCATGCCTCTAGTTTCCAAGGGAAGTGACAGAAATCTCTTCGGTTGTAGATGTGTTGTTGCCACTAGGGAGAAAACAACGGTCTCTTGTTCATGGAACAAGTGGATTGTTTACCTTACACACTTTGCTTAAAGAAGTTGTCTGTTGCTTGCAACTTAATACTGGAGGGGGTTCGGATGATACCCTGAAGGTGGAATTCTAGTCATAGATGAAGTTGGATGGGGGTCTATGTATATTGTTGTATTGCCCAATTGAATCTCATATGATCTTTGTCTAGTATTGCATTGTTATGCCTTGCTCAGTTCCTATCAATTGCCCTGCTGTAATTTGTTTACACTTCATGCCATGTTGTTTATCTAAGGAGAACACCTCTAGTGAACTATGGACCCCGGTCCAATCTTTACCATTGATACATCTTCCACTGTTTACTTGCTACAAACCACCATCACCTTCCACACCATACAATTAATCCTTTGTTACATCAAACCGATGAGCTTGACAACCTCACTGTTCGTTGGGGCAAATTCTTGAGTTTGTGTTATGCAGGTTTCCACGTTGCTTGCAACATCTTTGAGACGTTTCCTTCCTCCTACTGGTTCGATAACCTCGATTTCTTACTGAGGGAAGACTTGCAGTTGTGCTCTTCACACCTTGCTCTTGGGGTTTCCAATGAAGCGCTCCCACTTCAATACCGGGTGCCATCAAGTTTTTCTGGCGCCGTTGCCGGGGAGGCTAAGGACGTCTTCACAAGGGGAGTCCTCCTCAACCTTTATCTTTACTTTGTTTTTAGTTTGCTTAGTTTCTTTTGCTTGGTTTTGTTTGCCTCTTTTTTATCAAAAACTTCACAAAAATTAGTTTAGTTTGGTTTGCTTTCTCTTATCAGAAACACAAAAAAATTAGTTCTTGGTCTAGTTGCTGGTCTGTCTTTGCCTTGCTTGGTCATGCTTTCTATCAATGGATTGTTTCTCTGAAACTAGTTCTTATTGTCAAGGTGGGTTTACGGAAGAACAAAAGGATTATTATAAGGAACACCGTTTGTCACAAAAAGGGAAACACTTATGGGAACAAATTGATAAGTTTAATACTATTGCTAGAGACGTGTGCTCTACTTATAATGTTACTTATTGCTTTGATAAATCTTGTTGCTGTAGGAGGTATAAACACCTTCCTTTTCAATGTGAGTATAATGATAATGTTACCATATCCTCTTATGTTAAAGGAAATTATGACTTTTATGATGTGGAACAAATTGAAGAATTTATTGCCTTCAAGGGTGCATTCGAACTTGCTAGTTTGATTGAAAATACTGATGATGCACCTTGTGAATATGAGGTTTATGAGATACTTAAATTTTGCTTTGATAATTACAAGGAAGAAAATGGCTATATTTTTGAATATTTTAATAGATGCTTTCCACAAATGGAAGAGTCTAATGCCTTCCAGGAGCCTAAGGAATTAGAAATTGTTGAAATTGGAAGCTCATTAGATGAAAAAGAGGAGGAGAGCGATGAACAAAAGGAGGAAGAATGGATTATCTACCCATGCCTACCTTCTAATGAGAGTAACTCTTTATATCTTACATTATTTGATTGTCCCCCATGCTTACCAAAGGAGGAGGATGTTATGTTCCTGTGGATCCTTTTGAAATATCTACTTTGGGTAAAACCTGTGAAGGTTTTAATCCCACTATTTTTGAGCTTGATAGAAATTATGTGTTTGTAGATCATGAAAAGCATGCTTTATGTGATAGCTATATTGTTGAGTTTATTCATGAGGCTACTGAAAAATATTATGAGAGAGGAAAATATGGTTGTACACGTTTTCTTGGTACTGAAACACCTCTCCATGTGCTAAAAGTTTTGAAGTTACTCTTGTTTCATCTTCCTATGCCTGTCACTTTGTTCTTTGTGAATTTATTTGCATACAAGATTCCTATGCATAGGAAGTGGGTTAGACTTAAATGTGTTTTGAATTTGCTTCTTGATGCTCTCTTTCACTTCAATTCATATTTGTTATGTGAGCATCTTCTCAAGCTATCAAGCCTAACTTAAAGGCGTTAAAGAAAAGTACTTGTTGAGAGATAACCCAAGAGTTTCCTTGAGTCTTGGAATTTATTACTTCAGTAATGAACTCTCCTTATCCTTTTTGTTTGCTTTTTGTGCCAAGAATGACCTCTAATGAGAGGGAAGTAAGATTTGAGGAGTTGTTGTCCCGAAACAGATTTATGTCCTCCACCATAAAAATTCGTGAGGAGTCTCTGTAAGTCATATTAAGCTAAAAATTTACGAATAAATCTCCCAGTATGTTAGATAACTTTCGTTAGTTCAAAACGTTTTGATTTGAGCAACAGAAGATTTTCTAAAAAATCAGTTTTTACCTGCTGGTCTGTTTTGACAGATTTCTGCCATTATTTGCATTTGCTTCTTATTGATTCCTTTTTGAGTTCTCTTTTGGGGAAGTGAGCTTTTTGAAGGAGTTGCTACAGTATCTTGTGTTTTTAGTGAAAAGTTTTGCTGTTCCAAAGCTAAACCCAAAGGTCTATTATCTTTTCAATACACTAATGTTGCTAATGAAGATTGTGTGAAGTTTTGTATGAAGGAAAAATTTTAGGTGTAGAGAGAGAATGATGTAATAAGATGAAGAATGGACAAAAGATCAAGCTTGGGGATGCCACCCCGGTATCACCCCAAGAAATATCCAAGAGGTACAAGTGTCAAAGCTTGGGGATGCCCAAGGCATCCCCTTCTTCATCAATAAAAAGCTCAGGTCTGTCTAGACACTTCGTTTTTATTGTTTCATGCACTATTGTGTTGTTCTTGGAGTGTCTTAGTTTTTGTTTGGTTTGCTTAGTTGTTTAGTTTTCTTGAATAAAGTAGTTTGTGTTGGAGATATGCCCAAGAGGCAATAATAAAGTGGTTATTATCATATCTTCATACTTATGATAAATGTTTACATACCATGCTATAATTGTATTAACCGGAAACATTAATACTTGTGTGATTTGTGAACATAAAAGAGTCCCTAGTAAAGCCTCTTGTTAACCTAGCTTGTTGGTTAATATATGATCATGGTTTCCTGATCATGAACATGGAGATGTTATTAACAACAGGGTCATATCATTAGGAGAATGATGTGATGGACATACTCCTATAGTTAAGCGTAGCATAAAGATCAAGTCATTTAATATAGTTCATTTGCTATAAGTTTTCTGATACATAGTAACCTAATTCCTTCGGCCATGAGATCATGTTAATCACCATCACCGGAAGGATGCTTTGATGACATCAAACACCACACCGTAACTGGGTGGCTATAAAGGTGGCATTGAGTGTTCGGAAAGTATGGGTTGAGGCACATGGATCAAGAGTGGGATTTGTCCATCCATATGACGGATAGATATACTCTAGGCCCTCTCGGTGGAATGTCATCCAATTAGCTTGCAAGCATGTGACTGGCTCACAAGGGATCACATATCACGGGAACGAGAAAAGAGTACTTATCGGTAACGAGGTTGAACTAGGTATGCAGAGATACCGACGATCAAAACCTTGGATAAGTAAACTATCATGAGACAAATGGAAATTGGTATCGTATGTAAGTGGTTCATTCGATCATAAAGTAATCTTAGAAATATGTGGGAGCCATATGAATTTCCAGATTCCTCTATTGGTCATTGATCGGAGAAGTGTCTCGGTCATGTCCGCATAATTCACGAACCGTAGGGAGACACACTTAAGGATTTGATGTTGTTGAGTAGTTATGGAATGATGAGTAAGAGACCGAATGTTGTTCGGAGTCTCGGATGGGATCCGGGATATCACGAGGAGATCCGGAATGGTCCGGAGAATAAGATTCATATAAGGAAAGTCCTGTTTTGGAGTTCGGGAATGATTCCGGTGTTTTCACCACGAATGTTCTAGAAGGGTGCAGAAGGTCCGACACTCCGAAGGGGAAGGGTACATGAATGTGTCATGACAATGTGGAATGGTTGCATCATGTACTAGGTCACTTGGCTGGGCAAAATAAAGAGAGAAATCAAATCGAAGTTTGAAAGTCAAACGCCAATTTGAAAAGTCAAATCTCAAGTTTGCTTGGTGGAGGGAGAGTAGGAAACCTACTTGGGGAGGAAGTCCCCTCCCTCCACCCACCGGCCAAGGAGGAGGAGTTTGAGGAGGACTCCCTCCTCCCAAGCCGCACCCTCCCACCTATATAAGGAGGGGTAGGGCTGCCCCTCTCCCACACACCTCAAACCCTAGCCCCAGGCGCCACCACCTGCTGCTGCCGCCGCCTAGGGCCTCCTCCCAAGTCACCGACTAGGGTTTCCCCAAACCCTAGTGGCCGGCTACACCTCTCCCCTTGGTGCTTCTAAACCCTAGATTGCCAAGGCACCTCTCTTGATCCACCATACTCGCTCCGGCTTAAGGCGAAGCCCTGCGAGATCTCCCCTCTACTTTCGACATCACGTCGTCGTGCTGTCGGAATCACGAGGAGAGTGCTACAACCTATGCTGCCTGCTGGAACAAGGGAGAGGAAGGTCTTCATCGAGTACCGATCGTGTGAATGACTGCGGGAGCGCTGCCGGAACGCAGCGCCGGAAGGATCTTCTACGCGATCTTGAGATCGGCAAGTGTACGACTACATCACCCACGAGAATCTGCTCTCGTTAACCGCCCTGGATCTTCGAGGGTTTGTAAGGTTCCCAACCTTTAATAAGGTAGAGATCCCTGTGTTTACAATGCTAGTCCCTGGATCAATAGCTAGCATCCACAGTTAAGATGTAATATCAAGAAACAAAGGTCATAATACAACTTTATGACCGGGAATAAAATAATTCATTACATCTTACATAGCTCATTTGGCTATCAATTTACAATGCAGCAGAATATCTATAAAGCATGGGGTCCTTCATCTTCAAAGTGCCACAGGCAATCATGTTGGTTGTAGACTTGTAATCCTATTCAACACACTTCACCAACATCAAACAAACCTGCAACATAACAAGTTGCAGCCACAAGGGTCAATACATTTGAATTGTATTGGCAAGTTTCACTACTATGTAGAAATAAGTGGATCATATCATTACACGCATATTTGGCTAAGTAGGGTTTATGCTCATTTGCAGAAAGCAATATAGTTTTATCCTATCTTTTCAAAATAGTTCTGATCTTTTGTCAAATCTTTCTGAACTTCTTGGAAAACTCCAAGTGCTTCAAATCCCTTGTTGTCACCATCAAGTTTTACTTTGAGAAATTGGAATGTCGATATCTTCCGTAGCTTCAGGCCTTAGTTGCTCAGTATTGTCCATAACCGAGGACACGGCTAAGTACTTAGAATTTGATCTTCTGCAGAAGTTGTACACTTTACCCACATGACACAATCTCGTCTTGATGCCACCAGTGGCCGCTGGATAAGTACTCACCAAGATGGAGTACTGGCAGATCGAGAATGTGACAAAGTCTTTCTATAGAAGTCCTCCCAATACACAATGCTAGCTTGTCAACAAGGCACCAATGTAGGGTTAAATTTCCCTTAAATAATTCTAGTTAACCTGAAGATGCCAATGCATGGGTATTCCACTATGTAGTTGACTAAGCCAGAGCCCATTTAGCATGTGGCTGCACACGGAAGCCACTGTACGACAAACATGTTCAATCTCTAAGTCCCTGGGTGGTTTTCTTCTAGTGCACATACAGAAAGATATGGCCATATAAACATGGTTCCTTTTGTTGCCACCTTGTCCAATCTTGAGTATCCTTGTCCACCCAGGTGGTTCATTGAGTACTTGTTTTATTATATAAAACATATGTCTTTCCAACAATTCATATAATCGTATCATGTATCCCATCCCAAATATATAGCAAGGCTAAGCATACTACAACTACAATGTTTTCACTAAGGAAGATATAATGATATCCTAATAGGATTTAGCATAGCATAAAATATAGTAGTCCTTGTCATGCATGTTACAAAAATCCACGAAGTGTAATGAAAATAATATGACATGGATGATAGTGTCACTTGCCTTTTTAGTAGAGAATGTTGGTTCACTTCTTGATCTTGCAAATATCACACTCTTCTAACTTCACTAAAATTCAATCAAACAAAAACAATTTCAACTAGCATTCAAACCATTTCTCACACATAAAATAACAAAAACAAGGTCATGCATGCAAGCATGCAAAATATAGTTTTATTTGCAAAAGTGTTTTCTACTAGGCTCTAAACATTTTAAAGTTCAAAGTGGTGATTTACTAAAGTGGTAAAAACATTTGCAAAAGGTTTTATCTATAAACCATTTTTAAATCAAATCAATATTTTATGTGGTTGAAAATGCTTTTAGCAAAGCAATATTCTTTAAATGGTTCACAAAATATATTTTTAATTCTCAAAACTTGGTGTTTAAGGTCAGAAGGTTTGAATCAAATCATTTCCCAAAGGTTTCACTCCAAAAATCATTTCTAAACCATAAACAATATTTTTATTTGACTAGAAATGTGCCAATTCAAATATTTATTCCTAAACTTCACAAAATACATTTTTACATCCATAAGTTGGTTCCTATGGTCAGTAGGTTCACAACAAACCATTTTGCAAAGATTTCACCTCAAAAACATATCTAGAACAATTTTTATATTAAAAATAAGCCTACACAAGTTTCTGCAAATTCAACCAATTTTTCCAGAAACAAAACATTAAACAAAATATATGGTTGCAAAGTACTTGTTCTGCTGAATCCATTGATATAAAATTTGCAAAATTTGAACGTGTAGAATTAAAGTTATGAATTTTACAAGTTTGCAAATCAAATAGAACATTTTCTGGTTTTATTCAAACAGACTGGCCACGTGGCGCAATCTAACTGGACGGTACCGCTTCGTGCGGATCAGCCTCTACGAACCGTTGGATTTCACTTAAATCATACGGCGTAGATGGACACATACCCCTTCGGTTTAGGATCTAATCACAGCCACTGGATAACGATCTAACGGACACGGTGCGTTTGACCATTGCCTGGCGGCGCTAGCGGCGGCTGGCGGCGGCGCACGCTCGGGCGGTGGCGTCGCGGCAATTACAGGAAGCAAGGGAGGGAGAGGAGATGCTCACAGGGTTCGCAGGGTCCTGGTGAAGCTCGAGGCGGTTTCCTTCTGTCAAGGGGCGCACAGATGCGACGGCGATTGCTCACCGGAGACGGCGTCGGCGTCGGGCTCGCTCAGGTGTCGACGGGGACGGGGCTGTAGACCATGAGAAGGTGATTGGGAGGGAGCATTAGACTCGCGTGAAACTGGAGAATATCTGAGGGTCCTCGAGAGACATAGGGGGGTCAGGGTTCACCTGGGGAGGTCGCCGGAGTTGGGGAGGTCCACGGTGGTGCTCCGACTTCGAAGTTGCCGAGCCTATGGTGCATGCGCGAGCAAGTGGAGGGTACTGGGAGACGCGCCAGGAGGTGGGGAGAAAGTCCGTGTGCAGTGGGAGGTGAGGGGTGGTTGGTCAGCACCGGAATCGACAGAAACCTCGTCGAAGCAGAGAAGGTTTGAGCTCAAAATTTACCCAGCCTGGGGGCAGAGAGGGAGAGGCAAGCGAGGGGAAAGAGAGAGGAGGCGTGGGTGTTTATGTATGCGTGATCACAGAGAGGAATAAATCAGGCAATAACTCGTATTCATCGCCGAAATCAAGGGCAGCAACGGCGAGGGGGAACGGTCGCGGTGAAGACGACGATGAGGTAGCGTGGGGTCTGTCTGTCAGCGAGGCGGAGGAAGTGGGAGTGGGGTCCAATCGTCAGCGTCTGTGTGGGTGAGTTGCTCAGTGAAAAACGGTTCAGCGCGAGGTGAGTAGGTGGGCTAGTTGCTGGGCCTACTGGGCTGGGTTTGCTGGGCTACCACTTGTTTCATTTTTTTATACTGAAAGCTTTTCTTTTTCCAATTTGAATTTCTGTTTTGATTTTCAAACAAATAATTCAAACAACAAATCAATTCAAACCACCACCAAACTTTGTATTGATTTTAATTCTGTTTAACAACATATTCCAATGTCCAAAATAAAATAATACTTTTATTCTTTTAGGATCTATTATTAATTAAAATAAAAAGACCTTAGTCTTTATTTCAAATAGGGTTTAATTTATTTAAAAACTCTATTTGAAATCTAAATAATACCAAAACCTTTTCAGTAGGTTTCATTTGAAAAACAAAAACACTTGGAAATCTTATTTAAAATAAATTAATAAGTTTTAGTGTTTATTTAAAATGGAAAAGCCTTTACTTTAATAAAATTGGATATTAATAAATCCTCATTATTTTATTTAAATAAACCTTTACTCTTTTTATCAAATAGAAATATTTTATTTCAAAAGCTTGGCCAAGATCTAATTTGGCTCTATAAAATAATCCTTATTTATTAATTCTACTTTGCTTTTGAAAACCAAATCTTTTTATTAAAAGATCCAAACATAGTGATTCCAATTATTAAAACTTTCTTTATTACTTGTTTATCTTTTTAAATCCCTTTAGGATTTTATTTGATCAAAATAGGTTTGGATGTTTCCAATTGGAATCAAAAAGTTTCTTCTCACCCTAAAAATCAACAATTGTTTATTTTGTTTATTTATTTTTCACATTTCAAAATTTGGAAAATTTTGGGATGTGACAGGGTTAATGTTCTATCGACTCGTTGCTACAATCTAGTAGATAGATCTTGGCTTGATCATAGATTAGATATTGATTGTGTGTTCATGCGGTAGAATTTTTTTGTTTTCCATGCTACGAACCCCTACAGTGGTATCAGAGCCGTGTCTATATGTAGATCTGTTGCACGAGTAAAACACAATGGTCATTGTGGGCGTTGATGCTTTTGTTGTCGATTGCTTCTTGTGTACTTTGCATCTTGCAGGATGGTGGGATGAAGCGGCCCGGGCTAACCTTACATGACATCGTTCATGAGACTTGCTCCACGCTTGACATGCAACTTGTATTGCATAAGTGGCTTTGCGGGTGCCTGTTTCTCCCAACATAGTTAAGATTCAATTTACAACGGGTGATTGACAATACTAGTATCAACGTTGTGGTTCTTGTTCGTAAGTTAGAACGACACTTATTGAAAGCCCCAAACCACGTAAAATATGCAAAGAAAATTAGAGGCGTCTAACTTTGTTTTGCAAGGGTGTGCTGTGATGTGATATGGACATGTAGTTGATGCTAGTGGATGACAACCATGAAGCGGCGCCATTGACCTTGACGCCATGCTGGTGATGATGGAGATCATGTTCATGCCTGAAGATAGAGATCGGAAGCACAAGAAGAAAGGCCATATCATATCACATATTATGAATTGCATGTGATGTTAATCTTTTTATGCATCTTGTATTGCTTAGTTCATGACGGTAGCATTATAAGATGATCCCTCATGCACACAATTTCAAGGTTTTAAGTGTTCATCCTTCGTAAGCACCGTTGCTAAAGCTCGTTGTTTCGAAGCATCACGTGATGATCGGGTGTGTTAGATTCTGCGAGTGTATACAACATGAGCAAGCCATATTTGCTCATGCGGAAGCTAAGGTTTGATCTTGACGAGCCTAGCATGTACAGACATGGTCTCGGAACACGGATCACCGAAAGGTAAAGCATGAGTCATATAGTAGATATGATGAACATGTTGATTGTTCGCCATTGAAGCTACATCAACTCTCGTGATGATCGGTTTTGATGTGGTGGATTTGGTTCGTGTGATCACTAAAACAATGTGAGGGATATTGTTTTGAGTGGGAGTTCCACAGCAATATGATTAAAAGTTGAACACTATTTATCATAAATTAAATCAAAGTGAATTTGCATAGTTGTTGTAGTCATTGGCTTCCGTTTACCACCTTGCGCTTAGTTTTAATTGAGATGATAGAACTATAGAATTCTGGTTAGTTACTTTACGAACTGGTATCGTATTGTTTTTAAGTGTTAATCTAAATTTTAAAAGTCCCATTGCAAACTTTTAGTAAGTTTTCGATTACTCCGTGAAGTTTAATAGTTGGTATTAAATCAAGAGTAACAATTCCAATGTTAGTATATAAGTATCATGTTTATCTCCATGATTCTTGATATTCGAAAGATAGTTTCAATATCAAGGTAATCTAGGAGTTGAAAGAGTTGTTTCAGAAACCATCATGTATGGAAGATATTGCGATATCTGAAATGATGTTTTGGTTAAAACATGATAGAGTATAATATGACAAAGTTAATGTTCTCATATTTGATGAGAATTTACGAAAGGTTGGAGACACTAGTTGTCCTAATCCTCCAAAAGGTTTTGGAGAGAAACATTATACTCGCGATTCACCGTTATAAGCTAAAAGTAGCTTAATCATGGATAATTCCATGATAAGGGTGAATATCTGATGTAGGTAAAATGTTTACTACACCAAGAGATTACTAAAGAAAGGAATTTGAAAGAACACCAAACATTTGATGATGGTGATCTACTTCAAAGTGCAAGTCCAAAGACATTGGTATTTAACTATACATGCTTTGGACTATGTGTCATGTATATGGCTCCACTATTGATGTTGATAGATTCTTTCAAACAGAAAAAGAAATACTGAAAGAGAATCTCATAAATATATGGCAGAAAAGAAAAGACTAGAATTGTTCAGCTTAGGTATATAAAGGATATACGCGTTATGGCTGTATTCTTTGCTTGTTAAATAATGTGGTTCTTAAGTATTGGATACTGTATTTGTTGGTATGAATCGTCATATGAAACAACAGAATTCATGAACTACAATGGCCTAAGTAACTAGCAAAAGAATATGTGATGATGTTCATCGAGAACAAATAAAGGGTTATTGTGTTGCTCATTAAACATCAAAGCTTGCCTTCAAAATTTGTCTTATCAGGTATTATGAGAACAAAAGGGTTGTTCAAATAATTGCTGTAATCCATAAAAGATGGATGATTTACAAATCTCGTTGGAGAAATCAAATCCATAAAACTAGTGCTAAAATGTCAAAAGACAAATTGATTGAAAGATCACTTAGGAAGTGACATCGCCGTTTAAATTATATTGGAAAGAAAACATGAAGAAACTCCATGTGGATGGAATTTTGGAGTCTTTTGATTTTTGATCAAATGACGCTTGTGAAACTTTCCTAGAGATAATTAAAACTCCGTTCATAGGCCAAAGGGAACGGATTACTAGCTTGTTGAAACTTGTACATAATGTTGTATGAAGTCCATTATGTATAGTCAAGAGCGATGGATTTCAACTTCATATGCTTTCTCCAAATTTTTTGAGTGAATATATGAATATTTACTTAATAAGGATAAAGTATGAAACATTTGAAAAAGTTCAAAGACTTTCAAGATGAAGTGCAAAATCATTGTAACAAGAATATAAATACTTTATGATGAGATCATAAAGGAAGATATTTGAGTTACAAGTTTAGCATAAAACACCTAAGATTTAAGGAATCGTTCCGTGGATTTGCATTTCTCAAAACACCATACGAGTATGGAGCATTCGAGATATGTAATTAAACCTTGTTTGACATGGCAAGATCAAAGGTGTAATTCATAAAACTGCCATTATATTTTAAAGATCAAAAGCTTTAGAGACTACCGTTTTTTCCACTGAAAAGAGCTCCATCATAATCCGTTGAATTGACACCATATAAAGTTATGGTTTGGGATTGAACCCAAGTTGTCCTTTCTTAAACATTGGTATGCTATGCATAAGGAAGATGTTTGCAACCAAAATCGGATGAACATATCTTTGTATGTTATAATCGTTGAGTATTCCTCCATAACACCAAAGACAAAAATGTTTGTCACCTAGAACGTCAAGTTTCTTTGAGAAAGAATTTTTTCGTGAAAAGTTAAGTGGGAGGACAATAGAACTTTGATAAGGTTAAAAGAACCTTAGCTATATGTGCAAAGTTGCGCAGCGCCGAAAAGTTTTCCGGAGGCAGCAACAATGCTCAGGGCTCACGTGCCTCAAAGGTTATGGTCACGGAGATCTAAGTTCCTATTGAAACAAGTAGGTCGGGTAAACAATCAAATACCAAGATTTGAGAGTTAAATCATTATTTGACAATAATGATCCGACTACACGCAAAGAAGCAATGATGGGCCCTGACTCCGTCAAATGGCTTGAAGCCATAAAATCCGTGATAGTTCCATATACAAGAAATCAAGCTTTGAGCTTGAAAGACCCTCTGGAAAGGTACAAGACCTTACAGTAGTATTTGGATCTATAAATAAATAGACATGGATGTTTCACATCTATGAAATTATTGACATGTTGGGAAAGAGTTCACGACAATGTTCAAATAATTGACTATGACAAGATTTGATCTTTCATTAAGCGATATTTAGTCTAGACGGATTAATATAGCAACCATGACATATAATTTTGTTATGAATAAACAAAACAAGTTCTTCTAATAGAATGGTTACCTAGGAAGTGTGCATGACATAGTCCAAAGGGTTTTGTTAATTCAAAGGATGCTAAAAGCATACGCAAACTTTAATAGTTGAAGTAAGCATCGCGGAGTTGGAATCTTCACTATGATGAAACTGTTAAAATAGTTTAATTTCATCAGAGACGATGAAGATGCTTGCATTTGCAAGAAATTAAGTGGGAGCACTAAGACATGTTTCTAATACATTACGTAGAAGACATATTGTTGATTGAAAATGATGTATCTTTTTATTAACACAGGATAAGAATTTCATCTCGATGAAAGGCTTAGGCAGAACCCGAAAATTTGGCATCAATGTCTATATGGATAAATTGTGATGCCAATATGGTTATGCCAGAAGTACATAGATGAGATATTGAATGAGTTCAATATAGAAACTACAAGAAAGGTTCTTGTTGCACAGGAAGGATTGAATAAAGATTTAAGTATTTTTGATACTTGATAGATACAATCACAAAGAGTATTTTATCAATCATGTTGTGATGTGTACAAATCCAGATATGTCCTATGCTCTAAATGTTATGAGCATATACCAAAATAATTCATAAGATGATTATTGGACGATAGTAAAGATATTCTTATGATCTTGTAAAAGAACTAAGAATATATTATTTTGTAGAAGTGATAAATAGATGGTTAGTTCATTGTAAATGAATTACATTGATACTAGTTTTGTCACAAAGTACAAATTAAGTTTATCTCAATCTAAACTGAGGGTGGCATAATATGATGGAATGTGAGTTCCATAATGAATTTGGATGAGTTCCAAAGTTAAGACATTGTGACAAATACTACAACAAAAGGCTAAGTATATAACTGCTATTATAGCAGCAAAAGAGGGCATTTGTGTCAAGTATTTTGTTATCAAACTAGGTGTAGTTCACAGCAGGGATAATGCTATGAAGATATATTGTACGACAATATTATCAACATGTTTTAACCCCAAAGAACTAAAGGTCACACCAAAGGACCAAATTTGTACAAAGCCATCTCATTAGAAAATGAGTGATGCGTAGAGACGCAAAGACATGCAATTACACACGGACCTGGAAGTGTCAGATCCGGAGATCAGTCGACCACTAGCAATCGTGTACAGACGACACCAGAAAGCCATAGGTGTTGAATACACAAAGGTTTGAAACTAGATTATTGACTCTAGTGCAAGTGGGAGACTGTTGGAGATATACCCAAGAGGCAATAATAAAGTGGTTATTATCATATCTTCATACTTATGATAAATGTTTACATACCATGCTATAATTGTATTAACCGGAAACATTAATACTTGTGTGATTTGTAAACATAAAAGAGTCCCTAGTAAAGCCTCTTGTTAAACTAGCGTGTTGGTTAATATATGATCATGGTTTCCTGATCATGAACATAGATATGTTATTAACAATAGGGTCATATCATTAGGAGAATGATGTGATGGACATACTCCTATAGTTAAGCGTAGCATAAAGATCAAGTCATTTAATATAGTTCATTTGCTATAAGCTTTCTGATACATAGTAACCTAATTCCTTCGACCATGAGATCATGTTAATCACCATCACCGGAAGGATGCTTTGATGACATCAAACACCACACCATAACTGGGTGGCTATAAAGGTGGCATTGAGTGTTCGGAAAGTATGGGTTGAGGGACATGGATCAAGAGTGGGATTTGTCCATCCATATGACGAATAGATATACTCTAGGCCCTCTCCGCGGAATGTCATCCAATTAGCTTGCAAGCATGTGACTGGCTCACAAGGGATCACATATCACGGGAACGAGAAAAGAGTAATTATCGGTAACGAGGTTGAACTAGGTATGCAGAGATACCGACGATCAAAACCTCGGATAAGTAAACTATCGTGAGACAAAGGGAAATTGGTATCGTATGTAAGTGGTTCATTCGATCGCAAAGTAATCGTAGAAATATGTGGGAGCCATATGAATTTCTAGATTCCTCTATTGGTTATTGATCGGAGAAGTGTCTCGGTCATGTCCGCATAATTCACGAACCGTAGGGAGACACACTTAAGGATTCGATGTTGTTGAGTAGTTATGGAATGGTGAGTAAGAGACAGAATGTTGTTCGGAGTCTCGGATGGGATCCGGGATATCACGAGGAGATCCAGAATGGTCCGGATAATAAGATTCGTATAAGGAAAGTCATGTTTCGGAGTTCAGGAATGATTCCGATGTTTTCACCAGGAATGTTCTAGAAGGGTCCGGAAGGTCCGGCACTCCGAAGGGGAAGGGTACATGAATGTGTCATGACAATGTGGAATGGTTGCATGATGTACTAGGTCACTTGGCTAGGCAAAATAAAGAGAGAAATCAAATCGAAGTTTGAAAGTCAAACGCCAATTTGAAAAGTCAAATCTCAAGTTTGCTTGGTGGAGGGAGAGTAGGAAACCTACTTGGGGAGGAAGTCCCCTCCCTCCACCCGCCGGCCAAGGAGGAGGAGTTGGAGGAGGACTCCCACCTCCCAAGCCACACCCTCCCACCTATATAATGAGGGGTAGGACTGCCCCTCTCCCACACACCTCAAACCCTAGCCCCAGGCGCCACCACCTGCTGCTGCCGCCGCCTAGGGCCTCCTCCCAAGTCGCCGACTAGGGTTTCCCCAAACCCTAGCCACCGGCTACACCTCTCCCCCTGGTGCTTCTAAACCCTACATCGCCACGGCACCTATCTTGCTCCACCATACTCGCTCCGGCTTAAGGCGAAGCCCTGCGAGATCTCCCCTCTACTTCCGACACCACGCCGTCATGCTGCCGGAATCACGAGGAGAGTGCTACAACCTCCACTGCCTCCTGGAACAAGGGAGAGGAAGGTCTTCAACGAGTACCAAACGTGTGACCGACTGCGGGAGCGCTGCGGAATGCAGCGCCGGAAGGATTGTCTACGCGATCTTGAGATCGGCAAGTGTACGACTACATCACCCACGAGAATCTGCTCTCCTTAACCACTCTGGATCTTCGAGGGTTAGTGTTCTATCGACTCGTTGCTACAATCTAGTAGATAGATCTTGGCTTGATCATAGATTAGATCTTGATTGTGTGTTCATGCGGTAGAATTTTTTTGTTTTCCATGCTACGAACCCCTACAGTTTGGACCCCCGTTCTCACTGTGTTGTTTCTAATAAGTTGCTTGGTGTTGGAAAGGAGTAGAAAGTTCTTGCTTGAAAGTGCAAGAGGAGCTTGCATTGACTGTGACTTAGACTTTAGCATGACATGCTAGGTGCTGTTTTGACCTTATGCTTAGTGATTATTGTTGTAGCATGTCTTGTTCCAAACAATTGGGATTGCTGAGTGTGCCTTGAAAGAATCATGTGTTGTTTTAGCATACAAAAGGATAGTGTTGTGGTATTCTCCTTTGATGCTTTGTTTGGGTTGACTTGGCACATGATCACACCATGTTATGACTATGAACAAGTCACCATAGCCTCTATGATCATTTAGTCCTTGACTGGTAGTACCACTCTATGTTTTGATTAGTAATGTTTTGTTGCTCTGCATGATTATGGCCATTATTGCTCTCTTAGTTGGTTGCTCCCAGTCTTTTAATAGCCTCCACTTGTATGAGTAAGTTCTACTCATGCTTCCAACTCCCAAGAAACTAAGTTATTCCAAAGTGTCCACTATAAATTCGTATGCATGGTGTGTTACACCATTCCAAGTATATTCTTGTTTTTCAGCTATCTTCCAATTAAAAAGTATTTTGTCATGTGAAAACTTAGTGATTAAAGCCCTCACAAACTTGATGGCACACTTTATATTCTTTGCCCCTAATAAACTTGAACCATTGTGTCATCTATATTGTTTTTTCTTGCACTTATACATTGGAATTAGAAGAACCATGTTGTCATGGGGAACGTTTTCAACATTGCACTTGTACTTTGTACACAGTTGATATCATGCTGTTTTGTTTATGGATGTCACCGGTGTGAAATAAAGAGGGAGCTTGTAAGTCCATGGAGTTATATATTTTGTGTTAGAGAAACGCCTGGGCCGCTAGCCTAAGCCATGCCTTCTCATGGTGGAAACTTACAGCATCACCATAATGAGCAATCTGTGAAGCATCCTCAATAAAAAGCTATGCACATAGTAAATAAAAAGATCACTGAGATGATCATTGTCTTCTTGCCTTGTCATTTTGGTTATGTGATAGCTCCTGTACCATGTGCAAGGGGTACCCCATTGGCGGTTCTCTATGATACGCATATACTTACTATGACAAGAACTTACAGGTGACTGAAGTTGAGTAGCATGAGGTGTGACCCTCATATTTAAGGGACTTGAGATTGCCAACTTATACTTTGTCAAGCATATACTCCATAGTTTGTTCACTTTAACCTTAATCACTTCAATATGCTTATGATAGGGGCAATGAGGGCTGAAAGCTAACAAGTACCATAATTTTTGGAAGCTCTTTTTGAAACTTGAAATCCCTGCTTCCCTTTATGAAGGGCCTTTCTTCCACCATTATATTGAGTCTCCACCTTCTACCTTTAGGCACCATTAAGAGAGCATAGTTGTCATTCTTAGTTCTATGTGCAGTGTCCCAAAACTTATTGATTGATGCATATTGTTGATATTACTTGTTCTTGTGCTATTTGTATCTAGTCACTCTTATGAACTTTGAAGGCGTCTTATGCATCTATTTGCTACTCCATGAGGGACAAGCTAAATGCCACTATGCCATGTTTTCTGTATGTGAAACAATCAAACATTTTCAATGCATGTTATTCATGATCTTTGTTTGTAGCCTTTCATGTTGCATGCATAGTTACTTTTTCTTATTGTTAGAACTCCATATTTCATGCACATGTTTAGAGTTCTTTGATCCCAGCTTTCAATGCTTGCAAATGGTTTGATCTTGGTTTTGATGGTGCATGCCACCTAAAAAATTATTCTTTTATAACTTACCTACTCAAGGACGAGCAGCAGTTAAGCTTGGGGATGCTTGATACGTCGGAAACGTATCTATAATTTTTGATGCTCCATGCTTGTTTAGTATCTACTTTGTTTTGCTTTGTCTACACTTTGAGGTGTTTTATATCTTTTTCTGGAACTAACCTATTAACAAGTTGCCATAGTGCCAGTTGTCTAATTTCTTCTATTTTTGGTTCCACAAAGGAAGAAAATCAATATTCTCGGAATTGGACAGGACAAAAGCCAAAGTCAGTATTTTACCGTGGGCACACGAAGCCAGAAGACGAGATGGTGAAGGCTCACTAGGGGGACACCCCCTGGCCGCGCAGGTGGGCCCACCCGCGCCTAGGGGGGTGCATCCTTCCTGGTGCCCCCCCTGGCTCGCCCATTCGCCTATAATAAGCCCCCGATAAAGAAACCCTAGGCACCCGATCAAAACTCCATGAAACCTTCTATAGACGCCGCCACCATCGTCCCTAGATCGGGGGGATCTAAAGCTCTTCCCGGCACCCTGCCGGAGGGTAGATCATCCCGGAGGCCTTCTTCTTCATCATGCCAACCTACGATATGAAGCATGAGTAGTTCCACCTTGGACTACGGGTCCATGTAGTAGCTAGATGGTTGTATCTCCTCCTTGTGCTTTCATGTATAAATCTTGTGAGCTCCGTTCATGATCAAGATCTAATCTATTTGTAATCATGCATGTTGTGTTTGCGGGGATCCGATGGATATTGAGATTACTATGTCAGATTGATTAGTGGTTTTGTCTTATTGATTCTATCATGGCTGTGTTGTTTGTGATCTTGCATGCTCTCCGTTGTTAGTAGCTATCTTGGCCAAGTAGTTTCTAGTGACTCCAAGAGGGGGTATTTTATGATCGATAGTGGGTTCATGCCTCTAGTTTCCAAGGGAAGTGACAGAAATCTCTTCGGTTGTAGATGTGATGTTGCCACTAGGGAGAAAACAACGGTCTCTTGTTCATGGAACAAGTGGATTGTTTACCTTACACACTTTGCTTAAAGCAGTTGTCTGTTGCTTGCAACTTAATACTTGAGGGGGTTCGGATGATAACCTGAAGGTGGAATTCTAGTCATAGATCCAGTTGGATGGCGGTGTATGTATATTGTTGTATTGCCCAATCAAATCTCATAGGATCTTTTTGTCTAGTATTGCATTGTTATTCCTTGCTCAGTTCCTGTCAATTGCCCTGCTGTAATTTGTTTACCCTTCATACCATGTTGTTTATCTAAGGAGAACTCCTCTAGTGAACTATGGACCCCGGTCCAATCTTTACCATTGATACATATTCCACTGTTTACTTGCTGCAAACCACCATCACCTTCCAAACCATACAGTTAATCCTTTGTTACAGCAAACCGGTGAGCTTGACAACCTCACTGTTCGTTGGGGCAAAGCCTTGAGTTTGTGTTGTGCAGGTTTCCACGTTGGTTGCCACATCTTTGAGATGTTTCCTTCCTCCTACTGGTTCGATAACCTCAGTTTCTTACTGAGGGAAGACTTGCTGTTGTGCTCTTCACACCTTGCTCTTGGGGTTTCCAACGAAGCGCTCCCACGTCAATACCGGGCGCCATCAAGTTTTTCTGGCGCCGTTGCCGGGGATGCTAAGGACATCTTCACAAGGGGAGTCCTCCTCAACCTTTATCTTTACTTTGTTTTTAGTTTTCTTAGTTTCTTTTGATTGGTTTTGTTTGCCTCTTTTTATCAAAAACTCCAAAAAAAATAGTTTAGTTTGATTTGCTTTGTCTTATCAAAAACACAAAAAAATTAGTTCCTGCTCTAGTTGCTGGTCTGTATTTGCCTTGCTTGGTCATGCCTTCTATCAATGGATGGTTTCTTTGAACAAAAGGATTATTATAAGGACCACCGTTTGTCACAAAAAGGGAAACACTTATGGGAACAAATTGATAAGTTGAATACTATTGCTAGAGACGTGTGCTCTACTTATAATGTTACTTATTGCTTTGATAAATCTTGTTGCTATAGGAGGTATAAACACCTTCCTTTTCAATGTGAGTATAATGATAATGTTACCATATCCTCTTATGTAAAATAAATTATGCTTTTATGATGTGGAACAAATTCAAGAATTTATTGCCTTCAGGGGTGCATTTGAACTTGCCAGTTTGCTTGAAAAAACTGATGATGCACCTTATGAATATGAGGTTTATGAGATACTTAAATTTTGCTTTGATAATTACAAGGAAGAAAATGGCTATATTCTTGAATATTTTAAAAGATGCTTTCCACAAATGGAAGAGTCTAATGCCTTGCAGGAGCCTATGGAAGAATAAATTGTTCAAACTGGGAGCTCATTAGATGAAAAAGAGGAGGAGAGCGATGAACAAAAGGAGGAAGAATGGATTATATACACATGCCTACCTTCTAATGAGAGTAACTCGTTATCCCTTACCTTATTTGATTGTCCCCCATGCTTACCAAAGGAGGATGAATGTTATGTTCCTGTGGATCCTTTTAAAATATCTACTTTGGGTAAAACCTGTGAAGGTTTTAATCCCACTATTTTTGAGCTTGATAGAAATTATGTATTTGTAGATCATGAAAAGCATGCTTTATGTGATAGCTATATTGTTGAGTTTGTGTTGTGCAGGTTTCCATGTTGCTTGCAACACCTTTGAGACGTTTCCTTCCTCCTACTGGTTCGATAACCTCGGTTTCTTACTAAGGGAAGACTTGTTCTGTGCTCTTCACACCTTTCTCTTAGGGTTTCCAACGAAGCACTCCCACATCAGTTCTGGGTGCCATCAGTTCTGAGGAGTTGTGGGGTGCATATGTGGGGGCAGTAGTGGGGTTGGTAGCCTCTAGCCCTTTAAAGGAAGAGTTTGGGGCTCATGGTGGACATGGCCTATGGAGTGAGCTTGTGGAGGGGTGGTGCTCAGGGATAGGGCGTCAGGGGCAGTGGAGAGAGGGGTGTGGGCCCGTGTACGACTGGAGAGGGGAAGGGGAGTGGCTGCTGGCGCTGGTGTCTTTATTTCCCAAGATATTTGTCATGGATGTCCCTCTCCCTCTCTTACAAACACATGTGACAAAAAGAGGGGATGCTACAGGGGTAGTGCTACAACACTAGTTTGACTAGGGGGTGTATAGGGTGCCGTGGAAGTTTGCATAGCAAGATTGGATGGATTTTGAGTTGGTTTGAAGTAAGTTGTGGATGACTTTGCAAACTTGATCAATGTGGTGCTTGTGAAGGAATTTGAAAAATCTCCACTGGACAAGGTGAGGGGAAGGTACTGGTGGGTGTATAGGGTCATAGCATAGCCCTAAGAATTGTTTGAGATTTTTCAGAAGATTATTAGTCCACTTTATATCATTTATTCAAAAAGGGCAGAAGTAGATTCTAGAGTCTCATGTGATATTTTACGTTGGAAAATCTTGGTTTTTGATGTGATATGGTCCAAAATACCATATTACACATTGGAGGATTTATGGAATTTATTGAGATGGAAAAGTATTTTTAAGAAATTATTTCTTGTTTCTGCCATTTAAGAAAAATGGAAAAAAGAAATAATAAAGAATCTCAAAAATATTTATTTTTGAGATGGGAAGATAGGGTATGAGGTAGAGAACTCAAATGTGCATTGGGTTGACAGAGTGATTTGGAGAAAAACAAACTTGCCTTTATATGAGAGATTTTGAGAATTTTGCAAGATAATGAATTTAAATAACTTAATAATCCAGATAATTATGGAAATCATTTGGGGGATGGTTATATCCAAGGTGGATGTTGTCCACATGAAGTATCCATCATAACCAACCTTGGGTTTTGGAAACTCACTTAAAAATGGAAGGAAAGTAGATGGGGATGATCTAGGGGTTTGATATTTTCATACCACCTAAACAAGGTTGGATTAGTGAGCTCAGAGCTCACCTTGATACAAGGGATAGATGTATAGATATACCAAGTTATATATATGATCATGGAAGCAATAGTTGGGCTTGGTGGGATTTGAGGTGGTGTAGGAGTGATGGCAAACTTTGATGAAAATAAGGCTGCCGTAGCAGGATTGTCATGATGCCATATAAACCAGGTGGGTTTAAGATTCACAGGGTTCCAAAGGAAACAAGTGGAGTAGGGTTTTATAATCCATGGTTAGTAGATCATAACCATGCAAAGGGTTGGTCAAGGGGAGGTAGCATATAGATGTGAGATTCTGCCAAAGTAGGCAAGATGATAAGATTTGCAGAAAGGATTATTATCTTGACTACAAAACCATCATGGATGAGTGGGAACCAGGATGGCTTAGCCAAGGGCAAGGGCGAGCTTTGGTAGTACTAAAGATGTACTACAAGATTCTTCAAGTACATTCTCAATAATTCACATAGGCTGGAAAATATAGAGCTCCAAAGTTTGAATCTAGATAAGAAATCCAGACTTAGCCATTTTGGCAGATTTAGGGTTTTAGACTAGGGTACAAGTGTAGATGATTTTGAGGGGAAGCTAGGATCCTGCGGTGACCCAGCATACCACTGCATGATGTAGTATACTATAGTCGTAGACATAACACCAATGAAACATCATTCACTAGTATTACATCCCTCAGAATGGCACAATAGAAACACAACGGGTCCAATACATGGCTAGAGGTTACAACTCACTCTTTACACAAGATCCAAAGAACACTCTAGGTTAAAGGGAGAGAAAGAACTTCTTACAGAGAAGAATCAAAGATAAACAATGCAAGAATTATTATACTATTAAAACTAGTATTTTAACTAAGGGATTGGCATTGCTGCTATTGCAATGCACTACAGAAATAGGTTCTTTGGCTAGAGATTAGATTCCTACCTAATCAGTAACTTGTTTTCATTTGAGTTGAGGTATATTTTGACTTCCTTGTCTTCATTGAAGAGATTTAGCTGGTCTTGATAAGTCCTGGAGCATATCTTGATGTGGTTGTTGTCTATCCCAACTTCAGAATCTAAAGGGTTAAGAAGATACTTTGAGTACGAGCGTACTCAGCAAATTCACTAGAAAAGGAGTGTTTCATGCACTATAACTACAGCCACAGACCATAGGTTGTAGGCAATGCAAGTTTTCGTAAACACTTCTTTAAAGGTTGCTTTTATTCTGAAAAGCTATGTCCGTCAGCCTTCACGGGTTTACCAGAACTTTCATGGAGTTCCTTACCCGCCGCATTCGCAGCTCCTTCCCGAAATAGGGAGTAACAAGTTACAGTTCTTACACTCTGCAGAGGTGCGTCACTTTACCCATGAGAGACCTTAGGCTTTGTTGCACGGCCGGGATTATGTTCCCGTTCAAACTTCCTTGGTTTGAGGCCCAACCTAAGATCCAAGACAATCACTGCCTTCTCCGCGACCCCGCATGTATCCTTGGTGTATGCCATGCCCACCTATTGAATTACGACAATAGGCAATACAGACCGTTCAGATGCCGGAACTATCGTGGGACGTTGAAGGCTCCCACCCATATGTTGCATATCCTCTACGAATTACCAATTAATATGCACGCTGCGAGTGATAACAGCCACAACCCGCACATCTGGCTCCATGCGAGAGGGAAAAGATACAACTGACTTCTCCGTCCCATTCCAAATCTCATGGTCAACGCGTAATATACGGCGCAAGAATCACTAGCGACATTGGTTATTAAATCCTAGGTGATATAGTCCTGAACAGTGGTATTCCAATTGCCAGATTTCATAGATTAGCTGATCACCCTGGATCAGTAACCAATAGTTCACTTTATTATCAAAATAGTGTTTTCTGACCTTTTTCAAATGCAGGTGATGTCAACATTTGATTTGCAAAATACTTTACAGAAAATAATCAAAAGGACATGAGCAAGTGTGAACTTGCCTTTTGTGATTGCAAGATTATGCACTCATGGTCTTTGAGTCAGTATAAGATCCAAAATCTGAAATCAACATCATTGGTCCGGTAAGGACTAATGTTTAAAGAATCAATATGCTTTTATGCATAAGTAATGTGATGCACGTTCTGAGCGCAAATCCCGGGGATATCGTTGTCCTAGGGTTTGGATTCCGAAAATGGTTATTTTGGAATGTGTGGTTCTTTCAGGTAGGTTTCACATTTGTGCTCCTATTAGAGTTTATGAGTAGTTGTGAGCAACACATATGTAGTAGTAAAATATATATATACTTGGGAAATTCTGGTCAGGATTGATTATATAAAGGTTCTTGTTTGAAGTGGCAAAAAGGATAACCTTCGAAGAAAAGGTTTCTCTTCTAAGGTCTAAACAAGCTTTGTGGTTAGTTAGTGGTAGTTGATGTTATTGGTTTGCTCAAATAGTTTGGCTTGAGTTGCTTTATAATTTAACTACCTTAGACCAAAGTTAACTATAAAACATAAGGTAATGTTTATTGTATTATATTTATATTCTTGGAGACTAAAGTTAACTTTTAAAATATAGATAGTTTTGAAAGTATAATACTTATAACATTTGTATCTTGTGTATCAGGAATGTTTCCTTTAGGTTACTTAAGAATGGTTATTCTTTTACTTGGGATAATGGTTTCTTGATTCTATAATGGAGTAATATTATTTATCTTTTATAGATGAGTGGTTATAGTTTATAAACCAAGATGTATTGTCACTTAATTACTTTTGAACCTTCTATAGTGTTGTGGTAGTTTTTTGTAATTTGGTGGGTGAAGTACATATAAAAGGTTTGGTGTATTCATAAGTTGTTCTTTAAGGTTTTTATGATAAATTGAAATACTTTGAGAATACAATCTTCATTTAGGGTTGATGATAATTTAAATAAAAGATATTTATAATGTTTTAAACCATTTAAGCTTCATTTTATTAATATTTAAGACTAATACTATTAATTAAACTTAATTTACTCATTTTAGGAATATTAATAAATTTCATTTATCCTTATATGAATTATTAATGAAGTAAATAAGTTTAAATTTGAGTTATTAAAATATTTATTTTTTATTAACTCAAAAGTAGAATATTAGATTTTTTAACATGTAGATATTATTTTTGTGATCATTTTGGTATATCACATTTATTTTTATGATTTGTAAATAATAAAATATAATTTTTATATTTCTTATTACTTTATAATTACATAATAAATAATAAATATTTAATTAAGTGAACTAATAATACATGATTATAGTTTTAAATTAGAATTCTTATTTTTCTAAGATTTTTGGTATTTTATTGATATTATTAACATTTATCATTATAAGAATATGAATTATTAAAGTTTTATTACTTATAAAACCTTTATTAAATAACATTTATTTAAATAATTTTCATAATAATATTTAATAATAGTTTTAAGTTATAGATTTATTTTTCTAAAAATTTTCATATATTATACATATTTTTCTGAATTGTAAATCAAAAGTTATTAATTAAACAAGATTTAATCATTTATTAGTTTTCTGGAATATTAGTAATTAAATTATAACATTTTATTTATTTCCTAACAGAAAATACTTTTTACACCGTATCAAGAGCTAGCCCCAGTCACTGACCTGTGGGCCATTGTCCACCTCATCTCCCATGTGAAAGAAATGCATTTGTTACTGACCCAGTCTTTACCCCCGGTCAATGACATATGGGCCCTAGGCCATGTCATCCGCTACTTGGGCAAAGACCAGTCAAACTAGCTAACGTGGTTCAACCATGAGGTGAGCATGACGCAATGATGGCGTCAGCACCACCACCGTCGTCGGTGAGTGATCACCGGCGACGATCTACGGCGCCCTAGCTAACGAAATGGACCTAGTTCGATTCAGCGCAACCTACTGAACCTAAAAGTGGCGTCGCCGCTCGGAAATGGTCATCGGAGCTTCGGCTCCGACGAGCTCCGACGATGGCCGACGGTGGCATATGGTGAAACAATGATTTACAACGAGATCAGATGATTCAAGGATGCTGGAAGGTTCAGGAACTCACCCTGATGATGATAGAGTGGTCGACGAGGACATGCGAGGTCGGAAATGATCTCCCCGACGAGGATTCCGACGAACTGTTGCGGAGAGGAACGGCAAAATTCACCTGCTCCAGTGCTCCCCTTGATGCAAGATTGTATCCAGAGCATCTACAGAGGAAGGCGCTTCTCCATGGCTTCTCAGAATGGTGTGGGGAGATGTGATTCGACGGTGAGGGGTGGCTCCGGTGAGCTAGGGCTTCGGTCCCATTCGCATCTGAGAGGATAAGGAGGAATTGGAGATAGGGATTGAGGCAGGGCATCGCGGTGGCCTTCTTATCCTTCTCTGGAACGACAGCGAGCATCTTGGCGCACGGCTGACGACGACGACGACATCAAGCGGCGGCAAGCTCCGCCAGCGAGCTGTCTGTGTGCGTGACGATGACTATTTTGCGGATAACCCCCTGGTGATTTCTTCAGCTCAACCCGCGGTCCTCTCCTGACCCCACTTGTCAGTCACACATAGAAAAGAACTGAGCTGGTTATTGGGCTGTTGTGGGCTGCAGAGGGGCGTTAGATAGGTGTAGGGGTGTAGGGCCACGACCAGGTAGTGTTTTTATTTGTTTTATCCTTTTCCCATTTTCTGTTTTCCTATTCAGATTTGAATTTGATTTATATTTTGAACCTTTCTTTGGAGGATTTATTTGCTGGATAATTGCAGTAATACTAAAATGTATTTAACATCATTTGTGAACTTTTATTATATAATCTTTTTGGTATTTATTTTATTTACTCGTTATGAACCCATTTTAAGAATCTGTAGAAGCCTTTCTCATTATTTTACTTTCCTCCTTTAATTATGGATTTCCAAATGATATATTCTTATTTGTTTATAAACTTAACTCTAGTTGGCTTATAGTTTGAATAGAAACTTTTATATGTATATTGATCCTATACCATTATTTAATGCATGAAATATAAAAGACATTGATATAGTTATTACTACTCCCATTGATTTGGAAAGTGACAATGTATAAATTCTATTTTAATAAAGAAAGAGGTTTAGGGTTTTGAATCATGAACCTTACCCTAGCTTTAGGGTTTTGCATATACTTAGATTCCTTTATGGATATGGTTCAGGATTTAATGACTAATCACATTGTCTTATATTTATGATATTTGTTGGAATCTCCCTTTATAACAGAAAGTTGCAATTAGGATGTTTTATAGATAGGAATGGATAAGAATGCTCCTAAGCACATATAATTATGATAGTTGGAATTGACAAAGATGTGCTTATGTGATGTGCTATAGGAGAATATTCCTATAAAGTGATAGAGACATAAGATGATGGATCAATCACATGAAATGGATATTATGTTTGGCTTAAGATTTAAAGTTGGTTGTTTACTAATAATTACTATCTTCCATAATTCATAATTCTAGACTTCTTATTAAAGAATTCCTTTCCTAGATATACTACCCTTTTGTATCTATCATCATGGTTAACATGATGAATTATTACTTCACATGAATATTCTGATTCACCTATTATACTTCTAAAATTGTTGATAAATCCATTGAATTGATACTAGAGTATTCATAACTTCCTCATATCATGGCTTGGTTGTATTTACTACTCTACTGTTGATAGCCTTCCATTCAACAAATAGTTCCTTCAATTCTACTCATACTCTTCTTAATCATTCATTACTAATGTATCTTTATTAGTTGTATGCTTCCAACTACTTTCTCTAAAGTTGACAGTCCTTTAATATGAATAACACCACTTCTATAACTCTATGCTATACTAGCTTTAATTGCATAATACCATCTATATGCACTTTACTCCAACCCTAATTATGTTTATGTGGCTTGCAATGACTACTCTGAGATAACTTATCTTTACTAAGGTTCTAATCATGTTCTACCCACCAGTATTACTTATATAAGTATTAAATATTGGTGGCTAAAGCATTACCATTATAATACTTAAATCATTTATTGCTTAAGTTCTTAGTTGACTAAGCAAGGATTTATCAATCCTACTTTTCCATTGTCTTGAAATTATCTTCTTAATATCTCATATTGGATTAAGGTTATTAATGGACTATGCCCTCTTTAAAAGATTTAATTAGTTATTAGGATAAGATCAAGAAATAGTAGATCAAGGATTGGTAGTTAAAGAATTTGTGGATCAATGGGGAATTACCCAACATTGATGAACAATAGATATTAGGATAAGTTCCATAAAGATTACTATAGAAAGAAAGATATATATAGTGGATAATCTTGACTTAATCTCTTTCCAACTCCAACCCATTAAAAGAGTTTATAAGGCTAGGTGTTACTATGATACTCAGGATGTATGCAGGTGAGATTAAGATATAGTGGTTACATTCTTATTATTTGTGTCATATCCTTTCCTTGGTACTTATGAGTGATTATTATGAATACTATAATATGATCACCTAATGATCAAATATAATTCACATTGTATTAAGGTTTAACTTATAGTACATTTGATCTACCCTTAGATGAAATCTTGTTTAACCAAATAAGGTTTTAGAAATGGTCATATTGAAACTTATCATAGTTAACTTGATGATCTACTTCAATTCCATCAAGCTAAGAGAAGCTTCATTCAATTTAACAAGTTCTGTTTTAAAAGCACAAAAAATATTCGGATTTTCTATGCATGAATGCAATGCACACATCTGGGTTTGGATTATTTCTAGGCTCTAATACTGGGATGTTACAGATCCAAACTCATGACCAAGGTGATGGTGATGAAGTGTTATCTAAGTATATAGGATCCATGCTTACATTGGGTCTTCACTGAGTGGGAAACTATCAAAGGGGATTATCCCTGGATTGATCTGATTAGGAGATGAGATGACCACTCTGGTGGTTTAGGATAGATCCAGGGTTGGGATGCTGGGTCTAAGATTGATGATTACAAACATAGATTGGGTCCTAAGGGATGATCTAATAGATTAGCTCACTCTAGTTCCTAGCAAAAAAGGCAATCAATAGATCAAGGCAATTCATCTTATCACTTATCCAACTATTACTAGGGTTACCATCAAGCCTAGCTTGAGGTAAGGATGGGTATTTTGAATTGGTTATGCTTTGAAGTAAGGTAAGGAACATCTTGGTATTTCTACCAAGATTGGATGAGAAGGTTTTTGGAAAGGTTTTGGAAAAACCTAGAGGTAAGGGTAGTTGGGAGTTCTATCTTGAAAACATAAGGAGATTATATATAGGTCTCCATAGTTTTGTTAATAGAACTAGTAAAGAATTTTATTGTGTCAAGGTCACCTTGGCTCAGGTTTTGAAATGCCAGAACATTTTGAGAATATAAGGATGAGCCAAGACCTCTCTTTTGTAAAATAGCTTTTTGTAAACTAGTGTTGAGATGAGAGGTATATCACCTAATACACAATCATTTGCATGAACACAAGCAAACAAGTAAGCAATCATTGCAACACTTAGCAAGAAAAAGTTTTTGTTCCCCCTAATTTTTGCCTTCTAGACATCAAATCAGGGTTGCTGAAATTGGGATGTTACAACCCTCCCAGGTGTACTTGTTTCTATCACGGTATTGATTGATGAAGCGTCCTGGATCGACCTTACGCATACTCTTACGCGAGACTGGTTGCACGCTCTACATACGGCTTTCTCCGCATAAGTGGCTAGTGGGTGTTTGTCTCTCTTTCAGTAGTTGATATAGCATTTACAAAGGAGAGCTCCGAGAGGGGTGTAGTAGAAACAATTATCTAATCAGCATTGTGGTTGAAGTTCGTAGGTAAGAAATGGTTCTTGTGCGAAAGCCCCAACAACCACGTAAAATATGCAAAGATAAAGTAGATGCATCTAACTTTGTTTTGCACGGGGGATGTTGTGGTGTGATATGGTAATAGTTAAGCTAAAGTAGTTTACTTTCTATTTCTAAGTCATAGTAATTGCCATCATGATGGTGGACTACACACCGGAGGCACCAGATGGAGATCACAGTGCAAAGGACGATATTGCATCACACTTACATTTGATGTATATTGTGTGAATCTTATTGTGTGCTAGTATTAGATACTCGACGGTAGAATTAATAAGATGATCCCTAAAACTTAATTCCAATGATAGTGTTTCCCTCGTGTGTACACCGCTAAGAAAGTTCTCCATTATGAGGCACGTCGACGATCGGGTGTCAAACATATATGTGTTCGCATACGGTGGGTGTAAGCCATGTTGCACTGTAATACACTCGAGTTAGAGTTGGCGAGCCTAGCATGAGTAGACATGGCCTCGGAAAATGAGATGATCAAAATATTGAGCATGACTCACATGAATGATGTGATTGATGTTTCGAGGTCCACCTTTGCAACTATGTCGCCGGCCATGACAATCAGGGGTGATGTAGTGAATTGGGATCATGTAATCACCAAAATCTTTTTGGGAATAATAGTTTTAGTGGAGTTATTTTGAACTCACGTAATTATAAACTTAGTCTAAAACCCTTTGCAATTGTAATTGTAGAGCATGGTTCGCCACAAAGCTTCTTTTAACATTTCTAATTGGGTAGATGCTGAGAAACTTAAATTAGATGGATCCAACTTCCCTGATTGGCTAGTACATCTAAATGACCTCCTTAGTAAGAACAAAGTGGATGGTTACATTCGCTACATGATGGATTTGGATGAGCCATAAGATTATGAGTCCCCACGTCTGCGGGAAGACTGCTATTTCGTCAAGAGAGGTCCTCCTTCATTCAAGGGATGATGCGTAATGGGATGATGGATGAACTACATCCTCTCATGGATGATCTTGAACCATATGAAATGGTGGATTAATTGGGAGCAGAGTTCGTAACCCATGTGCACATGTGGAAGCATGAGTTTCTTGGATATTTACTTCCCATAAATATGGAGGAAAACACTTGCCTAGAGAGTCACTTGGAGCGCATGCTTGATGCACACATGAGACTGATTCACTTTGTGAACCACTGGATGACCGAGTCCTTTCCATAGGCGTGTTACTTCGGTCGCTTCCTCCCAGCTACCAAGGACACATCCGGACCTGCATCATGAGAGGTGATGCAGAAACACTGAATTTCTATGAGTTCATATCACGTTTCGGAAACATGAAGGTTGAACCCTTGCCAGAGAGGTCATCGATGGCGAAGGTATATATGATATTCAAGTTTATAAATGTTATAATCTTGCAAACACTTGTTGCAACATTGAAGTATCTAATACTTGTTTTGTTTTATGAAAACGGGTCATACTACATGAGAGTTGATTGCAGGATAGGAGGTGATGTTGCTTGCTGATGGTGAGCATGATGATGATGGTCGAAGATACTCTCCCTCGACATTTATCACTTAGTTTACTATTTTGTATAATTATTATAATCGATGGAATATGAACTTTATTAGTGTGTCTTGCACTTCACAAGGCGGTTATTCATATGAGTGTGTAAAAAATCAGTTGTTCTACTTTAATGAATGATTTCTATTCATATTCATATGTTAGTTTTCGATTATGTGTGAATTATTCGAGTTGACTAACTAATTTATAATGAATGAAAATTTGTAAAACATTAAAATGCCTTGAAATACCAAACTAAATGATATGGTCATTATGAATGAAACCAATGTTTAAAATTCATAAGTTGTCATGAAAGTATGTGAATATGGTGGATATTTGATCTCTTGTCACATCAGGGCAAAGTTCGGCGTGATAACTGAAACATCGCGTATTATAAAATACAAAGTGTTTATTGAATACTTGAAAGAAAATACATATTCGATGCACTGTATTTCAACAAAATTTGGTGATTATCATTTAGGTGATTGTTGATTTAAGTAAACGAGTTTACCAAATGAAACATGAGTTTGAAATTATTTGACGTGATCAAAGATTTCAACATCAAAGGGTATTGAAAATTAAAAAAAGGAATCAATTACTACGATTTGATCAATAGTAATGAAAATTGACGTTATTGGCATTAGGGTTTGTGAAATATGTTTCACAAGATAATATTTGATATTAAGTGGGCTATTGGTGGCACCAAATAAATCGTGATAGTTTAATGTAAAGACCATTAGAAACAGGGAACACTCATTCAGAATAAAGTAAACCATCTAGAATTTGTGAAAGGTTTTGGATTTAATTGACAAAACCAAAACAACAGCAAACAAGTCCTTGGAAACTTTGTAATACAAATTCCATGACTGGAACCAAAGGAAGGCAAAACTTGTATTGATAAAATTTTGATGCATAGTTTCTCGATATTGTTGTTAATGGAATAAAGTAAAAGCGAGATGAAGGTCTACGACCCTGTATCAGAGTGTTGAGAAGCGCAACAGAACATGTTCTAGAACATGACTCTTCACGTTAAAGAAAAAGCTCAATGATTGTGATCATTGTGTTTTCATTACAATTTGGAAAAACATTAAATATTGCATCGATGGTTAAAATAAAGAATAGGATGTACAACATCCACTATGTTATGACATAGGATTCTATCTTAAATACCATGATAAATACTCAACATGATTTGATCCAGGTTCTTAGTAAGAAGAACAAGTTCAGAAATGATTAAGTGTAAATCATTGAACAAGGAGTTAAGTTTGCCCATAGCATCTAGTGATATTTGTAGATATGTTTCTGGATCTATGAACGATAGCATGCTTGAGGTATAAAGCATTATGCTTCAAGTATGCATGTTGACCTTAAAAGATTGGAAATCTCTATATTAAAGGATTGCCCTTAAAACAGCTAAGCCTGGTGGTAAATATTCAAAGTAGCACATGGTGCATTGTGACTTTGAAATCGACATTAGAATATGAGCGTATGGACACTACTTGGTGGTATGCATAATGTTAAGGCTTAGGGAAAATTTTCCCACAGTGTGTGTTTCAGTACTCAGTGCCCATGAGAAAGTCCACGAGACCGATCTAATGTCACTGCTGGTATCTGGAACTAGAGACCTCACTCTGTTGACAAAACTATTATACATACACAAAATATTATCATAGTGATGATAAAAGGAATTAGTGTCATATAAGATGACATTGATAAGTTGCAAAGGATTCATAACGGATGAAAAGTTCATATCCTAGACTCAACCTCTTCCATGAGTAAGCATGATCAGGAGTGCCAAGTTGTCTGATACAAATGATTGAATAACAAATGCAACTAGTTTATTTATACTCTAGTGCAAGTGTGAGACTGGAGGAAATATACCCTAGAGACAAATAATAATATGGATTATTATCATATTTCATAAGGTTTATGATTAAGTCTTATATCATGCTATAACTGTATTGATTGAAAACGTCAATACACGTGTGATATACAAACATCTAGAAGTTCCCTGTGAAATCTCTAGTCACTCGTTTATTGGTCAACAGATGATCAAGGTTTCCTGATCATGTTGGTGCCTCAGCGTCAATTGACAATGAAGTCATCTTATTGGATAATGAGATGGTGAAGATACCCTATATAAGCATCATAACACGATCATGTCACAAAGTTCAAGTTGTGATGATTAGGAAACGTAGTGACTTGTCCCTTAGACCGTGAGACCATATCTAAACGCTGTCTCCCGAGAATACTTTAATGGCATCTAGGATGGTGATCATAAGGGTGTCCTTGGGTATTCATAGGAGAAGGTAGAGGCGTATGCATCAAGAGTGGGATTTGTCCATCCGCTTGACAGAAGATACTCTGGGCCCACTCGGATGAGTTATATCCATACGTTGCGCACCGTGTGACTAGGTCATGGGTATATCACTTATCAGATCGAGTAAAGTATCTATTGTTGGTAACGAGGTTGAACCGACATGGTTATATGTCATTGATCAAGCCTCATATAATACAAGTATCGTAGAGACAAAAATAAGACACAACATTGATGGTTCAACGACAAGTTTCGTGGAATGCACAGGTGGTCATCATGGGCATCCAGGTCCCGCTGTTGATCATTGGTCAGACAGGGGTCTCGACCATATTTGGAGTGTTCCCGAACCGTTGGGTAGAACGCTTAAGGGTTTGACGAACCTCAGAGATTGTTTCGGGATCATTGGAATTATCGGAGTATTGACAAGAGAGAGACGGAAAAGTTCCACGAAGGTCCGAAAGGTGTTTTGAGGGTTTCTGAAGAGTTTGAGAGTGAAAGGGAATTAAGTAATATGAAATTAATATTAATTAATTGAATTAATATTAAATATAAGATTTATTTAATTAATAAAAGGAGGCCCACCATGTTGGGCCCACCTTATTGGATAAGGGTGTGGGAGCCCTAGGGTTTGGTGGGTGGGCCGAATTGGGCCCATAACTTGTGGTCGGTTAGGGAAACCCTAGCCGCCATCCCTAGGACCCCCTTGGTCGCTACCCCTTGCCCCCTCTTGGCTTCCCTATGGTTACCTTGGTGTGGAGGGTAAGGGTGCCCCCCTTTCCCCTATATAAAGGCCCCCCCTTGGAGGAGAGACACACAAAAGGGCCACGATTTGGGAGATCTCCTCCCTCCTATATGCGCCTCTCTCTCCTCTCTCTCTCTCTACCTCTCCTTCCTGTGTGGCTCCCCGAAGGTCTGCATAGGAGTGAAGGTGAAACTCCACCGCTACACGCCATCGTGCTACGGGAATTCCAGATCTGATCCAAAATGATCTGCTTCCGCAATCTCGGCTGGATCGGATAGAAGAGGGAGTCATTGTCAAACATTTTATGTGTTTTCGGTGCTAGGAGTTGTCAGAGTCGTTGGACTTCGTGGCCTCGAGGTCGGCGTCGGTACGACTTCATCAACAAAGTTCCCTGTGGTATGTTAAGATGGTTTGAATATCGTATCCCCTCCTGTTACTGCATTACTAATACATAGATCCTGACATTAGGGTTTCGATCGTGGGAAAAAAATTGTTTTCTGCCCTCAAACCCCAACAGTTGTGACCATGCACTTAGCACCATGATGTGTGCTTCTCGTACTTTCGAATGGACCCTCACCATTATAAGAGGAGTCCAGATCCGATCAAAGAGAGGAGGATATCAACTCGGAGAAGAACTAGTTAGCTTAGAAAGGAAGGATTCATCAAATTCTTCTTTTGGGGATATGATAAATGGGTATCACCATTGCATGTCTGTAATCCGGCTAACCCGGGTGGTCCACAGTTGGTAGCAAGGCCCATGGCCTGCTGGGAGTCCTAGTTAGACGGATCCAGAAGGTAGGCCCATGCCAGATAAAGGAAGGCTATGGCGCAGTCATGAACCAACCTAGAGCCTTGGAGTGCATGGCACGAAGACTAGCTATTATTAGTG
Organism: Avena sativa; assembly: GCA_916181665.1. Taxonomy (NCBI): domain Eukaryota; kingdom Viridiplantae; phylum Streptophyta; class Magnoliopsida; order Poales; family Poaceae; genus Avena; species Avena sativa. Next base: position 161,976,667 of record OV702298.1, on the reverse strand, counting down.
TAGGACTTTGTAACCTGTCTGGCTAGGACTCTTCCCTGTAACCCTAGGTTATGGCGCCTTTATAAGCCGTACCTCTGGGATCATTTAGGGCATAACTCATATCACCTAGCACACGAACCAATCCTTCTAGCTCGGCGTATTGCCATTATAGTGATTTATAGCAGGAGTAGGATTTTTCCACCGTCATGAGATCTGAACCTGGGTAAGCTGTGTTACCTTATACCCGCCAACTCACCGCCTTCCCCCACCTCTCTAAACATGCTATGTGAAGACCCCTCCATGGCATACTCATCGGCAATACCACGACACCTTCCTCGGGTGACATGGATATGACATATCGGGTCCCTATGATTAGTTACCCTAGGCGCAGAAAAGCTTATGGCCCACAAAGGCCCAACAGAGTCCAAGAGTCACCCAATGAATAAATACTTACCTTACCGATTAAGGAATAATCATGAACCGACATAGAGTTTGCATTGTAAGCATAAACTTGTAACCTCTCTGGCTATGGATCCAAAACCCAGCCTCTCATATAAAGGCAGGGAGGACCCAACGGAGAGGGCACCTTAGTTTCCCAGCAATCCTCTGTGAGCTAGATCACAACTAGAGAATTGATGACCTTGTAACCGAGCTTTCTCTATAATTAGACTACATTGACTTCCTTGTTTGTTTGATCAGCCAACGAAATCCCCAACGCTCTCATTTTCACGAAACCCTGAGTCCATAACAATGGACATTTCCGAGGTTACCCCTCGTTAATTGGTGACGTCTATGGGAAATCTGAGCATTGGAGTCACGGATTTGACGGCTTCCCCTTCACCAAGCAGCAACCCGATGATCCAGGTTGGCGAGATCCATTACGATCTCGCTGATCCGCGCCCGCCCACCCCTTTGTCAGCTCTCGTCGATTTTGACCAGGAGACCGATATCATGATCGGGAGTTTCTAGTTTCGCGTGGGAGAACCCGAGAATCGCTGCCTCTCGGCTCGGATCTACTCGGATCCATCCGCCACACCTACATCACTTACGGCGACACCGACATCATCCATTGGCTCAACTAGACAGGCCGCATCTAATCTAACAAACATTGAAGAAACTCTTGGAAACTCTACAGATCTGTAAGATTTGATTGATATATATGACGGTCTCTCTTTTGGCTCAAAATCGCAGTCTACACTACAACACAACTCAAGCTCATCAAGCATAGTTCCCGAAGAAGCCGAGGAAAGCATTGACTCCGGAATCAAGAAGGGGGGGTCATATCCAAAACAAGATCCCTAGGAATCCACTGGTTCACAAATCAATGTCTCTTATGGGTATAGTAGTGACGATAACCAAACGTACCTTACGCACCACCAAGTGTGTGCGATCCAAGGAGAAGGAGGAACCTCAGCACCCGTGGACTCCAATGGTAACCCAATCATTGACCCTTATGATATTTTGTCGGATGATGCCGCAGGACGTCGCAAAGACCCGCCAGAAGGGGAACATCGTGTTGTACAAAGAGACGGAGAACACAATGGTGAGCGTATAACACTATGTCTACCCCCTGCAACTTGGCAGAAGGCCCGGGATGCCATATCGGGTGTGGTGCCAATGAAAGTAGATGCCACGAGGGAAGAAATAATGGCTTACCAATACCTGCTACACCACAAGAGAAGGGATCTGCTTCGACTGCAGCGGTCTTTGGGTGAGAGGAAGAAGTTAGCCGACGAATCCAGCCTCCACCGGGCACAACTCGGTTCCACCTGAAATTCTGGTAGCATCACTGGAGGACCACAGCCCAGGAGGAGCACTTCGCGGCTACAATGCATCCCAGAAGCCAAAAGGTGCGAGCTGGCTAGAGATTTCGATTTGTCATTTATGTCAATAGATTCTGCGGGCAACATCAAAGCAAAAAACAACACATGCCACCCTCGTCGCCGCCCAAACCTACGTCCTGACAACCCAACCAGCAGCCAATGATCCGCGGGCATCCATTCATCGCTCCGCCCTCATAGGATTGGGTATGGTAGGAGAAACTCTTGCGCAAGGAGAACATGGAGTCATGCAACAAGCCGACAAATCACCATGCCAGCACAGCATCCCTCGTCATACGGGAACACCCAACGATCCAATTCCCCTCACCACGTGTGATTCATGTATTCTTTGTGTGGGGACAATGCTAGAAACGACATCACACAGAGAGGGTTGATAGATCCAGGGAGGAACGCAGTAGTCGAAGATATTTTGACGAGGAAAGTGACGAAGAGTGCAAACCTTGCGACACCAGCTGCTTTACCTATCGGGTTCGCAAGACTCCGGTACCCAAGGTGACAAGGGTTCGACTCGTTAATGCCCATTGTTATGGACTTGGGTTTTAAAGAAGTAGGGGACGCTAGAAATTGTGGAACGGCTAACAGATTCGCAACACAGGAACACAAGATTTACCCAGGTTCAGGCCCTAGAGAGAAAACCCTACTCCTTCTTGTCTATTATTGATTGATGGCAGAACTGAAGGTTATAGGGGTGCGCAGATTGGACCTGGCGTGGTGTATGCTAGGGTTGTGTACTGTCGTGATATGTAGATCTATTGTGGGAGAGGTTAGGTTGTAGATCCGTCTATTGGGGGGCTTATGGCGTGCCCTCCTCGTTGGACCCTCCTAGCCTTTATATATGGGGGAGGCTAGGTCTCGGGTGCCAATACGAGTTGGTTACAAGTTAGATTCGAACTCTAGTCTTGAGTTTACTTGTCTTGTATGTTGGAGTCCATGTCCATATATGCTTCATACCAGCCGAACTGTCATATGATTCATGGGCCTTGGTAGGTCATCGAGTGGGCCTTTCATTGGACCGCACCGGGTAGGCTGTATTCGGGTGCCTGTTGGGCATACCTATGTCAGTAGCCCCCCGAGTGTCCATACAAATAGTAGATTTGGGTGGAGACTTAGTTGTCTTGAGCCTTGCATTTGGTAGTCGAAGTCGACAGTTGTGTCGAGTGCGAAGCACTTCACCAGGAAGTTCATCGGGTCAGTCAAATTTGTAACCGTTCATAGGGATGATGGTAAACGTGCCTGGTGCGCTCGATGGATCGGGACCAGTTAATTGTTCTAGGGCAAAAACAATGTTACCTACTCAAACTCGAGTCCCCGGACTCGAATTTGAAAATTTCTGGCGGAATTCGACTCATGCTGCAGAGGCCTTACTGAGCCGAACTCCAGTTGATAAGTGTGTTCCCAACCCGTCCGTCAGGATTTTCTTCATGTCGTAGACACGATATTAAACTGGTAGAGCATAGCGTATGCGGTTGCCAGGCCATCATATTAGATCTATAGGTCTTATCTTTACGTCATAGACGCAACATCCTAATGTTTGTCACTGTGGAGGCGATTCGGGTGGCCAAGGAGACATTGTCTCTGAACTTGACACTACAATGTGAGTGGGCGGAGTCCCCAATGTGTTCGATTGCTGTAAGGAGTCGATGATACGTCCAAAACGTATCTACTTTCCCGAACACTTTGCTATTGTTTCTCCTCTAAACTTGTGTGATTTGGATACAACTAACACAGACTGACACAGTTTTTAGTAGAATTACCTTGGTGTCTAGTTTTTGTGCAGAAAATCAACTATCAGGAAAAATTCCGGAAAATATGCCAAAAATCCTATTTCACCAGAAGATCCACGGAGCCAGAATACGAGACGGAGGGGAGCCTTAGGTGGCCCACACCCCCCTGCCACGCGGGTGGGCCCACCCCGTGACTAGGAGGGGTGTGGCTAACCCAAGGACCCTCTCGGCCTATCTCTTCGCCTATAAGAAGCCTCTTGACCTAAAAACTGAGGGGGGTTCGACGTTTTTCCAGAAAGAGTTCCGCTGCGCCGCCACCACCAGAAACCGCGATTCGGATACAGAAACTCCGTTCTGGCACCCTGCCAGGATGGGGAATTTGGGGAGGATCATCGCCATTGTCATCACCAATGCCTCTCCATCAACCATCAATGTTTACCTCATCCATGAGTGAGTAATCCCCCGTTGTAGGCTATGGGGATGGTAGGGATTGGATGAGTTCTATCATATAATCGAATAAGATTGTTAGGGCATGGTGCCTAGTATCTCTATTAGTGCTATTTGAATTTGTTGCAACTTTTTGTGCTTAATGCTTGTCACTAGGGCCCAAGTGCCATGATCTCAGATCTGAACTTATTATCGAATCATTATGATAGTATTGTTTGTGATCTTATCTGCAAGTTGTGTACACATATCATTGTTCGGATCCAAAGGCCCCGAAGTGACAGAAATTGGGACAACCGGAGGGGATGGCTGTGATGTGAGGATCACATGTGTTCATGGAGTGTTAATGCTTTGCTCCGGTGCTCTATTAAAAGGAGCACCTTAATTGCCAGTAGTTCCCTTGAGGCCCCGCTGTCATGGGCTGGTAGGACAAAATATGTTGTGCAAGTTCTCATTGCGAGCACGCACGACGCACTTTGATGCTTATTATTATTTATCTGCAATTTCCCTAGATCTTGAAGTTACATGTTTAGACTCGTCCATGCAACGCCCGTCCATCCATCCCTATGCCTACCGCGCTCATATACTACTATTTTCTACTACTGTTACCATTGCCCCTGTTTTACTGCTGCTGTTGCTTTACTGTTGCTACTGATAAACTTCTGTGAGCAAGAACTATTTTCAGGTGCAGCTGAATTGACAACTCAGTTGCTAAGGCTTGCAAGTATTCTTTGGACCCCTTGTATCGAATCAATAAATTGGATAATACTATCCTCGAAGACTATTGCAATCCCCTATACTTGTGGGTCATTAGTCGACACCGTGGACGCAGTCGACATGATAGACTATAGGGTACGCGACCAGCGCTCCCTATGGGAGTAGCCCTCAAGTGTATGTTCGAGTCGTAGACTCGAGCAGAGACTTGTATTCGCCGGTTACATAGACACATCAATCTGGAAATTCTTCGATGATCTTGTGAATGCCGTCAATGCTGGTGCTTTTTTGAAGGCACAACCAACGCTCCCTTTGGGAGTAGCCCTCGAGTCCTCATTCGAGTCGTAGATTCGAACAAGGAATCAGAGCGTGCCACTCGAAGATCTTGTATGCGTGCGACCAACGCTCCAGTTTGGAGTAGCCCCCGAGTAGCTGGCAGAGTCGTAGACTCAGATAAAGACTCGAAACTTGTATTGTGAAGTTGTAGTCGACAATATCATGGGCGTATCGCCGAACCAGAAGTAAATCGGGTGCACGACCAGTGCTCCTGATAGGAGTAGCCACCGAGTGTCTAGTCGAGTCGTAGACTCGAGTGGAGACTCATGCAAGGAGAAACCACTAACACGGAAGTGCATCGAGTCAGCGTCTCATTCGTACGGAGCCATGAATCGATGATGCAATCGGAGTCGACGTAGCGGAGTCGTGTGTCATTTTAACCGGGTGATTCAATGGTAAAGATGGAGTCGATGCGGTCGCTTCTATCGGGTGCGCGGCCAACGTCGCGTCTGTCAACAACTGACATGGTCATCCGAGGAAAGTATCGAGTCGGGTCTTGGCGTCCACGTACACGACTGGCGCTGGCCGACTCCGTTGGAGGACCCGATATAATAACTCAATGCAGTCGATGCTCTTGTAAGCTGCAAAAAACATAAAGAATTGTGAAGTACTTATATCTTGTAAAGAATATTGCATGTCGGCTTGTAGAGTAAAATTTTGGTGCCATTCGAGTCAACACTTTTGCTAGGACTTTTCGTTAGCCGGATTACCCTTAGTACCAGTACCTTGCCAAGGTACTTGGAGTTCAAGGATTCGATGGTCAGGAAGAATCAGCTACTCGGGCTGTCGCGTATGAGGTGCTCGAGTGCGTGGAGCCGATGGCACATTAGGTTACTCGAAGATGGCGCAACCCCCGAGTGTTTCGAGTGCGAGTTAAAATAAAAATCAGCTCTAAGTAGAGGGAAACTTAGCTTTATTGGTAGTTATTATGGACGATGTGAAAGGGGCACGGGAGCCAATGTGATCGGCGGATCGCGGGAGCCGATACAACTGGCGGGTTGCCACGGTCAAAGACCGCAGCGGGCACCGCAACCGAAGATTTAGCGGATTACCAGAGCCGATGGTGGCAGCGGGTTGACGCAACGGAAGATTCAGCGGGTCACCTGAGCCAAGGGAGACCTCGAGTTGCCGAGGCCGAACACTACAGCGGTTCGCTGGAGCCGAAGATTGTAGTGGATCACCGCAGCGGGTCACGACAGATGAAGGATCCCCCAAGTCACCGAAGCCAAAGACCGCACTGGGTCGCCGGAGCCGAAGGCCATAGAGGGTCACCGCAGTCGAAGACTATGCGGGTCTCTGCAGTCAAAGAAGCCCTTGAGTCGCCAGAGCCGAAGACCACAGCGGGCCGCACGACAAAGTCGGCTCAGCCTCAAGCGTTGAGTCAATATAGTCGAGGCGACGTTCGAGATCCGACGTGGCAAACCAAAGTCGACGCGGCAACGGATCACCGAAACAGATGGCGGCGGCAGTTTGCCACAATCGAAGATCGCAGAAGGTCGCCGTAGTCGAAGAGTGCAACAGGTCGTTGGGGTCGAAGACCGCAATGGGTTACACATTGAAGTTGGCATAGCGGACGTGTCGACGTAGCCCCCAAGCATAGTCGATGGGGCGCACGGAGTCAATGCAGTGGTGGGTTGCCATGACAGACGGAAGTCAATACAGTAACAAGTCGACATGATGGAGTCAAAACAACGGGTGGCAGTGTGGCTGGCCTGTTTGCGTGTCAACTCGATCGGTCTAGCCAAGAAATCCATGCACTAGAGTAGGCCATGACGGGGTGGTGCGTAGCCATCTTTCTTCTATTGTAATTCCTCTTTATCTTCTTGGGAAGGTGATGATGAGGACGTCCATGTTTGTCGTTCCACGAAATTTAAGGTGGAACTCATATTTTTTTCTTCCGTTGCTCATCGCCATCGACTTTTCATTGACAGACCTTGTACCACATCCAATAATTACTCCCAGTCCATACTAGTCCATACATGATCAATTTTGTTGATGTTTGAAACTGAAATATCGATGCCACTTCTTGAGATCTGGTTCATGTCTATCTACCAATAATAATAACCGAGGAGTGCTAGTCCCAACAATTAATAAGCCTCACGTGATGTTGGAGTAGATGATTTTGCCTTTTCCTCTAGAGACTCCAATCAGAATGATCGATCGGGTGGTTGGTACTCGCGTACTTGGCCATATCAATTTAGCTTAGCAGAACGGATCAGCTGCGCTCGATTGCGGCGATGATCTTGAAAGTGACGAAAGCTTAGCATAAATTTCTTCTCATCTTGCGCGAGACTGAAGTAGATGTTGATCTCCTTATATCGGCAAATCGTAGATTGCCGAGGTTGATGGGGCCGTCACAATCGCAACATCAGCATCCCTAGTTCCCACAGACGTCACCAATTGATGAGGGTTCGACTCGTCAATGCCCATTGTTATGGACTTGGGTTTTGGAGAAGGAGGGGACGCTGGACATCGCGAAACGACTAACAGATTCGCAACATGGGGACACAAGGTTTACCCATATTTAGGCTCCCGGAGGGAAAATCCTACTCCCGCTTGTCTGTTCTTGATTGATGGCAGAACCGGAGGTTACAGGGGTGCGCAGATTGGATCTGGCGTGGTGTATGCTATGGTTGTGTATTGTCGTGATATATAGATCTATTGTGGGAGAGGTTAGGTCATAGATCCGTCTATTGGGGGGTTTATAGCGTGCCCTCCTCGTTGGACCCTCCTAGCCTTTATATATAGGAGAGGCTAGGTCTCAAGTGTCAATACGAGTTGGTTATAAGTTAGATTCGAACTCTAGCCTTGAGTTTCCTTGTCTTGTACGTTGGAGTCCGTGGCCATATATGCTTCGTACCAGCCGAACCGTCATATGCTTCATGGACCTTGGTAGGTCATCTAGTGGGTCTTTCTTTGGACCGCACCAGGTAGGCTGTATTCGGGTGCCTGTTGGGCATACCTATGTCACAAGGATTTCAAGCTCCCTCACGACCGCCAAAAATACGACATACTCCAGGAACCCGAGGCGTGGCTAGCCGATGATTTGCAAACCGTCAAACTTCAGGGTGGTTCAAAGGACACCACAATGCAAATAAGGTATCATACCCCTGAATGCATGGATTCTTCGCTCGAACCTCCTCGTTTTCCTCCGAGTTGGAACTGTGCACCTCGCTTTGAAGAGATTCCCCTCCCTCGTTCCAGGAGGGATCCTCGACATCCTGAAGATGTAGAATCTGCCAAAAGGGAGTATGAGGGATAACTAGGGGAATGAGTTAGAAGAATTAGCCAAAGAAGAAGATCTCAAGCAACTCAGCCGGGGTGCATCCCCCTAGAAGCTATGAGCATGACATTTGAACACAGACTGCATAAGATGATGCTTCGACACCTCCGCCACCCACCGCACCAAGTCGTGTTGGCGCGTGCCTTTCGGCAATACCCGGCTAGGGCCACCCTTGTCGGAACAGTGACAGATCTTGTTGGTATGATGCCAAGTGGAGGGGCTTGGCGCACCATCCAGCCGACGAGCAGGTATTGGCTGCATAGCGGTCCCTTTACCATATCTTGGGCCCTTGTTGTTATCTCCAGGACTTCTCCCTGGTCACCTACCGTGGACTCTCCCCACGATGGCACTTAGACCGGAGGACCGACATGGAAAGCCGGGAGAGGAGGAGAGATGTCCCTTGTCGGGAGATCGGTGCAATATAAGAAATTTTCCAACCACCCCTAACCGAATCCAAGATCTTAACCTTGGGGAGAAAGCGGCCTTGGCAGCTATCGTGTCCCAGATTTTGACACAGGGGATATGCACTTCCCTTTTTGTTTGGCCAGGGGCGCAATGCATAGCACGCTCGATCGGTGAACGCGAAGAACACACAATCACACATGACTTTTACCCAGGTTCAGGCCACATTGTCGAGACCCTACATCCTGCAACTATGGTGTATACGGTGGACGATGACCTGGTTATCGATTCAAATTAGGAAGGCACGAACCAAGGAAAAAATCCAATCATACAACTGATTCTTCTAATGAGAGACTGGCATGTGGGGCCCAGTAGCGTGACCAAATGACAGATTCGTCGAGTAATGCTATCAAGTTCGAAATAGGGAAGCGCGAGCGAGGAAAAACTCCATCATACACACGTTTCTTCTAATGAGAGCCCGACATGCAGGACCCAACATCCTGACTAAACGGCAGATGCATCGAGCAATGTTATCGAGTTTAAATCAGGAAGACGCAACCAAAAAGTATGGTCTACTACTAGACAAACTGATATTTGGGACCCACACGCCTCAAAAGACTTTGATGAGTCAACATCGAACGAGGAACTGAATATCTTGCTGCTGCCACGTGCCGGTCGAGCTATTTTCATGTTTTTAGCGATTTCATCGTAGTAGAGGACAGCGTAAACGGAAAAAAAAAATTCATCGGCCACGGTCGAGCAAAGAAAATTGTCGCGAAAGAGGAGCCTTCTACGATGCTCAATGGGCCAAACAGTTGCGGATGCAGACATTTCTTATTGTGTATCCCCATATGTGTTGTGCGACTAGGCTATATGGCAAATTAAGTGCAAGAATATAGTGCAAGAATTAAATCAATCCAAGTTTGTAGGATGAAGAATACCAAGTTCTCGCCTCACCAATCAACGGCAACGGTAGGGGATATTTGTACACCACATCCTCGCCTCGCTTGAAAGGACTAGCTCTCCCTACCGGCTCCGAAAGCACAACACCTCTCAATAACTTTGGCCAATGCGGCGCCCTCCATGACGATCTGATGAGAATAGAAGGAATAACTGTAGTCACACGCCCGAGACATTGGATCTGCTATCAACAACCAATCACGGAATCCTCCCTTGCTAAGCACCATAATCTGCCCCATCCATGACTTCCTCCCTCTCTCTCTCTCTCTCTGGTTGCGAGACGTGCTCGGATAATGGGCAGTTGCCTCTCCACCTTCGCCACCCTCACCGGATCCTAGCCCTCGCTCTCGTCCAACATCCTCTGATTTTGCGCGATCTCCGCGCGCAGCTCTGCTTCGCTCCATTCCGTCCACCACCGACCTCGCGACCCCTCCTTCGCCATCGATTCTCAAGCTCCTACTCCCTCTCTCTCCTCCAAAGCAGATAAGTGGGTGAGCACCGGTGATGAAATGTCGGTGGAGGTGGAGGTGGAGTTCGTTGTTGCCTCAGCTACCCACCACCTCGAGACTTCTTTTGTGCTTCAGCTACCCACCACCTCGAAGCCGGCCCAGAAGCTAAAAAGAAGTGTGCTAGCTAGCCACGGAAATAGTTATACTCATGAAAACGTTATGTTTTGTCCAACGCCAAGGTATGTGGCGTTGGCATAGCTCACTTCACTGCCATGTACAAATCTTATTGAGTAGGTAGAATTGATCATTTTTTCACTCTTCAATTCGAAAGCGGTGGATTTTGACAATTCTCACTGGTCCGGACCTTGCACGCGCGGCTCGGCTAGCTCGGATTCCGCGCCAGTCAGACAAACCGTGTGGTACAGTTACTGAGGTACAGGTTTTTACCTTCCATTTTTTTTTGCTTGCTTTCTCTCTGGTGCTCGCTCAGTGCTCCATTTTTGTCCGTGAGTTCTTCTCCAGTCTTGTCGCTGAATCCTGTGGCCGCTGCCACTAGCTGCACATTGTGGCCGTGCATGCAGTACCCACGGGAGCGTATCTTTCCTCCTGCCAACACGAAGCATATCCTTCCTACGTTGGCAGGATACGTTCACCCCCGCTGTCATTCGCTCGCTGCCACCTTGCGTATCATTCTCAAGGGGACCAGACTGCCAATTGCCCACGGGCGCTCGCAAGCTTGGCGTGCTACCGTACTGCGAGGACCGTAAAATATACAGTATATATAGTAAGGAAACTGCAGCTGTGGACTCGATCCAAACCATCTGCAGTCTCGTTTCAGATCAGCAACCCACATGTCCTCGGTGCCTGCTATCCTGCGCCCAGAATTGTTCTTCTTTTGTTTGTGGATTATCGCTTTCCCTAAAGAAGACAAAGCACGTCCGCTTTGCTCTAAAAGAAGAGCGAGAGGAGGCCGACGAGACGAGTGTAAACCTGGAACCGTATCAGTGTTAATAATTCATCATTGGTCGTGGCCTCGCGACGAGTGATGCTTTGCGGTGTCGACGTGTTGTTGTACTTTGATAAATGGTAGGAGTAGATGGATGTCAAGATGCAACAACCGCAACATCGCCAGAACACCAACAACAAATTGACGGAATAACCAGCGTCATCAGACCACGATTGATGATCAATTATTACGGTGAACACAAGGATTGTCTCTTCTCTTAAAATCATGCTTAGATCAAGCTAGCAACTACTACTGCCATAAATCTTTCTTACTCGACAAATCTGGCCAAGATCTGATCTAATTTTCTAATGTTTGTGTTTTGGGCGGAGTAGGTGACTAATAAGGTGAGGTCTCAGGGTGTGACGGATTTTTTTTTTCCTAATCTTCTAGATGGCCCCTTAGATATCCTGATTCCTTATAAAATTTTCAGATCTATCAACCAAAGGCTGGCCTAAAACTAAAAGACAACCTGACAAGATTCCCATCACAGCTGAACGAGAACACACACACACACACGCAAATAAATAAATAAATCCCACATCACTAGAAAAGATGAAGGGCTTCATCAGAGATAATGCGGCGAAATGATCAGCAGAAACAAACTAATCACACAGAATGCACGCAACAACTCGACAGCGAAGCGTGGCTTTCCGATTTTTTCCACGGCGTTAAAGCATGAAGCAGACAGCGATCCACTGATTAGCTCCGCACTTGTCGTCTCTTGGAAAAGAAATAAATAATCAAGTGGGTACCTGCCCACCCTAGATGATAACAATATTCCATAGGCTAAGCACACCCTAGTTTTAGCGTGGAATCCAGAGTGCTAAGATGATAAAGTGGGACGACTTGAGGACTTCACACAGCACCAAGTGTTTCGAAGCGATCAAAGTGCCCATACTAGTGTCATGGACAACTCGATAGGTGCCTATTATGGACATTGCTGGGATATGTTTTGATGCTTCGTATGAAATGTTTGAGCACACGTCAATCAAGGGACTTTAATTAATCTGCCTAACATTGTTCTGGTTTAAACGTAGGATTGGGATAAAGATGCAATCGGTAGGAGTATGTGAAGTTCCAGCCTAAGCCATCCCGAAAATACATGGCTGGGCTGCAGTTTTTGCTGCTTAAAAGAGATCAAAGCAGGTCAGCTACATTCATGATCAGCTAAAAGGTTATGCCGTCGGGACAGAATTGTATGTAAAGATGAAGCAGCTCCAAATGTAAATGTTCTGCAAATGTATGCTTCGTTCTTAAATATGTCGTCAAGGAATCTAAAAGCACATTCAGCGATGCAACAAAAAGAAAAGGGAGCCAACGGAGAAGTGTTTCGGAGGGGAACATTATAACTCTGCTTTGTTTTTGTTAAGAGACATTTGCACATGAAACTACTATGAAGCTGTGACGCCATTCAGAATCCAATACAATTGTACAGATGCAAGGCTAAATCAATTACAATTTGTCACCTAGATGCATCCATCTCAGGGAACTCTCATTTCGACAGAGTATATGGACCAGGTACAGATCCCCGGCTGCAAATCAAATGCGCGGAAAACAGAGACCAAACAGTAACTGTTAACAAATACGCGGGAGTGACTACTCTATTGAACATTGAGTAATAAAACCTGAAATGTCCAAAGGAGATGAAAAAAAAGGCAGAGATTACCAATCAGGCAGAATCAGTGCTTTATGCCAGCCATTTGAGAAACCAATATCACAAATCTTTTCTTGTTGACAGTATGTTCGCCCCGTGGGTAGCACCAGAAATCAGCACCCCATGACAGCACAGTTATAAACAAAGTTGCCAGAAGGTTTGCTTCCGATCATGTTCCATTGCAAAGGCCCCTCCCTTGGGATCCACGAATGGAGTTCAATCATCCCACCACCCAGTACTCTTGGTCCACCAATCACCAAGAGCCGCTCTCCACATCCTCTGAATGCAATACCCCAGCCATTGACAGCTTCTGGACGCTCTGGTAGCTCTCCAAGTGTAGTCCATGTGTTATCACTCTTATTATACTTTCTTACTAACTTTCCTGCATACTGGGCCGCGTATAACTCGTTATCGACTACAGCAACAAGGGGAGGAGCACCACTTGCACCATTGAGTCCCTCTGACATGTTCTCTATCAACCTCCAGGTACCCTTATCTAGATCATACTCTTCTCCACAGGTCAGTACCTCCGTGTTACTGGCCATTCCACCAATGACATAAAACTTGTCATCCATGAAGATTCCAGAACACATTCTCCTAGCCTTGTTCATGTTAGGAAGTGTCATCCATCTTTTAGTTTCAGAGTTATACAGCTCAACAGTGCGAAGCACACGCCCTTGAGCATCCATGCCACCAGCTATAATTGCCTTCTCTCCAAAACTAGCTGAACCAAACAAACATCTAGGGGCATTCATTTCAATACCTCTTGACCATGAGTTGGTCAGAATGCTATAGCTAAGAACAATATGTGCAAGAATTTCCTTGCCGAACACCAGAAGTTCAGTGCCCACAGCTAGTGACTCCTTGTCGGAGCACATGAAACACTCATTAGGTGGCATCCTTGGGAGCGTCATCCACCGCGAACGGTATGGGTCATACGCCTCCCACTCCTGCACATTGCAAGAGAAATACACCCAGTGTTCTGCAATACCTAACCGCCGCCGTTCTTTGTACAGTCCACCCTCACGGACAAGGGAACGGAAGTTCCTGCTGAGTGATGCAATGGAGCCATAATCGGACCGAGAGCAACGGGCAAGGCAATTGATTGAGTTGTCTCTGCCAATAGAGCTTATGAGGGTGCTTGAATCAGAGTAGCCTTGATTACTGCCTTGACAGTCCAATGGCAAACCATCATGCTTATCCTCGGACTTAGGCCTCTTTGTCAGCACAGCCGCTGAAGCAATTCCCTCGTGCTCAATAGCCAGGACGGCAGATGGGCGCTTAGTCCTTGTGATCTCGAGGAGGTGGTAAGTCATATAAGCTAATCTGGATTCCTGCTCGCAGGAGCTGGGCAGAGACCTCGAGATCAGGCAAGATTGACCCTCCAACATTCCGTCAGAATCGACAACAATATCTCAATAGAGACCTATAGACAAGACCACAACACTTATGTACACATCTTAAATCTGCAAAAGATCAAAGCTATGTCAGAAGGAATCCAACTCAAATAAGAGTACAACTCTGGCTACACAACTTAAAGGAGCATCCTTGCACATAAGGAATATTGAATTTATGTACATAAAACAAAGTTACGGGAGAATTCCACAAATACCACTTAATTTAACCAATCAAAGAAGGTTGCATACGATTCCAAACAAAAAGAAAAAAAGCCTTACCAAACTACAAACACTAATACTCCCTCCATCCCAAAATAAGTGATTTCGATTTGTCTAGATTCTACACACTAAAACATATCTAGGTGCATGCGAATTTAGACAAATTCAAGTCACTTATTTTGGGACGCAGGAGGTAGTTAGAAATTTTGGAAAATGGACCATACTGATTACAGAGCTACAAAACAGCAGGGTATGAACGGAAGATTGCTGAATACTCGTATGAATAACATGCCCATAATATCAAGCTAAACCCAAAAGTAACATATCAAGAGGTGAGTACAAAAATAATGTCAATTTTCCAAACACGTCTAAGGCTGCAACCTGCAAGTCTACAACAATCAGTAACATGTCACTGGAGGACGATTCGACCAAAAAAATTAACTTAGTCCACTACAGTCAAGCTTTTTGGTCCAGGAAAAACCCGTAACTCGCAAATTTCTAAAATGGAACCTTCAACAGATATAGGTGCCTACTCAGAACGATTGCAATCAGGCACAGAACACATATAACTCGTAAGTGGTACCAACAGAAACATAAACAGCACAAATCTAGAAAAACCATAAGGTAAGCATCGCATACAACTATATAAGAAAAAAAAAATACTATGTCTGGGGTAACACACGATATGTCTTTGCATCTGAGCTATAAGAAATGGCATTCTAAGTTGGTCTTCTGGACGGTTGCGTGAATTTGATAGCGATCTATCTACCATTTTGATAAAGCAGCGAGCAAGTCTATGCAAAAGACTGTCCGCTTGAACAGTCACATCCATAACTTACAAGGATGGTGATTCGTATTGAGCCGCAAATATGGTAACGTAACAAAAGCGCTCTGGATAAGAAATGAATGTGGAGGTAGATAATTACTGCTTTCTTTCTATATTCAACTGAAAGCAAGGACGGCAAATCTGATCAGTTTCGTTGCCACTTAATATGGCAAATCTGTCCCGAAACACGAGTCACGGAAGAATCAGTTTCGGATTTATAAATCTGAAACAGTATAACCCGGCCGGAATCACGAATCCATCCTTAAACACGAACTGGAACTTAGTGCAAACTAATGGACGCTAATCTGACCGATCATTCGTTATCTTCCCCGCTCGCCCCATTACAAGAAGAAGAAAAGGCAGTGAATGATTCGAGAGGAAAAACAGCCGTATATTGGCAAACAGTAAACAATAAGGGCAGGGCACAACAACAGTGCGGGTGATGCCGGGCCGAAGAAGCGCACCTCAAGCGGCCGCCGTGGCCATCGACGAGGCGCCTGTTCACCCCCGCCGCCGCCGCAGGTCGCCCACACGGCCGGAGCGAGCGCAGGCCGGCCGAGGGAGACGAAGGACGCCGGCGAGGGCACTGTGACGCCTGGAGCTCCACGCCGGCTGTAGGCGCTGGCACGGCCCGGAGAAAGGCGAAGAGATCGGGGTGGCGGTGGCGGGGAAGAGGAATCGGGCGGGGCGGAGAGCCAGGGATGCGGGGCGGGACGGGATTGGCGGCCGCGGAAGACCCCAGGCAGGTGGGATGCGGCTCGAGGAGAGAGAGAGGAGGAGGAGGAGGAGGAAGAAGAAGAAAAAAACAGCGATGCGAAGGAGTAGTTATGGGCGATGCGGGGGCGGGAGGTGGTGCGATGGGGGCGCGCGGTTATACGGAA
Source organism: Avena sativa (assembly GCA_916181665.1). Taxonomy (NCBI): domain Eukaryota; kingdom Viridiplantae; phylum Streptophyta; class Magnoliopsida; order Poales; family Poaceae; genus Avena; species Avena sativa. The sequence continues at coordinate 161,960,552 of OV702298.1, read as the reverse complement.
CGGGGAGCGAACAGAACGGAAGCAGGGAGGGGGTGGGGTTACGACGCGGCGGCTTTATTTACGTCCCGAGCGAGCGAGGCCTGGGTCGGCGGCGTCTGGTCTCAGTCTCAGACTTTTTCCCCTCGGTCGCCCGCCGCGGATGGATGATTGAACGGACGCGCCGTGCCTCTCACGTGGAAGGAAAACAAAACCTGACCGGTGCGGTGCGGTGCTGTGCGGTGCGGTGCTGATTCTTTTTCGTTTAGCTAATTTTATTGGACCGTAGGAGGGGACGGTGGCTGTGACGGGGTCCGTCCGATCGGGGTCTCCGTCACGGGGAGGACGCGGTAACCGGAGGAGAAGTCCATCGCCCATCCGTGGGTGGGGGATTCAACCAATCCGCGGTAGTAGTACGCCTTTTTTTTTTTTTTGGTTCGGTTGCGCCTCGTGGTGGGTGACACATCTCGAATTGACCCGCCCGCGCCGAGTTAAATTAACTCCACCGCGCGGCTGTGATTACGGGCGTATTTTAGTTGCCTCCGCCTGATGCGGATTCTCGTTTTGTTTGTTCAGTTGCGGCGGCGGCGGCGGGCAGGCAGGCTGGAAGAAGCAAGGGCTAGAATGATACTAGTACTACTCCAAGGCCGGCTCTGACGGTTGTTGGACCGGCACTGTAGACGGGATCCGGCAGCAGTTTCTTTCTTTTCTCTCTCTTTGGGACTGCCGAAGCGCCTGATTGCACAGATCCGCTTTGTTTAGCGCCGAGGTCGCGATCTCGAGCTCGTTTTCTGCGCGTAAACTCTGAGCTGTACTCCTTGGAACGGCATGTACTTTCTCTCACAGCTCTCTTAATTTTTCTTTTTTTCTTTCTTTCGTTGTGCCTTGTCTTATACTCCCTATGTTTCAAATTACTCCGCCGGGCGCGCTTATGTAGGTGGGCTAATACTTCGTTATTTTTCATTTAAAAAAATTCTAGAATTTTTAAAATAGATAGTATGAAATGTATATTACGTATACCAAAAATCGTAGAAATTTTTTAATAAAATATAAGAAAATAATAGGCCATCTAGATAAGCGTGCGCACGGAGTAATTTGAAAGGGAGTACTATCGAAAGTCTGGACGGCAAAACAACTCGGGTCAATTGTTTCATTCATCCCTACTACGCTGGATACGATCCATCGATCGGTTCAACGGGACGGCGTATCCACGAGCATACGGGCTCGTAAGGCCGTACCATCCTACGCACTCCACCCACCGGCAAAACGTACATATATATATATATATATACTACTAGTAGTACATTGTAGCGGAAAAATGACGTGACATGCCAGTCATCTGTGACTCGTCTTCTTCTCGTAAGTAACAACATTGGACTGGATCAAACCCGCGCACGTCAAACCTCTCTCATGTGGTGCGCCGGGGCGGCACGTGTAGCCATGTCAGCCTGCCCAGGAACCCTGTAACCGCCAGTGTTTTGTCGTCAAGTAGCAGAGTAGTACGTCGTCTACCTGGTCTTTGCGGCCACGGTTCAGTCCATGGTCCAAGCACGTCTCTAGCTCAGGCGCCGTAAATCGAAACGTCTTTTCCGCTAACCGTGTTCATTGACGGGAACGTTGCTTCCGTTCTCGTCGAGCCTAACATAACATCGATCGTTTTTTCCTTTTTCCAGGGAAAAGAAAGGAGAACCCGTCGCCGTTCCACGTGGCAGAAAAATGTGGCATTTTTCCAGCCGACGGTTAATAACTTATCTATATACTCCTAAATTTCACGTGCTTCCAAATTCAAGTTATAGCTCTATCTATGTGTTTCTTTTATAAAAACTTCATTATCTCAAATGCCAGCAAAATTGGTACAAACAGGGAGAGTTTATGCATATCATTATTGCATACCGAGATGCAAGCCTGGATCGTACCGACACAAAAAATAAACTGACATGGTTTGATTTAAAAAAATGCGGCAATGTGCAGGAGGATTGCCCCAGGAACATCTAATTGGTTGTGCACAAGACATGGCCTGATTAATGTAATAGTTAGTCATTTAATTGATAAAGGGATTTTCATATTACAGTTGCTGATGATACCATACCGTTATTCATGATTATGTGGATCGAAGTATGCTAGGAATGTTGAAATTGCTTATGTACAGTTTTTAGGCAATGTCGTGGCTTGAAGATAAACTTTGAGAAGAGTGAAATTATGATGGTGTTGGATGAGGAGGATAAACAATCGTGAGTTTGTTACTATGTTCAATCGTTAGAAAGCTACAGCGCCCATAAAATATATAGGTGCACATGTGAGTGCTAAGAGAATTCCAGTTCAGGGGATGAAATTCTCGGGGGATAAAAGTTGTAAGAAAATGGATGGATGGATCTATGTCAATTGATGGTAGGCTACCAAAGGTCAATGCATGTTTGTGAACTTCTGCTATATGTAATATGTCTATGATTTGTTACACAAGACAACTATTGAGGAAATGGATAAACTCGGAAAAACTTTTATGTGGAGAAACTGTTGGGAATATGTCCTAGAGGCAATCATGTATGATGTAATTCCTATTGTATTCATAAAGTTATTAAGTTATCCATGTATGAACATCTGAAGTATATCATTGAATATGTGATTCGGTTGTGGAACTATACAATCATGTTGTCCATACTAAACATTCTTGGTCATTGAGGACTATTGGACACATAACTTAGACTAATGTGAAAGTCGGCAGATGACTCGGTTCTACTTGTCATGGGCATGATGATGCTATTCCGACTTACAATGATTCAGCTAAGGCCTTGTTCGATTACGCCCAAGATGGGAGGGGTTGGCATGGAATGGCATGGAATACAGTTCAATTCCTTGTCAATACCGCCCGATCCATGTCGATCCCACTCTAACCGAACAGGCCCTAAAGAGTTTAGCGAGTTGGATTGACCCATATTGAGATACAACGAACAAGTCGTTATTTGTATGTCTCAATCAATGTAATCCTTAGACCTGAGGTTGTTGCACAATCCGATTTGAGGATCACTGACTTAGGTTCTATCAAACACTGAACCGTAACAGGGCAGTTATAAAGGCAGAGTTCGGTCAACTGAGAATCAAGCTGCGTGATGTGAATAACCAAGATAGAATTTTGCCCCTCCACCTGGAGAGATATTCTCTGGGCCCTCTCAGATGATATGATTCGAAAAGCATGGCCATGCATGACTCGGTTAAGTGTTAACCGAGGCGATCGACTAAGAGTTATTCAGACGAATTACTTATCTCAGATCGAGAAGAGAGTCGCACTATTTAAGGGATGGCGATTATTCACCTATAGTCTGACAAGGTATATCGTGAGGCAAAAGGGACTTGAACGTAAGTCGCATTGGAAAGGCCTATCGACATGACTCCTTGGTTCTTGGGAGTCGGCACGTTCTGCTAGGAGCCGCTACCGACTGATCGATTGAGAGTCGGACTCCAATCGTGTACATGTTGCCATGATCCTGCGGGGTCACACACTTAAGAGCGGGAGCAAGTTCGGATTGGATCTGAACCGAAAATCTGTTTGGGTTAGACCCGAGCCGGATTTGGAGTAAGTCGGTGAGTCTAACTCACAGTGACTAATATAATATGGGCTTTAGTGAATGGGCCACATGTGAGTGGAGCCCACTTTCACTTTCTATATATAGTGGGGCGCAAATACAAAGGAGGATTGGCAGTTAGGCCATTCCATGCGTTGGAAACCCTAGCTCCACAGTAGTCCTGCCGCCGTATTAGACCTAGCAGTCCATCACCAATGCTCCTCCTCGTACGTGTGGATACCAGCAGCGGTGGTGTACGATCAACACCCCGACGATTGTATCGGATCGTCAGGATTGTACTACAATCAACAAACGCGCTTCATCAATTCTGCAACTGCGCGTCTAGTGGTAATCCTCGTGGCCTTCTACCTCAACTAGATCTTGGGATAACCACGTAGGGCAAAAAGTTTTGTTTTATCTCTACGTGACACAAGAGTGATATCAGAGCGATAGCTTTTGGTTTTAGGCTCGAGGTCTCACATATGTGATATACGGTTGGCTTGGATCTATTTCTTGTTTTGGTGGTCGATCTATAAGATAGATCAGTTTTGTATGATGTTGATTGGATCAACTACACTCGGGAATGAAAAATCTGATTTTCGTGATCATACCGTTTCGGTCGAGGAACGACAATACCCCTACCAGTCAGTTTCCATCATCAGGATAGACTATGACACGTAAATTCAGAAGCGGTGATCGAAGATCAAAAGAGTATGACCGAGTCGAAACAATGATCGGAATCTATGTTCAGAATGTAGATGAGATCTACGTTTTCGAAAAAATCGTCGGGCGCTGCCCGCACTACTAGGGAAGAGCCTACTCGAGGCGCATATGAAAAGTCATTAGAGGCGCATATGTGATGCGCCTTGAGCCCCGCGCTGCTAGTATTTATTACCCAAGTCACATTTCGCGTGCGCCTTGTGTAAGCTACATATGCGAGGCACATATCAATATACGCCATATTGATATGCGCCTCGCATATGTAGCTTATATAAGGCACATGTGTATTGTGACTCTAGTATGTCTGTGATATGCGCCTCGTATAAGTTTGCAGATGGGCCTCCAATAAATTTACAGATGCACCTCAAATATCAATTTCGAATTTTAAATTTTATAGAACCACAATACAGTCCAGAATACAAACTATACACAGAATACAGTATAAACAACACAGAATTTCCAAAAAGTTGCAATTGGCCAAAACATAGTATAACCAACACTAATACAAGTACATCACACATTAACTTGAATTAATTCGCGACATACGAGAGTTCACACATGAACCAACTAGAGTACATCACACACAATACCAAGTTCATATCTCTCGGAGGACCGATCGAGTACAAGTTCACAATAACATTACAACTACATGCACGACGGAGCTCTCTAGGTGAAGTAGAGTTCCTCCACTTCTTCCTCCCATCCTTCCTCCACTTATCTTCTGCCACCTCTCTTCTCTTATAGCCTTTGTAGCTATTGCCCGAGAAGATGTTCACTTGCTTCTGGCAGTCTTCCCACTCCTCGTACACACCTGGAACCTTACCAATGTACACGACATAACACTTTTTTGCCATCTCCTATACACAAGATAGATGATATTAGCTATATATGTCAGTGGAAAGCAATAACAGTTCACAAGATAAGATCATTCATATATATATATGGGTGCCATCCTATACGAACGTCGCCATGCTATACGAATCACGCTATATAATCTCTTTGTATCGCCAAAGACGAAAAAAGAGAAATACTTCCATGATTCATATAGCATGGGCATTATATGTCCAATGGTAATCCAAAAAAAAGGTCTCCACGGCAACGACTCATTTCGAGTTTGGTGTGTCGAAAGGAGTCGTTGTCGTGGACCCAAAATCCTTTCCTTGGCTTACCATTTGACATGTCATGTCTATGCTATACGAATCTCGAGAGTAATTGTCCTCTTTCAACTTTGGGGCTACGAGATGAAATAGTATTAACTAACACAATGTTGTCATGCTATACGAATCACGAACTTGTTTGTCCACTCTTGACTTTGGGGCTACATAGTTTATCATTTCATTGTATCGCCAAATACGAAAGGAAAGAAATCATTCCACGATTCATATAATAATGTCGTCCATTGCTATACGAATACTGAAGTAATGTCTTTCCTTTATGCTTTGGGGCTATAATGAGATATTTGAAACTACATAATTCACCATTTCATTTAATTCACGCTTTCTAATCTATTCATATCGCCAAAGACAAAAGAAGAGAAATAATTCCACGATTCATATAGCATGGGCAATGATATGTCTAGTGGCAAGGCACAGAAAGGATTTGGTCTCCACGGAAACGACTCATTTCGAGTTTGGTGTCTCAAAAGGAGCCATTTCCGTGGACCCAGAATCCTTCCCTTGGCTTGCAAGTGGACATATTATGTCTATGTATATGAATCTCGAAAATATTTGTCCTCTTTCGACTTTGGGGCTACAAGATGAAATAGTATTAACTAACACAATGGTGCCATGCTATACGAATCACGAACTTATTTGTCCCCTCTCGACTTTGGGGCTACATAGTTTATCACTTCATTGTATCACCAAAGACGAAAGGAAAGAAATCATTCATATAACAATGTCGCCCATTTCTATACAAATAGTGAAGTGATGTCTTTCCTTTCGACTTTGAGGCTACAATGAGATATTTGCAACTACATAAATCACCATTTCATTCAATTTTCACGCTATATAATCTCTTCGTATCACCAAATACGAAAGGAAAGAAATCATTCCACGATTGATATAACAATGTCGATCGTTGCTATACGAATAGTGAAGTAATATCTTTCCTTCTGACTTTTGGGGCTACAATGAGATATTTGAAACTACATAATTCACCATTTCGTTTAATTTACACTATCTAATCTCTTCGTATCGCCAAAGATGAAAGGAAACAAATCATTCCACGATTCATATAACAATGTCACCCATTGTTATACGAATAGTGAAGTAATATCTTTTCTTTCGACTTTGGGGCTACAATGAGATATTTGAAACTACATAATTCACCATTTCATTTAATTCATGCTAACTAATCTATTCGTATCGTCAAAGACGAAAGAAGAGAAATACTTCCATGATTCATATAGCATGGGCAATGATATGTCTAGTGTCAAGGAAAATAAAGGATTCGAACTCCACGGCAACGACTCATTTCGAGTTTGGTGTGTCAAAAGGAGCCGTTGCCGTGGACCCAGAATCCTTTCCTTGGCTTGCCACTAGACATATTATGTCTATGTATATGAATCTCGAAAATATTTGTCCTCTTTAGACTTCGGGGCTACGACATGAAAAAGCAAACCAAGAATGACTTGGATTAGTGCTGCATACTTAGGTTGGGCACGGAAATAACATTGCCGCTCATTCATCAGAGCTTTGTTGACAATAATCTTCTTGCCCTTCTTTGTCGTGGTTGAATAGGTTAGGTCCGGAACGTCTTCACTTTTTCTCTTGAATGGGAGTCCTTTCTTAGGTAGGCTTGTGGTGTATGGTACTTGGTCGCTGTATCCGTCTTCCATCTTTAGGTCGCTGTACTGGTCAAATTCTTGCTCGTTGGTGACTCCGTCCATTCCGATAATGTTCCTTATGCCTCTTCTGACGATCACCCGGCTAGGCTTTGATGGGTCAGTAATGTAGAAGCATTGGTTGACTTTACTAGCCAAAACCCATGGCTCATTTCTCGCGGGTACGTTTGCGCTGGTGGTCATTCACTTTGGAGGTATAACCATTGTGGTGAAATACCGGTCTTCTTTTTCGACGCTCTTGGCCCACCTTACACGGAACATCAGCACCTTCTCTGTAACATAGTGGAGCTCCATATCTCTTTGATCCTTCCGTAGTATATTTCCGGGACGTCATCGGTGTAGAATATTCCCGTTACCCCTGAGTTCCGGTAATCGTAGTTATTGTCCTTTTCCTCGGTGTAGAATATGTATCCGTTGATATCGTATGCCTGATAGGTCATCAGGTTGTTCCCTGGGACCTATGACAACGAGAATATGAGTTTATAGTCCTTCTAAGACTCTCCCTATGGTGTACTATCAATAACCTTCTTCCTAAACCACTCGTGAAACCGGAGTTGTGCTCTTTGATTACATCTTCCTCCATCCTCACCAGGCCACGATCATTATACTTCTTCTTGATAAATTCTTTGTGCTCATGTATATATGGATCAACCACCTGCAGGTGTTGCAGCGCGACCAGGTTTGCTCTTTCAAAGTCCTTTGTTCGCCCCTCGAAGTCGACATGCTTTGCGCGCTGACCCTCGTGGTGACCCCATCCAGCGAGCCTCCCAAGGTGCTTGTTAAATGGCAAACCGACAGGGGTCTCGGTTTGTAGAAAGTTCGAGCAGAAAGAGATGTGGTCTTCGGCCAGGAAGCCGTTTGCTATGATTCCATATGGACAAGACCTATTACAAACGTATCCCTTGATGTGTCCATTCATACTTTCGAACACACTTCAAAACAGAAATTTGACTCCGAGGAGGTACTTCATAAACCGTGTGGCCTCCGCCTTGCTTAGAGTGAAGCACACAACCTTGATCTTAACTTCGGCCTTCTTGACCTTTTTTCCCTTGTGATGACTATTTTGTGTTTCCGTCTCCTCCTCCAACTGATCATCGTCTTCATTGTCACTAGGTGGTTGAAGGTCCTTCCTGATGTCCATATGCTTCAAGTCTTTCCTCGCCTTCGGCCCATCTTTAGTCTTGTCGGTGTTAAGGATGGTGGCAAGGAGACTCTCTCCCATGTTGAAAGGACTATATCTTCCCATGATGTTTTTGGTGTTAAAATGACAATCCCAACCGTGTTTTTAACTGTGCTCTTGAGTTTCAGGGGAAACGTCGTTGATGTCTCCTTCTATTGTGATGGATGCTCTCTTGTGATCTTTTGAAGACGGTGGCCTTTTAGTCTTCTCCTAGTTTCTTTCCGGTTGTTGTTTTTAGGTCACCGTACTATTAAGAGGGGTCCATTTTGGAATGCTGTGGGAAATCACTTGTTCTTGCACAAACCTATATGCACCGCCACAGCCATCCCATTATCCCGTGAGAGAGAGCGTGTTCCTGTTCTGTTGGGGCCTTTTGTGTCTCACCGGAACTTCCGGTCATAGGCCGGAAGTTCCGCTCAAACTTTTCTGCGGGCTGTTCTACAGTTTGTTCCGGCGCTAGTTCCACCCCAAGTTCCGGTGGCGGATCAGTAACCTTCTGTTTTGAAGTGTGCTATTTGCAGGAACTTGGCCGGAACTTGCATCGGAACTTGTCCTGCCAAAAGTTCTTGAGCGGAACTTCCGCCTGAAATCCGGAACTTCCGGTCAGACTCGCTTCGCGACCCAAAAGTTCCGCCCCTTGTTCCGCCCCAAGTTCCGGTGGAGGCTCAGTAACCTTCTGTTTTGAAGCGTGCTATTTGCCGGAACTTGGTCGAAACTTGCTCGGAAGTTCACCGGAACTTCCGGTCCGTTTTGACGGAACTTCCGGTGAGGTCGCGGGGAGGCTGTAACGGTTCAGCGTGGGGGGGGGGGCTATTTAAGGCACCCCCTTCTTCCTCCCACTTTCTCTTGAATTTTTCTCTCTCCTCCATTAATGCTTGAGCTTCACCTCACTAGATCTCTCTCTCTAGCCACTCAAATGACTTGATCTTTTGAGAGGTGAGGGAGGTGACCTAGATCTACACTTCCACCAAAGAAGAATTGATTTCCCCCACCCATCCTTTGTGGATCTTGTTGCTCTTGGGTTTCTTGGAACCCTAGACGGTGTAGGGCATCCTCGGAGCTGAGGCGTGTGTTGTAAAGCTTCGAGGTGTCGTTGAGGGCCTCCAATTGAGTTGTGGAGCCTCCCCCTCAACCTTGGTGTAAAGGTTTCGGTTGGCGCCTTCAAGGTCACCGGTTAGTGGATTGTGAGGCCTCCTTTGTGGGGGAGCTCACCGGAGAAGAAGGTGAGGCCTTTGTGGCGCTCGGGTGACCTTGTGTGGCCCCGACACCTCTCAAACGTAGACGTAGCTCCTTGGGAGTGAACTACGGGAATTACATCTCCGTGTCCCCTCGCCGGTTACTTTGTTCCCTTCCTTTACTCCTTGCTATTTACTGTTTTTGTTGTTGGTGTTCGTTTTCTTGCATTTAGGTTTTTCACTTAGTTGCATCTCTAGATAACTTCCTTTCTCGTTGAGCCTAAAAGTGAGAAACAAATTAAAATTGGTAGACGCCTATTCACCCCCCCTCTAGTCGTATGAAGTCGGTACTTTCATTTGGTATCAGAGCCCAGGCTCTTACTTCCGGCTTTACCGCCTAAGAGACTATGGCCGACGAAGGGGGTAGTGAAACTGAAAAATCCAAGAACTTGGCCACTATGGATGACCTCAAGCAATTGGAGTCATCCATGATGTCCAAGTTCGAGGAAATGATGACTCTCTTGTAGTCTCTCAAGCCAAACCCCATGGTTGCTATTGACACACCCCAACCCAACGAGGTTCCTCCCACCGTTACGGTGTCCGCCCCCGGGGTAACTCTCGCGGCTGCCACCACTCACTTGGGACTTGGTTTTGTTGCTCAAACCTCTACCAAGGTTCCAAGTGAGAACATCGAGGAGCCCGAGAACCCAACTTCCAAAGGGGAGAATGGAGGAAAGGACTACTCGGCGGTACCCCCCACCGCCGAAGTACACTCCGGATCCACCCATCCCCATGCCACACATTATACCTCAAGGATCACCACCCATGCTAGATACGTCTAATTTCGCCAATTGGCAATATCTAATGCGCTCACATATTTCCAGCTCATCCATTGAGTTAATGAGGATTGTGGAGGATGGATTCTCTCCATTTGACCCAAAGAAGCTGACACGAGGTGAAGTGGTGGACAAGCAACTCAATGCTACAGCTTTGGGAATGATTCAAAAGGCCTTGACTCCAAAGGATTTGGTCACATTCGCCAATTTGACACTGCCAAGGGAGCTTGGGATCAACTCACCGAGCTCTTTGTTGGGAATGCTAGCATCCAAAGCTCCAAGTTTGATGAGATCAACAACGAGTGCGATGGTTTCGCAATGCAAGATGATGAGACCCCTGAAGACATGTATAGGCGCCTTAAGGTCCTTTGTTCCACTATGAGGGACCTTGGGGCTCACTATGTTGATGACAAGTTTATGAAGAGGAAGTTCAATCAAGCTCTTCTCCCTTTTGAAGAACAAAATCTCAACTCTATCAACGGAAGAACCAACTTTCACTTAATGACCTCCCAAGAAGTCTTGAGTGAAGTAATTGCCATGACTATTGCTAAGAAGAATGCGGAGTCCGCTCGAGCTAGAGCCATTAGATCAACAAAAGTGAATCTTGCTTTCAAGGCCAAGGCTATTGAAGTTGATGATGATGATACATCAAGTGAGTGGTGTCAAGAAGATCTCAAATGTGCCTTCAACGAACATCTTGCTCTCGCTTCAAGGGCCTTTTGGAACAAGTCCAGATTCAAGTCAAGATCAAGGGACAACTCAAGATTCAACTCACCCAACAAGTCTCCCAAAGCAAGGTCATGCTACAATTGCAACGACAAGAGTCACTTCGTGGCCAAGTGTCCCTTTGAGAACCGTGAAGACAATGGTGGTCGTCTCATTCACAAGTTCAAGTCAAGACCTCCTCATCGCTTAAACAAGAACTACGCCGTCAAGAACGCCACTAACAAGGAACGAGCAATTGTGGTCCATGAAGAATATCTTTCGGGCATGGATGAAGATGATGATGATGAAGTTCATGGTGGAGAGATTGTGGGGGGTTGCTGCTATTGCCACTACCTCAACTCCACGTCTATCCCTCTTCGACTCGCCAAATGAAAATGTCATCTCCTCCAACCAAAGGTGCTTCATGGCCAAGGCCACCGAGGTATCACCGAAACCCACTCCTCAACCTATCTCTAGTGACCCTTCCTCTCTTGATCTTGTTGGTCTAGAGGTGAAGAAAGAGATGATTGACATGTGTGAATTTGTTGCTACCTTAGATGAAGAAACTAAAAACTGCTTTGAGTCCTTACTTGCACAACTTGAAAATGCTAGAGATGCCTTAGATGAAAAGGAAGAACTTCTTGACTTGCTAAGTAAAAATGAAAGAGATGCCGCCGATGAAATTGCCTCTCTCACTAAAAGTCTTGAGGATGAACAAAATATGAGAATTAATCTCAAAGAAAATGTGTCTAAGCTTGTAGATGATCATAACAATACTTTGACCTCTACAATTAAAGAACGTGACCATGCTCTTGCTTTGATTAAGGTTCTCAAGAAAGAAAATGCTGAGTTTGTGGGTGGTCATGATAGGACTCAAAAGGATCTTGAGAAACTCAAAGAGGAACACAAAGCCTTGGAGAGTAAATTCTCAAATCTTTTTGAGGCTCATGAACAGCTTCAAACTCAATTAACTTGTGATCTTTCTAAGTCTTCCGCTGTGCAAATTATAGACTTGTCTAGCTCTCCTAACCCTTGTTGCAAGCATGAGCATCTCATAGAGGAGGTCAAGGTTTTGAAGGATCAACTTGCCAAGACTAAGAAGAAGAAGAAGAACAAGAAGAAGAAAAAGAACAAGGGCATGGCCCAAGGAGTACCAAATGGCCTAACCCTCTTGCAAAGTGACAACTTTGCTGGAAAGAACAATCCCTCTTATATTCTTTGCAAATCTTATGATGGTCATGTATATGCTAGATATGTGGGGACATCTTACACGCATGATTATCATTGGGCCATTTGGGTGCCAAAGGTTCTTGTCACTAACAAAAGGGGACCCATTGCAAAATGGGTACCTAAAACCAAGGCTTGATTTTCTTGTAGGACTATGCTTCCGGCGGATAAAAATGGGTGCTTGATAGTGGTGCCACGAGTCATATGACTGGAAGCAAGTCTATCATGACCGAATTGAGACCCAATATTGCCAACACCATGGTCTCCTATGGTGACAAAACAAGCTCTCAGGTTTTGGGTTTTGGCGAAGTGGTGGTAACCCCGGATATATCCTTGGTTGACGTCATGCTTGTCAAAACTCTTGGTTACAACTTACTCTCTGTTCGTGCTCTTGCTCTTATGGGTCTTTCTTCTTTCTTTAATTCTCATTCCGTGGTCCTCATGTGGAGCATGTCTCTCAAGGTGGTTTTTGTAGGATATGTGGAACATGACTTGTATGTGGTGGACTTTTCAGGGACCACTACTCCTCATGCTCTATGTCTCTATGCTAAAGCCGACAAGGGCTGGTTGTGGCATCGCCGCCTAGCCCATGTTAACATGAGGACTTTGCAAAGACTTCACTCCGAGGGCCACATCCTTGGAATTAACGATGTTTCTTTTGCCAAAGATCGTGTTTGCAGGGCTTGTATTGAAGGGAAGATGCATGAAACTCCTCACAAAGCGCTCAATCAAATCACTACCGAGAGATGTTTGGAGCTCTTGCATATGGATCTCTTTGGTCCTCCCTCTCATGATAGCCTTGGAGGCAAGAAGTATTGCTTGGTTATTGTGGATGATTTCTCAAGATACACTTGGGTGTTCTTTTTCAAGTACAAGAGTGAGACTCAACAAACCGTCATTGATTTTGCTAATGAGGTTCAACGGAAGCACAATGCAACTATTCTCTCCATTCGAAGTGACAATGGCACCGAGTTCAAAAACTATACCTTGGATGAGTTTCTCAGTGATGAAGGAATCAAGCATCAATACTCCACTCCCTACACCCCTCAACAAAACGGAGTTGCCGAAAGGAAGAATCGCACTTTGATGGATGCGGCTCGGTCTATGCTAGCTGAGTTCAAGTCTCCATACAACTTTTGGGACGAGGCCATCTCCACCGCTTGCCATGCAACCAACCGGCTTTATCTCCGCAAGAATAAGACCCCCTATGAACTTCTCACCGGGAAAAAGCCTAATGTTAGCTACTTTCGGGTGTTTAGTTGCAAGTGCTACATTTTCAAGAAAGGAGTTCGGTTGTCAAAGTTTGAATCCAAGGCTCAAGAAGGAATTTTCGTTGGTTACTCAAATCAGTCCCATGCTTATAGAGTCTACAACAAAGCCAATGGAAGAGTTGAAGAGACGAGCAATGTGAAGTTTGATGAAAATCATGAGTCTCTTGTTAGGCAAGATGGTGTTTGTGATCCAAGTGATGAAATTCCTCCCAAGGCCATAGGAAGAATGGGTGTGGGTTTCCACCTCCCCATTGAGGATCTTTCGATATTTAGTTCATACCCCAAACTTTGGGTTGTGGTACCCCAAGGGAGCCAGCTTTGATCTCATTGGTTACACGGACTCGGACTGGGCTGGTGACAAAGTGGGAAGAAAGTCAACCTACGGAGCTTGTCAGTTTCTCGGAAGATCTTTGGTTTGTTGGTCCTCAAAGAAGCAAAACTGTGTGTCTATGTCTACTGCCGAAGCTGAGTACATCTCTGCCGCAAGCTGCTGTGCTCAATTGCTATGGATGAAGCAAACCTTGAAGGATCTTGTACTATCTTTTGACAAGGTGCCTCTTCTTTGCGACAATGAGAGTGCCATTGCTATTGCTCACAATCCCGTGCAACACAACCGGACCAAGCACATTGAGATTCGTCATCATTTCATTCGGGACCATGTTGCTAGAGGAGACATTTCTTTGGAGTATGTTCCCACCAAGGCAAATCTTGCAGATCTTTTCACGAAGCCTCTTGATGAAGCAAGGTTTCGAGAGTTAAGGCATGAGCTAAATATCATTGATTCGAGCAATGTTGCTTGAGCCCTTGCACACCTACCCGTGTCTCAATGTGTATCTTGTTTGGATGTAGGCATGGATTTAGGGGGAGTGTAGTTCCTCTTATGAACAAACACTATCCCTATTATGCGCACATTAAAGTTTTCATACTCTATAATCTCTAAAGGAGACCATTTGAGCTTCATGATGAGTGTTGGTAATGAACCCAAGATATATCTTCGCGGTGTCAAGCCATTTACTCTTATATAAGGTGGCTTCGGCCACCGACTCATTTTTATTTGGTTCTTTGACCCTTTTTGTTTTTCTTGTTTTTTGTTGGTTTTGGTTCTTCACAGTTTGAGCTATCTATCCTAAGCCTTTCCTTACCTCAAGCCCTCTCTATTCCCTGCACAAGTTCTTCCTTGTTGTCCTATCCTGAGATGGTCTTCCTGGCGTCAGCGGAACTTCCGGTCAGTCTGACCCAGAAGTTCCGGTCCCTGACCGGAACTTCCGGTGGTGCTCCCTGTCCTATATAAGGTGGGCCCTGGGGGAAAACGGGATCTTCTTCCCTTTTCCCCCCAAGACCCATCTTCTATTTGGAGCGCCGCCGGCCAGGACCTCTCCATGAAGGAGCTCCGGCCCCTTCGTCTCCAACCTCTCCTCCGCAGATCTGCTCCGTGGGATCCTTCCCCACCTCGATCTCCCGCCATGGACTCCGGTATTTGCCCTCAACTCCCTCCATTAATGGAGATCTTGCTCTCACCATGGCTTGAGTTAGGGCACACCTTGTCTAGGCTAGTTCTTTGGCTAGAACTTGTTGGAAGATCTTGGTAGGTCTAGGGTATCATGCTTGAGTAGATTGGTCCAATACATCCTAGAAAAATCTGTGAACTTGTGGTTTTTTAGATCTACATCTAGTGAACTACTGTTGGAACCGTCAGTTCGTGGCCTCACCGGAGCTTCCGGTGAGCCACGACCGGAACTTCCGGTGGACCATTTTCACCGGAAGTTCTGGCGATTCAGCGGAAGTTCCGGCCACAATGCAACTTTTTCTGTTTGTATTTTTCCAATTTATTTCTTTTGTTTCCTCTTCCGAACTTGTGCACTTATCCCACCTTCCCTCCCTATTCTTGTTCTTTCTTCTCAGGGGAAGGAGATACTCGCCAAGGCAAGCGTGCCCGCCGACCATCCGCTGACATTCCTCCTGAGATTGAGGAGGAAGATGCTGAGGTTGTGCGTCCGACCGCTCAGACTTCTCGCCAGAAGGCTGCTGCTGCTCGCCGTGCTGCTGCTGCAGGGAAGAGGCCTGCTCTTGCTCAGAAGGCCACTGCTGCTGGGCCAGACATGACCAAAGCCAAGATTTCCAAGTGGTCTCAGAAGGCTTACTCTGCATTCAGGGCTACGGATCCCTACCTCGTGCCTCGTGATCGTCTTTGCTTGGACCCTCATTTTCACACCTGTCGTCAGGAACAGATTTATGAAGAAATTTATGCATCAAAGAAGAAGTTCGTGGTTGCTCCTCAGAAGTACATCAATGTGCCTCACATGGAAGAGAAGCAAGTCTACTTTGGAGAGGCTCTTGATATCTGCCAGAAGTTTGGGCTGATTCCCCTCATGGAGCACCGCCAGAACTTTGATGTGACTGCTATTGCTCAGTTCTACTCCACTCTGTTTCTTCACATGCAGTCCTCTACTGAAGGTGTGATGAAGTGGATGACCAGGGACGTGTTTCTTACCGCTACTTGGGCTGAGTTTGCTGAGCTTCTTGGCTATCCCATTCAGCCTGGCCGCGGGGCAAATGGTTGGCGTGTTCATGGTCCTGTAGCTGCTGATCCTGAGGTCCTGGAGCCTCTCTACATTGAAGGATGGGGATCTGTTGGGTATGTGAATCATCTGCTGCCAGTCTTTGACATCATGCGTAGGGTGTACTTGAACACCATCTCTCCCAAGGCTGGCAACTTTGATCAGTTTCATGGGTATCAGGTTGACCTCATGCATCAGACTTATCTTCGCCGAGACACTGACAGGTCAATGTATATTATGCACTTCATCTACTCAGAGATGTGGGCGGCTCTCATTGAAAAGCTCTCCTGCATCTATGCTCCCTACATTCAGACTCTCATCAATCACAAGTGGCTCGAGAAGACTGGTAACCCCTTCCCTCAAGACAACATCACCATTCATGAAGAGAAAAAGTTCCGTGTGAGTAAGCACCAGAAGCCTCGTACTCAGGAAGAAAAAGAAGCTGCTCTCTAGAAGGCTCAAGATGTTGCTAGTGGTACCTCCTCTGCTCCTGGTGGCTCTAGTGCTGGTGGTCCTTATCTCTAGAGGTAGCCATCTTGGGCAAAGAAGCTGCTTGGGAAAGTGAAGAAAACTTTCTGCTTTCTGCAGGACCACGAGTATCAGGCTTATATTGATCAGCGTCACAATATTCAGCGCCAGAAGGCCATCATGGGAGCCCTCAACATTCCTAGCTCATCGGTCTCTAGCTCTGTCACTGCTCCCAAGGAGGATTGGATTCGCAACAACTGCAACTGGTCCGAAGATGAGTCTAAGGAGGAGGTCACTGGTCCGCCTGAGTCTTCTCCTCCTCCCCCTTCTCGTGGCTGGGACGAGTAGATTGATCTCTTCTTCCTTTTTGGTGTCTCGATGCCAAAGGGGGAGAAAGATGTCTATTAGGTTGTCTACGGGATTTGCATGGGATGAGTCGCGAGCCTGTTCTTGCCTTTGATCTTTTCTTACTCGCGAACTCTCTAGTTTATTTGTGTGCTTGTGGTTTTATGTCCGTGAACTTATGTGTGCTTGTGGACCATGTGGTATGTTATGTTTGAGACTATGTGGTATCTTTGTGGTATCTTATTCTTTGCCGTGAGTGTGGTATCTTGTTGTCATCTCTTGAGCTGTTTCTATGGTGGTGGAGCCTCATTGCTCTTATTGTTATTATTACTCCGTTTGTCTCCACCACATTTAGTTGGTTCTGGTATGATCTCTATCCCCTTTTGTACCTTGCACTTGTGCTATCTTTGCAATTGTTAGGGGGATCCTTCGTGTATGTGTGCTAGTCCTGTCCTTAGAGGTCTTCTCTCTACCTTCCACACATACAGGGGGAGCTTGCCCCGTCCATTGCAAAGATTGCTTTGTTTCTATGCAAATCTGTGGGATTGTCATCTAACACCAAAAAGGGGGAGATTGAAAGGACTATATCTTCCCATGATGTTTTTGGTGTTAAAATGACAATCCCAACCGTGTTTTTAACTGTGCTCTTGAGTTTCAGGGGAAACGTCGTTGATGTCTCCTTCTATTGTGATGGATGCTCTCTTGTGATCTTTTGAAGACGGTGGCCTTTTAGTCTTCTCCTAGTTTCTTTCCGGTTGTTGTTTTTAGGTCACCGTACTATTAAGAGGGGGTCCATTTTGGAAGACTGTGGGAAATCACTTGTTATTGCACAAACCTATATGCACCGCCACAGCCATCCCATTATCCCGTGAGAGAGAGCGTGTTCCTGTTCTGTTGGGGCCTTTTGTGTCTCACCGGAACTTCCGGTCATAGGCCGGAAGTTCCGCTCAAACTTTTCTGTGGGCTGTTCTACAGTTTGTTCCGGCGCTAGTTCCGCCCCAAGTTCCAGTGGCGGCTCAGTAACCTTCTGTTTTGAAGTGTGCTATTTGCCGGAACTTGGCCGGAACTTGCATCGGAACTTGTCCTGCCAAAAGTTCTTGAGCGGAACTTCCGCCTGAAAGCCGGAACTTCCGCCTGAAAGCCGGAACTTCCGGTCAGACTCGCTTCGCGACCCAAAAGTTCTGCCCCTTGTTCCGCCCCAAGTTCCGGTGGAGGCTCAGTAACCTTATGTTTTGAAGCGTGCTATTTGTCGGAACTTGGTCGGAACTTGCTCGGAAGTTCACCGGAACTTCCGGTGAGGTCGCAGGGAGGCTGTAACGGTTCAGCGTGGGGGGGGGGGGCTATTTAAGGCACCCCCTTCTTCCTCCCACTTTCTCTTGAATTTTTCTCTCTCCTCCATTAATGCTTGAGCTTCACCTCACTAGATCTCTCTCTCTCTAGCCACTCAAATGACCTGATATTTTGAGAGGTGAGGGAGGTGACCTAGATCTACACTTCCACCAAAGAAGAATTGATTTCCCCCACCCATCCTTTGTGGATCTTGTTGCTCTTGGGTTTCTTGGAACCCTAGACGGTGTAGGGCATCCTCGGAGCTGAGGCGTGTGTTGTAAAGCTTCGAGGTGTCGTTGAGGGCCTCCAATTGAGTTGTGGAGCCTCCCCCTCAACCTTGGTGTAAAGGTTTCGGTTGGCGCCTTCAAGGTCACCGGTTAGTGGATTGTGAGGCCTCCTTTGTGGGGGAGCTCACCGGAGAAGAAGGCGAGGCCTTTGTGGCGCTCGGGTGATCTTGTGTGGCCCCGGCACCTCTCCAACATAGACGTAGCTCCTTGGGAGTGAACTACGGGAATTACATCTCCGTGTCCCCTCGCCGGTTACTTCGTTCCCTTCCTTTACTCCTTGCTATTTACTGTTTTTGTTGTTGGTGTTCGTTTTCTTGCATTTAGGTTGTTCACTTAGTTGCATCTCTAGATAACTTCCTTTCTCGTTGAGCCTAAAAGTGAGAAACAAATTAAAATTGGTAGACGCCTATTCACCCCCCTCTAGTCGTATCAAGTCGGTACTTTCACATGTTCTTCGTGATATGCATGAGATCAAGGCTATGAGGCACGCAGAGGAGCTTCGAGTATGGTGAGTCCTAGAAAACAGACCTCACCTTCTAAACCCTCAACAACGGCTCTGGCTTCGTTTGGTTCTTTCCTAGCGCAGGGCATTCTTTCGGTTTTTCAATAGCTCATTGATTTCAGCGCCACTCCTCTGGTATGGGATTCCTCGGAGCTCGACTGTACCATCGAACAGATGTCCTAGATTTCTCGAGGTGTGATTCTTGGGAATCCACCTTCGAGATCCCTGGAACACGGTTTTCCCGGACCCAGGATCTTTCTGTAGCTGGTGATACGTTCTATTATCCTTGCTCCTAACACACGCAAAGAATCCTTGGATCACCTGCCCCATGAAGTATTCGTAACCAGGATAGTCTTGCACCGTCGTGATCACCGCTTCTCTCATATCGAAATATTCTTATGCATCGGTGTCCCATGTACGGGCTCCGTCTTCCCAAAGCATGGCAAACTCCTCTTTCAGCAGTGTGAGATATAGATTGATGTCTGCACCAGGTTGTTTTGGCCCTTGAACTAGCATACTCATGGTTACGTACTTCTTCTTCATGCACAGCCAGGGGGTGGGTGTAGATCCATACAAACACGGTCCAGGTGCTATGCGTGCTGCTATGTATTCCGAACGGATTGAGTCTGTCGGTGCTCACTCCTATCCTGAGTTTCTTGACTCTTTCCCAAACTGTTGGTAATATTCGAGATCCAACGCCTTCCACTGGCAAGCATCCGAAGGGTGCCTCAACATTTCCTCCTTTTCCAGATCTTCGTCTTCTGGCCTCTTTGTTTCCGCATGCCAGCGCATGAGCTGTGATTCCTTAGGGTCCATGAAATACCGCTGCAGACGAGAAGTCAAAGGAAAGTACCAAAACACTTTTCTAGTAGCTTTATTGGTCCCTCTCTTGTACCCAGAGGTCTTTCACACCAGACATGTGGTCTTCTCAATGTCCTCGCCCCGATAGATTATGCAATCATTTATGCAGACATGGTATTTCACGTGCGGTAGATCGAGAGGGCACAGGACTTTCTTGGCCTCGATGAAAGGACATTTGCTGTCGTAATCACTTTTGCTGTTTGTTAACAACAACTGGATAATTTTACAGTATGATAATGTCTACAGGTTGATATAATTCAAAGTGAAAAGGACCCTTGGCCTACAGAACTTTCCCTGCAATATTTTCAAGTTACTGGGAATTCCAGATCGGAGTCTCCGGTCAGGCTGGACCAGAGTCTCCGGTGTGGTCCGGAGTTTCCCAGGAGTCTTCGGAGGGGGCTCCAGAATTCAGCCTGGGACAGTCTGATGGGTGGTCCAGAGGAAGGTCCGGAGACTGACCGGAGTCTCCAGTCTAAGCCTCAGACTGGAGTCTCCGGTGTGGTTGTACCGGAGTCTCTGGTCTACTTGGTTCATAGAGGCGCTGGGACATTCTAATAGGTGGTCCGGAGGCTGGTCCGAAGATTGGCCGGAGTCTCCGGTGTAGACCGAAGTCTCCGGTCTGCTCACCGGAGTCTCCGGTCTAACTTTTCCCCAACGGTCAGAAAACGGTTCAGTGGAGTGAAGGGCTACAAATAGAGGACCTTATCCCCTTCCTCCAACTTCTCGAGCCACCAAATCAACAAGATCTCTACATCCCCCATTTGAGCTGGAACAAGATCCCCATTTGAGGCGCTAGAACACCATCCCCATTTGAGCCACCAAATCAACAAGATCTCTACATCCAACCATCCAAAGTCATTGATCTTTGGAGAATCGGAGGAGGAGGCCTTGATCTACATCTTCACCAAGAGAGATCTTCATTTCCCCCTCATTCACTTGAGGGCCCCCATGCTCTAGTGTTTCTTTGGAAACCCTAGCTTTTTATTTGGTTCTTACAAGCTTGTCTTTGATTGTTTGACAACTTCCTTGTACTTGGGAGCCTCCAATTAAGTTGTGGATGTGTGCCCCAAACTTGTTGTAAAGGTGTCGGCTTCCACCTCGAAGGTTGCCGATATAGTGGAAGAGGTGAATCAAACCCTTTAGGGTGAGGTTCATCGGAGAACAAGGGAGGCCTCTCGTGGCGTTGGTGGTTTTAAACCACCCCCTCTCCAAACATAGACGTAATTCCCCTCAAAAGGAAGGAACTACGGGAAACAAACCCTTGTGTCTCCTCGTGCTCCACTTTGGTTACTTCTATCCTTTACCGCACTTTACTTTACTTGTTCTTGCTTAGTATGTGCTAGGTTGACATATAGGTAAATTCACCTTAGTTGCATAATCTAAATAATTTACCTTTCTTGTCAAACCCTAATTTGAAAAAGAATAAAATTTGAAGTAGCACCTATTCACCCCCTCTAGGTGCCCATACGATCCATCAATTGGTATCAGAGCCTTGGCTCTTTATTCAGGCTTTACCACCTAAGAGTATATGGGTAGCAATTAGGGGAAGGTGATGGTGAGCTTACCAACACGGTGACCATGGAGGATCTCAATAACTTGGAAACAAGATTGAGACCCACTTTGGGCAACGAGATCAAACAATTGCACAAGTTACTTGAGCAACTTGTTAAATATAAAGGTGACTCATCATACTCTTATCCTCAAGAGGTATCTCCATCATTACCTAAGGTGAATGCCCCAGCATCACCCGTGGTTGTGGTGGTAGGGGATAATCCAAACAACAATAATTCTTCCACAAAAAGGGATGGTGGGAAGGGAGAGCACCATGAGTCTCAAGGATGGTACTCTCCTGACCCTCCAATTTCCTCACCCTCATATAAACAATAGAGGTGACCCACCAAAGCTAGCTACATCTACTTTTGCTCAATGGCAATCACTAATGAAATCTCATGTGCGCAACTCGTGTATTGAGTTATGGAACATCATTGAAGAAGGACTCCATATTGGGGATCCAACCAACTTGACTAGAAGAGAAGTTGTCAATAGTCAACTCAATGCCACCGCTTTGCACATGATTCAACAATGATTGGGTACAAAATATTACCCTCACATTGAGCACCTCAACACCGCCAAGGAGGCTTGGGATGCTCTCACGGAGTTATATGTTGGAAATGAGAGCATGAGAAGGAACCGGTATGATGCACTAAGAAATGAAGCCGAAGGCTTCTATATGAAGGATGGTGAAGATCATGAAGACATGTATCATAGGCTCAAGTCCACCGCCACCGCCACCGCTTTTAGGAATGTGGGTGCCTCACATGTGGATGATGCTTGGATAAAAACTAAATATGTGAGTGCACTCATGCCCTTTGAGCCCACCGACTTGAAGAGCCTACAAGGAAGACACAACTACCACCTCATGACCTCCAATGAAGTTATTCAAGAGATGGGCTCTTTCAAGGTTGCCGCCAAGAATGCCAAAGATTCCCGTGCTCGAGCCCTTGGAATGAGAAATGGAGTCAACCTTGCATTAAAGGCCAAAGCTGTGGAGCATGTGGATGAAGATGATAGTGAGGAAGTTTTATCCATGAGCCATCCCTATGATGTCAAGATTGCTCATGGTGAATATATGGCCTTCTATGCAAAGAACTTTTGGAAAGATCCTGTCAAGGCCAAGATGGAAATGCAACGACGAAGCAACCCGAATGGTAGAAGAGACAATGTCACTAAATTGAGAACTTGCTTCAATTGTGGTGACCACTATCACTTTGTAGCGGGTTGTCCCTATGAGAAGAGAGAAGATCATGGGGGTAAACTTGTGTTGAAGAAAACCTCCAAAGCTCCTTACAAGAAAATCTTCATCAAGAAGAATCCCATCAACAAGAAGTCGAGTGAAATTGTATTGATCACTCATGAAGAATTCTCCTCTGACAATGAAGACAATGAAGATGATGAAGAGTAAACATAAAGTGGTGTGGCTGCTCTTGCCACTACTTCTACTCCCACATTCTCCCTCTTCGACTCTCCAAATGAGAATATATCCAACAAGAACGTCACTTGCCTTATGGCAAGAGGAATGGAGGAATCTTCATCATCACACCCTTCCCCCTTGATTAATGATGAGATGTCTCTAGAGGTTAAAAAGGAGATAATTGCTTGTGATGAGTTCATGAATAACTTGCAAGGGGAACACAAGAGACATTTTGTGGACCTCTTAGATCAACTTTCTCACACACAAGAGCTTCTTGATGAGAGATGTAAACTAGGAAGAGAACACATGATTGAGGTAGAAACCCTAAATAATGCTCTAGAAGAAGAACAAGAGACTAGGATGTCTCTTGAACTAAAACTTGAAGGGCTTGATGGATCTAATGATATAATTGTTAATAGACTCATTAAGGAACGAGACCATGCCATGGCTAAATATAAAAGGGCTAAAAAGGACAAGATTGAGTTTGGTGTTGTTCATGAAAAACTTGTCGAGGACTTTAGGTTGCTTGACAAGGCTCACAAGGCCTTGGAGAGTGAACTCTTGTCTCTCACAAAGTCCCATGAAAAGCTTCAAACTAAATTGACCAATATTCCTTCACCTAGTAATTTCATTCCTTCTAGTAGTACAAATATTCTTGAAGAAAATGTTAGGTTGAAGGGGGAGATAGCAAAGGCCACCTTTCCAAAAGGAAACAAGTCCATTGATGACCTCTTGAGTAAGCAAAGGCCAAATGGTGAGAAAAGGGGCATTGGATTTGTCTCCAAATCCAAGAAGAACAACAACAAGAAGAAGGCCAAGCCCGCACTAGAAAAACACATGGCCATTATGGGAAGTAAGACCACAAGTGGAAAAACTATGTTTCATAATGATTTTGCGGGAAGTGCTAACCCTCACTATGTTTTAATGCGTGATTATTATGGTGATGTGTATGCACAATCTGTTGGCCCATTTTATGGGTATATTGCTTGGTCTATTTGGGTTCCCAAGACCCTTGTTGCTAACAAAAGAGGACCTATTGAAAAATGGGTACCTAAAAACTAGCTTGATCTTTGTAGACCTATGCTTCCGGAGGGTCAAAGTGCGTGCTTGATAGTGGATGCACAAGTCATGTGACCGGAAGCACAACTATTGTCAAGGAGTTGAGACCAAATGATGATCAAATATCCGTGATATATGCCGACAAGTCTAAGTCTAAGGTAATGGGTCTTGGCAAGGTTGTGGTTGCCCACGACATTACCCTCGTGGACGTCATGCTTCTTGAGACCCTTGGCTATAATTTACTTTCAGTCCGTGCTGTTGTAAAGATGGTCTTTGCCATCTTTATTGATAATGATATTGTGGTCCTCATGTGGAGCAAGTCTCTCAAGGTCGCTTTTGTTGGGTACATCGAAAATAAATTGTGTGTGGTGGACTTTTCGGGGAAAACCACTACAAGTGCGATGTGCTTATTCGGAAAGGACGATGTGGGTTGGTTATGGCATCACCGACTAGCCCATGTCAACATGAGAACTATGCAAAGTATTCACAAGGATGACCATATTTTTGGACTAAAAGAAAATGTTTGTTTTGCCAAAGATCGTGTTTGCAGGGCTTGTGTTGAAGGAAAGATGCATGATTATCCCCACAAGCCAACCAACTAAGTCAAGTACAGGAGGATCCTAGAGCTCCTTCATGTGGACCTCTTTGGCCCTCCATCTCATGCAAGTCTTGGCGGGAAGAAATATTGTTTGGTGATTATTGATAACTATTCAAGATACACTTGCATTTATTTCTTCAAGATGAAAAGTGAGACCCAAGAAAACTTCATCGACTTCATCAACATGGTTCAACGTCAACATAGTGTCCCTGTGTTGATTATAAGGAGTGACAACGACATCGAGTTCAAGAACTACACCTTGAATGGATTTCTTAGTGATGAGGGAATAAAACACCAATATTCCGCTACATATACCCCTCAACAAAATGGTGTAGCCGAGAGGAAGAACCAGACTCTTATTGATATGGCAAGGACCATGTTGGCGGAGTTCAAATCTCCATATAATTTTTGGGCCGAAGAAATCTCCACCGCATGCCATGCATCAAACCGGCTCTATCTCCGCAAGAAATTGATCAAGAATCCATATGAAATACTTATTGGTAACAAGCCCAACGTATCTTACTTCTGAGTGTTCGGTTGTAAGTGTTTCTATTTCAAAAAGGGTGCTCGTTTGTCCAAATTCGATTCCCAAGCATTAGAGGGTATTTTTGTTGGCTATGGTCTCGAATCCCACTGATACGTCCAAAACGTATCTACTTTTCCGAACACTTTTTCTATTGTTTCTCCTCTAAACTTGTGAGATTTGGATACAACTAACACGGACTGACGCTGTTTTCAGCAGAATTACCTTGGTGTCTAGTTTTTGTGCAGAAAATCAACTATCAGGAAAAATCCCGGAAAATATGCCAAAAATTATATTTCGCCAGAAGATCCACGGAGCCAGAAGACGAAACAGAGTGGAGGCCTGGGGGGGCCCACACCCCTGCCAGGCGTTGGTGGGCCCAGCCTGCGCCTAGGGGGGGGGTGCGGCCACCCCAGGCACCCCCTCGGGATCCCTCTTCGCCTATAAGTTGCCCCTTGACCTAAAAACTGAGAGGGAGGGGGGGTTCGACATTTTTCTAGAAAGAGTTCCGCTGCGCCGCCACCACCAGAAGCCCCGATTCGGATCCAGAAACTCCGTTCTAGCACCCTGCCAGGACGGGGAATTTGGGGAGGATCATCACCATCGTCATCACCAACGCCTCTCCATCAACCATCGATGTTTCCCTCATCCATGAGTGAGTAATCCCCCGCTGTAGGCTATGGGGATGGTAGAGATTGGACGAGTTCTATCTTGTAATCGAATAAGATTATTAGGGCATAGTGCCTATTATCTCTATTAGTGCTATTTGACTTTGTTGCAACTTGTTGTGCTTAATGCTTGTCACTAGGGACTGAGTGCCATGATCTTAGATCTGAACTTATTATTGAATCATTATGATAGTATTGTTTGTGATCTTATCTGCAAGTTGTGTACACATATCATTGTCCGGATCCAAAGGCCCCGAAGTGACCGAAATTGGGACAACCGGAGGGGATGGCTGTGGTGTGAGGATCACATGTGTTAACGGAGTGTTAATGCTTTTCTTTGGTGCTCTATTAAAAGGAGCACCTTAATTGCCTGTAGTTCCCTAGAGGCCCCGCTTCCACGGGCTAGCTGGACAGAAGATGTTGTGCAAGTTCTCATTGCGAGCACGCATGACTATATATGGAGCACATGCCTATTATTGTTTAGTACTTGGATGCTTATTCTTATTTATTTGCAATGCCCTAGATCTTGAAGTTACATGTTTAGACTCGTCCGTGCAACACCAGTCCATCAATACCTATGCCTACCGTGGTCATATCCTACTGTTTGCTGCTACTGTTACTATTGCTCATGTTTCACTGCTGCTGTTGCTTTGCTGTTGCTACTGATAAACTTCTATGATCAAGAACTATTTCTAGGTGCAGCTGAATTGGCAACTCAGTTGTTAAGGCTTGCAAGTATTCTTTGGCTCCCGTTTGTGTCGAATCAATAAATTGGGTAATACTACCCGCGAAGACTGTTGCGATCCCCTATACTTGTGGGTCATCAAGACTATTTTCTAGCGCCGTTGCCGGGGAGCATAGCTTTATTTATAAGTTCACTTGGATCTACTATTGTTCACTGCTACTCCTTTCATCATGGGGAAGTCTCGTGATGTAAAGTTTCCTATTTTACCATCCACTACAAGAAGAGGTAAAGTCCTAAACACCTCTGTTGCTCTTGATTCACCGTCTGTTATAAGTAAGCTTGTTACACCACCACCACATACTCATGCTACACATAGTGCTACTACTGCTGAGTCTAAAACTGCTTTTGATGCTCATGATGTTACTTCTACTGTGCTTGATGCGAGTGGTTCATTAGGTCCTTTCCTAGATGCTACTATGGCTAGTCTAGGAAATACTGAAACTCCTAGTGAATACACTATTACACCTATTAGCTCACTTGAGTCTAGAGAGAGTTATGATATTAATGATGGTTACATTGAGTTCACTGATGAATTTGTTGAAGAGTGCCGAAACACACATGGTGCTAGTGCTATTAAGAGTCTCCTTGCTAGACGTACTATTATTCCTAAGCTGCCTTCTGGTCCTAAGTTTGCCACCTCTACCATAGATATTAAAGATAAAGATTATGATTTCTCTCTTGATTTATCCTATTTAGACATTATTGAGAAAGAACCTTTTTGTGGGACTGAAAATGAGAGTGTTGTGGCTCATATGAATGAGCTTTCTACTATGAGTGCTTTATCCTCTGATGATTTTAAGATGCGCAAGTACTTTGTTGCTAAGATCTTCCCTTTCTCACTAAAAGGAGAAGCTAGGGCTTGGTGTAACAGATTACCTCCTGGTTCCATTGATAGCCCTGATTGTTTGATTGCTTCTTTCTTCTAGAAATATTTTCCTCCCAGTGCTAGACATGCTGCTTTGCAGATACTTTTTTATTTTAAACAGGGAGAAGAAGAGAAATTGCCTGAGTCATGGACAAGGTTCTGTGCCTTGATTCATGCACATCCTGGATGTCCATTACCTAAAAATGAGCTTCTTGATATTTATTATAATGGACTAACTGATGATTCTAGGACATACCTAGATAGCTTTGCTGATTGTGTTTTTAGGAAAAGAACTCCTACAGATGCTGAAGAATTAATGGCTAAGATAAGCAAGAATTATGATGATTGGACTTCAACTGAGCTAAATACACCTGAGCCTATTACTCCTGAACTAGTTGTGCCTGAACTAGTTCCAACACCAACACCAAAGAAGAGGGGAGTTATTGCATTAAATGATGAAGTGATGAAAGAAGATAAGAAGTGTCTAAAGGAGAAAGGTATTAGAGCTGAAGATGTGAAGAATCTACCTCCTATAAAAGAATTATGTAAGCCAATTCCCCACTCATCCACTATTGAGGTACACTCTCTCCAACACTTTGATGAAGGTGATATTCCTTATGGTAAGCCTCCTGATCAATGTTTAGAGGAACTTGATATTTTTATTGTTAAGCAAGGTAATTTTAATAAACAAGTTCAGAATCATTTATTGGAAAACTCTAGAGCTATTAAAGAGTTGAAAGATATTGTGGAAATAACTTCTAATGAAATTAAAATACTTTGTATACACTTTCAAATGGTTCAAACCCAACTTGATCAACTTGCTAAGGTACAAAAGGATATGCTAGTTAATGCCTCAGGAGATAAACATGCTTATGGAATTAGAACTAGGAGTGGTATAGCTACTCAAGATCCTTGATATCCTGAAGGACACCCTAAAAGAATTGAGCAGTATTCTCAACAAGGTGAAAGTAGTGGTAGTCCTCGTAAGAGAAAGAAAAAGAAACATAAGGTAGTTGAGGAACCACTTGAACCTGCTGTAGATCCTAATAGTATATCTGTCTCTGATGCTGAAACTAAGAGTCGTAATGGTAATAATGATGCTCCTGATAAGGAGGAAGGTGAGGAAGAACCTGAGAAGCACACTAAGAACACTAGGTACACTAAGGAATATTTTATTGCTAAGAAACATGGTAGTGAGAGAGAACCTTGGGTGCAGAAATCTATGCCTTTTGTAAGAAACACAAGTCAAAGGAGGAAGAACACTACAACAAGTTTTGTGAGTGGATGAAGCCTATTCTTGCAAATTCCTTTGACTGATGCTATTAAGTTGCCTCCTTATTCAAAATATATGAAGGATATTGTCTCTAATAAAAGGAAGATCCCTAATGAGGAAATTTCTACTCTGCTTGCTAATTATTCCTTCAATGGTAAGGTTCCAAAAAAACTTGGTGATCCAGGTATACCAACTATTCCTTGCTCTATTAAGAATAATTATGTTAGAACTGATTTATGTGATTTGGGAGCTAGAGTTAGTGTTATGTCTTTTTCTCTCTACAAGAGAGTCCAGCTAGAAAAGTTGATACCAACTAATATATCTTTGCAAATGGCTGATAAGTCAACTACTATTCCTTCTGGTATATGTGAGGATGTTCCTGTTCAAGTGGATCATAATTGTTTGATTTTAGCTGATTTTGTTGCGCTTGAAATGCCTGAAGATGATAATATGTCTATTATTCTTGGGAGACCTTTTCTTAATACTGCAGGTGCTATCATCAATTGTAATCAAGGAAAAGTAACATTCAATATTAATGACAAAGAACATACTATTTATTTCCCCAAGAAGGTTGCTAGAAGCTATTGCCTGAATTCCATTGAAAATATTGAGAGCATCAAGGTTGGAGAAATATATTGTCCCATTCCACAAGAAAATTTTGAAACTATTATGATTGGGACCATTGCTATCAAGTATGAGGTAACATAATCACCTTGTGGAATACAAAGTTTTGTTTCATATAAGATTGTTTTGGTAATAAGACTTGACCAACCTTGTTAATAAAAGGATTTTAATAAACAAAATAATGTTTTCACTGTGGTTATACTTGCTTTCTTTTACTTTTCTCCTTTCCAATCTTTGCTCTTCGTCGTGCCTAACTTAAAGGCGTTAAAGAAAAGTACTTCTTGGGAGATAACCCAATAGTTTTCTTGAGTCTTGGAAGTTATTACTTCTGTAATAACCTCTCCTTATCCTTTTTTTGATTTTTGTGCCAAGAATGACCTCTAATGAGAGGGAAGTAAGATTTAGGTTGCTGTCCCGAAACAGATTTCTGTCCTTCACCATAAAAATTCGTGAGGAGTCTCTATAAGTCGGATTGAGCTGAAAATTTCGAATAAATCTCCCAGTATGTTATCTAACTTTCGTTAGTTCAACACTTTTTGATTTGATCAATAGAAGGTCTTCAAAAAAATCGGTTTCTACCTGCTGGTCTGTTTTGATAGATTTCTGCCATTATTTGCATTTGCTTCTTATTGATTCCTTTTCGGGTTCTTTTTGGGAAATTGAGCTCTTTGAGGGAATTGATACAGTAGCTTGTGTCTTTAGTGAAAGATTTGATGTTTTAAAACTAAATCCCAAAGGTCTATTATCTTGTGAATGCACTAATGTTGCTAATGAAGATTGTGTGAAGTTTTGTATGAAGGAAAATTTTCAGGTGTAAGGAAAGAATGATGTAATGAGATGAAGAATGGACAAAATCTCAAGCTTGGGGGGAGCCACCCCGTGTCACCCCAAGAAATATTCAAGAGGTACAAGCGTCAAAGCTTGGGGTTACCCAAGGCATCCCCTTCTTCATTAATAAAAATCTCAGGTCTTTCTAGACACTTCGTTTTTATTGTTTCATGCATAGTTGTGTTGTTCTTGGAGCATCTTAGTTTTTGTTTTTGGTTTTCTTTTGCTTTGTTTTGTTTGTTTTTGCTTTGTTTTGTTTGTTTTTGCTTTGTTTATTTTTCTTTGTTGTCTTGTTTGAAAAATCAAAAACACCAAAAATATTTGTGGTTCTTCTTTGGTTTTGTGAGTTCTTTGCAGGGTTCAGCCGTCCTCAGTGTATTTTAGTTTCATGTTATTATTCAAGTCACACAAGTGAATGGCAATAATGAAGATTAAGACAACTTGAGGTGTGGTAAGAGGCTAGTAACGAACTCTATTTGTTTACATTTTTGTACATATACTCATCATTGTGAGCATGCATAGTCTGTTCATTGTAAGGAGTATGTTACTGATGGATGCTTAGTAGTTCTTGCTTGTCTATGATTAGCTCCAGCTTGCTAATAGTTTGTAGCATGTCATATGAATGTTTTCTTGCATTGTTTTATTCATATTTTGGTATGATATTGTGGTATCCTCCTCTGAATGTTTCATGTGAATCGACTTGGCACATGCTCACGCATGCATATGACTAAACAATAGTCAGTAAGCCTCGATGATTTATTTTGCCTTAGAGTTCTTGTATCACTTTCATGCCATAATTAGTCATGTTTTGTTGCAAGCATGATTATGACAGTTATTGCTCTCTCGTTTGTCGTTCCCTCTCTATTGCTAGCCTTCAC
The DNA here is from genome assembly GCA_916181665.1 of Avena sativa. Taxonomy (NCBI): domain Eukaryota; kingdom Viridiplantae; phylum Streptophyta; class Magnoliopsida; order Poales; family Poaceae; genus Avena; species Avena sativa. Next base: position 161,929,675 of record OV702298.1, on the reverse strand, counting down.
TTGCACTGAGTATGAGCTCTACTTGTGCTTCCAACTCCCCAAAACCAATATTGCCAACAGTGTCCACCATACCTACCTATTAGCATCATTTGCTATTTCAGTGCATATTATATATGCCTTGTTTTCTTTGAAATAAAATGTTTGACTGTTTTGAGAAAGTTAGTTAGTAAATCTCTCACGAACTTGATGGCACACTTTATTCCTTGCACTTAATAATCCTGAACCATTGTGACCTGTCCATGAAAGTTATATGCTTGCAAATTATATGCTGGGAGTTAGCAGAACTGTGCTTTCATGGGGAAGCTTTCAACACTTTTTGGATATCCTATCCAGTTGATACTTTGCTCTTTTGTTTGCGGATGTCGACGATGTGAAATAAAAGGGGAGCTTGTGAGTTCATGGAGTATATATATGTGTTAGAGAAATGCCTGGGCCGCTAGCCTAAGCCATGCCTAATCATGGTGGAAACTTGCAGCATCACCATAATGAGCATTCTGTGAAGCATCCTCAATAAAAAGCTATGCACATAGTAAATAAAAAGATCGCTGAGATGCTCATTGTCTGCTTGCCTTGTCATTTTGATCACGGGATAGCTCCTGTATCATGTGCAAGGGGTACCCCGTTGGCGGTTCTCTATGATATGCATGTATGTACAATGACAAGAACTTGCAGGTACCAAAGTTGAGTAGCATGCGGAGAGGCCCTCGTACTCAAGGGACTTGAGATTTCTAGTTTATGGTCTGTCAAGCATATAACTCAGATTGGACCTCACTTTCACCTTAACCATATAAAGATACCTATGATAGGGGCAATGAGAGCTCAAAGCTAGTGAGTACCTTACTTTCAGCATTTGGAAGCCTTTCAAACTTTTCAAAACCTTTCCACTTCCTTGTTGAGTCACCACTTATTCTATGAGCACCTCCTTGAGAGCATAGTTGTCATTCTTGTGTTTGTCTCAAAACTTGGTTAATTATGTCATGACTTTGATGCTTGTATCTCTGATATTTTTTACCTCTAGTCTTCACTTGAACTTCAGAGGTGCCTTGGCATTTAGATTGTACTCTACAAACAAAGGCAAGCGAGATACCACTCTATCATACCTTACTATGAGCATTGCAATGTTTCTTATGTTTATGTTCCATGCTACTTATTATTATTGAGTTGGTTTCTCTTCATAGCTTGCAATGACTATTGAGTAGACTTGGTTGCTTACTTCTTATTATGAATGGTTTAAGTATCTACTCCTGTGCTGAGAATATATACATCATATGAAGCAAATGTGTTCATGAAAGTTCTTTTATCGCACTCAGTTTTCAACTGAATTGCTTGAGGAGAAGCAATAAGCTAAGCTTGGGGGGAGTTGATACGTCCAAAACGTATCTACTTTCTCGAACACTTTTTCTATTGTTTCTCCTCTAAACTTGTGTGATTTGGATACAACTAACATGGACTGACGCTGTTTTCAGCATAATTACCTTGGTGTCTAGTTTTTGTGCAAAAAATCAACTGTCAGGAAAAATTTCGGAAAATATGCCAAAAATTATATTTCGCTAGAAGATCCACGGAGCCAGAAGATAAAACGGAGTGGAGGCCTGGGGGGCCCACACCCCTGCCAGACGTGGGTGGGCCCAGACCGCGCCTAGGGGGGGGGCGGTGCGGCCACCCCAGGCATTCCCTTGGTCTCCCTCTTCGCCTATAAGTTGCCCCTTGACCTAAAAACCGAGGGGGGTTCGACGTTTTTCAGAAAGAGTTCCGCTGCGCCGCCACCACCAGAAGCCACGATTCGGATCCAGAAACTCCATTCTGGCACCCTACCAGGACAGGGAATTTGGGGAGGATCATTGCCATCGTCATCACCAACGCCTCTCCATCAACCATCGATGTTCCCCTCATCCATGAGTGAGTAATCCCCCGCTGTAGGATATGGGGATGGTAGGGATTGGATGAGTTCTATCTTGTAATCGAATAAGATTGTTAGAGCATAGTGCCTAGTATCTCTATTAGTGCTATTTGACTTTGTTGCAACTTGTTGTGCTTAATGCTTGTCACTAGGGCCCGAGTGCCATGATATCAGATCTGAACTTATTATTGAATCATTATGATAGTATTGTTTGTGATCTTATCTGCAAGTTGTGTACACATATCATTGTCCGGATCCAAAGGCCCCGAAGTGACAGAAATTGGGACAACCGAAGGGGATGGCTGTGGTGTGAGGATCACATGTGTTCACGGAGTGTTAATGCTTTGCTCCGGTGCTCTATTAAAAGGAGAACCTTAATTTCCATTAATTCCCTAGAGGCCCAGCTGCCACGGGCTGGCTGGACAGAAGATGTTGTGCAAGTTCTCATTGCGAGCACGCATGACTATATATGGAGCACATGCCTATGATTGTTTAGTACTTGGATGCTTATTCTTATTTATCTGCAATGCCCTAGATCTTGAAGTTACATGTTTAGACTCGTCCATGCAATGCCCGTCCATCCATCCCTATGCCTACCGCGCTCATCTCCTACTGTTTGCTGCTACTGTTATTATTGCTCCTGTTTCACTGCCGCTTTTGCTTTGTTGTTGCTACTGATAAACTTCTGTGAGCAAAAACTATTTCTAGGTGCAGCTGAATTGACAACTCAGTTGTTAAGTCTTGCAATTATTCTTTGGCTCCCCTTGTGTCGAATCAATAAATTGGGTAATACTACCCGCGGAGACTGTTGCGATCCCCTATACTTGTGGGTCATCACCCACACTTATAGAAACTATGATAAGCTCTCCGGAGCTGTCATAGAATCTTGTAGTGTGGTTTTCGAAAAATATGATGGTCCCCAAGGGGGGCTGTAACATCCCTAAAATCATGTTTTCAAAGATTGCATATCATTCATGCATGCATATCATTTAGGGATCATTTTCCAACTCATTTCAAGAAAACAGAAGCACTTAGTGCCATTATTTTATGTGAGAAAACACTAATATAATGTCACCCTCAATTGAGAGTATAAATGTTTTAGACCAAGCTTTGTTTGTTCCTTGTTGTTTTAGTTGAATGCTAGAGTTTGGACAAAAATTTCCAAACAAATATGATTTTAAAACCATTTTCAAATCTATATCAAACCATGTGCTAAGGCACTGTTATTTTTCAAAAATCTTCAAGGACCATGCTAGTCCAACAAGACAATAGGATTCTATACTCAAAATTGTACAAGTTCCACTTTACAAAAATCCAGAAAAGATTCAAATTAAATTGCTTTTGAATTTGATTGAAATTGATTCCTGAAATTCATGTTAGAAAAAGAAAAAGAGATAAGAATTAGAAAAGGGCCGGCGCCGGACTTTTAGCCCATCAGCAAATGCAGCCCAACAAGCCCACCCAGGATTTTTCCCTCTCTCTCTCACACAGCACAGGCTTACCCCGCAGTCACTGATTGGTGGACCCTCTCCACGTCAGCACCTTCTTCCCCAAAGTCCGCGCGTAGACGCCGTCGCCGCCCGTTTCTTCCCCTTCACTGCCGCGAATTTAATCTGCTTAATTTGCGATGAATGCGTGCGTAATCTCCACCCCTGCTCTGGCTATAAGATCCCCTCCCCTCTCCGCTCATTTCCCCTCGCTCAACATAGTCACCACGCCACCAGGCTGCCCATAATCTTGCCCACACCGCCGCAGTACCGACGACTCCGGCGACCAATTCCGGTGAGCATCGTCCACCCCCTATCTCTGCTTCATGCGAGCGTGTTCTACATGTTCTTGGGCATCTTCTCATGCCTTCCATTTCCTCTGTATCATCCTATAACGTCGTCACCGTTCACCACTGGAAGCAACCGAAGCTCGGCGCAACTCCAGCGACCCCTCCTAGTAGTTCTCGACCACCCCTTCCTCCCTTTTTGATACTCACTTGTTCGCCAGGCTTGTGCGCATCTAACAGCATCTCTGGTTTGTCTTAGCGCACACCAGAACCTCGCCCCCGACGACGCCAAAGCTTGCCCGACGTCTGCCTCTACTCCGACGAGGAATCCTCACCATGTCCACGCTCCCCTTGACAAGCCACTACCACGTTGAGCTCCAGCACACCTATGCGAGTCTGGTAAGCCTCTCCGACGACCCAAACCCCCTCTGTAGCCACCGCGCCACCGTAGACAGAGCGCACCGCCGCTCACCGTCGCCGCGCGCTGCCAGACTTTGGTAGTTTGATCGGCCACCGTTGGATCTAGATCTAAGGTGTAGGATAGATCACTTAACAAAGGGGTATGGATCAGATCTGGCCATGCGTTTTAGTTAGATCTGGCGGTCCACGTTAGCCTGTAAGAGTTCCCAACCTTTAATAAGGTAGGGATCCCTGTGTTTACAATGCTAGTCCCTGGATCAATAGCTAGCATCCACGGTTAAGATGTAATATCAAGAAACAAAGGTCATAATACAACTTTATAACCAGGAATAAAATAATTCATTACATCTTACATAGATCATTTGGCTATCACATTACATTGCAGCAGAATATCTATAAGCATGGGGTCCTTCATCTTCAAAGTGCCACAGGCAATCATGTTGGTTGTAGACTTGTAATCCTAATCATCACACTTCACTAACATCAAACAAACCCGCAACATATTAAGTTTCAGCCACAAGGGTCAACACATTTGAATTGTATTGGCAAGTTTCACTACTATGTAGAAATAAGTTTACATGCATATTTGGCTAAGTAGGGTTTAGGCTCATTTGCAGAAAGCAATATAGTTTTGTCCTATCTTTTCAAAATAGTTCTGATCTTTTGTCAAAATCTTTCTGAACTTCTTGGAAAACTCCAAGTGCTTCTAATCCCTTGTTGTCACCATCAAGTTTTACTTTGAGAAATTGGAATGTTGAGATCTTCCATAGCTTCAGGCCTTAGTTGCTCAGTATTGTCCATAACCGGGGACACGGCTAAGTACTTAGAATTTTGATCTTCTGCAGAAGTTGTACACTTTACCCACATGACATAATCTCATCTTGATGCCACCAGTGGCCGCTGGATAAGTACTCACCAAGATGGAGTAATGGCAGATTGAGAATGTGACAAAGTCTTTCCATAGAAGTCCTCCCAATACACAATGCTAGCTTGTCATCCAGGCACCAATGTAGGGTTTCAAGTTCCCTTACACAACTCTAGTTAACCTGAAGATGCCAATGCATGGGTGTTCCACTATGTAGTTGACTAAGCCAGAGCCCATTTAGCATGTGGCTGTACACGTAAGCCACTGTACGAGAAACATGTTCAATCTCTAAGTCCCTGGGTGGTTTTCTTCTAGTGCACATACAAAAAGAGATAGACATATAAACATGGTTCCTTTTGTCGCCACCTTGTCCAATCTTGAGTCTCCTTGTCCACCCAGGTGGTTCATTGAGTACTTGTTTTATTATATAAAACATATACCTTTTCAATTCTTCATATAATCATAACATGTATCCCATCCCAATATATAGCAGGGCTAAGCATATTACAACTACAATGTTTCCACTAAAGGAGATATAAGGGTATCCTATTAGGATTTAGCATAGCATAAAATATAGTAATCCTTTCCATGCATGTTACAAAAATCCACTAAGTGTAATGAAAATAGTAGGACTTGGATGATAGTGTCACTTGTATTTTTAGTAGAGAATGTTGGTTCACTTCTTGATCTTGCAAGGATCACACTCTTCTAATTACACTACAATTCAATCAAGCAAACACATATTCAACTAGCATTCAAACAATTTATCACACATAAAATAACAAAAACAAGGTCATGCATGCAAGCATGCAAAAGATAGTTTTACTTGCAAAAGTGGTTTCTACTAGGCTCTAAACATTAGAAGGTTCAAAGTGGTCATTTACTAAAGTGGTAAAACCATTTGCAAAAGGTTTTATCTATAAACCATTTTTAAATCAAATCATTATTTTATATTGTTGAAAATGCTTTTAGCAAAGCAATATTCTTTAAAGAGTTCACTAATTATATTTTAATTCTCAAAACTTGGCGTTTAGGGTCAGAAGGTTTGAATCAAATCATTTCCCAAAGGTTTTACTCAAAATTCATTTCTAAACCATAATCAATATTTTTATTTGACTAGAAATGAGCTAATTCAATTATTTATTCCCTAACTTCACAAAATACATTTTTAAATCCATAAGTTGGTTCCTATGGTCAGTAGGTTCACAACAAATCATTTTGCAAAGATTTCACATAAAATTATATCTAGAACAATTTTTATATTCATAATAAGCCTACACATGTTTCTGCATATTCAACCAATTTTATAGAAGCAAATCATTAAACAAAGTGCATGGTTGCAAAGTACTTGTTCTGCTGAATCCATTGATATAAAATTTGCAAAATTTGGACGTGTAGAACTAAAGCTATGGATTTTTCAAATTTGCAAATCTAATAGAACACATTTCTGTTTTTAATCCTGAGTCTGGCCACGTGTCTGTTTCTTATTCGCTGGTACCGGTTCGTGTGGATTGCGCAGTTACAGACGTCAGATCTAAGTGAGATGGTGCGGTGCAGATTAGCTCGTACCGCTTCGATTAAGTGATCTATCGTGTACACACGATCAAAATCAAACGGCTCACAACCACTGGACATAAACCGGCGGCGCTGCGCGGCAGCGAGTGGCGGAGCACGCTCTGGCGGTGGCGTCGCGGCGATTATAGGAAGAAAGGAAGGTAACGGGGGTGCTCACCATGCTCGCAGAGGTGTGGCGAAGCTCGAGGTGGCGTTGGCTTGGCGAGGGGCGCTCGGAGTTGCTGGCAATTTCTCGCCGGAGTCGGTGGCGTCGTCAGGCGGTTCTGTTTGACGTCGGGGATGGATCTGCAGGTTGCACCGAGGCAAAACAAAGACATGGTCAGACACGGGCGAGTGTGGCGTTCATGTGAGCATGATCGAGAGGGCTCGGGGCGGTCTGGATTACCAGGGAGACTTCGCCGGAGACGAGACAGACGGCGGTGGCGAGTTGAGGTTGACGAAGCTGAGCTTCTAGAGCACGCGGGAGCGAGCTGGGGCTATGGGCAGACGCGCAAGGGAATGGAGAGCAAGCTTGCGTGCTCGAGGAGTGGAGAGGCGGCTGCGGTTCGCCGGAATTGGCCAGGAACACTGTCGGAGACAGTGGCGTTGCCGGAGGAAATCTAGGCAGCCTGGGGGCAGAGAAGGTGGGGCGAGTGAGGAGAAAGAGAGGGGAGACGTGGGAACTTATGTACGCGTGGTCACCGGAGGATTTAAGGCCACCATCAATGCGAATTCAACGCCGGAGTAAATGGCAAAAACAGCAAGGGGACTTGGTCGCGGGTAAGAACGACGACGTGCTGGCGTGGGGCCGTGCTGACAGTGAGAGAGAGAGAGAGGGCACGGGGTCCATCTGTCTGTGTCTCTGTGGGTGTGCTCGCGCGTAAGAAAACGCTTCGCTGTGGGGAAAAAGTTGGGCTGCGAGTTGGGCTGCTGGGCCTGTTGGGTTGGGTTGAGTCTGTTTCATTTTTTTATACAGGTTGCTTTTTCTTTTTCTATTTGATTTTCTGTTTTGATTTTCAAACAAATAATTCAAACAACAAATCAAATCAAACCACTACCAAACTTTCTATTGATTTTAGTTCTGTTTTAACAACATAAACCCAAAGTCCAAAAAAAAATAATTTTTATTCTTTTTAGGATCCATTAATAATTGAAAAATGGACCTTAGTTATTAATTTAAATAGGATTTTATTTATTTAAAAACTCTATTTGAAATCTAAAACAAACCAAAAACAAATTAGTAGGTTTTATTTGAATATATAAAACACTTGGAAATCTTATTTAAAAATAAATTAACAAGTTTTAGTGTTTATTTAAAATGGAAAAGCCTTTACTTTAATAAAATTGGATATTAATAAATCCTCATTATTTTATTCAAATAAACCTTTACTCTTTTTATCAAATAGAAATATTTTATTTCAAAAGCTTGGCCAAGATTTAGAATGGCTCTATAAAATAATCTTTATTTATAATTCTACCTTTGCTTTTGAAAATCAAATCTTTTTATTAAAAGATCCAAAAATAGTGATTCCAATTATTAAAACTTTCTTTATTGATTGTTTATCTTTTTAAATCCCTCTAGGATTTATTTGATCAAAATAGGTTTTGATGTTTACAATTGGAATCAAAAAGTTTCTTCTCACCCTAATTTTCAAAAAAAATTTATTTTGTTTATTTATTTTCACATTTCAAAATTTGGAAAATTTTGGGATGTGACATAGCCGATCCGTGCGAATCGGTATCAACCAATTAGAGCACGCGTGTCTGTGAGTTAGATTTAAAATCAGAATTTAGATCTATTAGATGTTTAAACTTGAATAATTCGTAACTTTTGATCCCCACGTCCAAATTTGACAAATTTTATATCATTGGAATCAGGAGAGAAAGCCCTTTCCATTTATGCAATGTGTTTAATGTTTTGCCTCTGATAAAATGATTGTTTTTACAGAAACATTTGTAGGCATATTTTGTGTATAGTAATTATTTGAAAAATGCTTTGTTGTTCAAATAAAGTTTATTTGGCAAGCTTTGAACTTGTTTAAGATTCAGTAGTGTGCACTTGTATTGTTTGGTGTAGAAAATCATTACATGGCATTTTGCATGCATTCATATATTTTTGTTGTATAAATTTTGTATGTGATTTGGTGCCATTATTTTATGTGTAGATTTTGGTGCAAATAGTGATTGTGATTGTGAAGATTGTTGCTACTCCCCAAACTACCAAGGCAAGTGGTGCTTCATGATTATATTCCTATGTTTTTCAACTATGCACTAGAAGTATTTTGCTAGACTTGCATGAATATTTTGATCTATATGATATGCTTGGGAAATCCTAGTAGTTGTAGAACTGCTAGAAATTTCTAAGTTAGGATGCTCAACAATGCCATGCTTAACCTAGCTAGTAGCAACCATGGGTGGTTATTATATTCATGCTATGAGAAAATATTTCAAAGTCTTTGGACTTATGTTTTGCTTAATAAAAAAACTAAGTGAATGAAACACCTGGGTGGAATGGGAAGAATGGTTTATGTTGAGTGGTTACACAAGGCCCATTTCTATGGTTTACCTTGTGTATCTCACTTGTGGAAAGCCACCCAGGAACAAAGGGATTTGAGAGGCCAAATGTTAAGAAGCTTCTAGTGCAGCCACATGGCAATATGGGCTCTGCTTGGATCACATAGGTTGCAATAACTTAGCCATTTGGACAGTTGGTGGTAGTAGGATGATAGGTTGGAATGCGTCCATTTGGTCTAAGGGAAGGCTTCTGAAAGGTCATGTCTTGGTGAAAATCAAGTCTTGTGGGGAAAGTGCACAACCTCTGCAGATGGAAGAATCTAAGTACTTAGCCATGTCCCTGGTATTGGACAACTTGAGCATCAAGACATGAAAGCTATCAAGAATCTCCTCATCCCAATTTCTAAGTTAAAACTTGTGGGTGAACAAGGGTGAAGGTTCACCAATTTCTATTGGTGTTTCCTTTGTAAAAGTTTTGTCAAGGAAAAACTTAGAGTTTTCAACTAATAGGTAAAACCTATTTTGAGCAAAGCAAGCCTAAGCTACACTTATCCAAAATGCATATAGTATCTAGACTACTAATATTCTACTAAGGTATCACTTGCCAATACTATTCCAATGTATTGACCCACTGTGGCTGTAACTTGTGATGTTGCAGGTTATACTGATGATGATTAGGGGTTATGAGTCTACACTCAACATGCTTGCCTATGGCACATGAAGATGAAGACTTATTTATCTTATTATATAATGAACTCTTGTATTAGGCCTGTGGCCATGGAGTTGTAAAAGACTATGTTTGTCTCTGGAATGATATGTAATAATGACCTTGTTTCTGTGTACTTCATCTTAAACTGTGGATGCTAGCATTGATCCAGGGACTAGCATTGCAATCACAGGGATCCTTACCTTTATAAAGGGAGGGATCTTACAGATGGTATCAGAGCACTGTGTTGCCTGTAGGATTATGACCCTAGATTGGAAACCACTAAGGAAAAATTTTCAACAACTTCCACACTTGTCTTTTCTTATCGTAAACTTTTCTAATCTTCTTTCTCATCTCTATTTGTAGATGAACTCCATCAACAAAGCCGTGAGGAAGGGACCACTCATGACTATGACTTTGGAATGTGAGACAGAATTTCCCAAGGCTCTCAAGGACCTCATGGTTGCCATGGGAATACATGGTGCAGCTGTGTACAAAGGTTTTCCTGTGATGGATGAAGGAGTTGAATACTGGTGGGTGCAACTTCACTTGTATAAAAACAAGGAAGACAACCACAAAGAATCAGGATTCTGCATGGTCACCAACTCAGTGATGCACACCACATTCTTTGATTCAGCAAGGGATGCATCTTGGAAGGCCACCAAAGAACTTGGTGATAGAATCAAGTGCAGACTGTTCAACACCTAGAATGACCTTAGGGAAGAAAAGAAGCATACCCAGGAGTTAGAGGCTACCAACCAATGTTTAAAAGAGGACATCATAGACTTAGCAATGGAGTCATGTGATCAGGATCGACAGATTGCCTCTAGGGATGCCCTGTTAGCCAACTTGGCAAGTGAGATGGGATTGTAACGTACTTCGTTAGTTGTACCACAACACTTATTATTTTATTTCCCAAATGTTGTTTAAAGTAAGTTGAACCTTGGATGTTTGTAATGGTTTTATGTATGCCATGACTTGTGTGTTTTGATTTTCAAAGATATGCATGTGATGCCTTGTATTGTGATTTATCTTTAATTGTGTTGATTCTAACTTTTTCCATCTTATAAAATAGATGCCTAATGTTACTATCAGCACGGCTGAAGAGTTCAAGGGAACTTGTTTTGGCACTCGTATTATTGAGCTCACTAGTTTGCTCAATCTCCCACTACCTACCATCATGATGCTTCCCCTCACCAAGTTCGAGAGGAAGGACCTTTGGGGCTTCAAGGTTACTCAGCCAGGACGCCAGACTGAGCCAGCCACGGAGGCCATCACCTTCAAGCTCATGCATGATGACAAGGAGAGAGGCCTAGAGGTAGTCATGCAGGATTTGCTTGGACGTTTACTAGGGAGACACTCTCGAGAGATTAGAGGTACTCACTTCCACGCCTTCGATAGACGTGATGAGGATGGTGAGGCCATTGACTTCGAGGATACTTCGAGAGAGACGGCAGAGCCGATTCATCTATACCTCCAGGACTTAGAGGTTCTTCTTAGGCACCTAGATACTGATAGGACCATCGTCATGCTTAGCAATGACGAACTCCAGGTGCAGCTTCATGAGAAGGACAAGCTCTTCAAGGAGCAAGATGAGATAGTCAAAGAAATGGAGGCCAAGTTTGAGAGTCAGGATAGAAAGTTCAAGAGTCAAGAGAAGAGAGTCCAAGATAGGAACAAAAGGATTCGAGACATGACTGCAGAACTAGAGGCCAAGGACTTCGAGCTTGAGCATCATCAAGGTGTGATTGAGAGACTTCATTCACAGAAGAGGGCTCTCAAAGCCAAAATAGAGACCTTGACCACCAATGTCGAGGAGTACAAGACCGCTGTGGAGAATGTAGGTCTTACACTTGTTTACGAGGAGGTTGATGCAGAGGAGTAGTGATGACTACTCATTTACCGTTATTTACCATGTTTTTGATTATTGAGTCGCAATGACCATCCAACATGTGGATGGCTTGCTATTGGTGTGTTTACTTTTCAGAACTTGTTGTCTATGTTGTTGAACTTTTACTATTATGATGCATGTTTGGTGATTGTTTATGTGATGTATTGTGCATGTTAGCATATATGGGTACCTCATTCTTATCTCTATTGAACAACCACAGATGCCTCCCCGACGTGCCAATCCCAACCCTAACAACAACAACAATATCATCCCCGAGATGCAACAGATGATGACAGCTCAGACGCAGCTGATGCAGATGATGACCACGTTCATACATAATCAGAACAACAACAACAATAATAATAATAACAACAACAACAATCAGAATAACCCACCGGGTTTTGACATGCTTACCAGATTCTTAAGATTGAGGCCAGCAAAGTTCTCAGGAACTACTAATCCTATGGTGGCCAATGATTGGCTACGCTCTGTGAACAAGGACTTGGTAACTGTTGGCTGTACTGATGAAGAGAAGGTCAGATTTGCAGCACACTTGTTGGAAGGACCAGCAGCCACTTGGTGGGATAACTTCCAGATCACCACTCCCATTGAGGATGTGACATGGGCTATCTTTGAAGATGGTTTCCGTACTACTCACATCTCATCCGGAGTGATGAGTTTGAAGAAGAGGGAATTTCATAACTTGAAGCAACGCCACCGTAGTGTGGCTGAATATATTGAGGAGTTCAACAATCTAGCGTGTTATGCACCGGATGAAGTTGACACTGATGCTAAGAGGAAATAAAAGTTCCTCGAATGATTGAATAATGAATTGAACATGCAATTAGCTGTGGCCTATGTCCCCACTTATCAGTCACTTTGTGACAAGGCCGCCATCTTGGAGAGCAAGATGAAACAGGTTGAAAGCAGGAAGAGGAAGCACTCTGACAAGCACAACTCGGGATCATCTCACAAGCGTTCCCATTATGATGACAGTGGGAATTCTGGATCCCACAAGCATGGAAAGTACAACAAGCACCACAACCACAACCGTCATCATGACAATAAGCACCACCGTAGTCATGACAATGACAAGTACAAGAATCACAAGAGTGGATATAAGAGCCACCACAATGGAAGTGGAAGTGGTAGTGGAAGCCAGCCTCTCAAGAAGGATCTTAGTCAGGTTGAATGTTTCAAGTGCAAGAAGATGGGGCATTATGCAAATTAATGCCCAGAAAAGAAAGTTGAAGGACCCAACAAGCCCAACCCTTTCCAGAAGGGGAAAGTGAACCACATCAATGTGGAGGAAATCTATGAGGAACCTGATGCTGTTGCTGGTAAGTTCAAACTCAATTCTGTTCCATCATTTGTTCTCTTTGATACTGGTGCATCTCATTCATTCATATAAAGAGCATTTGTTGAAAGAAATGAACTACCGGTAGAAACTATTGGGTGTCCAATAAAAGTAAGTTCTCCTAGCAGAGAAATGATAGTGAACTCAGGATGTCATGATCTAGTCATAGAGTTTGGGAAGTATAAGTTTCCCGTTAATTTGATAATCCTAAACTCCCAAGGATTGGATGTCTTTTTGGGAATGGACTGGATGACTAAGCACAAGGGAGTGCTAGATTGTGCCAACCATACTGTCTCACTCACAACTCCAGAAAACAAAAGGATTAGATTCAAGACCAACTTTGAATCGAAAAGGAGTAAGCTAAATTCTCTTAAGGGGGTTAGCATAGACAGTGCGCCAATTGTGAGTGAATATCTGGATGTGTTTCCGGAAGAATTGCCAGGAATGCCACCAGATAGAGATGTGGAATTTCTTATTGATTTGCTACCAGGATCTGGACCAATAGCAAAGAGACCGTACAAGATGTCAGTTGATGAGTTGAAAGAACTCAAGAAACAACTTGGAGAACAGTTGCAGAAAGGATTTATTCAACCAAGTTCTTCATCTTGGGGAGCACCAGTTTTGTTTGTAGAAAAGAAATATAGAAGTCAAAGGTTATGCATAGATTATCGTTCACTCAATGAGGTGACTATCAAGAACAAATACCCTTTGCCTAGAATCAATGACTTGTTTGATCAGCTAGAAGGAGCCTGTGTGTTCTCAAAAATTGATCTCCGTTCAGGATATTTCCAACTCAAAATAAGGGAACAAGACATACCTAAGACAACTTTCACCACTAGGTATGGATTGTATGAGTACACCGTGATGCCATTTGGTTTGACCAATGCACCAGCATACTTTATGAATATGATGAACAAGGTGTTCATGGAATTCCTTGACAAGTTTGTTGTCGTATTCATCGATGACATTTTAATCTACTACCAGAGCAAAGAAGAGCATGAAGGACCTTTGCGTTTGATACTTGAGAAGCTTAGAGAGCATAAGCTATATGCCAAGTTCAGCAAGTGTGAGTTTTGGTTGAATGAAGTTGGATTTCTTGGACACGTTGTGTCAGGAGATGGTGTAGCAGTTGATCCTGCTAAAGTCTCAGCTGTAACTGAATGGGAATCTCCTAAGTTAGCGAAAGAGGTTCGTAGTTTCCTTGGCTTGGCAGGATACTACAGAAGGTTCATTGAGAATTTTTCCAAGATAGCCAAGCCAATGACAGAATTGCTAAAGAAAGACAAGAAATTTGCTTGGTCTGAAGGATGTGAACTCAGTTCCAAGAGTTGAAGAAGAGACTAGTGACAGCACCAGTCTTATGTCTGCCAGATTTGGAGAAGGATTTCGAAGTGTATTGTGATGCATCTCATCATGGATTAGGTGCAGTACTTATGCAAGAAGGGAAAGTTGTGGCTTATGCCTCAAGACAACTCAAAACTCATGAGGTAAATTACCCTACTCATGATTTAGAGTTAGCCTATGTTGTCCATGCACTCAAAACATGGAGACACTATCTTTTGGGAAAGCGATGTGAAGTGTTCACAGATCACAAAAGTTTGAAGTATATCTTCACCCAGAAAGAAATTAACATGAGACAAAGAAGATGGCTAGAACTCATCAAGGACTATGACTTGAGTTTGCAATACCACCCTGGTAAAGCAAATGTTGTAGCGGATGCTCTAAGCCATAAGGTTTTTGTGAATGGCCTTACTAAGGGAGAATTGCCAGATGATCTGTGTGCCCAATTTAGAGATCTCAGATTGGAGATTGTGCCTGAAGGACATCTCATGTCATTGGATGTTCAACCCACCTTGTTGGACAAAATCAAAGAAGCCTAAAAGATAGATAAGGAAATTGAAGAGATTAAAAAAAAGATTGGCAAGGGAAAAGCCAAAGGATTCCATGAAGATGAACAGGGTACTTTATGGCATGGAAAACGTATCTGCTTCCGCAAGATCCGGAGCTTCGGAAACTGATATTACAAGAAACACATAACTCACCATATTCTATCCATCCGGGTAACACAAAAATGTACATGGATATGAAGGAAAGATTTTGGTGGAATAATCTCAAGAAGGACATCGCTGAACATATTGCCTTGTGTGATGTATGTAGCAGAGTGAAAGCAGAACATCAAAAACCAGGAGGATTGCTACAACCACTACCTATTCCTGATTGGAAGTGGGACAAGATTGGCATGGATTTCATCACCGGGTTGCCAAGGACCAGGTTAGGATATGATTCTATTTGGGTAGTAGTGGATCGCCTAACTAAAGTGGCTCATTTCATACCCGTGAAGATAACCTATACAAGTGATAAGTTAGCCAAGATCTATATGAGTAGAATTGTATGTCTACATGGAGTACCCAAGAGTATTGTGTCCGATAGGGGAACTCAGTTCACTTCCCATTTTTGGAGACAACTACATGAGTCATTGGGAAAGAGGTTGGAATTCAGCACTACTTTTCATCCTCAGACTGATGGACAAACAGAAAGGACCAACCAGATTCTTGAAGATATGTTGAGGGCATGTGACCTAGACTATGGAGCCAGTTGGGATGAAAGTCTACCCTACGCAGAATTCTCTTACAATAACAGCTATCAAGCCAGTATTGATATGGCACCATTTGAGTTTCTCTATGGGAGAAAGTGTACCACCCCATTGCTACGGAATGGTGTGGGATAAAGGAGTTTGTTCGGACCAGAACTAATCAAAGAGGCTGAAGAGAAAGTCAAGCTAGTTAAGGACAGATTGAAGATAGCATAGTCCCGACAAAAGAGCTACGCAGATCCTAAGCGTAGAGAAGTCGCCTATGAAGTGGGTGATAGAGCTTATCTTAGAGTGTCACCACTTCGTGGAGTGAAGAGATTTGGAGTCAAAGGAAAATTGGCCCCAAGATATGTTGGACCATTCAAGATTCTGAGTCGTAAAGGAGAAGTAGCTTATGAGATTGAACTGCCCAAATCTTTGTCTGCCGTTCACAATGTGTTTCATGTGAGTCAGCTTAAGAAATGCCATCCAGAAATGGAAGAGACTTCTTTGAAGGATACCATACCTTTGGAGGAGGTTCAATTAAAAAGTAATCTCACTTACGAAGAGAAACCTATCAAGATTCTTGAGACTGCAGAAAGAGTTACTCGGACTAAGACCATCAAATTCTGCAAAGTTCAATGGAACCATCATTCCGAAGAAGAAGCAACATGGGAAAGAGAAGATGACCTTTGGAAAGACCACCCTCACCTATTTGCTAGCCAACCCGAATCTCGAGGGCGAGATTCACCTTAAGGGGGTTAGATTTGTAACATCCCTAAAATCATGTTTTCAAAGATTGCATATCATTCATGCATGCATATCATTTAGGGATCATTTTCCAACTCATTTCAAGAAAACAGAAGCACTTAGTGCTATTATTTTATGTGAGCAAACACTAATATAATGTCACCCTAAATTGAGAGTATAAATGTTTTAGACCAAGCTTTGTTTGTTCCTTGTTGTTTTAGTTGAATGCTAGAGTTTGGACAAAAATTTCCAAACAAATATGGTTTTAAAACCATTTTCAAATCTATATCAAACCATGTGCTAAGGCACTGTTATTTTTAAAAAATCTTCAAGGACCATGCTAGTCCAACTAGGATTCTATACTCAAAATTGTACAAGTTTCACTTTACAAAAATCCAGAAAAGATTCAAATTCAATTGATTTTGAATTTGATTGAAATTGATTCCTGAAATTCATATTAGAAAAATAAGAAGAGATAAGAATTAGAAAAGGGCTAGCGCCAGACTTTTATCCCATCAGCAAACGCAGCCCAACAAGCCTACCCGAGATTTTTCCCTCTCTCTCTCACGCAGCACAGGCGTACCCCATAGTCACTGATTGGTGGACCCTCTCCACGTCAACACCTTCTTCCCCAAACTCTGCGCGCAGACGCCGTCGCCGCCCGTTTCTTCCCCCTTCACTGCCGCGAATTTAATCTGCTTAATTGGCGATGAATGCGTGCGTAATCTCCGCCCCTGCTCCGGCTATAAGATCCCCTCCCCTCTCCGCTCAATTCCCCTCGCTCAGCACAGTCACCACGCCACCAGGCTGCCCATAATCTTGCCCACACCGCCGCAGTACCGACGACTCCGGTGACCAATTCCGGTGAGCATCGTCCACCCCCTGTCTCTGCTTCATGCGAGCGTGTTCTACATGTTCTTGCGCATCTTCTCATGCCTTCCATTTCCTATGTATCATCCTAGAACATTGTCACCGTCCACCACTGGAAGCAACCGAAGCTCGGCGCAACTCCGGTGACCCCTCCTGGTAGTTCCCGACCACCCCTTCCTCCCTTTTCGATACTCACTTGTTCGCCAGGCTTGTGCGCATCTAACAACATCTCTGGTTTGTCTTAGCGTGCACCAGAACCTCGCCCCCGACGACGCCAAAGCTTGCCCAACGTCTGCCTCTACTCCGACGAGGAATCCTCACCGTGTCCACGCGCCCCTTGACAAGCCACTGCCACGTTGAGCTCAAAATTGTACAAGTTTCACTTTACAAAAATCTAGAAAAGATTCAAATTCAATTGCTTTTGAATTTGATTGAAATTGATTCCTGAAATTCATATTAGAAAAATAAGAAGAGATAAGAATTAGAAAAGGGCCGGCGCCAGACTTTTATCCCATCAGCAAACGCAGCCCAACAAGCCTACCCGGGATTTTTCCCTCTCTCTCTCACGCAGCACAGGCGTACCCCGCAGTCATTGATTGGTGGACCCTCTCCACGTCAACACCTTCTTCCCCAAACTCTGCGCGCAGACGCTGTCGCCGCCCGTTTCTTCCCCCTTCACTGCCGCGAATTTAATTTGCTTAATTGGCGATGAATGCGTGCGTAATCTCCGCCCCTGCTCCGGCTATAAGATCCCCTCCCCTCTCCGCTCATTTCCCCTCGCTCAGCACAGTCACCACGCCAACAGGCTGCCCATAATCTTTCCCACACCGCCGCAGTACCGACGACTCCGGCGACCAATTCCGGTGAGCATCGTCCACCCCCTGTCTCTGCTTCATGCGAGCGTGTTCTACATGTTCTTGCGCATCTTCTCATGCCTTCCATTTCCTCTGTATCATCCTAGAACGTCGTCACCGTCCACCACTGGAAGCAACCGAAGCTCGGCGCAACTCCGGCGACCCCTCCTGGTAGTTCCCGACCACCCCTTCCTCCCTTTTCGATACTCACTTGTTCGCCAGGCTTGTGCGCATCTAACATCATCTATGGTTTGTCTTAGCGCGCACCAGAACCTCGCCCCCGACGACGCCAAAGCTTGCCCGACGTCTGCCTCTACTCCAACGAGGAATCCTCACCGTGTCCACGCGCCCCTTGACAAGCCACTGCCACGTTGAGCTCCAGCACACCTCTGCGAGTCTGGTAAGCCTCTCCGATGACCCAAAACCCCTCTATAGCCACCATGCCACCATAGACAGAGCGCGGCGCCGCTCACCGTCGCCATGCGCTGCCAGACTTTGGTAGTTTGATCGGCCACCGTTGGATCTAGATCTAACGTGTAGGATAGATCACTTAACGAAGGGGTATGGATCAAATTTGGCTGTGCGTTTTAGTTAGATCTGGCGGTCCACGTTAGCCGATCCGTGTGAATTGGTATCAACCAATCAGAGCACGCCGCGTGTCTGTGAGTTAAATTTAAAATCAGAATTTAGATCTATTAGATGTTTAAACTTGAATAATTCGTAACTTTTGATCCCCACGTCCAAATTTGACAAATTTTATATCATTGGAATCAGGAGAGAAAGTCCTTTCCATTTATGCAATGTGTTTAATGTTTTGCCTCTGATAAAATGATTGTTTTTATAGAAACATTTGTAGGCATATTTTGTGTATAGTAATTATTTGAAAAATGCTTTGTTGTTCAAATAAAGTTTATTTGGCAAGCTTTGAACTTGTTTAATATTCAGTAGTGTGCACTTGTATTGTTTGGTGTAGAAAATCATCACATGGCATTTTGCATGCATTCATATATTTTTGTTGTATAAATTTTGTATGTGATTTGGTGCCATTATTTTATGTGTAGATTTTGGTGCAAATAGTGATTGTGATTGTGAAGATTGTTGCTACTCCCCAAACTACCAAGGAAAGTGGTGCTTCATGATTATATTCCTATGTTTTTCAACTATGCACTAGTATTTTGCTAGACTTGCATGAATATTTTGATCTATATGCTATGCTTGGGAAATCCTAGTAGTTGTAGAACTGCTAGAAATTTCTAAGTTAGGATGCTCAACAATGCCATTCTTAACCTAGCTAGTAGCAACCATGGGTGGTTATTATATTCATGCTATGAGAAAATATTTCAAAGTCTTTGGACTTATGTTTTGCTTAATAAAAAAACTAAGTGAATGAAACACCTGGGTGGAATGGGAAGAATGGTTTATGTTGAGTGGTTACACAAGGCCCATTTCTATGGTTTACATTGTGTATCTCACTTGTGGAAAGCCACCCAGGAACAAAGGGATTTGAGAGGCCAAATGTTAAGAAGCTTCTAGTGCAGCCACATGGCAATATGGGCTCTGCCTGGATCACATAGGTTGCAATAACTTAGCCATTTGGACAGTTGGTGGTAGTGGGATGATAGGTTGGAACGCGTCCATTTGGTCTAAGGGAAGGCTTCTGAAAGGTCCTGTCTTGGTGAAAATCAAGTCTTGTGGGGAAAGTGCACAACCTCTGCAGATGGAAGAATCTAAGTACTTAGCCATGTCCCTCGTATTGGACAACTTGAGCATCAAGACATGAAAGCTATCAAGAATCTCCTCATCCCAATTTCTAAGTTAAAACTTGTGGGTGAACAAGGGTGAAGGTTCACCAATTTCTATTGGTGTTTCCTTGGTAAAAGTTTTGTCAAAGAAAAACTTAGAGTTTTCAACTAATAGGTAAAACCTATTTTGAGCAAAGCAAGCCTAAGCTACACTTATCCAAAATGCATATAGTATCTAGACTACTAATATTCTACTAAGGTATCACTTGCCAATACTATTCCAATGTATTGACCCACTGTCGCTGTAACTTGTGATGTTGCAGGTTATACTGATGATGATTAGGGGTTATGAGTCTACACTCAACATGCTTGCCTGTGGCACATGAAGATGAAGACTTATTTATCTTATTATATAATGAACTCTTGTATTAGGCCTATGGCCATGGAGTTGTAAAAGACTATGTTTGTCTCTGGAATGATATGTAATAATAACCTTTGTTTCTGTGTACTTCATCTTAAACTGTGGATGCTAGCATTGATCCAGGGACTAGCATTACAATCACAGGGATCCTTACCTTTATAAAGGGAGGGATCTTACATGGGCGTGTTGATGGTTGTGATGCAGATGATGAAATGCCTCAGGATGCGATAGGAAGAATGAGAGTGGGATTTATCTGCCCTATTGAGGAACCCCTTATGGTGGATCCAGAAGAACTATGCTCTACTCAAGTGGAGCCCTCATCTTCATAACAACAACAAGCTCCATCCATCGAGGAGGACAATGACCCAAGCCAAAGAAAAGATGTGGACTCTCAACAATATGATCTGGGAGATACCCCTAGTGAGTAGGAGCTTGAGTCTCCATTCTCCATAATGTCAAGTGCTGATCGGTCTATTTCACAAGGAAGATCTATACAATCTACCGTGAGAAAAGCTCAACTCCAATCTAGTAGTGTGCCTGATCAAGACCAAGGTCAATCTTTGCCTCTTAATGAAGAGAATGATTCTGATGATGATCAAAGTCAAGTTGGTGGGCAAGACGAGGACCAAAATGATGAAGAGATCCCCCCAAGAAATAACAAGGAGATCGAAACTCGTCACAAATCTAGAATGGATAGAATGTTGGAATTAAGAGACCATTCTCTAGAGAATGTGGTTGGTGATTTGAGGAGAGTAATGTCTACTAGAGCACAATTTAAGAGGTTTAGTGAACACCAAGCACACATCTCCATGATAGAATCAAGGAAAGTATGGGAAGCTCTTGAAGATTCGGATTGGTTGGAAGCAATGCACAAAGATCTCAACAACTTTGAGATAAATAAAGTATGGAAGTTAGTTGAAAAGCCAAAGGATTGCTACAATGTTATAGGAACCAAGTGGATATTCAAGAACAAGCAAGATGAGCATGGAATTGTTGTAAGGAACAAGGCAAGATTGGTTGCACACGGGTTCTCTCAAATTGAAGGCATTGACTATGGAGAGACATATGCACCCGTGGCTCACCTTGAGTCCATCTGTATCCTTCTTGCTTATGCGGCACATCATAACTTTAAGTTGCAACAAATGGATGTAGAAAGTGCATTTCTTAATGGTTCATTAAATGAGTTGGTATATGTAAATCAACCCCTGGGGTTCGAGGATCCCAACTTCCCAAACCATGTCTACAAACTTGACAAGGCGCTCTACGGGCTCAAACAAGCCCCACGCATGTGGTATGAGCACCTTAGATAGTTTTTGTTGGACCGTGGGTTTGAGGTTGATGTGTATGCACAATATGTTGGACCATTTGATGGGTATATTTCTTGGTATATTTGGGTTCCCATGGCCCTTGTTGCTAACAAAAGAGGACCTATTGAAAAATGGGTACCTAAAAACTAGCTTGATCTTTGTAGTCCTATGCTTCCGGAGGGTCAAAGTGGGTGCTTGATAGTGGATGCACAAGTCATGTGACCGGAAGAACATCTATTGTCAAGGAGTTGAGACCAAATGATGATCAAATATCCGTGACATATGCCGACAAGTCTAAGTCTAAGGTAATGGGTCTTGGCATGGTTGTGGTTGCCCACGACATTACCCTCGTGGACGTCATGCTTGTTGAGACCCTTGGCTATAATTTACTTTTAGTCCATGCTCTTGGAAAGATGGGATTTGCCATATTTATTGATAATGATATTGTGGTCCTCATGTGGAGCAAGTCTCTCAAGGTCGCTTTTGTTGGGTACGTCGAAAATGACTTGTGTGTGGTGGAATTTTTGGGGCAAACCAATACAAGTGCGATGTGCTTATTCGGAAAGGCCGACGTGGGTTGGTTATGGCATCACCGACTAGCCCATGTCAACATGAGAACTTTGCAAAGTCTTCACGAGGATGGCCATATTGTTGGACTAAAAGAAAAATTTTGTTTTGCCAAAGATCGTGTTTTCATGGCTTGTGTTTAAGGAAAGATGCATGATTCTCCCCACAAGCCAACCAACTATGTCAAGTCCAAGAGGATCCTAGAGATCCTTCATGTGGATCTCTTTGGTCCTCCATCTCATGCAAGTCTTGGCGGGAAGAAATATTGTTTGGTGATTGTGGATGACTATTCAAGCTATACTTGGGTTTATTTCTTCAATCTGAAAAGTGAGACCCAAGAAAACTTCATAGACTTCATCAACATGGTTCAACGTCAACACAATGTCCCTGTGTTGATTATAAGGAGTGAAAATAGCACCGAGTTCAAGAACTATACCTTGAATGGATTTCTTAGTGATGAGGGAATAAAACACCAATATTCCGCTGCATATACCCCTCAACAAAATGGTGTATCCGAGAGGAAGAACTGGACTCTTATTGATATGGCAAGGACCATGTTGGCGGAGTTCAAATCTACATATAATTTTTGGGCCGAATCAATCTCCACTGCATGCCATGCATCAAACCGGCTCTACCTCCGCAAGAAATTAATCAAGACTCCATATGAAATACTTACCGGTAATAATCCCAACGTATCTTACTTCCGAGTGTTCGGCTGTAAGTGTTTCTATCTCAAAAAGGGCGCTCGTTTGTCCAAATTTGATTCCAAAGCATTAGAGAGTATTTTTGTTGGCTATGGTCCTGAATCCCACACTTATAGAATCTATGATAAGCTATCCGAAGCTGTCATAGAATCTTGTAGTGTTGTTTTCAAAGAATATGATGGTCCCCAAGGGGGGCAGTCCCATCCCAAAATTTTACAAATTTTGAAATATGAAAAAATAAATAAGCAAAAGAAACAATTGTTGAAATTTAGGGAGAAAAGAAACTTTTTTTCTTCTAAATGGAAACATCAAAACTCTTCTTGAACAAATTTGAATGAAACGGGAATCCAACAAAATTTCAATCAAGTGAAATGCATTCATCAATGAATGTATCTTGAAATTTAAACACTTGGAAAAGTTAAACCAAAAGCCCAAATCTTAATGAAAGAAAACACTTCGAAATATCAAATGCATTTTATGCATGGAAAGAATATTGAATTTAAACACTTGGGAAAATAAACCAAAACCCTAAAACCCTAATGGAAGAAAATCATTTCCAAGATCTCTCTAAGTCTACGGATTTGATCCATATAAAAATCTACCAACAAACATTTATAAATGATCAAAAATGATAAAAAATATTATAAAACCATAGAAATTGGTTTCATTTAATTTGGAGCCATGGATAAAAACTTATGAATTTAATAAGATAAAAGGAAATGATTTCCAAGGCTAATAAAGCTCCTATCTAAAAATCCATACCAAATCTTGAGAAAAGTAATCCTAAAAGGATTTAAAAAGATAAACAAATAAAATAATACAAATTGGAATCACCAAATTGGGATCTATAAATAAAAAGATATGGATTTTATAAGATAAAGAAGGAAATAAATAAATAAGGAATATTTAAAAGACAAATTAAATCTTGGCCAAATCCATAAACACATGGAAGTTATTGAATAATAAAAAGAAATAAAAGATTATTTAAATACAACTATATGGGCTTTGAACCATATTCAATTTTATTTAAATAAAGACAAATTGCCTAAACTAAATAAATAATAAATCACAAGGAAATTATTTAGAAGACAATTTAAAACTTGAAATAAATCCATAAGCAAATGGAATAAAGATAATCCAAATAAGATAAAGGAATAAATATTATTTGAATAAAAACTTATATGGAATTGAACCATATTTGTTTTGAATAAAGACAAAATCCCTAATATAAATGATTAATTAAATCATGGGAAAAATAATGGAAATTGCCAAAGTGGATTAAAATTTATCTAATTAACTTAAAAAGAATAAAGGATTAATGAAATAGAATATATGGTTTGGAACCATATTCAAATTCATTTAAATAAAGACAAAAGCCTCATTTAAATAAATATTAAATCATAATAAAATGTTTGAAATAATTCCAAGTGAATTATTTAAACACACCATATAAACAGTGTAAAACCTACTAAAAAGTATGGAAAAAGTTTGATAAAGAAATTTGAATTCAAATGAATGTTTGAATTGAAAAACAGAAAATAGAAAAAAAAACAGAAAAGAAAAAAATAGAAAAGGGTCCAAACTATCTAAACCTAACCAGACCCCAGCCCATATGGCCTAACTCGCAGCCCACCTCTCTCTCCCCCAGATCCTTTCACACCCGCGAGTCGACCCATTACCTCACTGACCGCGTGACCCCACCGTACCCTCCTCAACTCGCTGACTCTGCGACCCCACAGCGCCACCGCATCCCGTCTTCAACCTCGCGACCCGTTCCCCCTCATTCCTCCGGCCGTTGCTGCCATTGATGGCGCAACGTAATTAACATTGAATCCGCGAGTAAAATCATGCTGTGCCTCTGCCTAGTTAAGTGCCCCTCTTCCCTATTCCTTTCCCCTCACTCACCACTCCCTCTACGCCACAAGGCTGCTCCAATTCTTCCTCGCTCCGCCACTGTTCCGACGAATCTCTGGCGACAATTCCGACCAACCCAGCCACTCCCACTGCCCCTGGAACATACGAGCTTGCTCGCCAGCATCTGGCGCACCTGCTGCCGTGCCCCGTTTGCCCGCGCATGCCCCAGAACGTCGCCAACAACGACAGAATGCCGCCGCTGTCTGCGTCCACTCCGGCAGCCTTCCCCGATAATCCCTGACTGCCCCTCTTATTTGGTTGATGCCCCTACAACCTCCTCTCTCTCACGCATCTGACACACTCTTTTTCTTGCCTTGGCGTTCCCCATAACCTCACCAACGTCAACGAACAGACGCACCCGACGCCAACGACAACACCGGCGAGCAATCGCCAGCAACACCATGCGCCCCTGTCCCTGCAACGACAATGTTGAGCATTAGCGTGACCTACCAAACTTGGTGAGCTTCTTCCCCCTCCCCCTTGCTTCCTGTATTAGCCGGAACGCCACTGCCTGGACGCGCCACCGCCGCTCACCGTTGCTAGCGCCGCCAATCCATGAGGAGATGCTTAGAGCCGTTAGATGCAGATCCAAAGGACACGATAGAATAACTTAACAAAGGGTTACAAAACAATCTGCACTGTGTGATTTCAATTAAATCCAATGATCCACGTAACGCGATCCGAACGAATCAGTACTGACCAATAGGATTACACCCGTGGCCAGGCACAGGTTTTAAAAGCAGATTTTGAATCTATTAGATGAATGATTTTGTAAAATCTATAACTTTTGATCTACACGTCAAAAATTTGCAAATTTTATATAATTGGAATCAGGAAAAAGAAACCTTTGCAACCATGCCCTTAGTTTAGTATTTTGCTTCTGGAAAATTAGTTGTTTTTGCAGAAACATTTCTAGGCCTATTTTGAGTATAAAAATCATTCTAAAAATGATTTTTGGGTAAAATATTTTGCAAATGGTTTGTTTTGAACCTAGTGACCAGAAACAAAAACTTTTGGGTTTAGAAATATATTTTGTTAACACTAGAAAAATAATACTTTAAATAAAAGCATTTCTAGTAAAACAAAATATTGTTATGTTTTAAAAACGAATTTTGAGTGAAACCTTTTGCAAATGGATTTGTTTTAAACACCTTGACCATAAACACTAACATTTGTGTTTAAAAACATATTTGGCAAACACTAGAATTTATTCTGTTGAATAAAATCATTTCTAGCAAAATAAAAATGATTGAATGGCCCATTTTCACTAACTTGATTTTAAATGGCTTTGCCACTTTTATAAATGACCAATATGTGTTCTAAAATGTTTATAGCCTTATTATAAACCACTTTTCCTATAAAACAATCTTTTGCATGCTTGCATGCATTGCTTTGTTTTCTTTATTTTATGTGGTGAATTGTTTGAATGCTAGTTTTGAATTTGTGCCTTGCTTGATTGAATTGTAGTGAACTTTGACGAGTGTGACAATTGCAAGATCAAGGAGTGGACATAGTTTCTCTACTAAAAAGGCAAGTGGTGCTTCATACATTTTGTCCTATTATTTTCACTATGCATTAGTGATATTTTGAGTAGGACTTGCATGGAATTTTTACTAAGAATGCTATGCCTTGGGAAATCCTAGTAGATGATGCCTTAGTAGAATTATCCCTAAGTTAGGATTCTTGCTACTAATATTCTTAGCCTAGCTAGTAGAAAACAAGGGTGGATTATATTCATGCTATGAAATATTTCTAAGTCTATGACTTATGTTTTGTTTAATAAAACTACTAAGTGAATGAATCACCTCGGTGGAAATGGTATGAATGGGATATGTTGAGTGGTTACACAAGGCCTAGTGACTGGCAACCTTGTGTATCACACTTGTGGAAAGCCACCCAGGAACAAAGAGATTTGAGATGTCAAGTGTTGAAAAGATTCTAGTGCAGCCACATGGCATATGGGCTCTGCCTTGATGATATAGGTTGGAATAACTTAGCCATATGGACAGAAGGTGGTAGGGGTTGATAGGTTGGGAACGCGTCCATTTGGTCTAAGGGAAGGCTTTTGAAAGATCTCGTCTCGATGCATGTCGAGTCTTGTGGGGAAAGTGCACCACCTCTCGAGAGAGTAAAATCTAAGTACTTAGCCGTGTCCCCGGCAATGGACAATTTGAGCATCAAGACATGGAAGCTATCAAGGATCTCCTCATCCCAATTTCTAAGTTAAAAACTTGTGGTTGAACAAGGGTTAAAGGTTAACCAATTCTATTGGTTGTTCCTTCGGTGATTTTGACAAACAAAAACTTAGTGTTTTTAACTAATAAGGAAAACCTTATTTTGAGAAAAGCAAGCCTAAGCTCCACTTAGCCAAATTGCATATAGAAGATATATACCACCATACTACCATAGTATCACTTGACAATACAATTCAAATGTATTGACCCTTGTGGCTATAACTTATTATGTTGCAGGTTTGTTTGATGTTAGTGAAGTGTGTTGAATAGGATTACAAGTGTACAACCAACATGATTTCCTGTGGCACTTTGAAGATGAAGGACTCCATGCTATATAGATATTTCCACTGCATTGTAATGAGATAGCCAAATGAGCTATGTAAGATGTAATGTATTATTTTATTCCTGGTTATAAGTTGTAATATGACCTTTGTTCCTTGATATTACATATTAAACTGTGGATGCTAGCTATTGATCCAGGGACTAGCATTGTAAACACAGGAATCTCTACCTTATCAGGTTGGGACCTCTACAGGGACGTGTTGATGGTTGTGATGCAGATGATGAAATGCCTCCGGATGCCATAGGAAGAATGGGAGTGGGATTTATCCGCCCCATTGAGGAACCCCTTATGGCGGATCCAGAAGAACTATGCTCTATTCAAGTGGAGCCCTCATCTTCACAACAACAAGCTCCATCCATCGAGGAGGACAATGACCCAAGCCAAAGACAAGCTATGGACCCTCAACAAGTTGATCAGGGAGACATCCCTAGTGAGGAGGAGCTTGAGTCACCATTCTCTAGAATGTCAAGTGTTGCTTGGTCTATTTCACAAGGAAGATCTATACAATCTGCCGTGAGAGAAGCTCAACTCCAATCTAGTAGTGTTCCTAATCAACACCAAGGTTAATCTTTGCCTCTTAATGAAGAGAATGATTATGATGATGATCAAGGTCAAGTTGATGGTCAAGACGAGGAGCAAAATGATAAATAGATCCCCCCAAGAAACAACAAGGAGATCGAAACTCGTCGCAAATCTAGAATGGATAGAATGTTGGAATTAAGAGACCATTCTCTAGAGAATGTGGTTGGTGATCTGAGGAGAGGAATGTCTACTAGAGCACAATTGAAGACGTTTAGTGACCACCAAGCACACATCTTCATGATAAAACCAAAGAAAGTATGGGAACCTCTTGAAGATTCATATTGGTTGTAAGCAATGCACAAAGATCTCAACAACTCTGAGAGAAATAAAGTATGGAAGTTAGTTGAAAAGCCAAAGGATTGCCGCAATGTTATAGGCACCAAGTGGATAGTCAAGAACAAGCAAGATGAGCATGGAATTGTTGTAAGGAACAAGGCAAGATTGGTTGCATAAGAGTTCTCTCAAATCGAAGGCATTGGCTATGGAAAGACATATGCCCCCATGGCTCACCTTGAGTCCATCCGTATCCTTCTTGCTTATGCGGCACATCATAACTTTAAGTTGCAACAAATGGATGTAGAAAGTGCATTTCTTAATGGTCCATTAAATGAATTGTTATATGTAAATCAACCCACGGGGTTCGAGGATCCCAACTTCCCAAACCATGTATAAAACTTCATAAGGCGTTCAACAGGCTCAAACAAGCCCCACTCACATGGTATGAGCACCTTAGAGAGTTGTTGTTGGACCGTGGGTTTGAGGTTGGGAAAATCGATCCCACTCTTTTTACTAAGAAGGTCAATGGGTTGCTTTTTGTATGCCAAATATATGTTGATGATATTATCTTTGGCACATCTGATAAAGCTTTTAATGATGAATTCTCAAAGCTTATGACTAATAGGTTCCGGATTTTTATGATGGGGGAGTTGAGAGTATTCCTTAGTTTTGAGATCAAGCAAGTAAGAGGAGGAACATTGATACGTCCAAAACGTATCTACTTTCCCGAACACTTTTGCTATTGTTTATCCTCTAAACTTGTGTGATTTGGATACAACTAACACAGACTGATGCTGTTTTCAGCAGAATTACCTTGGTGTCTAGTTTTTGTGTAGAAAATCAACTATCAGGAAAAATCCCGGAAAATATACCAAAAATCCTATTTCACCAGAAGACTCACGGAGCCAGAGTACGAGACGGAGGGGTGGCCTGAGGGGCCCATACCCCTACTACGCGGGTGGGTCCAGCCCGCGCCTGGATGGGGTGTGGCTGCCCCAGGCACTCCCTCGGCCTCCCTCTTTGCCTTTAAGATGTGTCTTGACCTAAAAATTGAGGGGGGTTCGACGTTTTTCCAGAAAGAGTTCCGCTGCGCCGCTACCACCAGAAACCGCGATGCGGAACCAGAAAATCCGTTCTGGCACCCTGGCGGGATGGGGAATTTGGAGAGGATCATCGCCATCGTCATCACCAACGCCTCTCCATCAACCATCCATGTTTCCCTCATCCATGAGTGAGTAATCCTCCGCTGTAGGCTATGGGGATTGTAGGGATTGGATGAGTTCTATCATGTAATTGAATAAGATTGTTAGGGCATGGTGCCTAGTATCTCTATTAGTGCTATTTGACTTTGTTGCAACTTGTTGTGCTTAATGCTTGTCACTAGGGCCCGAGTGCCATGATCTCATATTTGAACTTATTATTGAATCATTTTGATAGTATTTTTTGTGATCTTATCTTCAATTTGTGTACACATATCACTGTCCGGATCCAAAGTCACCGAAGTGACAAAAATTGGGATAACCTGAGGGGATGGCTGTGATGTGAGAATCACATGTGTTCAAGGAGTGTTAATGATTTGCTCTGGTGCTCTATTAAAATGAGCACCTTAATTGCCAGTAGTTCCCTTGAGGCCCCACTGCAACGGGCTGGCAGGACAAAAGATGTTGTGCAAGTTCTCATTGCTAGCACTCATGACTATATATGGAGCACATGCCTATGATTGTTTAGTTCTTGGATGCTTATTATTGTTTATCTGCAATTGCCTTAGATCTTGAAGTTACATGTTTAGACTCGTCCATGTAATGCCCGTCCATCCATCCCTATGCCTACCGCGCTCATATCCTACTATTTGCTACTACTGTTACTATCGCTCTTGGTTTGCTGCTGCTACTGCTTTGCTGTTGCTACTGATAAACTTCTGTGAGCAAGAACTATTTCCAGGTGCAGCTGAATTGACAACTCAGTTGTTAAGGCTTGCAAGTATTCTTTGTCTCCCCTTGTATCGAATCAATAAATTGGGTAATACTACCCTCGAAGACTGTTGCGATTCCCTATACTTGTGGGTCATCAAACATTCTTCAACCAAGCCAAATATACTCAAGATATGCTCAAAAGATTTAACATGAAACATTTAAATGGAGCTCCTACCCCCATGGCAACAAAGACTCATCTTGAACTAAATCCAAATGGTAAAGATGTGGATAAAAAGGTATACCGGTCTATGCTTGGTTCTTTGCTTTACCTTTGTGCATCTAGACCCGATATTGTGTTGAGTGTAGGAGTGTGTGCAAGATATCAAGCGGCTCCTAAGGAAAGCCATTTTATGGCGGTCAAGAGAATCTTTAGATATTTGGTTCATACCCCACACTATGGTATTTGGTATCCTCATGGCTCAACATTCGCTCTTTGTGGATACACGGACTCGGATTGGGCTGGTGATAAGGATGATAGAAAATCAACATCCGGGGCTTGCCAATTCCTTGTTAGGTCTTTGGTGTGTTGGTCTTCTAAGAAACAAAATTGTATATCTCTCTCCACCGCCGAAGATGAGTATGTGGCAGCTGTTAGTGCTTGCACTCAATTGCTATGTATGAGGCAAACTTTAAACTAATACGTGTCCATTGTGACAAAGTGCCTCTTCTATGTGACAATTAAAGTGCTATCAAGATTGCCTATAACTCGATGGATCACACAAGGACCAAGCATATTGAGATGCATCATCACTTCGTTAGAGATCATGTTTCTCAAGGTGATATTGAGCTATCTTATGTGTCAACCAAAGACCAACTTGCCGACATCTTCACGAAGCCACTTGATGAAGCAAGGTTTTGTTATTTGAGGAATGAACTAAATATCATAGATTCAAGGAGCTTGACTTGATCACCTTGCATACTCACCTATGTCTTGACTCTTATTTGGTTTAGGTGTAGGTATGGAGATAGGGGGAGTGCGGTCCTAATGCATTCGGCTATCCCTCCCCCCATAATGCCAAAATTAAGAAATTCAATTATCTTAATATCATGTTGTGATATGTGAGATCCATTGATGAGTAGTCTAGAGGTCCCAACCTTTAATAAGGTAGAGATCCCTGTGTTTACAATGCTAGTCCCTGGATCAATAGCTAGAATCCACAATTAAGATGTAATATCAAGAAACAAAGGTCATAATACAACTTTATAACCAGGAATAAAATAATTCATTACATCTTACATAGCTCATTTGGCTATCTCATTACAATGCAGCAGAAATATCTATAGCATGGGGTCCTTCATCTTCAAAGTGCCACATGCAATCATGTTGGTTGTAGACTTGTAATCCTAATCAACACACTTCACTAACATCAAACAAACCTGCAACAGAATAAGTTACAGCCACAAGGGTCAATACATTTGAATTTTATTGGCAAGTGATACTATGGTAGTATAGTGGAGTCTATCATCTATATGCATTTGGCTAAGTGGAGCTTAGGCTTGCTTTGCTCAAAATAGATTTTCCTTATCATTTGAAAACTCTAAGTTTTTGTTTGTCAAAATCACCCAAGGAACCACCAATAGAAATTGGTGAACCTTCAACCCTTGTTCAACCACAAGTTTTTAACTTAGAAATTGGGATGAGGAGATTCTTGATAGCTTCCATGTCTTGATGCTCAAATTTGTCCTTTGCCAGGGACATGGCTAAGTACTTAGATTTTACACTCTGTAGAGGTGGTGCACTTTCCCCACAAGACTTGGTTTCACCAAGACAAGATCTTTCAGAAGCCTTCCCTTAGACCAGAATGGACGCGTTCCAACCTATCATCCCCTACCACCAACTGTCCATTTGGCTAAGTTATTGCAACCTATATAATCCAGGCAGAGCCCATAATGCCAAGTGGCTACACTTGAAGCTTCTCAACATTTGACATCTCAAATCTCTTTGTTCCTGGGTGGCATTCCACAAGTGAGATACCCAAGGTAAACCATAGAAGTGGACCTTGTATAACCACTGAACACAAACCAAGCAAAAATCACATAAAATAATAGAAACAAAGCAATGCATGCAAGCATGCCAAATATTGTTTTATTTGGAAAATTAGTTTCTAGTAGGTTATAAACATTTGAAAACACCCATTGGTCATTTAGAAAAGTGGTAAAACCATTTGATATCATGTTAGTTAATGGCCATTTAAGTCATTTTTATTTTGCTAGAAATGGTTCAAACCAAAGTAATATTTTCTAGTGTTTGACGAATACATTTTTAAAATCAAATGTTGGTGTTTTATGGTCAAATGTTTAATATTAAAACCATTTGCAAAAGGTTTCACCTATGAACCATTTTTACACTAAATCAATATTTTATGTTGTTGAAAATGCTTTTAGGAAAGTAATAATTTATAGGGTTCATCAAAATACATTTTTGAATTCTAAAACTTGGTGTTTAGGGTCAGAGAGTTTAAATTAAAACATTTCCCAAAGGGTTTCCTCCAAAAGCATTTTTAACATGTAAACATTATTTTTATTTGATTAGAAATGTTCTAAATCAAAGATTTATTCTTTTGCCTCACAAAATATGTCTTTGAATCCACAAGTTGGTTTATATAGTTAGTAGGTTAAAAACAATCCATTTTCCAAAGATTTTATCACAAATATAATTTTAGAATGAATTTTATATTCAATTTATGCCTACACAAGTTTCTGCAAAAACAACCATTTTACCAGAAGCAATTTATTAGACAAAGTGCATGGTTGGAAAGTACTTGTCTTGTTGATTTCATTGATATAAAATTTGCTAAATTTGGACGTGTGGATCAAAAGTTATAGATTTTACAAAATCTAGCATCTAATAGATCAAAATTTCAAATTTAGAACAGACTCTAGCCACGTGGCTGATTTCTATTCGTCGGTACCATTTCGTCTGGATCGAGTGATATGGGCCATTGGATCTAATTAACGACACACGACACAGATGCTCTCATACCTCTTCGATAAGTCAATCTATTCCAGGAAGGGAGGGAGAGGGAGGACAGGCTCACCATGTTCATCATGGAATGCTGATGCTCAAAGTGCTCGGGATTGGCGAAGGGGCGCACGAGGACGATGGTAATCTCTCACCGGAGTTCTTGGCGCCGTTGGACACGCACGGGTTCCGTTGGTGGCGTCACTACTGAGAACGAGAGAGCAAGAAAACAGCATTGTTAGATGCATGGAAGATTGGGGAGTACCAGAGCATCAAAGAGAGGAGGAGGCGCGGTCAGAGAATACCAGAGGGGTTCGCTGGAGCTGCTGCAGACCGTGGCGGCGCTCGGTGTTGACGTTGCCGACGATGTGGAGTGCGCGCGGGCAAGTGTAGGCTACAGAGAGGTTCGCCGGGTGATGGGGAGTGCGCTCGTGTGGTCGAGGGGGCGAGGGGCGACGACGGCTGGCCGGAATTCTCACCGGAAGACGTCGGAGGCAGTGGCGATGTGAGGACGAATTGGGATGGCCTGCAGGCAGAAAGGGAGGGGCGAGAGAGGGGAAATGGAGAGGAGGGGCAGACACTTAAGAGGGCGTGGTTAGGGGCGGTTAAATGGCGTCGTTACCATGAATTTAATAGAAGAAACGGCGATAGAAACGGCTCGTGGAGGAGGGCGTGGTCAACGCGGTGGGTGAAGAAGATGACCTGCCCGGTGGGGTCTGCTTGACAGTGAGAGAGAGAGAGGTAGTGGGGTCCGACAGTCAGTGAGGGGGCGGGTCGAATCTTCGGTACGAATCGTTTTCTCGCGGGAAGTGGTAAATGGGCTAACTAGGCCAGTGGGCTGGGTTTGCTGGGCTGGCTCCTTTGTTTATTTTTTCTTTCTCCTATTTATTTTTCTTTTTCCATTTCTTTTTTTCTGTTTTGATTTTGTTTAATTATTTCAAACAACTATTTGAATTCAAACTTCAACCAAACTTTGTGTATATTCAAATACTGATTAATAATTCATTCTAAAGTAAATTTTAAAATAAATCTTTTATTCTTTTTAGGGAATATTAATTATTTAAAATAAGCCCTTGTCTTAATTCAAACAAGATTTTAAATATAGTTTCAACTCTTATTTGAATTCAAATTTTTTTTACCAAACCTTTTTTAGTAAGTTTTATTTATTTATTAGGGTGTCAAATAATTCACTTTGAATTATTTGGAATATTTTTAATATGATTTATTAATCATTTACATTAGGTATTTGTCTTTATTCCAATGAAATTAAATATGGGTTTAATTCCATAAAACTTTATTTAAATGATTCTTTTATTTCATTTAAGTCAATTAAATAACTTTTATTCCAGTTGGGTAAATTCAAATTATTTTTCCTGATTTAATTGATCTTTTCCATTAGGGATTTTGTCTTTATTCAAATAGAAATAGAATTTGGTTAATGCCATTTTATTTTATTTGGAAAATTCTTTATCCTTTTATTTTATTTGGATTTGGATTATATTCATTCCATTTTCTTATGGATTAGGCCAAGATTTAATTTGGTCTTTAAATATTCCTCATCTAATATTTCTTTCTTTATCTTATAAAATCCATATCTTTTTATTTACAGATCCAAACTTGGTGTTTCCAATTTGTATAATCTTATTTAATATTTGGTTATACTTTTAAATGACCTTAGGATTATTTGCTCACCATTTGGTATGGATTTCTAGATAGGTGCTTTATTAGCTTTGGAAATTCAATTTCCTTATCTTTATAAATTTTATTTATGGCTCCAAATTAGGTGAAACCAATTCCCATAGTTTTTATAATATTTCTATTTGTCATTCTTGATCATTTATAAATGTTTGTTGACAAATTTTTATATGGATCAAATCCATAGGCTTAAGAGATAACTTGGAAATGTTTTTTCTTTCATTAGGGTTTTAGGGTTTTGGTTTATTTTCCAAGTGTTTAAATTTCCAGATGCATTTATGAAGAATGCATTCCACTTGATTTGAATTTAGTTGGATTCAAACATTACTCAAGTTTGTTCAAGATGGGATTTTAAGTTTCCATTTAGAAACAAAAAGTTTCTTTTCACCCTAAATTTCATCAATTATTTATTTTGTTAATTTATTTTTCACATTACAAAATTTGGAAAATTTTGGGATGTGACAAGTAGTGGCAATGAACCCAAGGATAATTCTTCGCGGTGTTATGCCACAAACTCTTACATGGTGGCCTCGGCCACCACTCTATTCTTAGTGAAGAATTGGTTCTTGGTTCGTGTCTATTTGGAGTTTTCTTGAATATTTTAGTGGATTTCTATGGTTTTTCTTGATTCTTCACAGTGTGTCATCTTAACCCAAGCCTATACCTTGTCTTGAAACACTCTCTCTCTCATATATGTCCCCATACACAAAACCTGGTGTTTTTGGTCGAGGAGGACCGGAGTCTCCCGTGTGCTCACACCAGAGTCTCAGGTGTAGGCCGGAGTCTCTGGTTTAGAGTGGAGTCTCCGGTCCAGGCGGTTTTCAAGCCACTTAAGGGAGGTCAGGGTGAACTTAAACATACAGTTTCATTCGTCCAACCCCGACCCCCTCTCAACCCCGTCGCCTCCTCTTCCAAATATCCTCCCTAGAGGTCAAGAAGCCCCCGGGATCCGCCATGCCGCCGACCAACTTCCTCCCGTCCACCATTGGGTCATTCCTCCGGAGCACCCTTGATTTCATCCCTTGATTTGTTTTTTAGGATTGGTACCAATTTTGCCCACGGGAATCACTTGTATGCGTGCATATGACCAGATTAGCCTTGTTACGTTGCCCGATCTATTTGAATCACCCCCTCCAGCAGCATCCTGGTACATGCCCGAGTCTCCCGACCGGAGACTCCGGTCCCCTGGGACGGAGACTCCGGTCCAGGCCGGAGACTACCTGCCGTGCATGCTTTACATTGTTTATCCATCTACTACCTGCCATGCATGCTTTACATTGCTTATCCTAGTGCACATAGTCAGGGGGAGAATTGCTATACACTGTCATATCTTATTATATCGTATTGCAAATATTTCCATGCCAAATCACGTGTTGTCATCGAACACCAAAAGGGGGGAGATTGAAAGGACATTTACTATCATAATAACTTTTCGTGTTCGTTAACAAGTAGATCATTTTACAGTATGATAATGTCTACAGGTTGATATAATGCAAAGTGAAAAGGACCCTTGTCCTACGGAACTTTCCCTGCAATATTTGCAAGTTCCTGGGAATTCCAGACCGGAGTCTCCGATCAGGCTGGACCGGAGTCTCCGGTGTGGTCTGGAGTTTCCCCAGGAGTCTCTAGAGGGGGCTCCAGAATTTAGCCTGGGACAGTCTGATGGGTGCTCCGGAGGAATGTCCTGAGACTGATCGGAGTCTCTGGTCCAAGCCTCAGACTAGAGTCTCCAGTGTGGCTGGACCGGAGTCTCTGGTCCACTTGGTTCACAGAGGCACTAGGACATTCTGATAGGTGGCCTGGAGGCTGGTCTGGAGATTGGCCGGAGTCTCCGGTGTAGACCGGAGTCTCTGGTCTGATCACCGGAGTCTCCAGTCTAACTTTTCCCCAACGGTCAGAAAACGGTTCAGTGGAGTGAAGGGCTATAAATCAACACCATCCCCATTTGATCCACCAAATCAACAAGATATCTACATCCAACCATCCAAAGTCATTGATCTTTGGAGAATCTAAGGAGGAGGCCTTGATCTACAGCTTTACCAAGAGAGATCTTCATTTCCCCCTTATTCACTTGAGGGCCCCCATGCTCTAGTGTTTCTTTGGAAACCCTAGCTTTCGATTTGGTTCTTACAAGCTTGTCTTTGATTGTTTGACAGCTTGCTTGTATTTGGGAGCCTCCAATTAAGTTGTGTATGTGTGCCCCGAACTTGTTGTAAAGGTGCCGTCTTCCACCTCGAAGGTTGCCGATATAGTGGAAGAGGTGAATCAAACCCTTTGGGGTGAGGTTCATTGGAGAACAAGTGACGAGGTTTAATCTCGTCAATGCCCATTGTTATGAGCTTGGGTTTAGGAGAAGATGGAGATGCTGGAGATCACGGAACGGTTAGCAAACAAGCAAAGCGGGGACACGACGTTTACCCAAGTTCAGGCCCTCGGAGGGAAAACCCTACTCCTGCTTGTCTGCTCTTGATTACGGCGGAACCGAAAGTTACAGGGGTGCGTAGATGCAATCTGGCGTGGAGGTGTGTATGCGGTGGTATGCGAAGTGCCCTCCTCGTTGTTCCCTCCTAGCCTTTATATAGAGGTAGACAGGTCCCGGGCACAGATCGAGTCGGTTGCAGATTTATGGTTTGCCTCTTTGAATATTCTATCTAATCTAGTCTTGCTCTCCAAGGATTCGAAGACGTCATGGGCTTGGACCACCTGAAAGTATTCATGGGCCGTGTATATTCTCGTGGGCCTTCCTTGGGATGGACCAGGTATGCTAAGGTCGTGTACCCGTGGGGTATAACCATGTCAGTAGCCCCCGAGTGTTCAGTCGAATCGTAGATTCGGCTGAGGACTCTTGAATCTTTCGGGTGCAGCTGTTTTCTGTTCATCAGAGAATGATTTTAGTGTGTAGGGATTGTTGATGCGCGTGCCTGACTCTCCCAACGGATAGGGCCAATTAACTGTCTTAGGACAAAACAACACGATCTTATTCAGATTCGAGTCCCTCGACTCGACACGGAACAAATGCTGGCATAATCCAACTCAGGCCGTTGAGGACTTACAGGAGTAGAATTCCAGTAATTTT
This sequence comes from Avena sativa, assembly GCA_916181665.1. NCBI lineage: Eukaryota > Viridiplantae > Streptophyta > Magnoliopsida > Poales > Poaceae > Avena > Avena sativa. Next base: position 161,891,852 of record OV702298.1, on the reverse strand, counting down.
CGAATGATGTACCCAACGCGTCCATCGGGATTTTCATCGCGCCTGCTGACACAGATTATTACTAGCAGAGCGCAATCGTGTGCGTTGCTAGGCCATCAGATGGTATCTGTAGGTCTTATGTTTTTGTCGCAGACACAACATCCAAAATTTTATCACCATGGAGGTGTTTCGGTTGGCCAAGGAGGATGTTTACTCACTTACCGTTGGCTGGGGCAGAGTTGACGAGAAGTTTTTGCATGCTGATCCGAAGGATCGCAATCGAAGAATTCATAGGGTGTGCGACCAGCGCTCCCTATGGGAGTAGCCCCCGAGTGTCTGTTCGAGTCGTAGACTCGAGCAGTGACTTTAATTCAGTTGTTGTTGACTTTAGGTCCGTAGGACACAAATTTTTCGGATGCTTGAATCCATCCTCCCTATGGGAGTAGCCCCCAAGTCCGTAGTGGAGTCGTAGACTCGATGTAGGACTCGAAGAATAGTTTTGCGGTGTAGTACCTTAGTCATACTTTGGGTGCACGGCCAGCGCTCCTAATAGGAGTAGCCCCCGAGTAGTTACTCAAATCGTAGATTCGAGTGAGTACTTTAGCTTTGTAGTCGAAGATTTGTAACATTTGCTAGTATAACTGTGATGACGTCAGTGCCGACGATCGGTGACCTCAAGCGTCTATGGCGCTAGAGGTGACGTGACTTGGCGAGCGTGGGTCCCACCTTCTGACTTTGAATTGACTGGTCATGCTCGATGTGGATATAATTACAGCGTCGTCTCGGTTTCCGTGCGTAGTGGACGGCGTGCGAGCGACGGTTCGCTGCTGTGATGACACGTGGATGGTTGGATTTTGATACTGTTCTTGGGCTTCCAGATGAACAGTCCTTGTGTATCGTCTTCGTCCCGATAATCTGTGGGGAAAATTTTGTTTGTTTTCACCGCAGCCATTCTCGTTTCACTGCTTCCACTTTCTTCAGCTTTTCTCACCGCGCGCTGGAAGTTCTTCGATCCTTCCCGTCTTCTTTTCTGCGCTCACGCCGCCGCCGTCGTCGTACTGTGATGGGGAAGCCGAAGAAGGCCTCCACCGCAATGGGCACCAGCACTGCTGTCGGCGGCAAGAAGGGTACCGCCGCCACTCGCGTCACCGACGGTGGCTGGCGGCGGTCGGAGATGAGCGAGGGCGACCTGCACAAGCTTCGTGAGAGGGGTCTGATCCCGCAGGACAACGAGGTAATTCCCCGTCCACCCGCTGGGTTTCGGGTCATGTTTGTTTCTTTTGTCCTTCGGGGCCTCTCTCTCCCAGTCCACGATTTTGTCCGTGGGTTGCTTTTCTTCTATGGCATCCAACTCCATCATCTTTCGCCAAATTCTCTTCTCCACATCGCCTGTTTCATCACCTTCTGCGAGTGCTGGCTCGGTATCGAGCCACACTTTGGCCTTTTCCGGAAACTTTATTCCGTGAAGAGGCAATCTGGCTCCGATGGCGTTTATCCCATCGGCGGCTGCATCATTTACCTTAAATCCAAAATTCTCTTCTTATCTTTTTATATGTCTTGAGTCCGTCCAATACTGGCAGAGGCGGTGGTTTTATATCCGCGACTCCATAGTGGACGGGCAAAATTTTGGCCTTGCTCCTTTCGACTCCACCCAGAAAATCCAACCGAAGAGGTCCTAGAAGAACCACATCTTGGATGGCGAGGTGGTGGAGATAGAGGAGCTCTATCGTCGGGTGGAGGACCTCCAGGTGATTCCGGATAAGGAGGTGAACAGTGTGGATATTATCCGCACCTTCCTCAAACGTCGGGTGCAGCCGCTCCAGGCTAGGGCGCACCCGATGTTCCTTTATTCTGGCCGCCATGATTCAACTAGGGTTTCGACTAAGGAGCTCTACAGGGGGGATCTTGACAAAATCCTTCGGCCGCTGCTGAAGTTCAAAGCTGAAGAGGACCTTCCGAGTAGCTCGCTGACCCTTCTGTTCAGGGCCCCTCGATTGGTGCCGCAGGTGTAGATCTGGGATGTGGACATAGCGCTTTTTCCGACTGCATTTTTTTGTACTTCTTTTGTTCTGAAAGTTTGTTTCTTTTGTGCAGGAGTTCAAGGTACCAGGCATGGTGCCTCCACTACCCGAACATTTTCCGGATGCACCGGACAATGAGGTAGTGGACTCCATGTCCGAGATTCCCTCAGCGCGGTCACCGGCTAAAGAAACCTTTGAGTCGAGCGAGGAGCAGACCTGAAAGCGGACACAGAGATCGAGCGAATCGTCGGATGCCTCGAATCCGCCAACGCCTAGGAACCCGCCATGCCTTGTGCGTCACTGTGGAGGTGATGGTGGATCTTCCTCTCCTATTCCGGCCGTGCCTGTGCGGGCTGTAGCACCGCAGCCGCCGGCGAAGCGGAATAAGGAAGAGAAGAAGGGCAAGAGGACCTTCCTTGTCTTTAACTTGAGCGATATGGACTCGTAAGTACCTTCGGTTGCCTTTTGCTATCTTTCATTGTTGCTTGCTTGTATTTGACTGATGTTTTCTTTTGTAGCCACTCCTCTGATGGATCGTTTAGCGATGGCACTCGGGAGATGGTGGGGGAGTCGAAGATTGCAGATCCTCCTTCTCAGACGGTGGCCGCCTCTAGGGGCATTGCTGCGAATCCCTCTCTGCAGGAGGCTCAGGTGATCGTCTCCCAGAAGACTACAGCCGGACCTTTGGAGTCTCCATCTGATCATGTAAGTGTTTTTGTTCTTGCCGTGGGGGAGCCCCCAAGTGCTTTTCGGATGATCTGCTGATCATGGCTTCTGTTTTTTGCGTGTCTCGGGGGGAGCCCCCGAGCGCTTTTCGTATGCTTGATTTGTTTTGCTCGTTTCTTGGGCGCAGCCCCCGAGCCCTTTTCCTGATAAGTTGCTTCTTCTTGCAGCCTTTTGTGCAAGGCATCAACCAGCTGGTGAAGCAGCATCTGGCATTGGAGGCCAGCCTCCAGCGACTTCAAGGTACATCTGTAACTAGGTCTTCTACTTCTTTGTCTGCTTCCTAGCTTATAAAACTCACACATGTTGTTGTTGCTTTTTGCAGATGAGAATAATACAGCCCTCCGCGAGCTTGATGCTCTCAAAAAGAGCTGAGGGCGAGCGGATAAAAAGGCTGAGGACGCCGTTGGCGCTAAGGAGCGCCTCGAGCAGGAGCTAGCCAACGCAGCTGCGGCCAAGGAGCGCCTGCAGCAAGAGGCCACAGATCGCGAGGAGCAGCTCGCCACCGTTGCGGCCTCGCACGAGAAGGAGGTAGCCGACAAGCTGATGGCTGCTGCCAAGGCTATTTCGGGTGAGTAGTTTCGTCTGTTACTTGTTCCTTTTCGGCTTCCTTGTCTATCTAGTTTTGTTTGATTCTCACTTTGCCTTTTCCGTTTATCTAGATGCTACGGGCATTGAGTTTGACCGCAGTGTTTCTGGAGCACGGAAGTGCTTTGGATGATGCTACTGTGGCGATCGAAGACCGCTGCAGCACTGTGGTTGGCTCTCTTGCCAAGGCCAAGGAGGTTCTCGGGCGCTTCTATAAGGAGCTCGTCCCCAAGGGCGTCGCCCTCGAGGATGTCGACCTATTGGCGGATGCGCTGTCAGCCGAGGCGCCTGCAGCATACAAGCGCAAGCAGAAAGGCATCGGCGCGTCCATGGGGATGGCGATGGCCATGGCGTCTGGAGCGGAGCTGGATCTTCATCAAGTCACCTCCCAGATGCCGACGGCTCCCGACGGATCCAAGGTAGCCTTTGCCCTCTATGCTGCCCGCTGTATACGCTATGGGCCGAAGCTGATTGACCTGCTGGTGGAGTATGCAGTGAGGCAGCAGGGGAGGCCAAGATCAGGCAATTCGGCTCCGAGGCCACTCAGGATGCAGCTTCTTAGGCCTTGTAGTTGTAGGATAGCTTTCGTCTGCTTTTGTTGTAATATATTTATGAACACTCCTTGTGCCATGCATCGGCTATTTTTGTATATAATGAATCTCTGAGCTGTTTGCCCATTCATGTGTTTGTTCATATCCTTGCTTCTTTTCCTCTAGGGACCTTCGGGTGATGATTTCGTTGATACTTCGTCTGCGCCGCAGCTGCGGCCGTCTTTGGATGATGCGTCGCAACTTGTATTTCTTCGTGACCGCGTCCGTAGTCTTGGGAAGGAGTTGCTTGGCATTCGAGGCCACGCGGATGTTTGGAAGTCGAAGACGGAGCGAGGTGCCGCTAGAGAGGAGTATCTGATGGGGGAGTTGTGGCGTTTGGCCGAACATCTTCAGTGTAAGTTTCTTCGAGCTGCTGCTTATTTTCGGATACGCCTGTTGGCTTGTCATATTACTTTGTAGGTGTTGCAGGTGCTAAACTTGTTCCTAGGGAGGAAAAGGAGCGCGTTGCTATTCGGATCAATTGCTTGACGCAGCAAGATATGGAAGCCGATGGCTTTTTCTGGATGGACCGTGATTGTGCCATGGTCCTTGCGACTGTGCAGGATCGTGTTCACCAGGTGTCGCAGGTGCTGTGGCAAGTGAAGACTTCCTTGGCGTCAATTCTGCACGTAATGTTTCCCCTGGATGAGGCACCATCGACTCTCTGGGGCTTGCTGGCAAAGTTTCGAGATGTGCATCATGTCAGGGAGCTGGTGCGGCATCAGTTGGTTACGGGGGTGAAGGCTGCACTTTCCCTCGTGCGGCTCCATCGCCCTGATGTAGATCTTGCTGCTGTTGCGGCTGGGCTGCCTCTTCGGCCAGATGGTGGTATGTGGGACATGCATCCGCACTATGCGGCTGTAAGGCAGTATGCGAAACAAGTTGTAGATCTCTTTGAGCATCATGCGCAGGTGATTCTTCAGAATATGTAGGACCTGTAAAAAAGATACATGTAAAACTTGTATGTATTCGACTGGGTGTGTTATTCCCCTTGCTGTAAAGGTTGATTGTTTTTAGCACGTGGTGCTTTGTTTGTATGCATGCCCTTTTCGTTAGCCTAACGTGATCAGCTACTCAGGTGTACACGTGTTATCCTCAGCTGACGAATTCGTGAGGTGAGGGGAGCCCCCAAGTGTGTTGTAACATGAAGAAAATGCGAATAAGACATAAATTTTTGGGGCGAGACACTTAGCTTTATTCATGTCGTAATGAGGAGGTACATTGTTCGGCTGAGTAGCCTTGTATGAATAGCCTTATTGAAAGTAAAAGGAGGGGGGGTAGCTAGGGGTAGAAGCGTCGCAGTTGTGCGACGTTCCATGGGTTGGAGTATGAGACTCAAGACTCCACGTGCTTGAGGCGATAGGTGCCACCTGGGATGACTTCGGTGACGACGTAGGGTCCTTCCCAGGGTGACTCGAGCTTCTTCGGTCGCTCTTGCTTGAGTCGTAAGACTAGGTCTCCTTCAATGAAGGACCTTGGGCGCAGACGATAGCTGTGATAGTTTCGGAGGCTCTATTGATAGACTGCCGATTGAGCCGCGGCTATGTCGCGTGCCTCGTCGAGTGTGTCGACGGAGTCCTCGAGTGCGTCCGTCGATTTGGCTTCGCTGTAGGCGATGACCCATGGGGCCTTGTGGCATACTTCTGCAGGCAACACGGCTTCGGCTCCGTGTACCATGAAGAAAGGCGTGTAGCCGGTTGAGCTATTTGGCGTTGTGCGCAGGCTCCAAAGGACAGAGGATAGCTCTTCTGGCCAGGCTCCCGAAAGTCGCTGACGTGGGCTCATCAGGCGTTTCTTGATGCCGCCACCGATGAGGCCATTGGCCTTTTCGACCTACCCGTTCGTTTGCGGGTGCACCACTGAGGCGTATGTTATGTTGATCCCGAGGCCTTCGCAGAAGTCCTCGAATTATTTGGAGATGAAGTTCGACCCGCTGTCGGTGATGATGCTGTGCGGCACGCCGAACCTGTAGACTATGGATTGGAAGAACTTCACGGCCGTTTTACCCTTTTGATTGGTAACGGGCATGTCCTCGATCCACTTGGTGAACTTGTCGATTACGACCAGGAGGTAGACGTGGCCTCCTTTTGAGGACTTGGCCAGTTTGCCAATCATATCGAGGCCCCATTGGGCGAAGGGCCAGACCAAGGGTATGGGCCTGAGCTCCGATCCTGGTGCGTACGGTTTATCTGCGAACCTCTGGCACCCTGTGCATCTTCGGACGATGTCCTTGGCATCGTTCATGGCCATTGGCCAGTAGAACCCAGCTAGTAGAGCTTTGGCGACAAGGGCGCGGCTGCCCGCGTGATGGCCGCAGATGCCCTCGTGGATGTCTTGGAGAATAGTTTTGCCGTCACCGATGGTGACGCACCTTTGGTGTACACCCGAAAGGCTGCGCTTGTACAACTTGCCATTGATGATGGTGAAGGCCTTGGACCGGCGAGATATGCGCCGGGCATCTGTCGGGTCATCCGGCAGTTCCCTGGCTATCAGGTATCGGAGATATGGCTGTGTCCATGTTTCTTCAACTGCCATGACCTGCATCAGGTTGACCACTGTGAACTCTGTGTTGAGTTTTTCTGGTCCTTCCTGTCCTGTGGATAGCGCAGCCCCCGAGTGTTCTGCTTCTTTCGGTGATACCTTGGGGAATTTCCTTTTGATGGATGGCACACAGATATGTTCAAGGAACACACCTGGTGGCACCCGCGCGCAGGTGGAGCCAATGTTGGCAAGTCTGTCGGCCTCTTCGTTGCTTTCTCTTCCAATGTGCCGGAGCTCGCAGCCGTCAAAGTCTCCTTCGAGTGAGTTGTAGATTGCACGGTACGCAATCATGTTGGCGGCATGCGCATCGCACTCGTTCATCGTCTGCTGGACGACGAGATTTGAGTTGCCGTAGATGACTAGGCGCATTGCGCCGCAGATCTTGGCCATCCTCATGCCGCGGATGAGGGCCTCGTATTTGGTTTCGTTATTGGAAGCTCGAAATTTCATCCAGAGGACGTATTTCATCTAGTCGCCCTGCGGGGACGTTAGTATGACCCCGGCTCCTGCTCCTGCCTCACGCTTGGAGCCGTCGTAGTGCATCATCCATGACTGTGTCATGTCCGGGCTGTCTAGCAGCTGCAGTTCCATCCAGTGGACGAGGAAGTCTGGAAGGACCTGGGACTTGATCGCATGGCGCTTCTCATAGACTATGTATAGAGGTGACAACTCGATTCCCCACAGGGCCACGCGTCCTGTGGCCTCTGGGTTGTTCAGGATGCTGTTCAGGGGTGCTTCGTTGATGACCATCACCTGATGCTCCTGGAAGTAGTGGCTCAGCCGACGAGCCGTCATGAACACGCCGTAGGCGAGTTTCTGGTAGTGAGGATACCTCTGCTTTGTCAGCGTCAATACCTCGCTGAGGTAGTAGATTGAGCGTTGGACCCCATGGGTCTTGCTATCTTTGGGTCGTTCGACCACGAGCACGGTGCTTACCACCTGGTGTGTAGCTTCTATGTATAGCAGTATAGGCTCGCTCTCCCTTGGCATGACCTAGACAGGCGAGGTGGAGAGAAGCCGCTTTAGATCGTCGAATGCGTCGTCCGCTTCGGGCGTCCACTCGAATTTGTCTGCCTTGCGTAGCAACTGATAGAAAGGCAAGGCATTTTTTTCCCATGCGGGTGATGAACCTGCTCAACGCCGTGATTCGCCTAGCGAGCTGCTGGAGGCCTTTGAGGTTCTTCGGCTTTTCCATGGCCATTATGGCTCGGATTTTCTTCGGGTTCGCCTCGATCCCTCGTTGGGAGATGAAGTAGCCGAGCAGTTGGCCAGATGGGACGCCGAAGGCGCACTTTTCTAGGTTTAGCTTGATCTTGTATCGATCAAGGTTGTCAAACATCTTGCGGAGATCGTCGATCAGTGTCTCGGCCTCCCTTTTTTTTGATTACTATGTCGTCGACATAGACTTGTATGTTGCAGCCGATCTGGTTCTTCAGGCATGCCTGCATGCACCGCTGGTACGTGGCACCTGCGTTCTTCAGCCCGAAGGGCATTGTGTTGTAGTAGAACACTCCGAACAGCATGATGAACGCTGTTTTCTCCTGATCTTCGACCTTCAACCAGATCTGATTGTAGCCTGAGTAGGCATCGAGGAAGGAGAGTTTCTCGCATCCTGCAGTCGAATCGATGATCTGATCGATCCGAGGAAGAGGGCAGTGATCCTTCGGGCAGTTCTTGTTCAGCGATGTGAAGTCCACGCACATCCGTAGGATGTCCGTGTCCTTTTTAGGGACCATCACGGTGTTGGCTAGCCACTCGCTCTCCTTGATCTCTCTGATGAAGTTAGCGTCGAGCAGTCTGTTGAGATCGACTCCGATGGCTTCAGCCCATGGCTTGGACAGTCGTCGGATGGACTGTTTGACGGGTTTGGCATCTGGAAATATGTTAAGTGCGTGCTCGGCGAATTCCCTGGGAACTCCTGGCATGTCCGCAGGACACCAGGCGAAGATTTCCCAGTGCTCACGGAGGAATTCGACGAGTGCGCTTTCCTATGCGGGGCTGAGGTCGTTGGTGATTAGCGCCATCTTGGAGGCGTCCGTCGGGTGGGCCTGCACCTTCTTTGTGTTGACTGTGGAGTCGAAGGACATGTCAGGTGCGTTCTGCCTTGAGACTGGGGGTGCCCTGTTGTCTGTCACCCCTCGGAGTCTTATGAGCTCCTCCTGCATGCAGAATGACTGGGAGATTCTATTGAAGTCCCTGTCGCAGTGATCCGATCGGGTGAAGCTCCCGTGGACCGTGATGACGCCCCTAGGTCCTAGCATCTTGAGTAGCAGGTACGCGTAGTGCAGTACGGCCAGGAACCGTGCGAATGCCACGCACCCGAGGATGGCGTGGTATTGTGATGGCCAGTCCACCACTTCGAACTCAAGTCGCTCGCACCGAAAGTTATCGGGCTTGCCGAAGATGACGTCGAGCCATATCTTTCCTAGGGGAATATGCCCTTCCCTAGAACGATGCCATGGAATGATGTGCCGGATTATTCCAGGTTGCACAGCGGGATCCGCATTGCTGCTAAGGTGCTAGCGAACATCAGATTGATGCCGCTGCCACCGTCCATAAAGACGCGGCTCATATCGAACCCTCCGATCTGCGCCTCAGCACCAGGGCAACATGACCTGAGCGAGGGATCTGGCAGGGGTGATCCAAACGGCTGAACGTGATGCAAGACTCCGAATCGCTGAGGTACTCAGGGATGGCGGGTGGAGCGGTCACAGCCAAACTGACCTGACGGGTGATTTTCTTTTGCACCCTGTTTGTTGGGCGCCCTTTTTCGATCATCAATGACCCTTTCGGCACGGGGTACCCGTTTCCGCTGTTGTTCTGCGCAGGTGCGATTGGGTGATTCGAAGGTACCACGGGTGGTGGTGGAGGATCTCCGTGGGCGATTTCACCTGGTGCTGGTGCGTTCCCATACCCAGGGTTCGGGGCTTCTTGCCTCATCTGGGACATGCTCTCGCTGAGTTTCTGGAACTCGCGGCAGTCTTTGAGCATGTGGCTTGCCTTCTTTTTACCATCCTGCTTGTCGATGTAGAAGTGGATGGTGCATGGGCCCGACAACTTGTCGTATGCCAAGGGTCCGTCGTCGTGGCCGCAGTGTTGCCATGACTGCGCTGGGCATCCTCCATCGTGGAAGTTGTTTCCACGGTATCCGCCACTGCCGCGGTTGCCTTCGCTGCGGCGGTCGGCGTAGCCAGCCGCGACCATGTTGGGTCCGTCGCGATCGTCGTAGATGCGCGATCTTCGCTTGCTATGGCATTCACGTCGACGGCCGTAGTCACCTTCCTCCTCCGAGTGTGCTCTGTGGATGGAGTCCTCACCATCTGCCCACCTGTTGGCGATGTCCATGAGGTGGTCGAGTGTCTTGGGCTTGACGCGCCCAAGTTCTTCCTTGAAGTCTTGGCGTTTGACGCCGCCCTTGAAGGCGTCGATTGCTCTCTCCTCAGAGATATGCGTCGCGGAGTTCTTGGTGTTGGACCAGTGTAATATATACGAGCGAATGGATTCGCCCGTTTGCTAGGTACAGGCCCTCAACTCTTCGATCGAGGCTGGACTCTTGCTAGTGCCCTTGAAGTTTTGGATGAAACTGTATGCCAGTTCCTCCCAGCTTTGGATGGATCCCGATGATAGGCTACTGAGCTAGATCCGGGCTACGCCTGTCAGCTGTAGCTGAAGGCATTACAGGGCTGTGTTTTTGTTTCCGCCGTGTAGCTTGACGGACGATAGGTGGTCGCTGAGCCACGCCTTGGGGTCCTGTGTGCCATTAAAATTCGGAGTGTCCGAAGGGAGCTTGAAGTTCCTTGGAATCCGTGTCTATCGAACAGATCTGCTGAAGCATCGAGCCCCGCAGAGTTCTCCTTCATCGTCATCCTGTTCGGATTCGGATGAGCATACGCGCTTGGCGCGTGCCTTGTCGATCTTGCGTTGTGTGATCTCGCTTCGAGCGTCGTAGTCGCGGCTGCGATGTCGCAAGTTCTTGTGCCTTCGACGTAGGTCGTGTTCTTCCTCGTCGAATGAAGGTGTGGGACTGCGGTTGAACATGACCGCAACCTTATTTTTTGGCTCCGTGGGAGCTTCTCCGTAGAGCGTAGCTCCAACGAGTCCGAGTGCAGCTAGTGCGGAGTTGTGCATGGCCCTTTTCGGGTCCCCCACCAGAGGTGGATGGGACGCAAGGTATGTGGTGGCTGCCATGATCGTAGCTTGCGGTGTCTTCGGGATGACGTTGCCGTTGGCATCCATCTCCATGAAGGACGTGTTGAGGGTTCGGGTCACCTTGCGACGTGCAGTGGGGTCCATGTTCTCTAAGCGAGAACGGTGTTTGTTGGCGTTGTTGCCATGCGAGCTGGAGCCGCCCATGGCGGAGAGCGCAACTCGCCGCGCACTGGACTCCGAGGCCGCTTGCTTGCATTTGTCAAGCACCTCTTGCATCTTCACTTGCTTTTTGTGCTCTTCGACGAGGAGCAGGTGGTACACCATCAGTAGGTCCCGTGAGGCACCCACAGGCAGGATCTTGTTTCCTGCAACGGCTTCGCGTGCTTGGGTCCATCCTTCCTCACTAAGGTGGATTGCCCGATTGGGATCTGTGTCCTCCTCGTTGGGCGGGGGGGAGGGGGGACTGGTTCCTCCTGTTTTCGCGTTTCTACCCTGTGGGTTGGGTGGCGGGTTGGGTTGTTCCTGATCCACATCGCTCTGGATGACTGCGGCGCATTGGTAGCGTCCGTAGGTTGGATTGTTGCTGCCGCATCTTTCGGATCCGGAACCATAGGTCCCTCCATCCGATGCCGGATCACACAGATCTGAGTTGCCGCTGATGCTGTCATAGGACTCATTTGTCGATGGTGATGTGTGTAGCATGGGGTGCGGGGCCCATGAGGCGGGCCTGATCGATGGCAGGGGCACCCGCTCTGGGAGGCGAAGAGTGCCGGTCTGAACCCACCTAGAGGCAGAAGCTCCCGAACCGGATCTCGAGCCCATCGCCAACGGGCTCGAAGTCCTTCAGAGTGGCTGGCGAGTGGGCGGTGAAGTCGAAAGCACCGAAGAGGATATGGCTCTCCGTCACCGAAGATTTGTAGATCGCTTTGTTTGGGACCGTCACGATCGCACAATCAACGCCCCTAGTTCCCACAGACGGCGCCAATTGACGAGGTTTAATCTCGTCAATGCCCATTGTTATGATCTTGGGTTTTGGAGAAGATGGGGATGCTGGAGATTGCGGAACGGTTAGCAAACAAGCAACACGGGACACGAGGTTTACCCAGGTTCAGGCCCCCGGAGGGAAAACCCTACTCCTGCTTGTCTTCTCTTGATTACGGAGGAACCGAAAGTTATAGGGGTGCGTAGATGCAATCTGGCGTGGAGGTGTGTATGTGGTGGTATGCGAAGTGCCCTCCTCGTCGTGTCCTCCTAGCCTTTATATAGAGGTAGGCAGGTCCCGGGCACAGATCGAGTCGGTTACAGATTTAGGGTTTGCCCCTTTGAATATTCTCGTGGGCCGTGTATATTCTCGTGGGCCTTCCTTGGGCTGGACCAGGTATGCTAAGGTCGTGTACCCGTGGGGTATAACCATGTCAACAAGGGAGTCCTCTCGTGGCGTTGGTGGTTTGAAACCACCCCCTCTCCAAACGTAGACGTACTTCCCCTCAAAAGGAAGGAACTACGGGAAACAAACCCTTGTGTCTCCTTGTGCTCCACTTTGGTTACTTCTATCCTTTACTGCACTTTACTTTACTTGTTCTTGCTTAGTGTATGTGCTAGGTTGATATAAAGGTAAATTCACCTTAGTTGCATAATCTAGAGAATTTACCTTTCTTGTCAAACCCTAATTTGAAAAAGAATAAAATTTGAAGTAGCACCTATTCACCCCCCCTCTAGGTGCCCATACGATCCTTTCACTCGGCGATACTAGTCGGACATGTGTTCCCACTTTTGGGAAGACGATCGTGCCAGAATTCCATGTTGTCGTCGAAGCATTCATCCGTCATTTTGTGTTTCACCTTAATCTCCAGAGCCGTGAGCGTTACATTCAGACGGGTATCCCCATTGTTGCATCCATCAAATAATGGAGTAACCGCGTATTTCTCCGTTTGATCTAGCTTAGCTTGTTGGAGATATGCCCTAGAGGCAATAATAAAAGTAGTTATTATTATATCTTTGTTTTTATGATAAATGTTTACATTCATGCTAGCATTGACTTTTGTACTATTATTGAAGAGGGACTCAATTGAGGACCCAACCAACTTGACAAGAAGAGAAGTGGTCAATAGTCAACTCAATGACACCGCATTGCACATGATTCAACTTGGTGTGGGGCCAAAAGATTTCTCTCACATTGAACACCTCAACACCGTCAAGGAAGCTTGGGATGCTCTCATTGATTTGTTTGTTGAAAATGAGAGCATGAGAAGAAACCGATATGATGCCTTGAGCAATGAAGCCGAAGGCTTCTATATGAAGGATGGTGAGGACCGTGAAGACATGTATCGAAGACTCAAATCCACTGCCTCCGCCTTTAGAAATGTTGGTGCCTCTCATGTGGATGATGCTTCAATAAAGAGGAAGTATATGAGTGCGCTCATGCCATTCGAGCCCACCGACTTGAAGAGTCTCCAAGGAAGACACAACTACCATCTCATGACCTCCAATGAAGTTATGTAGGAGATTTCTTCCTTCAGGGTTGCTTCCAAGAATGCCAAAGATGCCCGCGATCGTGCTCTTGGAATGAGCAATGGTGTTAATCTTGCCTTAAAGGCCAATGTTATGGAGACCCTTGGGTATAATTTACTTTCAGTCTGTGATCTTGGAAAGATGGGCTTTGTCATATTTATTGATAATGATATTGTGGTTCACTTGTGGAGCTAGACTCTAAAGGTCGCTTTCGTTGGGTACGTCGAAAATGACTTGTATGTGGTGGACTTTTCGGGGAAAACCACTACAAGTGCGATGTGCCTCTTTGGAAAGGCCGATGTGGGTTGGCTATGGCATCGCCGTCTAGCCCATGGAAATACGAGAACTTTGAAAATCTCCACAAAGTTAGCCATATTGTTGGACTAAAAGAAAGTTTGTTTTGCCAAAGATCGTGTGTGCAGGGCTTGTGTTGAAGGAAAGATGCATGATTGTCCCCACAAACCCAATAACATCATAAAGTACAATAAGATCTTGGAGCTCCATCATGTGGATCTGTTTGGTCCTCCATCTCATGGGAGTCTTGGTGGGAAGAAATATTTTTTGGTGATGGTTGATGACTACTTAAGATATACATGGGTATACTTAAGTTGAAGAGTGAGACCCAACAAAACTTCATCGACTTTGTCAATATGGTTCAATGTCAATACAATATCCTATTGTTGGTGATAAGAAGCAACAACGACACTGAGTTCAAGAACTACACCTTGAATGGATTTCTTAGTGACGAGGGGATAAAATATCAATATACTGCTGCTTATACCCCTCAACAAAATGGTGTAGCTAAGAGGAAGAACCGGACATTAATGGATATGGAAGGGTCCATGTTGGCGGAGTTCAAGTCTCCATTAAACATTCAGTATGAGGCAATCTCCACTGCATGCCATGCATCAAACCATCTCTACCTCCGCAAAAAGTTGATCAAGACTCCATATGAAATACTTACCAGTAACAAGCCCAATGTTTCATAATTTCGGGTGTTTGGTTGTAAGTGTTTCTACCTCATAAAAGGTGTCCATTTGTCCAAATTTGGTTCCAAAGATTTAGAGTGTATTTTTGTTGGCTATGGTCTCGATTCCCACACTTATAGAATCTATGACAAACTCTCCGGGATTGTCATAGAGTCTTGTAGTGTGATTTTCCAATAATATAATGCCCCCTCAAGATTCCGTAAGAATAATGGGTGTAGGATTCATCCGCCCCATTGAGGAACCCCTTGTGGAGAATCAAGAAGAACTATGCTCTACTCAGGTGGATCCTTCATCTTCACAACTTCAACAAGATCCTATTATTGAAGCCAATGATGACCCAAGCCAAACACAAACTTAGAACCCTCACCAAGTTGATCGGGAGGGAATCTCCAGGATGGATTATCCGTCCTCTTCGCTGACCGGTTTATCTAGCCCTACATATACATTTGCTCAAGACAGATTCATTGAGTCATCCTCAAGATCATCTCGACGCCTCTCAAGAAGTATGCTAAATCAAGATAGTCACATCCCAAAATTTTCCAAATTTTGAAATGTGAAAAATAAATAAACAAATAAACAATTGTTGATTTTTAGGGTGAGAAGAAACTTTTTGATTCCAATTGGAAACATCCAAACCTATTTTGATCAAATAAATCCTAAAGGGATTTAAAAAGATAAACAAATAATAAATAAAGTTATAATAGTTGGAATTACTATTTTTGGATCTTTTAATAAAAAGATTTGTTTTTCAAAAGAAAAGGTAGAATTATAAATAAGGATTATGTTATAGAGCCAAAATTAAATCTTAGACAAGCTTTGAAATAAAATATTTCTATTTGATAAAAAGGGTAAAGGTTTATTTAAATAAAATAATGAGGTTTTATTAATATCCAATTTTATTAAAGTAAAGGCTTTCCATTTTAAATAAACACTAAAACTTGTTAATTTATTTTAAATGAGATTTCCAAGTATTTTATATTTTCAAATAAAACATACTGAATTGATTTTGGTTTTATTTAGATTTCAAATGGAGTTTTAAAATAAATCAAATCCTATTTTAATTAATGACTAAGGTCTATTTATTTAATTATTAAATGAATCCTAAAAAGAATAAAAATTATTTTGTTTTGGACTTTGATTTATGCTGTTAAACATAATTAAAATAAACACAAAGTTTGGCAAAGGTTTGAATTCATTTGGGTGTTTGAATTGTTTGAATAAAAATGAAACAGAAAATCAAATAGAAAAAGAAAAAGCAATCAGAATAAAAAAAGAAACAAACTCGACCCAACCCAACAGGCCCAGCAAGCCCAGCTCCAGCCCAACTAAACTCCCCGCGGTGAAACGTTTTCTACCCAACCCTGCACCCGCACAGTCACAGACGAGTGGACCCCGCTCCCCCTCTCTCTCTTTCACTGACAGCACGGCCCCACATCGCCTGTTCTTCGTTTCCACCCTCGACCACGTCCCCAGCCGTTGCTCCGATTGATTGCCGGCGTCAATACGCGTTGATGGCGCAATAATTTCCTCTCACGACCACGCGCTCTTAAGCACCTCTCCCTCCTCGCCATTTCCCCCCAGACTCCGCTGCCAGAGAGCCCCCAGGCTGTCTCCAATTTCTTCTGCACTGCCGCCGTCTCCGACGAGCTTCGCAACCAATTCCGGTGCCATCCAGCCTCGCCTCGACTCCCACTGCACACTAGCATGCTCCCCATCACCTGACGCATCTCCCAGTGCCAGCTGCTTGCCCGCGCTTACCCCAGAGCGTCGGCAAGGACGACCTCAACTCGCCACCGCCGTCTGTCTCGCCTCCGGCGAAGTTCCCCGGTAAGCCCCGACCGCCCCAAGATCTCCTGATGATGCTCCCATCTTCCCCAGATCAGCCCACGTCTAACCGTACCATCCATTTTCCTTGGAGTGATCTGCAGCCTCACCCCCATCAGCTAATAGAGCCGCTCGTCGCCAGGAGCTACTCCGGCGAGCAATTGTCGCCGTTCCTGAGTGCCCCTCGCCAAGCCAACGCCACCTCGAGCTTCACCAACCCTCTACGAGCACGGTGAGCACCTCCGCTTCTTCCCTTGCTTCCTGTAACCGCCGCGACTCCACCGTCTGACCGCGCGCTGCCGTCTACCACCGCCAGCGCCGCCAGATCTTGGTCGAGCTGCTATGAGCCGTGCGATGCGAATCGTCTGGCTGTGATTAGATTTTAACTGAAGGGGTCTGAGCCCATCTGAGCCATTCCTTTTTAAGTTAAATCCTGCGGTCCAGAGAGGCTTATCCGCATGAAACGGTACCGGCCAATAGAATTGTGCCACGTGGACATGGTTTAGTTTAAAACAGAATTTTGAATCTAATTGATATGCAAACTTGTAAAATTCATAACTTTAATTCTACACGTCCAAATTTTGCAAATTTTATATCAATGGAATCAGTAGAACATGTACTTTGCAACCATGCACTTTGTTTAATGTTTTGCTTCTGAAAAATTGGTTGAAATTACAGAAACATGTGTAGGCTTATTTTGAATATAAAAATTGTTCTAGATATAATTTTAATGTGAAATTTTTGCAAAATGGTTTGTTTTGAACCTACTGACCCTAGGAACCAACTTATGGATTTAAAAATGAATTTTGTAAAGTTAGGGAATAAATAATTGAATTAGCTCATTTCTAGTCAAATAAAAATATTGATTTTATTTTAGAGTTGATTTTTGAGTAAAACCTTCGGGAAATGATTTGATTCAAACCTTCTGACCCTAAACACCAAGTTTGAGAATTAAAATATATTTGGTGTACTCTTTAAAGAATATTGCTTTGCTCAAAGCATTTTCAGCCACATAAAATATTGATTTGATTTAAAAATGGTTTATAGATAAAACCTTTTGCAAATGGTTTTACCACTTTAGTAAATGACCACTTTGAACTTTATAAATGTTTAGAGCCTGATAGAAACCACTTTTCTAAATAAAACTATCTTTTGCATGCTTGCATGCATGACCTTGTTCCTATTATTTTATGTGTGATAAATTGGTTGGAATGCTAGTTGAATTTGTGTTTGCTTGATTGATTTGTAGTGGAATTAGAAGAGTGTGATATTTGCAAGATCAAGAAGTAAACCAACATTCTCTACTAAAAAGGCAAGTGACACTATCATCCAAGTCCTATTATTTTCATTATACTTAGTGGATTTTTGAAACTTGCATGATAAGCTTTACTATATTTTATGCTATGCTAAATCCTAATAGGATACACTTATATATTCCTTAGTGGAAACATTTCAGTTGTAGTATGCTTAGCCCTGCTATATATTGGGATGGGATACATGTTATGATTATATGAAGAGTTGAAAAGATATATGTTTTATATAATAAAACAAGTACTCAATGAACCACCTGTGTGGACAAGGATACTCAAGTTTTGGACAAGGTGGCAACAAAAGGAACCATGTTTATATGGCTATCTCTTTTTGTATGTGCACCAGAAGAAAACCACCCAGGGACTTAGAGATTGAACATGTTTCTCGTACAGTGGCTTCCGTGTACAGCCACATGCTAAATGAGCTCTGGCTTAGTCAACTACATAGTGGAAGAACCATGCATTGGCATCTTAAGGTTAACTAGATTTGTGTAAGGGAACTTGAAACCCTACATTGGTGCCTGGATGACAAGCTAGCATTGTGTATTGGGAGGACTCCTATGGAAAGACTTTGTCACATTCTCAATCTGCCAGTACTCCATCTTGGTGAGTACTTATCCAGCGGCCACTGGTGGCATCAAGATGAGATTGTGTCATGTGGGTAAAGTGTACAACTTCTGCAGAAGATCAAATTCTAAGTACTTAGCCGTGTCCCCGGTTATGGACAACACTGAGAAACTAAGGCCTGAAGCTATGGAAGATCTCGACATTCCAATTTCTCAAAGTAAAACTTGAGGGTGACAACAAGGGATTTGAAGCACTTGGAGTTTTCCAAGAAGTTCAGAAAGATTTGACAAAAGATCAAAACTATTTTCAAAAGATAGGATAAAACTATATTGCTTTCTGCAAATGAGCCTAAACCCTACTTAGCCAAATATGCATGTATTGATAGGATCCACTTATATTCTACATAGTAGTGAAACTTGCCAATACAATTCAAATGTATTGACCCTTGTGGCTGCAACTTATTATGTTGCAGGTTTGTTTGATGTTAGTGAAGTTTGTTGAATAAGATTACAAGTCTACAACCAACATGATTGCCCGTGGCACTTTGAAGATGAAGGACCCCATGCTTATAGATATTCTACTGCAATGTAATGTGATAGCCAAATGAGCTATGTAAGATGTAATGAATTATTTTATTCCTGGTTATAAAGTTGTATTATGACCTTTGTTTCTTGATATTACATCTTAAATGTGGATGCTAGCTATTGATCCAGGGACTAGCATTGTAAACATAGGAATCTCTACCTTATTAAAGGTTGGGAACCTTACAAAGACCAAGATAAACATGCGCCTCATGATGATGATAATGAACCCATTGATGATC
Organism: Avena sativa; assembly: GCA_916181665.1. Lineage (NCBI taxonomy): Eukaryota > Viridiplantae > Streptophyta > Magnoliopsida > Poales > Poaceae > Avena > Avena sativa. The sequence continues at coordinate 161,873,237 of OV702298.1, read as the reverse complement.
AAGGTCAAGATAAAGGTCAAGACGAGGACCAAAATGATGAATATATCCCCACAAGAAACAACAAGGAGATCGAAGCTTGTTGCAAAGCTAGGGTGTATATAATGTTGGAAATAATAAACCACACTCTTGAGAATGTTCTTGGTGATCTAAGGCGTGGAATTTCCACTCGATCTCAATTGAAGAATTTTGGTGAGCATCAAGCTCATATATCCATGGTGGAGCCCAAGAAAGTATGGGAAGCTCTTGAAGATTCAGATTGGTTAGAAGCCATGCACAATGAACTCAACAAATTCAAGATAAACAAAGTTTGGAAGTTAGTAGAAAATCCCAAAGATTGCCGCAATGTTATTGGAACTAAATGGATATTCAAGAATAAGCAATATGAACATGGAATTGTTGTAAGGAAGAGGCAAGATTGGTAGCTCAAGGGTTCTCTCAAATTGAAGGCATTGATTTTGGAGAGACCTATACTCCAGTGGCTCGCCTTGATTCCATCTGTATCCTTCTTGCGTATGCTGCACGTCATAACAATTACTTTAAATTGCAACAAATCGATGTGGAAAGTTCTTTTCTAATTGGTCCAGTGCATGAGTTGGTTTATGTTAAGCAACCCTCGGGGTTCGAGGATCCCAACTTCCCAAATCACGTCTACAAACTTTATAAGGCGCTCTATGGGCTTAAACAAGCTCCACGCATGTTTTATGAGCACCTTAGGGAGTTGTTGTTAGATCCTGGGTTTGTGGTTGGGAAAATTGATCCCACTCTTTTTACTAGGAGAGTTAATGGTGAGCTTTTCATATGCCAAATATATGCTGATGATATTATCATTGGCTCATCTAAGAAAGCTTTTAATGATGAATTCTCAAAGCTTATGACTAATTGGTTCAGGATGTCTATGATAGGAGAGTTGAGGGTATTCCTTGGTTTTGAGATGTAAGATCTCACCCAATAAGGTAGAGATCCCTGTGATTGCAATGCTAGTCCCTAGATCGATTTGCTAGCACCCACAGTTTAAGATGAAGTACACAAAAACAAAGGTCATTGTTACATCGTAAATCCAGGAGTACAATAGTTCTTACAACTCACTTGTCCCAAGGCTAACTTATTTAGAGTTCTCAATACATAGCATAATAATAGAGTCTTCATCTTCATGCGCCATAGGCAAACATGACAAGTGTATACCCATAACCCTACTCACCATTATAGTAACCTGCAACATGATAAGTTACATCCACAAAGGGTCAATACAGTTGGAATTGTATTGGAAAGTGATACCATAGTTGTATAGTAGAACCTAACCACTACATGAGTATGGCTAAGTATGGATATGGCTAGCTTTGCAAAAAGCAAGTTTTATCCTAATAGTTTGAAAATACTAAGTTTTTCTTTTACAAAACACTAAGGTTCCACCAATAGACATTAGTGAACCTTTACCCTTGTTCACCCACAATTTTAACTTAGAGAAATTGGGATGAGGAGATTCTTGAACTGTTTCAATGTCTTGATGCTCAGAAGTTGTCCATAACCGAGGACATAGCTAAGTACTTAGGTTTTACCCTCTCGAGAGGTGGTGCACTTTCCCCACAAGACTCGACAAACATCGAGACAAGAATTTTCAGAAGCAATCCCTCAAGCCACCACAAACGCGTTCCATCCTATCAATTCTACCACCCTCTGTCTGTCTGGCTGTGTTCTCACAACCTAGTTGGTCAAGGCAGAGCCCATATGCCATGTGGTTGCACTAGATGATTCGCGACACAAACATATCAAATCTCTTTGTTCCTGGGTGGCCATCCACAAGTGTGATACACCAGGGTAAACCATAGAAATGGTCCGTGAGTAACCACTCAACATAATCCATACAAGTCCCAATCCACCCAGGTGTTTCATTAACAAAGGTTGTTTTCTTAGTCAAAAAATATATAAGTATAACTTTCCATACCATCATAATATGAATTTCCACCCACGAATTCTGATAGAAGCACTAAGCATTCTAGCATAGGATTTCTCCTAACTTAGGAAAATACACAACCAAGATATAATCTATAGGATTTCCACAGCACAGCAATATAGTTAAAACTATCATGCAAGTCCTACTAAAATAACACTAATGCAATAGGCAAAATAATAGGAAATATGATGAAAATATCACTTGGCTTGGTAGCTAGGAGAGTAGGTACAATCCTCACAGCAACAAACTTAACAATCCACACAATCTACACAACATAATCAAACAACAACAAAAATATACAATTCAATATAAGGCACTCAAAAATAATATGGATGCATGCAATTATGCAATGAGATGAAAGACACACTTTTAAAACCAAATCCTAGAGTACAGAAGATAAAATACACTTTCTAAAGGCTAAAGATTACAAGATTCACCTAAAAATAATTTATACAATATTTTTTATAGTCAAAATAGCCCTAAAAATGTATCTGCCTACAACTCAAATTTTGCCGAAGCTACTGAAAAAATAGGGCCACAGTAATAAAGTTCACATTTTTCTGAATCCATAGACACAAAAACTGCATTTTTCTGAATTGTGGATCAAAAGTTATGAATTTTCTAAGTTTAAACATCTAATAAACATTTTCTGAATTTTAAACAGAAATCCCTAGCCACGTGATGCAATCCCACTGGTTGGTACCGTTTCACGCGGATCAAGAGAGTGCGCTGTTGGATTTAAGTTAGATCATGTGGCTCAGATCAGCCAGTACCTCTTGGCTAACAGGATCTGTCCTAACCCTCGGATCTGGATCTAGCGGACCAGAGCGCTTTGGCTAGAAATGGGCGGCGCTGATGGTGGTGTGCGGCAGCGATGCCTCTAGTGATGGTGCACCGGCGGTGCTAGGGAGTAAGGGGAGGGTGTAGGGTGGTTACCTGGGTTGTGAGGATGAGGGGGTTTCCGTGGTAGACGTGGTTGTCGAGGGGGTGCTCGGGTTCACCTGCAATTGCTCGCCGGAGTTGTGCTCGGCGTTGGTGGGTTGCCGACAGAGACGGAGTCGAGCTTCTGGGGCAAAAGAAAGCAAACGGTGGTGATTAGCGGATGCGCCCGAGGACAGCGACCATCATAGAGCAAGGCAGAGGGCGAGGGGGTGTCAGACCTCACCGAAATCGTTGCTAGAGTGTGTTCGGATGGCGGCGGCTTCAAGTCAAAATTTGCAGAGCCTAGGGGCTCTCTGGATGAGTGGGGGAGGGTAAATGGAGAGGGGCACACGGGGTTTAAGTAGCAGGGTTCGGAGGGAGCAATCACGCCCCAAATCAATTGCATTTACGCGATTGAATTCACGAGGAAACGACAGAGAGGGGGAGCGGGTCCCGCGCACGTTGAAGACGGCGATGGTGACGTGGAGGTGGGGCCAGGTTGTCAGCGAGGGGGTGCGGGGTCGATGCGGTGAGAAAAGAAATAGAGGGGGAGAGGGGAGGCGGGTGGGATGAGTTGGCCCGCGGGGGCTAGGCCGCGGGGGGAGGGGGATACTGGGCCGAAATGGTTGGCAGGTAAGATTTTTTTCCTCTAGTATTTTTCTTTTCTGTTTTTTATTTCTAATAAGGATTTGAACTAGAAAATCAAATCCAAATCAAATCAAAATTTCATCAAAATTTTGAGGGGTGAACCTAGTGTTCAAAAATGTTTTAAAACAACAAAACTCTAACAAAAACATTTGGGCAAAAATAAAATTAAAACATAAGCCCCACACTTGCATAAAAAGGAGGCGTTTTTAAATAGGGTTTTACTAGGTTTAAATTTTTGAAATTTTGCGTGCAATGCACACATGCCATGATGATATGAATAAAGTGATAATGTTTTGATATAATGAAAATTGGGATGTTACAAATCTAACCCCGTTAAGATGAATATTCAGATTGGCTAGCAAATAGGTGAGGGTGATCTTTCTGAAGCTCATCTTCTCTTTCCCAAGTTGCTTCCTCCTCAATGTGATGATTCCACTGTACTTTGCAGAACTTGTTTGTCTTAGTACGAGTGACTCTTTTTGTTGTCTCCAGAATCTTGATAGGTTTCTCTTCTTAAGTGAGAATATTCTCTAACGGAACTTCTTCTAGTGGTATAGTGTCTTTTAATGAAGTTTCTTCCATCTCTGGATGACACTTTTACAGCTGGCTAACATGGAACACATTATGAATTGCTGACAGAGATTCTGGTAATTCTATCTCATAGGCCACTTCTCCTTTATGACTCAAAATCTTGAATGTTCCTACATAACGAGGTGCCAATTTCCCTTTGACTCCAAATCTCTTCACACCACAAAGTGGTGAGACTCTGAGATAATCTCTATCACCTACCTCATAGGTGACCTCTCTATGTTTTGGATCTGCATAGCTCTTTTGTCGGGATTGGTCTATATTTAGTCTATCCTTTACCATCCTGACTTTCTCTTCGGCTTCCTTGATCAGGTCTGGTCCGAATAAGTTTCTTTCTCCTACTCCATTCCACAATAATGGGGTAGTACACTTCCTTCAATAAAGGAATTCAAACGGAGCCATCTCTATGCTTGATTGATAGCTATTATTGTTAGAAAACTCCACGTATGGAAGACTTTCGTCCCAACTAGATCCATAGTCTAGCGCACAAGCTCTCAACATATCTTACAAAATCTGATTGGTCCTTTCTGTCTGTCCATCCGTCTGAGGGTGAAATGCAGTGCTGAATTATAGTCTAGTTCACCAAGACTCATCCAGTTGTCGCCAAAATACAAAGTGAATTGAGTTTCTCTATCTGACACAATACTCTTAGGCACTCCATGCAGACATACAATTATGTTCATATAGATCTTGGCTAATTTCGCACTTGTATAGGTGGTCTTTACGGGTATGAAATGAGCCACTTTTGTTAAGCGATCAATAAAAACCCATATAGAATCGTATCCAGATCTAGTCCTTAGCAGTCCTATGATGAAATCCATAATGATTTTATCCCACTTCCAATCAGGTATTGGCAGTGGTTGTAATAATCCGGCCGGTTTCTGATGCTCCTCCTTTACTCGACTACACACATTGCACAAGGCAGCAATATCTTTCTTTATATTGTTCCACCAAAATCTTTCCTCCACATCCATGTACATCTTGGTATTTTTAGGATGAATAGAATATGGTGAATTATGTGCTTCTTGTAGGATCAATTTCCGAAGTTCAGGATCTTGTGGAATGCAGATACGCTTCCCATAACATAAGGTTCCTTGATCATCTTCATGGAATCCCTTTGCTTTTCCTTTACCAATTTTACTCTTAATTTCCTCTATTTCCTTGTCCAAATTTTGAGCTTCTTTGATTTTATCCAATAGTGTTGGTTGTACTTCTAAGGACATAAGATATCCTTCAGGCACTATCTCTAATCTTAGCTCTTTAAACTAAGCACTCAAATCTTCTGGCAATTCTCCTTTGGTGAGGCCACTCACATAAACCTTGCGGCTTAATGCATCAGCTACGACATTTGCTTTCTCAGGATGGTATTACAAACTTAAGTCGTAATCCTTGATAAGTTCTAGCCATCTTCTTTGTCTCATGTTTAGTTCCTCTTATGTGAAAGTGTAGTTCAGACTCTTGTGATTGGTGAACATTTCACAACACTTTCCCATAAGATAATGTCTTCATGTCTTTAGTGCATGGACAACAGAGGCCAACTCTAAGTCATGCATAGGATAGTTTACTTCATGATTATTGAGTTGTCTCGAGGCATATGCTACCACTTTACCTTCTTGCATTAACACACCTCCCATTCCTTGGTGAGATGCATCACAATAAACTTGAAAATCTTTTTCTAGATCTGGCAAGCATAACACTGGTGCTGACACTAATTTCTTCTTCAATTCTTGAAAACTAGTTTCACATGCTTCAGTCCAGTCAAACTTCTTGTCTTTCTTTAGTAGATCAGTCATCGGATTTGCTAATTTCGAGAAGTTCTCAACGAACATTCTATAGTATCCTGCCAAGCCCAGGAAACTACGGACCTCTTTAACTGTTTTTGGAGGTTCCCATTCTGTTACAGCTGATACCTTTGCGGGATCGACATCTATACCATTCCCATACATAACATGTCCAAGAAATCCAACTTCATTAAACCAAAATTCACATTTACTGAAATTGGCATACAACTTGTGTTCCCTGAGTTTCTCAAGAATCAAACGCAAATGTTCTTCATGTTCCTCATTGCTCTTGGAATAAATCAATATGTCATCGATGAATATAAAAACAAACTTGTCAAGAAACTCCATGAACACCTTGTTCATCATGTTCATGAAATAAGCTGGTGCATTATTTAGTCCAAACGACATCACTGTATACTCATACAATCCATATCTTGTGGTAAAAATAGTATTTGGTATATCTTGTTCTCTAATCTTTAGTTTAAAGTAACCTGATCGAAGATAAATTTTTGAGAACACACGAGCTCCTTCTAGCTGATCAAAGAGATCATTAATTATGGGTAGGGGATATTTGTTCTTTATGGTAACTTCGTTAAGTGATCGATAATCTATGCATAGCCTCTGACTTCTGTCTCTCTTCTCAATAAAAAAAACTAGTGCACCCCAAGACGAAGAACTTGGTTGGATAAATCCCTTCTACAACTATTCTCCAAGCTGTTTCTTGAGTTCTTTTAACTCATCCACTGATATTTTGTAAGGTCTCTTCGCTATGGGTCCATTTCCTGGAAGTAAGTCTATCAGAAACTCCACATCCCTATCTGGTGGCATTCCAGGTAATTCTTCTGGAAACATATCAGGGTACTCCTTCACTACTAGTACACTGTCTAGGCTAACCCCTTAAGAGAATTTAACTTACTTCCCTTTGTTCAAAATTAGACTTGAACCTAATCCGTTTCTTTTCAGGGGTTGTGAGTGTAACAGTTTGTCTGGCACAGTCTATCACTCCCTCATAACGAGTCATCCAGTCCATGCCTAATATCACATCTAATCCTTGGGAATATATGATTATTAGACTAACTGGAAACTTGTTCTTTCCAAATTCTAGGACTAGTTGTCGACATCCAAAATTTACTATCATTTCTCCACCTGGGGATCTTAATTTAATAGGACATCCAATTGTTTCAGTTGGGAGTTTATTTTTGTCTACAAATTCTCTTGAAATGAATGAATGCAATGCGCGAGTATCAAAAAGGATAATTGCTGGAAAGGAATTAATCTTGAACTTACCAACCATAGCATCAGACTCTTCTTGGATTTCCTCCACATTGATGTGATTCACATGACCTTTTTGAAAAGGATTTGGCTTGTTAGCCCCAGCAGTATTTTTTTCTGGGCATTCATTAGCATAGTGCCTTGTTTTCTTGCACTTGAAACATTCAACCAGACTGATGTCTATCTTGGCTGGCTGATTTCCATTGGCATGTCCATTATGGTGATTCTTGTATCCACTTTTGTTGTTCCGGTAATCCCTATTGTTGTGTACATGATGTTTATTGCCATCGTGGTGGCGGTTATTGTTGTCGTGGTTGTTATGATTCCCATGCTTGTGGGATCTAGAACTTCCACTGCCTTCACCATAAGAACGCTTGTGAGATGATCCTGATCCATGCTTATCAAAATGGTGTTTCCTCTTCCTATTCTCAACTTACTTCATCTTGCTTTCTAAGATGGTAGCTTTGTCACACAGAGATTGATAAGTTGGAACATAAGAAACTGACAGTTGCATGGACATTTAATCATTCAACCCTTAAAGGAACTTCTCTTTCCTCTTTGCATCAGTGTCAACATCACCCGGGGCATAGCGCGACAGATTGTTGAACTCTTCAATATACTCGGAAATACTGTGATGTCGTTGTTTAAGGTTGTGAAATTCATTTTTTCAACCCCATTACTCCTGAAGGGATGTGAGTAGTGCGGAATCCATACTCAAACATTTCCCAAGTCACTTCTTCAATAGGGTTAGTGACTTGAAAGTTATCCCAGCAAGTAGCTGCTGGTCCTTCTAGTAAGTGTGCTGCAAATCTGAATTTCTCAGCATCAGTGCAACCAACTGTGACCAAGTCCTTGTTCAGGGAACATAGCCAATCATTTTCTACAATGGGATCAGTTGCACCAGAAAACTTAGAAGGTCTCAATCTTAGAAACCTTGTAAGCATATCAAGAGCTGGTGGGTTGTTCTGGTTGTTGTTATTGTTATTATTATTATTGTTGTTGTTGTTGTTTTGATTCTGGTTCTGGTTTGCCATAAACTGAGTCATCATCTGCATCAACTGTGTTTCTGTAGTCATCAACTTTTGCATCTCATTACCAATGTTGTTATTGTTGGGATTTGCATGACGAGGAGGCAAGTATGGTTTCAATAAAGATAAGTAAAGATAAATAACCCCATAGGTCCTAATATGCACAATACAACATATAACAACAATCAACAATCAAGCAAGCACAAGATAAACTTTAGGGTTCAAAACATCACGATCAACAAGTTTGCAAACATAAATAACATACTAGCATAGTCATCCACAAGTTGGCATGATCAATGTGACTCGATAATAAAACAATAAGATAGATAGACATCACTACTCCTCCACTAGCGCAAGTTCTGTTGCGGTGAATCCTGCCTTGTATTCCTCCAAGCTTGTAGTCAAAGCATCAACCTTCACCTGTAGCTCTCTCTTCTGTGAGCGCAGCCTCTCTATCACCTCGTGATCCACGTCTAGCTCAAGTTCCTCAAGCTCTAACTTAGTCTCCATATCCTTAATATTCTTATTCCTCTCTTGGATCCTCTTCTCTTGGCTCTTAAATTTATTCTCTTGTCCTTCAAACTTCTTCTCCATCTCCTTGATGCGCTTCTCTTGCTCCTCGAAGGCCTTGTCCTTCTCCTTAAGTTGGACATGTAGCTCATCATTGCTAAGCATCACATTAGTCCTATTAGTATCAAGGTGCCTAATGAGGCTCTCTAAGTCCTGGAGGTAGTGTCGCACAGGCTTGATGGAATCCTTAGTAGCCTCATCCAACACAATAGGCTCTTCGTCCTCATCGCGTCTCCCAAAGAAATGGAAGTAGTGGTTCTTGAGATCAGCAGAGTGACGTCCACATAGGCGTCCTATCAGCTCCTGCATAGCGACATGAAGGCCTCTCTCTAAGTCATCGTGGAGTATCTTGAAGGCAATTTCCTCCATTGGAGGCTCTGTCTGGCGTCCTGGCTGAGTAACACTGAATCCCCACAAGTCCTTCCTTTGAAACTTCCTGAGATGAAGTCCCTTGATGGTAGGGATTGGAAGAGCGAGCACATTGATGAGCTCAAAAATGCAAGTCCCAAAGCGAGTTCCCTTGAATTCCTCGGTAGTGCTATAAACAAAGTTCGACATCTTTTGCATAGGATGGAGAAAAATTAGAAATAACACGAAGAAAACATAAAGTAGTAATAGATGCCAAAATTTAAAAACAAAAGCCAATAACATCCAACAAAACATTAATCCACACAAGTATCGGCATACATTATTCAACTCAAGCACCAAGGTTCAATCACAACCTAGACAAATTTTTGCCATACCACATAGGTCGGTATGATCAAATTATTAACGCGAGAAAATGCCAAGTGTGGTGGTCCAACTATAGGATACGTCGTGTCCTTCAATCACTAGTCAAGGTAGCTATCTGGGCATCCTTGGTGGCAATCTGCTTGTCTTGATCACAAGACTCATGCTCCAAGTCTATAATATCCCTCCTTAGTTGTTTTATGGTGGCCTCTAAGTCTTGGGTATGCTGTCTCTCCTCTCTAAGATCCTTCTGAGTGTTGAGCATTCTACACTTAAGTCTTTCTCCAAGTTCTTCAATGGCATTCCATGCCGCATTCCTTGCAGAGTCAAAGAATGACATATGCATTTTAGAGTTGGTGATCATGCAAAACCCCGTTTCATTGTGGTCGTCCTCCTTATTTTTATATAAGTGGAGTTGTACCCACCAATACTCTTCTCCTTCATCCATCACCGGAAATCGCTTGTACACGGCTTCACCATTTAACCCTAAGCTGATCATGAGGTTCTTGAGTGCCTTGGGAAATTCCGTCTCACATTCTAGTGTCATGGTCAACTGTGGTCCCAACCTGACGGATTCATTGATGGCGGCCATCTACAAATAGAGATGAGAAAGAATATTAGGAGAGGTTTTACGATATGAAAAGAAACAAAGTGTAAAAATTTATAGTGGTGTTGTGTTTTCCTAGTGGTTTTCTTAATCTAATCCATCTTAGGTTCACAAACCTACAGGCAACACAGTGCTCTGATACCATCTATAAGATCTCACCCAATAAGGTAGAGATCCCTGTGATTGCAGTGCTAGTCCCTAGATCGATTCTCTAGCACCCACCGTTTAAGATGAAGTACACAGAAACAAAGGTCATTATTACATCGTAAATCTAGGAGTACAATAGTTCTTACAACTCACTTATCCCAAGGCTAACTTATTTAGAGTTCTCAATACATAGCATAATAATAGAGTCTTCATCTTCATGCGCCACAGGAAAACATGTCGAGTGTAGACCCGTAACCCTACTCACCATCAGAGTAACATACAACATGATAAGTTACTGCCGCAAAGGGTCAATATAGTTGGAATTGTATTGGCAAGTGATACCATAGTTGTATAGTAGAACCTAACCACTACATGAATATGGCTAAGTGTGGATCTGGCGGGCTTTGCAAAAAGCAAGTTTTATCCTACTAGTTTGAAAATACTAAGTTTTTCTTTTAAAAACACTAAGGTACCACCAATAGACATTAGTGAACCTCTACCCTTGTTCACCCGCAATTTTAACTTAGAGAAATTGGGATGAGGATATTATTGAACAGTTTCAATGTCTTGACACTCAGAAGTTGCCATAACCAAGGACACGGCTAAGTACTTAGGTTTTACCCTCTCAAGAGGTGGTGCACTTTCCCCACAAGACTTGACAAACATCGAGACGAGAGTTTTCAGAAGCAATCCCTCAAGCCACCACAGACGCGTTCCATCCTATTAATTCTACCACCCTTTGTCCATCTGGCTGAGTTCTCACAACTTAGTCGGTCAAGGCAAAGCCCATATGCCATGTGGTTGTACTGGAAGCTTCGCGATACAAACATATTAAATCTCTTTGTTACTGGGTGGCCATCCACAAGTGAGATTGTAGAGGTCCCAACCTAATAATGTAGAGATCCCTGTGTTTACAATGCTAGTCCCTGGATCGAATAGCTAGCATCCACAGTTTAAGATGTAATATCAAGGAACAAAGGTCATATTACGACTTATAACCAGGAATAAAATACATTACATCTTACATAGCTCATTTGGCTATCTCATTACAATGAAGTAGAAATATCTATATAGCATGGAGTCCTTCATCTTCAAAGTGCCACAGGAAATCATGTCGGTTGTAGACTTGTAATCCTATTCAACACACTTCACTAACATCAAACAAACCTGCAACATGATAAGTTACAACCACAAGGGTCAATACATTTGAATTGTATTGGTAAGTGATACTATGGTAGAGTAGTGGTATCTAACATCTATATGCATTTGGCTAAGTGGAGCTTAGGCTTGCTTTGCTCAAAATATATTTTCCTTATCATTTTAAAACACTAAGTTTTTGTTTGTCAAAATCACCCAAGGAACAACCAATAGAATTGGTTAACCTTTAACCCTTGTTCAACCACAAGCTTTTATCTTAGAAATTGGGATGAGGAGATCCTTGATAGCTTCCATGTCTTGATGCTCAAATTGTTCATTGCCGAGGACACGGCTAAGTACTTAGATTTTACTCTCTCGTGAGGTGGTGCACTTTTCCCACAAGACTCGACATGCATCGAGACAAGATCTTTCAGAAGCCTTCCCTTAGACCAAATGGACGCGTTCCAACCTATCACCCCCTACCACCTTCTGTCCATCTGGCTAAGTTATTGCAGCCTATATGATCCAGGCAGAGCCCATATGCCATGTGGCTTCACTAGAAGCTTCTCAACATTTGACATCTCAAATCTCTTTGTTCCTGGGTGCCTTTCCACAAGTGAGATACACAAGTTTTCACCAGTTTACTGGCCTTGTGTAACCACTCAACATAATTCATTCTCACCATTCCACCCAGGTGATTTATTCACATAGTTGTTTTATTAAATAGAACACAAGTCATAGACTTAGAAATATTTCATAGCATGAATATAATCCACCCTTGTTTTCTACTATCTAGGCTAAGCATACTAGTAGCAAGAATATTAACTTAGGGAAAATTGTACTAAGGCATCATCTACTAGGATTTCCCAAGGCATAGTATACTTAGTAAAAATTCCATTCAAGTCCTACCCAAAATATCACTTAATGCATAGTCAAAATATTAGGACAAAATGTATGAAGCACCACTTGCCTTTTTGGTAGAGAACTATATTCACTCCTTGATCTTGCAAATTTCACACTCTTCAAAGTTCACTACAATTCAATCAAGGCACAAATTCAAACTAGCATTCAAACAATTCATCACATAAAATAAAGAAACAAGGTAATGCATGCAAGCATGAAAAAGATTGTTTTGTTGAAAAAGTGGTTTGTACTAAGGCTATAAACATTTTAAAACACCTATTGGTCAAGTGGCAAAACCATTTAAAATCAAGTTAGTGAAAATGGGCCATTTAAATCATTTTTGTTTTGCTAGAAATGATTTTAATCAAAGGTATAATTTCTAGTGTTTGACAAATATATTTTTAAACACAAATGTTAGTGTTTATGGTCAAAGTGTTTTAAAACAAATCCCTTTACAAAAGGTTTCACTCAAAATCAATTTTAAATCATAGCAACAATTTTGTTTTACTAAAAATTCCTTTATTCAAAGGAATAATTTTCTATTCTTAATCAAATATGTTTTTAAATCTATAAGTTAGTGTTTAGGGTCAGAGAGTTCAAATCAAACCATTTGCAAAATATTTTACTCAAAAACCATTTTAGAATATTTTTTATACTCAAAATAGGCCTAGAAATGTTTCTGCAAAAACACCTAGTTTTCTAGAAGCAAAATACTAAACTAAGGAGACGGTTGCAAAGTTTTCATTTTGCTGATTCCATTGATATAAAGTTTGTAAATTTTGGACGTGTAGATCAAAACTTATGAATTTTTCAAACTCTAACATCTAATAGATCAAATCTGGTTTTTAAATCAGCTGCTAGGCCACGTGGCTGATTCTGACTGGATGGTACCGGTTCGGGTGGATCAAGCAGCAACATCCGTTGATCTAACGGTCATCGCATGACACAGATCAACTAAAAAAGTTTCGCCTAAGATCTAATCTACACCGCGCGATCAAGATCTAACGAACAACAGTAGGTGACCACGATCTGGCGGCGCTAGCAACGGTGAGCGGCAGCGGCGCATTCATGCAATGGCGTTTCGGCTAATATAGGACGCAAGGTAGGGGGAGGGGGGGAAGAAGCTCACCGGGTTCGCTGGGTTGCGCTGATGCTCAATGTTGTCTTCGCAGGGACAGGGGCGCACGAGATTGCCGACGATTGCTCGTCGGAGAAGCTCCTGGTGAGGGGTGTGCTCGGGCGTCGTCGACGGCGAAGATACAAGGCACGGGAAAGAGAGGCAAAGGGTCCGTTAGATGTGCAAGACCAAGGCGAGTACACGAGCATCGCTGAGAGGGAGAGGCGCGGTCAAAGTTTACCGGGGAGGTTGCCGGAGTTGCAGCAGACTGCAGCGGCACTCAGTCGTCGTCGTTGCCGAGGCTGTGGGGCACGCACGGGCGAGCTAGGGTTACTAGCAGATGTGCGAGATGCTGGCGAGCAGGTCGTGTGATCTAGGAGGTAGGAAGGGGTCTGGTGTCACCAGAATTAATCGGGGAAGCTGTCGGAGCAGTGTGGTTGCAAGCAAAATTATGGGCAACCTGGGGGCGGAGAGGTACGGGAGGTTGAGGGGAAAGAGGAAGGGGAGGAAAGGTGCTTTAACGAGCGTGGTCGCGAGCGAGAATCACTAAGCCATTACCGTGAATTTACGCCGGGGAGTTAACGGTAGAAATGGCCGGGAGGAATGAGGGGGCGGGTTTCACGCGAGGAAGAAGGTGACAGCGCGACAGTGGGGCCAAGGAGTTAGTGGGGTTGAGGGTTATTTCTCGGGTGTGAAAAATATGGGGAGAGAGGGGGATGCCGGGTGAGCTGTAGTTGGGCCAGATGGGCTGGGGTTTCTGGCTGGTTGGGTTGGGTCGTTTTTTTTTCATTTTTTTCTTTCTGTTTTCTTTTTCTTTTTCCTTTTCTAATTTCTATTTTCAAATTCAAACATTCATTTGAATTTAGATTTCTTTATCAACCTTTTCCAAACTTTCAGTAGGTTTTATACTGTTTATATAGTGTGTTTAAATAATCCATTTAGGATATTTCTTATATTCTCTTAGGGTTTAATATTTATTTTATAAAATAAACATTTGTCTTTATTTAAATAAGATTTAAATATGTTTCCAATCCATATTTTTTATTCAAATGAGTTAAACACCTGTTTTAAAATTCAAATGTTTCTCAAACCTTTTCAGTAAGTTTGTACTGCTTAGTAATGTGTTTAAAATTCCATTTTAGATTATTTCAAATATTCTTTTATGGTTTAATATTTATTTAATTGAGGCTTGTGTCTTTATTCAAACCATTGATTCAAGCTTCCATTTGAATTCAAAATTCACCAAACCTTTTTAGTAGGTTTTAAATCATTTAGGAGTTGATTAGTTGGCCCACTTTGGAAAATAATCAAATATTTTCTGATGATTTGATTAATCATTTATATTAGGGATTTTGTCTTCATTTAAATAAAATATGGTTCAAGTCCATATTAATTTTATGCAAATAATCTTTATTCCGTTATTTTATTTGGATTACCTTTATTCCATTTGCTTATGGACTAATTCAAGTTTTAAATTGTCTTCTAAATAATTTTCTTGGGATTTATTATTTAGTTTAGGAAATTTGTCTTTATTTAAATAAAATTGGATATTGTTCAATCCTTATGATTTTATTTAAATAATCTTTTACTCCTTTTTATTATTCAATAACTTTTATTTGTTTATGGATTTGGCCAAGATTTAATTTGACGCTTATATATTCCTTATTTTTTTATTTCTTCCTTTGTCTTATAAAATCTATATCTTTTTATTTATAGATCCAAAATTGGTGATTCCAATTTGTAGAATTTTATTTAATATTTGTTTATGTTTGTAAATTCCTTTAGGATTAATTTTCTCACAATCTGGTATGGATTTTAGCTAGGATCTTTATTAGCTTTGGAAATTATTTCCTTTTATCTTATAAAATTCATAAGTTTTTATCCATGGCTCCAAATTAAATTAAACCAATTTCTATGGTTTTATAATATTTTTGTTTATCATTTTGATCATTTATAAATGTTTGTTGCTGAATTTTATATGGATCAAATCCATAGTCTTTGAGAGATCTTGGAAATGATTTTCTTCCGTAATTAAGCAGCTGTGGAAATAAGGACTGACTCTGCATTTACTCCATTTCTAGCTAGGGTCATTGTTGTGTGTCACAAGAAGAGTCTTTTTCCTCTCTTTTTTCCAGTGTTGCAGGATTGAGAATAGGGGTAATTTGGTCCAACAAAAACAAAAGTGACGGCAAGGACTAACGGAAGGAACGACTTTAAGTAGTGTCAAATAAGAAACCGAAACTTTAAGTAGTGTCAAATAAGAAATTCTCTCAAAATATATAAGTATAAATTTCCATACGATCACAATATGAATTTCCACCAACGAATTCTAATAGCAGCACTAAGCATTCTAGCATATGATGTCTCCTAACTTAGAAAAATACTACCAAGATATAATCTATAGGATTTCCATAGCATAGCAATATAGTTAAAACTATCATGCAAGTCCTACAAAAATAACACTAATGCAATAGGCAAAATAACAGGACATATGATGAAAATATCACTTGCCTTGGTAAAACCACTACTAGAAAATCGTCTGCATTTACCTCTGTGCACCATCATGTCATCAGCATGCATCTATTTGCTTAAAAACTATTTTATAAAGCCTATATTTGTTTTCTAAATACTCCCCTCTCGCCTTCAAACATAAATCCTCGGTCCGTCCGGATCCTTTATTTGTCTAAAACTATTTATAAAAGAATATTTAAAAACTAAATAAAAATCTAAATTATTTTAGTGGGGGAGGCCGCCACCGGCCAGGCCCAAAAGGCCCAATCGGCAGCCACCTACAACCCCAAACCCTAGAAACCTAGACGCTCTAAACCTAACCCTAATCTCACCCAACTCACCCGACCTTCCTCCACCCTTGCCGCCGCCACACCCAGGACACACATCACACAACTCGCACGCACACTACCGCCCCACCCAACCCACTCGAAGACCACGACACGCCCCTGACCCCGCTCCCTCTCACGACCACCAACCACCCCACGTCGCCCTGTCCCGCCTCCCGTACCCATGCGCTCACCTACCGATGCCTAGGGGTCCCACCCTGTCTCTCTCCCCGTCGCCATCCTCCTCTCACGATCCCCAGCACCCCGCCGCCAGACGCCTCCCGCCGCCGCTCTCTGCAAGCATCACCAGCCCCAGAGCACCGCCTCCTTCCTCCCCTTTGGCAACCGCCGTCGTCGCCATCCCCTGCAGAGCTCCGCCCGACCGTCGCCTCGCCTGGGCCGCATCCGCGTCGACCGCCGCCACCAGTAGGCCCCACTTGGCCATGCCTTCCTCGCCTAGTCGCCGACCTGCGCGCCTCGGCCAGCTCCGCTGTCACCCAAGGCCCGTCATCGCCGTCCATGCTTCGATCGCCGCGCCCTCGACCACCCCCTTGCAGCGCCCAGGCCGCGCTCCTCCTTGTCTTCGGGATGCTGCGATCCCCTGCCCGCCCATCGTCGTCTGTTCTGCCTCCGTACGACGCCCCTCGTCGCGATCGACTCGTCCCTGGTCTGGCCTCGTTTTCGGTTGTCGAGCCATGCTGCCTGCGTGCCTTCCCGTGGCCGCATCGTCTGTGCCTTCTCGTGGATGTGCCCTGGCCATGTACAGGACGTCCGATTCTGCCTTCTGATGTGTTCCGTACGTGTGTGCTTCGCTCATTGGCTATGCCCTTGTTCCTGCCATGTTGTTTGGTACCTCCACTTCTTTTCCTAATCAGTTGTTTGGTGTATGTGTCTACTTGTAGATGTCTGTTCTTGTGGACACCACATCTAGCCGAGGATTGATTGGCATACCACCGGTGTCCCACGCTAGACGTTGTAGCGCCACTCAGACCATCACCACCACCTCCTGGATTTGTGTCTTCGCCAAGTTTAGGGGCGACAAGATCATCAAGACCGATCCGGTGCCGCAACCCCAATGATCATGCTATTAAGATCGAACCATGCCAAGATCCCCATCGACCGTAGAACCCGAAACATCAAGATCTCCCTCATGGAATCCGAAGACCGTTCCCGTCGAGATCCGAAGACCGATCCCTCGAACCCCTCCGAACCAAGACCTTCGACCACAATGTGTGACCCCTTACCTGAGGCCCCCATATTTTTGTAATATATATAATATACTTGTTGCATATTAAATTGCCATGCTTGCACACATATAATATGGTTTGGGGGCATTATGCCGATTCACCGCATAATTAAATATGGAGGCCATATGCGAGCAAATCTAGTCTTATATTGACTCCATTTAAATTTGTGTAGTGAACCGGTGATATCTTTTGCCTTGTTGCTACAACATTTAAAATTGCGGGTATCTAAACAACTTGAACCTAATAATTAATTGTCGGGACCTCGGTTCCGCTTAATATTGACTAATTGCTTCACATCTTTGCCATGTCATACATCATACATGCATCATGCCCGATCTTCTGCTGTAGTATTAAATAGTGCATCCGGTGTTTCTTCTAGTGCTTTGCTTCTTCACGGATTAGGCCGATGAGTTGATGCGAGTGACGCCCATTCTTCGGATGAACCTTCGGCAATGTTTTCCAGGCGAGCATCTCCCCCTTTCTACCTATCTTACTTTTATAGTATTTATTCCCTCATGTTGATCTATTTCTATCTGTGTTGCGATGCTCTAGTTTTCGTGTCCGTGATATCCCTTGCAACCTTATATTGCCTTGGACACATCCTATTACCTGTTGTTTGGTAGATAGTTGGACTTGCGTGTCGTAGTCGCTTGCTTAAGTGATGTTGCGTGTCGTCCAGTACCACAGCTGTTGGAAGGCTGCCATATGCTTTATGTTGGAGATGATCATGGCTTTAATTATTGTTTAATAACTAAAATTGAGAGTAGGTAAATGCAGAGGCACCGGTGGGTAATAGACAATACTTGGACTTTAACCGCTCACTGGTGTCCCGTAGGACCCCGAGTTCTTGACACCTGTTCCGAGATCGAGCGCGCTAACCACAGGTGGGGTGTGTGGGCACCCCCATCGATTTAGTACCTGATTTGAAGTACTGTACTGGGGCCACAAAGTACTTTGGGGCTTTATTACTATCCTGTACTTATGCCATGCTTTACTTCTTTATTTACGATTGCGCGTGGAGCGCCTGTACTGTTTAGGAACCCCGTGATACGTTTTCGCTGTATCGACAAGCCCAGTCACACTTTCGGGTTCCCAGTCGTTTACAGCCATCGACACAAACCTTGGGTCCGTCTCGGAGACCGGCCGACTTTGTTACGGGTAGCTTAGTGGGGTGGCCCCCCGTGGTTGCTTTGGGTCTGGGAAACGTCGTGTCCGAAACCCCGTCGACATACCGTTGGGTGTATGTTTTGTGATCTTGTACCTACCTGATCTGACAACAAGGGTGTAGGTGCGTGTGGAAACTTTGGTGCACCCATGCAGGGTTAAATCTTTTCGAGAAGCCGTGTCCGCGGTTATGGACGACTTGGAGCACAGTTCTCGATCATAGACAACTATAACTAAAGTTTACTGTTATAATTTGACTTGTATCCGATATGACTAGTAACCAGCTTCATCGCAACGGAATGGCTAAATAAAAGTACCAACAACTGCTGGGTTTGGGATATCTCATGCTAAGTGTATCTGACTAGTAAGTGTTGCAACTACAACAGAATTGTTAACTAAAATTGCCCACTGCTTATTATATCAGGATGACTATCTATACCTGACTAGTAATTGCAGCAACGATAACTGAATAAATAAAACTACCAACGGTGTGAGTTCCTCGGTTGACTTCCTCGTTTGGTCTTGGGGGGAAACACCAGGATGGGTATGTTTGGTGGTAGTATCAAGTTGGTTCCGAATAGGTCTTTCTTACCCCTCTCTGATAGCCGCTAGTTGTATCGAGTCTCTATAGGTTGTTTAGTGCATGTCGCGCTGCCGCTTCAGTCCACCATACCTATGTAGGCGAGGACCGCCGAATTCTAGTCTCGCCGTGTACTGGCCTCAGTACTGACCGCTCTCTTTTTCCTTTGCCCTTTGTCGGCACCCCTTTTGTTTTTAGCAGGTTTTGAGTTCGACGTCGTTAGCAGGGTTACCCTTCCGGCTTGGCCTGGGCAGGGTTATGGACGCCATTGGTTATTCTTCAGGGCTCTTAGCTCAATTTGCATCTTGTCCGTACTCGGACGCTGTATTGTTTTCAAGGTGATTTGGATCTTTGTACTGTAAATCTGTATTCTTGACTCTTTGAGTCGCTGTTGTATATATATGTTTTGTGGGTTCCATCGAGGACTATTGTGTAATGATATTACTTCGTTTTCCACCCGCACGCAAGTGCCTGGTGGGCACCTTTGAATCGTTTCTATGCGGGTTTGGCGGGAAGCGCTGAAACTTGCATAGGGCCGATTCTGAGGGTGTTACAGAGTGGTATCAGAGCTCAGCAGTTGCGATACCCCACTGGTCCAGCCTGTAGGATAACCTAGCTAACGGCCGATGTAGAGTGTCAAAACTATTTTGGAAAATCGGTTGGATAGATCTGATTAGGTGTGCTTTTACTCCTTACCCCTCTGCTATTCTCCTCTTATCTCTTCGTGTTTTGAATCTGCCATCTTATCTTTTCTCCGAGTCCAGGAATTCTCGTGGTTGGGTTTCCGTCATACCTTCAGGGTTTCACTTCCTCCTCTTGTAACGGTGCTTCGACATCCGACCTTCACGCTATCTGATGAATCTTTCATCTGTTGTACCTTTTCAGTGGACCGAAAATTCACTAAATTTTTTCTTTCTATCCTCCGATGTTTTCCGATACGACGAAGTCATCTACATCAGATCTGATGAGAATCTCCATTCCTCCTTTGATTTCGAACCTCGCTTGTCGAGATCTTCAGTCTAATTCCGAGAATGGGTTGCGTGATTTTCTACTGCATGTGCAAAGTAATAGTTTGGGTGCGTGATGGATTGGCCCCCATGCCGACTACTCAATCTATTCGCTCTTGCACATTGAAGTGGATTAGAGTGCACCTTTTCTCTCCTTCTGTCGAAGTTAGAGGTGGCCTTATCTTTTGATGCCTCTATTTTTGTCTTTTGTTCATCCGGAGTACTCCCTCGACGCACATGATCAACGACCGCTTGTTGGTGGTGTCGCCGATTTCAAGATGGAGAAATAATCTTTGTTAGTGGTGTCGCGAAGATCTACATGAAGCGAGAAGATTCAGAGCGTCGGCCTTCTTCCCCATACCAGGAGGCGGATCTCGAGGGCGAGATCCACTGTTAGTGGTGTCGAATTGTAGCACCCCAGGTAAAACCACTACTAGAAAATCGTCTGCATTTACCTCTGTGCACCATCATGTCATCAGCATGCATCTATTTGCATAAAAACTATTTTATAAAGCCTATCTTTGTTTTCTAAATACTCCCCTCTCGCCTTCAAACATAAATCCTCGGTCCGTCCGGATCCTTTATTTGTCTAAAACTATTTATAAAAGAATATTTAAAAACTAAATAAAAATCTAAATTATTTTAGTGGGGGAGGCCGCCACTGGCCAGGCCCAAAAAGCCCAATCGACAGCCACCTACAACCCCAAACCCTAGAAACCTAGACCCTCTAAACCTAACCCTAATCCCACCCAACTCACCCGACCTTCCTCCACCCTTGCCGCCGCCACACCCTGGACACACATCACACAACTCGCACGCACACTGCCGCCCCACCCAACCCACTCGAAGACCACGATACGCCCCGACCCCGCTCCCTCTCACGACCACCAACCACCCCACGTCGCCCTGTCCCGCCTCCCGTACCCATGCGCCCACTTACCGATGCCTGGGGGTCCCACCCTGTCTCTCTCCCCGTCGCCATCCTCCTCTCGCGATCCCCAGCACCCCGCCGCCGCTCTCTGCAAGCATCACTAGCCCCAGAGCACCGCCTCCTTCCTCCCCTTTGGCAACCGCCGTCATCGCCATCCCATGCAGAGCTCCGCCCGACCGCCGCCTCGCCTGGGCCGCATCCGCGTCGACCGCCGCCACCAGTAGGCCCCACTTGGCCATGCCTTCCTTGCCTAGTCACCGACCTGCGCGCCTCGGCCAGCTCCGCTGTCACCCAAGCCCCTCGTCGCCGTCCATGCTTCGATCGCCGCGCCCTCGACCACCCCCTTGCAGCGCCCAGGCCACGCTCCTCATTGTCTTCAGGATGCTGCGAGCCCCTGCCCGCCCATCGTCGTCTGTTCTGCCTCCGTACGACGCCCCTCGTCGCGATCGACTCGTCCCCGGTTTGGCCTCGTTTTCGGTTGTCGAGCCATGCTGCTTGCGTGCCTTCCCGTGGCCGCGTCGTCTGTGCCTTCTCGTGGATGTGCCCTGGCCATGTACAGGACGTCCGATTCTGCCTTCTGATGTGTTCCATACGTGTGTGCTTAGCTCATTGGCTATGCCCTTGTTCCTACCATGTTGTTTGGTACCTCCACTTCTTTTCCTAATCAGTTGTTTGGTGTATGTGTCTGCTTGTAGATGTCTGTTCTTGTGGACAACACATCTAGCCGAGGATTGATTGGCATACAACCGGTGTCCCACGCTAGACATTGTAGCGCCACTCAGACCATCACCACCACCTCCTGGAGTTGTGTCTTCACCAAGTTTAGGGGCGACAAGATCCTCAAGACCGATCCGGTGCCGCAACCCCAATGATCATGCTATTAAGATCGAACCATGCCAAGATCCCCATCGACCGTAGAACCCGGAACATCAAGATCTCCCTCATGGAATCCGAAGACCGTTCCCGTCGAGATCCGAAGACCGATCCCTCGAACCCCTCCGAACCAAGACCTTCGACCACAATGTGTGACCCCTTACCTGAGGCCCTCATATTTTTGTAATATATATAATATACTTGTTGCATATTAAATTTCCATGCTTGCACACATATAATATGTTTTGGGGGCATTATGCCGATTCACCGCATAATTAAATATGGAGGCCATATGCGAGCAAATCTAGTCTTATATTGACTCCATTTAAATTTGTGTAGCGAACCGGTGATATCTTTTGCCTTGTTGCTACAACATTTAAAATTGCGGGTATCTAAACAACTTGAACCTAATAATTAATTGTCGGGACCTCGGTTCCGCTTAATATTGACTAATTGCATCACATCTTTGCCATGTCATACATCATACATGCATCATGCCCGATCTTCTGCTGTAGTATTAAATAGTGCATCCGGTGTTTATTCTAGTGCTTTGCTTCTTCACGGATTAGGCCGATGAGTTGATGCGAGTGACGCCCATTCTTCGGATGAACCTTCGGCAATGTTTTCCAGGCGAGCATCTACCCCTTTCTAACTATCTTACTTTTATAGTATTTATTCCCTCATGTTGATCTATTTCTATCTGTGTTGCGATGCTCTAGTTTTCGTGTCCGTGATATCCCTTGCAGCCTTATATTGCCTTGGACACATCCTATTACCTGTTGTTTGGTAGATAGTTGGACTTGCGCGTCGTAGTCGCTTGCTTAAGTGCTGTTGCGTGTCGTCCAGTACCACAGCTGTTGGAAGGCTGCCATATGCTTTATGTTGGAGATGATCATGGCTTTAATTATTGTTTAATAACTAAAATTGAAAGTAGGTAAATGCAGAGGCACCGGTGGGTAATAGACAATACTTGGATTTTAACCGCTCACTGGTGTCCCGTAGGACCCCGAGTTCTTGACACCTGTTCCGAGATCGAGCGCGCTAACCACAGGTGGGGTGTGTGGGCACCCCATCGATTTAGTACCTCATTTCAAGTACTGTACTGGGGGCCACAAAGTAGTTTGGGGCTTTATTACTATCCTGTACTTATGCCATGCTTTACTTCTTTATTTATGATTGCGCGTGGAGCACCTGTACTGTTTAGGAACCCCGGGATACGTTTTCGCTGTATCGACAAGCCCAGTCACACTTTCGGGTTCCCACTCGTTTACAGCCGTCGACACAAATCTTGGGTCCGTCTCGGAGACCGGCCGACTTTGTTACGGGTAGCTTAGTGGGGTTCCCCCCGTGCTTGCTTTGGGTCTGGGAAACCTCGTGTCCGAAACCCCGTCGACATACCGTTGGGTGTATGTTTTGTGATCTTGTACCTACCTGATCTGACAACAAGGGTGTAGGTGCGTGTGGAAACTTTGGTGCACCCCTGCAGGGTTAAATCTTTTCGAGAAGCCGTGTCCGCGGTTATGGATGACTTGGAGCACAGTTCTCGATCATAGACAACTATAACTAAAGTTTACTGTTATAATTTGACCTGTATCCGATATGACTAGTAACCAGCTTCACCGCAATGGAATGGCTAAATAAAAGTACCGACAACTGCTGTGTTTGGGATATCTCATGCTAAGTGTATCTGACTAGTAAGTATTGCAACTACAACGGAATTGTTAACTAAAAGTGCCCACTGCTTATTATATCAGGATGACTATCTATAACTGACTAGTAATTGCTGCAACGATAACTGAATAAATAAAACTGCCAACGGTGTGAGTTCCTCGGTTGACTTCCTCGTTTGGTCTCGGGGGGAAACACCAGGATGGGTATGTTTGGTGGTAGTATCAGGTTGGTTCCGAATAGGTCTTTCTTACCCCTCTCTGATAGACGCTAGTTGTATCAAGTCTCTATAGGTTGTTTAGTGCATGTCGCGCTGCCGCTTCAGTCCACCATACCTATGTAGGCGAGGACCGCCGAATTCTAGTCTCGCCGTGTACTGGCCTCAGTACTGACCGCTCTCTTTTTCCTTTGCCCTTTGTCGGCACCCCTTTTGTTTTTAGCAGGTTTTGAGTTCGACGTCATTAGCAGGGTTACCTTTCCGGCTTGGCCTGGGCAGGGTTATGGACGCCATTGGTTATTCTTCAGGGCTCTTAGCTCAATTTGCATCTTGTCCGTACTCGGACGCTGTATTGTTTTCAAGGTGATTTGGATATTTGTACTGTAAATCTGTATTCTTGACTCTTTGAGTCGCTGTTGTATATATATGTTTTGTGGGTTCCATCGAGGACTATTGTGTAATGATATTACTTCGTTTTCCACCCGCACGCAAGTGCCTGGTGGGCACCTTTGAATCGTTTCTATGCGGGTTTGGCGGGAAGCGCTGAAACTTGCATAGGGCCGATTCTGAGGGTGTTACAGTAGCTAGGAGAGAAGGTACAATCCTCACAGCAACAAACTTAACAATCCACACAATCTACACAACATAATCAAACAACAACAAAAATATACAATTCAATATAAGGCACTCAAAAATAATAT
The DNA here is from genome assembly GCA_916181665.1 of Avena sativa. NCBI lineage: Eukaryota > Viridiplantae > Streptophyta > Magnoliopsida > Poales > Poaceae > Avena > Avena sativa. The sequence continues at coordinate 161,848,613 of OV702298.1, read as the reverse complement.
GGATGCATGCAATTATGAAATGAGATGAAAGCCACACTTTTAAAACCAAATCCTAGAGTACAGAAGATAAAGTACACTTTCTAAAGGCTAAAGATCACCAGATTCACCTAAAAATAATTTATATAATAATATTTATAGTCAAAATAGCCTTAAAAATGTCTCTGCCTAAAACTCAAATTTTATAGAAGCTACTGAACAAAATTGGGCGACAGTAATAAAGTTCACATTTTTCTGAATCCATAGACACCAAATTTATATTTTTCTGAATAGTTGATCAAAAGTTATGAATTTTCTAAGTTTAAACATCTAATAAACGTTTTCTGAATTTTAAACAGAAAACCCTAGCCACGTGGCACAATCCCACTGGCTGGTACCATTTCGCGCGGATCAAGCGCGTGTGCCGTTGGATCTAAGTCAGATCGTGCAGCTCAGATCGGCTAGTACCTCTTCGCTAACAGGATATGTCCTAACCCTCCGATCTGGATCTAGCAAACCAGAGCGCTTTGGCTAGAAACGGGCAGTGCTGATGGCGGTGTGTGGCGGCGACGCGTCTAGTGATGACACACTGAAAGTGCTAGGGGGTAAGGGGAGGGTGCAGGGTGGTTACCGAGGTCGCGAGGACGAGGGGTTGTCGTGGTAGACGTGGTTGTTGATACACCCAATTTGCATCACCATTCTTTATCATAATCTACCTCTATTCATTGATATTTGTCTCATTATGAGGTATTACTTATGGCTTTTCATCTGTTTATGCATGTTGGATGATTCTTGGAGGATGGACTACCGGAGTCTGGATTCTGATGGAAAAGAGTGCGTTTCGATGCAATTTCGCTAAGATCAGAAAAATATGGAAAAATATTATTTTCCCAGAAGACGAAGGAAGCCAGAAGGAGGAGCGAAGAGGGGCCGCAGGGGGACCAGACCCCCTAGGCGTGGGCCCACCTGACCCAGCGCCTAGGGTAGGTGTGTCCCACCTTCCCGGCCTCCGACTCCGCCCCTTCGCCTATATCTTACCTACGGAACCCTAAGCCTCGGGGAGCGACCCCGGATAGATTTCGACCGCCTCTGGGGGTGGAAAACACCGAGAGAGAAAGATCACTCTGGCAGACAGATTTCTGCCGGGGGAATTCCTTCCCGGAGAGGGGAGATCGTCGCCATCAACACCATCATCAAGCTAGGATTCATCGGGAACATGATCATCATCATCCACACCATCATCTCCACCAGCACCATCATCACCACTCCGTTCTGTTGTAAGAATTGTATTGGATATTGCTTTAGTTCTTAGGGGAAACTTTCCCGGTGTTAATTACTATTGTAGTTGATGCTTGTGAGTGGAACCATTGGATTATTGTTTATGTTCAGATTGTTATCCATTATCATATCATCTTTGATCTTGATCCATATGATATCTTGTGATTAGTTCGTTTAGTTCTTGAGGACATGGGAGAAGTCATGCTGTTATTAGTGGATTTGTGTTGAGTTATTATTCAATGGTTTAGCATTTAAGTTGTGGTGCTATTCTTCTAGTGGTGTCATGTGAACATCGACTACATGATACTTCACCATTTATGGGCCTAGGGGAATGCATTGTGTATTTGGCTACTAATTGTGGGGTTGCCAGAGTGACAGAAACCTGAACCCCCGTTAGGACACCTTTGCACAAGGAAGTGTAGGATCTCAGAGTTTAAGGATATGGTTAGATTTATATCTTAATTACTTTCCTGTAGTTACAGATGTTTGCAAGGGGTTTAATCACAAGTATGTATTAGTCCAAGTTAGGTTTGTACATTAGCACAGGTTCACCCACACAACACTTACAACACCAAAGAAGAGTAGTCAGCTATATGAAGCGAAAGCACTTGACAGAATTCCCATGTGTCCTCGAGAACGTTTGGTCCTTATAAATATTTCCACCGGCTTGTCCTTTGCTAAGAAAGGATGGGGCCACTTGCTGTGTTTGTTCTTTGTTACTTGCACTTTGTTTTTTGCCTTATCAGAAAAACCCTAAAAATCCGTTTGCTAAGTATTTGCAGAGAGTTCCTGCTCCATACCACTGTTCAGCACCTTCTGCTCCTCGTTGGGATCGACACTCCTATTTATCGAAAGTACTACGATACACCCCCTATACTTGTGGGTCATCAGTTGTCGAGGGGCCGCACGGGTTCACCTGCAATTGTTCGCCGGAGTTGTGCTCGGCGTCGGTAGAGTCGAGCTTCTAGGGACAAGAAAATAAACGTTTGTGATTAGCGAATGCACTCGAGCACATCGGACATCATAGAGCAAGGCCGAGGGTGAGGGGTTGTGGGACCTCACCGGAATCGTCGCCAGAGTGCTTCGGGACAGCGGTGGCTTCGAGTCGAAATTTGTAGAGCCTCGGGGCTCTCTAGTGGAGTGGGGTGAGGTGAAATGGAGAGGGGCACACGGGGTTTAAGTAGCAGGGTTCGGAGGGAGGAATCACGCCCCGAACCAATCGCATTTAAGAGATTGAATTCAAGAGGAAACAGTAGAGAGGGGGAGCAGGTCTGGCACGCGTTCAATACGATGATGGTGACGTGGAGGTGGGGACAGGTTGTCAGCAAGGGGGTGCGGGGTCGACACCGTGAGAAAAGAAACAGAGGGGGAGATGGGAGCTGGGTGGGCTTAGTTGGGCCACAGGGGCTAGGTCGCGTGGGTGGGGGGTACTGGGCCGAAATGGTTGGCAGGTAAGATTTTTTCCTCTAGTCTTTTTATTTTATGTTTTTATTTATAATAAGGATTTGAACTAGCAAATCAAATCCAAATCAAATCAAACTTTCACCAAAATTTTGAGGGGTAAACCTAGTGTTCAAAAATGTTTTAAAACAACAAAACTCTAACAAAAACATTTGGGCAAAAAAAACACAAGCCCACACTTGCATAAAAAGGAGGGGTTTTTAAATAGGGTTTTACTAAGTTTAAATTTTTGAATTTTTTGTTCAATGAACACATGCCATGATGATATGAATACAATGAGAATGTTTTGGTTTAATGAAAATTGGGATGTTACATGAGATCAAGCAAGCAAGAGGAGGAACCTTCTTCAATCAAGCCGAGTATACTCAAGACATGCTCAAGAGATTCAACATGAAAGAACCAAATGGAGCTTCTACTACCATGGCAACGAAGACTCATCTTGAGCTAAATCCAAATGGTAAATATGTGGATCAAAAGGTATACCAAGACTTATTCCCTTCCCTAAAAACATGCTTTCTATCATATATGTCCCCATACACTTAACCTGGTAGTTTTGGTCAAAGAGGGCCAGAGTTTTCGGTGTGAAAACACAGAAATCTCCTACCAGTCCAGAGTTTCTGGTCCCACGAACCGGAGTCTACGGTCTGAGACGGTTTCGAGCGCTGAGTAAAGGGACGCAACATCCCAATTTCAGCAACCCTAATCTTTTGTCGAAAAGGCAAATATTAGGGGGAACAAAAACTTTTCTTATTAAGTATGCAATGTTTGCCTACTTGTTTGATTGTGTTCATAAAATTGTTTGTATATTAGATCACATACTCCTTACCTCCACCTCAGTTGACAAAAACTATTTTACAAAAGAGATGTCTTGGCTCATATTTTATATTCTCAAATGTTCTGACAATTCAAACTTGAGCCAAGATGACTTTGATAAAACAAACTATTTCACTAGTTTCTATTTACAAAAACTATGGAGAACTATATATAATCTCCTTATGTGTTCAAGACGGAACTTCAACTACTCTTATATCTAGGTTTTTCCAAAACCTTTCTTAAAACCTTTTCATTCCAATCTTGGTAGAACTACCAAGAGGTCCTTACCTTACTTAAAACTCCAATATTTCAACATAACCATCCTTACCTCAAGCTAGGCTTGATGGTAACCTTAGTAGTAGTTCATAAGTTTGACTTGATGAATTGCTATGATCTATTGTCTGATAAATTGCCATGATCTATTGATTGTCTTGTGTGCTTAGGACCTAGAGTGAGCTAATATAGTAGCTCATACCTTAGGAGACCAATGTTGAGATCCCCAAATCCTGAACCAAACATCCTAAGAAATATATATCCTAAGTCACTCAAGTGATCCTAATATATATCACCAGATCATTTCCGAGCTAATCCTTTGTATTAGAATCCAACTTATCAAAGAATAAATGGATACTTGTAACCCCTATACTTAATCTATCCTTCAATATCATCCACTTGATACTAATAATAAACCTTTGCATCCTCTCCAAATGTTTCTCTTTTTCATACTAGTCAAAATCCACAAGTTTGCCAAATTTGGCCAAGTCTGGAATCTTTAACTAGATTCAATCTTTGGAACTCCACATACTCCAACCTATGTGAATTCTTGAGAATGCACTTGAAGAATTTTGTATTACATCCTTAGTACTACCAAATTCCACTCTTGCACTTGGCTAGAAAATTTTTCTACCCACTCATCCATGATGGTTTTGTAGTCAAGATAATAATCTTTTCTACAAATCTTATCATCTTGCCTACTTTGGCAGAAGCTCACCTCCATATGCCACCACCCCTTGAAAAACCCTTAGCATGGTTATGATCTACTAAACATGGTCTATCAATCCATACTTCAATTGTTTCCATTGGAGCATTGTGCTTCTTAAACCCACATGGTTTATGAGGCATCATGACTCATCTGTTATGGCAGCATTGTTCTCAACAAACTTTGCCATACCTCCTATATGCACTCAAATACAACCAGGCCAAACTATTGATGCCATAATCATCTATATAACTTGGTCTACCTACCCATCCATCTCTTGTACCAAGGTCAGCTCTGAGCTCCCTAATACAACCATGTTTAGATGGCATAAAACTTTCAAAACCCTTGAACCTCTATCCCTTGTCTCCTCCCAAATTATATTTGTTCTTCTAAAACCCAAGGGTGCAAATGAGTACTCCAGCATGCGGACATCATCTAACATGGATATTAAGGTTTACCAAATATTATCCATATTTATTTCTACCCTCAAACTATTTAAATTTCTATTTCCTCAAAACCTCCAAAACTCCCTCTAGTGAAGAAACTTTGTTTTTCCTCCAATCACATCCTCAAATAAATACACAATTGAGGTTTATATATTCTACCTATAGTCCGAATTCAAAAAAAATATTTTTGAAGTGTTCCAATAATTCTTTTTGCCCTTTTTCCAAAATGGCAGTAATGGAGAAATAATGATTTTAAATACTTTTACTCCTCAATAAATCTTGGGAAAATTCTCCTAAGTGTGTATTCATATTTAGGACGTTACCATAACAAAAACCAACATTGTCCAATTCAAATATTTCAAAGGAATCCATAAAAACCATTTCTGCACTATTCAAATAATAGATAAAATTAGGATCTAAAATATTCAGATAATTCTAAAATAATTCCCTAGGGTGTATCCTGACCTCAACCATCTTGACAAGATCAAAGGTTATAACTTTTCTTCATGAACATTGTAATGGCTAATTTGGAATTTTGATTTTTACATGAACAAAACCACTTCCACACCTCACCAAACCTTGCCCAGCACATCTCCACAGGAGCCACACACACCCCTTGGTCGGTCACAGTAACCCTAGCACCGTAGCCCTTCCCCCTCTTGTATTTTGTGCTTGGCAAAGAATGAGGAAATGGTTATGTCTTATCTCCCCCTCTCTTAATCAATGTAGCAGCCACCCCCTTCTTTTCCTCCACCCCTGCTCGACCCAAATCCCCATACCACTCCCCACACCCACAACAACCACCCCTAGTTTTCCATCCCTCCCCCATTTCCCTCTCATGGACCATGTCCATGATAAGCCCTCCTCCGTGGGCTAACTAAGCCAGAGGCTCTCCACCCCACTCTCACTGCCCTCATTTCACTCCCTGGCCCCAGAGCACCACCCCACTCACACTTGCTCACTCCCTCTGTCTCCTTTGGTCTGTAGAGGAAGAACAACTCTCCTCAGCCATTTTCGAGCTCCCGAGTTGGTGCTCGTTCCCCACCACCTTAGTACCTCACTCTCCTCTCATCTCCATCCCCACCAGCACTCTGAGGCACCCTAGAAACCCCAGCTCCCCTCCTTGATATCCAAGGCTAGAAACACAGAGCTCCTCCCTCTCGATGTTGTGAGATAGAAGATGACCAAGCTAAGACTACAAGGCTCCTTTTATCTCCCTTCTTACGCTGGTGTGACTCCCTTGACAAGAAGCATCTAAACCTACCTTCATTATTGCCTAGGATCCCCTCTACTGCCATTGCCAGGAAGCTCCAACAAGTTCGTCGCGATGGCAGATGCGCGAGACACGCCAATGCGTTGAACCCTATCCTGTCGCCCCTCCCCACGGTCGCCGGCGTGCACCGTGTCGACCTGGCACCATCCCGGTGCATCCTGTCAACACCCAGATTTTTAATCCCAGATGCCTGTTATGCCATACATCGCAATCCCAGGATTACCATTTTTGCGAGACATAACAGATTTGGATACCACAGTACATCATCCATTACAAACCATACATAAGGTCTTACACAAATAAGGATCTCATGATCCAGTTCTTAATACAACTCAAGCAACAGAAATACGTAATAATAACGGTAGCGTAGGCGAAGCTCCATCTTCGGGGTCATAGGCAATGCTAACGATGGGAGATGATCCTAGTTGTCGTAACCTTCCTGAGGTCCATCCTCCAGGTACTCCTCTTCATAGTCTGGCCACGGGAATAGCCAGGGACAAAGCCATGAGTACTCTTTAAGTACTCGCAAACTAATACTAACAAGTGAAGCGGGGTTTTTGTAGTAGGACACTAAGATCTAGGGTTGTTTTGCAAAAAGCCAGATTTACATCTACTAAGTTCAGAAACAACGAATGCCAGTTGAAGTTTTATTACACCTAAGTGGGAACTTGTATCTCATGCCACAACTCTGTTGTGGTCAAGTCAAAATCTCAATTCATTTCATAAGTCATTTTGAAAACATCTGACGGGGGAACAGTATGGCCACTCCAACTGTCCATAACCGCGGACACGGCTATTCGAATAGTTTGACACTCTGCAGAGATTGTACACTTTCACCACAACATTCGATACATCCATCAGGAACAAATCCTGAATTCACCATACTCAGTATGCGGATAATCAATCCTAACCTTTCAATTACACGCCCTAGTATAAGTACCTCTCTTTTGAGTTTGGCCTCCCAACCATGACAAACTGTCATCTTGGGTACTGCACAGGTGGACAATCTTCACAAGGTAGCCTCAGCTCAGACCTTGGTCGTGAGGGAACTAATACTAAGGTATATAAGTTTCCAGTCAAGCCCTACCCAATTCTCGGGTATTGTGGTTGTACGGTAAAATTGGAATGGTATCGCATCCAGACAACCATCAGTTTTATAAAGGGCTAAGGCTCATGCCTCAACATTTTCATCACCATAAATCATCTGGTGTTCGGAAACACATGTCCAAAACATCTCAATAGAATGATCCACCATTCCAAGGTTTTCATAACCATTTTCCCACAAAGTATTCCCATCTAAGTTGATCAGGTTTTATGCTTAGCACTAGCATCTACAAGTGGGGGTAAGTACTAATGAGGGGTCGTAAACTAGTGGAGTTTAACTAAGTTCAATCTCATGCCTTAGGATGACATAAAGATTATCTAGCTTAGGACAAATTTTATGCTGTTTATGCAGCCTTCAATTATCTTTCTAGTATCTACAATTTACTCAAGTAAACTCTAATTAGTAGCTTTGATAAAGAAATAAAGTAGAAAGCTTGTAAGTAAAACTAGGAGGGGGGTATCATCAAATATGTCCAACCAAGCCTGCTTAGTGCATGGCATAGGTTACCTAACTTTCATAATTGCAAGTGCTAGCTTGCCCTGTGCAGAGTAGTGGTTGAAGTTCTCCTCGGCTTCTTTTTCATAGTATCCTCCTTCTTCCTCGTATCCTTGGTCGGTACTAGCGTCTATAAATAAATACGATGTACACAATCACCAAACAATACTTAAATAATTTCAATCATCACACAAAAGGGTCCTATAGATGATCTAGCATCATCACTAACATTACAAGATTAAATCTTGGTTTAATTCCTTTTATTTTTAGACAAATAATTTCTACTCATTGAAAAACTACTTAAGATTTAATATTCTCCAAACCAAACATGGGATCCTGTTGACACATCTCATCACCACATATTTTAGTCCATGGGAATGTGATTTAAAGTGGTGTAACAATTTTAATAAGGTTTAACCCTTTTATTTTTATTAAAATAAGTGACTAGAAATGCCTATGTGGCATTCTTTTATTACTTGAACATTATTTCTGTAAGTAAACCAAATGTTTTTATATATTATGAAAGGTGTGATCAAATGTGATTTTTGAGAGTTGGAATCAACTCAAATGCTTTTATGGTTTAAATTTGAAAAATGTTTGAATGCGGAAAAGGTTCTGCCTTGTTATTTTTACCAAGGGTGATCTATAGATCCAAATGATTTAAATCCAACGGGCTTGGATTCAACATTTCAAGACCTTTCTAAAAATTTTTTTATCTCAATTTGGTTTACTGAATCGATCTGGGTTGATTTTTGAAACCAGGTACAATACTGTGTTTGAATGAAAATGGAAAAATACAAATTCAAACGAGTGGGTTGCGCGGGAAACGATACTGGGCCGGCCTGCTAAGCACAGTGCTTACGCGGGCTGGTTAAGTTGCTGTCCCCACGCGTCAGTGAGACGAGGGGGTGCGAAGCGGTACGGGGCAATGTGACCCGTGGGATCTTGTTCTAATCTAACGGCCCTGGTTCATCGTACACGTCGGAAAGCGCCGGCAAGATAAAAACCTAACGCGGCAGGTGGGGGTCATCGGGGGCTCACCGGGGCTCAGGCGAGGGTCGGCGAGGCGGTTGAACGACGAAGTCAACGATGATGAATCTGCTGGTACCAGCAGCATCTCATGGGGCGGCTCCAATTGCTGGCTCCCTTCTTCTCCAACAACGGCAGGCTCCGGTGAAATTCCGGCGATGAGCTGCTCGCCTTGCTCTGGGAACAGGGTGGAACGATCAGTGAGGAGAGGGGAGTGAGATGGTGTGAAGAGTTTGAGCGAGGGAGGCCTCTATTTATAGTCTCGACGACGAGACCGAACGGAATGGGCAGGCGATGGTGGCGACATGGCTACGAGCTGCTAGAGGCATGGCCGGCGGTGGCGATAGATCGGTGGTCTCCTAGCGATGCTCTACGGCTTTAATGCGCGTGTAGGGGCAGTGGCAAACGGTCTGGAACACGCGATGCTCTGTGCGGGAGAGGCGGCATCTTCGACGGCGAGCGGTGGCTGTGAGGCATGGGGCGGCGAACGGGGATGTCTGGCGGTCTCCTAGGACGGTGGTGATCGTGTATGCACGCGGCGAGGTCCGCGCGCGGTCTGTGGGCGTGTGTCGAGGGTGGCGCTCTGGCGCATGCTCGGCATGGTTGCTGGCGAGCTTGGCATGGTCTGTGCGTGTGGTCCAGGGGCTGGCAAGGTTCGAGCGCTGGACAGGGGGTGTTGGTGGACGTTGGGCTGTGTCCTAGACATGCTGTTTAGGCTTGGTGCTTGCTCTGGCTAGCTAGCCATGATCGGCTAGCAAGGGGGTGCTCGGGTTGGCATGGAATGGGGCAAAGGGTAGGGGCTAGGGTTTGTCCAAGCACTGGTTGTCACTGAGGGAGACAAGGGTGATCAATGGTGAACATTGCTTAGCCAGATTACTGCACAAAACAGTGAAGTTAGGCCAGTTTGATTTGTTGCCTCCAAGTGTTTGATGAAATGGCCGCATGAATTCAAGTTTTGAATTTTGAAAAGATTTTTGGTGGGTGTGCTAGGTTGGTGCTGATGAGTCTGCAGATGCTTGGGTTTTGAAAGTTGAGCTTGTTTGAGTGGTTTTTGAAAAAGTGGGATCTTCCCATATGATATAGATTCAACTTTAAACTGTCCTTTAAACTATGCATTCAAATGTTTTTGGATGATCAGAAAGTGGGCCTTGATACTTTGTTATGAGTACTATTAAGGGGTGCAAAGATCCAAACAAGTTTCTGTTAAGTTTTGAAAGTTAGAGACAGCCAAAGTAGGCATGGGAGTTAAATTGGTCAAAATGACCATTCACTCATTTTGTTTGTTTTGATTTATTTGTCTTTGGGAAAGTGTGGGGATTGTTTAGAGGATGTTTATTTCACCTAAGAATCATTTTACAAGCAAAGAAACACATAAACAAGGCAATTCAAAAGAAGTCAAAATGGGATGCATACACACATGAATGCTTTCTCATTTTATTTTAGAAAAGTTTTTGTTAAACCTAAAATTGATGATTAGAGTTTGATGATCCAAGTTTAGTATTTTTGGACGTTACACATCCCTAGTCCCTCAGGGAGACCCACTGGCGTCACTATCCCCTGCTAGGGTTTCCTCCCAGCCGCGCTCATTGCTGTGAAGACGATAACTCGTCACCGTCGATCCTCCCCTCATCGAACGGCCAGCATTCGCCGATACCGTTTCAACGCACTGTGGTGACTGGCCAGCGGGCCCCACCTGGCCTTTTGAATCACACAACCACGTGTTTAGTAGCATCCAAGCCATCTTGTTCCCCTCCGCGCGGCCCAGTAAGGTTGTTTCCCTGCAGATCTGGCCCGGCCGTGTTCTTCTTCTTTTTATTCTCTTTGGAAATACCAAATCTGCAACATACCTGCTAGGTTTTAATCCTAATAAAAATGAAAATTACTTGTTTCTGCCTAGATCCAAATTCTGTCATGTTCCTAAGTGTTTTCTCTATCATGCATAGAAATTTTTGTAACAAAACTATATACAGCTGGTTTCCTAAAATTAAATTGGAAAAGTGTGCCCATTTCACTAAATAATTATTTTTGAGAGCCTGGTAAACCCAAATGGGGTAAACCCAGCTGCCTTTGGTAGGTATTTCATGTACCTATCTCATGACCTATGTCTCATACTTATTAGCTTCGAAGATTACCTGTAGTAAAAATAACAAAAACGGCGCACATCTGCCTTTAGGAAATTCTCTAGGAAAAAACAAAGATGGTTTTTACCTAATTCCAACTCTCAGTACATCTATACCTTAATACCTAGCAAACCCTAGGAACCCAATAATTATTCAGATATGGTTGATTTTTAGGGAATAAAACACCTCTGTGTAGAGTTGTTTCACTAATAAAATCATTTCAAAAGCTATACAACTCCAAAAATTATGATTCCAATTTTTGCAGACAGGTGTTTGAAATACCTACCATGTTTCTTTGGAATCATATCAAAATCCCTTATGTATTAATTCTAGTGAAAAAGACAAATATCATCTAGTACCGCCTTTGGGAATTCCCTGAGGGCACTCTGGTAAATATTTTAAGTTTATTCCAACTCATTCCATCAAACTCTACATATTTCTCCAGGGAAATAGTTTTGGAGGTCCAGAACTTTTCTTCTAAATTATTTCCCAAAACTAGAATTTTAATCACTAGGAAATTCATTATAAATCAAAGGTAATTGATAAAATAGTGAAACTACTTTTTTGGGGTTCATTTTATCAATACCAATCTAATGATATCATTTTTATACAATGTTATCATACATAATAAGTCCTTGGTCTTACAACCCTTTTTCTAAGGAGTTTCTAAACCCTAAAATCATATTGGGCTCTCTTCAAATGTTTCCAAGACCATTTCAAATCCTTCTAAATCCATTCTTCCCAATACCTACTGAAGTGTAGCATGTTTTCCTTGTTTGTTTCCTCTATTTCTTTGATGCTTGTATGCTTTGTCTTGATTGATGTATTCTTTGTTTGCATGTTTGCTCGATAAACGGCGATAGTTGCGATTATGTGACTCCGAGAAGAAGGAAGCCTTAGAGTAATTATTATATTGGTATTCTGATTTTCTCAAAGAGTCCGGGAAATCTCGCTGGTCACAGGAAAGCCACCTTATTGCTCATACGCCTTGGTCCTACTACTTTACTTATGCATGTTTTATATTTTTTGTTTAAATAAATTGCATGGTTTTACTAGTATGTTTTATATGCGGGAAGGTTTGACTCCTCCAAACCATTACCCACTTAGTACCATTAGGTATAACCCATTTGATGCCTCCTACTTTCCCCTTGTGATATATGTGGTGTATAATACCACCCTCCTTTGGAGACCCCGTTTTAGCTTAAGCAAAAGTATAGGATGGGAAGACCCCGGGAAAACTGTTTATAAAATGTTTATGGGAAAACCTTAGTGAGGTTTGATATACCAAGAGAAGTTTGATAAAACAAAAGGTGTTGTTTTACAAAATGATGAAGGAAAGAGGAGGAAAAAGGTTTACAAGAAGGCACCTGGTTCTTTGTAGTTTTGCTAGAACAATTAACCCGTGCAACCACATTACTCTGAAATGGGAACATGGATGGATTTGAAGTTTTCTACTCTGGTGTAGGAATTCTCGTAATTACTTATAAGGGATCATCTCCCTCGAACTCTGGGCTTCCTTTATAGAAAGGGTCAACTACTAGGCAGTCACCTGGAGGAGGCAGTACCACCCATGTGAGTGGTCGGGAGATACTATGAGCCTCTCATTGAAAGTGCCGGCTCTAGAGGAGTTAGGGAGCACTCCGGTTAGTGTGTGGATCCCGATGTCTCGGTGTTGAGAGGAACAACTCATAGGGTAGGGCCTATACTAGAGTAGCATCCGGAGAGTCTTGATCGGTTACTCGACCCACGATCAGTAGGGATCAGGGTAGGGTATCCGTTTGGTGTGGGTAAAGTGTACAACCTTTGTAGAGTGTAAATTTATTCGAATAGCCGATTCCTCAGTCATGGACGGTTAGGAATGTTGCTGTAGAGCGGTGCTGGATTTGCTTTCAAAACTGTTTTTAAAAATGAAAGTACTATCTAAAACCTGGTGGTCCGAGGAACACCAGATAAGGAAGAGTATAACCCTGTCATTTGAGGACCGTGGAGATGAAGTAGGGTGACCCAATCCTAGTATTTTCTAAAACTTTTCAAAAAGGTTTCCAAAATGTTTTCAACCAAGCCTGCTTAGTGCATGGCATAGGTTATCTAACTTTCATAATTGCAAGTGCTAGCTTGCCTTGTGCAGAGCAGTGGTTGAAGTTCTCCTTGGCTTCTTTTTCGTAGTATCCTCCTTCTTCCTCGTATCCTTGGTCGGTACTAGCATCTATAAATAAATACGAGGTACACAATCACCAAAAAATACTTAACTAATTTCAATCATCACACAAAAGGGTCCTATAGATGATCTAGCATCATCACTAACATTACAAGATTAAAGCTTGGTTTAATTCCTTTTATTTTTAGAAAAGTAAATTCTACTCATTGAAAAACTACTTAAGATTTAATATTCTCCAAACCAAACATGGGATCCTGTTGACACATGTCATCACCACATATTTTAGTCCATGGGAATGTGATTTAAAGTGGTGTCTCAATTTAATAAGGTTTAGCCCTTTTATTTTAATTAAAATAAGTGACTAGAAATGCCTATGTGGCATTCTTTTATTACTTGAACATTATTTCTGTAAGTAAACCAAATGTTTTTATATATTCTGAAAGGTATGATCAAATGTGATTTTTGAGAGTTGGAATCAACTCAAAAGATTTTATGGTTTAAATTTGAAAATGTTTGAATGCAGAAAAGGTTCTGCCTTGTTATTTTTACCAAGGGTGATCTACAGATCCAAATGATTTAAATCCAACGGGCTTGGATTCAGCATTTCAAGACCTTTCTAACAAAATTGGTTTCACTCAATTTGGTTTACTGAATCAAGCTGGGTTGATTTTTGAAACTAGGTACAGAACTGTGTTTGAATGAAAATGGAAAAATTCAAATTCAAACGAGTGGGCTGCGTGGGAAAAGATACTGGGCCGGCCTGCTAAGCACAGTGCTTACGCGGGCTGGTTAAGTTGATATCCCCACGCGTCAATGAGACAAGGGGGTGCGAAGCGGTACGGGGAAATGTGAGTTGTGGGATCTTGTTCGAATCTAACGACCCTGGTTCATCGTCCACGTCGGGCAGCGCCGGCGAGACAGAAACCTAACGCGGCAGGTGGGGGTCGTCGGGGGCTCACCGGGGCTCAGGCGAGGGTCGGCGAGGCGGGCGAACAATGAAGTCGACGACGGCGAACCTCCTGGTACCGGCAGCTTCTCCTGGGGCGGCTCCAATTGCTGGCTCCCTTCTTCTCCAGCAGCAGCGGCTCCGGTGAAATTCCGGTGATACGCTGCTCGCCTTGCTCTGGGAACAGGGTGGAACGATCAGTGAGGAGAGGTGAGTGAGATGGTGTGAAGAGTTTGAGCGGGGGAGGCCTCTATTTATAGTCTCGACGACGAGACCGAACGGAATGGGCAGGCGATGGTGGCAACATGGCTACGGGTTGTTAGAGGCATGGCCGGCGGTGGCGATCGATCGGTGGTCTCCTGGCAATGATCTACGACTTTAATGCGCGTGTAGAGGTGGTGGCAAACGGTCTGGAACACGCGATGCTCTGCGTGGCAGAGGTGGCATGTTCGACGGCGAGCGGTGGCTGTGAGGCATGGGCGGCGAACGGGGATGTCTGGCGGTCTCCTGGGACGGTCGTGACCGTGTATGCACGCGGCGAGGGCGGCGCGCGGTCTGTGGGCGTGTTTCGAGGGTGGTGCTCTGGCGCATGCTCGACATGGTTGCTGGCGAGCTTGCCATGGTCTGTGCGTGTGGTCCAGGGGCTGGCAAGGTTCGAGCGCTGGACAGGGGGTGGCGATGGACGGTGGGCTGTGTCCTAGACATGCTGTTTAGGCTTGATGCTTGCTCTGGATAGCTAGCCATGGTCGGCTGGCAAGGGGGTGCTCGGGTTGGCATGGCATGGGGCATAGGGTAGGGGATAGGGTTTGTCCAAGCACTAGTTGGCACTGAGGGAGACAAGGGTGATCAATGGTGAACATTGCTTAGCCAGATTACTTCTCAAAACAGTGAAGTTAGGCCAGTTTGATTTGTTGCCTCCAAGTGTTTGATCAAATGGCCGCATGAATTCAAGTTTTGACTTTTGAAAACATTTTTGGTGGGTGTGCTAGGTTGGTGCTGGTGAGTCTGCAGATGCTTGGGTTTTGAAAGTTGAGCTTGTTTGAGTGGTTTTTGAAAAAGTGGGATCTTCCCATATGATATAGATTCAATTTTAAACCGTCCTTTAAAATATGCATTCAAATTTTTTTGGATGATCAGAAAGTGGGCCTTGATACTTTGTTATGAGTACTATCAAGGGGTGCAAAGATCCAAACAAGTTTCTGTTAAGTTTTGAAAGTTAGAGACAACCAAAGTAGGCATGGGAGTTAAATTGGTCCAAATGACCATTCACTCATTTTGTTTGTTTTTATTTATTTGTCTTTGGGAAAAGTGTGGGGATTGTTTAGAGGATGTTTATTTCACCTAAGAATCATTTTACAAGCAAAAACACACATAAACAAGTCAATTTAAAAGAAGTCAAAATGGGATGCATACACACATGAATGCTTTCTCATTTTATTTTAGAAAAGTTTTTGTTAACCCTAAATTTGATGATTAGAGTTTGATGATCCAAGTTTAGTATTTTTGGGATGTTACAAAACTTCCCCCCTTAAACAAAATCTCGTCCCGAGATTTGAAAAAGGACGAAAAGATTACCTAGGATTTGAAGAGATCGGGAAACTCCGTCCTGATGTGATCTTCGCGCTCCCAGGTAGCTTCCTCTATTGTGTGGTTGCTCCACTGAATCTTGAGAAACTTGATGCTTTGGGTTCTGGTGGTTCGGAAAGCTTCTTCCAAAATACGAATGGGTACTTCGGGATAGGTCAGGTCATCATTCATCTCTATGGTCCGGTGATCAATATTCTTGAACACTTCAGTCTTCTTCGGGACTTCGAGACACTTGCGAAGTAATGAGATATGGAACACATTGTGCACGACTGACATATCTTTGGGTAGTTCCAATTGATACGACACTTCTCCTTGACGGTTCAGAATCTTGAAGGGTCCGATATATCTAGAGGCTAACTTTCCTTTGAGTTGGAAACGCTGCATTCCCTTCAATGGCGACACTTTCAGATATACAAAATCTCCTATGTTGAAGGCGAGGTCTCGACGTCTCTTGTCGGCGTAACTCTTCTGTCTGGACTGGGCTGTCTTGAGGTGCTCATGAATCTTGTGAACCTTCTCTTCTGCTTCTCGTAGGATATCGGGTCCGAAAATCTGACTCTCTCCTACTTCCGACCAGTTCAAAGGGGTGCGACCCTTCCTTCCATACATGAATTCAAATGGGGCCATTTGCAAACTAGCTTGATAGCTGTTGTTGTATGAAAATTCTGCAAAAGGCAGACAGTCTTCCCATTTGGATCCATATTCTAACACACATGCTCTCAGCATATCTTCGAGTATTTGATTTACTCGCTCCGTTTGTCCATCGGTCTGGGGGTGATAAGCGGTGCTGAAATCTAGGCGGGTTCCTAAACCTTCTTGGACTTTCTTCTAGAATCTCGAGGTAAACTGAGTTCCTCGATCTGATACGATGTTCTTGGGGACTGCATGCAAACTAACTATTCTAGCGATGTATAACTCCGCTAGCTTTGAACTCTGATATGTGGTCTTGACGGGTAAGAAATGGGCGACTTTGGACAATCTGTCCACTATGACCCAGATAGAGTCATTTCCCCTACTAGAAGTAGGCAATCCGGTGATAAAGTCCATTCCAACGGAATCCCATTTCCATTCCGGAATCTGCAATGGTTGCAACAATCCAGCGGGTCTTTGATGTCCGGCCTTGACTCGCTGACATATATCACACTTGGCGATATAACTTCCGATTTCTCTCTTCATCTGATGCCACCAAAATTGCTCTTTCAAATCCTGATACATCTTAGTTCCTCTGGGGTGGATAGAATAAAGAGTATCATGAGCTTCCTTGAGAATAACTTCTTTCAATTCAGAATCTGCTGGTACACAAAGGCATCCTTTGTACCACAGAACTCCTTCTTCATCTTCGGTGAATCCGGGTACTTTGCCTGTACCGATACAACGCTTGATTCCGTCAATACTAGCATTTCCTTTCTGCGCATCTTTGATCTGGCTGATCAAAGTGGGTTGAAGTTCTATGCTAGCCAAAAATCCTTCACTCACTAATTCCATTCGAAAATCTTCCATCTCTTTGTGCAAACTTGGTTGCGCCTTAAAAATCATGGAGTTCAAGCGGCACGGCAATCTGCTACCACGTTGGCTTTACCAGGGTGATAGTGAATGTCCAGATCGTAATCCTTGATTAACTCAATCCATCTTCTCTGCCTCATATTCAACTCCTTATGAGTGAATATATACTTCAGGCTCTTGTGATCCGAATAAATCTCACAACAGTTTCCCATCAGGTAATGCCTCCATGTCTTCAGGGCTAAAACTATGGCTGCATGTTCGAGGTCATGGGTTGGGTAATTTTGCTCATGTTGTTTCAGTTGTCGAGATAGATAAGATATAACTTTGCCTTCTTGCATTAGCACATATCCGAGACCGATCTTGGATGCGTCACAATACACGTTGAAGGGCTTCGTGATATCCGACATGATTAAGATTGGGGCTGAAATCAATCTCCTCTTGAGTTCTTGAAAACTCGCTTCACATTTGTCGGTCCATTCAAACTTCTTGTCCTTCTTTAGAAATTGGGTCATGGGTCTGGCGATACTCGATAATCCTTCTACGAACTTGCGGTAATATCCCGCCAATCCGAGAAATGCACGAACTTGGGTTTGAGTGGTTGGGGCTTGCCAATCTTCGACATCTTTCACTTTTGAGGATCAAAGGCTATTCCACCGGCTGATACAATGTGGCCTAGGAATCCTACCTCCTATAACCAGAATTCACATTTGCTAAACTTGGCATACAACTGATGCTCTCTAAGGGTTCCAAGAATGGTCCTTAGGTATAGCTCATGTTCTTATTCCGATTTGGAATAAATCAGAATGTCATCGATGAGAACAACGATGAACTTATCCAGGAAGTCCTTAAAAATCTTATTCATGAGATTCATGAAATAAGCGGGGGCATTGGTTAATCCAAAGGACATCACAGTATACTCGTATAATCCATATCTGGTGGTAAAAGCTGTCTTGGGGATATCCTCTGCCCGAATTATGAGTTGATGATAGCCAGTCCTCAGATCAATCTTAGAAAACACTTTGGCACCGGTCAACTGATCAAACAAATCTTCTATCTTGGGCAAAGGGTACTTGTTCTTGATGGTGACATCATTCAACTTCCGATAATCCGTACACAAACGGTTACCTCCATCTTTCTTGTCCACAAACAAAACAAGTGATCTCCATGGTGACGCACTTGGTTGAATCAATCCATTTTCCAGCATGGCATCCAGTTGCTTCTTCAGTTCTTCTAGTTCCGACGGGTTCATACTATATGGTCTCTGGGCTATGGGTCCTGTTCTGGGGATTAGTTCGATGGTAAACTCGATATCCCGATCTGGGGGCATACCGGGAAAAACATCTGGAAATACATCGGGGTATTCACAGACTATCCGGACTTGGTTAATGGTAGGTTGGGATATACTCTCGTTGCGCTTGAATTGACGAGGTAAGGTTTCAGATATATGCTCGACTGATATTTCGGCTGTACTAGTCATGGTGATGGCTTTCTTGGCACAGTCAATCAATCCTTTATGTTTGGACATCCAATCCATTCCTAGTACTACTTCCAAACCATTAGTTCCGAGTACTATCAGATTAGCATAAAAATCTATGCTATGGATTCAGATAGGGACGGCTTTGCAAATTTTCCTAGCCTTGGTGGTTGAACCGGGAATTTGGACGATCATAACATGCTTCAGTTTGGTTGGTTGAATCTTACTAGTGCAGGCAAATTCTTCGGTGACAATTGAATGCGATAAACCAGAATCAAACAACACTCTTGCAAGTACTGAATTAACATAAAACATACCCAGCACGACGTCTGGCGCTTCCTGAGCTTCTTCAGCATGCATGAGAAAAAGACGGCCGTTGTGGTCGAGCGAATTCCCTGGGGCAAACCTTCTTCCTGGTTGAACACAACGCTGCTGCTGAGCTGGGGCATTTGCATTGGGGGCTGCGACATTCTTCTTGTTGGGGAACTCGTTGGAGTAGTGACCCTTATTTCCACAGTCATAACAAGTCACTTGCGACTTGTCCTTTGCTGCAACAGGCACATCATTTCTTCCAGTCCTCGGGGAAGTGTTGGTGTTGGCGGTAGCATTGTTGTTGTTGAACTTAGGTGGGGCACGGTTGAAATTGCTAGAGTTGCCAGGGTTGTTGTGATTTCCTCCAGGCCTAGGGTTTCCACGGTTGGGCTAGGTCGGACGGTTCATCGGGGGTCTGTTGGTTCTCGGGGCAAATCCTGGAGATGGGTTAGGGCGATACTTTGGGGTCTGATGGGTTCCTAGGTGATGCATCATGCGATGCTTGCGGTTATCATTGGCTTGGTTGATATTTCCTTCCATATGGATGGCAGAGTCGACAAGAGCTTCAATATCAGTAAAGGGGTATTGACTAACACCGTCTGCATCTCATCGTGCAGACCATTCAGGAATCTTTCTTTCTTCTTGGCTTCGGTGTCGATCTCATCCGGGGTATACCTAGCTAATGACAAGAATTTGTCACGGTATTCCACTACGGTCATCCTTCCTTGCTTAAGTTCTCTGAACTCATCTCTCATCCTCTTGATCAAACCTGGTGGCACATGGGTTCTGCTGAACTTGACTTTGAATTCCTCCCAGGTCATCATCTGTCCTCCGGTCATGGCACGAACACTGTTCCACCATGCTATGGCATCTCCGGCTAGATAGTGGGTGGCGAACAGAACTTTCTCGTTAGCTTCCACTCCAGCGACTTCCAGGTTATTTTCCATGGTTTGCAGCAAATTGTCGGCATCTAGGGGCTCTTCGGACTTAGTGAAAACAGGTGGGTTGGTATTCTGGAAATTCTTGAGCTTAGATCCATGGTTGTCCTGCTTTCCGTGGCCTTGATTGTTGTGGGTTAGCTGAGCTATCTGCTGAAGGGTGGCTGAATTGGCCTGACGTTCGGCTCTTTCAGCTTCGCAGTCAGAAACCAACATTTGCAGGATCTGCAACATCGGGTCCGAGGATGAACTAATTCCTCCGCGTGGCATCTGAAGATTGAGATAGATCATGAGAAAAGAGGGAAATTTCTAAGGTTTTGGGACTTTGAAAGGTTTTTAAAGTTTGACTCAGATTTTTCTAGCAACTTGCTTTTCATTCATTCATTCATTCATAGCACACGATACAAACACACACCACAACAAGGTAAATAGATGGTTTTAGGAACCATTCTGGAAACTACGATACAGTGGGACCGAATACTACTCACTACGCTAGTGCTCAAGTTCTACTACTCCTCGGAGTCGGTGTATTCGTCATCCTCATCGTCATCGATGAAGGCGAAATCATCCTCATCGGTGAAGAAATCCATAGCCCGATCTTCCAAAAAATCATCATCATCGCTGAGATAGGAGTAGGGGTCTCCACGAAGATCCTCTCCAGCATTCTTCCTTTCCTCCAACTGCATGTCTCTCTCGTGGATGGTCTCCTCCAAAGACGAGATACGGTGGCGAAGACGGGCAATGATGCGCTCCTTCTTGTCGAGCTGACGGCGGCGAGACTTGCGATCCTTTGCTAGCATGGCAATGGTCTGATCGTTCATCTTGATGATGGCGGACTTGTGGTTGGAGTAGTCGCGGCAATTATCCAACTCCTGCCGACGATCGTACATCATGAAGCTAAGGTGGTCCACCTGAGTCTTCAGCTCGTGGTGGTATGGGGCTTCCAGTGGTTGTCCATTAGCATCACGCCTTGGGCAAAATTCAAAGTGGGTTCCCTTGATCAGATTGATACTCTGCCCGCATAGACGGGCAAGAGCTTCCTGCATGGCCCTGGCAAGTCCATCGAGCCAGTTGTTCTCTCTTAAGGTGAACTGAATTCCCTCAGAAGTGGGAGGTTCAATCTTTCCTCTAAGACTTGCAACAATTAGCCATTGCAGATCTTCTCCTCCTTGATCATTGAGCTGAGCTCCGAAGAACTCTGGGTGCGGACTCTCCAGATGTTCCGAAAGCTGGTCCAAATCCCCCTCAAAGATAAGGTCTCCGCCATTTCCCAACTGGTAAAACTTGTTGTACTTCACGTCCATCTAAAATAATATAAGATGAGTAAGTTAGTAGAGTGATCAAGTGTGTCAAATTTTATGTATTTTGCAAGAGTTTTTGAGGAACATGAATTTTCATGAAATAATCAAGGTGATAAGAATGGGAATAAGTTTTTGTGAATATTTGCTTTCTTTGGTTTTGAAACTAAGTTTTTGATTCCAAACGTCCAGTCTAACTAGGGTCTCCTATGGTCAGGATGGCTCTAATACCAACTTGTCAACACCCGGATTTTTAATCCCAGATGCCTGTTATGCCATACATCGCAATCCCAGGATTACCACTTTTGCGCGACATAACAGATTTGGATACCACAGTACATCATCCATTACAAACCATACATAAGGTCTTACACAAATAAGGATCTCATGATCCAGTTCTTAATACAACTCAAGCAGCGGAAATACGTAATAATAACGGTAGCGTAGGCGAAGCTCCATCTTCGGGGTCACAGGCAATGCTGAAGATGGGAGATGATCCTAGTTGTCGTAACCTTCCTAGGGTCCATCCTCCAGGTACTCCTCTTCATAGTCTGGCCATGGGAATAGCCAGGGACAAAGCCATGAGTACTCTTTAAGTACTCGCAAACTAATACTAACAAGTGAAAGGGGGTTTTTGTAGTAGGACACTAAGCTCTAGGGTTGTTTTGCAAAAAGCCAGATTTACATCTACTAAGTTCAGAAACAACGAATGCTAGTTGAAGTTTTATAACACCTAAGTGGGAACTTGTATCTCATGCCACAACTCTGTTGTGGTCAAGTCAAAATCTCAATTCATTTCAGAAGTCATTTTGAAAACATCTGACGGGGGAACAGTATGGCCACTCCAACTGTCCATAACCGCGGACACGGCTATTCGAATAGTTTGACACTCTGCAGAGATTGTACACTTTCACCACAACATTCGATACATCCATCAGGAACAAATCCTGAATTCACCATACTCAGTATGCGGATAATCAATCCTAACCTTTCAATTACACGCCCTAGTATAAGTACCTCTCTTGTGAGTTTGGCCTCCCAACCATGACAAACTGTCATCTTGGGTACTGCACAGGTGGACAATCTTCACAAGGTAGCCTCAGCTCAGACCTTGGTCGTGAGGGAACTAATACTAAGGTATATAAGTTTCCAGTCAAGCCCTACCCAATTCTCGGGTATTGTGGTTGTACGGTAAAATTGGAATGGTATCGCATCCAGACAACCATCAGTTTTATAAAGGGCTAAGGCTCATGCCTCAACATTTTCATCACCATAAATCATCTGGTGTTCGGAAACACATGTCCAAAACATCTCAATAGAATGATCCACCATTCCAAGGTTTTCATAACCATTTTCCCACAAAGTATTCCCATCTAAGTTGATCAGGTTTTATGCTTAGCACTAGCATCTACAAGTGGGGGTAAGTACTAATGAGGGGTCGTAAACTAGTGGAGTTTAACTAAGTTCAATCTCATGCCTTAGGATGACATAAAGATTATCTAGCTTAGGACAAATTTTATGCTGTTTATGCAGCCTTCAATTATCTTTCTAGTATCTACAATTTACTCAAGTAAACTCTAATTAGTAGCTTTGATAAAGAAATAAAGTAGAAAGCTTGTAAGTAAAACTAGGAGGGGGGTATCATCAAATATGTCCAACCAAGCCTGCTTAGTGCATGGCATAGGTTACCTAACTTTCATAATTGCAAGTGCTAGCTTGCCCTGTGCAGAGTAGTGGTTGAAGTTCTCCTCGGCTTCTTTTTCATAGTATCCTCCTTCTTCCTCGTATCCTTGGTCGGTACTAGCGTCTATAAATAAATACGATGTACACAATCACCAAACAATACTTAAATAATTTCAATCATCACACAAAAGGGTCCTATAGATGATCTAGCATCATCACTAACATTACAAGATTAAATCTTGGTTTAATTCCTTTTATTTTTAGACAAATAATTTCTACTCATTGAAAAACTACTTAAGATTTAATATTCTCCAAACCAAACATGGGATCCTGTTGACACATCTCATCACCACATATTTTAGTCCATGGGAATGTGATTTAAAGTGGTGTAACAATTTTAATAAGGTTTAACCCTTTTATTTTTATTAAAATAAGTGACTAGAAATGCCTATGTGGCATTCTTTTATTACTTGAACATTATTTCTGTAAGTAAACCAAATGTTTTTATATATTATGAAAGGTGTGATCAAATGTGATTTTTGAGAGTTGGAATCAACTCAAATGCTTTTATGGTTTAAATTTGAAAAATGTTTGAATGCGGAAAAGGTTCTGCCTTGTTATTTTTACCAAGGGTGATCTATAGATCCAAATGATTTAAATCCAACGGGCTTGGATTCAACATTTCAAGACCTTTCTAACAATTTTTTTATCTCAATTTGGTTTACTGAATCGATCTGGGTTGATTTTTGAAACCAGGTACAATACTGTGTTTGAATGAAAATGGAAAAATACAAATTCAAACGAGTGGGTTGCGCGGGAAACGATACTGGGCCGGCCTGCTAAGCACAGTGCTTACGCGGGCTGGTTAAGTTGCTGTCCCCACGCGTCAGTGAGACGAGGGGGTGCGAAGCGGTACGGGGCAATGTGAGCCGTGGGATCTTGTTCTAATCTAACGGCCCTGGTTCATCGTACACGTCGGAAAGCGCCGGCAAGATAAAAACCTAACGCGGCAGGTGGGGGTCATCGGGGGCTCACCGGGGCTCAGGCGAGGGTCGGCGAGGCGGTTGAATGACGAAGTCAACGATGATGAATCTGCTGGTACCAGCAGCATCTCATGGGGCGGCTCCAATTGCTGGCTCCCTTCTTCTCCAACAACGGCAGGCTCCGGTGAAATTCCGGCGATGAGCTGCTCGCCTTGCTCTGGGAACAGGGTGGAACGATCAGTGAGGAGAGGGGAGTGAGATGGTGTGAAGAGTTTGAGCGGGGGAGGCCTCTATTTATAGTCTCGACGACGAGACCGAACGGAATGGGCAGGCGATGGTGGCGACATGGCTACGAGCTGCTAGAGGCATGGCCGGCGGTGGCGATAGATCGGTGGTCTCCTAGCGATGCTCTACGGCTTTAATGCGCGTGTAGGGGCAGTGGCAAACGGTCTGGAACACGCGATGCTCTGTGCGGGAGAGGCGGCATCTTCGACGGCGAGCGGTGGCTGTGAGGCATGGGGCGGCGAACGGGGATGTCTGGCGGTCTCCTAGGACGGTGGTGATCGTGTATGCACGCGGCGAGGTCCGCGCGCGGTCTGTGGGCGTGTGTCGAGGGTGGCGCTCTGGCGCACGCTCGGCATGGTTGCTGGCGAGCTTGGCATGGTCTGTGCGTGTGGTCCAGGGGCTGGCAAGGTTCGAGCGCTGGACAGGGGGTGTTGGTGGACGTTGGGCTGTGTCCTAGACATGCTGTTTAGGCTTGGTGCTTGCTCTGGCTAGCTAGCCATGATCGGCTAGCAAGGGGGTGCTCGGGTTGGCATGGAATGGGGCAAAGGGTAGGGGCTAGGGTTTGTCCAAGCACTGGTTGTCACTGAGGGAGACAAGGGTGATCAATGGTGAACATTGCTTAGCCAGATTACTGCACAAAACAGTGAAGTTAGGCCAGTTTGATTTGTTGCCTCCAAGTGTTTGATGAAATGGCCGCATGAATTCAAGTTTTGAATTTTGAAAAGATTTTTGGTGGGTGTGCTAGGTTGGTGCTGATGAGTCTGCAGATGCTTGGGTTTTGAAAGTTGAGCTTGTTTGAGTGGTTTTTGAAAAAGTGGGATCTTCCCATATGATATAGATTCAACTTTAAACTGTCCTTTAAACTATGCATTCAAATGTTTTTGGATGATCAGAAAGTGGGCCTTGATACTTTGTTATGAGTACTATTAAGGGGTGCAAAGATCCAAACAAGTTTCTGTTAAGTTTTGAAAGTTAGAGACAGCCAAAGTAGGCATGGGAGTTAAATTGGTCAAAATGACCATTCACTCATTTTGTTTGTTTTGATTTATTTGTCTTTGGGAAAGTGTGGGGATTGTTTAGAGGATGTTTATTTCACCTAAGAATCATTTTACAAGCAAAGAAACACATAAACAAGGCAATTCAAAAGAAGTCAAAATGGGATGCATACACACATGAATGCTTTCTCATTTTATTTTAGAAAAGTTTTTGTTAAACCTAAAATTGATGATTAGAGTTTGATGATCCAAGTTTAGTATTTTTGGACGTTACACATCCCTAGTCCCTCAGGGAGACCCACTGGCGTCACTATCCCCTGCTAGGGTTTCCTCCCAGCCGCGCTCATTGCTGTGAAGACGATAACTCGTCACCGTCGATCCTCCCCTCATCGAACGGCCAGCATTCGCCGATACCGTTTCAACGCACTGTGGTGACTGGCCAGCGGGCCCCACCTGGCCTTTTGAATCACACAACCACGTGTTTAGTAGCATCCAAGCCATCTTGTTCCCCTCCGCGCGGCCCAGTAAGGTTGTTTCCCTGCAGATCTGGCCCGGCCGTGTTCTTCTTCTTTTTATTCTCTTTGGAAATACCAAATCTGCAACATACCTGCTAGGTTTTAATCCTAATAAAAATGAAAATTACTTGTTTCTGCCTAGATCCAAATTCTGTCATGTTCCTAAGTGTTTTCTCTATCATGCATAGAAATTTTTGTAACAAAACTATATACAGCTGGTTTCCTAAAATTAAATTGGAAAAGTGTGCCCATTTCACTAAATAATTATTTTTGAGAGCCTGGTAAACCCAAATGGGGTAAACCCAGCTGCCTTTGGTAGGTATTTCATGTACCTATCTCATGACCTATGTCTCATACTTATTAGCTTCGAAGATTACCTGTAGTAAAAATAACAAAAACGGCGCACATCTGCCTTTAGGAAATTCTCTAGGAAAAAACAAAGATGGTTTTTACCTAATTCCAACTCTCAGTACATCTATACCTTAATACCTAGCAAACCCTAGGAACCCAATAATTATTCAGATATGGTTGATTTTTAGGGAATAAAACACCTCTGTGTAGAGTTGTTTCACTAATAAAATCATTTCAAAAGCTATACAACTCCAAAAATTATGATTCCAATTTTTGCAGACAGGTGTTTGAAATACCTACCATGTTTCTTTGGAATCATATCAAAATCCCTTATGTATTAATTCTAGTGAAAAAGACAAATATCATCTAGTACCGCCTTTGGGAATTCCCTGAGGGCACTCTGGTAAATATTTTAAGTTTATTCCAACTCATTCCATCAAACTCTACATATTTCTCCAGGGAAATAGTTTTGGAGGTCCAGAACTTTTCTTCTAAATTATTTCCCAAAACTAGAATTTTAATCACTAGGAAATTCATTATAAATCAAAGGTAATTGATAAAATAGTGAAACTACTTTTTTGGGGTTCATTTTATCAATACCAATCTAATGATATCATTTTTATACAATGTTATCATACATAATAAGTCCTTGGTCTTACAACCCTTTTTCTAAGGAGTTTCTAAACCCTAAAATCATATTGGGCTCTCTTCAAATGTTTCCAAGACCATTTCAAATCCTTCTAAATCCATTCTTCCCAATACCTACTGAAGTGTAGCATGTTTTCCTTGTTTGTTTCCTCTATTTCTTTGATGCTTGTATGCTTTGTCTTGATTGATGTATTCTTTGTTTGCATGTTTGCTCGATAAACGGCGATAGTTGCGATTATGTGACTCCGAGAAGAAGGAAGCCTTAGAGTAATTATTATATTGGTATTCTGATTTTCTCAAAGAGTCCGGGAAATCTCGCTGGTCACAGGAAAGCCACCTTATTGCTCATACGCCTTGGTCCTACTACTTTACTTATGCATGTTTTATATTTTTTGTTTAAATAAATTGCATGGTTTTACTAGTATGTTTTATATGCGGGAAGGTTTGACTCCTCCAAACCATTACCCACTTAGTACCATTAGGTATAACCCATTTGATGCCTCCTACTTTCCCCTTGTGATATATGTGGTGTATAATACCACCCTCCTTTGGAGACCCCGTTTTAGCTTAAGCAAAAGTATAGGATGGGAAGACCCCGGGAAAACTGTTTATAAAATGTTTATGGGAAAACCTTAGTGAGGTTTGATATACCAAGAGAAGTTTGATAAAACAAAAGGTGTTGTTTTACAAAATGATGAAGGAAAGAGGAGGAAAAAGGTTTACAAGAAGGCACCTGGTTCTTTGTAGTTTTGCTAGAACAATTAACCCGTGCAACCACATTACTCTGAAATGGGAACATGGATGGATTTGAAGTTTTCTACTCTGGTGTAGGAATTCTCGTAATTACTTATAAGGGATCATCTCCCTCGAACTCTGGGCTTCCTTTATAGAAAGGGTCAACTACTAGGCAGTCACCTGGAGGAGGCAGTACCACCCATGTGAGTGGTCGGGAGATACTATGAGCCTCTCATTGAAAGTGCCGGCTCTAGAGGAGTTAGGGAGCACTCCGGTTAGTGTGTGGATCCCGATGTCTCGGTGTTGAGAGGAACAACTCATAGGGTAGGGCCTATACTAGAGTAGCATCCGGAGAGTCTTGATCGGTTACTCGACCCACGATCAGTAGGGATCAGGGTAGGGTATCCGTTTGGTGTGGGTAAAGTGTACAACCTTTGTAGAGTGTAAATTTATTCGAATAGCCGATTCCTCGGTCATGGACGGTTAGGAATGTTGCTGTAGAGCGGTGCTGGATTTGCTTTCAAAACTGTTTTTAAAAATGAAAGTACTATCTAAAACCTGGTGGTCCGAGGAACACCAGATAAGGAAGAGTATAACCCTGTCATTTGAGGACCGTGGAGATGAAGTAGGGTGACCCAATCCTAGTATTTTCTAAAACTTTTCAAAAAGGTTTCCAAAATGTTTTCAACCAAACCTTGTAGATGTTATATCTACAAGATAAAATACTTTAGAAAAGAACGTATTATGGATCCATCCTACCACCTCTGCCATATTTCATATCCTTTTATTGTTATTATCTTAAGGTGGTTTGCGAGTACATTCAAAATAATCGCCGACATTGTCCCTGGCTATTTACTTGGCCAGATTTCCATAAGATCGAGGAATGAGGAAGAAGCTGACGTCTATGCGAGCTAGGTCGTCTCCTAGTTAGTTGCCTGTAGGTTAAGGCATGACATGGGTTATGCGTTTGAAGACTTCCGCTGTTCGATGTTGTAATCGCCATACTGGCAACTTTGTAATTTTTGTAATCGTTAACTTCTAGATGTTGTAATGATACTTGTCGGTTATGCTCACGTCTCACTGATCATGGGAACATGAAGTGTAGGAATAATGGGAATTCTTGGATCGTAAATCTGGGGTCCCACAAGGGAGGCCGGAGTGAGAGAAACGACCCAGTTTATTTCTTCCATCCCCAACCTCACCCATTGCCTCCTCCTCCAAAATCGTCGCCCCAAGGCCCTCTAGTCGTTGGGATCCGTCGTGCCGCCGGCCTCCTCCACCCTCTCCATCCTTGGGCCATTCCCCACCGGTGGATTTACTCCAATGGACAGATCTGGTACATCTCCTCTCACCATGAACCTAGGGTTCTTCTCTTTTCTTCTTTTGAGTAATGTACCAATTTGTTCCACTTGAAACTCATTATTGCATGCACTCCTCTCACATTAGCTTCGGCCCCATGACCGATTTGCTCGAAATAATGTCTCTCGCAGCCTCCTTGTGCAACCCGATCTCCGGACCGAATTTCTGGTCACTCAAACCGGAGACTCCGGTGTTCTCTTGCACAGACCAAGGATTCCGGTGTTGCACGCCGGAGAATCCAGTGTGGTTTATGTATATCACATTTAGTAGGGGTTTGAGGCTTTTTCATTGACTCTGGAACATGTATGCTTATCTTCATGCTTTCCCCCTTCCTATATATTAATAGGTGGCTCTGCTGGTTCTTGTCGTGCACCTCGCACCAAGGACAAGTCCAAAAGGAGAGAGCCTCAATATGATGAGGCAGCTGGTCAGTATTTGTTGTGCCGTCTAACTGGAGGCAGTAGGCCAGATATGCTTCCTATATGCAAAGGGAAAATGGGCGCATTGAGGATGAAGCCCGTGCCAAGAGAGGCAAGTATGACAACTTGCAGTCTTTAGACAACATGTCCAAGAAAGAATACTGTGTGCGATGCAAGTTAAGGTTCTTTGACATGCCAAGAACCAGTCATAACCCATGCTATTGGAGGAAGGAGAAAAAGTTGTTTATGAAGGATATATATCACAAACTCACCAAGTTCCCAGTTTGTCCACAGAGGTATATGAACTTTGACTACATGCGTGCAAATAACTATTTATTGGATGCTCTTAGGATCATTGAGAAGCTTGGGATGCATGGTCTTATGAATCTCCATGAGGACTACAACATTACCCTTGTCCAACAATTATATGCCACCATTGTATTTGATCATGATGAGGCAAGGACTATGATATGGATGATTGGTAACTTCCGATGCACTACTAACTTCTATGATTTTACTGGAGTCATTCACCAGCCTTTCAGTGGCGTGTCTGTTCCTGTTGGTCACGCATGCATGATGCTGCTCTTGGTGACAATAAAGGCAAGCTCGCACCTCTCTATCAGAGTAATGCCACTATTGGGGATTCCAAGGGAGTCAAGCCCCTCTGCAACTTATTGTTGAGGATATTTTTCCACACCATTTCTCCTAGTGCTGGAAATGATGATGTTATTTAGTGTGGTCTTGTCAACTTGCTCCATCAATACTTACAAATTGGTTTGTGCTGGGCCTACTGATGGGGTTCGTTTCATAGAAAACAAAAAATTCCTACGTTTCCAACTTCCAAGATCATATCTAGGTGATACTTGTAACGGTTATAGATGGACTCACCCTCGTAGACTGTAAGAGGGATAATGTTCCCAAAAACAAACATGGTTGATCTAGATGTACATGACCGTCCTCGAGGACATGCAGACGATCAGTGCCACAAATGGGAAGCGGCTCCGCAATCGGTCACATGTAAGGTGCGCCAATGACTCCCGAACCCTCGCTCTAGCCGGGCAGCGGAAGCAGCAGATCCCTGGGAACTCAAAAAGCGCAACGCCATGGTAGTGGTGGTGGAGGGGAATGTTTAGAGTAGGTATTCGCCGAGAACCTTTTCTAGTGAAAATGGGCAAGGCAAGAAAGGGGGAGAAGATGCCAACCAAAGGGCATATGAGAAGTGCTTATGGGAGAGTGTGTAGAGAGGAGGAGGAGGCCACCTCCTTTTATAGGTGAGAGGGGGCAGCCCGGTAGCCCACTCCCTTGGCCGACGCCAAGGAGGTGCCCCCTACCCTCCTCTCATTCATGTGAGTTCTCTCTCCACTCACATCAACTCCATCTCCACTTTCTCCCATTAAATCTCCACTCAAATAATCAAAGGCATTTCCATTAAAGCACCTTAATTCCCTTGTTTTAATGCAACTCAATTTAATGAACACTTCATTTAATGAGTACTTCATTTAATGAATACTTCATTTAGTGAACACATTAATATTTTGATCCCTTGCATTGTTTTGATACGCCGAAACTATTTTGGCAGAACAATTTTCTGCAGCAGAACAATTTTCTGCAATGTCCATTGACTTCCCCTGAGTTCCCTATCAGCTCAAATGCGTCGACTAACCTTAAGTGTGTCTCCCTATAGGTTCGATAACTATGTAGGCATGAAAGACTATCTTCGATCAATAATCATTAGCGGGACCTAGAGATCCATAATGACTCCCACTAGTTCCACGAAAATCAGATGATCGTCTAAACCTCTTTCGCTATAATCAAATCCCTGAGTTCTCTTTCGCTATAATCAAATTCCTTTTGTCTCGCGATAATCAAATTCCTTTTGTCTCACCATGATGAATCAACCAGGAACCCACCATACACCCAAGTATCGCCCCAATGAACCAACAGACCCTCAATGAACCATCCAACTTATCCCCACAATGGAAACCCAAGACCCGGAGGAAATCACAACAACCTCGGCAACCCCAGCAGTTTCAACCGTGCGACACCTAAGTTCAACAACAACAACAATGTCGCCACCTACACCAACACTGCCCCAAGAACTGGAAGCAATGTTGTGCCTGTTGCAGCCAATGACAAGTCTCAGGTAACTTGTTATGAATGTGGAACCAAAGGTCACTATTCCAATGAGTGCCCCGAGAGGATTGCTGCTGCCCCCAATTATCACATCCCAAAATTTTCCAAATTTTGAAATGTGAAAACTAAATAAACAAAATAAATAATTATTGAAATTTAGGGTGAAAAGAAAGTTTTTTATTCCAAAAGGAAACATCAAAACCCTTCTTGAACAAATTTGAATAAAAGGGAATTCAACAAATTTCAATCAAGTGAAATGCATTCATCATTGAATGTATCTTGAAATTTAAACTTGGGAAAATAAATCAAAACCCTAAAACCCTAATGGAATAATTCAATTCCAAGATGTCTCTAAGACTATGGATTTGATCCATATAAAAATTTGTCAACAAATATTTATAAATGATCAAGAATGATAAATAAAAATATTATAAGACCATATAATTTGGTTTCACTCAATTTGGTGCCATAGATAAAAACTTATGAATTTAATAAGTTAAAAGGAAATATTTCTCAAGGCTAATAAAAGCTCCTAGCTAAAATCCATACCAAATCATGAGCAAAGTAATCCTAAAAGGATTTAAAAAGATAAACACAAATTAAATAAAAATATACAAATTGGAATCACCAATTTTGGATCTTTAAATAAAAAGATATGGATTTTATAAGGCAAAGGAAGAAATAAATAAATAAGGAATATTTAAAAAGCCAAATTAAATCTTGACCAAACAAATGAAATGAAAGATTATTGATTAAAAAAAGTAAAGGATTATTTAAATAAAATCATAATGATTGATTAATTTCCAATTTTATTTAAATAAAGACAATTCCCAATTTAAATGAACATTAAATCTTATTAAAGTATTTTAAATAATAATTCAAAGTGATTTGTTTGCACTATTGAATAAATAAAATCTACTAAAAAAGGTTTGACAAAAATTGGAATTCAAATAGAAGTTTAAAAACATATTTAAAATCATATTTGAATAAAGACAAATGCCTATTTAAAATAAATAGTAAACCATAAAAGAATAAAAGAAATTATTCTAAAACGGACTTTAAATCACATTTAAAAATAGTATAAAACCTACTGAAAAGTTTTGATAAATAAATCTTATTCAAATAAGAGTTTGAATTTGAAAACAGATAATCAAAATAGAAAAGGAAAAGAAATAAGGAAGAAAAGAAAATAGAAAAGGACCAACCCACTAACCAGGCCCAGTCTAGCCAACTCGCAGCCCATTCCTTTTTCGAAGCGTTTTCTTTTCGCACCAGAACTCACACCCGCGCAGTCGCGGACCTCCTGACCCCACGCGCACCTCCTCTCTTCGTTGACTGCTGGACCCCATTGCCCCGTCATCATCTCTTCCAACCGCGACTCGTTCTTTTTCCCCTCTCTCACCGTTTCTGTCTTTGAATTCGCAAGTTGAATTCGCGTTACTGCTGCACTAATCCCGCCCAGTGATGACTCTCGTTAACTCGCCATCGCCCTCTCTTCCTTTCCCCCCCGGAGACCACTTCCCCTCTGCCACCAGACTGCCGCAATTGCGAGCTCGAACATCATTGTCTCTAGCGAGCCCTCATCCAAATTCTGGCAAGAACATCCACCCCCGCTGTCCCTGCTTCACACGAGCTTGCTCGCGACCATCTCCTGCATCTCCCAGTGCCGCTCGCTTGGCCGCGCACTCCCCAGACGCTCGGCAACGACGAAGCCTTCTCGCCACCGTCGTCTGTCTCTCTCCGGCGACCATTCCCCGTAAGTTCCGTCCACCCCTCTCTCTCTCTCTCGATGATGATGATGATGATGCACACGCGTTCTCCACACTCGCCCGCGTCTAACTCCTCCTCCCATTTGCCTTGGCGTGACCTGCAATCTCGCCGCCGTCGACGAACAGAGACGCCTGACGCTGACGCCATCTCCGGTGAGCAATCGCCGCCGCTCCCGTGCGCCCCTCGAGTAACTAAGACCACCTTGAGCTTCACTACGACCCTGCGAACACGGTGAGCACCCTCTTCCTCTCCCTCGCTTCCTATCTTCGCTGGAACGCTTCTGACAGAGCATCGCCGCCGCACACTGCCATCGAGCGCCGCCAGTTTCTGGTAGTTGCGTTGTAGCCGTTAGATCTAAATCGCCTGGCTGAGATTAGATTATAAACGAAGGGGTATCATGTGCTGTGAGCCGCACGATTTACTTTAGATCCAACGCTTTGTAACGCTCGATCTGCGCAAACCGGTACGTGCCAGTAAGAAATAGCTACGTGGCCAGTGATTTGTTTTAAAAACATAAATTTGATCTATTAGATGATAGGATTTATAAAATTCATAACTTTAAATCTACACGTCCAAATTTTGCAAACATTGTTTAATGATTTGCTTCTGTAATATTGGTTGTTTTTACAAAAACATATTTAGGCTTATTTTGTGTATAAAATTTATTCTAAAAATGATTTTGGGGTAAAATATTTTGTAAATGTTTTTTTTTGAACCTACTAACCATAAAAACCAACTTGTAGATTTAAAAGTATATTTTGTTGTGCTAAGGAATAAATCTTTGAACAAAAGCATTTCTAGTTAAATAAAAATGTTAATTATGGTTTAAAAATGCTTTTTGAGTAAAGCCTTTTGAGAATGGGTTAAATTAAACTCTCTGACCCTAAACACAAAGTTTTGGACTTAAAATGTATTTGATTAAACCTTCGTAAATTATTACTTTGATAAGGCATTTCTAGCAAATACAAATATAGTTTTGATTTAAGAATGGAATTTAGGTGAAACCTTTTGCAAATGGATTAATATTAAACCCTTTAACTGTAACATCCCAAAAATAGTGAACTAGAATCATTAAACTCTAATCATCAAAATTAGGGTTAACAAAAACTTTTCTAAATAAAAATATGAAAGCATGCATGTGTGTATGCATTCCAATTTGGATTCTTTTAAATTGCCATGATTGTGTGTTTCCTTGCTTGTAAAAGGATGCTTAGGTGAAATAAACACCATCTAAAATATTCCCAAACTTTTCCCAAAGATAAATAAATCAAAACAAACAAATTAAGTGAATGGTCACTTTGGCCAAATTAACTCCCATGCCTACTTTGGCTATATCTAACTTTCAGAACTTAACATAAACTTATTTGGTTCTTTGCACCCCTTGATAGTACTCATAACAAAGTATCAAGGCCCACCTTGTGATCATCTAGAAACATTCAAATGCATAGTTTAAATGACAGTTTAAAATTGAATCTATTTCATATGGGAAGATCCCACTTTTTCAAAAACCACTCAAACAAGCTCAACTTTCAAAACCCAAGCATCTACATACTCACCAGCACATGCCTAACACACCCACCAAAAATCTTTGCAAAATTCAAAACTTGAATTCATGCGACCATTTCATCAACCACCTTGCAGATGCAAATCAAACAAAATCAAAACACTATAGTGTGCAGTGATTCTGGCCAAACTTGTTCCCTCTCTAGCTCACAGCAACCTCAGTAGATCATCTAGCAAACTTAACTAATCACTAGCCCCACTGTAAGCTAGCCATTGTCTTCAATGGTGAACAACCCGAGAGCACCATGGTGACCCCAGTGTGGACAGCAAGCTACAAGCAGCACTAGCCTCGCCAACCTTGTGTGGGAGCAAGCTAGCACCCCACCGTCACTCCCTATCCCAGCCGCGAGCGATGCCAGCCCGTGGACCACACACACAGACCATGCCAACCTTCTCTGCAACCATACCGAGAGCGCGCCCTGTGCGCCACGCTCAACAGACGCCCACAGACCGCGCGCCGCCCTCGCCGCGTGCATACGTGATCACCACCGTCCCAGCAACCCCGCAGACACGCCCGTTCGCCGCCGCGTTGTAACATCCCAAAAATACCAAACTTCTATCATCAAACACTAATCATCAAGATTAGGGTCAACAAAAACTTTCCTGAATAAAATCATGAATGCATGTATATGTGTATGCATGGATTTTGAATTTCTTTAAAACCACCTTGTTTGTGTGATCCATTGCTTGTAAAATGTTTCTTAGGTGAAATAAACATCATCTAAAACATTTCCCACACTTTTCCTAAAGACAAGTAAATCAAAACAAATATATTAAGTGAATGGTCACTTTGACCAATGTAACTCCCATGCCTACTTTGGCTGTCTCAAACTTTCAAAACCTAACAGAAACTTTCTGGATCTTTGCACCCCTTGAATGTACTCATAACAGAGTATCAAGGCCCACTTTGTGATCATCCAGAAACTTTTAAATGCATAGTTTAAATGACAATTCAAAATTGAATCTTCTTCATATGGGAAGACCCACTTTTTCAAAACCCACTCAAACAAGCTCAACTTTCAAAACCCAAGCATCTGCAGACTCACCAGCACCAATCTAGCAAACCCACCAAAATTCATTTCAAAATTCAAAACTTGATTTCATGCGGCCATTTCATCAAACAGGTTGCAGACACAAATCAAACAAAACAACAAACACTATAGTGTGCAGTGTTTTGAGCCTAACTTGTTCCCTAGTTAGCTCACACACAACTCAGTAGATCATCTAGAAAGATTAGCCCAACACTAGCACCCCTGTGAGCTTGCCATTGTCATTAATGGTGAACAGCCGAGCACCCCAATGTCACCCCATTGTGGACAGCAGGCTAGAGGAAGAACTAGCTGTGCCAACCTTGTCTGGGCGGCAGCCCACCGTCCATCGCCACTCCCTGTCCCAGCCGCGAGCGTTGCCAAGTCCTGGACCACGCGCACAAGCCGCGCCCAGACCATGCCGAGCGTGCGCCAGAGCGCCACCCTCGACCAGCGTCCACAGACCGCGCGCCGCCCTCACCGCGTGCACACACGATCATCACCGACCCAGGAGACCGCCAGACATCCACGTTTGCCGCCCCGTGCCATACAACCACCGCCCGCCGTCGAAGACGCCGCCTCTGCCGCGCAGAGCACCGGCCATTCCAGACCAAACCACACCGCCCCATGCCTCGCGACCATGTCGTTGAGCATCGCCAGGAGACACAGCACCGACCCCTACCCTTTCCCATGCCATTAGCCACCTGTAACGTCGCCCCCGACGAGCTCACCGTGCGCCCTGACGATCCCCTCGCTCGACTATAAATAGAGGCCACCCCCGCACGATTTCTTCACACCATCTCACTCCCCTCTCCTCACTTACCGTGCCACACCGTTCTTAGAGCAAGGCGAGCACCACCTCGCCGGAATTTCACTGGAGCCTGCTGCCTCTGAAGAAGAAGGGAGCCAGCGATTGGAGCCGCCCTAGGAGAAGCCACCGGTACCAGGAGGTTTGCCGTCGTCGACTTCATCGTTCGCCCGCGTCGCCGACCCTCGCCCATACCTCGGTGAGCCCCCAGCACCCCCCACTGTCCGCGCTAGGTTTCGTTCTCGCCGGAGATGTCTCACGTCGACGATGACCCCCAGCCGTTGGATTAGAACTAGACCGAACGATCCACGTTGCCCCATACCGCTTCGCCCAGCCCCGTGTCACTTACGAGTGGGGACACCCACTTAAGCAGCCCGCGGGAGCTCTGCGCTTAGCAGGCCGGCCCGTTAGAATTTCCCGCGCAGCCCAGCAATTCAAATTAAACCTTTTCTTTTTAAATTCAAACACACTTCTGTACCCAACTTCAAAAATCAACCCAGATCGATTTAGTGCACCAATTTGAATGAAACCAATTTTGTTGGAAAGGTCTGTGAATACTTAATCTTAGCCCGTTGGATTCAAGTCATTTGGATCTGTAGATCACCCATAGTAAAAATAACAAGGCAGAAGCTTTTCTGCATTCAAACATTTTTCAAATTTAAACCATAAAAGCTTTTGAGTTGTTAACAACTCTCAAAAATCACATTTAACCATACCGTTCAGAATATATAAAAATATATAGGTATACTTGCAGAAATAATGTTCAAGTAATAAAAGAATGCTTCATAAGCATTTCTAGCCACTTTAATTAATTAAAATAAAAGGGTAAAACCTTATTAAATTGTGACACCACTTTAAATCACATTCCCATGGACTACAATATGTGGTGATGACATGTGTCAACATGATCCCATATTTGGTTTGGAGAATATTAAATCTTAAGTAGTTTTTCAATGAGTAGAAATTACTTTTCTAAAAATAAAAAGATTTAAACCAAGCTTTAACCTTGTAATGTTAGAGATGATGCTAGATCATCTATAGGACCCTTGTATGTGATGATTGCAAGTAGTTAAGTATTGTTTGGTGATTGTGTACCTCGTATTTATTCATAGACGCTAGTACCGACCAAGGATACGAGGAAGAAGGAGGATACTACGAAGAAGAAGCCGAGGAGAACTTCAACCACTGCTCTGCACAAGGCAAGCCTTACTAAACAAGTTAACCTATGCAAGCTAACACTAGCACCTTAGCAAGCTTACATTGACACTGATGCAAGCCTAATACTACTAGTGAATGTGCAAGCTAACCCTTGCCAGATACCCTACTGATGCCACAAACCCATACCTGTGATATGACTACTATATGCCTTAAGCGTATGTGATTATACTCACTTGATAAACCAATCCTAGTTTTATGTGCAAGCTTCTTACTTTATTTCTTTATCAAAGCTTACTTAGAGTCTACCTAAGAGTTTGTTAGATACTAGACAGTTGTGCTGAAGGTTGCATAAAGAGCATAAAATTTGGCCTAAGCTAGAAACCTTGATATCAGCCTAAGATATAAGGTTGGACTTAGTGAAACTCCACTAGTTACCACCCCTCATTAGTACTACCCCCACCTGTAGATGCTAGGGCTAAGCATAAAACTTGATCAACTTTTAGATGGGAATACTTGGTGGAAAAATGGTTATGAAAACCTTGGAATGATGGATCATTCTATTGAAATGTTTTGGACATGTGTTTCCAAACACTTGATGATTTTGGTGATGAAAATGTTGAGGCATGAGCCTTAGCCCTTTATAAAACTGATGGTTGTCTGGATGCGATACCATTCCAATCTTAGCGTACAACCACAATACCTGAATATTGGGTAGGGCTTGACTGTAAACTTATATTCCTTAGTATTAGTTCCCTCACGGCCAAGGTCTGAGCTGAGATCACCTTGTGAAGATTGTCCACCTGTGCAGTACCCAAGATGACAGTGGTCATGGTTGGGAGGCCAAACTCAAAAGAGAGGTACTTATACTAGGGCGTGTAATTGAAAGGTTAGGATTGATTATCCGCATACTGAGTATGGTGAATTCAGGATTTGTTCCTGATGGATGTATCGAATGTTGTGGTGAAAGTGTACAATCTCTGCAGAGTGTCAAACTATTCGAATAGCCGTGTCCGCGGTTATGGACAGTTGGAGTGGCCATACTGTTCCCCCGTCAGATGTTTTCAAAATGACTTATGAAATGAATTGAGATTTTGACTTGACCACAACAGAGTTGTGGCATGAGATACAAGTTCCCACTTAGGAGTTATAAAATTGTGACTACGTTTGGAACTTAGTAGAGATAAACCTTCTTTTGCAAAACAATCTTAGAGCCTAGTGTCCCATTATCCAAAAACCCCCCTTTACCTGTTAGTATTAGTTTGCGAGTACTTAAAGAGTACTCATGGCTTTGTCCCTGGCTATTCCCATGGCCAGACTATGAAGAGGAGTACCTGGAAGATGGACCCCAGGAAGGTTACGAAAACTAGGATCATCTCCCATCGTCAGCATTGCCTGTGACCCTGAAGATGGAGCTTCGCCTACGCTACCGTTATTATTACGTATTCCACTGCTTGATGTTATATTAAGAACTAGATCATGAGATCCCTATTTGTGTAAGAACTTATGTATCGTTGTAACGGATGAAGTACTATGGTATCCAATTCTGTTATATCTCGCAAAAATGGTAATCCTGGGATTGCGATGTATGGCATAACAGGCATCTAGGATTGAAAAATCCGGGTGTTGACAAGTTGGTATCAGAGCCATCCTGACCATAGGAGACCCTAGTTAGACTGGACGTTGAACCAAAAACTTAGTTTCAAAACCAAAGGAAAACAAATATTTACAAAAACCTATTCTCATTCTTATCTCTTTGATTCTTTCATAAAAATTCATGTTCCTCAAAAACTCTTGCAAAATACATAAAATTTTGACACACTTGATCACTCTGCTAATCTACTCATCCTCTATTTTTATAGATGGACATGAAGTACAGCAAGTTTTATCAGTTGGGGAATGGAGGAGACCTTATCTTTGAGAGGGTTCTGGATCAACTTTCGGAACTTGTGGAGCGTCCACACCCCGAGTTCTTCGGAGCTCAGCTCAATGATCAAGGAGGAGAAGATCTGCAGTGGCTAATTGTTGCAAGTCTCCGAGGAAAGATTGAACCTCCCACTGCGGAGGGAATTCAGTTTACCTTGACGGAAAACAACTGGCTCGATGGACTTGCCAGAGCAATGCAGGAAGCTCTTTCCCGTCTGTGTGGGCAGAGCATCAATCAGATCAAGGATACTCGCTTTGAGTTTTTCCCAAGACGTGATGCAAATGGACAACCACTAGAAGCCCCATACCACCCGAGCTGAAGACTCAATTGGACCACCTTAGCTTCATGATGTATGATCGTCAGCAGGAATTAGACAACTGCCGTGACTATTGCAACCACAAGTCTGCCATCATCAAGATGAAGGACCAGACCATCGCCATGCTAGCAAAGGATCGCAAGTCTCGTCGCCGTCAACTCGACAAGAAGGAGCGCATTATTGCCCGTCTTCGCCACCGCATCTCATCTCTGGAAGAGACCATCCACGAGAGAGACATGCAGTTAGAGGAAAGGGAGAATGCCGGAGAGGATCTTCGTGGAGACCCTTACTCCTACCTCAGCGATGACGATGATTTTCTGGAGGATCAGGCCATGGACTTCTTCACCGATGAGGATGATTTCGCCTTCATCGATGATGCTGAAGATGATGAAGCCACAGACTCCGAGGAGTAGTAGCACTGAGCACTAGCGTAGTGAGTAGTAGTCGGTCCCACTGTATCGTAGTTTCCAGAATGGTTCTTAAAACCATCTGTTTTTCCTTGTTATGGTGTGTGTTGTACTGTGTGCTATGAATGAATGAAAAAGCAAGTGCTAGAAAAATCTGAGTCAAACCTTTAAAAACTTTTCAAAAACCCAAAATCTTAGAAATTTCCCTCTTTTCTCATGATCTATATCAATCTTCAGATGCCACGTGGAGGAAGTGGTTCAGCCCCGGACCCGATGTTGCAGATCCTGCAAATGTTGACTTCTGACCGCGAAGCTGAAAGAGCAGACGTCAAGCCAACCTAGCCACTCTGCAACAGATAGCCCAGCTAGCCCACAACAACCAAGGCCATGGAAATCAGGACAACCACGGATCTAAGCTCAAGAATTTCCAGAATACCAACCCACCCGTTTTCACCAAGTCAGAAGAACCCCTAGATGCCGATGATTGGCTGCAAACCATGGAAAACAACTTAGAAGTAGCAGGAGTCGAAGCCAACGAGAAAGTCCTGTTCGCCACCCATTATCTAGCCAGAGATGCCAGGGCATGGTGGAACAGTGTTCATGCCATGACCGGAGGCCAGATGATGACCTGGGAGGAATTCAAGGTCAAGTTTAGCAGAACCCATGTGCCACCAGGTTTGATCAAGAGAATGAGAGACGAGTTCAGAGAGTTGAAGCAAGGAAGGATGACTGTAGTGGAATACCGTGACAAATTTTTGTCATTATCTAGGTATGCCCCGGACGAGATAGACACCGAAGCCAAGAAGAAAGAAAGATTCCTGAATGGTCTGCATGACGAGATGTAAACATTGTTAGTCAATATCCCTTTTGTTGATATTGAAGCCCTGGTCGATTCAGCCATCCAGATGGAAGCAAAGATCAACCAGGCTAATGAGAACCGCAAGCGTCGCATGATGCATCAACCAGGAACCCATCAGACCCCAAAGTATCGCCCCAACCCATCTCCAGGATTTGCCCCAAGAACCAACAGACCCCCTATGACCCGTCCGACCTATCCCAACCGTGGAAACCCTAGACCCGGAGGAAATCACAACAACCCCGGCAACTCTAGCAATTTCAACCGTGCCCCACCCAAGTTCAACACCAACAATGCTACCACCAACCCTAACACTGCCCCGAGGACTGGAAGCAATGCTGTGCCTGTCGCAGCCAAGGACAAGTCACAAGTGACCTGTTATGACTGTGGAAATAAAGGCCACTATTCCAACGAGTGCCCCAACAAGAAGAATGCTACAACCCCCAACACCAATGTCCCAGCTCAGCAGCAGCGTCGTGTCTAGCCAGGGAGAAGATTTGCCCCAGGGAATTCACTCAACCGCAATGGCCATCTTTTTCTCATGCATGCTGAAGAAGCTCAGGAAGCGCCAGACGTCGTGCTGGGTATGTTTTCTGTTAATTCAGTACTTGCAAGAGTGTTGTTTGATTATGGTGCATCGCATTCATTTGTCACCGAAGAATTTGCCTGCATTAGTAAAATTCAACCAACCAAACTGAAGCATGTTATGATTGTGCAAATCCCCGGATCAACCACCAAGGCTAGGCAAATTTGCAAGGCCGTCCCTATCCGAATCCATGGCATAGATTTTTATGCTAACCTAATAGTACTCGGAACTAAAGGTTTGGAAGTAGTACTAGGAATGGATTGGATGTCCAAACATAAAGGATTGATTGACTGTGCCAAGAAAGCCATCACCATGACCAGTACCACCGGAATATTAGACGAGCATATATCTGAAACCTTACCTCGCCAATTCAAGTGTAACAAGAGTATAGCCCAACCTACCATTGACCAAGTTTGGATAGTCTGCGAATACCCCGATGTATTTCTAGATGTTTTGCCCGGTATGCCCCCAGATCGAGATATCGAGTTTATCATCGAACTAATCCCCGGAACAGGACCCATAGCCCAGAGACCCTATAGTATGAACCCGTCAGAACTAGCAGAACTGAAGAAGCAACTGGATTCCATGTTGGAAATCGGATTGATTCAACCAAGTGCATCACCATGGAGATCACCTGTCCTGTTTGTGGACAAGAAGGATGGAGGTAACCGTTTGTGTACGAATTATCGGAAGTTGAATGATGTCACCATCAAGAACAAGTACCCCTTGCCTAAGATAGAAGATTTGCTTGATCAGTTGACCGGTGCCCAAGTGTTTTCTAAGATTGATCTTAGAACTGGCTATCATCAACTCAAAATTCGTGCAGAGGATATCCCAAAGACTGCCTTTACCACCAGATATGGATTGTATGAGTATACAGTCATGTCTTTTGGATTAACCAATGCCCCCGCTTATTTCATGAATCTCATGAATAAGATTTTTATGGACTTCTTGGATAAGTTTGTCATTGTTTTCATCGATGACATTCTGATTTATTCCAAATCAGAAGAAGAACATGAGCTACACCTAACGACCATTCTTGGAACCCTTAGAGAGCATCAGTTGTATGCAAAGTTTAGCAAATGTGAATTCTGGTTACAGGAGGTAGGATTCCTGGGTCACATTGTATCAGCCGGAGGAATTGCCGTTGACCCTGCCAAAGTGAAAGTGTCACATCCCAAGATTTTCCAAATCTTGTAATGTGAAAAAAATAAATGAATAAAATAAAACTTTGTCGATTTTCAGGGTGAGAAGAAACTTTTTGAATTCCAATGGGAACTTTCAAACTTATTTTGATCAAATAAAATCCTAAAGGGATTTAAAAAGTTCAATAAACAATAAAAGCTAAAAATATTTGTAAATTACTATTTTGAATCTTTTAATAAAAGATTTGGTTTCAAAAGAAAAGTTAGATTTATAAATAAGGATTATTTTATAGTGCCAAATTAAACCTTGGCCAAATCTTTTGAATTAAAATGTTTTGCTTTGATTAAAAGAGTAAAGGTTTATTTAAATAAAATAATAAGGATTTAATACCCAATTTTAGTTAAATAAAAGGTTTACCATTTTAATTAAACACCAAAAATTATTAATTTATTTTAAATAAGTTTTCCAAGTGTTTATTATTTTTAAATAAAACCTACTGAAGAGTTTTGGTTTTATTTTAGATTTCAAAATAAAGATTTTAATAAAACAAATCCTATTTGATTTAATAACTAAGGTCCATTTTATTTAATCATTAATGGACCCTAAAATAAAAATATTATTATTTTTATTTTGGGAATTGGTTTATGTTGTTAAACAGAACCATAAACTCAATACAAAGTTTGGTGAATGTTTGAAATGTTTTGAATGTTTGTTTGTTGTTTGAATTTCAAAACAGAAAATAGAATCACAAAAGGAAAAAGCATTCAGAAGAAAAAATATAGAATTGGACACAGCCCAGCCGGCTAGCCCACTAAGCCCAGTACCAGCCCAGCTTCCCTCTCTCCCGAAGAAAACGATTCGCACCTGAACACACACCCGCAGAGCGACTGACCGGTGGCCCCTCTTTTCTCTCTCTCTCCCTCACTGCCAGGTAGACCCCACCGCCACGTATCCATCGTCTTCAACCAGCGCTGATTACTCCCTGCCGTTGCAGCCACCACTCCGGCGATCAATACGCGTTGATTCCACGACCATTACTCGCCGTGACTGCACCCTATTAACCGGCCTGGCCTCCTCTTCCTTTCCCCTCAGACTCCACGCCCTGAACGCCACTGGGCTGCCCTGAATCGAGCTCGCACTCCCACTGCTCCGACCACCGTCCCCAGCCAATTCCGGCCAAACCCTGTCGCCCCTCCCTTCCTGAGCACACCGTCGAGATCCCCACTCCCAGGCGCACCTGTCTGTGCCCTCCGTTCAACCGCGGGCGCCCCTGAGTGTTGACTTCGACAATTTCTGAGCGCCGCCGTGTCTGCTTCCTTCTCCGGCGACGTCCCCCGGTAAGCACAGACCGCCCCACGCCTTCTCCTTCACGCTCGCAGCTTCGCCTTGATCTTGCGCTTCTAACCGTGTCCTTGTTTTGCTTCGGGGTGAACCACAGCGTCGCCTCCGACCACGACCAGAGCCGCCCGACGCCGTTCCCCACTCCGGCGAGCAATCCTGCTAGAACCAGAGCGCCCCTCGCCAGACCAACACCGCCTCGAGCTTCACCGTGACCTCCTGAACCCGGTGAGCACCTCCCCTTTCCTCCTTGCTTCCTAGAACCACCGCTAGCCCAT
This sequence comes from Avena sativa, assembly GCA_916181665.1. Classification (NCBI taxonomy): domain Eukaryota; kingdom Viridiplantae; phylum Streptophyta; class Magnoliopsida; order Poales; family Poaceae; genus Avena; species Avena sativa. The sequence goes on along the minus strand of OV702298.1, from coordinate 161,804,138 downwards.
CATCCAACCGTCGCCGCCGTCTGCCGCCGCGCAGCGCCGCCAGTTAGTGGCCTGTTGATTATATCCGTTAGATCAATATCGTGTGGCTATGATAGAACATAGACGAAGGGGTATCGGGTGCCTCTGCACCGCTCGATCTAAGTTAGATCCTATGGTCTGCATCAGTCGATCCGTGCGAACCGGTATCGCCCAATCAAAACGCGACGCGTGGCCAGTCTTCGTTTTAAATCAGATTTGAAATCAGATTTGGATGCAAATTTAAAACCCTTGTAACTTTTGATTCACACGTCCAAAATTTACAAACTTTATATCAATGGAATCAGTGGAACAAGCCCTAGCCAACCATGCAAATTGTTTAGTAAAACGTCTCTGGTAAAATGGTTGTTTTTGCAGAAACATTTGTATGCTTGTTTAGATTAGAAATATTGTTCCAAAATGTTTTTGAGGTTGAAATCTTTGCAAATTGGTTGTGGTGAACTTACTGACCCTAGGAAACAACCCATGGATTTCAAAATTGATTTTGGGAAGATTAGGAATGAAAACTTGAATTAGCCCATATCTAGTCAGGTAAAAATATTGATTTTGCTATGAAAATAATTTTGGAGTAAAAACTTTGGGAAAATGATTTGGATCAAACCTACTGACCCTAAAACACCAAGTTTTGAGAACTAACAACTTATTGGTGAACAACATAAAGTGTTGCTTTGATAAAAACATTATCCACCACATAAAATAATGATTGGATTTAAAAATGGTTTATAGATAAAAATCTTTTGCAAATGACTCTACCACTTTAGAAAATGACCACCTTGGACTTTACAAAGTTTGGAGCCTAGTAGAAACCATCCTTGGCAAATAAAACTATCTTTTGTATGCTTGCATGCATGACTTAGTTCATATTATTTTATGTGTGTGTTTGATTGTTTGAATATTGGTTGGAATGCTAGTTGATATTGTGTTTGCTTGATTGATTTGTAGTGAAGTTAGAAAAGTGTGAAACTAGCAAGATCAAGAAGTGAACCAACATTCCCTACCAAAAGAAAGGCAAGTGACACTATCATCTAAAGTCCTACTATTTTCATTATACTTAGTGGATTTTGAAACATGCATGAAAAGAATTTATATACTTATGCTAAGCTAAATCCTAATAGGATTCCCCTATACATTACTTAGTGAAAACAATGTAGTTGTAAAATGCTTAGCCATGCTACATATTTTGAGAAGAGATACATGTTGAGATTTTTATGAAGTTGAGAAAAGACTTATGTTTTATATAATAAAACCAGGACTCAATGAACCACCTGGGTGGACAAGGATACTTTGAGTTTTGGATTAGATGGCAACAAAAGGAACCATGTCTATGGCAATCTCTTTGTGTTGTGCATCAAAAGAAAACCACCCAGGAAACTTAGAGATTGAACATGTTTCTCCAATTGTGGCTTTCGTGTACAACCACATGCTACTTATGGCTCTGGCTTAGTCAACTACATTGGGAAGACCCATGCATTGTCTTCAGGTTACTGAAAATGAAGGAACTTAGAATCCTACATGGGTACTGAAGACAAGCTAGCAATGGTGTATGGGAGGACCCTCTGGAAAGACTTCGTCACATTCTCAATCTGCCAGTACTCCATCTTGGTGAGTACTAATCCAGCGGCCACTGGTGGCAACAAGATGAGAGTGTGATATGTGGGTAAAGTGTACAACTTTTGCAGAAGAAAATAAAATCTAAGTACTTAGCCGTGTCCCCGGTTATGGACAATACTGAGCAACTAAAGTTTGAAGCTATGGGAAATCTCGACATTCCAATTTCTAAAAGAAAATTTTTAAAGAGACAACAATAGACTTGAAGCACTTGGGGGTACCAAGGAGCTCAAGAGATTTGGATAAAAACTTGCAGAACTTGGGGTTACCAAGGAGCTCAAGAGATTTTGATAAAAACTTGCAGCACTTGGGGTTACCAAGGAGCTCAAGAGATTTTGATAAAAACTTGAAGCACTTGGGGTTACCAAGGGGCTCAAGAGATTTTGACCAAGACTTGAACACTTGGGGATTTACCAAGGAGTTCAGAAAGATTTGATAAAAGAACAAAACCATTTTGAAAAGATAGGATAAACTATTGCTTTCTGCAAATGAGCCTTAAACCCTACTTAGCCAAATATGCATGTAATGATAGGATCCACTTATATTCAACATAGTAGTGAAACTTGCCAATACAATTCAAATGTATTGACCCTTGTGGCTGTAACTTGTAATGTTGCAGGTTTGATTGTTTTAGAGAAGATTGATTGATTAGGATTACAAAGTCTACAACCAACATGTCTGCATGTGGCACTTTGAAGATGAAGGACCCCAAGCTTATAGATATTCCGCTGCAAATGTAATGTAATAGCCAAATGAGCTATGTAAGATGTAATGAAATATTTTATTCCTGGTTATAAAGTTGTATTATGACCTTTGTTTCTTGATATTACATCTTAACTGTGGATGCTAGCTATTGATCCAGGGTCTAGCATTTTAAACACAGGGGACTCTACCTTATTTAAAGGTTGGGACCCTTACAGATGGTATCAGAGCATTGTCTTGCCTGTAGGATTTGTAAACCTAGGATTGGACAAAACCCTTAGAAAAATAGGAGTTGTATTTGTTCCAAAACTTATTTACAAACAATCTTGTAAACTCTTTCCTCAACCATTTTGGCTTTTGATTCTACATCTCTTCTATTTCAACTTGATGGAAAAACCTACCCCATGGCCAAAGACTTCACCATGTGCAAAGTACAACATCAACTCTAATGACTTCAACTTCTTCAACTCTAATGACTTCAACTTCTTCAACTCTAATGACTTCAACTTCTTCAACTCTAATGACTTCAACTCCTTCAACTCTAATGACTTCAACATCTTCAGCATATTCACCAAGGACTTCCAACTGGAATACCACTAAGGACTACAAGTGAGACAAGGAAATCTTGCTCAAGATATGGAGACTAAGGAAATGCAAAATTAGAAGGAGTTAACTTCACTTGAAGTTTTGTGACCAAGAGTTTTCCCAAGGAAACCATGATCTCATGCAAGAAGAATCAACCAAGAAGGATGGAAAGATCATAAGTGAACCATATAGATGGACCACCATATTTTAGTTAAGTCAAACACACCAACTTATGTGGTGTAACCAAAATTATTTTGTTGCCTAAAAATGTGCTTGAACTTTGTTGTTTGAGTGAAAAGTTGTTTGTGAATGCTTGCACACTGCTTGTGTGAATTGTGATGTGTGTGATTAGAACTAATTCTTTAGAAATATCTTAGCTATTCTAATCTACATCTACCCAAACAGATGACTACTCCAAGAAACTCCAACATCAAGGTTGATGACACCAACACCAACCAAGAGAACAACATGAGAGAGCTCATATCAACCCAAAACCAGTTGAACCAAATGACAGCTCAGTTCATAGCTAACACCAGTGGAGAAGATCCAACCCTGCAAGGATTTTTGGAAAACCAAGCTCAAATGTTGCTTAAAGTGACAGACCAAATGCTCAACATGGAGAGCAACTTTTCCAAGGATGGCAAAGGTGTTATTCTTAAACGAACCAAAGCTTGCAACATTTGTGGAGACAAGGACCACACTACTAAGGAGCATGGAGATCAATGCCCTAACTGTGAAGAGAAACATCCTGTTGGACAATGTCCCACCTCTCAAGCTACTTGCTACCTATGTGAAGGAAACAACCATGTTCCTATCCAATGCCCCATCTATTCCATTGTTGAACAAAGGAAACAAGGTGGAGTGCAACAAATGATTGCAAACTATCCAGAAGGATCTAAGTCTACCAAGAAGAATGATGACAAAGGAAAAGGTCCACTTATACCTCCATGCAATACAACCCAATTTAAAGGACCAAAGAAGAGGCATATGAATTTTCCAAAGAGCAATAGAAGGTCCAAGAAACATGTAGACATTCCTACCTATCATATAACATATGAACAACATGAATTAGATGCACTCCTAGCTTTGGAGAAGCCCAAAAAGCAAAAGAAGGACAAAAGCCATGTGCAATGTCATCATTGCAAAGAAATGGGACACTATTCTAGTGAATGTCCAGAGAAACAGAAGTATAAAGAGATTGGCCAAGTATAGTGCAACAATTGCAAAGAGCTAGGCCATTATGCAGCAACTTGTCCACAAGAGACACGTAAAGGACTCAAACTCATCAACTGTTTCAATTGCAAGAACCCAGGACATTATGCAAGCAATTGTCCAGAAAAGATGAAGAACAAGTTAAACAAGCATATGAAGGATCTGAGCCTTGGCCCATGAGTCAAGTATGGAAACAAAGGACACTATGCAAATGTTCGCCCAGAGAAGTTTCCCCAGGATCCCAAGCAAGCCAATATGTAATTTAGTTTGAAAAATTTAAAGGGTGGTAATACCCTAGATGTTTTGAGCCTACTTGTAACCCTAGCCTTCTCAAATCTCGGGACGAGATTTATTTTAAGGGTGGTAGCCTATCACATCCCAAGATTTTCCCAATCTTGTAATGTGAAAAAAATAAATGAATAAAATAAAACTTTGTCGATTTTCAGGGTGAGAAGAAACTTTTTGAATTCCAATGGGAACTTTCAAACTTATTTTGATCAAATAAAATCCTAAAGGGATTTAAAAAGTTCAATAAACAATAAAAGCTAAAAATATTTGGAAATTACTATTTTGAATCTTTTAATAAAAGATTTGGTTTCAAAAGAAAAGTTAGATTTATAAATAAGGATTATTTTATAGATCCAAATTAAACCTTGGCCAAATCTTTTGAATTAAAATGTTTTGCTTTGATTAAAAGAGTAAAGGTTTATTTAAATAAAATAATAAGGATTTAATACCCAATTTTATTTAAATAAAAGGTTTACCATTTTAATTAAACACCAAAACTTATTAATTTATTTTAAATAAGTTTTCCAAGTGTTTATTATTTTTAAATAAAACCTACTGAAGAGTTTGGTTTTATTTTAGATTTCAAAATAAAGATTTTAATAAAACAAATCCTATTTGATTTAATAACTAAGGTCCATTTTATTTAATCATTAATGGACCCTAAAATAAAAATATTATTATTTTTATTTTGGGAATTGGTTTATGTTGTTAAACAGAACCATAAACTCAATACAAAGTTTGGTGAATGTTTGAAATGTTTTGAATGTTTGTTTGTTGTTTGAATTTCAAAACATAAAATAGAATCAGAAAAGAAAAAAGCATTCAGAAGAAAAAAATATAGAATTGGACACAGCCCAGCCGGCCAGCCCACTAAGCCCAGTACCAGCCCAGCTTCCCTCTCTCCCGAAGAAAACGATTCGCACCTGAACACACACCCGCAGAGCGACTGACCGGTGGCCCGTCTTTTCTCTCTCTCTCCCTCACTGCCACGTAGACCACACTGCCACGTATCCATCGTCTTCAACCAGCGCCGATTACTCCCTGCCGTTGCAACCATCACTCCGGTGATCAATACGCGTTGATTCCGCGACCGTTACTCGCCATGACTGCACCCTATTAACCGCCCTGGCCTCCTCTTCCTTTCCCCTCAGACTCCACGCCCTGAACGCCACCGGGCTGCCCTGAACCGAGCTCGCACTCCCACTGCTCCGACCACCGTCCCCATCCAATTCCGGCCAAACCCTATCGCCCCCTACCTTCCTGAGCACACCGTTGAGATCCCCACTCCCAGGCGCACCTGTCTGTGCCCTCTGTTCAACCGCGGGCGCCCCTGAGCGTCGACTTCGACAATTTCTGAGCGTCGCCGTGTCTGCTTCCTTCTCCGGCGACGTCTCCTGGTAAGCACAAACCGCCCCACGCCTTCTCCTTCATGCTCGAAGCTTCGCCTTGATCTTGCGCTTCTAACCGTGTCCTTGTTTTTCTTCGGGGTGAACCACAGCGTCGCCTCCGACCACGACCAGAGCCGCCCGATGCCGTTCCCCACTCCGGCGAGCAATCCTGCTAGAACCAGAGCGCCCCTCGCCAGACCAACACCGCCTCTAGCTTCACCGTGACCTCCTGAACCCGGTGAGGACCTCCCCTTTCCTCCTTGCTTCCTAGAACCGCCGCTAGCCCATCATCCGACCGTCGCCGCTGTCTGCCGCCGCGCAGCGCCACCAGTTAGTGGCCTGTTGATTATATCCGTTAGATCAATATCATGTGGCTGTGATAGAACATAGACGAAGGGGTATCGGGTGCCTCTGCACCGCTCGATCTAAGTTAGATCCTACGGTCTGCATCAGTCGATCTGTGCGAACCGGTATCGCCCAATCAAAACGCGACGCGTGGCCAGTCTTCGTTTTAAATCAAATTTGAAATCAGATTTGGATGCAAATTTAAAACCTTGTATCTTTTGATCCACACGTCCAAAATTTACAAACTTTATATCAATGGAATCAGTGGAACAAGCCCTAGCCAACCATGCAAATTGTTTAGTAAAAAGCCTCTGGTAAAATGGTTGTTTTTGCAGAAACATTTGTATGCTTGTTTAGATTAGGAAAATTGTTCCAAAATGTTTTTGAGGTTGAAATCTTTGCAAATTGGTTGTGGTGAACTTACTGACCCTAGGAAACAACCCATGGATTTAAAAATGGATTTTGGGAAGATTAGGAATGAAAAATTGAATTAGCCCATATCTAGTCAGGTAAAAATATTGATTTTGCTATGAAAATAATTTTGGAGTAAAAACTTTGGGAAAATGATTTGGATCAAACCTAGTGACCCTAAAACACCAAGTTTTGAGAATTAAAAACTTATTGGTGAAAAACATAAAGTTGTTGCTTTGATAAAAACATTTTCCACCACATAAAATAATGATCGGATTTAAAAATAGTTTATAGATAAAACTCTTGTGCAAATGACTCTGCCACTTTAGAAAATGACCACCTTGGACTTTACAAAGTTTGCAGCCTAGTAGAAACCATCCTTGGCAAATAAAACTATCTTTTGTATGCTTGCATGCATGACTTAGTTCATATTATTTTATGTGTGTGTTTGATTGTTTGAATATTGGTTGGAATGCTAGTTGATATTGTGTTTGCTTGATTGATTTGTAGTGAAGTTAAAAAAGTGTGAAGCTAGCAAGATCAAGAAGTGAACCAACATTCCCTACCATTACTTAGTGAAAACAATGTAGTTGTAAAATGCTTAGCCATGCTACATATTTTGAGAAGAGATACATGTTGAGATTTTTATGAAGTTGAGAAAAGACTTATGTTTTATATAATAAAACCAGGACTCAATGAACCACCTAGGTGGACAAGGATACTTTGAGTTTTGGATTAGATGGAAACAAAAGGAACCATGTCTATGGCAATCTCTTTGTGTTGTGCATCAAAAGAAAACCACCCAGGAAACTTAGAGATTGAACATGTTTCTCCAATTGTGGCTTTCGTGTACAACCACATGCTACTTATGGCTCTGGCTTAGTCAACTACATTGGGAAGACCCATGCATTGTCTTCAGATTACTGAAAATGAAGGAACTTGGAATCCTACATGGGTACTGAAGACAAGCTAGCAATGGTGTATGGGAGGACCCTCTGGACAGACTTCGTCACATTCTCAATCTACCAGTACTCCATCTTGGTGAGTAATCCAGCGGCCACTGGTGGCAACAAGATGAGAGTGTGATATGTGGGTAAAGTGTACAACTTCTGCAGAAGAAAATAAAATCTAAGTACTTAGCTGTGTCCCCGGTTATGGACAATACTGAGCAACTAAAGTTTGAAGCTATGGGAAATCTCGACATTCCAATTTCTAAAAGAAAATTTTTAAAGAGACAACAAAAAACTTGAAGCACTTGGGGGTACCAAGGATCTCAAGAGATTTGGATAAAAACATGCATCACTTGGGGTTACCAAGGAGCTCAAGAGATTTTGATAAAAACTTGCAGCACTTGGGGTTACCAAGGAGCTCAAGAGATTTTGAGAAAAACTTGAAGCACTTGGGGTTACCAAGGGGCTCAAGAGATTTTGACCAAGACTTGAACACTTGGGGATTTACCAAGGAGTTCAGAAAGATTTGATAAAAGAACAAAACCATTTTGAAAAGATAGGATAAACTATTGCTTTCTACAAATGAGCCTTAAACCCTACTTAGCCAAATATGCATGTAATGATAGGATCCACTTATATTCAACATAGTAGTGAAACTTGCCAATACAATTCAAATGTATTGACCCTTGTGGCTGTAACTTGTAATGTTGCAGGTTTGATTGTTTTAGAGAAGATTGATTGATTAGGATTACAAAGTCTACACCCAACATGTCTGCCTGTGGCACTTTGAAGATGAAGGACCCCAAGCTTATAGATATTCCGCTGCAAATGTAATGTAATAGCCAAATGAGCTATGTAAGATGTAATGAAATATTTTATTCCTGGTTATAAAGTTGTATTATGACCTTTGTTTCTTGATATTACATCTTAACTGTGGATGCTAGCTATTGATCCAGGGACTAGCATTGTAAACACAGGGGACTCTACCTTATTTAAAGGTTGGGACCCTTACAGAAAGATGTAGAAGATTGGCAAGCCCCAACCAATCAAACCCAAGTTCGTGCTTTTCTCGGATTGGCGGGATATTACCGCAAATTCGTAGAAGGATTCTCTAGTATCGCCCGACCCATGACCCAATTGCTGAAAAACGATAAGAAGTTTGAATGGACCGACAAATGTGAAGCGAGTTTTCAAGAACTCAAAAGGAGATTGATTTCAGCCCCAATCTTGATCATGCCGGATATCACGAATCCCTTCGATGTGTATTGTGACGCATCCAAGATTGGTCTCGGATGTGTGCTAATGCAAGAAGGCAAAGTTATATCTTATCTATCGCGACAATTGAAGCAACACGAGCAAAACTACCCAACCCATGACCTCGAACTCGCAGCCGTAGTTCTAGCCCTAAAGACATGGAGACATTACCTGATGGGAAACCGTTGTGAGATTTATTCGGATCACAAGAGCCTAAAGTATATATTCACTCAGAAGGAGCTGAATATGAGGCAGAGAAGATGGATTGAGCTAATCAAGGATTACGACCTGGACATTCACTATCACCCTGGTAAATCCAACGTGGTAGCCGATGCCCTTAGCAGATTACCGTGCCGCTTGAACTCCATGATTTTGAAGGAGCAACCAAGTCTGCACAAAGAGATGGAAGATTTTCGAATAGAATTAGTAAGTGAAGGATTTTTGGCTAGCATAGAACTTCAGCCCACTTTGATCAGTCAGATAAAAGAGGCGCAGAAGGGAAATGCCAGTATCGATGGAATCAAGCATCGTATCGGTACAGGCAAAGTACCCGGATTCACCGAGGACGAAGAAGGAGTTTTGTGGTACAAAGGACGCCTTTGTGTACCATCAGATTCTGAGTTAAAAGAAGTTATCTTGAAGGAGGCTCATGATACTCTTTATTCTATCCATCCCGGAGGAACTAAGATGTATCAAGATTTGAAAGAGCAATTTTGGTGGCATAAGATGAAGAGAGAAATCGGAAGCTATATCGCCAAGTGTGATATATGTCAGCGAGTCAAGGCAGGACATCAAAGACCCGCTGGATTGTTGCAACCTTTGCAAATTCCGGAATGGAAATGGGATTCTGTAGGAATGGACTTTATCACTGGACTACCTACTTCTAGTAGGGGAAATGACTCTGTTTGGGTCATAGTGGACAGATTGTCCAAAGTCGCCCATTTCTTGCCCGTCAAAACCACCTATCAGAGTTCGAAGCTAGCAGAGTTGTACATCGCTAGAATCGTTAGTTTGCATGGAGTCCCCAAGAACATAGTATCGGATTGAGGAACTCAGTTTACCTCGAGATTCTGGAAGAAAGTCCAAGAAGGTTTAGGAACCCGCCTAGATTTCAGTACCACATATCACCCTCAGACCGATGGACAAACGAAGCGAGTAAACCGAATACTCGAAGATATGCTGAGAGCATGTGTGTTAGAATATGGATCCAAATGGGAAGACTGTCTGTCGTTTGCAGAATTTTCATACAACAATAGTTACCAAGCCAGTTTGCAAATGGCCCCATTCGAATTCATGTACGGAAGAAAGTGCCGCACCCCTTTGAACTGGTCGGAAGTAGGAGAGAGTCAAATTTTTGGACCCGACATCCTACGAGAAGCAGAAGAGAAGGTTCACAAGATTCGTGAGCACCTCAAGACAGCCCAATCCCAACAGAAGGGTTACACCGACAAGAGACGTCGAGACCTCTCCTTCAACATAGGAGATTTTGTTTATCGGAAAGTGTCGCCATTGAAGGGAATGCAGCGTTTCCAACTCAAGGGAAAGTTAGCCCTCAGATATATCGGACCTTTCAAAATTCTAAACTGTCGAGGAGAAGTATCGTATCAACTGGAGCTACCAGAGGAGATGTCAGCTATGCACAATGTGTTCCATATCTCGTTACTTCGCAAGTGTCTCGAAGTCCCCGAGAAGACCGAAGTGTTCAAGAATATCGACCACCGGACCATAGAGATCAACGATGACCTAACCTATCCCGAAGTACCCATCTGTATATTGGAAGAAGCCTTTCGAACTACCAGAACCCGAAGCATCAAGTTTCTCAAGATTCAGTGGAGCAACCACACAGAAGAGGAAGCTACCTGGGAGCGCGAAGATCACATCAGGACGGAGTTTCCCGATCTCTTCAAATCCTAGGTAATCTTTTCGTCCTTTTTCAAATCTCGGGACGAGATTTTGTTTAAGGGGGGAAGGTTTGTAACATCCCAAAAATACCAAACTTAGATCATCAACACTAATCATCAAGATTAGGGTCAACAAAAACTTTCCTAAATAAAATCATGAATGCATGTATATGTGTATGCATGGATTTTGAATTTCTTTAAAACCACCTTGTTTGTGTGATCCATTTCCTGTAAAATGTTTCTTAGGTGAAATAAACATCATCTAAAACATTTCCCACACTTTTCCTAAAGACAAGTAAATCAAAACAAATATATTAAGTGAATGGTCACTTTGACCAATGTAACTCCCATGCCTACTTTGGCTGTCTCAAACTTTCAAAACCTAACAGAAACTTTCTGGATCTTTGCACCCCTTGAATGTACTCATAACAGAGTATCAAGTCACACTTTGTGATCATCCAGAAACTTTCAAATGCATAGTTTAAAGGACAATTCAAAATTGAATCTTCTTCATATGGGAAGATCCCACTTTTTCAAAACCCACTTAAACAAGCTCAACTTTCAAAACCCAAGCATCTGCAGACTCACCAGCACCAATCTAGCAAACCCACCAAAATTCATTTCAAAATTCAAAACTTGATTTCATGCGGCCATTTCATCAAACAGGTTGCAGACACAAATCAAACAAAACAACAAACGCTATAGTGTGCAGTGTTTTGAGCCTAACTTGTTCCCTAGTTAGCTCACACACAACTCAGTAGATCATCTAGAAAGATTAGCCCAACACTAGCACCCCTGTGAGCTTGCCATTGTCATTAATGGTGAACAGCCGAGCACCCCAATGTCACCCCATTGTGGACAGCAGGCTAGAGGAAGAACTAGCCATGCCAACCTTGTCTGGGAGGCAGCCCACCTTCCACCGCCACTCCCTGTCCCAGCCGCGAGCGTTGCCAAGCCCTGGACCACGCGCACAAGCCGCGCCCAGACCATGCCGAGCGTGCGCCAGAGCGCCACCCTCGACCAGCGTCCACAGACCGCGCGCCGCCCTCACCGCGTGCACACACGATCACCACCGACCTAGGAGACCGCCAGACATCCCCGTTTGCCGCCCCGTGCCATATAGCCACCGCCCACCGTCGAAGACGCCGCCTCTGCCGCGCAGAGCACCGGCCGTTCCAGACCAAACCACACCGCCCCATGCCTCACGACCATGTCGTTGAGCATCGCCAGGAGACACAGCATCGCCCCCTACCATTGCCCATGCCATTAGCCGCCTATAACGTCGCCCCCGACGAGCTCACCGTGCGCCCCGACGGTCCCCTCGCTCGACTATAAATAGAGGCCACCCCCGCACGATTTCTTCACACCATCTCACTCCCCTCTCCTCACTGACCGTGCCACACCTTTCTCAGAGCAAGGCGAGCACCACCTCGCCGGACTTTCACTGGAGCCCGCCGCCTCTGGAGAAGAAGGGAGCCAGCGATTGGAGCCACCCCAGAAGAAGCCACCGGTACCAGGAGGTTCGCCGTCGTCGACTTCGTCGTTCGCCTGCGTCGCCGACCCTCGCCCGTACCCCGGTGAGCCCCCAGCACCCCCCACTGGCCGCGCTAGGTTTCGTTCTTGCCGGAGATGTCTCACGTCGACGATGACCCCCAGCCGTTGGATTAGAACTAGATCGAACGATCCACATTGCCCCATACTGCTTCGCCCAGCCCCGTGTCACTTACGAGTGGGGACACCCACTTAAGCAGCCCGCGGGAGCTCTGCGCTTAGCAGGCCGGCCCGTTAGAATTTCCCGCGCAGCCCAGCAATTCAAATTAAACCTTTTCTTTTTAAATTCAAACACACTTCTGTACCCAACTTCAAAAATCAACCCATATCGATTCAGTGCACCAATTTGAATGAAACCAATTTTGTTGGAAAGTTCTGTGCCCGTTGGATTCAAGTCATTTGGATCTGTAGATCACCCATAGTAAAAATAACAAGGCAGAAGCTTTTCTGCATTCAAACATTTTTCAAATTTAAACCATAAAAGCTTTTGAGTTGTTTCCAACTCTCAAAAATCACATTTAACCATACCTTTCAGAATATATAAAAATATATAGGTATACTTGCAGAAATAATGTTCAAGTAATAAAAGAATGCTTCATAAGCATTTCTAGCCACTTTAATTAATTAAAATAAAAGGGTAAAACCTTATTAAATCGTGACACCACTTTAAATCACATTCCCATGGACTACAATATGTGGTGATGACATGTGTCAACATGATCCCATATTTGGTTTGGAGAATATTAAATCTTAAGTAGTTTTTCAATGAGTAGAAATTTCATTTCTAAAAATAAAAAGATTTAAACCAAGCTTTAACCTTGTAATGTTAGAGATGATGCTAGATCATCTATAGGACCCTTGTGTGTGATGATTGCAAGTAGTTAAGTATTGTTTGGTGATTGTGTACCTCGTATTTATTCATAGACGCTAGTACCGACCAAGGATACGAGGAAGAAGGAGGATACTACGAAGAAGAAGCCGAGAACTTCAACCACTGCTCTGCATAAGGCAAGCCTTACTAAACAAGTTGACCTATGCAAGCTAACACTTGTACCTTAGCAAGCTTACATTGACACTGATGCAAGCCTAATACTACTAGTGAATGTGCAAGCTAACCCTTGCCAGATACCCTACTGATGCCACAAACCCATACCTGTGATATGACTACTATATGCCTTAAGCGTATGTGATTATACTCACTTGATAAACCAATCCTAGTTTTATGTGCAAGCTTCTTACTTTATTTCTTTATCAAAGCTTACTTAGAGTCTACCTAAGAGTTTGGTAGATACTAGACAGTTGTGCTGAAGGTTGCATAAAGAGCATAAAATTTGGCCTAAGCTAGAAACCGTGATATCATCCTAAGATATAAGGTTGGACTTAGTGAAACTCCACTAGTTACCACCCCTCATTAGTACTACCCCCATCTGTAGATGCTAGGGCTAAGCATAAAACTTGATCAACTTTTAGATGGGAATACTTGGTGGAAAAATGGTTATGAAAACCTTGGAATGATGGATCATTCTATTGAAATGTTTTGGGCATGTGTTTCCAAACACTTGATGATTTTGGTGATGAAAATGTTGAGGCATGAGCCTTAGCCCTTTATAAAACTGATGGTTGTCTGGATGCGATACCATTCCAATCTTACCGTACAACCACAATACCCGAATATTGGGTAGGGCTTGACTGGAAACTTATATTCCTTAGTATTAGTTCCCTCACGGCCAAGGTCTGAGCTGAGGCTACCTTGTGAAGATTGTCCACCTATGCAGTACCCAAGATGACAGTGGTCATGGTTGGGAGGCCAAACTCACAGGAGAGGTGCTTATACTAGGGCGTGTAATTGAAAGGTTAGGATTGATTATCCGCATACTGAGTATGGTGAATTCAGGATTTGTTCCTGACGGATGTGTCGAATGTTGTGGTGAAAGTGTACAATCTCTGCAGAGTGTCAAACTATTCGAATAGCCGCATCCGCGGTTATGGATAGTTGGAGTGGCCATACTGTTCCCTCATCAGACTTTTCAAAATGACTTGTGAAATGAATTGAGACTTTGACTTGACCACAACAGAGTTGGGACCTGAGTTTCAAAATCCCACTTAGGAGTTATAAAATTGTGACTAGCTTTGGAACTTAGTAGAGATAAACCTGGCTTTTGCAAAACAACCTTAGAGCCTAGTGTCCCATTATCCAAAAACCCCCTTTACCTGTTAGTATTAGTTTGCGAGTACTTAAAGAGTACTCATGGCTTTGTCCCTGGCTATTCCCATGGCCAGACTATGAAGAGGAGTACCTGGAAGATGGACCCCAGGAAGGTTACGACAACTAGGATCATCTCCCATCGTCAGCATTGCCTGTGACCCCGAAGATGGAGCTTCGCCTACGCTACCGTTATTATTACGTATTCCGCTGCTTGATTTTGTATTAAGAACTGGATCATGAGATCCCTATTTGTGTAAGAACTTATGTATCATTGTAACGGATGAAGTACTATTGTATCCAATTCTGTTATGTCTCGCAAAAATGGTAATCCTGGGATTGCGATGTATGGCATAACAGGCATCTAGGATTGAAAAATCCGGGTGTTGACACGCGTAGACCACGCGCGCTATGCGCCATAAAAACTTCTGTCGGGCACGCTCAGAGAACCGCAGCGTTCCGACCGATCAGCACCGCCCCACGCCTCGCCACCACGTCGTTGAGCTTCGCCAGGGAGCACAACACCGCCCCCTACCGTCGCCCACGCCGATAGCCCTCTAGGCGGTCGTCCACGACAAGCTCAGCTTGCGCCCGTCGGTCCCCTCTTGCCACTATAAATAGAGGTCTCCCTCGCTCGAATTCATCACACCATTCGACTCCCCTCTCACCCAGAACCACCCCGCCTCAGTCCCAAAGAAAGGCGATCAGCGCATAGCCGGAATTTGGCCGGAGCCCACCGCTGCTAGAGAAGAAGGAAGCCAGCGATTGGAGCCGCCCCAGGAGAAGCTGCCGGTACCAGGAGGTTCCCTGTCGTCGACTTCATCGTTTGCCCGCCTCGCCGACCCTCGCCTGAGCCCCGGTGAGCCTCCCACGACCCCCACCTGCCGCGTTAGGTTTCTGTCTCGCCGGCGCTCCCCGATGTGGACGATGAACCAGAGCCATTAGATTAGAACTAGATCCAACGCACCACGTTGCCCCGTACCGCTTCGTGTTTAAAGAGCCACTGACTGGTGGAACCCCCTGTCAGTTGAGCCCCGCGCCGTGGAGTGACACTGGGCCGGCCCATTAGCAGTTCCCGCGCAGCCCAGTCGTTTGAATTTAACTTTTTCCATTTTAATTCAAACATAGTTCTGTACCCAGTTTTAAAAATTAACCCAGCTCGATTCATTGAACCAAATTGAATGAAACCAATTTTGTTAGAAAGGTTTTGAAATACTTAATCCAATCGCGTTGGATTCAAATCATTTGCATCTGTAGATCAACCTTGGTAAAAATAACAAGGCAGAAGCTTTTCTGCATTCAAACATTTTTCAAATTTAAACTATAATAGCTTTTGAGTTGATTCCAACTCTCAAAAATCACATTTGATCATACCTTTCAGAATATATAAAAACATATGAGTTTACTTACAGAAATAATGTTCAAGTAATAAAAGAATGCCACATAGGCATTTCTAGTCACTTTATTTAATTGAAATAAAAGGTTAAACCTTATTAAATTGTGACACCACTTTAAATCACATTCCCATGTACTGAAATATGTGGTGATGACATGTGTCAACATGATCCCATGTTTGAGTTGGAGAATATTAAATCTTAAGTATCTTTTTCAATGAGTAGAAATTACTTTTCTAAAAATACATAAATAATGCAAGTGCTTTAATCTTGAATGGTAGTGATGATGCTAGATCATCTATAGAACCCTTGTGCATGATGATTGAAAGTAGTTAAGTATTGTTTGGTGATTGTGTACCTCGTATTTATTTATAGACGCTAGTACCTACCAAGGATACAAGGAGGAAGGAGGATACTACGAAGAAGAAGCCAAGGAGAACTTCAACCACTGCTCTGCACAAGGCAAGCTAACAATTGCAAGATACTTTACCTATGCAAGCCAATACTTGCAAGCTATTAACTTAGCAAGCCCAATACTACTAGTTGAATGTGCAAGCTAGCACTTGTAAGATATTATACTTTAGCAAGTCTTACCATGCCAACCATATGCCTTGAGCATATATGGTTATACCCACTTGATAAACCAATCCTAGTTTTACTTATAAGCTTTATAATTTTTTCTTTATCAAAGCTAGTACTTAGAGCTTACTTAAGTGAATTGTAGATTCTAGAGAGATAACTGAAGGTTGCATAAAGAGCATAAAACTTGGCCTAAGCTAGATAATCTTTATGTCATCCTAAGGCATGAGATTAAACTTAGTTAAACTCCACTAGTTTACCACCCCTCATTAGTACTTACCCCCACTTGTAGATGCTAGTGCTAAGCATAAAACTTGATCAACTTTAGATAGGAATACTTGGTGGAAAAATGGTTATGAAAACCTTGGAATGATGGATCATTCTATTGAATTGTTTTGGACATGTGTTTCCGAACACCCGATGATTTTTGGTGATGAAAATGTCGAGGCATGAGCCTTAGCCCTTTATAAAACTGATGGTTGTCTGGATGCGATACCGTTCCAATTTTACCGTACAACCACAATACCCGAGAATTGGGTAGGGCTTGACTGGAAACTTATATACCTTAGTATTGGTTCCCTCACAGCCAAGGTCTGAGATGAGGCTACCTTGTGAAGATTGTCCACCTATGCAGTACCCAAGATGAAAGTTGGTCATGGTTGGGAGGCCAAACTCACAGGAGAGGTTCTTATACTAGGGCGTTTAATTGAAATGTTAGGATTGATTATCCGCATACTGAATATGGTGAATTCAGGATTTGTTCCTGACGGATGTATCGAATGTTGTGGTGAAAGTGTACAATCTCTGCAGAGTGTCAAACTATTCGAATAGTCGCGTCCGCGGTTATGGACAGTTGGAGTGTCCATAATGTTCCCCCGTCAGATGTTTTCCAAATGACTTGTGAAAAGAATTAAGACTTTGACTTGACCACAATAGAGTTCAAATATGAAATACAAGTTCCCACTTAGGTGTTATAAAACTTCAACTAGCTTTCTTCATTTCTAAACTTAGTAGAGGTAAATCTGGATTTTTGCAAAACAACCCTAGAGCTTAGTGTCCCACTACAAAAACCCCCCTTCAATTGTTATTATTAGTTTGCGAGTACTTAAAGAGTACTCATGGCTTTGTCCCTGGCTATTCCCGTGGCCAGACTATGAAGAGGAATACCAGGAGGATGGCCCCAGGAAGGTTACGACCCCATCGTCAGCATTGCCTGTGACCCCGAAGATGGAGCTTCGCCTACGCTACCTTTTTTATTACATATTTCCACTGCTTGAATTGTATTAAGAACTGGATCATGAGATCCTTATTTGTGTAAGACATTATATATGGTTTGTAATGGATGATGTACTGTGGTATCCAAATCTCTTATGTCTCGCAAAAATGGTAATCCTGGGATTGCGATGTATGGCATAACAGGCATCTGGGATTAAAAATCCGGGTGTTGACATTAACCATAAACACTAACATTTGGGTTTAAAAATATATTTGGCAAACACTACAAAATATTACTTTGATTTAAATCATTTATAGCAAAACAAAATGATTTAAATGGCCCATTTTCACTAACTTGGTGACAAATGGTTTTGCCACATTTATAAATGACCTTCAGCTGTTTTAAAATGTTTATAGCCTATTAGAAATCAATTTTCCAAATAAAACAATATTTTGCATGCTTGCATGCACTGCTTTGTTTTTATCATTTCATGTGGTGAATTGTTTGAATGTTAGTTTGAATATGTGCTTGCTTGATTGAATTGTAGTGAAATTTGAAGAGTGTGATTATTGAAGATCAAGGAGTGAACCAAAATTCTCTACTAAAAAGGCAAGTGGCACTATCATCCATGTCCTACTATTTTCATAACACTTAGTAGAATTTTTGTAGTATGCATGATAGGGCTACTATATTACTATGCTATGCTAAGTCCTATTAGGAAATCCTTTATATCTTCCTTAGTGAAAACATCATAGTTGTAGTATGCTTAGCCCTGCTATAGACTTGGGATGGAATACATGATATGATTATATAAAGTGTTGGAAAAATATATGTTTTATATAATAAAACAAGTACTCAATGAACCACCTGGGTGGAATGCGGATACTCAATTGTGGATAAGGTGGAAACAGCGGGAACCATGTTTATATGGCTATCTTTTTGTATGTGCACTAGAAGGAAACCACCCAGGGACTTAGAGATTGAACATGTTTCTCGTACAGTGGCTTCCGTGTACATCCACATGCTAAATGGCCTCTGGCTTAGTAAATTACATAGTGGAAGACCCTTGCATTGGCACCTACTCAGGTTAACTGGATTCATGTATTGGAAATATATCCTTACATTAGTGTCTGGTAGACATGCTAGCATTATGTATTGGGAGGACTTCTATGGAAAGACTTTGTCACATTCTCGATCTACTGGTACTCCATTTGGTGTGTACTTATCCAGAGGCCACTGGTGGCATCAAGACGAGATTGTGTCATGTGGGTAAAGTGTACAACTTCTGCAGAATATCAAATTCTAAGTACTTAGTCGTGTCCCCGGTTATGGACAACTCTAAGCAACTAAGGCCTGAAGCTATGGAAGATCTCGACATTCCAATTTCTCAAAGTAAATCTTGATGGTGTCAACAAGGGATTAGAAGCATTTGGAGTTTTCCAAGGAGTTCAGAAAGAATTGTCAAAATATCAAAACTATTTTGAAAAGATAGGATAAAACTATATTGCTTTCTGCAAATGAGCCTAAACCCTACTTATCCAAATATGCATATATTGATAGGTTCAACTTATTTCTACACAGTAGTGAAATTTGCCAATACAATTCAAATGTATTGACCCTTGTGGCTACAACTTATTATATTGCATGTTTGTTTGATGTTAGTGAAGTGTGTTGAATAGGATTACAAGTCTACAACCAAAATTATTGCCTGTGGCACTTTGAAGATGAAGGACTCCATGCTATAGAGTTATTTCTGCTATATTGTAATGCGATAGCCAAATGAGCTATGTAAGATGTAATGAATTATTATACTCCTAGTTATAAAGTTGTATTATGACCTTTGTTTCTTGATATTACTTCTTAAACTGTGGATGCTAGCTATTGATCCAGGGACTAGCATTGTAAACACAGGGATCTCTACCTTATCAGGTTGGGACCACTACACCAATGCAAATGCCCCATCTCAGCAGCAGCGTCGTGTTCAGCCTGGAAGAAGGTTTGCCCCAGGGAGCTCGCTCAACCACAATGGCCGTCTCTTTCTCATGCATGTTGAAGAAGCCCAAGAAGCGCCAGATGTCGTGCTAGGTATGTTTTCTGTTAACTCAGTACTTGCAAGAGTGTTGTTTGATTCTGGAGCATCACACTCATTTGTTACTGAAGAATTTGCATGCACTAGTAAGATTCAACCAACCAAATTGAAGCATGTTATGATAGTTCAAATACCTGGTTCAACCACCAAAGCTAGACAAATTTGCAAAGCCGTCCCTATCCGAATCCATGACATAGATTTTTATGCTAATCTAATAGTACTCGGAACTAAAGGTTTGGAAGTAGTACTAGGAATGGATTGGATGTCCAAACATAAAGGATTAATCGACTGTGCCAAGAAAGCCATAACCATGACCAGTACAGCCGGAATATCATTAGAGCATGTATCGGAAACTGTGCCCATCAATTCAAGTGCAACAAGAGTATAGGCCAACCAACCATTTACCAAGTTCGGATAGTCTGTGAATACCCCGATGTATTTCCAGATGTTTTGCCCGGTATGCCCCTAGATCGGGATATCGAGTTTATCATTGAACTAATCCCTGAAACCGGACCTATAGCCCAAAGACCATATAGTATGAACCCGTCTGAACTAGTGGAGCTGAAGAAGCAACTAGATGCTATGCTGGAAATAGGATTGCTCCAACCAAGTGCATCGCCATGGAGATCACCTGTCTTGTTTGTGGACAAGAAATATGGAGGTAACCGTTTATGTACGGACTATCGGAAGTTGAATGATGTCACCATCAAGAACAAGTATCCATTGCCAAAGATAGAAGACCTGTTTGACCAGTTGACTGGTGCCAAAGTGTTTTCTAAGATTGATCTTAGAACTGGCTATCATCAACTCAAGATTTGCACAGAGGATATTCCAAAGATTGCCTTTACCACCAGATATGGATTATATGAGTATACTGTAATGTCTTTTGGACTAACCAATGGCCTCGCTTATTTCATGAATCTCATGAATAAGATATTTATGGACTTCCTGGATAAGTTTGTCGTTGTTTTCATCGATGACATTCTAATTTATTCCAAATCAAAAGAAGAACATGAGCTACACCTAAGAACCATCCTTGGAACTCTTAGGGAGCATCAATTGTATGCCAAGTTTAGCAAATGTGAATTCTGGTTACAGGAAGTAGGATTCCTAGGCCACATTGTCTCAGCCGGAGGAATTGCCGTTGACCCTACAAAGGTGAAAGATTTCGAAGATTGGCAAGCCCGAACCACTCAAACCCAAGTTCGTGCATTTCTCGGATTGGCGGGATATTACCGCAAGTTCGTAGAAGGATTCTCGAGTATCAGCCGGAGGAATTGCCGTTGACCCTGGAAAGGTGAAGGATGTGGATGATTGGCAAGCCCCTCCCACCAAAACCCAAATTCGAGCATTTCTCGGATTAGCGGTATACTACCGCAAGTTTGTAGAAGGATTCTCGAGTATCGCAAGACCCATGACCCAATTGCTGGAGAAGGACAAGAAGTTTGAATGGACAAACAAATGTGAAGCGAGTTTTCAAGAACTCAAGAGGAGATTGATTTCATCCCCAATCTTGATCATGCCGGATATTACGAAGCCTTTTGATGTGTATTGTGACGCATCCAAGATCAGTCTCGGATGTGTGTTAATACAAGAGGGCAAAGTTATATCTTATCTATCCCGACAACTGAAGCAGCATGAACAGAACTATCCTACCCATGATCTTGAACTAGCAGCCGTAGTTCTAGCCCCGAAGACATGGAGGCATTACCTGATGGGAAACCGTTGTGAGATTTATTCGGATCACAAGAGCCTGAAGTATATATTCACTCAGAATGAGCTGAATATGAGGCCAAGAAGATGGATTGAGCTAATCAAGGACTATGATCTGCACATTCACTATCACCCCGGTAAAGCCAATGTGGTAGCAGATGCCGTTAGCAGATTGTCGTGCCGCTTAAACTCCATGATTTTGAAGGAGCAACCAAGTTTGCACAAGGAGATGGAGGATTTTCAAATGGAATGGGTAAGTGAAGGATTTTTGGCTAGCATAGAACTTCAACCCACTTTGATCAGTCAGATCAAGTAGGCGCAGAAAGGAAATGCTAGTATCGACGGAATCAAACATCGTATTGGTACAGGCAAAGTATCCGGATTTACCGAGGATGAAGAAGGAGTTCTGTGGTACAAAGGAAGTCTTTGTGTACCAGCAGATTCAGAGTTGAAGGAAACTATCTTGAAGGAGGCCCATGATACTCTTTATTCTATCCATCCCGGAGGGACAAAGATGTATCATGATTTGAAGGAGCAATTTTGGTGGAACAAGATGAAGAGAGAAATCGGAAGCAATATCACCAAGTGTGATATTTGTCAGAGAGTCAAGGCGGGACATCAAAGACCCGTAGGACTGTTGCAACCATTGCAGATTCCAGAATGGAAATGGGACTCAGTCGGAATGGACTTTATCACCAGATTGCCTACTTCTAGTAGGGGAAATGACTCTATTTGGGTCATAGTTGATAGATTGTCCAAGGTAGCCCATTTCTTACCAGTCAAGACCACTTACCAGAGTTTGAAGATAGCATAGTTATACATCACTAGAATCGTCAGTTTGTACGGAGTCCCCAAGAACATAGTATCAGATCGAGGAACTCAGTTTACCTCGAGATTCTGGAGGAAAGTCCAAGAAGGTTTAGGAACCCGACTAGATTTCAGCATAGTGTATCACCCTTAGACTGATGGACAAACGGAGCGAGTAAACCAAATAATCGTAGATATGTTGAGAGCATGTGTGCTAGAGTATGGATCTAAATGGGAAGACTGTCTTCCTTTCGCAGAATTTTCTTACAACAACATTTATCAAGCTAGTTTGCAAATGGCCCCATTTGAATTCATGTATGGAAGGAAGTGTCGCACCCCTTTTAATTGGTCGGAAGTAGGAGAGAGTCAGATTTTTGGACCCAACATCCTACGAGAAGCAGAACAGAAAGTTCACAGGATTCGTCAGCACCTCAAGACCGCCCAATCCAGACAGAAGAGTTATGCCCACAAGAGACGTCGAGACCTCGCCTTCAATATCAGAGATTTTGTGTATCTCAAAGTGTGGCCTTTGAAGGGAATGCACGTTTCCAGCTCAAAGGAAAGTTAGCCCCCAGATATATCAGACCTTTCAAAATTCTGAACCGTCAAGGAGAAGTATCATATCAATTGGAACTGCCGGAAGAAATGTCAGTAGTGCATAATGTGTTTCATATATCGTTACTTCGCAAATGCCTTGAAGTCCCGGAGAAGACTGAAGATTTCAAGAACATTGATCACCAAACCATAGAGATCAACGATGACCTGACATATCCCGAAGTACCCATCCATATTTTGGAGGAAGCTTTCCGAACCACCAGGACCCGAAGCATCAAGTTTCTCAAGATTCAGTGGAGCAACCACACTAAAGAAGAAGCTACCTGGGAGCGAGAAGATCACATCAAGACGGAGTTTCCTGTCTTTTTAAATCCTAGGTAATCTGTTTTCTTCTTTCTCAAATCTCGGGACGAGATTTTGTTTAAGGAGGGAACGTTTGTAACATCCCAAAAATATTGATCATGCTTCTCAAATTCTAATCACTAAAGTTAGGGTTAACAAAAACTTTTATTAAATACAAACCATATGAATGCATGTGTGTATGTGAGGATTGTATGAATGCATGTTTGGACTTGTGTGATTAACCTAAATAGCAAGGGATGAATTAAATATGAAAATAACATCATCTAAAACATTTCCAAGCAAAAACAAAACAAGAGAAAATCAAAAACAAAGCAAATAAGGCAAATGGTCATTTTGCCAATCTTGCTCACTAGGTCACTTTGAGTGTTTCTAGTCCAAGATTTCAAACAGAAACTTTTCTATTTCTTTTCACCCCTTGCAAGATCAAGTAAAAGTGAATCAAAGCCCACCTTTCAAACTTGCAGAAACATTTGGCAACCTCATTCAAAAGACAATTTAAAATTGAATCTTTAACATATGAGAAGATCCCACATTTTCAAAACCCAACCAAACCAGTGCCCCTTGACTAATCCAACTAAGCAGAGACTCCCTAGTATGTGCCTAGCAAACCCACCAAGTTTGTATCCAAAATTAAAATTTGAATTTCTTTCGGCCATTTCATCAAACACCTTGTTTGCAGCAAACAAACAAACATCAAGAACTATTTGTAGCAGTGAATTTGGCCAACCGTGTTACCTCTCTGGTTTGCAGAAATCTCTTAGTAGATCATATAGCCCCTTTAACAATCTTTAGCATCACTATGAGCATGCAAGGGCCATCAATAGTGAGCATGTCGAACCAAAATTGCCACCCCCAAGTCGACAACAAGCTAGGAGAAGCACCAAGCCTAGCAAGCATGTCTGGAGCACTGACCACCGTCCACCGCCACCCCCTGTCCAAGCCCCGAGCATTGCCAGCCCCTGGACCACACTGCCTGAGCATGCCAATCTTCTCTGTGTGCGAGCCGAGAGCGTGCCAGTGCGCCGCATGCGACACCAGCCCACAGACCGCGCATCGCCCTCGCCGCTTGCGTACGTGATTTCCAGCATCCCAGCACCCCGCCAGACAACCTCGTTTGCCACCGCACGGACCACACATGTTGTGCGCCATTAAACTTGCCATCGGACCTGCCCAGAGCGTCGTGATGTTCCGACCATTCCTCACCGCCCCACGCCTCGCCATCAAGTCGTTGAGCTTCGCTAGGATGCAACGCACCATCCCCTATCGTCGCCCATGCCATTAGAACTTTGTGTCGACGATCATGACGAGCGCCACCCACGCCCGTCGACCACCTTCAGGCACTATAAATAGAGGCCTTCCCACATCAAACTTTTCACACCATCTCACTCCCCACTGATCACACCCACCCACCCCCGGAGCAAGTCGAGCACCAGGTGGCCGGAATTTCACCGGAGTTCGTCGCTGTAGAGGACGAGAGGTGTCACATCCCAAATTTTTTGAAATTTTGAAATGTGAAACATAAATAAACAAAATAAACAATTGTTGATTTTTAGGGTGAGAAGAAACTTTTTGATTCCAATTGGAAACATCAAAACGTATTTTGGTCAAATAAAATCCTAAGGGATTTAAAAAGATAAACAATTAATAAAGAAAGTTATAATAGTTGGAATCACTATTTTTGGATCTTTTAATAAAAAGATATGGTTTTGATAAGCAAAGGTAGAAATATAAATAAGGATTTATTAATATACAATTTTATTTAAGTAAAGGTTTTTCCATTTTAAATAAACACTAAAACTTGTTAAAGTAATTTAAATAAGAATTCCAAGTGCTTTGTTTTTCAAATGAAACCTACTGAAAGGGTTTTGGTATTATTTACATTTCAAATAGAGTTTTTAAATAAATTAAATCCTATTTGAATTAAAGACTAAAGTCTATTTATTTAATTATTAATAGATCCTAAAAGAATAAAAGTATTATTTTATTTTGGACTTTGGAATATGTTGTTAAATAGAATTAAAATCAACACAAAGTTTGGTGGTGATTTGAATTGAATTGGAGTTTGAATTGTTTGAAATAAAATCAAAACAGAAATTCCAAATAGAAAAAGAAAAAGCAATCTGTATAAAAAAAAGAGAAACGAAGCATCCCATCTGGCCAGCCCAGCATGCCCAGCAGCGCAGCCCACCATATCTCCCCCGTAGTGAACCGTTTTCACTGAAAAACACACCCGCGCAGTCACAGACAAGTGGACCCCGCGCCCTCTCTCTCTCTCGCTAACCGTTGGACCCCACTGGCCACCTCATCGTCGTCTTCACCACGACCACGTCCCCCTCGCCGTTCCTACCATTGATTGCGGCGATCAATACACGTTGATGGCTGGATTAAAATCGACAGTGACCACGCTCGTTAAAGCACCTCGCCCTCCTCTCTCTTTCCCCCCAAACATCGCCTCCCCACTGCCCCTAGGCTGCTCCAATTTGTCCCCACACCACCTCTGTCTCCGACGATGTTTCCGGCCAATTCCGGCGAACCGCAGCCGCCCCTCTCCTCCCAGAGCAGCAAGCTTGCTCCTCAGCCCCGTGCGCACCTGCCCGTGTGCTCCACTCAACCGCGCGCATCCCCTAACGTCGGCAACCACGACATAGAGCGTCGCCGCCGTCTGCAAGCAACTCCGACGACCCTTTCCCGGTAACTCCGACCTCGCCACTCCCTCTCGATGATGCTCACGTGAACACCACACTCGCCCGCGTCTAACCATGCCTTTATTTGGCCTCGGCACGAACTATAGCCTCGCCCCCGACGACAGATAGAGCTGTCCGACGCCGCAGCAACTCCGGCGAGCAATTATTTTCGTTCCCGTGTGCCCCTTGCCTCCTCGCGACCACGTTGAGCATCGCCACGATTCCCTGATCACGGTGAGCTACTCCTCTGTCTCCTTGCGTCCTGTATCGCCGGCTCTGCCGTAGCCAGAGCGTGCGCCGCCGCCAGCCGCTGCTAGCGCCGCCCAACCTTGGTTAGAGACACAGTGCCCGTTAGATCTTAATCTTACGGCTAAGATTAGATTAAAACGAAAGGGTATGTTTTCATCTGAGCCGTGCATTTTAAATAAGATCCAACGACTCGCAGAGAATGATCCGCATGAAACGGTACCAGCCTATCAGATCAAGCCACGTGGACAGAGTGTGTTTAAAACAAAAAAATTTGATCTATTAGATTTGCAAACTTGTAAAATTCATAACTTTAGTTCTACACGTCCAAATTTTGCAAATTTTATATCAATGGAATCAGCAAGACAAATCCTACCCAACCATGCACTTTGTTTAATGTTTTGCTTATGGAGAATTGGTTGAATTTACAGAAACATGTGTAGGCATATTTTGAATATAAAAATTGTTCTAGATATAACTTTAAGGTGAAATCTTTGCAAAATGATTTGTTGTGAACCTACTGACCAAAGGAACCAACTTATGGATTTAAAAATGTATTTTGTGAAGTTAAGGAGTAAATATTTGAATTAGCACATTTCTAGTCAAATAAAAATATTGTTTTTGGTTTAGAAATGATTTTTGAGTAAAACCTTTGGGAAATGTTGTGGTTCAAACCTTTTGACCCTAAACACCAAGTTTTGATAATTAAAAACTTATTTGATGAACCATATAAAATCATTACTTTGCTAAAATATATTCTCAAAAACATAAAATATCACTTTAGCATTATATTTAGTTTATGATATGAAACCTTTTGCAAATGGTTTTACCACCTTTGTAAATGACCAGATTGAGATTTTATATGTTTAGAGCCTAAAAGAAACCACTTTTATAAATAAAAATATCTTTTGCATGGTTGCATGCATGACCTTGTTTTTGTTATTTTATGTGTGATAAATTGTTTGAATGTTAGATGAATTTGTGTTTGCTTGATTGAATTGTAGTGAAGTTAGAAAAGTGTGATATTTGCAAGATCAAGAAGTGAACCAACATTCTCTACTAAAAAAGGCAACTGACACTATCATCCAAGTCCTACTATTTTCATTACATTTAGTGGATTTTTGTAACATCCATGATAAGGACTACTATATTTTATGCTATGCTAAATCCTAATAGGATATCCTTATGTCCTTCTTAGTGAAAAACAATGTAGTTGTAGTATGCTTAGCCCTGCTATATATTTGGGATGGGATACATGATATGATTATATGAAGTGTTGAAAAGATATATGTTTTATATAATAAAACAAGTACTCAATGAACCACCTGGGTGGACAAGGATACTCAAGATTGGACAAGGTGGCAACAAAGGGAACCATGTTTATATGGCTATCTTTTTGTGTGTGCACTAGAAGAAAACCACCTAGGAACTTAGAGATTGAACATGTTTCTCGTACAGTGGCTTACGTGTACAGTCACATGCTAAATGGGCTCTGGCTTAGTCAACTACATACAGGAAGACCCATGCATTGGCATCTTCAGGTTAACTAGAATTGTGTAAGGGAAATTTATCCCTACATTGGTGCCTGGTAGACAAGCTAGCATTGTGTATTGAGAGGACTTTTATGGAAAGACTTTGTCACATTCTCGATCTGCCAGTACTCCATTTTGGTGAGTACTTATCCAGCGGCCACTGGTGGCATCAAGACGAGATTGTGTCATGTGGGTAAAGTGTACAACTTATGCAGAAGATCAAATTCTAAGTACTTAGCCGTGTCCCCGGTTATGGACAACTCTGAGCAACTAAGGCCTGAAGCTATGGAAGATCTCGAGATTCCAATTTCTCAAAGTAAAACTTGATGATGACAATAAGGGATTTGAAGCATTTGGAGTTTTCCAAGAAGTTCAGAAAGATTTGACAAAAGATCAAAACTATTTTGAAAAGATAGGATAAAACTATATTGCTTTCTGCAAATGAGCCTAAACCCCACTTAGCCAAATATGCATGTATTGATAGTATACACTTATTTCTACATAGTAGTGAAACTTGCCAATATAATTCAAATGTATTGACCCTTGTGGCTGCAACTTATTATGTTGCAGGTTTGTTTGATGTTAGTGAAGTGTGTTGAATAGGATTACAAGTCTACAACCAACATGATTGCCTATGGCACTTTGAAGATGAAGGACTCCATGCTATATAGATATTATGCTGCATTGTAATGTGATAGCCAAATGAGCTATGTAAGATGTAATGAATTATTTTATTCCTGGTTATAAAGTTGTATTATGACCTTTGTTTCTTGATATTACATCTTAACTGTGGATGCTAGCTATTGATCTAGGGACTAGCATTGTAAACACAGGGATCTCTAACTTATTAAAGGTTGGGAACCTTACAGATGGTATCAGAGCACTGTGTTGCCTGTAGGATTGTAACTCTAGGATTGGACAAAACCCCTTAGAAAAATAGGAGTTGTATTTGTTCCAAAAACTTCTTTATAAACAATCTTGTAAACTCTTTCCTCAACCTTTTGGGTTTTGAATTCTACGCCTCTTCCTTTTCAACTTGATGGACAAAGCCTTCACCATGACCAATGACTTCCACTTTAGTTCCACCAAAGATTTCAACCTAGAGATCACTAAGGACTACAAGTGAGAACCAAGAGACATTAGATTGCCTACCAAATACATTGATATCAAGTTAGAGTATGGATCACATTGACCTATGAGGTATGACTATACTAAGTTGATTATTTCAAGAAAACTTGTTGTTTCCTTCAACTCATGAGTTAAGCTCATAAGTTGTTAAGTGAATAGTTGCTTGTTGATTGTTTGATTGAACTTGGATGTTTTGAGTTGTGTGTTAGAACTTCTTAAAACCTATCCATCAATACTTATCACTATCAAACCAACAGATGCCTCCCCGTCGTGCCAACCCCAACCAAAACAACAACATCACTCCTGAGATACAGCAGATGATGACAGCTCAGACACAGCTGATGCAGGAGATGACCACGTTCATACAGAATCAGAACAACAACAACAACAATCAGAATAATCCTCCAAAAACATGATATGCTCACTAGGTTTCTGAAACTTAGGCCTTCAAGGTTCTCTGGAACAACTGATCCAATGGAAGGCAATGATTGGTTACGTTCGGTGAATAAGGACTTAGTGACTGTTGGCTGCACCGACGAATAAAAAGTTAGGTTTGCAGCATTTCTACTTGAAGGACCAGTAGCAACATGGTGGGACAACTTTCAGATCACCACTCCCCTTGAGGGTGTGACTTGGGCTATTTTTGAGGATGGTTTCCGTACAGCTCACATCTCATCTGGAGTGATGCACTTGAAGAAAAAGGAGTTTCACAATCTGAAACAGCGTCACCTCAGTGTGGCTGAATATATTGAAGAATTCAACAATCTGGCACGCTATGCACCGGATGAAGTTGATACAGATGCTAAGAGAAAGGAGAAATTTCTTGCACGACTTAATGATGAGTTCAACCTGCAGCTAGCTGTTGCCTATGTCCCAACTTATCAATCAGTCTGTGACAAAGCCACTATATTGGAAAACAATATAAATCAAGTTGAGAATAGAAAGAGGAAGCATAAACTCAAGTATCACTCAGGATCATCACAAAAGAAACGTTCAATCAAAAAGAGCAATGAAGATTCTGAACCACATCAGTATCACCACAACAACAATGGAAGTGATAATAATGGAAATGATACTGACAATGGAGATGACCTTGGTTAGAACCAACATGACACTTTCAGGAAGAAAGATATTAGCCAGTTGCAGTGCTAAGTCCCTGTGATTAACATGCTAGTCCCTGGATCAATAGCTAGCACTCACAGTCGATGAAATATCATGTAAAACACAAAGTCTTTATTACACGGAGAATCCAGAGTATGAATTTATTACAAAATTGCTTAGAATTAAGCTAGCTCAAATAACAGCGGAAACATAAAAGCATCTTGAGTCCATCAACGCCCCAGGCTTGTCGAGTGTAGACTCGCGATCCCTACGCACCTTTCAATCTTCGGATTCTGCACATAAAACGTGCAGCCAACAAGTTGGGTCAATACTTTGAATGTATTGGCAAATTACACCAAGGAGAGAAAAGGCTATCTCTACATGCAAGGCTAGTTTAGGCTGTAGAGTTCATTTGCTCAAAGCTAGTTTTCCTAAGTAGAGAGAAGAATAGAAGATTTTCCCTACTTTGTAAACTCTTGCTTAGATAAATAAGGTCGAATGGCACACGAGGATAGTACGCACCAAGTGTCCAAACAACCAAACACTTGGATATTACGCACCAAGTGACACTTGGATATTACACACCAAGTTCCCCAAAATCCCACCCATTGACGATATTACTCACGCCATGGGGTTTTAAAACTTTGTTTTAGAAAAGAGAGAGGAAGATCCTTCAGAGGCTCCATCCTTCAGACGCTCATCGTTGTTCTGTTACCGTGAACACGGTTGATCGATCAGATTGCAATACTCTCGAGAGTTTGTGCACTTTACCCACAATCCACGATCAAGTCCCTTTACAGACAAGACCATGGCGAGGCTTTCCCTTAGTAGCCCCTCTACCTTCTGGATCCAACTGTGCCAAGAACCTCCAAATGTTGGTACCCAGGTGAGGTTTCCCACTAAGTACTAGGCCAAGACAGATCCCATAATGTATTGTGGTTGCACTGAAAACTTCTGAATTCTGAAACATGGCAGACTTCTTTGATTCCTGGGCGGCCATCCTCCACCAAAATCTCACTCGTTGACCCGACAACCATTCCGCCCAGAAGAAAACTTAGTTTTATTTTGAAGTGGATTTGAGAAGAAAAGTTTGCTCAAGAGAGCCTTTATACTTAGAAGAAATTTATTGTCTTTCGAACCCCCCAACGGTACTTTACATATATAGCATAGCAAGCAATACTTAGCAAAAACAGGGGTAACCTATTAGGAGGGTAAATCCTAAGTATAGAGCTACTCATGGCATACTACAAAATCATCGCACTTGCAAAATAATACTAAGGAAAAATTCTACTAGAATATTCTACACATGCATACTACAGAATTTTGAAGATCACATGCATAGAATCAAAACTGGGACAAAATTATGAACAAGTGGTGTAACTTGCCTTGATCCGAGCAGCACTCTACACAATAGCACTCCTAAGCGTACTCCGAACAATCTAACGAATCACAAACATAGATCTGATCACAACTTGCTCAAAACAGGTCACAGAGATAATCATGCATGCATGCAACATGGTATTTTATGCAAGATTGGTTCTTCTAAATTGACCAAGGTAGCAAGATTGTGTTGTAATATTGTATGGGTGTCACTAGGATTGATTTTCCAAAGGTTTAGATCTAATAGAGTCACTAAAACCATCTAATTTGCCCCAAACTAGATCTAATGATCTTAAGCAAAGTTTCATAATTTTGTTCAGTAGGTATTGTGTAAACAAGGTTACTACAACAAGAATCAACTAAAACAAAATTTTAATTATTTTTCTATAGAATAAACTCTCTAATCTAATGATTAAAATCTACACCCAAAACCTTACTGTAAACTTGGAATATTATTACAGATATGGATTCTACATAAAATTAGGAATCCAACGGTATATTATAAGCTAAAATTGGCCAAATATTCAATTTTATATGATTTTCGCAATGTTTAGATCAAATCTGCAAAAACTGATCTAACCCTAACCCTAAACGCGCCAGGTGGCGGCTTCCGATTGGCCCAGCTGGCCGCGGTAGGGAGGGTGACGCGGCGCGGGCGCTGGCGCCGACGTGCTTGACACGCGGCAGCGTGGGGTTCGCCGATACCCCTTCGGCATCGGTTCTAATCTAAGCCGCAGGTGGCAGATCGGACGGTCGAGAGGGCGTGGCGACTCACCGTGGCGGCGACGGCGGCGATGGGTGGCGGAGGCGTCGGTGGAGATGGTTGGCGGCGCTCTGGTGGCTCCCCAAGGCGGCGGTGTGGTCGACGGAGCGAGTCTGCTCCCTGCGGTCCCGCTCGTGGCTTCGTCTGCGCTGCTCGTTTCCTCCTCCGATCGCACGGCCCCGCCGATCCTCCCCGTCTCCGGCGACGCGTCGGCGAGAAATTGCCGATTACCTGCTGCAGTGGAGAGGGGGAGAAGTGCGCGGGGTGAATCAGTGGTGAACGAGAGGAAGCATTAGAGGAAGGAAGGGGCAAGAGGGGGTCCCGAACCGTCTCGGTGAGGTTGACCCGACGGCGGTGGTGAGTCGTCGATGGGCTAGGGCTTTCGCTAGTAGAAAATCGAGCGGGGGGGTGAGACGAGGGTGGCGGGGTTTAAATAGGCGGGGAGTCTTGGCGTCGGGGACACGGACTCTTCTCCGATTCGGTCGGAGTCCGACCAGCTCACGGCGGCGCACGATTTCCGCGGGGAGGAAGGGGATGATGGGTGGGTCCCGCGTGTCTGTGGTGGAGGGGGAAGTGGGCTGGCGCGGTGCGGGTAGGCTAGCTGCCGCGCAGGCGTGGGTGGGCTGGCGCTGCGGCCCAGTTAGGTTAGGTCGCCTCTTTTTTTTCCTTTTAACTTTTATCAAATCCTGTTTTAGTAAAACCCAATTAACTTTTGCATACTAAGTCCAAATTTGATGAAATTTGTTTCTAATTTTTTTTAAAATTAAGGTGGTCAACATAGGACCATGGTTTGATTCTCAAGGTTTTTAGTAGGGTCAAGCTTGTGTACAACAATAATGCCTACATAAAGAAATCTTTAGTAGGGTTTTGATAGGTTTAGGTGTTAGGATTTTATTGCAAATTATTATTTGTAGGGTGCAATGATGCAAGGATGATGCATGCCACTAATAACATCCTAATATAAAATCTGGGATGTTACAAACCTACCCCCCTTAAGAAGAATCTCGTCCCCGAGATTCGGGTTGGCTAGAAAATAGGTGTGGGTGCTCTGCCTGCAAGTCTTCTTCACGCTCCCACATAGCTTCTTCCTTGGAGTGGTGGTTCCATTGTACTTTGCAGAATCTTATAGTCTTGGTGCGGGTAATCCTTTCGGCTGTTTCCAATATTTTGATGGGTTTTCCTCATAGGTAAGGTCATTCGCCAATTGAACCTCATCTAGGGGAACAGTGTCTCTTAGCGGTGTTTCGGCCATCTCCGGGTGACACTTCTTTAGTTGCGACACATGAAACACATCATGAACAGTCAGTCCTTCTGGCAACTCCAACTGATAAGCAACTTCCCCTCTACGGGCCAGAACCTTATATGGTCCTATGAATCGTGGGGCTAACTTGCCCTTGATTCCGAACCTCTTAACTCCTCATAGGGGTGAAACTCGGAGATACACACGGTCCCCTATTTCATAGGCCACATCTCTGCGCTTGGAATCAGCGTAACTCTTCTGTCGGGATTGGGCTACCTTTAGCCTATCCTGAATCTGCCGTACCTTTTCTTCGGCATCCTTTATCAATTCAGGTCCAAAAAGACTGCGTTCACCAACTCCATTCCATAGCAGCGGAGTCCTACATTTCCTGCCATACAGAACTTCAAACGGAGCCATCTTGATACTTGTCTGGCAGCTGTTGTTGTATGAGAACTCAGCATATGGCAGGTTATCTCCCCAACTAGATCCATAGTCTAGTGCGCAAGCTCTCAACATATCTTCCAGAATCTGGTTCACCCTTTCCATTTGGCCATCTGTCTGAGGGTGGAAGGCAGTACTGAATTCTAGTCGGGTTCCAAGAGACTCATGTAGTTGTCACCAAAACTTTGAAGTAAACTGGGTGCCTCTGTCTGACACAATTCCCTTGGGAACACCATGTAGGCTTACAATCCTTGACATGTATATCTTAGCAAGCTTAGCACTTGTATATGTGGTCTTTACGGGGATGAAGTGAGCCACCTTGGTAAAGTGGTCCACCACTACCCAGATAGAATCAAATCCATAACGGGTCCGGGGCAATCCCGTGATGAAATCCATGCCTACCTTGTCCCACTTCCAGTCGGGTATAGATAGT
Source organism: Avena sativa (assembly GCA_916181665.1). Classification (NCBI taxonomy): domain Eukaryota; kingdom Viridiplantae; phylum Streptophyta; class Magnoliopsida; order Poales; family Poaceae; genus Avena; species Avena sativa. The sequence continues at coordinate 161,770,040 of OV702298.1, read as the reverse complement.
GGTTGAAGTAGTCCTGCCAGTTTCTGATGCTCGGCTTTAACTCTATTACATACATCACACAGAGAAATATACTCTGCAATATCTCTCTTTAGGTTATTCCACCAGAATCTATCCTTCACATCCATGTACATCTTCGTGTTACCTGGATGAATTGAGTATGGCGAATCGTGAGCTTCTTGTAAAATCATCTTCCGGATATCGGGGTCATTGGGAACGCACAAACGCTTCCCATACCAGAGGGTTCCTTGTTCATCCAGATGAAATTCTTTTGTTTTTCCTTCGCTTATTCTGACTCTTATTTCTTCCAACTCTTTATCTCCCTTTTGTGCTGCCTTGATTCTCTCTTGGAAGGTGGACACTATTTCCATAGTCGCTACGTGTCCTTTCGGAACTATCTCTAGTCTGAGATCCCTGAATTGCTTGCATAAATCCTCTGGAAGTTCCCCTGCGGTAAGTCCATTCACATACACCTTACGACTTAAGGCATCAGCCACCATGTTTGCCTTTCCGGGATGGTACTGTAAATCCAAGTCATAATCCTTAATTAGTTCAAGCCATCTTCTTTGTCTCATATTCAACTCCTTTTGGATGAAGATGTATTTCAAACTTTTATGATCTGTGAACACATCACAATGTTTGCCCATGAGGTAGTGTCTCCATACCTTGAGTGCATGTACCACAGACGCAAGTTCCAAATCATGTGTGGGGTAGTTGTGTTCGTGGTTCTTAAGTTGTCGGGAGGCATAGGATACCACTTTCACATCCTGCATCAATACACTTCCCAGTCCTTGTCGAGAAGCGTCACAATAGACTTGAAAATCCTTTTGGATATCAGGCAGGCACAGAACTGGCGCCGTTACAAGGCGCTTCTTTAACTCTTGAAAACTTGCTTCACATGCCTCGGTCCATAGGAACTTCTTTTCCTTCTTCAATAGTTCTGTCATGGGTTTTGCTATTTTGGAGAAGTTTTCAATGAACCTCCGGTAATATCCTGCGAGGCCCAAGAAACTCCTAATATCTCCCACATTCTTGGGTGACTCCCATTCCGTCACGAAGCTACCTTACTAGGATCTACGGCAACTCCTTTTTCCGACACAACATGACCAAGGAATCCCACTTCCTTTAACCAGAACTCGCACTTGCTAAATTTGGCATACAACTTGTGTTCTCTTAGTTTCTCCATAATAAGGCGCAGATGTTTCTCATGTTCCTTCTCATCCTTAGAGTATATGAGTATATCATCTATGAATACCACGATAAACTTGTCCAAATATTCCATGAACACCTTGTTCATCATGGTCATGAAGTATGCTGGGGCATTGGTTAGACCAAAAGACATCACGGTGTACTCATACAATCCGTATGTGGTGGTGAATGCTGTTTTGGGCACATCCTATTCTCGAATCTTTAGCTGAAAGTAGCCTGATCGCAGATCGATCTTTGAGAACACACTGGCTCCCTTTAACTGGTCAAACAAGTCATTGATGTTGGGTAGAGGATACTTATTCTTGATCGTCACCTCGTTCAATGAGCGGTAGTCCACAACCAGCCTCTTGGTTTTATCCTTCTTTTCCACAAATAGGACAGGTGCTCCCCAAGATGACGCGCTGGGTTGGATGAATCCCTTGTCCAATTGTTCCCTAAGCTTTTTCTTGAGTTCCTTTAACTCGTCCACATCCATCTTGTATGGTCTCTTAGTTATCGGCCCCATGCCTGGCATCAAGTCAATGAGAAACTCGATATCACGGTCGGGGGGCATTCCTGGTAGTTCCTCCGGGAAGACATCTGGGTATTCCTTTACAATAGGTACCTCCTCCAAGCTAATCCCCTTAAGAGAGTTCACCATGGCTTCCTTAAGTGCAAAATTTGACTTGATACGAATTATTTTCCCTTCCGGAGTTGTGAGCGTGACAGTTCTCTTGGCACAATCTATGACTCCCTCATATTCGGTCATCCAATTCATGCCCAAGATTATGTCTAATCCTTGTGATTCTAGAACTACTAGACTTGTGGGAAAGATGTGTGTCCCAATCCTTAGTTCTAGTCCCCGATAACCGGAGCTTGCCACTATTTCTCCCCCAGGAGAACTTACCCTTAGAGGAAAGTTTATAGTCTCCGTTGGTATCTTGCCTCTATCCACAAATACCCTTGATATGAATGAATCGATGCACAAGTATCAAAAAGAACAACTGCGGGAATAGAATTGAGTTTGAACTTACCAATCATAGAGTATGGAGCATCACAAGCATCCTCCATAGAAACATGATTTACCGTGGCTTTGACAAACGGATTTGTCTTCTTCCCGTTTCCATTGCCATGGTTGTGTCCATTTCCATTCCCATTGCCATTGCCATTCTTCTTCTCGGGGAAAGAGGTTGCATAATGCCCTGTCCTGTTGCACTTAAAGCATGTCACCTCGCTGAGATCCTTCCCCTTGCTGCCATTCCCATTGCGGTTTTTATGCCCATTGTGTTTGTGGCCACCATGGTTATGACCATTATGGTTGTGGCCATTATTGTTATAAGGTGGAGGTGAGGAGTTGTGCTTCTTCTGATAAGGAACAGAGTGCTTGTGAGGGTTGGACTTCCTCTTGCGGGTTTCTATGCTCTTCCTCTTTGATTCAACCACAATGGCTCTGTCCAGGAGATCCTGAAAGTTGTCAAATTTCTGAGCCACAAGCTGAATGGATATCTCGTCATTGAGTCCCCTTAAGAATTCCTCCTATCTCTTGGCATCCGTGGAAACGTCATCGGGTGCATAACGGGCTAGCTTGTTGAAAAGCTCTCCATACTCGGTGACAGAACGGTGTAGCTGGTGTAGGTCGCGAAACTCGCGCCTCTTCAGAGTCATGACACTAACAGCCACATGGTGAGTGCGAAAAGCTAACTCAAACTGATCCCAAGTGATAGCATCAATATCCGGGTGGGTGACTTGGTAGTTATCCCACCATTCTCAAGCAGGTCCCTCAAGCTGGTGTGCGGCATAACGTACCCTGTCGGCTCCGACAGCTTGCACGGTGTCTAGCTTCTTGTTGATTGTACGCAGCCAGTCATCAGCAATGATTGGTTCAGTGCTGCTGTGAAGGTAGGTGGGTTCAGCCTCAAAAACCGAGTCAAGCGATCCTGTTGAGGAGGTGGCGGAGGTGGTGGTGGTAGTGGCGGGTTGTTGTTGCTTTGCATGTTCTGAGTGAGCAGTTGGATCAGCTGATTCCGAGTGGCCAAAAGTTGTGCTATTTCTGGCGGGATTTCGGAGTTCGCACGTCTTGGCGGCATCTGTGGAGTTTAAGGGAATAGTTAAGAAATAGACAGAGAGACTAAGTAGTAAACTTCTACCCTTATGAAAACACACCAAGCACACAAAGCACACAAGGAATAACAACACAGCTTAACACAGAAAATAAGTTTAGCTAAACCATATTTGTCTTGGTATTTATTACAATTGCGAATAACGTTCTACTATAGAATTAAAGGTGGTCCAACTTTTACACATCTTCCACGCCTTCCTCTTCCTCGTCCTCGAACGAGTAGCCTTCCTGCTCTAGGGTTGTCTTGTACAACTCCATCTCCTTCGTGGTGGCTTCAAGCTTCTCTTGGAGGTTCTTTATCTCATCCTGCAGCTTCTTGGCAGTGGCTTCCAGCTGCTTCTGAAGTCCCTCCTTCTCGCTTTCTAGATCCTCCACTAAACTTGACTTCTTTGCGGCTTCAAGTTGCTTTGCCAAGTCCCTCTTGGAAGCACGCACATCATTGATTATCTTGCAAAGGCCTTCAGTTTGCACTTCAGCTCCATCGATCTGCTGTTTGAGTTCCCTAATTCTCTTGTTTTTATTTATCACCCTCTTCTCTTGGTTAGCGAACTTCTTCTCTTGGTCCTGGAAATTTATCTCTTGGAGCTTCATTGCCTCCTCCTGCTGCTTGATCATTTCTTCCTTCTCCTTCATAGCTCGTCGTTCTGCAACATCTCGAGGAAGGTACCTTTTTCAAGGTCATGGATGTGGCACTCCAAATCTTGATATTGGGTCCTTCAGTGTTTGGTAGAAGTTCTTTCCTCAAAGGTTAACTCCATGGGAATTCCTTCCTCATCTCGTCTCCTAAAGAGGCCGCCGCAGTGTCCTTCGAGAGCTTCATGATGACGTGCACATAGGCGACCAATGAGTTGCTGCAAGCTGATGCTAAGGGCCTTCTCCTTGGAATCGCTAACAATGTGGATTGCTATGTCTTCCTCCGGGTTCTTGCCTCGCTGTTTTCCTGGCTGGATGACCTTGACTCCCAAACAGCCGTCCTTGTGGAGTTTCTTCATTGTGCTCCCCTGGATTGTTGGGAGAGGAAGGTCCAAACGTGTGAGTAGGTCCATGAGGCATCCACCAAAGCGAAGAGGCTCGATGTCCTCGACGGTGTCGTAGAGGAAGATTGTCATCTTTAAGTTAGAAGAATGAAAGTTAGATACTTAAACAAGTAGAGGGAAGCAGATACTAGAAGTGTGGAAAATAACTTAGTAGAAAAACATGTAAGGCACAAGTTAGAGGTGGTTCCAATCCTAGGGTCACGTCCTACAGGCAACGATGTGCTCTGATACCATCTGTAGTGACCTCGGATCGATAAGGATCCTAAGTCCCTGTGATTAACATTCTAGTCCCTGGATCAATAGCTAGCACTCACAGTCGATGAAATATCATGTAAAACACAAAGTCTTTATTACACGGAGAATCCAGAGTATGAATTTATTACAAAATTGCTTAGAATTAAGCTAGCTCAAATAACAGCGGAAACATAAAAGGATCTTGAGTCCATCAACGCCCCAGGCTTGTCGAGTGTAGACTCGCGATCCCTACGCACCTTTCAATCTTTAGATTCTGCACATAAAACGTGCAGCAGACAAGTTGGGTCAATACTTTGAATGTATTGGCAAATTACACCAAGGAGAGAAAAGGCTATCTCTACATGCAAGGCTAGTTTAGGCTGTAGAGTTCATTTGCTCAAAGCTAGTTTTCCTAAGTAGAGAGAAGAAGAGAAGATTTTCCCTACTTTGTAAACTCTTGCTTAGATAAATAAGGTCGAATGGCACACGAGGATAGTACGCACCAAGTGTCCAAACAACCAAACACTTGGATATTACACACCAAGTGACACTTGGATATTACACACCAAGTTCCCCAAAATCCCACCCATTGACGATATTACTCACGCCATGGGGTTTTAAAACTTTGTTTTAGAAAAGAGAGAGGAAGAGTCTTCAGAGGCTCCATCCTTCAAACGCTCATCGTTGTTATGTTACCGTGAACACGACTGATCGATCAGATTGCAATACTCTCGAGAGTTTGTGCACTTTACCCACAATCCACGATCAAGTCCCTTTACAGACAAGACCATGGCGAGGCTTTCCCTTAGTAGCCCCTCTACCTTCTGGATCCAACCGTTCCAAGAACCTCCAAATGTTGGTACCCAGGTGAGGTTTCCCACTAAGTACTAGGCCAAGACAGAGCCCATAATGTATTGTGGTTACACTGGAAGCTTCTGAATTCTGAAACATGGCAGACTTCTTTGATTCCTGGGCGGCCGTCCTCCACCAAAATCTCACTCGTTGACCCGACAACCATTCCGCCCAGAAGAAAACTTAGTTTTATTTTGAAGTGGATTTGAGAAGAAAAGTTTGCTCAAGAGAGCGTTTATACTTAGAAGAAATTTATTGTCTTTTGAACCCCCCAACGGTACTTTACATATATAGCATAGCAAGCAATACTTAGCAAAAACAGGGGTAACCTATTAGGAGGGTAAATCCTAAGTATATAGCTACTCATGGCATACTACAAAATCATCGCACTTGCAAAATAATACTAAGGAAAAATTCTACTAGAATATCCTACACATGCATACTACAGAATTTTGAAGATCACATGCATAGAATCAAAACTGGGACAAAATTATGAACAAGTGGTGTAACTTGCCTTGATCCGAGCAGCACTCTACACAATAGCACTCCTTAGCGCACTTCGAACAACCTAACGAATCACAAACATAGATCTGATCACAACTTGCTCAAAACAGGTCACAGAGATAATCATGCATGCATGCAACATGGTATTTTATGCAACATGATAATCATGCATGCATGCAACAGGTAGCAAGATTGTGTGGTAATAGTGTAAGGGTGTCACTAGGATTGATTTCCCAAAGGTTTAGATCTAATAGAGTCACTAAAACCATCTAATTAGCCCCAAACTAGATCTAATGATCTTAAGCAAAGTTTCATAATTTTGTTCAGTAGGTATTGTGGAAACAAGGTTACTGCAATAAGAATCAACTAAAACAAAATTTTAATTATTTTTCTATAGAATAAACTCTCTAATCTAATGATTAAAATCTACACCCAAAACCTTACTGTAAACTTGGAATATTATTGCAGATATGGATTCTACATAAAATTAGGAATCCAACGGTATATTATAAGCTAAAATTGGCCAAATATTCAATTTTATATGATTTTCGCAATGTTTAGATCAAATCTGCAAAAACTGATCTAACCCTAACCCTAAACGCGCCAGGTGGCGGCTTCCGATTGGCCCAGCTGGCGTGGTGGGGAGGGTGACGCGGTGCGGGCACTGGCACCGACGCGCTTGACACGCGGCAGCGTGGGGTTCGCCGATACCATTTCGGCATCGGTTCTAATCTAAGCCGCAGGTGGCAGATCGGACGGTCGAGAGGGCGTGGCGACTCACCGTGGCGGCGACGGCGGCGATGGGTGGCGGCGGCGTCGGTGGAGATGGTTGGCGGCGCTCTGGTGGCTCCCCGAGGCGGTGGTGTTGTCAACGGAGCGCGTCTGCTCCCTGTGGTCCCGCTCGTGGCTTCGTCTGCGCTCCTCGTTTCCTCCTCCGATGGCAAGGCCCCGCCGATCCTCCCCGTCTCCGGCGACGCGTCGGCCGATGACCTGCTGCAGTGGATAGGGGGAAAAGTGCACGGGGTGAATCAGTGGTGAATGAGAGGAAGCTTTAGAGGAAGGAAGGGGCAAGAGGGGGTCCCGAACCATCTCGGTGAGGTCGACCCGACGGCGGCGGTGAGTCGTCGATGGGCTAGGGCTTTTGCTAGTAGAAAATCGAGCGGGGGGGGGGGGGGGGGGGGGGTGAGCCGAGGGTGGCGGGGTTTAAATAGGCGGGGAGTCTTAGCGTCGGGGACACAGACTCCTCTCCGATTCGGTCGGAGTCCGACCAGCTCACGGCGGCGCGCGATTTCCGCGGGTAGGAAGGGGATGACGGGTGGGTCCCGCGTGTCTGTGGTGGAGGGGGAAGTGGGCTGGCGCGGGTGCGGGTAGGCTAGCTGCCGCGCAGGCGTGGGTGGGCTGGCGCTGCGGCCCAGTTAGGTTAGGTCGCCTCTTTTTTTTCCTTTTAACTTTTATCAAATCCTGTTTTAGTAAAACCCAATTAACTTTTGCATACTAAGTCCAAATTTGATGAAATTTGTTTCTAAATTTTTATAATTTAAGGTGGTCAACATAGGACCATGGGTTGATGTTTCTCAAGGTTTTTAGTAGGGTCAAGATTGTGTACAACAATAATGCCTACATAAAGAAATCTTTAGTAGGGTTTTGATAGGTTTAGGTGTTAGGATTTTGTTGCAAATTATTATTTGTAGGGTGCAATGATGTAAGGATGATGCATGCAACTAATAACATCCTAATATAAAATCTGGGATGTTACACCTCGCCGTTCCTGCCATTTATTGCGGCGATCAATACGCGTTGATGGCTGGATTAAAATCGACAGTGACCACGCTCGTTAAAGCGCCTCGCCCTCCTCTCTCTTTCCCCCCAAACATCGCCTCCCAACTGCCCCTAGGCTGCTCCAATTTGTCCCCACACCACCTCTGTCTCCGACGATGTTTCCGGCGAATTCCGGTGAACCGCAGCCGCCCCTCTCCTCCTAGAGCACGCAAGCTTGCTCCTCAGTCCCGTGCGCACCTGCCCGTGTGCTCCACTCACCCGCGCGCGTCCCCTAACGTCGACAACCACGACACAGAGCGTCGCCACCGTCTGCAAGCAACTCCGGCGACCCTTTCCCGGTAACTCCGACCTCACCACTCCCTCTCGATGATGCTCACGTGAACACCACACTCGCCCGCGTCTAACCATGCCTTTATTTTTCCTCGGCACGAACTACAGCCTCGCCCCCGACGACAGAGAGAGTCGTCCGACGCCGCAGCAACTCCGGCGAGCAATTATTTTTGTCCCCGTGCGCCCCTTGCCTCCTCGCGACCACGTTGAGCATCGCCACGATTCCCTGATCACGGTGAGCTACTCCTCTGTCTCCCTTGCATCATGTATCGCCGGCTCCGCCTTAGCCAGAGCGTGCGCTGCCGCTAGCCGCCGCTAGCGCCACCCAACCTTGGTCAGAGACACAATGCCCGTTAGATCTAAATCTTACGACTAAGATTAGATTAAAATGAAAGGGTATGTTTTCATCTGAGACGTGCGTTTTAAATAAGATCCAACAACTCGCAGAGGCTGATCCGCACGAAACGGTACCAGCCTATCAGAACAAGCCACGTGGACAAAGTCTGTTTAAAACAGAAAAATTTGATCTATTAGATTTGCAAACTTGTAAATTTCATAACTTTAGTTCTACACGTCCAAATTTTGCAAAATTTATATCAATAGAATCAGCAAGACAAATCCTACCCAACCATGAACTTTGTTTAATGTTTTGATGCTGGAAAATTGTTTGAATTTGCAGAAACATGTGTAGGCATATTTTGAATATAAAAATTGTTCTAGATATAATTTTATGGTGAAATCTTTGCAAAATGATTTGTTGTGAACCTACTGACCATAGGAACCAAGTTATGGATTTAAAAATGTATTTTGTGAAGTTAAGGAGTAAATATTTGAATTAGCACATTTCTAGTCAAATAAAAATATTGTTTTTGGTTTAGAAATGATTTTTGAGTAAAACCTTTGGGAAATGTTGTGATTCAAACCCTCTGACCCTAAACACCAAGTTTTGAGAATTAAAAACTTATTTGATGAACCATATAAAATCATTACTTTGCTAAAAGATATTTTCAACAACATAAAATATCACTTTAGCATTATATTTAGTTTATGTGATGAAATCTTTTGCAAATGGTTTTACCACCTTTGTAAATGACCACATTGAGCTTTTATATGTTTAGAGCCTAATAGAAACCACTTTTCTAAATAAAACTATCTTTTGCATGCTTGCATGCATGACCTTGTTTTTGTTATTTTATGTGTGATAAATTGTTTGAATGTTAGTTGAATTTGTGTTTGCTTGATTGAATTGTAGTGAAGTTAGAAAAGTGTGATATTTGCAAGATCAAGAAGTGAACCAACATTCTCTACTAAAAAAAGGCAAGTGACACTATCATCCAAGTCCTACTATTTTCATTACACTTAGTGGATTTTTGTAACATGCATGATAAGGACTACTATATTTTATGCTATGCTAAATCCTAATAGGATATCCTTATATCCTCCTTAGTGAAAAACAATATAGTTGTAGTATGCTTAGCCCTGCTATATATTTGGGATGGGATACATGATATGATTATATGAAGTGTTGAAAAGATATATATTTTATATAATAAAACAAGTACTCAATGAACCACCTGGGTGGACAAGGATACTCAAGTTTTGGACAAGGTGGCAACAAAGGGAACCATGTTTATATGGCTATCTTTTTGTGTGTTCACTAGAATAAAACCACCCAGGGACTTAGAGATTGAACATGTTTCTCGTACAGTGGCTTCCGTGTACAGCCACATGCTAAATGGGCTCTGGCTTAGTCAACTACATAGAGGAAGACCCATGCATTGGCATCTTCAGGTTAACTAGAATTGTGTAAGGGAAATTTATCCCTACATTGGTGCCTGGTAGACAAGCTAGCATTGTGTATTGAGAGTACTTCTATGGAAATACTTTGTCACATTCTCGATCTGCCAGTACTCCATTTTGGTGAGTACTTATCCAGCGGCCACTGGTGGCATCAAGACGAGATTGTGTCATGTGGGTAAAGTGTACAACTTCTGCAAAAGATCAAATTCTAAGTACTTAGCCGTGTCCCCGGTTATGGACAACTCTGAGCAACTAAGGCCTGAAGCTATGGAAGATCTCGACATTCCAATTTCTCAAAGTAAAACTTGATGATGACAACAAGGGATTTGAAGCATTTGGAGTTTTCCAAGAAGTTCAGAAAGATTTGACAAAAGATCAAAACTATTTTGAAAAGATAGGATAAAACTATATTGCTTTCTGGAAATGAGCCTAAACCCCACTTAGCCAAATATGCATGTATTTATAGGATCCACTTATTTCTACATAGTAGTGAAACTTGCCAATACAATTCAAATGTATTGACCCTTTGTGGCTGCAACTTATTATGTTGCAGGTTTGTTTGATGTTAGTGAAGTGTGTTGAATAGGATTACAAGTCTACAACCAACATGATTGCCTGTGGCACTTTGAAGATGAAGGACTCCATGCTATATAGATATTCTGCTGCATTGTAATGTGATAGCCAAATGAGCTATGTAAGATGTAATGAATTATTTTATTCCTGGTTATAAAGTTGTATTATGACTTTTGTTTCTTGATATTACATCTTAACTATGGATGCTAGCTATTGATCCAGGGACTAGCATTGTAAACACAGGGATCTCTACCTTATTAAAGGTTGGGAACCTTACAAGAGGCACCGTCGATTGGAGCTGCCCCAGGAGGAGCTGCCGGTACCAGGAGAATCGCTATCGTCAACTTCGTCGTTCGCCCCCATCACCAACCATCGCCTGAGCCCCATTGAGCCTCCCACGACCCCCACTGGCCGCACTAGGGTTATGTCTCGCCGGCGTTGGCTGACGTGGACGATGAACCACAGCCGTAGCATTAGAACTAGATCGCACGACCTAGATTCACCCATACCGCTTCGCCACTCGCTGTCTCACTGACGAGTGGGGTTGCTCACTTAACCATCCCCCACGTGCGCTGTGCGTAGTGGGCCGGCCCAATAAAACCTCCTGCGTGACCCAACAATTCAAACTTAGGTTTATTCAATTAAATTCAAACTCAGCTCTGTACCTAGATTCAAAAATCAACCCAGCTCGATTCCCTGAACCAAAATGCATGAAACCAAATTTGTTAGAAAGGTACTGGAGTTCTTAATCCAAGCCCGTTGGATTAAAACCATTTAGAATTGTAGATCACCCATGGTAAAAATAACAAGGCAGAAGCTTTTTTGCATTCAAACATCTTTCAAAATTCAACCATGAAATCTTTTGAGTTGATTCCAACTCTCAAAAATCAAATTTAACCATACCTTTCAGAATATATAAAAATATATAGGTTTACTTATAGAAATAATGATCAAGTAATAAAAGAATTCCTAATAGGCCATTCTAGTCACTTTATTTAATTAAAATAAAAGGTTAAACCTTATTAAATTGTGACACCACTTTAAATCACATTCCCATGTACTGAAATATGTGGTGATGACATGTGTCAACATGATCCCATGTTTTAGTTGGAGAATATTAAATCTTAAGTAGTTTTTCAATGAGTAGAAATTACTTTTCTAAAATAAAGGGAAATAAAGATATTGCCTTAATCTTGTGATGTTTTTGATGATGTTAGATCATCTAGTGTGAACCTTTGTGTGATAAATAGAAATAGTTAAGTATTATTTGGTGATTGTGTACCTCGTATTTATTTATAGATGCTAGTACCGACCAAGGATACGAAGAGGAAGGAGGACAATACGAGGAAGAAGCCGAGGAGAACTTCAACCACTGCTCTGCACAAGGCAAGCTAACACTTGCAACTCAGCAAGCCTATACCTGCAATCTTGCAAGCCTTACTATACAAGTTGAGATAGCAAGATTACACCTTGATGACACCCCATCCTAGTTTTACTTGCAAGCTTAGTACTCTATTTCCTTCTCAAAGCTTTCTCTTCGAGTTTATTTAGTGACTTGTAGATTTTAGAAAAAAAGTAGCATAAAGAGCACAAAACTTGGCCTAAGTTAGATAATCTTGATGTCATCCTGAGGCATGAGATTTAACTTAGATAAGATACACTTGTTTACCAACGCTCATTATTATTTACCCCCACTTGTAGATGCTAGTGCTAAGCATAAAACTTGATCAACTTTAGATGGGCGTACTTGGTGAAAATGATTATGAAAACCTTAGAATGATGAGTCATTCTATTGAAATGTTTTGACATGTGTTCTTGAACACCAGATGATTTTGATGATGAAAATGTTAAGGCATGAGCCTTACCCCTTTATAAAACTGATGGTTATCTGGATGCGATACCATTCCAATTTTACCGTACAACCACAATACCCAAAAATTGGGTAGGGCTTGACTGGAAATTTATATACCTTAGTATGGGTTCCCTTGCGGCCAAGGTTTGAGCTGAGGCTACCTTGTGAAGATTGTCCACCTTTACAGTACCCAAGATGACAGTTGGTCTTGGTTGGGAGGCTAAACTCACAGGAGAGGTGCCTATAATAGGGCATGTAATGAAAAGGTTAGGATTGATTATCCGCATACTGAGTATGGTGTATTCAGGATTGTTTTTGACGAATGTATCGAATGTTGTGGTGAAAGTGTACAATCTCTGTAGAGTGTCAAACTATTCTAATAGCCGCGTCCGCGGTTATGGACAGTTGGAGTGGCCATACTGTTTCGTCGTCACGTGATTTCAAAATGACTTATGAAATGATTTGTGACTTGACTTGACCACAACAGAGTTGTGACTTGAACTTCAAGTTCCCACTTAGGTGTTATAAAACTTTCAACTAGATTTCTTTGCTTCTGAACTTAGTAGAGGTAAATCTGGCTTTTTGCAAAACAACCCTAGAGCTTAGTATCCTACTCAAAACCCCCCTTCACTTGTTAGTATTAGTTTGTGAGTACTTAAAAAGTACTCATGGCTTTGTTCCTGGATATTCCCGTGGCCAGACTATGAAGAGGAGTATCAGGAAAATGGACCGCAGGAAGGTTACGACAACTGGGATCATCTCCCATCGTCAGCATTGCCTGTGACCATGAAGATGGAGCTTCGCCCACGCTATTGTTATCTTTACGTTATTCCGCATCTTGAATTGTATTAAGACTGGATCATGAGATCATTTATTTGTGTAAGACCTTATGTATGGTTTGTAATGGATGATATGATATCCAATCTATTATGTCTCGCAAAAATGGTAATCCTGGGATTGAGATGTATGGCATAACAGGCATCTGGGATTAAAAATCCGGGTGTTGACACCCGATAGAAGGTAGAATTTAGCATCTCAACTAGAGAATGTAGAAGTTGGTAGGGTTATCCCAATTTTTAGGGATATTCCTATAGATCCAGTATCTTTCACACCATATGAAATTACAAAGGAAGTCGCCTAGAGGATGGGTGTACAGGCTTTTAAAATTATTACGGCTTAGTCTCAAGTAAATGCGGAATAAAACTCACGTTTACTTTATTGAGCACAAAACCTAGCCACTAAGTTCACCTAGGTACACCAACAACCTATGCTAAGCAATACAAGCAACAAGGTGATAGCAAGGTATAAATACTTCAAGCACGATGGCTATCACAATGTAAAGTGCATAAGTAAAGAGCACGGATGAGAGATAACCAATGGACGCGGAGACGAATATTTGTTTCCCGAAGTTCACTTCCAAAGAAGCTACGTGTCCGTTGGAGAGGTGCGATGGCGCAATGCTCTCCGAACGCCACAAATGTCTCACCTCGAGGTGTGGTGGCTCGATGCTCACCCAACGCCACACAAGACCTCACCCCGGATGCGGAAGCACGCAACACACCGACGCTACAAAAGGCTGAACCTATTCTCCCGAGTGCGCACCACAAAAGGCGGGCACTCGCTCCACTATGGGACGCTTGAGGGCGGTCACCGAACATGTACAAGATTGGGGCTAACTCCACAACTCAATTGGAAGCTCCCAACAACAAAGCCACAACAGGCTATAATGCCACAAAAGGCCAACAACGCCACAAAAGGCTACAAGACCACAAAAGGTCAACAAGACCACTGAAGGGCAACAATCCAACCACACAACCGTCTAGGGTTCCAAGGAACCCAAGAGAAAAAAGCTCACAAGCTTAAACTTGCCGAATCTCCGAGGAGAACTCAAAACTATGCACCAAATGCATGGGCAAGTCCTTCTCTCCCAAATTCCAACAAAGCTACAAAAGCTATTGGGGGAATAAGGGAGGAAAAACACAAGAGGAGAATACAAAAAACTCTCCAAGATCTAGATCCCAATGATTCCTTCACAAAGAAGGGATTTGGCTTGGGGGATTGTAGATCTAGATCTCCTCTCTCAAATCCCTCAAAAAGATGCAAGAATCATAGGAAGGGAAAGGGAGAGGGAAAGCTTCTTCAAGGTTAACAATGGAGGAGAGAGAGAAAGCCAAGAACCAAGAGGAAAAGCTAGTGCCCACAAAGGGGAAGAGGAGCCCCTTTTAAAGGGCTCCCAGCTCTGCCCGTTATGGGCATTCGCGACTCTTGGCCGAAACTTCTGGTGGGAGGCTGGAAGTTCCGGTGGCACATAGCCAACGGTCAAAAACTGCTGAGCGAGAAACTAAAAAACAAGTCCTGGTCGGAACTTCCGCCGGTTCACCGGAACTTCCGGTGCGAGCGAAACTTCCGGTGGAAGTTCCGACAGAAGTTCCGCCAAATAGACAAAACCAACACAGAAGGTTACTAAATCATGAGCAGAACAAGAGCCGTAAATTCAACCGGAAATTTTGGCGGCAACTAGGCCTGAGCGGAACTTCCGCTCCATAGCCGGAACTTCTGGTGGGAGCGAAACATCCGGTGGAAATTTCGACTGAAGTTCTGTCAAATAGCACATCCAAAACAGAAGGTTACTGAACGTGAGCGGAAGAAGACCCGGAACTTCCACCGGAACTTTCGGCTGCAAAGATGCCCTAGCGGAACTTCCGGTGGGAAGCCGGAACTTCCGGTCAGGGAATTTCCAGAAACCAGAAAACCAGAAACGCAATAACTTTTGCATCAGAACTCCAAACGGGATGAAACCAATTTTCTTGGAAAGATAACTACGAATAGAATCCAATAAAAGTACCATGAACATATATGTTAAGTATCCCCACAGGTGTGGAGCCGGAAAACTCGCAAGATCAAAAACCGCAATAAGATATGCAAGTGAAATCCTTAGATGATGAACTAGAGCTTGTTAAGATGATGACCACAAGCTCTAGATCCTCTCATGGACAAGAACCAAATAGCAACCAAGAAAGATGATGCTATGAATGCAAAGGTTTGAGCTTTCTCTGAACGATGCAAACGAGACACCCGCTTGAGAGCCCCTCTTGATAGTACGGCTATCTATCCTAAACCCGGTCTCCCAACTAACAATACGAGACCGGCAAAAGAAATGCCCTTTCAAGAACATACCTTTTCCTTGAGAATCCCACTTGAACTTTATGTAGACCGTCTTGTTCTTCTATAGTGGGAACACCTTTCTTGGATGCTCTTGCTTGATGAAGATGAAGACTTGCAAATTGCTCCCCCATACTCCATGGGGAAACCTCTTCTTTGAAATTGTCTTCATCATTCCATGAGCATGTAACATCCCTAAAATCATGTTTCAAACTCATGCATATCTCCATGATCATATAGAATTCAATTCAAACAAAACAATTCAAAAACAGGAGCATATGAGCTCATTATTTTATGTGATCATCATTTGAAACAAATGCTACTCTTTCTATGAGAGGTTGTGGTTCATGAAACCAAACCTTGTGCCTTGTTGTTTCTGAATGAGTTGATTGATTGCTAAGGTTTAAACCAAAATTTCAAAGCAAATACAATTTGAAAACCAATTTCAAAACCAATATAAAACAAAGTGCTATGGCACTGTTTATATTATTTTTCCAAATGACCAAGCCAATTCAAAGTGACCACATGGTTTTATGCCAAACCAAAATACCACCCCGGTAAAGCAAATGTTGTAGCAGATGCTCTAAGCCGTAAGGTTTTTGTGAATAGCCTTACCAAAGGAGAAATGCCAGAAGATTTGTGTGCCCAATTCAGAAAACTCAGATTGGAGATTGTGCCTGAAGGACATCTCATGTCTTTGGATGTTCAACGCACTTTGTTGGACAAGATCAGAGAAGCCCAGAAGACTGATAAGGAAATTGAAGAGATTAAGGAAAAGATTGGCAAAGGAAAAGCCAAAGAATTCCATGAAGACGAACGGGGTACTTTATGGCATGGGAAACGTATTTGTGTTCCACAAGACCCGGAGCTGCGGAAACTGATTTTGCAGGAAGCACACAACTCTCCGTATTCTATTCACCCGGGTAACACCAAAATGTACATGGACATGAAAGAAAGATTTTTGTGGAATAATCTCAAGAAGGACATCGCCGAACATATTGCTTTGTGTGATGTGTGTAGTAGAGTGAAAGCGGAGCATCAGAAACCAGCAGGTTTGCTTCAACCACTACCTATTCCTGATTGGAAGTGGGACAAGATTGGTATGGATTTCATTACCGGATTACCAAGGACCCGATCAGGATACGATTCTATTTGGGTAGTAGTGGATCTCCTAACTAAAGTGGCTCATTTCATACCCGTGAAGACAACCTATACAAGTGCTAAGTTAGCCAAATTATACATGAGTAGAATTGTATGTCTACATGGAGTGCCCAAGAGTATTCTGTCTGATAGGGGAACTCAATTCACTTCCCATTTTTGGAGACAATTGCATGAGTCATTGGGAACGAGGTTGGAATTCAGTACTGCTTTTCATCCTCAAACTGATGGACAAACAGAAAGGACTAATCAGATTCTTGAAGACATGTTGAGGGCATGTGCCCTAGACTATGGAGCCAGTTGGGATGAAAGTCTTCCTTACGCATAATTTTCTTATAACAACAGCTATCAAGCCAGCATTGAGATGGCACCGTTTGAGTTTCTCTACAGAAGAAAGTGTACCACCCCATTGTTATGGAATGGTGTGGGAGTAAGAAGTTTATTTGGGCCAGATCTTATCAAAGAAGCCAAAGAGAAGGTCAAGTTGGTTAAGGACAGGTTGAAGATAGCACAGTCCCGACAGAAAAGCTACGCAGATCCCAAGCATAGAGAAGTCACCTACGAAGTTGGTGCTAGAGCCTATCTTAGAGTGTCACCACTTCGTGGAGTGAAAAGATTCAGAGTCAAAGGAAAATTGGCACCAAGATATGTTGGGCCATTCAAGATTAAGAAATGGCCTATGAAATAGAACTTCCAGAATCTCTGTCAGCTGTCCATAATGTGTTTCATGTGAGTCAGCTTAAGAAATGTCATCCAGAAATGGAAGAAACTTCTTTGAAGGATACTATACCTCTGGAGGAAGTTCAAATAGAAAGTGATCTCACTTATGAAGAGAAACCTATCAAGATTCTTGAAACTACAGAAAGAGTCACAAGGACTAAGACTATCAAGTTTTGCAAAGTGCAGTGGAATCATCATTCCGAAGAGGAAGCAACATGGGAAAGAGAAGATGATCTTCGGAAAGACCACCCTCACCTATTTGCTCGCTAATCCGAATCTCGAGGGCGAGATTCACCTTAAGGGGGTTAGATTTGTAACATCCCTAAAATCATGTTTCAAACTCATGCATATCATCCATGCATCCATGATCATATAGAATTCATTTCAAACAAAACAATTCAAAAACAGGAGCATATGAGCTCATTATTTTATGTGATCATCATTTGAAACAAATGCTACTCTTTCTATGAGAGGTTGTGGTTCATGAAACCAAACCTTGTTCCTTGTTGTTTCTCAATGAGTTGATTGATTGCTAAGGTTTAAACCAAAATTTCAACGCAAATACAATTTGAAAACCAATATAAAACAAAGTGCTATGGCACTGTTTATATTATTTTTCCAAATGACCAAGCCAATTCAAAGTGACCACATGGTTTTATGCCAAGATTTGTGACTGTTGCACACTGCAAAAATCCTGAAAAGATTTGAATTCAAATAGAGTTTGAATTCATTTGAAAATCATTCCAGAAAATCAAATTAGAAAAAGAAAAGGAATAAAGAAAAGGAAAAGGGCCGGCGCTACTATTCTGGCCCAACAGCGAAACCAGCCCAGCTAGCCCACCCGGGTTCCCCCTTTCCCTCTCTCACGCGTAGACGCACCCAGCGAGCCGCTGACACCCGAACCCCACTCCCCCTCTGTTCTATTCCCTGACAAGCGGGCCCCGTCCACGTCGTCATCGTCTTCCCCAGATTCCGCGCACGAACCCCGCCGCTGGCCGTTGCTGCGTTGATTCCGCGGCGTAATTGGCATTGAATCACTGAGCGTTTCTTGTCGAGCCTCTGCCTACTTAAGCCCCTCCCTCTCGCGGCCATTTCCTCTCACCCAATTTTCTCTCCACGCCACCAGGCTGCTCGCAACTCGCCCGACGCTGCCGCTATTCCGACAACCTCGCCGACGAATTCCGGTGAGCACCGCGCCCTCCTCTGTCCATGATTCATACTAGCATGCTCTGCAGCTCCATGCGCATCTACTGACGTCTTTCATTTGCTCGCGCATGGTTTGTAGCCTCGGCAACGACAACGACTGAGCGCCGCCGCTCTCTGCTCGAACTCCGGCGACCTCTTCCCCTAAGTACCAGCCGCCCCTTGCCCTCTGTTTGTTACGCCTAGGACCCTTAGCATCTTGCGCATCTAATGGTGCCCTCCTCTTGCCTTAGTGCGACGCAGAACCTCGCCAACGTCGACCAGCAGCCGTACCCGACGCGTTCGCGAACTCCGGCGAGGAATCCCCGATGACTCCGAGCGCCCCTTGCCAAGCCACCGCCATGTTGAGCTTCACCTCGTCCCTGCGGTTCTGGTGAGCACCCTCTCCCCTCCTCGGGCGACCTAGAACGCCAGCGCCGCCACTGACAGACGCGCCGCCGCCCGTCGCCGCTAGGCTATGATCAGAGCAACGGTAGCCGTTGGATCTGTATCGTAAGGACTAGATTAGATCTGAGTGAAACATTTTCTTTGAATCTGGCGCGTTAGATCTGACTTGATCTGACGGCACGGAAGGATGATCCTGAGCGAAACGGTATCGACCAATACGATAGCGCCGCGTGGCTAGGGTTTGTTTTAAAAACAAAATTTGAAATCTGATTTATATCCAAATTTGATTTAGCTATAACTTTTGATTCCCACGTTAGATTTTGGCAAATTTTATACCGTTGGAATCAGGAGGACAAGCCCTTTCTAAATATGCAATGTGTTTAATGTTTATCTTCTGTTAAAATGGTTTCTTTTGCAAAAACATGTGTAGGGCTTATTTAGTTATATGAATTGTTTAGGAATTGTTTTTAGTGCTAAATAAATTTGGTTTGGCCAAAGTTTGACTTGTTTAGAATTCAGTACTATGCACTTGCTTGGTTGAGTTTCAAAAATCATCACTTAGCATCTTGCATGCATGCATGTATATTTTTGGATTGTATATGACTTGTATGTGATTGTGGCTATATTCTATGTGTAGATTTTGGTGCTAGTGATGGTGATTGTGAAGAGTGCTACTCTCCCAACTACCAAGGCAAGTGGTACTTCATGAATATTTCTATCCCTATATTTTTATACAAGCATTAGAAATATTTTGCTAAGTCTTGCATGTTTCTATTTTTGCCAAATGCCATGTTGGGAAATCCTAAGTAGTTGTAGAATTGCTAGGAAATTTCTAAGTTAAGTTACTATCTATGCCATGCTTAGCCTAGCTAGTAGCAAACAAGGGTTGGTGAAATATACATGCTATGATGAAAATATTTCTAAGTCTTTGGACTTATGTTTTTCTTAATAAAACAACTAAGTCAATGAATCACCTGGGTGGAAAGGGACTTGATTGGTGGTTTTGGTTGAGTGGTTACACAAGGCCCATGGCTATGGTTTACCTTGTGTATCTCACTTGTGGAAAGCCACCCAGGAACAAAGGGATTTTAGAGGCCAAGTGTTGAGAAGCTTCTAGTGCAGCCACTTGGCAATATGGGCTCTGTCTGGATCACATAGGTTGCTAGAACTTAGCCATTTGGACAGTTGGTGGTAGTGGGATGATAGGTTGGAATGCGTCCATTTGGTATAAGGGAAGGCATCTGAAAGGTCCTGTCTTGGTGAAACCAAGTCTGGTGGGGAAAGTGCACAACCTCTGCAGATGGAAAAATCTAAGTACTTAGCCAAGTCCATGGCAATGGACAACATGAGCATCAAGACATGGAAGCTATCAAGAATCTCATCATTCCAACTTCTAAGTAAAAACTTGTGGGTGAACAAGGGTGAAGGACCTCAATGTCTATTGATGGTTCCTTGGGAAAAGTTTTGACAAAGAAAAACTTAGTGATTTCAACTAATAGCAAAAACCTATTTGAGCAAAGCAAGGCAAGCTACACTTAGCCAAATTTGCATATAGTATCTAGTCCACTTAAAATATACTAAGGTATCACTTGCCAATACTATTCCAAAGTATTGACCCACTATGGTTGTAACTTGTGATGTTGCAGGTTACTCTGATGAGGATTAGGTGTCATGAGTCTACACTCAACATGTTTGCCTGTGGCACATGAAGATGAAGACTTATATTTATTTACTTATTCAAACTCTTGTAATAGGCCTGTGGCCTTTGAGTTGTAAAGACTATGTTTATCTCTGGAATGGATGTAATAAATGACCTTTTTATCTATGTACTTCATCTTAAACTGTGGATGCTAGCAATGATCCAGGGACTAGCATTGCAATCACAGGGATCCTTTTTACTTTACAAAGGAGGGATCTTACAGAGCACGAGGATGGCAAGCTTCAAGCATGAGATATTCTAGGGATGCCGCATCTTGAGCTCGCCCTTCTTCATACCTACTTGAGGTTGATCCATCTTGATGCAGTTGTTTGCACATGTCTTGATCAACCTTCAAGCTCCTTCTTTCTTCATGATTCCAATGGCCACAAAGCCCTTGGATATTTCTTCATCTTCCAACCTTGAGACCAACACATGGCCCAAGCGATGTCAATGGACAAACCTACAAGTGAAACTCAATTTACACATTAGTCCAAAGAGATTGTCATTAATTACCAAAACCACACATGGGGGCATACATGCCCTTTCAATCTCCCCCATTTTGGTAATTGATGACAATCCCTATCTAGGGTTTAAATATGACAATTAAGGCCCAAAGCGGTTGCCCCAACATCAAATACTACACAGGTATGTGATGTTGGTACAACCAAAATATATAGAGGAAACTCCCCCATAATCTATGCATGTGTGATCAACTTGAAATTCATTGCATAGATTGACAACCGTTACCGTTGGCCGTTGGTTGAGTTTCCTCTATATATTCAACATGACAAGCAACCACAAAGATGCAAGAGCAGGAAAATGCTTAAGAACACACCCAAAGCAAAGACCGACTTCCCTTAAACCCTCCTAAACTTCTCCCCCATTGGCATCGATTGCCAAAATGGGTGAAAAGTTCAAGACGACCAATATAGTGAGAATTCCTCCACAGGTGTACATATGCACAGGTCAAATTATGAGAACTTGGGAGGAAGTAAAACTATATTGAGGACCCAAATAAAGCAAAAAGAAAAGAAAGAGAAAATAAACTTCAACAAATGAAGCGAGCAATCAAAAGATCCAAATGAAACAATTGAAACACCAACAAATGATGTCAAATGGAAGCAACAACAAAAAGTGTGTTCAAATGAAAATAGAGAAGCTCCCCAAAATTTGTGCAAAGTTTAGAATACTTGTATTGAATACAATATGCACAAATATGAAATCCTTGCTCCCCCATAAGCATTTAAACCACAAGAAATGAGAAAGTAGTAAATTGTGCACTATTAAATGAATTAGAGAAGCTCCCCAAAGATTGTGCACGAATTATAGTAATTGTATGTGGAGATAACGTGCACAACCATGGAATCCTCACTACTCCAAACTCATTTAACAATGCACATAAAATACAATAATTTGGAAGCCACCGAAGAATCAAAATGAAGTAAGAGGTGATTTCCAAGAAATGGAAAAAGCAATCAAAGAATGATCTACTCTTGTGTGTATAAATTTCTAAGTGGAAAATATCACAAAGACAAGTGCCCACAAAGAAACATGCACACACAAAATAGATACTCAAGAAAGCATTTGAAAACCAAAAAGAAGTCATAGAATATACCAATAAGATGTTTTGCTTGAAAGCATGCCCAAGGGCTCAAATATATCTTATTGCACATCAATGAGCTTCAAACACCAACATACCCCATACAACACAACTATTCTCAAGGGAAGAAGAGGATAGAAGGAATATATGGAGAAAGGCAACAAGTATCACAAGATAGAAATCAACTTGGCAAAAATAATCACTATTGCACATGAGAGATATTGAGGAAATGATATGCAACAAAATTGCTAGATTGACATATTTGGAATTAGTGAATCATGAGCATGATTTAGTATAGTCCCCATTATATGCACTCATCTCAACATACACACATTTGCAATAGAGAGAACTTATTCAAAACCAAAGCAAGAAATCCAACATATGGAAGTACCCAAATTCATGCCAACAAGCAACCTACAAAAGGTTGAGAACAAGATATGTATGCATGAGAGAGACATACTTGTTACCGAGATATAATTGGGAGGATGAAGAAGATGTGAATTCATTGATCATCCTAGCTTGCACCCAATTGACATGTAGATCCTACTTCTTCCTTGTTCATGATACGAGCACCAAATGTATATCCCAATGTACCTAAAACACAAATAAGTACACTATGGTCCCCAAACAAATTGGGTCCAAAATAGTTAGTGCAACTAGAATACATAGGAGAGCCCCCACACAAATATGTGCACATTGATATGAAATTGAATTTCATGCACATCTTAGCCCATTAGGATTTGGTGGAGTTTCCCCTATATATTGGATCAAAGAAAGAAATCATACCATAATATATAGAAGAAGTAAATATGCATGCATAGGCATTCAAGAACCAAAAGGAGATACAATTTGAACAAAAAACACCAAGTAAACCAATAAGACACACATAAAAGTGTGAATCGATAAAAGGTGTCCAAATTGTATCAAAGATCCAAATCAACACAAGAAACAACACAAGTTCAACAAATGAACTAGAAAGAGCCAAAGAAAAAGGATAAGAAAAATATCAAGGCTCAAGGATTTATCTCATCCTAAAAGAACAAAACAAGTGAAAAGGAATGAGATAAAACCAACTCCGAACGAGAGAAAGGAAATAACAACCAAAACAAACTCTTCACACTTTTCATGATGGCACACAAAGTACCAACACAAAAGGGATCAAGCTTCCAAGCAAAAATGGATCAAATCAAGAAGCATAAAAAAATGTTCTAGATAATATAGGAGAGCTCCCCCTTAAGTAGAGCATTATATATAATTTTTCCTTTAAATGAAAAATGCCCACAAATGAGATCATCACTACTACCTACACTAAATAAAACACAAGGGAATACAAAAAACATAAGAAGATCCACAAGAGGCAAGGAAAGCTTGGGAGCAAATGGAAAAACATTTTCTTGGCCAAAGATAAGACAAATAATAAAAGGCCAAACCGAATATGATCAATGAATTCTACCATATATCAAGTACTAAATGTCCAAGGACAAGAAGTAAAAGGGATAAGTTTCCCGAGGTAGTTTGCAAGAATATCCAAGATCATATTCACACAAAGAAGCATACAACAAGATAGGAATTAAGCTTGATGCTTCGTAAGAGATTCTTGATTGCTTCAAATAGTTACACAATCACTAGTGATTGGATTAAATATAAGCAATTGGTTCTCATGAGGATATAAAGATCCAAATATGAGGAACCACATACCAAGAATCACTCTCACAAACAAGATCCAAAAGATGAGCAATAAAAACATTCAAGCAAATTGGAAGTTGTATGAGCCATTATGCCAGATAGGAGCTAGATAGTTTTCAATATCAACTCTAAGTGGCACAACCTCAAATGTTCACAATTTCTAGGTTTGTAATATGCGTAAAGCATATGACTCCCCCCATAATGTGATAAACCCAGAAATCTCAACAAGAGGCAAAAAGATCAAAATAGAAGTATTAATGGACATTATTGAAAAGATTTTATCATGAGAAATACATACCACATAGAGACTAGATAACCAAATAATATAACTACTAAGTGGTTTTCCTCATGTACACACATTTTAGGATTGTGGAATGCCTAAGCATGACACTCCCCCAAAACGGAATAGTCCATTAGTCCCTCATAAGAGCCAACTAGGATACCAACAAGAATCAATAAAGGCTCCAAGCCAACAAACACAAATACATGGTGTGCCAACCAACATACAAAAATATACATCATAGGTCAAAATAAGTAAGTGAGAAGCACAACATGTAAAAACGCATGCAACGTACAAAACCAACACATGCACAAGGGAGCAAGTAACTATAATGTAAAGGAGTTAAGCACAAGTTACCGGAAGGAGGAACATTGGATATAGAATAGATGCATGATAACCCAAATAACTTGACTTTCATAAGAAGGAATATATGAAGATCCCTCAAATCTTCATAAGGTTGTCAAGTCTCCAATGCCCTCCAAAAACACCTATTGATCAAGTTTTAGCTTGTTGGTCCCCAACCAAGTTGGGTCCTAAGAAGTTAGTCACAATAGGTTTGGCCACCCAAATGGTTCTTCTCTTGACACCACTTTGGGCACCAACAAATTTGGCAAACACATTTCCCATCTCATCCATACGAAGAAAATAAGCATCATCAATCAAGATAGGATGAGATGAGGAGATACCCATGGTGCATGAGGAAGAAAGGTGCCCCTTCTCACGGCATATGTAGCAAGTTCTTCTCTTGCCATCTTTCTTCTTGGGAGGAGCTGCACCATGAAGAAGAGCTTGCGGCTTCTTGGGACGTGGCCCATCTTGAGCTTGTGGAGGAGCTTGAGGCCGCTTCCCTCGTTGCTTCCCACCAAGAGGCTTCTTATTCAATGGGCAATCCCTCACATGATGCCCTTCTTCCTTGCACTTGAAGCACACGATGTTGGCCGGATTCTTCACTTGTCCTTGGCCCTTCTTCTTCTTATTGCCCTTGTGCTTCAACGAGTTAGTGGGATTGCTCTTGGTGTTGGAGTTGAATCCAAGCCCACTCTTGTAACTTGGGGGACGTCACACACTCAACATCTTCTTGAGTGTGGTCTTCCCTTCATGACACTTTTTCAAGTCATTCTTCAAAGAAGTGACTTGAGCCTTGAGCTCTTTGACTTCCTATACATGGTTAGTATCAACAACAATACTAGAGGAAGTAGAAGCTTCATTGTTGGAGCAACAAGGCAAGGAATGCAATTCATCACAAGATATGACATGGTTATGAGTGGATGAATTACAAGGACTAGCACATGGCAATATAGCATTAGGAGTAGATGTAGTGATAATGTCCACATGAGGCCCACTAGATGTTACCTTTGACACAATGGCCTCATGAGCTAACCTTAGCGTACCATGGGAGACTAGAAGATCCTCATGAGAGCTTGAGAGCTTGGCATGGCTTTCTTCTAATTTCCCATAGTTGCTAGTTAGAAAAGAAAGTTGAGCCTTTAGCTCAAGATTCTCCTTCAAAATAGATGCTTCACAAGAAATAGAGTTAGTAGCACAAGCATCATCATTTAATGCAAGAGGTGAGGTCAACTTGGAAAGCTCTTTAGAATAAGAAGCTTTAAGTTGCTCATGTGACTCGGTGAGTTTGATGAGATCACCCTTGATGACCCTAGAGCCATTGTTGAGGTGCTCAAAATCCTCAATGAGCTGGCATAAGCAACTCCAAGTTCATCATTTTTAATTTGAAGGGCACTTGCCACCTAAAAATCTCTATCATGAGATTTCTTCACTCTAGATAGCTCTAGAGCAAAGGTCTCCTCAAGAGATTCCTTAGTGGTTTGTTCCTCTTCAAGAGCTTCATTTAAGTTAGCAATTTTGTTAGCATACTCATGCTCAAGACTACTTATTTTATCTATGTTGTCCTCATGCTCATATATTAGTTGCCTACTTTCAATAGCACAAGTCGAGATTTCAATGAAAGTAGAGCAAGCATTTTTATTAGGATGAAGAGCACGAAGGACTAGACCCCCCTTCTCTTTTAAAGAAGCAACATCATCATCTACTTCATGATCAACATTCACATAATCATGAGATATATTGGGATCCAAAGGAGAGGTTACCTTTGAACCCTTAGCCATGAGGCACAAGTGAACATTGGGAGAAGATGATGATGGGGGAACTCATGAAGCTCCAATGGAAACCGTGCCTTGGCCCACCCATTCTTCAATTTCCTCTACATGGTTAGCAACACAAGTACTAGAGGAAATAGAAGCACATTTATCATGGCAACAAGGCAAAGCAATCATATCATCATGAGACATATTCAAGTCATTTCTACATGATATGCAAGGGCAATCAACACTAGAATGTAAATCACATGTGGTCCTACAAGTGTTCATGCCCAAAGATACAACATTGCAATGAGATAGAGACAAAGGATCATGAATGGAAATCTCACCATCTACATTGCAAGTTCTATCACCACTCACCATATCATTACCTTGAGATAACTCATATCTTGGTGAAGTGGAAGAAGATGAGAACTCATCACGGCCGCAGGTGGAGGGAACACAATCATCCTCATTAAGCTTGGACACATCATATTTTTCTTGAAGTTTGGTCCAAATATCATGAGCATTACGGAAAGGCATGATTGAGGAAAGAACTACAAAGCTCACAACATTAACAAGCACATTAGATGCTTGAGCTTCGAGATAAGAGTTTGTCTTCTCATCCAAAGATAGATTTTGGGGATCCTTAGGAGGAGACAAGCCCATATCTAGAATTCGCTCAATGTTTGGGTCAATGGCCCGAAAATGACTAAGCATGCGAGTACGCCAAACATCATAATGTGTTCCATAAAAAGTAAATGTGTGAGAGTGCACTAAACCCCTAGGAGACATCTTTACTCTCGAGGCGGTGAAGCCTAAAAGCAAGAGACCTTGCTCTGATACCAATTGAAAGTACAAAGGATGTCGCCTAGAGGGGGGGGGGGTGAATAGGCTTTCAAAATTATTACGGCTTAGGCTCAAGTAAATGCGGAATAAAACTAACGTTTAATTTATTGAGAACAAAACCTAGCCACTAAGTTCACCTAGGTACACCAACAACCTATGCTAAGCAATACAAGAAACAAGGTGATAGCAAGGTATAAATACTTCAAGCACGATGGCTATCCCAATGTAAAGTGCATAAGTAAAGAGCTCGGATGAGAGATAAACCGATGGATGCGGAGACGAAGATTTGTTTCCCGAAGTTCACTTACAAAGAAGCTACGTCTCCGTTGGAGACGTGCGATGGCGCAATGCTCTCCGAACGCCACAAATGGATCACCTCGAGGTGTGGTGGCTTGATGCTCACCCAACGCCACACAAGGCCTCACCCTGGATGCGGAAGCACGCAACACACCGACGCCACAAAAGGCTCACCCTATTATCCCGAGTGCGCACCACAAAAGGTGGGCACTCGCTCCACTATGGGACGCTTGAGGTCGGTCACCGAACCCGTACAAGATTGGGTCTAACTACACAACTCAATTGGAGGCTCCCAACAACAAAGCCACAACAAGCTACAATGCCACAAAAGGCCAACAACTCCACAAAAGGCTACAAGACCACAAAAGGTCAACAATCCAACCACACAACCGTCTAGGGTTCCAAGGAACCCAAGAGAAACAAGCTCACAAGATTGAACTCGCCGAATCTCTGAGGAGAACTCAAACGTTTGCACCAAATGCAAGGGCAAGTCCTTCTATCCCAAATTCCAACAAAGCTACAAAAGCTATTGGGGGAATAAGGGAGGAAGAACACAAGAGGAGAATACAAAAAACTCTCCAAGATCTAGAGCCCAATGATTCCTTAACAAAGAAGAGATTTGGCTTGGGGGATTGTAGATCTAGATCTCCTCTCTCAAATCCCTCAAAAAGATGCAAGAATCATAGGAAGGGAAAGGGAGAGGGAAAGCTTCTTCAAGGTTAACAATGGAGGAGAGAGATAAAGCCAAGAACCAAGAGGAAAAGCTAGTGCCCACGAAGGGGAAGAGGAGCCCCTTTTAAAGGGATCCCAGATCTTCCCGTTATGGGCATTCGCGACTCCTGGACGGAAGTTCCGGTGGGAGGCCAGAAGTACCGGTGGAACATAGCCAACGGTCAAAAACTGCTGAGCGAGAAACTGAAAAAACGAGTCCTGGTTAGAACTTCTGGTGCGAGCAAAACTTCCGGTGGAAGTTCCGACAGAAGTTCCGCCAAATAGACAAAACCAACACAGAAGGTTACTGAATCGTGAGCAGAACAAGAGCCGGAAATTCAACCGGAACTTTCGGCGGCACCTAGGCCTGAGCGGAACTTCCATTCCCTGGCCGGAACTTCCGGTGGGAGCGGAACATCCGGTGATTCCGACTGAAGTTTCGTCAAATAGCACATCCAAAATAGAAGGTTACTGAACGTGAGCGGAAGAAGACCCGGAACTTCCACCGGAACTTTTGGCGGCAAAGATGCCCTAGCGGAACTTCCGGTGGGAAGCCGGAACTTCCGATCAGGGAATTTCCAGAAACGAGAAAACGAGAAACGCAATAACTTTTGCATACGAACTCCAAACGGGACGAAACCAATTTTGTTGAAAACATAACAACGAATAGAATCCAACAAAAATACCATGAACATATATGTGAAGTATCCCCCAAGGTGTGGAGCCGGAAAACTTGCAAGATCAAAAACCGCAATATGATATGCAAGTGAAATCCTTAGATGATGAACTAGAGCTTGTTAAGATGATGACCACAAGCTCTAGATCCTCTCATGGACAAGAACCAAATAACAACTAAGAAAGATGATGCTATGAATGCAAAGGTTTGAGCTTTATCCGAACGATGCAAACGAGACACCCGCTTGAGAGCCCCTCTTGATAGTACGACTATATATCCTAAATCCGGTCTCCCAACTAACAATACAAGACCGGCAAAAGAAATTCCCTATCAAGAACATACCTTTGCCTTGAGCATCCCACTTGAACTTGATGTAGACCGTCTTGTTCTTCTATAGTGGGAACACCTTTCTTGGATGCTCTTGCTTGATGAAGATGAAGACTTGCAAATTGCTCCCCCATACTCCATGGGGAAACCTCTTCTTTGAAATTGTCTTCATCATTCCATGAGCACGAGGATGGAAAGCTTCAAGCATGAGATCTTCTAGAGATGGCGCATATTGAGCTCGCCCTTCTTCATCCCTACTTGAGGTTGATCCATCTTGATGCAGCTCTTTGCACATGTCTTGATCAACCTTCAAGCTCCTTCTTTCTTCATGATTCCAATGGCCACAAAGACCTTGGATATTTCTTCATCTTCCAACCTTGAGACCAACACATGGCCCAAGGGATGCCAATGGACAAACCTACAAGTGAAACTCAATTTACACATTAGTCCAAAGAGATTGGCATTAATTACCAAAACCACACATGGGGGCATACATGCCCTTTCACCATATCCTTATTCATCTATACCAGAACCTACCTATGATCCTAATTTAGATGAGGTATCTAGTACCATAGCCTTCCAAGGAGGCAATTGATTCAGAACTTCCTATTGAGAATTCTGATGGATGGATAATGGGATCACTTGTTGGATCTCAAGGTAATCAAATGTCAGTAGATGGTTTTGATAGAGATGTCGGACAATCTAGATGGATGGGTGCAAGGTCTAATGCTATTAATAGCAGTAGGAATGCCATGTTTGTAGGAAGTCAGGATGAGGAGGAAGATCCTGAAAAGAGAGTGTTTGAGTCACCAATACATTATCTTACCCTAGAGAATGTACATTACCCAGGGATCAATGACAACTATCATAACCAGTAGAGCACCTGGGGAGCAATGGAATCTGAGTATTTTGTTGATTACTCTAGGGATGGGGCTCAGGAGATGCAGGTGGGTGATAGTGATGAACATGTTTATGAAGACCTTTCAACTGAGCTGGATGGAGTTAATGTACTCAGGCTGAGTGATAACTCAAGTCCTGATACTTTAGATACTGAGTACATTCCATTTGGAAGGATAGTTGTTCCACAGACTGTGTGTCGGACTGCACTTCAGCTCGGTTGGATTCCAGGCATGTATAATGAGTGGCGTGTCTACTGAGGACATGGATCGCTCAAGTAGGGTAGTTGACGGTATTGTATATTGTAGTGTTTGAGAGGTTGTTGTATTTAAATAAATGAGGTAGCGTTCACATGAGTTTGTAGTACCTTTATGGTACAGGGTTGTAATGACATTGTACTAACTATATTTCTTGTAATGTATAATATGTATAATGCATATTTGGTTCTTATTTGGATTTTGATTTTCATTGTGTGACTAGTTCTATGCATGAAGTTGAGCTTAGAACACATATGCATGATGTAATTATGAGTATTCGATTTATGTTGCACGACTAGGGGGGTCATGGAACCGGGTGTAGAGACCGAGTCTGAACAACAGCGCATGGAGCACGAGGCAAAAAAGAAGGTGGATGAAGACGCTGGTAATCAAGGAACAATACCACCACTACCAATGAGCTCGTTAATGGAGCAGAATTTCATGCAATACATGCATATGATGCAATAATCTCAGAACAAGTTCATGGAGGAATTATTGCGATGAGCCAGAAACCATAGAGGTCGAGGAGTGAGTCTTTCTGACTTTTAGAATGCAATGCCGTTTCATTTTCCTTCAGCTCCTAAACCAATGGATGCAGAGGATTGGTTGGCAGATACAGAGTGAAATCTGAAACAGTAGGATGCAATGATGAGGAAAAGTTGAGGTATGCAACACATCTTCTGAACAGACCTGCAGCATCTTGGTGGGAGAATTAGTTAGCAATGCAACTTCCAGGAAGGGACTATAACTAGGAGGAGTTCAAGTAGAGATTTCGTGAGTATCATGTTCTAGAAAGTGTAACTGAGCTGAAGCGTAGGGAGTTTGAGGAGCTAAAACAAGGATGTACTAGTGTCATGAAATACATCCGAGAGTTTAGTCAACTATCTCGTTATTCTGAGGATGAGGTGAACACTAAGGAGAAAAGAAACAAGCGTTTTCTATGTGGTTTAAATCTATTCATGAAGATGCAACTGAGGCTTGGAAATAAGCAGCCTTTCTATCAATTACTAGATGCGGCCATAAATTTTGAGGATGATTACAAGAATGTTCAAGAGGACAGAAGGAAGAGGGCGAAGAAGGAAACAAAGAGGATTAAAGCAAGTAAGCCTAAACCTAATCTAGAGTTTAAACCCAAAATTAGGCCTTCCAACAATAATTTCAATCGGGCGCACCATCATCCAGGAAGAGTATCTTGTGTCACAACTGTGAATTACCTGGACATGTTAAAAGTGAATGCAGTAAACCCACAATCATATGTTATGCTTGTGGACAATAGGGGAATATGAAGCCTGATTGTCCTAATGAACCACCGGGCGGCTGGCCTACAAAAGGTGTAGGACCAGAAAGTGGAGGCGGCGGATAGCCTAATAGGGGTGGAAATGTTGTCAAGAACAATAATGGAAACCAGAGCAGTCCTACTAGAAAGTTGAACTGTGCAACCTCAGAGGAGGTGGATAACTCCGATCACGCAGTGATAGGTACGCTCAACATTCTTACCAATGCCGGATTTTTTTTATTTGATATGGGTGCAACTACTTCCTTCATATCTGAGCAATTATGTGATCAGTTTGGGATTAGAAGGGCACCGTTAGCTAACCCATTGACTGTAATAAAGGCTAGGGGTACCGTAGTAGTATGCCACATTAAGAAATATTAAGTTATCTCAATCTATGGATGGACCTATTTTGAGGACCTATATGTGATTCTGTTGAAGGGAATTGCAGTAGTTCTAGGTATGGACTAGATGACCAAACATGGAGCCCAGATAAATTGTGAGGATAAAACTGTTTCAATTAAGTCTCCAAGTGGAGGAAGGATAGTTTATCAAGCTGACAAACACAACCATATCATGGTAGATATTTAATTAAACTCAATGAAGGTGGCTAAGTTGAAGGATATTCCAGTAGTAAAGGAATTTCAAGATGTTTTTCTAGCAGAATTACCAGGAATGCCACCTGATCGGAAAATAGCATTCACGATTAACCTGATACCTGGTACAACACGATAGCCCAAGCACCATATAAAATGGGTCCTAAAGAGTTAAAAGATCTTAAAGAGCAAATTGATGAGTTAGCCAGTAAAGGATTTATTCAGGAAAGTGTATCCCCATGGGGAACTCCAGTGATTTTTGTGGATAAAAGAGATGGAGGACGACAAATGTGTGGAGATTACAGAAATCTAAATAACGTCACCATCAAGAACAAGTAACCATTGCCAAGAATTCATGATTTATTTGATCAAGTTAAAGGAGCTAGAGTATTTTCCAAGATCGATCTAAGATCAGGATACCATCAGATAAAAATCAAACCTGAAGTTGTTGCAAAAATAGATTTTTGTCAAGATATGGTCATCTTAGGTATCTAATTGTACCTTTTGGATTAACCAATGCACCAGCAATATTTATGAATTTGATGAAAAAATCTTCATGCCTTATCTAGACAAGTTTGTCATAGTTTTCATTGATGATATTTTGATCTATTCCAAGGATAAAGAAGAGCATGCACACTATTTGAGGATAGCATTGCAAATCCTAAGAGAACATAATCTATATGCTAAGTTCAGCAAGTGTGTATTCTGGTTGGACAAGGTAGAATTTCTTGGTCATGTGATCAGTAAAGATGGAATTGAAGTAAATCCATCTAAAGTTCAGTCAATGTTGGAATGGAATGCACCAACTAATGTGAAGCAAATTAGAGGTTTCTTAGGTATGGCAGGTTATTATCAGAGATTTATGGAGGATTTTTCCAAAATAGCCAGACCAATTACCAAATTGCAAAGAAAGAATACTCCATTCATATGGGATGAGAAGTGCAAAGCTAGTTTTCAAGAGTTGAAGACCAGATTAACCACAACAACAGTCTTAGTACTACCTAAAATAGGAAAGGATTACATAGTATATTATGATGCATCCGAGGAGGGATTAGGATGTGTATTAATGCAAGATCGTAAGGTAATTCCTTATGGATCCATACAACTCAAACCACATGAATTCAATAACACAACTCATGATTTGGAATTAGGAGCCATAGTCTTTAATTTAAAAGGGTGGATGCATTTTCTCTATGGAGCAAGGTGTGAATTTTACACTTATCATAAAAGTCTCAAATAATTATTCACTCAAAAGTAATTGAACATGAGACACAAGTGTTTTCTAGAGTTAATCAAGGATTATGACCTAACAATCAATTATACTCCTAGAAAAGCCAACATAGTAGGAGATGCTTTAAGCCGAAAGAGCACATACACTCAACAAATCAATAGGGAACTGCCAAAAGAGTTACAAATGGATTTGGAAAGGTTAGAAATACAATTCACAAGCACAGAAGTTCTTGGAGGATTAGCTACCATGAGAATAGTTGAAGAATGAACTAGTGATCTTCGGAATGAGATTTTTGGACACCAAGAGGGAGGTCCTTTCATTGCTGAAGAACTTAGAAGAATTTCTCAAGGTCAAACATCAACTTTTCACCTAGGAGATTATGGATCTTTATGGTTTCCAAACCATATTTGTGTACCAGACGTACTTGAGATCAAGGAGGTGATTCTCCGAGAAGAACAAAAGACACCATACTCTATTCATCCAGGAAGTATAAATACGTACATGGATCTTAATGAACTATTCTAGTGGCATAAAATGAAGAGGGATATTGCAAAGGATGTGTCTGAATTCCATACTTGTCAGAGGGTAAAGGCAGAACATCAAAGTCCAGCAAGACCATTACAACCTTTTGGAGATTCCAGAATGGAAGTGGGAAAAAATTGGCATGGATTTCATCACTGGATTACCCATGACACCGAAGCGTAAGGATATGATCTGGGTGATTATGGACCGATTTACCAAAAGTGCACATTTTATTCCTATAAACTAAATGGATAATGCTGAGAAACTAGTAGAAATATATGTTAAGGAGATCGTTAGTAAGCACGAAGTACCCAAAATATTGTATCAGATAGAGGATTTGTGCTTACTTTAGCATTTTGGAAACATGGTTCGAAATTGGATTTTAGTACAGCCTATCATCCAGAGACTAGAGGCCAGACAGAAAGAACTAACAAAATCTTAGAATATATGCTCAGAGCATGTGCATTATATTTTGGAGGTTCGTGGGAAGATCATATACCTTTGGCATAATTTTCCTACAACAAAAACTATCAAAGTAGTCTGAAGGCAGCACCATATCAAGTACTTTATGGTAGAAAGTGTAGATAACCAATATGTTGGTATGAACCTGGAAGTAGCAAAGAATTTGCACCAGACTATATCAAAGAGAAGCAGGATGTCATCGACATCTTTAGGGATCGATTGAACATAGCTCAAAGTAGTCAAAAGAGTTATGTAGATCAAAGTCAAAGATCATGGCATCCAGAAGTGGGAGATATGGTATATCTCAAGGTTAGTCCAATGAAGGGAGTTAAGAGGTTCGGAGTAAAAGGAAAGTTGAGTCCAAGGTATATCGAACCATTCAAGATACCGAGTCAGAATAGAACAGTAGCTTATTCTTTAGAGTTACCAAAAAGGTTGGCTCAAGTTCATAATGTTTTCCATCTGTCACAACTCTGAAATTTCTTAAAGTTCTTGATGATGCAATAACACATCAAGAGAATGAGTTGTGTCAACACCCGGATTTTTAATCCCAGATGCCTGTTATGCCATACATCGCAATCCCAGGATTACCATTTTTGCGAGACATAACAGATTTGGATACCATAGTACATCATCCATTAGAAACCATACATAAGGTCTTACACAAATAAGGATCTCATGATATAGTTCTTAATACAACTCAAGCAGCGGAAAAACATAATAATAAAGGTAGAGTAGGCGAAGCTCCATCTTCGGGGTCATAGGCAATGCTGACGATGGGAGATGATCCTAGTTGTTGTAACCTTCCTGGGGTCCATCATCCTGGTACTCCTCTTTATAGTCTGGCCACGGGAATAGCCAGGGACAAAGCCATGAGTACTCCTTAAGTACTTGCAAACTAATACTAACAAGTTAAGGGGGGTTTTGTAGGAGGACACTAAGCTCTAGGGTTGTTTTGCAAAAAGCCAGATTTACATCTACTAAGTTCATAAGCAAGAAAGCTAGTTGAAGTTTTATAACACCTAAATGGGCACTTCTATTTCATATCACAACTCTGTTGTGGTCAAGTCAAAATCTGAATTCATTTCACAAGTCATTTTGAAAACATCTGACGAGGGAATAGTATGGCCACTCCAACTGTCCATAACCGCGGACGCGGATATTCGAATAGTTTGACACTCTGTAGAGATTGTACACTTTCACCACAACATCCGATACATCCGTCAAGAACAAATCCTGAATTCACCATACTCAGTATGCGGATAATCAATCCTAACCTTTCCATTGCACAGCCTAGTATAGGCACCTCTCCTGTGAGTTTGGCCTCCCAACCATGACCAACTGTCATCTTGGGTACTACACAGGTGGACAATCTTCACAAGGTAGCCTCAGCTCATACCTTGGCCATGAGGGAACCCATACTAAGGTATATAAGTTTCCAGTCAAACCCTACCCAAATTTCAGGTATTGTGGTTGTACGGTAAAATTGGAATGGTATCGCATCCAGACAACCATCAGTTTTATAAAGGGCTAAGGCTCATGCCTTAACATTTTCATCATCCAAATCATCTGGTGTTCGGAAACACATCTCAAAACATCTCAGTAGAATGACTAATCATTGTAAGGTTTTCATAACCATTTTCCACCAAGTATTCCCATCTAAAGTTGATCAGGTTTTATGCTTAGCACTAGCATCTATAAGTGAGGGTGAGTACTAATGAGGGGTGGTAAACAAGTGGAGTTTAACTAAGTTCAATCTCATGCCTTAGGGTGATATCAAGATTATCTAGCTTAGGCCAAATTTAATGCTCTTTATGCAACCTTCAATTATCTTCCTAGAATCTACAAGTCACTTAAGTAGACTCTAAGTAATAGCTTTGATAAATAAATAAAGTAGAAAGCTTGCAAGTAAATCTAGGAGGGGGTATCATCAAATATGTCTAACCAAGCATGCTTAGTGCATTGCCCCGATTATCTAACTTTCATAATTGCAAGTGTTAGCTTGATAAGTTAATAGCTTGCTCAATCAACTAGTAGTATTAGGCTTGCCTTGTGCAGAGCAGTGGTTGAAGTTCTCCTCGGCTTCTTCTTCGTAGTATCCTCCTTCCTCCTCGTATCCTTGGTCGGTACTAGCGTCTATGAATAAATACGAGGTATACAATCACCAAACAATACTTATCTACTTTCAATCATCACACAAAAGGGTTCTATAGATGATCTAGCATCATCACTAACATTCAAGATTAAAGCATTTGCATTATTTATTTTATTTTTAGAAAAGTAATTTCTACTCATTGAAAAACTACTTAAGATTTAATATTCTCCAAACCAAACATGGGATCATGTTGACACATGTCATCACCACATATTTCAGTATATGGGAATGTGATTTAAAGTGGTGTCACAATTTAATAAGGTTTAACCTTTTATTTTAAATAAAATAAGTGACTAGAAATGCCTATGTGGCATTCTTTTATTACTTGAACATTATGTCTGTAAGTAAACCCATATGTTTTTATATATTCTGAAAGGTATGATCAAATGTGATTTTTGATAGTTGGAATCAACTCAAAAGCTATTATGGTTGAAATTTGAAAAATGTTTGAATGCACAAAAGCTTCTGACTTGTTATTTCTACTAGGGTTGATCTACATATCCAAATGATTTGAATCCAACGGGCTTGGATTAAGCATTTCAATACCTTTCTAACAAAATTGGTTTCATTCAATTTGGTTCACTGAATCGAGCTGGGAGGATTTTTGAAACTGGGTACAGAACTATGTTTGAACTAAAAAAGAAAAAGCTAAATTCAAACGAGTGGGCTGCGCGGGAAGGGTTATTGGGCCGGCGCAATGTTACTCCGCACCGCGGGGCGCAACTGACAGGGGGGGTCTACTGGTCAGTGGCTCATAAAATGCGAAGCGGTACGGGGCGATGTGGTGCGTTGGATTAGAAGTGAGATCAACGGCTGAGGGTCATCTTCGACGATGAACAAGTCACCGGTGAGCTCGAACCCTAGCGGCTCGGTGGGGGTGCATAGGGGGCATACCGGGGCTCCAGTGACGACGGCGAGGCGGGCAAACGATGAAGTCGACGACGGTGAACTCAGGGGTGGTCGCGGAAGCTCCGGGGGTGGTCGAAATCAACGGCTCCCTTCTTCTCCAGAGGCGGCCTGCTCCGGCGCAATTCCGGCGAACTACTGCTCCTCGTGCTCCGGCTAAGCGATGGAATGATCAGTGAGGTGAGGGGAGTGAGATTGTGTGAAGAAATCGAGCGGGGATCGTCTCCTTTTATAGGCTCGACGGCGAGACCGAGAGGGATGGGCAGGCGACGGTGGCGACATGGCTACGGGCGGCTAGAGGCATGGCCGAGGTTGGCGATCGACGGGCGGTCTCCTGGTGATGCTCTAGAGCTTAAATGCGCGTGTAGGGGCGGTGGCAAATGGTCGGAAACGCGTGATGATCTACAAGGCAGAGGCGGCGGACTCCGCGGCGAGCAGTGGCTACGGGGTACGGGCGGTGAAATGAACATGTTTGGTGGTCTCCTGGGACGGTGGTATGCATGCTAGCGGGCGGCGAGGGATCGAGGTGGTAGGGTTGCATGGGAACGGTGCGTGCTCTGCGGTGCGCATCGGCATGGTCGATAGCGGCACGGGCGCAGCGTTCCTGGCGGTTCTGGTCGCTATCTTCGAGCTAGGGCTGGTCGAGAGGGGGCGGTGAGGCATGGGTTGCATGCTAGACAAGGTTGGCACGACTAGTTCTTCTCCTAGCTTGCTGTCCACACTGGGGTGACATGGGTGCTCTTGGCCTGCTCACCATTGATGACAATGTTACAGTGGTGCTAGAGATTAGTTAAGGTTGCTAGATGATCTACTAAGGCTAGTTGTAACCAGAGAGGGTACAAGGTTGGCCCAAAACACTACTCAACATAGTGTTTTTGATTTTGTTGATTTGAATCTGCAACCTGTTTGATGAAATGGCCGCATGAACTTAAGTTTTGAATTTTGAAAATATTTTTGGTGGGTGTGCTAGGCATGTGTTGAGGGTTCTGTGGATGCTTGGGTTTTGAAATTGAGCTTGTTTGAGTGGTTTTTGAAATAGTGGGATCTTCCCATATGAAATAGATTCAATTTTAAACTGTCATTTAAACTAAGCATTTGAATGTTTCTGGATGATCACAAAGTGGGCCTTGGTACTTTATTATGAGTAGTATCAAGGGGTGCAAAGATCCATACATGTTTCTGTTAAGTTCTGAAAATTAGAGATAGCCAAAGTAGGCATGGGAGTTAATTTGTCCAAAGTGACCATTCACCTAATTTGTTTGTTTTGACTTGTTTGTCTTTGGGAAAAGTTTGGGGATTGTTGAGATGATGTTTGTTTCACCTAAGAATCATTTTACAAGCAAACAAACACAAAATCATGGCAATTCAAAAGAATCCAAATTTTAATACACACATATGAATGCTTTCATATTTTTAATTAGAAAAGTTTTTGTTAACCCTAAATTTGATGATTAGAGTTTGATGATCCAAGTTTAGTATTTTTGGGATGTTACAAACCTTCCCCCCTTAAACAAAATCTCTTCCCGAGATTTGAAAAAGGACAAAAATATTACCTAGGATTTGAAGAGATCGGGAAACTCCGTCCTGATGTGATCTCTGCGCTCCCAGGTAGCTTCCTATTCTATGTGGTTGCTCCACTAAATATTGAGAAACTTGATGCTTCGGGTTCTGGTAGTTCTGAAAGCTTCTTCCAAAATACGGATGGGTACTTCAGGATAGGTCAAGTCATCGTTGATCTCTATGGTCTGGTGATCGATGTTCTTGAACACTTCATGGCACTTGCGAAGTAATGAGATATGGAACACATTGTGCACGACTAACATTTCTTCGGGTAGTTCCAATTGATACGACACTTCTTCTTGACGGTTCAGAATCTTGAAGGGGCCGATATATATGGGGGCTAACTTTCCTTTGAGTTGGAAACGCTGAATTCCTTTAAATGGTGACACTTTCAGATACACAAAATCTCCTATGTTGAAGGCGAGGTCTCGACGTCTCTTGTCGGTGTAACTCTTTTGTCTGGACTGGGCGGTCTTGAGGTGCTCACGAATCTTGTGAACCTTCTCTTCTCCTTCTCGTAGGATGTCGGGTCCGAAAATCTAACTCTCTCCTTCTTCCGACCAGTACAAAGGGGTGCGACACTTCGTTCCATACATGAATTCAAATGGGGCCATTTGCAAACTAGCTTGATAACTGTTGTTGTATGAAAATTCTGCAAACGACAGACAGTCTTCCCACTTAGATCCATATTCTAACACACATGCTCTCAGCATATCTTCGAGTATTTGATTTACTCGCTCCGTTTGTTAGTCGGTCTGAGGGTGATAAGCTGTGCTGTAATCTAGTCGGGTTCCTAAACCTTCTTGGACTTTCTTCCAGAATCTTGAGGTAAACTGAGTTCCTCGCTCTGATACAATGTTCTTGGGGACTCCATGCAAACTGACGATTCTAGTGATGTATAAATCCGCTAGCTTCGAACACTGATATGTGGTCTTGACAGGTAAGAAATGGGCGACTTTGGACAATTTGTCCACTATGACCCAGATAGAGTCATTTCCCCTACTAGAAGTAGGCAATCTGGTGATAATGTCCATTCCAACGGAATCCCATTTCCATTCTGGAATCTGCAATGGTTGCAACAATCCTGCAGGTCTTTGATGTCCCACCTTGACTCTCTGACATATATCACACTTGGCGATATAGCTTCCGATTTCTCTCTTCATCTTATGCCACCAAAATTGCTCCTTCAAATCTTGATACATCTAGGTTCCTCCGGGGTTGATAGAATAAATAGTATCATGAGCTTCCTTCAGAATAACTTCTTTCAACTCCGAATCTGTTGGTACACAAAGGCGTCCTTTGTACCACAGAACTCCTTTGTCTTCAGTGAATCCGGGTACTTTGCCTGTACCGATACGACGGTTGATTCCGTCGATACTAGCATTTCCTTTCTGCGCCTCTTTGATCTGGCTGATCAAAGTGGGTTGAAGTTCTATGCTAGCCAAAAATCCTTCACTCACTAATTCCATTCGAAAATCTTCCATCTCCTTGTGCAAACTTGGTTGCTCCTTCAAAATCATGCAGTTCAAGCGGCATGGCAATCTGCTAAGGGCATCTGCTACCATGTTGGCTTTACCAGTGTGATAGTGAATGTCCAAATCGTAATCCTTGATTAGCTCAATCCATCTTCTCTGTCTCATATTCAGCTCCTTCTAAGTGAATATATACTTCAGGCTCTTGTGATCCGAATAGATTTCACAACGGTTTTCCATCAGGTAGTGCCTCCATGTCTTCAGGGCTAGAACTACGGCTGCGAGTTCGAGGTCATGGGTTGGGTAATTTTTCTCATGTTGTTTCAGTTTTCGAGATAGATAAGATATAACTTTGCCTTCTTGCATTAGCACACATCCGAGACCGATCTTTGATGCGTCACAATACACGTCAAAGGGCTTCGTGATATCTGGCATGATTAAGATTGGGGCTGAAATCAATCTTCTCTTGAGTTCTTGAAAACTCGCTTAACATTTGTCGATCCATTCAAACTTCTTGTCCTTCTTTAGCAATTGGGTCATGGGTCTGGCGATACTCGAGAATCCTTCCACGAACTTGCGGTAGTATACCGCCAATCCGAGAAATGCACGAACTTGGGTTTGAGTGGTTGTGGCTCGCCAATCTTCGACATCTTTCACCTTTGCAGGGTCAACGGCAATTCCTCCGGCTGATACAATGTGGCCGAGGAATCCTACCTCCTGTAACCAGAATTCACATTTGCTAAACTTGGCATACAACTGATGCTCTCTAAGGGTTCCTAGAATGGTCCTTAAGTGTAGCTCATGTTCTTCTTCCGATTTGTAATAAATCAGAATGTCATCAATGAAAACAACGACAAACTTATCCAGGAAGTCCATAAAAATCTTATTCATGAGATTCATGAAATAAGCGGGGGCATTGGTTAATCCAAAAGACATGACAGTATACTCATATAATCCATATCTGGTGGTAAAGGTAGTCTTTGGAATATCCACTGCGCGAATCTTGAGTTGATGATAGCCTGTTCTAAGATCAATCTTAGAAAACACTCTGGCACCGGTCAACTCATCAAACAAATCTTCTATCTTGGGCAATGGATACTTGTTCTTGATAGTGACATCATTCAACTTCCGATAATCCGTACACAAACGGTTACCTCCATGCTTCTTGTCCACGAACAGAACAGGTGATCTCCATGGTGACGCACTTGGTTGAATCAATCCAATTTCCAACATGGCATCCAGTTGCTTCTTCAGTTCTGCTAGTTCAGACGGGTTCATACTATATGGTCTCTGAGCTATGGGTCCTGTTCCGGGGATTAGTTCGATGATAAACTCGATATCCCGATATGGGGGCATACCGGGCAAAACATCTGGAAACACATCGGGGTATTCACAGACTATTCGGACTTGGTCAATGGTAGGTTGGGCTATACTCTTGTTGCACTTGAATTGACGAGGTAAGATTTCAGATACACGATCGCCTGATATTCCGGCTGTACTGGTCATGGTTATGGCTTTCTTGAGACAGTCAATTAATCCTTTATGTTTGGACATCCAATCCATTCCTAGTACTACTTCCAAACCTTTAGTTCCGAGTACTATCAGATTAGCATAAAAATCTATGCCATG
Source organism: Avena sativa (assembly GCA_916181665.1). Classification (NCBI taxonomy): domain Eukaryota; kingdom Viridiplantae; phylum Streptophyta; class Magnoliopsida; order Poales; family Poaceae; genus Avena; species Avena sativa. The sequence goes on along the minus strand of OV702298.1, from coordinate 161,727,964 downwards.
GATTCGGATAGGGACGGCTTTGCAAATTTGCCTAGCTTTGGTGGTTGAACCGGGGATTTGAACAATCATAACATGCTTCAGTTTGGTTGGTTGAATCTTAATAGTGCATGGAAATTCTTCGGTGACAAATGAGTGCGATGCACCAGAATCAAACAACACTCTTGCAAGTACTGAATTAACAGAAAACATACCCAGCATGACGTCTGGCCCTTCCTGAGCTTCTTCCGCATGCATGAGAAAAAGACGACCGTTGCGGTTGAGTGAATTCCCTGGGGCAAACTTTCTTCTGGGATGAACACGACGCTGTTGCTGAGCTGGGGCATTTGCATTGGGGGCTGCGGAATTCTTCTTGGGGCACTCATTGGAGTAGTGACCCTTATTTCCACAGTCATAACAAGTCACTTGCGACTTGTCCTTTGCTGCAACAGGCACAACATTCCTTCCAGTCCTCGGGGCAGTGTTGGTGTTGGCGGCAGCATTGTTATTGTTGAACTTGGGTGGTGCACGGTTGAAATTGTTAGAGTTGCCGGGGTTGTTGTGATTTCCTCCGGGCCTTGGGTTTCCACGGTTGGGATAGGTCGGACGGTTCATCGGGGGTCTGTTGGTTCTCGGGGAAAATCCTGGAGATGGGTTAGGGCGATACTTTGGGGTATGATGGGTTCCTGGCTGATGCATCATGCGACTCTTGTGGTTCTCATTGGCTTGGTTGATCTTTCCTTCCATCTGATGGCAGAGCCGACAAGGGCTTCAATATCAGCAAAGGGAATATTGACCAACACTGTCTGCATCTCATCGTGCAGACCATTCAAGAATCTCTCCTTCTTCTTGGCCTCAGTGTCGATCTCATCCGGGGCATACCTTGCTAATGACAAGAATTTGTCATGGTATTCCACTACGGTCATCCTTCCTTGCTTCAGTTCTCTGAAATCATCTCTCATTCTCTTGATCAAACCCGGTGGCACATGGGTTCTGCTGAAGTTGACCTTGAATTCCTCCCAGGTCATCATCTGTCCTCCAGTCATTGCACGAACGCTGTTCCACCATGCTCTTGCATCTCCGGCTAGATAGTGAGTGGCGAACAGAACTTTCTCGTTGGCTTCCACTCCGGTGACTTCTATGTTGTTTTCCATGGTTTGCAGCCAATCGTCTACGTCTAGGGGCTCTTCTAACTTAGTGAAAACAGGTGGGTTGGTGTTCTGGAAATTCTTGAGCTTAGATCCATGGTTGTCCTGGTTTCCTTGGCCTTGATTGTTGTGGGCTAGCTGAGCTATCTGCTGAAGGGTGGCTAGGTTGGCTTGACGTTCGGCTCTTTCAGCTTCGCGGTCTGAAACCAATATTTGCAGGATCTGCAACATCGGGTCCGGGGATGAACCACTTCCTCCGTGTGGCATCTGAAGATTGAGATAGATCATGAGAAAAGAGGGAAATTTCTAAGGTTCAGGGACTTTGAAAAGTTTTTAAAGTTTGACTCAGATTTTCTAGCAACTTGCTTTTCATTCATTCATTCATAGCACATGATACAAACACACACCACAAAACAAGAAAAACAGATGGTTTTAAAAACCATTCTTGAAACTACGATACAGTGGGACCGAATACAACTCACTACGCTAGTGCTCAAGTGCTACTACTCCTCGGAGTCGGTGTAGTCGTCATCCTCATCATCCTCATCGTCGTTGATGAAGGCGAAATCATCCTCATCGGTGAAGAAGTCCATAGCCTGATCCTCCAGAAAATCATCATCATAACTGAGATAGGAGTAGGGGTCTCCACGAAGAACTTCTCCGGCATTCTCCCTTTCCTCCAACTTCATGTCTCTCTCGTGGATGGTCTCTTCCAATCCGAGATACGGTGGCGAAGACAAGCAATGATGCGCTCCTTCTTGTCGAGCTGACGGCGGTGAGACTTGCGGTCCTTTGCTAGCATGGCGATGGTTTGGTCCTTCGTCTTGATGATGGCAGACTTGTGGTTGGAGTAGTCACGGCAATTGTCCAATTCCTGCTGACGATCATACATCCTGAAGCTAAGGTGGTCCAACTGAGTCTTCAACTCGGGGTGGTATGGGGCTTCCAGTGGTTGTCCCATATCATCACGCCTTGGACAAAACTCAAAGCGGGTACCCTTGATCTGGTTGATACTCATCCCACACAGACGGGCAAGAGCTTTCTGCATGGCCCTGGAAAGTCCATCGAGCCAGTTGTTCTCTCTTAAGGTGAACTGAATTCCCTTGGCAGTGGGAGGTTCAATCTTTCCTCGAAGACTTGCAACAATTAGCCACAGCAGATCTTCTCATCCTTGATCATTGAGCTGAGCTCCGAAGAACTCGGGGTGCGGCCGCTCCAGAAGTTCCGAAAGCTGGTCCAAATCCCGCTCAAAGATGAGGTCTCCTCCATTCCCCAACTGATAAAACTTGTTGTACTTCATGTCCATCTAAAAGAATATAGGATGAGTAAGTTAGTAGAGTGATCAAGTGTGTCAATTTTTATGTATTTTGCAAGAGTTTTTGAGGAACATGAGTTTTCACGAAAGAAGCAAAGTGATAAGAATGGGAATAAGTTTTTGTAAATATTTGCTTCCTTTGGTTTTGAAACTAAGTTTTTCATTCAACATCCAGTCTAACTAGGGTCTCCTATGGTCAGGATGGCTCTGATACCAACTTGTCAACACCCAGATTTTTAATCCCAGATGCCAGTTATGCCATACATGGCAATCCCAGGATTACCATTTTTGCGAGACATAACAGATTTGGATACCACAGTACATCATCCATTACAAACGATGCATAAGGTCTTACACAAATAAGGATCTCATGATCCAGTTCTTAATACAACTCAAGCTGCTGAAATACGTAATAATAAAGGTAGCGTAGGCAAAGCTCCATCTTCGGGGTCACAGGAAATGCTGACGATGGAAGATGATCCTAGTTGTCGTAACCTTCCTGCGGTCCATCATCCTGGTACTCCTCTTCATAGTCTGGCCACGGGAATAGCCAGGGACAAAGCCATGAGTACTCTTTAAGTACTCGCAAACTAATACTAACAAGTTAAGGGGGTTTCTGTAGTAGGACACTAAGCTCTAGGGTTGTTTTGCAAAAAGCCAGATTTACATCTACTAAGTTCAGAATCAAGAAAGCTAGTTGGTGTTTTATAACACCTAAATGGGCACTTGTATTTCATATCACAACTCTGTTGTGGTCAAGTCAAAATCTCAATTCATTTCACAAGTCATTTTGAAAACTGTCCACTCCAACTGTCCATAACCGCGGACGGGGGAAAAGTATGCCCACTCCAACTGTCCATAACCGCGGACGCGGCTATTCGAATAGTTGACACTCTGTAGAGATTGTACACTTTCACCACAACATTCGATACATCCATCAGGAACAAATCCTAAATTAACCATACTCAGTATGCGGATAATCAATCCTAACCTTTCCATTACACGCCCTAGTATAGGCACCTCTCCCGTGAGTTTGGCCTCCCAACCATGACCAACTGTCATCTTGGGTACTACACAGGTGGACAATCTTCACAAGGTAGCCTCAGCTCAGACCTTGGCCGTGAGGGAACCGATACTAAGGTATATAAGTTTCCAGTCAAGCCCTACCCAAATTTCGGGTATTGTGGTTGTATGGTAAAATTGGAATAGTATCCCATCCAGACAACCATCAGTTTTATAAAGGGCTAAGGCTCATGCCTTAACATTTTCATCATCCAAATCATCTGGTGTTCGGAAACACATGTCAAAACATCTCAGTAGAATGACTCATTATTCTAAGGTTTTCATAACCATTTTCCACCAAGTATTCCCCTCTAAAGTTGATCAGGTTTTATGCTTAGCACTAGCATCTATAAGTGAGGGTGAGTACTAATGAGGGGTGGTAAACAAGTGGAGTTTAACTAAGTTCAATCTCATGCCTTAGGGTGATATGAAGATTATCTAGCTTAGGCCAAATTTAATGTTGTTTATGCAACCTTCAATTATCTTCCTAGAATCTACAAGTCACTTAAGTAGACTCTAAGTAATAGCTTATAAAGAAATAAAGTAGAAAGCTTGCAAGTAAAACTAGATCAAATATGTCTAATCAAGCATTCTTAGTGCATTGCCTAGGTTATCTAACTTTGATAATTGCAAGTGTTAGCTTGCTAAGTTAATAGCTTGCTCAATCAACTAGTAGTATTAGGCTTGCCTTGTGCAGAGCAGTGGTTGAAGTTCTCCTCGGCTTCTTCTTCGTAGTATCCTCCTTCCTCCTCATATCCTTGGTCGGTACTAGCATCTATGAATAAATACGAGGTACACAATCACCAAACAATACTTATCTACTTTCAATCATCACACAAAAGGGTTCTATAGATGATCTAGCATCATCACTAACATTCAAGATTAAAGCATTTGCATTATTTATTTTATTTTTAGAAAAGTAATTTCTACTCATTGAAAAACTACTTAAGATTTAATATTCTCCAAACCAAACATGGGATCATGTTGACACATGTCATCACCACATATTTCAGTATATGGGAATGTGATTTAAAGTGGTGTCACAATTTAATAAGGTTTAACCTTTTATTTTAAATAAAATAAGTGACTAGAAATGCCTATGTGGCATTCTTTTATTACTTGAACATTATGTCTGTAAGTAAACCCATATGTTTTTATATATTCTGAAATGTATGATCAAATGTGATTTTTGAGAGTTGGAATCAACTCAAAAGCTATTATGGTTGAAATTTGAAAAATGTTTGAATGCACAAAAGCTTCTGACTTGTTATTTCTACTAGGGTTGATCTACATATCCAAATGATTTGAATCCAACGGGCTTGGATTAAGCATTTCAATACCTTTCTAACAAAATTGGTTTCATTCAATTTGGTTCACTGAATCGAGCTGGGTGGATTTTTGAAACTGGGTACAGAACTATGTTTGAACTAAAAAAGAAAAAGCTAAATTCAAACGAGTGGGCTGCGCGAGAAGGGTTATTGGGCCGGCACAATGTTACTCCGCACCGCGGGGCGCAACTGACAGGGGGGGTCTACTGGTCAGTGGCTCATAAAACGCGAAGCGGTACGGGGCGATGTGGTGCGTTGGATTAGAAGTGAGATCAACGGCTGAGGGTTGTCATCGACGATGAACAAGTCACCGGCGAGCTCGAACCCTAGCGGCTCGGTGGGGGTGCATAGGGGGCATACCGGGGTTCCAGTGATGACGGTGAGGAGGGCAAACGACGAAGTCGACAACGGTGAACTCAGGGGTGGTCGCGGCAGCTCCGGGGGTGGTCGAAATCAATGGCTCCCTTCTTCTCCAGAGGCGTCCTGCTCCGACGCAATTCCGGCGAACTGCTGCTCCTCGTGCTCCGGCTAAGGGATGGAATGATCAGTGAGGTGAGGGGAGTGAGATGGTGTGAAGAAATCGAGCGGGGGTCGTCTCCTTTTATAGGCTCGACGGCGAGACCGTGAGGGATGGGCAGGCGACTGTCGCGACACGGCTACGGGCGGCTAGATGCATGGCCGAGGTTGGGGATCGACGGGCGGTCTCCTGGCGATGCTCTAGAGCTTAAATGCGCGTGTAGGGGCGGTGGCAAATGGTCGAGAACTCGCGATGCTCTACGAGGCAAAGGCGGCGAACTCCGCGGCGAGTGGTGGCTACGGGGTACGGGCGGTGAAACGAACATGTCTAGTGGTCTCCTGGGACGGTGGGGTGCATGTTGGCGGGCGGCAAGGGATCGAGGTGGTCGGGTTGCATGGGAACAGCGCGTGCTCTGCGGTGCGCGTTGGCATGGTCGATAGCTGCACGGGCGCGGCGTTCCTGGCGGTTCTGGTCGCTATCTTCGAGCTATGGCTGGTCGAGAGGGGGCGGTGAGGCATGGGCTGCATGCTAGACAAGGTTGGCACGGCTAGTTCTTCTCCTAGCTTGCTGTCCACACTGGGGTGACATGGGTGCTCTCGGCCTGCTCACCATTGATGACAATGGCCAGCTTACAGTGGTGCTAGAGATTAGTTAAGGTTGCTAAATGATCTACTAAGGCTAGTTGTAACCAGAGAGGGAACAAGGTTGGCCCAAAACACTGCTCAACATAGTGTTTTTGCATTTGTTAATTTGAATCTGCAACCTGTTTGATGAAATGGCCGCATGAACTTAAGTTTTGAATTTTGAAAATGCTTTTGGTGGGTGTGCTAGGCATGTGTTGAGGGTTCTGTGGATGCTTGGGTTTTAAAAAATTGATCTTGTTTGAGTGGTTTTTGAAATAGTGGGATCTTCCCATATGAAATAGATTCAATTTTAAACTGTCATTTAAACTAAGCATTTGAATGTTTTTGCATGATCACAAAGTGGGCCTTGGTACTTTATTATGAGTACTATCAAGGGGTGCAAAGATCCATACATGTTTCTGTTAAGTTCTGAAAATTAGAGATAGCAATGTAGGCATGGGAGTTAATTTGGCCAAAGTGACCATTCACCTAATTTGTTTGTTTTGACTTGTTTGTCTTTGGGAAAAGTTTGGGGATTGTTTATATGATGTTTATTTCACCTGCAAAGAAACACAAAATAATGGCAATTCAAAAGAATCCAAATTTTAATACACACACATATGAATGCTTTCATATTTTTAATTAGAAAAGTTTTTGTTAACCCTAAATTTGATGATTAGAGTTTGATGATCCAAGTTTAGTATTTTTGGGATGTTACAAGTTGCATACATATTTTACTTATGATGAGAAGCCATGCAAGATTTTGGAAGAGAACCGGAAGAGGTTAAGAAACAGAGCTATTAGGTACTACAAAGTACAATGGGAACATCATCCTGAACGAGAAGCAACTTGGGAGAAAGAGGATAATCTACGAGAAGCTTATACAGAACTATTCAGGTAAATATCAGCAAACTTTGGGACAAAGTTTAATTTAAGGGGGGAATACTATAACATCCTAGCATTCAGGAAATAACAAAGGGTAGAAATAAGAATTTGTGCATTTGCATGCATTCATTTGTAAAATTTGGGTAACTTTTTTGCCAAACAAAACCCTGGAGAGAACAACACTATTTGGAGATAGGTTTAGCTCTTTATAGTGATTTCTATAAATTTTGACATGATCTTTAGGAATTTGGAAAATATTTGAATATTGGAAGTAATTAATATTTTATTGTTTTCCAAAATGATTTAGTTAATATTTTTGAATATATAATAATTATTAAACAATAATGAGAAGTGAAAAGAATACAAAAAGAATGACTTAAATAAGAAAGCACTTATTTCTTTCCTTATTCAATTGCAATAATACAAATACAAATGTATATTGACCAATTACATTACAGGAACAATTATTAGAGAATGGGAAAATTTATTGAATAAAGAATAATGTTAAATGGATCTTTTAAAAAGAGAATAAATGAAAGATTACAAAAGTAACTAAATGAAGAAAACCTAAACTAATATCTATCTATTCCTAAACTACATATCTTGATCAGCAGTGCTTCTATACCTGCAAAAAAAGAAAATAAGAAACCAAAGAAAAGTAATTATGTTAGTTTTACTCTCAGTTTTGAAGAGTGAAATGCACTGTTCATTTTACCCCATTGAGTAATAAAAGGGGCAAGTTTCACCAGCAGTATAATATCTATTCTTGTAAATTCAAGAAGGCTTCAGTATAACATCATCAGCCAAGTAAAAGGGGAAGTTTCACCAGAGCATACAATAGTAAAAGGATGGGGCAATGAATAAATTTCACTTGATCTGATCCAATTGAAAAGGGCATAGTGAAGCATCTCACACAACAAAATGCATGTTTTGTGTTGTCGATAGTAGGAAGAAGATAAAGGGATCAAAACCACAGCACACATACGGCCAAGATGGTTTTTCTCACCACTTCCCAAACATGGCCACCGTTCTACATATCAAGAACACAACGAAACTATAGCAGCTTTTATCAACTTTCCATTAGATCAACCCCAAATCCACCATAAGAATAAACTAGAGAACTACACAAGATGGTCACATCATGGAGGGGGTGGAATAGGTGGACAGCAAGAGCAAGCTGGAGCTTGGAGCGGCAACACCAGGAGGAGAAGAACAAGATCAAGGGAAGCATTAGCACCAATACCAGATAGTAGATCAAGGACAAAGCAACCACTGGTACTAGAAGAGCAGGCAACACCAACATGAAGATACAAGATACCACAATCAAATACAACATCAGGGTATTTCTCAAAGCTCTAGATCTATCTATTGATCATTTTACAAACATTAGTCTTCATGCAAGAGCATGATATACTGATCATAGAAAATAGAAGCTAATGGATTGCAAGTAAAGAACACTTGTTCTTAGTAAAAATTTATCTCAGACCAACATCATTGATCATATTATCTAACCTAAGCTAGATAGCAGCATATCAAACCATGTTATCTTACAGGGCACATCCCAATAGAGGGTAGCACCTCTGGAGCAACCTGATCATTGCTTGCATCAAGACAATTTCAACCACATCTTCTCAAGAAAACAAATAAATCATCTTCCTAAATAATTTAGGAATCATTAGTTCAATTCATTTGGTTAGAAGATCAAGAACACCTCATAATATCATGTACATCAATCAAGATTCAGTACACCTTACTAAATAACCACTGGAAAGAATATCACCAGAAACACTAGTGCTGAAAGATTCACACTAGAGCTAATTAGCTAGACTAATCATCATCAATAACACTGTAATCACCTATATCCATAGTATCTGAATCAATATTCAGATAGTCATGAACCAGAGACAATATTGAATCATATTAGACATTAACCAAGTCCCATATTAAGAAATTAAGAGCTAATTCTAAACCCAACAATCTTATAACAATCTAGCCACAAACCACAAGCAGTACTAATCATCAAAGAACCCTAAAACCTAGTATAGGACTATCTGGGGAAATCCAACACCACAGTGTGAGATTGCAGAGAGGGTCTTGATCATAAAGGGAGAAACCAATACTTAGCCGAGGTCATCTCTAAGAAAATGGAAGAGGAAGTAGTGGCTGGCATCGGGGAAGAACACGGCGGCACGGGGAGCACCCAGGGGGCGCCTGCAACACGTGCCAGGTTGAGTCCATGGCGGCTATTGAGGAGGGGGCAACACGTCAGCATCGCCAAAGCATCACGGAAACACCATGGAAGCGTCGGGGTGCTAAGAACTGGCGGGTCTCAAACCCTAGGAACCAGAGAGGTGGCAGAACTGCCAGCAGAGGGCATGAGAGGAAGATCGAAGTGGATAGGATGATGAAGTGTAATTAGTATCGTCACCCTGCACCGCGACAGCGGTGGCGGAGGTCCAAGGCGGCCGGAATCGAGCAATGATGGAAAGGCGAGCCACGGTCGCCAGAGGGAGAAGGATAGATGATAGGGGTCGTGTCGAGAGAGAGAGAGAGAGAGAGAGAGAGAGAGAGAGAGAGAGAGAGAGAGAGAGAGAGAGAGAGAGAGAGAGAGAGAGAGAGAGAGAGAGAGAGAGAGAGAGAGAGAGAGAGAGGCTGGGCCGTTGGGGCAGTCTAGTGACCACTGGATTAGTTTGACCCAACCCAGTTGGGCTGAGTCGGGCTGGGCCAGCCCAATGGGTCGGCCCCAGTTTTAAAAGAAAAAGGAAATTAAATTTCTTTATTAAAAAGTTAACAACATAACCTCAATACAAATTATGCTCTAAGAAAATAAATAAAAATCCTAAAAATACAAATAAAATACGTATGTGTTCATAAAAATGTAAGCTGCTCAATAAAATTAGTGGATTGTACTTTAATGGGATAAATAAAACTTGTTTAAAACTATTATATTAATGTATATTATCACAAAGATATTAAATAATATTTACAAGAATTTTAGAATTATTAAGTACAATAACAACCAAGCCTTTTGTACCAATCAAGTTAGGGTAGGGTAGATGTGAAACCCAAACGGAAACTAGAGAAAAGTGCAAGTCAAGTAGAAAGCAGTAAAAAGTGCAAGTCAAACAAGAACTAGTGAATAAAGGCAAGTAAAAAAAGAACAAGAACAAGAACAAAGAACAAACTAAGTAAATCAAGGTTCAGACACATGGATTGCTGATTTCCATGCAGCCCTATCAAAAACCAACTCTCTAGGGACATTCCACTCCTCCATATCCCTTTTGACTGCCTCCTCCCATGTTAGATTTGGTCGTCCTCTACCCCTCTTTGCATTATCAAAACTCCTTAGAATCCCAGTATTGACCGGTGCTTCTGGTGGCCTCGGTTGGACATGCCCAAACCACCTTAATGTGTCTTGGACAAGCTTCTCTTTGATTGGCACCACCCCTACCCTCTCGCGTATCACTTCATTCCTGATCTGGTCTTTTCTTGTGTGGCCACACATCCACCTTAGCATACACATCTCGGCGACACTCATTTGTTGGATGTGTTGCTTCTTAGTGGGCCAACATTCTGCTCCATAAAGCATGGCAGGTCTGATTATCGTCCTATAAAACTTACCTTTTAGCTTTGTGGGACCTTCTTGTCACATAGGATTCCGGAAGCTTGCCACCACTTCATCCACCCTGCCATGATCCTGTGGCTAACATCCTCATCAATACCACCATTTCTTTGAAGCATTGATCCCAAGTATCGAAAAGTGTCCCTCTTGGGCACCACTTGCCCTCCTAGACTAACCCCTTCGTCCTTGCATCTATCGCTGCTAAAGTCGCAACACATATACTCGGTATTTTTCATACTAAGTCTAAAACCATTGGATTCCAAGGTTTGCCTCCTGTAATATCCCAAAAATATTGAACTTGGATCATCAAACTCTAAGCATCAAAATTAGGGTTAACAAAAACTTTTCTAAATAAAATTATGAAAGCATGCATATGTGTATGCATTTAATTTGAAATTCTTTTGAACCACCTTGTTTGTGTGTTCCTTTGCTTGTAAATGGATTCTTAGGTGAAATAAACATCATCTAAAACATTTCCCACACTTTTCCCAAAGACAAGTAAATCAAAACAAATAAAATAAAGGAATGGTCATTTTGACCAATTTAACTCCCATGCCTACTTTGGATGCCTCAAACTTTCAGAACCTAACAGAAACTTCTCTGGATCTTTGCACCCCTTGATTGTACTCATAACAAAGTATCAAGGCCCAATTTGTGATCATCTAGAAACTTTCAAATGCATAGTTTAAATGACAATTCAAAATTGAATCTTTATCATATGGGAAGATCCCACTTTTTCAAAAACCACTCAAACAAACTCAACTTTCAAAACCCAAACATCTGCATACTCACCAGCACCAATCTAGCACACCCACCAAAAATCTTTTAAAAATTCAAAACTTGAATTCATGCGGCCATTTCATCAAACACTTGGCAGACACAAATCAAACAAAATCAAAACACTATAGTGTGCAGTGTTTTGATCCTAACTGGTTCCCTATCTAGCTCACAACCATCTTAGTAGATCATCTAGCAAGATTAACCAAGCACTAGCACCACTGTGAGCTTGCCAATATCATCAATGGTGAACAGCCGAGTGCATCCTTGCCACCCCAGTGTAGACAGCAAGCTAGGAAGCAAACTAGCCGTGCCAACCTTGTCTGGGAGATCACCCATGCCTCACCGCCCCCTCTCGACCAGCCCTGCCTAGAAGACACCGACCAGAGCACCCAGGAACACCGCGCCCGTGCCTCTGCCAACCGTGCCGAGCATGCGCCAGAGCGCCACCATCGACCAAAGCCCACAGACCGCGCGCCGCCCTCGCCGCGTGCATACACGATCACCACCGACCCAGGAGACTGCCAGACATCCCATTTGCCGCCCCATGCCGCATAACCACTGCTCGCCGTCGAAGACGCCGCCTCTGCCGCGCAGAGCGTCGCGTGTTCCAGACCAAACCGCACTGCCCCACGTCTCGCCACCGTATCGTTGAGCATCGCCAGGGAACACAGGCACCGTACCCTACCTTCGCCCATGCCAATAGCCATCTGTACTATCGCCCCCGACGAGCTCACCATGCGCCCCGTGGGTCCCCTTGCTCGACTACAAATAGAGGCCACCCTCAGCCGAATTGAGCACACCATTCAACTCCCCTCTCCTCACTGATCGTCCCACACCATTACCGAAGCAAGGCGAGCAACACCTCGTCGGAATTTCACCAGAGCCCGCCGCCTCTGGAGAAGAAGGGAGCCAGCGATTGGAGCCGCCCTAGGAGGAGCCACCGGTACCAGGAGATTCGCCGTCGTCGACTTCGTTGTTCGCCGACCCTCGCCTGCACCCCGGTGAGCCCCCAACAACCCCCACTGGCCGCGTTAGGTTTCTGTCTTGCCGGCGTAGCCCAACGTCGACGATGACTCTCAGCCGTTGGATTAGAACTAGATCGAACGACCCACATCGCCCCATACCGCTTTGCACCCCCTGTCTCACTGACGAGTGGGGACAGCCACTTAAGCAACCCGCGGAAGCGCTACGCTTAGTAGGCCGGCCCGTTAACTTTTCTCGCGCAGCCCAGTTATTTGAATTAAACCTTTTCCATTTAATTTCAAACACACTTCTATACCCAGTTTCAAAAATCAACCCAGGTCGATTCAGTGCACCAAATTGAATGAAAATAATTTTTTTAGAAAGGTCTGGGAATGCTGAATCCAAGCCCGTTGGATTCAAGTCATTTGGATCTATAGATCACCCTTGGTAAAAATAACAAGGCAGAAGCTTTTCTGCATTCAAACATTTTTCAAAGTTAAACCATAATAGCTTTTGAGTTGATTCCAACTCTCACAAATCACATTTAACCATACCTTTAAGAATATATAAAAATATATAGGTTTACTTATAGAAATAATGTTCAAGTAATAAAAGAATGCTACATAGGCATTTCTAGTCACTTTATTTAATTAAAATAAAAGGGTAAAACCTTATTAAATTGTGACACCACTTTAAATCATATTCCCATGGACTAAAATATGTGGTGATGACATGTGTCAACATGATCCCATGTTTGGTTTGGAGAATATTAAATCTTAAGTAGTTTTTCAATGAGTAGAAATTACTTTTCTAAAAATAAAAGGAATTAAACCAAGCCTTAATCTTGTAATGTTAGAGATGATGTTAGATCATCTATAGGACCCTTGTGTGTGATGATTGCAAGTAGTTAAGTATTGTTTGGTGATTGTGTACCTCGTATTTATTTATAGACGCTAGACCGACCAAGGATACGAGGAGGAAGGAGGATTCTACGAAGAAGAAGCCGAGGAGAACTTCAACCACTTCTCTGCTCAAGGCAAGCTAACACTTGCAATTATGAAAGTTAGATAACCTATGCAATGCACTAAGAATGCTTGGTTAGACATATTTGATGATACCCAATCCTAGTTTTATTTACAAGCTTTCTATTTTATTTCTTTATCAAAGCTATTACTTGGAGTTACCTTAAGCGACTTGTAGATTCTAGAAAGATATATGTGAAGGTTGCATAAAGAGCATAAAATTTGGCCTAAGCTAGATAATCTTGATGTCATCCTAAGGCATGAGATTGAACTCAGCTAAAACTCCACTAGTTTACCACCCCTCATTAGTGCTTACCCCAACCTATAGATGCTAGTGCTAAGCATATAACTTGATCAACTTTAGATGGGAATACTTGGTGGAAAAATGGTTATGAAAACCTTAGAATGATGGATCATTCTATTGAAATGTTTTGGACACGTGTTTCCGAACACCTGATGATTTTGGTGATGAAAATGTTGAGGCATGAGCCTTAGCCCTTTATAAATCTGATGGTTGTCTGGATGCGATACCATTCCAATTTTATCGTACAACCACAATACCCGAAGATTGGGTAGGGCTTGACTGGAAACTTATATACCTTAGTATTAGTTCCCTCACGGCCAAGGTCTGAGCTGAGGCTACCTTGTGAAGATTGTCCACCTGTGCAGTACCCAAGATGACAGTTGGTCATGGTTGGGAGGCCAAACTCACAGGAGAGGTGCTTATACTAGGGAGTGTAATTGAAAGGTTAGGATTGATTATCCGCATACTGAGTATGGTGAATTCAGGATTTGTTCCTGACGGATGTATCGAATGTTGTGGTGAAAGTGTAGAATCTCTGCAGAGTGTCAAACTATTCGAATAGCCGCGTCCGCGGTTATGGACAGTTGGAGTGGCCATACTGTTCCCCCGTCAGACTTTTCAAAATGACTTGTGAAATGACTTGAGATTTTGACTTGACCACAACCGGGTTGTGATATGAAATACAAGTTCCCATTTAGGTGTTATAAAACTTCAACTAGCATTCGTTGCTTCTAAACTTAGTAGAGATAAATCTGGCTTTTGCAAAACAACCCTAGAGCCTAGTGTCCTATTATCAAAAACCCCTTTCCCTTGTTAGTATTAGTTTGCGAGTACTTAAAGAGTACTCATGGCTTTGTCCCTGGCTATTCCGATGGCCAGACTATGAAGAGGAGTACCTGGAGGATGGAACCCATGAAGGTTACGACAACTAGGATCATCTCCCATCGTCAGCATTGCCTGTGACCCCGAAGATGGAGCTTCGCCTACGCTACCGTTATTATTACGTATTCCGCTGCTTGATGTTGTATTAAGAACTGGATCATGAGATCCCTATTTGTGTAAGAACTTATGTATGGTTGTAATGGATGATGTACTATGGTACCCAATTCTGTTATGTCTCGCAAAAATGGTAATCCTGGGATTGCGATGTATGGCCTAACAGGCATCTGGGATTAAACATCTGGGTGTTGACAAGTTGGTATCAGAGCCATCCTGACCATAGGAGACCCTAGTTAGACTGGACGTTTGAATCCAAAAACTTAGTTTCAAAACCAAAGAAAACAAATATTTACAAAAACTTATTCTCATTCTTACCCCTTTGATTCTTTCATGAAAATTCATGTTCCTCAAAAAATCTTGCAAAATACATAAAATTTTGACACACTTGATCACTCTACTAACTTACTCTTCCTTTATTCTTATAGATGGACGTGAAGTACATCAAGTTTTATCAGTTGGGGAATGGAGGAGACCTTATCTTTGAGAGGGATTTGGACCAGCTTTCGGAACTTCTGGAGCGTCCGCACCCCGAGTTCTTCGGAGCTCAGCTCAATGATCAAGGAGGAGAAGATCTGCAGTGGATAATTGTTGCAAGTCTCAGAGGAAAGATTTTACCTCCCACTACGGAAGGAATTCAGTTTACCTTAAGAGAGAACAACTGGCTCGATGGACTTGCCAGGGCCATGCAGGAAGCTCTTTCCCGTCTGTGTGGGCAGAGCATCAATCAGATCAAGGGTACTCGCTTTGAGTTTTGCCCGAGGCGTGATGCAAATGGACAACCACTACAAGCCCCATACCACCCTGAGCTGAAGACTCAATTGGACCACCTTAGCTTCATGATGTACGATCGTCAGCAGGAGTTGGATAACTGTCGTGACTACTCCAACCAAAAGTCTGCCATCATCAAGACGAAGGACCAAACCATCGCCATGCTAGCAAAGTATCGCAAGTCTCGCCGCCGTCAGATCGATAAGAAGGAGGGTATCATTGCCCGCCTTCGCCACCGCATCTCATCTTTGGAGGAGACCATCCACAAGAGAGACATGCAGTTGGAGGAAAGGGAGAATGCCAGAGAGGATCTTCGTGGAGACCCCTACTCCTATCTCAGCGATGATGATGATTTTCTGGAGGATCAGGCTATGGACTTCTTCACCGATGAAGACGATTTCGCCTTCATCGATGATGATGAGGATGATGAGGCCGCAGATTTCGAGGAGTAGTAGCACTTGAGCACTAGCGTAGTGAGTAGTATTCGGTCCCACTGTATCGTAGTTCTCAGAATGGTTCTTAAAACCATCTGTTTTTCTTTGTTGTGGTGTGTGTTGTATCGTGTGCTATGAATGAATGAATGAAAAAAGCAAGTTGCTAGAAAATCTGAGTCAAACTTTAAAAAAAACTTTAGAAATTTCCCTCTTTTCTCATGATCTATCTCAATCTTCAGATGCCACGTGGAGGAAGTGGTTCATCCCCGGACCCGATGTTGCAGATTCTGCAAATGTTGACTTCTGACCATGAAGCTAAAAGAGCGGAACATCAAGCCAACCTAGCCACCCTTCAGCAGATAGCCCAGGTAGCCCACAACAACGAAGGCCATGGAAATCAGGACAACCATGGATCTAAGCTCAAGAATTTCCAAAATACCAACCCACATGTTTTCACTAAGTCAGAAGAACCCCTAGACGCCGATGATTGGCTGCAAACCATGGAAAATAACCTAGAAGTCGCCGGAGTGGAAGCCAACGAGAAAGTTCTGTTCGCCACCCACTATCTAGCCGGAGATGCCAGGGCATGGTGGAACAGTGTTCGCGCAATGAGCGGAGGTCAGGTGATGACCTAGGAAGAATTCAAGGTCAAGTTTAGAAGAACCCATGTGCCACCAGGTTTGATCAAGAGAATGAGAGACGAGTTCAAAGAGCTGAAGCAAGGGAGGATGACTGTAGTGGAATACCGTGACAAATTTTTGTCATTAGCTAGGTATGCCCCGGATGAGATCGACACCGAGGCCAAGAAGAAAGAAAGATTCCTAAATGGTATGCATGATGAAATGCAGACTGTGTTAGTCAATATCCCCTTTCCTGATATTGAAGCCCTTGTCGACTCAGCTATACAGATGGAAGGAAAGATCAACCAAGCCATTGAGAACCGCAAGCGTCGCATGATGCATCAACCAAGAACCCATCTGACCCCAAAGTATCGCCCCAACCCATCTCCAGGATTTGCCCCAAGAACCAACAGACCCCCGATGAACCGTCCAACCTATCCCAACCGTGGAAACCCTAGGCCCGGAGGAAATCACAACAACCCCGGCAACGCTAGCAATTTCAATCGTGCCCCACCCAAGTTCAACAACAACAATGCTACCGCCAACAGCAACACTGCCCCTAGGACTGGAAGCAATGCTGTGCTTGTAGCAGCAAAGGACAAGTCGCAAGTGACTTGTTATGACTATGGAAATAAAGGCCACTATTCCAACGAGTGCCCCAACAAGAAGAATGCTACAGCCCCCAATGCCAATGCCCTAGCTCAGCAGCAGCACGTGTGCAGCCAGGAAGAAGATTTGCCCCAGGGAATTCACTCAACCGCAACGGCCGTCTTTTTCTCATGCATGCTGAAGAAGCTCAGGAAGCGCCAGACGTCATGCTTAGTATGTTTTCTGTTAATTCAGTACTTGCAAGAGTGTTGTTTGATTCTGGTGCATCGCATTCATTTGTCACGGAAGAATTTGCATGCACTAGTAAAATTCAACCAACCAAACTGAAGCATGTTATGATTGTTCAAATTCCCGGATCAACCACTAAGGCTAGGAAAATTTGCACAGCCGTCCCTATCCGAATCCATGGCATATATTTTTATGCAAATTTGATAGTACTCGGAACTAAAGGTTTGGAAGTAGTACTAGGAATGGATTGGACGTCCAAACATAAAGGATCGATTGACTATGCCAAGAAAGCCATAACCATGACCAGTACTGCCGGAATATCAATCGAGCATATATCTGTAACCTTACCTCGCCAATTCAAATGCAACAAGATTATATCCCAACCTACCATTGACCAAGTCCGGATAGTCTGTGAATACCCCGATGTATTTCCAGATGTTTTGCCCGGTATGCCCCCAGATCGGGATATTGAGTTTATCATCGAACTAATCCCCGGAACTGGACCCATAGCCTAGAGACCCTATAGTATGAACCCGTCAGAGCTTGCAGAACTAAAGAAGCAACTGGATTCCATGTTGGAAATTGGATTGATTCAACCAAGTGCGTCACCATGGAGATCACCTGTCTTGTTTGTGGACAAGAAGGATGGAGGTAACCGTTTGTGTACGGATTATCGGAAATTGAATGATGTCACCATCAAGAACAAGTACCCCTTGCCCAAGATAGAAGATTTGTTTGATTAGTTGACCGGTGCCAAAGTGTTCTCTAAGATTGATCTTAGAACTGGCTATCATCAACTCAAAATTCGTGCAGAGGATATTCCAAAGACTGCCTTTACCACCAGATATGGATTGTATGAGTATACAGTTATGTCTTTCGGACTAACCAATGCCCCCGCTTATTTCATGAATCTCATGAATAAGATTTTTATGGACTTCCTGGATAAGTTTGTCGTTGTTTTCATCGATGACATTCTGATTTATTCCAAATCAGAAGAAGAACATGAGCTACACCTAAGGACCATTCTTGGAACCCTTAGAGAGCATCAGCTGTATGCAAAGTTTAGCAAATGTGAATTCTGGTTACAGGAGGTAGGATTCCTCGGTCACATTGTATCAGCCGGAGGAATTGCCGTTGACCCTGCCAAAGTAAAAGATGTAGAAGATTGGCAAGCCCCAACCACTCAAACCCAAGTTCGTGTATTTCTCGGATTGACGGGATATTACCGCAAATTCGTAGAAGGATTCTCGAGTATCGCCAGACCCATGACCCAATTGCTGAAGAAGGACAAGAAGTTTGAATGGATAGACAAATGTGAAGCGAGTTTTCAAGAACTCAAGAGGAGATTGATTTCATCCCCAATCTTGATCATGCCGGATATTACGAAGCCTTTTGATGTGTATTGTGACGCATCCAAGATCAGTCTCGAATGTGTGTTAATACAAGAGGGCAAAGTTATATCTTATCTATCCCGACAACTGAAGCAGCATGAACAGAACTATCCTACCCATGATCTTGAACTAGCAGCCGTAGTTCTAGCCCTGAAGACATGGAGGCATTACCTGATGGGAAACCGTTGTGAGATCTATACGGATCACAAGAGCCTAAAGTATATATTCACTCAGAAGGAGCTGAATATGAGGCAGAGAAGATGGATTGAGCTAATCAAGGATTACGATCTGGACATTCACTATCACCCTGGTAAAGCCAATGTGGTAGTCGATGCCCTTAGCAGATTACCGTGCCGCTTGAACTCCATGATTTTGATGGAGCAACCAAGTTTGCACAAAGAGATGGAAGATTTTCGAATGGAATTAGTAAGTGAAGGATTCTTGGCTAGCATAGAACTCCAGCCCACTTTGATCAGTCAGATTAAAGAGGCGCAGAAGGGAAATGCTAGTATTGACGGAATCAAGCATCGTATTGGTACAGGCAAAGTACCCGGATTCACCAAGGACGAAGAAGGAGTTTTGTGGTACAAAGGACGCCTTTGTGTACCAGCAGATTTTGAGTTGAAAGAAGTTATTCTGAAGGAGGCTCATGATACTCTTTATTTTATCCATCCCGGAGGAACTAAGATGTATCAATATTTGAAAGAGCAATTTTGGTGGCATAAGATGAAGAGAGAAATCGGAAGCTATATCGCCAAGTGTGATATATATCAGCGAGTCAAGGCAGGACATCAAAGACCCGCTGGATTGTTGCAACCCTTGCAGATTCCGGAATGTAAATGGGATTCTGTAGGAATGGACTTTATCACTGGACTGCCTACTTCTAGTAGGAGAAATGACTCTATCTGGGTCATAGTGGACAGATTGTCCAAAGTCGCCCATTTCTTACCCGTCAAGACCACATATCAGAGTTCGAAGCTAGTGGAGTTGTACATCGCTAGAATAGTTAGTTTGCATGGAGTCCCCAAGAACAT
Organism: Avena sativa; assembly: GCA_916181665.1. Lineage (NCBI taxonomy): Eukaryota > Viridiplantae > Streptophyta > Magnoliopsida > Poales > Poaceae > Avena > Avena sativa. The sequence continues at coordinate 161,708,336 of OV702298.1, read as the reverse complement.
CGTATCGGATCGAGGAACTCAGTTTACCTCGAGATTCTGGAAGAAAGTCCAAGAAGGTTTAGGAACCCGTCTAGATTTCAGCACCGCATATCACCCTCAGACCGATGGACAAACGGAGCGAGTAAATCAAACACTCGAAGATATGCTGAGAGCATGTGTGTTAGAATATGGATCCAAGTGGGAAGACTGTTTGCCGTTTGCAGAATTCTCATACAACAACAGTTACCAAGCCAGTTTGCAAATGTCCCCATTTGAATTCATGTATGGAAGGAAGTGTCGCACCCCTTTGAACTGGTCGGAAGTAGGAGAGAGTCAGATCTTCGGACCCGACATCCTACGAGAAGCAGAAGAGAAGGTTCACAAGATTCGTGCACACCTCAAGACAGCTCAATCCAAACAAAAGAGTTACGCCGACAAGAGACGTAGAGACCTTGCCTTCAACATAAGATATTTTCTTTATCTGAAAGTGTCTCCATTGAAGGGAATGTAGCGTTTCCAACTCAAAGGAAAGTTAGCCCCAGATATATCAGACATTTCAAGATTCTGAACCATCGAGGAGAAGTATCATATCAATTGGAACTACCCGAAGAGATGTCAGCCGTGCATAATGTGTTCCATATCTCATTACTTCGCAAGTGTCTCGAAGTCCCCGAGAAGACCGAAGTGTTCAAAAATATCGATCACTAGACCATTGATATCAACGATTACCTAACCTATCCCGAAGTACCCATCCGTATTTTGGAAGAAGCTTTTAGAACTACTCGAACCTGAAGCATCAAGTTTCTCAAGATTCAGTGGAGCAACCACACAGAAGAGGAAGCTACCTGGGAGCGCGAAGATCACATTAGGACAGAGTTTCCCGATCTCTTCAAATCCAAGGTAATATTTTCGTCCTTTTTCAAATCTCGGGACGAGATTTTGTTTAAGGGGGGAAGGTTTTTAACATCCCAAAAATATTGAACTTGGATCAGCAAACTCTAAGCATAAAAATTAGGGTTAACAAAAACTTTTCTAAATAAAATTATGAAAGCATGCATATGTGTATGCATTTAATTTGAAATTCTTTTGAACCACCTTGTTTGTGTGTTCCTTTGCTTGTAAATGGATGCTTAGGTGAAATAAACATCATCTAAAACATTTCCCACACTTTTCCCAAAGACAAGTAAATCAAAACAAATAAAATAAAGGAATGGTCATTTTGACCAATTTAACTCCCATGCCTACTTTGGTTGCCTCAAACTTTCAGAACCTAACAGAATCTTCTCTGGATCTTTGCACCCCTTGATTGTACTCATAACAAAGTATCAAGGCCCACTTTGTGATCATACAGAAACTTTCAAATGCATAGTTTAACTGACAATTCAAAATTGAATCTTTATCATATGGGAAGATCCCACTTTTTCAAAAACCACTCAAACAAGATCAACTTTCAAAACCCAAGCATCTGCAGACTCACCAGCATCAATCTAGCACACCCACCAAAAATCTTTTAAAAATTCAATACTTGAATTCATGCGGCCATTTCATCAAACACTTGGCAGACACAAATCAAACAAAATCAAAACACTATAGTGTGCAGTGTTTTGAGCCTAACTGGTTCCCTATCTAGCTCACAACCATCTCAGTAGATCATCTAGCAAGATTAACCAAGCACTAGCACCACTGTGAGATTGCCAATATCATCAATGGTGAACAGCCGAGTGCATCCTTGCCACCCCAGTGTAGACAACAAGCTAGGAAGGAAACTAGCAGTGCCAACCTTGTCTGGGATCACCCATGCCTCACCCCTCCCTCTCGACCAGCCCTGCCTAGAAGACACCGACCAGAGCACCCAGGAATGCCGTGCCCGTGCCTCTGCCAACCGTGCCGAGCATGTGCTAGAGCGCCACCGTCGATTGAAGCCCACATACCGCGCGCCGCCCTTGCCACGTGCATACACGATCACAACTGACCCAGGAGACCGCCAGACATCCCCGTTTGGCGCCCCATGCCGCACAGCCACCGCTCGCCGTCGAAGACGCCGCCTATGCCGCGCAGAGCGTCGCGTGTTCCAGACCAAACCGCACCGCCCCACGTCTCGCCTCCGTATCGTTGAGAATCGCCAGGGAACACCGCACCGTCCCCTACCTTCGCCCATGCCAATAGCCGTCTGTACCATCGCCCCCGACGAGCTCACTGTGCGCCCCGTCGGTCCCCTCGCTCGACTATAAATAGAGGCCACCCTCAGCCGAATTGAGCACACCGTTCTACTTCCCTTTCCTCACTGATCATGCCACACCGTTCCCGGAGCAAGGCGAGCAACACCTCATCGGAATTTCACCGGAGCCCGCCGCCTCTGGAGAAGAAGGGAGCCAGCGATTGGAGCCGCCCTAGGAGGAGCCACCGGTACCAGGACATTCGCCGTCGTCAACTTCGTCGTTCGTCGACCCTCGCCTGCACCCCGGTGAACCCCCAGCAACACCCACTGGCCGCGTTAGGTTTCTGTCTCGCCTGCGTAGCCCAACGTCGACGATGACTCGCAGCCGTTGGATTAGAACTAGATCGAACGACCCACATCGCCCCATACCGCTTCGCACTCCCTGTCTCACTGAAAAGTGGGGACAGCCACTTAAGCAGCCCACGAAAGCGCTATGCTTAGCAGGCCGGCCCGTTAACTTTTCCCGCGCAGCCCAGTTATTTGAATTAAACCTTTTCAATTTAATTTCAAACACACTTCTGTACCCAGTTTAAAAAATCAACCCAAGTCGATTCAGTGCACCAAATTGAATGAAACTAATTTTGTTAGAAAGGTCTGGGAATGTTTTCCTGCATTGAACCAAAAATCAAGCCCATTGGATTCAAGTCATTTGGATCTATAGATCACCCTTGGTAAAAATAACAAGGCATAAGCTTTTCTGCATTCAAACATTTTTCAAATTTAAACCATAATAGCTTTTCAGTTGATTCCAACTCTCAAAAATCAAATTTAACCATAACTTTCATAATATATAAAAATATATAGGTTTACTTACAGAAATAATGTTCAAGTAATAAAAGAATGCTACATAGGCATTTCTAGTCACTTTATTTAATTAAAATAAAAGGGTAAAACCTTTTAAATTGTGACACCACTTTAAATCATATTCCCATGGACTAAAATATGTGGTGATGACATGTGTCAACATGATCCCATGTTTGGTTTGGAGAATATTAGATCTTAAGTAGTTTTTCAATGAGTAGAAATTACTTTTCTAAAAATAAAAGGAATTAAACCAAGCCTTAATCTTGTAATGTTAGAGATGATGTTAGATCATCTATAGGACCCTTGTGTGTGATGATTGCAAGTGGTTAAGTATTGTTTGGTGATTGTGTACCTCGTATTTATTGATAGACGCTAGTACCGACCAAGGATACGAGGAGGAAGGAGGATTCTACGAAGAAGAAGCCGAGGAGAACTTCAACCACTGCTCTGCTCAAGGCAAGCTAACACTTGCAATTATGAAAGTTAGATAACCTATGCAATGCACTAAGCATGCTTGGTTAGACATATTTGATGATACCCAATCCTAGTTTTATTTACAAGCTTTCTATTTTATTTCTTTATCAAAGCTATTACTTGGAGTTTACTTAAGTGACTTGTAGATTCTAGAAAGATATATGTGAACGTTGCATAAAGAGCATAAAATTTGGCCTAAGCTAGATAATCTTGATGTCATCATAAGGCATGAGATTGAACTCAGCTAAAACTCCACTAGTTTACCACCCCTCATCAGTGCTTACCCCAACCTGTAGATGCTAGTGCTAAGCATAAAACTTGATCAACTTTAGATGGGAATACTTGGTGGGAAAATGGTTATGAAAACCTTGGAATGATGGATCATTCTGTTGAAATGTTTTGGACATGTGTTTCCGAACACCTGATAATTTTGGTGATGAAAATGTTGAGGCATGAGCCTTAGCCCTTTATAAAACTGATGGTTGTCTTGATGCGATACCATTCCAATTTTATCGTACATCCACAATACTTGAAGATTGGGTAGGGTTTGACTGGAAACTTATATACCTTAGTATTAGTTCCCTCACGGCCAAGGTCTGAGCTGAGGCTACCTTGTGAAGATTGTCCACCTGTGTAGTACCCAAGATGACAGTTGGTCATGGTTGGGAGGCCAAACTCACAGGAGAGGTGCTTATACTAGGGCATGTAATTGAAAGGTTAGGATTGATTATCCGCATACTGAGTATGGTGAATTCAGGATTTGTTCCTGACGGATGTCTCGAATGTTGTGGTGAAATTGTACAATCTTTGCAGAGTGTCAAACTATTCGAATAGCCGCGTCCACGGTTATGGACAGTTGGAGTGGCCATACTGTTCCCCTGTCAGACTTTTCAAAATGACTTGTGAAATGACTTGAGACTTTGACTTGACAACAACCGGATTGTGATATGAAATACAAGTTCCCATTTAGGTGTTATAAAACTTCAACTAGCATTCGTTGCTTCTAAACTTAGTAGAGATAAATCTGGATTTTGCAAAACAACCCTAGAGCCTAGTGTCCTATTATCAAAAACCCCTTTGCCTTGTTAGTATTAGCTTGTGAGTACTTAAAGAGTACTCATGGATTTGTCCCTGGCTATTTCCATGGCCAGACTATGAAGAGGAGTACCTGGAGGATGGACCCCAGGAAGGTTACGACAACTAGGATCATCTCCCATCGTCAGCATTGCCTGTGACCCCGAAGATGGAGCTTCGCCTACGCTACCGTTATTATTACGTATTCCGCTGCTTGATGTTGTATTAAGAACTAGATCATGAGATCCCTATTTGTGTAAGAACTTATGTATGGTTGTAATGGATGATGTATTATGGTATCCAATTTTGTTATGTCTCGCAAAAATGGTAATCCTGGGATTGCGATGTATGGCATAACAGACATTTGGGATTAAAAATCTGGGTGTTGACACCTCCACAGCTCAAGTTTCCTATTGATACCCTCCCTACTCTCATCCACCAGTACCACATCATCAGCAAAAATCATACACCAAGGAATATCTCCTTGTATGTCCTTAGTGACCTCATCCATCACCAAGTCAAAAATGTATGGGCTCAAAGCTGAACCTTGATGTAGTCCTATAGTAATTGGGAAGGTGTCGGTCTCACTATCTCCAACCCAAAAACTTTTCACAACATTAGTGTACATATCTTTGATGAGGGATATTTACTTTGTTGGGACCTTGTGTTTCTCTAGCGCCCAGCACATGACTATCCTTGGTATCTTGTCATATGCCTTCTCCAAGTCAATGAAAACCATATGTAGGTCCTTCTTCTGCTCCCTATATCTCTCCATAAGCTGGCAAAGCAAGAAAATAGCCTCTGTAGTTAATCTCCCATGCATAAAGCCAAATTGATTTTTAGTGACATTCGTCACTCTCCTTAAGCGATGCTCAATCACTCTCTCCCAAAGCTTCATAGTATGGATCATAAGCTTAATTCCCCTGTAATTAGTACACTTTTGGATATCTCCCTTATTCTTGAAGATGGGTACTAATTTACTTTTCCTCCACTCATCAGGCATCTTGTTTGACCAAAAAATGTGGTTGAAAAGTTTAGTTAGCAATACTATCTCCATGTCTCCAAGACATCTCCACACTTCAATGGGAACATCGTCGGGACCCATGGCCTTCCCTCCTTTCATCCTTTTCAGGGCTTCATTAACCCCAGTCTCTGAGATCCTCTGGACGAACCGCATGTTGCTATCGTCAAAGGAATCATCTAGCTCGGGCGTAATGCTCTCACTCCCATCATTGAATAGCATGTCAAAGTAGTCTCTCCAAACGCTTCTTGATCTCCTCGTCTTTCACTAGAACTGGATCAGCCCCATCCTTGATGCACTTCACTTGGTTGAGATCCCTTGTTTTCCTCTCGCGGATTTTCGCCATCTTGTAGATGCCCATTTCGCCTTCCTTTGTTCCTAGTTTCTCATATAGCTCATCATAGGCCTTCCCTCTAGCTCCACTCACCGCTCGCTTTGCGTTCTTCTTGGCTTCTTTGTACTTCTCCATGTTGCTTGTGCTTCTATCTTGATACCAAGTATTGTAGCACTCCTTCTTCTCCTTGATAGCCTTTTGGACCTCCTCATTCCACCACCATGTGTCCTTAGGCTCCTTTTTCTTGCCTTTCGCCACCCCAAGCACCTCCCTAGCCACCTTACGAATTTGCGTCGCCATCTTCATCCACATGCTCTCTACATCTCCATCTTAATTCCACGACCCTTCTGCTACCATCCTCTCCTTGAAGGTTTGTTGGGCTTCCCCTTTAAGTTTCCACCATTTTGTTCTTGTGATTTGAGCACATTTTTTCCACACAACACGTGTGTAGAATTATTAAATAATAACTTTATTTTAATAAAGAAACTTTAAGATTTTAATAATGAGGGTAAAACACACAAAGAAGATAAATAATAAAATGCATTGCATTAGTATGCATGTTCATTATTGCTTCTTTAAATATTGTCCTTACCAGGCAATAATGGTGTTTGTAGAAATATAAGCTCAAGGTCGAGTGCAAGCCTCCGACTGCACTACCTTGTAGTCACAAGTCAAGTTCATCAATTTCTCATGTCCTTTGATGAGTTTTATCAAAGTATTTGCAAATTGTGTGTTATCACCTATGTTCTAATAAATAATAAGAAAATACTATTTTCTCAAAGAAATCAAATGCCATTATCATCCTAAGTGATGATAAATATAAGATTGGCAATGGAGTCTAGGATTCCATGTGTAGAAAGATTCACCACCTAGGAAATTAATAACCCGTGACATTAGTGATTCTAGCGCCGTATAATATGTGTAACCATGAGATTTGGAATGGGGTGGACAAGTCAGTTGGATCTTCTTCCTTTCACATGAATGGGTGACCTTATCGTGAAGCTATAGATTCCCTGCAAGGACTCGGCATGGGTGGGAACCCTTATGTCCCCAATGAACTGGTGTCTAGATTATCCGTGAGGGGCTATCGGAGGTAGATCTGCCACCTTGGTGGGGGTTGCCAGGGACATGATCTGCTCACTAGAGTCTCCAAGGGGTTACCAGGGTTATATCTGCCTATATGGGGCTTAACGGAGGTATTCCTTCTTGGGGAGTCATGTTCCATGTGGGGATGCAGAGAAGGGCAATGATTGGCTTGGTTCATCTACAAGGCCCCACATCATAGAATTGTGGCCAGGAAAGTACGTCTGGTTGTGCTACAAGGATTTGATCTCTCATGGGTAAACGCACCTCTGCAGAGTGTAAGAATTCTGACATGTTACTCCCTGTTCCAGCTACGAATGTGGCAGGAAAGGAACTCCCTAAAGTTCTTGTCAAGATGTCAAGGCTAATGGGCATATTTTTGATATTAAAATCAAACTTTGAATAAATGTTTACGAAAACTGCATAGTGCCAAGGACTAATAGTCTGAGCTAGTAGTTAGAGCATCAAACTTCCCACCTTGCATATAATAAATTTGTTGGGTAATGATGTTACTCACTCTTTCCTTTGATCCCCTACTTAGACTCTCAGGAGCCAGAAGACACTCCAATGTATGCTACTGAAGGAAAGATGATGTCTACTACGAGGAACCAGACCTTTCCAGAGGAGTGGAACGGATGGACTACGAGATATGCTATGGAGTAGAAGGCAACGAGTCCAAGTAGTTTCCTATAATTATATAGTAGTTCAGATGAGCCGAGCAGCACAAACTTTATATAATAAGCTATTGAGATAAAGTCTGGATATGAGTTTGAAACTTTGTTCTTTCGCTGAAACTTCTAAGTATGGTTTGTAAGTTTGAATAACTTTAAGTACTGAGATTTTGGTATTGTAATAACAATAATGTGTGTATGTTTGTAATTTGGATCCACAATGTTTCTATTGTACCACTCTAAGGGATGTGATATTTGCGGAGCGGTGTTCTGTAAGTGTCATGTCAACTACTATAGTGTACTACACATGCAGTGGTATGCTGGGTCATCGCTTCATCATACGTTGTAGGGTCATCACTTCCATCTATCATGAAATTGAGGACTGGATTATCGTACAGTTCTGGAGCTACACGTATCCTGCTTGACATGCGAGGTTCGGTGGTACTCTCTCTTGGAGTCTCATGAGGAGGGGTGGGTACCTCATCATCATTTCATTGGTGGAGTCAACACTGGAACAGATTCCGGCGCTGCACTACTCGCCACTTCTAGAAGAGAAGGTTCAGTAATCTCATCGAGTTCTACCTTCCTACTACTCACACCTTTTGATAGAAACTATTTTTTCTAGAAAGGATCCATTATTGGGGACAAACACTTTGCCTTAGGATAGGTGATAGAAGGTGTACCCAATAGTTTCTTTTGGGTATCCTATAAAGACGCATTTTTCCGCTTTGGGTTCAAGCTTATCAGGTTGAAGTTTCTTCACATCAGCATCGCATCCCCAAACTTTTAGAAATGACAGCTTCGGTTTTTTACCAAACCATAATTCATATGATGTCATTTCAACGGATTTTGATTGTGCCCTTGTAGGGGGGGTGACCCCGGATAGGGTCAAGATAGGGGAAGAAGAAAGGAGTCTCCCTTACCTTAAGCCGAATTACTGACTGGGTCGGCCGAATCATGCAAGATAGTGAGTAACACATTACTCGGCAGACGAATAAGCTAAGTCGGCCGAATAAGGTTGATTGACTTGCATGCAGGTGAAGGTCGAGCCGAGTTATGTGAGATGAGGTCGAGTAACATGGGACTTGCAGGAGAAGGAGGAGCCTATAGTCAAACCCTAGTTGCTGGCTAGGAGGAATCTAGACAGAGCCAAGCACTAAGGACAAAGAGCAGAGTTGTAGAGGGGTAGACAAGCGTCACAGAGGTGACGGTGAGGAAGCCCGAGGCACACATGTGAGGGCCTCTGGAACTTTGCCGCCGATAGAAGGGGGACACGGAAAGGAGTCCGCCAATTTACCACTTTGGGACAAGCATATTCCAAGAATATGCTTGCCACGTTAGCCCTAGAAGGAGCCAAGGAACCCCTTTATAAGGAGGGGTACGGGCTCCTGAGAGATCGATCGATTCATTCCATACCGAAGGGCTCGTGTAGTAGTTCTCTTCTTCTCTTTGATACAGCTCTAGGAGCATTTGTAGTTCTTGAGGGGAGGAATAAAGATCTACTGGTTAGTCATTTGAGTGTATAAATCACTACATCTTCCCTCCCCGGATCCCTCTAGCATCCATTGGCCCCATACTTTAGGCTACCCATGGCATCTGCCGTTCCACCACCACGACAGTTGGCGCCCACCGTGGGGCCAGCAACAGTGCTAGCTAGAGTCAAGATCCGGACGGGAAAATTCATCCACACCGGTGAGCGGGTTGTTTCTGGCTTAGTCCAGAGATTTGATATCTGGGACTATGTCAGCGATAACGCTAGCAGCTTTAGGAGGAAATCACCCCCGCGCAACGGCATCTTCATCAACCTGGGCGCTCACAAGGTCTATGTCGGCGTCGACACTTCCTGTGTCTACCCGCGTCGAGTCATCCTTCAAGCAACTATAGATAATCTAACTACTCCTATAGCGCCGATACTTGACCCGGCAAATGCACAGGCGGAGTTACAAGAAACTACACAAGAAGTGCTAGTAGAGGCAAAAAAGGTGTCGGCCTTGCGGGAATCCTTAAACAGGACCCTGCGAGAATACGCTAGGGCAAACAAACTAGATGTGGCCCCTGACCGAGTAGAATAGTTGAGATTAAGAGGAAAGAACCTCGCGAATGATATCAACAAAGAGCACGAGGCTCGTCTAGATGATTCAGTCGATCTTGGCTTGCCGAGGTATAGTACCCCGACAAAGAACCTCAGGGCGGCAAATGCCGCATCCCTGGAGTTGGAAGGGTTAAGCGGGAAGCCCGGCAAAAATAGCAAGAAAGAGTAAATGAGCTGGTACGCATTGCGAACCAGCTGAATGAGGAAATTTTTAGGGTTGACCCCGCAAAGCTAGGAGCTTCTCGCATGGTTCATTCGGCAGGAGCTGCCCCCGCACTATATGCGGCAGTAGCATCCTCACCCGGAAACAATGCGCGAAAAGACAGAGAGGTGACTTCGGGAAAAAGAAGTAAGCAAATTGTCCCATATGATCTGGCGGTGGCCAGCAAGGTTAATGAGAATAGAGGAAATGTGAGTCGAGGTAACAGCGGTGATAGAAACCCCGGACGTGCAAACAGAGAGCACGGAAAACTCGGAAGGGGAAACCATGAGAACAATAACCTGGCGGAAGGGAGGAGGTACCCCCCGCAGGAGCCCTAGCCGAGGTATGAGCCTTGGCCAGAGCGAGAAGCAAGACCAGCTTCGCAAAATCAGGCGAATGATAGATACAATGATGGTTACTCCGACATGGATTATGCAGAGCATGGTGGAAAAATCACTATGGAGTACAAGAGAGAGTTATCTATAGAAACTTGCCATCAACTGACGCAAGATTGAAGATGGACAGATCGTATCAGTCCGAGCTGTTAGAAGAACAGGGTCCACCTGGTCCGGCGTGTTTTGGACCTTGGATCATGGGCGAACCACCCGTGCCGAACTTCCAGTTGGCAAGGGGCACGAAAACGTACAATGGGAGTACGAAACCACAAGATTGGTTAATTGACTATGCCACGACAGTGAAAATAGCTGGCGGAAATTTAAGATGGGCAGTAAGATACGTCCCACAGATACTGGAAGGACCGGCCAGAGTATGGCCGAACAATTTACCAATAGGAAGTACATATAAGAGGCCAAACAGGCCACAACAACTCGCAATGTGGAAGCAGAAGCCGAATGAAACAGATAGAGTGTCGGGGGGATAACCCCTGGGTGGGGAAATCCAGGCATAAGTAGGTCGGCTCCATAAGATGCAGACCACCTGGCCTCCAGGAAATACAACTCTAACCATCTGGCAAGCAAGCCTGGCTGGGCTTATAACCTTCCCGGCTGGCCCGTCTAGCCGATGGCCAGAAGAACCGGCCAGGTGGCCGTTCCCACCTGGCTCACCTTGGATTCGATGGAGAGCACGGAAGGACTGGCGCTCCGTGCGGGGTACGCTTCTTGCTCTCCCTCGTCATCAAGGAAGCTGGCGTGTCGTCATGCCCAGCGCTACCCGACGAACATAAAGCAAGACGGTCGACTGGACTAGCGAAAGTAGTCAGGTTTACCGTTAAAGCAGGGGTGACGCCCCAAAGGAAGCCCGGGTTACCACTAAAGAGAAGGATGACACTAAAAGAAGGGCGGACTGGGTCTTGGCCCACCGGCTGGGCCCTGCAGCCGGCCCTGCCCTGTAAACCCATATCCAAACAGTAAACCCTAGGACCCGATCTGTAATCTGCCCCCTAGACCATTATATAAGGGAGGGCAGAGCCAGGGTCCTAGGTAGGCAACAATATATGGATAGAAGTGTTAGCATCTAGTTCCCATCTTCCTCTAGCCTCCGATAGTAGCTAAGGAAACAGCTTAAGGAGCATCTGTACTAAGCATCAAGCTCCCATACATAGTTCATCGTGCAGGAGTAGGGGTGTTACCTCGCCAAGAGGGCCTCGAACCTGGGTACGTCCCTGTGTTTGCAGTGCAGCGTGCCCAACCCGTTGCGTGAGCCACCGAATGCATCTGAGCGTCCCTTATTTGCCATCCCCGATGGCTCTGCCGTGTTCCACACCACGACAGTTGGCGCCCACCATGGGGCACAGCGCTTCAACTGGGATCATCTTCCGCATGGGACTTCCGCTCATCGCCGGTGAACGCGTGGCCTCCGGCCTCATTCTCACGCTCAGTGCCTTGGACTGCGTCATCGACAATGCAGCATGTTTCGCTGGGAACACCTTCCCCGCTGACGGCTCCATCATGCATTTTGGAGACGTCCGCGTCTACGTCGCTACTGTCGCTGAGGGTTTTCCCAGCGCGGTCACCCCAGTCCTCGACGTTCCCCTCGCCCGCGTCCCAGCCGCAGGGAGAGGTCAAGTAGATGTAATGATGGTAAATGCTCGAGAAAACCATCGGCAGCCTCATGAATGTCAGGCAGGAGGATAAAACTCCGCGCTCGAGAAAGAGCAAGACCCGCTCACTGCCTCCATCCAGCACCTGCGCGCTCCGGTCGTCGTCGAGACGGATCCAGCGGCTACGGCAGCAACGCTCGAAGCTACACGCCAAAAACTCCTGGAGGAAGCCACCAAGGTCGCGGCCAACCAGCGTCGGCTGAAAGCCACCGTGCATGAGTACAACGCAGCTCATGGCTTCGTGAGGAAGATCCAGCATCGAGGGCGCGACCTAGCGTCGGAACTAGACCGCGCCGCCGACTCACATGCAGGTGTGGTGCGGCCCGTCTACAGCACTCCCGCCAAGAACATGAGGGCAGCCGAGGTAGCGGCCGTAGATCTAAAGCACCTAGAGGGCAAGGAACTTCGTCGCCAGTAGGAGCATGTGCAGCTCCTCGTGGCCACTGCTAACAAGCAGCAGGCCGAGGGCGTCTCCAGCCAGGTGGGCAACTCCCGCAACATCGTCTTCCGCAAAGGCGCAGACCATACGGCACATGCCCTAGTGCCGGACTCAACTTACTGGAAGCTACACTTCGACGGGTAGAAAATGAGGGGAGGACTCAGAGCCGGAATCGTGATAACCTCACCCAAAGGCGACCGGCTGGAATACGATCTCCAGATCCACTTCAAAGCTTCCAACAACGTCGCCGAGTACGAGGCACTCATCCATGTGCTCAAAATGGCCAAGTAAATAGGCATTCAGAGGGTGTTGTGTTTCGGAGACTCGGACTTGGTGGTGCAACAAGTATCTGGCGAATGGGACGCCAGGGACACGAACATGGCCCTTTACCACTTCTTCGTCCAGCAGTTGTGCGCCTGCTTTGATGGATGTGAGTTTCACCATGTACCCAGAGCCAACAATGAAGCCGCTGACGCTTTGGCTAGGGTCGGGTCAACAAGACAAGCCATACCGCCCGGAGTCTCCCTCGAGCACCTGCGCAAGCCCTCCATCACTCCCTCACTAGAGTCCGACTCCATCGTACTCAACGCGGATCCAGGGATAGCCGATGCCGCAGCACACCCGGGGAATTCCGCACCGCACCCGGAGACTGCCGCGCCGCACCCGGGGACTGCCACGCCGCACCCGGGGACTGCCACTCCGCACCCGGGGACTGCTGCATCGCACCCGGGGACTACTACATCGCACCCGGGGACTGCCGTGCCGCACCCGGGGACTGCCCCGCCGCATCTGGAAACTACCACGACGCAGCCCACGGTCGACATCAGCACCCATCCACCTGGCAGACCTCCCGACGCTCTGGACTTGGACGTCTACGAGTAGATCAAGTTCATCATACAGACGGTGCACACCATACGGGAGGCGCCCGACTGGGAAAAGCCGGTCATGGATTTCCTGGCCAAGGGTCAATTCCCAACAGAAGAGGTGGCAGCACGACAAGTGCGACGAAGGGCAAGCGCCTACACCATCATCAACAACGAGCTGTACAAGCGTAGCGTCGGAGGCATCTACCAGCGATGCGTTAGTCGGGAGGAAGGAGCCAAGCTTCTAACAGACATACACTAGGGCAAGTGTGGCCACCATGCCTTGTCAAGAGCAATAGCAGCCAAGGCCCTTTGGCATGGTTTCTATTGGTAGACGGTGTTGAAGGACGCGGAAGAAATAGTCAAGACATGCAGCGGTTGCCAGCGATTCAGCCAGATGAACCACACGCCGTCTGCGGCGCTCAAGACAATACCGATCACCTGGCGGTTCGCGGTCTAGGGCCTAAACATGGTTGGGCCATTCAATACAGCTCGATCTGGTATGACGCACCTACTCGTAGCCGTGGACAAGTTCACCAAGTGGATCAAGGCGAAGCCAATCAAGAAGCTGGAAGGAGCGACGGTGATCAAGTTCTTCACAGACATCATCATCCGGTTCGGCTACCCGCACAACATCATTACTAACAATGGAACCAACTTTGCGAAAGGAGTCTTCGCTCGTTTCTATGGGGAAAAAGGGATTCGCTTGGATCTGGCATCGGTCGCACACCCATAGTACAACGGACAATGCGAGCGCGCTAATGGTTTGGTGCTAGCCCGAATCAAGCCGAGGCTCATCGAACCGCTCGTCAGTTCATCCGGATGCTGGATAGAGGAGCTGCCAGCAGTGCTCTGGAGCCTACACACCACACCCAATCGCTCAACCGGCTTCACGCCGTTCTTCCTCGTCTATGGGGCAGAAGCCATCCTCCCCAAAGACATCCAGTTCGACACACCTCGCAAGCAGCTCTACACGGAGCAGGAAGCCAAGGAGGCAAGGGAGAACAGCGTGGACTTGCTCGAGGAGGCAGGCGAGTTGCCTCTGTCCAGATCAGCAATTTACCAACAAGACCTGTGCGAATACCACACCAGCCGGATCCGGCCCACCTCTTTCCGCGAGGGAGACCTGGAGCTGCGCCTAGTCCAGAGCACCAAAGGAATGCACAAGTTGTCCCCGCCATGGGAGGGACCATTCATCATCAGTCGAGCACTCCGCAACAATTCATACTATCTGATCGACGCACAACAGCTGATGAAGAACAAGGCAGATCGCTCCGACAAGGAGACGGAGCGCCCATGGAATGCTAGCCTGCTCCGCCCATTTTACACTTAGAAAAGTGTATGTATCTTTCATTTTATGTAACAAGTGAACAAGATTGAGAGCCTTGGTGCAGCGTTAAGGACTTCGTCCCAATTCCGCGCACCATCTGCATTTTTGTACCGGCTGGCCTAGGCCCCACGATTTCTGCAGATGACATAATATTGCACGCGGTGCCTAGAGTAACCTCTTCGGTTCCGGCTTTAGTATGCACATCGTCTGTTGACCCGGCAAGAGCAAAAACTCAAAGCGCACGTGGGAAGAAGATGCCGGCGTAGAAAGCAAGGGCGTCCAGGCGAACCAGTTGCTCCCTACAAAAGTTAAGTCAACAACGGCGAACTGAAGTATCACGAGGCACGCCAACATAGCAAGTCCTTCGTTTCCGGCTGCAGACCGCAACCCAGCTGACGGCCGACAAGGAAAAATGCTCGAAGGGCCAATACTCACTGAGAAAAGGGGATTTTCTAGCGGCCTAACTCGAAGGGGCGCATGTCTATTTTCCTCCTACGATAATTACCAACTAACACATGAGCATACGCACAAGAAAACTAACCCAAAGCAACGCTTTGTCTTTCACGACCCGAGTCGCAAGTTGGCAGGAAACAAGGTGCCAAAAGAGCTTCACCCCGGCTGGCTACCCAGTCGGCCCAAACCTCGGGGACTACATCCAGTGGACGCACTCCCGCGCACCCACAAACTCAAGTCAAGGTGCCAAAAGAGCTTCGCCCCAGCTGGCTACCCCAGCCGGCCCGAACCTCGGGGACAACACCCAGTGGATGCGCTCCCGCGCACCCACAAACTCAAGTCAAAGTAGCCAAAAGAGCTTCGCCCCGGCTGGCTACCCCAGCCGGCCCGAACCTCGGGGACTACACCCAGTGGACGCGCTCCCGCGCACCCACAAACTCAAGTCAAAGTAGCCAAAAGAGCTTCGCCCCGGCTGGCTACCCCAGCCGGCCTGAACCTCGAGGACTACACCCGGTGGACGCGCTGCCACGCACCCACAAACTCAAGTCAAAGTAGCCAAAAGAGCTTCGACCCGGCTAGCTACCCCAGCCGGCCCGAACCTCGGGGACTACACTCAGTGGACGCGCTGCCGCGTACCCACAAACTCAAGTCAAAGTAGCCAAAAGATCTTCGCCCCGGCTGGCTACCCCAGCCGGCCCGAACCTGGGGGACTAAACCCAGTGGACACGCTCCCGCGCACCCACAAAATCAAGTCAGGACGGCAAAAGAGCTCGAACCCGGGTGGCTATCCCAGACGGCGCGAGCATAAAAGACCGCAAATGACGGAGGAATAAACAAAGATAAGAAAAAGGCATCAAGCCATAAAGAGGAGCACGAAGGCTCCACGCAGATTCAAAAGTCGGCGACAGAAGTCAATCGAAGTGTAGCACAACAAAGTAGCAACTTTCACAAATACACCCGGCATCCCGAGGATCAAGAGTCAGGAGCTTGCGAAGTAGAAGGAGCGGGGGCTGGATCAGCAGGGGCGGCACCGGCGTCAGTGGAAGGAGGCTGGCTGCTGGAGGCGATGTCAAGGGGATTCCAAGGCGTCGGGACCCAGTGGAACGGCCGTGGCTCTCCAGGGGCGCTGAAGTCACACTCCAAGTCCACGTAGGTGCCAATCTTCACCCCGCAGGCCTGGAGCGCAGGAGTGCTGGCGCGAAGACCCTCATAAGTCGTCCCAAGGCGGAAGCCGCAGGTGAGCACGCTCAGGTCGACACCAGGGTACCACGACTTCACCAGAGCAAGTGCCATGTCCACTCCGCCTCGAGCAGCCCACTCTTTGTGCACGTCCAGCACATCGATTCCCTTGGGCAGAGCCACAACTAGGCTGGC
The DNA here is from genome assembly GCA_916181665.1 of Avena sativa. Lineage (NCBI taxonomy): Eukaryota > Viridiplantae > Streptophyta > Magnoliopsida > Poales > Poaceae > Avena > Avena sativa. The sequence goes on along the minus strand of OV702298.1, from coordinate 161,691,866 downwards.
TATGTCGTGCATCATGCCCGCGTCCAGCCAAATGTAGTGGATGAGATCGTTGCCAATGGTGCGCAAGCCATTTCTCTCCTCCGCCACCACCTTGACCAAGTCGAGGGCAGTCAGGTCACGGCCAACCTCTTCCACTGGCAGTTTCTCCATGGCCATCTCGATCGCCTCAGGATAATGAGCTGCAGCCAGGCGCAAAGCAGAATAAACGGACAAGATCGAGCAAGTCACAGCACAACGGAAGACGGAAGCTGAAGAACTTACTGATGACCATCTCCGAGACGTTTTGGAGGTGCTGAGTAAGATCCTCCTCCCTGCGGCGAAGAACCTGGATTGTCTCCTCCTGCTGGGTGGAGATCATCTCAAAGTTCTTCAGCGCCTCCGCAAGGATGTCAGCCGTCTTCTTGCCCTGCTCCATACTAACCTCAAGCTGGTGCTTGGTCGCGACAAGTTGATCGAACTGCACCTGTCGCGCCTTGTTCGATTCCTCCAGCCGGGCAACCTCAGCTTTGAGGCATTTCACCTCCTTCTCCTTGTCCTGGATCATGGCTGTAGGAGGATACCCGATCGTCAACTAAAAACGGGAAAAGGGATCCAATCGCCAAGACAGATCTGAAGAAGCAAACTTACGACCAAGGTCCCGATTGTTCTTCACAGACTCCATAAACTCTTTCTGCAAGCAAGAAAGCAAATGAGCAACAGAGAAGCAAGCCAGATGAAAAAACGGAAAATGTGTGAAGGGCAACGACTTACCTCCATGAAAACAGACAATTTTTTGGCCTCGCCAAGGCCACTTTCCATTCACTCAACCAGGTGGAGAACCTGGCTGAGTGCGACGGGCGTCGAGCCAGAGAGCTGGGCAAGGATCGTACCCGACGTCAGCATAGCTGGAGCTGGCCTCGAGCCGGTGACGATAACCACGTCATCATCGGCAGCTACACCCAAAGGCGCAGCCACCACCAACTCCCACCCAGCCGGTTGACCACCATCCGGCTGGCCGGCATCCGCCGTAGCCACCTGCGCAGCCCCCGCTCCCTCCGTCACCTCCGTAATGACGGGCCTGGCGGAGCTGCTTGGAGCATCGCTCCAAGCCGGGTTCACGCCAGCCCCAGGACGAAGGAGGGGGTCTCCGGGTCCTGCGCAGCCGCAAATAGCTGGCCCAACCGCGAGGACGCAGGCGCCTGCTGCAGCAGCCCCGTGGTCGGAGAGCCCTCAGGCGCCCTAGGCGGAGATGACATGGCTGACGCACCCGGGCTGGCCGCAGCCGGCGACCTCCCCACCTCTTCAACTAGCAGAGGAGGCATGACGGCGGCACCACCATCGCCAAGCACCATGGCATTGCTGCGTGGAACGAAGAGTCAAAGGAGAAACCAGTAAAACCGCAGAGTGGCAAGCAAGGGCAAGAGAGATACTAACCCAGCGACGAACGGGGGAGCAACAACCTAACGCCCTCGGCGCGTCTTTTTCGTCTCAACTGGAACGATAGCGGCAACAGGTGCCGCCCTCTTTCCTCGGGCTGTCGCCGCGGGTTTCTCTCGGCCACCCTCCTCGTCGGTGACATCGACTGCGGCACAAGCAAAGAGTAAAAACCATAACCTCAAAAACAAAGGAGAAAGAAAGAGCTGCAGTTAGCAACCTACCATGAGGATCCGAGGGGCCGTCGTTCGCCCGGACGGGAAACCCTTCGGGCTCCGTCTGGGGGTACTTCTTCGGTTTACTGTCCTCTAAGAAGGACGGAAGCGGAAAGTCACCCATGCCATCCTCAGCCAGCTGCCCCGTGAACAACTAATAAAAAAGGGGGACATAAGGCACCCAAGGAAAGCTAGCAATAGCAAGAAGCGAGACACAAAACAACCAGAGACAAACTTACCTGAGGCGGCAGGTGGCCGCGGTGGTACGGGGGGCAGGAGTATGCCCAGCTGGCCTCAATGCGAAACTTGGAGATCTAATTCCGCAGGTCCTGGTAGGGCACATCCTTCCACGACGTCCTCGTCGGATCGTTGGCGGTCGAAAGGTGGCACATCTTGTGCGACCGCTTCTGCAGCGGAAGCACGCGACGCACCATACATGACAAGGTGATGTCCTGGGCGGTTAGCCTCTCCGTCTCCACCATCGTCTCCAGCCGGGCGGCCATCCGATCGAGATTCGCCACCGCACCCATGCCCTTCATCGTCCAGGCCTTCTGCGTCGACGGCACGTCGGCAAAGGGCGGAAGGAACATCCAGTCAATCTCTGTGGCATTGCTCACATAGAAATATGAGCGCTGCCACAGCTTGACGGTGTCTGGGAGCTCGAACCGCGGCATCAGCAAGGAGGACCGCGGGTAGACGGCGCAGCAGCCCGTCCGCGTCAGCAGGCCACCCTTGGTGATGTTCTGGGCCTTAAAGTGGAAGAACTTGAGAAAGTTCGCCACCTCGGGCCACACCCCAAGATATGACTCGCAGCAAGCTGCATGATGCGGTAGCTGCGCCATCGCGTTGTCACCCAGGTGATGAAGTTGGAGGTCGAAGAAGAGGAAGATCTGGAGGAGGAACGGGCTGACGAGGAGGCCGAAGCCACACGCGAAGTGCGCGAGGAAGACAACACGCTCCCCCTACCGAGGGTTCAGCACTCGATCCCCCTCAGGCGCGGTGCTTCACAAGCATCGACGAAGGAAGAAACCTCCCCCACCGATACTTGTTTATGATCTTATCACTCACGAAGGACCCGCACCAGCCGCCGCGTTGCTCCGGCAACATCTCGAAAGAGGAGGAAGCCGTGGCGGGCAGAAAGAAAGTGGACGGCAGCAACAAGGAGAGGGCACGCAAGAACAAGGAACGCTGGAGCGGGAGAAGATGAGGCGGAGGATGGACAACTGTGGGAAACGATCCCCCTCAGAGCTCTATTTATCCCCGCAAGTGGCAACGTCGCCCCTTCGGCTTCTGCGCGACGCGTGGCGTCACGGTGCCACAGCCGCGCGACGCTTCGGCTCCAGATCCTTTGTGCCGTCGTGACTGCCACAGAAGATCGCCGGGCTTCAGCAGGAGACGAGGCGTGCTCACTTGCCCCGAGGAAATGCTGCGGCAAGTTTGCGTGTGCAGTTGCCAAAAACATACGCAGCGACGTGGAAGTCAAACTGACGCGACGTGCGCTAGAGACACAGTCGTGGGTGACGACATCAACGACGTCATCCATCCAAACGTTTCGTCTTCAGCTCCGCCAGCCGGTACCTTCCTTCGTTGTTTACACCCAGTGGACGGCCATCGGTTCCGCAGCCGGTTAACTCCAGCTAGAAAGCAAAATCCGCAGCCGGAGAAAATAAAGCAACCCTCTCAGGACAGGAAGGAGCACAGAAGATCTTGCCCACCGGCCAAGACCATACGTGCTCGGGGACTAGTGTCGGGGGGATAACCCCCGGGTGGGGAAAGCCAGGCATATGTAGGTCGACTCCAGAAGATGCATGCCGCCTGGCCTCCAGGAAATACAACTCTAACCGTCTGGCAAGCAAGCCCAGCTGGGCTTATAACCTTCCCGGCTGGCCGGTCTAGCCGATGGGCAGAAGAACTGGCCGGGTGGCTGTTCCCACCCGTCTCACCTCGGATTCGATGGAGATCACGGAAGGACTGGCGCTCCGTGCGGGGTACGCTTCTGGCTCTCCCTCGTCATCAAGGAAGCTGGCGTGCCGTCATGCCCAGCGCTACCCGATGAAGATAAAGCGAGACGGTTGGCTGGGCTGCCGAAAGTAGTCCGGGTGACCGTTAAAGCATGGGTGACGCCCCAAAGGAAGCCCGGGTGACCACTAAAGAGAAGGATGATGCTAAAAGAAGGGCGGACTAGGTCCTGGCCCATCGGCTGGGCCCTGTAGCCGGCCCTGCCCTGTAAACCCATATCCAAATTGTAAACCCTAGGACCCGATCTGTAATATGCCCCCTAGACTAGTATATAAGGGAGGGCAGAGCCAGGGTCCTAGGTAGGCAACAAGAGAAGGATAGAAGTGTTAGCATCTAGTTCCCATCTTCCTATAGCCTCCGCTAGTAGCTAAGGAAACAGCTCAAGGAGCATCTATACTGAGCATCAAGCTCCCATACATAGTTCATCGTGCAGGAGTAGGGGTGTTACCTCGCCAAGAGGGCCTCGAACCTGGGTATGTCCCTATGTTTGCAGTGCAGCATGCCCAACCCGTTGCGTGAGCCACCGAATGCATCCGAGTGTCCCTTCTTTGCCATCCCCGATGGCTCTGCTGTGTTCCACACCATGACATAGAGAATTCTTGACTCGGTGGTGCAACCTCAGAAACTCATGCGAAGGGGTCATAGAATCTCAAGCGATAGCCTGGTTTGAAGGGCTGCAGATATGCAAGCGTGTTATGGCAGAGGTTGCAAAGAGATATGCCAACCAGAGTTAATGTCAGGATAGAAGATTCATACGCCTTAGGTGATCTGACTCAACCAGAGTTAATGTCAGCAAAACATCGGGAGCAGCAGGATCATTATGCTAGAGATGGAGCCGGATCATCGCGCCGCAATGAATACCGAGGTAGAAGAAGGGACGAGAGGCCGGATTAAAGATATGCTTCCAATCAGGTGGCAGCAGTTGTGCATGATCAGCCGAGTCATGGGAACAATCAGCGACAGAAGAATGGTCCTCAGCAGTGGACGCTGAGGAATGAAGGGAAAAGGCAGTGGACACTAGAATAGAAGAAGCAATGGCAGGAAAGTCCAAAGTAGACATTTGAATCCATGTTGGATCAACCGTGTAAGTTCCACATGCCTAACCCGTCCAAAACAACCAATCGCACTACTCGCCAATGCGCTTGGATGAAAAATGCAATGGGAAACCCGGCAGGCATACAAGCACCTCCTCATCAAGTACATCAACAACAGCAGCCACAGCTAACCGGGGCAAATGCGCAGCAGCTAATGTTACCACCACCCCCTCCGAGGTACGATAACTCGGACCGGAGGGATGTAGTACACCAAGTGGTAAATCAAAATAAAGACGGAAGGGGAAACCCCGGGAACAATGGACGTAATGATTACAGGGAACATCACCAATCTTATTGTGTGTTCACAATAGAACAACAAGATAGACAGAGCGTACAGCGATGACATATGGAAGTGAATGCAGTTATGCAGACAGTACGAAGATATGTGCCATGGTCCGATCAAGAGATAACCTGGAGCATAAAGGATCACCCGAAGATAATGCTGAACCCAGGATCATATGCTTTGGTATTGGATCCGACATTTGTCGGGCCTAGCATCAATGTGAAGTTCTCGAAAGTACTCATAGATAATGGAAGTAGTATCAACATCATGTACAAGGACATAATGCATAAGCTCGGAATAACGCAGAATATGCTGCAGCCCACAAGGACCACATTCCATGGGATAGTGTCGGGGCTCTCCTGCGAACCCATTGGGAAAGTCCGAGTAGATGTGTTATTCGGCACAAGAGAGAATTTCATAGATGAGAATCTGGAGTTTGAGGTGGTGGACTTAGAAAGTTGCTATCATGCTTTACTCGGACGGCCAGCATTGGCGAAATTTATGAGCAGCTGTCACATTACCTACTTGAAAATGAAGATGCCAGGGCTTCAGGGGGTAATAACAGTGGCTGGGGACTACAGAAAATCAATGGAATGTGCGTCGGCCAGGTCGAACTTGGTCGAATCATTGGTAATTGCAAGGGAGAAAAGAAGAATTCAGGAAGTAGCATCTCTGGCTCAGTCAGCACAGCTTAATATGCCGGCATTAGCCAACCCGCATGGGAGTGTATCTTTCCAGCCGACTAAAGAGACAAAAGAAATCCAGATTGATGATCAGTTCCCAGAGCGCACCATCACGATTGGTGCGGGCCTAGATGCCAAATAGGAAAGAGATCTCACCAACTTCCTCCATGAGAATCGGGATATTTTTGCATGGTCAACACATGACCTACAAGGTGTACCGAGGGAGTTGGCTGAGCACTCTTTGCATGTAAGGCCAGGAGCAAGGACGGTGAAGCAACCTCTCCGCCGCTTCGCCGAAGACAGGAGTAAGATAATAGGGGATGTGATAGCTCGGCTCCTTGCAGCCGGGTTTATTATGGAAGTGCTTCACCCGGATTGGCTATCAAATACGATGTTGGTAGAAAAGAAAAAGGATGACCCAAATGTAGCCGTCGTATGGCGAATGTGCATCGATTACACAAACCACAATAAGGCGTGTCCCAAAGATCCTTTTCCTTTACCTAGGATAGACCAAGTCATTGATTCGACCGCAAGCTCTGAGCTGTTATCATTTGTAGACGCGTATTCTGGTTTCCACCAGATACCGTTAAACCCGGCTGATCAAATAAAGACTGCGTTTATCATCCCGTATGAGGCTTATTTCTATCGTACCATCCCATTCGGCCTGCGTAATGCAGGAGCAACATACCAAAGATGGATGCAAAAATGTCTGCATGACCAAATAGGGAAAAATGTGCAAGTATATGTTGATGATGTGGTTATAAAAACCAAAGAGAGCAAAACGCTCCTAGAATATATTCGGCAGACATTCGCCAACCTAAGAAGGTTCTGAATGAAACTTAACCCGGAAAAATGTACCTTTGGTGTGCCGGCTGGAAAATTACTCGGTTTACTCATATCCAGCCGAGGTATAGAGGCAAATCCAACTAAGATCCGAGCAGTTGAAAGAATGGAATTACCAAGGTGCCTGAACGATGTACAAAAATTTACAGGGTGTCTTGCCTCTTTAAGTCGATTCGTATGTCGGCTAGGGGAAAAGGCATTACCTCTATATCAGCTGATGAAAAAGTCCGACAAGTTCATTTGGACGCCGCAGGCTAATAGTGCATTTCATGAGTTAAAAAAGATGCTGGCCACGGCACCGATTTTGGCTTCTCCATTGTCAAAAGAGCCTATGCTACTCTACGTGGCAGCTACTAACAGAGTGGTAAGTGCGGTAGTAGTTGTGGAACGGAGCGAAGAGGATAAGTCAGTACAAAGGCCGGTATATTACCTAAGTGAGGTATTATCGGCCTCAAAAGAAAATTACCTGCACTACCAGAAGATGGCTTATGGAGTATACATGTCGGCGAAAAAACTCAAACACTATTTCGAAGAACATCCGATAAAAGTGATTTGTGAAGCACCCATAGCCGATATATTAAACAACAAAGATGCAAGTGGCTGAATAGCAAAGTGGGCAATTGAGTTATCGCCTTATGCTCCGCAATTTGATAGGCGAGAGGCAATTAAGTCTCAGGCAGTGGCCGACTTCTTTGTGGATTGGGCTGAGGTACAGTATGAGCCCCCATTGCCAGATCTGAATTATTGGACGATGCATTTTGACGGGTCCAAGTTAAGAAATGGGCTAGGAGAAGGAATAGTACTGACTTCACCGAAAAAAGATCAGCTGAAATAGGTGCTGCAGATACATTTCGCTGCATCGAACAATGTGGCCAAGTATGAAGCACTCGTCCATGGCCTAAAGATGGAAAAAGAGATTGGCATACATCGGATTCTATGTTACGGGGATTCAGACCTCATAGTACAGAAAGTATCAGGGAATTGGGACGCACTAGATGCGAATATGGCCCTGTATAGATTTCACGTGCAGAAGATCAGTGGTTATTTTGATGGGTGTGAATTCCATCACATACCTCGGGCAGAAAATGATGTTGTGGATACACTGTCAAAACTCTGATCGACTAGCCAGGCAATTCCCCCAGGAATAGATCTAGAGCACCTGAGAAAACCATCGATTACACCTTCGCCAGAATCCGAATCAATTCGTATCTCGGCAGAACAGATAGAAGGAAGTGTCCCAATGGAAATTGATGAGGAATATGACCCGAATTATTTAAGGATTAATTCGGCCGACCCACGGGTGAACAGGGAAAAGCCCAAAGATGTTATGTCGATGGAAACTATGGACATTGACAACGTAGTTTTCCCGGATAAAGTCACGCCGACATGGGCACAACCCATATTCTCATTCCTTAAAGAGGAAATCTTGCCGGGTGATGAGGTCCTGGCTAGGCAGATCGTGAGAAGAGCAAAAGCCTACACAATCATAAACAATGAGTTGTATAAGAGAAGTGTCACGAGCGTACTGCAACGATGCGTTGACTCGGCAGAAGGGCAAAAAATCCCTTTGGATATACATCAAGGAGAATGTGGACACCACGCCTCGTCCAGAGCCCTAGTGGCCAAAGCATTTAGGCATGGATTTTATTGGCCAAATGCGCTGAAGGAAGCAAAGGAATTGGTAGAGAGGTGTAATGGTTGCCAGAGATACGCCAGCAAGATACATCTGCCTTCGTCCGAGTTAAAAACAATACCAATCACTTGGCCCTTTTATGTATGGTGTTTGGATATGGTAGGTCCATTCAAGCCTGCCCGAGGCGGAATGACTCATATTCTGTTCATGGTGGACAAATTCACAAAGTGGATAGAAGTAAAACCGATAAGAGAATGTGACTGACCCACAGCGGTGAAATTCCCAAAGATATTATCTTGAGATATGGATACCCACACAGTATTATCATGGATAATGGCACAAACTTCGCTGAAGGAGCTTTTGCTAGATTCTGCCAAGAGAAACACATAAGACTATATGTTGCCTCGGTGGCTCACACGGCATTGGATGGGCAAGTAGAAAGATCAAATGGACTAGTTTTGTTAGGAATAAAACCTCGGCTAATTGAACCGCTGCAAAGGTCGGCAGGATGCTGGATTGAGGAACTTACAGCAGTGCTGTGGAGCCTTAGGACCACCCCAAATAGATCACGGGGTATACCCCGTTCTTTCTTGTATACAGGGCAGAGGCTGTACTTCCAGCCGACATAATGCATGACTTGCCAAGAGTGGTCCAATACACAAGTGCCGAGGTAAATGAAATATCATGGCAAGACGATGTGGACTTGCTGGAGGAAGCAAGGGAATTGGAAATATCAAGATCGGGTATTTATCAGCAAGAGCTCAGACGATATCATAGCAAAAAGGTCAGTCAAAGAGTTTTTAAAGAAGGAGATCTAGTTCTTAGGCTAGTGCAACGCATGGCCGGCATGCACAAGCTCTCACCCCCATGGGAAGGACCATTTATCGTGAGTAAAGCATTACACAATGATTCATACTACGTGATCGACCCTCAGACACAAGAAAAGAACAAAGCAAACATGGCCGGAGATGAATCAAAGAGACCATGGAACATAGCCTTACTTCGCCCGTTCTACACTTAGAATTCCTATATTGCATATTGTGACGTGATGCACCAAATCAGAGTATCAAGCATGTATTAAACTTCGGCACCCCAAGCAATGACTCGGGGACTGCCCCATGTTATTTCTTGTTTTGAACTATGTATCAAACTTCGGCACCCCGAGCAGTGACTCAGGGACTGCCCCATGATATTCTTTGTTTTGAATTATGTATTACATTTCGACAACCCGAGTAATAACTCGGGGACTGCCTCATGTTGTTTGATATTTTTTGAGCATGTGTGAAACTTCGGCAACCCGAGCAATAACTCAGGGACTGCCTCATATTGTCCACTAATTTTTGGCATATATATAAAAGTTTGGTTACTCAAACAATAACTCGAGGACTGCCCCGACTAATCAGTCATAAATCACAAGATGCGATATAAGCTTGCCTCGGCCATCGGAGAAATAACACAGATGAAACAACTAACGATTTCTAAAATCATAGTAACAAGAACGACAACGTCAGCAATTCGAGGTATAATGAGGGAAGTACCCTATCTATATCATTTTACCAATGAATACCTCGAGGAGGGTAGTAAGTCAATCAGTTTAAAAAAGATCTATGGGCTTAGAATATAGTCCTTCAAGGAGAAATTGCAAAAACGACAATTCTACAACCACGTTTACATAATAAACACAAGATGGATGCCGAACGAAAATCCGTCATATGAAAAATATGATCTGGATTTATGAAGTTAAAGTTTGGCAAAGCAAAGATACGATTCACATAAACTCAATTAGGTAGAGTAACAACAATTACCAGGGCATCAGAGGCCAAAAGCCAAACAGTTCAATTTAAACCAAAAAGCGGATAATTGTTTCAAAGACAGCATACACCCGGCATACCGGGGACTTAAACGAGTAAGAGTTTTTGAACCTAAACATCGGCAGAGGCCGAATCACTCGTGGGAGGAACAATAGCAGCACTAGGAGTTCCCGACATGGGTATCTCAAACGCAGTAGGGATGACCTCGGTTTCCTTCAGAGGTATATACTTAGAAACTGGGCGCTCTGAGGTTGTTTGGGCCTATGCGGAGGTTACCTCGGCATCGACGGAGGCCGTAGTAGCGCCTGGGGCAAGCTCGGGCTGCTAGGAGACATCACCTTGGGCTCGAGAAGCTTCGGTTCCTTTGGAAGACGATCGAGCGTCACCGTCCCCCCAGAGCTATCGTTGGAATCATCGGCATTATCAGAGCCATCCTCGGATTCATCTTGATCAGCCGAATAACCTCCAGATGCATCTTCAGCTTCGGCATCATCTACCGGGTTGGGAAGAAAACTCGGCCCTCGATCCAATGATGCACATCAGCATATTCGATAAGCTGGAAGGCACAGGCTTGATGGCGAGTAACGAACTCCGGATTCTCAACCCAAGGAGAGCTAGTGCGCAAATTCATCGTACTAGGACAAAACAACTGTAAGTGCCATATCAGCACCAGCCCTTCCGGCAGATTCCTTCCAGAGGTTAAGTTGAGTCTGAGATTCCATCAGCCTCGCCACAAGCACTTCTACTTCATCAATATCCGGCGCATTCGGCCAGAGAACATAGTAGGCTCGAATAGCTGCTTGCACAATATCTCTTCCCATAATCTTCATTGGTCCAATAGCAGCGCCAACGGCAATCAGGAAATCTTCCATGGAATATTCTTGGCTCGGAGCAACGGGAACACCTCGGCGCTCGCGAGCAGAAATCACAGCCTTGGAGCTCACAGGTTTAGCTTCTGGAAAATGATCTACACGAAAGGACGTCATATGAGTTAAAATAAGAAAATAAAGAGAATAACTCGACGAGAGACAGAAACTTACGATGAATGTAACTTAGCATTTTCTAGAGATCCCGGGACCAGTCGGTCCTACTCTTCTCAAAACGAGTGATTTCCTCGTTCATCGCTCGGTTCTTTAATTCGGCAGCATCAAGAAGTTCCTTGTCCTTCTGCAGCTGCAGACTTAGTCGGTTCTTTTCTTCAGAGAACTCTTGATCAACTTTCTCTAACTCAGACTTCTGGGAAAGCTTAAGAGATTCAACCTCGGCGCGCAACCGGGTTATCTCGTCATCTTTTTTCTTGAGTTGCGCCGAATGAGCGGCAGCTTGTTCTAAAAAATGCAGCATCATATCAGGCATAGATATGCATTCTTGATGCGACGCTGCAAGTGTTTGTAACTCGGCTATACCAAAGCCAGAAGGTCGTAAGAAACCCAAGATTTACCTCTAACAAAAAGTCGACAAATTAAAAGGCAAAAGGAATAACTAACCTTCAAGAGCGCCAACTTTCTTGGTAAGGCGAGCATTCAGATTGTTGATACTAGCTGCGTACCAACAAGATACAAGTTAGCACAAAAAACTAAATCTTTTACAAGGGTAAGATAAACTAAACGGACTAGATAGTTTACCAGTTTTCTTCACAACAGGGACAATTTGCTCATATTTATCTTGAAGTTTCTTGTGCGCAAAGAGCAACCTTTGAAATTCGGTTGTCCGCCGATCATGGGCAACCTGAAAATGACAACAAGTTACACAAAGAAAAGACAGATCCGAATCAAGTAAAACTTGACTCGGATCTAGATGGATGGATATTCAAAAGTAAGACAGATCCGAATCAAGTAAAACTTGACTCGGATCTAGATGGCTGGATATTCAAAAATAAGACATATCTGAATAAAGTATAACTTGACTCGGATCTAGATGGCTGGATATTCAAAAATAAGACATATCCGAATCAAGTAAAACTTGACTAGGATCTAGATGGCTGGATATTCAAAAGTAAGACAGATCCGAATCAAGTAAAAATTGACTCGGATCTAGGTGGCTGGATATTCAAAAGAAAGACAGACCCGAATCAAGTAAAACTTGACTCGGATCTATATGGTTTGATATTCTAGAACACGGTTAATCCGAATCATGTAATGCATTTAAAATAGGATGATGCTTCCAAATGAACAACAAATTATCCGGTTGCAAGCTTCGGGGACTAGTGTATATATAGTATCATCTGAATAATAGACAAAGTATCAACGAAGGCGCTTACCTCGTTCATCTTATCACTTTCAAATACAATCTTAGCAGCCATATGCAAACGACTGCTGATGTCGGAAAGCTGAAATGGTTGGCTACTTGGATTGCCCTCAAGTTGATCGGCGGCATTCCAGTTGTTCGCATACTCCACCAGTGAGCCGAGGCTATGCCTTCTCTCAGTACGGGTCAGCACTTTACCTCGGGCCTGCTGCGTAACTGCAGCCGTCGGCGGACTCTTATGAAGAATAAGCTGAGTGTCGGCGGCAAGGGCGACACTAGGTTTAGCGGCGGAAGCTCCTTTACAAAGTATATCAGCAATGCTGGGCTGAGAAAAGCTTGTTGGCCCCTTCTGAGATGCCGAGGGTTTAGTAACAACAACTTTATTGCTCTTAGTAGCGACTTCGGCAGGGGCAACAACTTCAGTGTTGGGGATCACTTCCTTGGCGGCAGGAGGAACTATATTTTCCAAAGGGGCCGAGGTAGTGATATCCTTAGTAGGAATTGGAGCAGGAACTGGAGCTGCGGTGATCAAAGGATCATTGGGGGAAACCTCGGAGGTCTTAAGAGGGACAATAGGGTCGGCCGGGTGATCCGGCGTAGGGGTTTCGTCGGCAACAACGGTGGGAGAAATGGGCTCATATTGTCGAGGCAATACATTAGTCGGCACTGGAGGAGAATCAACACGAGAGGGACTGGGAACCCGAGTATCCTCTAGAGGTGGGGGAGAAGACGACCGAGTAGTATGAGTTGTCATACTCGGACCGCTTGGATTTGCGGAAAGAGGAGCTCTGCAAGAAAGTAAAAGCTGAGTCAAAAACAGAAAGAGAGAAACAAGAAATACAAATGAAAATAAACTCACTCTGTAACCCCAGGCATGGTCTTATGCCTCGGGATATGCTGAGCAGATTTCTTGACTCGCTTCTTGGGGGCAGCACCGGAAGGATCCGTCGAAGCGGTGCACTTCTTCGAAGCAACAGGAGGTTCGGAAGCAAGAGGTTCGGTGTCGTGCACCTGGCCAGCTTGGTTAGCTGGGAAAGAAGGATCCGGAAATGCGTAAGAGATAGGCACCGTGGCAACTACCTCGAGAATTTGGACGTCATCCGAATCACCTTCATCAACGCGGGCCGAGGTCTTGCTCCGGGCATGAATAGGAGAAGCATCTGACTTAGGAACGAATTCCACCGGATTTGGTTCTCCATTGTCTGGGGTATTGCGGTCAGCGGGCCAAGGAAGACCCAAAACCTCGGCATCTTCTGTGGCTGCTCAGGAAACGTCTGCGAAAAAAGTGGAAAAGGATTAATAGAGATAGAGGGAAAATAACTCGGGTCGAGCCACATGTGTACAGTTTACCTGAGGAGGAGGATTCTCGCGGGAGAATGGCTTCATCCCCCATTTCCATTCCTCAGGCATCTCAGTCTTGAAAATAGCCCAGACACGTTTGTAAAACTGATAGTCGTCGAGCTCAACCGTAGAAACTCGATTGGGATCCAAAGGATCGCTCATGTAGCAGAGCTTGTGGGAGCGGAGCTGGAAAGGGCAGATTCGGCTGCTAACAAATGCAGTCATCAAGTCTTCACCTCGGAGCTCGGCACGCGTCAGTTCCTTAAGCCGGAGCTCGAACGCCTCGGCAAGGGCATGAGTCTTCCTCGGGTTATAAATCCAATTCTTCTTCGATGGAGGACCAATAGAGAAAGCGGGGAGCCGAATCTTATCTTCCTTCCCCGTATTCTTGATAGAGTAAAATGATCTATGCCACTTCTTACAAGACTCGAGGCCTGCAGTGCGGGGGAACTGGGAGTTCTTCTGAGGTGTAATGGAGGGAGTCCCGCACTGGGTGAGAGATTTCTCAGAAGGATGAAGAGATTTATCCAGCACCACATTAGCTCAGATCTGAAAGAATTTGGACCAAACGTCTACAGAGGGCCAAAGGCCGAAGTACCCCTCCGAAGCCGAGATAAAGGTGGATAAAGAGTCAACGGCGTTAACCGGCTGATGATGCGACTGAAGGCCGAAGTTATCTAAGAAGCTCCTAGCAAAGTCGCTAAGAGGGAGGCTGAATCCACGAGCAAAATGGGACATAAAAACTACGTACTCACCCTCATTGAGTATGGGGAGGATTCTTTGTCGGGTAAGCGACAACTTACCTCGGCAGTAATTCGACGTGTCTTGATCAGCCATTCTATCTCCCGGCGAGTAACTGAGGAACCTTGCCAGGAACCACGCTCTGGACCGGCCGCAAGGTCTTCTTCCCCGACGAGAGCACCGCTAGCGGAGCTAGACATAGGCTCGTCAGAGGAATCAACCGAAGAAAAAGTGGTGGCGGGGAGAGGCCTAGAGGTGCAGGGCCCATTCACGACGGTGACAAACACAGCGGTGGAACAGATAAATAACCGCCGCGGGAAATCTAGGAAAACCAGAAGAACACCTAACGCTGGAACCTAGTAGCGGCACTATAGAGAAACTCACTGGTGAGAACGCCAAAGCGGGGGCTCTACGGCGAGGTCGCAGGAGCCAGAGAGCCACAGCGTGTCCGTCGAGGGGGAATGGCGGTGGCGCGGCCACTAGAGCACGAACGGTGGCAGAGGCGCAACAAAGAAGACGAAGGGAGTAAGAAGGGGGAAAGTAAACCAACCTACCCGTTCCCCTCTTTATAACCGCATAGGGTAAACCGTAGTGGGATCGTGGTTGTGCCACGCTAACCGCATAATCGCGTGTATCTCCTAAACCGCGCACAGGTATTGGAGCCACAACGAAGGCCACATGGCACAGGAGGAGATCGGGCCAGCTGACTGTTGCGGTACTCGAGGCGTCATTGCACCGACGCGATCGGCGCAGTAATCACTGTAGCATCTCAGTGAACACTGTAGAGGAACAAAAAACTAGGGAACAATGATGATTGGTACACGTAGGACGAGGCTTACACAGGAAGCCAAGCAAATACCCCGAACAAACGAAAATAACTCGGAATGTAGTTTATAGCGGGAAAAGGAGGAAATGAGGAAGAGGATAATAGAAAAATAATGTCGGCTAAGAAATACCTCAGACAGAAAGTGAGAAAGGATAAATGTCTGGAAACTGATGTGGCCCGGCCAGGGTTTCCGACAGGACCGCACCAGCTTCGAGGACTAATGTTGGGGGGTGACCCCGGATAGGGTCAAGATAGGGGAAAGAAGAAAGGAGTATCCCTTACCTTAAGCCGAATTACTGACTGGGTCGGCCGAATCATGCAAGATCTGGCCGAGGTAAGCTGAGGCTTGGCAAATGTAGAGTGAGTAACACATTACTCGGCCGACGTATAAGCTAATTCGGCCAAATAAGGTTGATTGACTTGCATGCAGGTGAAGGCCGAGCCGAGTTATGCGAGATGAGGCTGAGTAACGTGAGACTTGCAGGAGAAGGAGGAGCCTATAGTCAAACCCTAGTTGCTGGCTAGGAGAAATCTAGATAGAGCCAAGCGCTAAGGACAAAGAGCAGAGCTGCAGAGGGGCAGACAAGAGTCATGGAGGTGACAGTGAGGAAGCCCGAGGCACACATGTGAGGGCCTCTGGAACTTTGCCGCCGATAGAAGGGGGACACGGAAAGGAGTCCGCCGAGTTACCACTTTGGGACAAGCATATTCCAAGAATATGCTTTCCACGTCATCCCTAGAAGGAGCCAAGGAACCCCTTTATAAGGAGGGGTACGGGCTCCTGAGAGATCGCTCGATTCATTGCATACCGAAGGGCTCGTCTAGTAGTTCTCTTCTTCTCTTTGATACAGCTCTAGGAGCATTTGTAGTTCTTGAGAGGAGGAATAAAGATCTACTGGTTAGTCATTTGAGTGTATAAATCACTACATCTTCCCTCCCTGGATCCCTCTAGCATCCATTGTCCCCATACTTTAGCCTACCCATGGTATCTGCCGTGCCACCACCATGACAACCCTATTTAAAGTAAATGCAGCAGTCTCTAATGCATGACACCTAGATGACAATGGAAAATTTGTAAGGGAAATCATAGATCATACCATATCTAATAAGGTTAGATTATGATGTTCGGATAGACCATTACACCATGGTGTTCCGGAGGGACTAAGATGTTAAACCATTCCACACTGTCTCATGTGTGTGTCAAACTCGTAACTAAGATATTCTCCTCCATGATCGGATCTTAGAATCTTGATCTTTCGGTTACGATGATTTTCTACTTCACTCTGAAATTCTTTGAACTTTTCAAATGTTTTAGACTTGTGTTTCATTAAGTAAATATACCCATATCTACTTAAATCATTCGTGAAGGTTTCAAAATAACGATATCCGCCGTGTGTAGACACACTCATCGGACTGCATACATCGGTATGTATTATTTCCAATAAGTCGGTCGCACGCTCTATTGTTTCGGAGAACCGAGTTCTAGCCATCTTGCCCATAAGGCATGGTTCACATGTTTCAAATGATTCATAATCAAGTGATTCAAGCAATCATGCGCTTTATACCAATATGACCCAAACGGTAATACCACAAATATGAAGCAATATCAGCATTTAACTTAATTCTTTTGGCATTCACATTATGAATATGTGTATTACTAATATCAAGATTCAAGACAAATAAACCATTCAGCATAGGTGTGTGACCATAAGAGACATTATTCATATAAAAGGAACAACCACTATTCTTCGATACAAATCAATTACTTTCTTGCAATAAACATGATCTAGATATGATGTTCATGCTCAATGCATGCACATAATAGCAATTATTAAGGTTTATTGTCAATCCTGATGGTAGATGAAGTGGCAGTGTCCCGGTGGCTATCACATCAACCTTCCATCCATTGCCTACGCGCATCGTCACTTCATCCTTTGCTAGTGGTCGACTATTCCTTAGTCCCTATTTCGAATTACATATATTAGCAACCGAACTGGTATCAAATACCCAAGTACTACTTCGACAACTAGTAAGGTACACATCAATAACAAGTATATCATATATACCTTTGTTCACTTTCCTGACCTTCTTATCTGCCAAGTACTTCGGGCAGTTCGACCTCCACTGACCAGCCTCCTTCCAGTAAAAGCACTAAGTATCGGGACTAGGGCCTCCCTTGGTCTTCTTCTCAGGCGCGGAAATAGACTTGCCGTCCTTCTTGAAGTTACCCCTTGGTCTTTCCCCTCTGGCCTCTTTTCTTGAAACTGGTGGTTTTATTGACCATCAACACTTGATGTTCCTTTTTGATGTCTACCTCGACAGTCTTGAGCATAGCCGCGAGTTCGGTGAGCAACTTATCAGCACCGTTCATCTTGTAGTTAATTGCAAACACTTTGTAACTCGGTGGCAGCGATTGTAGAACCCTTTCTGTCGTGAGATCAGCTGGAATCTCACATCCCAGTGTCTCAAGACGTTGAGTGTAGCCCGTCATCTTTATGACATGCTCGTTCACATAGTTGTGCTCCTCCATCTTAGCAGTAAAGAACTTTTCGAAGATCTCATATCTATTGGAAAGGATTTGGTCCCAAAACATAGTTTTGAGTTCCTCCATGATGACATCAGCATCAGTAAGTTCAAAGCATTTTTGGAGTTCAGGCTCCAACGATTGGAGTATCGTGCACCGCACAAGAGTGTAGTCATCAAACTTTGTGTTATACACAGTATGCTGCTCCTAAGGAGCATCATCTACAGGGGCGTCACCTAACGGAACGTCAAGTACATAGGACCTTTCCATGCCCGTGAGGATAATCCTCAAGATGCGGTTGCCAGTTGGTGAAGTTAGACCCAGTGTCTAGCAGCTTTTCTTTCTCAAGTAATGCATTGAAATTGAATGCAGGGGTGCCATGATCTACAATTTATTTGCAAATACTATTTAGACTAGGTTTATAACAGTTAAATTTCAAGCTAAATCAAAATTACTTATGTGAACTCCCACTCAAAATTACATCCCTCTAGCCATTTTAGTGACTACACGAAACAAATTCACTACGCTACGACCGATCATCACAAGTGGTGGCGCAACTCCAATGGAGAGCATCGTATGGGTCATCATATATCCATATGACTCATGATTTACCTTTCCATTCATGCTCCAAATCCATGTCTATACATGCTAGGCTTGCCAAGCAAGAACCTTAGTTTTTGCGTGTGTAAAACTGTCTTACAACAGTTGTATGCGAACGTAGAATCTATCACACCCAATCATCACGTGGTGCTTCGATAAGACGAACTTTCTATACGCTGCATACTAAGGAATAACATATTATTATCTTGATATTTAGTGGGATGGATCATCTTATAATGCTACCGAGGCAATCAAATCAACGCAAAATAAGATGCATCAAAGGATAAACATCACATGCATATATAATGTGATATGATATGGTCCTTCTCGCATTCAATATCCATTGTGTGCATCATGGCATGATCTCCATCATTCCACCGACGTATCACCAAGGTCCATTGCGCCACCATAAAGGTTGTTCTCCACTAATATAATTACATGGATTTCCATTTTCCGGCACGCAGGCCATAAAATAAAATAACAACCATATGGCTCCTGTCGGTTGTTTTACAATAAAACACATTGCATGCAACAACATTTGTATCATAGACCATATCACATCACATGCCCTACAAAAACAAGTTAGATGCCTCTAATTTATTTTTCCATATTTTACGCGGTTGTGGGCTTTCTAGGATAGAACCGTTCTACCTACGAACTTCATCCACTACGGTGATAACCAAGTTATTAAGTAGACCGTTGTAAATCAGATATCAACTATGGTGGGAGATACAGACACCCGCTAGCCATTTATGCAAAACGAGTTGCATGTCAAGCGTGGAACAGGTCTCATGGGCGAGTACATGTAAAGTTTGTCCGGGCCGCTTCATCCTACTATGCCATTAATATCCAAAGTACAAGAGATTTGCAATAACAAGACTATCAACGCCCACATATCCATGTGTTCTAACCTTACAAAGCATCTACGCATAGACATAGATCTGATACCACTGATGGGGTTTGTTGCATAGAAAACAAAAAAATTCCTACGGTTGCAACTACCAAGATCATATCTAGGCGATACCTGAACAGTTACAGATGGACTCACCCTCATAGACCGTAACCGGGATAACATTCCTACAAACAAACATGGTTGATGTAGATGTACATGACCGTCCTCGAGGACGTTCACACGATCAGCACCACAAACAGGCAGCGCCTCCACAATCGGTCACATGTATGGTGCACCAACGACTCCCGAACCCTCGCTCTAGCCGGGCAGCAGAAGTAGCGGATCCCCAGGAACTCCAATAGCACTACGCCATGGTAGTGGTGGTGTAGGGGAATGTTTAGAGTAGGTATTTGCCGAGCACCTTTTCTAGTGGCAATGGGCAAGGCAATCAAGGGGGAGAAGATACCAACCAAAGGGCCTATGAGAAGAGCTTATGGGAGAGTGTGTAGAGAGGAGGAGGAGGCCACCTCCTTTTATAGGAGAGAGGGGGGCAGCCCCTCCCTTGGCCTGCGCCAAGGAGGTTCCCCCTCTCCTCCTATCATTCATGTTAGTGCTCTCCCCACTCACATAAACTCCATCTCCACTTTCTCCCATTAAATCTCCACTCAAAAATCAAAGGTCTTTCCATTAAAGCACTTTAATTCCCTTGTTTTAATGCAACTCAATTTAATGAACACTTCATTTAATGAACACATTAACATTTTGATCCCTCGATTTGTTTCGGTACCCTTAAATTATTTCGGCAGATTTGGCAGAACAATTTTCTGTAGCAGAACAATTTTCTACAATGTCCATTGAGTTCCCTTGAGTTTCCTATCCCCTCAAATGTGTCGACTAACCTGATGTGTGTCTCCCTATGGGTTTGAGAACTATGTAGACATGATGGAGTCTTTCTCTGATCAATAATCATTAGCAGGACCTGGAGATCCATAATGACTCCCACTAGTTCCACAAAAATCATATGATCATATAAACATCTTTCATTGTAATCAAATTCCTTTTGTCTCGTGATATTTTACTTGTCCGAGATCCAATCACTTGGTATCAACCATACCTTGTTTAATCTCGTTCCTGACAAGTACTCTTTTTATCATTCCTATGATATGGCATTCTAGTGATCAAATCACTTGCTTGCAAGCTATGTCAATGTGATATCACCGAGAGGGCCCTAAGTATATCTCTCCATCATCCAGATGGACAAATCCCACTCTTGATCCACGAGCCTCAACTAACACTTTCCAAATACCCGACGACACCTTTATAATCACCTTGTTATGGTGTGACGTTTGATGTAATCAAAATACTCTTTTGGTGAAAGTGATTCACGTGATCTCATGGTCTAAGGACATTGAGTTACTACAAATGTGATAGAAATTTAAACTTGATGACATGATCGTATTGCTACATCTACTATGGGTGACTGTTCATCATATTATTCTCCAATGATATGACCCTATGTGGTGACCCAACATACCATTGCATGATGTAGTACACTATAGTCGTTGACATAACACCAATGAAACACTGTTCCACTAGTATTATATCCCTTAGAGTGATACAACTAAAACACAACAGGTCCAAGAAACAACTATAGGTTATAGCTCGACTCTTTACAAAAGATCCAGAGAACACTCTAGGTTAAAGGGAGAGAAAGAAACTTCTTACAAAGAAGAAACATAAATAAAAACTCATAACTATCATACTAATAAACTAGTATCTAAACTATTTGGTTTGTAAATGTGACTATTGCGTTGCTCTACAGAAGTAGGTTCTAGACTAGAGATTATACTGCAATCTAATTAGGATCTTCGTCTTCACTTCTATGGATGTATATCTTGACTTCCTTGACTTCATTCAAGGATTTGAGATTTTGATGACTATCCCCTTGAGCATAAGTTGATGTAGACATCGTCTTTATTGGCTTAAGAATCTAGCAAGGGTTAAGAACATGCGTTGAGTACGAGCGTACTCAGCAAGTTCACTAAAAAGGAGCGTTTGATGCACTAGCTACAGCCATAGACCATAGGTCGTAGGCTATGCAGTTTTTCGAAAACATCTCTTCAAAGGTTGCTTTTATTCTAAAAATCTATGTCCATCAGCCTTCACAGGTTTACCAAAACTTTCATGGAGTTTCTTTCCTGCCGCATTCGCAACTGCTTCCCAGAACAGGGAGTATCAAGTTACAGTTCTTAAACTCTATAGAGGTGCATTGCTTTACCCATGAGAGACCTTAGCCTTGATGCACAACCAAGTCATGAGCTTGTACACACTTCCTTGGTACGGGGACCAGTATAACATCCAAGACAATCATTGCCCTTCTCCACGACACCATATGTCTGCATGATCCTTCGGGTCAAGCTACATCTCTTTTAAGCCCCCTTTCGGGCAAGCTATAACCCTAATGTGTTATAGAAAACTCTATGTGCCGGTTATTCCCCTGGCAATCTCCATAAAGGTATGACTATATCTCCTAAAGCAACTCACAGATAATCTAGACACCAAAATCATGGGGCCTAAGGGTGCCCACCCATATGCTGGATCCGCACAAGGAATCATGTACAACGTCACGTTATGGTCGTCTTGCCTATATACGAAAGGAAGAAGATCCAGCTGACTTCTCCGTCCCATTCCAAATATCATGGTTAATGCGTAATATACGGCGCAAGAATCACTGGCGACATTGGTTGTTAAGTCCTAGATATTATGTTCCTTTACCACCGAAACTTTCATAGTAGGTTATTACCTCTTGGTAAATAACCTATAATCATATTATTATGAAAATAGTGTTTTCTGACTTTTTTGAAATGCAGGTGATGAAAACACTAGATTTGCTTGATAGAAAATAACCAAAGGACATGAGAAAGTGTGAACTTGACTTTTGTGATTGCAAGATTATGCACTCGTGGTCTTCGAGACAATAGAAGATCCAATATCTGAAAACATCATCATTTGTCTGGCTAGGACTAATATTTAAATAAGCAAGATGCCATTATGCATGAGTAATGTAATGCAATTTGATATACTCGAATCCCTGGAATAAACATCGTTGATCTAGGGTTTAGAAACTGGAAGTGTTTTTTTTGGAATGTGTTACCCTTTTAGATTAAGTTTCACACTTTTCCTTCTTATTAAGGCGTGTGAGTATCTGTGAAACAACATCTAAGTATAATAAGTAGTATACAATATAAAGCACTAAAGTGTGGAATGGTATCTAAAGAATTTTTATATAAGGATTACTCGCCATTTAAACTTGTGAGTGTCTTGCTTTATAATGTATCTTAAAAGAATAACTTTTGAAGAAAAGTATACTTAACTAAACAAAAGCATTTAAACCTTTAGCTAGTATTCTTAGGGTTTCTAACTACCTATAGTCATCAAGGAAGAGAGATTTATTTCACTTGAATAATGACCTCTTTATTAGTTGAGACTTATCTACCTTAGATGGTATTACAATTTGTTTACTTCATAATGTTTCCTAGAGTTTAATTAAGCGTGGTAACACTTATATTTGTGTCATGTTTTCTTAACATTATAATTGAATGGAATCATTTATATCCTTAAAATTGAATGGTTAAAATTCATAACATGGAAACTGTAACACCACGGTTCTGAAAAGACCGTAGCTTCTATGTGACATGCCAATCCCTGGATCGGTTCATTGGCCCACAATAGAATAAGATGAATAACATAGCAAAATATCCGTGTATCATAAATAACGAAGATCCAGAGTACCATTATTACAATAAAAGCTTAGCTCAAGGCTAGCTCAAATTATTAAGGTAGCAACATAAATAAAACAAATCCTCCATTCTTCAAATTGCCCACAAGTGAACAAGTGCCGAGTGGAGTACCGTGGCCTAAATCGATTACTCAGAATCGGAATATCCAGCAACATGAAACGTAGCATCCCTGAAGGGTCAATACATGGAATGTATGGCAAGTAGAGCTATTAAAGGAGACAATAGTGCTAACATCTACATGCATATTTGGCAAGTGGAGCTGTGGCTAGCTTGCATTTGCAAATACCTTTGTCCTACTTTCATAAGCAGTTTCTGATTTTCTTTGAAAAGACCCCAATTAAGTTAACCCAACAACATTAAAGCAATTATAAAATTGGAATGAGTGAGAAACATGTCATGGAATCAATATCAAGCAACTCAGACGTCCATAACCGGGGACACGGCTAGGGGTTAGTACACTTTACCCATGTGACTTGGCCAGCCCAGCTCGTACCATCACTCTCTTTTTGGGTGATGATAGGGAGAAGTCCAAGGAGAGACCGTGCGGGAAGTAGCTCCCCAATCTCGACGCGCACCGGTCCAACCTACCAAAATTCTACATCTCTGGATACGCGGGTTCGAGTTACCACAAGCTACCCATTTCATTATTGGCACATGGTTGTACACGTAAGATACAAAATAAAGAAGCCAATCATTTTCTCTTGATACCTGGGTGCCTTTCTGCAATGATACCACCAAAAATTATCAATCCCATCACACCCAGGAGATTCATTGATTAAGTTTTTTTAGTTTTCGCAAACCAACACATTTAGAAACAACTCTCAGTGATGTAACCCAGCCCTCGTTCATCATAGCATGGCTAAGCACATCTACCAATGGTGGTTCATCTACAAGGAGAGCCCTACCACATAATAGGACATAACATAGCGATAGTATTATCCTACACATGCATCAAAAAAATACACGACAATGCATTGAAAATAGTAGGCTAACATCATGAACAAGGTAGCATCTACTTTCCTTGGTTGTAGCGGTCGGAAGAACAATCCACACACGAGCAAGCGTTGCACTCGTCACAATCTACACGATACAATTGCAAACATAAACAAACCATCCACAATCATATGCAAACAAGGATGATGCAAGATGCATACATGACAAGTGGATTGATGCTACAGCAGCATCACATAATCTTATTCAGTAAAGCTACTGTATGCATGCATGGAAATTATTTTTAGCGCAAAGAAAACAAGTATGCAATTTATAATGCTCAATAATAGAGCTAGAAACTAAATAATTCACCACTGCTAACATACTGTTTGTAAAATCTTGGAAAAATTCTACTGTGTGGGTAACTCTAAATAGAAACAGTACCAATTGGAATTTCTCAAAAAGGATTTATATAAATCCCTGAGTAATTAAAATATTGTAGTAATCCTTTAAACCGATTCTGCAAAAGTTATTACTGTAAGCCTAAATTTTTAATTCAATTTGATATTCCCCTTGTTCTACTGATTCTAGGGGCATCTTATTTGCAATTTTTGGAGTTACATAACTTATCTTATGAATTTATTACTCTAAAAGGGGCATTAACTCATTTAATTATTCAAGACAAAACCTTGCTGTAAAAGTGTAAAACTCACAGCAAGATTCTACGTGAGTTACTGAATCTACACATATTTTATTTGTAATTTTTCGCCTAGTATATCTAAAGATATGGATTTTACAATTTTTAGTTATTTTCTGCCAATTAAATTCATTTTAAAAACTCGCAGTCAAACTTTGACTGTTGACCGGCTTAGGTGGCTGCTAACATGGCGCTGACTGGGTCAGCGCCCGGGCTGACTTTTCAAGGGTCCAGATGGACCATTGGATCGTGATCGAACGGCCAAGAGGCAAGGCGGCGAGGGCTCACCGGAGGGCGGCGGCGGTGGGCTCGAGGCAGGCGAGGGCGGAACGGCGTCGGGGTCCTCGTGGTGGGGGTTTTCGGCGCGGAGGCGGCGCCCGGCATGCACGGGGGGCGGCGGCGGCGGCGGCCGAAGCGGTGGCGGCGGGGTCGGCCTCGGGCGGCGGCGTCGGTGGTTCCTGCGAGAAGAGAAGGAGGAGGGGGGTCAGTCGCGGCGGGGCGAGGTCGCGGGGAAGCTCGCGGGTGAGGGAGGGCGAAGCGCGGCGGCGCGCTTACCGGAGGGCGGCGGCACCGGACGCGGAATCGACGGCGGCGACGCGGGTGCGAGGGCGAGGCGTGTCAGGGAGAGGGGGTGGCGGCGTGCGAGGCTAAAGTAGAGCAGGGCCACGCGGGGTCGTCGCGGACTCCACGGCGGCGGTTGCGGGGAGTCTAGGGCGGACTCGGCGGCGCGGCGGAGGCGCCGACAGGTGGGCCCTACCTGTCGGTGGTAGGGGCACGGGTGCGGGATGGCAGGCGGCGGATAGTTCGCGCCGCGGCGGACGGCTGGCTGGCTGCTGCGCTGCCCTTTTTTTTTTTCTTTTTCCCATACGAATTTCCTTAACTGAAATTTGACAGGAACTTACCAGATTTTTATACCAAATTCAGATTTGCATAACGTTCGCCACGAGGCTCCGAATTGGGTGAATCAAAGTGCTACGGGTTCGTGGTGGAACCCTCTATGCACCTGAGCCATCCATACACCCAAAATATGTAAGTTTTGTCAAAGGAATGGCAAAACCAAGCGTTCAAGTGTAGGTGTCAAAATGCAAATGCAAGTGGTTTTCTTTGTCAAACCCCTTTTTGAACCGAAATTTTGCAAGGATGATCATGATGCAATGCCATGAATGATATGCAGTACCAAATCTAAAATTTGGGATGTGACAGAAACAATATTACTTAATTACTTATGAATTATCTGTGGTGTTTTAGTATGTTTATAAACTTGTGGTTGAAAATAATGGTAAACGGTTTTATTAAGTCAAAAATATTATTCTTGAAGATTTTATATTTCATAAGAATCCTTTTGGAAAATAATATACACTTATTGGTGAATGATAATTTAGTAAAATTGTATCTAATATGTTTTAAACTATTTTTTTACTTCAGGTTACCAATACTTAAGACTAATAATATTTTTATACCTTTAATGGACAATATTAGAGGTATTAGCAATTTTATACCTACTTTTATGAATAACCAACTAAGGAAATAGGTTTTAATTCAAGTTATTAGAGTATTAATTTTTTTTATTTACTTCAAAAGTATAGTATTATATTTTTACCATGTAGATCTTATTTTTGTGATCATTTTGGTATACTATAAGTATTTTCATGATTTTCAAATATTAAAATATGAATTTTTATAAGATTTATTACTTTATAAACACTTAATTAAATAATAAATAATTATTTAAGTGATATAATATTTTATGTTTATAGTTTTACATTGTAGTTCTTATTTTTCTAAGAATTTTAGTATATTATTTATATTTTTCTCATTTGCCATTGTTAAACTATGAATTTTTAAAGTTTTATTACTTATAAAATCTTTATTAAATAACAATTATTTAAATAGTTAAAACAATTATGTATGATAATAAATTTAAATTGTAGATTTTATTTTTCTATAAATTTTCATATATTAAACATATTTTCCTGAATTATAAAACAAAAGTTATTGATTTAATAAGATTTATTTATTTTCTGAATAATTTCTAAATAGGGAAATCTGTTTTTATACCAGACTAGACCTAGCCTAGGTAACTGACCAGTGGGGTCGGGGACATGTCATATGCCACATGGGCACGGACCAATTCAAACTCGCTGACGTGGCCAAGGTGACGTCAACATGACCTCATGATGACATCATGTGAGGATGATCCTCACAGATCGATGATGATCGATCGATTTGGTGCGCACGTGGCTGTGGAGGTTTGCGTTGGAAAAAGGAGGCCGAGGCGAGTCTCGTGGTGGTGGCGCCGCCCACTTTTGGTCACTAGAGCTACTCTGGCGACCACCTACTGCAACGATCGACGGCGGCCTACGGCGGGACGATGATACATAGCAAGAGAGAGAGATTGGAGGGGTCTTGAAGGACCGGCATCTCACAGGGGACATGAAGATATGGTCGGTTAGACACTGGGTGGACAGAATTGATGGTGGAGGAGGCGGCCGGAGCTCGAGAAGATGCGGTTGGTGTGGTTGATTGCAGCCGCCCCGACTCAATTCCTTTGAGGATTTTGCTCTGCACGGTGAGGCGATTATGCGAGCTTGATCTACGAGGCATAGGAGAGACTGGAGCGACAGCGGCAAGCGGCATCTACCGGCTAGGGTTTCGGTTCTCTACTACGGGGAAGAAGAGAGAAGGCACGCGAGGCGGAAAAGAGAGGATCAGGGAGAAGGAGAGGGCAACATGGCGTCCTTATCCCCTTCATCCGAAGTGGTTACACGAATAGTGACACAGGTAACGCCGGACGGCATCGCCAGCGTCTAGCGAGATGCATCACTACTTTGAGGAAGACGATGACGATGATAGGAGGCCAAAGGGGTACGAGATGTTGGTGGGCCGTTGAGGGAGAACTTGGGCCACAACAAAGTTTGCTAGGTGTCTGTTGTGGCTGTTTGCAGGTGACATATAAGGGAGAGGTAAAATGATTCGCAGGCCAGAAGCTACTTCATTTTTCTTTTCTATTTAACAACTTCTATTTTCTATTTTTATTTCTAATTTTTTATTTACACATTTGTTTGGAGATTTCTTTATAGAATTTATTTGCTAAATAGTGGCAATTATCTAGGAATGTATTTAGTTTCCTCTCATGGGCTTTTGTTATAATAATGTTGTTTATTTATTTTCCTTTTTATAGATACTTAATTTTTAATAATTTTGTAGGAACCTTTGTTATGAATTTTTCTTTATATTATTCATGAAACTTGGTCCCAATTATAACTTATAGTTTTAAGGAAAATTTCTAATAATGACCATATATTATCTTTTGTCACATTAACCCTTAAAGAATTGTTGTGGTGACTGATAATTTATGAAAGGCTTGGCTATGTCATTATATATGGATAATAACAACTGATATATATATAAACTTGGGTTTTGGGTTACAAATACTTACCATAAGTTTTAGAGGATTTAATATACTTGTATTATTTTATAGATATGTATGAAGATTAAGGGCTAAGACATATTGCCTTCATGCTTGTGTTCATGATTGATAACACCATCCAAGGTAAAATAGTAGGGTTGCCCTCTAGAATTACTTATGAAAAATATTTGATAAAGATAGTATCTATGCACCTATGATTATTATGTTTGGGAGTGGCAAAGATATTCTTAAGTGATTTGCTATAGAATAGCATCCTTAGAAACTATTATGAATTTGGATAGTGGATCAAACATCTGGAATAGATATCAATCTTGCTATAGAGCTATGGTTGAATGTTTACCAAGAATTCCTATCTTCCATTCTTCATAAGTATTGGATTTATCTATATACCTTTCTACAATTACAATAAATTAGAACAAAATAACTTGATCTACTTAAACAACTAAGGATTACCTCTTAATCTGAATAGTTTCTTCCTTAGTTAGTGTGGTTGACTCCTAGTGACAAGTTCCCACATAATGGTTGATCATGAGCATTACTCATGTGATAAATGTAGTTCATTTACCATGTGGAAATTGTTTAGGGTTTATAGGACTGATATAGACAATGATTTTGATATGGATTGATATAGTATTGGTTAATAGCTTCTCAGGAATTCCTAACTTGCCTACTTCATGATTCTTGTTTCCTACTCAAGGAATTCCTTTCCTAGATATATTACTACTTCACATCTATCATCATGTATTGACATGATGAGCTTTACTACTTCTACTCTTACCAATAATTTCTCCTACTAAATCTCTTTGTAAATCCAATGAACGTCACACTAAAGCTCTACATGATCTCTTCATAGACATAACTTACCACTTATAGAATGATTCTAATGAATCCAATTCCACTTAATTGATTATTCTCTTTCCTAATGAATTACTTTGTAATCTTACTTATGAATCTCAGAAGCCTGTCACTAAAGCTTTTCATAATCTTCTCATATCTACACTTGGTTATATCAAACTACTCTACTAATGATAATTTCCAATCCAACAAGTAGTTACTTTTGACTCCACCCATAATTCCTTTATCATCTATCACTAATATTAATCTAATAGGTGTATATATCAATTACTACTTCACCTCAAGTGTTTACTATTCTTTTTAAGAGGATTAGTACTACTTCTATAAATCAATATTGCTCTAGTAACAGCTTGGTGTAGGGGTTCGTAGCATGGAAAACAAAAAGATTCTATCGCATGAACACACAAAAGCCAAGATATAATCTACGAGATCGGTGCAATGAGTTTATAAAGTACTAACCCTCGAAGATCCAAAGCGTTTTAATGAGATAGTATTCTCATGGTTGATGTAGTCGTTCACTTGCCGATCTCAAGATCTCAAAGACGATCCTTCCGGCATCATGTTCCGGCAGCGCTTCCGCAGTCGGTCACACATCCGGTACTCGATGAAGACCTTCCTCTCCCTTGTTCAAGTAGGCAGCAGTGGTTGTAGATCTCCTCGCGATTACAGCAGCATGGCTGTGATGGTGGAGGTGGAGGAGTAGATCCTGCAGGGTTTTGCCTAAGCAGGAGCAGTTATGGTGGAGGAGAGAGGGCCTTGGCGTCTAGGTTTTAGACACCAAGGGGAGGAGGCGCTAGAGGCTTGGGGTGGAGGCGGCGGCGGCTTGGAGAGGGATAGGACACTGGCAACTTGGGAGCAATGGGTGGCGGCCTAGGGTTTTTTGGGGTGGTGGCCAAGGGGGCGCCCCACCCCTCCTTTTATGGGAGGGAGAGGCGGCAAGGGGGAGGCCGAGTCCTCCCCCAACTTCCTTGTGGCCCGCTGCTTGGGGAGGTAGAGGTAAACCTCTCCCTTGTAGGTTTCCTCCACTTCCTCCACTAGGACTTTTACTTTCCAAATTGGGATTTGACTTTTCAAACTAGACTTTGACTATTCAAACTAGAGTTTGATTCCCACTTCCTAGTCATGGCCAAATTGAGCTAAGGCATGATGCCTCCACCCCCACTTGGGTATGGAACATCCATGTGCCCCCTCCGGGGTGGTGGACGTTCCAGAACTTTCAAGAATCTTCCGGTGAAAACACCAAAAACATTTATGATCCCTAGAATTGGAATTTCCTTATATGATCTTATTATCCGGACCATTCCGGATATCCTCGTCATGTCCTGGATCCAATATGAGACTCTGAACAACATTCGATCTCCAACTCATATTCCATATCTACTAAACAACATCGAATCCTTAAGTGTGTCTCCCTACGGTTCGTGAACTACATAGATATGATCGAGACACTTCTCCGATCTGTAACCAATAGAGGAATCTAGAAATTCATATGGTTCCCACATATTAATGCGATTACATTGTGATCGAATGAACCATTTACATACGATACCGATTCCCTTTGTCATGCAATACTTTACTTATCTGAGGTTTGATCGCCGGTATCTCTATACCTAGTTCAACCTCGTTACCGATAAGTACTCTTTACTCGTTCCGTGATATGACATCCCTTGTGACCTAGTCACATGCTCACATGCCAAATGGATGACATTCCACTAAGAGGGCCTAGAGTATATCTATCTATCATAAGGATGGACAAATCCCACTCTTGATCCATGTGCCTCAACACATACTTTCACAATACCTAATGCCACCTTTATAACCATCCAGTCACGGAAGTAGTGTTTTATGTCATCAAAGCATTCATCCGGTGATGGTGATTAACATAATCTCATGGTCGAAGGATTAGGTTACTATGTATTTGGAAGCTTGTAGCGAATGAACTCTAAATGAGTAGATCTTACGCTACGCTTACTATAGGAGTGTGTCCGTCATATCATTCTCCTAATGACATGATCTTGTTATTAATAACATCTAATTTCCATGATTAGGAAACCATGATCATCTATTAATCAACAAGCCAGTTCTATAAGAGGCTTATTAGGGACTTCTTTTATGTTTACAAAACACACAAGTATTAATGTTTTCGGTTAATACAATTATAGCATGGCATGTAAACATTTATCATAAACACAAAGATATAATAATAACCAATTTCTTATTGCCTCTTGGGCATATCTCCAATAGTCTCCCACTTGCACTAGAGTAAATAATCTAGATTAAATTGTGATGTACCTAACACCCATGGCGTTCTGGTGTTGGTCATGTTTTGCCCTAGGGAGAGGTTTAGTTAATCGATATGCCACATTCACATCTGTGTGTAGTTTGCAAATCTTAATGTCATCATCTTGGACATGGTTGCGAATAGCATGAAAACATAGCTTGATATTCTTTAGGTTCTTGTGTGACCTTGCCTCCTGTGCATTGGCTATGGCACCCATGTTGTCACAGTAGATAGTCACTGGGTCCAATGCACTAGGAAGCACACCAAACTTCACAATGAACTCCTTCATCCATATTGTAGGGGTTCATATCATGGAAAACAAATATTTTCTATAGCATGAACACACATAAGCCAAGATCTATCTACTAGATTGTAGCAACGTGTCAATAGAGTACTAACCCTTGAAGATCCAAAGCAGTTAACGAGAGCAGATTCTCGTGGGTGATGTAGTTGTTCACTTGACGATCTCAAGATCGCATGTAGAGGTCCCAACCTAATAAGGTAGAGATACCTGTGTTTACAATGCTAGTCCCTGGATCATTAGCTAGCATCCAAAGTTTAAGATGTAATATCAAGAAACAAAGGTCATAATACAACATTATAACCATGAACAATATAATACATTACAACTTACATAGCTCATTTGGCTATCTCATTACAATGCAGCAAAAAAATATATATATAGCATGGAGTCCTTCATCTTCGAAGTTCCATAGGAAATCATGTTGGTTGTAGACTTGTAATCCTATTTAACACACTTCACTAACATCAAACAAACCTGCAACACAATAAGTTATAGCCATAAGGGTCAATACATTTGAATTGTATTGGCAAGTGATACTATGCTAGAATAGTGGTATCTAGCATCTATTTGCATTTGGCTAAGTGGATCTTAGGCTTGCTTTGCTCAAAATAGATTTTCCTGATCATTTGAAAAACACTAAGTTTTTGTTTGTCAAAATCACCCAAGGCATCTACCAATGGATATTGGTGATCCTTTACCGTTGTTCAACCACAAGCTTTTAACTTAGAAATTTGGATGAGGAGATCTTTGATAGCTTCCATGTCTTGATGCTCAAGTTGTCCATTGCCGGGGACACGTCTAAGTACTTAGATTTTACTCTCTCGAGAGGTGGTGCACTTTCCCCACAAGACTCGACATGCATCGAGACAAGATCTTTCAAAAGCCTTCCCTTAGACCAAAATGGACGCGTTCCAAACCTATCGCCCCCTACCACCTTCTGTCCATCTGGCTAAGTTATTGCAACCTATATGATCCAGGCAGAGCCCATATTGCCATGTGGCTACACTTGAAGCTTCTCAACATTTGACATCTCAAATCTCTTTGTTCCTAGGTGGCATTCCACAAGTGAGATACACAGGGTAGGCCATGAAAATGGGGCCCTGGTAGCCACTCAACTAAAATCCATCCAAGCAATTACCATTCCACCTAGGTGATTCATTCATATAGTTGTTTTATTAAACAAAACACAAGTCATAGACTTAGAAATATTTCATAGCATGAATATAATCCACCCTTGTTTTCTACTATCTAGGCTAAGCATAATAGTAGCAAGAATCTTAACTTAGGGAAAATTCTACTAAGGCATCATCTATTAGGATTTCCCATGGCATAGCATACTTAGTAAAAATTCCATGCAAGTCCTACTCAAAACATCACTAATGCATAGTGAAAATAATAGGACAAAAGTATGAAGCACCACTTGACTTTTTAGTAGGAAATATAGATACACTCCTTGATCGTGCAAATGTCACACTCTTCAAAGTTCACTACAATTCAATCAAGGCACAAATTCAAACTAGCATTCAAACAATTCATCACATAAGATAATAAAAACAAAGCAATGCATGCAATCATGCAAAAAGATTGTTTTATTTGGAAAGGTGATTTCTAATAGGTTATAGACATTTTAAAACACCTATCAGTCATTAATAAGGTGGCAAGACCATTTAAATTCAAGTTAGTGAAAATGGGTCATTTAAATCATTTTTGTTTTGCTAGAAATGATTTTAATCAAAGGAATAATTTCTAGTGTTTGAATAATATATTTTTAAACACAAATGTTAGTGTTTATGGTCAAAGTGTTTAAAACTAATCCATTTGCAAAAGGTTTCACTCAAAAACCATTTTTAAATCATAGCAACATTTTTGTTTCACTAGAATACTTTTATTCAAAGGAATAATTCCTTGTGTTAAAAAATTATATTTATAAACCCAAAAATTTGTGTTTCTGGTCAGTAGGTTCAAAACAAAACATTTGTAAAAGATTTTACTCAAAAATCATTTCTAGAATAATTTTTATACTCTAAATAAGCCTAGAAATGTTTCTACATAAACAACCAATTTTCCAGAAGCAAAATGCCAAACTAAGGGCATGGTTGCAAAGTATTCTTTTTCCTGATTCCAATGATATAACATTTGTAAATTTTGGACGGGTGGATTAGAAGTTATGAATTTTTCAAATCCAAATACTAAATAGAAATGTTTCTGTTTTTAAAACGAAGTCTGGGCCACGTGTCAAGTTATTACTGGACGGTACCGGTTTGGCAGGATCACGCTATGTGGATCGTTGGATCTAAGTGAGTTTGCATGGATCAGATCGACGCATACCTCTCCGTTAAGTGAATCTATCGCATACATAGGATCAAAATCTAACGGCTCAGACTCACTGGTCACTAACTGACGGCGCTAGCGATGGTGGACGGCGGCGGCATGCTCGGGCAGTGATGTTGCTAGCGAACTAGGAAGCGGGGAAGAGAGGGGAAAGGCTCACTGGGTTCATAGGGCTGCGGTGATACGCGACGTTGTCTTTGTCGGCGAAGGGGCGCACGAGAACGACGGGGATTTATCGCCGGAGTTGTCTCTGTCGTCGGGCTCGTTCTGGTGTCGTCGTTGGCGAGGCTACGGACCACGCTAAGGAAAACAAATGGTGTTGTTAGATGCGCAATATGATGGCGAGAACGAGAGTGTCAACGAGGGAAAAGGGGGCAGTCAGGAAATACCGTGGGAAGTTGCCGGAGTTGCTGCAGACCGCAGCAGCGCTCGGGCGTTGTTGTTGCCGAGGCTATGGGGCATGCGCGGGCGAGCTGGGGCTATAGGCAGGTGCGTGAGACGATGGGTAACACGCTCGTGGCATCTAGGGGGCAAGGGGAGGTGAGGGCTGACCGGAATTCGACAGGGAGCTCGTCGGAGCAGTCAGTGCTTAGGCGAGTAATTTGCTCAGCCAGGGGCATAGAGGGACCGACAAGTGAGGGGAAAGAGAAAGGGGATACAGGCGCTTTATCGTGCATGGTCGCATGGAGTAAAGGTTGCGACATTGACGCAAATTTACGTGAATTGATCACGGCAGGAAATGACAGCGAGGTCTAGGGAGAACTGGCCGCGGGTGGGAGAGACGATGCTTGTGTGGCGCTGATGTGGCGAGGGTCCGCGGGTCAGTGAGTGTGGGGGTGGGGTTTCGAGTGAGAAAGGGTTCTGCGAGGGTAGAGATAGGAGCCGGGTGGGCTGGATGTTGGGCCTGTTGGGCTAGCTGGGCTGAGTTAGGTTAGTGGGTTTGTCCTTTTCTATTTTTTATCTTCTGTTTCTTTTTCCTTTTTCTATTTTATTTTATGTTTTCAAATTCAAACACCCATTTGAATTCATATTGTTTATTCAAACCTTTTCCAAACTTTTAGTATAATTTAATATTGTTTAGCAAAGTATTTTAATGTCCAATTTTATAATATTTCCTTGTATTCTCTTGGGCTTTATTATTTATTTAAATAGACAATTGTTTTTATTCAAACCTTCATTTAAATTCAAATTTCCATTAAACCTTTTAGTAGGTTTATTTATTCATTAGTGTGTTTAAATAATTCACTCTGAATTATTTCAAATATTTTAAAATGATTTAATATCTATTTAAAAGAGGGCTTTGTCTTTATTTAAATGAGTTTGAATATGGTTCCAAACTATATAATTCTATTTAATAAATCCTTTTATCTTTTTAAGTTAATTAGATAACTTTTAATTTACTTGGGAAATCTCAATTATTATTTTCTCATAATTTGATTAATCATTTATAATAGAAATTTTTTCTTCATTCAAATAGAATTGAATTTGGTTAAAGTCCATATAATTTTATTTGACTATACTTTATCCCTTTATTATATTTGGATTATCTTTATTCCATTGCTTATGGATTTAACTCAAGGTTTAAATTGTCTTTTAAATAATTTACCTTGGATTTATTATTTAGTTTAGGTAATGTATCTTTCTTTAAATAAAATTGGATATTGTTCAATCCTTATGATTTTATTTTAATAATCTTTACCCATTTTTATTATTCAATAACTTCCATTTGTTTATGGTTTTGGCCAAGATTTAATTTGGCTTTTAATATTCCTTATTTAGTTCTTTCTTTATCTTATAAAATCCATATCTTTTTATTTAAATATCCAAAATTGGTGATTCCAATTTGTATGATTTTATTTAATATTTTTTTAACTTTTTAAATCCTTTTAGGATTATTTTGCTCAAGATTTGGTATGGATTTATGTTAGGAGCTTTATTAGCTTTGGAAATTATTTCCTTTTATCTTATTAATTCATTAGTTTTTATCCATGGCTCCAAATTGAATTAAACCAATTTCTATGGTTTTATAATATTTTTGTTTATCATTTTTTATCATCTATAAATGATTGTTGATAGATTTTTATATGTATCAAATCCATAGTCTTGGAGAGATCTTGTAAATGATTTATTTCATCGAGATTTGGCATTTTGATTTAACTTTTCCAAGTGTTTAAATTTCAAGATACATTCATTGATGAATGCATATCACTTGATTGAAATTTTGTTGGATTACCTTTTATTCAAATGTCGTTCAAGAAGGTTTTGATGTTTCCGTTTAGAATCAAAAAGTTTCTTTTCACCCTAAATTTCAACAATTATTTATTTTGTTTATTTATTTTTCACATTTCAAAATTTGGAAAATTTTGGGATGTGACAGGATACCACCCTTAAAAGAAATCTCGTCCCGGGATTTGGGAAGGCTAGAGGTTACAAGCTCGCCTCAAGACAACTAGGACACTTCCACCCATAAAAAGGTTTTCAACTAGATTACATCTTGGCTTACTTGGGGTCTAGATGTAGCTTCTCTGGACAGTTGTTTGCATAATGTCCCTGATTTTCACACTTGAAACATGTGACAAGGCTGAGATCCTTCACAGGCTTGCTTGTCTCGTACTTTTTTTTGGACAATGTGGTGCATAATGGCCTGGCCTTTTACATTTGTTGCACATCACTTGGCTAACATCCTTCTTCTTATTTGGTATAATTGTGTCACATCCCAAAATTTTCCAAATTTTGTAATATGAAAAATAAATAAACAAAATAAATAATTGTTGAAATTTAGGGTGAAAAGAAACTTTTGATTCTAAATGCAAACTTAAAATCCCATCTTGAACAAACTTGAGTAAAGATTGAATCCAACTAAATTCAACTCAAGTGAAATGCATTCTTCATAATTGCATCTGGAAATTTAAACACTTGAGAAATAAACCAAAACCCTAAAACCCTAATGGAATAAAATCATTTCCAAGATATCTCTAAGACCATGGATTTGACCCATATAAAAATTTGTCAACAAACATTTACAAATGTTCAAGAATGACAAATAGAAATATTATAAAACCATAGAAATTGGTTTCACTTAATTTGGAGCCATAAAATAAAATCTTATGAATTTAATAAGATAAGGGAATTGAATTTCCAAAGCTAATAAAGCACCTATCTAAAAATACATACCAAATGGTGAGCAAATATTCCTAAAGATATTTAAAAGGATAAATAAATATTAAATAAGATTTTACAAATTGGAATCACCAAGCTTGGATCTTTAAATAAAAAGATATGGATTCTATAAGATAATGAAAGAAATATTTAATGAGGAATATTTAAAGGCCAAATCAAATCTTTACCTAATCCATAAGCAAATGGAATAAATATAATCCAAATCCAAATAAAATAAAAGGTTAAAGAATTTTCCAAATAAAATAAAATGGCATTAACCAAATTCTATTTCTATTTGAATAAAGACAAAATCCCTAATGGAAGAGATAAATTAAATCAGGGAAAATAATTTGAATTTACCCAAGTGGAATAAAAGTTATTTAATTGACTTAAATGAAATAAAAGAACCATTTAAATAAAGTTATATGGAATTAAAACCATATTTGAATCTCTTTGGAATAAAAATAATTGCCCAAATTAAAATGATTGATAATCACATTAAAATACTATAAATAATACAAAGTGAATTATTTAGCATTCCATTAAATAAATAAACCTACTGAAAAGGTTTTGTAAAATATTGGATTTTAAATAAGGTTTGAAAATATATCTTATTTGATTTAACACAAGGACCTATTTTAAATAATTATTATACCCTAAAAAGAATAAAATTATTATTCTAAATTGACTTTATAATATGTTAATAAACAGTATTTGAATACACACAAAGTTTGGTTGAAGTTTGAAATCAAATTCTTGTTTGAAAAGTTTAAGCAAAATCAAAACAGAATATTAGAAATGGAAAAAGAAAAGAAGGAGAACAAAAAACATGACTGAAGCAAACTAGCCCAGCAAACCCAGTCCAGGCCCAACTAGCCCATCTCCCCCTCCCGCGAGAAAACGGTTCGCACCAGAGTTTTAACCCGCGGAGCCGCTGACATCTGAACCCCATTGCCTCTTTTTCTCTCTCGCTGACGAAGCGGTCCCACTTGCCAGTCTTCTCTCCTACCCCGCGACGACCACGCCTCGCCGGCCGTTTCTGCTCATGTTAATTCGCTTAAATTCGCGTTAATCGCTCTGTTAATCCTCCCCGCGACCACGCGTACTAAATCGCCTGCGCCCCCTCTCTCTTTCCCCTCTCTCACCCGGCTCTCTCTGCCCCCAGGCCGTCCCCATTTCCGCTTACACCGCCGCGGCCTCCGATGCACTCCGGCGACAAATACGGTGAGTACACGTCGCCCCCTCCCCTCTTGTTCATGCTCACTGGATCCCCATCACTTTGCGCATCCACTGACCCCAGCCACACTTCCTCTGGTGACCCAGAGCATCGGCAACCACCTCGACTGAGCGCTGCCACAGTCTGCTTCAACTCCGGCGAACCCCTCTGGTAGTCCCTAACCACGCCTTCTCTTCTCTTACATGCTCCGATACTCCCCACTTTTCTATGCATCTAACAATGTTGATTGCTTGCTCTCTCGCTCTCAGTAGCAACACCACCAACGGAACCCGTGCGTGTCCGACGGGGCCGAGAACTTCGGCGAGGAATTACCATCGCCCCCCGTGTGCCCCTTCGCCAACCCCGAGCACTTTGAGCATCAGCAGCCCACGACGAACAAGGTGAGCTAGTCCTCCCTCTCCATCCCTTCCTGGAATAACCAGAACGCCATCACCAGAGCTGTGCCGCCGCCGACCACCGTCACAGCGCCGCCAGTTCTTGGCAAAGCGTTAGGAGCCGTCAGATCCAGATCGGAGCGATAGGATAGATCCACTTATCGAAGAGGTATGGCTATCTCTGTACCGCACAATTTACATTAGATCCTACGGCCTACATCGCTTTATCCGCGCGAAACGTTTTCAACCAATCAGAATATTCCACATGGCCCTGTCTATTGTTATAAAAACAGAATTGATCTATTTGATGTTCAATTTTGTAAACTCCATAACTTTTGATCCACACGTCCAAATTTTGCAAATTTTATATCAATTACATCAGAAAGACAAACCCTATCGAACCATGCACTTTGTTTAGTAAATTGCTTCTATTAAATTGGTTTTTTTGCAGAAACTTGTGTAGGCATATTTTGAATATAAAATTCATTCCAAAATTATTTCTGTGATAAAACCTTTGAGCAAATTGATTTTTTTGAACCTACTGACCATATAAAACAACTTGTGGAGTGAAAAGTACATTTTTTGAAGTTAAAAGATGAATCTTTGATTTAGAACATTTCTAGTCAAATAAAATTAATGTTATTATATTAAAAATGCTTTTTGGAGAAAAACCTTTGGGAAATGTTTTGATTTAAACTCTCTGACTCTAAACACAAAGATTTATGATTTGAAAACATATTTTGTGAACCCTATAAAAGTTATTACTTTGCTAAAGGCAATTTCAACCACATAAAATATTGATTTGGTTTAAAAATGGTTTATAAGTAAAATCTTTTGCAAATGATTTTGCCACTTTTATAAAATGACCAATATGTGTTTTTAGAATGTTTATAACCTATTAGAAACCACTTTTTCCAAATAAAACAATCTTTGGCATGCTTGCATGCATTGCTTTGATTCTATTATCTTATGTGAATTGCTTGAATGGTAGATTGAATATTTGCTTGCTTGATTGAATTATAGTGGAATTTTGAAGAGTGTGAATATTGCAAGGTCAAGGAGTGAACTTGTATTCTCTACCAAAAAGGCAAGTGATGCTCCATACTTTTGTCCCATTATTTTCACTATGCATTAGTGATATTTCTAAGTAGGACTTGCATGGAATTTTTGCTAAGTATAAACTATGCCATGGGAAATCCTAGTAGATGGAACCTTAGTAGAAATTTCCTAAGTTAAAGGTTCCTACTACTATCATTCTTAGCTTAGCTAGTAGAAAACAAGGGTGGAATATATTCATACTATGGAATATTTCTAAGTCAAGGACTTGTGTTTTGTTTAATAAAACAACTAAGTGAATGAAACACCTGGGTGGAATGGAAGGAATGGTTTGTGTTGAGTGGTTATACAAGGCCCATTTCTATGGTTTACCTTGTGTATCTCACTTGTGGATGGCCACCCAGGAACAAAGAGATTTGAGATGTCAAATGTTGATAAGCTTCAAGTGCAGCCACTTGGCATTATGGGCTCTGCCTGGATCATATAGGTTGCAATAACTTCGCCAAATGGACAGTTGGTGGTAGGGGATGATAGGTTGGAACGCGTCCTTTCTGGTCTAAGGGAAGGCTTCTGAAAGATCTTGTCATGGTGAAACCAAGTCTTGTGGGAAAAGTGCACCACCTATGCAGAGTGTAAACTCTAAGTACTTAGCCATGTCCCTGGTAAAGGACAATTTGAGCATCAAGATATGGAAGCTATCAAGAATCTCCTCATCCCAATTTCTAAGTTAAAACTTTTTGGTTGAACAAGGGTTGAAGGATCACCACTTTCTATTGGGAGATGCCTTGGGTGATTTTTTCAAGCAAAAACTTAGTGTTTTCAAATGATGAGGAAAATCTATTTTGAGCAAAGAAAGCCTATGCTCCACTTAGCCAAATGCATATAGATGATAGACTTCACTATACTACCATAGTATCACATGCCAATACAATTCAAATGTATTGACCCTTGTGGCTGTAAGTTATTATGTTGCAGGTTTATTTGATGTTAGTGAAGTGTGTTAATTAGGATTACAAATCTACAACCAACATGTTTGCCTGTGGCACTTTGAAGATGAAGGACACCATGCTAAAGTTATTTCTGCTGCATTGTAATGGGATAGCCAAATGAGCTATGTAAGATGTAATAAATTATTTTATTCCTGTTTATAAAGTTGTAATATGACCTTTGTTTCTTGATATTACATCTTAACTGTGGATGCTAGCTATTGATCCAGGGACTAGCATTGTAAACACAGGGATCTCTACCTTATTAAATGTTGGGACCTCTACAGATGGTATCAGAGCACTGTGTTGCCTGTAGGATTGTAACCCTAGGATTGGACAAAATCCCTTAGAAAAATAGGAGTTGTATTTGTTCCAAAACTTATTTACAAACAATCTTGTATACTCTTTCCTCAACCATTTTGGTTTTGATTCAACATCTTGTCTATTTCAACTTGATGGACAAAGCCTCCCCAATGGCCAAAGACTTGAACATGAGCAAAGGACTTCACCAACTCAAGTGATTTCAACCTTATTCTCAACAAGGACTTCAACTTGGATATCACTAAAGACTACAAGTAAGACAAGAAATATTACTCAAGACTTGAAGACTAAGGAAACACAACTTAGAAGGTACCATCATCACCTTTGAAAGATTGTGACCAAGACACAAGAATTCTCCAAGGATACAAAGATAATGTTCAAGAAGAATCAACCAATAAGGATGGAAAGATCTCAAGTGAACCATATAGTTGGACCACCATATTAAGTTTAGATCAAACCCACCAACTTATGTGGTGTAGCAAAAATATTTTATTGCCTAAAAATGTGCTTGAAACTTGTTGTTTGAGTGGAATGTTTGTTTGTGATTGCTTGCACATTGCTTGTGTGAATTGTGATGTGTCTGATTAGAATTAATTCCTTAGAAATCTTTTGCCTATTCTAATCCCAATCCAACCCTAACAGATGACTACTCCAAGAAACTCCAACATCAAGGATGGAAACAACAACAACCAAGAGGTCAACATGAGAGAACAACTACTAGTAAACCAAACCCATTTGAATCAGATGACAACTCAGTTTTTAGCCAACAACAATGAGCTAGACCCAACCATGCAAAAGTTTTTGGGAATCCAATCCCAACTGTTGCAACAGATGACCACTCACATGATCAACCTGAAAGACAACTCTTCTCAAGGAGTTTGTGACAACAATGATGACCAGGATGATATTCTAGAAGGAACCCAAGCTTGCAATGTTTGTGGAGACAAGGATCACACTTCCAAAGAGCATGAAGATCAATGCCCCAATTGTGAAGAGAAACATCTAACCAATAAATGCCCCACATCTCAAGGCACATGCTTTCTATGTGAAGGAAATAATCATGTCCCTATCCAATGCCCCATCTATTCCATATTTCAACAAAGGAAACAAGGTGGAGTGCATCAACAGATTGTAAACCCTCAGGAGGGAACAAATTCTACCAAGAAGGATGAAGACAAAGGAAAATATCAGCTTGCACCTCCATGCAATATGACTCAATTTGATGGACCAAAGAGGAAACATATGTATTATCCAAGGAAAAGATCAAGGAGACTAGGAAACTTTCCCACCTTTGAGATAAGATATGAACAGCATGAACTGGAAGCACTCCTAGCTTTGGAAAAACCCAAGAAGAAAGACAAAAGCCAAGTGCAATGTTGCCATTGCAAAGATATGGGACACTATGCCAATGGATGTCCTGAGAAGAAACAAAAATATAAGGAGATTAACTAAATGTGGTGCAACAACTGCAAAGAGCTAGGCCATTATGTGTCAACTTGTGTCACATCCCATGATTTTCCAAATCTTGTAATGTGAAAATTAAATAAACAAAATAAATCTTTGTTGAAAATCAGGGTGAAAAGAAACTTTTGTTTCTAAAAGGAAACTTAAAATCCCATCTTGAACAAACTTTGGCTAAAGTTTGAATTCAACAAAATCCAAATCAAGAGAAATGCATTCCTCAATGAATGTATCTGGAAATTTGAACACTTGGAAAATAAATCCAAATCCCTAAACCCTAATGGAAGGAAATCATTTCCCAAGTTATCTCCAAATCCATGGATTTGATCCATACCAAATTTGACCAATAAATAATCACAAAGGATCAAGTAAGACCTTAGAAATTGGTTTCACTTAGTTTGGAACCATAGACAAAATCTTGTGAACATAATGAGTTAAAGGAAATTGAATTTCCAAAGCTATTAAAGCCTTACCAAAAGCCCCTACCAAATGGTGAACAAATAATCCTAAAGGGATTTATAAAGATAAACATTTATCAAAGGAAAATAAATTGTTTTGGAAACACTAATTTAGATCTTTTTAATAAAAGACTTTGTTTTCAAATGAAAAGGTGAGCCAAATTAATTTTGGTCAAGCTTTTGTCATAAAATATTTTGTTTTGATAAAATGAGTAAAGGTTTATTTAAATAAAATAATAAGGACTTAAATATCCAATTTTATTTAAGTAAAGGCTTTTCCCATTTTAAATGAACACCAAGTATTTTATTATTACTTTGAAATCTTTTATTAAAAGGTTTTGCTTTGATTAAAATGAGTAAAGGATTATTTAAATAAAATAATAAGGATTTAAATATCCAATTTTATTTAAGTAAAGGCTTTCCCATTTTAATTAAAACACCAAAACTTATTTATCTATTTAAATAAATTTCCAAGTATTCTTTTATTTTTCAAATAAAACCTTCTGGTTTGGTTTTGAAAATAATTGGATTTCAAATGGAAATTTTATTAAATAAATCAAACACTATTAATAAACTAAAGATCCATTTTCTTTAATTATTAAATGGATCTTAAAATAAATAAAAATATTATTTTATTTTGGATTTGGATTATGTTGAAAAACAGAACCAAATTCAAAGTACAAAGTTGAGTGTTTGTTTGAATTGATTTGAACCTTGTTTGAATTGTTTGAATGATTGTTTGAAATTCAAAACAGAAAAGAATTAGAAAAAGGAAAAATAAAGCAGTCAGAAAA
This sequence comes from Avena sativa, assembly GCA_916181665.1. Lineage (NCBI taxonomy): Eukaryota > Viridiplantae > Streptophyta > Magnoliopsida > Poales > Poaceae > Avena > Avena sativa. Next base: position 161,648,227 of record OV702298.1, on the reverse strand, counting down.
AAATAGTGCAAAGGCCCATCCCACCAAGCCATTCCAGCCCAGCTCCCCTTCCCCGAAGCATTCTTTTCTCACTCAGAAACAGACCCGCACAGAGACTGACAGCCTGGCCCCTCTTCTCCCTCTCACTCACTCGCTGACGAGATGACCCCAGCCAGCCAGTTGACTCCCCGAAGAAAAAGGATTCACACACGGTTTTAAACCCACAGTGACACTGACCAGTGGACCTCCCCCTCCTTTCTATTCCCACTGACCGCTGGACCCCCTTTCCACTGTTCTCCTTCCCCACCCCGCGACCAGTTCTTCCTCCTCTCGTCGCCGTTGCAGGCTTTGATTTCTCCGGCTTAATTCGTCATAACGCCGAGACTTTACCTCGCCTTGATCACGCAGATTGAAACGCCTGTGTCTCCTCTATAATTCCCCTCTGACACCCCACACTGGCACGCCTTAGACCGCCCCCAATTTCTCCCCGAGCCACTCTGTCTCCGACGAACTCCCTCCACGATTCCGGCAGCCCCTCGCCGCCCCTTGCCTCCTCGACCATGCTCTCGTGAACCCCACCTCCTGGCGATCATCCCCGTAGCGCCAGCTTGCCCCCGAGTGACCCAGAGCGTCGACAACCACCTCGACCGAGCGCCACCACAGTCTGCTTCAACTCCGGCGAACAGTAGCCGACAAACCAGCGCGCCCCTTTCCTTCTGGTAAGATCTTTCACAACCTAGGCAACCTTGCGCACCCTCCTGACAAGTTTACTTGATCAAATGCGACACAGACGCTCGCCTTCGACGACGACCACCGACTCCGCCATCTGCTTCCTCTCCGACGAGCCCCACCGGTAAGACCAGACCGCCCCTTCACTCCTCGTTCACGCACACAGCTTTGTCTTGGTCCTGCGCATCTAACTGTGCCTTCTTTTCGCTTCGGAGAGAACCACAGCAACGTCCTCGACAGCAACCAGAGCCAACCGCCGCCAGCACGAACTCCGGTGAGGAATTGCCGCAGACCCCGAGCGCCCCTTGACCAACCGCGAGTACCTTGAGCATCACCGTGACCCCCTGAGCCTGGTGAGCAACTCCTCCTTCTCCCTCACCCCCTGTAGCACCAGCACCATCGTCGACCGACCGCTCCGCCACCAGACGCCGCCGCCAGCGCCGCTGCTTTTTGGCCAAGCGATAGGAACCGTAGGATGCAGATCCACCGGCTTGGATAGAATGACTAACCGAAGGGGTAAGGATGAACCTGTGCCGCACGATCCACTTTAGATCTAACGTTCCACGTTGCCGATCCGGCCGAACCGGTACGGGCGAATTAAAACACGCCGCGTGTCGCCTGTTAGGTTTTAAACAGAAATTGAAAACAGAAACTTTTGCCATTTTCAAACCCTTGTATCTTTGGATCCACACGTCCAAATTTTACAAATTTGATGTCGTTGGAATCAGCAAGACAAGACCTAGCGAACCCTACCCTTAGTTTAGAAAATAGTATCTGTTAACTTGTTTAACTTTGCAGATTCTTTTGTGTGCTTGCTAACACTAGAAAAATTGTTTAAAAATGATTTTTGAGATCAAACCTTTGCCAATTAGTTTGTTGTGACCTTACTGACCCTAGGAACCAACCCAAGTTTTGGAAAATGATTTTGGAAAAGTATAGGATGGATTAATTAGTTTAGTCCATTTCTAGCTAACTAAAAGCTATAGTTTTGTTTATAAAAATGTTTTTGTAAAGAAACTTTTGAGAAAATGTTTTGGACCTAACCTACTGACCCAAACACCAAGTTTTGCAATAGCAACTCATTTGGTGAAGCAAATTTAGGATTCTTTGATTTAAAACCACTTCTAGTCAAATAGAAATGTGGTTATTTTATCAAAAATGATTTTGGAAGAAAACCCTTGGAAAATGTTTTGTTTTAAACTCACTAACCCCAAAACCCCAAGTTGTGATTTGAAAACAAATTGGGTGAACCCTATAGGCTAATGCCCTAGTAAAATATTTCTACACCACCTAAAATGACCCTTTGTTTGAAAATGGTTTTGAGGTGAAACCCTTTTGCAAATGACTTTGCCATTTTGGTAAATGACCAATTTGGAACTTATAACGTTTAGAAGCCTACTGGAGACCACCTTTGCAATTGGAACCATCTTTTGCATGCTTGCATGCATTACCTTGGCTTTGTGATTTTAGGTGTGTTGTTTTGCTTGATTGGTAGATTGAGTTTGTGCCTTGCTTGATTGATTTGTAGTGACTTGAAGAGTGTGATTGTTGCAAGGACAAAGAGTGAACCTATACCCTCTACCAAAAAGGCAAGTGATGCTTCATATCTTTTTGTCCCATTATTTTCACTATGCATTAGTGTTTTCTCTAAGTAAATCTTGCATGGATTTTATTTGCTAAGTATAGACCTTGCTATGGGAAAACCTAGTAGATGAAACCTTAGTGGAAATTCCAAAGTTAAGATTCCTATTACTATCATGCTTAGTTTAGCTAATAGAAAACAAGGGTGGAACATATATTCATGCTATGGAAAATTTCTAAGTCTGTGGACTTATGTTTTGTTTAATAAAACAACTAAGTAAATGAATCACCTGGGTGGAATGGAAGAAATGGTTTGTGTTGAGTGGTTACTCAGGGCCCATTACAATGGACTACCCTGGTGTATCACACTTGTGGATGGCCACCCAGGAAACAAAGAGATTTGAGTTATCAAATGTTGAGAAGCTTCAAGTGCAACCACTTGGCATTATGGGCTCTGCCATGATCTTAGGTTGCTAGAACTTAGTCTCTTGGACAGTTGGTGGTAGAGGGAATGATAGGTTGGAACGCGTCCATTTGACTAAGGAAAGGCTACTGAAGGATCATGTCTTGGGAAACCAAGGCTTGTGGGGAAAGTGCACCCCCTCTACAGAGTGTAAAACCTAAGTACTTAGCCATGTCCCTGGTAAAGGACAATTTGAGCATCAAGACATGGAAGCAATCAAGAATCTCATCACTCCAATTTATAAATAAAACTTGTGGGTGAACAAGGGTTAAAGGATCTTCAGTCTTTGATTGGTAGATGCCTTGGGTGTTTTGTGCCTTACAAAAACTTAGTATTTTCAAAAAGTTAGGAAAAATCTATTTTGAGCAATGCAAGCCTAAGATCCACCAGCCAAATGCATATAGTATTATAGTCTACTTAAAATATACTAAGGTATCACTTGCCAATACTATTCCAATGTATTGACCCTTGTGGCTGTAACTTATGATGTTGCAGGTTTGATTGATTTAGTGAAGATTGATTGATTAGGATTACAAAGTCTACAACCAACATCTGCCTGTGGCACTTTGAAGATGAAGGACCCATGACTATAGTTATTCCGCTGCAATGTAATGTAATAGCCTAATGAGCTATGTATTGATGAAATAAAATTATGTTATTCCTGGTTATAAAGTTGTAATATGACCTTTGTTTCTTGATATTACATCTGAACTGTGGATGCTAGCTATTGATCCAGGGACTAGCATTGTAAACACAGGGGGCTCAATCTTATTAAAGGTTGGGGACCTTACAACTTGTTCACAGAAGATACATGAAGAACTCAATCATGTCACATGTTACAATTGTGGTAACCAAGGACATTATGCAAGCAATTGTCCAGAAAATATGAAGCACAAGATAAAGCCTATGCAGGATCTCAGACTTGTCACATGTTTCAAGTGTGGAAACAAAGGACACTATGCAGATGTTTGCCCAGAGAGGTTTCAACAAGATCCCAAGCAAGCCAAGAAGTAATCTAGTTGGAAATATTTTAAGGGTGGTAGTACCCTAGTTGCTTTGAGCCAACTTGTAACCCCTAGCCTCCCCAAATCTTGGGACGAGATTTATTTTAAGGGTGGTAGCCTGTCACATCCCAAAATTTTCCAAATTTTGTAATATGAAAAATAAATAAACAAAATAAATAATTGTTGAAATTTAGGGTGAAAAGAAACTTTTGATTCTAAATGCAAACTTAAAATCCCATCTTAAACAAACTTGAGTAAAGTTTGAATCCAACTAAATTCAAATCAAGTGAAATGAATTCTTCATAATTGCATCTGGAAATTTAAACACTTGAGAAATAAACCAAAACCCTAATGGAATAAAATCATTTCCAAGATATCTCTAACACCATGGATTTGACCCATATAAAAATTTGTCAACAAACATTTACAAATGATCAAGAATGACAAATAGAAATATTATAAAACCATAGAAATTGGTTTCACTTAATTTGGAGCCATAAATAAAATATTATGAATTTAATAAGATAAGGGAATTGAATTTCCAAAGCTAATAAAGCACCTATCTAAAAATCCATACCAAATGGTGAGAAAATAATCCTAAAGATATTTAAAAGGATAAATAAATATTAAATAAGATTTTACAAATTGGAATCACCAAGCTTGGATCTTTAAATAAAAAGATATGGATTTTATAAGATAAAGAAAGAAATATTTAATGAGGAATAAAATTATTATTCTAAATTGACTTCAGAATATGTTAATAAACAGTATTTGAATACACACAAAGTTTGGTTGAAGTTTGAAATCAAATTGTTGTTTGAAAAGTTTAAGCAAAATCAAAACAGAATATTAGAAATGGAAAAACAAAAGAAGCAGAACAAAAAAAATGAATGAAGCAAACTAGCCCAGCAAACCCAGTCCAGGCCCAACTAGCCCAACTAGCCCATCTCCCCCTCCCGCGAGAAAACGATTCGCACCAGAGTTTTAACCCGCGGAGCCGCTGACATACAGACCCCACTGCCCCTTCTCCTCTCTCGCTGACAAAGCGGTCCCGCTTGCCAGTCTTCTCTCCTACCCCGCGACGACCACGCCTCGTCGGCCATTTCTTCTCATGTTAATTCGCTTCAATTTGCGTTAATCGTTCCGTTAATCCTCCCTGCGACCATGCGTACTAAATCTCCTACGCCCCCTCTCTCTTTCCCCTCTCTCGCCCGACTCTCTCTTCCCCCAGGCCGTCCCCATTTCCGCTTACACCGCCGCGGGCTCCGATGCACTCTGACGACAAATACGGTGAGTACACGCCGCCCCCTCCCCTATGGTTCATGCTCACTGGATCCCCATCACTTTGCGCATCCACTGACCCCAGCCACACTTCCTCTGGTGACCCAGAGTGTCGGCAACCACCTCGACTAAGCGTCGCCACGGTCTGCTTCAACTCCGGCGAACCCCTCTGGTAGTTTCTGACCACGCCTTCTCTTCTCTTTGATGCTCCGATACTCCCCACTCTTATGTGCATCTAACAATGTTGTTTTCTTGCTCTCTCGCGCTCAGTAGCGATTCCACCAACGGAACTCGTGCGTGTCTGACGGCGCCGAGAACTTCGGCGAGGAATTACCATCGCCCTCGTGCGCCCCTTCGCCAACCCCCGAGCACTTTGAGTATCAGCAGCCCACGACGAACAGGGTGAGCCAGTCCTCCCTCTCCCTCCCTTCCTGGAATAACCAGAATGCCATCGCCAGAGCCGTGCCGCCGCCGACCACCGTCACAGCGCCGCCAGTTCTTGGCAAAGCGTTAGGAGCCGTCAGATCCAAATCAGACCGATAGGATATATCCACTTATCGAAGAGGTATGGCTGTCTCTGTACCTCATGATTTGCATTAGATCCTACGGCCTACATCGCTTGATCCGCACGAAACATTTTCAACCAATCAGAACATTCCACGTGACCATGTCTATTGTTATAAAAACAGAATTGATCTATTAGATGTTCAATTTTTTAAACTCCATAACTTTTGATCCACACGTCCAAATTTTGCAAATTTTATATCAATGAAATAAGCAAGACAAAACCTATCCAACCATGCACTTTTTTTTAGTAAATTGCTTCTGTTAAATTGGTTGTTTTTGTAGAAACTTGTGTAGGTATATTTTGAATATAAAATTCATTCCAAAATTATTTTTGTGATAAAACCTTTGAGCAGATGGATTGTTTTGAACCTACTGACCATATAAAACAACTTGTGGAGTTAAATGTATATCTTGTGAAGTTAAAAGATGAATCTTTGATTTCGAACATTTCTAGTCAAATAAAAATAATGTTATTATATTAAAAATGCTTTTTGGAGAAAAACCTTTGGGAAATGTTTTGATTTAAACTCTCTGACCCTAAACACAAAGATTTATGATTTGAAAACATATTTTGTGAACCCTATAAAAATTATTACTTTGCTAAAGGCAATTTCAACCACATAAAATATTGATTTGTTTTAAAAATGGTTTATATGTAAAATCTTTTGCAAATGATTTTACCACTTTTATAAAATGACATAGGTGTTTTTAGAATGTTTATAACCTATTAGAAACCACTTTTTCCAAATAAAACAATCTTTGGCATGCTTGCATGCATTGCTTTGATTCTATTATTTTATGTGAATTGCTTGAATGGTAAATTGAATATTTGCTTGCTTGATTGAATTGTAGTGGAATTTTGAAGAGTGTGAATATTGCAAGGTCAAGGAGTGAACTTATATTCTCTACCAAAAAGGCAAGTGATGCTCCATACTTTTGTCCCATTATTTCACTATGCATTAGTGATATTTCTAAGTAGGACTTGCATGGAATTTTTGCTAAGTATAAACTATACCATGGGAAATACTAGTAGATGGAACCTTAGTAGAAATTTCCTAAGTTAAATATTCCTACTACTATCATGCTTAGCTTAGCTAGTAGAAAACAAGGGTGGAATATATTCATACTATGGAATATTTCTAAGTCTTTGGACTTGTGTTTTGTTTAATAAAACAACTAAGTGAATGAAACACCTGGGTGGAATGGAAGGAATGGTTTGTGTTGAGTGGTTATACAAGGCCCATTTCTATGGTTTACCTTGTGTATCTCACTTGTGGATGGCCACCCAGGAACAAAGAGATTTGAGATGTCAAATGTTGAGAAGCTTCAAGTGCAGCCACTTGGCATTATGGGCTCTGCCTGGATCATATAGGTTGCAATAAATTAGCCAAATGGATAGTTGGTGGTAGGGGATGATAGGTTGGAATGCGTCCATTCTGGTCTAAGGGAAGGCTTCTGAAAGATCTTGTCTTGGTGAAACCAAGTCTTGTGGGGAAAGTGCACCACCTCTGTAGAGTGTAAAATCTAAGTACTTAGCCATGTCCCTAGTAAAGGACAATTTGAGCATCAAGACATGGAAGCTATCAAGAATCTCCTCATCCCAATTTCTAAGTTAAAACTTTGTGGTTGAACAAGGGTTGAAGGATCACCAATTTCTATTGGGAGATGCCTTAGGTGATTTTGTCAAGCAAAAACTTAGTGTTTTCAAATGATAAGGAAAATCTATTTTGAGCATAACAAGCCTAAGCTCCACTTAGCCAAATGCATATAGATGATAGAATTCACTATACTACCATAGTATCACTTGCCAATACAATTCAAATGTATTGACCCTTGTGGTTGTAACTTATTATGTTGTAGGTTTGTTTGATGCTAGTGAAGTGTGTTTATTAGGATTACAAATCTACAGCCAACATGTTTGCCTATGGCACTTTGAAGAGGAAGGACTCCATGCTAAAGTTATTTCTGCTGCATTCTAATGAGATAGCCAAATGATCTATGTAAGATGTAATAAATTATTTTATTCCTGGTTATAAAGTTGTAATATGACCTTTGTTTCTTGATATTACATCTTAACTGTGGATGCTAGCTATTGATCCAGGGACTAGCATTGTAAACACAGGGATCTCTACCTTATTAAAGGTTGGGACCTCTACACATTGCCTTTTCTTTGTTTCCTTGGTTCTTCTTCTTTTTTGGACATTCATTGGCATAGTGTCCCATCTCTTTGCAATTGTAACATTGCACCTGGCTAATGTCTTTCTTGTTGGGGTTGGGGATTTTCTTCTTTTTCTTGGCTCTCTCAAAAGCTAGGAGTTCTTATAGTTCATGTTCTTCATATCTCACCTCAAAGGTGGGAAATCTTTCTCTCTTCTTGGGATAGTCACTAGAGATATGACCTTGTTCTCCACAAGAGTATCAACACTTTGTGATCACTTTGGATGTGGCCTTATGAGGCATGGTTCTGACTTTGCCTTCATCCTTCTTGGTAGAAGTTGTTCCCTTATGGAGTTTTCCAAACATTTGATGCATTCCATCTTTCTTCATTTGTTGAACTATAGGATAGATGGGGCATTGGATAGGGGCATGATCATTTCCTTCACATAGGAAACAAGTCACTTGAGATGTGGGGCATTGTTTAGTTGGGTGTTTCTCTTCACAATTAGGGCATTGATCCACATGCTCTTTGTAAGTGTGTTCCATGTCTCCAGAAATATTGCAAGCTTGAGTTCCTTCTATAATATCATCCTTGATATCATTGTTGTCATAATCTCCTTGGGAAAGGTTGTCTCTCATGTTGATCATTTGATTGGTCATCCTTTGCAACAATTGGGATTGGGTTTCCAAAAATTCTTGCAGGGTTGGGTCTAGCTCATTGTTGTTGGCTATAAACTGAGTTGTCACTTGATTCAACTGGGCTTTGGTAGCTAGAAGTTGTTCTCTCATGTGCATCTCTTGGTTGTTGTTGTCACCATTCTTGATGTTGAAGTTTCTTGGTGAAGTCATCTATTTGGGTTGGATTGGGATTAGATTAGGCAAAAGGTTTCTAGAGAAGGAATTATACTCACACACAAAAATTCACACAAAGCAATGTGCAAGCAATCACAAACATGCATTCCACTCAAACAACCAGATTCAAGCACATTTTTAGGCAAAAAAATATTTTTGCTACACCTCATAAGTTGGTGTGATTGGTCTAACTAAACACTAATATGGTGGTCTAACTATAGGTTTCACTTGAGATCAATCCATTCTTCTTTAGTTGTTTCTTCATAAACAAAACCATGGTTCCCTTGGAAAATTCTTGCATCTTGGTCACAAAGCTTCAAAGGTGATGATGGTTCCTTCTAGGTTGTGTTTCCTTACTCTTCAAGTCTTGAGTAACATTCTTGTCTCACTTGTAGTCCTTAGTGATGTCCAAGTTGAAGTCCTTGGTGATGTTGCAGTCTTTGCTTATGTTGAAGTCTTTATCCATCAAGTTTGAAAAGCGGAGATGTAGAATCAAAACCAAAAAGGTTGAGGAAAGAGTTTACAAGATTGTTTGTAAATAATTTTGAACAAATACAAAATCCTATATTTTTCTAAGGGGTTTTGTCCAATCCTAGGGATACAATCTTACAGGCAACACAGTGCTTTGATACCATCTGTAGAGGTCCCAACCTGATAAGGTAGAGATCCTTGTGTTTACAATGCTAGTACCTGGATCATTAGCTAACATCCACAGTTTAAGATGTAATATCAAGAAACAAAGGTCATAGTACAACATTATAACCAGGAATAAAATAATACATTACATGTTAAATAGCTCATTTGGCTATCTCATTACAATGCAGCAGAAATATCTATATAGCATGGAGTCCTTCATCTTCAAAGTGCCACAAGCAATCATGTTGGTTGTAGACTTGTAATCCTATTCAACACACTTGAGTAACATCTAACAAACCTGCAACACAATAAGTTACAGCCACAAGGGTCAATACATTTGAATTGTATTGGCAAGTGATACTATGGTAGAATAGTGGTATCTATCATCTATATGCATTTGGCTAAGTGGAGATTAGGCTTGCTTTGCTCAAAATAGATTTTCCTTATCATTTGAAAACACTAAGTTTTTGTTTGTCAAAATCACCCAAGGCATCTACCAATGGATATTGGTGATCCTTTACCGTTGTTCAACCACAAGCTTTTAACTTAGAAATTTGGATGAGGAGATCTTTGATAGCTTCCATGTCTTGATGCTCAAGTTGTCCATTGCCGGGGACACGTCTAAGTACTTAGATTTTACTCTCTCGAGAGGTGGTGCACTTTCCCCACAAGACTCGACATGCATCGAGACAAGATCTTTCAAAAGCCTTCCCTTAGACCAAAATGGACGCGTTCCAAACCTATCGCCCCCTACCACCTTCTGTCCATCTGGCTAAGTTATTGCAACCTATATGATCCAGGCAGAGCCCATATTGCCATGTGGCTACACTTGAAGCTTCTCAACATTTGACATCTCAAATCTCTTTGTTCCTAGGTGGCATTCCACAAGTGAGATACACAGGGTAGGCCATGAAAATGGGGCCCTGGTAGCCACTCAACTAAAATCCATCCAAGTAATTACCATTCCACCCAGGTGATTCATTCACATAGTTGTTTTCTTAAACAAAACACAAGTCATAGACTTAGAAATATTTCATAGCATGAATATAATCCACCCTTGTTTTCTACTAGCTAGGATAAGCATAATAGTAGCAAGAATCATAACTTAGGGAAAATTCTACTAAGGCATCATCTATTAGGATTTCCCATGGCATAGCATACTTAGTAAAAATTCCATGCAAGTCCTACTCAAAACATCACTAATGCATAGTGAAAATAATAGGACAAAAGTATGAAGCACCACTTGCCTTTTTAGTAGGAAATATTGATAGACTCCTTGATCTTGCAAATGTCACACTCTTCAAAGTTCACTACAATTCAATCAAGTCACAAATTCAAACTAGCATTCAAACAATTCATCACATAAAATAATAAAAACAAAGCAATGCATGCAAGCATGCAAAAAGATTCTTTTATTTGGAAAGGTGGTTTCTAATAGGTTATAGACATTTTGAAACACCTATTGGTCATTAATAAGGTGGAAAAACCATTTAAATTCAAGTTAGTGAAAACGGGCCACTTAAATCATTTTTGTTTTGCTAGAAATGATTTTAATCAAAGGAATAATTTCTAGTGTTTGAAAAATATATTTTTAAACACAAATGTTAGTGTTTATGGTCAAAGTGTTTAAAACTAATCCATTTGCTAAAGGTTTCACTCAAAACCCATTTTTAAATCATAGCAACATTTTTGTTTCACTAGAAATACTTTTATTCAAAGGAATAATTCCTTGTGTTAACAAAATATATTTATAAACCCAAAAGTTTGTGTTTCTAGTCAATAGGTTCAAAACAAAACATTTGCAAAATATTTTTACTCAAAAATCATTTCTAGAGTAATTTTTATACTGTAAATAAGCCTAGAAATGTTTCTGAATAAACAACCCATTTTCCAGAAGCAAAATGCCAAACTAATGGCATGGTTGCAAAGTATTCTTTTTCCTGATTCCAATGATATAAAATTTGTAAAATTTGGACGTGTGGATTAAAAGTTATGAATATTTCAAATCCAAACACTAAATAGAAATGTTTCTGTTTTTAAAACGAAGTTTGGGCCACGTGTCAAGTTATTACTTGTAAGATCCCTCCTTTGTAAATGAAAGGATCCTTGTGATTGCAATGCTAGTCCCTGGATCAATGCTAGCATCCACAGTTTAAGATGAAGTACACAGAAACAAAGGTCATTATTACATATCATTCTAGAGACAAACATAGTCTTTTACAACTCCATGGCCAGCGGCCTAATACAAGAGTTCAAATATATAAAAAGATAAATAAGTCTTCATCTTCATGTGCCACAGGCAAGCATGTTGAGTGTGGACTCATGACTCCTAATCATCATCAGAATATCCTACAACATCACAAGTTACAGCCACAGTGGGTCAATATATTGGAATAGTATTGGCAAGTGATACCTTAGTAGAATATTGGTGGACTAAATACTATATGCATTTTTGCTAAGTGTAGCTTAGGCTTGCTTTGCTCAAAATAGGTTTTGCCTATCAGTTGAAAATACTAAGTTTTTCTTTGTCAAAATCTTTCCCAAGGAACCAGCAATAGACATTGGGGTCCTTCACCCTTGTTCAACCACAAGTTTTTACTTAGAAATTGGGATGAGGAGATTCTTGATAGCTTCCATGTCTTGATGCTCAAGTTATCCAATACCAGGGACATGGCTAAGTACTTAGATTCTTCCATCTGCAGAGGTTGTGCACTTTCCCCACAAGACTTGATTTTCACCAAGACAGGACCTTTCAGAAGCCTTCCCTTAGACCAAATGGACGCGTTCCAACCTATCATCCCACTACCACCAACTGTCCAAATGGCTAAGTTATTGCAACCTATGTGATCCAGACAGAGCCCATATTGCCAAGTGGCTGCACTAGAAGCTTCTTAACATTTGGCCTCTCAAATCCCTTTGTTCCTGGGTGGCTTTCCACAAGTGAGATACACAAGGTAGACCATAGAACTGGGCCTTGTGTAACCACTCAACATAAACCATTCCTTCCATTCCACCCAGGTGTTTCATTCACTTAGTTGTTTTATTAAGAAAAACACAAGTCCAAAGACTTAGAAATATTTTATCATAGCATGAATATTTTACCACCCTTGGTTGCTACTAGCTAGGCTAAGCATGGCATTGATAAACATCTTAACTTATAAATTTCTAGCAATTCTACAACTACTAGGATTTCCCAAGTATAGCATATAAAGACCAAAATTTATCCATGCAAGTCTAGCAAAAATATTTCTAATGCATATTTGAAAAACATAGGAATAAATTCATGAAGCACCACTTCCCTTGGTAGTTTGGAGAGTAGCTACAATCCTCAAAATCACAATCACTATTTGCACCAAAATCTACACATAAAATCATAGCACCTGGGAATCAAAAGTTATGAATTAAACAAGTTTAAACATTTAATAGATCCAAATTCAGATTTTAAATCAAACTAACAGACACACGGCGTGTTCCTACTGGTTAGTACCGGTTCGGGCGGATCGATCAACGAGAGCCACACGATCTAAATGAAAATATATGGCCAGATCTAACGCGTACCCCTTCGCTAAATGAATCTAACGCAACCGATGGATCCAGATCTAACAGTCGCTGGTCAAGCGACCACTAACTGGCGGCGCGCGGCGACGGTGAGCGGCGGCGCGCTCGGTCTACGGCGTCGCGACGGCTACAGGAAGCGAGGAAGTGATTGGAGATGCTTACCAGACTCGCAGAGGTGTGCTGGAGGTCAACGTGGCAGTGGCTTGTCAAGAGGTGCACGGACACGGTGGGGATTTCTCATCGGAGCAGAGCCTGTTGTCAGGCACGGCTGTTCATCGTTGTTGCCGACGTTGTAGATCATGCCAGAGTCAAACAAGTGGTGCGTTAGATGTGGGGAGTGATACTGGTCATGTGAGTATCAGAGAGAGGGCAAGGTGCGCTCCAGACTAACCAGATTTGCTCGCCGGAGTTGAGTGCCTCGTCGGGTTTGCTTAGTCGTCGACGTTGCCGACGCTCGGGGTTGTCCTAGCATACAGCAGCGGTGTCAATCGAAGCGCAAAGATCAAGGAGTGCGGGGAGCTTACCAGAATCGCCCACTGGAGTGCGTCTGTGCAGCGGTGGAGTGAGTTCGAATACGCGCAGCCTGGTGGCGGAGTGGTGGCGCTAGGTGAGGGGAAATGCTCGCGGTGCAGAGGGGGTTAAATAGCCAGGAGTGGGGCGGCGATTACGTGCTGTATCAATGGAAATAACGCAGGCAGTGACTGCGGCGAGGTAACGGCGGAGCGCCTCGGCCGCGCATTGATTGGGGACGACGCTGCCGTGGTCACAGGGTCCACTTGCCAGTGAGAGAAATGGAGTGGGGATGGGTCCAGGCGGTCAACGACTCAGTGGGTGCGGGTGTGAGTAAAGAAAAATGGTTCGCGGGGTGATGCTGCTGGGCTGGCTGGGTCAAGTTGGGCTGGGTTGGGCCAGAATGGCTGTCTGTTTATTTTTTCCACTTAAATCTTTTTCTTTTTCTGTTTGGTTTTCTAGAATTGGTTTTCAAACTTCATTTCAATTCAGTTTCAATTCAAACCTTCTCAAGATTTTTGTACAGTGAAACTTGTACTCAAATATGAGTTAAACAATACTGTAAACATAAACACCCTTGGGTTATTTGAAAATGAAAAATAAAACCAAGCCTTTATGAGATGTGATAAAAGGCATAGATTTGGTTTTATTTCATACTTTGTTTTGAAACTTTGTTTAAGCTTTTGAAATCACTTAAGTTAGGATTCTAAACAATACTGAGTGAATATTAGTACCTTTCTCAATAGCAAGTAGCACAAAGGCTAGAGCATTCATACATAAAATAATGAGCACATATGCTCCTGTTTTGAAATGATTTTGAAATGAAATCTTACATGATCATGGATGCGTGGATGATATGCATGAGTTTTTGAAACATGATTTTTGGGATGTTACAAATCTAACCCCCTTAAGTTGAATCTCGCCCTCGAGATTCGGATTGTCTAGCAAATAGGTGAGGGTGGTCTTTCCGAAGATCATCTTCTCTTTCCCATGTTGCTCCTTCTTCGGAATGATGGTTCCATTGGACTTTGCAGAACTTGATGGTCTTAGTCCGAGTAACTCTTTCTGCAGTCTCAAGAATCTTGATAGGTTTCTCTTCATAAGTGAGGTCACTCTCCAATTGGACTTCTTCCAAAGGTATAGTATCCTCCAAAGAAGTTTCTTCCATTTCTTGATGACATTTCTTAAGCTGACTCACATGAAACACGTTATGAACAGCTGACAAAGACTCTGGCAATTCAATATCATAAGCTACTTCCCCCTTACAACTCAGAATCTTGAATGGTCCAACATATCTTGGGGCCAACTTTCCTTTGACTCCAAACCTCTTCACTCCACGAAGTGGTGACACTCTAAGATAAGCTCTATCACCTACTTCATAGGTGACCTCTCTACGCTTTGGATCTGCGTAGCTCTTTTGTCGGGACTGTGCTATCTTCAATTTTTCCTTAACCAGCTTGACTTTCTCTTCAGCTTCTTTGATGAGTTCTGGTCCGAACAAACTTCTTTCTCCCACACCATTCCATAGCAATGGGGTGGTACACTTTCTCCCATAGAGAAACTCAAATGGTGCCATCTCAATACTGGCTTGATAGCTGTTATTGTAAGAAAATTCTGTGTAAGGCAGACTTTCATCCCAACTGGCACCATAGTCTAGAGCACATGCTCTCAACATATCTTCAAGAATCTGATTAGTCCTTTCTGTCTGTCCATCAGTTTGAGGATGAAATGCAGTGCTGAATTCCAACCTCGTTCCCAATTTCTCATGTAGTTGCCTCCAAAAATGAGAAGTGAACTGAGTTCCCCTATCAGACACAATACTCTTGGGTACTCCATGCAGACATACAATCCTACTCATGTAGATTTTGGCTAACTTAGCACTTGTATAGGTTGTCTTCACGGGTATGAAATGAGCTACTTTAGTTAGGCGATCCACTACTACCCAAATAGAATCATATCCTGACCGGGTCCTTGGCAATCCGGTGATGAAATCCATACCAATCTTGTCCCATTTCCAATCAGGAATAGGTAGTGGTTGTAACAATCCTGCTGGTTTCTGATGTTCCGCTTTCACTCTACTACATACATCACACAAAGCAATATGTTCGGCCATGTCCTTCTTGAGATTATTCCACCAAAATCTTTCCTTCATATCCATGTACATTTTGGTGTTACTCGGATGAATGGAATACGGTGAGTTGTGTGCTTCTTGTAAAATCAGTTTTCGAAGCTTCGGATCTCGTGGAACACAGATACGTTTTCCATGCCATAAAGTACCCTGTTCGTCTTCATGGAATCCTTTGGCTTTTTCCTTGCCAATCTTTTCCTTAATCTCTTCAATTTCCTTATCTGTCTTCTGGGCTTCTTTGATCTTGTCCAACAAAGTGGGTTGAACATCCAAAGACATGAGGTGTCCCTCAGGCACAATCTCCAATCTGAGATCTCTAAATTGGGCACACAGATCATCTGGCAATTCTCCCTTAGTAAGGCCATTCACAAAAACCTTACGGCTTAGAGCATCCGCTACAACATTTGCTTTATCGGGGTGGTTTTGCAAACTTAAGTCATAGTCCTTGATGAGTTCTAGCCATCTTCTTTGTCTCATGTTATTTTCCTTCTGGGTGAAGATATACTTCATACTCTTGTGATCTGTGAACACTTCGCATCGCTTTCCCAAAAGATAATGTCTCCATGTTTTGAGTGCATGGACAACAGAGGCTAACTCTAAATCATGAGTAGGGTAGTTCACTTCATGAGTTTTGAGTTGTCTCGAGGCATAAGCTACAACTTTCCCTTCTTGCATAAGTACTGCACCTAATCCATGATGAGATGCATCACAATATACTTGGAAATCTTTATCCAAATCTGGCAAACATAAGACTGGTGCTGTCACTAGTCTCTTCTTCAATTCTTGAAAGCTGAGTTCACAACCTTCAGACCAAGCAAATTTCTTGTCTTTCTTTAGCAATTCTATCATAGGTTTTGCTACCTTGGAGAAATTCTCAATGAACCTTCTGTAGTAACCTGCTAAGCCAAGGAAACTATGAACCTCTTTCACTGACTTGGGAGATTCCCATTCAGTTACAGCTGAAACTTTAGCAGGATCATCTGCTACACCATCTCCTGACACAACGTGTCCAAGAAAACCAACTTCATTTAACCAAAATTCACACTTGCTGAATTTGGCATATAACTTATGCTCTCTAAGCTTCTCAAGTATCAAACGCAAATGTCCTTCATGCTCTTCTTTGCTCTTGGAGTAGATCAGAATGTCATCGATGAAAACGACAACAAACTTATCAAGGAATTCCATGAACACCTTGTTCATCATATTCATGAAGTACGCTGGTGCATTGGTCAAACCAAATGGCATCACGGAATACTCATACAATCCATACCTTGTGGTGAAAGCTGTCTTAGGTATGTCTTGTTCCCTTATCTTAAGCTGAAAATAACCTGACCGGAGATCAATCTTTGAGAACACACAAGCTCCTTCTAACTTATCAAAAAGTCATTGATTCTTGGCAAAGGGTATTTGTTCTTGATAGTCACCTCATTGAGTGAACGGTAATCTATGCATAACCTTTGACTTCTATCTTTCTTTTCCACAAACAAAACTGGTGCTCCCCAAGATGAGGAACTTGGTTGGATAAAACCTTTCTGCAACTGTTCTCCAAGTTGCTTCTTGAGTTCCTTCAACTCATCAACTGACATCTTGTACGGTCTCTTTGCTATTGGTCCAGATCCTGGTAGCAAGTCAATAAGAAACTCCACATCACTATCTGGTGTCATTCCCGGCAATTCTTCCGGAAACACACCTGGATATTCACTCACAATTGTTACACTATCTATGCTAACCCCCTTAAGAGAATTTAGCTTACACCTTTTTGCTTCAAAGTTGGTCTTGAATCTGATCCTTTTGTTTTCTGGAATTGTGAGTGAGACAGTATGGTTTGCACAATCTATCACTCCCTTGTGCTTAGTCATCCAGTCCATTCCCAAAATAACATCCAATCCTTGGGAATTTAGGATTATCAGGTTAACAGGAAACTTATACTTCCCAAACTCTATGACTAGATCATGACATCCCGAATTTACTATCATTTCTCCGCCAGGAGAACTTACTTTTATAGGACACCCAATAGTTTCTACCAGTAGTTCGTTTCTTTCAACAAATGCTCTTGATGTGAATGAATGAGATGCACCAGTATCAAAGAGAACAAATGCTGGAACAGAATTGAGTTTGAACTTACCAGCAACAGCATCAGGTTCCTCATAAATTTCCTCCACATTGATGTGGTTCACTTGTCCCTTTTGAAAAGGGTTGGGCTTGTTGGGTCCTTCAACTTTCTTTTCTGGGCATTCATTTGCATAATGCCCCATCTTCTTGCACTTGAAACACTCAACCTGACTAAGATCTTTCTTGGCAGGCTGGCTTCCACTGCCACTTCCACTGTGGTGGCTCTTATATCCACCCTTGTGACTCTTGTACTGGTCATTGTCATGACTACGGTGACTCTTGTTTTCATGATGACGGTTGTGGTTGTGGTGCTTGTTGAATTTCCCATGCTTGTGGGATCCGGAACTCCCACTGTCATCATAATGGGAACGCTTGTGAGACGATCCCGAGCTGTGCTTGTCAGAGTGCTTCCTCTTCCTGCTTTCCACTTGTTTCATTTTTCTCTCCAAAATAGCAGCCTTGTCACAAAGAGACTGGTATGTGGGAACATAGGCCACAGCTAACTGCAGGTTCAGTTCATCATTCAACCCTTCAAGGAACTTTTCCTTCCTCTTAGAATCAGTGTCAACTTCATCCGGTGCATAACGCGCCAGATTGTTGAACTCCTCAATGTATTCAGCCACGCTATGGTGGAGCTGCTTCAAGTTATGGAACTCCTTCTTCTTCAAACTCATCACTCCGGATGAGATGTGAGCTGTACGGAAACCATCTTCAAAGATAGCCCATGTCACATCCTCAATGGGAGTGGTGATCTGGAAGTTATACCACCAAGTGGCTGCTGGTCCTTCCAACAAGTGTGCTGCAAATCTGACTTTCTCTTCATCAGTACAACCAACTGTTACCAAGTCCTTGTTCACTGAGCATAGCCAATCATTGGCCACCATAGGATCAGTAGTTCCTGAGAACTTTTGCTGGCCTTAATCTCAAGAACCTGGTAAGCATGTCAAAACCCAGTGGGTTGTTCTGATTGTTGTTGTTGATGTTATTGTTATTGTTGTTGTTCTGATTCTGGATGAACATAGTCATCATTTGCATCAGCTGAGTCTGAGCTGTCATCATTTGCTGCATCTCAGGGGTGATGTTGTTGTTGTTGGGGTTGGGATTGGCACGTCGGGGAGGCATCTGTAGTTTGATCAATAGAGATAAGAATGAGATACCCATAGATGCTAACATGCACAATACATCACATAAACATTCACCAAACATGCATCATAATAATAATAGTTCAACAACATAAACGACAAGTTTGCAAAGTAAACACACCAATAGCAAGCCATCCACATGTTGGATGGTCATTGCGACTCAATAATCAAAGACACGAAAGGTAAATGAGTAGTCATCACTACTCCTCGGCATCAACCTCCTCCTCAAAAAATGTAAGACCCGCATTCTCCATAGCGGTCTTGTATTCCTTGACATTGGTGGTCAAGTCTCTACTTTGGCTTTGAGAGCCCTCTTCTGAGAACGAAGCCTCTCAATCACAGTCTGCTGATGCTCGAGCTCGAAGTCCTTGGCCTCCAATTCTGCAGTCATGTCTCGAATCCTCTTGTTCCTATCTTGGACTCGCTTCTCTTGACTCTTGAACTTTCTGTCTTGACTCTCAAACTTGGCCTACGTCTCCTTGACGATCTCATCTTGCTCCGCGAAGAGCTTGTCCTTCTCACGAAGCTGCACTTGGAGTCCGTCATTGCTGAGCATGACGTTGGTCCTATCAGTGTCCACGTGCCTAAGAAGAACCTCTAAGTCCTAGAGGTATAGACGAATCGGCTCTGCTGTCTCCCTCGAAGTGTCCTCGAAGTCAATGGCCTCACCATCCTCATCACGTCTACCGAAGGCGTGGAAGTGAGTACCTCTAACCTATCGAGAGTGTCTCCCTAACAGACGTCCAATCAAGTCCTGCATGGCTACCTCTAGGCCTCTCTCCTTATCATCATGCATGAGCTTGAAGATGATTGCCTCCGTGGTAGGCTCAGTCTGGCGTCTGGGCTGATTGACCTTGAAGCCCCAAAGGTCTTTCCTCTCAAACTTGGTGAGGGGAAGCACCATGATGGTAGGAAGAGGGAGATTGAGCATACTAGTGAGCTCAATAATACGAGGGCCAAAACGAGTTCCCTGGAACTCTTCAGCCGTGCTGATAGTAACATTAGGCATCTATTTATAAGATAGAAAAAGTTAGAGTCAACACAATGAATAATTTTACAAGACAAAGCATCACAAGCACAATATTGACAAACACACAAGTCATAGCATTCATAAGATCCATTACAAGCTTTCAAGGTTCAACTTATTCAGATAGCATTTTGGAAAATAAATGATAAGTGTGGTGGTCCAACTAACAAAGTATGCTTACAATCCCATCTCACTTGCCAAGTTGGCTAACAAGGCATCCCTAGAGGCAATCTGTTTATCTTGATCACATGACTCCATTGCTAAGTCTATGATGTCTTTCCTTAAACTTTGGTTGGTAGCCTCTAGCTCTTGGGTATGCTTCTTTTCTTCCCTAGGGTCATTCTGGGTGTTAAGCATTCTGCACTTGATTCTATCACCAAGTTCTTTGATGGCCCTCCAAGATGCATCCCTTGCTGAATCAAAGAATGTGGTGTGCATCATTGTGTTGGTGACCATGCAGAATCCTGAGTCCTTGTGGTTGTATTCCTTGTTTTTATACAAGTGAAGTTGCACCCACCAGTACTCAACTCCTTCATCCATCACACAAAAAACCTTTGTACACAGCTGCACCATGTATTCCCATGGCAACCATGAGGTCCTTGAGAGCCTTGGGGAACTCTGTCTCACATTCCAAAGTCATAGTCATGAGTGGTCCCTTCTTCACGGCTTCGTTGATGGAGTTCATCTACAAATAGAGATGAGAAAGAAGATTAGAAAAGTTTACGAGAAGAAAAGACAAGTGTGGAAATTGTTGAAAATTTTTCCTTAGTGGTTTCCAATCCTAGGGTCATAATCCTACAGGCAACACAGTGCTCTAATACCATCTGTAAGATCCCTCCTTTGTAAAGGAAAGGATCCCTGTGGTTACAATGCTGGTCCCTGGATCAATGCTAGCATCCACAGTTTAAGATGAAGTACACAGAAACAAAAATCATTATTACATATCATTCCAGAGACAAACATAGTATTTTACAACTCCATGGCCACCGGCCTAATACAAGAGTTCAAATATATAATAATATAAATAAGTCTTCATATTCATGTGCCACAGGCAAGCATGTTGAGTGTAGACTCATGACTCCTAATCATCATCAGAATATCCTACAACATCACAAGTTACAGCCACAGTGGGTCAATACATTGGAATAGTATTGGCAAGTGATACCTTAGTAGAATATTGGTGGACTAAATACTATATGCATTTTGGCTAAGTGTAGCTTAGGCTTGCTTTGCTCAAAATAGGTTTTGCCTATCAGTTGAAAATACTAAGTTTTTCTTTGTCAAAATCTTTCCCAAGGAACCACCAATAGACATTGGGGTCCTTCACCCTTGTTCAACCACAAGTTTTTACTTAGAAATTGGGATGAGGAGATTCTTGATAGTTTCCATGTCTTGATGCTCAAGTTGTCCAATACCAGGAACATGGCTAAGTACTTAGATTCTTCCATCTGCAGAGGTTGTGCACTTTCCCCACAAGACTTGATTTTCACCAAGACAGGACCTTTCAAAAGCGTTCCCTTAGACCAAATGGACGCGTTCCAACCTATCATCCCACTACCACCAACTGTCCAAATGGCTAAGTTATTGCAACCTATGTGATCCAGGCAGAGCCCATATTGCCAAGTGGCTGCACTAGAAGCTTCTTAACATTTGGCCTCTCAAATCCCTTTGTTCCTGGGTGGCTTTCCACAAGTGAGATACACAAGGTAGACCATATAAATGGGTCTTGTGTAACCACTCAACATAAACCATTCCTTCCATTCCACCTAGGTGTTTCATTCACTTAGTTGTTTTATTAAGCAAAACACAAGTCCAAAGACTTAGAAATATTTTATCATAGCATGAATATTTTACCACCCTTGGTTGCTACTAGCTAGGCTAAGCATGGCATAGATAAACATCTTAACTTAGAAATTTCTAGCAATTCTACAACTACTAGGATTTCCCAAGTATAGCATATAAAGACCAAAATTTATCCATGCAAGTCTAGCAAAAATATTTCTAATGCATATTTGAAAAACATAGGAATAAATTCATGAAGCACCACTTTCCTTGGTAGTTTGGAGAGTAGCTACAATCCTCACAATCACAATCACTATTTGCACCAAAATCTACACATAAAATCATAGCACCAAATCACATACAAAATAAATACAAGCAAAAATATATGGATGCATGCAATGTGATATGTGTTGATTTTCTATACTCAACAGGACAAGTGCACAATACTGATTCATTAACAAGTTCAAAACTTGCCAAACAACATTTATTTGACCATTAAAACATTTTCCAAATAATTAATATACACAAAATAGGCCTACACATGTTTCTGTAAAAATAACCATTTTAACAGAAACAAAACCTTAAACACATTACATATATGGAAAGGGCTTTCTCTCCTGATTCCATTGATATAAAATTTGTCAAATTTGGACGTGGGAATCAAAAGTTATGAATTAAACAAGTTTAAACATTTAATAGATCCAAATTCAGATTTTAAATCAAACTAACAGACACGCGGCGTGTTCTTATTGGTTAGTACCGGTTCAGGCGGATCGATCAACGAGAGCCACATGATCTAAATGAAAATATACGGCCAGATCTAACGCGTACCCCTTCGCTAAATGAATCTAACGCAGCCGATGGATCCAGATCTAACGGTCGCTGGTCAAGCGACCACTAACTGGCGGCACGCGGCGACGGTGAGCGGCGGCGTGCTCGGTCTACGGCGTCGCGACGGCTACAGGAAGCGAGGAAGTGATTGGAGATGCTTACCAGACTCGCAGAGGTGTGCTGGAGGTCAACGTGGCAGTGGCTTGTCAAGGGGCGCATGGACACGGTGGGGATTTCTCGTCGGAGCAGAGCCTGTCGTCGGGCACGGCTGTTCATCGTCGTTGCTGACGTTGTAGATCATGCCAGAGTCAAACAAGTGGTGCGTTAGATGCGGGGAGTGATATTGGTCATGTGAGTATCAGAGAGAGGGCAAGGCGCGCTCCAAACTAACCAGATTTGCTCGCCGGAGTTGAGTGCCTCGTCGGGTTTGCTTAGTCGTCGACGTTGCCAACGCTCGGGGTTGTCCTAGCATACAACAGCGGTGTCAATCGAAGCGCAAAGATGCAGTGGTTGTTCTAGAGAAGCTAGGAGTCAAGGGGTGCGGGGAGCTTACCAGAATCGCCCACCGGAGTGCGTCTGTGCAGCGATGGAGTGAGTTCGAATACGCGCAGCCTGGTGGCGGAGTGGTGGCACTAGGTGAGGGGAAATGCTCGTGGTGCAGAGTGGGTTAAATAGCTAGGAGGGGCCGGCGATTACGCGTTGTATCAATGGAAATAACGCAGGCAATGACTGCGGCGAGGTAACGGCGGAGCGCCTCGGCCGCACGTTGATTGGGGACGACGCTGACGTGGTCGCGGGGTCCACTTGCCAGTGAGAGAAATGGAGTGGGGATGGGTCCAGGCGGTCAGCGACTCAGTGGGTGCGGGTGCGAGTAAAGAAAAACGGTTCGCGGGGTGATGCTGCTCGGCTGGCTGGGTCGAGTTGGGCTGGGTTGGGCCAGAATGGCTATCTATTTATTTTTTTCCACTTAAATCCTTTTCTTTTTTTGTTTGGTTTTCTAGAATTGGTTTTCAAACTTCATTTCAATTCAGTTTGAATTCAAACCTTCTCAAGATTTTTGTACAGTGAAACTTGTACTCAAATACGAGTCAAACACTACTATAAACACAAACACCCTTGGGTTATTTGAAAATGAAAAATAAAACCAAGCCTTTATGAGATGTGATAAAAGGCATAGATTTGGTTTTATTTCATATTTTGTTTTGAAACTTTGTTTAAGCTTTTGAAATCACTTAAGTTAGGATTCTAAACAATACTGAGTGAAGATTAGTACCTTTCTCAATAGCAAGTAGCACAAAGGCTAGAGCATTCATACATAAAATAATGAGCACATATGCTCCTGTTTTGAAATGATTTTGAAATGAAATCTTACATGATCATGGATGCATGGATGATATGCATGAGTTTTTGAAACATGATTTTAGGGATGTTACATTACTAGATGGTACCGGTTCGGAAGGATCGCGCTCTGTGGATCGTTGGATCTAAGTGAGTTTGCACGAATCATATCGACGCATACCTCTTCGTTAAGTGAATCTATCGCGTACACATGATCAAAATCTAACGGCTCAGACTCACTGGTCACTAACTAGCGGCGCTAGCGATGGTGGACGGCGGCGGCGCGCTCGGGCAGTGATGTTGCCGGCGAACTAGGAAGCGAGGAAGAGAGGGGAAAGGCTCACTGGGTTCGCAGGGCTGCGCTGATACTCGACGTTGTCTTTGTCGGCGAAGGGGCGCACGAGGACGACGGGGATTTCTCGCCGGAGTCATCTCTGTCATCGGGCTCGTTCTGGTGTCGTCGTTGGCGAGGCTACGGACCACGCTAAGGCAAATGAATGGTGCTATTAGATGCACAATACGATGGCGAGCACGAGAGTGTCAACGAGGGAAAAGGGGGTGTAGTGACCTCAGATCGATAAGGATCCTAAGTCCCTGTGATTAACATGCTAGTCCCTGGATCATTAGCTAGCACTCACAGTCGATGAAATATCATGAAAAACACAAACTCTTTATTACACGGAGAATCCAGAGTATGAATTTATTACAAAAATTCCTTAGCATTATGCTAGCTCAAATAACAGCGGAAACATAAAAGCAGCATGAGTCCATCAACGCCCCAGGCTTGTCGAGTGTAGACCCGCGATCCCTACGCACCTTTCAATCTTCGGATTCTGCACATAAGACATGCAGCCAACAAGTTGGGTCAATACTTTGAATGTATTGGCAAATTACACCAAGGAGAGAAAAGACTATCTCTACATGCAAGGCTAGTATAGGCTGTAGAGTTCATTTGCTCAAAGCTAGTTTTCTTAAGTAGAGAGAAGAAGAGAGAATTTTCCTACTTTGTAAACATTTGCTTAGATAAAATACGGTCGAGTGGCACACGAGGATATTACGCACCAAGTGTCCAAACAACCAAACACTTGGATATTACGCACCAAGCGTCACTTGGATATTACACACCAAGTTCCCAAATTCCCACCCATTAGCGATATTACGCACGCCATGGGGTTTCAAAACTTTGTTTTTAGAAAAGAGAAAGGAAGATCCTTCAGAGGCTTCATCCTTCAGACGCTCTTTGTTGTTCTGTTACCGTGAACACGGCTGATCGATCAGATTGCAATACTCTCGAGAGTTTGTGCACTTTACCCACAATCCACGATCAAGTCCTTTTACAAACAAGACCATGGCGAGGCTTTCCCTTAGTAGCCCCTCTACCTTCCAGATCCTACCGTGCCAAGAACCTCCAAATGTTGGTACCCAGGTGAGGTTTCCCACTAAGTACTAGGCCAAGACAGAGCCCATAGTGTATTATGGTTGCACTGGAAGCTTCTGAATTCTGAAACATGGCAGACTTCTTTGATTCCTGGGCGGCCGTCCTCCACCAAAATCGCACTCGTTGACCCGACAACCATTCCGCCCAGAAGAAAACTTAGTTTTATTTTGAAGTGGATTTGAGAAGAAAAGTTTTCTCAAGAGAGCCTTTATACTTAGAAAAATTCATTGTCTTTCGAACCCCCCAACGGTACTTTGTATATATATCATAGCAAGCAATACTTAGCAAAAACAGGGGTAACCTATTAGGATGGGAAGTCCTAAGTATAGAGCTACTCATGGCATACTACAAAATCATCGCACTTGCAAAATAATACTAAGGGGAAAATCTACTAGAACATCCAATACATGCATACTACAGAATTTTGAAGATCACATGCATAGAATCAAAACTGGGACAAAATTATGAACAAGTGGTGTAACTTGCCTTGATCCGAGCAGCACTCTACACAATAGCACTCCTTAGCGCACTCCGAGCAATCTAACGAATCACAAACATAGATCTGATCACAACTTGCTCAAAGCATATCACAAAGAAAATCATGCATGCATGCAACATGGTATTTTATGCAAGGTTGGTTCTTCTAAATTGATCAATGTAGCAAGTTTGTGTTGTGATAGTGTAAGGGTGTCACTAGGATTGATATCCCAAAGATTTAGATCTAATTGAATCATTAAAACAATTCCTAGGTTTAAAGGAGCTCAAACCATCTAATTAGCCCCAAGTTAGATCTAATGATCCTAAGCAAAGAATAATGATTTGGATTAGTAGGTATTGTGGAAACAAAGTTATTGCAACAAGAATCAATTAAAATAGAATTTTAATTATTTTTCTATAGAATAAACACTCTAATCTAATGATTAAAATCTACACCTAAAACCTTACTGTGAACCTGGGATATTATTGCAGATTTGGATTCTACTCAAAATTAGGAATCCAACGGTATATCATAAGCTATAATTGGCCAAGTAGTTATTTTTCTATGATTTTCGCAATATTAAACTTAATCTGCAAAAATCAAAACAATCTAGCCTGACCCTAACTCAGAACGTGCCAAGTGGCAGCTTCTGGTTGGGCCAGCTGGCCAGGCGGGTGACGCGGCGCGGCGGCGACGCGCTTGCCACGCGGCTTGCCACGCGGCGCTGCGTGGTTGGCCGATACCCCTTTGTTCCTTCTTCTAATCTAACGCGTTAATTCTCGATCCGACGGAGTGGAGAGGCGACAGTGACTTACAGGGTGTGACGGCGGCCTGGGGCGGCGGTGGCGTCGGCGATGATGGCTGGCGGCGCTCTGGTGGCTCCCAGCGGTGGTGGCGTGGTCGACGGGGTGCAGCTAGCCTTCGCGGTCACGCCCACGTCCTCGGCGTCGCCTATCTCGTCCTCAAGCCGCGTCAGATGGCGGCCGACCGTCTCGGCCTCCGGCGAGACTCCGATGACAAATCGCGGGCGGCGCGGGCTCCTGAACAAGGGGAAAAAGGCGCAGGCGGCGCGGATGTTAAAGGACGAAGGCAAGGAGCAGAGATGGGAGGGTGGGGCTCCTCAGTTTTGGGCGGCGCGCTCACCGTCCGAAGCTTCAGCGGCGACACTCCGGCGAGATCAACCGATCGACAACCCTGCCGTGATTTCTCGAATCAAACTAGGGTTCTGGCTGGCGAGGGACAGGGGATCTTATAGGCCTCTTGACTTGGCGGCGGGGGCACGGATTTGATCCGAATTCGGCCGATTTTTCCAGTCGGTTGCGACGGTCGTCGTGTTCGTCCTGGAGTCTGACGAGGGCGCTGACATGTGGGCCAGGTTCGTCAGTGGGAGCGGCAGGTGGCGACAGCCCGGGTGGGCCGGTGGCGGGCTGCGGAGGCTGGCGCGGCAAGCTGGCGGCTGCTGGTGGGCTGGCGCTGCGGCCCAGTTAGGTAGGTTGGCCATTTTTTTTCCTTTTAACATTTTCCTTTTTCTGTTTTAATAAAACCTTAATAACTTTTGCCTACCAAGCCCAAACTTGATGAAAATTGTTTCTAAATTTTTATAAAATTAAAGTGGTCAACATAGGGCCATAGTTTAATGTTTTACAAGGTTTTTTGAAGGGTCATTACTTGACCTCTACCATAATGCTTATACATGGCAAACACTATTAGGGTTTTGCTAGGTTTGGGTGTTTAGGATTGTTGTAAAATTCATTTGTAGAATGCAATGATGCAAGGATGATGCATGGAACTAATAACATCCTACTATAGAATTCTGGGATGTTACAAACCTACCCCCCTTAAGAAGAATCTCGTCCTCGAGATTCGGGTTGGCTAGCAAATAGGTGTGGGTGCTCTGCCGTCATGTCTTCTTCACGCTCCCACGTAGCTTCTTCCTCGGAGTGGTGGTTCCATTGTACCTTGCAGAATCTTATAGTCTTGGTACGGGTAATCCTTTCAGTTGTTTCCAGTATTTTGATGGGTTTTTCCTCATAGGTAAGGTCATTCTGTAGTTGAACCTCATCTAGGGAAACGGTGTCTCTTAGCGGTGTTTCAGCCATCTCCGGGTGACACTTCTTTAGTTGTGACACATGAAACACATCATGAACAGTCAGTCCTTCCGGTAACTCCAACTGATAAGCAACTTCTCCTCTACGGGCCAGAACCTTATATGGTCCTATGAATCGTGGGGCTAACTTGCCCTTGATTCCGAACCTCTTAACTCCTCGTAGGGGTGAAACTCGGAGATACGCACGGTCCCCGATTTCATAGGACACATCTCTATGCTTGGAATCAGCGTAACTCTTCTGTCGGGATTGGGCTACCTTTAGCCTATCCTGAATCTGTCGTACCTTTTCTTCGGCATCCTTTATCAAGTCAGGTTCGAAAAGACTGCGTTCACCAACTCCATTCCATAGCAATGGAGTCCTACACTTCCTACCATATAGAACTTCAAACGGAGCCATCTTGATACTTGTCTGGTAGCTGTTGTTGTATGAGAACTCAGCATATGGCAGGTTATCGTCCCAACTAGACCCATAGTCCAGCGCGCAAGGTCTCAACATATCTTCCAAAATTTGATTCACCCTTTCTGTTTGGCCATCTGTCTGAGGGTGGAAGGCAGTACTGAATTCTAGTCGGGTTCCAAGAGACTCATGTAGTTGACGCCAAAACTTTGAAGTAAACTGGGTGCCTCTATCTGACACAATTCCCTTGGGAACACCATGCAGACTTACAATTCTTGACATGTATATCTTAGCAAGCTTAGCACTTGTATATGTGGTCTTTACGGGGATGAAGTGAGCCACCTTGGTAAAGTGGTCCACCACTACCCAGATAGAATCAAATCCAGAACGAGTCCGGGGCAATCCCGTGATGAAATCCATGCCTACCTTGTCCCACTTCCAGTCGGGTATAGGTAGTGGTTGAAGTAATCCTGCCGGTTTCTGATGCTCGGCTTTAACTCTGTTGCACACATCACACAGAGAAATATACTCTGCAATATCTCTCTTTAGGTTATTCCACCAGAATCTATCCTTCACATCCATGTACATCTTTGTGTTACCTGGATGAATTGAGTATGGAGAATCATGAGCTTCTTGTAAAATCATCTTCCTGATATCGGGGTCGTTGGGAACGCACAAACGCTTCCCATTCCAGAGGGTTCCTTGTTCATCCAGTAGAAATTCTTTAGTCTTTCCTTCACTTATCCTGATTCTTATTTCTTCCAACTCTTTATCTCCCTTCTATGCTTCCTTGATTCTCTCTAGGAAGGTGGACACTATTTCCATAGTCGCTACGTGCCCTTTCGGAACTATCTCTAGCCTGAGATCCCTGAATTGTTTGCATAAATCCTCTAGAAGTTCCCCTGCGGTAAGTCCATTCACATACACCTTACGACTTAAGGCATCAGCCACCACATTTGCCTTTCTGGGATGGTACTATAAATCCAAGTCATAATCCTTAATTAACTCAAGCCATCTTCTTTGTCTCATATTCAACTCCTTTTGGGTGAAGATGTACTTCAAACACTTGTGATCTGTGAACACATCACAATGTTTTCCCATGAGGTAGTGTCTCCATACCTTGAGTGCATGAACCACAGACGCAAGTTCCAAATCATGTGTGGGGTAGTTGTGTTCGTGGTTCTTAAGTTGCTGGGAGGCATAGGATACCACTTTCCCATCCTGCATCAATACACTTCCAAGTCCTTGCTGAGAAGCGTCACAATAGACTTGAAAATCCTTCTGGATATCAGGCAGACACAGAACTGGTGCCGTTACCAGGCGTTTCTTCAACTCTTGAAAACTTGCTTCACATGCCTCGGTCCATAGGAATTTCTTATCCTTCTTTAATAGTTCCGTCATGGGTTTTGCTATCTTGGAAAAGTTTTCAATGAACCTCCGGTAATATCCTGCGAGGCCCAAGAAACTCCTAATATCTCCCACATTCTTGGGTGACTCCCATTCCGTCACGGAAGCTACCTTACTAGGATCTACGGCAACTCCTTTTGCCGACACAACATGACCAAGGAACCCCACTTCCTTTAACTAGAACTCGCACTTGCTGAATTTGGCGTACAACTTGTGTTCTCTTAGTTTCTCCATAATAAGGCGCAGATGTTTCTCATGTTCCTTCTCATCCTTAGAGTATAGGAGTATATCATCTATGAACACCACGATAAACTTGTCCAAATATTCCATGAACACCTTGTTCATCATGGTCATGAAGTATGCTGGGGCATTGGTCAGACCAAACGACATTACGGTGTACTCATACAATCCGTATCTTGTGGTGAATGCTGTTTTGGGCACATCCTATTCTCGAATCTTTAGCTAAAAATAGCCTGATCGCAGATCGATCTTTGAGAACACACTGGCTCCTTTTAACTGGTCAAACAGGTCATTGATGTTGGGTAGAGGATACTTATTCTTGATCATCACCTCGTTTAACGAGCGGTAATCCACAACCAGCCTCTTGGTTTTATCCTTCTTCTCCACAAATAGGACGGGTGCACCCCAAGATGACGCACTGGGTTGAATGAACCCCTTGTCCAATTGTTCCCTAAGCTGTTTCTTGAGTTCCTTTAACTCGTCCACATCCATCTTGTATGGTCTCTTAGCTATCGGCCCCGTGCCTGGCATCAAGTCAATGAGGAACTCGATATCACGGTCGGGTGGCATTCCTGGTAGTTCCTCCGGGAAGACATCTGGGTATTCCTTTACAATAGGTACCTCCTCCAAGCTAACCCCCTTAAGAGAGTTCACCATGACTTCTTTAAGTGCGAAATTCGACTTGATACGAATCCTCTTCCCTTCCGGTGTTGTGAGCATGACGGTTCTCTTGGCACAATCTATGACTCCTTCATATTCGGTCATCCAATTCATGCCCAAGATTATGTCTAATCCTTGTGATTCTAGAACTACTAGACTGGTGGAAAAAATGTGTGTCCCAATCCTTAGTTCTAATTCCCGGCAACCGGAGTTTGCCACTATTTCTCCCCCAAGAGAACTTACCCTTAGAGGAAACTTTATAGTCTCCGTTGGTATCTTGCCTCTATCCACAAATACCCTTGATATGAATGAATGTGATGCACCAGTATCGAAAAGAACAACTGCGGGAATAGAATTGAGTTTGAACTTACCAATCACAGATTCTGGCGCATCACAAGCATCCTCCATAGAAACATGATTTACCGTGGCTTTGACAAACGGATTTGGCTTCTTCCCGTTTCCATTGCCATGGTTGTGTCCATTTCCATTCCCATTGCCATTGCCATTCTTCTTCTCGGGGCAAGAGGTTGCATAGTGCCCTGTCTTGTTGCACTTAAAGCATGTCACCTCACTGAGATCCTTTCCATTGCTGCCATTCCCATTGCGGTTCTTATGCCCATTGTGTTTGTGGCCACCATGGTTATGACTGTTATAGTTGTGGCCATTATTGTTATAAGGTGGTGGTGAGGAATTGCGCTGCTTCTGGTACGGAACAGAGTGTTTGTGAGGGTTAGTTTTCCTCTTGCGGTTTTCTATGCTCTTCCTCTTTGATTCAACCACAATGGCTCTGTCCAGGAGTTCCTGAAAGTTGTCAAATTTCTGAGACACAAGCTAAATGGATATCTCATCATTGAGCCCTCTTAAGAACTCCTCCTGTCTCTTGGCATCAGTGGAAACGTCATCGGGTGCATAACGGGCTAGCTTATTGAAAAGCTCCCCATACTCGGTGACAGAACGGTGCAGCTGGTGTAGGTCGCGAAACTAGCTCCTTTTCAGAGTCATGACACCAGCAGCCACATGATGAGTGCGAAAAGCTAACTCAAACTGTTCCCAAGTGATAGCATCAATATCCGGGTGGGTGACTTGGTAATTATCCCACCATTCTACAGCAGGTCCTTCAAGCTGGTGTGCGGCATAACGCACCCTGTCGGCTCCGACAGCTTGCACGGTGTCTAGCTTCTTGTTGATCGTACGCAGCCAGTCATCAGTGATGATTGGTTCAGTGCTGCTAGTGAAGGTAGGTGGGTTCAGCCTTAAAAACCGAGTCAAGCGATCCTGTTGAGGAGGTGGCGGAGGTGGTGGTGGCGGCGGGTTGTTGTTGTTGTTTTGCATGTTCTGAGTGAGCAGTTGGATCAGCTGGTTCTGAGTGGCCAAAAGTTGTGCTATTTCTGGCGGGATTTCGGAGTTCGCACGCCTTGGCGGCATCTGTGGGGTTTAAGAGAATAGTTAAGAAATAGACAGAAAGACTAAGTAGTAAACTCCTACCCTTATGAAAACACACCAAGCACACAAGGCACACAAGACATAATAACACAGCTTAACACAGAAAACAACCAAGTTTAACTAAACCAGACTTGTCTTGGTATTTATTACATTTGCGAATAATGTTCTACTATAGAATTAAAGGTGGTCCAACTATTACACATCTTCCACGCCTTCCTCTTCCTCGTCCTCGAACGAGTAGCCTTCCTGCTCTAGAGTTGTCTTGTGCAACTCCATCTCCTTTGTGGTGGCTTCAAGATTCTCTTGGAGGTTCTTTATCTCATCCTGTAGCTTTTTGGTAGTGGCTTCTAGCTGCTCCTGAAGTCCCTCCTTCTCGCTTTGTAGTTCCTCCACTAAACTTGACTTCTTTGCGGCTTCAAGTTGCTTTGCCAATTCCCTCTTGGAAGCACACACATCATTGATTATCTTGCAAAGGCCTTCAGTTTGCACTTCATCTCCATCGATCTGCTGTTTGAGTTCCCTAATTCTCTTGTTTTTATTTATCACCCTCTTCTCTTGGTTAGCGAACTTCTTCTCTTGGTCCTGGAATTTTATCTCTTGGAGCTTCATTGCCTCCTCCTGCTGCTTGATCATTTCTTCCTTCTCCTTGATGAGGGCGCATAGCTCGTTGTTCTTCAACATCTCGAGGAAAGTACCCTTCTCAAGGTCATGGATGTGGCACTCCAAGTCTTGATATTGTGTTCTTCGGCGCTTGGTAGAAGTTCTTTCCTCAAAGGTTAACTCCATGGGAATTCCTTCCTCATCTCGTCTTCTAAAGAGGCCGTCGCAGTGTCCTTGGAGATCTTCATGATGATGTCCACATAGGCGACCAATGAGTTGCTGCAAGCTAATGCTAAGGGCCTTCTCCTTGGAATCGCTAACAATGTGGATTGCTATGTCTTCCTCCGGGTTCTTGCCTCGCTCTTTTCCTGGCTGGATGACCTTGACTCCCCAATAGCCGTCCTTGTGGAGTTTCTTCATTGTGCTCCCTTGAATTGTTGGGAGAGGAAGGTCCAAGCGTGTGAGTAGATCCATGAGGCATCCACCAAAGCGAAGGGGCTCGATGTCCGCGACGGTGTCGTAGAGGAAGCTTGTCATCTTTGAGTTAGAAGAATGAAGGTTAGATACTTTAAACAAGTAGAGGAAAGTAGATACTAGAAGTGCGGAAAATAACTTAGTAGAAGAACAAGTAAGGCACAAAAGTTAGAGGTGGTTCCAATCCTAGGGTCACGTCCTACAGGCAACGATGTGCTCTAATACCATCTGTAGTGACCTCAGATCGATAAGGATCCTAAGTCCCTGTGATTAACATGCTAGTCCCTGGATCATTAGCTAGCACTCACAGTCGATGAAATATCGTGTAAAACACAAAGTCTTTATTACACGGAGAATCCAGAGTATGAATTTATTACAAAAATTCCTTAGCATTATGCTAGCTCAAATAACAACGGAAACATAAAAGCAGCATGAGTCTATCAACGCCCCAGGCTTGTCGAGTGTAGACCCGCGATCCCTACGCACCTTTCAATCTTCGGATTCTGCACATAAGACGCGCAGCCAACAAGTTGGGTCAATACTTTGAATGTATTGGCAAATTACACCAAGGAGAGAAAAGACTATCTCTACATGCAATGCTGGTATAGGCTGTAGAGTTCATTTGCTCAAAGCTAGTTTTCTTAAGTAGAGAGAAGAAGAGAGAATTGTCCTACTTTGTAAACATTTGCTTAGATAAAATACGGTCGAGTGGAACACGAGGATATTACGCACCAAGTGTCCAAACAACCAAACACTTGGATATTACGCACCAAGCATCACTTGGATAATACACACCAATTTCCCAAATTCCCACCCATTAGCGATATTACGCACGCCATGGGGTTTCAAAACTTTGTTTTTAGAAAAGAGAAAGGAAGATCCTTCAGAGGCTTCATCCTTCAGACGCTCTTTGTTGTTCTGTTACCGTGAACACGGCTGATCGATCAGATTGCAATACTCTTGAGAGTTTGTGCACTTTACCCACAATCCACAATCAATTCCTTTTACAAACAAGACCATGGCGAGGCTTTCCCTTAGTAGCCCCTCGACCTTCCGGATCCAACCGTGCCAAGAACCTCCAAATGTTGGTACCCAGGTGAGGTTTACCACTAAGTACTAGGCCAAGGCAGAGCCCATAATGTATTGTGGTTGCACTGGAAGCTTCTGAATTCTGAAACATGGCAGACTTCTTTGATTCCTGGGCGGCCGTCCTCCACCAAAATCGCACTCGTTGACCCGACAACCATTCCGCCCAGAAGAAAACTTTGTTTTATTTTGAAGTGGATTTGAGAAGAAAAGTTTGCTCAAGAGAGCCTTTATACTTAGAAAAATTCATTGTCTTTCGAACCCCCCAACGGTACTTTGTATATATAGCATAGCAAGCAATACTTAGCAAAAACAGGGGTAACCTATTAGGATGGGAAATCCTAAGTATAGAGCT
The DNA here is from genome assembly GCA_916181665.1 of Avena sativa. NCBI lineage: Eukaryota > Viridiplantae > Streptophyta > Magnoliopsida > Poales > Poaceae > Avena > Avena sativa. Next base: position 161,613,865 of record OV702298.1, on the reverse strand, counting down.
ACTCATGGCATACTACAAAATCATCGCACTTGCAAAATAATACTAAGGGTAAAATCTACTAGAACATCCTACACATGCATACTACAGAATTTTGAAGATCACATGCATAGAATCAAAACTGGGGCAAAATTATGAACAAGTGGTGTAACTTGCCTTGATCCAAGCAGCACTCTACACAATATCACTCCTTAGCGCACTCTGAGCAATCTAACGAATCACAAACATAGATCTGATCACAACTTGCTCAAAGCATATCACAAAGAAAATCATGCATGCATGCAACATGGTATTTTATGCAAGGTTGGTTCTTCTAAATTGATCAATGTAGCAAGTTTGTGTTGTGATAGTGTAAGGGTGTCACTAGGATTGATATCCCAAAGATTTAGATATAATTGAATCATTAAAACAATTCCTAGGTTTAAAGGAGCTCAAACCATCTAATTAGCCCCAAGTTAGATCTAATGATCCTAAGCAAAGCATAATGATTTGGATTAGTCGGTATTGTGGAAACAAAGTTATTGCAACAAGAATCAATTAAAATAGAATTTTAATTATTTTTCTATAGAATAAACACTCTAATCTAATGATTAAAATCTACACCTAAAACCTTACTGTGAACCTGGGATATTATTGCAGATTTGGATTCTACTCAAAATTAGGAATCCAACGGTATATCATAAGCTATAATTGGCCAGGTAGTTATTTTTCTATGATTTTCGCAATATTAAACTTAATCTGCAAAAATCAAAACAATCTAGCCTGACCCTAACTCAGAACGTGCCAAGTGGCAGCTTCTGGTTGGGCCAGCTGGCCAGGCGGGTGACGCGGCGCGGCGGTGACGCGCTTGCCGCGCGGCTTGCCACGCGGCGCTGCGTGGTTGGCCGATTCCCCTTCGTTCCATCTTCTAATCTAACGCGTTAATTCTCGATCCGACGGACGGGAGAGGCGACGGTGACTTACAGGGTGTGACGGCGGCGTGGGGTAGCGGTGGCGTCGGCGATGATGGCTGGCGGCACTCTGGTGGCTCCCCGCGGTGGTTGTGTGGTCGACGGGGTGCAGCTGGCCTTCGCGGTCACGCTAGCTTCCTCGGCGTCGCCTATCTCGTCCTCAAGCCGCGTCAGATGGCGGCCGACCGTCTCGGCCTCTGGCGAGACTCCGACGACAAATCGCGGGCGGCGCGGGCTCCTGAACAAAGGGACAAAGGCGCAAGCGGCCCAGATGTTAAAGGAGGAAGGCAAGGTGCAGAGATGGGAGGGTGGGGCTCCTCAGTTTTGGGCGGCGCGCTCACCGTCCGAAGCTTCAGCGGCGGCACTCCGGCGAGATCAACCGATCGACAACCCTGCCGCGATTTCTCGAATCAAACTAGGGTTCTGGCTGGCGAGGGACGGGGGATCTTATAGGCCTCTTAACTTGGCGGCGGGGGCACGGATTTGATCTGAATTCGGCCAATTTTTCCAGTCGGTTGCGACAGTCGTCGTGTTCGTCCTAGAGTCTGACGAGGGCGTTGACATGTGGGCCAGGTTCGTCAGTGGGAGCGGCAGGTGGCGACGGCGCGGGTGGGCCGGTGGCGGGCTGCGGAGGCTGGCGCGGCAAGCTGGCTGCCGCGTGGGCGCTGGTGGGCTGGCGCTGCGGCCCAGTTAGGTAGGTTGGCCATTTTTTTTCCTTTTAACATTTTCCTTTTTCTGTTTTAATAAAACCTAAATAACTTTTTCCTACCAAGCCCAAACTTGATGAAAATTGTTTCTAAATTTTTATAAAATTAAAGTGGTCAACATAGGGCCATAGTTTAATGTTTTACAAGGTTTTTTGAAGGGTCATTACTTGACCTCTACCATAATGCTTATACTTGGCAAACACTATTAGGGTTTTGCTAGGTTTGGGTGTTTAGGATTGTTGTAAAATTCATTTGTAGAATGCAATGATGCAAGGATGATGCATGGAACTAATAACATCCTACTATAGAATTCTGGGATGTTACAGCGGGCAGTCAGGAAATACCGTGGGAAGGTGTCGGAGTTGCTGCAGACCGCGGCGGCGCTCGGGCGTTGTTGTTCCCGAGGCTATGTGGCACGCGCGGGTGAGCTGGGGCTATGGGAAGGTGTGTGAGACGATGGGGAACACGCTCGTGGCATCCAGGGGAAAGGGGAGGTGAGTGCTGGCCGGAATTCGACTGGGAGCTCATCGGAGCAGTGAGTGCTTGGGCGAGTAATTTGCACAGCCTCGGGGGAGAGAGGGACCGGCGAGTGAGGGGAAAGAGAGAGGGCAGACAGGCACTTTATCGTGTGTGGTCGCAGGGAGTAAAGGTTGCGGCATTGACGCGAATTTACGTGAATTTACGTGAATTGATCATGGCAGGAAAAGGCAGCGAGGTCTGGGGAGAACTGGTCGTGGGAGAGACGATGCTTGCGTGGCGCTGATGTGGCGAGGGACCGTGGGTCAGTGAGTGTGGGGGTGGGGTTTCGAGTGAGAAAGGGTTCTGCGGGGGTAGAGAGAGGAGCCGGGTGGGATGGCTGTTGGGCCAGTTGGGCTAGCTGGGCTGAGTTAGGTTAGTGGGTTTGTCCTTTTCTATTTATTTTCTTCTGTTTCTTTTTTCTTTTTCTATTTTATTTTATGTTTTCAAATTCAAACACCCATTTGAATTCAGATTGTTTATTCAAACCTTTTCCAAAATTTTTAGTATATTTTAATATTTTTTAACAAAGTATTTTAAAGTCCAACTTTAGAATATTTCCTTGTATTCTCTTGGGCTTTATTATTTATTTAAATAGACAATTGTTTTTATTCAAACCATTTATTCAAACCATTATTTAAATTCAATTTTCCATTAAACCCTTTTAGTAGGTTTATTTATTCATTAGTGTGTTTAAATAATTCACTTTGAATTATTTCAAATATTTTAATATGATTTAATATCTATTTAAAAGAGGCCTTTGTCTTTATTTAAATGAGTTTGAATATGGTTCCAAACCATATAATTCTATTTAGTAAATCCTTTTATATTTTTAAGTTAATTAGATAACTTTTAATTTACTTGGGCAATTTCAATTATTATTTTCACATAATTTGATTAATTATTTATAATAGAAATTTTGTCTTCATTCAAATAGAATTCAATTTGGTTAAAGTCCATATAATTTTATTTGACTATTCTTTATCCCTTTATTTTATTTGGATTATCTTTATTCCATTGCTTATGGATTTAACTCAAGGTTTAAATTTTCTTCTAAATACTTTACTTGGGATTTATTATTTAGTTTCTGTAATGTATCTTTATTTAAATAAAATTGGATATTGTTCAATCCTTATGATTTTATTTTAATAATCTTTACCCATTTTTATTATTCAATAACTTCCATTTGTTTATGGTTTTGGCCAAGATTTAATTTGGATTTTAATATTCCTTATTTATTTATTTATTTCTTTATCTTATAAAATCCATATCTCTTTTTTAAATATCCAAAATTGGTGATTCCAATTTGTATGATTTTATTTAATATTTTTTTAAAATTTTAAATTCTTTTATGATTATTTTGCTCAATATTTGGTATGGATTTTTGTTAGGAGCTTTATTAGCTTTGGAAATTATTTCCTTTTATCTTATTAAATTCCTAAGTTTTTATCCATGGCTCCAAATTCAATGAAACCAATTTCTATGGTTTTATAATATTTTTGTTTATCATTTTTGATCATCTATAAATGTTTCTTGATAGATTTTTATATGGACCAAATCCATAGTCTTAGAGAGATCTTGTAAATGATTTCTTTCATCAAGATTTGGGATTTTGATTTAACTTTTCCAAGTGTTTAAATTTCAAGATACATTCATTGATGAATGCATATCACTTGATTGAAATTTTGTTGGATTCCCTCTTATTCAAATTTTGTTCAAGAAGGGTTTTGATGTTTCCAATTAGAATCATAAAGTTTCTTTTCACCCTAAATTTCAACAATTATTTATTTTGTTTATTTATTTTTCATATTTCAAAATTTGGAAAATTTTGGGATGTGACATCGCATAGACGATCCTTTCGGCGCCGCGTTATAGCAGCGCTCCCGCAATCGTTCACACATATGGTACTCGATGAATACCTTCCTCTCCCTTGTTCCAGCAGGCAGCGAAGGTTGTAGCTCTCTCCTCGTGATTCCGGCAGCACGACGGCGTGGTGTCGGAAGTAGAGGGGGATACCGCAGGGCTTCACCTAAGCCAAAGCGAGTATGGTGGATTAGAAGAGGTCCTCAGTGATCTAGGTTTTAGATGCCAAGGGAAGAGGGCAACCGGCGGCTAGGGTTTAGGATAGACGGCAGGGGCGGTTAGAGGGGATCTAGAGCGCCGGCGGTTTGGGGAGGGCAGCGCCGGTCTAGGGATTGGGTCTTGGGCGCCTAGGGCATGGGAGTACCTTGGGGTGCGCCCCCACCCCTCCTAATATAGGTGGGGGCGTCCAAGGGTGTTCCCAACCCAGGTGGAAACCCTCCCTAACTCAGAAACCCTCCCTAACTCGAAAACCATGTTCGGATTTGACTTTTTCAAACTGCCTTTTTGACTTTCAAATTGGAGTTTGATTTCTCTTTTCCAAGTGTCCACCCAAGTGACCTAGGACATCATGCAACCATTACACTTTGTCATGACACATCCATGTACGCTTCCCCTTCTGGTTCGATGGACCTTCTTGACCCTTATAGAACATTCCGGTGAAAACACCAAAACCATTCCCGAACTCCAGAATTGGACTTTCCTTATATGAATCTTATTCTCTGGACCATTCCAGGTCTCCTCGTGACATCCAGGATCCCATACGAGACTCCAAACTACATTCGGTCTCTTTACTCACATTCCATCTCTACTAAACAACATTGAATCCTTAAGTGTGTTTCCCTACGGTTCGTGAATTATGCAGACATGATCGAGACTCTTCTCCGATCAATAACCAATAGAGGAATCTGGACATTCATATGGCTCCCACATATTTTTACGATTACTTCGTGATCGAATGAACCATTTACATACGATACCAATTTCCCTTTGTCTCGTGATACTTTACTTATCCAAAGTTTGATCGTCAGTATCTCTGCATACCTAGTTTAGCCTCGTTAACGACAAGTACTCTTTTCTCGTTCCTGTGATATGTGATCCCTTGTGAGCCAGTCACATGCTTGCAAGCCAATTGGATGACATTCCACCGATAGGGCCCAGAGTATATCTATCTGTCATATGGATGGACAAATCCCACTCTTGATCCATGTGCCTCAACACATACTTTCCGAACACTCAATGCCACCTTTATAACCACCTAGTTACGAAGTGGTGTTTGATTTATCAAAGCATACATCCAGTGATGGTGATTAACATGATCTCATGGTAGAAGGATTTATGTTACTATGTATTTGAAAGCTTATAGCAAGTGAACTTTTTAAATGACTTGATCTTATGCTACGCTTAACTATAGGAGTATGTCCATCACATCATTCTCATAATGATATGACCTTATTGTTAATAACATCTCAATGTTCATGATCAGGAAACCATGATCATATATTAACCAATAAGATATTTTAACAAGAGGCTTTACTAGGGACTCTTACATGTTTACAAATCACACAAGTATTAATGTTTCCGGTTAATACAATTTTAGCATGGCATGTAAACATTTATCATAAGCATGAAGATATGATAATAACCACTTTATTATTTCCTATTGGTCATATCTCCAACACATATCGCCTCTTATGAAGCCTCTGGAGCAGCTATGTATTCCGATTCAGTTGAATATCTTGCCACAACTCTTTCCTTAGCACTCCTCCAGCTCACTACTGCACCAATCTAGTTTCAAATCTTTGTGTATTCAACACTTATGTCTTTCCGGTGTTGTATATACACGATTGCTAGTGGTCAACCGATCTTCGGATCTGAAACTTTCAGATCCGTGTGTAATTGCATGTCTTTGCGTCTCTACGCATCACTCATTCTCTAATAAGATCGCTTTGTATAAATTTGGTCCTTTGGTGAGACCTTTAGTTCCTTGGGGTTAAAACATGTTGACAATATTGTCGTACAATATATCTTGATAGTACTATCCCACTGTGAACTACACATAGTTTGATAACAAACTACTTGACACAAATGCCCTCTTTTGATGCTATAATAGCAGTCATATACATAGCCTTTTGTTGTAGTATCTATCACAATGTTTTAACTTTGGAATTCCTCCAAATCCATTATGGAACTTACTTTCCATTATATTGTGCCACCCTTAGTTTGTATTGAGATAAACTTAATTTGTACGTTGTGACGAAACTAGTATCAATGTAGTACTTTTAGAATGAATTAACCATCTATTTGTGACCTCTAAAAAAATATTCTTAGTTCTTCCAAATGATCATAAGAATATCCTTACTATCTTCCAATGATCATCTTATGAATCATTCTAGTATTTTCTCATAACATTTAGAGTATATGACATATCTGGATGTGTACATATCACAGTTTGATAGATAAACTCTCTTTGTGATTTCAATCATCAAGTATCAAAATACTTGAATCCTTGTTTCACTTATGCCAAGTGTCGATACACTTGAATTTTGATTTAATCCTTTCTGTGTGGCAAGAACCTATCTTGACATTTCCATATTGAAATCTTTCAGTATCTCATCTATGTACATTTGGCACGACCATATTAGCGTCTCAATCTATCCATATATATTGATAACAAATATTCGGGTTTTGCCTAAGTATTTCATCGAGATTAAATTCTTAACTTGTTTTAATATAAGATACATCATTTACAATCAACAATATGTCTTCCACATAATGTATTAGAAATATGTATTAGCGCTCCCACTTAATTTCTTGCAAATGCAAGCATCTTCATTGTATCCGATGAAATTAAACCCTTTAACAATTTCATCATGGTGAAGATTCCGACTCCTCTATGCTTATTTCAACCATTGAAGTTTGCCTACACTTGTAGCATCCTTTGAATTTAACAAAACCCTTTTGATCATCTTATGCACACGTCCTAGGTAACAATTCTATTAGAATAACTTTTTTGTTTATTCAACTATCATATACCAATATATGTAGTGGTTGCTACATTAATCCGTCTAGACTAAATATCGCTATGAAAGTTCAAATCTTGTCATAGTGAACCTTTGAACATTGTTGTAAACTCTTTACCAACATGTCGACTATTTCATAGATGTGAAATATCCATGTCTATTTCTTTATAGACCCAAACACGACTGTAAGGTCTTACACCTTTCTAGAGGGTCTTGAAGTTCAAAGCTTGATTTCTCGTGTATGGAACTATCACAGATTCTATGGCTTAAATCCATCTGACGGAGTTAGGGCCCATCATTGATTCTTTGCATACAGTCGGTTCATCATTATCAAATAACAATGATCTACTTTAAAATCCTAGTATTTGATTATTTACCCAACCTACTTGGTTCAATAGGAACTTAGACCTCCATAACCACAAACTTTGAGCAACCAAACCAGTATCAAATACCCAGGCACTACTACGACTACTAGTAAGATACACATCAATAACATGTATATCTGATATACCTTTCTTATTGATGTTGTCATTTCAGATATGTCAAGTAATTGGGGCAATTTTGCTCCCAGTGACCTTCTCCCTTACAGTAAAAGCACTCAGTATCAGGCTTAGAACCAGCCTTGGTCTTCTTTGCAGGCGCGCCAGCTTTCTTTCCGCCCTTCTTGAAGTTATCCTTTTATTAGGCTTGCCTTGCTTCTTTAAATTGGTGGTCTTATTGACCATCAACACTTGGTGTTCTTTCTTGATATCCACTTACGCAGACTTCAGCATAGAGAAGAGTTCTGGTACCGACTTATCCATGCGCTGCATGTTGTAGTTCATCACAAAGTTCTTGTAACTAGGTGGTAGTGATTGGAGGACACGATGAATCCCCAACGCATTAGGAATCACTATACCCAAGCTTTGGAGTTTATTGGCGTGCCCATACATTTTGACCACGTGCTCACTAACGGAGCTTCACTCTTCCATCTTGCAGTTAAAGAACTTTTCAGAAGCTTCATAACTCTCCACAGCCGCATGAGCCTCAAATATCATTTTTATTCACGAACAATATCATGTGGGTCAAAGTTATCAAACCTTTTCTGAAGCTTCGATTCCGAACCATACAAGATAGCACACTGAATTGTGGAGTATTGATTCTTCCAAGTGAGGAAAACATTCTTCACCTCATTGGTAGCATCAGCTGCAGGTGGGTCACCCAGCGGTGCACCCAGAGGACAATCCTTAAATTGCGGAACCAATACACGAAGTTGTTTCCATTGTTTTTCAACTTTTCTTTCTCTAGGAACGCATTAAAATTGATGGTAGGGGCCTCCATGATCTACAACATATTTACAAAAGTTTAGACTAAGTTTATGACAAATTGAGTTCAGATTTAATACTTAAATTAACTAGGTGAACTCCCACTCAAAAAAATATCGCTCACATTGTTTTAGTGATCACACGAACCAAATCCACTACATCAAGTCCAATCATCACGAGAGATGGTGCAGTTTCAAAGGCGAACAATCAACATGTTCATCATATCATCTATATGACTCATGGTTTACCTTTCGGTATTCCGTGTTCCAAGACCATGTTTGTACATGCTAGGCTCATCAAGGTTAACCTTAGTATCCGCGTGAGCAAATCTGGCTTGCTCCCGTTGTATGCACACATAGAATCTATTACACCCGATCATCACGTGGTGCTTCAAAATGACGAGTCTTAGCAACGGCGCCTACTAAGGTCAAACACTTTATTACTTGATATTTAGTGAGAGGGATCATCTTATAATGCTACCTTCATGATCTAAGCAATACAAGATGCATAAAAGGATTAACATCACATGCAATTCATAATATGTGATATGATATGGCCTTTATTCTTGTTCCTTCGATCTCCATCTCCAAGCACGAACATGATCTCCATCATCACCAGCGTGGATTCAAGGTCAATGGCACCTCTCCATGGTTGTCATCCAATGGCATCAACTATTACAACTACTTTGAATAATAGACACCTAGGTCTAAACGAAATTTGAAGACAACCATAAGGCTCCTGCCGGTTGCGAACTTAGAATAAGGATCATTGCATACATCATATATAATCGCAATCATGGCCATATCACATCACAGCACACCCCTGCAAAAAAAAGTTAGATGCCTCTAATTTTCTTTGCATGTTTTACGTGGTTTGGGGCTTTCGAATAAGAACCGTTCTAACTTACGAACAAGAATCACAACGTTGATACAAGTATTGTCAAGTGCCAATTGTAAATTGAATCTTCACTAGGAGAGACAGACACCAGCAAAGCCACTTATGCAATACAAGTTGCATGTTGAGCGTGGAGCAATCCTCATGAATGATGTCATGTAAGGTTAGCCTGGGCCGCTTCATCCCACCATCCCACAAGATTTAAAGTACACAAAAAGCAATCAACAACAAAAGCATCAACGCCCACAATAACCATCGTGTTCTACTCGTGCAATAGATCTATGCATAGACATGGCTCTGATACCACTGTAGGCGTTCGTAGCATGGAAAACAAAAAAATACTATCGCATGAACACACACAAGCCAAGATCTAATCTACGAGATCGGTGCAACGAGTTCATAGAGTACGAACCCTTAAAGATCCAAAGCGTTTAACGAGATCGGATTCTCGTGGTTGATGTAGTCATTCAATTGCCAATCTCAAGATCGCGAAGAGGATCCTTCCGGCGCCGCGTTCTGGCAACGCTTCCGTAGTCGGTCACACATTCGGTACTCGATGAAGACCTTCCTCTCCCTTGTTCCAGCAGGTAGTGGAGGTTGTAGATCTCCTCTCGATTCCAGTAGCACGACGGCGTGGTCCTGAAACGGAAGAGTATATCCCGCAGGGCTTCGCCTAAGCCAAAGCGAGTATGGTGGAGTAGAGAGGCCTTGGCAACTAGGGTTTAGAGGCCAAGGGGTGGAGGTGGCCAGCGGCTAGGGCAAGGCTAGGCGGCAGCGACTTGAGGAGGCACTAGGGCGGCGGTGACTTGGGAGGGGAAATCGGCCTAGGGTTTGTGTTGTGGGGAAAGGGGGCTCCCCTTGATACTCGGAAACGTATCTATAATTTTTGATGTTCCGTGCTTGTTTAGTATCTACTTTGCTTTGCTTTGTCCACAATTTGAGGTGTTTTTAATGTTTTCTGGTACTAACCTATTAACAATATGCCACAGTGTCAGTTGCCTCTTTTATTTTGTTTTTGGTTCCAAAAAGGCAGAAAATCAATATTCTCGTTGGACAGGACAAAAGCCAAAGTCAATATTTTGCTGTGGGGAAAACAAAGCCGGCTTACGAGAGGGAGGAGACCCACCAGGGGGCCACACCCCCTAGCCGTGCGGGTGGGCCCACTCCGTGCCCGGGGGGGTGTAGCCGCTCTGGTGTCCCTCCATCCTCGCCTCTTCGCCTATAAGAATGCCCCGACGCCTAAACCTTAAGTACTCGATCAATATTCCACGAAACCGTCTGTAGCCGCTGCCACCATCGTCACTAGATCGGGGGGATCTAAATCTCTTCCCGGCACCCTTTCGGAGGGGAGATTATCCCGGAGGCCTTCTTCTTCATCATGCCAGCCTTCGGTATGAAGCGTGAGTAGTTCCACCTTGTACTACGGGTCCATGTAGTAGCTAGATGGTTGTATCTCCTCCTTGTGCTTTCATGTCTACATCTTGTGAGCTCCGTTCATGATCAAGATCTCATCTATTTGTAATCATGCATGCTGTGTTTGCGGGGATCCAATGGATATTGAGATTACTATATCAGATTGATTAATTGTTTTGTCTTATTGATTCTATCATGTCTGTGTTGTTTGTGATCTTGCATGCTCTCCGTTCTAAGTAGCTATCTTGGCCAAGTAGTTGCTAGTGACTCCAAGAGGGGGTATTTATGCTCGATAGTGGGTTCATGCCTCTACTTAATCAAGGGAAGTGACAGAAATTTCTACGGTTGTAAATGTGCTATGGCCACTAGGGAGAAAACAACGGTCTCTTGTTCATGGAACAAATGGATTGTTTACCTTACACACTTTGCTTAAAGCAGTTGTCTATTTCTTGCAACTTAATACTGGAGGGGGTTCAGATGATAAACTGAAGGTGGACTTCTAGTCATAGATGCAGTTGGATGGCGGTCTATGTATATTATTGTATTGCCCAATCGAATCTCATAGGATCTTTATGTCTAGTATTGCATTGTTATGCCTTGCTTAGTCCTGTCAATTGCCTTGCTGTAATTTGTTTACCCAACATGCCATGTTTGTTTATCTAAGGAGAACACCTCTAGTGAACTATGGACCCCGGTCCAATCTTTACCATTGATACATCTTCCACTTTTAATGTTTACTTGTTGCAAACCATCGTCATCTTCCACACCATACAGTTAATCCTTTGTTACAGCAACCGGTGAGATTGACAACCTCACTATTCGTTGGCGCAAAGTCTTGACTTTGTGTTGTGCAGGTTTCCATGTTGCTTGCAACACCTTTGAGACGTTTCTTTCCTCCTACTAGTTCGATAACCTTGGTTTCTTACTGAGGGAAGACTTTCTTCTGTGCTGCATCACACCTTGCTCTTGGGGTTTCCCAACGAAGCGCTCCATGTTGACCAGGCACCATCAACAAGTTTTCTGGCGCCGTTGCCATGGAGGCTAAGGATGTCTTCACAAGTGGAGTCATCCTCAACCTTTCTCTTTACTTTGATTTTAGTTTGCTTAGTTTCTTTTGCTTGGTTTTTTTGCCTCTTTTTATCAAGAACTCCAAAAAAAATTAGTTTAGTTTGGTTTGCTTTCTCCTATCAAAAACACACAAAAATTAGTTCCTGCTCTAGCTACTGCTGCTATTTTTGGCTTGCTCCAGTTTTGCCAAAATGAACTCTGCTGAGAACACCAAGTTGTGTGACTTCACTAGCACAAACAACAATGATTTCCTTAGCACTCCTATTGCACCACCTGCTCCTAATGCTACCTTTTATGAAATTAAGCCTGCTTTGTTGAATCTTGTGAGGAGAGAGCAATTTTCTGGTGCTAGTTCTGATGATGTTGCTGCTCATCTCAATAACTTTGTTGAACTTTGTGAGATGCAAAAGTATAAGGATGTAGATGGATATATTATTAAGCTCAAGCTGTTTCCTTTCTCCTTGAGAGGAAAAGCTAAAGAATGGTTGCTATCCTTGCCTAGAAACATTATTGTTTCTTGGATTAAGTGCAAGGATGCTTTTATTGGAAAGTACTACCCTCCTGCTAAGATTATATCTATGATAAGTGATATTATGAAATTTAAACAACTTTATAATGAACATGTTGCTCAAGCTTGGGAAAGAATGAAATCTTTGGTTAAGAATTATCCCACTCATGGACTTACTGCTTGGATGATTATCCAGATTTTTGTAAGACCCCACCTTTATAACGTAAAGGCCCCTGTGATGCAATGCTAGTCCCTATATAAAATTCTAGCATCCATAGTTTAAGATGAAGTACACAGATACAAAGGTCGTTATTACATCGTCATTCCAGAGATAACATAGTCTTTACAACTCAATAGCCAAAGGCTAGTACAAGAGTTCATAACATAAAGTAAATAACTATAAGTCTTCATCTTCATGTGCCATAGGCAAGCATGTTGAGTGTAGACTCACAACCCTAATCTCCATCAGAGTAACCTGCAACATCATAAGTTATAGCCACAGTGGGTCAATACATTTAAAATTGTATTGGCAAGTTATACCATAGTAGAATAGTAGTGTCTAACATCTATATAAATTTGGCTAAGTGTAGCTTAGGCTTGCTTTGCTCAAAATAGGTTTTTCTTGTCAGTTGAAAAACACTAAGTTTTTATTTATCAAAACACCCAAGGAACCACCAATAGACTGGTGAACCTTTACCCTTGTTGAACCACAAGTTATTAACTTAGAAATTGGGATGAGGATATCCTTGATAACTTCAATGTCTTTGATTCTCAAATTGTCCGTTGCCGGGGACACGGATAAGTACTTAGGTTTTACCCTCTCGAGAGGTGGTGCACTTTCCCCATAAGACTCGACATGCATCGAGACGAGACCTTTCAAAAGCATTCCCTTAGACCACCATGGACGCATTCCAACCTAACACCCTACCACCAACTGCCCATCTGGCTAAGTTCTTACAACCTATGTGGTCAAGGCAGAGCCCATATGCCATGTGGTTGCACTAGAAGATTCTCAACACTAAACATCTCAAATCCCTTTGTTCCTCGGTGGCTTTACACAAGTGTGATACACAAGGTAAACCATAGACATGGGCCTTGTGTAACCACTCAACATAAAACCATCATACCATTCCACCTAGGTGATTCATTCACTTAGTTGATTTATTAATCAAAAACCCAAGTCATTGACTTATCAAAATTCCATATCATGAAGATTCCACCCTTGTTTGCTACTATCTAGGCTAAGCATGATAACATAAAAAGATTCTTAACTTAGAGACAATTCTGCTAAGACTACAACTACTAGGATTTTCCAAGGCATAGCATAATATACAAACTTATAAAATTTCATGCAAGCCCTACTCAAAATATCACTAGTGCATAGTCAAAATAATAGTACAAAATACATGAAGCACCACTTGCCTTGGTAGTTGGGGGAGTAGCAACAATCCTCATAATCGCAATCACCACTAGCACCAAAATCTACAAATAAAATCATAGCACCAAATTCACATTCAAATAATCAAACAAAAATAAACATGAATGCATGCAATGCAATGGGATGATTTTCTACACTAAAAAAATAAAAAAAACAGTCCTGGACACAAAGTAAACTTTCTAAGGTTCAAATAAAACAAGTTTCACTCTAAAATAATTTTTAAAACATTTTATATAGTGAAAATAAGCTTATAATTGGTTATGCAAATAATCCTAGTTTTCTAGAAGCAAAATACAAATTCAAGCCCACATTAATGTAGGGCTCCATTTTATGAATCCATTGATATATTATAGGCAAAATTTGGCCAAACAGAAGTAAAGATATAAATTTTACAAGTTAAAAACCCTAATAGATACAAAAACAGATTTTAAAACAAAAACACAGGCACGTGGCCATGTCTGATTGGCCCGTACCGTTTCGCGCGGATCATGCGCATGGACCGTTAGATCTAAGTCAGATCATGTGGCCTAGATCTAGTGATACCGTTTCGATAAGTGATTCTATCTATGGTGTCAGATCTAGATCCTACGGCCCTAGCTCAAGCTACCAACGATGGGCGGCGCGCGTAGCTACTATGGTGGCGACGGCACTGCCGTTGGCACTCCCGCGAATCTAGAGGGGCTAGGGGTGGTTCAGTAGCTTACCAGCATTGAACGGTAGCAAGGATGCTCAATGTGGCCTTGGTTTGGACAGGGCGGGCTGCTGTGGTCGTGAAAGCTCGTCGGAGTTGCGGGCAGCGTCGGGCTTTTGCGAATGGCGATGGAGGCGATGACCTAGGTCACCCTAGCGCAAACCAAAGGCATCAGTGCATGCACAATAACAAGGTGCATGAGTTGGTTTGAATCAGAGGCCAAGGGGCGTGTGAACCTGGGCGGAATTACTCGTCGGAGTTGCGGACGGCGTCGGATGCTCGCAGTGCTTGACGGAGGCGGCGACCTAGGGGGTTATAGGATGAACCAGTGGTGTCAGAAGGAGTGCAAGGACCAGAGAATCAACATCGGATGAACAAGGGACAGGTGCGAGCACCGTACTCACCGGAATTGTTCACTGGAGTTCGTCGGGCAGCGACTGTTCAAGCTCAAATGCTGGCAGCCTTGGGGCGCTCTGGTGATGTGGGTTGAGGGGAAACGACCATGGTGAGGTGGGGGTTAAGTAGCAGGTGTCGAGGGCGACGATTACTACCAGAATCAATGGAATTGATTTGAGTTGAATTGGCGAGGTAACGGGTGGCGACGGCGTGATCGTCGCGCGAGATTTGGGGAAGACGATGACGACGTGGCGTTGGGGCCACTGGTCAGCGAGTGCGGGGTAGGGTTTGCGCACGTGAGAGAGACAGAAGAGGAGGAATAGCCCGGGTGGGCTTTGGGGCTGGTTCTTGCACTGGGCCGAATAGGTGGTGCCCTGTTTTATTTTTTCTTTGTCCTTTTCTTTTTCTGTTTTGATTTTCAGGAATGAATTTGAAACCCTTTTCAAACTTGTTTGAATTCAAATATTTTTCTAGATTTTTGCACTGTGAAACTTGCACTCAAAAGTATGACAAACACACTTGTCCACTCAAAATCACTTTGGTCCTTTGAAAATAAAAATAAAACCATGCCTCATATTATAAATAAAGAGGGGTTAAATATAGTTTTATTTTTACGGTTTTGGTTTGAAATTTTTTTGTGCAAGACAAATATGCTATGATGATATGAATGCAATGCATGCTTTTGTAATTCATAAATTTTAGGATGTTACAAATCTAACCCCCTTAAGATGAATCTCGACCTCGAGATTCGGATTGGCTAGCAAATAGGTGAGGGTGGTCCTTCTGAAGATCATCTTCTCTTTCCCAAGTTGCTTCTTCCTCGGTATGATGATTCCAATGTACTTTGCAGAATTTGATAGTCTTAGTACGAGTAACTCTTTCTGCAGTCTCAAGAATCTTGATAGGCTTCTCTTCATAAGTAAGATCACTCTCCAACTGTACTTCTTCCAAAGGTATAGTGTCCTTCATTGAAGTTTCTTCCACCTCTGGATGATACTTCTTGAAATGACTCACATGAAACATATTGTGAACTGCTGACAGTGATTCAGGTAATTCAATCTCATAAGCCACTTCTCCTTTGTGGCTCAAAATCTTGAATGGTCAAACATACCTTGCTGCCAATTTTCCTTTGACTCCAAATCTCTT
Organism: Avena sativa; assembly: GCA_916181665.1. Taxonomy (NCBI): domain Eukaryota; kingdom Viridiplantae; phylum Streptophyta; class Magnoliopsida; order Poales; family Poaceae; genus Avena; species Avena sativa. The sequence continues at coordinate 161,597,954 of OV702298.1, read as the reverse complement.
CACACCACGAAGTGGTGAGACTCTAAGATAAGCTCTATCACCTACCTCATAGGTGACTTCTCTATGCTTTGGATTTGCGTAGCTCTTTTTTCAGGACTGGGCTATCTTCAATCTGTCCTTTACCAATTTAACTTTCTCTTCAGCTTCCTTGATCAGTTCTGGTCCGAACAAATTTATTTATCCTACACCACTCCATAGCAATGGCGTAGTACACTTCCTTCCATAAAGAAATTCAAATGGTGCCATCTCAATGCTAGCTTGATAGCTGTTATTGTAAGAGAATTCTGCGTAAGGCAGACTTTCATCCCAACTAGCACCATAGTCTAGGGCACATGCCCTCAACATATCCTCCAACATCTGATTGGTCCTTTCTGTCTGTCCATCAGCCTGGGGGTGAAAAGTTGTGCTGAACTCTAATCTTGTTCCCAATGATTCATGTAGTTCTCGCCAAAAATGTGAAGTGAACTAAGTTCCTCTATCAGACACGATACTCTTAGGTACTCCATGCAGACATACAATCCTATTCATATAGATCTTGGCTAACTTAGCACATGTATAGGCAGTCTTCACGGGTATGAAATGAGATACCTTAGTTAAGCGATCCACAACCACCCAAATGGAATCATATCCAGACCTGGTCCTTGGCAATCCGGTGATAAAGTCCATTAAAATCTTATCCCACTTCCAATTAGGAATAGGTAGTGGTTGTAATAATCCTGCCGGTTTCTGATGTTCCGCTTTCACTCGGCTACACACATCACACAAGGCAATATGTTCTGCGATATCTTTCTTGAGATTGTTACACCAAAATCTTTCCTTCATGTCCATGTACATTTTGGTGTTACCTAGATGAATAGAATATGGTGAATAATGTGCTTCTTGCAGAATCAATTTCGGAAGTTCCGGATCTTGCAGAATGCAGATACGCTTTCCATACCACAAAGTACCTTGTTCATCTTCGTGGAATCCTTTAGCCTTCCCTTTGCTAATTTTACCTTTAATTTCCTCTATTTTCTTGTCCAACTTTTGGGCTTCTTTGATCTTGTCCAACAATGTTGGTTGAACATCCAATGACATGAGTGTTGGAGATATGCCCAAGAGGCAATAATAAATTGGTTATTATCATATCTTCATACTTATGATAAATGTTTATATACCATACTATAATTGTATTAACCGGAAACATTAATACTTGTGTGATTTGTAAACATAAAAGAGTCCCTAGTAAAGCCTCTTGTTAAACTAGCTTGTTGGTTAATATATGATCATGGTTTACTGATCATGAACATAGAGATGTTATTAACAACAGGGTCATATCATTAGGAGAATGATGTGATGGACATACTCCTATAGTTAAGCGTAGCATAAAGATCAAGCCATTTAATATAGTTCATTTACTATAAGCTTTCTGATATATAGTAACCTAATTCCTTCGACCATGAGATCATGTTAATCACCATCACCGGAAGGATGCTTTGATGACATCAAACACCACACCGTAACTGGGTGGCTATAAAGGTGGCATTGAGTATTCGGAAAGTATGGGTTGAGGCACATGGATCAAGAGTGGGATTTGTCCATCCATATGACGGATAGATATACTCTGGGCCCTCTCGGTGGAATGTCATCCAATTAGCTTACAAGCATGTGACTGGCTCACAAGGGATCACATATCACGGGAACAAGAAAAGAGTACTTATCAGTAACGAGGTTGAACTAGGTATGCAGAGATACCGACGATCAAAACCTCGGATAAGTAAACTATCGTGAGACAAAGGGAAATTGGTATCGTATGTAAATGGTTCATTCGATCACAAAGTAATCATAGAAATATGTGGGAGCCATATGAATTTCCAGATTCCTCTATTGGTTATTGATCGGAGAAGTGTCTCGATCATGTCCGCATAATTCACGAACCGTAGGGAGACACACTTAAGGATTCAATGTTGTTGAGTAGTTATGGAATGATGAGTAAGAGACTGAATGTTGTTCGGAGTCTCGGATGGGATCCGGGATATCACGAGGAGATCCGGAATGGTCCGGAGAATAAGATTCATATAAGGAAAGTCCTATTTCGGAATTCGGGAATGATTCCGGTGTTTTCACCAAGAATGTTCTAGAAGGGTCTGGAAGGTCCGACACTCCAGAGGGGAAGGGTACATGGATGTGTCATGACAATGTGGAATGGTTGCATCATGTACTAGGTCACTTGGCTGGGCAAAATAAAGAGAAGAAATCAAATCAAAGTTTGAAAGTGAAACGCCAATTTGAAAAGTCAAATCTCAAGTTTGCTTGGTGGAGGGAGATTAGGAAACCTACTTGGGAAGGAAGTCCCACTCACTCCCACCCACCATCCATGAGGAGGAGTTGGAGGAGGACTCCCTCCTCCCCAAACTGCCTCTCTCCTCCTATATAAGGAGGGGTAGGGCGCCCCCTCTCCCTACACCCCAAACCCTAGCCTCCTAGCCGCCGGCCTCCTCCAAGTCCATGCCGCCTAGGGATCGTCTAACTCGGCGAGTTAGGGTTTCCCCAAACCCTAGCTACCAGCCAAGCCCTCCCCTTGGTGCCCTCTAAACTCTAGATCACCAAGGCCTCTCTCATACTCCACCATACTCGCTCCGGCTTAAGGCGAAGCCCTGCGAGATCTACCCTCTACTTCCGACACCACGCCATCGTGCTGCCGGAATCGCGAGGAGAGTGCTACAACCTCCGCTGCCTGCTGGAACAAGGGAGAGGAAGGTCTTCATCGAGTACCGAACGTGTGACCGACTGCGGAAGTGCTGCCGGAACGCAGCGCCGGAAGGATCGTCTACGCGATCTTGAGATCGTAAGTGTACGACTACATCATCCACGAGACTCTGCTCTCATTAACCGCTTTGGAACTTTGAAGGTTAGTACTCTATCGACTCGTTGCTGCAATCTAGTAGATAGATCTTGGCTTGTGTGTGTTCATACGATAGAAATTTTTTGTTTTCCATGCTACAAACCCCTATAGTGGTATCAGAGTCGTGTCTATATGTAGATCTGTTGCACGAGTAGAACACAATGGTCATTGTGGGCGTTGATGCTTTTGTTGTCGATTGCTTCTTGTGTACTTTGCAACTTGCGGGATGGTGGGATGAAGCGACCCGGGCTAACCTTACATGACATCGTTCATGAGACTTGCTCCACGCTTGACATGCAACTTGTATTGCATAAGTGGCTTTGCGGGTGCCTGTTTCTCCCAACATAGTTAAGATTCAATTTACAACGGGTGATTGACAATACTAGTATCAATGTTGTGGTTCTTGTTCGTAAGTTAGAACGACACTTACTGAAAGCCCCAAACCACGTAAAACATGCAAAGAAAATTAGAGGCGTCTAACTTTGTTTTGCAGGGGTGTGCTGTGATGTGATATGGCCATGATTGTGATTATATATGATGTATGCAATGTCCCTTATTGTAAGTTGGCAACCGGCAGGAGCCATATGGTTGTCTTTTAAATTCCGTTAAGACTTGCATGTCTATTCAAAGAAGTTGTAATAGTTGATGCTAGTGGACGACAACCATGAAGCGGCGCCATTGACCTTGACGCCACACCGGTGATGATGGAGATCATCTTCGTGCTTGAAGATGGAGATCGGAAGCACAAGAACAAAGGCCATATCATATCACATATTATGAATTGCATGTGATGTTAATCCTTTATGCATCTTGTATTGCTTAGTTAACGACTGTAGCATTATAAGATGATCCCTCAAGCACACAAATTTCAAGTTTTAAAGTGTTCATCCTTAGTAAGCACCGTTGCTAAAGATCGTTGTTTTGAAGCACCACGTGATGATTGGGTGTGTTAGATTCTGCGAGTGTATACAACGTGAGCAAGCCAGATTTTCTCATGCAGAAGCTAAGGTTTGATCCTGACGAGCCTAGCATGTACAGACATGGTCTCGGAACACGGATCACCGAAAGGTAAAGCATGAGTCATATAGTAGATATGATGAACATGTTGATTGTTCGCCATTGAAGCTACATCAACTCTCGTGATGATCGGTTTTGATGTGGTGGATTTGGTTCATGTGATCACTAAAACAATGTGAGGGATATTGTTTTGAGTGGGAGTTCAACGGCAATATGATTAAAAGTTGAACACTATTTATCATAAATTAAATCAAATTGAATTTGCATAATTGTTGTAGTCATTGGCATTTGTTTACCACCTTGCGCTTAGTTATAATTCAGATGATAGAACTATAGAATTCTGGTTAGTTACTTTACGAACTGGTATCGTATTGTTTTGAAGTGTTAATCTAAAGTTTAAAAGTCCTATTGCAAACTTTCAGTAAGTTCCGGTTACTCCATGAAGTTTAATAATTGGTATTAAATCAAGAGTGACAATTCCAAGTGTTAGTGTATGAGTATCATGTTTGTCTCCATGGTTCTTGATATTCAAAGGATTGTCTTAATATCAAGGTTATCTATGATCTGAAAGAGTTGTTTCAGAATCCATGATGTGTGGAAGATATTGTGATATCTGAAACAAAGTTTTGGTTGCAACATGATAGAGTATAATATGGCAAAAGTCATGTTCTCATATTTGATGAGAATTTGCAAAAGGTTGGAGACACTAGTTGTCCTAATCCTCCAAAAGGTTTTGGAGAGCAACATTATACTCGCGATTCACCATTATAAGCTAAAAGTAGCTTGATCATGGATAATTCCATGATAAGGGTGAATATTTGATGTAGGTAAAATGTTTACTACACCAAGAGATTACTAAAGAAAGGATTTTGAAAGAACACCAAACATTTGATGATGGTGATCTACTTCAAAGTGCAAGTCCAAAGACATTGGTATTTTACTATACATGCTTTGGACCATGTGTAATGTATATGGCTCCACTATTGATGTTGATAGATTCTTTCAAACATAAAAGGAAATACTGAAAGAGAATCTCATAAATATATGGCAGAAAAGAAAATACTAGAATTGTTCAGCTTAAGTATATAGGTGATATACATGTTATGGCTATATTCTTTGCTTATTAAATTTGATACTGAATTTTTTGGTGTGAATCGTCATACGAAACAACACAATTCATGAACTACAATGGCCTAAGTAACTAGCAAAAGAATATGTGATGATGTTCATCGAGAACAAATAAAGGGTTATTATGCTGCTTGTTAAACATCAAATCTTGCCATCAAGATTTGTTTTATCAGGTATTATGAGAACAAAAGGGTTGTTCAAATAATTTCCATAATCCATAAAAGATGGATGATTCACAAATCTCATTGGAGAAATCACATCCATAAAACTAGTGCTAAAAATATCAAAAACAGATTGATTGAAAGATCACTTAGGAAGTGACATCGCCGTTTAAATTATATTGGAAAGAAAACATGAAGAAAATCCATGTGGATGGAATTTTGGAGTTTTTTTATTTTTGATCAAATGACACTTGTGAAACTTTCCTAGAGATAATTAAAACTTCGTTCATAGGCCAAAAGGGAACGAATGACTAGCTTATTGGAACTTGTACATATTGTTGTATGAAGTCCATTATGTGTAGTCAAGAGCGATGGATTTCAACTTCATATGCTTTCTCCAAAAATTTGAGTCAATATATGAATATTTACTTAATAAGGATGAACTATGAAACATTTGAAAAGTTCAAAGATTTTCAAGATGAAGTGCAAAATCATTGTAACAAGAATATAAATAGTTTATGATAAGATCATAAAGAAAGATATTTGAGTTACAAGTTTAGCATAATACCTAAGATTTAAGGAATCGTTCCGTGGATTTGCTTTTCCCAAAACACCATAAGAGTATGGAGCGTTCGAGATATGTAATTAAACCTTGTTTGACATGGTAAGATCAAAGGTGTAATTCATAAAACTGTCATTATATTTTAAGATTAAAAGCTTTAGAGACTACCGTTTTTCCACTGAAAAGAGCTCCATCATAATCCGTTGAAATGACACCATATAAAGTTATGGTTTGGGATAAAACCCAAGTTGTCCTTTCTTAAACATTGTATGTTATGCATAAGAAAGATGTTTGCAACCAAAGTCGGATGAACCTGTCTTGGTATGTTATTTCGAATAACTGTTAAGTAATCCTCCATAACACCGGAGACAAAAGTATTTGTCGCTTAGAACGTCAAGTTTCTTTGAGAAGGAATTTTCCGTGAAAAGATAAGTGGGAGGACAATAGAACTTTGATAAGGTTAAAAGAACCTTAGCTATATGTGCAAAGTTGCGCAGCGCCGAAAAGTGTTCCGGAGGAAGCAACAATGCTCATGGCTCATGTGCCTCAAAGGTTGTGGTCACGGAGATCTAAGTTCCTATTGAAACAAGTAGGTTGGGTAAACAATCAAATACCAAGATTTGAGAGTTAAATCATTATTTGACAATAATGATCCGACTACATGCAAAGAAACGATGATGGGCCCTGACTCCGTCAAATGGCTTGAAGCCATAAAATCCGTGATAGTTCCATATACGAGAGATCAAGCTTTGAACTTGAAAGACCCTCTGGAAAGGTACAGGTGTAGGGTTCGCAGCATAGAGACAAAAAAATTCCTACGATGGGAACATCTAAGTACCAAGATCTATCTACTAGATACAAGCAATGGGTGGATATACATCCATAGAATACATACCCTCAAAGACCGAATAGCGTTAACGATATTGTACTCGTGGATGATGTAGACGAACGCTTGCCGATCTCAAGATCGTGATGAAGTCCATCTGGTCTAGCCGGTCCAGCACGATCAAGTCCAGCACCTCAAAGCAGTGGTGCATCCGTGATCGCACACACATACGGGTACCCCGACAACCTCCGTGCCCTCGCTCCAGCGAAGCAGCAGAAGCAACAAATCCTTTCAGAAAAAGCCACCGGGAACATGTATCTTGCTGATCCGAGACCATGGGGAAATTCTAAAGGGGGGAGAGAGATCCTTCGCGAGGAGGTGTACTTTGAGAGGAGGAGAGGGGGGGCCTTTTATAGGGGAGAGGGGGCACCCAAGGGGCATGGCGCCCAGCCATGGGTGCTACCCCCACCTCTTCCACATTCATGTGGGTGGAGCTCCCACTCAAAATGAAAAGCCTCCACTCCCATTAAAAAGCCTCCACTCAAACATCCACTCTCATGCATTAAATTTCCACCAAATTTAATGCAAGCTCTCATTTAAATAAAACTCTTTTATGTATTTATTCAGAATTTTGTTCATTACTTTAATTAACAAACATTCTCATAAAATCCCTTACAACATTTCAATTTCACATGCAGAACCAGTTTCAGCAATTTCAACCGAAACAGTTTCGGTGTCTAGTGAAATAAATTCCTGCGCTTTCCTTTTTCTTTCTCTGGCATATCATTTGCTCCAAATGGTGTCGGTATCCCTTAAGTGTGTCACCCTACGGTTCGCGAATAATGTTGACATGATCGAGACCCTTCTCCGATCAATAATCAGTAGCGGGACCTAGAGATCCATACTGACTCCCACACATTCAACGATGACTTCTGTGATCGTTTGAACCTTTTACGCTAGTATCTTAATCCCTTTGTTTCACGATATATTACATGTCCGAGATTCGATCATCGGTATCTCCATACCTAGTTTAATCTCATTACCGACATGCACTCTTTTCTTGTTCTCGTGATATAACATTCTAGTGATCAAATCACTTGCTTGCAAGCTAATCAATGTGATATCACCGAGAGGGCCCAGAGTATATCTATCCATCATCGGGATGAACAAATTCCACTCTTGATCCATCATTCTCAACATAACACTTTAGTAGCTTTGAAGCCATCTTTATAATCACCCAGTTACGGTGTGATGTTTGATGTCAACAAGAAACTCTTCCGGTGTTAGTGATTGACATGATCTCATGCTCTAAGGATTAGGATCACTTTGTAAGTTGTTATAGCAATATAAACTCAATGACTTTGACGTAATTCTATACTTTGGATGAATGTTCATCACATCATTACACTAATGTTGTGACCTCGTTATTAACAACATCCAATGTCCATGATCAGGAAACCTTTGATCATCTTGTTAATCAACGAGCTAGTTTATAAGAGAGGCATAACTAGGAACTTCCTTTTTGTTTATTAAACACACATGTATTAACGTTTCCGTATTAATACAATTATAGCATGCAAAATAAACATTTATCATAAATAAGGAATACGATAATAACCAATTTATTTTTGCCTCTCGGGCATATTCCCTTCAACAAGACCTTACAGTCATATTTGGATCTATAAAGAAATAGACATGGATGTTTCACATCTATGAAATTATCGACATATCGGGAAAGAGTTAACGACAATGTTCAAAGAATTGACTATGACAAGATCTGATCTTTCATTAAGCGATATTTAGTCTAGACGGACTAATATAGCAACCACGACATATAAATTTTGTTATGTGTTGAATAAACAAAACAAGTTCTTCTAATAGAATGGTTACCTAGGATGTGTGGATGACACAGTCCAAAGGGTTTTGTTAATTCAAAGGATGCTAAAAGCATATGAAAACTTCAATGGTTGAAGTAAGCATCGCGGAGTTGGAATCTTCACTATGATAAAACTGTTAAAATAGTTTAATTTCATTGGAGATGATGAAGATGCTTGCATTTGCAAGAAATTAAGTGGGAGCGCTAAGGCATGTTTCTAATACATTATGTGGAAGACATATTGTTGATTGGAAATGATGTATCTTTTTATTAACACGGGTTAAGAATTTCATCTCGGTGAAAGGCTTAGGCAGAACCCGAATATTTGGCATTAATTTCTATATGGATAAATTGTGACGCCAATATGGTTGTGCCAGTAGTACATAGATGAGATATTGAATGAGTTCAATATATAAACTACAAGAAAATTTCTTGTTGCACAGGAAGGATTTAAGGATTGAATAAATATTTAAGTATTTTTGATACTTGATAGATACAATCACAAAGAGTATTTTATCAATCATGCTGTGATGTGTACAAATCCAGATATGTCCTATGCTCTAAATGTTATGAGCATTCATAAGATGATTATTGGACGATAGTAAAGATATTCTTATGATCTTGTAAAAGAACTAAGAATATATTATTTTGTAGAAGTGACAAATAGATGGTTAGTTCATTGTAAATGAATTACATTGATACTAGTTTTGTCACAAAGTACAAATTAAGTTTATATAAATCTAAACTAAGGGTGGCACAATATGATGGAATGTGAGTTCCATAATGAATTTGGATGAGTTCCAAAGTTAAGACATTGTGACAGATACTACAACAAAAGGCTAAGTATATAACTGCTATTATAGCAGCAAAAGAGGGCATTTGTGTCAAGTAGTTTGTTATCAAACTAGGTGTAGTTCACAGCAAGGATAATGCTATGAAGATATATTGTACGACAATATTATCAACATGTTTTAACCCCAAAGAACTAAAGGTCACACCAAAGGACCAAATTTGTACAAAGCCATCTCATTAGAGAATGAGTGATGCGTAGAGACGCAAAGACATGCAATTACACACGGTCTTGGAAGTGTCAGATCTGGAGATCAGTTGATCACTAGCAATCATGTACATACGGCACCAGAAATCCATAGGTGTTGAATACACAAAGGTTTGAAACTAGATTATTGACTCTAGTGCAAGTGGGAGACTGTTGGAGATATGCCCAAGAGGCAATAATAAAGTGGTTATTATCATATCTTCATACTTATGATAAATGTTTACATACCATACTATAATTGTATTAACCGGAAACATTAATACTTGTGTGATTATTAAACATAAAAGAGTCCCTAGTAAAGCCTCTTGTTAAACTAGCTTGTTGGTTAATATATGATCATGGTTTCCTGATCATGAAAATAGAGATGTTATTAACAACAAGGTCATATCACTAGGAGAATGATGTGATGGACATACTCCTATAGTTAAGCATAGCATAAAGATCAAGTCATTTAATATAGTTCATTTGCTAGAAGCTTTCTGATACATAGTAACCTAATTCCTTCGACCATGAGATCATGTTAATCACCATCACCGGAAGGATGCTTTGATGACATCAAACACCACACCATAACTAGGTGGCTATAAAGGTGGCATTGAGTATTCGAAAAGTATGGGTTGAGGCACATGGATCAAGAGTGGGATTTGTCCATCCATATGACGAATAGATATACTCTGGGCCCTCTCGGTGGAATGTCATCCAATTAGCTTGCAAGCATGTGACTGGCTCACAAGGGATCACATATCACGGGAACGAGAAAAGAGTACTTATCGGTAATGAGGTTGAACTAGGTATGCAGAGATACCGACGATCAAAACCTCGGATAAGTAAACTATCGTGAGACAAAGGGAAATTGTTATCGTATGTAAATGGTTCATTCGATCGCAAAGTAATCGTAGAAATATGTGGGAGCCATATAAATTTCCAGATTCCTCTATTGGTTATTGATCGGAGAAGTGCCTCGATCATGTCCGCATAATTCACGAACCGTAGGGAGACACACTTAAGGATTCGATGTTGTTGAGTAGTTATGGAATGATGAGTAAGAGACTGAATGTTGTTCGGAGTCTCGTATGGGATCCGGGATATCACGAGGAGATCCGGAATGGTCCGGAGAATAAGGTTCATATAAGGAAAGTCCTATTTCGGAGTGCGGGAATGATTCCAGTGTTTTCACCAGGAATGTTCTAGAAGGGTCTGGAAGGTCCGGCACTCCGGAGGGGAAGGGTACATGGATGTGTCATGACAATGTGGAATGGTTGCATCATGTACTAGGTCACTTGGCTGGGCAAAATAAAGAGAAGAAATCAAATCAAAGTTTGAGAGTCAAACGCCAATTTGAAAAGTCAAATCTCAAGTTTGCTTGGTGGAGGGAGAGTAGGAAACCTACTTGGGAGGAAGTCCCACTCCCTCCCACCCGCCGTCCATGAGGAGGAGTTGGAGGAGGACTCCCTCCTCCCCAAACCGCCTCTCCCATCGTATATAAGGAGGGGTAGGGCGTCCCCTCTCCCTACACCCCAAACCCTAGCCTCCTAGCCGCCGGCCTCCTCCAAGTCGCCGCCTAGGGCTCCTCTAACTCGGCGAGTTAGGGTTTCCCCAAACACTAGCCGCCGGCCATACCCTCCCCTTGGTGCCCTCTCAACCCTAGATCACCAAGGCCTCTCTCATACTCCACCATACTCGCTCCGGCTTAAGGCGAAGCCCTGCGAGATCTCCCCTCTACTTCCGACACCACGCCGTCGTGCTGCCGGAATCGCGAGGAGAGTGCTACAACCTCCGCTGCCTGCTGGAACAAGGGAGAGGAAGGTCTTCATCGAGTACCGAACGTGTGACCGACTGCAGAAGCGCTGCCGGAGCGCAGCGCCGGAAGGATCGTCTACGCCATCTTGAGATCGGAATTGTACGACTACATCATCCACAAGAATCTGCTCTCATTAAACGCTTTGGATCTTCGAGGGTTAGTACTCTATCGACTCGTTGCTGCAATCTAGTAGATAGATCTTGGCTTGTGTGTGTTCATACGCTAGAATTTTTTTGTTTTCCATGCTACGAACCCCTACAATGAGATATCCTTCAGGCACTATCTACAATCTGAGATCTTTGAATTGAGCACATAGATCATCTGGCAATTCTCCTTTAGTAAGGCCATTCACATAAGTCTTATGACTTAAAGCATCCGCTACAATATTTGCTTTACCGGGATGGTATTGCAAACTCAAGTCATAGTCCTTGATGAGCTCTAGCCACCTTATTTGTGTCATATTGAGTTCCTTCTGAGTGAAGATATATTTCAAAATCTTTTGATCTGTGAACACTTCACAACATTTTCCCAAAAGATAATGTCTCCATGTTTTGAGTGCATGGACAACAGAGGCTAACTCTAAATCATGAGTAGGATAATTCACTTCATGAGTTTTGAGTTGTCTCGAGGCATAAGCCACAACTTTCCCTTCTTGCATCAAAAGTCCACCTACTCCTTGGTGAGATGCATCACAATAGACTTGGAAATCCTTCTTCAAATCTGGCAGACATAAGACTGGTGCTGATATTAGTCTCTTCTTCAATTCTTAGAAACTGATTTCACATCCTTCAGTCCAATCAAACTTCTTATCTTTCTTAAGTAACTTCGTTATAGGCTTAGCTACCTTTGAGAAATTCTCAATGAACCTTCTATAGTATCCTGCCAAGCCTAGGAAACTGCGAACTTCTTTAACTGACTTGGGAGATTCCCACTCAGTTACAGCTGACACCTTTGCAGGATCGATAGCTATACCATCTCCTGACACAATATGTCTGAGAAATCAAACTTCATTCAACCAAAATTCACACATACTGAACTTGGCATACAATTTGTGCTTCCTGAGTTTCTCAAGTATCAAACGCAAATGTTCTTCATGCTCTTCTTTGCTCTTGGAATAGGTCAAAATGTCGTCGATGAATATGACAACAAACTTGTCAAGAAAATCCATGAACACCTTATTCATCATGTTCATGAAATAAGCTGGTGCATTTGTTAATCCAAATGGCATCACAGTATATTCGTACAATCCATACCTGGTGGTAAAAGCAGTCTTAGGTATGTCTTTCTCTCTAATCTTTAGCTAAAAGTAGCCTGATCGGAGATCAATCTTTGATAATACATGGTCTCCTTCTAGCTGATCAAATAGATCATTGATTCTAGGCCAAGGGTACTTGTTTTTTATAGTCACTTCATTGAGTGAACGATAATCTATACATAACCTTTGACTTCTATCCTTCTTATCAACAAACAGAACTGGTGCACCCCAAGATGAAGAACTTGGTTGAATAAATCCTTTCTGTAATTGTTCTCCAAGTTGTTTCTTGAGTTCTTTCAACTCATCAACTGACATCTTGTAGGGTCTCTTTTCGATGGGTCCATATCCTGGCAGCAAGTCAATCAGAAACACCACATCTCTATCTGGTGGCATTCCTGGTAACTCTTCTGGAAACACATCCAGTTATTCCTTCACAACTGGTACATCATCTATGCTAACCACCTTAAGACAATTTAGCTTACTCCCTTTAGATTCAAAGTTAGACTTGAACCTAATCCGTTTCTTATCCGAGGTTGTGAGTGTAACAGTACGATTGGCACAATCTATTACTCCTTCATACTTAGTCATCCAATCCATGCCCAAAATTACATCCAATCCTTGGGAGTCTAGGATTATCAGACTAACTAGAAACTTATACTTTCCAAATTCTATCACTAGATCATGACATCCAAAATTCACTATCATATCTCCTCTGGGAGAGCTTACTTTAATAGGACACCCAATAGTTTTAGTTGGAAGTCCATTTTTATCAACAAATGTTATTGATATGAATGAATGCGATGCGCCGGTATCAAAAAGAACAAGTGCTGGAAAAGAATTAAGCTTGAACTTACTAGCCACAACATCAGACTCTTCATATATTTCTTCCACATTGATGTGGTTCACTTGTCCCTTCTAAAAAGGGTTGGGATTGTTGGCTCCATCAACTTACTTTTCTAGGAATTCATTTGCATAATGCCCAGTCTTCTTGCATTTGAAGCACTCAACCTGACTGATATCTCTTTTAGCAGGCTGACTTCCATTGCCATTCCCACTGTGGTGGCTCTTGTGTCCACTCTTGTGATTCTTATATCTAACATTCTCATGGTTGCGGTGGTGCTTGTTCTCATGGTGACGGTTACTGTTGTGGTGGCTGTTATACTTCCCATGTTTGTGGGACCCATAACCTCTACTATCATTACTATGGGAACGCTTGTGAGACGATCCAGAGTTGTGCCTGTCAAAGTGATGCTTCCTCTTCTTGTTCTCAACCTGCTTCATCTTGCTTTCCAAGATGGTGGCCTTGTCACACAGTGATTGATATGCTCAGACATAGGCAACAGATAGATGCAGGTTCATCTCATCATTCAGTCCCTCGAGGAATTTCTCCTTCCTCTTGGCATCAGTATCAACCTCATCCGGTGCATATCGCGCCAGATTGTTGAACTCCTCAATGTATTCCGCCACACTATAGTGACGCTGCTTCAAATTATGGAACTCCTTCAAATTCATCACCCCTGATGAGATGTGGGTAGTGCGGAAACCATCTTCAAATCTGTCCCAAGTCACACCTTCAAGGGGAGTGGTGATTTGGAAGTTGTCCCACCATGTTGTTGCTGGTCCTTCAAGTAGATATGCTGCGAATCTGACCTTTTCCTCATCGGTGCAGCCAACAGTGACGAAGTCCTTGTTCACAGAGCATAACCAGTCATTGGCTACCATTGGATCAGTGGTTCCTGAGAACTTGGCTGGCCTCAACCTCAAAAACCTTGTAAGCATGTCAAAGGCTGGCGGGTTGTTTTGGTTGTTGTTGTTGTTATTGTTGTTGTTCTTGTTCTGATTTTGATTTTCCATGAACTGGGTCATCATCTGCATCAGTTGAGTTTGAGCTGTCATTAGCTGCTGCATATCAGGATTGACGTTATTGTTGTTGTTGTTTTGGTTGGGATTGGCACGACGGGGAGGCATCTGTGGTTTCAATAAGGATAAGTTATGATATATAACTCATAGATGCTAACATGCACAATACATCTCATAGCAACAATCACAATAAACAAACACAAGATAAACATAGGGTTTGATCAATGTAAACACCAAATTTTGGAAAAGTAAACACACTAGCAAGACATCCACATGTTGGATGATCATTGCGACTCGATATATCAAAGGATGATATATAAATAGATAGCTGAGTAGTCAACACTACTCCTCCATGTCGACCTCCATGTCCACAAGAGTAAGTCCGGTTGTCTCCATGGTTTTCTTGTACTCCTCCACGCTGGTGGTCAAAGCCTTGACCTTCGCACGAAGGGCTCTCTTCTGCGAGCGCAACCTCTCTATCACTCCCTGCTGGGTCTCTAGCTCAAAGTCCTTGGCCTCTATCTCGGCTCTCATGTCCTTGATCTTCTTGTTTCTGTCCTACACTCTCTTCTCTTGATTCTTGAACTTCTTGTCCTGGCTCTCGAATCTGGCATCCATCTCCTTGACGATCTCGTCCTGCTCCGCGAAGATCTTGTCCTTCTCCCTCAACTAAACCTGAAGCTCGTCATTGCTAAGCATGACGTTTGCCCTATCTGTGTCAAGGTGTCTAACGATACTCTCTAGGTCCTGGAGGTAGATACGTACAGGCTCAATCGTCTCTCTAGTAGCGTCATCATATACTACAGCCTCACCCTTCTCGTCATGTCTCCCGAACGGGTGGAAGTAGAGGCCTCGGAGCTCGGTGGAGTGTCGTCCGCAGAGGCGTCCAAGTAGCTCCTACATGACTACATCTAGTCCCTTCTTCGTGTCATCATGCATCAGCTTGAAGGTAATCTCCTCCATGGGTGGCTCTATCTGGCGTCCAGGCTGTGAGACTCTAAAGCCCCAAAGATCCTTCCTCTCGAACTTGGTGAGCTGAAGTGCCTTAATACTAGGAAGTGGGAGATTGAGCACACTAGTGAGCTCCACAAGACGAGAACCGAAACGAGTTCCCTTGAACTCCTCGGCAGTGCTGATAACAAGGCTAGGCATATATTGCATAAGATAGAGAAAAATTAGAAACAATACAAGTAGAGAGAAAAACACAAGATAGTGAAACAAATCCAAAACATACATTCAACAATAAAACATACAAGTCATGGAATACAAAAATTATATCACAAGAATTGAGGTTCAAACATAACTTAGACAACTTTTTGCGAGAAAACGACAAGTGTGGTGATCCAACTATTGGAATATGTCCCAATTCTCACTCATATGCTAAGTCTACGATATCTTCCCTTAGACGTTTTATGGCGGTATCTAAGTCTTGGATATACTTCTTCTCCTCACTAAGGTCATTTTGAGTGTTGAGCATTCTACACTTGAGTCTTTCACCAAGCTCCTTGATAGCATTCCAAGCTGCATTTCTTGCAGAGTCAAATAATGTCGTATACATTTCTGAGTTGGTGACCATGCAGAATCCCGACTCTGTGTGGTTGTCTCCCTTGTTTTATACAAGTGGAGTTGCACCCACCAATATTCTTCTCCTTCATCCATCACCGGAAACCTTTGTACACGGTCTCACCATGTAGTCCCAAGCTAACCATGAAGTTTTTGAGTGCTTTGGGAAACTCCGTCTCACATTCTAAGGTCATAGTCATGAGTGGTCCCTTCTTGACGGCTTCGTTGATGGTGGCCATCTACAAATATAGATGAGAAAAAAGATTAGGAGAGGTTTAAGAGAAGAAAAGACAAGTGTGGAATTTGCAAAGAGTTGCATTTTTCCTAGTGGTTTCCTTAGTCTAATCCAACTTAGGGTCATAATCCTACAATAAACATAGTGCTTTGATACCATATGTAAGACCGCACATTTATAAGGTAAAGGCCCCTGTGATTGCAATGCTAGTCCCTGGATCAAATGCTAGCATCCACAGTTTAAGATGAAGTACACAGATACAAAGGTCGTTATTACATCATCATTCCAGAGATAACATAGTCTTTACAACTCAATAGCCAAAGGCTAGTACAAGAGTTCATAACATAAAGTAAATAACTATAAGTCTTCTTCTTCATGTGCCACAGGCAAGCATGTTGAGTGTAGACTCACAAACCTAATCTCCATCAGAGTAACCTGCAACATCATAAGTTACAGCCACAGTGGGTCAATACATTTGGAATTGTATTGGCAAGTTATACCATAGTAGAATAGTAGTGTCTAACATCTATATAAATTTGGCTAAGTGTAGCTTAGGATTGCTTTGCTCAAAATAGGTTTTTCTTATCAGTTGAAAAACACTAAGTTTTTATTTATCAAAACACCCAAGGAACCAGCAATAGACATTGGTGAACCTTTACCCTTGTTCAACCACAAGTTTTTAACTTAGAAATTGGGATGAGGAGATCATTGATAACTTCAATGTCTTTGATGCTCAAATTGTCCGTTGTCGGGGACACGGCTAAGTACTTAGGTTTTACCCTCTCGAGAGGTGGTGCACTTTCCCCACAAGACTCGACATGCATCGAGACGAGACCTTTCAGAAGCATTCCCTTAGACCACCATGGACGCGTTCCAACCTATCACCCTACTACCAAATTCCCATATGGCTAAGTTCTTGCAACCTAGGTGGTCAAGGAAGAGCCCATATGCCATGTGGTTACACTAGAAGCTTATCAACACTAAATATCTCAAATCCCTTTGTTCCTGGGTGGCTTTCCACAAGTGTGATACACAAGGTAAACAATAGACATGGGCCTTGTGTAACCACTCAACATAAAAGCATCATACCATTCCACCCAGGTGATTCATTCACTTAGTTGATTTATTAATCAAAAACATAAGTCATTGAGTTAGCAAAATTCCATAGCATGAAGATTCCACCCTTGTTTGCTACTAGCTAGGCTAAGCATGATAACATAACAAGTTTCTTAACTTAGAGACAATTCTACTAAGACTATAACTACTAGGATTTCCCAAGGCATAGCATGATATATAAACTTAGAAAAATTCCATGCAAGCCCTACTCAAAATATCACTAGTGCATAGTCAAAATATTAGGAAAAAATACATAAAGCACCACTTGCCTTGGTAGTTGGGGGAGTAGCAACAATCCTCACAATCACAATCACCAATAGCACCAAAATCTACACATAAAATAATAGCACCAAATTCACATTCAAATAATCAAACAAAAATATACATGAATGCATGCAAATGCAATGGGATGATTTTATACACTAAACAAGTCAAACCAAACAGTACCGAACACAAAGTAAACTTTCTAAGGTTCAAATAAAACAAGTTTCACTCTATAATAATTTTTAAAACAATTTATATAGTCAAAATAAGCCTATAATTGGTTATGCAAATGATCCTATTTTTCCAGAAGCAAAATACAAATTCAATCCAACAGTAATGTAGGTCTCAATTTTCTGAATCCATTGATATATTATTTGCAAAATTTGGCCAAACGGAACTAAAGATATGAATTTTACAAGTTTAAACCCCTAATAGATACAAAAACAGATTTTAAAACAAAAACACAGACACGTGGCCGTGTCTGATTGGCCCGTACCGTTTTGCGTGGATCATGCGTGTTGTCCGTTAGATCTAATTCAGATCTTGTGGCCCAGATCTGGCGATATCGGTTCGTTAAGTGATTCTATCTACGGCGTCAGATTTAGATCCTATGGCCCTAGCTCAAGCGACCAAGGATGCGCGGCGTGTGTGGCTACTGCGGCGGCGACGGCACTGCCGGTGGCGCTCCGGCGAATCTATAGGGGGCTAGGGGTGGTTTACTAGTTTACCAGCATCGCACGGTTGCGAGGATGCTCAATGTGGCCTTGGTTTGGACAGGGGCGGGCTGCTGTGGCCGTGAAAGCTCATCGGAGTTGCGGATAGCGTCGGGCTTTTGCGAACAGCAACAGAGGCGATGACCTGGGTCACCCTAGCGCAAACCAAAGGCATCAGTGCATGCACAAGAACAAGGCGCATGAGTTGGTTTGAATCAGACGCCAAGGGCCGTGCAAACCTGGGCGGAATTACTCGTTGGAGTTGCGGACGGTGTTGGATGCTCGTGGTGCTTGACGGAGGCGGCGACCTAGGGGGTTATAGGATGAACCAGTGGTGTGAGAAGGAGCGCAAGGACCAGAGAATCAACATCGTATGAACGAGGGATAGGGTGAGCACCGTACTCATCAAAATGGTTCACCGGAGTTCATCGGGTAACGGCTATTCGAGCTCAAATGCTGGCAGCCTAGGGGCGCTCTAGCGATGTGGGTTGAGGGGAAACGACCATGGTGAGGTGGGGTTTAAGTAGCAGGCATCGGTGGCAACGATTACTGCCAGAATCAATGGAATTGATTTGAATTGAATCGGCGAAGTAACGGGCGGCGACGGCGTGGTGATCGCGCAAGATTTGGGGGAAGACGATGACGACATGGCGTTAGGGCCACTGGTCAGCGGGTGCGTGGTAGGGTTTGCGCGCGTGAGAGAGAGAGAGCATAGGGGGATTGGCCCAGGTGGGATTTTGGGCTGGTTCTGGCGCTGGGCCGAATAGGTGGCGCCCTATTTTATTTTTATCTTTGTCCTTTTCTTTTTCAGTTTTGATTTTCAGGAATAAATTTGAAACCCTTTTCAAACTTGTTTGAATTCAAATATTTTTCTGGATTTTTGCATTGTGAAACTTTCACTCAAAAGTGTGACAGACACACTCGTCCACTCAAAATCACTTTGGTCCTTTGAAAATAAAAATAAAACCATGCCTCATATTATAAATAAAGAGGGGTTAAATATGGTTTTATTTTTATGGTTTTGGTTTGAATTTTTTTGTGCAAGACAAATATGCTATGATGATATGAATGCAATGCATGCTTTTGTAATTCATAAATTTTGGGATGTTACAACTTTTTATGCAGGTTTGAACTTCTCTTCAAGAAACCTGTTGGATTCAGCTACTGGAGGTACCTTTATGACCATCACCTTGGGTGCTGCAACAAAACTCCTTGATAATATGATGGTTAATTACCCTGAATGGCACACTGAGAGAGCTCCACATGGTAAGAATGTAAATTATGTTGAAGAAACCTCCTCTTTGAGTGATAAGATTGATGTTATTATGGCTATGCTTGTTAATGGGAAAGGTCCTTTAGATCCAAATAATGTTCCCTTAGCCTCTTTGGTTGCTCAAGAAGAGCAAGTGGATGTGAACTCCATTAGAAACAACAATTTCAACAACAATGCCTATAGGAATAATTTTGGTAGTAACAACAATTATAGGCCTTATCCTCCTAATAATGGAAATTCCTATGGAAACTCCTACAACAATGCTAGAAGTGCCCCCTCTGAACTTGAAGTCATGCTCAAAAGACTTTATTAGTAAACAAACCATTTTCAACAAGAGTGTGGAGGAAGAGCTTTAAATGTTGAGAAAAAAATTTCCTATTTATCTAAAGCATAATCCTCCTTGATTAATAAAATGGCTGCTAAACCTGAAACCATGGAAATTACCTTTGCTGCTACTCATGCCATACAAGTTACTATTTAGGAAAATGTTAGACTATTAGCCCAACTTCTTGCTAAGTGGGAAAGGGAAGCTAAAATTGATAGAAACAATAGTGTGTGCACCATCACCACTAAACCACAAGAAGTCCCTATTCCTCCTCCTACAGTGCCTAAGCCTAATGAGTCTAGTACTAGTGCTGCTAAGTTTGATTTTGATCTTGATGGTTGCAATATTTCTAAAGTGATTTTGTTCCTGCAAAAGCTTGCTAGAAGTCTTGATGCTAGTGATATGCATGTTTCTTTCACCAAACACATTACAGATGCTCTTATTAAGATTAAGAAAAAGAAGTTAAAACACAAAGCTTCTATTCCTAGGAAAGTAGAAGAAAGTTGGGAACCCATTATTAATATGCAAGTGAATGACTTTGATGTCAAAGCTTCATGTGATCTTGGTTCTAGTGTCTCTATTATGCCTAGGAAGATTTATGAAATGCTTGAATTGCCACCTTTGGAAGATTGTTATTTGGATGTCCCACTCAATGATAATGCTAAGAAGAAACTCATGGGGAGTATTAATGATGTTCTCATTATGGTTAACAATTCTTATGTCCCTATTGATTTCTATGTTTTGGATGTTGAATACAATGCTTCTTGTCCTATTACTTTGGGAAGACCTTTTCTTAGAACTGTTGGTGCCATCATTGATATGAAAGAAGGCACCATTAAATATCAATTTCCATTCAAGAAAGGTATTGAGAAATTCCCTATGAGGAGAGAGAAGTTGCTTTTTGCTCCTCCTTTGAAAGCAAGGTTTAATGTTAATGCTTCTTCATTTGAAAATACTCGATTTCTTGCTTCTTGTGACTAACTTAAAGGCATTAAACAAAAGTACTTGTTGGGAGATAACCCAAGAGTTTACTTGAGTCCTGGAAGTTATTACTTCAGTAATGACCTCTCCTTATCCTTTTTTTTGTTTGCCTTTTGTGCCAAGAATGACCTCTAATGGGAGGGAAGTAAGATTTGGGGAGTTGCTGTCCCGAAACAGATTTCTATTCTTCACCATAAAAATTCGTGAGGAGTCTCTATAAGTCGGATTGAGATGAAAATGTACGAGTAAATCCCCCAGTATGTTAGCTAACTTTTTTTAGTTCAATACTTTCTGATTTGAGCCACAAAAGGTCTTTAAAAAATCGGTTTCTACCTGCTGGTCTGTTTTGACAGATTTTTGCCATTATTTGCATTTCCTTCTTATTAATTCCTTTTAGGGTTCCTTTTGGGAAATTGAGATTTTTGAAGGAGTTTCCACAGTAGTTTGTGTTTTTAGAAAAGTTTTGCTATTCTAAAGCTAAAACCAAGGGTCTATTATCTTTTGAATATAATAATGTTGATAATGGAGATTGTGTGAAGTTTTGTATGAAGGAAAATTTCAGGTGTAGAGAGAGAATGATGTAATGAGATGAAGAATGGAAAAAAGATCAAGCTTGGGGATGCCACCCTCGTGTCACCCCAAGAAATATCCAAGAGGTACAAGCGTCAAAGCTTGGGGATTCCCAAGGCATCCCCTTCTTCATCAATAAAAAGCTCAGGTCTTTCTAGACACTTTGTTTTTATTATTTCATGCACTATTGTGTTATTCTTGGAGCGTCTTAGTTTTCGTTTGCTTTGCTTAGTTTGTTTAGTTTTCTTGAATAAAGTATTTTGGACCCCCCATTCTCGCTGTGTTGTTTCAAATAAGTCGATTGGTGTTGGAAAGGAGTAGAATATTCTTGCTTGAAAGTGCAAGAGGACCTTGCATTGACTGTGACTTAGACTTTAGCATGACATGCTAAGTGTTGTTTTGACCTTATGCTTAGTGATTATTGTTGTAGCATGACTCGTTCCAAACAAATGGGATTGCTTAGTGTTCCTTGAAAGAATTATGCGTTGTTTTAGCATACAAAAGCATAATATTGTGGTATTCTTCTTTGATGCTTTGTTTGGCTTGACTTGGCACATGCTCACATCATGTTATGACTATGAACAAGTCACCATATCCTCTATGATCATTTAGTCCTTGACTTGTAGTACCACTCTATGCTTTTATTAGTAATGTGTTGTCGCTCTGCATGATTATGGCCATTATTGCTCTCTTAGTTGGTCACTCCTAGTCTTTTGCTAGCCTCCACTTGTGTGAGTAAGCTATACTCATGCTTACAATTTCCAACAAACCAAGTTATTCCAAAGTGTCCACTATAAATTCCTATGCATGGTGTGTTACACCATTGCAAGTATATTCTTGTTTTCATATATCTTCCAATTAAAAAGTATTTTGTTATATGAAAACTTGGTGATTAAAGCCCTCACGAACTTGATGGAGCACTTTATATTCCTTGTCCCTAATAAACTTGAACCATTGTGTCATCTAAGTTGTATATGCTTGCACTTATACGTTGGAATTAGCAGAACCATGTTTTCATGGGTAATGTTTTCAACATTGCACTTGTACTTTGTACACAGTTGATATCATGCTCTTTTGTCTATGGATGTCGCCGGTGTGAAATGAAAAGGGAGTTTGTAAGTCCATGGAGTTATGTATTTTGTGTTAGATAAACGCATGGGCCGCTAGCCTAAGCCATGCCTAATCATGGTGGAAACTTGCAGCATCACCATAATGAGCAATCTATGAAGCATCCTCAATAAAAACCTATGCAAATAGCAAATAAAAAGATCGCTGAGATGCTCATTGTCTGCTTGTCTTGTCATTTTGGTTATGGGATAGCTCCTGTATCATGTGCAAGGGGTACCCCATTGGCGGTTCTCTATGATACACATGTACTTACTATGACGAGAACTTACAGGTGACCAAAGTTGAGTAGCATGAGGTGCGACCCTCGTATTCAAGGGACCTGAGATTGCTAACTTATACTTTGTCAAGCATATACTCCATAGTTTGTTCACTTTACCCTTAATAACTTCAAGATTCTTATGATAGGGGCAATGAGGGCTGAAAGCTAACAAGTACCATAATTTTTGGAATCTCTTTTTGAAACTTGAAATCCCTACTTCCCTTTGTGAAGGGCTTTTCTTCCACTATTATATTGATTCTCCACCTTCTACCTTTAGGCACCAGTTAAGAGATCATAGTTGCCATTCTTAGTTATATGTGCAGTATCCCAAAACTTATTGATTGATGCATATTATTGATATTGCTCGTTCTGGTGCTATTTGTATCTAGTCGCTCTTATGAACTTTGAAGGTGTCCTATGCATCTATTTGCTACTCTATGAGGGACAAGCTGAATGCCACTATGCCATGTTTTCTGTATGTGAATCAAACAAACATTTTTCAACGCATGTTATTCATGATATTTGTTTGTAGCCTTTCATGTTGCATACATAGTTACTTTGTCTTATTGTTAGAACTCCATCTTTCATGCACATGTTTAGAGTTCTTTCAT
Source organism: Avena sativa (assembly GCA_916181665.1). Taxonomy (NCBI): domain Eukaryota; kingdom Viridiplantae; phylum Streptophyta; class Magnoliopsida; order Poales; family Poaceae; genus Avena; species Avena sativa. Next base: position 161,574,489 of record OV702298.1, on the reverse strand, counting down.
CCCATCTTTCAATGCTTGCAAATGGTGTCATCTTGGTTTTAATGGTGCATGTCACCTCAAAAATTATTCTTTTATCACTTACTTACTCGAGGATGAGCAGGAATTAAGCTTGGGGATGCTTGATACGTCGGAAATGTATCTATAATTTTTGATGTTCCATGCTTGTTTAGTATCTACTTTGCTTTGCTTTGACCACACTTTGTGGTGTTTTTATATGTTTTCTGGTACTAACCTATTAACGAGATGCCACAGTGCCAGTTGCCTGTTTTCTTCTGTTTTTGGTTCCAAAAAGGCAGAAAATCAATATTCTCGGAATTGGACGGGACAAAAGCCAAAATCAATATTTTGCCCTGGGGAACACGAATCCGTGTACGAGACGGAGGAGACCCACCAGTGGGCCACACCCCCTGGCCGCGCGGGTGGGCCCACTCTACGCCTGGGGGTGCAGCCGCCCTGGTGGCCCTCCAGACTCGCCTCTTCGCCTATAAGAAGCCCCCGACGCCTAAACCCTAAGTACGCGATCAATATTCCACGAAACCGTCTGTAGCCGCCGCCACCATCGTCCCTAGATCGGGGGATCTGAAGCTCTTCTCGGCACCCTGCCGGAGGGGAAATCATCCTGGAGGCCTTCTTCTGCATCATGCCAGCCTTCGGTATGAAGTGTGAGTAGTTCCACCTTGTACTACGGGTCCATGTAGTAGCTAGATGATTGTATCTCCTCCTTGTGCTTTCATGTCTAGATCTTGTGAGCTCCGTTCATGATCAAGATCTCATCTATTTATAATCATGCATGTTGTGTTTGCGGGGATCCGATGGATATTGATATTACTATGTCAGATTGATTAATGGTTTTGTCTTATTGATTCTATCATGTCTGTGTTGTTTGTGATCTTGCATGCTCTGTGTTGTTAGTAGCTATCTTGACCAAGTAGTTGCTAGTGACTCCAAGAGGGGGTATTTATGCTCGATAGTGAGTTCATGCCTCTACTTAATCAAGGGAAGTGACAGAAATCTCTATGGTTGTAGATGTTCTGTTGCCACTAGGGAGAAAACAACGGTCTCTTGTTCATGGAACAAGTGGATTGTTTACCTTACATACTTTGCTTAAAGCAGTTATCTGTTGCTTGCAACTTAATACTAGAGGGGGTTCGGATGATAACCTGAAGGTGGACTTCTAGTCATAGATGCATTTGGAAGGAGGTCTATGTATATTGTTGTATTGCCCAATCGAATCTCATAGGATCTTTATGTCTAGTATTGCATTGTTATGCCTTACTCAGTCCTGTCAATTGCCCTATTGTAATTTGTTTACCCAGCATGCCATGTTTGTTTATCCAAGGAGAACACCTCTAGTGAACTATGGACCCCGGTCCAATCTTTACCACTGATACATCTTCCATTGTTACTGTTTACTTTCTACAAACCATCATCACCTTCCACACCATACAGTTAATCCTTTGTTACAGGAACCGGTGAGATTGACAACCTCACTGTTCGTTAGGGAAAATTCTTGAGTTTGTGTTGTGTAGGTTTCCACGTTGCTTGCAACACCGCTGGTTTTATAACCTTGGTTTCTTACTAAGGGAAGACTTTCTACTGTGCTACATCACACCATGCTTTTGGGGTTTCCCGACGAAGCGCTCCAGGTTGACCAAGCGCCATCAACACCCCTCCCCTCCTTTTATTGGAGGGAGAGGCGGCATGGGGGGAGGGGAGTCCTCCCCAACTCCTCTTCATGGCCGGCGGCAAGGGGGGAGGGGAAACATTCCTCCACTAGGTTTTCTCCTCTCCCTCCACTTGGTTTGACTTTCAATGTTGGGATTTGACTTTTCAAATTGGAGTTTGACTATTCAAACTACAATTTGATAATTTCACTTCCCATTGCCCAGCCAAGTGACCTAGGACATGATGCAACCATTCCACATTGGTACGACACATACATGTACCCTTCCATCTCCGGAGTGGTGGACCTTCTAGACCCTTCTAGAAGCTTCCGGTGCAAACACCGAAAACATTTCCGAACCCGGAATTGGACTTTCCTTATATGAATCTTATTCTTCGGACCATTCTGGATCTCCTCGTGATATCCTGGATCCAATCTGAGACTCCGAACAACATTCCTTCTCCAACTCATTACCATATCTACTAAACAACATCAAATCCTTAAGTGTGTCTCCCTACGGTTCGTGAATTATGCGACATGATCGAGACTCTTCTCCAATCAATAACCAATAGAGGAATCTGGACATTCATATAGCTCCCACATATTTCTATGATTACTTCATGATCGAATGAACCATTTACATACGGTGCCAATTTTCCTTTTGTCTCGCGATACTTTACTTATCCGAGGTTTGATCGTTGGTATCTCTGCATACCTAGTTCAACCTCGTTACCGATAAGTAGCCTTTACTCATTCCGTGATATGACATCCCTTGTGACCTAGTCACAAGCTTTCAAGCCAATTGTATGACATTACGCCGAGAGGGCCCAGAGTATATCTATTCGTCATAAGGATGGACAAATCCCACTCTTGATCCATGTGCCTCAACACATACTTTCAGAATACTCAATGCCACCTTTATAACCACCCAGTTATGAAGTGGTGTTTGATGTCATCAAAGCATCCATCCGGTGATGGTGATTAACATGATGTCATGGTCAAAGAATTTAGGTTACTATGTATTTGAAATCTTATAGCAAACGAACTATTGAATGACTTGATCTTATGCTACGCTAAACTATAGGAGTCTGTCCATCACATCATTCTCCTAATGATATGATCTTGTTATTAATAACATCCAATGATCATGATTAGGAAACCATAATCATCAACGAGCTAGTTTTACAAGAGGCTTACTAGGGACTCTTACATGTTTACAAATCACACAAGTATTAATGTTTCTAGTTAATACAATTATAGCATGGTATGTAAGAATTCATCATAAACACAAATATATAATAATAACTAATTTTATTATTGCCTCTTGGGCATTCTCCAACACAGACATGCTTCGCATATTTCAAGTGATTCAAGAAGTCCATCGGAATGGAGTTTCTTCATACGCTTCACTCCAATGTGACCAAGACGACAGTGCCACATGTATGTAGAATTATCATTCAATTTCAATCGTTTAGCATCTATATTATGAACATGTGTATCAGTACTATCGAGATTCAATAAGAATACACCATCTATCATAGGCGCATGACCATAAAAGATATTAATCATATAAATCAAACATCCATTATTCTCGGATTTAAACAAGTAACCGTCTCGCAATAAACAAGATCCAAATATTATGTTCATGCTTAACGCAGGCACCAAATAACAATTATTTAAGTATAAAACTAATCTCGATGCTAGATGAAGACAGAGCGTGCCGACAGTGATCACATCAACCTTGGAGATATTTCCAACATGCACCGTCACCTCGTCTCTCGCTAGTCTTCATTTATTCTGCAGCACCTGTTTCGAGTTACAAATATGAGCAACCAAACCAGTATCAAATACCTAGGCACTACGACGACTACTAGTAAGATACACATCAATAACATTTATATCGAATATACCTTTCTTCTTGATGTTGCCGTTCTTGAGATCTGCCAGGTACTTGGGGAGTAATTCTTCTTCTAGTGACCTTCTCCCTTGTAGTAAAAGCACTCAGTATCAGGCTGAGGACCAGCCTTGGGTTTTTTTGCAGGCGCAATAGCTTTCTTTCCATCCTTCTTGAAGTTACCCTTCTTCTTAGGCTTGCCTTGCTTCTTGAAATTGGTGGTCTTATTAACCATCAACACTTGGTTCTCTTTCTTGATCTCCACTTCCGCAGACTTCAACATGGAGAAGAGTTCTGGTAACGACTTATCCATGCGCTACATGTTGTAGTTCATCATGAAGTTCTTGTAACTAGGTGGTAGTGATTGGAGGACACGATGAATACCCAACACATTAGGAATCGTTATTCCTAGATCTACGAGTTTATTCGTGTGCCCAGACATCTTAAGCACATGATCGCTAACGGAGCTGCGCTCTTCCATCTTGCAGTTAAAGAACTTCTCGGAGGCTTCATAACTTTCAACAGCCGCACTAGTCTCAAATTTCATTTTGAGCTCATAGACAATATCATAAGGCTCTCGGTTCTCAAACCGCTTCTGAAGCTCCGATTCCAAACCGTACAAGATGGCACACTGAACTATGGAGTATTGATTCTACCTAGTGAGGAAAACATTCTTCACCTTGTAGGTAGCATCATCTGCAGGAGGGTCACCCAGTGGTGCATCCAGCACATAGGTTAACTGACCAGCATTGAGGACAATTCTCAAGTTGCGGAACCAATCCGCGAAGTTGCTTCCATTGTTTTTCAACTCTTCTTTTTCTAGGAACGCATTAAAATTGATGGTAGGGGCCACCATGATCTACAAAATATTTACAAAGAGTTTAGACTAAGTTTATGACAAATTGAGTTCATATTTAATACTTAAATTAACTAGGTGAACTCCCACTCAAAACAACATCATGAGAGATGATGTAGTTTCAAAGGAGAACAATCAACATGTTCATCATATCAATCATATGACTCATGCTTTACCTTTCGGTATTCCATGTTCCGAGACCATGTCTGTACATGCTAGGCTCGTCAAGGTTAACCTTAATATCTGCATGTGCAAATCTGGCATGCACCCGTTGTATGAACACGTAGAATCTATGATACGTCCAATTTGCATCACCTTTCTATATCATAATTTACCTCTATTCATTGATATTTGTCTTATTATGAGGTATTACTTATCGCTTTTCATCTGTTTATGCATGTTGGATGATTCCTGGAGGATGGACTGCCAGAGTCTGGATTCTAATGGAAACGAGGGCGTTTCGATGCAATTTCGTGAAGATCAGAAAAATACCAGAAAAATATGGAAACATATTATTTTCCCAGAAGACGAAGGAAGCCAGAAGGAGGAGCGAAGAGGGGCCGCAGGGGCCCCACACCCCCTAGGCACGGGCCCACCTTTACCCGCGCCTAGGGCAGGTGTGGCCCACCTTCCCGGCTCCCGACTCCGCCCCTTCGCCTATATCTTTCCTACTAAACCCTAAGGCCAGGGGCGACCACAAATTGATTTCCGCCGCCTCGCGGGGCGAAAAACACCAAGAGAGAAAGATCTCTCCGGCAGACAGATTTCTGCCCGGGGAATTCCTTCCCGGAGAGGGGAGATCATCGCCATCAACACCGTCATCAAGCTAGGCTTCATCGGGATCATCATCATCCACACCATCATCTCCACTAGCACCATCATCACCACTTCGTTCTGCTGTAACAATTGTGTTGGATATTGCTTTAGTTCTTAGGGGAAACTTTCCCGGTGTTAATTACTATTGTAGTTGATGCTTGTGAGTGGAACCATTTGATTATTGTTTATGTTCAGATTGTTATCCATTATCATATCATCTTTGATCTTGATCCATATGATGTCTAGTGAGTAGTTCGTTTAGTTCTTGAGGACATGGGAGAATTCATGTTGTTATTAGTGGATTTGTGTTGAGTTATTATTCAATGGTTTAGTATTTAAGTTGTGGTGATATTCTTCTAGTGGTGTCATGTGAACGTCGACTACATGATACTTGACCATTTATGGGCCTAGGGGAATGCATTGTGTATTTGGCTACTAATTGTGGGGTTGCCGGAGTGATAGAAACTTGAACCCCCATTAGGACACCTTTGCACAAGGGAGTGTAGGATCTCAGAGTTTAAGGATGTGGTTAGATTTATATCTTAATTACTTTCATGTAGTTACGGATGTTTGTAGGGGGTTTAATCACAAGTATGTTGTTGGGGATATGCTATATGGGTATCCTAATAGCATGTCTCTTATCTGACTAACCCGGGTGGCCCATAGTCGGTAGCATGGCCTGTGGCCTGCTGGACGGCCCAGTTAGGTGGATCCAGAAGGGAGGCCCATGCCGGATAAAGGAAGGCTACGGTGGAGTCACCAGCGTACCTGGAGCCTTAGAGTGCAAGATACACAAGACTAGTAATAGACGGTGTAGGACTCTGTAACCTGTCCGGCTAGGACTTTTCCCTGTAACCCTAGGACCTGGCGACTATATAAGTCGGGCCTATGGGAGCCTTTAGGGCATAATCTCATACAACATCAGACAACCTCGCACAACGAACCTATCTCTGTAACTCGGCGTATTTGCCCTTATAGTGATTTATAGCAGGAGTAGGATTCCATCGCCGTTGTGGGATCTGAACCTGGGTAAGCTGTGTTACCTCGTACCCGTCAACCGTCCGCCTTACCCCCACGTCTCTAAACACGCACTGTGAGGACCCCTCCATGGCGTACTCGTCGGCAATACCACGACAGTTGGCACCCACCGTGGGGCAAGAGGCGCTTCAGGCTCTTCAGCGGGCGAGGACCAAGATCTTCGCGGGAATCGACGAAACCGTAGCCATTGGCCGTGTTCTCTTCTCCGGCAATGTTCCGATCGTCCCTCCCAACGAGTTCTGGATCCTGGCGAAGACGAACCCTAGGCGGTGTTCGATCGTTCCTATCGGAGACATCCACCTCTTCATCGGCAAAACCGACTCGGGCATTAGTTCCCTGGGAGTCAGAGGAGCATCAAGACCCGCACGGACCGCCTACGGGCAGGATACGTTCGCGGAAGGATCGATGTCGGATCTCTCTTCGGAGCTTGCCGGCAAAGATCGGAAAAATTCAAGGCCCACCCAAACTGCCCCTGTGCAGGATATAAAGGTGGAAGATCACTGCAAATCCGCTGGCTTAATCCGTGCGTCTGGACAGCAGAGATCCAAGTTCGTCGGCATGGTTACCATCTTCGATCTGGCGTGCTGCGTTCAGAGAGAGGGCAAAAACCCCCGCGATTACCTGGCCAGGTGGCTCCGCATACGAGCTGACCTAGCCCACTACCCCAATGATGATGCCATCTATCACTTTGTGGAAGGACTGGACCATGGCACGCTTCTCCGACATTCTCTTAGACGGCAGCAGGCGTCAGGAAGCCTTAATTTTGAAGGCATGGTGAACACTGTCAACAACTATGCAGAGGCCGAAGCGGCAGCTCAGACAGCGCTTGCGCTCATTGACGGAGCCCCTCTGATTCAGCCACCGCCAAAACTGCCTCCGGCCGCCATCGTCGTAGCAGCGCCACCGCCTCCAGTCATCGTCGAGCCCATTGCACCTCCACCGCCCATCATCAAGGAAGTCCTAGCGCCCTCCGACTCTGTCATTGACGCGCTTTATGCTGACTTCAGTGCAGATTCAGAGGAAATAGACTTCATCCCGGAGGAGCTAGACTCTATGCAGGAGATGGAAGAGGAGTACTCGCGCGGCGAACAGGACAACAACGTTGTCGCGTCCCGAGGGGTGTTCGTCACCATTGGGACGGCGATGGATGAAGATCAACCCGGACGAGCTTCGCCTACGGCACTAGAAAAGGGTAAGGGGCCACTTATTGCTGCTGACGATGATCGTGCAAAAGACATGCCTCCTCCGCCCAACCCAGTGCAGTAGCCGCAGGAACTGGACACCGGCCCGAGTAACAACAACACCGCAAACTTGCCGCCTCCAACATCTTCGTCTGCAGCAGCCCAGGTTACTCCAGCCGATAGAGTGATGTACGACAATCTCCTCGTCGAGCCATTGATCGTTTCTCATATCCGTAACGTGACCCAGCTTGATGAGAAACGCCAGCAGCTGCTGGAAGAAGCGCAAGCCATCTCGGATCAAGGCGCTAAGCTAGATCGAGATCTGGTCAACGCGCAGAAGTCCATAGAGAAAGCTAGAGCAATGGAGGCCGAGTACAAGACTCTGCTACAGCGGCAGAAGGCTAAGAAAGCTCCGGCTCGCGTCATCAACGATCCTGGTGTACGGCGCAACCTAGGATGGGATCCCTCGAAGCCGGCACAAGCCAAGCCATACATTGACAGTGAAGGAAAACAGGTGATACCCACCCCACTCCTTAACCTCGCCGTCGCCAAGACCCTTCTGGAGCAGGATAGATCGCCTGAGGTAGTGGAACAGGTCTACGACCTAGTGGCTAAGGCGGTGAAGCAGCAGGAAAAGGCCACCTCCCAGAGGCTTGAGTCCAACCCAGCGCTCTGCCAGTCTAGCCAGTACAAACCGCCAAGGGACAGATCTCCTCTTGATGTTGGGTCCCAGACGGGTTCCTCATAACGAAGACGGAGGGATGCACACAACAGGAAGGATGCCATCCCAATATCCTCCGACCACGGAGAAAAGGCCCGACCTCGTCGCCCACCGCCCTGGTCTCCCCGACATCGTGAAGATTACAACGCTCACCATCGAACGGATATTCCCCCACCAAAGCAGTGTGGCATCGTCATCCGCGACAACACGGAGCAAACCCGTCATGACGGGAAGCACAACGAAGGAAATAAGAGCAGGTCGCGCCATGACCCTCCGCGTCCAACAAGCAACCGTGACAAACGCGAGGCGTCACAGGAGGGTAATAGCAATAAGGCTAACCCACTGCCACCTCCGCCTCCGTCACCACCAAGCAGTCACCATGGCGGAGGAGGCCCACGTCGTTCACGTAGCCCATCCCCTGTTGACAAGAAGAAGAAGAACCGGGAGCCATACGATGCGCGTTCGCGGATAGACAAGATCCACGAGGCCCGGGAAGGACCATACCTGGGACCACTTTGCTTCGGACCTGCAATACGGTCCACAACTTACCCCAAAGGCTTCCGGATTGAAAAGACCATCAAGCCCTATGACGGTACCGCCAAGCCAGCCACGTGGTTGCAGGACTACGGCAACACAGTGGAGATTGCCGGAGGCAACCCCAACGTCGCCGTCAAGTACCTCCCACTAATGTTGGTGGGTACAGCTTGTCGGAGAAATCTATCTACAACTGGTTGGACATGCAAGAAGCGTTCACCAAGAACTTTGAGGGTACATACAAGCGTCCCTGCACCGTGGGCGATCTACAGCGGTGCATGCAAGAGAAAGACGAGACATATCGCGCCTACCTCTCCCGCTGGCTGGATATGAAGAATTCCTGCGCAGGAGTGCACGCTCAAACTGCCATGGCCGCCTTCATGGATGGGATGGAAAGGGGCACGTTGCTCCGACACAAGCTGAAGCGCTTGCAGGACAATCACCAGCTTGACTTGAACTAGATGATCCAGTTGGCTAGTGAGTTCGCAGCTGCTGACGATGATACTCGGGGCACATTGCCGGCAACAGCCGTTCCAACCCAAGCACGGAGGAACAGCAGTACAAAGCGGAAAACTGCTCCAGAAGAAAAGCAATCTACCGACATGGTCGCTATGACTTTTGCAGGACGAGGAGAGGGCGGACAACGTGGCCGAGGAAGGGGAGCCGGCCGTGGGCAGCAACGAGGAAGTGAAACCACCTCGGCGCCGCTCCGCGTTCCCCAAACCTACGAGGAGTACCGTGTTATGCCATGCCTCGTACACCTCGACGTCAACGGCAAAGCCACCCACACCAATCGACATTGCAAGTTCGTCAACGACCTCAAGGAAGACCCGGAGTCCAGCTACAAGCGAAATCGGAAAAACGGACCGAGCGGCAAGGGCAAGGGGAAGAAGAAGGAGGAGGAGTCCAAGGATTCAAGTGACATGGACGAAGACATTGACCCCAAGCACGCCGCCAACAGCGACGACAAGGGCAAGAACCCCTTCGCAAAGAAGGCCCCAGTCTACCACACTTTCCTTGGCACCCCCACCGTCCGACAACAGAAGACCTCTCTGAGGATCCTGATGGCTACTCTCCCCCCAGTCCCTCAGTACCTGCGCTGGTCGGAGGTTCCAATAACTTGGGATAGGATGGACCACCCAGAACTTGTGCCCACGGAGAACCAATACGCCATGGTCATCAACCCATTGATTGACGGCGTGGAGTTTACCAAGTGCATGGTGGATAGTGGAAGCAGCATCAACATCATGTACCTGGATACACTACAGAAGATGAACTTGACGGAGGCAAACCTAAGGCGGACCAACACAGTTTTCCACGGCGTAGTTCCTGGTCAGGAGGTTAGGTCCCTTGGGTGCATCACACTTCAGGTAGCCTTTGGCAATGTTAATAATTACCGCCAAGAGCGCATGACCTTTGAGGTGTTCCCCTTCAAGAGCGTGTACCACGTCATATTCGGCCGCAACATATTCCACACATTCATGGCCAAGCCATGCTTCGTCTACAACAAACTCAAGATACCCGGACCAAACGGCATCATCATAGTATCCAGAAGCTTTACCAAGGCAAGGGACTGCGAGATCAATAAAGCATCCATTGCAGAAGCTGTCCTCTACAACGAACAATTCAAAGAGATCCAAAGCAAAGTCGATGACTCAGAGATGCCCGCGTCAAAGAAACAGATCTCCGACTCCGCTCCTGCGTTCAAGGCCGCCATCGAAACCAAGCCGGTGGAACTGGTGGTAGGCGATGCCTCCAAGGTCACCGCCATTGGGACGAACCTGGACCCCAAATAGGAAAGCGCGCTCGTCGAGTTCCTCCGTGAGAATAGGGACATCTTTGCCTGGCAACCTGCCAACATGAAAGGTGTACCTAGGGAACTTGCCGAGCACAGCTTAAACATTGACCCAAAATCCAAACCAGTGAAACAACCTCTATGATGCTTCGGAGATGAGAAGAGACGCTCCATTGGCAAAGAGATAGCTAGGTTACTTCAGGCTAAGTTTATCCGAGAAGTCCTTCACAGCCGATGGGTGGCCAATCCTGTACTTGTCCCCAAAAAGGGAACCAATGAATTAAGAATGTGCGTTGATTACACCGGCTTGAACAAATCATGTTCCAAAGATCCGTTTGCTTTGCCTTGCATTGACCAAGTCATTGACTCGACGGCTGGCTCAGAATTTTTGTGTTTTCTCGATGCATACTCAAGATACCACCAGATCAAGATGAGGAAGTCGGACAAATTGTCCACTTCGTTCACTACCCCGTACGGCACGTTTTTCTATGTCACGATGCCCTTTGGGCTGAAAAACGCAGGTGCTACCTACCAGCGGACAATGCAACGTTGCCTCCACGACCAAATTGGTCGGAACGTTCACTCCTATGTGGACGATATCGCGGTGATGTCTAAAAAATCCAACGACTTAATCTCCGACTTGAAAGAGACCTTTGATAATCTTCGGAAATACAACATGATGCTTAACCCTAAGAAGTGCGTCTTCGGGGTTCCAGCCGGCAAATTGTTGGGATTCATCGTTTCCCAGCGCGGAATCGAGGTCAACCCGGAGAAAATTAAGGCCATCTTAAACATAAATCGTCCGACATGCCTAAAGGACATTCAACGACTAACAGGTTGTGTTGCAGCAGTTAGTCGGTTCGTCAGCCGACTTGGAGAGAAGGCCCTGCCGCTGTACAACTTGCTGAAGAAGGCGGACAAATTCACGTGGACGGACGAAGCAGATGCATCATTGAAGCAGCTCAAGGAGACTCTTTCCTCAGCTCCCATCCTTGCAGCACCCGAGCCTGGTGAGCCCCTGTTAATTTACATGGCGGCAACCAACCGGGTTATCAGCATCGTCGTCGTCGTAGAGCGGAAGGAGCCAGGCTATGAGCACGGAGTTCAACGACCAGTTTACTACGTAAGCGAGGTCTTGAAGGAGTCCAAGCAGCGTTACCCGCACTACCAAAAGATAGCTTATGGAGTATTCCTCACTTCTCAGAAGCTGAGACATTACTTCCAGGAGCACCCAATCACAGTGGTGAGCAAGACTCCACTGTCCGACATTATCAATAACAGCGGCGCTACAGGAAGGGTCGCGAAGTGGGGCATTGAACTTTCCGCCTTCGAGATCACCTACAAGAGACGCGACGCTATCAAGTCACAAGCCTTGGCGGATTTTATTGCAGATTGGACGGAGATGCCAGATGCTACTCCGTTGCCAGAACCAGAGTACTAGGTGATGCACTTTGACGGATCAAAGTTGCTCAATGGCTCGGGGCTGGTTTATTGCTACAGTCACCAACAGGAGACAAGCTACACTACGTTCTGCAGATCCACTTCGAGGCTACAAACAACATGGCGGAGTATGAAACACTCATTCACGGACTACGTGTAGCCAAGGATATTGGCATCAAACGCATAGTTTGCTGTGGAGATTCCGACTTGGTTGCCCAGCAGGTGGCTGGCACCTGGAATGCGCGGAACCCTATGATGGCGGCATATCGAGAAGAAGTGGACGAGATAGCCAAGAGCTTCTTGGGCTACGAAGTTAAGTATGTGCCTAGGGAACAAAACGAGGCGGCTGATCTGCTATCTAAGCTAGGATCAGGGCGCAAGAGAATTCCGCCAGGAGTTTTCCTCGAGCACCTGTGCACACCATCCGTGAAGGGAGCCGACATCGACAATCCGGATAGAGCCGACTCTTTCGTCAACATGGTGACTAAGGTCCCTCCGTCTTGGACAAAACCGTTCATGGAATACCTCAAACACGGAACTTTGCCCGACGACAAAGTCGAAAGACAGCAAATAGTACGACGAGCAAAGGGTTATACCATAATCAACGGGCAACTCTACAAAAGGAGCACTACTGGTGTATACCTAAAGTGTGTTTCCCAACTAGAAGGTATGGAAATCCTACGCGAAATCCATCTCGGAGATTGCGGGCATCACGCCGCTCCTCGATCGTTGGTCGCGAAAGCCTTCCGGCAAGGATTCTACTGGCTGACCCCGAAGGCGGACGCCGACAAGCTGGTTGAGACATGCATGGGATGCCAGTATTATGCCCGACAACCACATGTTCCTGCCGAAGAACTGCGAACAATACCAATAACTTCGCCGTTTGCGGTCTGGTGGCTAGACATGGTGGGACCGTTACTGACGGCACCTTGTGGGTTTACACATCTGCTTGTAGCAGTTGATAAATTAACCAAATTGATAGAAGCTAAACCCACTAGAAAGCTTGATGGGGCAACTGCCCTCAGGTGTTGGGGATATTCTATATGGGTATCCTCATAGCATGTCTCTTATCCGACTAACCCGGGTGGCCCATAGTCGGTAGCATGGCCTGTGGCCTGCTGGGCGGCCCAGTTAGGTCGATCCAGAAGGGAGGCCCATGCCGGATAAAGGAAGGCTACGGTGGAGTCACCAACGTACCCGTAGCCTTGGAGTGCAAGATACACAAGACTAGTAACTGACGGTGTAGAACTCTGTAACCTGTCCGATTAGGACTTTTCCCTGTAACCCTAGGACCTGGCGACTATATAAGTCGGGCCTATGGGAGCCTTTAGGGTAAAAATCTCATACAACCTCGCACAGCGAACCTATCTCTGTAACTCGGCGTATTGCCCTTATAGTGATTTATAGGAGGAGTAGGATTCCGCCACCGTTGTTGGATCTGAACCTGGGTAAGCTGTGTAACCTCGTACCCGTCAACCGTCCGCCTTACCCCACGTATCTAAACACGCACTGTGAGGACCCCTCCATGGCGTACTCGTCGGCAATACCACGACAGTTGGCGCCCACCGTGGGGCAAGAGGCGCTTCAGGCTCTTCAGCGGGCGAGGACCAGATCTTCACGGGAATCGGCGAAACCGTAGCCATCGGTTGCGTTCTCTTCTCTGGCAACGTTCCGATCATCCCCCCGACGAGTTCTGGATCCCGGCGAAGACGAACCCTACGCGGTGTTCGATCGTTCCTACCGGAGACATCCACCTCTTCATCGGCGAAACCGACTCGGGCACTAGTTCCCTGGGAGTCGGAGGAGCATCAAGACCAGCACGGACCGCCTATGGGCAGGACACGTTCGCGGAAGGGTCGATGTCGGATCTCTCTTCGGAGTTTGCCGGCAAAGATCGGAAAGCATCAAGACCCGCACGGACCGCCTACGAGTAGGATACGTTCGTGGAAGGATCGATGTCGGATCTCTCCTTGGAGTTTGCCGGCAAAGATCGGAAAATTCAAGACCCACCCAAACCGCCCCTGTGCAGGATATAAAGGTGGAAGATCACTGTAAATCTGCCGGCTTTGTCCGTGCGTCTGGACAACAGAGATCCAAGTTCGTCGGCGTGGTTATCATCTTCGATCTGGCGCGCTGCGTTCAGAGAGAGGGTGAAAACCCCCGCGACTACCTCGCCAGGTGGCTCCGTATACAGGCCGACCTGGCCAATTACCCCAATGATGATGCCATCTATCACTTTGTGGAAGGACTGGACCATGGCATGCTTCTCCGACATTCTCTAAGGCGGCAACAGGCGTCAGGACGCCTTACCTTCGAAGGCATGGTGAACACTGTCAACAACTACGCGGAGGCTCAAGCGGCAGCTCAGACAGCGCTTGCGCTCATTGATGGAGCCCCTTCGATTCAGCCACCACCACCGCCTCTGGCCGCCATCGTCGCAGCAGCACCACCACCTCCAGTCATCGTCGAGGCTGTTGCACCTCCACCGCCCGTCATCGATGAAGTCCTGGTACCCTCCGACTCTGTCATTGACGCACTTTATTCTGATTTCAGTGCAGACTCAGAGGAGATAGACTTCAGTCCAGAAGAGCTAGACTCCGCTATGAAGGAGATGGAGGAGGAGTATTCGCGCGACGAGCAAGCTAATAATACCGTCATGTCCCGAGGGGTGTTCGTCACCATTGGGACGGTGATGGATGAAGATCAACCCGGGCAAGCTCCGCCTACGGCGCTGGAAAAAGGGAAGGGGCCACTTATTGCTGCCGACAATGATCGCGCAAAGGTCATGCCCCCTCCGCCTAACCCAGTGCAGCAGCCGCAGGAACTCGGCACCGGTCCAAGCAACAACAACACCGCAAACTTGCTGCCTCCAGCATCTACGTCGGCAGCAGCCCATGTTACTCCAGCTGATAGAGTGATGTACGGCAATCTCCTCATTGAGCCACTAACCGTTGATCATATCCGGAACGTGACTCAGCTTGACGAGAAACGCCAGCTGCTGCTGGAGGAGGCGCAAGCCATCGCGGAGCAAGGCGCTAAACTAGATCGAGATCTGGTCAATGCATAGAAATCCTTAGAGAAAGATAGAGCAATGGAAGCCGAGTACAAGACTCTACTGCGGCAGCAGAAGGCTAAGAAGGCTCCAGCTCGCGTCATCAACGATCCTGGTGTACGGCACAACCAGGATGGGCTCCCTCGAAGCCGGCACAGGCCAAGCCATATATTGATAGTGAAGGCAAGCAGGTGATGCCCACCCCACTCCTTAACCTCGCCGTCGCCAAGACCCTTCTGGAGCAGGATAGATCGCCTGAGGCAGTAGAACAGGTCTATGACCTAGTGGCCAAGGCGGTAAAGCAGTAGGAAAAGGCCACCTCTCAGAGGCTTGAGTTTGACCCAGCGCTCTGCCGATCTAGCCAGTACAAACCGCCAAGGGACAGATCTCCTCAGGATGTCGGATCACAGACGGGTTCATCAGAACGAAGACGGAGGGATGCGCGCAATAAGAAGGATGCTATCCCCATATCCTCCGACCACGGAGAACGAGCCCAACCTCGACGCCCATGGCCACCGCCCTGATCCCCCAGACGTCAGGAAGACTACAAGACTCACCATCACACGGATATGCCTCCACCAAAGCAGTGCGGCATTGTCATCCGCGACAACGCGGCGCAGACCAGTCATGATGAAGAGCGCCACCAAGGACACAAGAACAGGTCACACCACGACCCTCCGTGTCCGAAAAGCAACCGCGACAGGCGTGGGGCGTCGCAGGAGGGTAACAACACCAAGGCTAACCCACCACCACCTCCGCCTCCGTCGCCGCCAAGCAGTCACCATGGTAGAAGAGGCTCGCGTCGTTCATGCAGCCCGTCCCCTTTTGACAACAAGTAGAAGAACCCGAAGCCATACGATGCACGTTCGCAGATCGATAAGATCCACGAGGCCCGGGAAGGACCATACCTGGGACCACATTGCTTTGGACCTGCAATACGGTCCGCAACTTACCCCAAAGGTTTTCGGATTGACAAGACCATCAAGCCCTATGACAGCACTGCCAAGCCTACCACATGGTTGCAGGACTACGGCAACGCGGTGGAGATTGCCGGAGGCAACCCCAACGTCGTTGTCAAGTACCTCCCGTTAATGTTGGCGGGCACGGCCCGTCAATGGATCGACGACTTGCCGGAGAGATCTATCTACAACTGGCTGGACATGCAAGAAGCATTCACCAAGAACTTTGAGGGTACATACAAGTGTCCCTGCACTGTGGGCGATCTACAGCGGTGCGTGCAGGAGAAAGACGAGACATCTCGCGCCTACCTCTCCCGCTGGCTGGATATGAAGAATTCCTGCGCAGGAGTGCACGTCCAGACCGCCATGGCCGCCTTCATCGATGGGTTGGAAAGGGGCACGTTGCTCCGACATAAGCTGAAGCGCTTGCAGGACAATCATCAGCTTGACTTGAATCAGATGATTCAGTTAGCTAGTGAGTTCGCAGCTGCCGACAACGATGCTCGTGGCTCTTTGCCGGCAACGGCCGTTCCAACTCAAGCTCGGAGGAACATCAGTACAAAGCGGAAAACCGCTCCAGAAGAAAAGCAATCTACCGACATGGTCACAATGAATTTTGCAGGACGAGGAGAAGGCGGACAACATGGCCGAGGAAGGGGAGCAGGCAGCGGGCAGCAACGAGGAAGTGAAACCAACTCGGCGCCACTCCGTGTTCCCCAAACTTACAAAGAGTATCGTGATATGCCGTGCCTCGTACACCTTGACGCCAACGACAAGGCCACCCATACCAACCGACACTACAAGTTCGTCAACGACCTCAAGGAAGACCCGGAGTTCGGCTATAAGCGAAGTCGGAAGAACAGACCGCGAGGCAAGGGCAAGGGGAAGAAGAAGGAGGAGGAGTCCAAGGATCCAAGTGACATGGACGAGGACGTTGACCCCAAGCACGCCGCCAAGAGCGACGACAAGGGAAAGAACCCCTTCGCAAAGAAGGCCCCAGTCTACCACACTTTCCTTGGCACCCCCACCGTCCGACAATAAAAGACCTCCCTAAGGATCCTGATGGCCACTCTCCCCCCCCCCCCCCCAGTTCCCCAGTACCTACGCTGGTCGGAGGTTCCAATCACTTGGGACAGGACGGACCACCCAGACCTTGTGCCCACGAAGAACCAGTACGCCATGGTCATCAACCCATTGATTGACGGCGTCGAGTTCACCAAGTGCATGGTGGATAGTGGAAGCAGCATCAACATCATGTACCTGGATACACTGCAGAAGATGAACTTGACGGAGGCAAACCTAAGTCGGACCAAAACCGTGTTCCATGGCGTAGTTCCTGGCCGGGAAGCTCGGTCCCTTGGGTGCATCACACTTCAGGTAGCCTTTGGCGATGTCAATAATTACCGCCAAGAGCGCATGACCTTTGAGGTGGTCCCCTTCAAGAGCGTGTACCACGTCATATTCGGCCGCGACATATTCCACACGTTCATGGCCAAGCCATGCTTCGTCTATAACAAGCTCAAGATACCCAGACCAATTGGTGTCATCACCGTATCCGGAAGCTTTACCAAGGCAAGGGACTGCGAGATCAATGAAGCAGTCTATGCAGAAGATGTCCTCTACAGCGAAGAATTCAAGGAGATCCAGAGAAAGGTCAATGACTCAGAGATGCCCGCGTTGAAGAAGAAGATCTCCGACTCCGCTCCTGCGTTCAAGGCTGCCATCGAGACCAAGCCGGTGAAACTTGTGGTAGGCGATGCCTCCAAGACCGTCGCCATTGGGACGAACCTAGATCCCAAATAGGAAAGCACGCTCATCGAGTTCCTCCGTGAGAATAGGGACATCTTTTCCTGGCAACCTAACGACATGAAAGGTGTACCTAGGGAACTTGCCGAGCACAGCTTAAACATAGATCCAAAATGTAAACCAGTGAAACAACCTCTACGACACTTCGGAGATGAGAAGAGACGCGCCATTGGCAAAGAGATAGCTAGGTTACTTAAGGCTGGGTTTATCCGAGAAGTCCTTCACACCCAATGGGTGGCCAATCCTGTACTTGTCCCCAAAAAGGGAACTACTGAATTAAGAATGTGCGTTGATTACACCGGCTTGAACAAAGCATGCCCCAAAGATCTGTTTGCTTTGCCTCGCATTGACCAAGTCATTGATTCGACGGCTAGCTCGGAACTTTTGTGTTTTCTCGATGCATACTCAGGATACCACCAGATCAAGATGAGGAAGTCAGACCAATTGGCCACTTCGTTCACTACCCCTTACGGCATGTTTTGCTATGTCACGATGCCCTTTGGGCTGAAAAATGCAGGTGCTACCTACCAGCAGACAATGCAACATTGCCTTCATGACCAAATCGGTCGGAACGTTCACGCCTATGTGGACAATATCGCGGTGATGTCTAAAAAGTAGAACGACTTATTCTCCGACTTAAAAGAAACCTTTGATAATCTCCGGAAATACAACATGATGCTCAACCCTAAGAAGTGCGTCTTCGGGGTTCCAGCCGGCAAACTGTTGGGCTTCATCGTTTCCCAGCGCGGAATCGAGGTCAACCCGGAGAAAATCAAGGCCATCTTAAACATAAACCATCCGACATGCCTAAAGGACATCCAACGGCTAACAGGTTGTGTTGCAGCAGTTAGTCGGTTCGTCAGCCGACTTGGAGAGAAGGCTCTGCCGCTATACAAGTTGCTGAAGAAGGCGGACAAATTCACATGGACAAACGAAGCAGACGTAGCATTGAAGCAGCTCAAGGAGATTCTTTCCTCAGCGCCCATCCTTGCAGCACCCGAGCCTGGAGAGCCCCTGTTAATTTACATGGCGGCAACCAACCGGGTTATTAGCATCGTCGTCGTGGTAGAGCGGAAGGAACCAGGCTACGAGCACGGAGTTCAACGACTAGTTTACTATGTAATCGAGGTCTTGACGGAGTCCAAGCAGCGTTACCCGCACTACCAAAAAATAGCTTATGGAGTATTCCTTGCTTCTCGGGAGCTGAGGCATTACTTTCAGGAGCACCCAATCACAGTAGTGAGCAAGACTCCACTGTCCGACATTATCAACAACAGCGACGCTACAGGAAGGGTCGTGAAGTAGGGCATTGAGCTTGCCGCCTTCGATATCACCTACAAGAGACGCGACGCTATCAAGTCACAAGCCTTGGCGGATTTTATTGCAGATTGGACGGAGATGCCACTCCGTTGCCAGAACCAGAGTACTGGGTGATGCACTTTGACGGATCAAAGCTGCTCAACGGCTCGGGGGCTGGTGTATTTCTACAGTCACCAAAAGGAGACAAGCTACACTACGTTCTGCAGATCCACTTCAAAGCTACAAACAACATGGCGGAGTATGAAGCACTCATTCACGGACTGCGTGTAGCCAAGGATATTGGCATCAAGCGCATAGTTTGCTGTGGAGATTCCGATTTGGTTGCCCAGCAGGTGGCTGGCACCTGGAATGCGTGGAACCCTATGATGGCGGCATATCGCGATGAAGTGGACGAGATAGCCAAGAGCTTCTTGGGCAACGAAGTCAAGTATGTGCCTAGGGAGCAAAATGAGGCGGCTGATCTACTGTCTAAACTTGGATCAGGGCGCAAGCAAATTCCACCAGGAGTGTTCCTAGAGCATCTACGCACACCATCCGTGAAGGGCGCCGACATCGACAACCCGGATAGAGCTGACTCTTTTGTCAACATGGTGACAAAGATCCCTCCGTCTTGGACAAAAATGTTCATCGAATATCTCGAACAAAGAACTTTGCCCGACGATGAAGTCGAACAAAGGAAAATAGTACGACGAGCAAAGGGTTATACCATAATCAATGGGCAACTCTACAAAAGGAGCACTACTGGTGTATACCTAAAGTGTGTTTCCCAGCTAGAAGGTATGGAAATCCTACGCGAAATCCATCTCGGAGATTGCGGGCATCACGCCGCTCCTCGATCGTTGGTCGCGAAAGCCTTCCGGCAAGCATTCTACTGGCTGACCGCGAAGGGGGACGCCGACAAGATGGTTGAGACATGCACAGGATGCCAGTATTATGCCCGACAACCACATGTTCCTGCTGAAGAATTGCGAACAATACCAATAACTTGGCCGTTTGTAGTCTGGGGGATAGACATGGTGGGGCCGTTACAAACGGCACCGTGTGGATTTACGCATCTGCTTATAGCAGTTGACAAATTCAGCAAATGGATAGAAGCTAAACCCATTAGAAAGCTTGATGGGGAAACTGCCCTTAGATTTGTCCGGGATCTAGTGGTGAGATTTGGTCTCCCACATAGCATCATCACCGACAATGGAAGCAACTTGTCACTCGGAGAAGTGGAGGCCTATTGCTGGGACAAAGGCATCCGACTTGACCTTGCATTTGTGGCACATCCATAATCCAATGGTCAATTTGAGCGAGCCAATGAATTAATTCTGCAGGGAATCAAGCCACGTCTTGAGGCACCGCTACATAGAGCAGCTGGAGCCTGGGCGGAAGAATTGCCATCTGTGTTGTGGAGTTTACGAACTACACCCAACAGATCCACTGGCTACACCCCTTACTTCATGGTATATGGAGCAGAAGCCGTCCTACCTTCCGACATCCTTCACGATGCACCAAGAGTTGCCGCCTATGACGAAGATGACGCTGAAGAATCTAGACGCCTAGATGTGGACCTTCTCGAGGAGGAGTGCGTTTTGGCATGCCAAAGATCCGCCATCTACCAGAAGAAGCTATGCAGCTACCATATTCGCCGCCTTCGGCATCGCTCGTTTAAAGAGGGGGATTTGGTGCTCCGACTTAAGCAGAACAAGTCACACAAATTATCCCCACCATGGGAAGGACCATTCATCATAAGCAAGGCGCTGCTCAATGGGTCTTACTACCTTGTCGACAATCGTGAACTCAAGGATAGACCCAACAAGGATCATAAGCGTAAGCGACGTGACCCGGATGATGACTACCCGGAGCTTGATCGGCCATGGAACATAGCACAGCTACGTCCTTTCTACACTTAGCATTTTTATCTAATTGTGTACCTCTTATATGATCAATGAAATAAAGCTCTTTGGTTCACTCATTTTGCTGAGTCTTCTACCTCCTTTAGTGTTCATTTTTGGATCATATAAAACTTTTATGCACAAGTCTTGCGATTGCACTTGTGAAAATTCCGCCTACGGACGTTAGCTTAAGTTTTCTCGTCTACACGTTCTTTGTTGTTTTTATGTGGATTCTGGAGTAGTGACTTTCGGCACTTGTTATCGGCGATTTTGTGCTCAGGTTATTGACGGTGCCATTGGGCATCATCACCTAAGCGCATGGTTCCGACAACGAGTCTTCCGACTCACGAAAAGTCAAGCATAAGAACCAGAGTAATGGATAAGCCAGCACTTGCTTAAAAAATATACATGCTGAAACTTAATTCTTAAGTAGCAGGATGCGATAACCATTGTTTTCCGCCTTAAGATTACATCAACAAAGTTTTTCCTACGCACATTCCAGAGGTGAAACAGAAATTACAAAGTGTTTTTCACTCTTTGTGTGCAGGAGACTTGGAGGCCGCATCATCACTAGCCAGAGAATCACCCTCAGCATCGGTGCTATGATGAGACTCGGAGGATTCCGGGTCGGCGTTGTCAAGAAAGTTCCTAGGCACGAAGACGTCAACATCTACCAACTCGGAAACCCTGGTGTCATAACCCGCGAGTGATGACAGGATGGCTTCGTGATCGATCTCCTTGCCGTCATCATCTATGTCGGGGATGCCAGAGGTCACCGTGTCGATGTCGGCATCTTTATAGTGTGCCTTCACCATAGACAACGCCATCCTTGCGTCAGCCCGTGCGCATGAAGCTTTCCAGCTTGCGACACGCTTGGGGGCTCGGCGCAGAATCTCCGAGTACTTTGCCACGGAGTTCGAGGCCTTGATATAGATTTGGAGGGGCTTGGCAATCTCCTTGGCTTGGGCGATGGCGGTGTTTATGAAGTTGCCGGCAAGAATCATGCATTCCTTGTCCGAAGGAGGCGAGCGGGTCAAACCTATAGGCGCTGAAAATTCCGACAAGAATTGCATGAGTTCAATAAATTCTAAGTATCCAGACTACGGAACTACAAGGCGGAGGACACTTACTGAAGATGCTGGCCTTAGCCTGCCAGACGACGTCCGCCAAGATTCCTTCTCTTGTTGGAGGAGCTTAAACGCCTCGCTATGGCGAAGGTTTTTCTCATCGGCAGCTTGCTTCTGATCCTTTAGGATCGCAAGCTCCTCCTTCAAGCGATTGATCTCCTCGGAGGCGGAGTCCTGCAGGGCTTTCATGGAATCCTCGTGCATCTTCAGCATTTCTTCCCTCTCCTTCTAAAGGATCTTGTTCTCGCTGTCCAGCTGCTGGATGTGCTTGGACTGCTCAACAATGTCCTTGGCCTTGGCAACATGCTCTGCAAGTCGGAGAAACCAAAGTACACGTTGAGTACTCAGAGATTATGGGCAAAAACGTAAGACAGAAATGCGCAAAAAGAAAACAGACTCTTGTTTTTGATGATCTGTTCCTTCAAGATGGCATTTTACCCTTTTCAGCTTCAAGGTCTGCGCACATCTTCTGGTACTTGTCATTGGCCATGCCCCTCTGAGCATTCTCGTTCTGTGGAAACAAATACAAAGTCAAGTCGTTATTTAGTCTGCTTGGAGCTTCTAGTCGGAGATTTTCCACCTAGACGCTTTTTAACTTAGCAATATGCTTATCTTTTCATTAAGCATCTAGTCGGAACTAATTCAGTTCTCGACTACAGGCTTGAGGGCTACAGTATAAAGTCTTTAACACAGAAAATGCTTATCTTTTCTTTAAAGCATCTAGTAGAAACTAATTCAGTTACAACTAGAAGCTTGGGGGCCTACGGCACTGAAAAATCATAAACACTGTGTATGCTACTCTTAAAGCATCTAGTCGGAATAATTTCTTCCATCTAAATGCTTGGGGGCTACAGTGAGAGTTTTTTCTAACTTAGTCACTCTTAGAGCATATAGATGCAAAACCTATGGTTTTCCGTATACATCCTTGGGGGCTACAGTGGGATACTCATATGAAATGCAAAAGGAAAAGTAAAACTTAGAAGTGCAATGATCTTGAGGCTTGTAGCGCTCTCGGTCAGCAGCTTGCCAAAGGCAATGCTGTTTCCTCGCAAGATGTCTGCTTGCCGGAGTAGCTCCTCAAGACCGCACGTCGGAGATCATGGCACTCCTCCAGGAACCATAGTTGTGTTACTCGGCATGAGCGTCGGGTAAACAATCTTCGGGAACTCGAAGGGTTTCTGAGGATTAGGGGCGCCGCCTTCGGCAGAGGTACCAGCTCCCAACACCGCCTTGCCACTACCGATGGCATCCTTAGACGGAGCTTCAACCATTTGGAGAGCAACACTCTCCTGCGTCGCCTGCTCGCCGACAACAGCAAGCTCGGTTGAGGCGCCAGAGTCCACTTCCATGGCGGAAGGGCCTGGTGCCTCCTGGACTTGAGAGCTTGTTGGGACGGAGGAGGGCTTGACGGCAGGAGTGGCAGGGGCAATGGCGGGAGAGGAGTCGCGATGCAGCATATCTTTAATATTTCTAGAAGCCCCAAGAGTCTTGGAGGACTTCTTGAGGCTGGTTGTGGCTTTCTTCCTGAAACGTGCAAAATGCATAAGTACAGGAATAAGACAGATAAATGAGACAATGTCGGAGAATAAGAGGCTTACACTAGGGGGGCGCTTTGGCAAACATCCCGGTGGCTTTCTTCTTTTCCGCCTCTAGGGCGGCAGTACTCTTTTTGGAGGCTCCACCCTCCGTCTTCTTCTTCTTACCTCCGTCGGCAGCGTCAGAGGTGGAGCTCTTCCGCTTTCGCGCCAACGGGGCATCATCGTCGGACATGATCGTGACTTCCTTCATCTTTGGATCGTAGATTTGGGCAGCCAGGTTGCCCTCCTCTAGATCACTAAGCTGTTAAGTGAGAAATCCTCGTGTTAGACAAGATGGTATTGGCAAGACGGAAAAACTGGAGCAATGTCATACACGGAAAATAAATATCTACCTTTGGGCACTTTCCGTCTACGAACATGTCGTAGGTGAGGGTGAAGCCACGCTTCTTATCCTTCAACTTGACGATGTCCTTCAGGCGGAACTTGACGGAGTCGCTCGAGAAGTTGTCCTCAGAGATCCGGAGGGTATCCCTTCAGTCATTGGTGTACTCGTGCATATACTTCGTGCGGTGCTGCAGAGGTTGGATCCGCCTAATGAACCAGCGCATGGCTAGGTCCAAGCCGGTTAGACCCGTATCTACGAACCATTCGATCCGCCTTATTGCGCGAGAAGCGTCGAGGTCGGAGGGAAGGGAGGCATGGGACCGCCATGTGGAGACTTCAGCGGCAGCTCCTGAAGGGAATATGCCAGAGAGGCAATAATAAAGTGGTTATTATCGTATTCCTTATTGATGATAAATGTTTATTTTACATGCTATAATTGTATTAATACGGAAACGTTAATACATGTGTGTTTAATAAACAAAAAGAAAGTTACTAGTTATGCCTCTCTTATAAACTAGCTCGTTGATTAACAAGATGATCATAGGTTTCCTGATCATGGACATTGGATGTTGTTAATAACGAGGTCACAACATTAGTGTAATGGTGTGATGAACATTCATCCGAAGTATAGCATTACGATCAAAGTCATTGAGTTTATATTGCTATAACAACTTACGAAGTGATCCAGATCCTTAGACCATGAGATCATGTCAATCACTAACACCGGAAGAGTTCCTTGATAACATCAAACGTCACACCATAACAGGGTGATTATAAAGATGGGTTCAGAACTACTAAAGTGTTATGTTGAGGCCCATGGATCGAGAGTGGAATTTGTTCATCCCGATGACGGATAGATATACTCTGGGCCCTCTCGGTGATATCACATTGGTTAGCTTGCAAGCAAGTGATTTGATCACTAGAATGTTATATCACGGGAACGAGAAAAGAGTGCATTTCAGTAACGAGATCAAACTAGGTATGGAGATACCGATGATCGAATCTCGGACATGTAATATATCGTGAAAAAGGATTAAGATACTAGCATAAAAGGTTCCGACGATCACAAGAAAGTCATCGTTGAATGTGTGGGAATCAGTATGGGTCTCCAGATCCCGCTTCTGATTATTGATCTGAGAGGGGTCTCGATCATGTCCGCATTATTCATGAACCGTAGGGTGACACACTTAAGAGACACCGACATCCATTTGGAGCAAAAGTTTCATGCCGAAAAGAATAACAAGCGCAGGAATTTATTTCACTAGATACCGAAACGGGTTTTCTGGTGAAATTGCAGAAAGTGTTTCTGCATGTGAAATGAAATACTAGCAAGGGGTTATATGTGAATGTTTGTCATTAAAGTAATTGACAAAATTCTGAATAAATAAAAGGAGTTTTATTTAATGAGAGTTTGCATTAAATTTGGTGGAAATTTAATGGGAATTTGAGTGGGTTTTTGAGTGGATGGAATTGAAAGGCATTTGAGTGAGTGGAGTGTCCACCCACATGAATGTGGAAGAGGTGGGGGCAGCCCCATGGCTGGGCGCATGGCCCCTTGGGTGCCCCCTCTCCCTATAAAAGGAGCCCCCTCCCTCTCTCTCACTCACACCTCCTTGTGAAGGATCTCTCTCCCCCTCTAGAATTTATCCCCCATGGTCTCGGACTAGCGAGATACATGTTCCCGATGGCTTTTCGGCAAGAAAGAGTTGTGCTTCCGCTGCATCTCTGGAGCGAGGATGCGGAGGTTGCTCGGTGCCTCGAACGTGTGTGCGAGCACGGATGTGCTGCTGTTTTGCGGCGCTAGGACTTCCTCTCGATCTTGAGATCGGCAAGAGATCGTCTACATCAACCACGAGTTTGGACTCGTTAAGCTTTATAGGTCTTCAAGGTTATGTTCTCTACGGATATACATCCGCCCGTTGTTTGTATCTAGTAGATAGATCTTGGTACATAGTTGTTCCCATCGTAGGAAAATTTTTGTTTTCTATGCTGCAAACCCTATAGTGGTATCAGAGCCGGATCTATGCGTAGATACTTTGCACGGGTAGTACACATATGAGTATGTGGGCAATTATGATCATTTTATTGCTTCTTAGTTGTACTTTGGATATTGGTGGCATAGTGGGATGAAGCGGCCCGGACAAACTTTACATGTCCTCGCACATGAGACCTGTTCCACGCTTGACATGAAACTAGTTTTGCATAAGTGGCTAGCGGGTGTCTGTCTCTCCTACTATAGTCAATATCTAATTTGCAACGAGTTGTCAACAATTTGGTTATCCTCGTTGTGGTTCATGTTCGTAGGTAAGAACGGTTCTATCTTCGAAATCCCTAAGCCACGTAAAACTTGCAATGGATAAATTAGAGGCGTCTAGTTTAGATTGTTGTTGGGCTAGTGTTATGATATGGTGATGTTGTAAGTAGAAGTATGAGATGATACTCTTACAACACACATAGCGTGTAAGTTCCATAGACATTGGCCTTACACATAATGGTATGATAGAGATCATACCACGGTGCACATGATGGAGATCATATGCGGGAACCATATCATTTCACTTATAAACATGTGATGTTTTGATTGCATCTTATATTGCTTGTTTGGCGTTTTATTAGCATAATAAGATGATCCCTCATTTAGATATCAAGATAATAATGTGTTCTTCCTTAAGTATGCACCGACAATGTTTCGTCGCTTCAAGACATCACGTGATGATCGGGTGTACTTGAATCCACGAGCATATCTCGGGTGTAAGACAGTTACACACGCGAATACTAAGGTTCTTACTTGGCGAGCCTAGCATGTACAGACATGGCCTCGGAACACGGACCGAAAGGTTAAGCATGAGTCATATGTTTTGATATGATGACCATATGGATGCTCGCCTTTGAAGCTACACCGACTCACGTGATGATCGGACTTGGTGTAGTGGATTTGGTTCATGTAATCACCAAAAAGACACGAGGGATGTCGTTTTTGAGTGTGAGTTCATTTCTAATTTGGATTAGTAGAACTCTATTTATCATAAATTAAATCAAAGTGAATTTGCATAATTTGTTGTAGTCATTGGCATTCGTTCACCACCTTATGCATAGTTGTAATTGAGATAATAGAACTATAGAATTCTGGATATATACTTTACGAACCGGTATCGTATTGTGTTGAGTGTCAATCTAAAGTTTAAACTCCTATTGCAAACTTTCAGCAAACTCTATTTACTCCATGAAATTTAATAGTTAGTATTAAATCGAGAGTAACAATTCCAGTGTTAGTATCATAAGTATCATGTTTGCCTCCATGATTCTTGATTGTTTTAATATCAAGTTTATCTAGGAGCTGAAAGAATTGTTTCAGAAACCATCATGAGTGGCAGATATAACGATATCTGAAACAATGTTTTGGTTGCAATATGATAGAGTATAATATATGTTCTCATATTGGATGAGAATTTATGAAGGTTGGAGATGCTAGACATCCTAATCATCCAAAAGGGTTTTGGAAAGTAAAGTTATACTCACGATTCTCCTTATAAGCTACATTAGCTTGATCATGAAAGTCGTCATGATAAGGGTGAATAGAATATGTATGTAAAATGTTTACTACACTAAAAGATTACTAAAGAATGGATTTTGAAAGAATACCGATCATTTTGATGATGGTGATCTACTTCAAAGTGCAAGTCCAAAGGTATTATTATTTGAATATACACGCTTTGGACTATGTGTCATGTATATGGCGCCACTTTTGATGTTGATAGATTCTTTTAAAAAGGAAAAAGAAATGCTGAAAGATAATCTATAAAATATATTTGGCAGAAAATAAAAGATTGGAAATATCCAATTTAGGTATATATATGATATACATGTTATGGTTGTATTCTTTGCTTGTTAAACAATGTGGTTCTTGGGTATTGGATACCGAATTGGTTGGTATGAAATTTCATACGGAACAACGCAATTCATGAACCACAATGGCCTAAGTAACTAACAAGAGAATATATGATGATGTTCATCGAAAACAAACAAACCGTTGTTTGTATTTCTCGTTGACATCAAAGCTTGACTTCAAGATTTGTTTTAATAATTGTTATTTGAATCAGGTATTATGAGAACAAAGGTTGTTCAAATAATTACCGTATTCCATATAAGATGGATGATTTACAAATCTAGTTGAAGAAATCACATCCATAAAGCCTAATGCTAAAATGTCACAAGACAAATGATTGAAAGATCACTTACGAAGTGACATTGCTGTTTAAATTATATGGGAAAGAAAACATGAAGAATCTCCATATTCATGGATTTTTGGAGTCTTTGATTTGATCAAGTGACGCTTGTGAGACTTTCCTCGGGATATTAAAACTTCGTTCAAAGGCCAAAGAAGAACGAACGACTAAAATATTGGAATTTATACATATCGATGTATGTAGTCCATTATGTGTAGTCATAAGCGATGGGTTTCAACTTCATATACTTTCTCCGGAAATTTGAGTGAATATTCACTTAATGAGAAAGAAGTGTGAAATATTTGAAAATGTTCAAAGACTTTCAAGATGAAGTGAAAATCATTGTGACAAGAAAATAAATGGTTTATGATTTTATCATAAGGGATTTATTTGAGTTACAAGTGTAACAAGAAAAATAAATGAATTATGATTTTATCATAAAGGGATTTATTTGAGTTGCAAGTTTAGCAAAACACCTAGATTTACATCTCCCAAAACACCATAGGAGTATGGAGTGTTTGAGATTTGTAATGAAACCTTGTTTGACATGGTTGGATCAAAGGTGTTATTTATAAAACTGCCATTATGTTTTAAAAAGATTAAAGCTTTAGAGACTACCGCTTTTACACTGAAAAGAGCTCCATCTTGATCCGTTAAAATGACACCATATGAGTTATGGTTTGGGGTAAAACCCAAGTTGTCATTTCTTAAATTTTGGTATGCTAAACATAAGTAAGATGTTTACAACCGAAGTCGGATGAGCATGTCTTTGTAGGTTATTTCGAATAACAATTCGGTATTCCTCCATAACACCGAGGACAAAAGGGTTTGTCGCTTGAAATGTGAAGTTTCTTGAAAAAGGAATTTTTCACAAAAGTTAAGTGGGAGGACAATAGAACTTTGATAAGGTTAACGAACCTTAGCTATATGTGATGAGTTGCGCAGCGCCAGAAATCGTTCCGGAGGCAGCCATAATGCTCATGGTTTATGTGACTCAAAGGTTGTGGTCACGGAGATCTAAGTTCCTATTGAACCAAGTAGGTCGGATAAACAATCAAATACTAAGATTTGAGAGTAAATCATTATTGTTTGACAATGATGAACCGATTATATACAAAGAAGCGATGATGGGCCTTGACTCCGTCAAGTGGCTTGAAGCCATAAAATCCGTGATAGTTCCATATACGAGAAATCAAGTTTTGAACTTGGAGGACCCTCCGGAAAGGTGTAAAAACCTATTGGTCGTATTTGGATCTATAAAGAAACACACATGGATGTTTCACATCTATGAAATAGTCGACATGTCGTAAAGTATTTTACGACAATATTCAAGGAGTTGACTATGACAAGATTTGATCTTTCATAGCAATATTTAGTCTAGACGGATTAAAGTAGCAACCACTATATATAATATGTTATATGGTAGATGAATAAACAAAATAAAGTTTTTCTAATAGAATGGTTACCTAGGACGTGTACATGACACGATCCAAAGGGTTTTGTTAATTCAAAGGATGCTAAAAAGGGCATGCAAACTTCAATGATTGAAGTAAGCATCGCGGAGTTGGAATCTTCACCGCGATGAAAAAGAGTTTTCATCAGGAGACGATGAAGATGCTTGCATTTGCAAGAAATTAAGTGGGAGCGCTAAAACATATTTCTAATACATTTTGTGGAGGACATCTTGTTGATTAGAAATGATGTATCTTTTATTGACAAAGGTTAAGAATTTCATTTCGATGAAATACTTAGGCAAAACCCGAATATTTAGCATGAATGTCTATAGTCGATAGACTGTGACGCTAATATGGTTGTGCCAAACGTACATATATGAGATATTGAAGGAGTTCAATATAGAAACGACAAGAAAAGGTTCTTGTCGCATGGAAAAGGAATTGAATCAAGATTCAAGTGTATCGACACTTGATAAGTGAAACAAGATTCAAGTGCTTTGACACTTGATGAGTGAAATCACGAGAATGTTTTGATCAATCATACCATGATATGTACACATCCAGATATGTCCTATGCTCTAAGTGTTATGAGCATATACCAGAATGAATCATAAAATGATCATTGGACGATAGTAAGGATATTCTTATGATCTTTTGGAAAGAACTAAGAATATATTTGTGTAGAGGTGACAAATAATTACAAATAGTTCATTGTAAAGCGTTACATTGATACTATTTTTGTCACAAGATACAAATTAAGTTTATCTGAATTTAAACTATGGGTGGCACAATGAAATGGAAAGAAAGTTTCCATGATGGATTTGGATGAAATCCATAGTTAAGACATTGTGACGAATACTACAACAAAAGGGCTAAGTATATGACTGCTATAGTAGCAGAAAAGGAGGGAATTTGTGTCAAGTAGTTTGTTATCAAACTAAGGTGTGGTTTGCAATGGGCTAACACTAAAGATATATTGTATGACAATAGTATCGACGTGTTTTAAACCCCAAGGAACTAAAGGTCTCACCGAAAGACCAAATTTATACAATGCCATCTCATTGGAGAATGAGTGATGCGTGAAGACGCAAAGACATGCAAATACACACGGACCTGAAAGTGTCAGATCCGTAGATTATGTTAACCACTTTTAGTTGCGTATATGGAACACCAGAAAGCCATAGGTGTTCAATACGCAAAGTTTTCAAACTAGATTATTGCCTCTAGTGCAAGTGGGAGACTAAAGGGAATATGCCCGAGAGGCAATAATAAAGTGGTTATTATCGTATTCCTTATTTATGATAAATGTTTATTATACATTCTATAATTGTATTAATACAGAAACGTTAATACATGTGTGTTTAATAAACAAAAAGAAATTTCCTAGTTATGCCTCTCTTATAAACTAGCTCGTTGATTAACAAGATGATCATAGGTTTCCTGATCATGGACATTGGATATTGTTAATAACGAGGTCACAACATTAGTGTAATGGTGTGATGAACATTCATCCGAAGTATAGCATTACGATCAAAGTCATTGAGTTTATATTGCTATAACAACTTACGAAGTGATCCTAATCCTTAGACCATGAGATCATGTCAATCACTAACACCGGAAGAGTTCCTTGATAACATCAAACGTCACACCGTAACAAGGTGATTATAAAGATGGGTTCAGAACTACTAAAGTGGTATGTTGAGGCCCATGGATCGAGAGTGGAATTTGTTCATCCTGCTGACGGATAGATATACTATGGGCCCTCTCGGTGATATCACATTGGTTAGCTTGCAAGCAAGTGATTTGATCACTACAATGTTATATCACAGGAACGAGAAAAGAGTGCATGTCAGTAACGAGATCAAACTAGGTATGGAGATACCGATGATCAAATCTTGGACATGTAATATATCGTGAAACAAAAGGATTAAGATACTAGCGTAAAAGGTTCCGACGATCACAAGAAAGTCATCGTTGAATGTGTGGGAATCAGTATGGGTCTCCAGATCCCGCTTCTGATTATTGATCTGAGAGGGGTCTCGATCATGTCCGCATTATTCATGAACCGTAGGGTGACACACTTAAGAGACACCGACATCCATTTGGAGCAAAAGTTTCATGCCGAAAAGAATAACAAGTGCAGGAATTTATTTCACTAGATACCGAAACGGGTTTTCGGGTGAAATTGCAGAAAGTGTTTCTGCATGTGAAATGAAATACTAGCAAGGGGTTATATGTGAATGTTTGTCATTAAAGTAATTGACTAAATTCTGAATAAATAAAAGGAGTTTTATTTAATGAGAGTTTGCCTTAAATTTGGTGGAAATTTAATGGGAATTTGAGTGGGTTTTTGAGTGGAGGGAATTGAAAGGCATTTGAGTGAGTGGAGTGTCCACCCACATGAATGTGTAAGAGGTGGGGGAAGCCCCATGGCTGGGCGCATGGCCCCTTGGGTGCCCCCCTATCCCTATAAAAGGAGCCCCCCTCCCTCTCTCTCACTCACACCTCCTCGTGAAGGATCTCTCTCCCCCTCTAGAATTTATCCCCCATGGTCTCGGACTAGCGAGATACATGTTCCCGGTGGCTTTTCGGCAAGAAAGAGTTGTGCTTCCGCTGCATCGCTGGAGCGAGGAGGCGGAGGTTTCTCGGTGCCTCGAACGTGTGTGCGAGCACGGATGCGCTGCTGTTTTGCGGCGCTATGACTTTCTCTCGATCTTGAGATCGACAAGAGATCGTCTACATCAACCACAAGTATGGAATCGTTAAGCTTTGTCGGTCTTCAACGGTATGTTATCTATGGATATACATCCGCCCGTTGTTTGTATCTAGTAGATAGATCTTGGTACATTGTTGTTCCCATCGTAGGAAAATTTTTGTTTTCTATGCTGCGAACCCTACAGCTCCATCCACGAAGTCTGGGTACGTTACTTCTCGGCCCACCAAAGGAATGGCGGGGCCGTAGAAGTACGCCCGCTGCCAGTTTTTGCATGACTCGTGGCCGACTATGTCAGGGAACCGCCGGCTAGGTCGGATCTTGAAGCTTATGGTGCCGCAGTTCCTAAGCTCATCCCTACTGTGTACGGCTTCACGTTTGACGGTGAAGAAGTATACAAACAAGTCTAACCTAGGCCTAATCCCTAGGTAACCCTCACAAAGTGCCGCGAAGTTGCTAAGCACTAAGATACTATTGGGGGAGAGGTTATGGGGTTGGACCTTGAAGTGATTCAAGACGGACAGAAAGAAGTGGGAGATGGGCAGAGAAACGCTTCGTACCAATTGCGCCTTGAGGTACACTTTCTCTTCGGCTTGGGGAGAAGGCGTCACCTCGCCGGCCGGTGCCGCCCGCCAGGCGAGCCCCTCCGTCGCGGGGAGGTAGCCTTCGGTGACATCTCTTGGATGTCGCGGTAGGAGATGTCCGAGCCGCGCCAGTCGCCTTTGTGTGAATCTGGTTCCTCTTCCAGAGGCTCTAGCGCCGCCAGATTGTGGTCGCCGCCGGTGGTTTCAATCATCGCCGACGCGGGGATGACCAGGCCCTTTGGGGGCACGACGACGGAGCTCGCCGGCTTCGCCGTGGCTTCGCTCGACGCCGCCATTGACGGGGGTGAGCTGCTGCTAGCCATGGAGGAGGGAGAGAACGCGACTGGTGCAGAGAGAAAGGCTAGGGTTTCTCGAGGTTTTCCGCGGAGAGCTTGAGGAGGCGTGCGGCTGGAGGAAGAAGATGATGACGCGAGAGAATGGGGTGAAAAAGTGGCAAGTGTCCCACGGTTACTATTTATCTTACTCTGCGTCAAGATTCGTGCAGCTAATAGGACGGTTGCCGCATAGACGATGTGTTTGAGAATGTGCGCGGTAATTTCGCCACGTCTCCAACCGCCGCCGCCAACGGTTCGCATTGCTTGCGCGGGAAAATCGGATATGATTGTGTTCTCTGCATGTGTGAGTATGAGGCGTCGCTGACCTACAGCCTACATCGTCATAACTGACATGGTAGATGAGCCGTCCCATTGAAGATTCCGGCATGGACGGACTTAATCCGACAACGGAAGCGTACGATGGAAGATTCAGCATTTCTCCGACTTACTTATAGAAGACGAAGAAACCTTTGCAGGGTTCTTTGGGAGGACTACAAGATATTGCTTGACGATTTGCCGACATCCATATAGACGGAGCATTCCACGGGAAGAGGCAAAATGGCGCAAGAACTCGGAGTTCTCCGGGGGCTACTGTTGGGGATATGCTATATGGGTATCCTCATAGAATGTCTCTTATCCGACTAACCCGGGTGGCCCATAGTCGGTAGCATGGCCTGTGGCCTGCTGGGCAGCCCAGTTAGGTGGATCCAGAAGGGAGGCCCATGCCGGATAAAGGAAGGCTACGGTGGAGTCACCAGCGTACCCAGAGCCATGGAGTGCAAGATACACAAGACTAGTAACAGACGGTGTAGAACTCTATAACCTGTCCGGTTAGGACTTTTCCCTGTAACCCTAGGACCTGGCGACTATATAAGTCGGTCCTATGGGAGCCTTTAGGGCAACAATCTCATACAACCTCGCACAGTGAACCTATCTCTATAACTCGGCGTATTGCCCTTATAGTGATTTATAGCAGGAGTAGGATTCCGCCACCGTTGTGGGATCTGAACCTGGGTAAGCTGTGTAACCTCGTACCCGTCAACCGTCCGCCTTACCCCACATCTCTAAACACGCACTGTGAGGACCCCTCCATGGCGTACTCGTCGGCAATACCACAACATGGGGGATAGACATGGTGGGGCCGTTACAAACGACACCGTGTGGATTTAGGCATCTGCTTGTAGCAGTTGACAAATTCACCAAATGGATAGAAGCTAAACCCATTAGAAAGCTTGATGGGGCAACTGCCCTCAGATTTTTCCGGGATCTTGTGGTGAGATTTGTTCTCCCACATAGCATCATCACCGACAATGGAAGAAACTTGTCACTCGGAGAAGTGGAGGCCTATTGCTGGGACAAAGGCATCCGACTTGACCTTGCATCTCTGGCACATCCACAATCCAATGGTCAAGTTGAGAGAGCCAATGGATTAATTCTGCAGGGAATCAAGCCACGTCTTGAGGCACCTCTACATAGAGCAGCTGGAGCCTGGGCGAAAGAATTGCCATCTGTGTTGTGGAGTTTACGAACTACACCCAACAGATCCACCGGCTACACCCCTTACTTCATGGTATATGGAGCAGAAGCCATCCTACCTTCCGACATCCTCCACGATGCACCAAGAGTTGCCGCCTATGACGAAGATGACGCTGAAGAATCTAGACGCCTAGATGTGGACCTTCTTGAGGAGGAGCGTGTTTTGGCATGCCAAAGATCCGCCATCTACCAGCAGAAGCTACGCAGCTACCATAGTCGCCGCATTCGGCATCGCTCGTTTAAAGAGGGGGATTTGGTTCTCCGACTTAAGCATAAGAAGTCACACAAATTATCCCTGCCATGGGAAGGATCGTTCATCATAAGCAAGGCGCTTCTCAATGGGTCTTACTGCCTTGTCGACAATCGTGAACTCAAGGATAGACCCAACGAGGATCATAAGCGTAAGCGACGTGACCCAGATGATGACTACCCGGAGCTTGATCGGTCATGGAACATAGCACAGCTACGTCCTTTCTACACTTAGCATTTTTATCTAATTGTGTACCTCTTATATGATCAATGAAATAATTCTCTTTGGTTCACTCATTTTGCTGAGTCTTCTACCTCCTTTAGTGTTCATTTTTGGATCATATAAAACTTTTATGCACAAGTCTTGCGATTGCACTTGTGAAAATTCTGCCTACGGGCGTTAGCTTAAGTTTTCTGGTCTACACATTCTTTGTTGTTTTTATGTGGATTCTGGAGTAGTGACTTTTGACACTTGTTGTTGGCGATTTTGTGCTCAGGTTATTGACGGTGCCATTGGGCATCATCACCTAAGCGCGTGGTTCTGACAACGAGTCTTCCGACTCACGAAAAGTCAAGCATAAGAACCAGAGTAATGGATAATCCAGCACTTGCTTAAAAAATGTACATGCTGAAACTTAATTCTTAAGTAGGAGGAGACGATAACCATTGTTTTCCGCCTTAATATTACATCAACAAAGTTTTTCCCACGCACATTCCAGAGGTGAAACAGAAATTACAAAGTGTTTTTCACTCTTTGGGTGCAGGAGACTTGGAGGCCACATCATCACCAGCCGGAGAATCACCCTCAGCATCGGCGCTGTGATGAGACTCGGAGGATTTCGGGTCGGCGTTGTCAAGAAAGTTCCTAGGCACGAAGACGTCAACATCTACCAACTCGGCAACCCTGGTGTCATAACCCGCGAGTGATGACAGGATGGCTTCGTGATCGATCTCCTTGCCGTCATCATCTACGTCGGGGATGCCAGAGGTCACCGTGTCGATGTCGGCATCTTCATAGTGTGCCTTCACCATAGACAACGCCATCCTTGCGCCAGCCCGTGTGCATGAAGCTTTCCAGCTTGCGACACGCTCGGGAGCTCGGCGCAGAATCTCAGAGTACTTCGCCATGGAGTCCGAGGCCTTGATATAGATTTGGAGGGGCTTGGCAAACTCCTTGGCTTGGGGGATGGCGGTGTTGATGAAGTTGCCGGCAAGAATCATGCATTCCTTGTCCGAAGGAGGCGAGCGGGTCAAACCCATAGGCGCTGAAAATTCCGACAAGAATTGCATGAGTTCAATAAATTCTAAGTATCCAGTCTACGGAACTACAAGGCGGAGGACACTTACTGAAGATGCTGGCCTTAGCCTGCCAGACGACGTCCGCCAAGGATTCCTTCTATTGTTGGAGGAGCTTAAACGCCTCGCTATGGCGAAGGTTTTGCTCATCGGCAGCTTGTTTCTGATCCTTTAGGATCGCAAGCTCCTCCTTCAAGCGATTGATCTCCTCGGAGGCAGAGTCCTGCAGGGCTTTCATGGAATCCTCGTGCATCTTCAGCATTTCTTCGCTCTCCTTCTTAAGGATCTTGTTCTCGCTGTCCAGCTGTTGGATGTGCTTGGACTGCTCAACAATGTCCTTGGCCTTGGAGACATGCTCTGCAAGTCGGAGAAACCAAAGTACACATTGAGTACTCAGAGATTATGGGCACAAAAGTAAGCCAGAAATGCGCAAAAAGAAAACAGACTCTTGTTTTTGATGATCTGTTCCTTCAAGATGGCGGTTTTAACCTTTTCAGCTTCAAGGTCTGCGCGCATCTTCTGGTACTTGTCATTGGCCATGCCCCTCCGAGCATTCTCGTTCTGTGGAAACAAATACAAAGTCAAGTCGTTGTTTAGTCTGCTTGGAGCTTCTAGTCGGAGATTTTCCACCTAGACGCTTTTTAAATAGCAATATGCTTACCTTTTCTTTAAGCATCTAGTCGGAACTAATTTAGTTCTCGACTATAGGCTTGAGGGCTACAGTATAAAGTTTTTAACTCAGAAAATTCTTAGCTTTTCTTTAAAGCATCTAGTCGGAACTAATTTAGTTACAACTAGAAGCTTGGGGGGCTACGGCACTAAAAAATCATGAACACTGTGTATGCTACTCTTAAAGCATCTAGTCGGAATAATTTCTTCCATCTAAATGCTTGGGGGCTACAGTGAGAGTTTTTTCTTACTTAGTCACTCTTAGAGCATATAGATGCAAAACCTATGGTTTTCCGTCTACATCCTCGGGGGCTACAGTGGGATACTCATACGAAATGCAAAAGGAAAAGTAAAACTTACAAGTGCAATGATCTTGAGGCTTGTAGCGCTCTCGGCCAGCAGCTTGCCAAAGGCAATGCTGTTTCCTTGCAAGATGTCTGCTTGCAGAGTAGCTCCTCAAGACAGCACATCGGAGATGACGGCACTCCTCCAGGAACCATAGTTGTGTTACTCGTCATGAGTGTCGGGTAAACAATCTTCGAAAACTCGAAGGGTTTCTGAGGATTAGGGGCGCTGCCTTCGGCAGAGGTACCAGCTCCCACCACCGCCTTGCCGCTACCGATGGCATCCTTAGCCAGAGCTTCAGCCATTTGGAGAGTAGCACTCTCCTGCGTCGCCTGCTCGCCGACAACAGCAAGCTCGGTTGAGGCGCCAGAGTCCACTTCCATGGCGGAAGGGCCTGGTGTCTCCTGGACTTGAGAGCTTGTCGGGGCGTAGGAGGGCTTGACGGCAGGAGTGGCAGGGGCGATGGCGGGAGAGGAGTCGCGATGCAGCATATCTTTAATATATCTAGAAGCCCCAAGAGTCTTGGAGGACTTCTTGAGGCTGGTTGTGGCTTTCTTCCTAAAACGTGCAAAATGCATAAGTACAGGAATAAGACAGATAAATGAGACAATGTCAGAGAATAAGAGGCTTACACTAGGGGGGCGCTTTGGCAAACATCCCGGTGGCTTTCTTCTTTTCCGCCTCCAGGGCGGTAGTACTCTTTTTGGAGGCTCCACCCTCCGTCTTCTTCTTCTTACCTCCGTCGGCAGCGTCAGAGGTGGAGCTCTTCCGCTTTCGCGCCAACGGGGCATCATCGTCAGACACGACCGTGACTTCCTTCATCTTTGTATTGTAGATTTGGGCAGCCAGGTTGCCCTCCTCTAGATCGCTAAGCTGTTAAGTGAGAAATCCTAGTGTTAGACAAGATGGTATTGGCAAGACAGAAAAACTGGAGCAATGTCATACACGGAAAATAAATATCTACCTTTGGGCACTTTTCGTCTACGAACATGTCGTAGGTGAGGGTGAAGCCACGCTTCTTATCCTTCACCTTGACGATGTCCTTGAGGCGGAACTTGACGGAGTCGCTCGAGAAGTTGTCCTCGGAGATCCGGAGGGTATCCCTTCGGTCGCCGGTGTACTCGTGCATATACTTCCTGTGGTGCTGCAGAGGTTGGATCCGCCTAATGAACCAGCACATGGCTAGGTCCAAGACGGTTAGACCCGTCTCTACGAACCATTCGATCCGCCTTATTGCGCGAGAAGCGTCGAGGTCGGAGGGAAGGGAGGCATGGGACCTCCATGTGGAGACTTCAGTGGCAGCTCCATCCACGAAGTCCGGGTACGTTACTTCTCGGCCCGCCAAAGGAATGTCGGGGCCGTAGAAGTGCGTCTGCTGCCAGTTTTTGCATGACTCGTGGCCGACTATGTCAGGGAACCGCCGGCTAGGTCGTATCTTGAAGCTTATGGTGCCGCAGTTCCTAAGCTCCTCCCTACTGTGTCCGGCTTCACGTTTGACGGTGAAGAAGTATACAAACAAGTCTAACCTAGGCCTAATCCCTAGGTAACCCTCACAAAGTGCCGCGGAGTTGCTAAGCACTAAGATACTATTGGGGGAGAGGTTATGGGGTTGGACCTTGAAGTGATTCAAGACAGACAGAAAGAAGTGGGAGATGGGCAGAGAAACGCCGCGTACCAATTGCGCCTTGAGGTACACTTTCTCTCCGGCTTGGGGAGAAAGTGTCACCTCGCCGGCCGGCGCCGCCCGCCAGGCGAGCCCCTCCGTCGCGGGGAGGTAGCCTTCGGGGACCATCTCTTGGATGTCGCGGTCGGAGATGTCCGAGCCACGCCAGTCGCCTTTGTGCGAATCTGGTTCCTCTTCCAGAGGCTCTAGCGCCGCCAGATTGTGGTCGTCGCCGGTGGTTTCAATCACCGCCAACACGGGGATGACCAGGCCCTCTGGGGCACGACGACGGAGCTCGCCGGCTTCGCCATGGCTTCGCTCGACGCCGCCATTGACGGGGGTGAGCTGCTGCTAGCCATGGAGGAGGGAGAGAATGCGACTGGTGCAGAGAGAAAGGCTAGGGTTTCTCGAGGTTTTCCGCGGAGATCTCGAGGAGGCGTGCGGCTGGAGGAAGAAGACGATGACGCGAGAGAATGGGGTGAAAAAGTGGCAAGTGTCCCACGGTTACTATTTATCTTACTCTGCGTCAAGATTCGTGCAGCTAATCGGACGGTTGCCGCGTAGACGACGTGTTCGTGAACGTGCGCGGTAATTTCGCCACGTCTCCAACCTCCGCCGCCAACGGTTCGCATTGCTTGCGCGGGAAAATCGGATATGATTGCGTTCTCTGCATGTGTGAGTTACGAGGCATCGCTGACCTACAGCCTACGTCGTCATAACTGACATGGTAGATGAGCCGTCTCATCGAAGATTCCGGCATGGACGGACTTAATCCGACAACGGAAGCGTACGATGGAAGATTTAGCATTTCTCCGACTTACTTATAGAAGACGAAGAAACCTTTGCAGGGTTCTTTGGGAGGACTACAAGATATTGCTTGACAATTTGCCAACATCCATCTAGACGGAGCATTCCACGGGAAGAGGCAAAATGGTGCAAGATCTCGGAGTTCTCCGGGGGCTACTATTGGGGATATGCTATATGGGTATCCTCATAGCATGTCTCTTATCCGACTAACCCGGGTGGCCCATAGTCGGTAGCATGGCTTGTGGCCTGCTGGGCGGCCCAGTTAGGTGGATTCAGAAGGGAGGCCCATGCCGGATAAAGGAAGGATACGGTGGAGTCACCAGCGTACCCGGAGCCTTGGAGTGCAATATACCCAAGACTAGTAACAGACGGTGTAGAACTCTGTAACCTGTCCGGTTAGGACTTTTCCCTGTAACCCTAGGACCTGGCGACTATATAAGTCGGTCCTATGGGAGCCTTTAGGGCAACAATCTCATACAACCTCGCACAGCAAACCTATCTCTGTAACTCGGCGTATTGCCCTTATAGTGATTTATAGAAGGAGTAGGATTCCGCCACCGTTGTGGGATCTGAACCTGGGTAAGCTGTGTAACCTCATACCCGTCAACCGTCCGCCTTACCCCACGTCTCTAAACACGCACTATGAGGACCCCTCCATGGCGTACTCGTCGGCAATACCACGACATCAGGTTTGTCCGGGATCTAGTGGTGAGATTTGGTCTCCCACATAGCATTATCACCGACAATGGCAGCAATTTGTCACTCGGAGAAGTGGATGCATATTGCTGGGAGAAAGGCATCCGACTTGACCTTGCATCTGTGGCACACCCACAATCCAACGGTCAGGTTGAGCGAGCCAGTGGATTAATTCTGCAGGGAATCAAGACACGACTTGAGGCACCGCTACATAGAGCAGCTGGAGCCTGGGCGGAAGAATTACCATTTGTACTATGGAGTTTACGAACTACACCTAACAGATCTACCGGCTACACCCCTTACTTCATGGTATATGGAGCAGAATCCATCCTGCCTTCCAACATCCTCCACGATGCACCAAGAGTTTCCGCCTACGACGAAGATGATGCTGAAGAATCCAGTCGCCTAGATGTGTACCTTCTCGAGGAGGAGCGCGTTTTGGCATGCCAAAGATCCGCCATCTACCAGCAGAAGCTATGCAGCTACCATAGTCGCCGCATTCGGCATCGCTCGTTTAAAGAGGGGGATTTGGTGCTCCGCCTTAAGCAGAAAAAGCCACACAAATTATCCCCGCCATGGGAAGGACCTTTCATCATAAGCAAGGCGCTGCTCAATGGGTCTTACTACCTTGTTGACAATCATGAACTAAAGGATAGACTCAACAAGGATCATAAGCGTAAGCAACGTGACCCGGATGACGACTACCCGGAGCTTGATCGGCCATGGAACATAGCACAGCTACGTCCTTTCTACACTTAGCATTTTTATCTAATTGTGTATCTCTTATATGATCAATGAAATAAAGCTCTTTGGTTCACTCATATTTCTGAGTCTTTTACCTCCTTTAGTGTTCATTTTTGGATCATATAAAACATTTATGTACAAGCTTTGCATTTGCACTTGTGAAAATTCCGCCTACGGGCGTTAGCTTAAGTTTTCTGGTCTACACGTTCTTCGTCGTCTTTATGTGGATTCTGGAGTAGTGACTTTTGGCACTTGTTGTCGGCGATTTTGTGTTCAGGTTATTGACGGTGCCATTGGGCATCATCACCTGAGTGCATAGTTTCGACAACGAGTCTTCCGACTCACGAAAAGTCAAACATAAAAACCAAAGTAATAGATAAGCCAGCACTTGCTTAAAAAATATATACATGCTGGGAATTAATTCTTAAGTAGCAGGACATAACAATCATTGTTTTCCTCCTTAAGTTACATCACCAAGTTTTTCCCGTGCACACACTAAAGGTGAAACAGATATTACAAAGTGTTTTTCATTCTTTGGGCGCAGGAGACTTGGAAGCAGCACCATCCTCAGCCGGAGAATCACCCTCAACATCGGCGCTATGATGAGACTCGGAGGAATCTTGGTTGACGCTGTCGATGGTGTTCATGGGCACGAAGACGTCGATGTCCACCAACTCGGCGACTCTGGTGTCATAACCCGCAAGTGATGACAAGATGGCTTCGTGATCAATCTCTTTGCCATCATCATCAACGTCGGGGATGCCAGAGGTCACCGTATCGATGTCGGCATATTCGTAGTGTGCCTTCACCATTGAGAGCGCCATCCTCGCGCCAGCCCGTGCACATGAAGCTTTCCATCTTGTAACACGCTCGGGGGCTCGGCGCAGAATCTCCGAGTACTTCATCACGGAGTTCGATGCCTTGATATATATCTGAAGGGGCTTAGCAATCTCCTTGGCTTGGTGATGGCGGTGTTGATGAAGTTTCCGGCAAGAACCATGCATTCCTTGTCTGAAGGAGGCGAGCGGGTTAAACCCATAGGCGCTGAACATTCCGACAAGGAGAGCATGAGTTCAATAAACTCTAAGTATCTAGACTACAGAAATACAAGGCGGAGGACACTTACTGAAGATGCTGGCCTTAGCCTGCCAGACGGTATCCGCCAAGGATTCCTTCTCTTGTTGGAGGAGCTTAAACGCCTCGCTGTGGCGATGGTTTTTCTCATCAGCAGCTTGCTTCTAATCTTTTAAGATCGCAAGCTCCTCCTTCAAGCGATTGATCTCCGCGGAGGCGGAATCTTGCAGGGATTTCATGGAATCCTCGTGCATCTTCAGCATCTCTTCCCTCTCCTTCTTATGTATTTTGTTCTCACTTTCCAGCTGCTGAATGTGCTTGGACTGCTCGACAATATCCTTGGCCTTGGCGACATGCTCTGCAAGTCGGAGCAAACAAAACACACAGTGAGTACTCGAAGAAGGAAGGCATAAAACTAAGATGGAATGCGCAAAAAAGAAAACAGACTCTTGTTTTTGATGATCTGTTCCTTCAAGATGGCAGTTTTACCCTTTTCGGCTTCAAGATCTGCGCGCATCTTCTGATACTTGTCGTTGGCCATGCCCCTCTGAGCATTCTCGTTCTGAGGAACAAAGAAAAAAAATTAAACTGTTGTTTAGTCTGCTTGGAGCACCTAGTCGGAAACTTTCCATCTAGGCGCTCGGGGGCTACAGCGGAAGTTTTTCAACTTAGCAATATGCTTAGCTTTTCTTTAAGCATCTAGTCGGAGCTACTTTAGTTCTCGACTAGAAGTTTGGGGGCAACAGTAAAAAGTTTTAACTCGGAAAATGCTTAGCTTTTCTTTAAGCATCTAGTCGGAACTGATTCATTTATGATTAGAAGCTTGGGGGCTACAGTATTGAAAATTATAAACACTGTGTATGCTACTCTTAAAGCATCTAGTCGGAATAGTTTCTTCCCTCTAAATGCTTGGGGGCTACAGTGAGAGTTCTTTCTAACTTAGTCACTCTTAGAGCATATAGATGCAAAACCTATGATTTTCCGTCTACATCCTCAGGGGCTACAGTGGGATACTCATAATGAAATGCAAAAGGCAAAGTAAAACTTACAAGTGCAATAATCTTGAGGTTTGTAGCACTCTCGGCCAGCAGCTTGCCAAAGTAAATGCTATTTCCCTGCAAGATATCTGCTTGTCGGAGCAGCTCCTCAATACCGCACGTCGGAGATGACGGCACTCCTCCAGGAACCATAGTTGTGTTACTCGGCAGGAGCACCGGGTAAACTATCTTCAGGAACTCGAAGGATTTCTGGGGAGTAGGGGCGCCGCCTTCGGCAGAGGTACTAGCTCCCACTGCCACCTTGCCGCTACCGATGGCATCCTTAGTCGAAGCTTCAGCCATTTGAAGAGCAGCGCTCTCCTGCGTCGCCTGCTCGCCGACAATAGTGAGTTCGGTAGAAGCGCCAGAGTCCACTTCCATGGCGGAAGGGCCTGGTGCCTCCTGAGCTTGGGAGCTTGTCGGGGCAGAGGAAGGCTTTACGGCAGGAGTAGCAGGGGCGATGACGGGGGAGGAGTCGCGATGCAGCATATCTTTGATATTTCTAGAAGCCCCCAAAGTCTTGGAGGTCTTCTTGAGGCTGGTTGTGGCTTTCTTCCTGAAACGTGCAAAGTGCATAAGTACAGGAACAAGACAGATAAATAAGACAATGTCGGAGAATGAGAAGCTTACACTAGGGGGGTGCTTTGGCAAAAATCCCGGTGGCTTTTCTCTTTTCCGCCTCCAGGGCGGCGGTAGTCTTCTTGGAGGCTCCACCCTCCGTCTTCTTCTTCTTGCCTCCGTCGGCAGTGTCAGAGGTGGAGCTCTTCCGCTTTCGCGCCAACGGGACTTCGTTGTCGGACACGACCATGACTTCCTTCATCTTTGGATCGTAGATTTGGGCAGCCAGGTTGTCCTCGTCTAGATCGCTAAGCTGTTAAGTTAGAAATCAACGTGTTAAGATGGGGAGGTAATGGCAAGACGGAGAAACTGGAGTATTTGTCGTACACGAAAAATACATATCTACCTTTGGGCACTTGCCGTCTA
This sequence comes from Avena sativa, assembly GCA_916181665.1. NCBI lineage: Eukaryota > Viridiplantae > Streptophyta > Magnoliopsida > Poales > Poaceae > Avena > Avena sativa. The sequence continues at coordinate 161,530,070 of OV702298.1, read as the reverse complement.
CGTACATGTCGTAGGTGATGTTGAAGCCACGCTTCTTATCCTTCACCTTGACGATGTCCTTTAGGCGGAGCTTGACGGAGTCGCTCGAGAAGTTATCCACGGAGATCCGGAGGGTATCCCTTCGATCACTGGTATACTCGTGCATGAACTTCGCGCGGTGCTGCAGAGGCTGGATTCGCCTGATGAACCAGTACATGGCTAGGTCCAAGCCGGTCAAACCCGTCTCTACGAACCATTTGATCCGCCTTATTGCTCGAGAAGCGTCGAGGTCGGAGGGAAGGGAGGCATGGGATCTCCATGTGGAAACTTCAGCGGCGGCTCCATCCTCGAAGTCCGGGTATGTTACTTCTCGGCCCGCCAAAGGAATGTCGGGGCCATAGAAGTACGTCCGCTGCCAGTTCTTGCAGGACTCGTGGCCGACGATGTCGGGGAACCGCCGGCCAGGTCGGATCTTGAATCTTATGGTGCCGTAGTTCCTAAGCACCTCCCTACTATGTCCGGCTTCACGTTTGACGGTGAAGAAGTACACGAACAAGTCTAACCTAGGCCTAATCCTTAGGTAACCCTCACAAAGTGCCACGAAGTTCCTAAGCACTAAGATGCTATTGGGGGAGAGGTTATGGGGTTGGACCTTGTAGTGGTTCAAGACGGAGAGAAAGAAGTGGGAGATGGGCAAAGAAACGCCACGTACCAGCTGGGCTTTGAGGTACACCTTTTCTCCGACTTGGGGAGAAGGTGTCACCTCGCCGGCCGGCGCCGCCCGCCAGGCGAGACCCTCCGTTGCAGGGAGGTAGCCTTCCGCGACCATCTCTAGGATGTCGCGGTCGGTGATGTCCGATCCGCGCCAATCGCCCTTGTGCGAGTCTGGATCTTCTTCTAGAGGCTCTAGCGCCGCCAGATTATGGTCACCGCCGATGCGGGGATGACCATGCCCTCTGGGGGCATGACGATGGAGCTCGCCGGCTTCGCCGTGGCTTCGCTCAACGCCGCAATCGATGGGGAGGAGCTGCTGCTAGCCATGGGGTGCTGGAAGGATGGGACTGACGCCAGTGTTTGGATGATATCTTGGTTCCTTAGCGAGTGCTATGGTGCCAGTGTTGTCACACAACATCTCCAGTGGGTCCAATGCACTTGGAACCACGCCATGCTCAGTGATGAAGTTCCTGATCCAAACTCCTTCACTTGACGCTTCTGCAGCAGCCATGTATTCCGCTTCTACTGTAGATCCAGCGATCACGCTTTGCTTGCAGCTTCTCCAGCTCACAGCTCCTCCATTCAAAATATAAACGTATCATGTCTGAGATTTATAATCATCCTTGTCAGTGTCGAAACTAGCATCGACGTAACCTTTTACGACGAGCTGTTCATCACCTCCATAGACTAAGAACATTTCTTTAGTCCTATTTAGGTACTTTAGGATGTTCTTCATGGCTGTCCAGTGTTCCACTCCTGGATCACTTTGATATCTGCTCGTCAAACTAAGAGCATTGGACACATCCGGTCTAGTACACATCATGGCATACATGATAGAACCTATGGCCGAGGCATAAGGCACTTTGCTCATAGCTTCCCTATCATTTACCGTAGCTGGACACTGAGCCTTGCTCAATATCTTACCTGACAACATAGGCACTGAACCTTTCTTTGCCTTATCCATTCTGAACCATTTCAGAACTTTGTCTAGGTATGTACTCTGGCTTAAAGCTATCAGGCGTCTTTGTCTATCTCTATAGATTTTGATGCCCAATATATAAGCAGCTTCACCTAGGTATTTCATTGAAAAACACTTGTTCAAATAACTCTTCACATCGTTAAGCATGTTAATGTCATTTCAATAATCAATATGTCATCCACATATAGTACCAGAAATGTCACCGAGCTCCCACTCACTTTCTTGTAGATACAAGCTTCGTAGCAATTTGGAACAAATCCAAAGCTCTTGATCACTTGATCAAAACGAAGGTTCCAACTCCGAGATGCTTGCTTCAGTCCATAAATGGAACGCTGAAGTTTGCATACTTTATCAGCATCCTTAGGATCGACAAAACCTTCGGGTTGCATCATATACAACTCTTCATCAATGTTGCCATTGATGAACGCGGTCTTGACATCCATCTGCCATATTTCATAATCATGAAACGCAGCAATTGCTAACAAAATCCGAATAGACTTAAACATCGCTACGGGAGAGAAAGTCTCATCGTAGTCAACACCTTGAACTTGTCAAAAACCTTTCGCGACAAGCCGTGCTTTATAGACGGTAACATTACCATCCGCGTCCGTTTTCTTCTTGAAAATCCATTTGCACTCAACGGCCTTTCGGTCGCTAGGAGGGTCCACCAAAGTCCATACTTGGTTTTCGCTCATGGATCCCAATTCGGATTTCATGGCTTCTAGCCATTTCTCGGAGTCTGGGCTCATCATCGCTTCCTCATAGTTCGTAGGTTCACTGTCTTCTACCAACAAGACAGTCAAGACAAGGTTGTCGTACCACTCAGGAGGGGCACACGACCTTGTCGACCTGCGACGTTCAGTAGCAGCATCGTCCGAAGCTTCATGATCCTTGTCATTAGCTTCCTCTATTGTTGGTGCAGGCGGCACTGGAACAATTTCAGGTGCTGCGCTACGATCCAATTCAAGAGAAGGTTCAACAACCTCTTCTAGCTCTACTTCCTCCCACTCACTTCTTTCGAGAGAAACTCCTTCTCAAGAAAGGAACCGTTCTTTGCGACAAACACTTTTCCTTCGGTTCTGTGATAGAAGGTATACCCAATAGTTTCCTTAGGGTATCCTATGAAGACGCATTTCTCCGCTTTGGGTTCGAGCTTGTCCGGCATCAACTTCTTGACGTAAGCTTCGCATCCCCAAACCTTAAGAAACGACAACTTAGGTTTAGCACCAAACCACAGTTCATACGGTGTCGTCTCAACGGATTTAGATGGTGCCCTATTTAAAGTGAATGCAGCGGTTTCTAATGCATAACCCCAAAATGATAATGGCAGATCAGTGAGAGACATCATCGATCGGACCATATCTAATAGGGTTCGATTCCGGCGTTCAGACACACCATTGCGCTGTGGTGTTCCGGGTGGCGTGAGTTGCGAAACAATTCCGCTTGCTTTAAGATGCGTGAGAAAATCATAACTCAAATATTCACCTCCACGATCGGATCGTAGAAACTTAATCTTTCTGTTACGATGGTTCTCCACTTCATTCTGAAATTCCTTGAACTTTTCAAATGTTTCAGATTTATGTTTCATTAAATAGATATACCCATATCTACTTAAGTCATCGGTAAAAGTGAGAAAATAGCGATATCCTCCGCGCGTCGAAACACTCATCGGTCCGCATACATTGGTATGTATGATTTCCAACAAGTCCGTTGCTCGCTCCATCATACCGGAGAATGGGGTTTTGATCATCTTGCCCATGAGGCATGGTTCACATGTGTCAAATGATTCAAAATCAAGACACTCCAAAAGTCCATCAGAATGGAGTTTCTTCATGCGCTTTACACCAATATGACCTAGACGACAGTGCCACAAATAAGTAGTATTATCACTATCTACTTTGCATCTCTTAGCCTCAATGTTATGGATGTGTGTTTCATCCCTTTCGAGATTTAAAAGAAATAAACCATTCTCAATAGGTGCATGACCATAAAAGATGTTACTCATATAAATAGAACAACCATTATTCTCCGATTTAAATGAATAACCGTCTTGCAATAAACAAGATCCAGAAATAATGTTCATGCTCAACGCAGGCACATAATAACATTTATTGAGGTTTAAAACTAATCCCGAAGGTAAAACTAAGGAGAGCGTGCCGACGGCCATCACATCAACTCTTGATCCGTTGCCAACGCGCATCGTCACCTCATCCCTCGCAAGCCGCCGTCTATTCCGTAGATCCTGTTTCGAGTTACAAATATTAGCAACTGAACCAGTATCAAATACCCAGGCACTACAACGAGGGCTAGTAAGGAAAACATAAATAACATGTATATCAAATATACCTTTGATGGTGCCAGCCTTCTTGTCCGCTAAGTACTTCGGACAATTGCGCTTCCAGTGACCCTTGTCCTTGCAATAGAAGCACTCAGTGTCTGGCTTAGGACCAGACTTGAGCTTCTTCTCAGCAGGGGCAACGCGCTTGCCGCCGCCTTTTTTGAAGGGCTTCTTTGCACCCTTACCTTTCTTGAAGGTGGGCTTGTTGACCATCAACACATGATTATCCTTTTTGATGTCCACCTCCGCAGCCTTCAGCTTTGCGAAGAGCTCGGTGATCGTATCAGTGGAACCAATCTGATTATGAGTCACTACAAAACTTTTGTAGCTGGGAGGGAGTGATTGCAGAACCCTGTCAATCTTGAGCTCCTCTGGAATCTTGTAGTCCAGTTGCTCAAGGCGTTGAGTGTAGCCCGACATCTTTATGGCGTGCTCACTAACGGAACTCCCTTCCTCCATCTTGCAGTTAAAGAACTTCTCAGAGATCTCATATCTCTCAGAACGGGCCTGAGTCTGAAACATGGTTTTCAGCTCCTCGAGAATCTCAAAGGGCCCGGGATAGTCTTCAAAACGATTTTGAAGGTCCGATTCCATAGCAAACAACATGGTGCTCTTAATCACACCATAATCATCTTTGCGCGACTGATAGACAGCTTTCTCATCAGCCGGCGCAGTAGCAGCAGGGGCGTCACCTAACGCATTCTCAAGGACATAGTCCTTTTGACCGCCAGAGAGAATGATTCTCAGATTGCGGAACCAATTGGTGAAGTTAGACCCATTGTTTTTAAGCTTTTCCTTCTCAGCAAAAACGTTGAAGTTGAAGTTGGACTTAGCCATTTGATCTACAATATTTGCAAGTACAAATTAGACTATGTTCATGATAACTAGTTCAACTTTTAATCAAATTACTAGATGAACTCTCACTAAATTCAACATCCCTCAAGTTGTTTAGTGAACATGATCCAAATTCACCACACCTAATCTGATCTTCACGAGAAGAGATGTGGCTTCAATGGTGGACAACAAAGTGTCGATCATATCATTCATATGACTCATGCTTAACCTTTCGGTTCATGTGTTCCGAGGCCATGTCTGTACATGCTAGGCTCGTCAAGTTAGACCCAAGTATTTCCGCGTGTGCAAAACTAGCTTGCACCCGTTGTATGTGAACGTAGAGTCTATAGCACCCGATCATCACGTGATGCTTGGACACGACGAACTTTCGCAATGGTGCATACATGGGGAGAACACAGATTTATCTTGATCTTTAAGTGAGGAATCATCTTATAATGCTACCGTCACGATCTAAGCATAATAAGATACATAAAAGGATAAACATCACATGCATATAACTTTATGTGACATGGTATAGCCAATCTTCGCGCAATGATCTCCATCTTGTGCGTGTCGGCATGATCTCCATCACTCCACCATGATTGCCTCCACCATGAATAGAAACTACAACTATTGCTCACTACTTAGCGATAAAGTAAAACTATTACATGGCGTATAAGAAGTTGACACACAGGTCATACACAATTATAAAGACAACCATATGGCTCATGCCGGTTGTGTACTCATCGACATGCAAGTAGTGAAACATTACAAAACATGATCATCGCATACAATACACACATCACATCTTGGGCCATACCATATCACAGAAAACACTCCCTGCAAAAACAAGTTAGACGCCTCTACTTTGTTGTTGCATGTTTTACGTGGCTTATGGGAGTAGCAAGCTAAGAACGATTCTTACCTACGGAAAGCCACAACGGTGATATTATGGTTGCCAAACTCCGGTGTAAATCCCATGACAACTATAGTGAGAGAAACTGGCATCCACCAGCCGCATGTGTGGAACAAGCCACACGTCAAGTGCGGAGCCGGTCTCGCGAACGATGTCGCGTAAGGTTCGCCTGGACCGCTTCAATCTCACTATCCCGCGTCATAAGAAGAACACAAACAAGAGGCTTGCAACAGAAAACATCAACGCCCGCAACAACCATGTTGCGTTCTACTCGTGAAACACATCTACGCATAGATCTAGCTCTGATACCACTGAAGGGTTTCGCAGCATAGTAAATCAAAAAAATTCTACGGATGCGAACGAGAAAGCCAAGATCTAATCTAGGAGATGCAAACAACGAGAGATATTAGATGAGATCTTCATACCCTTGAAGATTCGCACAGCGGAACGTTCGTCGGAACGTGGGTGATGTAGTCGTACTCGCTTCTCCTCCTCGCGATCCGATCCGATCTAACACCGCAAGTGGCGATGCCTCCGAGAGATGCACATGTGCGGCACCTCGACGTCTCCTCCTTCCTCGGTCCAGCAAGTATGGTGGAGAGACGGATTGGATCTACAACGCGACGGCGCGGTGCAATTGGTGGAGAGTTTCTGCAGCAGGGCTTCGCCTACACGCAATCGGGAGGGAGAGAGAGAGGAGGGCAGCAGGGCAGCTAGGCTTGAGGGGAAGGTGGGGGGGGTGGTGCGCCCCAGCCCTAACCCCTCCCCCAAGCCCTAGGCCGGCGGCCAAGGAGGGAGGAGTGGGGGGCAAGGAAACCCCCCCCCCCCTTCTAGAAGCTCCAAACTAGGGTTTCCCCTTGTTTGGCCGGCTGGGCCCTATGGGGCCTTGTGCCCCTGGCCCAATGCAGCCAGGGCACTCCCTCATAGGCCCATGCCCCCTCCCGACAGGTGGGACCACGTTGCTCCCCCTCCGGAAGGTTCTAGAAGCTTCCAGTACAATACCAATTAACCCGGAACAATTCCGAACTCCAAAAACTGCACTACCTTATATGAATCTTATTCTCCGAACCATTCCGGAACCTCTCGTGATGTCCCGGATCCCATCCGAGACTCTGAACAAAAACTCATAAACCAATTATCCAATATATCCTAGCGTCAAGACACGTTAAGTGTGTGACCCTTCGGGTTCGAGAATATGCAGACATGATCTTATATCAATAATCAACAGCGGGGTCTGGAAACCCATATTGACTCCCACACATTCATCGATGATCATATCGGATGAACCACGATGCCAGGATTCAATCAATCCCATATATATATTCCCTTCGTCTCGCGATATTTTACTTGCCCGAGATTTGATCGTTGGTACCGTCATACCTAGTTCAATCTCGTTCACAGCAAGTACTTTACTCGTTCCGTAATCCGATATCACTTTGTGATTAACTCCTTAACCACATGCTTTCAAGCGGTGTTGATATCGATTACCGAGTGGGCCTGAAGTATATCTCTCCGACTTGGGAGGGACAAATCCCATCTCGATACATACAACCCAACAGGTACTTTCCGATCACCTGAGAGACACCTTTATGATCACCCTCTCATAGGATGACGTTTGATGGCCTCAAAGCTTTCTTACGATACCAGGGAGTTGTATTATCTCATGGTCTAAGGAATACAATATTTGACATAAGAAAAGCTTCGCAAAGATGAACACGATGACACGATCTAATTGCTTCGCTTAGTTTGGGTCTATCCATCATATCATTCTCCCAATGATATGATCTCATTATCAATTGACAACTCATGTCTATGGTTAGGAAACCTTAACCATCATTAATCAATGAGCTAGTCCATAGAGGCATACTAGGTACACGGTGTTGTTCATAAACCACACAAGTATTAAAGTTTCCGCTTAATACAATTCTAGCATGGAATATAAACTTTATCATGAACAAGAATTATAATAATAACATCTTTATTATTGCCTCTAGGGCATAATTCCAACACTAACCATGCAGGGAAGGAACACTCTATGTGGGAAGAGTGGAGAAAGAATAATAAGGACTGGGATCCTCGGTCCGAATTGATCATGAGATGCATTGAACATAATTCAGAATTGATCCGTACTCTGACCTTCGATTTGGAAGATTTGAAGAAACTTATTGAGGAGCTTATCAAGAGAACACCACCACCACCGAAGGAGTATTTCGTCATCAGGTTTGGCACCCCCTTGGCTTGTTCCAAGCTTGGGGGAGTGCCACGGTATCACCACCATTATCTTTTATCTTTTACCTTTTTAGTGGATTCATATCTTTGGTAGAGAGGTTATCTTATAGGTTGGTTTGCGTGTGGAAGTATCTCTCCTTTAGTTGATTATCTATGTATCCCTTCGTGTGAGTGCCTTTATTGGAATATTAATGAGAAGTCTCATCTTTTACTTTTTGCACTTCTTATTTTAGTTTGCAATCTCTATTATATGATGGATCTTGTTGATCAGTATTGGCATCACTTTGGGAGCATCAAGTGGGTCTAAATTGGTTTTGGCAAACCGAGTTCTGGTCAGTAGCAATACTTTTCGAGGTTTGAAAGAAAAAGAGAAAAAGATTACATGTATTTTGTATCATTTGTTTTCCTTCTTGTTGGCTCATAAGCTTAGTATTCTTTATTTAAGATCTTTTGTGTCTTCAAGGAAGATTGCATGTTTGGATTTATTACTTGTATGTTTGCTTGTTTCTTTCAACTCTTTTGCTTGCTACCCATCCTTGCTAGCGAAAAACCTGTTTTGAGAAGGCATACTTATCATGTTTCCAATCCCTTTGAAACCAAAACCTTTGCCACTTGTGTCCACCATATCTACCTAGTAGCTTTTTGCTATTCCAAGCAAATTCTCAAGTTTCATCTACCTATCAAATTAAAAAGTATTTTGTTATATGAAAACTAGTTAGGAAAGCTCTCACGAACTTGACGACACACTTTATTTTCTTGCCCCTAATAGACTTGAACCATTGTTCCATCGAAGTTGTATATGCTTGCATCTATACGTTGGAATTAGCATAACCGTGCTGTCACGAGGAACGTTTTCAACATTGCACCTGTACTTTGTACTCAGTTGATATCGTGTTCTTTTGTCTATGGATGTCAACAGTGTGAAATAAAGAGGGAACTTGTAAGTCCATGGAGTCTGTATTTTGTGTTAGAGAAATGCCTGGGCTGCTAGCCCAAGCCATGCCTAATCATGGTGGAAACTTGCAGCATCACCATAGTGAGCTATCTATGAAGCATCCTCAATAAAAAGCTATGCACATAGTAAATAAAAAGATCGCTGAGATGATCATTGTCTGCTTGCCTTGTCATTTTGGTTATGGGAAAGCTCCTGTACCATGTGCAAGGGGTACCCCATTGGCGGTTCTCTATGATACGCAAACACTTACAATGACAAGAACTTACCGTGACCAAAGTTGAGTAGCATGAGGAGTGGCCCTCATATTCAAGGGACATGAGATTGCCAACTTATATTTCGTCAAGCATATACTCCATATTTGTGCACTTTAACCTTAATCATCTCAAGATGCCTATGATAGGGGCAATGAGGGATCAAAGCTAGTAAGTACCATAATCTTTTCGAAGCTCTTTATGACTTGTAAATCTCTGCTACCCTCTATGAAGGGACCTTTCTCCCACTGCCAAGTTGAGTCAGTAAACCTACTTCCTCTCTATCTCCAGCAAGCATTTGAGTTGTTGTGTTTCAAGCATTCATATGGTGATTTATTCAATCATGTTCTTTATCTTCCTTGTTTGCAGAAAACTCCTATCTATTGAGTATTACTTTGAAAGCCTTCACTTGTGAAAAACCTTTTTGAGCAAAGAGTGCTCCTGTTTTGAAACTTATACAAAGATTTACTTGTGAAACTGTTGTCAGTTGTTCCCTGACCATGAACAAAGTTTGCCAATTCCAATTATGATTTATCTTTATGCATCTGTATTGTGACTGTTGTACTTGGTTGCAAGATAAGTTATATAATGGTGAGTTGCTTTCTTCTATGAGTTGTGTAATGGTAAGTGTGATGCTTCTTGTTCGTATTCTTTTATCGACACTTCACTCCATAAACCTGTGGACATGTATACTGAGCTCAGTTTTCGCTTGGGGACAAGCGAAGGTCTAATCTTGGGGGAGTTGATACGCCCAATTTGCATCACCTTTCTATATCATAATTTACCTCTATTCATTGATATTTGTCTTATTATGAGGTATTACTTATGGCTTTTCATCTGTTTATGCATGTTGGATGATTCCTGGAGGATGGACTGCCGGAGTCTGGATTCTGATGGAAAAGAGGGTGTTTCGATGCAATTTTGCGAAGATCAGAAAAATACTAGAAAAATATGGAAACATATTATTTTCCCAGAAGACGAAGGAAGCCAGAAGAAGGAGCGAAGAGGGGCGGCAGGGGGCCCACACACCCCTAGGCGTGGGCCCACCAAACCCCGCGCCTAGGGCAGGTGTGGCCCACCTGCCCAGCTCCGGCCCGACTCCGCCCCTTTTCCTATATCTTCCCTACGAAACCCTAAGGCCAGGGGGAGACCACAGATAGATTTCCGCCGCCTCTGGGGGCGGAAAACACCGAGAGAGAAAGATCTCTCCGGAAGACAGATTTCTGCCCGAGGAATTCCTTCCCGGAGAGGGGAGTCGTCGCCATCAACACCGTCATCAAGCTAGGCTTCATCGGGACCATCATCATCCACACCATCATCACCACTCCGTTCCGCTGTAACAATTGTGTTGGATATTGCTTTAGTTCTTAGGGGAAACTTTTTCGGTGTTAATTACTATTGTAGTTGATGCTTGTGAGTGGAACCATTGGATTATTGTTTATGTTCAGATTGTTATCCATTATCATATCATCCTTGATCCCGATTCATATGATGTCTTGTGAATAGTTCGTTTAGTTCTTGAGGACATGGGAGAACTCATGTTGTTATTAGTGGATTTGTGTTGAGTTATTATTCAATGGTTTAGTATTTAAGTTGTGGTGCTATTCTTCTAGTGGTGTCATGTGAACGTCGACTACATGATACATCACCATTTATGGGCCTAGGGGAATGCATTGTGTACTTGGCTACTAATTCTGGGGTTGCCGGAGTGACAAAAACCTAAACCCCGTTAGGACACATTTGCACAAGGGAGTGTAGGATCTCAGAGTTTATGGCTATGGTTAGATTTATATCTTAATTACTTTCCTATAGTTACGGATGTTTGCAGGGGATTTAATCACAAGTATGTATTAGTCCAAGTAAGGTCGGTACATTAGTACAGGTTCACCAACACAACACTTACGTCCGTGGTTTTTTTCTCTTTGTTATAGAGGTCTTTCCATATTAAATCGGTGTCCTCTTTGCTATAATTTTATTTTTGTTCTTCGTTATTTACTTGTCGCAATTATATCACTAGATGCATGAGTGGGCCTTCAATATGCAAACATTTCAATCAACCTAAGAGAAGAGTTGCTTGGTTTCCTTTTATTTTATAACGTTGTATGGTACTATGGTGGTGACCCACGACTTACTCAAATGGGAACATAAAATAAAATTTAAACTGCGATTGACGCATTGTAGTTTCTGGCTATGCCGGACGAAAAAGATAGGCGTCCTTGGATCGTTTGGCTTCTGCATGCAGACATAATAAAGAAATCTCGAAAATGATGAACCAACCACCAAAATGGATACCTCCCCATCATGATCTCCACAATCATTTTGCTGACATCTGGGAGTAATTTAAAAAAATACAGAGTACTAATATACAGTTATGCCCTAGCTGGTGATTTTTTTTTTATGTGGGGTACCAATTTTTTTTAAAAAAATGCATAGACGTGCTGAATGAACACAATTTAGCACGAAGGAGTATTAATTGGTATTGAGATAGTTGAGCGTGTGCATATATGATTATGGAGCAGATATCTTATTTCGGAACTAAGACAACGTAGGCCCTTGCCGGCCAAACAGGTTGACTGTGTTACACAACAGAGAGGCCCTTCTTATAAAAGAGGAACAAATTTGATACTCCCTTTGGTTTATATTAGTGTTCTTAATTTATTTATATTTCGGTTCATATCTAATTAAATATTTAGACTAGATATATTCGTATCTAGATAAATTTAAAAATACTAATATGAATCGAAGGGAGCTCTGACCATCACAACATGATTGGGAGGAGAACAAGTTAGGTGTGCGTCAGTTTTAAAATTGCGTCTGCCATTTGTCAATTCTGGTTTATGGATTTGATTATTTATTTTTGCGGGAGGTGACTTGTGGAATTGGTTGACAAAACAGAATGAAACTTGATAACTGAATAATCAAGGTTGGTTCAACTAAATTGACCGTGTTACATAACAGAGAGACCCCTCTTATAAAATGGGTCAAATTTGATCTGTATTATGTTTTCTCTTTGACCATCGTGCGTGGCATGATTGGGAGAACAAGTTAGGCGTGCGTCAGTTTTAAAATTCCGTCTGCCATTTGTCACTTCTGGTTTATGGATAGGATTATTTATGTTTGCAGGAGGCGACATATGGAATTGGTTGACAAAACAGAATGAAATTTGATAACTGAATAATCAAGATTAGTTCAACTAAAATGATTGGGAGGAGAAGAAATTGGGTGTGCGTCAGTTTTAAAACTGTGTCTTCCTTTTGTCAAATTTGATTTATTGATTTGATCATTCATGGAATTGGTTGACAAAAGAGATAACTGAATAATCAAGATCGGTTCAACTAACATTTGTAATTGGGTCGAACATATCGATATGTCAAGAGCTAACGCTTCCGTGCTTAAAAGACGCAGTACTTGTACTCACGTGAAGTACGCGGGAATACATAATATTGCACCAGAACTCACATGATATTTATTTGTGAGTACCTATACACTGTATAGATTTTTCTTAACAAAATGGGCAATTTTGTCCTATATTATTAAAAAAGTAGAAGAAAATTGATCGGTTTATTTATAGAGGAACCGGCCAAAAACCTGTGTATAGACATATACGTTGTACATTGTATGCACTTTTGTTTGTACCATACTTTGACGTCAATCAATAGTATTTACTGGAACATCGACCGAAATGAAATCATACTTGAACAACGAAGGCGTTAAATTTACCAATCTGTGTGGCAGGATGGAACAACAGATGTGCTATAAACATGTTGATCATAACACTAGTGGAAACGAGGCCTTTGGTTAAGGTCGAAAATAGACTTTAACACCGGTTTTTACGAATCGGTGTTAAAGGAGACGCTCGTACAAGCGTGGTTCAGAAAGCAAAAGGGCGCACCCCTTTAACACCGGTTCGAGCCACGAACCGATGTTAAAGGCCCTGCACCACCGCCATGCGCAGCCCCCCTCCCCCCTTTAACACCGGTTCATCGTACATTAAAGGGTGGAGGCATTTTTAATTCAAAAAATAGGATAAAATTTAAAAAATTTATATCTTTTCATTTTAACTCAGAAAAATATGAATAATATATCATAATTTTCAGAAAAATAAGATCTATCCATTCATATAAAAACATTTTATAGTTACATTTACATAAATAATTTTCAAAATGATTAAAACACTTACATATAAATTTTGATTATTCAATTAAGACAAAAATAAAATAGTCAAACCCTAAAACTTTGAACATAAGAAATATTAAGCATATGAAAAGGAATCTAACCCTATTTTATTAGAGCAAATCATATTTTATTTTATATTAACATTTTTTAATTGTTTGGATATTTAAATTTAGCATCTTTTGTATACTTTGGAATCTGACAATTCTTCCCGCCATTTTTCTTCCCGCCGCTTGTTCCCGCCAGTTCTTCACGTCAGTTCTTCCCGCCATTTCTCGCTATATATATGTAGGATTGGCCTCCATTGTCATTGCACATGTCTAGACTCATATCTGCAACCTCATCACTCTTTCCCATGGCTTCCACCGTACCACTAACCCCCGGGGAGGCAGAGGCGTTTTGCGCCTCGAACTACCCTGCCTGCCGGACTACTGCGTCCCCGTCGGCTGGATGCTGAGCGCCGGAGGCGTGCCGGTTCCTCCTGTCCCTCTAGGTGTGGCGCGCCGGATGGCCATCGCAAACCACTACTACTTCGATCTCACGCCGGAGCAGCGGAGGAATCCCAACTGACATCCGACTATTTTCCGATTTGGGAAGCCTTCTTCGGGGATCGGCGTGAGAGGGCGCTCGCCGGGCACGAGGAGGACGGACCACCTCCTCCGAACTTCAACGAGGCCGGCCGTCGGCTATGGTGGCGCGGCAGGACTCTCTAGAGCGTCATGGCCTATGACACGGCCGCCGACTCTAACCCCCGCATGCGCTACCCTCAAGTCCAACCCACGCGTACTTAGCCTTTAAGGTTCAATTACGGCGACCCCGACGACGACAGCGATGACAGCTGTGGCGAGTACGACGACTACAGTGGCGAGTATTATAGGTATAGGCAGGAGCATGACTGAATCACTCCAATATTCCAAAACAAGTTCGGCCGATTGTGACTTAATCTGGCCATGTATCTTAATTTTCAGTTTTTTTATGTATCTTAATTCTCAGTCGTGATTTATGTAACTTACTGTTAGTTGCATTATGTACTTTAATTCCAGTTCTATCGTAATAAAAATTTCTTCATGCCCGCTGTTCGACAAAGTTTGATGATAGTTTAAAATGGGGATAAAAAATTTAAAAACGATCGAAAAAACTCGAAACCTTCGCGTGGTGTTATATTACGTGACATAGTTAGAAAGAAAAATATCAAACTTGGTATATTGATTATGTCTCAAAAAAACCTTCACAAAATGACCTATCTCATTCGAGGTTTCTTGGCTTTCGGCTCAAATGACCAATGTTATGGCTAGAATCAAGATATAGTTTGTGATAATATGGCCATATTGAGCATACATGTGTATCATGGGATGGCAAACAATGTTGCAAGAGGAAGTTTTCCTTTTTGTCGCACCAAAAAGGCATTTTCCATTTTCCGAGCATAAAAAACGGACGGTTTTGTGAAGCAACCACCAAATGGCTAATTCAAAAAACTACCAGCATATTTTACAAAAATACTAGACCACCTTATATGGACAATGTACCAACAGGGGGATCTGAAACCTTTCTGTCCACCTCTAGAGAAAAAGACAAATTCATGCCGAATCGGTAGGAAGTGGGTCAGATATGAACTACATGTACATGATACGATGCTCATGTTTTTTTACAAAAATCATTTTTAGGTTCACAATATGCTATTTTATTAAAAATCTAATGCAAGTTTAGCGAGGCTTGGCCCCGAGCTAAGAATCTTCATGCCCGTTATTCAACAAAGTTTGACGATGGTTTAAAACGGGGATAAAAATTTAAAAAACGATCGAAACAACGCAAAACCTTCGTGTGGTGTTATATAATGTGACATAGTTAGAAGGAAAATATTAAACTTGGTATATTGATTATGTCTCAAAACAACCTTCACAAAATGACCTATCTCATTCGAGGTTTCTTGGCTTTCGGGTCAAATAACCAATGTTATGGCTAGAATCAAGGCATAGTTTGTGATAATGTGGCCATATTGTGCATACATGTGCATCATGGGATGGCAAACAATGTTGCAAGATGAAGTTTTCCTTTTTGTCGCACCAAAAAGGCATTTTCCATTTTCCGAGCATAAAAACGGAGGGTTTTGTGAAGCAACCACCAAATGGCTAATTCAAAAAACTACCACCACATTTTACAAAAATACTAGACCACCTTATATGGACAATGTAACAATAGGGGGATCTGAAACCTTTCCGTCCACCTCTGATGAAAAAGAGAAATTCCTGCCGAATCGGTAGGAAGTGGGTCAGATATAAACTACAGGTACATGATACGATGCTCATGTTTTTTAAAAAAAATTATTTTTAGGTTCACAATATGCTATTTTATCAAAAAGCCAATGCAAGTTTAGCGAGACTTGGCCCCGAGCTAAGAATCTTCATGCCCGTTGTTCGACAAAGTTTGACGATAGTTTAAAACGGGGATAAAAATTAAAAAAGATCAAAACAACGCAAAACCTTCATGTGATGTTATATTATGTGACATAGTTAGAAGGAAAAATATCAAACTTGGTATATTGATTATGTCTCAAAAAAAACCTTCATAAAATGACATATCTCATTCGAGGTTTCTTGGCTTTCAGGTCAAATGACCAATGATATGGCTAGAATCAAGGCATAGTTTGTGATAATGTGGCCATATTGTGCATACATGTGCATCATGGGATGGCAAATAATATTGCAAGAGTAAGTTTTCCTTTTTGTCGCACCAAAAAGGCATTTTCCATTTTTCGAGCATAAAAACGGACGGTTTGAATAGTTAGAATTTTATTTTTTAAAAACAAAAAATGGTTTAGGATTAATTATTCAAATACAAACAGTTTTCATGTTGAAAGTTTTGTCTGATTCCAAAGTATACAAAAGATGCTAAATTTAAATATCCAAACAATTCAAAAATATTAATACAAAATATAATATGATTTGATCTAATAAAATAGGGATAGATTCCTTTTCATATGCTTAATATTTCTTATGTTCAAAGTTTTAGGGTTTGACTATTTTATTTTTATCTTAATTGAATAATCAAAATTTATATGTAAGTGTCTTAATCATTTTGAAAATTATTTATGTAAGTGTAACTATAAAATATTTTTATATGAATGGATAGATCTTATTTTTCTGAAAATTATGATATATTATTCATATTTTTCTGAGTTGAAATGAAAAAGATCTGAATTTTCTAAATTCTATCCTATTTTTTGAATTAAAAAAGCTCCCACCCCTTTAGTGTACAAAATAAATGTCCCCCCTTTAACAGCGGTTCCAGCCACGAACCGGTGTTAAAGAGGGGGAGGGCTGCACGCGAAACGAAATCTCCACCCCCCTTTAACACCGATTCGTGGTTGGAACCGATGTTAAAGGGGGGGAAGGTTCCAGCCACGAACCGGTGTTAAAGGAGGGGGATTTATAACGCACGCCTCTTCCTTCTTCCCCCCAGCCAGATCAAGCGCACGCAGAGGAATAAAAGTAGAGGACTACCACAGCGCGTCGCCGCCCACGCCCTCGACGTCGCCGTCCCGCGGGAGCGCGTCGCCGGGACTGCCGTGGCGTCCCCGCCCCGTCTCGCCATTGCTGCCCCGTGCTATTCCGTGCGCCACCCGGCCACACCCGCCGTGTCGCCCCTCCGCCACCCCATCCCAGCCACCCACGCTGCGCCACCCACCCATGCCGCGCCGCCCGCCCCGCAGGTGAGCTTCGGTGCCCGCCGCCGATTTTTGGCTAATTAGTGTTAGTATAGTGTTAGTTAGTGATTTTTGGTTAGTTAGTGTTAGTTAGTGATTTTTGGTTAATTTGTATGTGTATGTGTATGTGTATATATGTATATATTTGTATGTGTATGTGTATATATTTTTGTATGTGTATGTGTGTATATATGTATATATTTGTATGTGTACGTGTATATATATTTTTTGTATGTGTATGTACGTATATATTTATATATTTTTTGTATGTGTATGTGTATGTGTATGTGTATGGTCAAGAGCAGGTCGATTGCATGTGGTCGGCTTAGAGCTCACTTTTTTAATCGGTTTGCACTTGACCGATTACTTTTCCAATGCTGTGGACCCTGACCTCCTCTGCCCTTGCTGAGTCGCCCATTTTAGGTAGCCCACGTCGTGCTGGTTCGAACGCACACCCCCACGCATCCCGGGCGCGCTCTCGCCCTAGCGCCACCAGCCGCCGCCCTAGTACACCTCTCGTTGTCAATATGGCATTAGGGTTTCTCCGAATCCGGGGTTTTTCCGAATGTATCCTCTCATATGAATCCGGGGTTTCTCTGAATTAGGGTTTGGAATGACCAAGCATGTATTAGGGTTACATTTAAATACTTTTAACCTGTCATATCATCATCCTTGCTCGAGCATTTCAATAGATGTATTACTGATATTTGTGTGATAATATTATTGTTTCAGAAACTATGGATCCACTCAGTAGAAACCTTGAAGAGGAAGAAATAATGGAGAACATGATCCACCATGACACCTCACAATATCTGAACTTGGAGGGACATGATGACAGCTCAAGTAGTCACGGAGAAGATGACGACACCGATGAATGCACTTTAGTGATTACAAAGTCCGTCGAGGTATATGCATGGATTAAGCCTCTGCTGATTTGCACCGATTGATTTGTATATATATGTACATGTATTAATTAACGCTTCACTCTTCTTTTAGCCCTCCGGATCTACCAGCCAACAACAATTGTCTTCTACGAAAAAGAGCAAGCGAGGCGCGAGCCATCGGTTGAAAGATCGTGCAAAGTTCACGATCGAAGCAGTCCATGTTAATGGCAGGCCAATGGATCCCAAGAAGGTTGCAGACAAATTTATACGTCAGGCTGGAGTTCTTGTTAGGGACCAAATCTCAATCATAATTGAATATTGGAATAAGCCAAAAAAGGGCGACGGTACCTTTGTCGATGAAATATCCAAAGAAACGCTTTGGAATTTGCTGTTGGTAAATTTCATCCTACCGCCAGAGGAGGATGAAAATAAACCGGTTATAAAGGAAAAGGTCAAAGAGTGGACGCTTTCCGCAACTGGAAGACAAAATTGAACAAATTTGTCAAAGCTCGCGAGACTCCAGATTTCGAAGACGCGTATTATGCGAAGATAAGACGTCACTGGCCCGAATTTGTGGCGTACAAGGAAGTTGCTATAGCTACAAAGAGGTCAGAAACCAATACACTAAATGCGCAGAAGAAGGAATATCACCAGAGGACGGGGTTAGGTGGCTACATATCTCAGAGGCCTAAGTGGGAGGAAGCTGAGAAGGCCCTACGTGATAGAGGGATCACACCCCAGACACATGGGTGGGACCTACCTGCAAAGACTTGGTTCTACGGAATTGGGGCAAGGTTGGACCCAGAAAACGGGATTGTGTATCTTCCCAACCCTCCTTGCCAAACCCGTCATTGAACTCATCACGGCATACGACGAAATAGCCGTCAGGACCTTTCATCCCGACAGAGAGAATGACCAGCTGACATGAGCCATCGGTAAAAAATAACACCCTGGACTTGCATGAGGCACATGGGGTATGACGTGGAAGGATGGGTTTGCCGAGTGGGGCGACTCTTACAGATGGCGCGGCGGAAAATAAAAAGAGCGTATAGACCGGATGACACAGATAGAACATGCACTTGTGGCGCTGCAGTCGCAAGTGAATGCACAAAAGAGCCAGCAAGCTACCGGCCCATCTCAACGGCACGAAGAGCCTGCATTGGAAGCTGTCGGCGGCCCAGACTCTACACGGAAAAGCAGCATGGCTTCCATGGAGAACGTGTAGCCCACGCTTGAAATGGCGGGTCCTCGATACCCCATGGATGAGATCACGGATAGAGAACATGTTGAGCTGCATGTGAGATTAATGGGCTTATCCATTAAGGTGGCGGTCGGCTATGCCTTACCTCCTGTAGCTGGTGGAACTTACCACTGCCGACCGATTCCATATAGCTATGCTATTGTCGGGGTGGATGAGGTTATGAACGAATATGAGAAAGCACAGCTTGACCATGCTACAGGTGAAGGGGAAACTCAACTCAAATTTGCAGTGAAAACAACCATTCTTTGGAAGAAGGAACACATCGTGCTTCCAAATTGGAGGCCACTAGCACCCCCGCCGTCTCCGCAACGTCAGTAGTTTGAGCCGCCTCAGCCGTCTCCGGGTCATCAGAATACTCCCCTGTCGTCTCCGACGCTTCATCCATCTCCTGCGCGGCAGCCATCTCCGTCGCGCCAGCCATCTCCTGCGCGTCAGCCATCTTCGGCGTGCCAGCCATCTCCTACGCGTCAGCGTAAGCGGAAGAGCACTGCCACGAAGAGCATCACTAGCACTGCCACGAAGAAATCCGCAAGAAACCATACGCCAAAGAGTTCAAGAAACTACGTCTCGCAGCCTTTCGCCAAGCCATTCCTGGTATTACCGTGGAATCGCAGCGACGAGGAGACCAAGAGGATCTCGGAAGAAGAGTTCAAGAAATTCTTTGCACCTAGACAGGCCGAGCCAAAGGAGAAACTAGATCCGGCGGTGGTGGAGAAGTTTTACAATAATTTTTTGAAACCTGAAACCCCACTTGTGTCGGACTACGAGCGCCTGATTATGAAGGGGGATGCAAGGCGGAGGGATTCTAAAAGTAGAAGTCGTGCGGCACCCCAGAAAACAGTTCCCATGCTCGGAGAGCAGGAAAACAAATCGTGCGCCCCGCTCCAAGTGTTCGACACACGAATAGCTCCTCATGTAAATGATTACGAGGCAGAGCTACAAAGAAAGGCCAATGAGATGGGGATGACCTACATTGCATACTTGAACATCATGGGAGACAACTTGCCTAAAGGCGATGTCAACCGCATATAGCCATGGAAGTATGGGAAGAATCTCGTCAAGAAAGAGGAGCTCAAGAATCTACCAACAAAGATGCGGAGATTGCATAAGTGGTACCTTAATTTCTGCAAGACGAGAAAGGAAGAATGGATCACGGCGTATATAAGAGATCAGATTTTCTTGTGCAGAGACGACGAGATCAGCTTCAACATTCAAGACTTGTATTTTCTATTCAATCAGAAGGAACTCGACAAAGCTGCCATCAGCCTTTATTGTGTGTAAGTACTATTTCTGTAATTTCTATCTCATCTCATTCAATTTATTAATTGCATGTATATATATGCTCACCATATATGTATATACTATTATGCAGGAAAAAGGTTATGGAATGCATGAAAGGAGGCCCTTTTGACATTGGGTTCGTTGACCCAAATAGAGTTCATGAAAGAGTGGTACAACACAAACCCGAGCAAACAGAAGATTTCTTGCTAAGGTCTTTACTGAGACAAAAAACCAAAAGAGAAATACTATTGCCTTACAACTTCTCGTGAGTACTGTTACACTCTCTTGTACACATTCTGTTTCAGCTTACTCGATGTTAAGTGTAACTGATGATGAGTTATGCGTGCGCATGTTTCACTTTATTCTGCTAGTCATTCAACCTGACGGCAGGAATGTCCTTGTCATGGACTCGTTACGAAAAGACCAAGAGCTATGGGCAGACTTTAAAGAGATGCTCTAGAGATAATTTCAATCATATTATCGCACTAGATCGGCAACTTTCGTGACAACAAGTAATTAATTACTCCTTTATCCATTTTCTTTGTCGGACAGGGTTTGGAAAAGGTTCACGGACATGGCCGTGGGTGAATGGTCAGAAGAACTAAAATTTGTAGAACAAAATGTAAGTAATACTAGCTAGCTAGGTCTGCATATCTCTTTGATTCTGCTTCCAATTCCATTATATCATGCTTTATTGATTATTATTTTGATTGAACTCTCTATTCTCGTGAAGTGCGTGCATCAGGGACCGGCAATAACTTATGTGGATACTATGTTTGCGAGTTCATTCGCAACACGATATGTGCGATGGGCCAAGCCGCACTAGACCAACTTAGAGTATGTAAACAAAATACACAACATTATTTTATTACCATCAGCTGTGTTGAGTTTTATTCTTATATATATATATATTATATTGACCCATTCTTCATATATATTTAGATCGAACGGATGCGGGACGAACTCCTACCATTTAACTGCATACGAGTCATTCAAGAGGAATTGGCGGGGTTCATACTTGATGAGGTCGTCACGCCCCGCAGAAAACTCTTTAGATATCCACCAAAATGAACGTGTTTAGGATGAGGTTTCCGATTCGGTTGGAAATGAACGTGTACGGAGATGTTATATTGTATATATACTTGAACGTGTTTGTCTTGTACTTGATGCTTCAACGTGTACGGAGAATACCACAATAACGATGTTTGTGTATAATAATAGTTGCTTAATTATTCATGTACTCGTATGTACCGACGATGTATGTATATACATCTCCCGAGCGATTTCCCCTCCCCCTCCCCGTCCCCGCCGCGCCGCAAAAATCCGCCCAGAACGGGGCGGCGGCAGAACTCTGCCGCGGCAGAGATTTATGCCGTTTTCCTGCCGCGACAGAACTCTGCCGTGACAGAGATTTATGCCGCTTTCCTGCCGCAGCAGAGAACCTTTAACACCGAGAGGGGGCCTGAGCGCTACGGCAGCCCCATGTGGGGGTGGCTCTAACACCGAACCCCCAACAGCGGTTCGATAACGTTGGTAGAGGGACTTACGAACCGGTGTTAGAGGCCACCGTGTGCACTAGTGAAAGCTTGACTCTATCGCTATAGAACCAACCTAATAACCTTAGAACGGAATAGTACTCCAAGTGTCATGGAACAGGTGCTAGCACCGAAGAAAGCATATGGAACGAAATGGAGCATCTCTGCCACATCAAAAGATCGACCGATGTATGCAGCACCGTAAATTCTTTTACGCATCCCTCCAATTGGGTGTTTCTTTTCCGAGAACCACTTTCAAGTGGCAACTTGTTAATAGCAAGGATTCCGTTCCAGTGCAGTTCCACACTAGCTTTACGATCTTTCTTGAGGCTTCGTTCCTTTCTATGCTTTTCGTTAATTAGAGGTAACAATCCACACGACACACCGTCGCCAGCTAGCTGCTACTACTGCCGTTCTATAATATAAGACTTTCTTACCAAGTTGTTGTAGTTTGCTAAAAATATTTATATTATGAAATGGGAGTGAGTAGTATAGTATTTTGTCACAGGTTGCTGTTGGAATTTGGTGAGTTTTGGGCTGTTGGCCCATTAGACAAATTCTGAAATTCTCTTTGCCCCACTTGTATATGGCAGCATATGGCTGTGCTAGCGGTGCTAAAGTTTAGTCCCACATTGCTAGTTGAAGAGGAGTTGGACCACCTTATATAGTAGAGTGTTGCACCACTCACTAAGGTGTGACAAGAAGAGTAGCCCTCGCGTACTCCTCCTCCGACGCCGCCCGCCTCGCCTCGCCTCGCCACGACGCGCGCGCGCCGCGGGTTGCAGGAATCTCGCCGAGCCGAGCTTTATTTTGCTTGTTGGATCATTAACGGACGCGTTAATTACAGCCGTTTCCAGTTTTTATGGACGTGGACTGTTACCGACTCGGACGTGGGCTGAGCCCACGATCCTCCTAACCTGCACTATATAAGCGTCCGGGGCTAAACCTAATCGGTACGGAATCAATCCACACACGCGCCTATCCTCCAGAACCTTGCGCCGCCGCTTTCGTCTTCTCCATCCCGGCTTGCGGCGTGCACCGCAGAACCCCGTCTCTCGTGAACTTGTACGGGTGAGGGGCGATCAGGTTTTTGGGGAGCGCTCAAGCGCGACTACTGGCAACCACGACGTCGTCCGACGACGAGTTACCTGACGACGACTTCTTCCCGGACGTCAGCGACCTCTTCGACAACCTCAACATGGACGATGCTGCTGCAACCGCTGCGGCTGCTATTCAGTCTACTCTGTACGTGATACTCAACTGTCTCTTTCGGATTATGCTAGAGTTCTCTGTTCTAGCGTTTGCTGTAGATGTGATAGGTTTATCTCCTATAGATGTAATCTGTTCATCTACTTTGTTGATCTGCATAATTGGTTTTAGTACCGTTTGTATGATCATGTTTTATCAGTTTATTATTCGGATTAAATCATATGGATTATTGCTTATATTTCCAACAGTCGCTGCACCGCATCGCATAGCGATGCATCGCCTTAGATATATAATAAATACGTTCTCCATTTTATAATATAAGATGTTTTAGTTTTATAAAGAAAATATATCTAGATTAGTTTTAGTGTGTAGATTCGGAGTAAATCTCTATGAATCTACACACTAAAAATAGTCTAAATATATAATTTTTTACAAAGCTTAAACGTTTTATATTTTGAAACGGAGGAAGTATAAAATAAGTAGACAAAGTGTGCGTGAATAGAGATAATAACGTGGAATGGTCGTCTCCACACATCCACATGTGTCAAGCTGAAACAAGATATTACGTTCGCTAATTCCTGAACATGAAAAACGTGGGACGGATCGATAAGCTTTAACGAGCATGTGTTTTACCGTGTACTAGTCGGAATCTGTGAAGCATGGTCAGCACGCACGTACGTACGGAGAAGAGAAGGCGCGCCGGAGAGGAGAGGAGAGGAGAGGAGAGGAGAGGTTGCGCATCTCCGCAAGCCTCGCTCTCTTGAGTCTTGCTGTGTTTTCTTCCTTTGGCCGTTTCGGCGTCACGCTCGCAATGATAGAGCCGGGACAGCAAAATTTAGTTGGGCACGTACGGGTCGGGTAGGCCATCATCACTCGCGATGGACGTGGCAGCTTTAGCGCCGCTTGTGCTCGATTCCTCCGCCCGCGTGCCTCCAACGTCTTGGTCCCGATTCCACACGTTCCCACTTGCGCGAAGCGTACATATTTCCGTGCTTCCTCCTCTATCCGTATATATGCGAATGCGACGTGTCATTGGACGTTCCTCGTGCAATATGGCCGCAACGTCCGAGCCAATCAACGTTCAGGATTAGACAGGTTCGCGGGTGGCCCGGCTCGGCCGGTCCGGCCCCGACGTTCTGTTTCAGGGCCCATATCCAGCCATCTACCCGCCGGCACGGGTGCCATGCACTGTCAGAGTTTTCAGAGTTGTTAGCACAAAACTATCACTTTATATGTTAAAATTATTAAATAGTATCAGTCAACTTTTAAATCGCAAAAAATATCAGATTAAAAACAAGTTTCGTAAAAAGCACTGATTGTCTTTTGATCACAAATTGACACGATAACTGATAGTGGACCCACCTGACAGGCCGATGTGGCACCCAGTTGTCGCCTCTCCGACAAGGCTACTAACAGACGTTAGCATAAAACTACCACATTTAAATTCAAATTTTCAAATGATACCGGTTGACGTCTCAATCGCAAAAACTACAACATCGAAACCAAGTTTTCGCAAAAAACACTGATATCACAAATTGACAACGAATTGACTGCGCATCTAACAGCAGGATCCATTTGTCAGGGCTATTTGCTGACGTGCACCGGGACCTACATGTCAGTGCTATTTAAAGTCCAAAAATATATCATGAAAAATCACCACCGCCTCCACCCGAGCCAAGCGCCGCCTGCGTCGCCGTCTTGCTCCAACCGCGCTGACGTGAGCTCCGGGTCCTGCTCCACACGCGCCGATGTAAGCTCCATGTCCTGCTCCACACGCGTCGCCCTGATTTTCTACACCCCTCCTCACGACCAGGTCGTGGTCGTCACATCCTCCTACTCGAGGCGCGACACATGTCGTGGTGAACGGGACAACGACAGGGCGGCGCCCGTGCTGGTCTGGGCAGCGACAGGCGACGCCTATGGTGTACATGCAACGAGTAGACATGCCAGGACGACGCCGATGGTGGACGGGAAAGGCCGATGGTGGACGGGCCAAACGCTGGGGCGGGCTAGGTCGGCGCCGATGGTGGACGGTGCTGGAGGTGGCGGGGCAGACCAGGGAGGCGCTGGTGGTGGACGAAGCGGCGACGGTGCGGGCTGGTGGTGGATGGGGCAGGCCGGCGATGGTCTGGTCAACGTTATTAAGAGAAAAAATAGATTTTTTGTTTCTTAGTTTTTCTGATATTTTTAGATTTTTCCAATAGGGCTAACATGTGGGATCCAGTCCATGTCAAAAATGGCTCCTGGCAAGTGGGTCCTGCTGTCAGATTCGTCATCAATTCATGATATGAGTGCTTTTTTAAAAACTTAATTTCAATGTGATAGTTTTTTGCAATCGAGCTGCTAACCGATACCATTTGGGAAATTTCACTATAAATATAGTAGCTTTATGCTAACGGCCTTATCAGAGAGGCGTCAGCTGGGTGCCACGTCGACCTGTCAGGTGGGTCCCACTGTCAGTTACCGTGTCAATTCGTGATTAAAAGACAATTAGTGTTTTTTTGTGACAACTCGTTTTCTATCTAGTAGTTTTTTGTGATTTAAGGTCGACTGGTACTAGTTAAAAAATTTAACATGTAAAATGGTAGTTTTATGCTAACAACGCCAAAAAAATGGACATGCTCCATGTGAGAGCCGATGTTTGATCAACTTGTATCATTATGGTGTCAAGTGGGATTCACCAAAACCCACTTCTAGTTTATTAAATTTTGAGCAAAAATTTATACTAGATTTTATCAAATGCATTAGAAGTGAAACTTTGATGAAATCTCACTTGACACCCTATATATCATAGAATATTCTTTTTCCCCATAGTCTATGCAGGCCACAAATAGAACTTGATACAAATCACTGCAATACGTTACTCCCTCCGACCCATATTAGTTGACTTAAATTTGTCTACATTTAGATAAATCTAGACACTATTTCGTATATAGGTTCATCTAAATTTTAATAAATCCAAGTCAAGTAATATGGGTCCAAGTGACGCTTATAATCCACCCAACCAGATAAAAATCGTCGCGGA
Organism: Avena sativa; assembly: GCA_916181665.1. Lineage (NCBI taxonomy): Eukaryota > Viridiplantae > Streptophyta > Magnoliopsida > Poales > Poaceae > Avena > Avena sativa. The sequence goes on along the minus strand of OV702298.1, from coordinate 161,503,804 downwards.
AAAAAGTTTTCACTCTTCGTATCGCTAGTTGGGAAAAACACGTCGAGTCAACTATTTCCGCGATGCTTTGTCGAGCTTGACGATTAGCTATCAACCATGAAATTGTTTCTGCTACACTGAGTGTTTGCGCCCCGATAATCTATGGCGGCATGTACATGTACCATGGATTAGTAATGCTAGTCAGATACAAATTACTTCCTCCGTTTTTAAAATATAAGATGTTTTAGGTTTATAAAAAGAATGATTTTAGATTTTTTTTAGTATATAGATTTATTTCAAAGTTGAGTAAATCTACATACTAAAACAAGTCTAGATTCATTTTTTTCACAAACCTAAAACAACTTATATTTTAAAACGGAGAGTGTATCAAGCACACTGGATCTGTGCTTCTAGCTCGCCCTAGGGAGATTTGGTGATGCCCCGGGTCTAAGCGCATCTTCACTCGGCTATCCAGAATGTCGATTCAGACTCGAAAATTGGTCTAGTTGTGTATTCAAGAACATGTTTTCGTCTGGATTTGGATCAACTTTAGTCTGGACTCCCCAGGCCATTTCCAGGATCCCGGGTACGCCCTGAAAACGACGGACGAAACGAATTCGGCGAAAAAAAAATGAAGCGGCGTGTGGATCTGTCGAGTCAGCGACGGAAGCCGAGTCGTCGTCATCATCTGAACAATGCGGCGACCCCGGACAATAACTGTCCATCGCTTCGGGCACGCGTCACCGAATTGCCGCTCCACCGCCGCCGTCTCGGCTCCCGCGACGGACCGGCGGGCACTAACTTCTCGCCGTTTCCCCTTTTCCCACCCTCGCCGCTACACCCCTCCCGCCCTCGCCGCCCATCTCGGCCTATAAAAGTCGTACCCCTCGCCGGAGTTCCTCACACTCTCTCACAGCTCCCCAGCCCAAAACTCCGGCGAACACACGGCTCTCCTTCCCCACTTATCCATGGCCGAGCGCTTTCCCGGCGACGATGCGGCGGTGAACGGCTTCGGCCGGCGCACGTTCCAGCCTTGGGAGGTGCGCATGCTCTACGAAGCTGGCTACATGGCGCCGTCGGACACGCGGAACCCTCCAGGGTGGAAGCTTAGCGCCGGCGGCATGCCTATCCCGCCGGCGCCGACGCCGGACGAACTGCTCGACGAGATCCAGGCCTTCATCGCGGTCATGGACGATCCCTCCGACGCCGAGAGCCCCGACAACCTCCTGTACTGGGAGACGTTCTTCGCCGACCGCCGCGCCCAGGAGCTCGCCCGCCAAGAGGGGCCGCCAGACGACGCACCGAAGCGCAACAACGCGGCGGGTCGCCGGCGTTTTTGGAGCGCGCCAGGCCAGACACTCACGACGGTGCTACAACACATCCACATCGGGAATACGCCGCGTCTCGGCTTCCCATGCACATCCACGCCTGCGGCCAGGTCGGGGCGGCGTCCTCCGGTGAACTGGCTGCCGAGGAGGATGGACAACCTGAGCTCCTCCTCCTTCGCCTCGGCCTCCCACTCATCGGGGTCCACGCCGCTCCGTACGCCGATGGGCCCTTCACTGGCGCTGCGCCCAATCAAGCGCGAGGCGGTCTCGCCGGTCCGCTCGCCGCCGCGGACACGTTCGCGGGGCATCGTGATCAACTAGGCCTGTGTGCCGGCGCTGTCGCCACCCACTGGACGCCTTCCCCTTCGCCGCCCGAAGCCTGAGCCGGTAGACTGGTCGGCGCCGCCCGCGGAGGATAGCGCCATAAGGATGTCGATGGAGCAGTCGCTCCGTGACTCGGCACCGCCGGTGGAGCCCTCCTCGCCGGACATCCTGGAATGGTCCAGGGCGGACTGGGAGGAGACGGAGCGGCAGCGCGTCCACCGCATGCTACTGTCGAACGGCAGGCCTGGTCTGGCCGCGTTCTTGCCTACCAGGGCGCGCCGCTCGTCGTCCTCGACGACGACGATGAAGCCGGCCCCTCCTACCAGCCGTGGAGGTGCGGCGACGCCGGCCAGGGGAGCTCCCGCCCGCCACAGCCGCCGAGCGACGACAACGACGGCGGCGGCAAGGACGACGGTCGGGCCGATCCGGGCTACACGTCCTTCTATGGCAACTTCGGCATGTAGAAGCGGCGTCGGCATCGGCGAAGGCCACGGCGGCAGCTTTTTTATTGTTTTAGTTTATTATCTAGTTTAAATTCGATGTAATCCGCCTATATTCCCATCTCTAATTAAATTCGTCTTAATTTGCAAACTCGTTTGAAATTTAACTCGGTCTGAGAACGCGAATGGGAAACTCGATGTTCCCAGGCCGAAATCAAGTTTTGTCCGGCTAAATTTTTTTCCGAATTTCATCCTTGGTCCGCCCAACGAGTGGTGATGCTCTAATCGGTAGGATGTTGTTGTCTACAGCATAAGATCCTAATGGCATGGTCTCCCCCGTTATCATGTTAGTAGATGCGGTGTGGTGGCTTCGGATTTTTTGATGTATGTTTTTATCAGGCCTTTTTGAATAATATAATAATAAATGTCATATACACCATTTCGAGACAAAGGTCGGTGGTCTTGATTTTTTTACAAATATGACCCTCTGTAAATTGGCATCGTCAGAAATACCCCTTTCTAAAAACAATTGGCAAAATTGCCCTGGTGGAATGTGGAAAAATGCCATGTGTGTCGTCCCGCCACTGCGCATGGCGGAGGTCATATCCCGCCATAGTGAGAGACGGAAAAGGCATCCCGCCCAAAATAGATGGCGGAAGGGGCCTGGCCATCGATCGATGCATGGCGGGAGGAGATTCCCGCCCAAGGGAGTGGCGGGATGTACTTCCAGACATCGCCATTGGCGGGAAGAGGGACATGCTGACGCGCGCGGAGCTGTTGCTGCGGTTGATTGATTCCGTGATGTATTCGTGCGGAGGCATCCCATCCTTGGCAAGCAACATGCACGTACCGGCAGAGCATGTGATTGATTCTACTCCCTCCATCTCAAAATAGATGTCTTAAATTTATCAAAATTTAAATAAATTCAGACACTATTTAGTATATAGATTCATCTAAAATTTGAAAAACCTAAGACATCTATTCTTAGACGGAAGGAGTACTCCTTTTTATAATGAGAAGGGAGAAAGCAGACTTTTTCCTTGCTCATTTCAGTCCCCATTGGTGTCCCATCTCTCTTTAATAAATGCATGTGTGTAACAGCAACCGATAGCATTTAAAAAAAGGATTGCGATGCACCAGTAATTTCATTCTGAAGATAAATTAGTGGAAGGAAAAACAGATCAAGATTAGCACTCTTGAATGCTTGTGTATTTCCATGCATGCATGTTCTGATCGCTTTGTTGGATTAACTAAGAAGTAAATCATGTCCCACACTTGGGGCCATTGGGAATGGCTGGATGTCTACCAGCCGTATGGGGCATCCTGGCATGCTTAGGCCAGCGGGAAGTTGCCCTTCCGCCAGTGGTAGAACTTGCTCTTCTCCTCCCGCCACTAACAAGGGCAGGAAGGCCCTTCCGCCTCTCACTGTGGCGGGATGTGAGCTCCGCCATGCACAGTAGCGGCACTGTGGCGGGATGTGAGCTCCGCCATGCACAGTGGCGGGACGAGACACGTGGCACATTTTTTATGTCAGGACAGTTTTGGCAATTGTTTTTAAAAGGGGTATTTTTGGCGATGCCAATTTGCAGAGGGTCAAATTTGTAAAAAAATCGATGGTCTCATCCTCCTTTTTGAAGAAAAAAATCCCACACTATAAAATGATTTGGCAAGCTAAAACATCTAGCCAAAATGACTTATATTATGGGTGGAGGGAGTACCAAATGTTGTACAATTGGTGCCCCTAGGTTCTTTATCGACACGTGTGCATTTGTGCATGACAAATTGATATTCCCATGTGATATAAGTAACACAACATAAGAAAATATATAATTAAAAAAATATGGGAAATATAATAAGAAACTTTACAAACTCAAATCTATCACATAAAACAAGGTGGAGGTTCTCATTGGAGATTTTTTGTCATTATACATATATACGTATGAGGATTTTGTAAAATAATATTAAACCAAGTGAAAGTCAGCCTTCCATAACGGTAATATCACTTCTTGTCCTTGTACGTTAACACTTTAGACACTTACTCCTACATCTGCGTGCTCCTTTTGTCTCTTAGATATTGCACTCCCTACGATCATGTATGTTATGGAATCACGACATTGAATTGATTGATCAGAATAATTGGAATACATGATGGACTAGTTACATATGAATAACTGCGCTAAATGTCAATGGAGTATAACATGAAAGAAAATTGAGCATCCAGTTCCATTACATGTAGTTGATATCTAGTTGGAATATTCCCTACTTTGCCCATAGAACAACGATATCTATGGCCACCAAATGTCAAAGTGTCCTTATTGCGTGTTTCTCATGGTATGAAAAGGATATGTCAAGGGCAAGGAGATTAGCGAATTCAACATTTCTACTAGGCGTCCATGCATGATCCTCGTTTGATGCTTTTCGCATCGCACCAAATTTATATGGTGAAACTAACCTCTTACAACAGCATGAGAAACACCTCCATTGTGTATCTTGATGTTGTGATGATTACATTTTCTCATGCTATCGAGGACTGTGAAAAGAATATAATGATTGGTCGTGCTATCAAAGCCAATGGTATATTCAGGACCGACCCTAGGGGTGGGCAGGGTGTGCAGCCGTCCAAGGCCCCGCAAAACCAAGGCCCCACCCCACATACGTTATACTACTTGTATATGTATACGTGACAAGCGGGAGGCAGAAAAAGAGGACAAATTAGCGATCAACAGGCCTCGCGATCGATGACCCTCAGCGACGGAGCGACCTCCTCATCTGCTCGACTACCTGTCTACGATTTGCCTCGCCCGCGCCAGCCGGCCTACCGCCCAGGCCGCCACCAACCGACCGGCACAGATGAACCGATCCCCAGCGAGTCAGCGACCACACCATCCTTCCCGCGTCCATGCAAGGGAGTTCTTCAGTGTTCCATCGACACAAGCCGATCAGTGATCTCTCTACGGCTACACGGTAACAATTCATCACGAATTAGCAAATTAGGATTCTCGTTACTCCTACATTTCTTGTAAATTTCTCCTAATACTGATTTCAGATTGCCAGTCCATCAACTCATTGTCTCGTCGATTTCAGTTTCTGAGTTCTCGATCACATACATGGCCACAGTGCCACGCAACTTCTTTTTCACAATTTTTTTTCCACGTCTGAAAATTCAGTACACATACTCACATCATCGTTTTGACCAATTTTATGTATATTAAATATTATATTATTATTCTATAATATGTATAGTTTGTACCATTCAATATTTTATGTAAATTTGTTTCTTGACATTGTGTCGTATCATGTCATCCTGACCGAGAAAGTGTCCGTCTAGTCATGCTAAAAGGAAAATAGCAAAATGGTTGTCTTGGTACAATCATATAAAGGGGATGTTCTCAAAATTTTCAAGGCTAATAATACTGGTGCTTCGACCCCATCATAAGTGACTCTGCAATGAGAAATGATACTCCTTCCCTCAAAATAGATGGCTCAAATTTGTCAAAATTTAGATGGATCTAGATACTATTTAGTATACAGTTTCATCTAAATTTTGAAAAAACTAAGACATCTATTTTGAGACTGAGGGACTAGAAGAATTTCTTGAAGTAATATATATAAGGGGTTTCTATTTTCGTGCCCCTGGTTCATTAGTTGTACTCAGTTTTTCCCAGCTGCTTAACTTTTTCTTACTTTTGACCTTCTCCTACTATGAAACTCTCACACGGTCTCAAACTCGTTGTCCGTCAGCCTTGCCGTTACATGCTGAAAAGTGGGGCCGCATTCAGTCGGGTCCCGTAGTGGACCCTCGCCGTTACGTGCTGACAAGTGGGGTTGCGGTCTGTCAAGTCCCATAGTGGACCCTTGACGTTACATGCTGACAAGTGGGCCGCATTAAGTTGGTTCCCGTAGTGGACACCTCTCTCCATTTATCCAGATCAGCATGGGACCCATAGTTTATCCACGTGAGCGTCGTACCCACAGCTTATCCACGTGAGCCAGCCCCACGCCCCCGCCCCTGTCGTTGCCTCCCCTTTCTTCTTCTCCGGTGACGGCGGCCCTTCTCCAGCGATGGCGGCCCTTTGTCGAGCTTCACTTTGGCCTCCCGTTCATCCTGGCCGCAGTATGGTGTCATCCTGTTGACCTGTATAAAGGATGACAATGGAAACCATGCGCGGAGAAGGTTAGATCTCGCACCAAAATATAGAGGCCTCCTCACTCTCACTCATCACTCGCTCACTCACTCACGCAACCATCTCCACTGTTCCATCACCTTCTGCAAACCTCCAAGAAAACCCCAACCATGCCGGCGATGGAGAAGAACGGCGCGGTGGCCATCGTCGCCTCCAAGACCGTCGGCGAGGGGGGGGGGGCGTCCCCGTACAGGCCCCCGTAGAGGTATCGAAGGCAGCCGTCCCCATCCAGACCCCCGTCCCCGCTTCTGTCGTAGCCGCCAGCGAGGAGGCCCCTATTGGTCTCGGGCAGATCCCGCTCGACTGGGATCCCTACGAGGAGGACGAGTATATAGGTCGGAGATCCCCTACGACACCAGCATCGCCGACCCATGGTCGGAGGTAACTAGGGTTTTCTCCCCTTCCTTTGTTCTTTCCCCATTCCCATCGTTGGACGCTAGAACGTGTGTTATTAGGGTTCAACTGTTCGTATTTTCAATCGTTGAATGCTAGGTATTTTTACAGTAGCTAATCCCCTTATGTTAGATCTCGTATTTCGATAAATGCCCCTGTTCGTATTTCAAACCTATTTTATTGTTCCTTCGAGTTGCAGTTAAGGGATTCCCTAGTTAGTACTAGCACCGATCTGTAGTTGGGATCGGTATCCGATTTGGTTAGAGATTTAGGGATTGGGAAATAATCAGGGGATCTCAATCGGTTAAAGTAATCAATTCCGATAATCAAGGTATCTTAATCATGTCCTTATTGCACTCTACTGTTTTTTCCAACAGGTGGATAGCAGCGACGTCTGTAGCAACGACGAGTCCACTGACACCAAGACTCGTCAGGTGCTGAGGAAGCTGAAGTCCGGCCAGTACGACAGCTTCTTCGCCAGTGAAGTCTATAGGTGCCCCTTCTGCACCAGGAGCCTCACCATCGATTTCAACTCCCTCGTGAATCATGCCGAGGACATAAAGACCTACGGCCTGCCCGTGAGCGGCCACAGCTTCAGAGCCAAGCACCAGGCGCTCGGTTTTCACCTCCGTAACCTCTAGAAGGTGGCCATCGAGGAGGGGTCGCATGCCCCCGATCAATCCCAAGGCGCACAAAGTCAAGGTACTGGGCATCAAGAAGTCGAGGAAGTGCCAGAGGGATGAGACGGAGGCCCTCCTAGTGGAGGCCATGAGGGGCCACTGATATTGTGCTCCTGCTGCTGTAAAGCAGCTTTGTTTGTATTGTTGTCAGTGTTGAACTTGTATGATACTGCTGCTGAGCAGCCTAATTGTCGAACCTCGTTTAGGTATCGTACTATATATATCCCGTATTAGCTGCTTTATCTATATCTGTTCTATTATATATCATATATTAGCTGTTTTATCTACATTTTGTTTTATCTACATTTGCTCTGTTTACTGAATGTATTTATGGTACTGGTTAGATTTTCTGCTCTAGATTTTCTATCATATTGGAAAAAAAGAGGGAAAGGAACCATGACTGATGACTGAAGAGAAGCTGCGCTATATTCGTGACTTTTTGGGCAAAAAAAAACACAATTATTAGTGACATAAAAGGAAAAAGTGCTCTTAAAAAGACCAATTATAAAAATAATAAAAAAGAAATCTTCTAATTTAGATGACAGGGCGCACGTAACTACCAAACGTGTCTCACATGGTCCCACACCACATCTCTAAAACACGTTCCCAACAAGTCGGCACCACACAGTCCAACATGGCATATAACGTGTTCCTGACTAACCAGCCCACGTGGTCCTACTTGTCAGCACGTAACGACCTGTCAGCACTTAACGGCGAGGGGCCACGACGGGACCCGACTGAACGTGACCCCACTTGTCAGCATGTAACAACAAAGCTGACGGAAAACGAGTTTCAGACGATATGAGAGTATCAGACAAGAAGATGGGCAAAAGTGAGGAAAAATTAAGCGGCTGGAAAAAACTGAGTACAGCTAACGAATCAGGGACACGAAAATAGAAATCCCTATATATAAATTATTTGATACACATACTGCTTTCAATATATTTAAGTGGTATTTGTAACATATCATTTACACGTATAATATTTATTAGTATTATTGTGATATCTATACTAAGGGCCTTAAGTTTTAGCGTCGTCCCAGGCCCCCAAAACCTCGGGACCGGCCATAGGTATATTTGGACTTCGTTAGCGTACTGCGTATGATAGTTGTAGGTTTGAAGGTCATGTTTAGCCATTGTTTCATTTGAGTAATTGTAGAGTATTATGTACCATCTAAACAATAAAGTTTTTTCTTAAGTGAGAACGGTGCGTAAATTATATACCATTTTCCTGAAGCAGAAAATTATGCGGTTGCATTGATTTTCCCATGCTTTGAGGTTGCCGTATGTATGTCCGTGCGATCGTTGTTGATCGGATCATATGCCAATATTACCCAAACTCTAAGAGCATCTTCAGCGGAGGCATCATTTTGCAGCGCTGTAAATATGTGATGCAGCACGCTGAGCTAAAATAGAAGGCGATATTTTGCCGTGGCCTTCATCGGAGGCGCTATTTTGCAGCGCGCGTGGCTCGGCGAAAAATCCTCCTCCACCTGGCGCTGTAAAATAGAGCACACGCTATCGGCGCAAACACCAAACCAACAAATGCATACACTCTATAAGATCAAACAAATACCAAAAAATGAACAATAAATTGTCTAGTAATTTACTATAATAAATTTTGCATCAACAATACAACAAATAAATCACTTGTGTACGCCAAGTTCAAATGCATACACTCTACAAGATTAAACAAATACCAAAAAATGAACAACAAATTGTCTAAAATGAACACCTTGTGTGCGCCAAGTTGTCTCCCGGCTCGAGGAAGACATCGACGCCGATGAGCTTGAGTGCGGCGCCGCGGCAGCACGCCTCAAACGAATCGATACCGCGCGGCCACCAAGCTTCGGGAAATCTGACCGTGCCGCGTGGCGGCCGGGGCGGTGGGCGGTGTAGGGGTTCGTAGCATGGAAAATAAAAAAATTCTACCGCATGCAAACAAACAAGCCAAGATCTATCTACTAGATTGTAGTAACGAGTCGATAGAGGAAGTCACCCTCGAAGATTTCAAAGCGGTTAACAAGAGCAGATTCTTGTGGGTGATGTAGTCGTACTCTTACCGATCTCAAGATCGCATAGACGATCCTTTCGACCCTGCGTTCTGGCAGCGCTTCTGCAGTCGGTCACACGTTCGGTACTCGATGAAGACCTTCCTCTCCCTTGTTCCAGCAGGCAGCGGAGGTTGTAGCATTCTCCTCACGATTCCGGCAGCACGACGGCGTGGTACCGGAAGTAGAGGGAAGATCTCGCAGGGCTTCGCCTTAAGCCGGAGTGAGTATGGTGGACTATGAGAGAGGCCTTGGTGATCTAGGGTTTAGAGGCACCAAGGGGGGAGCTTGGCCGGCGGCTAGGGTTTGGTAAAGCCCCAAGTCGGCGACTTGGAGAAACCCTAGGAGGCGGGGGGCGACTTGGAGGAGGCCGGCGGCTAGGGTTTTTGGGTGAGTTGGGTGTAGGGAAGAGGGGCAGCCCTGCCCCTCCTTATATAGGTGGGAGGGCGCGGCTTGGGGGGAGGGAGTCCTCCCCCAAGTCGGCCTCCTTGGCCGGCGGGTGGAGGGAGAGGAACTCCTCCCCAAGTAGGTTTCCTACTCTCCCTCCACCAAGCAAACTTGCCGTTTGACTTTTTCAAATTGGCGTTTGACTTTCAAACTAGGATTTGATTTCTCCCTTTATTTTGCCCAGCCAAGTGACCTAGTACATGATGCAACCATTCCACATTGTCATGACACATTCATGTACCCTTCCCCTCCGGAGTGCCGGACCTTCCGGACCCTTCTAGAACATTACCGATGAAAACACCGGAATCATTCCCCAACTCCGAAACATGACTTTCCTTATATGAATCTTATTCTCCGGACCATTCCGAATCTCCTCGTGATATCCCGGATCCCATACGAGACTCTGAACAACATTCGGTCTCTTACTCATCATTCCATAACTACTCAACAACATCGAATCCTTAAGTGTGTCTCCCTACGGTTCGTGAATTATGCGGACATGATCGAGACACTTCTCCGATCAATAACCAATAGAGGAATCTGAAAATTCATATGGCTCCCACATATTTCTACGATTACTTGCGATCGAATGAACCACTTACATACGATACCAATTTCCCTTTATCTCACGATAATTTACTTATCCGAGGTTTTGATCGTCGGTATCTCTGCATACCTAGTTCAACCTCGTTACCGATAAGTACTCTTTTCTCGTTCCCGTGATATGTGATCCCTTGTGAGCCAGTCACATGCTTGCAAGCTAATTGGATGACATTCCACCGAGAGGGCCCAGAGTATATCTATCCGTCATATGGATGAACAAATCCCACTCTTGATCCATGTGTCTCAACCCATACTTTCCAAACACTCAATGCCACCTTTATAGCCACCCAGTTACGGTGTGGTGTTTGATGTCATCAAAGCATCCTTCCGGTGATGGTGATAAGCATGATCTCATGGTCGAAGGAATTAGGTTACTATGTATCAGAAAGCTTATAGCAATTGAACTATTAAAATGACTTGATCTTTATGCTACACTTATCTATAGGAGTATGTCCATCATATCATTCTCCTAACGATATGATCTTGTTGTTAATAACATCTCAATGTTCTTGATAGGGAAACCACAATCATCTATTAACCAACAAGCTAGTATTATGAAGAGGCTTTACTAGGGACTCTAATTTAGTTTACAAATCACACAAGTATTAATGTTTCCTGGTTAATACTGTTATAGCATGAATGTAAACATTTATCATAAACACAAAGATATAATAATAACTACATTTATTATTGCCTCTAGGGCATATCTCCAACAGCCTCCCACTTGCACTAGAGTCAACTAATCTAGATTACATGGTAATATACCGAACACCCATGGCAGTTTGGTGTTGGTCATGTTTTGCCCTCAGGAGAGGTTTAGTCAATGTATCCGCCACATTCAGATCTGTGTGTACTTTGCAAATCTTTATGTCACCATCTTGGACATGTTCTCGAATAGCGTGAAAACGTAGCTTGATGTGCTTCAGCTTCTTGTGTGACCTTGGTTCTTGCGCATTGCCTATGGCGCCCATGTTATCACAGTAGATAGACATTGGGTCCAGCGCACTTGGAACCACACCGAGATCTGTAATGAACTCCTTCATCCATATCGCTTCTTGTGAAGCCTCCGAAGCAGCTATGTATTCCGATTCAGTTGAAGATCTCGCCACAACGCTTTGCTTTGCACTCCTCCAGCTAACTGCTGCACCATTCAAAGTAAATACGTATCCAGATTAAGATTTAGAATCATCCGGATCGGTGTTCCAACTAGCATCGGTGTAACCATTAACAACGAGTTGTTCATCACCTCCATAAGAAAGAACCATATCCTTAGTTCTTCTTAAGTACTTAAGGATGTTTTTGACCGTTGTCCAATGATCCACTCCTGGATCTCTGCTAGTCAAACTAACATCATATGCAATGTCGGGTCTAGTACATAACATGGTATACATTAGAGATCCTATGGCTGAGGCATAGGGAGTCTTACTCATCCTTTCTCTATCTTCTGCCGTTGCTGGACTTTGAGTTTTACTCAAGGTCATATTGGGCAACATGGGCAAGAACCCTTTCTTGCTATCTTCCATTCCAAACCTTTTTAGAACTTTGTCCAAATATGTACTTTGTGACAATGATATTAGGCGTCTCGATCTATCTCTATAAATCTTTATGCCTAATATGTAAGCTGCTTCGCCAAGATCTTTCATTGAAAAACTATTATTCAAATATTTCTTGAGACTATTAAGAAGGTCTACATCATTCCCAATCAACAATATGTCATCTACATATAGTATTAAAAATGCTACAGAGCTCCCACTCACTTTCTTGTAAATACAAGATTCTCCATAAGTTTGTATAAAACCAAAGCTTTTGATTACCTTATCAAAACGTTGATTCCAACTTCGGGATGCTTGCTTCAATCCATATATGGACCGTTGAAGTTTACATACCTTATTAGCATCTTTAGGATCGACAAAACCGGATTGCATCATATACAACTCTTCATCAATGTCTCCATTGAGGAACGCTGTTTTGATATCCATCTGTCATATCTCATAATCATAATATGCAGCGATTGCTAACATAATCCTCACAGACTTTAGCTTCGCTACTGGTGAGAAAGTCTCATTGTAGTCAACTCCTTGAATTTGTCGAAACCCTTTTGCCACAAGTCGAGCTTTATAGACAGTAACATCACCATCAGCATTTGTTTTCTTCTTGAAAATCCATTTGTTCTCGACAGCCTTCCGGCCATCCGGTAAGTCCACCAAAGTCCATACTTGGTTTTCGTACATGGATCCAATTTCGGATTTCATGGCGTCTTGCCATTTATTGGAATCTAGGCTCATCATCGCTTCCTCATATGTCGCAGGGTCATCGGTGTTGTCCACCAACATGACACTCATAACGGGATCATACCAATCAGGAGTGGTACGAGTTCTCATTGACCTGCGAGGTTCTGTAGCAACTTCAACCGAAGTTTCATGATCATCATCATTAGCTTCCTCTCTTATTGGTGTAGGCGTCACTGGAACTACTTCCGGTGTTGTGCTACTCGCAAGTTCGAGAGAAGGTTCAACAACCTTGTCGAGTTCTACTTTCCTTCCAGTCACTTCTTTCGAGAGAAATTCCTTCTCTAGAAAGGATCCATTCTTAGCAACGAAGATTTTGCCCTCGGATCTATGATAGAAGGTATACCCAATAGTTTCCTTCGGGTATCCTATGAAGACGCATTTTTCCGCTTTGGGTTCAAGCTTGTCCGGCTGTAACTTCTTTACATAGGCTTCGCAACCCCAAACTTTAAGGAACGACAATTTAGGTTTCTTCCCAAACCATAATTCATACGGTGTCGTTTCAACGGATTTAGATGGTGCCCTATTTAAAGTGAATGCGGTTGTTTCTAATGCATAACCCCAAAACGATAGCGGTAAATCTGTAAGTGACATCACAAAACGAACCATATCTAAGAGAGTTTGATTACGACGTTCGGACACACCATTACGTTGTGGTGTTCTCGGTGACATGGTTATATGCCGCGGATACACGACCTCAGCATACCTGGTCCATCCCAAGGAAGGCCCATGGCAAATATACGCCGGCCCATGAAGACTTTCGGGTGGCCAAGGCCCATGACGCCTCCGGATCCTTGGAGAGCAAGACTAGAGTAGATAGGAAATTCAAAGGGGTAAACCCTAGAACCTGTAACCGAATAGATCTGTGCCTGGGACCTGCCTAAGTCTATATAAAGGCCAGGAGGGCACGACCTAGATCTCTGACATCATACTTTCGCATACACACCTCCACGCCAGATTGCATCTGCGCACATCTGTAATCACCGGTTCTGCCGTAATCAAGAGCAGACAAGCAGGAGTAGGGTTTTCCCTCCGAGGGCCTGAACCTGGGTAAACCTCGTGTCCCGTGTTGCTTGTTTGCTAACCGTTCCGCGATCTCCAGCATCCCCATCTTCTCCAAAATCCAAGTCCATAACAATGGGAATTGACGAGATCAAACCTCGTCACCCGGCGGTGTCAATTGTGAAAGTATTCCACATTTCTTCAAATTCCCGCCAAACTAGTAACTTAGATATTCACCTCCACGATCAGAACGTAGAAATTTAATCTTCTTGTTACGTTGATTCTCTACCTCACTTTGAAATTCCTTAAACTTCTCGAAAGTTTCGGACTTATGTTTCATGAAATAGATATACCCATATCTACTCAAGTCATCCGTGAAGGTAAGAACATAACGATAACCACCGCTCGAGGCTATGCTCATTGGTCCACACACATCGGTATGTATGATTTCCAACAATTCTGTAGCTCGCTCCATCATACCAGAAAATGGAGTCTTAGTCATTTTACCCATCAGACATGCTTCGCATCTTTCAGGTGATTCAAAATCAAGTGATTCAAGAAGTCCATCGGAATGGAGTTTCTTCATACGCTTCACTCCAATGTGACCAAGATGACAGTGCCACATATAGGTCGAGTTATCGCTCAATTTCAAACGTTTAGCTTCAATGTTATTAATATGTGTATTTCCACGATCGAGATTCAATAATAATAGACCATCTATCAAAGGTGCATGTGCATAAAACATATTACTCATATAAATCGAACAACCATTATTCTCGGACTTAAACAAGTAACCATCTCGCAATAAACATGATCCCGATATAATGTTCATCCTCAACGCAGGCACCAAATAACAATTATTTAAGTATAAAACTAATACCGATGGTAGATGAAGAGGTAGCATGCCGACCGCGATCACATCAACCTTTAATCCATTTCCAACGCGCATCGTCACCTCGTTCTTTGCTAGCTTCCGTTTATTTTGCAGCACCTGTTTCGAGTTACAAATATGAGCAATCGAACCAGTATCAAATACCCAGGCACTACTACGAGTACTAGTTAGATACACATCAATAACATATATATCGGATATACCTTTCTTCTTGATGTTGCCGTTCTTCAAATCCGCCAAGTACTTTGGGCAATTCCGCTTCTAGTGACCCTCTCCCTGTAGGGTTCGCAGCATAGAAAACAAAATTTTTCCTACGATGGGAACTATGTACCAAGATCTATCTACTAGATACAAACAACGGGAAGATGTATATCCGTAGAGAACATACCCTTGAAGACCGACAAAGCTTAACGAGTTCAACTCGTGGTTGATGTAGACGATCTCTTGCCGATCTCAAGATCGAGAGGAAGTCCTAGCGCCGCAAAGCAGCAGCGCATCCGTGCTCGCACACACGTACAAGACACCGAGCAACCTCCGCCTCCTCGCTCCAGCGATGCAGCGGAAGCACAACCCTTTCTTGCTGAATAGCCACCGGGAACATGTATCTCGCTAGTCCGAGACCATGGGGGATAAATTCTAGAGGGGGAGAGAGATCCTTCACGAGGAGGTGTGAGAGACAAGTGAGAGGAGGGGCTCCTTTTATAGGAGGAGGGTGGCACCCAAGGGGTTGCCCGCCGGCCATGGGGGCTGCCCCTCCCCTCCTTCATTCATGTGGGTGGACACTCCACTCACAAAATGACCCTTCAATTTTCTCCACTCAAATTCCCATTAAATTTCCACCAAATTTAATGCAAACTCTCATTAAATAAAACTCTTTTATTTTATTCAGAATTTTGTCAATTACTTTAATGACAAACATTCACAAATAACCCCTTGCTAGAATTCCATTTCACATGCATAACCTCTTTATGCAATTTCACCCGAAAACCTATTTCGGTATCTAGTGAAATAAATTCCCGCGCTTGTTTATTCTTTCGGCATGAAACATTTGCTCCAACTGGATGCCAGTGTCTCTTAAGTGTGTCACCCTACGGTTCGCGAATAATACAGACATGATCAAGACCCTTCTCTGATCAATAATCAGTAGCGGGACCTGGAGATCCATACTGACTCCCACACATTCAACGATGACTTTTCCTGTGATCGTCGGAACCTTTTACGCTTGTATCTTAATCCCTTTGTTTCACGATATATTACATGTCCGAGATTCGATCATCAGTATCTCCATACCTAGTTTGATCTCGTTACTAACATGCACTCTTTTCTCGTTCCCGTGATATAACATTCTAGTGATCAAATCACTTGCTTGCAAGCTAACCAATGTGATATCACCGAGAGGGCCCAGAGCATATCTATCCGTCATCGGGATGAACAAATTCCACTCTTGATCCATGATTTTCAACATAACACTTTAGTAGCTTTGAAGCCATCTTTATAATCACCCAGTTACGGAGTGACGTTTGATGTCAACAAGAAACTCTTCCGGTGTTAGTGATTGGCATGATCTCATGGTCTAAGGATTAGGACTACTTCGTAGGTTGTTTATAGCAATATAAACTCAATGACTTTGATCGTAATGCTATACTTCGGATGAATGTTCATCACACCATTACACTAATGCTGTGATCTCGTTATTAACAACATCCAATGTCTATGATCAGGAAACTGTGATCATCTTGTTAATCAACGAACTAGTTTATGAGAGAGGCATAACTAGGAACTTTATGTTTGTTTATTAAACACACATGTATTAATGTTTCCGTATTAATACAATTATAGCATGCAAAATAAACATCTATCATATACTTGGAATACACATAATAAACATTTTATTATTGCCTCTCAGGGCATATTCCCTTTAGTCTCCCACTTGCACTAGAGACAATAATCTAGTTACATAGTGATGTATCTAACACCCATGGAGTTCTGGTGTAGATCATGTTTTGCTCTAGGGAGAGTTTTAGTCAACAGATCTGCTACATTGAGATCCGTATGTACTTTACAAATCTTTATATCTCCATCCTTGACATGCTCGCGGATGGAGTGAAACCGGCGCTTAATATGCTTGGAATGCTTGTGATACCTTGGCTCTTTGGCATTGGCAATGGCACCATTGTTGTCACAATAGATCACCATTGGGTCCAACGCGTTTGCAACCACACCTAGTTCGGATATGAACTCCATCATCCAAACTGCTTCTCGAGCCGCTTATAAAGTAGCAACATATTCGGCCTCCGTTGTTGATCCCGCCACCACAGGTTGTTTGGAGCTCCTCCAACTAACCGCTCCGCCATTCATGAGAAATATGTATCCAGATTGAGACTTAGAGTCATCCGGATCGGTGTCAAAGATAGCATCGACATAACACTTAGCGACGAGCTCTTCTTCACCTCCGTATACAAGAAACATATCCTTAGTTCTTCGCAAGTACTTAAGGATATTCTTGACCGCTTTCCAGTGTTCTGAACCGGGATCCGATTGGTACCTACTAGTCAAACTAATAGCATGTGCCACATCCGGTCTTGTTCATAACATGGCGTACATTATAGAGCCTATGGCTGAAGCATAGGGGACCTTGTCCATTATCTCTCTTTCTTCCGCCGAAGCCGGACTTTGAGTCTTACTCAATGTCGTGCCTTGTGTCATAGGTAAGAACCCCTTCTTACTATCCTCCATTTTAAACTTCTTTAAAATCTTATCAAGGTATGTACTTTGCGATATCCCTATTAGGCGCCTAGATCTATCTCTATAGATCTTTATGCCTAATATGTATGACGCTTCACCTAGGTCCTTCATTGAAAATTTGCTGTTTAGATAACTTTTAACACTGTTTAAAAGATCTATATCATTTCCGATCAATAGTATGTCATCCACATATAATATCAGAAATGCCACATTGCTCCCACTCACTTTCTTGTAAATACAAGCTTCTCCATACGTTTGGACAAATCCAAACTCTTTGATCACCTCATCAAAGCGGAGATTCCAACTTCGTGATGCTTGCTTCAATCCATAGATGGATCGCTGAAGCTTGCACACCTTGTTAGCATCCTTAGGATCGACAAAACCCTTTGGTTGTATCATATACAACTCTTCTTCAATATTACCATTGAGAAACGTGGTTTTGACATCCATCTGCCATATCTCATAATCGAAATATGCAGCAATTGCTAACATAATCCTAACTGATTTTAGCATCACTACGGGAGAGAATGTCTCATCATAGTCAACTCCTTGAATTTGTCGAAACCCCTTTGCGACAAGTCGAGCTTTATAGACGGTTATATTGCCATCAGCATCAGTTTTTCTTTTGAAAATACATTTGTTCTCCACGTCCTTTCGGTCGTGAGGTAAGTCCACCAAGTTCCAAACTTGATTTTCATACATGGATTCCATCTCGGATTTCATGGCTTCTAACCATTTGTTGGAATCCAGGCTCATCATCGCTTCTTCATACGTCGCAGGGTCATCATTTTCATCAACCATGAAATTCATGACAGGATTTCCGTACAGCTCGGGAGCTGCACGCGACCTGCTAGACCTGCAAGGTTCGGTAGTACTCTCTTTTGGAGTTTCATGATCATTATCATTAGTTCCCTCTTCAACAGGTGAAGCCAACTCCGGAACAACTTCCGGCGCTGCGCTACTCGCCATACTTTGAAGAGAAGGTTCAATAACCTCTTCGAGTTCTACCTTCCGACTACTCACACATTTCGTGAGAAACTCTTTCTCTAGAAAGGATCCATTCTTGGCAACAAAAACCTTGCCCTCGGATCTATGATAGAAGGAATACCTAATAGTTTCCTTAGGGTATCCTATGAAGACGCATTTTTCCGCTTTGGGTTCGAGTTTATCCGGTTGAAGTTTCTTCACATAAACATCGCATCCCCAAACTTTAAGAAATGACAGCTTAGGTTTGTTTCCAAACCACAATTCATATGGTGTCTTTTCAACGGATTTAGATGGTGCCCGATTTAAAGTGAATGCAGCAGTTTCTAGTGCATAGCCCCAAAATGACAATGGCAAGTCCGTCAGAGACATCATAGATCGAACCATATCTAATAAAGTACGATTACGACGTTCCGACACACCATTTCTCTGTGGTGTTCCGGCAGGTGTGAGTTGTGAAACAATTCCACACTCTTTCATGTGAGTGCTAAACTCGTAACTTAGATACTCACCTCCACGGTCGGACCGTAGAATTTTGATCTTTCTGTTACGATGATTTTCCACTTCATTCTGAAATTCCTTGAACTTTTCAAAGGTTTTAGACTTGTGTTTCATCAAATAGATATAACCGTATCTACTCATATCATCCGTGAAAGTAACAAAATAACGATATCCACCTCGCGCCGACACACTCATTGGACCACATACATCAGAATGTATGATTTCCAATAAATCTGTCGCCCGTTCCATTGAACCGGAAAACGGCGTTCTAGTCATCTTGCCCATAAGGCATGGCTCACATGTATCAAATGATTCATAATCAAGTGATTCCAAAAGTCCATCTGAATGGAGCTTCTTCATGCGTTTAACGCCAATATGACCTAGACGGCAGTGCCACATATATGCGGATATATCATCATTTAGTTTAATCCTTTTAGCATCAACATTATGAATATGTGTAACATTATTATCGAGATCTAAAAGAAATAAACCATTCATCATCGGTGCATGACCATAAAAGATTTCATTCATATAAATGGAACAACCATTTTTCTCGGATTTAAATGAATAACCAATTCGCATCAAACACGATCCAGATACGATGTTCATGCTCAGTGCAGGCACCAGATAACAATTATTCAAGTTTATTACTAATCCCGACAGCAAGTGGAGAGGCAGCGTTTCGACGACGATCACATCAACGCTTGATCCATTGCCGACACGCATCTTGACCTCACCCCTTGCTAGCGGTCGCTTGTTCCGCAGCCCCTAATTCGAGTTACAAATATTAGCAACTGAACCGGTATCAAATACCCAGGTGCTACTGCGAGCACTAGTCAAGTACACATCAATAACATGTATATCATATATACCTTTGTTTGCCTTGTCAGCCTTCTTGTATGCCAAATACTTGGGGCGGTTGCGCTTCCAGTGGCCAGTCCCCTTACAATAGTAGCACTCGGTATCAGACTTAGGTCCAACTCAGGGTTTCTTTTCAGTCACGGCAACAGGCTTACCACCCTTACTTCCCTTCTGTTTTCCCTTCTTGTCTTTCTTGAAACCAGTGTTCCTATTGATCATCAACACTTGATGTTCCTTTTTGATCTCCACTTCTGCAGTTTTAAGCATTGACAGAAGCTCGGGGAGAGACTTCTTCATGCCTTGCATATTATAGTTCATTACAAAGCTCTTATAGCTAGGTGGCAGAGACTGGAGAACACGATGGATGCCTAAGTCAATGGGAATCGATATTCCCAAGGACACAAGTTTATCGGCGTAACCCGACATCTTGAGTACATGCTCACTAACGGAGCTGTGCTCTTCCATCATGCAGCTAAAGAACTTTTCTGAAGCGTTGTAGCTCTCTACAATAGCATGTGTGTCGAAAATCATTTTTAACTCACCCATTGTATCAAAAGCATTGCCGTTTTCGAAACACTTTCGAAGTTCTGGCTCTAGCCCATACAATATGCCGCAATGAACTAAGTTGTGGTCCTCCTGATGAGTCTGATAGACATTCTTCTCCTCGTCAGGGGCATCCTCAAAAGGTGGGGGGCCTAGCGGCGCTTCTAGCACATATTGCTTTTGTGCAGCAGAGAGGAGAATACTCAAATTCATGGCCCATTCGGTAAAGTTGCTACCGTTCGTTGCAAGTTTCTCTTTCTCAATGAACACATTGAAATTAAAATCAGGTGGTGCCATCTACAACAGAATTTGTAAAGTTTAGACTAAGTTTATGATAGATTGAGTTCAACTAATCCATATTACGAATGAACTCCCACTCAAAAACGACATCCCTCGTGCCTTTTTGGTGATTACATGAACCAAATCCACTACACCAAGTCCGATCATCATGTGAGTCGGTGTAGCTTCAAAGGCGAGCATCAAATGGGCATCATATCTACTATATGACTCATGCTTAACCTTTCGGTCCGTGTTCTGAGGCCATGTCTGTACATGCTAGGCTCGCCAAGTTAGAACCTTAGTATTCGCGTGTGTAACTGTTTTACACACGAAATATGGTCGTGGATCCAAGAACACCTGATCATCACGTGATGTCTTGGAGCGATGAAAACATAATCGGTGCATACTAAAGGAAGAACACATTCTTATCTTGATATTGAAATGAGGGATCATCTTATTATGCTAACAAAGCGCTAAACAAGCAATATAAGATGCTATCAAACATCACATGTTTATTAGTGAAATGATATGGTTCCCGCATATGATCTTATCATGTGCATCGTGGTATGATCACTATCATACCTATATGTGTAAGTACAAGGTCTATGGAGATTACACGTTATGTATGTTGTAAGAGTATCATCTCATACTTCTACTTACAACATCACCATATCATAACACTAGCCCAACAACAATCTAAACTAGACGCCTCTAATTTATCCATTGCAAGTTTTACGTGGCTTAGGGATTTCGAGATAGAACCGTTCTTACCTACGAACATGAACCACAACGAGGATAACCAAATTGTTGACAACTCGTTGCAAAATAGATATTGACTATAGTAGTAGAGACAGACACCCGCTAGGCACTTATGCAAACTAGTTGCATGTCAAGCGTGGAACAGGTCTCATGTGCAAGGACATGTAAAGTTTGTCCGGGCGCTTCATCCC
The DNA here is from genome assembly GCA_916181665.1 of Avena sativa. NCBI lineage: Eukaryota > Viridiplantae > Streptophyta > Magnoliopsida > Poales > Poaceae > Avena > Avena sativa. The sequence continues at coordinate 161,482,331 of OV702298.1, read as the reverse complement.
ACTATGCCACCAATATCCAAAATTACAACTAAGGAGCAACAACATGATCATCATCGCCCACATACTCATATGTGTACTACCCGTGTAAAGCATCTACGCATAGATCCGGCTCTGATACCACTGTAGGTTCGCAACATAGAAAACAAAATTTTTCCTACGATGGGAACTATGTACCAAGGTCTATCTACTAGATGCAAACAATGGGCGGATGTATATCCGTAGAGAACATACCCTTGAATACCGACAAAGCTTAACGAGTTCAACTCGTGGTTGATGTAGACGATCTCTTGCCGATCTCAAGATCGAGAGGAAGTCCTAGCGCCGCAAAGCAGCAGCGCATCCGTGCTCGCACACACGTACAAGACACCGAGCAACCTCCGCCTCCTCACTCCAGCGATGCAGCGGAAGCACAACCCTTTCTTGCCGAATAGCCACCGGGAACATGTATCTCGCTTCCGAGACCATAGGGGATAAATTCTAGAGGGGGAGAGAGATCCTTCATGAGGAGGTGTGAGAGACAAGTGAGAGGAGGGGCTCCTTTTATAGGAGGAGGGGGTCACCCAAGGGGTTGGCCGCCGGCCATGGGGGCTGCCCCCTACCCTCCTTCATTCATGTGGGTGGACACTCCACTCACAAAATGGCCCTTCAATTTTCTCCACTAAAAAATCCACTCAAATTCCCATTAAATTTCCACCAAATTTAATGCAAACTCTCATTAAATAAAACTCTTTTATTTTATTCAGAATTTTGTCAATTACTTTAATGACAAACATTCACAAATAACCCCTTGCTAGAATTCCATTTCACATGCATAACCACTTTATGCAATTTCACGTGAAAACCTGTTTCGGTATCTAGTGAAATAAATTCCTGCGCTTGTTTATTCTTTCGGCATGAAACATTTGCTCCAACTGGATGCCAGTGTCCCTTAAGTGTGTCACCCTATGGTTCACGAATAATGCGGACATGATCGATACCCTTCTCCGATCAATAATCAGTAGCGGGACCTGGAGATCCATACTGACTCCCACACATTCAACGATGACTTTTCCTGTGATCGTCGGAACCTTTTATGCTTGTATCTTAATCCCTTTGTTTCACGATATATTACATGTCCGAGATTCGATCATCGGTATCTCCATACCTAGTTTGATCTTGTTACTAACATGCACTATTTTCTCGTTCCCGTGATATAACATTCTAGTGATCAAATCACTTGCTTGCAAGCTAACCAATGTGATATCACCGAGAGGGCCCAGAGCATATCTATCCGTCATCAGGATGAACAAATTCCACTCTTGATCCATGATTCTCAACATAACACTTTAGTAGCTTTGAAGCCATCTTTATAATCACCCAGTTACGGAGTGACGTTTGATGTCAACAAGAAACTCTTCCGGTGTTAGTGATTGGCATGATCTCATGGCCTAAGGATTAGGACTACTTCGTAGGTTGTTTATAGCAATATAAACTCAATGACTTTGATCGTAATGCTATACTTCGGATGAATGTTCATCACACCATTACACTAATGTTGTGATCTCGTTATTAACAACATCCAATGTCTATGATCAGGAAACTGTGATCATCTTGTTAATCAACGAACTAGTTTATGAGAGAGGCATAACTAGGAACTTTCTGTTTGTTTATTAAACACACATGTATTAACGTTTCCGTATTAATACAATTATATCATGCAAAATAAACATCCATCATATACTTGGAATACACATAATAAACATTTTATTATTGCCTCTCAGGGCTTATTCCCTTCACTCCCTTGTAGTAAAAACACTCAGTATCAGGCTTAGGTCCAGCCTTGGTCTTCTTCGTTGGTGCGGCAACTTTCTTACCACCCTTCTTGAAGTTTCCCTTTTGCTTAGACTTGCCTTTCTTGAATTTGGTGGTCTTATTGACCAACAACACTTGATGCTCTTTCTTGATCTCCACTTCTGCAGATTTCAACATGGAGAAGAGTTCTGGCAACGTCTTGTTCATGTTTTGCATATTGTAGTTCATCACAAAGTTCTTGTAACTTGGTGGCAGTGATTGGAGGACATGGTAAATCCCCAAAGAATTAGGAATCACTATACCCAAGCTTTGGAGTTTGTTTGCGTGCCCAGACATCTTAAGCACATGCTCACTAACGGAGCTGCCCTCTTCCATCTTGCAGTTAAAGAACTTTTCAGAAGCCTCATAACTCTCAACTGCCGCGTGAGCCTCAAATATCATTTTGAGTTCACGGACAATATCATGTGGGTCATGGTTCTCAAACCTTTTCTGAAGCTCCGGTTCCAAACCATACAAGATAGCACACTGAACCGTGGAGTACTGATTCTTCCGAGTGAGGTAAACATTCTTTACTTCATCGGTAGCATCAGCTGCAGGCGGGTCACCCAGCGGTGCATCCAGCACATAGGTCAAATTACCAGCATTGAGGACAATCCTCAAATTGCGGAACCAATCCGTGAAGTTGCTTCCATTGTTTTTCAACTTTTCTTTCTCTAGGAACGCATTAAAATTGATGGTAGGGGCCGCTATTGATCTACAACATATTTGCAATAGTTTAGACTAAGTTTATGACAATTTGAGTTCTAATTAATAGTTAAATTAATCTAGGTAAACTCCCACTCAAAACAATATCCCTCACATTGTTTTAGTGATCACATGAACCAAAACCACCACATCAAAACCGATCATCACGAGAGTTGATGTAGCTTCAATGGCGAACAATCGACATGTTCATCATATCTACTATATGACTCATGCTTTAACTTTCGGTGATCCGTGTTCCGAGACCATGTCTGTACATGCTAGGCTCATCAAGATCAAACCTTAGCTTCCGCATGAGCAAATCTGGCTTGCTCATGTTGTATACACTCGCAGAATCTAACACACCCGATCATCACGTGGTGCTTCGAAACAACGAGCTTTAGCAATGGTGCTTTCTAAGGATGAACACTTTAAAACTTGAAATTTGTGTGCTTGAGGGATCATCTTATAATGCTATTGTTGTTAACTAAGCAATACAAGATGCATAAAGGATTAACATCACATGCAATTCATAATATGTGATATGATATGGCATTTCTTCTTGTGCTTCCGATCTCCATCTTCAAGCACGAACATGATCTCCATCATCACCGGCATAGCGTCAAGGTCAATGGCGCCGTCTCATGGTTGTCGTCCACCAGCTCCAACTATTACAACAACTTTGAATAGACACGCGGGTCTTAACAGAAATTAAAGACAACCATATGGCTCCTGCCGATTGCCAACTTACAATAAGGAACATTGCATACATCAAATATAATCACAATCATGGCCATATCACATCACAGCACACCCCTGCAAAACAAAGTTAGACGCCTCTAATTTCTTTGCATATTTTACATGGTTTGGGGCTTTCAATAAGTGTCGATCTAACTTACGAACAAGAACCACAACGTTGATGTTTGAACTATCAAGTGCCCGTTGTAAATTGGATCTATACTATGATGGGAGAGACAGGCACCCGCAAAGCCACTTATGCAATACAAGTTGCATGTTGAGCGTGGAGCAAGTCTCATGAACGATGTCATGTAAGGTTAGCCCGGGCCGCTTCATCCCATCATACCGCAAGATGCAAAGTATACAAAAAGCAATTGATAATAAAAGCACCACCACCCACAATGACCATTGTGTTCTACTCGTGCAACAGATCTACATATAGACACGACTATGATACCACTGTAGGGGTTCGTAGCATGGAAAACAAAAAATTTCTACCGTATGCAAACAAAAAAGCCAAGATCTATCTACTAGATTGTAGCAATGAGTCGATAGAGGAACTCACCCTCGAAGATTCCAAAGCGGTTAACGAGAGCAGATTCTCGTGGGTGATGTAGTCGTACTCTTGCCGATCTGAAGATCGCGTAGACGATCCTTCCGGCGCTGCGTTCCGGCAACGCTTACGCAATCGGTCACACGTTCGGTACTCGATGAAGACCTTCCTCTCCCTTGTTCCAGCAGGCAGCGGAGGTTGTAGCACTCTCCTCACGATTCTGGCAGCATGACGGCGTGGTACCGGAAGTAGAGGGAAGATCTCGCAGGGCTTCGCCTTAAGCCAGAGCGAGTATGGTGGACTATGAGAGAGGCCTTGGTGATCTAGGGTTTAGAGGCACCAAGGGGGAGCTTGGCTGGAGGCTAGGTCTTGGGGAAGCCCCAAGTCGGCGACTTGGAGAAACCCTAGGAGGCGGCGGCGACTTGGAGGAGGCCGGCGGCTAGGGTTTTTGGGTGAGTTGGGTGTAGGGAAGAGGGGCAGCCCTGCCCCTCCTTATATAGGTGGGAGGGCGCGGCTTGGGAGGAGGGAGTCCTCCCCCAAGTTGGCCTCCTTGGCCGGCGGGTGGAGGGAGAGGAACTCCTCCCCAAGTAGGTTTCCTACTCTCCCTCCACCAAGCAAACTTGTCGTTTGACTTTTTCAAATTGGCGTTTGACTTTCAAACTAGGATTTGATTTCTCCCTTTATTTTGCCCAGCCAAGTGACCTAGTACATGATGCAACCATTCCACATTGTCATGACACATTCATGTACCCTTCCACTCTAGAGTGCCGGACCTTCCGGATCCTTCTAGAACATTCCTGATGAAAACACCGGAATCATTCCCCAACTCCGAAACAGGACTTTCCTTATATGAATCTTATTCTCCGGACCATTCCGGATCTCCCCGTGATATCCCGGATCCCATCCGAGACTCCGAACAACATTCGGTCTCTTACTCATCATTCCATAACTACTCAACAACATCGAATCCTTATATGTGTCTCCCTACGGTTCGTGAATTATGCGGATATGATCGAGACACTTCTCCGATCAATAACCAATAGAGGAATCTGGAAATTCATATGGCTCCCACATATTTCTACGATTACTTTCGATCGAATGAACCACTTACATATGATACCAATTTCCCTTTGTCTCACAATAGTTTACTTATCCGAGGTTTTGATCGTCGGTATCTCTGCATACCTAGTTCAACCTCGTTACCGATAAGTACTCTTTTCTTGTTCCCGTGATATGTGATCCCTTGTGATCCAGTCACATGCTTGTAAGCTAATTGGATGACATTCCACCGAGAGTTCCCAGAGTATATCTATCCGTCATATGGATGAACAAATCCCACTCTTGATCCATGTGTCTCAACCCATACTTTCCAAACACTCAATGCAACCTTTATAGCCACCCAGTTACGGTTTGGTGTTTGATGTCATCAAAGCATCCTTCTGGTGATGGTGATAAGCATGATCTCATGGTCGAAGGAATAATGTTACTATGTATCAGAAAGCTTATAGCAATTGAACTATTACAATGACTTGATCTTTATGCTACGCTTATCTATAGGAGTATGTCCATCATATCATTCTCCTAACGATATGATCTTGTTGTTAATAAAATCTCAATGTTCAGGATAGGGAAACCACAATCATCTATTAACCAACAAGCTAGTATTATGAAGAGGCTTTACTAGGGACTCTAATTTAGTTTACAAATCACACAAGCATTAATGTTTCCTGGTTAATACTGTTATAGCATGAATGTAAACATTTATCATAAACACAAAGATATAATAATAACTACATTTATTATTGCCTCTAGGGCATATCTCGAATAGGGGGGCGGCGGCCGGGTTAGGTGAGCGCAGTTCACGGGCCGGTGAGCGGGGATGCGTGCGCAGCGGCGGCGTCAGCGCCGACGAGGGGTTGGTGGTGGCGGCGGCGCCGAGGGGTTGTGTCAACACCCGTATTTTTAATCCCAGATGCCTGTTATGCCACACATCGCAGTCCCAGGATTACCATTTTTGCGAGACATAATAGATTGGATATCACATTACATCATCCATTACAAACCATACATAAGGTCTTACAACAAATAAGGATCACATGATCTAGTCTTAATACAAATCAAGAAGCGAATAACGTAATAAAAACAATAGCATAGGCGAGGCTCCATCTTCATGGTCACAGGCAATGTTGACGATGGGAGATGATCCTAATTGTCATAACCTTTGCATTGTCTGTCCTCCTTATAGTCCTCTTCATAATCTGGCCACGGGAATAGCCAGGGACAAAGCCATGAGTACTCTTTAAGTACTCGCAAACTAATAGTAACAAGTGAAGTGGTTTTGAATAGGAAGTACTAGGCTCTAGGTTGTTTTGCAAAATCCAGTTTTATCTTTACTGAGTTCAGAAGCAAAGAAAGCTAGTTGGAAGTTTTATAACACCTAAGTGGGAATTTGAATTTCATATCACAACCATGCTGTGGTCAAGTCAAGTAATGAATCATTTCACAAGTCATTTTGAAAACATCTGACGACGGAACAGTATGGCCACTCCAACTGTCCATAACCGCGGACGTGGCTATTCAAATAGTTTGACACTCTACAGAGGTGGTACACTTTCACCACAACATTCGATATATCCGTCATGAACAATCCTAAATTCACCATAATTAGTATACGGATAATCAATCCTAACCTTTCAATTACACACCCTAGTATAGGCACCTCTCCTGTGAGTTTGGCCTCCCAACCATGACCAACTGTCATCTTGGGAACTGCACAGGTTGACAATCTTCACAAGGTAGCCTCAACTCAAACCTTTGCCGCAAGGAAACCTATACTAAGGTATATAAATTTCCAGTCAAGCCCTACCCAAATTTCGGGTATTGTGGTTGTACGGTAAAATTGGAATGGTATCGCATCCAGACAACCATCAGTTTTATAAAGGCTAAGGCTCATGCCTTAACATTTTCATCATCAAAATCATCTGGTGTTCAAGGACACATGTCAAATCATTTCAGTAGAATGTCTCATCATTCTAAGGTTTTCATAACCATTTTCATTAAGTATTCCTAATGGGGATATGCCTACCGAGGTATACCCAGCAGGACGTTTCCGACTGGCCCAGGCGCCTGCGAGTGGGCCTACGGTAACGACGACTGGATCAAGACCTGGCGTGGATTCAAGCGACTGGAAGCTGAAGGCCCAGGAGCATAGGTAGGCCCAGTCAGAATAGGTTAAATGATTGCTGAAACCTTAACTGATTCGGTTGAGATCTGTAAACCCTAGGGGGTGAGTCTATATAAACCTCCCTAGAGGGCGTGTAGAGGATACGTTCCATCATCCACCCAAGCGACTCGCTGCCTAGCCGCCGAGCTCGCCCCATTGTACTTCCACCATAATACAATCTAGCAGGAGTAGGTCTTTACCCTCCAGGGGGCCGAACCTGGGTAAATCCTTGTGTCTCCGCCCTCATCTCGCACCGCAGATGGCTGGCCGCCCTTGCCCCATGTTCTACTACTCGCTGCCGATTGCAGCATCTGCCGTGGTCATTCCCACGACAGTGGCGCCCACCGTGGGGCCTGGCCGGTCTGGCCGGTGTTCTGTGGCGAGATCCAATCTACCCATCAACGAGTCGATCGCCACCGGCCGCATGATAGCGATCGGCGAGATGCTCCAAATCTTGCCGAGCAGCTACGTCCCGGCGGAGTGACCCATCACGCATAGCATGATCCTGCCGGTTGGCACTATCAGTCTCTTCGTCGGCCTCACTGAAGTCATCGTCTCGGAGGACTCGGCTCGCATCCGCGAGTCGCCGCCACGTGACCGGCTCTCTGAGAGTCAGGTCCGCACGATCCACCGCCTCGCCTCCGAGTATGACTCAGCCCACATCGATGTGGCTAAAACCACCGCGGCCGCGGAAGACGCGGCCCTCAACGACGACGCCGACTCAGCAACCCCGGCGTCACTCGCCGGATCCATCGTCGCTGCGTCGCCCGCGGGCTCCATCACCCAGGTCTCCAACGTCGGGGACTTCGAGGATCCCTCCATCCTTGGGATCTTCGACTTTGACTCCGGGTCGGAGAATTCCACCGATCTCCACGACGGAACCGGCCGTCATGCCGCGACCTAAATGGCGACTGGCGCCGACCCACCGGAGGATCCATTATCCACTCTGATCCCTCCCAACGCAACGGCAACGGAGGTCGAGGAACTCCGCCTGAAGCTGGCGGAAGCAGTCCGCAAGGAGCAAGCCGAGCGCGAAAATTTTCGTCTCGAGCAGGTGACGGCGCAGGAGCTGTCGCGCTACCACTAGCAATGAATCTGACATGGTTATACCCTACGGGTACACGACCTTGGCATACCTAGTCCAGCCCAAGGAAGGCCCACGACAAATATACGCCGGCCCATGAAGATTTTCGGGTGGCCCAGGCCGATGACACCTTCGGATCCTTGGAGAGCAAGACTAGAGTTTGAATACAACTTGTAACCTACTCGTATCGGTACCTGAGACCTAGCCTCCCCATATATAAAGGCTAGGAGGGTCCAACGAGGGGGCATCCCGCAATATACCTAGAGAACTCGCTAGATCGAATCTGCACACCCTGTAACCTTCGGTTCCGCTGTAATCAAAGAGCAGACAAGCAGGAGTAGGGTTTTCCCTCCGGGGCCTGAACCTGGGTAAATCTCGTGTCCCCTGGTTGCTTGTCTATTAACCGTGCCACGATCTCCAGCATCCCCATCTTCTCCAAAACCCAAGTCCATAACAATGGGCATTGACGAGATTAAACCTCGTTAATTGGCGCCGTCTGTGGGAATCGGGGCTGCTGGTTGTGCGGTCGTGACGGTTCCGACCCGATCGATCTACAACTCCGCGGCGACGGAGAATCACCTCCTCTTCGGCTCTTTCGACTTCACCGCCCACTCGCCGGATACCATGAAGGATTTCGAGCCCGTAGGCGACGGACTCGAAATTTTGCTCGGGAGTTTCTGCTTCCAGGTGGGACAAACTGGCACCCTCCACCTCCCTGAGCGGGTGCCCGTGCCGCCAATCAGGCCCGCTTCATGGGCTCCACACCCCGTGCTACGCACGTCACCATCAACAGATGAGTTCTACAGCAGCAGCAGCTGCAACTCCGATCTGTGCGATCCACCTTCGGATGAAGGGACCTACGGTTCCGGATCCGAAAGCTGCGGCAGCAGCCAACCAATCTGCAGGCGCTATCTGTGCACCGCAATCATCCAAACCGACGAAGAAACGCCTAACCCGCCGCCCAACCCCAACCCGCAGGACAGAAACGGCGAAAACGGGGAAAACAGGGGCCACCTCATCCAACTTAGCAAAGAAGGATGGGTCGAAGCACGCCGCGCCGTCGCAGGCGAAATAGTCCTACCTCTGGACTCCCCACGTGATCTGCTGATGGCATACCACTACCTCCTCATCGAGGAGCACAAGAAGCAAGTCAAGATGCAGGAGACGCTCGACAAACGCAAGAAAGCAGCCTCCAAGTCCAGTGCGTGACGAGCTGCGCTCTCCGCCATGGGACCCGGCTCTAGCACAAACGGAAACCAGGGAAACAAGCACCACTCTCGGGTGGAAAACATGGACCCGAAGGAACGGCGTGACGTGACCCGAACTCTCCACACATCGTTCATGGATATGGACGCCGACGGCAACATCACCCCGAAGACGCCACAAGCTGCGATCATGGCAGCCACTGCGTATCTCGCGGCTCACCCACCTCCGGAGGGGGACCCGAAAAGGGCCATGCATAGGTCCGCACTCACCGGACTAGGACTAATCGGAGCTGCGCTCCACGAAGACGCTCCTACGGAGCCGAAGAAGAAAGCTCCGGCCAGGCGCGACCGGAGCCCCACTCCCTCATCCGAAGATGAAGAAGAACACGACCTTCCTCGAAGGAAGAAGAGCTCGCACCGCCATAAACACGACTACGACGCCAGAGACAAGCTTACACGGCGCAAGATTGACAAAGCACGCGCCAAACGCGCATGCTCGTCTAAATCTGAGATGGATGGAGACGAAGGAGAACTCTGCGGGGCTCGATGCTTCAGCAGATCCGTCCGACGAACACAGATGCCACGCAACTTCAAGCTTCCTTCGGATACTCCGAAGTTCAACGGCACGCAAGATCCAAAGTCCTGGCTCAGTGACCATCTGTCATCCGTTAAGCTTCACGGAGGCAACAAAGAAACCGCCATGCAATGCCTTCAGCTGCAGCTGACAGGCGCGGCGCGGGTCTGGCTTAGCAGCCTATCATCAGGATCCATCCGAAGCTGGGAGGAGCTCGCTTATAGCTTCATCCGAAATTTCAAAGGCACCAGCAAAAGGCCCGCCTCAATCGAAGAGTTGCGAGCCTGCACTCAGAGAACGGGTGAATCTATTCGCTCGTACATACTCCGCTGGTCTACAACCAAGAACTCCGCAGCACACATCTCCGAAGAGCAGGCCATCGACGCCTTCAGGTACGGCGTCAAACGCCCAGACTTCAAGGAGAAACTTGGACGTGTAAAGCCCAAGACACTCGACCAGCTCATGGAAATCCCCAACAGTTGGGCAGACAGCGAAGATTGCATCCAGCGGGCGCAATCAGATGAAGAGGATGACTACGGCCGAAGACGCGAACGCCGCAGCAATAGGAGATCGCGCGTCTACGAGGACCGCGACGGACCCGACATGGTCGCGGCCGGCTACGCCGACCGCCGTAATGACAACAGCCGCAACAGCGGAGGACACCGCAGCGGAAACTTCCGCGACAACGGACGACCAACGCAGTCGTGGCAATGCCACGACCGCGACAACGGACCCTCAGCATTCGACAAACTTTCGGGTCCATGCACCATTCACTTCTACATCGACAAACAAGATGGCAAAAAGAAAGCTAGCCACACGCTCAAGGACTGCCGCGAGTTCCAAAAACTCAGCGAAGGCATGATGCAGATGAGACAACAAGCTCCAATCCCTGCGTTCGGAAACGCACCTGCGCCAGGTGAAATAGCACACGGAGCTCCTCCACCGCCGCCTATTGGAGGCCCACATCAACCAGTCGCACCAGCGCAAAACAACGCCGGGGTCGCATACCCCCCACCAAAAGGAGCACTCAATATGATACAGAAGGGACGCCCCACAAATAGGGTGCAGAAGAAAATCACCCGACAAATCTACATGGCCGTGTCAACTCCGCCTGCAATCCCTGAGTACCTCAGCGGATCGGAGTCCTGCATCACATTCACTCGCGCGGATCACCCTTGCCAGATCCCTCGCCCAGGTCATGCTGCCCTGGTGCTGGAGGCGCAGATCGGAGGCTTCGAGATGAGTCGTGTCTTCATGGACGGCGGCAGCGGCATCAACCTAATGTTCGCAAGCACTCTAGCAGCTATGCGGATCCCGCAATGCATCCTGGAACAATCAGACACAACGTTCCAGGGCATCGTCCCAGGGAAGGGCATCTTCCCCCTGGGCAAAATAGGGCTCGACGTCATCTTCGGGACGCCGGACAACTTTCGGCAGGAGCGCCTAGAATTCGAAGTGGTGGACTGGCCGTCGCAATACCACGCCATCCTGGGACGCGTAGCATTCGCAAGGTTCCTGGCCGTCCCACACTAAGCATACCTACTACTCAAGATGCCAGGACCAAGCGGCGTCATCACAGTCCACGGGAGCTTCACCCGATCGGACCAATGCGACAGGGATTTCAACAAACTCTCCCAGTCTTTCGGCATGCAAGACGAGCTTGTAAGGCTCTGCGAGGTGACAAACAACGGGCTACCCCCCGTTGCAAAACAGAACGCACCTGACATGTCTTTCGACTTCACCATCAACACCAAGAAGGTGCAGGTCCATCCAACGGATGCCTCCAAGACGGCGCTGATCGCCAATGACCTCAGCACCGCATAGGAAGGCGCGCTCGTCGAATTCCTCCGTGAGCGCTGGGAAATCTTTGCCTGGTGTCCTGCGGACATGCCAGGAGTTCCCAGGGAATTCGCCGAGCACGCACTCAATGTCTTCCCAGACACCAAGCCAGTCAAGCAGTCCATCCGAAGACTGTCGGAGCCACGAGCCGAAGCTATCGGCAAGGAGATCAACAGATTACTCGCAGCAGACTTCATCCGGGAAATCAAGGAAAGCGAGTGGATGGAAAACACGGTGATGGTCCCGAAAAAGGACACAGACATCCTCCGGATGTGCGTGGACTTCACGTCACTAAATAAACACTTCCCTAAGGACCACTTCCCTCTTCCTAGGATCGACCAGATCATCGATTCGACTGCAGGTTGTGAGAAACTCTCCTTCCTCGACGCCTACTCAGGCTATAACCAGATTCGACTCAAGGTTGAAGATCAAGAGAAAACAGCGTTCATCACACCGTTCGGAGTATACTGCTACAACACAATGCCTTTCGGGCTAAAGAACGCGGGTGCCACGTACCAGCGATGCATGCAGGCCTGCCTCAAGGACCAGATCGGTCGCAACGTCCAAGTTTATGTCGACGACATAGTCATAAAAACCAAGGAGGCAAGAACACTTATCGACGATCTCCGCGAGACGTTCGACAACCTCGATCGCTACAGGATCAAGCTCAATCCAGAAAAGTGTGCCTTCGGCGTCCCCTCGGGTCAGCTGCTCGGGTACTTCATCTCTCAACGAGGGATCGAAGCGAACCCGAAGAAAATCAAAGCCATCATGACAATGGAGAAGCCGAAAAACCTCAAGGGCATTCAGCAGCTCGCAGGGAGAGTAGCGGCACTAAGCAGGTTCATCAGCCGCATGGGCGAGAAGGCCCTACCATTTTACCAGCTGCTGCGCAAGGCAGACAAATTCGAGTGGACACCAGAAGCCAACGATGCATTCGAAAGCCTCAAGCGGCTCCTCTCCACCTCGCCCGTTTTGGTCATGCCAAAAGAGCGCGAGCCCCTGTTGCTGTACATAGCGGCCACACACCAGGTGGTCAGCACAGTACTCGTGGTCGAATGACCCGAAGAAGGCAAGACCCACGGGGTACAACGCCCAATTTACTACCTCAGCGAGGTTCTCACTCCAACAAAACAGCGGTACCCGCACTACCAGAAGCTGGCATACGGCGTGTTCATGACGGCTCGACGACTGAGCCACTACTTCCAGGAGCATCAGGTGATGGTCGTCAACGAGGCGCCCCTAAATAGCATCCTGAATAACCCAGAGGCCACAGGACGCGTAGCCCTGTGGGGCATTGAACTATCACCTCTGGACATCATCTACGAGAAGCGACACGCAATCAAATCTCAAGTCCTTCTGGACTTCCTGGTGCACTGGATGGAGCTGCAGCTGCCGGACACCCCAGACATGTCGCAGTCCTGGACAATGCATTTCGACGGCTCCAAACGCGAAGCCGGAACAGGGGCAGGAGTCATACTAACCTCCCCGCAAGGTGACAAGATGAAGTACGTCCTTCGGATGAAATTCAGAGCCTCCAACAACGAGGCTGAATACGAAGCCCTCATCCATGGCATGAAGATGGCAAAAATATGCGGCGCAACGCGCCTGATCATCTACGGTGACTCCAACCTTGTCGTACAACAGACGATGAATGAGTGCGACGCACACGCCGAAAACATGATTGCGTACCGCGCGCTATACAACGCACTCGAAGGAGAATTCGACGGCTGCGAACTTCGGCACGTTGGAAGAGAGAGCAACGAGGAGGCCGATAGACTCGCCAACATCGGCTCCACTTGTGCAAAGGTACCACCAGGTGTGTTCCTCGAACAGATCTGCGTACCATCCATCAAACGGAAATTCCCCAAGGGATCACCCGAAGAAGCAGAACACTCGGGGGCTACGCTACCCGAAGGTCATGAAGGACCCGAAAAGTTGGATACCGAAGTCGCCATGGTCAACCTGATGCAGGTCATGGCAGTCGAAGAAACTTGGACACGTCCATACCTCCAGTTCCTGATAAACGGTGAATTGCCAGACAGCCCGACAGATGCCCGGCGCGTATCTCGTCGGTCAAAAGCCTTCACCATCATCAACGGCGAGCTGTACAAACGCAGCATTACGGGCGTACTACAACGGTGCGTCACCATCAACGACGGCAAAGCCATACTCCAAGATATCCACGAGGGCATCTGCGGCCACCACGCAGGCAGCCGCTCCCTTGTCGCCAAAGCTCTACGAGCAGGATTCTACTGGCCAACGGCCATGAGCGACGCAAAGGACATCGTCCGAAGATGCAACGGGTGCCAACGGTTCGCCGACAAACCGCACGCACCTGGGTCCGAACTTAGACCCATACCCATAGCCTGGCCTTTTGCTCAATGGGGCCTTGACATGATCGGCAAACTGCCAAAATCCTCGAAAGGAGGACACGTCTTCCTCCTGGTCGCAGTCGACAAATTCACCAATTGGATCGAAGCCATGCCAGTCACCAACCAGAAGGGCAAAACCGCCATCAAGTTCTTCGAATCCATTGTCTACAGGTTTGGCATACCGCACAGCATCATCACCGACAACGGATCGAACTTCATCTCCGAAGAATTCCAGGACTTCTGCGAAGGCCTCGGGATCAATATCACGTATGCCTCAGTGGCACACCCGCAAACAAACGGGCAAGTGGAAAAGGCCAATGGCCTAATCGGCGCCGGCATCAAGAAGCGCCTCATGAGCTCACTCGGGCACAAAGCTGGAAACTGGACGAAAGAGCTACCGTCTGTCCTGTGGAGCTTACGGACTATGCCAAACAGCTCCACCGGCTACACACCGTTCTTCATGGTGCACGGAGCCGAGGCCGTGCTACCAGCCGAAGTACGCCACCAGGCTCCACGAGTCGTCGCTTACAGCGAAGCCGAATCAACGGCTGCACTCGAAGATACCGTAGACACACTCGACGAAGCACGGGATATAGCAGCAGCTAGATCAGTGGTGTACCAGCAGAGTCTCCGCAACTACCACAGCCGCCGGCTACGCCCAAGGTCCTTCGTCGAAGGAGACCTCGTCTTGCGACTCAAGCAAAAGCGACCGAACAAACTCGATTCGCCATGGGAAGGACCCTATGTCATCACCGAAGTCATCCCAGGTGGCGCCTATCGCCTCAAGCACGTGGAGTCTGGAGTCGCATACTCCAACCCGTGGAACGTCTCGCACGTGCGACGATTCTACCCGTAGCGACCTACCCCCCTTTACTTTCAATAAGGCTTACAGCCAAGGCTACTCAGCCGAACCATGTACCTCCTCCATCACGATACAAATAAAGCTAAGTGTCTCGCCCCCAACCTTCGGTTGACTACTTTCTGCAACTTTACTACATGCTACAAACGCACTCGGGGGCTCCCCCCACCTCACGATTTCATCGACTGAGGACAAAACGTGTACACCTGAGTAGCTGACCACGTCAGGCAAACGAAAAGGACACGTACCAAATCAAGGCACTGCGTGCTCGCTAACAAGCAAACCTTTACAACAAAGGACACATACACGCCCAGCCGCAATATACAAATTTTACATCTATCTGTTTATTTTCAGGTCCTACCTACTCTGAAGAATAACCTGAGCACGCTGCTCAAACAAATCTACAATCTGTTCGGCATACTGCCTTACAGCTGCGTAATGCGGACGCATATTCCACTCGCCACCATCTGGTCGAGGAGGTGGCCCAGTCGCCACAACAGCCAAATCTACATCAGGGCGGTGCACCCTCACAAGAGACAAGGCAGCCTTCACCCCTGCGACGAGCTGCTGCCGCACCAGCTCCTTGACATTGCTGGCACTCCGAAACTTCGTCAGAAGACCTGCAAGGGTCGTTGGCACAGCATCCAACGGAAACATGACGTGCAGCACCGAGGAAAGCGATGTCTGCACCTGGCGGAGCACCCGCGACACTTGGTAGACACGATCCTGCACCGTCGCCAGAACTATGGCGCGATCACGATCCATCCAGAAGAAGCCGCCGGCCTCCATATCCTGTTGAGTCAAGCAATTGACTCGAACAGCAATACACTCCTTTTCTTCCCTCGGAGCAAGATTGGCACCTGCGACAACCGCACAAAACAAGAGTAAGGCCAGCAGGCTCACCCGAAGAACTGAGCTACAGCCCGAAAGAAGGATCAACTCACATTGCAGCTGCTCGGACAGCCGACCCAGCTCCGCCATCAAATACTCCTCTCTGGCTGCACCACGGTCTGCTTTGGACTTCCAAACGTCAGCGCGACCGCGCAACCCAAGCAAATCTCTCTCCAAGCTGCGCACGCGATCTCGAAGAAAAGCGAGCTGCGAGGAATCATCCAGTGATGCTCGCAAGGGCCTTTCAAATGAAGTGTCAACTGGGTCAGCACCCGAAGGAACCTATAGCCGAAGAAAAAAGAAGGCACACAGACATTCAGCCAAAGATAGAGCTCAACTCGGAGGAATTCATTAAATAAGGCCACTGCGTGGCACAAGGATGGTGCTACAAAAGATATTTACAGCAAAAGTAAACTACATACTACCCTACATCTCCTATGCCTAAGGCGCAGGACACTGAGTCGCCTCAGAGCCAGACTGCCTAGCTCTGGCCTCGCCCTGCTGCCGCAGCGCGTACTCAGACAGCAAGTCAATGAGCTTGGGCCCATATCGTCTGCAGCGAGCGGAGTAGGCGGCGAAGGCTACCTCGGATCCATCTGCAGCCGTCGGCATCCGAGAAGTAATCTGGGGCAGGTCCAGCTCCGCCCCAGCCGCCATGGCCATCGCCAGCCCAACGGACGCGCCGATGCCCTTCTGCTTGCGCTTATACGCTGCAGGCGCTTCGGCTGACAGAGCCTCTGCCAGGGCACCCACGTCTTCAAAGGGTGCGCCCTTCGGGAAGAGCTCCTGGTAGAAGCGACCAAGGACCTCTTTCGCCTTGGCGAGGGAGTTGACGACGGTGCTGCAGCGGTCTTAGACCACTACAGTGGCATCATCTAGAGCACTCCCGTGCCCCAGAGCACCGCGGTCGAACTCGATGCCTGCGGCATCTGAGACAAAAAGAAGACAACATGAAGAAAGGCAACATAGAAGACGATCCGCAGGAAAAAGGAGCAAGTACAAAAGCTAACGCTCACCCGAAATAGCCTTGGCAGCAGCCATGAGCTTCTCCGCCACCCCCTTTTCACGAGCATCCGCAACGGTGGCCAGCTGCTCCTCACGATCTGCGGCCTCCTGCTGCAGACGCTCTTTCGCTTCGGCTGCCTTCGTCAGCTCCAGCTCAAGGCGCTCTCTCGCCTCAACAGCAGTTTCGGCCTTCTGCTCCAGTTGCCAAGGCTCTTCTTCAGAGCATCGACCTCACGGAGAGAGTCGTTATGCTCCTCTGCATTTACAACAAGCAAGTGTCAACAAACAGGACCAGGATAAGCAAGAGAAGTACTACAAGGCAGACGAATACCTTGAAGCTGCCGCAGTTTCGCCTCCAGCGTCAGGCGTTCCTCCACCAGCCGCTTGGCCTCTTGGACAAAAGGCTGCAGAAAAAGGCAATAGCAGTAAGCACAGGACTTGGGGGCTACGCCCAAAACACAGAAGCAAACACAACATCAGCACTCGAAGACGCTCGGGGGCTCCCCCCGTGACATGAAGCAGACAAACTTACGTGCTCCGAAGGCGAACCCGCAGGCCCGCCTGCGAAATTCTGAGGCGCAACCACCAGCCTCTCCTGCACAGGAGGATCCGGAGCGGCGCCACCTGAAGTCGCCACTGTCTGAGGAGGAGGCGACGCAATGTTCGACTCCCCCATCATCTCGCGCGCTCCATCACTAGAGCCGTCGGAGGATTGCCTGCATACGAATCAATCAACACAGGCGCAAAAATAACAAGGGAACAAAGGACAACAGTGGCAACAAGAACACTTACGAGCCCAACGCGCTCAGGTCGAAGATAGGAGAAGCCCTTCGGGCCCTCTTCTCCTCCTTCTTTTCTTCCTTCTTCTCCTCCTTCTTTTCTTCCTTCTTTCGCTTTGCTGGCGGGTGCGGAGCAACAGCCCGCACAGGAATGGCAGGAAGGGGAGAGGAAGAACCCCCCTAAACATCATCATGACGCTCAAGGCCCAGAGGATTCCTGGGAGTCGGAGGAGTCGAGGCATCTGACGACTCGCTAGAGCTCCGTGATCGTTCGAGCGAATGGTCCTCACCCGACTCGTCGGCATCCTCCGCCGGAGATCGCACCGACGGAAGCTCGGACACGAAATCCACCACTTCATTATCCGGGGCATTCGGATACTTTTCGGGCAATGGTGGTGCCATGCCCGGCACTTTGAAGCTCTACAAGATGAGAAGAAACTTTGTTAGCAAACAAAGGACACAAGTACACAACTGACAAAAACAAAAGGGAAGCACTACGGGCGCAAATCTACACCTTCGGTACGACCAACGTTGAAGAAAAGGGAGGAGTCAGCGACTTCCCCAGGATTTTTTCGTCGGCCTTGAACTTCAACAGCACGCGAAGAGCCTTGTCAAGTTCCACCTCGGAGATTTTCTCACTCGAAACCCTCGTCGGATCACGGCGCCCAGAGTAAAGGAACATCGGATGCGCCCTCGCTTGGAGAGGCTGCACCCGACGCTCAAGAAACGTCCGGATGATGTCGACACCGTTCACCTCCTTCTCAGGAATCAGTTGGAGCTCCTCCACACGACGGTACAAGGCCTCTATCTCCGCCACCTCACCGTCTAAGATTTGGTTTTTCCAGGATCTTTTCTTCTCAATCAATTGGGAGGGGTCAAAAGGAACGAGACCAAAATCTTGCCCAGGCAGCACGGAATCACGGATGTAAAACCATTTCCTCCGCCAGTACTGGACAGATTCGGACATGGAAAAGGAAAAGAATTGCACATTGGGACTGAGGGAGATGATGAAACCCCCAATGGGATACACACCATCTGAACCAGACTGCCTCTTCACGGAATACAGCTTCCGGAAGAGACCAAAGTGCGGCTCAATGCCAAGCCAACACTCGCAAAGCGTGATAAAACACGCAATATGGAGAAGGGAGTTGGGAGACAGATGATGGAGCTGAACCCCATAGAAGAAGAGCAGTCCACGAAGGAAGTCGTGGACTGGATACGAAAACCCACGGAAAACGAAGGCGAGGAACATAACCCGGTACCCAGATGGGGGACGGGGGATTACCTCGTTGCCGGGGAGTCTCACGGCCGTCGTGTCCTGCGGAATCAGGCTCCGCTCGCTTAGTTTGCGGAGATCGCTCTCCCGCGTCTCTGATCGCCGCCAGCCACCATCGGTGACACGAGCAGCGGCGTCGCCCTTCTTTCCTCCGGCGGCGCTGGTCCCAACCGCAGATGAAGACTTCTTTGGTTTCCCCATCACGCTACGGCGGCGCCGGCGTTGCCAACGAAGAAAGACAAAGGCAATATGGAGGAAACTCTTAGCGCGAAGCAAGAATCGCTCGAGCGCAAGGAGGCAGTAAAACGCAAGAACTGGTGCGGTGAAAACAAACCACGAATTCACCAGGGATTATAACAGCGAAGACGACGCACGCTGGCCGTCCATCGAGAAGACCTAACGCCAACGGTATATCTGGCCGTACATGTGTCAGCATCACAACGAACTGTCGTTACCACGCCGTCCACTACGCGCGGAAATCGAGGAGACGCCGTAATCATCTCCACGCCGCGCATGACCGGTCAATTCAAAGTCAGGAAGTGGGACCCACGCTTCGTCCAGTCAAGTCACCTCTGGCGTAGCAGACGCTTGAGGTCATCGATCGTCAGCACTGACATCATCAAAAGCTATACTAGCACCACTTCGGCTCCACAGCTAAAAGTACTCACTCGAATCTACGATTCGACTAAATACTTGGGGGCTACTCCTATCAGGAGCGCTGGTCGCGCACCCGATGTACTTCCGGGTCAGCGGTACGCCCACGAGATTCCCTACTACATTTACATGATACAAGACTCGAGTCTCTGCCCGAGTCTACGAATCCGCCAGACACTCGGGGGCTACTCCAAACTGGAGCAATGGTCGTTCACACACAAGATCTTCGAGTCCTACGCCGAGTCTACGACTCCACTACGGACTCGGGGGCTACTCCCATAGGGAGGATGGATTCAAGCATCCGAAAATATTCGAGTCCTGCGGACTTAATGATTGAAACAATGCTTGAACTAAAAGTCTCCGTTTGAGTCTACGACTCGAACAGACACTTGGGGGCTACTCCCATAGGGAGCGCTGGTCGCGCACCCTATGAACTCTTCGACTGCGATCCTTCGGATCAGCATGCAAAACTTTTTTTTCGGTAACTCTGCCCTAATTAACGCTAAGTGAGCAACGACCTCCTTGGCCACCCGAAACACCTCCACGGTGATAAACATTTGGATGCTGCGTCTGTGACGCAAAGATAAGACCTACAGATATCATCTGATGGCCTGGCAACGCACACGACTGCGCTCTGCTAGTCAAAATCCGTGCCAGCAGGTGCGATGAAAATCCCGACGGACGCGTTGGGTACATCATCTAAGTTCACTGGAATTCCACTCCTATAAGTCCTCCGCGGCCTGAGTTGAATTACGCCAGCATATGTTCCGGGTTCGAGTCGAGGGACTCGCACCTAAAGAAGATCGTGTTGTTTTGTCCTAAGACGATTAACTGACCCTGATCCGTCGGGAGAGTCAGGCACACGCATCAACAATCCCTACACATTCTCTTGAAAGACAGAGCTGCACCCGAAAGACTGAAGAGTCCTCAGCCGAATCTACGATTCGACTGATCACTCGGGGGCTACTGACATGGTTATACCCTACGGGTACACGACCTTGGCATACCTAGTCCAGCCCAAGGAAGGCCCACGGCAAATATACGCCGGCCCATGAAGATTTTCGGGTGGCCCAGGTCCATGACACCTTCGGATCCTTGGAGAGCAAGACTAGAGTTTGAATACAACTTGTAACCTACTCGTATCGGTACCTGAGACCTAGCCTCCCCATATATAAAGGCTAGGAGGGTCCAACGAGGGGGTATCCCGCAATAGACCTAGAGAACTCGCCAGATCGAATCTGCGCACCCTGTAACCTTTGGTTCCGCCGTAATCAAAGAGCAGACAAGCAGGAGTAGGGTTTTCCCTCCGGGGGCCTGAACCTGGGTAAATATCGTGTCCCCTGGTTGCTTGTTTGTTAACCGTGCCACGATCTCCAGCATCCCCATCTTCTCCAAAACCCAAGTCCATAACAATGGGCATTGACGAGATTAAACCTCGTCAGAATCAGGTCGCGCCTGAACCCCACCGTCCAGGGGCGCGCCCTGAATTTCGACGACGAGAGTGACCCGGCCCGCGCGGCCGAGCGTGCGATCTATGAAAACGCGCCACCAGGGTCGACGGCGAATGGCGCCCACCACCACCCAACCGCGCACCCCCAGGGACCAGCCGCGGATCGTGGTCTCCTCACGGGAGCGATACGCGAACGGCCTACCACTGTTCTCCACCCCGATGGACAACCCTCGTGGCGGGCCGAGCAGCGGCCGACAACATCACGGCCACTGATGACGGCGCCCTACAGATCCAGTACGTCAAGGCCTTGCTCGCAAAGGCGGTCGAGCAACAAAACGCAGGCGTCGACTCACAAGGTCGGATGTACTCGCGTTCATCGGGCAGCAGAGCGGCCTCAAGCGGCCGCCCCTTGGCGGCAAACACCCTCAACTGCTCGCCACCCAAAACACTGTAGCTCCAACATTGACCCGCGAACGCGGCACTCTCCACCAACGACCCCCGGTCGGCGACCAACTTCGTCGCCGCCAACAGTCAGCCCGTCGACGCCCGCACCCACATCATCAACAACCAGAGCTGGCGCCCACGCCAGCCCGACGACCTGCGGCATACCTTAACCAACCGCTGCGACTGTGAGCCAAGGGGGTCGCTAAGCCGACTCGGGCCCCGGTGCTTCGGACCAATGATCCGAGGCGAAAGATACCCGGCGAACTTCAAAGCGCCAAAGGAAATAGAGAAGTACGACCCCTCGTACGATCCCTCCGTGTGGCTGGATACTTACCTCATGGCAATGGGGATCGCCGGCCACACCGATCTACTCGCCGCCCGCTACCTCCCCCTGATGATGGAGGGGGCGTGCAGGCAGTGGATCAACACTCTCCCTGCGGATAGCATCGACTCCTGGGAAGAGATGCGCGACGCCTTCGTCAGACACTTCGAGGGTCCATACACCCGCGCCACCACCATCGAGGACCTAGAACGATGCGTCCAGGGAGCTCGCGAGTCGACCCGCAGCTGGGTCCAACGGTGGCAAGAACTGTGGTACAACGCGGTCGGTATCCACCCAGACACCGCAATCCACTGCTTCAAGACCTCGTGCCGTTACGAGCCCCTGGTCGCCAAACTCAAACGAGCACACCGCACACTCGACAACATACCGGACCTCCTTGAGATCGCCAAAAGATATGCGGAGGAAGACCCAAACCAAAAAACCGACGACGAGTCGGGAAGACAACGCCGCATGAGCGGCAACGACAACGGACGACGGTCCTATCTACGCTACAGCAACACTCGCCTCACCGGAAAGCGCCGCAGTGACGGGCGAGTCGACTTCGTCGCCAATGCTAGGTACGCGCAGCGCGAGCCCAAGAGCTTCCACCGAGATGGGGGGCAACACCGTGACGGCGGCAACTACAAGGCGAAACCAAGGTTCGACCATGCGGCCCTCCTTAATCAACCTTGTGCATTTCACAGCAGGGAAGGAAAGCCCGCCACGCATACGACCGCCGACTGCCACTCTCTCAAGGAGATCGAGAAGGCATGGAGAGCGTGGGAAGACCCCGACAACAACCCGCCAAACAGCGGAAAATTCGGCAGCGTGGCTGGCTCGCTCCACACCTTCACAGGCTTCAACACGAAGCGCAAGAAGAAGGTCATCGCCCACGCCGTCGCCGTCAATGCGGTGGCCTAGGTGGACGTTCCCCAGTTCCTAAACTGGTCGGAGCAACCAATCACTTGGAGCCGCCAGGACCACTCGCCACGCATCGAGTACCCAGGCCGAGTCGCCTTGGTGGTCAAGCCCAAGGTGGGAGACTACTGGCTCCCCAAGACATTGATGGATGACGGCAGCTCCATCAACATCCTGTACCTGGACACCTTCAGGAGACTGCGGCTTCCGCATTCGATGGTCGAGACGACCTACACCACGTTCCACGGCATTGTCCCCAGTCGAAAGGCGTACCCGATCGGCAAGGTCACGCTGCCAGTCACCTTCAGCACACCGGCAAACTTCCACACCGAGCGGATCGTCTTTGAACTGGTGCCCTTCGACAGCCCCTACCACTGCGTCCAGGTGCGCCAGGCGTTCGCCAAGTTCATGGCAGCGCCCCACTACGCGTACAACACGATGAAGCTCCCCGGACCGCGTGGCGTCATCACCATCCACGGCGACCCCGACATGGCTGCCGAGTGCGAGGCCAAAGGAGCCGAACTCGCCGATGCCGTCATCGCGGCAGAGGCCAACCACGCCGATGAGCTCGCCAAATACGCGAGCGGGGTAAAAAACGACGACTCCACTATACTCAAGAAGCCCAACTCGGAGGACGGCAACACCTCAGCCTTTGAGGCAACGACGCATACCCGCACCGTCGAGCTGGTCCCAAGCGACTCCAACCAGACGGTGACGATCGGGACGGGCATGAGCCCAACATAGGAAGGCGCGCTTATCGAGTTCCTCCGTGAGAACAGGGACATCTTCGCATGGAAGCCCTCTGACATGCCTGGTGTCCCTAGGGAACTCGCTGAGCACAAACTCAACGCCGACCCCAAAGTGCGACCTGTCAAGCAGTCGCTGCGGCCCTTCAATGTAGAGCACCGCCGAGCAATCGCAGAGGAGGTGTAGCGTCTACTCGCTGCAGGCTTCATCCGGCCAATCAAATACTCCAAGTGGCTGGCAAACCCAGTCCTGGTCGAGAAGAAGAATGGGACCTGGAGGATGTGTATCGATTACACAAACTTAAACAGCGCCTGCCCGAAGGAGCAATTCGTCCTCCCGCGGATCGACCAAATAATCGATTCCACCGTGGGCTCGGAGTCGCTAAGCTTCCTCAACGTCTACTTTGGGTACAACCAGATCAAAATGGCCGTTGAGGATGAAGAGAAGACGGCGTTCATCACGCCATTCGGAGCCTTCTGCTACACTGCCATGACCTTCGGCCTCAACAACGACGGGGCGACCTACCAGCGATGTATGCAGGAGTGCCTCGCGAGCCAAATTGGCCACAATATCCACGTCTACATCGATGACGTGGTAGTGAAGTCCGCTCGCCAGGGCGACCTACTCGCCGACCTGGCGGAAACATTCGCCAACCTGCGGAAATACAAGATAAAGCTCAACCCAGGAAAATGCACCTTCGGTGTACCAGCAGGGCAGCTACTGGGATACGTCGTCTCCAAGCGTGGAATCGAGGCAAATCCCACCAAGATCAACACGATCGCTCGACTCGGCAAACCCGAGTGCCTGCGCGACGTCCAGAAGCTGGCCGGGCGAGTCGCGGCTCTGAGTCGCTTCATCCCCCGATTGGGCGAAAAGGCGATGCCCCTATACCGCCTGATGCGCAAGAACCCCACCTTCCAGTGGGACAAGGAGGCGGACGACGCACTCCGCGACCTCAAGAAGGTGCTACTCGCAGCACCGCTACTCGCCGCCCCCGTCGACAAGGAACCCATGCTGATCTACGTCGCGGCTTCCGAGCGCGTCGTCAGCACCGTCATGGTCGTCGAGCGACCATAGGAAGGAAAGGAGCACCCAGTACAGCGACCAGTGTACTATATCAGCGAGGTCCTCACCGAGTCGTGTCAGCGATACCTGCAATACCAGAAACTGGTATACGCGGTCTTCAGAGCATAGCGGCGACTGCCGCACTACTTCCAGGAGCACCCGATAACGGTCGTCTCCTCAGCACCGTTGCAGGACATCATCCGCAACCGTGAGGCGACCGGGCGAGTCTCCAAGTGGGCCGTCGAAATCGGCATCCACAACATCAAGTACGATCCATGCAAAGCGATCAAGTCGCAGGCTCTCGCGGACTTCATCGCCGACTGGGAGGAGGCCCAGCAGCCAGAAAAGCTGCCATACCTTCACTACTGGAGTTTACACTTCGACGGCTCCAAGAATGCGGACGGTGCAGGAGCAGGGATCGTGCTAACCTCTCCGAAGGGCGACAAGCTACGCTACGTCCTCTGCCTCGATTTCACCCCCTGCACCAACAACATGGCCGAGTACGAGGCACTACTCCACGGCATGCGAGCCGCCAAGGAGATGAATGTCAACCTCCTACGCTGCTACGGAGACTCCGACCTCGTCGCTGGGCAAGTCGGTGGCACCTGCGATGCCGTCTCCCCCACCATGGCGGCATACCGCCAAGCAGTGGACAAGATGGGCGGACACTTCGCAGGCTATTCCGTCGAGTGGATCGACAGGCGGAAGAACGAGGAGGCCGACGCACTCTCTCGTATCGGCTCGGCTCGACTCGCACCACCTGCCGATGTCTTCCTCGACACCATCACCAAGCCTTCCGTCTCTCCCCCAAGGGATATCGACATCAGAGTCCCGCTGCAACCAGAGGCATCCATGGTCGCACTCATCGCCAAGCCAGAGGACTGGACTACGCCATACATCGCCTACCTGCAGGGAGGCACCTTGCCAGCAGACGAAACAGACACCCGGATGATAGCACGCCGCTGCAAATCCTTCATCATCATCAACGGCGAGCTCCACAAGCGCAGCGTGACCGGCGTGTTCCAATGCTGCGTCCAACCCGCTGAAGGACGCAAAATCCTCCACGACATCCACTCTGGCGACTGCGGCCACCACACCGGCGCCCGCTCTCTAGTCGCAAAGGCTATGCGACACGGTTTCTACTGGCCTACCGCACCCGCAGACGCTGTCGACATTGTCCAGCGGTGCGCCGGGTGCCAGAAGTACGCCAACCAGACCCACGTACTGAGCTCGGCGCTCAAGACAATCCCCATCACCTGGCCGTTCGCCGTGTGGGGTATGGACATGGTAGGCCCATTCAAAAAGGCCCCCTCCGGCTTCACCCACCTCCTGGTCGTAGTCGACAAATTTACAAAATGGGTGGAGGCCAATCCAGTCCGAAAATGCGATGGGAAGACCGTCACCAAGTTCCTACACGAGCTCATATATCACTACGGGTTCCCAAACAACATCATCACAGACAAAGGCACCAACTTCGCCAAAGGAGCCATGGCCGAGTTCTGCGAAGAACATCACATCCGACTCGACCTCGCCTCAGTCGCTCACCCGGAGTCCAACGTCCAGGCGGAACGGGCCAACCAGAGCATCCTCCATGGCCTGAAGCCACGGCTCCAAGTACCACTTGAGCGCACCGCTGGGTGCTGGGTCTAGGAGCTACCCTCCGTCATCTGGGGCATCCGCACCTCTGTCAACAGGTCGACAGGATTCACCCCCTTCTTCAT
This sequence comes from Avena sativa, assembly GCA_916181665.1. Taxonomy (NCBI): domain Eukaryota; kingdom Viridiplantae; phylum Streptophyta; class Magnoliopsida; order Poales; family Poaceae; genus Avena; species Avena sativa. Next base: position 161,456,077 of record OV702298.1, on the reverse strand, counting down.
GGTGTATGGTGCCGAGGCAGTCATGCCCACCGACCTAGAGCACGACTCGCCAAGGGTTGTCCACTACACGGAGGCCGCAAACGAACTCGCACGCTAGGATGGAGTCGACCAACTCGACGAGGCACGCGACCTAGCTCGCTCCCGCACCGCCATCTACCAACAAGGGCTCCACCGCTACCATAGCCGGCGAGTAAGGACTCACACGTTCCAGGAAGGCGATCTGGTGCTACGCCTCATCCAGGATAAGAAGGGCATGCACAAGCTATCCCCCCTTGGGAGGGACCATTCGCCATTGGGAGAGTGCTGGGCAACGACGCCTACTACCTCATCGACGTCCGAGCAGACGGGAAACTCGACGTCAAGCGACCGTGGAATGTAAACCTACTACGGAAATTCTACTCCTAGAATTCCATACTTGTACTCCCCACCTTCTATGAAATAAAATAGATTGGTTACCGCAAATTGCGTCTACTCTCCGTGCCTTGTGCCACTCGCACTCGTAATAACAACATCAAGCTAACTGCAGAAGTCAACCTCTGGTACAGCGACCGGCACGGCCAAGTAGTGCATTCCGAGGGCACTGGGTTACCCCAGGACTCGCAACGTCCATGAAAAACGCCAACCCAGAGCACCATTGGAGTCGCCTAGCTCGACTGGCTTAACGAGCCAAGACAAATGCCCTCGTTCCTCACAGCGACCAAGGTCCTCCGCATCCTCGGCACAGCGACTTGAACGGCCAAGTACCACGCTCGAGGACTGACGACCAGTCGAGCACGAGCGACTAGGGAAAAACGCCAAGCATGAGAGCGTGCAGAGGACTCGCCATGCGACTGATCCTACGGGTCAGGCAGGAGTGACGCACTTACTCTAACGCGCTCAGTCCTCACCCACCCTAGAGCTGCGACTAGAACCACCAAGTACCACGCTCGGGGACTCGGCCACCCGACCCCGTTCGCGCAAGGGAAAACGGTCAAGTAAAGAGCACTCACGGGAGTCGCCCTGCGACTGGCTCTCCGAGCTAAGGCGAGTCGACCTCAATAATAAAACAACTGACGAAACACTCAAAACCACAAACACATAACAAACGAGGTAACCCCATCAAAAGGGCGGATGCGCTCGGGGACTCGTCCAATCAGCAATCAAAATCACGAAACAATTCACAAAATAACACGAGTTTTCATTACAGCAGAACAAAGTCGTTCCAAAATACAAGTTGAGTCCAATGGACAATTGCTACTAATGCCCCAGGGCACAATATTTGTATTCCGCAGGTTTCGACGGCGACTCGCCGCCCCTTCGGTTGCGAATGAAGGGCGTGTACGGGTTTGACAGTTACGTCGTGAACTCACCCGCCATCGCCGCATGGAATGGCTGCTCGACCTTGAAGTCACGATGCGGCGGCTCAGGATCGTTGGGCGCGACAGTCGTCTCTTGATAGGGGAGGAGGTCGCCCATAGCCCAGACGCGATCGGAGTACACCGCGGCGATCTCCACCGAGCCCGTCGACGAGGGGTAGCCACTCGTCACGTCGTCGAGATCGAAGTCCTCCGGGAAGTGGGCAAGCCCAAGGCTGAGAGCCGTCGCCGCCCCGCGCCGAAACACCGACCGCGTCATGAACTCGATGATTGACGGCGCCTTCACCAGATACCGCCATACTTCGACGAGGTCGCTGGGAATCACTTCCGTAGGCGATATCTCCTGAAGATATGCTCGAATGCAAGCCGCGGACAACGTGGCCGAGTCGACCAGAGTGGTCACACACTGTCGCGCGTCGTACGACTGCGCCTCCTCCGAGCTGTCGATAATCCGACCTGTGGACAGAGGTCGGCAGTGAGTACAACAACGATTTCATAATGCAGCTACTACAGGCAGAGGCAAAAAGCTTACCAATCAAAGGACGACAGAGGCCCGTGATGAAGCTTTGAAGCGAGGAGAAGTCGTTCTGCAGCCCAACAACGAGGGCGTCATAAACCTTTCGCTCTTCAGCGGCAGCCGTAACAACAGCTTTTGCCCGCCCATCCGCTGAGCTCGCCTCCGCCTTCGCTTCCTTGAGCTCGCGCTCCAGATCAGCGATCTGCTTCTCAGCCGTACTCAAAGCAGAATGAGCCGCTGTCAGCTCACCCGCCGGGACAAGGCCCTGGCGGACCTCCTTTGCCTTGGCAGCAATCGCTTGGAGTCCCTTGTTCGTTTCTTGGACGGAAACAAGCTCCTTCTCCATGTGACACTTTGCAGCAAGCCGATTGGCTGATTCACGCTGCAAGCCCTGCAAACAAGTCAAACTATCAACAACAATAAAATCCTAAGTGCCCACCCGCTGATATTCAGCGACTAGGCACTCGGGGACTGAAGATCAAAAATCCTAAGTGCCCATCCGCTGAAATTCAGCGACCAGGCACTCGGGGACTGGAGGCTACAAAAAACACTAAAAGAATCCGACCACTGAAATTCAGTGGCCCGATCCTCGGAGACTGGACATACCTGGATGGCTGCGCCCAGCATGCCATGGAGCTGTAACGCGTCGACAGATGCAAGCAGAGCTGGAGTGTGTCCACGATGCTGCTCGACCTCCGTCTCCACGACCCCAGGCGTCTGGATCGTTGTGGCCGCTTTGGCCATGAAACGGGGGAACGTAGCAGCGGATGCCCCAGCGCCACTAGGAGTCGGCTCGGTCACCCCGGGTGAGGAAACAACCTCCTTGTTCTTCGAAGCCACCTCCGCCACAGTCGGAGGATCGCTCGGAGCAACTGTCGTGTTGTCAGAGACCGTGACGACATCGTCGCCCTTCGCCCTCTTTGCGTTGTCTGCGGGAACGACGACTTCATCAGCTTTCCTCTTCCGCGAGGGGTCCTCCTCAGCGACGACTGGCGGAACCTTGGCCACGGAAGGGTGGCCGATCTTTTTAACTCCAGTCCTGTGAAACAACAATATGAGCAAAAATGTCCGATTACAACGGAAGGCAAGCAGACGAATGCGACTTACTTGGCGACTGGTATGAACCGCAGCCCCGTGCGGATGCTGGCCGGCTTCTCCAGCTCGGGGCCAGTTTCCAACTGAGGCCCATCTCGAACACATCATGTGCCCAAGACACGGAGGGCCTCTTCGAAGACGAGGCCGTAACAGGAGCCTCCGTGATGACGTTGGCAGGAGCTCTCCTGGGAGGTGAAGCTGCTGCGGCCGGAGCAGCCCCCAACCCAGAGACCGGGGCAAATGGGGGAGGAAGCGAGGCCAGAGGTACCTCATCCAGGGGGCGGCGGCGTCCGGTGCTGCTGTCATATGCGTCGCTTCGCCCTTGGCCGAGCTGGTGGCGTCGGAACTAGTTGTCGAACGAGGCAGAGACGCCTGCTTCGCCGGCTTCGTCTTTCTCCTTGGCGGAGCCTTCACTTCCTTCTTCTTCTTCTTATTCTTATTCTTCTTCTTCTTCTTCTTCTTCTTCTTCTTCTTCTTCTTTGACGGCGTAGCCTCACGACGCGAGGTGTGCTCGGGGAGCTCGTCGTCGTCGTCATCATGACGTTCGAGGCTTCTACTCGCCTCGAGCTCGCGCTGATGTTGCCCGCGAGTTTTGCGAGCCATCGGGGCGACGTCTTCCACGGGCTCGTCATCGTCATCATCATCGTCATCACCCGCATCGCTCCCGACGTCGCCTTTGGCGGGTGGCAACTCGCTCCCGTCCTGAACGGACGAGCTCGAGTTTTCGTCGTCTGTGGGTGGGAGCCATCCTTCCACCACTTGGAACAGCTACAATGAAAATAAAACAAAGTCAGCATAACCGCGACTGCATCATCTGCGACTGCGAATAGAGATGAAAATGGCGACTTACCGTCGGAGCTGGGCCTTGTGGTATAGGGCGCGACCCCGGCCTTCGCATCTAGGTACGCTGCCTGGGTGATCTTCTTCAGGGCCAAGATGTAGTCCTCGAGCTTCCACTCGACGAGGCTGGATTTTGTCGGGTCGTCCCTACCCGCGTACTCGTACATGTAATGGTCGCGGCGGGCCAAAGGCCCGAGCCACCGCCCGAGCCAGTAGTTGTAAAGATTGATGGTTTGGAGGCCCTTCTTTTTCAGGCCGTGGATGGTTTGCAACATTTCGTCGACAACCATCCGCTAGTCCAGCGGGAGCTTGCCGACCTGGAGCCGACGCGGTTCGGGTCGGTTGGCGGAGTACCTTGGAAGAGCCACCTCGCCATATGGAGTCTCCTCGGTGACGTAGAACCAGGATTTCTTCCACTCGTTTGCCGCCTTGGCCGGCAGCATCAGGTCAAAGAACGACGCCTTCGACTTTAGCTGAAACGTCAGGCCACCCGCAGCCAGCATCGGGCCGCCTGATTCTTCGTGACTAATCCTCCCATGGAATAGATCTTGCCACAGGGGGAAGTAGGGCCTGCAGCTCAGATAGCACTCGTAGAAGGGCTACGAAAATGGCGAGCTGCTCGATGCTATGCGGGCCCAGGTCCGACGGCTGGATCCCGTAGAAGGCGCAGAAGTGCCGGAAGAAGAGAGAAGTGGGAACCCCAGCCCCCGCTCCAGGTGGCTGGGGAAGCAAACGAATTCTCCCTCGCGCGGGTCCGGAGTCACCTCTCCGGCCGTGGGGATGCGCCACCTGCCGGCGTGCAGGATCCCGGCCTCCTCGAACGACGCCAATAGCGCCCTGGTGCACTTGGATCGGCCCCATGGTTCGGTGGAGGGGGCCATTAGTTGGAAGATTTGTGGAGGTCGGGGCTCTCTGGATCGGTTGGATCGCGATGCGGAGTGGAAACGGAGATGGGCGAGGTCGGAGGAAAGATGAAGGAGTGTTTCCCCGTTCTCCCGTCATTCCCCTTATATAGCGGTTGTTACCCGCCAATTTCGGGAGCCGTTACTACGCGGTGATTACGCCGAAAGTTACCGTTGGATTACCCCAACGGCTAGTTTGACCCCATTTTATGGTCCAACTTCATCCACTCGACTCGTCGCTCCACGCGACGTGATTATTCGCCGACCCGATCACTACAACAGTGACTGAATATTCGCCGACCCGTTCGCCGAGCTGCGACTAAATCGGTTGCCGTTAGTGCGAGTAGAATAACTGGTTTTTTCCTTTATTCAGGAGTCCGCCGCCGATTCGACTGGGCGTCCGCATTGGAGCCGTATACACCGACTGCCAGCGACCACCTTCGACCAATCAACGACGGCCTCGGGGACTACTGATGGGGATATGCCTACCGGGGTATACCCAGCAGGACGTTTCCGACTGGCCCAGGCGCCTGCGAGTGGGCCTACAGTAACGGCGACTGGATCAAGACCTGGCGTGGATTCAAGCGACTGGAAGCTGAAGGCCTAGGAGCGTAGATAGGCCCAGTCGGAATAGGTTAAACGATTGCTAAAACCTTAACTGATTCGGTTGAGATCTGTAAACCCTAGGGGGGTGAGTCTATATAAACCTCCCTAGAGGGCGTGTAGAGGATATGTTCCATCATCCACCCAAGCGACTCGCTGCCTAGCTGCCGAGCTCGCCCCATTGTACTTCCACCATAATACAATCTAGCAGGAGGTCTTTACCCTCCGGGGGGCCGAACCTGGGTAAATCCTTGTGTCTCCGCTCTCATCTCGCACCGCAGATGGCTGGCCACCCTTGCTCCATGTTCTACTACTCGCTGCCGATTGCAACATCTGCCGAGGTCATTCCCACGACAATTCCCATCTAAAGTTGATCAAATTTTATGCTTAGCGCTAGCATCTACAAGTGGGGGTAAACACTAATGAGGGGTGGTAAACCAATGGGAATGATCTAAGTTCAATCTCATGCCTTAGGATGACATCAAGATTATCTAACTTAGGCCAAGTTTTATGCTCTTTATGCTACCTTTAAATATCTTTCTGAACTCTACCAATCACTATGTAAACTCTAATAGAAAGCTTTGATAAAGAAATATAATAACTATGATTGCAAGTAAAACTAGGATTGGGTATCAAGTAGGATAAGCTTGCAAGTATTATCTTGCTAAGTCAACTTGTATAGTGAGGCTTGCAAGGTGCAAGTATAGGCTTGCCTTGTTCAGAGCAGTGGTTGAAGTTCTCCTCGGCTTCTTCCTCGTAGTATTCTCCTTCCTCCTCGTATCCTTGGTCGGTACTAGCGTCTATAAATAAATACGAGGTACACAATCACCAAACAATATTTAACTAGTTTTATTTATCACACCAAGGTTTTCACTAGATGATTTAGCATCATCACAAGCATCACAAAGATTAGGGCAATAGTTTTATTTTCTTTATTTTAGAAAAGTAATTTCTACTCATTGAAAAACCACTTAAGATTTAATATTCTCCAACTCAAACATGGGATCATGTTGACACATGTCATCGCCACACATTTCAGTACATGAGAATGTGATTTAAAGTGGTGTCACAATTTAATAAAGTTTAACCTTTTTATTTTAATTAAATAAAGTGACTAGAATTGCCTATGAGGCATTCTTTTATATCTTGACCATTATTTCTGCAAGTAAACCTATATATTTTTATATATTCTGAAAGGTCTTGTTAAATGTGATTTTTGAGAGTTGGAATCAACTCAAAAGCTTTTTTGGTTGAATTTTGAAAAATGTTTGAATGCAGAAAATGTTCTGCCTTGTTATTTTTACTATAGGTGATCTACAGATCCAATTGGTTTAAATCCAACGAGCTTGGATTAAGAATTCTAGTACCTTTCTAAAAAAATTGGTGTCATGCATTTTGGTTCAGTGAATCGAGCTGGGTTGCTTTTTGAAATTAGTTACAGAACTAGGTTTGAAACTAAAAGAATAAATCCAAATTTGAATTACTGGGTCGCACGGGATGCTAACTGGGCTGGCCCACGGTGCATAGCGCACGCGCGGGTGGGTTTAAGTGAATGACCCGACCAGTCAGCAAGACAGGGGGGTACGAAGTGGTACGGGGTGATCTAAACCATGCGATCAAACTCTAATCCAACGGATGTGACCTATCGTCTTCGTCGGGCAACGCCGGAGAGACAGAACCCTAGCACGGCCAGTGGGGATCTACGGGAGCTCACCGGGGCTCAGGCGAGGGTCGGCTACGGGGGCGAACGAAGAAGTCGATGACGGCGAACCTCCTGGTACCGGCGGCTTCTCCTAGGGCGGCTCCAATCGCTGGCTCCCTTCTTCCTCCTAGCGGCAGACTCCGGCCAAATTACGGCGATGTGCTGATCGCCTTGCTCCGGGAATGAGGTGGGGTGCTTCTGTGAGAGAGAGGGGAGTGAGATGGTGTGAAGAAATCGAGCGGGGGTGGCCTCTATTTATAGTGCCGCGAGGGGACTGAATGGCGCGGGTGGAGCTCGTCGTTGTCATCGTCACATCGAGCTACTGGCATGGGAAAAGGTAGGGGACGGTGCTGTGTTCCCTGGCGAAGCTCAACGGCATGGTCACGCGGCATGGGGCTGTGCGAGATGGTCGGAACACGTCAACGCTCTGGGCGGGTCGGACGGAAGTTTTAATGGCACACAGGTGATACGGGTCGCACGACGGCGAACGGGCACGTCTGGGGTGTTCATGGGGTGGTGGTGATCCTGCTTTCACGCGACGAGGGCGGCGCGCGGCCTGTGGGCGTGTTTCGTGGGTGGCGCTCTGGCACGCTCTCGGCACGCTCGCAGAGAGGCTGGGCACGCTCGGGCTGTGTGGTCCAGGGGCTGTCTGCACTCGAGGCTTGGACATGGGGTGGCGGTGGACGGTGGAGTGTCTGCTAGACAAGGTTGGCGAGGCTAGAGAAGCTTCTATCTTGCTGTCGACTGAGGGGTGGCAAGGTGAGCTCGGCATGGTCACCATTGATGGCTATGGCAAGCTCACAGTGGTGCTAAAGCTTGTTAAATGGGCTAGATGATCTACTAATAGCTTGCTGTGAACCAGAGAGGGAACAAGTTAGGCTAAAATCACCGCTCCTAATAGTGTTTGATGTTTGTTGATTTGGTGTTTGTAAGGTGTTTGAGGAAATGGCCGAAAGAGATTCAAATTTGAATTTTTGAATCAAACTTGGTGGGTGTTTTAGTTACATACTAGGGAGTCTCTGGTTAGTTGGAAAGGTCAAGGTGAATTGGTTTGATTGGTTTTTGAGAATTGGTGATCTTCACATATGTTAAAGATTCAATTTTGAATTGTCATTTGAATCAAGTTGCCAAATGTTTCTGTAAGTTTGAAAGGTGGGCTTTGGTTAACTTTTACTTGGTCTAGCAAGGGGTGAAAAGAAATGAAAATGTTTCTATTTGAAATCTTGGACTAGAAACACTCAAAGTGGTCTAGTGAGCAAGATTGGCAAAAATGACCATTTGCTTTATTTGTTTTTTATTTTCTCTTGATTTGTTTGTGCTTGGAAATGTTTTAGATGATGTTGTTTTCATCTTTCAACCATTCCTTGCTATTTAGATCAATCACACTAGTCTATTCATGCATTTATACAATCATCACATCCACACATGCATTCATATGATCTTAATTAACAATTTTTTTGTTAACCCTAAGTTTGGTGATTGAAATTTGATAACCATTGCTCAATATTTTTGGGATGTTTCAGGTTGGTGGCGCGATGCTGAAATGGGTTGGGGACAAGAGAGTGAGGCACGCGGGAGGAAATGTCCGGTGGTTGCTTGTTCTCACGTGAGCCAAGCGATAGCGTGCTGTAGTTAGAGCTGGAGATTTCAGACGTGAGATAACGCAAAATGCCGCGCCGTATTAAAATTTTGCAGCGCGCGTGATCATAGCACATCTGCTGAAGGAGTTTGCAGCGCACGCGATAAAAAACAGTTATTTTGACACAACGCTAAAATAGAGCCTCTGCTGAAGATGCTCTAAGCAACTAGCTAGTAGGACACGACATAGTACCTTTCCAAACCATGGCCTCTCGAGAGACTTCCGGCGGGTCGGGCGATTTGGAAGTATGAGACCACACGTGGTCTCTGTTGCGATGCCCGTAATCAATGAACCACAATTAATATTATTTAGTAGTACAAATATGTCTAAAAATAATAAAAATTACAAATAGATTGATGGACCACCGAGCAAAGATTACAAACAATAGCACGAGCTGAAGGCGTGCCACCGTTCTTGCCCCTCCATCACCGGAGCCGGGCAAAGCTTGTCGTAGTAAAGCTTATTGTAATAGATCGTCGTGCTAAGGTTCTAAAGAACCAATGTACTAAAGCAACAATCATCGCCAATGATGACATCAGTAGATTAGAAGAGACTAACCTGAAATTAATACCAAAAACGACTAGATCCCAGGAGATCAGTCGGACACACGACTCCACGCGTCCGCCGTCAGCGCTTGACGCACCACCAGAGCGAGGATAGAGCGGGGAGGAATTTATTCTAACTTCGGGATATAGCCATCGCTCCAACATCTCGAAAAAGACACGAGAAAACAACTTAATCGAAGAACAAAAACCTCCCGCTAGCGAGAGACTGTGGTCTGTCACACTCTAAGATTCTAAAACCATTGAAGATGGAACGGACCGACGGCGTCACAGCGGATGGAAGAAATCCTGGATGGGTTTTTTTAGCCGTCGTGTTGGCCTCCTGGGAGCAGCCGCACACATCATAATGAAAATATAGTTACTATTATAAAATAAATTTTATTTCAGTGATCGAAGCAGCATTCCATGTGTAGGACCAATTCAACAGTAAGCGTGAGCACCAATCACCATGGCCACAGAGAACCAGTCGTCCAACGCCCATTTCGTCAACCGCGAGCACCTAGCTAGCTAGCTACATATATAGCCGGCTAGCCAATAGGCGACCTACGTGCGCGAGTCCACCACGCCCATCACGCACGCTCACAGCCGTGCTCAAAAACGACACGCGCGGTAGCCAACCCAGGACGACCAGATGCGAGCACGCAACGTGCACCGCCAAACCATCGTCACGTACCGCACGCGGAGGCAGTCAGGTTGCACACGATAAAAGTAAAACCACCAGCGTACGGCTCCGTGGCCATGCATGCGACGCGCGCGCACCGCAGAATCCGCCCCGCAACCCCCAAACTCTTTCCCGATACGGCAACCGAAACCGGTCGTTCAACGGCGGCGAACGGAAACGATCGAGCGCGCGCGGACAGAGACGTACGTCCACCTCCTCCATCGACCGACCCCAGGGCCAGGGGGGAATTTTACCAGGGGAAAAAGTTCTCCAAATGGCGAGAGCACTACTACCGATTTATCAATCGGTCGACCATCAGCGGCCGGCGCGCGAGTTGCTGGCTGAAGCCGATGCGGACACGCCTCTTGCTACCTTTTCGGGTTCCATTTTCCTCTTGGCTTGCCGTCTCGCTCTCCTTGTCCAGCCCCCCTGCGAACTCTTTTCTACGATCTGGAACAGGGGTGGTGGTAGACCCGACGAGCGGGGCTCCACGCCAGCCAACCTTCCCCAACTTGATGGACAGGGACGGGTGAGGCAGGAGTGGTGGTATTTCGATCACCAGTTGGGCCAACCAATCACTTTCCTGGAAAAATCTCGTGTCCTGGCACAGCAATCCGGTCCCTTACGGAAAAGCAACAGGAAAGATGGACCGGCTAAACAAGTTACTACTCTCTTCGTTTTAAAATATAAGATATTTTAGATTTGTAAAGAAAATATATCTAGACTTTTTTAGTCTAAAAATAGTCTAGATACATTTGTTTCACAAATCTAAAACATCTTATATTTTGAAATAGAGGGAGTACGAGCTAAAGTGCTAGATACATGGAGACAAAGTGTCTATATGTGTGTCTTGGCTAAATTAGTGCCCATTTTTAGCGTCGGCAGTGTAAAAGGATGAAAAAGGCAGCCGTGTCCCCAAAGCCTTGCCCCTTCTTTAGAAACCAAAATAGCTTATTTCGAGCTCTTTCAGTTCTCGATCTGCCCTATCTCCTCCACATCCCCAAAACCCTCCGATCTAGGGAGGCGCGACAGCGATAGGAAGGCCAACCTACACATTACAGGTGTCAGGGCGGTGCTGCTAGAGTCCGGATGGTATCCGCACCTTCCCCGCATCATATCCCTCGACTATAGCACAAGCCTGCATCAACCGGGCAGCAATGACGCCTTTCTCGACTCTAGCATCCCGTAAAGCACTAATCTACCCCTCTTTTTATGCCCATTAGGTGTTCTAGATGCTGTTCATACATGATTTTGAGCGGCTACTGTGGTTTTTGGCCTAACAAAGGTCTCATTGTAATCGATTCCTTCTCTCCGTGTGAACCCTTTTTTCACAAGTCTTGCCTTGAACCTTTAGACATTCCCTTTGGAGTCATACTTGGTTTTGTAGACCCATTTGTAGCCTACTATTTTAGCTCCATTGAAAACTTCTACTAAGTCCCAAACATCATTTTTGGCCATAGACTTCAACTCGTCTTCCATGGCAACTTTCCACTTAGATGAATTTGTACTTAAAATGGCTTCTTTGTATGAGGTGGGATCCTCCACCTTTCCTATATCATTTACATCCTCACTTATGTAAGTGACTAATCATCTGGGATGGCTTTCTTCCTCTCTCGCAGTGATCTTCTCCCAGGAGGTGGTGGAGGAACATCATTATTTTGTGGATCATTTTCTTCATCTGACTGGTGAGGCTCTTCATTGGCATTTTCATCAGTTTTAGCATCACCATTAGGAGGAGGGCCTAAACTTTCAGATTCAGAAATATGAGAAGTTACTTTCCTTAGTATTGGTACCACGATTTCTTGGATAGTCGGGCATGGAGCACACCCTCTTCTCCTCAAGATCGATCTTTCTTATTTCCGTCACTTCATTATCTTCAAAACATACCGCTTATCGGGTCTCCACATACTTAATGGTGTGACCTGGAGAATAGAAACGATACCCCTTTCCTCTATGAAGGTATCTAATGAAGAAACATCTAACTGTTTTTGGATCTAACTTCTTTAGTTGTGGATTGAAAACTATAGCTTCAGTAGGACAGCCCCACACGCGAAGGTACTTCAAGCTTAGCTTCCTTCCCATCCACATCTCGTAAGGTGATGCTGCTTTAGTGGGAGCAAGATTTAGTACATGTGTATCTTTCTTGAAAGCATCCATCCATAAGCTTACTGGCAAATATGCATGGCTAAGCATGCTTCGCACCATATCCATGAGTGTGCAATTTCTACGCTCATCTACACCATTTTGCTAAGGTTCACCAGGCATTGAGTAGTGGGCAACAATTCAATTTTCTGCTAGGAACTTAGTAAAAGGTCCTGGAATTTTCGCATAAGGAGCATGCCTTCCATATACTCTCCCCCACGATCTAATTGTACAACTTTAATTTTTGCATTCAGTTGGTTCTCAACTTTGTCTTTGAACACTTGAATTTGTCCAAAGCTTCTGATCGATCGTGTATGGGGTAAATATACCCATACCGGGAGTAATCATCTGTAAATGTGATGAACGAATAAAAACCATCTATTGACTTAACATTCAGGGGTCCACATATATCAGTGTGAATAAGTTGGAGAACCCTTATGGCTCTTACGACTCCTTTCTTAATTGTTTTCACACATTTTCCTTTAATATAGTCTACACAATTGTCTACATCTAAAAAGTCTAATGGAAGTAATACGTCATTTTAATAAGTCTTTCCATTCCCCCCTCGAAATGTGGCATAAACGACGATGCCACAATTTCGATGAAGTGCTAGTACCCTTCCATTTCTTATTATTATTTGAAACATTACTCACATGCATCACATAATCATTGAGAGATAACATATATAGTTTGCCTCGTCTGACGCCGAGGCCAACATATTAATTACAATATTTCAAAATAAATTGTTTATGACCAAACAAGCATTCGTACATCTCATCATCTAAACAAGAGACATAAATTAAATTCCTATTCAAAGTAGGTACATAAAGAACATTATTTAATTGAAGACTAAAGTCGGTGAAAAGCTCCAAGGTGATTGACCCTATTGCTTCAATGTTGACTTCAACTCCATTTGCTATTTTAAGCTTTCTTGAACCTCTTGTTGTAGTTTGGATCATATTTAATCCCTGCATGGAGTTAGCAACATGAGCAGTTGCTCCTGAATCAATCCACCATGAAGTACAAGAGAAATTAACATAATGTAATTCATAAACAAAATTAATTTCATCTGTACCTCTCATCATCATCCACTTGAAGTATCCTGAATAGTTCTTCCTGTAATGACCTTCTTTCTTGCAATGGAAGCGCACACTATCATTATTTGCGCTTCTAGAGGACTATCCTAGTTCCTTTCCCTTAGACTATGGCATTTCTTTCTTGAAAGGATTCTTTGGAGGCTTTGGGGAATTTGGCCCATCATGCTTTCTCTTGTGGGAGCCAACATGAAGGGCTTGGTCCTTGTTCTGCCTCATGAACCTTTCCTCCTCCTGAACAACTTTAGGGGTTAGCTCAGGAAGAGTCCACTTTTTCTTCATGGAGTTGTAATTGATCTTGAATTGATCAAATTCATCAGGGAGGGAATCCAATATCATTATCACAAGGAGATTGTCATTGAGCTCACACTTTAATGTCTTCAGCTTTTGTGAAGCAGAGACCATTTTCATTATGTGACTCCAAACTTCTCCATTACATTTATACTTCCCAAGTAGCTTGTGAAGAAGCTCATGCGCATAAACCTTTTCGAAGACTTAAAACTGCTCCTCCAAATTGTAACACCCCAGCCACTCCGGACCAGCGGTTGTCACTCCTAGCAGCTCAATAGGATCTCTAGACTAACCCCACAGACCAACACTACTCTTTTCTGCGCACTTTGTCCTCACTCATGCGCACCCGGTACCCACTTCCCGGTCAATCACCCATCCTCAAATTGCTCTAGGCCAAGCACGCTTAACCTCAGAGTTATTGATGATGCTCGATGTGGCACTTCGTTGGTAACCCCAAGAGTAGGGTGTGGAGAGCAAGCAGCAAGTTTTCCCTCAGTTGAGACCGAGGTTATCGAACCAGAAGGAGGAAGGAAATGTCACACAGGTGTTGCAAGCAACGCGGAAACCTACACAACACAAACTCAAGACTTTGTCCCAACGAATCAATGAGGTTGTCAAGCTCACCGATTTGCTGTAACAAAGGATTAAATGTATGGTGTGAAAGGTAATGGTTTGAAGCAAGTAAACAAGTAACAGTGGAAGATGTATCAATGGTAAAGATTGGACCAGGGTCCATAGTTCACTAGAGGTTCTCTCCTTAGATAAACAACATGGCATGAAGGGTAAACAAATTATAGCGGGGCAATTGACAGGAACTCAGTAAGGCATAACAATGCAATTACTAGTCAGAAAGATCCTATGAGATTCGATTGGGCAATACAACAAGATACATAGACCGCCATCCAACTACATCTATGACTAGAAGTCCACCTTCAGGTTATCATCCGAACCCCTTCTAGTATTAAGTTGCAAGCAACACACAACTGCTTTAAGCAAAGTGTGTAAGGTAAATAGTCCACATGTTCCATCAACAAGAGACCATTGTTTTCTCCCTAGTAGCAACATCACATCTACAACCGAAGAGATTATTGTCTCTTCCCTTGGAAACTAGAGGCATGAACCCACTATCGAGCATAAATACCCCCTCTTGGAGTCACTAGCAACTACTTGGCTAAGGTAGCTACTAACAACGGAGAGCATGCAAGATGACAAACAACACAGACATGATAGAATCATAAAGACAAAACCATTAATCAAACCAACATAAATCTCAATTTCCATCGGATCCCCGAAAACACGACATGCATGATTACAAATAGATTAGATGTTGATCATGAACGGAGCTCACAAGATCTATACATGAAAGCACAAAGGAGGAGAAACAACCATCTAGCTACTACATGGACCCATAGTCCAAGGTGGAACTACTCAGGCATCATACCGGAGAGAAGGCCTCTGGGATGATCTCCCCTCCAGCAGGGTGCCGGGAAGAACTTCATATCCCCTCGATCTAGGGATGATGGTGGCGGCGGCTACAGAAGGTTTCGTGGAGATTTGATCGGGTGCTTAGTGTTTCTGCATCGGGGGCTTCTTATAGGTGAAGGAGGAGGCCGAGGCGATGGCCAGGGGCCCCACACCCCTCCCAGGCGTGGGGCAGGGCTCACCCGCGCCTAGGGTGGGTCTGGCCACCCTGGCTTGCCTCTCCGGTTCCCCTCTGGACTTCTTGTTCCCCACGGAAAGTAATTGACTTTGGCGTTTGTCCCGTCCAATTCCAAGAATATTTCTTTACTAACTTTTCTGAAACCAAAAACAGCAGAAAACAGGCAACTGACACTGAAGCAACTTGTTAATAGGTTAGTACTAGAAAACATGTAAAAAGCACCTCAAAGTGTAGACAAACAAAGAAAAGTAGATACTAAACAAGCATGTAGCATCAAAAATTATAGATACGTTTCCGACGTATCAGTTATTTTCAGACGAGCCTCCAAAAAAGAAGTTGCAACTTGTTTGTATGGGTATGCTATCAATCCTATTAAGCCATGCGCCAGGGTCTCACATACACCCACCCTTAGAAGATTGACGCCCTTGTTGATCAAACACAATCCAAGAACATCCCCTCTTGGCATATGTCTGTGCGTCCAATGTCGGCACATGTGCCATGCCGTGTCCACTCCGGGCCACACGTGTCATGCTTCACATGTTCGGCACTGACCCGCACATACCCATGTAACCACGAGGGTCGGCTCTGATACCAGTTGTAACACCCCGGCCTCTCCAGACCAGAGTCTGTCACTCCTAGTGATACCTTTGATCCGGATTCACGGATGTAGTATAATAGCTTTTTCCCAAGAAGTACTAGGTTTAATGGAACCTTGGAAAGCAATGCTAAAAGGAAAAAAAGGACACGTCTACAAGACTTTGTTTCTTTGTTTTATCTTAGTTTACCAGACCAATATAGTTTAATTTTATAATGGGTTGAATCAATGGTTGGAGATAGGCCAGGGTTGAAGATCCACCTGCAGCTGCACATCATATGGGATAAAAGATACTAATAAGCATAGTCATGTGTAATGTTTGAACGGAGATAATCTCTTATGGGCAACACATCCTAATATACTAGATCCCCCGTGATGCAGCGGGCATAGAAATAGTCTTTTAATCCAACCGAGTGCACACCAAAGCAACAGACAACAAATGATTATTAAGTGTAAAACATAGATCAAAGCATTAAGTTGTGATGTTGTTGTGATCCCGAATGGGTCGCTAAACGAAGACCGTACTACCCTTTATGTCACTGAGGTTCCTATGAGATCGCCGCTAGCTAAGTATCTCACCTCAATCCTTTATAAATCTATGGGATATTGGGTACCTACAAGTCCACAGATCAAGACAAGAGACAAAGAAACAAAATATACATATCTCAATTGCAAACAAAATACAATACTCCCATGATTAGATGCACATAATTGCTGCAAGATTTCTCCCCAACCCGCAGCGCATGAGGACTACTCACTCATAACGAATAGATCTAGGATAGAAAACATTGTGCAAAATACTTAGATTGAAATAGAATATTCGTACAATGGCCGCCAAATCACAAGGAGATCTAAAGTACAAAGTAGTGGTTATGGCTAATGGAGGGGATAGATGATTGAATGGACGAAGGATGGTGTGGATCTTCTTTGGTGGTGTTGTGATGTAATCTGAGAATGGCGGCCCTCTGGTTGGCGGCTCGAGCCTCAAAATAAATAGGCGTCTTCACGAAAATTGTAGGGTTTGACGAGACGAAGCCGCCGCCACCTAGTACGGGCGGACGGTATGGGTGGGTCCTGACCATACCGGTGGTCGTTACGCATATTGACGCCTGGAATTTTCTTCCCAATTACTTGGCCATGTGGACTTCCTCAAATTCCTTCATTATGACTCCTGATTTCGCATTAAAATCCGTGATTTCCTGCACAACACAGTTTAAAGCAAGGTTTTGCATATCTTTGCATTTATTATTCATTAGTGGCAAGGATTGAGAGTTTCTTGTCAATTGCTTGACTAAAAACAATGTTTAAACGCAGTGGAATATGGAAAATTTTGGAGCCATCAACTTCCCCAAAGTTCAAACCTTGACCGCCCTCGAGCAAGAAAAAACAAAAGAACTATAAGGAATTCAGCGTTTAAACTTGAACAATGAGAATACGAATTAACTTACGGTTGGTAGTCATATGTGTTGGAATTATGCCCTAGAGGCAATAATAAAGATGTAATTATTATAATTCTTGTTCATAATAAAGTTTATATTCCATGCTGGAATTGTATTAAGCGGAAACTTTGATACTTGTGTGGTTTATGAACAACGTCGTGTCCCTAGTACGCCTCTATGGACTAGCTCATTGATTAATGATGGTTAAGGTTTCCTAACCATAGACATGAGTTGTCGATTAATAATGAGATCATGTCATTGGGAGAATGATATGATGGACAGACCCAAATCAAGCAGAGCAATTAGATCGTGTCATCGTGTTCATCTTTGCGAAGCTTTTTCTTATGTCAAATATTGTATTCCTTAGACCATGAGATAATTCAACTCCCTGGTATCGTGTAACACCCTCAAAATCGAACCTATGCAAGTCTCAGCGATTCCCGCCAAACCCGCATAGAAATGATTCAAAGGTGCCCACCAGGCACTTTCGTGCGGGTGGAAAACGAAGTAATGCCATTACACAATAGTCCACGATGGAACCCATATAACAGATATATACAACAACGACTCCATGAGTCAAGAATACAGATACACAATACAAATATCCAAATCAACTTGAAAATGATACAGCGTCCGACTACGGACAAGATGCAAATGGGGCTAAGAGCCCTGAAGAATAACCAATGGCGTCCATAACCCTGCCCAGGCCAAGCCGGAAGGGTAACCCTGCTAACGACGTCGATCTCAAAACCTGCTTAAACAAAAGGGGTGCCGACAAAGGGCAAAGGAAAAAAAGAGCGGTCAGTACTGAGGCCAGTACATGGCGAGACTAGAATTCGGCGGTCCTCGCCTACATAGGTATGGTGGACTGAAGCGGCAGCGCTAAACAACCTATAGAGGCTCGATACAACTGTCGGCTATCAGAGAGAGACAATAAAGACCTATTCGATACCATCCTGATACTACCACCAAACATACCCATCTTGATATTTCCCCCTCGACCAAACGAGGAAGTCAACCGAGGAACTAACACAGTTGGCAGTTTTATTTATTCAGTTATCGTTGCAGCAATTACTAGTGAGGTCTAGATAGTCATCCTGATATAATAAGCAATGGGCACTTTTAGTTAACCATTCCATTGTAGTTGCGACACTTACTAGTCAGATACAATTAGCATGAGATATCCCAAACCCAACAGTTGTTGGTACTTTTATTTAGCCATTCCGTTGTAGTGAAGCTAATTACTAGTCATATCGGATACAAGTCAAGTTATAATAGTAAGCTTTAGTTATAGTTGTCTATGATGGAGAACTGTGCTCCAAGTCATCCATAACCGCGGACAAGGCTTCTTGAAAATATTTAACCCTGCAGGGGTGCACCAAAGTTTCCACACGCACCTACACCCTTGTTGTCAGATCAGGTAGGTACAAGATCACAAAACATACACCCAACGGTATGTCGACGGGGTTTCGGACACGACGTTTCCCAGACCCAAAGCAAGCACGGGGGGCCACCCCACTAAGCTACCCATAACTAAGTCGGCCGGTCTTCGAGACGGACCCAGGGTTTGCGAGAACGGCTGTAAACGACTGGGAACCCGAAAGTGTGACTAGGCTTGTCGATACCGTGTAATCGTGCCGCGATCCAAAACAGTACAGGCGCTCCACGCGCAATCGTAAATAAAGCAGTAAAGCATGGCATAAGTACAAGATAGTAATAAAGCCCCAAACTAATTTATGCCCCCCGGTACAGTACTTTGAAATCATGTACTAATCGATGGGGGTGCCCACACACCCCACCTGTGGTTAGCGCGCTCGATCTCGGAACAGGTGTCAAGAACTCGGGGTCCTACGGGACACAATTGGGCGGTTAAAAACCAAATATTGTCTATTACCCACCGGTGCCTCTGCATTTACCTACTTTCCATTTTAGTTATTAAACAGTAATTAAATCCATGATCATCTCCAAAATAAAGCATATGGCAGGCTTCCAACAACTGTGGTACTTGACGACACGCAACATCACTTAAGCAAGCGACTACGACACGCAAGTACAACTATCTACTAAACAACAGGTAATAGGATGTGTCCAAGGCAATATAAGGGCTACAGGGAAGTATAACGGGGTACGGAATCTATAGCATCGCAACACTAATAACAATAGATCAACAGGAGGAAGTAAAGACTAGAAATGTAAAATAGGTAGAAAGGGGGAGAATGCTCGCCTGAAAACATTGCCGAAGGTTCACCGGGGATCAGGTCGACACTCGCATCAACTCATCGGCCTAATCCGTGAAGAAGCAAAGCACTAGCAGAAACACCGGATGCAATATTTAATACTACGGCAGAAGATCGGGCATGATGCATGTATGATGTATGACATGACAAGCATGCGATGCAATTAGGACATATTAAACGGAACCGAGGTCCCGACAATTATTAAGTTCATGTTGTTTAGATACCCCGCCATTTAAATGTTGTCTTAACAAGGAAAATTATATCACCAGTTCGATGCACAAATTTAAATGGGGCCAATATTAGACTAGATTTGTCCGCATATGGAGCCCATATTTAATTATGAGGTGAATTGGCATAATGCCCCGAACCCACACGAATATGTATGCATCCATGAAAATTTAATATGCAACAAGTATATTATATATATATTACAAAAATATAGAGGTCTTGGGAAAAAGGGGTCACACATTAGGGGTCTCGACGATCTTGGGGGTTCAAAGGGGTTCGGTTCAGTCCCGCCGAGATCGGTCTTGGGAAGGTCTTGGTGTCCCGTGTTGCAGACCTTATCAGCGTTCCTTCGAGAGATGATGTGGATGTTAGAGCATGCTCACGCCAGGGACACCTCTCGACTTCTTCGTAACTCCGGCGTCGAGAAGCTGGCAGTCGCCTGGGACAAGAATAGCACTGCCCGCCACCACAAGCAGTACCCAGGGAAAAACCGACAAACAAGGGGCTTGACTCCAGAAGGTCTACGCGGGCACGCCTGCTCAACAAGGGGTACACACGATCACAAGGCGCTGACGAGATATTATTCTTTGAATATATCAGGCAGAAGTAGCAACCGTGTGCGAGCATAGGACACCGAGGAGGACTCGCGGAAAAAACAACATCGAGGAGCAGGGTCGTTGCAGGGAGGAAGCGCGGCCTGGCTGGGACACGGGCTCGTGGGCGGCAGAGAAGGGCCGTGCGCGGGAAGGTCGCCGGAGCAATGCAGAGAGGCGCGAGGCTCGCTGGGTGACGCGAGGCGGCAGCAGACGAGCACCTGCGGGCAGGGCCGGCGGGGCGGTTGAGGTCGGGACAGGGGAGCGGCTCGGCGGCGGTTGCCTGCGAGGCGGCGACACGCGGCAGCTGGGCGGAGGTTGAAGAGGGCTAGGGGAGGGGTACCCCGATGCAGTGGCGTCCCTGGCGGCGAGGCGCTGCAGGCCGGGAGGAGAGGCGCCGACGGGCTTGGGGATGCACGCGGGACGGAGGCGAGGGTCGTGCGAGGTTCGATCGGAGAAGAGGAAACTGCGGGCGATGGTGGCGAGCTTCGCTCGGTCAGCGACAAGAACGGGCTCCAGAGCTCTGGTCGAAGCAGAGGCGGCCCATGGCAGCGGCTTGCCGACGAGCAGGGATATGCGCGGTACTGGACGCGGACGAGGCCGGCGTAGTTGAGGCCGTGAGGTCGGCCTGGCTCAGGGGTGCACGTGGTGAAGACGAGGAGGGCCCCCTGGCGGTGGCGGTCACAGAGGGAGGCGCGGTGTCTGGAGGCGGGGATTAGAGACGAGAGAGGGGAGGGGAAAACACGATAGGAGGAGGGACTTGGTCGCGCGAGGCCACGCATGCGAGGTGGACTGGGTCCGCGGGGTGGGGTCAGGGTGGGGTCGGGGCTAGCGCGTGAGAGAGGGTACGTGGGATCACAGGCAGGTGGGGTGGTTTTGTTTGGGTGATGGGGAGAGGCGTGCGTGGTGTGGGGCATGTGTTGCCTGGGAGCTGGCGGTGGGGTGGAGGGAAAGGTCTGGGGATAGGGTTTAGGTTGGGGGTAGAATTAGGGTTTCATTACAGGGGTGGTAGGTGGTTGTGGGCTGGGCTTTTCGGCCTAGCCTGCAGCTGCCTCCCCCGAACAAAATATTTATGTTTAATATTTTTCCTGTTTTATTTATGAGGCCTTTTGTAAATAATTTTAGACAAAACAAAATATTCAAAAAAGACCGAGATTTCAATTTGAAATAGAGAAGGGGATAATTAGAAAACAATATAGGCTTTTGGGGAACAGGTTGAGTCAAACACATGCATGATGATGCACACAGGTAAATGTAGGCGATTTCTACTAGTGGATTTACCTGGGGTGCTACAATTCGACACCACTAACAATGGATCTCGCCCTCGAGATCCGCCTCATGGTATGGGGAATAAGGCCGGTGGTCTAGATCTTCTCGCTTCATGTAGATCCTCACGACACCACTAACAAAGATCCTTGATCCATCTTGAAATCGGCAACACCACCAACAAGGGTCGGTGCTCAGGTTCATCGGGAGAACACTCCGGCAAAACACAGATGAAGGAAGAGGTCTCAAAAGTTAAGGCCACCTCTAACTTCGATGGGCGGAGTAGAATTGCATGATCCACCGATTCAATGTACAAGAGCGAATGATAAGAGTAGTCGGATGGTGATCAGTCCATCGCTTACCCAAAGCATTACTCTGTACATGAATAGGAGAATTACACAAACAACTCTCGGAATTCATACTGAAGATCTTCACAAACAGAATTGGGAAACAAAGGAGTGATGCAAGCTCTTCATCGGATCTGATGTAGATGATGATGAAACACCAGAGGATACAAAGAAAAAATTTAGTAGATTTTTGGTCCACTAAAAGATGAAACAACTGAAGTTTCCTTATATAGCGTGAAGACCAGTTATCAAAGCACCGTTACAAGAGGAAGGGAGCGAAACCCTAAAGGTATGACGGAAACCCAACCACGAGAAATTCTGGACTCGAAGAAAAGATAAGAGAGCATATTCAAAACACGTCGAGATAAGAGGAGAATGGAAAAGGGGTAAGGAGTAAAAGCAGACCTAATCAGATCTATCCAACCGATGTTGCAAAATAGTTTTGACACTCTACAACGTCCGTTAGCTAGGTTATCCTACAGGCTGGAACAGTGGGGTATCGCAACTGCTGAGCTCTGATACCACTTGTTAACACCCTCATAATCGACCCTATGCAAGTCTCAGCGATTCCCGCCAAACCCGCATAGAAACGATTCAAAGGTGCCCACCAGGCACTTTCGTGCGGGTGGAAAACGAAGTAATACCATTACACAATAGTCCATGATGGAACCCATATAACAGATATATACAACAACGACTCCATGAGTCAAGAATACAGATACACAATACAAAGATCCAAATCAACTTGAAAATGATACAGCGTCCGACTATGGACAAGATGCAAATGGGGCTAAGAGCCCTGAAGAATAACCAATGGCGTCCATAACCCTGCCCAGGCCAAGCCGGAAGGGTAACCCTGCTAACGACGTCGATCTCAAAACTTGCTTAAACAAAAGGGGTGCCGACAAAGGGCAAAGGAAAAAAAAGAGCGGTCAGTACTAAGGCCAGTACACGGCGAGACTAGAATTTGGCGGTCCTCGCCTACATAGGTATGGTGGACTGAAGCGGCAGCGCAGCATGCGCTAAACAACCTATAGAGGCTCGATACAACGGTCGGCTATCAGAGAGAGATAAGAAAGACCTATTCGATACCATCCTGATACTACCACCAAACATACCCATCATGGTATTTCCCCCTCGAGACCAAACGAGGAAGTCAACCGAGGAACTGTAACACCCTCAGAATCAGCCCTATGCAAGTTTCAGCGAAACTCGCCAAACCCGCATAGAAACGATTCAAAGGTGCCCACCAGGCATTTTCGTGCGGGTGGAAAACGGAGTAATAACATTACACAACAGTCCTCGATGGGACCCACAGAACAGATATATATACAACAGCGACTCAAAGAGTCAAGAATACAGATATACAGAACAAAGATCCAAATCACCTTGAAAACAATAGGGCGTCCGACTACGGACAAGATGCAAATGGGGCTAAGAGCCCTGAAGAATAACCAATGGCGTCCATAACCCTGCCCAGGCCAAGCCGGAAGGGTAACCCTGCTAACGACGGCGACCTCAAAACCTGCTTAACCAAAAGGGGTGCCGACAAAGGGCCAAGGAAAAAGAGAGAGCGGTCAGTACTGAGGCCAGTACACGGCGAGGCTAGAATTCGGCGGTCCTCGCCTACATAGGTATGGTGGACTGAAGCGGCAGCGCAGCATGCACTAAACAACCTATAGAGACTCGATACAAATAGCGGATATCAGAGAGGGATAAGAAAGGCTTATTCGGAACCAACCTGGTACTAACACCAGACAATCCCATCCTGGTATTCCCCCTCGAGACCAAACGAGGAAGTCAACCGAGGAACTCACACAGTTGGCAGTTTTATTTATTCAGTTATTGTTGCAGCAATTACTAGACAGGTGTAGATGATCGTCCTGATAAAATAAGCGGTGGGCCGTTTTAGTTAACCATTCTGTTGTAGTTGCAACACTTACTAGTCAGATACAATTAGCATGAGATGTCCCAAAACCCAGCAGTTGTTGGTACTTTTATTTAGCCATTCGTTGTAGCGAAGCTGATTACTAGTCATAACGGATACAAGTCAAATTATAACGGTAAACTTTAGTTATGGTTGTCTATGATCAAGCACTGTGCTCCAAGTCGTCCATAACTGCGGACACGGCTTCTCGAAAAGATTTAACCCTGCAGGGGTGCACCAAAGTATCCACAAGCACTTCGACCCTTTTTGCCAGATCAGTTAACATACACCCATCGGTATGTCGGCGGGGCCTAAGTCACGACGTTTCCAGACCCAAAGCAAGCACGCGGGGCCACCCCACTAAGTCTACCCGCAACGAAGTCGGCCGGGCTCCGAGACGGACTTAGGGTTTGGGTAGACGGCTGTGAACGACTGGGAACCCAAAACTGGGCTTGTCGACACCGCAAAAACGTGTCCCGATCCTAAACAGTACAGGTGCTATCCATCGCACAATTTAAATAAAGCAGTAAAGCATGGCATAAGTACAAGATAGTAAATAAAACCTCAAACTAGTTTGTGGCCCCCAGTACAATACTTTGAAATCAGGTACTAATCGATGGGGGGCCCATATCTCCCCACCTGTGGTTAGCGCGCTCGATCTCGGAACAGGTGTCAAGAACTCGGGGTCCTACGGGATACCAGTGGGCGGTCGGAAACCAAATATTATCTATCACCCACCGGTGCCTCTGCATTTACCTACTTCCATTTTTAGTTATTAAACAGTAATTAAAGTAATAACCATCTCCAACATTAAACACACGGCCATACTCCAACAACTGTGGTACTCGACGACACGCAACAGCACTCGAGCAGGCGACTACAACGCGCAAGTCCAACTATCTACCAAACAACAGGTAATAGGATGTGTCGAAGGCAATATAAGGTTGCAAGGGATATCACGGGTACGAAAACTAGAGCATCGCAACACGGATAGCAATAGATCAACAGGAGGGAATAAAGACTATAAAAGTAAGATAGGCAGAAAGGGGGAGATGCTCGCCTGAAAACATTGCCGAAGGTTCATCCGAAGACCGGGTCGACACTCGCATCAACTCATCGGCCTAGTCCGTGAAGAAGCAAAACACTAGAAGAAACACCGGATGCAATATTTAATACTACGGCAGAAGATCGGGCATGATGCATGTATGATGTATGACATGGCAGGCATGCGATGCAGTTAGGCCATGTTAAGCGGAACCGGGGGTCCCGACAATTAGTATAAGGTTATAGTTGTTCTAGATACCCGCAATTTAAATGTTGTCTTAACATGACAAAATATAACACCGGTTCGCTACACAAATTTAAATGGGACCAATATAAGACTAGATTTGCCCGCATATGGGCCCCATATTTAATTATATGGTTAATCGGCATAAGGCCCCCAAACCACATGAATATGCAAGCATGATTAATTTTATATGCAACAAGGTGATAATATAATATTATAAAAAAAATAGGGTCTGGGATAAAGGGGTCACACATTAGGGTTCGGCGAACTTGGCTCCGAGGGGTTCGGGGTCGGGTCTCAGGGTCCAGATCTGGGGTTCGGTCTCGACGGGATCGTTCTCGGATAACAGAGGTAGATCTTGTCGCATCCGGGTCTTCGGGTTCGGTCTCCGGAGGTTGTCGAAGGACTTGGCTCGGTGTCGGCGGCTCATCGGTTTCTCCCTGATCGGTGTCAATCTTGTCGTCACGAAGATCTTGTCGGGTCCGCGTACCGGGTCAGTCTTGGCGTTCGGGAAGAAGAACTTGGCGTTCTGTGTCGGCGATCTTGGCGTCCGGGTTCTCGACGAACTTGGCGTATCCGGGATGGAGAGCTTGCCGTTCCGTGGCGACCTTGGCGGTCTTCGGATCACCGGGATCGGGCTTCGGGGTCTCGGTCATCGGACCTGTGAAGGAGATCTTGTCGTCGTCGGCGCGCTCGGGGTCTCGGATTCGGCGCAGATGGTTCATCACTGTGATCTTGGCGTGGTCCTTGTACAACTAGCCGCCTTGGACGCTCGGGTCCATCAGAAGGTCATGGCGTTGGTGAGGGAGAGCTCGGGGCATCGAAACCGTGAAGCAGACCTTGTCGTTCCCACATCGAAGGCCTTGGGTTTTCGTGGCGGAGATCTTGAGGTGTGGCGGTTTTCCGAGGAGAAGATCTTCGAGGAATATTGTAGCCGAGAGCGTCCATCCCACTAGAAGCACTCCACCCTTGCCTATGCACCACACTGATAAACCGATGGGTAGACAAGGGACATACACCATGAGCAAACCACACCGCGGGGACAAACAGACGCACACACGGACAGAGCCGAAAAGCAAGGTCGACGTCGGTATGCCGTAGGGGTGCCAGACGCAGAGACACAGAGGAGGCTCGAGCCGCGCAGCTGCAGAGGTCGAACAGGAGGGTCGCCGGGGCGCTCGGGCGGCGGCGGCGGCCGGGAGACGGGACCAGCGAGGCGGGGAAGAGCTGCGAGAGGGGCCGGCCGGAGACGGGAGAGAGAGGCGAGCTCGGTGGCGGGGCCTGCGAGGCTAGAGGAGGCCGCGGCCGGCCGTCGATGTGGTGAAGGCCGGCGAGGCAGGGCCCGCGGCTGCTGGCGGGGCGGCGGGGAAGAAGAGACGAAGAAGCGGTGGGGCGCGCGGGAGAGGGCGGAGGCCGACGAGGACGCTCAGGCGGCGGGGCTCGCTCACGGGCGGAGACGTGCCGGCGAGGTCGGGCCTGCAGACGACGGCGGCGGAGCTCCGAGGAGGAGGCGCGAGCGGGAGAGGTCGGTGCCGGACGCGGCCCAGCGAGGCGGGGCCACGAGAGGAAGCGAGGAAGGCGGCGGAGGAACCGAGGCCGAGCGGGGGTCGCGTGGCGGCGGGGTCGAGGTTGGGGACGAGGCAGGGAGGTGGGGCGACGTAGAGGAGAGACGAGGGCGACAGCGGCCGACGTCGGCTGGGAGGGAGCGGAGGAGCGAGGCGAGCGCGAGGGAGGGCGGCGGCGCCCGGGGGGGGGGGGGGGGTTGCAGAGGGGAGGGCCTCGCGAGAGAGGAAGGAGAGGAACGCGGGAGAGACAGGGGCCGGGCGGGGGTGTCGGTTGGTCGGGTGCATTGGGGGACGTGCCCAGGTGGTGGGGCCTGGGGTGGGGCTAGGAGCGGGCTGGGGTGGGTGCGGCTGTGTGTGTTGTGTGTGGGGGGGTTGGTGGGGAGTGGTGGGGATGAGGTGGCAGGTGGTGGTTGGGTGGGTGAGAGAGGAGAGGTGAGGTGGCGGTTTGTGATTGGAGGGGGTGAGGTGGCTGAAGGGTGGGTAGATAAAAGGTTTAGGGTTTCTGATTTTTGTACTGGGGTGGCCGACTGGGTCGGGTCAGCCCGGTATGGCTGCCCCCTAAAAATAATATAAAATTTTATGTATTGTTTAAAAGACTTGTGCAATTTATTTTTAGACAAACAAAATACCCAGAAGGGTCCGGGGATTATTTTGAAATAGAGAGGGATCTTTGTAGAAAGCAAAAGTAGGTTTGAACAAAATAGTTTTAGTCAATGAGATGCATGATGATGTCATGATGATGCAATGCACAAAAACAACGCGATTTTCTAGTAGTGGTTTTTTGCGGGATTCCACAGGAACTCACACAGTTGGCAGTTTTATTTATTCAGTTATCATTGCAGCAATTACTAGTCAGGTCTAGATAGTCATCCTGATATAATAAGCAGTGGGCACTTTTAGTTAACCATTCCGTTGTAGTTGCGACACTTACTAGTCAGACACAATTAGCATGAGATATCCCAAACCCAGCAGTTGTTGGTACTTTTATTTAGCTATTCCGTTGTAGAGAAGCTAATTAGTAGTCATATCAGATACAAGTCAAGTTATAACAGTAAATTTTAGTTATAGTTGTCTATAATCAAGAACTGTGCTCCAAGTCGTCCATAACCGCGGACACGCCTTCTCGAAAAGATTTAACCCTGCAGGGGTGCACCAAAGTTTCCACACGCACCTACATCCTTGTTGTCAGATCAGGTAGGTACAAGATCAAAAAATATATACCCAACGGTATGTCGACGGGGTTTCGGACACGACGTTTCCCAAACCCAAAGCAGGCACGGGGGGCCACCCCGCTAAGCTACCCGTAACGAAGTCGACTGGTCTCCGAGATGGACCCAGGGTTTGCGAGAACGGCTGTAAACGACTGGGAACCCGAAAGTGTGACTAGGCTTGTCGATACCGCGTAATCGTGCCGCGATCCAAAACAGTACATGCCCTCCACGCGCAATCGTAAATAAAGTAGTAAAGCATGGCATAAGTACAGGATAGTAATAAAGCCCCAAACTACTTTGTGGCCCCGGTACAGTACTTTGAAATTAGGTACTAATCGATGGGGCTGCCCACACACCCCACCTGTGGTTAGCGCGCTCGATCTCGGAACAGGTGTCAAGAACTCGGGGTCCTACGGGACATTGGTGGGCGGTTAAAAACCAAATATTGTCTATTACCCACCGATGCCTCTGCATTTACCTACTTTCCATTTTAGTTATTAAACAGTAATTAAATCCATGATCATCTCCAACATAAAGCATATGGCAGGCTTCCAACAACTGTGGTATTTGACGACACGCAACATCACTTAAGCAAGCGACTACGACACGCAAGTCCAACTATCTACCAAACAACAGGTAATAGGATGTGTCCAAGGCAATATAAGGGCTACAGGGAAGTATAACGGGGTACGGAATCTATAGCATCGCAACACTAATAGAAATAGATCAACAGGAGGAAGTAAAGACTAGAAATGTAAAATTGGTAGAAAGGGGGAGAATGCTCGCCTGAAAACATTGCCGAAGGTTCACCGGGGATCAGGTCGACACTCGCATCAACTCATCGGCCTAATCCGTGAAGAAGCAAAGCACTAGCAGAAACACCGGATGCAATATTTAATACTACGGCAGAAGATCGGGCATGATGCATGTATGATGTATGACATGGCAAGCATGCGATGCAATTAGGCCATATTAAGCGGAACCGAGGTCTCGACAATTATTAAGTTCATGTTGTTTAGATACCCCGCCATTTAAATGTTGTCTTAATAAGGCAAATTATATCACCGGTTCGATGCACAAATTTAAATGGGGCCAATATTAGACTAGATTTGTCCGCATATGGAGCCCATATTTAATTATAAGGTGAATCGGCATAATGCCCCCAACCCACACGAATATGTATGCATCCATGACAATTTAATATGCAACAAGTATATTATATATATATTACAAAAATATAGAGGTCTAGGGAAAAAGGGGTCACACATTAGGGGTCTCGACGATCTTGGGGGTTCAAAGGGGTTCGTTTCAGTCCCGCCGGGATCGGTCTTGGGAAGGTATTGGTGTCCCGTGTTGCAGACCTTATTAGCGTTCCTTCGAGAGATGGTGTGGATGTTAGAGCATGCTCACGGCAGGACACCTCTCGACTTCTTCATTACTCCGGCGTCGAGAAGCTGGCAGTCGACTGGGACAAGAATAGCACTGCCCGCCACCACAAGCAGTACCCAGGGAAAAACCGACAAACAAGGGGCTTGACTCCAGAAGGGCCACGCGGGCACGCCTGCTCAACAAGGGGTACACAAAATCACAAGGCGCTGACGAGATATTATTCTTTGAATATATCAGGCAGAAGTAGCAACCGTGTGGGAGCACAGGACACCGAGGAGGATTCACGGAAAAAACAACGTCGAGGAGCAGGGTCGTTGCAGGGAGGAAGCGCGGCCTGGCTAGGACACGCGCTCGTGGGAGGAGGAGAAGGGCCGCGCACGGGGATGTCGCCGGAGCGATGCAGAGAGGCGCGAGACTCGCTGGCCGACGCGAGGCGGCAGCAGACGAGCGGGGCGGTTGAGGTCGGGATAGAGGAACGGCTCGGTGGCGGTTGCCTGCGAGGCGGTGACATGCGGCAGCCGGGCGGAGGTTGAAGAGGGCCAGGGGAGGGGTACCCCGATGCGGTGGCGTCCCTGGCGGCGAGGCGCTGCAGGCCGGGAGGAGAGGCACCGACGGGCTTGGGGATGCACGTGGGATGGAGGCGAGGGTCGTTCGAGGTTCGGTCGGAGAAGAGGAAACTGCGGGCGATGGCGGCGAGCTCCGCTCGGTCAGCGATATGAACGGGCTCCAGAGCTCTGGTCGAAGCAGAGGCGGCCCATGGCAGCGGCTTGCCGACGAGCAGGGATAGGTGCGGGACTGGACACGGACGAGGCCGGCAGAGAGGAGGCCGTGAGGTCGGCCTGGCTCGGGGGTGCACGGGGTGAAGACGAGGAGGGCCCCTGGTGGCGGCGTTCACCGAGGGAGGTGCGGTGTCTGGCGGCGGGGATTAGAAGCGAGAGGGGGGAGGGGAAAACGCGAGAGGAGGAGGGGCTTGGTCGCGCAAGGCCGCGCATGCGAGGTGG
This sequence comes from Avena sativa, assembly GCA_916181665.1. Classification (NCBI taxonomy): domain Eukaryota; kingdom Viridiplantae; phylum Streptophyta; class Magnoliopsida; order Poales; family Poaceae; genus Avena; species Avena sativa. The sequence goes on along the minus strand of OV702298.1, from coordinate 161,425,927 downwards.
ACTTGGTCTGCGGGGTGGGGTCAGGGTGGGGTCGGGGCTAGCGCGTGAGAGAGGGTACGCGGGATCACAGGCAGGTGGGGTGGTTTTGTTCGGGTGATGGGGAGAGGCGTGCGTGGTGTGGGGCATGTGTTGCCTGGGAGCTGGCGGCGGGGTGGAGGGAAAGGTCTGGGGATAGGGTTTAGGTTGGGGGTAGAATTAGGGTTTCATTAGAGGGGTGGTAGTGGCTGTGGGCTGGGCTTTTAGGCCTAGCCTGCAGCTGCCTCCCCCGAACAAAATATTTATGTTTAATACTTTTCCTGTTTTATTTATGACGCCTTTTGTAAATAATTTCATAAAAAACAAAATATTCAGAAAAAAGACCGAGATTTCAATTTGAAATAGAGAAGGGGATAATTAGAAAACAATATAGGCTTTTGGGGAATAGGTTTAGTCAAACACATGCATGATGATGCACACAGGTAAATGCGGGCGATTTCTAGTAGTGGATTTACCCGGGGTGCTACATATCGGAAGAAAGCTTTGAGGTCATCAAACGTCATTCTATGAAAGGGTGATCATAAAGGTGTCACTCAGGTGACCGGAAAGTACTTGTTGGGTTGTATGTATCGAGATGGGATTTGTCCCTCCCAAGTCGGAGAGATATACTTCGGGCCCACTTGGTAATCGATATCAACACCGCTTGCAAGCACGTGGTTAAGGGGTTAATCACAAAGTGAATTACGGAACGAGTAAAGTACTTGCTGTGAACGAGATTGAACTAGGTATGCCGATACCAACGATCGAATCTCGGGTAAGTAAAATATCGCGTGACAAAGGGAATATATATGGTATTAATTGAATCCTGGCATCATGGTTCATCCGATATGATCATCGATGAATATGTGAGAGTCAATATGGGTTTCCAGATCCCGCTGTTGATTATTGATAGAAGATCATGTCTGCATATTCTCGAACCCGTAGGGTCACACACTTAACCTGCCTCGACGCTAGGATAGAATGGATAATTGGTTTATGAGTTTTTGTTCAGAGTCTCGGATGAGATCCAGGACATCACGAGAGGTTCCAGAAAGGTCCGGAGAATAAGATTCATATAAAGGAAAGCAGTTTTTGGATTTCGGAATCGTTTCGGAATGTTCGGTATTGTACCGGAAGGTTCTAGAAGCTTCCGGAGTGGGACCAACATGGCCCCACTTGTTGGAGGGGTGCGTGGGCCTACGAGGGAGTGCCCTGGCCGCATTGGGCCAGGGGCACAAGGCCCCATAGGCCCAGCCGGCCAAACCCTAGGGAAACCTTCTAGAAGGAGGGGGAAAACTTGCCCCCCCACTCCAACCCTTGGGGCCGCCGCCCTAGGGCTTGGAGGAGAGGCCAAGGGGGCCGGCCAGCCCCCTATATATAGAGGGCTGGGGCTCAGCCCTCCTCCCCCACTCCTTCAACCCTAGCCGCCATACTGCTGCCCTCCAGATCTCTCTCTCTCCTGACTGCGCGTAGGCGAAGCCCTGTGAAGAAACTCTCCACCTTTGCACCACACCGTCGTGTTGTAGATCCAATCTATCTCTACACCCCACTTGCTGGACCGAGGAAGGAGGAGACGTCGAGGTGCCGTACGTGTGCATCTATCGGAGGCGTCGCCACTTGCGGCGTTGGATCGGATCGGATCGCGAGGAGGAGAAGGCTAGTACGACTACATCAACCACGTTCTGTTGAACGTTCCGCTGTGCGATTTCTTCAAGGGTATGAAGATCTCATCTATCCCTCTCATTGTTTGCATCTCCTAGATTAGATCTTGGCTTTTCCCGTTCGCATCCGTAGAAAATTTTGATTTACTATGCTGCGAAACCCTTCAGTGGTATCAGAGCTAGATCTATGCGTAGATGTGTTTCACGAGTAGAACGCAACATGCTTGTTGAGGGCGTTGATGTTTTCTGTTGCAAGCCTCTTGTTTGTGTACTTCTTATGACGCGGGATAGTGAGATCGAAGCGTTCCAGGCCAACTTTATGCGACCTCGTTCGCGAGACCGGCTCCGCACTTGACGTGTGGCTTGTTCCACACATGCGGCTGGTGGATGCCAGTTTCTCTCACTATAGTTGTCATGGGATTTACACCGGATGTTGGCAACCATAATATCACCGTTGTGGATTTCCATAGGTAAGAATCGTTCTTAGCTTGTTACTCCCATAAGCCACGTAAAACATGCAACAACAAAGTAGAGGCGTCTAACTTGTTTTGTCAGGGAGTGTTTCTATGATATGGTATGGCCCAAGATGTGATGTGTATGTTGTATGCAATGATCATGTTTTGTAATGTTTCACGACTTGCATGTCGATGAGTACACAACCGGCAGGAGCCATATGGTTGTCTTTGTAATTGTGTATGACCTGTGTGTCAACTTCTTATACGCCATGTAATAGCTTTACTTTATCGCTAAGTAGTTAGCAATAGTTGTAGTTGCTATTCGTGGTGGAGGCAATCATGGTGGAGTGATGGAGATCATGCTAGCACGCACAAGATGGAGATCATTGCACGGAGATTGGCTATACCATGTCACATAAAATTATATGCATGTGATGTTTATCCTTTTATGTATCTTATTATGCTTAGATCGCGACGGTAGCATTATACGATGATTCCTCACTTAAAGATCAAGATAAAACTGTGTTCTCTCCATGTATGCACCGTTGCGAAAGTTCGTCGTGTTCAAGCATCACGTGATGATCGGGTGCTATAAACTCTACGTTCACATACAACGGGTGCAAGCCAGTTTTGCACACGCGGAAATACTTGGGTTTGACTTGACGAGCCTAGCATGTACAGACATGGCCTCGGAACACACGAACCGAAAGGTTAAGAATGAGTCATATGAATGATATGATCGACACTTTGTTGTCCACCATTGAAACCACATCTCTTCTCGTGAAGATCGGATTAGGTGTGGTGAATTTGGATCATGTTCACTAAACAACTTGAGGGATGTTGAATTTAGTGGGAGTTCATCTAGTAATTTGATTAAGTTGAACTAGTTATCATGAACATAGTCTAAATTGTACTTGTAAATTTTGTAGCTCAAATGGCTAAGTCCAACTTCAATTTCAACGTTTTTGCTGAGAAAGAAAAGCTTAAGAACAATGGGTCTAACTTCACCAACTGGTTCCGCAATATGAGAATCATTCTCTCTGGCGGACAAAAGGACTATGTCCTTGAGAAAGCGCTAGGTGATGCCCCTGCTATAGATGCGCCGGCTGATGAGAAAGTTGTTTATCAATCGCGCAAGGATGATTATGGTGTGATTAAGAGCACCATATTATTTTCTATGGAATCGGACCTTCAAAATCGTTGTGAGGAGTTCCCCGGGCCCTTTAAGATTCTTGAGGAACTGAAAACTATGTCCCAGACTCAGGCCCGTTTTGAGAGATATGAGATCTCTGAGAAATTCTTTAACTGCAAGATGGAGGAAGGGAGTTGCGCTAGTGAGCACGCCATTAAGATGTCGGGATACACTCAACGCCTTGAGCAACTGGACTGCAAGATTCCAGAGGATCTCAAGATTGACATAGTTCTGCAATCACTCCCTCCTAGCTACAAAGGTTTTGTAGTTACTCATAATCAGATTGGTTCCACTGATATAATCACTGAGCTCTTCGCTAAGCTGAAAGCTGCGGAGGTGGACATCAAGAAAGATAATCATGTGTTGATGGTCAACAAGCCCCCCAGCTTTAACAAAGGTAAGGGTGTGAAGAAGCCCTTCAAGAAGGGAAGTGGCAAGCGCGTTGCCCCTGCAGAGAAAAAGTTCAAGTCTGGACCTAAGCCGGACACTGAGTGCTTCTATTGCAAGGACAAGGTTCACTGGAAGCGCAACTATCCGAAGTACTTAGCGGACAAGAAGGCTGGCACCATCAAAGGTATATTTGATATACATGTTATTGATGTTTTCCTTACTAGCCCTCATTGTAGTGCCTGGGTATTTGATACTGGTTCAGTTGCTAATATTTGTAACTCGAAACAGGAGCTACGGAATAGATGGCGGCTAGCGAGGGATGAGGTGACGATGCGCGTTGGCAACGGATCAAGAGTTGATGTGATGGCCGTCGGCACGCTCTCCTTAGTTTTACCTTCGGGATTAGTTTTAAACCTCAATAAATGTTATTATGTGCCTGCGTTGAGCATGAACATCATATCTGGATCGTGTTTATTGCAAGAAGGTTATTCATTTAAATCGGAGAATAATGGTTATCTATTTATATGAGTAACATCTTTTATGGTCATGAACCTGCTATGAATGGTTTATTTCTTCTGAATCTCGAAAGCAATGAAACACACATCCATAACATTGAGGCTAATAGATGCAAGGTAGATAGTGATAATACGACTTATTTGTGGCACTGTCGTCTAGGTCATACTGGTGTAAAACGCATGAAGAAACTGCATTCTGATGGACTTTTGGAGTCTCTTGATTTTGAATCATTTGACACGTGCGAGCCGTGCCTCATGGGCAAGATGATCAAAACCCCGTTCTCCGGAATAATGGAGCGAGCAACAAACTTGTTGGAAATCATACATACCGATGTATGCGGACCAATGAGTGTTTCGACACGCGGTGGATATCGCTATTTTCTCACTTGTACTGATGACTTAAGTAGATATGGGTATATCTATTTAATGAAACATAAATCTGAAACATTTGAAAAGTTCAAAGAATTTCAGAATGAAGTGGAAAACCATCGTAACAGGAAAATTAAATTTCTACGATCCGATCGTGGAGGTGAATATTTGAGTTATGATTTTGTCATGCATGTTAAAGCAAGCAGAATAGTTTCGCAACTCACGCCACCCGGAACACCACAGCGCAATGGTGTGTCTGAACGCCGGAATCGAACTCTATTAGATATGGTGCGATCAATGATGTCTCTTACAGATTTGCCGTTATCATTTTGGGGTTATGCATTAGAAACCGCTGCATTCACTTTAAATAGGGCACCATCTAAATCCGTTGAGACAACACCGTATGAACTGTGGTTTGGTGCTAAACCTAAGTTGTCGTTTCTTAAAGTTTGGGGATGCGAGGCTTACGTCAAGAAGTTGATGCCGGACAAGCTCAAACCCAAAGCGGAGAAATGCGTCTTCATAGGATACCTAAGGAAACTATTGGGTATACCTTCTATCACAGATTCGAAGGCAAAGTGTTTGTCGCAAAGAACGGATCCTTTCTTGAGAAGGAGTTTCTCTCGAAAGAAGTGAGTGGGAGGAAAGTAGAGCTAGACGAGGTTATTGAACCTTCTCTTGACTTGGAGAGTAGCGCAGCACCTGAAATTGTTCCAGTGCCGTCTGCATCAACAATACAGGAAGCTAATGACAAGGATCATGAAGCTTCGGACGATGGTACTACTGAACGTCACAGGTCGACAAGGTTTCGTGCCCCTCCTGAGTGGTACGACAACCCTGTCCTAACTGTCTTGTTAGTAGACAACACTGAACCTGCGAACTATGAGGAAGCAATGATGAGCCCAGACTCTGAGAAATGGCTAGAGGCCATGAAATCCGAATTGGGATCCATGAGCAAAAAACAAGTATGGACTTTGGTGGACCCTCCTAGCGACCGAAAGGCCGTTGAGTGCAAATGGATTTTCAAGAAGAAAACGAACGCGGATGGTAATGTTACTGTCTATAAAGCACGGCTTGTCGCGAAAGGTTTTCGACAAGTTCAAGGTGTTGACTACGATGAGACTTTCTATCCCATAGCGATGTTTAAGTCCATTCGGATTTTATTAGCAATTGCTGCGTTTCATGATTATGAAATATGGCAGATGGATGTCAAAATTGCGTTCCTCAATGGCAACATTGATGAAGAGTTGTATATGATGCAACCCGAAGGTTTTGTCGATCCTAAGGATGCTGATAAGGTGTGCAAACTTCAGCGTTCTATTTATGGACTAAAGCAAGCATCTCAGAGTTGGAACCTTCATTTTGATCAAGTGATCAAGAGCTTTGGATTTGTTCCAAATTGCTATGAAGCTTGTATCTACAAGAAAGTGAGTGGGAGCTCAGTGGCATTTTTGGTACTATATGTGGATGACATATTGATTATCTGAAATGACATTGACATGCTTAACGATGTGAAGAGTTATTTGAACAAATGTTTTTCAATTGAAGACCTAGGGGAAGCTGCTTATATATTGGGCATCAAAATCTATAGAGATAGACAAAGACGCCTGATAGCTTTAAGCCAAAGTACATACCTAGACAAAGTTCTGAAAAGGTTCAGAATGGATAAGGCAAAGAAAGGTTCAGTGCCTATGTTGTCAGGTAAGATATTGAGCAGGGCTCAGTGTCTAGCTATGGTAAACGATAAAGAAGCTATGAGCAAAGTGCCTTATGCCTCGGCCATAGGATCTATCATGTATGCCATGCTATGTACTAGACCGGATGTGTCCAATGCTCTTAGTTTGACGAGCAGATACCAAAGTGATCCAGGAGTGGAACACTGGACAGCCGTGAAGAACATCCTAAAGTATTTAAATAGAACTAAAGAAATGTTCTTAGTCTATGGAGGTGATGAACAACTCGTCGTAAAAGGTGACGTCGATGCTAGTTTTGACACCGACAAGGATGATTCTAAATCTCAGACAGGATACGTTTATATTTTGAATGGAGGAGCTGTGAGATGGAGAAGCTGCAAGCAAAGCGTGATCGCGAGATCTACAGTAGAAGCGGAATACATGGCTGCTGCAGAAGCGTCAAGTGAAGGAGTTTGGATCAGGAACTTCATCACTGAGCTTGGTGTGGTTCCAAGTGCCATGGACCCACTAGAGATATTGTGTGACAACACTGGCGCCATAGCACTAGCTAAGGAACCAAGATATCATCCAAAGACCAAGCATATCAACCGCAAGTTTCATATAAGTCGAGATTATATAACAGATGGAGATCTGAAGATTAGCAAAGTACATACGGATCTGAATGTCGCAGATCTGTTGACTCTAGTGCAAGTGGGAGATTGTTGGAATTATGCCCTAGAGGCAATAATAAATATGTTATTATTATAATTCTTGTTCATGATAAAGTTTATATTCCATGCTAGAATTGTATTAAGCGGAAACTTTGATACTTGTGTGGTTTATGAACAACGCCGTGTCCCTAGTACGCCTCTATGGACTAGCTCATTGATTAATGATGGTTAAGGTTTCCCAACCATAGACATGAGTTGTCGATTAATAATGAGATCATGTCATTGGGAGAATGATATGATGGACATACCCAAATCAAGTAGAGCAATTAGATCGTGCCATCGTGTTCATCTTTGCGAAGCTTTTTCTTATGTCAAATATTGTATTCCTTAGACCATGAGATAATGCAACTCCCTGGTATCGGAAGAAAGCTTTGAGGTCATCAAATGTCATTCTATGAAATGGTGATCATAAAGGTGTCACTCAGGTGATCGGAAAGTACTTGTTCGGTTGTATGTATCGATATGGGATTTGTCCCTCCCAAGTAGGAGAGATATACTTTGGGCCCACTCGGTAATCGATATCAACACCGCTTGCAAGCACGTGGTTAAGGGGTTAATCACAAAGTGATATCGGATTACGGAACAAGAAAAGTACTTGCTGTGAACAACATTGAACTAGGTATGCCGATACCAACGATCGAATCTCAGGCAAGTAAAATATCACGTGACGAAGGGAATATATATATGGGATTAATTGAATCCTGGCATCGTGGTTCATCCGATATGATCATCGATGAATATGTGGGAGTCAATATGGGTTTCCAGATCCTGTTGTTGATTATTGATAGAAGATCATGTCTGTATATTCTCGAACCCGTAGGGTCACACACTTAACGTGCCTCGATGCTAGGATAGAATGGATAATTGGTTTATGAGTTTTTGTTTAGAGTCTCGGATGAGATCCAGGACATCACGAGAGGTTCCGGAATGGTCCGGAGAATAAGATTCATATAAAGGAAAGCAGTTTTTGGATTTCAGAATGTTCGGTATTATACCAGAAGGTTCTAGAAGCTTCCGAAGTGGGACCAAGGTGGCCCCACTTGTCAGAGGGGTGCGTGGGCCTACGAGGGAGTGCCCTAGGCACATTGGGCTAGGGGCACAAGGCCCCATAGGCCCAGCCGGCCAAACCCTAGGGGAAACCCTAGGGAACCCTTCTAGAAGGAGGGGGAAAACTTGCCCCCCACTCCATCCCTTGGGGCCGCCGCCCTAGGGCTTGGTGGAGGGGCCAAGGGGGCCGGCCAGCCCTCTATATATAGAGGGAAGGGGCGCAGCTCTCCTCCCCCACTCCTTCAACCCTATCCGCCATACTACTGCCCTCCAGATCTCTCTCTCTCCTGACTACGCGTAGGCGAAGCCCTGCCGCAGAAACTCTCCACCTTTGCACCACGCCGTCGTGTTGTAGATCCAATCTATCTATCCACCCCATTTGCTGGACCAAGGAAGGAGGTGACGTCGAGGTGCCGTACGTGTGCATCTCTCGGAGGCGTCGCCACTTGCGGCGTTGGATCGGATCGGATCGCGAGGAGGAGAAGTCTAGTACGACTACATCAACCACGTTCTGTTGAACGTTCCGCTGTGCAATTTCTTCAAGGGTATGAAGATCTCATCTATCCCCCTCGTTGTTTGCATCTCCTAGATTAGATCTTGGCTTTTCCCGTTCGCATCCGTAGGAAATTTTGATTTACTATGCTGCGAAACCCTTCAATATGTGCTTAGCACTTCATTCATTTGCGAGGCTTATCAAAGTTAGAGAGATGACAAGAGTACTATACAAGCTTCGGTAAGTCAAGACAATCAAAGTAGAGTTTAATATTAGTATAAATAACTAGAAGTGTATCAATCAATCCAATTCTTCTAGTTAACTCGCAGCTTGCCAAGGAGCACTAGGATGTTTAAATAGCATAATTAAGTAAGAGAGTTTAATGTCCTAAGTAGTATAACAATGAAGTGTCTTATTTACACCCACATCAATAAATCAAGTCTATCAAAAACAGTTCTAATCCAATCATTGTCTTTCAAGACAAATTCGTAGAGTAGTAACGAGACCATGCCAAGGAATTGTTATGTGGATCTTCATATATATATTTTTTCTTTTTATTCTTTCAAGGATTGCTGGATGTTTCTTTTGCAAGTGCTTGCACAACCTTTGAGAGTACCAATACTTTTGCCCATACATTGACACTTATGCCAATCATGTCATCAACTCATAGCCGAAATCTGGGGTTTTACCATAGATCTTTCAAAATCTAGCGGAGTTGTTGGCATCCCAAAGGTGTGCACTAGAAACATAAAACATAATTGTCTTTCTCTCTTTTTTCTTTTATGAGCTAGTAACATATTTTGCTTTGGCATGCATCACAATTACCATCAATCAAACAACTCATATGGGGTTAAGTATCTTCAAAGGTATACTCTATGGGGTTAAGACTATCAAAATGTCTATAGGGTTAAGTATATTAAAAGGTATACTCTCAAGAGAATCATTCATCAAACAAGTCGTAAATTTCAGACTTTTCTTATTGTACTTGTTTGGCAATATTATTTACAAGGCAAGACTGGGTTAGCTTAAAGAACTAGAGAAAGATCTTCAACAACTAATCATCATACTAATAAAAAGCTTTACTCTAACCGTATTAAATTACTCCCAGAAGCATGGCATCTTAGCAAATCAACCAACTAAAATAAACAACTCAAACTTTAAAAGTGGGAGACATAGGACATACCTCTCATAAGTGACTTCATGATTCTCTTCCTTATAGGGATGTGTTCTGATATGTCGTAAACGTATCTATCATTTTTGATGTTCCAAGCTTGTTTAGTATCAACTTTGCTATGCCTTGTCTACACTTTGAGGTATTTTTATACATTTTTTGCGACTAACCTATTAACAAGATGTTGCGGTGCCAGTTGCATGTTTTCTGCTGTTTTTGGTTTCAGAAAAGCTAGTAAGGAAATAATCTCAGAATTGGACGGGATAAAAGCCAAAGTCAATATTTTACCAAAACGAACACGAAGTCCAGAGGAGATACGGAGGGGAGCCACAGGGCGGCCGCACCCCCAGGCACGGTCCCACCCTAGGCCACGCCAGGGCAGGGTGTGGGCTCCCTAGCTGCCCTCCTGCCTTGCCTCTTTGCCTATAAAGCCCCCGAAGCCAAAACCCTAAGTACCCGATCAGATCTCCACGAAACAGTCTGTAGCCGCCGCCACCATTGTCCCTAGATTGGGGAGGATCTGAAGCTCTTCCCGGCACCCTGCCGGAGGGGAGAGATCATCCCAGAGGCCTTCTTCATCACCATGCCAACCTCCGGTATGGTGCGTGAGTAGTTCACCCTTGGACTATGGGTCCATACAGTAGCTAGATGGTTGTTTCTCCTCCTTTGTGCTATCATGTTTAGATCTTGTGAGCTCCGTTCATGATCAAGATCATCTATTTGTAATCATACATGTTGTGTTTGCAGGGATTCGATGGATATTAAGATACTATGTTAGATTGAATATTGATCCTATCATGTCTTATTGATTATTGATTCTATCATGCCTGTGTTGTTTATGATATTGCATGCTCTCCGTTGCTAGTAGCTATCTTGGCCAAGTAGATGCTTGTGACTCCAAGAGGGAGTATTTATGCTCGATAGTGGGTTCATGCCTCTACTAAATCTAGGGAAGTGACAGAAATATCTAAGGTTATAGATGTGTTGTTGCTACTAGGGAGAAAACAACAATCTTTTGTTCATGGAACAATTGTATTGTTTACTTTACACACATTGCTTAATGCAATTATCCGTTGCTTGCAACTTAATACTAGATGGGGTTCGGACAATAACCTGAAGGTGGATTATTAGTCATAGATGCAGTTGGATGGCGGTCTATGTATATTGTTGTAATGCCCAATAAAATCTCATAGGAGTCATGATGTCTAGTATTTGCATTGTTATGCCTTACTCAGTCCTATCAATTGCCCCCCTGTAATTTGTTTACCAAGCATGTTATTTATTTTAAGGAGAACACCTCTAGTGAACTGTGGACCCCGGTCTAATCTTTACAATTGATACATCATCTACTGTTACCGTTTACCTTTTACAAGTAACTATTATATTCCACACTATATGTTTAATCCTTTGTTTTTAGCAAACCAGTTAGATTGACAACCTCACTGTAAGTTGGGGAAGAGTCTTGAGTTTGTGTTGTGTAGGATTCCAATTGTTAGCAACACCTTAGAGTTGTTTCCTTGCCCCTACTGGTTCGATGTAACATCCCAGCATTAGAGCCTAGAAATAAGCTGAACCCAGATGTGTGCATTGCATTTAGGCATACAAAATCCGAATAATTTTCGTGCTTTTAAACAAAACTTGTCAAAGTGATTGAAGCTTCTCTTAGCTTGATGGAATTGAAGTAGATCATCAAGTTGACTGCGATAAGTTTCAATAGGACCTTTGCTAAGACCTCATTTTGGGTAAGGGAGATTTGATCTAAGGGTAGATCAAATGTACTATAAGTTAAACCTTAATACAATGTGAAATATATTTGATCCACTACAAGGAATCTTCTGATACATGACCCTCCATTTTCGTCATGAAATCGTCATTGTCTATAATATATGACGATCTTATGACGAAAAACTGATCGTCAAAAAATGAGCGTCAGTAATTGCACACAACGACGTTTTTTATAAAATCGTCAAAAACGTCTATGACGATAGTGGATCGTCATAACCGTTATGACGATCCAATATCGTCACGAGTCATCTAGCCAGGCCAGGTCAGATCCTACGTGTCCGATCCGACGTGGCAAAACTATGACAAAATGAGATCTTCATAATGCAAATTCAGCCCAATCCGGTTTGGTTGCTCATATGGGCCAAGCACATTAATTGAGCATTTATTCTTCTAGGCCTTGGGATTTTTAGAATAATTTATTGGGCTTTTCACGTCCATTATTTTTCTACTTTCAACCTTTTTATCTAGAATTATATGGGCCATGGTCTTGTTACAAAACTATTATTTGGTCCAGCATAATACAGATGTGGCCTTTTGATAGTGCAATACTATTTGGGCCTTGGCCTCTTTAGGTTCAGTTGCCTAATTATATAGATCAAACACATATATTAAATATGGTAATTTTTCCAATAAATATACAATGAAACAGTCGATAGAATCTAAATAACTAAATAGATCTAGCTGCAATTTGAATTACAAAACACCATGACATACATCCAAGTTCACAGGTTCACAAACAACAATATTATTACATAAAAGTATCTCTCAGTAACAATTCTACATCCAGTAAAAGTATCTCCAGCGAGTCGACACCATGTAACTTCCTCTAAAGGAAATTCTTCCTTGCAATGTTGTTGCATTTGTCTCGAACATCCTACAAATAAACAAACAAACATCAGGCAATACTTTAGTAATTGACATTGATAATGCACAAAGGAGGGACCAAAGATATCAAGGTCATGTCAATGTAAAAGAATGTATAATAGGATAAAGATAGTGCAGCCTATAATAGCTATCTCTATACAAACCATAAAGAAGCAAAATACATTCATACAATATAGTTCTATTATCTACTGTCTGGAATAAAAATTCAACTTATATGCACGATCTCGACCTCTACTTCCCCAGCTCCATGAAACTTTGGGCACATCAGCAATAACCTCTCAAACATGTACAGAAAGAAACAAGACAACAGATGATCTGAAATAAGGTCTTACGAGAAGGGGCACCACATGATGTTGTGGAAACCAACATTTATAGTATATTTCCAGTCATCCCAGAGTATAAGCTTCCTTTTGGTTACAAAAGCAGAACATTAAAAAGATGTATCATCCAGCAGAATCAACTTTACCTATGACTACATCCAAATATGGTGGAATCATTAAGCCTAAATCACTAAAAACATAACACTTTATCAGCCTAGCTACCTCAACCTAAATCTTCCTATTCTAGAAACGACCCATCAACAACAGTTTAGCAGAAGCTACAGAATATTCTTGCCCTGATGTAGAGACAGAGAACACTAACTTGCATCCGAAGCGTGCCGAGATTCGTCTCCAGCCCCAGAATTCCCGGCATAATATAAGTTGTAGACCTCTGTATCAACAACAGTGAGATTCACATCATAACAATAAAAGTAACTTGGCATAAACAAAGAAAATCATGTGGTTCTTTATTGTTCTGAAATCAGTAAAACAATCAGCCAAACTTCGCATATCTTAAAAGAGAGGGAAGAAATTCAAACCAATCATGCCTAGGTACTAATCAAGCAGCTAATAGCAGTAAAATCCAATTTAGTATCCTAAACACGATCGAGAAGAAGGTCCTAGAACTAAAGCTAGCAATCATGCAGGATATATCAAAACGTAAATGTTTGCAGGATACAACTGAGATCTAGCATCCAACCTGATCGAACATGATGAGCCCAGACAGAGATCGCAAGATTTCTTCCTTATTAGAGTCTGAACAAGCAAGTAAGCCTGGAACCTAGAGGAGAAAGTAAATTTTCAATGTCAATGAAATCAGTATATAACGTCTACACAAATGTTAATGCCAATGAAAGCATATACAGGGGTGTCCTTCACAGAGTGTAATCATATACAGGGGCAGTACAGGTCATATGGTAACTGACAATCAGATGTTAATGGTCCATGATTAATCTGGTAGTAACCAGAAGTACCCTCCCTCCCAATCAGGACTAGGAGGCGCTCTCCCTCCCACCTCACCCACTCCACAATTTTCATCATAATTTAGACTAGCCATTTACAAACAGCGGCTACCAATTCTGATAAGCCTACACGTAGCTCGAGCCGTCGAGCGATCCCCCATAACCCAGTAGACAAATAGGACCTAGACAGAGATTGCAAGATTTCTTCCTCGTCGAGTCTGAATCAAGAAAGACGGGAAGCTCGAGGAGGAACACTCACATTTTTAGCGCCTCGAGGAACTTGTCGTGCTCCGGGTCCGTCCAGCTCTCGCGCAGCTTCGTGATGGTGTACGGCTTCCTGATATGCGTCCCCTCCGCCTCCGCATCCCCTCTGCCTCCGCGACACCTTGACTAAGCACAAAACTTTAGAAGGTCCTAGAACTAATCCCATCGACAACAATGAACACATGTTGAAGCAAATAAACTGGTACATTTTTTTACAGAGATGATCTGGAACAGAGTGTTTTTTAGTAAAGGCAACAAGTTTCATAAGAATGAAGCTCAAAACTTCCAAGCAACTGAACTCAAGTTTGGAGGCAACTAAAGAAGGCTATACTTATAGATATAACAACAATAATACTTTGGAAAGCACTTAACACTAATACTACCTCTGTTCCATATTATAGAGTCGGACTCAGCTAGTAGCTAGTAGCATAGCATAGCTAAAGACATTGACTGAGCACAACACCACGAGATAAAACTACCTAATCAACCAACGCCACTAATTGTATCAGCTTCTAGGAAGTAAACAACAGGAGCTACCAAACTTCGATGACTCATCTCGGATGCAAATCCTCTGGTTTGCATGAACAGATGGAGCTAGCACCCTTCCACAAGTTATCTGGAATGCACTTAACAGTAATAGCTTCTACGATTAAATAAGATTACTAGCCCAAACACCTGCCATACAATCCTAACAAGCCGAGATTATAACCCTAAGCACTAAACTATAGTTCCCATTTCATCTCTGATTCCTCCACAATAAAACCCTAAGGGCATGGGAAGATTGAGGCATGGTCCGGTAGACGAGACAGACCTGCGCCTTTTCTGGGAGGTGGAGCGTGATCCTGGAGACGAGAGCGTTGTAGACGAAGATGTGGTGTCCGGTAATTGCCATGGTGTGATGGACGGCGAGCTCCGGTGAGAGGGAAAGCTCCACCCTATCTAAAACAGCTGCAAAGGCAGAGCAGCAAATCAGCTGGAAGGCGAGCAAATCATGGTGGCGGAGGCCAGCAACAGGTCGGCCTCTTTGTCACCAGACCATGCCTTCGACGAGGCACCGCATAGGAGGTCTGGGAGGAGGAGTAGAAGCCGCACGAGGGCGGGCCGCAGTGGGACGCTAGGGTAGTCCAAGACGTCGGATCCGTGCGGGGCTCCACCTCCCGTCCATCCCGTTCACGCTCGCGACGAGGTCAGTAGAAGGAGCATGGCGGCCAGGCAAGATTGACAGCGCGGTAGAGTCTAGGAGAGAGGAGAGGGCCGCACACGAGGTTGGACTAGGAGGAGTGGCTCTGTGGTGGCAGGAGGCGGCGGCGCCACAGGGGTGGGCGATGGGATTAGGGTTCGATGGGGAAGGAAGGGGAGGAGGGACAGAGCCGCATGAGGGAGGAGGAAGGGAGGTGGTGGCGGCGGGTCTGAGCGAGAGGCATAAGGGGATTAGGGTTTGTTGTCCGCCTGTACACGGGGAAAAACTACCCCTGAACACGGGGCAAAATTGAACCTCTCCAGCGCCAAGGACCAAATTTTTGGTGGGTGAGGGACTGAGGATGAGTTCAACAACGTTGGATCGAGCGCTCGTGGACGGTTAAGATCCTATTCAGTGGGGTGATCCGTGGGTACCCTCTTTTTGCATTCTGATTGGCTGGAGAAGTGTCCATGGTATGGAATCGGCATAATAACTAGATAAAAAAATATAGGGAAAATCTTCGCATTGTGTCATTTTATATGACCTAGTATCCATGTAAAATAACAAACTTGCAATATTTCAATTTTTTTTAAAAAGTGCTTTCAAAAATAGCTACCGAGTATGAAATTTCATGTCTTACAACTCAAACGACCAATGTTATGGCTAGAATCGCGACATGGTTTGTGATAATGTGCCTGTATTGTTCACGCGTGTGAATATTGGGATGGAGAACAATGTTGCAGGACGAAGTTTTCCTTTTCGACACCCGGAGAATCAATTTTCCATTTTCCAAGCGCAAAAAACGGGTCGTTTTGTGAAGCAACCACCAAACGACAATTTTAGAATGGTACCATCACATTTTTTAAAAATATTAGACCACCTTACATGGACAATGTCCCAACCGGGGTATCTCAAACCTTTCCGTTCACCCCTGACGAAAAAGAAAAATTCCTGCCGAATTAGTAGGAAGTGTGTCTGATTTGAACTACAGGTACATGATCCGATGCTCATGATTTTTGGAAAAAATCATTTTTAGACTCACAATATGATGTTTCATCAGAGATCCAATGCGAGTTTAGCGAGACTCATCCCCTAGCTAAGAGCCTTCTTATCCGCCGTTTTGACCATAGTTTAAAACGGGCATAAAAAATTCAAAAACGGTCCGATCAATACAAATCCTTCATGTGGTGTCTTATTATGTGACATAGTTTCAAGTAAAAATACCAAACTTGGTATATTGCAAGTGTCTCGAAAAAACCTTCTCAGAAATGACCTATCATGTATGAGGTTTCATGTCTTTCGGGCCAAACGACCAGTGTTATGGCTAGAATCGCGGCATAGTTTGTGATAATGTGCCTGTATTGTGAACGAGTGTGCATATTGGGATGGAGAACAATGTTGCAGGAGGAAGTTTTCCTTTTCGACACACGTAGAATCCATTTTCCATTTTCCGAGCGCAAAAAACGGGTCGTTTTGTGAAGCAACCACCAAACAACAGTTTTAGAATGGTACCGTCACATTTTGTAAAAATATTAGACCACCTTACATGGAAAATGTCCCAACCGGGGTATCTCAAACCTTTCCGTTCACCCCTGGCGAAAAAGACAAATTCCTGCCGAATCGGTAGGAAGTGGGTCCGATTTGAACTATAGGTACATGATCCGATGCTCATGATTTTTGGAAAAAATCATTTTTAGACTCATAATATGATGTTTCATCAGAGATCCAATGCGAGTTTAGCGAGACTCATCCCCTAGCTCATCCAAAATGTTGAATTCGAAGCTCTAGTTTCAAAATCATATTTTTAAATATGATATTATCCCTACTATGGACTAATATGAAATTAGTAAATACACTATTTTAAAATAGTTAAAGTATTTGTAATTAACATCTTAAGATGATGTACATAATTTTATAAAAAACTAGAGACAAAAATCATTTCTTTTGGAATAGTTATGAAAAAGATACCAAAGAATTAACAAAATGAAAAAAAGAAAAGAAAAAAAACTACCTAACTATACCAGCCGAGATGGCCTAGTGCGTGCAAGGCCTAGTCCCTACCACTGCGGCCCATACCGCTTCTCCCGAGGCCCATTCTAGTGATAAATTAAGCCAGCCCAACAGATGAACAAAGAATATAAGGCCGCGACTTGTATGTACAACACGCACCGGTGCATGGACTAGTGGAAACAGTGGCTTCCTGTATGCTGTAGGTCGCGGGTTCAAACCCCGCGTGCCACATTTTTGCACCTTTTATTCACTAATTTGTAAAAGCCCAACATCCAATTAATATGTTAATATAAAACAACTTCAAAAATATAACATGAACGATTGTGTGATGCGGTGGTTCTGAACTCTGTCGGATTAGCTTGTCGCGTGGTCGCAGGTTCGACCCCCGCGTGGCTCCATTTCTGCACCTTTTATTGGTTATTTTGTGAAAGACCAACATACTTTGGTCTAATTAAATAGTGGCATCTCAATAGTTGGACATGAAAGAAACTTTGGTGCAGTGGTTACAACGATAGGTAGTCAGGAGGTTGCGGGTTCGAACCTTCACCTCGACTTATTTTTGCATGTTATTACATGCATGTAACGCTTGGTGCTGGGATGGTGCGCTGACACGTGGATAAAGCAAATATTAACACATAGACGTGACACGTAGGCGGAATTGCTGATGTGGTCTTCTAATCATTTAAATGCATTTCGATTCAGACATTACAACGATTTAAATTCGTCATAATCTGCTATAAATAAGTCTCTCAGCTATGTCATGTAAATTATGACGTTTTCGTATGAAAAATTTACGAGGATTTTGCACAAATCGTGGTATTTTATAGCGTTTTGACCTCTCCAAACGATCTACGACCATCTTGTGTGAAATCGTCATAGGTCTATGACGATTTCATTCCCCGTCACTATGAGAAGGTCACAAGTAAACACATTTCTTGTAGTGATCATTAGGTGATCATATTATAGTATTCATTATAATCACTCATAAGTACCAAGTTAAGGATATAACACAAATAATAAGAATGTAGCAACTATATCTTAATCTCATCTGCATATACCATGAGTATCATGGTGATACCTAACCCTACTTATTATGGAGTAGGAAAGGAACTAAGCTTAGATCATTCATCATATATCTTTAGTTCCATATCAATCCTTATCATCTCTGTTGAGTTATGTTTGCATGTCTGTTGATCATCAATGTTGAGAAATCAACTATTGATTCATCCATTCTCAAACTATCAAGTACTTGATCATAACACAGCTTACAAATAAGGGTCTACAAAGAAACAACTAAGAAGAGGTGAATAGTGATGCCAATTTCAGATGTCAATTATTTAATAAGAATGATTGAAAAGAATCTAATCTAAAAGATAGTTGATGGAGTTAAATCCCTCCTTGATAGAAAAGAATATTACAAGGATGAAGTCTGGAGATAGTTACCAGGAGTAGTCCTATTGGATCAAGTAGGTATAGTTAATGAATTATATCTCTTAATCCAATAGAGCTAAACAGGAGATAATTATAATACAACTGTAATGTGGAATTGATGGAGCCTTGTTTAGTCAACTGGAAATATAAACCTTAATGGATCAACAGATTATAATGATCAAGCCTTATTCACATGTATAAGTGGTATTGGTGGATAAAACATGATTAAACCCTAGTAGAGATAAGTTATCTTAGAATAGTCATTGCAAGCCACATAAATATAATTAGGGTTAGAGTGTGAGTTATTGGAATAAAGTGAGTACAAGATGATATTATTTAATTAAAGCTAGTATAGCATAGAGTTTAGAAGTGGTGTTATTCATATTAGAGGATTGTCAACTTTAGAGAAAAGTAGATGGAAGCATACAACTAATAAAGATACATTAGTAATGAATGATTAAGAAGAGTATGAGAAAAATTGAAGGAACTATTTGTTAGATGGAAGGGTATCAACAGTAGAGTAGTAAATACAACCAAGCCATGATATGAGGAAGTTATGAATACTCCAGTATAAATTCAATGGATTTATCAATAAGTTTAGGAATATAATAGGTGAATCATAATATTCAAGTGAAGTAATAATCCATCATGGTAACCATGATGATAGATACAAAAGGTAGTATATCTAGGAAAGGAATTCTTTAATAAGAAGTCTACAATTATGAATTATGAAAGATAGAAATTATTGGTAAACAAGCAACTCTAAATCTCAAATCAAATATAATATCCATTTTATGCTAATGAACCATTATCTTATGTCTATATCACTTTCTAGGAATATTTTCTTATAACAAATCACATAAGTTCTTCTCTGTCAATTCCAACCATCAGAATTATATGTGATTACGAGTATCTTTATCCATTCCCTTTCTATGAAACATTCTCAATACAACTTTCTATTATAAAAGGGGGCTGTCAACAAATATCCCAAAAAAAAAACCACATGTTTAGCTATTGAATCTTTAACCATATCCATAAAGGGATCTAAGTATATTCAAAACCCTAAAGCTAGGGTAAAGTTCATGATTCAAAACCCTAAGACTCTTTGTTTATCACAATAGAATATATATATTTTATTTTCTAAATTAATGGGAATAGTAATAACCATATCAATGTCTTTCATGTTTCATGCATCAAATAATGATCCAGGATCATTATAAATATAAAATTTATATTCAAACTATAAGCCAATTAGAGTTAAGTTTATAAACAAATAAGAATATACCATTCAAGAATCCCTAGCTAAAACAGGAGAGAAAAATAATAAGAAAAGTTTATATAAAATATTAATAAGGGGGTTCATATTACGTAAATAAAAGAAATATAAAAAGGTGCTATAATAAAAATTCACAAATGAGACTAAGTATATTTTAGTATTGTTGTAAATATCCAGCAAACAAATCATACGAAGAAAGGTTCAAAATATAAATCAAATTCAAATCTGAATAAGAAAACAGAAAATAGAAAAAGGATAAAACAAATAAAAATACTACCTGGTCGTGGCCCAACAACCC
Organism: Avena sativa; assembly: GCA_916181665.1. Lineage (NCBI taxonomy): Eukaryota > Viridiplantae > Streptophyta > Magnoliopsida > Poales > Poaceae > Avena > Avena sativa. The sequence goes on along the minus strand of OV702298.1, from coordinate 161,405,804 downwards.
TACACCTATCTTACGCCCCTGAGCAGCCCACAACAGCCCAGTAACCAGCCCAGCTTCTTTTCTGTCTGTGACTGACAATTGGGGTTAGGAAAGGACCGCGGGTTGAGCTAAAGAAATTACCAGGGGGTTATCCACAAAGGTTGCATCGTCGTCATCGTCACGCACACAGGCAGCTCGCTGGCGGAGCTCGCCGCTGCCCAATGTCGTCATCGTCTTCATTGCGCCAAGATACTCGGCGGTCGTTCCAGGAAGGGACAAGAAGGCCACCGTGACGCCCTGCCTCAATCCGTATCTCCAATTCCTCCTTATCCTCTCAGATACGAACATGACCGAAACCCTAGCTCACCGGAGCCACCTCTCACCGTCGAACCACGTCTCCCCACACCATTCTGAGCAGCCATGGAGGAGCGCCGTCCTCCGTAGATCCTATGGGTAGAATCTTGCATCAAGGGGAGCACTAGAGCGGGTGAATTTGGCTGTTCCCCTTCGCAGCAGTTCATCGGAATCCTCATCGAGGATCTCGTTTCCGACCATGAATGTCCTCGCCGACCACTCAATCATCATCAGGGTGAGTTCTTGAACCTCCCAGTAACATTCAATCATCGGATCTCATTGTAAATCGCCGTTTCACCATATGCCACCGTCGGCCACCGTCGGAGCTCATCGGAGCTGAAGCTCCGATGACTATTTCCGAGCGGCGCTTCCACTATTAGGTTCAGTAGGTTGCGCTTATTTGAACTAGGCTTATCTCGCTTGCTAGGGCGCAGTAGATCGTCGCCTGCGACCAACCTCTCGCGGCGGTGGTGGTGCTGACGTCATCGTTACGTCATGATCGCACTAGGTTAGCTAGTTTGACTGGTCATTGTCCTGTGTGGAAAGTGACGTGGCCCAGGGACCATATGTCATTGACTGGGGTAGATAACCAATCGGTAACTGTCACATCCCAAGATTTTCCAAATCTTGTAATGTGAAAAATAAATAAACAAAATAAATAATTGTTGAAAATTAGGGTGAAAAGAAACTTTTGTTCCTAAATGGAAACTTAAAATCCCATCTTGAACAAACTTTGGTTAACATTTGAATCCAATTAAATTCAAAACAAGTGGAATGCATTCCTCATAAAATGCATCTTGAAATTTAAACACTTGGAAAATAAACCAAAACCCTAAAACCCTAATGGAAGAGAAACATTTCCAAGTTATCTCTAAGCCTATGAATTTTATCCATATAAAAATTGGTCAAATAAACATTTAAAATTGATCAAGATTGACAAATAGAAATATTATAAAACCATAGAAATTGGTTTTACTTAATTTGGAACCATAGATAAAATCTTATGAATTTAATAAGATAAGGAAATTTAATTCCCAAAGCTAATAAAGCATCTATCTATAAATCCATACCAAATTGTGAGAAAATAATCCTAAATATATTTAAAAGGATAAATAAATATTAAATAAGTTTTTACAAATTGGAATCACCAAGTTTGGATCTATAAATAAAAAGATATGGATTTTATAAGATAAAGATAGAAATATTAAATGAGGAATATTTAAAGGCCAAATTAACTCTTGACCTAATCCAAAAAAAAATGGAATAAATATAATCCAAATCCAAATAAATTAATGGATAAGGAATTTTCAAATTAATTAACAGGGCTTTAACCAAATCCTATTCTATTTGAATAAAGATAAAATCCCTATTAGAAATAATAAATTAAATCATGGGAAAATAATAATTGGAATTTACCCAAGTGGAATAAAAGTTGTTTGATTAAATTAAATAAGATCAAAGAAATCTTCCAAATAAAATTTATGGAAATAAAACTATATTTAATTTCATTGGAATTAAAACAAATACCCAATTCAAATGATTTATAAATCATATTAAATATTTTCCAAATAATTCAAGGTGAATAATTTTATACCCTAATAAACAAATAAACCTACTGAAAAGGTTTTGTGAGAATTGAAATTAAATAAAAATATATTTGATATTAATTGAATTTAAATGCATGGGCCTGCTTTTAAATAATTAAAAGACCCTAAAATAATAAAAGAAATATTCTAATTTTGACTCTAAAATGAACTATTAATCATTATTTGAATCTACACAAATTTTGGTTGAGGTTTGAAATCAAATTGATGTTTGAAATAATTAAACAAAATCAAAACAGATTAATAGAAATGGAAAAAGGAAAACCAATCAGAACAAAAAAAATGAAAAGGAGCAGCCCAACCCAGCTAAGCCCATCCGGCCCAGCAGCCACCTCTCTCCTCTCCCCCGAAGCGTTTTATTTTACTCGCGAATGAACCCGCAAGGTCGCTGACTACTGGACCCCATTCCCCCTCTTCATCTCTCGCTGACACCAGGACCCACTGCCCCGTCAGCTTCGTCCTCCCCGCGGTGACCACGCCCCCAACCCCTCCTCGCCATTTCTGGCCTATGAAGCCGGCGTCAATACGCATTACTGCCTCCATTAATCCCCCTCTCGACCGCGCCATCTTAAACGCCTGCTCCTCCTCTCCGTTTACCCCCAGAGCCCATTCCTCCTCTGCCACCGGGTTGTTCCCATTTTGCGCTGCACCGCCCTCTGCTCCGACGAGCTCCGACGGAAATTCCGGCCACACCTCGTCGCCCCTCGCCCCCCCGACCACACACGCGTGTTCCATAGACCCTAGCGCATCTCCCAGTGGCATCAGCTCGCCCCCGCATGCCCTAGAACCTCGGTAACGATGACCACCGAGCGCGCCACCGTCTGCTTCCACTCCGGCGACACTTCCCTGGTTGGTAATGGCCGCCCCTCTCTTTATCTTTCACACACGCATCCTCGCCACGACTTTGTGCATCTAACCATACCATCCTCTCCCTCTGGCATGCACCGAAGCCTCACCACTGTCTCCGACAGAGAGCAACCGTCACCAGAGAGAACTCCGGTGAGGAATTCCAACTGACCCCTTGCGCCCCTCGACAAGCAGCAAGCACGTTGAGCTTCAGAGTCACTCCACGATTCTGGTGAGCTACTCCTCTACCTCCCTTGCTTCCTATTTTTCCGGCTTCGCCGCTAGCCGTGCGTCGCCGCCACCGGCCACCGTCGAGCGCCGCTAGTTTTTGGTCGCAGTACTCTGAGCCGCTGGATCTTGATCTGACGGATTCAATAGAACCTTAACCGAATGGGTAAGTAGTGCCCTGAGCCGCACGATTACACTTAGATCCAACGCACCAGAGTGAGTGATCCGAACAAATTGGTACCAGCCAGTAGAAAGCAGCCACGTGGCCCTGTCTGTTTTAATAAAACCAAATTTGATCTATTTGTTGTTCAATTTTGTAAAATTCATAACTTTCAAACCACACGTCCAAATTTTGAAAATTTTATATCAATGGAATCAGCAAGACAAATCCTACCCAACCATGCCCTTTGTTTAGTAAATTGTTTCTCATAAAATGGTTGTTTTTGCAGAAACTTGTGTAGGTATATTTTGGATATAAAATTTGTTCTAAAATTATTTTTGTGATAAAATCTTTGGCAAATGGTTTGTTTTGAACCTAGTGACCATAGAAATCAATTTGTGGTTTCAAAAATATATTTGGTGAAGAAAAAGAATAAATCTTTGTTTTAGACCATTTCTAGTGAAATAAAATTGTTGTTATATGTTAAAAATACTTTTTGGAGGAAAATCTTTGGGAAATGTTTTCATTTAAAACTCTCAGACCCTAAACACAAAGTTTTATGATTTGAAAACATATTTGGTGAACCTTATAAAGATTGTTACTTTGCTAAAGACATTTTCAACCATATAAAATAATGCTTTGGTTTAAAAATGGTTTATAGGTAAAATCTTTTGCAAATAGTTTTGCCACTTTATAAAATGACCAAAAAGTGTTTTAGAATGTTTATAACCTATTATAAACCACTTTTGTAAATAAAACAAAGTTTGGCATGCTTGCATGCATTGTTTTGTTTCTATTATTTTATGTGATGTTGCTTGAATGGTAGATTGAAATATTGCTTGCTTGATTGGTTTGTAGTAATTGAAGAGTGTGAGTATTGCAAGATAAAGGAGTGAAATTATATTCTCTACCAACAAGGCAAGTGATGCTTCATACTTTTGTCCCATTATTTTCACTATGCATTAGTGATATTTCTAAGTAGGACTTGCATGGAATTTTGCTAAGTATATACTATGCCATGGGAAATCCTAGTAGATGAAACCTTAGTAGAATTTCCTAAGTTAAGATTCCTACTACTATCATGCTTAGCTTAGCTAATAGAAAACAAGGGTGGATTATATTTCATGCTATGGAATATTTCTAAGTCAAGGACTTGTGTTTTTGTTTAATAAAACAACTAAGTGAATGAATTACCTGGGTGGAATGGAAAGAATGGTTTGTGTTGAGTGGTTATGCAAGTCCAGTATGTTGGGGAAAACTTGGGCATCACCAAGTCTAGTATACTGGGGAAAACTTGGTATCTCACTTGTGGAATGCCACCCAGGAACAAAGAGATTTGATATGTCAAATGTTGAGAAGCTTCAAGTGCAGCCACTTGGCATTATGGGATCTGCGTGGATCATATAGGCTGCAATAACTTAGCCAAATGGACAGTTGGTGTTAGGGGAATGATAGGTTGGAACACGTCCATTCTGGTCTAAGGGAAGGCTTCTGAAAGATCTTGTCTTGGTGAAACCAAGTCTTGTGGGGAAAGTGCACCACCTCTGCAGAGTGTAAAATCTAAGTACTTAGCCATGTCCCTGGCAAAGGACAATTTGAGCATCAAGACATGGAAGCTATCAAGAATCTCCTCATCCCAATTTCTAAGTTAAAAACTTGTGGTTGAAGAAGGGTTGAAGGATCACCAATTTCTATTGGGAGATGCCTTGGGTGATTTTGTTAAGCAAAAAACTTAGTGTTTCCAAATGATAAGGAAAAACTATTTTGAGCAAAGCAAGCCTAAGCTCCACTTAGCCAAATGCATATAGATGATAGACTCCACTATACTACCATAGTATCACTTTCCAATACAATTCAAATGTATTGACCCTTGTGGCTGTAACGTATTATGTTGCAGGTTTGTTTGATGTTAGTGCAATTTAATGATTAGGATTACAAGTCTACAACCAACATGTTTTCCTGTGGCACTTTGAAGATGAAGGACCCCATGCTATTGTTATATTCTAGCCAAATGAGCTATGTAAGATGTAGTAAATTATTTTATTCCTGGTTATAAAGTTGTATTATGACCTTTGTTTCTTGATATTACATCTTGACTGTGGATGCTAGCTATTGATCCAGGGACTATCATTGTAAACACAGGGATCTCTACCTTATTAAAGGTTGGAACCTTACAGATGGTGTCAGAGCATTGTGTTGCCTGTAGGATTTGTAAACCTTGGATTGGACAAACCCCTTAGAAAAATAGGAGTTGTATTTGTCCCAAAACTTATTTACAAACAATCTTGTATACTCTTTCCTCAACCATTTTGGTTTTGATTCTACACCTCTTCTACTTCAACTTAATGGACAAAGCCTACCCCATGGCCAAAGACTTCAACATGAGCAAAGTACTTCACCAACTCAAGTGATTTCAACCTTATTCTCAACAAGGACTTCAACTTGGATATCACTAGGGACTACAAGTGAGACAAGAAATATTGCTCAAGATTTGAATACTAAGGAAACACAACTTAGGAATCATCATCACATTTGAAGTTTTTTGTGACCAAGACACAAGAATTTTCCCAAGGAAACCATGATCTCATTCAAGAAGAATCAACTAAGAAGGATGGAATGATCTCAAGTGAACCATATAGTTGGACCACCATAATAAGTATAGATCAAACCCACCAACTTATGTGGTGTAGCAAAAATATATTATTGCCTAAAAATGTGCTTGAAACTTGTTGTTTGAGTGGAATGTTTGTTTATGATTGCTTGCACATTGCTTGTGTGAATTGTGATGTGTGTGATTAGAATTATTCCTTAGAAATCTTTTGCCTATTCTAATCCCAATCCAACCCAAATAGATGACTACTCCAAGAAACTCCAACATCAAGGATGGTGACAACAACCAAGAGATCAACATGAGGGAACTCATAGTAACCCAAACTCAGTTAAACCAAGTGACAACTCAGTTTTTAGCGAACACCAGTGAGTTAGATCCAACCATGCAAAGGTTTTTGGAAACCCAAACCCTATTGTTGCATAAGGTGACAGATCAAATGATCAACATGGGAGACAACTCTTCCCAAGGAGTTTGTGATAACAATGATGTTAAGGATGATATTTTAGAAGGAACTAAAGCTTGCCATATTTGTGGAGACAAGGATCACACTTCCAAAGAGCATAAAGATGAATGCCCCAATTGTGAAGAGAAACATCCAACTAATCAATGCCCCACATCTCAAGCTACTTGTTTCCTATGTGAAGGAAATAATCATGTCCCTATCCAATGCCCCATCATTCCATAGTTCAACGAAGGAAACAAGGTGGAGTGCAACAACTGATTGCAGACTACCATGAGAGAACAACTTCTACCAAGAAGGATGAAGACAAAGAAAAATCTCAGCTTGCACCTCCATGCAATATGACTCAATTTGAAGGACCAAAGAGGAGACATATGTATTATCCAAGGAAAAGGTCAAGGAGACCAGGAAACTTTCCTACCTTTCAGATAAGATATGAAGAGCATGAACTAGAAGCACTTTTAGCTTTGGAGAAACCCAAGAAGAAGAAGGACAAAAGCCAAGTGCAATGTTGCCATTGCAAAGAGATGGGACACTATTCAAATGAATGTCCAGAGAAGAAGAAGAAGTACAAAGAGATTAACCAAGTGTGGTGCAACAACTGCAAAGAGTTAGGCCATTATGTGTCAACTTGTCCACAGAAGATACGTGAAGAACTCAATCTTATCACATGTTACAATTGTGGTAACCAAGGACATTATGCAAGCAATTGTCCAGAAAAGATGAAGCACAAGATAAAGCCTATGAAGCATCTCAGCCTTGTCACATGTTTCAAGTGTGGAAACAAAGGACGCTATGTAGATGTTTGCCCAGAGAGGTTTCAACAAGATCCCAAGCAAGCCAAGAAGTAATCTGGTTGGAAATTTTTTAAGGGTGGTAGTACCCTAGTTGCTTTGAGCCAACTTGTAACCCTAGCCTTCCCAAATCTCGGGACGAGATTTATTTTAAGGGTGGTAGCCCGTCACATCCCAAGATTTTCCAAATCTTGTAATGTGAAAAATAAATAAAGAAAATAAATAATTGTTGAAAATTAGGGTGAAAAGAAACTTTTGTTCCTAAATGGAAACTTAAAATCCCATCTTGAACAAACTTTGGTTAACATTTGAATCCAACTAAATTAAAAACAAGTGGAATGCATTCCTCATAAAATGCATCTTGAAATTTAAACACTTGGAAAATAAACCAAAACCCTAAAACCCTAATGGAAGAGAAACATTTCCAAGTTATCTCTAAGCCTATGAATTTGATCCATACAAAAATTGGTCAAATAAACATTTCAAATTGATCAAGATTGACAAATAGAAATATAATAAATACATAGAAATTGGTTTTACTTAATTTGGAACCATAGATAAAATCTTATGAATTTAATAAGATAAGGAAATTTAATTCCCAAAGCTAATAAACCATCTATCTATAAATCCATACCAAATGGTGAGAAAATAATCCTAAATATATTTAAAAGGATAAATAAATATTAAATAAGTTTTTATAAATTGGAATCACCAAGTTTGGATCTATAAATAAAAAGATATGGATTTTATAAGATAAAGAAAGAAATATTAAATGAGGAATATTTAAAGGCCAAATTAACTCTTGACCTAATACAAAAGCAAATGGAGTAAATATAATCCAAATCCAAATAAATTAATGGATAAGGAATTTTCAAATTAATTAAGAGGGCTTTAACCAAATCCTATTCTATTTTAATAAAGATAAAATCCCTATTAGAAATAATAAATTAAATCATGGGAAAATAATAATTGGAATTTACCCAAGTGGAATAAAAGTTGTTTGATTAACTTAAATAAGATCAAAGAAATCTTCCAAATAAAATTTATGGAAACAAAACTATATTTAATTTCATTGGAATTAAAACAAATACCCAATTCAAATAATTTATAAATCATATTAAATATTTTCCAAATAATTCAAGGTGAATAATTTTATACCCTAATAAACAAATAAACCTACTGAAAAGGTTTTGTGAGAATTGAAATTAAATAAAAATATATTTGATATTAATTGAATTTAAATGCATGGGCCTGCTTTTAAATAATTAAAAGACCCTAAAAGAATAAAAGAAATATTCTAATTTTGACTCTAAAATGAACTATTAATCATTATTTGAATCTATACAAAGTTTGGTTGAGGTTTGAAATCAAATTGATGTTTGAAATAATTAAACAAAATCAAAACAGATTAATAGAAATGGAAAAAGGAAAACCAATCAGAACAAAAAAAATGAAAAGGAGCAGCCCAGCCCAGCTAAGCCCATCTGGCCCAGCAGCCACCTCTCTCCTCTCCTCCGAAGCGTTTTCTTTTACTTGCGAATGAACCTGCAAGGTCGCTGACTACTGGACCCCATTCCCCCTCTTCCTCTCTCGCTGACACCAGGACCCACTGCCCCGTCAGCTTCGTCCTCCCCGAGGTGACCACGCCCCCAACCCCTCCTCGCCGTTTATGGCCGTTGAAGCCGGCGTCAATACACATTACTGCCTCCATTAATCCCCCTCTCGACCATGCCATCTTAAACGCCTGCTCCTCCTCTCTGTTTTCCCCCAGAGCCCATTCCTCCTCTGCCATCAGGCTGTTCCCATTTTGTGCTGCACCGCACTCTGCTCCGACGAGCTCTGACGGCAATTCCGGCCACACCTCGTCGCCCCTCGCCCCCCGACCACACACGCGTGTTCCACAGACCCTGGCGCATCTCCCAGTGGCATCAGCTTGCCCCCGCGCGCCCAGAACCTCGGCAACAACGACCACCGAGCGCGCCGCCGTCTGCTTCCACTCTAGCGACACTTCCCTGGTTGGTAATGGCCGCCCCTCTCTTTCTCTTTCACACACACATCCTCGCCACGACTTTGCGCATCTAACCTTACCCTCCTCTCCCTCTGGCATGCACCGAAGCCTCGCCACCGTCTCTGACAGAGAGCAACCGTCACCAGAGAGAACTCCGGCGAGGAATTCCAACTGACCCCGTGCACCCCTCGACAAGCAGCAGGCACGTTGAGCTTCAGAGTCACTCCACGATTCTGGTGAGCTACTCCTCTACCTCCCTTGCTTCCTATTTCGCCGGCTCCGCCGCTAGCCGAGCATCGCCGCCATCGGCCACCGTCGAGCGCCGCTAGTTTTTGGTCACAGTACTCTGAGCCGCTGGATCTTGATCTGACGGATTCAATAGAACCTTAACCGAAGGGGTAAGTAGTGCCCTGAGCTGCACGATTACACTTAGATCCAACGCACTAGAGTGAGCGATCCGAACGAATCGGTACCAGCCAGTAGAAAGCAGCCACGTGGCCCTGTCTGTTTTAATAAAAACAGATTTGATCTATTTGTTGTTCAATTTTGTCAAATTCATAACTTTCAAACCACACGTCCAAATTTTGCAAATTTTATATCAATGGAATCAGCAAGAAAAATCCTACCCAACCATGCCCTTTGTTTAGTAAATTGTTTCTGATAAAATGGTTGTTTTTGCAGAAACTTGTGTAGGTATATTTTGGATATAAAATTTGTTCTAAAATTATTTTTGTGATAAAATCTTTGGAAAATGGTTTGTTTTGAACCTACTGACCATAGAAATTAATTTGTGGTTTCAAAAATATATTTGGTGAAGCAAAAGAATAAATCTTTGTTTTAGACCATTTCTTGTCAAATAAAAATGTTGTTATATGTTAAAAATACTTTTTGGAGGAAAATCTTTGGGAAATGTTTTCATTTAAAACTCTCTGACCCTAAACACAAATTTTTATGATTTGAAAACATATTTGTTACTATGTTAAAGATTGTTACTATGTTAAAGACATTTTCAACCACATAAAATAATGCTTTGGTTTAAAAATGGTTTATAGGTAAAATCTTTTGCAAATAGTTTTGCCACTTTATAAAGTGACCAAAAAGTGTTTTAGAATGTTTATAACCTATGATAAACCACTTTTGTAAATAAAACAAATTTTGGCATGCTTGCATGCATTGTTTTGTTTATATTATTTTATGTGATGTTGCTTGAATGGTAGATTGAAATATTGCTTGCTTGATTGGTTTGTAGTGATTGAAGAGTGTGAGTATTGCAAGATAAAGCAGTGAAATTATATTCTCTACCAACAAGGCAAGTGATGCTTCATACTTTTGTCCCATGATTTTCACTATGCATTAGTGATATTTCTAAGTAGGACTTGCATGGAATTTTGCTAAGTATATACTATGCCATGGGAAATCCTATTAGATGAAACCTTAGTAGAATTTCCTAAGTTAAGATTCCTACTACTATCATGCTTATCTTAGCTTATATAAAAAAGGGTGGATTATATTTCATGCTATGGAATATTTCTAAGTCAAGGACATGTGTTTTTGTTTAATAAAACAACTAAGTGAATGAATCACCTGGGTGGAATGGAAAGAATGGTTTGTGTTGAGTGGTTATGCAAGTCCAGTATGCTGGGGAAAACTTGGGCATCACCAAGTCCAGTATATTGGGGAAAACTTGGTATCTCACTTGTGGAATGCCACCTAGGAACAAAGAGATTTGAGATGTCAAATGTTGAGAAGCTTCAACTGCAGCCACTTGGCATTATGGGCTCTGCCTGGATCACATAGGTTGCAATAACTAAGCCAAATGGACAGTTGGTGGTTGGGGAATGATAGGTTGGAACGCGCCCATTCTGGTCTAAGGGAAGGCTTCTGAAAGATCTTCTCTTGGTCAAACCAAGTCTTGTGGGGAAAGTGCACCACCTCTGCAGAGTGTAAAATCTAAGTACTTATCCATGTCCCTGGCAAAGGACAATTTGAGCATCAAGACATGGAAGCTATCAAGAATCTCCTCATCCCAATTTCTAAGTTAAAAACTTGTGGTTGAACAAGGGTTGAAGGATCACCAATTTCTATTGGGAGATGCCTTGGGTGATTTTGTCCAGCAAAAAAAACTTAGTGTTTTCAAATGATAAGGAAAAACTATTTTGAGCAAAGCAATCCTAAGCTCCACTTAGCCAAATGCATATAGATGATAGAATCCACTATACTACCATAGTATCACTTGCCAATACAATTCAAATGTATTGACCCTTGTGGCTGTAACTTATTATGTTGCAGGTTTGTTTGATGTTAGTGAAGTTTAATGATTAGGATTACAAGTCTACAACCAACATGTTTGCCTGTGGCACTTTGAAGATGAAGAACCCCATGCTATTGTCATATTCTGCTGCATTGTAATGAGATAGCCAAATGAGCTATGAAGATGTAATAAATTATTTTATTCCTGGTTATAAAGTTGTATTATGACCTTTGTTTCTTGATATTACATCTTGACTGTGGATGCTAGCTATTGATCCAGGGACTAGCATTGTATACACAGGGATCTCTACCTTATTAAAGGTTGGGAACCTTACAGTAACAAATGCAATTCTTTTAACCTAAGAGCTGAGGTGGACCATGGCCCACTGGTTAGTGACTGGGGCTAGCTCTTCATACGATGTAAAAAGTATTTCTGTTAGGAAATAAATAAAATGTTATAATTCAATTAATAATATTCCAGAAATCTAATAAAGGATTAAATCTTGTTTAATCAATAACTTTTGATTTATAATTCAGAAAATATGTATAATATATGAAATTTTTCAGAAAAATAAATCTATAACTTAAAATTATTATCCAATCTTATTATGATGATTACAAAAATAAATGTTATTTAAGAAAGGTTTGATAAATAATAAAACTTTGATAATTCATATTCTTATAATTATAAATATTAATAATATAATACCAACAATCTTAAAAAAAATAAGAGTTCTAATTTAAAATTATAATTCTTAGTATTATTTTAGTTCATTAAATATTTATTATTTATTAAGTAATTATAAAATAATAAGAAAGATAAAAATCATATCTTATTATTTATAAATCACAAAAAAATATGATATACCAAAATGATCACAAAAATAATATCTACATGTTAAAAATCTAATAATCTATTTTTGGGTTAAATAAAAAATAAATATTATAATAACTCAAAATTTAAACTTATTTATTTCATTAATAATTCTTATAAGAATAAATAAAAATTTGTTAAGATTCCTAAAATAAGTAAATTAAGTTTAATAAAGAGAGTCTTAAATATTAATAAAATGAAACCTAAATGGTTTAAAAGATTATAAATATCTTTTTATTAAATTATCATGAACCCTAAGTGAAGATTATATTCTCAAAGTATTCCAATTGATGATAAAAACCTTAAAAAACACCTTGTGAATAAATCAAATTCTTTCCATCCATGTTAACTACCAGATTCTAAAAACTACCCCAACATTATAATTAGTCCATTAGTAGTGAAGCAATATTATATTTTGGTTTATAAAACCACAACCCCTCCTTTATAAAATATAAATGATACTACTCTATAATAGAATCAAGAAACCATTACCCCAAGTAAAATAATAACCATTCTTAAATAACTTAAAGAACACATTTCAGATATACAAGATAACAATGAATAAGTACTATACTTTCAAAACTATCTATATTTTAAAGTTAACTTTAGTCTCCAAGAATCTAAATATAATACAATACACATTACTACATGTTTTATAGTTAACTTTGGTCTGAAGTAGTTAAGTTATAAAGCAACTCAAGCCAAACCATTTGAGCAAACCAATAACATCAACCACCACTAACTAACCACAAATCTTCTTTAGACCTTAGACGAGAAACCTTTTCTTCAAAGGTTATCCTTTTTGCCACTTCAAACAAGAACTCTTGTATAAGCAATCTTGACTAGCATTTCATACGTGTATATTTTATTGCTATATAAATATGTGTTGCTCACACACACTCATAAGCTCTAATAAAAGCACAAGTGTGAAACTCATCTAAAAGGACAACACATTCTAAATTTATCATTTCCGGAATCCAAACCCTAGGCCCACGTTATCCCCGGGATTTGTGTTTAGGACGTGCATCACATTACTTATTCATCAAAGCATATTTCTTCTTTAAACATTAGTCCTTACTGGACCAATGATGCTGATTGCAGATTTTGAATCTTATACTGACTCGAAGACCATGAGTGCATAATCTTGCAATCACAAAAGGAAAGTTCACACTTGCTCATGTCCTTTGTTTATTTTTTGTAAAGTATTTTACAAATCCAGTGTTGTTATTACCTGCATTTGAAAAATGTGTTAAAACCCTATTTTTGATAATAATGTGAACTATTGGTTACTGATCTAGGGTGATCAGCTAATCTATTAAATCTGAAAGTTGGAATACCACTTTTTTGAACTATATCACCTAGGACTTAACAACCAATGTCGCCAGTGATTCCTGTGCCGTATATTACGCGTTGACCATGAGATTTGGAATGGGACGGAGAAGTCAGCTGTATCTTCTTCCTCTCGCATGAAGCCGGATGTGCAGGTCGTGGCTGTTATCCTCGAAGCGTGCATATTAATTGGTAATTCGTAGAGGATATGCAGCATCTGGGTGGGAACCCTCAACGTCCCACGATAGTTCTGACATCTAACAGTTTGTACAAACCATTTCCGTAATTCTTTATGTGGGCATGGTGTACACCAAGGAGGCATGCGAGGTCGCGAAGGGGGCAGTGATTGGCTTGGATCATCTTCTGGGCCCCACAACATGGAAGTGTGGACGGGAATAAGCTGCCCGATTGTGCAACAAAGATTTGATCTCTCATGGGTAAAGTAATGCACCTCTGCAGAGTGTAAGAACTGTAACTTGTTACTCCCTGTTCCGGGAAGGATCTGCGAACGCGGCGGGAAAGGAACCCCATGAAGGTTCTGGTAAACCCGTGAAGGCTGACGGACATAGCTTTTCAGAATAAAAGCAACCTTTAAAGAAATGTTTATGAAAAACTTGCATTGCCTACGACCTACGGTCTATGGCTCTAGATATAGTGCATCAAACACTCCTTTTCTAGTGAATTTACTGAGTACGCTCGTACTCAAAGTATCTTCTTAACCCTTGCTAGATTCTGAAGCCATTAAAACGATGTCTACACCAAGATATGCTCCAGGACTTATCAAGACCAGCTAAAGCTCTTCAATGAAGAAAAGGAAGTCAACCTATACCTCAACTCAAGTGAAGACGAAGTTACTGATTAGATAGGAATATTATCTTTAGCCAAAGAACCTATTTCTGAAGTGCGTTGCGATAGCTGCAATGCCAACCTCTTAGCCAGAATACTAGACTTAATAGTATACTAGTTCTTGCGTTGTTTATCTTTGATTCTTCTCCGTAATAAGTTCTTCTCTCTCTTTAACTTAGAGTGTTCTCTGGATTGTATGTAAAGAGTGAGTTGTAACCTTTAGCCATGTATTGGACCCGCTGTGTTTCTGTTGTGCCATTCTGAGGGATGTAATACTAGTGAACGGTGTTTTATTGGTGTTATGTCAACGACTATAGTATACTACATCATGCAATGGTATGCTGGGTCACCGCATTCGATAACCTTGGTTTCATCACTAAGGGAAGACTTGTTGTTGTGCTCATCATACCTTGCTCTTGGGGTCTCCCAACGAAGCTCTGCAATTGACTGAGCCGCGTCAAGATTTTCTGGCGCCGTTGCCGGAGAGTTAAGGACATCATCACAAGGGGAGTCTCTCAAAACCACTCTCTTTACTTTGTTTTTTTTCTTAGTTTCTTTTGCTTTGTTTTGCTTGGTTCTCTCTTTCAAAAAAAATTACAAAAAAATTTAGTTTCGCTTGGTTTGCTTTTTCTTATCAAAAACACAAAAAATTAGTTCCTACTCTAGTTGCTACCATGTCTAGTGTTGCTCCAATCACTATGTCACTTCTGGAAATGATCTTTAATTTCAAACAAGGGAGTGAAGAGAGTTTCAAACCCGGTCTAGAATTTCTGATTCACATGGAAAAACTGAGCCTAAAATGACTCTAGGCTTGGTTCTTAACAGTTTCTACCATGGTCTTGCTCTTTGTTATAGAGATGCTTTGGATGATGTAGCAGGAAGAGATGTTTTCCAATGTAATGAGGATGAAGCTTTGAATGCCATAAAGAAGTTGATTACAATATATAATTTGCCTAGCTAGTCTGATTCTTCTTGTATAAACATCTATGCTACGTTGAACACTCTTGAGACCAATGCTGCTAGCTTAAAAGGTTGCTATAACATGCTTAGAGAATATCATGATTATGTTCCAATAAATTCTGAGCCTTCAAAATGGTTTCCTACAATAAAATATGTTATAAACAATGAAACTTTTGATGCTTGTTGTGATATCATGTCTGAATTTTGTCTTATGCCTAAAGATATCTATGAATCTTTGAATCTTTGGGGACTTTTTGAAGGAGGAGAAGAAATATCTCTTACCATTAATGCAACTATATTACCCATTGGAATAGCTGAAGGAGTGTTTACAAAGATCTTAGGGAAAGTGGTGTCTACTAATTATCTTGTTATTGAATGTGTAGGAAAAGAATAAATTACACTTGGAAGATCCCTACTGAAACTCCTTGGAGCAATAATAGATGTGGGGAAAGGAATTATGCATTTTGATTCTCCAACAAGCTATCATATGTTCCCTAAGGATAAGAGTAAAGGTAAGAAAGGTAGGGTCAAGAAGATTGATGTTAATGCTTCTTCATTTAAAAATACTTGATTCTTGCTTCTTGTGCCTAACTTAAATGTGTTAAAGAAAAGTACTTCTTGGGAGATAACCCAATAGTTTTCTTGAGTCTTGGAAGTTACTACTTCTGTAATAACCTCTCCTTATCCTATTTGTTTGATTTTTGTGCCAAGAATAACCTCTAATGAGAGAGAATTAAGATTTGGGGAAGTTGCTGTCCCAAAACAGATTTTTGTGCTTCACTGTAAAAATTTGTGTAAAATCTCTGTATGTTGGATTGAACTGTAATGTTCTGAGTAAATGCCCCTAGTTGTTATCTAACTTTCGTTAGTTCAACACTTTTCGATTTGAGCAATAGAAGGTCTTCGAAAAAATCATTTTTTACCTGTTGGTCTGTTTTGACAGATTTCTGCCATTATTTTCATTTTCTTCTTTATCGGTTTATTTTTTATTTCTTCTTGATCACTTGAAATTTTTGAAGGAATTGCTACAGTAGCTTGTGTTTTAATGAAATTTTTTTTGTGTTGAAACTAAACCCAAAGGTTTATTATCTTGAATGCGTTAATGTTGCTAATGAAGATTGTGTGAAGTTTTGTATGAAGGAAATTTTGGGGATGAATGATGTGATGTGATGAAGAATGATGTGATGAGATGAAGAATGGACAAAATATCAAGCTTGGGGATGCCACCCCGTCTCACCCCAAGAAATATTCAAGAGGTACAAGCGTCAAAGCTTGGGGATGACCAAGGCATCCCCTTCTTCATCAATAAAAATCTCAGGTCTCTTTCTAGACACTTCGTTTTTATTGTTTCATGCACTGTTGTGTTTTTCTTGGAGCGTATTAGTTTTTGTTTTTGGTTTTCGTTTGCTTTGTTTGCTTGAATAATGTAGTTGGACCCATGTGTTGTTTCAAATAAGTTGATTGGTGTTGGAAAAGAGTAGAAAGTTTCATGCTTAAGTGGTACAAAAGGGAGCTTGTTTTGAATGTGGCTTAGACTTTACTGTTGCAGCTTAGATCACTGTAGAGCTTCGTTGGAAAAACCTAAGAGGAAGCTGTGATGAGCACAGCAGTAAGTTTTCCCTCAGTAAGAAACCAAGGTTATCGAACCATTGGAGGAAGGAAACGACTCAAAGGTGTTGCTAGCAACTTGGAAACCTATAAAACACAAACTCAAGACTTTGCCTCAACGAACAGTGAGGTTTTAAATCTCACCAGTTTGCTGAAAACAAAGGATTAAACGTATGGTGTGGAAGGTAATGGTGGCTTGTAGAAAGTAAACAGTAATAGTGGAAGATGTATGAATGGTAAAGATTGGACCGGGGTCCACAGTTCACTAGAGGTGTTCTCCTTAAGATAAACAACATAACATGCTGGGTAAACAAATTACAGCGGGGCAATTGACAGGACAGAGCAAGGCATAACAATACAATACTAGACATTCATGATCCTATGAGATTTGATTGGGCATTACAACAAGATATATAGACCGCCATCCAACTGCATCTATGACTAGTAATCCACCTTCAGGTTATCATCCGAACCCCTCCAGTATTAAGTTACAAGCAACGGATAACTGTTGTAAGCAAAGTGTTTAAAGTAAATAATACAATTGTTCCATGAACAAAAGATCGTTGTTTTCTCCCTAGCAGCAACATCACACCTTAGAGATTTCTGTCACTTTCCTAGATTCAATAGAGGCATGAACCCACTATCGAGCATAAATACTCCCTCTTGGAGTCACTAGCATCTACTTGGCCAACATAGTTACTAGAAACGGAGAGCATGCAAGATCTCAAACAACACAAACATGATAGAATCAATAAGATAGAATCATTAAACAATCGGACATAGTAATCTCAATATCCATCGGACCATGCAAACACAACATGCATGATTACAAATAGATGATCTTGATCATGAATGGAGCTCACAAGATCTAAATAGGGTAGCACAAAGGAGGAGAAACAACCATCTAGCTACTTTATGGACCCATAGTCCAAGGTGGAACTACTCACGCATCATACCGGAGGCTGGCATGGTGATGAAGAAGGCCTCCGAGATGATCTCTCCCCTCCAGCAGGGTGCCGGGAAGAGCTTCAGATCCCCCCGATATAGGGACGATGGTGGCAGCTACGGACTCTTTCGTGGAGATCTGATTGGGTGCTTAGGGTTTAGGTATCGGGGGCTTCTTATAGGCGAAGGGGGAGACCGAGGGGGTGCCTAAGACGGCCGCACCCCCCAGGCACGGGCCAGGCCTAGCCGTGCAGCCAGGGGGTGTGGGCCCCTCGAGGCCCTCCTCGGTCTTGTCTTCTCGCTCCTTGTTCTCCATGGTGAAATATTGACTTTGGCGTTTGTCCCGTCCAATTCCGAGAATATTGATTTTCTGACTTTTCTGGAACCAAAAACAACAGAAAATAGGCAACTGGCACCGTGGCATCTTGTTAATAGGTTAGTTCTGGAAAACATATAAAAATACCTCAAAGTGTAGACAAAGCAAAGTGGATACTAAACAAGCATGGAAGATCAAAAATTATAGAAACATTTACGACGTATCAAGCATCCCCAAGCTTAACTCCTGCTCGTCGTCGAGTAGGTAAGTGATAAAAGAATAATTTTTGAGGTGACATGCACCATCACAATCAAGATCGAACCATTTGCAAGTATTGAAAGCTGGGATCAAAGTACTCTAAACATGAGCATGAAAGATGAAGTTCTAACAATAAGACAAAGAAACTATGCTGCAACATGAAAGGATACAGACAAAGATTCATGAATAACAATGCATTGAGAGATGTTTGTTTGTTTGACATATAGAAAACAAAGCATTGTGGCATTCAACTTGTCCCTCATGGAGTAGCAATAAATGCAAAGGACACCTTCAAAGTTGATAAGAGTGACTAGATACAAATAGTTCAAGAACAAGCAATATCAACAATATGAATCAATCAATAAGTTTTGGGACAATGCACATAGAACTAAGAATGGCAACTATGCTCTCTTAATTGGTGCCTAAGGATAGAAGGTGGAGACTCAATATAAAAGTGGAATAAAGGCCCTTCATAAAGGACGCAAGGATTTCAAGTTTCATAAAGAGCTTCCAAAAATTATGGTACTTGTTAGCTTTCATCTCTCATTGCCCCTATCATAAGCATCTTGAAGTGATTAAGGTTAAAGTGAACGAAATATGGAGTATATGCTTGAAAAAGTATAAGTTGGAAATCTCATGTCCCTTGAGTACGAGGGCCGCTCCTCATGCTACTCAACTTTAGTCACCGGTAAGTTCTTGTCATAGTAAGTACATGTGTATCATAGAGAATCGCCAACGGGGTACCCCTTGCCCGATGATACACGAGCTATGCCATATCAAAATGACAAGGCATGCAGACAATGAGCATCTCAGCAATCTTCTTATTTACCATGGGAAAATGGTGCTTTTTTCTCTCTTTCCTCTTTTCTCATCTCTTTATTTTTTATTTTTCTCAATCGCTTTTTTCTATCTCTCTTTTTTTATAAGAAGAATGCTTCATAGATTGCTCAATATGGTGATGCTGCAAGTTTACACCATGATTAGGCATGGCTTAGGCTAGCGGCCTAGGCATTTCTCTAACACACATATATAACTCCATGGACTTACAAGCTCCCCTTTCATTTCACACCGATGACATCCGCAAACAAAAGATCATGATATAAATTGGGTACAAAGTACAGGTGCAATGTTGAAAGCGTTCCCCGTGACAGCACGGTTCTGCTAATCCCAATGTATAAGTGCAAGCATATACAACATAGATGACACAACGGTTCAAGTTTATTAGGGGCAAGAAAATAAAGTGTGCCATCAAGTTTTGAGAGCTTTAATCTCTAACTTTCACATAACAAGTTTAATTTGGAAGATAGATAAAACAAGAATATACTTGGAATGGTGTAACACACCATTCATAGGAATTTATAGTGGATACTTTGGAATAACTTTGTTTCTTGGGAGTTGGATGTATGAGTAGATCTTACTCAATACAAGTGGAGGCTAGCAAAAGACTGGGAGCGACCAACTAAGAGAGCAATAATGACCATAATCATGTAGAACGACAAAACATTACTAATCAAAGCATAAAGTGGTATCACAAGTCAAAAACTAAATGATCATAGAGGCTAAGGTGACTATTTCATAGTCATAACATGGTGTGAGCATGTGCCAAGTCAACCCAAACAAAGAATCAAAGGAGAATACCACAATACTATGCTTTTGTATGCTAAAAAAACGCATGATTCTTTCAAGGCACATTAAGCAATCCTAATTGTTTGGAACATGTCATGCTACATCAATAATCACTAAGCATAAGGTCGAAACAACATCTAGCATGACATGATAAAGTCTAAGACACAGTCAAAGCAAGCACCTTCTTGTACTACTAAAGCAAGAACTTCCTACTCCTTTCCAACACCAATCAAGTTATTTGAAACAACACGACAAAAGCGGGGGTCCAACTACTTTATTCAAGAAAACTAAGCAAAAAAACCAAAAACAAAAATTAAGACGCTCCAAGAACAACACAACAGGGCATGAAACAATTAAAATGAAGTGTCTAGAAACAATAAAAATGCCTTTGGAATCCCCAAGCTTTGACGCTTGTACCTCTTGAATATTTCGGGGGGTGACACGGGGTGGCATCCCCAACCTTGAGATTTTGTCCATTATTCATCTCATTACATCATTCTTCCTCTACACCTGCAAATTTTTCCTCATACAAAACTTCACAAATCTTCATCAGCAACATCAGTGCATTCAAAAGATAATAGACCTTTTGGGTTTAGTTCCAAAACAGCAAAACTTTCATGAAAAACACAAGCTACTGTAGCAATTCCCTCAAAAATTTCAATTTCCCAAAGAGAACCCAAAAAGGAATCAATAAGAAGAAAATGCAAATAATGGCAGAAATGTGTCAAAACAGACTAGCAGGTGAAAACCGATTTTTTCGAAGACCTTCTGTTGCTCAAATCAAAAAGTGGTGAACTAACGAAAGTTAGATAACAACCTGGGGGATTTATTAAGAAAGTTATAGCTCAATCCGAATTACATAGATTTTTCAAGAATGTTTACGGTGGAGCAAAAAAATATGTTTCGGGACAACAACTCCCCAAATCTTACTTCCCTCTCATTAGGGGTTATTCTTGGCACAAAAATCAAACAAAAAGGATAAGGATAGGTTATTACAGAAGTAATAACTTCCAGGACTCAAGAAAAATATTGGGTTATCTCCCAATAAGTACTTTTCTTTAACGCCTTTAATTTAGGCATAAGAAGCAAGAATCAAGTGTTTTCAAATGAAGAAGCATTACGATCAATACTCGAAATTTCTTCAACTAGGAAATGTATCTCATCCAAGTGAGTTGTAGAGGATCCTCTCTCATCACTCTTGGGTTCACCACTTTCATCAAATGGGTTTTTAGGAACAATCCAATCAAAATTCTTTTCTAGGGCTTCGTGCATTCCTACAATTTAAAAGGTATGTGTATTTAATTTCCTATCCATTGGGTTTGGTTTTATCCAACTTTTCTAATGTACCCATAAAATCTACACATGATCCTAGCATATTAAAATGATCAAACACTTTTTTGGCTTCCTTAGAAACATCATTAAACTCTTTTAGCAATGTTTCTAGGATAAAATCTCTCTTTTCAGCATCCTCCACTTCTTTTAGTTTAAGAAACATTATTTGCATCATGGGGTTAAGGTTAAAAAACCTAGCCTACAACATGTGAACTAAAGAAGCTGCAGTAATTTCATTATTAGGAGCAAGTTCTGCTAAGGATCTATCCTCAGTATCCTCATGTTTGCTAATATGATTAAAGAATTCTTCCATATTTTCTTTCCGAATTATAGAGCCACTACCTATTGAAAGGTCTTTCATAGTGAACTTAGGGATCAACATGGTCAGCTAGAGCAAGATGACAACTATAGGGAGAACTAATTTTTTTGTGTTTTTGATAAGAAAAGGCAAACCAAATGAAACTATATTTTTGGGAATTTTTGATAAAAATAAGCAAACAAAACAAAGCAAAAGAAACTAAGCAAAAGAAAAACAAAGTAAAGAGAAAGTTTGTGAAGGACACCCCTTGTGAAGCCGTCCTTAGCCTCCGCAACAACGGTGCCAGAAAAAGCTTGTTGCAGCTCAGATCACTGTAGAGCTTTATTGGGAAACCCCAAGAGGAAGGTGTGATGAGAACAACAGTAAGTTTTCCCTCAGTCAAAAAACCAAGGTTATCGAACCAGTAGGAGGAAAGAAACGACTCAAAGGTGTTTCTAGCAACTTGGAAACCTGCACAACACAAACTTAAGACTTCGCCCCAATGAACAGTGAGGTTGTCAATCTCACCGGTTCGCTAAAAACAAAGGATTAAACATATGGTGTGTAAGGTAATGGTGGCTTGTAGAAAGTAAACAGTAACAGTGGAATATGTATCAATGGTAAAGATTGGACCCGGGTCCACAGTTCACTAGAGGTGTTCTCCTTAAGATAAACAACATAACATGCTGGGTAAACAAATTACAGCGGGGCAATTGACAGAGCAAGGAATAACAATGTAATACTAGACATTCATGATCATATGAGATTTGATTGGGAATTACAACAAGATACGTATACCGCCATCCAACTGCATCTATGACTAGTAATCCACCTTCAGGTTATCATCCGAACCCCCTCCAGTATTAAGTTGCAAGCAACGGGTAACTGCTTTAAGCAAAGTGTGTAAAGTAAACAATACAATTGTTCCATGAACAAAAGATCGTTGTTTTCTCCCTAGTAGCAACAACACACCTACAACCTTAGATATTTCTGTCACTTCCCTAGATTCAATAGAGGCATGAACCCACTATCGAGCATAAATACTCCCTCTTGGAGTCACTAGCATCTACTTGGCCAAGATAGTTACTAGAAACGGAGATCATGCAAGATCTCAAACAACACCGAAATGATAGAATCAATAAGATAGAATCATTAACCAATCTGACATAGTAATCTCAATATCCATCGGATCCCCGCAAACACAACATGCATGATTACAAATAGATGATCTTGATCATGAACGGAGCTCACAAGATCTAAACATGGTAGCACAAAGGAGGAGAAACAACCATCTAGCTACTGTATGGACCCATAGTCCAAGGTGGAACTACTCATGCATCGTACCGGAGGCTGGCATGCTGATGAAGAAGGCCTTCGGGATGATCTCTCCCCTCCGGTAAGGTGCTGGGAAGAGCTTCAGATCCCCCGATCTAGGGACGATGATGGCGGCAGCTATAGACTCATTCGTGGAGATCTGATTGGGTGCTTAGGGTTTAGGTATCGGGGGCTTCTTATAGGCGAAGGGGGAGACCGAGGGGGTGCCCAAGGCGGCCGCACCCCTAGGCGCAGGCCAGGCCTGGCTGCGTGGCCAGGGGGTGTGGGTCCCTCGAGGACCTCCTTCGTCTCGTCTTTTGGCTTCGTGTTCTCCTTGGTGAAATATTGACTGTGGCGTTTGTCCAGTCCAATTCCGAGAATATTGATTTTCTAACTTTTCTAGATCCAAAAACAACAGAAAACAGGCAACTGACACTGTGGCATCTTGTTAATAGGTTAGTCCGGAAAACATATAAAAATACCTCAAAGTGTAGACAAAGCAAAGCAAAGTGGATACTAAACAAGCATGGAACATAAAAATTTATAGATACGTTTACAATGTATCATTTACCATGTCATGCTAGATGTTGTTTTGACCTTATGCTTAGTAGTTATTGTTGTAGCATGACTTGTTCCAAACAATTGAGATTGCTTAATGTGCCTTGCAAGAATCATGCGTTGTTTTAGCATACAAAAGCATAATATTGTGGTATTCTCCTTTGATGCTTTGTTTGGGTTGACTTGGCACATGCTCACACCATGTTATGACTATGAACCAGTCACCTTAGCCTCTATGATCATTTAGTTTTTGACTTATGATACCGCTTTAGTTGATCATGTTTTGTCGCTCTTCATGATTATGGCCATTATTGCTCTCTTAGTTGGTCGCTCCTAGTCTTTTGCTAGCCTCCACTTGTTTGAGTAAGCTCTACTCATGCATCCAACTCCCAAGAAACCAAGTTACTCCAAAGGGTCCACTATAAACTCCTATGCATGGTGTGTTACACCATTCCAAGTATATTCTTGTTTTATCTATCTTCCAAATTAAACTTGTTATGAGAAAAATAGTGATTAAAGCTCTCACAAATTTGATGGCACACTTTATTTTTCTTGCCCCTAATAAACTTGAACCATTGCGTCATCTATGTTGTATATGCTTGCACTCATAAGTTGGTAATTAGCAGAACCGTGTTGTCACGGGTAATTAGCAGAACCGTGCCCCTATTCCGTGTCAAAATAGTAGCAGGGTTTACAAGTCATAAAGAGCTTCCAAAATATTACGGTACTTACTAGCTTTGAGCCCTCATTGCCCCTATCATAAGCATCTTGAGGTGATTAAGGTTAAAGTGAACAAAGATGGAGTATATGCTTGACGAAATATAAGTTGGAAATATCATGTCCCTTGAATATGAGGGCCACTCCTCATGCATACTCAACTTTGGGTCCAGGTAAGTTCTTGTCATTGTAAGTATTTGCATATCATTGAGAACCGCCAACGGGGTACCCCTTGCACATGGTATAGGAGCTTTCCCATAACCAAAATGACAAGGAAAGCATACAATGAGCATCTCAACAATCTTTTTATTTACCATATGCACAGCTTTTTATTGAGGATGCTTCATAGATGACTCACTATGGTGATGCTGCAAGTTTCCACCATGATTAAGCATGGCTTAGGCTAGCGGCCCAGGCGTTTCTCTAACACAGGATACAAACTCCATGGACTTACAAGTTTCCTCTTTATTTCACACCATTGACATCCATATACAAAATTGCACGATATCAACTGTGTACAGAGTACAAGTGCAATGTTGAAAATGTTCCCCGTGACAGCACAGTTCTGCTAATTCCAATGTATAGATGCAAGCATATACAACTTCGATGTTCACAATGGTTCATGTCTATTAGGGGCAAAGAAATAAAGTGTGCCATCAAGTTCGTGAGAGCTTTACTAACTAGTTTTCTCATAACAAAATACTTTTTAATTTGAAAGCTAGATGAAGCTTGAGAATTTGCTTGGAATAGCAAAAGCTACTAGGTAGATATGGTGGACACAAGTGGCAAAAGTTTTGGGTTCAAAGGATTTTGGAACCACGAGAAGTATGCCTTCTCAAAACAGGTTTTTGGCTAGCAAGGCTAGGTAGCAAGCAAGAGAGTTGAAAGAAACAAGCAAACATACAAGTAATAAAGCCAAACATGTAATCCTCCTTGAAGACACAAAAGAATCTTAAATAAAGAATGGTAAGCTTATGAGCCAACAAGAAAGAAAAAAAATGATACAAAATACCTGTAAGCTGTTTTTCTTTCTTTATTTTTCTCTTTCATAATAATGCTACTGACCAGAACTCGGTTTTCCAAAACCAATTTAGATCCACTTGATGATACCAAAGTGGTTCCAATACTGATCAACAAGATCCATCATATAATAGAGATTGCAAACTAAAATAAGAAGTACAAAAAGTAAAAGATGAAGCTTCCATTAATATTCCAATAAAGGCACTCACACCAAGGGATACATAGATAATCAACTAAAGGAGAGATACTTCCACATGCAAACCAAACTATAAGATCACCTCTCTACCACAAATATGAATCCACTAAAAAGGTAAAAGATAAAAGATAATGGTGGTGATACCGCGGCACTCCCCCAAGCTTGGAACAAGCCAAGGGGATGCCAAACCTGATGATGAATTACTCCCTTGGTGGTGGTCGTGTTCTCTTGATAAGCTCTTCAATAAGTTTCTTCAAATCCTCCATGATCAACTCGGACCGAGGATCCTAGTCCTTCTTATTTTTTCTCCATTCTTTCAAATCAGAGTGTTTCTTCCCTGCATGGTTAGAACAAGGGGTACTATGAGGAAGTGTGCGCGGAGTGAGGATATGACGTGGAGTTCTTCCTCCTGTAGACATCCGTGCTGTCCTCCTAAGATGGGTAGGTTGTGCCACCAAACCAATGCTTGTGACGGTAGCGCAGGTGTCCGGTTGCTTGTCCTCCTCCATGTCACCTTCATATCCTACCGGAATCTCCTCCTCCTTGGGGACTTGAGGTTCTTCTTCCTCAGGCTTCTTGCCTTTATCGTTGGTGGAGGCCATGGTGCTCTAAACTTGAGAAGATTTCCTGACAGAAACAGATCAAAACGAAAACACGACGAGAACATGATGCACGAACCTCGGGGGATTCGGGGGGTTATATAATACGAATATTCAATGCATAAGGAAGGTTTTGACACGGAAACGAGGAGGAGACGAAGTTCGAGGGGGATACAACCCCTCAGGCGCGGCTAGGCTGGGCCCGCGCCTGGGGTGGGTTTTTCCACCACGGGCTCCGTTTCCTCTTCAGTTTCGTATCGTAACTTCCCTTATGTATTAAAAACATCAAAAATATAAAAAGATTGGGGTATCACGAACCTTCTGTTTTCACCACTTTTATCTATTCAAAGACGAACTCTATAGATTCCTTTCCTCTTTCTCCTGAAAATTTCCTTCTTGCAAAACCCTTGCACAAACTCAATGACAACATTAGTGTAAGAAAAAACAATAAACCTTTGGCAAACAGTTCAACTAAAAACCCATCAAAACAAAAGCTTCTGTAAGAGGCAAATGCAAATCATGGCAGAAATCTGTCAAAATAGACCAGCAGGCAAAGATTGATTTTTTCGGAGACCTTCTGTTGCTCAAATCAAAAAGTGCAGAACTGATGAAAGTTGGGTAACAACTTTGAGAAGAAGCTCAGAAAAATGCAGATCCATCCGGCATACTGAGATTCCTCACGACAATGTAGCACAAAAATCTGTCCCAGGACAGCCACTTTTCACAACTCCTCTACTTCACAAAAGTAGTTGAACTTGACACAAAAACCAAAACAAAAAGGATAAGGAGCGGTTATTACCGAGGTAATAACTTCCAAGACTCGACAAAACTCTTGGGTTATCTTCCAACAAGTACTTTTCTTTAATGCCATTAAGAGAGGGAAACTTGCAAAGATGCTCACAAAGGAGATATATATTTGAAGTGAAAGAGAGCATCAAGAAGCAAATAACCAACACACTTGAGTCTAACCCACTTCCTATGCATGGAGGTATCATGGGAAAATGAATTGTTGAAACAAAAAGCCACTAGCATAGGAAGACAAAATAGATGCAACTTTAAAGCTTTCAACATAAAACGGGGAAACTTAACATCATTGAGATGCATAAAACCATGTTTCCCTCTCTCAAAATAACTTTTAGTAGCACTTTGAATAAAGTTGACAATATAAGTATCATTGGAAACAACTTAATCATCTAGGTAAGCATACTTATAGTCACCAAAAAGAGGTCCAAGGTCATAGACTGGATCAATAGAAGCAATTTGTAACATCCTAAAATCTTTATTAGGAAAGCTATTTTCTCAAGGAGCTTTAGCAAATTTGGAAAAGTTAAACTCATAAGAATCTCCATAAAACTTAGTTAAAACTTTTTCCTTCTTACAATCAATAATATCTCCACAAGTGTTTAAGAAAGGTCTACCAAAAATGATAGGACAAGTTTTGCTAGCTGCTGAGTTAAGCACTAGAAAATCAGCAGGATACTTAATCTTACTACAAAGAACCTCCACATCTCTTACAATGCCAATGGGGCAAATGGTTTACTTATTAGCAACGTGAATAACCACATCAATGTCCTCAAGCTCGCAAGGACCAATCTCATGCATAATTTCCCTGTAAAGATCATAAGGAATAGCACTAGAACTAGCACCAATATCACATAAACCATAGTAGCAATGATCACCAATTTTAATAGAAAGCACAAGAACAGTAGATTTTCTAGCTTTACTAGGATGAGAGATAATATTAGAAGTGTCTCATAGAAGGTAATGTGCTCATCCTCTCTATTTCTAGTGAGAGTGTCTGTAACATCCCAAAAATACTAAACTTGGATCATCAAAGTCTAATCATCAAAATTAGGGTTAACAAAAACTTTTCTAAAATAAAAATATGAAAGCATGCATGTGTGTATGCATCCCATTTTGAATTCTTTTTGAATTGCCTTGTTTGTGTGTTCCTTTGCTTGTAAATGTATTCTTAGGTGAAATAAACATCATCTAAACAATTCCCAAACTTTTCTCAAAGACAAATAAATCAAAACAAATAAAATAAGGGAATGGTCATTTTGACCAATTTAACTCCCATGCCTACTTTGGCTGTCCCAAACTTTCAGAACTTAATAGAAACTTTTCTGGATATTTGCACCCCTTGATTGTACTCATAACAAAGTATCAATGCCCACTTTGTGATCATCAAGAAACTTTCAAATGCATAGTTTAAATGATAGTTCAAAATTGAATCTTTATCATATGAGAAGATCCCACTTTTTCAAAAACCACTCAAACAAGCTCAACTTTCAAAACCCGAGCATCTGCAGACTCACCAACACCAACCTAGCACACCCACCAAAAATATTTTCAAATTCAAACTTGAATTTTTGTGGCCATTTCATCAAACACCTTGTAGATACAAATCAAACCAAAATCCAAACACTATTGTGAGCAGTGATTCTTGCCTAACTTGTCCCCTCTCTAGCTCACAACCATCTCAGTAGATCATCTAGCAAGTTAAACCAAGCACAAGCCTCACTGTAAGCTGGGCAATGACATTAATGGTGAACAGCCGAAGCTCACCATGCCACCCCAGTGGAGACAGCAAGCTAGAAGGAGATTTAGCCGTGCCAACCTTGTCTGGGAGGTAGTCCACCATCCACCGCCACTCCCTATCCCAGCCGCGAGCGTTGCCAAACCCTGGACCACACGCACGGACCGCGCCCAGCGCGCTAGCAACCATGCCGAGCATGCGCCATAGCGCCACACTCGACCGATGCCCACAGACCGCGCGCCGCCCTCGCTGCGTGCATACATGATCGCCACCAACCCAGGAGACCGCTAGACATCCCCGTTCGCCGCCCCATGTCGCACAGGCACCGCTCGCCGTCGAAGACGCCGCCTCTGCCGTGCAGAGCATCGCGCGTTCCAGACCAAACGGCAATGCCCCTATGCGCGCATTAAAGCCGTAGAGCATCGCCAGGAGACCACCAAGCGATCGCCACTGCCGGCCATGCCTCTATCCGCCCGTAGCCATGTCACCATCGCCGCCTGCCCATGCCGTTCGGTCTCATCGTCGCGACTATAAATAGAGGCCACCCCAGCCGAATTGAGCACACCATCTCACTCCCCTCTCCTCACTGATCGTTCCACCCCCTTCCCGGAGCAAGGCGAGCAGCGCTTCGCCAAAATTTCACCAGAGTTCGCTGCCTCTGGAGAAGAAGGGAGCCAGCGATTGGAGCCGCCCCAGGAGAAGCTGCCAGTACCAGGAGGTTCGTCGTCGTCGACTTCGTCGTTTGGCCGCATCACCGACCCTCGCCTGAGCCCCGGTGAGCCCCCAACGACCCCCACCTGCCGCGCTAGGTTTCTGTCTCACCGGCGTTGCCCAACGTCGACGATGACCCTCAGCCGTTGGATTAGAACCAAATCGAACGCACCACATCGCCCCATACCGCTTCGCACCCCTGTCTCACTGACGCGTGGGGACAGCAACTTAACCAGCCCACGTAAGCGCTGTGCTTAGCAGGCCGGCCCAGTATCGCTTCCCGCGCAGCCCAGTTATTTGAATTTAACCTTTTTCATTTTATTTCAAACACACTTCTGTACCCAGTTTCAAAAATCAACCCAGGTTGATTCGGTGAACCAAATTGAATGAAACCAATTTTGTTAGAAAGTTCTGGGAATGCTGAATCCAAGCCCGTTCGATTCAAGTCATTTGGATCTGTAGATCATCCATGGTAAAAATAACAAGGCAGAAGCTTTTCTGCATTCAAACATTTTTCAAATTTAAACCATAATATCTTTTGAGTTGATTCCAACTCTCAAAAATCACATTTAACCTTACCTTTCAGAATATATAAAAATATATAGGTTTACTTACAGAAATAATGACCAAGTAATAAAAGAATGCCACATAGGCATTTCTAGCCACTTTAATTAATTAAAATAAAAGAGAAACACCTTATTAAATCGTGACACCACTTTAAATCACATTCCCATGGACTAAAATATGTGGTGATGACATGTGCCAACATGATCCCATGTTTGGTTTGGAGAATATTAAATCTTAAGTAGTTTTCAATGAGTAGAAATTACTTTTCTAAAAATAGAAGGAATTAAACAAAGCTTTAATCTTGTAATATTAGTGATGAGGCTAGATCATCTATAGGACCATTGTGTGTGATGAATGCAAGTAGTTATGTATTGTTTGGTGATTTTGTACCTCGTATTTATTCATAAACGCTAGTACCGACCAACGATACGAGGAGGAAGGAGGATACTACGAAGAAGAAGCCGAGGAGAACTTCAACCACTGCTCTGCACAAGGCAAGCTAACACTTGCAAGATACTCTACCTTAGCAAGCCTTACTATACAAGTTAACCTTACAAGCCTAATACTACTAGCTGAATGGGCAAGCTTATACTTGCAATTGGACAAGCTAATACTTACTTGCTACTATGTCAACTATATGCCTTAAGCATATGTGATCATATCCACTTGATAAACCAATCCTAGTTTTATTTGCAAGCCCTCTACTTTATTTCTTTATCCAAGCTTTAACTTAGAGTTGACTTAAGTGACTTTTAGATTCTAGAAAGATATATTGAAGGTTGCATAAAGAGCATAAAATTTGGCCTAAGCTAGAAAATCTTGATGTCATCCTAAGGCATAAGATTGAACTTAGCTGAAACTCCACTAGTTTACTATCCCCCATTAGTGCTTACCCCCACTTTTAGATGCTAGTGCTAAGCATAAAAGTTGATCAACATTAGTTGGGAATACTTGGTGAAAATGGTTATGAAAACCTTAGAATGATGGATCATTCTACTGAGATGTTTTGACATGCGTTTCCGAACACCAGATGATTTTGGTGATGAAAATGTTGAGGCATGAGCCTTAGCCCTTTATAAAACTGATGGTTGTCTGGATGCGATACCATTCCAATTTTATCGTATAACCACAATACCCGAAGATTGGGTAGGGTTTGACTGGAAACTTATAAACCTTAGTATTAGTTCCCTCACGGCCAAGGTCTGAGCTGAGGCTACCTTGTGAAGATTGTGCACCTGTGCAGTACCCAAGATGACAGTTGGTCATGGTTGGGAGGCCAAACTCACAGGAGAGGTGCTTATACTAGGGCGTGTAATTGAAAGGTTAGGATTGATTATCTGCATACTGAGTATGGTGAATTCAGGATTTGTTCCTGACGGATGTATCGAATGTTGTGGTGAAAGTGTACAATCTCTGCAGAGTGTCAAACTATTCGAATAGCCGTGTCCGCGGTTATGGACAGTTGGAGTGGCCATACTGTTCCCCCGTCAGATGTTTTCAAAAGACTTGTGAAATGAATTGAGACCTTGACTTGACCACAACAGGGTTGTGATATGAAATACAAGTTCCTACTTAGGAGTTATAAAATTGTGACTAGCTTCTCTTGCTTCTCAGCTTAGTAGAGATACATCTGGCTTTGCAAAACAACCGTAGAGCCTAGTGTCCTATTATCAAAAACCCCTTTCACTTGTTAGTATTAGTTTGCGAGTACTTAAAGAGTACTCATGGCTTTGTCCTTGGCAATTCCCGTGGCCAGACTATGAAGAGGAGTACCTGGAGGATGGACCCCAGGAAGGTTATGGCAACTAGGATCATCTCCCATCGTCAGCATTGCCTGTGACCCCGAAGATGGAGCTTCGCCTATGCTACCGTTATTATTACGTATTCCGCTGCTTGAAGTTGTATTAAGAACTGGATCATGAGATCCCTATTTGTGTAAGACCTTATGTATGGTTTGTAATGGATGATGTACTGTGGTATCCAATTATGTTATGTCTCGCAAAAATGGTAATCCTGGGATTGCGATGTATGGCATAACAGACATCTGGGATTAAAAATCCGGGTGTTGACAGTGTCTTTCACAATAGATACCATAGGTACATCACTCAAATGCTTACCAGGCTCCACAGTTTTCATCGTACCTTTGTTATTTGCACTAATAATCATAGAATACTCCTTTACCTTAGTTGGGAAAGGCATTTTCTCAACATGGGGTTCATGCACAATATGATTAGTAGTACAAATTTGAGTACATCTAACGGGAGCATGACTAACAACATCTTTATAAGGAGCATGGTACTTGTTCCACTTCTTCTTGGGAATTTCTATGTAAGAGGCGAAAGCCTTAAAACAGTTGGAAATACTTTGGGAATCAAGACCAAACTCATTGATGATATCACGGAAGTTGTCAGTTCCCATAAAAGATTTAATGCATTCATAATCATAGTTTATACCTGACTTTCTTCCTTTGTCATTCTCCCAAGCTTCAGTGTTATCTTGAATACGGTCTAAGAGATCCCATTTAGCTTCTTCCTTCATACGTGTGAATGATCCAGCACAAGAAGCATCTAGTAAATCTTTATCATGAAGAGAAAGTCGAGCATAAAAAATATTAAGAATAATATTGTTAGGGAGTTCATGAATAGGACATTTAAGGATTAGTAACTTCAATCTCCCCCAAGCTTGAGCTGTACTCTCTCCATCAAGAGGACAAAATTTATATATAAGATTCCTATCCTTATGAATCTCACAGGGAGGATAAAATTTAGAGTAAAAGAGAGATGCCATGTCCTCCCATTCCATGGATTGTCCATTCTTCAGCAGCTTATACCATTCTTCAGCTCTCCCTTTCAAGTACATGGAGAGTAACTTCTTCTTCACCTGTTCAGTTGTGATACCTGCAAACTAAAACAACCCACATAATTCATGGATAAAAAGCAAGTGGTCACCAGGATGGACAGTTCCATCCCCAAAATAATAATTATCCATAACACGATTAACAATACTTGTAGGCATCTTAAAAGGATCTATCTCAAAAGGAGGTGGTTCATCTACTACCCTAGTAGTGATAGTAGTTTTCCCAAACAGAAAATGAAGTGGGTTAGCCATATTTGAAACAAAGCAACAAGCAGTAACAAAAGCAATACTCACAGTTAAAGTTTCCCTTGCCAGTTCCACTCTTCAATAGCGCTTCACTCCCCGGCAACGGCGCCAGAAAATAGTCTTGATGACCCACAAGGATAGGGGTGTATCGTAGTACTGAACAGTGGTGTGGAGCAGGAAATTCCTGTGAATACTTAGCAAACGTATTTTTAGTGGTTTTCTGACAAGGCAACAAAACAAAGAGCAAGTAACAGAAGTAAAGAACAAACAGAGCAAGTGGCCCAATCCTTTCTTAGCAAAGGACAAGCCGGTGGAAATACTTATAAGGACCAAACGTTCTCGAGGATACATGGGAATTCTGTCAAGTTCTTTCGCTTCAAATAGCTGAGTACTCTTCTTTGGTGTTTGTAAGTGTTGTGTGGGTGAACCTGTGCTAACATACCGCCCTTCCTAGGACTAATACATACTTGTGATTAAACCCCCTGCAAACACCGTAACTACAGGAAAGTAATTAAGATATAAATTAACCATAGCCTTAAACTCTGAGATCCTACGATCCCTTGTGCAAAGGTCTCCTAATGGGGGTTCAGGTTTCTCACTCTAGCAACCCCACGATTAGTAGCCAAATACAAAATGCATTCCCCTAGGCCCATAAATGGTGAAGTATCATGTAGTCGACGTTCACATGACACCACTAGAAGAATAGCACCACAACTTAAATACTAAACCATTGAATAATAACTCATCACAAATTCACTACTAACAACATGACTTCTCCCATGTCCTCAAGAACTAAACGAACTACTCACAAGACATCATATGGATCAAGATCAAAGATGATATGATATGGATAAAAATATGAACATAAACAATAATACAATGGTTCCACTCACAAGCATCAACTACAATAGTAATTAACACCGGGAAAGTTTCCCCTAAGAACTAAAGTAATATCCAACACAATTGTTACAACGGGACGGAGTGGTGATGATGGTGCTGGTGGAGATGATGGTGTGGACGATGATGATGATGATGATGATCCCGATGAAGCCTAGCTTGATGACAGTGTTGATGGCGACGGTCTCCCCTCTCTGGGAAGGAATTCTCCCGGCAGAAATCTGTCTGCCGGAGAGATCTTTCTCTCTCGGTGTTTTCCGCCCCCAGAGGCAGCGGAAATCTATCTGTAGTCGCTCCCCGAGCCTTAGGGTTTCGAAGGGAATATATAGGCGAAGGGGAGGA
This sequence comes from Avena sativa, assembly GCA_916181665.1. NCBI lineage: Eukaryota > Viridiplantae > Streptophyta > Magnoliopsida > Poales > Poaceae > Avena > Avena sativa. Next base: position 161,371,556 of record OV702298.1, on the reverse strand, counting down.
GTCGGAGGCCGGGAAGGTGGGCCACACCTGCCCGCCCCTTGAGGCCCATATCCGTCCCTCCTTCTGGCTTCCTTCGTCTTCTGGTAAAATAATATGTTTCCATATTTTTCTGATCTTTACAAAATTGCACCAAAACGCCTTCTTTTCCATCAGAATCCAGACTCCGACAGTCCATCCTCCAGGAATCATCCAACATGCATAAAACACCTTGGAGTTTTTTCCTGGCTCCTACTGGTTCGATAACCTTCGTTTCATCACAGAGGGAAAACTTTCTTCCATACTCATCACACCTTGCTCTTGGGGTCTCCCAACGAAGCTCTGCAATTGACTGAGACACGTCATGTTCCTTCAAAACTCAAACACGATTATCATAATAATACTAAAGCAAAGAGGCAAAGTGAGAATCCACATTTACAAAAAAAAGTAAAAAAAGAAAAATATTTTTGTATTTTTGAGGATAGGGATTAAATAATAGAAAAGATCTTGCGACCAAGCAAGGGTAAAAAGAAAAACAAACTAAAAACAAATGCAAAGGAAAATCGAAGTGTTGGAATGGACCAACACAAGTGTTTCAAAGCTCCCAAGGAGCGATATTACAACCTCGTTATTACATAAATAAATTTTCCAAGGGAACACATCCCCAAGCTCAGGATTTTACAAGCCCTTTTGTTCATGTTTCCCGCGTTCCATTGGATAGTTTCCCGCATTCCATTGGCTTCTCGCGTTCCATTGGCTTCTCGCGTTCCATTGGCAGCGGTGGATAGTTTCCCACGTTCCATTAGCTTCTCCAATCATGGAACTAGGTGGGGAGGCTTGTCGTAGCATCTCGAAGGTTGATGGAGAGTTTGTTCATGTTTTGAATATTTCCTTCGAGTGCATAGATGTCTTCATAGGTGGTGTAGTAATTTGGTGGCTGCTCATCTTGTTCGAGTCCTCCTTGTTCTACTTCTTCAACTTATCCTCCTCCACCCATGGGTATTTCTTGTTGGGGGTAGATCAGCCTCAACATGCGCGTCAAAACGCAAACGTCCATCCTCAAAAGAGAATAGACCATTAGGCAAAGGAGCAGTGATCAAGTGATCTGCTCAAAGTATATCAAGGAAGTATCTACCATGAGTTTTAGAGACCATATCACATGCTCTTAGAGTGGGGAGATCGAGACGGTGACATCCTGCCAATGGGTGGATGTTACCTAGGTTGATGTGAAGTGCGTGTGCAAGAACGATCACAACTCCCCCTCTGCATATGGGACCTTGAGATTGTAGAGCCTGATGCTTAAGGTAAAACACATGAAGAGCGCCTATTTGACATTAAGTTACAATTAATAATAGTAGCCTTTGCGAGGATCAACATGTCCTCCTCATTGACTCTAGTAAACTCACCACGTGCCTGCAAGGTGTTAGCACTTACATAAAATAGATAGCGAATAGAAGGATGTTATATTTGGTTTTACTTGGGTGTGTTTCCACAAATTCTCATTAAATTAAAGTACTCCCAAGGTGCAGGATCTAAAACAAAAGTAGTTATGCATATATCGGTGTTGTTGTTGTCAAACCCAAAACATTGAGCCCATTGGTCGAGTGTTAGAGTGTACTCATGGTTCATAAGGATGAATTTGATGCGATCAACTCCGTGCCTTTGTTCCTCGGTACAATAATAAGGGTACACTGTATGCATCAAGGTGCCGAGGAACTCAAGTGTCAAGCGGTGATACGTGGAGACATCCTAAAAGACAAAGTCATACAAACCAACATTGTTGCAAAGTAAATCAAAATTAGCAAGAATGCCAAGTTGGTACAGGATATTATTGGAATTTTTGCCTAAATAGGCCCAGCCCATTTATTATATGCCAATAAATTCATGAAATCCTAGAGGCCCATTTGGCCCATTCATGCAAGGCAAGAGCTGGGACAAATGTTTAGTCCCACATTGCTAATTTAGTGGAAGTTGGACTAGGTTATAAGGTGATCTCTTCCACCACTTGTACGAGCTTGAGAAGAGAAGACATATACACGCGCGCTCCTCCTCCTCCTCGCTCGCCTTGCCATGCCTCGTCACGTCACGTCATGCGCACCGTGGGTTGCGGGAATCTCACCGAGCCGAGCTTTATTTTGCCACGCATGAATGGTATATGAACAGTTGTACATAAGCTGAAATGTTTTGCTCCAGTGGAGTTTTAATACGAGCTAAATGAATACGAACTGAGTGGAGGCTATCCGGTGCGCTGCCGCCTGTTCGCTTCAACTTATGTCCATTCATTTCATCTCATGCGTAGCCTGTCTGCCTTCCCCTCTATGCCTATATAAGAGAGAGGTCGCGCCTCCTCTCAGACACACTGCCACACATCCTTTGCGCCTCCAGTTCTAGAGCACTGTGTTACCTAGATCTCCCCATCCCGTCTTGCGGCGTGCACCGCGAGCCGGGAAAATAGGCCTCCGAGACCCCGCTACTTTGAGTCCTGTACGGGAGAATGGCGATAAGGTTTTTTGGGGAGCGCTATCGGCGCGACTACTGGCTTCATCATGGACTCCCTATCGGATAGCGATTGCGCCGACGTCTTCCCCAACAAGGACTTCTTCGACATCAGAACCCTCTTCCTCGAAGACATGGCTAACGATGGTTCCAACGCGAACACCGGCGGTTCCTCTTCTGCTGCTGCCGCCGTGTATGTTTTCTTTCTCAATCTTGTTCTGATCACATCTCAAGATCTTTTCCTTGCAGTCTGTTTGGTTACCTGTCTTAATATGTTTTTTCTATTCCACATGATTAGTATTTTGTCTATTATTGTAATCATGTTTTATCTAGCGTTTATTATGGGTAATTCGCTTGGTAAATTGCTCTTTTATTCAACAATCCAAAAACCTTATTTCAGCAATTTTCCCCAAGTGGCTTTGTTGCTTCTATGAAGCCACCTGTGTTTGAAGGTGTCAACTACAAACGATGGCGTGCGAGAGCAGTGCTCTGGTTTCAGACCATGAGCTGCTATAACGCCATCTATGGCGCACCTGAGGGAGAACTTAATCCCGCTCAGAAAGAGGCGTTCCAAAAACTTGATACCACTTTCAAGGATGCCTTGATCAGCATTCTTGGCGACAATATTGTCGATTCATATCTGTCATTTAGCAATGGCAAGGATATGTGGGATGCGCTCGAGAGAAAATTTGGAGTCTCCGATGCTGGCAGTGAACTGTATGTGATGGAACAATTCTATGACTATAAGATGGTTGATGACCGCCCCATTGTGGAGCAGGCTCATGAGATACAGTCACTTGCCAGAGAGCTTGAGTACTTCACTTGTGTTTTACCGGACAAGTTTGTTGCCGGAGGCATTATTGCCAAACTTCCCCAGTCAGGAGAAATTTGCTACTTTTCTGAAGCACAAGAGATAAGAGTTCTCCGTAACGGATCTCATTGGGACTCTTGATGTGGAAGAGAAGGTGAGAGAAAAGACACACGTGCTCGAGGTACCGAGGGAGGTTCTAATGCCAATCTGCTATAGAAAAGGAACTTCCAACCTCACAAGTTCAAGAACAAAGGCAAGTTTGACAGCAAAGGAAAGTTTGATGGAAAGAACAAGGCCTCACAGTCTACCAGCTTCAAGAAGAAGACTGTTAAGAGGAAAGGTGCTTGTCACGTGTGCGGTGATCCTGATCATTGGGCTCCTGCTTGTCCCAACCGCTTTGACACGCGCCAGCATGGGAAGGATAGCAAGACTGCTAATGTTGTCATGGGCGATATTGAGATGAAAGATGTTGAGTATGGTATATTACCTACTGTTCTTTCATTATGTCATTTTCCAGATTGGTGGATTGACACGGGCGCTAATGTACATGTCTGTTATGATATTTCCATGTTTTCTTCATATCAGGTCAGAGGGACTCAAACCGTGCTGATGGGGAACGGATCGCATGCTTCTGTTCATGGTGTTGGTACGGTCGATCTGAAGTTCACTTCGGAAAAGACCGTGCGCCTGAAGAACGTGCATCATGTTCCCTCAATAAATAAAAATCTTTTAAGCGGATCTCTTATGTGTCGAGATGGCTACAAGATTGTATTCGAGTCCAATAAATTTGTAATTTCGAAGTATGGAACCTTTGTTGGTAAAGGCTATGAGTGCGGAGGCTTGTTCCGCTTATCTCTGTCAGACATTTGTAATAAAGTTGTTAATTATATTTACATGAATTTTAAATCAAATGTCTGGCACTCTCGTCTTTGTCATATTAATTTTGGTTGTATGACGCGGCTAGCCAACATGAATTTAATCCCTGATTTCACAACTGTTAAGAGATCTAAGTGCCAAGTCTGCATGCAAGCTAAACAATCTCGCAAATCACATATGACTGTAGAAGTGAGAAATTTAACACCACTAGAGCCCATACATTCTGATCTTTGTGAGATGAATGGTGTGTTGACAAAAGGTGGAAAGAAATATTTCATGACTTTGATCGATGACTCTACGAGATATTGTCATGTGTATCTTCTGAAATTAAAAGATGAGGCTTTGAGTTTCTTCAAAATCTATAAAGCTGAGGCAGAAAATCAACTTGATCGAAAGATTAAGAGGCTTAGGTCTGATTGTGGTGGAGAGTTTTTTTCCAACAAGTTTGATTTCTTTTGTGCGTAACATGGCATAATTCATGAGAGGACGCCTCCCTACTCACCCCAGTCAAATGGAGTAGCCGATAGAAAGAACCGTACTCTAACAGATTTGGTTAACATCCTGTTAGACACATCGGGTCTCTCTAAGGAATGGTGGGGGGAGGCACTATTGACTGCGTGTCATGTCCTAAACTGAGTTCCCACAAAAGAAAAAGAAATTACTCCATTCGAAGAATGGGAGAAGAAAAGATTAAAACTCTCTTACTTACGTACTTGGGGTTGTTTGGCAAAGGTTAATGTACTAATCCCCAAGAAGCCAACATACATAAAAACGAGGTAAACCCCATAAAAGGGCGGACGCGCTCGGGGACTCACATAACCAACAATCAAATAAAAAACATTGACAAAATCATCCTTGCATTCCTTCAAGCAGCACATTTTGTTCGCTTAGAAGGGCAGTCACATGAATATTCTAACTAACTCCATTCAGCAAACTAATCTACTCCGCAGGCTTCGACGACGAGGTGCCACAACTCCTACAACGGCGGATAAAGGGAACCCACGGGTTTAAAGGGTACATCGTGAGTTGACCCGCCATGGCCGCTCGAAATGGCTACTCCACCTTGAAGTCACGGTGCGCCGACTCGGGGTCGTTCGGGGCAACGACTGTCTCCTGGTACGGAATAAGGTCACCCATCGCCCACACCCGGTCGGCCTACACTTCCGTGGTATTGCCAACGAATAGGCCATGAGGGGTCCTCACAGTGCATGTTTAGAGACATGGGGGAAGGCGGACAGTTGACGGGTACGAGGTAACACAGCTTACCCAGGTTCAGATCCCATGACGGTGGTGGAATCCTACTCCTGCTATAAATCACTATAATGGCAATATGCCGAGTTATAGAGATTGGTTCGCTGTGCGAGGTTATGTGAAGTTGTGCCGTAAAGGCTCCCATAGGCCTGACTTATATAGTCGCCAGGTCCTAGGGTTACGGGGAAAATTCCTAGCCGGATAGGTTACGGAGTCCTACACCGTCTATTACTAGTCTAGTGTGTCTTGTACTCCAATGCTCTGGGTACGCTGGTGACTCCACCGTAGCCTTCCCTTATCCGGCATGGGCCTCCCTTCTGGATCCATCTAACTAGGACGCCCAGCAGGCCATGGGCCATGATACCAACTGTGGGCCACCCGGGTTATCCGGATAAGAGACATGCCATGAGGATACCCAAATAGCATATCCCCGACAATAGCCCCCGCAGAACTCCGAGATCTTGCGTCGTCTTCCCTCTTTAGGTTGAATGCACCGTCTAGATGGATATCAGTAAATCGTCAAGCAACATCTTGTAGTCCTCCCAAAGAACCCTGCAAGGTTTTTCTCCGTCTTCAACTTGTATGTCAGGGAATTGCTGAATCTTCTATCGTACTCTTCCGTACCCTGACTATATCCGTCCATGCCAGAATCTTTCGATGTGATGGTTCATCTGCCTATGACAGCTAGGGCGACACAGACATAGGTCAGCAACGCCTCGTAACTCACACATGCAGAGAACGCAATCATGTCCACTTTTCCCGCGTGAGCGATACGAACCGTTGGCGGTGACGGTTGGTACATGGCGAAATTTCCGCACACGTCTTCGCACACGTCGTCTACGCGGCAACCATTCGATCGAGCTGCACGAATCTTGATGCTGGAGACCATAAATAGTAACCGCGGTGGAAAATTTACTTTTTCACCTCATTATCCTCTGCATTGTCTTCTTCCTCCAGCAAGCGCCTCCTTGAGCTCTCCGCGCAACGTGCAAAAAACCCTAGATCCCCAATCTTTCACAGTCACCACCGAACACACCCAATGGCTAGCAGTAGCTCCTCCCCTTCCATGGCGGCGTCGGGCAGATCCGCGGCAAAGACGGCGAGCTCCATCGTCGTGCCCCTAGAGGTCTTGGTCATCCCCAAGTCTGCGGTGGTCAAAGCCACCGGCGGCGACCATAATCCAGCGGCGCTGGAACTGCTGGAGGAGGAGTACGACTCGCACAAGGGTGATTGGCGCGGTTCGGGTATCACGGACCGCGACATCAAAGAACTGATCAACGAGGGCTACCTCCCCGCGACGGAGGGTCTCGCTTGGCGGCGGCGCCGGCCAGCGAGGTTACTCCTTCTCCCCAAGTAGGAGAGAAGGTGTACCTCAAAGCGCAGATGGTACGCGGCGTCTCCCTGCCCATCTCCAACTTTTTCCTTGCTGTCCTGAATCATTACCGAGTACAGCCACAGAACCTCTCCCCCAATAGCAACTTAGCGCTTAGCAACTACGCGGCGCTCTGCGAGGGTTATTTAGGGATTAAGCCTAGGCTAGATCTCTTCATATATTTCTTTACCGTCAAGCGTGAAGTCAGAGCCGGCAAGGATGAGCTTAGAAATTGTGGAACCATTAGTTTTCAGATCCGGCCTGGTCGGCGGTTCCCCGACATTGTCGGCCACGAGTCCTGTAAGAACTGGCAGTGTACTTACTTCTATGGCCCAGATATCCCTCTGGCCGGCCGAGAAGTAATGTACCCAGACTTTGTCGATGGATCTGCCTCTAAAGCCCCGACATGGAGATCCCAGGCCTCCCTAACCTCCGACATCGACTCTTCCCATGCTATAAGGCGGATAGAGTGGTTCATAGAGTCGGGTCTAACCGGATTGGACCTGGCGATGTGTAGGTTCATCAGGCGTATCCAGCCTCTGCACCACCGCTTGAAGCTGATGCATGAGTATTCCAACGATAGAAGGGATAGACTCTGCATCTCTGAGGACAACTTCTCGAGCGACTGCGCCAAGCTTCGCCTCAAGGACATCGTCAAGGTGAAGGACAGGAAGCGTGGCTTCACCATCACCTACGACATGTTCGTAGAGAGCAAGTTCCCAAAGGCAACTGCTTATTTTCCGTGTATGACATATACTCCAGTTCTTCCGTCTAGCCATTACCATCTCATCTAACACGGTGGTTCTTCACTTAACAGCTCAGCGACATAGATGAGGACAACATAGCTCCTCAAATATATGATCCAAAGACGAAGGAAGTCACTATCGTGTCCGATGATGATGCTCCATTGGCGCGAAAGCGGAAGAGCTCCACCTCTGACACTGCCGACGGAGGCAAGAAGAAGAAGACGGAGGGTGGAGCCTCCAAGAAGATTACCGCCGCCCTGGAGGCGGAGAAAAGAATGATTACAGGGATCCCTTTTTGCCAAAGCACCCCCTCTTGTGTAAGATTATTTCTCTCCGACATTGTCCATTGTCTGTCTTATTCCCATACTTATGCATTTTGCATGTTTCAGGAAAAAAGCCACAATCAGCTTGAAGAAGACCTCCAAAACTTTAGGGGCTTCTAGAACCATAAAGGATATGCTGCATCGCGACGTATCGCCCGCCATCGCCCTTGTCACTCCCGTCGTCCAGCCCTCGTCTGCTTCGACAAGCTCTCAAGCTAAAGAATCATCTAGCCCTTCCGCCATGGAAGTGGACTCAGGTGCCTCCACAGATCTCGCTGTTGTCGGCGAACAGGCGACGCAAGAGAGTGCCGCAAACCAAATGACTAAGCTTGGGCTAAGGATTTCATGGTTAGCGGTAAGGCGGTGGTCGAATGTGGTACATCTGTCGAAGGAGGCGCCCTCGCCCCAGGAAGACTATAGAGTTCCCGAAGATAGTTTACCCGACACTTACGCCGAGTAGCACCTCTCTAGTTCCTGGTGCGACACCGACATCTCCAACAAGCGGTCTCGAGGAGCTTCTCCGGCAAGAAAAAATCTTTCAAGGAAACAGTGTATCCTTCGGCAAGTTGCTGGCTGAGAGTGCTACCAACCTCAAGATCATTGCACTTGTAAGTTTTATTTGCCTTTTGCATTTCATATGAGTATCCCACTATAGCCCCCGAGTATTTAGATGGAAAACCATAGGTCTTTGCGTCTAAATGCTCTAAGAGTGACTAAGCTAGAAAACTTCTCACTGTAGCCCCCAAGCATATAGTTTGAATGAATTATTCCGATTAGATGCTTTAAGAGTAGCATACGCAGTGCTTATAAATTTCGATACTGTAGCCCCCAAGCCTCTAGTTGTAACTTAAATAGTTCCGACTAGATGCTTTAAAGAGAAGATAAGCATACGTCTGAGTTAAAAACTTTATACTGTAGCCCCCAAGCTTCTAATCAAAAACTGAATTAGTTCCGACTAGAGACTTAAAGAAAGACTAAGCATATTGCTAAGTTAAAAACTCTCGCTGTAGCCCCCGAGCGTCTAGGTGGAAAATTTCTGGCTAGATGCTCCAAGTATACGAAACAACATTTAAATTTCTTATTTCCACAGAATGAGAATGCTCGGAGGGGCATGGCCAACGACAAGTACCAGAAGATGCGCGCGGAGTTGGAAGCTGAAAAGGGTAAAACTGCCTTCTTGAAGGAACAGATCATCAAGAGCAAGCGTATGTTTTTCCTTTCTTTTTTTGTATTCCGACTTGATCTTATGTATTCTCCGACTACTCACTATGTACTTTTCTTTCTCGGACTTGCCCGAACCATTTCCAAGGCTAAGGATATTGTCGAGCAATCCAAGCACATTCAGCAGCTGGATAGCGAAAACAAGATCCTTAAGGAGAGGGAGGAGATGCTGAAAATGCATGAAGACTCAATGAAAGCCATGCAAGACTCCGCAAATGAGGAGATGAACCGCTTGAAGGAGGAAATCACGATCTTAAAATATTATAAGAAAGCTGCCGATGAGCAAAATCAATGCCATCATGAAGCGTACACGCTCCTCCAAGAAGAACGGGACTCCATGGCGTACACTCTCTGGCAGGCTGAGGCCCGCATCTTTAGTAAGTGATTCTCCATCTTGGATTTCTGTAGTCTAGATACTCTGAATTTTTGAACTCATGCGCTCCTTTGTCGGGAATTCGCAGCTCCTATGGGTTTAACCCGGTCACCTCCTCCGCCAAAGGAATGCATGGTTCTTACCGGCAACTTTATCAACACCGCCATCGCGCAGACCAAGGAGATTTCCAAGTCCCTCCAGATTAACGTCAAGGCATCGGACTCCGTGGCGAATTTCTTGGAGATCCTGCGTCGAGCCCCCGAGCGTGTTGCAAGCTGGAAAGCTTCATGTTCATAGGCCGGCGCCAGGATGGCATTGTCAATGGTGAAGGCACACTACGAGAATGCCGACATCGACACGGTAACCTCTGGTAGCCCCGACGTAGACGATGAAGGCCAAAAGATAAATCACGAATCTATCTTGGCGTCGCTCGTGGGTTATGACACCAGAGTCGCCGAGTTGGTCGACGTTTTTGTTTCCATGAAAACCATTGAAGACAAAGGCCAAAGCTCCTCCGAGTCCCTCAACACCGCCGACTTCGTGGGTGAGTCTCCTGCTGACGATGATGTTGCTTCCAAGTCGCCTGCGCCAGAGGAATAAAAAAAACTTGTAATATTTGTTTCCTCTGTAATGTGTTATGCGGAAAAAACTATGTGTTAACTTAAGGCGGAAAACAATGGTGTGTGTCCTGCTACTTAAGAACTAGTTCCAGCATGGCTTATCCATTACTTTGGTTTTTATGCTTGACCTTTCGTGAGTCGGAAGACTAGTTGTCTGAATCATGCGCTCAGGCGATAATGCCCAATGGCACCGTCAATAACCTAAGCACAAAATCGCCGACAATAAGTGCCAAAAGTCACTACTCCAGAATCCACATAAAGACGACAAAGAACGTGTAGACCAGAAAACTTAAGCTAACGCCTGTCGGCAGAATTTTCACAAGTGCAATCGCAAAGCTTGTGCATAAAGGTTTTATATGATCCAAAAATGAACACTAAAGGAGGTAAAAGACTCAGAAATATGAGTGAACCAAAGAGCTTTATTTCATTGATCATATAAGAGGTACACAATTAGATAAAAAATGCTAAGTGTAGAAAGGACATAGCTGTGCAATGTTCTATAGACGATCAAGCTCCGGGTAGTCATTATCCGGGTCACGTCTCTTACGCTTATGATCCTCGTTGGGTCTATCCTTCAGTTCCTGATTGTCAATGAGGTAGTAAGACCCATTGAGTGGCGCCTTGCTTATGATGAACGGTCCTTCCCATGGCAGGGATAATTTGTGTGACTTCTTCTGCTTAAGTCGGAGCACCAGATCCCCCTCTTTAAACGAGCGATGTCGGACGCAGCGACTATGGTAGCTGCATAGATTCTGCTGGTAGATGGCAGATCTTGGGCATGCCAAAATTCGCTCCTCCTCGAGAAGGTCCACATCTAGGCGTCTGGATTCTTCAGCGTCATCTTCGTCGTAGGCGGCGACTCTTGGTGCATTGTGAAGTATGTCGGAAGGTAGGATGGATTCTGCTCCATATACCATGAAGTAAGGGGTGTACCCGGTGGATTTGTTGCATGTAGTTCGTAAACTCCACAACACAGATGGCAAATTCTTCCGCCCAGGCTCCAGCTGCTCTATGCAGCGGTGCCTCAAGACGTGGCTTTATTCCCTGCAGAATTAATCCATTGGCTCGCTCAACCTGACCATTGGATTGCGGGTGTGCCACAGATGCAAGGTCAAGTCGGATGCCCTTCTCCCAACAATAAGCCTCCACTTCTCCGAGTGACAAGTTGCTGCCGTTGTCTGTGATAATGCTATACGGGACACCAAATCTCACCACTAGATCCCGGACAAACCTGAGGGCAGTTGCCCCATCAAGCTTTCTAATGGGTTTAGCTTCTATCCATTTAGTGAATTTATCAACTGCTACTAGCAGATGCGTAAACCCACATGGTGTCGTCTGTAATGGACCAACCATGTCTAGCCCCCAGACTACAAACGGCCAAGTTATTGGTCAATTCTTCAGCAGGAACATGTGGTTGTCGGGCATAATACTGGCATCCCATGCATGTCTCAACCAGCTTGTTGGCGTCCGCCTTCGCGGTCAGCCAGTAGAATCCTTGCGGGAAAGCTTTCGCGACCAACGATCGAGGAGCGGCGTGATGCCCGGAATCTCCGAGATGGATTTCGTGTAGGATTTCAATACCTTCTTGCTGGGAAACACACTTAAGGTATACACCAGTAGTGCTACTTTTGTAGAGTTGTCCATTGATTATGGTATAGCCCTTTGCTCGATGTACTATTTGCCGTCTTTCGACTTCGTCGTCAAGCAAAGTTCCATGTTCGAGATACTTCATGAACGGTTTTGTCCAAGCCGGAGGGACCTTTGCCACAATGTGGACGAAAGAGTCTACTCTGTCCGAGTTGTCGATGTATGCTCCCTTCACAGATGGTGTAAGTAGATGCTCTAGGAAAACTCCTGGAAGAATTCGTTTGTGCCCTGATCCAAGCTTAGACAGCAGATCAGCCGCCTCGTTTTGCTCTCTAGGTACATACTTGACCTCGTAGCCCAAGAAGCTCTTGGCTATCTCGTCCAATTCGTCTCGATATGCCACCATCATAGGGTTCCACGCATTCCAGGTGCCAGCCACCTGCTAGGAAACCAACTCGGAATCTACACAACAAACTATGCGCTTGATGCCAATATCCTTGGCTACGTGTAATCCGTGAATGAGTGCTTCATACTCCGCCATCTTGTTCGTAGCCTCGAAGTGGATCTGCAGAACATAGTGTAGCTTGTCCCCAGTCGGTGACTATAGAAATACACCAGCCCCCGAGCCGTTGAGCATCTTTGATCCGTCAAAGTGCATCACCTAGTATTCTGGTTCCGGCAATGGGGTATCATGTGGCATCTCCGTCCAATCTACGATAAAATCCGCCAAGGCTTGTGACTTTATAGCGTCGCGTATCTTGTAGGTGATCTCGAAGGTGGCAAGTTCAATACCCCACTTTGCAACCCTTCCTGTAGCGTCGCTGTTGTTGATAATGTCGAACAGTGGAGTCTTGCTCACCGCTATGATTGGGTGCTCCTGAAAGTAATTCCTCAGCTTCCGAGAAGCAAGGAATACTCCATAAGCTATCTTTTGGTAGTGCGTGTAATACTGCTTGGACTCCGTAAAGACCTCGCTTACGTAGTAAACTAGTCGCTGAACTCCGTGCTCATAGCCTGGTTCCTTCCGCTCTACCACGACGACGATGCTGATTACCCGGTTGGTGGCCGCCATGTAAATTAACATGGGCTCTCCAGGCTCGGGTGCTGCAAGGATAGGCGCTAAGGAAAGAATCTCCTTGAGCTGCTTCAATGCTGCGTCTGCTTCGTCCGTCCATGTGAATTTGTCTGCCTTCTTCAGCAACTTGTATAGCAGCAAGGCCTTCTCTCCAAGTCCGCTGACGAACCGACTAACTGTTGCAACACAACCTATTAGTCGTTGAATGTCCTTTTCTCCGGGTTGACCTCGATTCCATGCTGGGAAACGATGAAGCCCAACAATTTGCCGGCTGGAACCCCGAAGATGCACTTCTTAGGGTTAAGCATCATGTTGTATTTCTGGAGATTATCAAAGGTTTCTTTTAAGTCGGAGATTAAGTCATTTGACTTTTTAGACATCACAGCTATATCGTCCACATAGGCGTGAACGCTCCGACCAATTTGATCGTGTAGGCAACATTGCATTGTCCGCTGGTACGTAGCACCTGCATTTTCAGCCCAAAGGGCATCGTAACATAGCAAAACGTGCCATAGGGGGTAGTGAACGAAGTGGCCAATTGGTACGTCTTCCTCATCTTGATCTGGTGGTATCCTGAGTATGCATAGAGAAAACACAAAAGCTCCGAGCCAGCCGTCGAGTCAATGACTTGGTCAATGCGAGGCAAAGCAAACGGATCTTTGGGACATGCTTTGTTCAAGCCGGTGTAATCAACGCACATTCTTAATTCTTTGGTTCCCTTTTTGGGGACAAGTACAGGATTGGCCACCCATTGGGTGTGAAGGACTTCTCGGATAAAACTATCCTTAAGTAACCTAGCTATCTCTTTGCATATGGCGCGTCTCTTCTCATCTCCAAAGCGTCTTAGAGGTTGCTTCACTGGTTTGCATTTTGGATCAATGTTTAAGCTGTGCTCGGCAAGTTCCCTTGGTACAACTTTCATGTCGGTAGGTTGCCAGGCAAAGATGTCCCTGTTCTCGCGGAGGAACTCGACGAGCACGCTTTCCTATTTGGGATCCAGGTTCATCCCAATGGCGGTGGTCTTGGAGGCATCGCCTACCACAAGTTCCACGGGCTTGGTCTCAATGGTGGCCTTGAATGCTGGAGCGGAGTCGGAAATCTATTTCTTCGACGCGGGCATCTCCGATGCATCGACCTTGCTCTGGATCGCTTTGAATTCTTTGCTATAGAGGACATCTTCCGCATAGGCTGCTTCTCCAATCTCGCAGTCCCTAGCTTTGGCAAAGCTTCCGGATACGATGATGACACCGTTTGGTCCGGGTATCTTGAGTTTGTTGTAGATGAAGCATGGATTGGCCATGAAGGTGTGGAATATGTCGCGGCCGAATATGACGTAGTACACTCTCTTGATGGGGACCACCTCAAAGGTCATGCGCTCTTGGCGGTAATTATTAACATCACCAAAGGCAACCTGAAGTGTGATGCACCCAAGGGACCGAGCCTCCCGACCAGGAACTACGCCGCTCCGCCTTAGGTTTGCCTCCATCAAGTTCATCTTCTGCAGCGTATCCAGGTACATGATGTTGATGCTGCTTCCACTATCCACCATACATTTGGTGAACTCATTTCCGTCAATCAAAGGGTTGATGACCATGGCGTATTGGTTCTCCGTAGGGATAAGGTCTGGGTGATCCTTCCTGTCCCAAGTAATTGGAATCTCCGACCAGCGCAGGAACTGGGGGACTGGGGGGAGAGTAGTCATCAGTATCCTCATAGAGGTCTTCTATTGTCGGACGGTGGGGGTGCCAAGGAAAGTGTGGAAAACTGCCGCCTTCTTCTCGAAGGGGTTCTTGCCTTTTCTGTCGCTCTTGGCGGCATTCTTGGGGTCAACGTCCTCGTCCATGTCACTTGAATCCTTGGACTTGTCCTCCTCCTTCTCCCCCTTGCCCTTGCCTCGCGGTCTGTTCTTCCGACTTCTCTTGTAGCCGGACTCCGGGTCCTCCTTGAGGTCTTTGACGAACTTGCAGTGTCGATTGGTATGGGTGGCTTTGTCGTTGACATCGAGGTGTACGACGCACGGCATATCGCGGTACTCTTCATAGGTTTGGGGAACGCGGAGTGCTGCCGAGGTAGTTTCACTTCCTCACTGCTGCCCATGACCAGCTCCCCGTCCTTGGCCACGTTGTCCGCCATCACCTCGCCATGCGAAGGTCATAGCGACCATGTCGGGAGTTTGCTTTTCTTCTAGAGCGGTTTTCCGCTTTGTGCTGCTGTTCCTTCGATCCTGAGTTGGAATGGCCGTTGCCGCTAGGGAGCCGCGAGCATCATCGTCGGCAGCTGCGAACTCACTGGCCAACGGAATCATCTGATTCAAGTCTAGCTCATGATTGTCCTGCAAGAGCTTCAGCTTATGTCGGAGCAACGTTCCCCTTTCCAATCCATCGATGAAGGCGGCCATGGCGGTTTGAGCGTGCACTCCTGTACAGGAATTTTTCATATCCAGCCAACGGGAGCGATAGGCGCGAGATGTCTCGTATTTCTCTTGCACGCACCACTGTAGATCACCAACAGTGCAGGGACGTTTGTACATACCCTCGAATTTCTTGGTGAACGCTTCTTGCATGTCCAACCAATTGCAGATGGATTTTTCCGGCAAGTCATCGATCCATTGAGGGGCCGTGCCTGCCATCATCAACGGGAGGTACTTTACGGCAACATTGGGGTTACCCCGGCGATATACACCGCATTGTTGTAATCCTGCAACCATGTAGCTGGCTTAGCGGTGCCGTCATAGGGCTTGATGGTCTTGTCAATCTGGAAATCTTTAGGGTAAGTTGCGGACCCTATCGGAGGACCAGAGCAACGTGGTCCTAGGTATGGTCCTTCCTGGGCCTCGTGGATCTTGTCTATCCACGAACGTGCATCGTATGGATCCAGGTTTCTTTTCTTCCTATCAACAGGGGATGGGCTGCCTGAATGACGCGGGTCTCCTCCGCCATGGTGACTGCTAGGTGGAGACAGAGGCGGAGGTGCCGGTGGCGGTGGCTTAACCTTCTTGATATTACCCTCCTGCGACGCCTCACGCTTGTCACGATTGCTTGTCAGACGCGGAGGGTCATGGCGTGACCTGCTCTTGTGTCCCTGGTTGCGCTCTCCATCATGGAGGGTCTGCTCCGTGTTATTGCGGATGATGATGCCGCTCTGCCTTGGCGGGGGCATATCCGTACGACGGTGAGCCTTGGGGTCTTCGCGATGTAGGGGGGAGCGGGCGGTGGTGATGGGCGACGAGGTTGGGCCTTTCCTCCATGGTCAGAGGATATGGGGATAGCATCCTTCCTGTTGTGCGCATCCCTCCGTCTTCGTTCTGATAAACCCGTCTGAGACCCGACATCAAGAGGAGATATGTCCCTTGACGGCTTATACTGGCTAGACTGGCAAAGCGCTAGGTCAGACTCAAGCCTCTAAGTGGTGGCCTTTTCCTGCTATTTTACCTCCTTGGCCACTAGGTCATACACCTGGTCCATCGCCTCAGGCGATCTATCCTGCTCTAGAAGGGTCTTGGCGACGGCGAGGTTAAGGAGAGGACTGGGCATCACCTGCCTGCCTTCACTGTCAATGTATGGCTTGGCCTGTGCCAGCTTCAGGGGAGCCCATCCTAGGTTTTGCCGTACACCAGGATCGTTGATGATGCGAGCCGGAGCTTTCTTGGCCTTCTGCTGCAGCAGCAGAGTCTTATACTCGGCCTCCATTCCTCTAGCTTTCTCTATGGATTTCTGCGTGTTGACCAGATCTTGATCTAGCTTAGCACCTTGCTCCGCGATGGCCTGTGCTTCCTCTAGCAGCTGCTAGCGCTTCTCGTCAAGCTGGGTCACGTTCTGGATATGAGCTACGGTCAGTGGCTCAATGAGGAGACTGCCGTACATAACTCTATCAGCTGGAGTAACTTGGGTAGCAGCAGACGTAGATGCTGGAGGCGGAAAGTTTGCGGTGTTGTTGTTGCTCGGGCCGGTACCGAGTACCTGCGGCTGTTGCACTGGGTTAGGCGGAGGGGGCATGACCTTTGCACGATCATTGTCGGCAGCAACAGGTGGTCCCTTCCCTTTGTCCAGAGCTGTAGGCGGAGCTCGTCCGGGTTGATCCTCATCCATCGCCGTCCCAATGGTGAGGAACACCTCTCGAGATGTGACGGTGTTGTTGGATTGCTCGTCGCGCGTGTGCTCTTCCTCCATCTCCTGCATAGCGGAGTCTAGTTCCTCTGGACTGAAATCTATCTCCTCTGAATCTACACTGAAGTCGGCGTATAGCGCGTCAATCACAGAGTCGGAGGGTGCCAGGACTTCCTCGATGATAGGGGTGGAGGTGTGATAGCAGCGACAATGACTGGAGGTGGTGGTGCAACTGCGG
Source organism: Avena sativa (assembly GCA_916181665.1). Classification (NCBI taxonomy): domain Eukaryota; kingdom Viridiplantae; phylum Streptophyta; class Magnoliopsida; order Poales; family Poaceae; genus Avena; species Avena sativa. The sequence goes on along the minus strand of OV702298.1, from coordinate 161,354,485 downwards.
CGATGGCGGCCGGAGGCGGTGGAGGTGGTTGCTGAGACGGCGGCGCTCCGCCAATGAGCGCAAGATCCGCCTGAGCTTCCCCCTCGGCTTCCGCGTAGCTGTTGACGGTGTTCACAATGCTTTCAAAGGTGAGGCATCCTGAAGCTTGCTGCCGCCTTAGAGAATGCCGGAGAAGCGTTCCGTGGTCCAGTCCTTCCACAAAGTGATACATAGCATCATCATTAGGGTAGTGGGCCGGATCGGCTCGTATACGGAGCCACCTAGCAAGGTAATCGCGGGGGTTTTCGCCTTCTATCTGAACGCAAGTCGCCAGATCGAAGATGGTAACCAAGCCGACCAACATGGATCTATGCTGTCCAGACGCACGGACGAAGCCGGCGGACTTGCAGTGATCTTCCACCGTTATATCCTGCACAGAGGCGGTTTGGGTGGGCCTTGAATTTTTCCGATCTTTGCCGGCAAATTCCAAAGAGAGATTCGACATCGATCCTTCCGCGAACGTATCCTTACCGTAGGCGGTCCGCGCGGGTCTTGATGCTCCTCCGACTCCCAGGGAACTAGTGCCCGAGTCGGTTTCACTAATGAAGAGGTGGATGTTTCTCATAGGAACGACCGAACACCTCGTAGGGTTCGTCTTCGTCGGGATCCAGAACTCGTTGGAAGGGACGATTGGAACGTTAATGGAGAAGAGAATGCGACCGATGGCTACTATTTTGCCGATTCCCGCGAAGATCTTGGTCCTCGCCCGCTGAAGAGCCTGAAGCGCCTCTTGCCCCACGGTGGGCGCCAACTGTTATGGTATTGCCAACGAATACGCCATGGAGGGGTCCTCACAGTGCGTGTTTAGAGACGTGGGGGAAGGCAAACGGTTGATGGGTACGAGGTAACACAGCTTACCTAGGTTCAGATCCCACGACGGTGGCGGAATCCTACTCCTGCTATAAATCACTATAATGGCAATATGCCGAGTTACAGGGATTGGTTCGCTATGCGAGGTTATGTGAAGCTGTGCCCTAAAGGCTCCCATAGGCCCGACTTATATAGTCGCCAGGTCCTAGGTTACAGGGAAAAGTCCTAGCCGGGCAGGTTACAGAGTCCTACATCGTCTATTACTAGTCTAGCGTGTCTTGTAATCCAAGGCTCCGGGTACGCTGGTGACTCCACCGTAGCCTTCCTTTATCTAGCATGGGCCTCCCTTCTGGATCCATCTAACTAGGCCGCCCAGTAGGCCATGGGCCATGCTACCAACTGTGGGCCACTCGGGTTATCCGGATAAGAGACATGCTATGAGGATACCCATATAGCATATCGCCAACATACACCGCAGCCCGCTCAGTCAACTTCAGCACTTCAGCGATCTCGACCGCGCCCGTCGACAAAGGGTACCCGCTCGTGACATCGTAGATGTCGAAATCGTCAGGGAAGTGCGCGAGCTCAAGGCACAACACAGTCGCTGCACCACGATGAAAGGCCGACTGTGACATGAAGTCAACCACAGCTGGGGCCTTCTCCAGGTAGTTCCAGACCTCGACGAGGTTGCTGGGGATCACGTCCGTGGGCGAGATATCCTGAAGATACGCACGGATGCAGGTCGCTGACAGAGCGGCAGAGTCAACCAGCGTGGTAACGCATTGCCACGCGTCATACGACTGCACTTTGTCGGCATCATCAGTAATTCTACCTGCAACACACAAGCAAACAATAAGGAAGGATCCAGGAAAACAAAGCGACCCGAACACTCGGGGACTCGCCAAAAAACAAAGAATTCACCAATCAACGGGAGACGATGCTTTGTGATGAAATCCTGAAGGCCGGAGAGGTCATCTTGCAACCTGGCGACGAGTGCATCTGACATATTCCGCTCCTCAGCAGCAGCAGCAACGGCTGCCTTGGCCCTCTTATCCTCCGAGGTCGCCTCCGCCTTTTCCTTGTTGAGCTCCCGCTCCAAGTCAGCGATTCACCTCCCCTCAAGGATGATTGCGCAGTAGTCAGTTCACTCGTCGGGACCATGCCATGAAGAGCCTTCTCCACCGTGGCCGTGTGACCCTCTGCATCAACAAAACCATTAATACAAGGAAAGCAAACTTTACGACCAGTAACAAGCACGACATCCACTCACCCACAGTCGCCCGAAGTTGCTTGTTCGTTCCTCTAAAAACGAGGAGCTCCCTCTCCACACGCTCCTTGGCGGCAAGTCGCTCCGCCGACTCGTGCTGCAGGCCCTGCGCAACCATGGTAGCATCAGCAACGAGATTCCTAAGTGCCTAGCCGCTGAAATTCAGCGACTACCCACTCGGGGACTGGACAGCAAAAAATTCCTATGTGCCTAGCCGCTGAAATTCAGCAACTAGCCACTCGGGGACTAGGCAGGGAAAATTTCCTAAGTGCCTAGCCACTGAAATTCAGCGACTAGCCACTCGGGGACTAGACCGTGAAAAATTCCTAAGTGACTAGCCGCTGAAATTTTAGCGACTAGACACTCGGGGAGTGGACTTCAAAACCAGTAAGGTTCCGACCGCTGAAATTTAGTGGCCTGATCCCCGGGGACTAGACATACCTGGATGGTGGCACCTAGCATGCCGTGAAGCTCCATTGCATCCACCTACGGGAGCACGAACGGAGTGCGCCTGCGGCCCTGCTCGACCTCCGTGCCGACGACCTCAGGCACCTGGCTCGATGGTACTGACGCACTCGTTGCGGAGGCCTTCGCTATGAAATGAGGGAACGTCGCCACCGCGGCTCCTGTGCCACTCGAGGTTGGGCCCGTTGCCCCGACCGACGCCACGGGCTCCACCCGCTGCGACTCCGCGTCCACCGTGGCCTTAGATGCCGCATCCGCTCCAATCGGAGCTTCACTCGGGGCGACCATCGGTTCGTCCAAAATTGTGACGACCTCGTCGCCCTTTGCCTTCTTTGCGCCGTCAATAGGCGCCTCGACTTCTTCGCCCTTCCTCTTCTTTGAAGGGTCGACTTGTGCCTCCGCGGCACCCAACGGGACCTTGGCCACCGAAGGGTGACCTATTTTCTTCACCCCAGTCCTGCAAAGCAATTCTATCAGCAAACTCGCCAGTCGGATATGAATTGATTGGACAAACGAAAAAACTCAAGAATACTCACTTGGCAACTGGGATAAAACGTAGGCCAGTATGAATGCTGGCCGGCTTCTCCAACTCCGGCGCCATTTTCCGACTAAGGCCCGTCTCGAACACGCTCTATGCCCAAGAAAACGACAGTTTCTTCGAGGATGAGGCCGCGGCAGGAGGATCCGTGGCAATCGCTGTGTGTGCTCCCCACGGTGGCGAGGTTCCCGCAGTTGGAGCTGCCCCGAGCCCGGTGACTAGGACGAAGGGTGGAGGCAGCGACGCCAACGACACCTCGCCTTTTACAACGGCTGCGTCGGCCACTACGGTCGCATGCGTCGGTGCGTCGGCCCTAGCTTCCTCGGCCGCACTGGTAGCGTCGGAGCTACTCGCGGACCGAGGCAGTGACACCGGCTTAGCCGGATTCTAATTCTTTGGTGGCTATGGTTTCTTCTTCGATGGAGTAACCTCGCACTGTGAGGCATGCTCGGGGAGCTCGTCATTGTCCTTGTCGTGAGCCTCGAGGCTCTTGCTGGCCTCGAGCTCGCGTTGATGCTGCCCGCAGGTCTTGCGGACCGTGGGTGCGACGATTTCCACGGCCTCGTCGCCACCGTCATCATCGTCATCGTCGTCATCACCGCCCCTGTCACTTCTGACACCTCCCTTGTTGGGCGAAGACTCGCTATCATCCTCGGTGGACTCGTTCCAGTTCTCGTCGTCTGCGGGTGGAAGCCAACCTTCCACCACTTGGAACAACTGCAACAACAAGACGAAATTAGCACGACTGCGAATGCAAATCTACAACTGCGACTAGATAGGAAGGAAAGGACTTACCGTTGGAGCCTTTCCCTTCGCGGTGTAAGGGGCGACACCGGCCTTCGTGTCAAGATACTCCGCCTCGGTGATCTTCTTCAAGACCAAGGTGTAGTCGTTGAGCCTCCACTCGGAAGGGTAGGACTTCGTCGTGTCGTCTTTGCCCGTGTACTCGTACATGTAGTGGGCGTGACTGGCCAGAGGCACCAGCCGCCGCCCAAACCAGCAATTGTACAGAATGGTTTGGAGGCCCTTCTTCTTCAAATTGCGGATCGTCTGCAGCATCTCATCGACAACCATCCGCTAGTCCAGCGGGAGCTTGGTAACTTGGAGCCGACACGGCTTAGGCCGGTCGGCAGAGTACATCGGAAGCGCCACCTCGTCGCCCGGCGGCGACTCGGTAACATAGAACCAACTCTTCTTCCACTCGTTCTCTGCCTTCTTTCGCAGCATCAGGTTGAAGAAGGAGGCCTTAGACTTCAACTGAAACGTGAGGCCGCCCACGGCCAGCATTAGCCCGCCTGCTTCTTCACGTCCGATCGTCCCGTGGAATAGATCTTGCCACATGGGAGAATACATCCGGCAGCCCAGGTAGCACTCGCAAAACTCCACAAAAATGGCGTGTTGCTCGATACTTTGCGGACCTAGGTCTGATGGATGGATGCCGTAGTAGGCGTAGAAACGGCGAAAGAAGAGGGAGGTGGGGAATCCGAGCCCCCTCTGTAGTGCCTGGTGAAGCAGATGAATTCTCCGGACGCGGGGATGTGCCATCTCCTGGCGTGGAGGATCCCCGCCTCCTCGAATGATTTCAACAGCGCTTTCGTGCACTTCGATCTGCTCCATGGATCCATCGAGGGCGCCATCGATTGGAGGATCTAGGGCTGTGAGTCGCTCTGGGTCACTCTGATCCCTGCGGAGGAGCGGAAGACTAGGAGTGTGCAAGATCGGAGGAAGTGAGGGAAATGATCGTCCTTCACGCGTCACTCTCCTTATATAGCGGTTGTTACCCGCCATCTTCGGGGAGCTGTTACCGCGCGGTGATTATGCCGATATTACCGTTGGATTACCCAACGGCTAGTTTGACCGGCGTTGACGGTCTAACTTCTTCTACTCGACTCGCTGTCTTTAGAGACTGGACGATTCGCCGACCTGATCACCATAGCAGTGATTAGACAACTCGCCGACCCATTCGCCACGCTATGATTCGATTGGTTGCTGTTATTGCAATTAAGATAACACGTTCCCTCTTTCATTCAGGGAGTCCACCACCGATTCAACTGAGCGTCCAAATTGGACCCGCATACTCCGACTGCTAATGAACACCTGCGACGAATCCACGACAGCCTCGGGGACTACTAATGGGGATATGCCGGATGGGGTATACGCAGCAGGATGTTTCCTATTGGCCCAAGCTGCCAGCGAGTGGGCCTGCAGGACGGCGACTAGATCGATACTTAACAAGAAGCCAGGCGACTGGAAGCTAGAGGCCCAGAAGCGTATCTAGGCCCAGTCGGATTAGGTAAAGTACCCTCCGATTCCTTAACTAATTCGGTGGGAGATCTATAAACCCTAGAGAGGTGAGCCTATATAAACCTCCCTAGGGTACGCATAGAGGACATGTTCCATCATTCACCCCCCGCGACTCGCCGCCTAGTCGTCGAGCTCGCCCTTTATACTCTCTCATCAATACAATCTAGCAGGAGTAGGTCTTTACACTTCGGGGGGGCGAACCTGGGTAAACCCTTGTGTCTTCGCCCTCATCTCGCACCGTAGATGGCTGGCCGCCCTTGCCCCTCGTTCTACTACTCGCTGCCGATGGCAGCATCTGCCGTGGCCATTCCAACGACAATAAGGATATGGGCAAAGAGGGAAGTAGCAAGATAGGTTCCTGTATGTCAAGAAAGATTCATGTGTTGTCCATGACCATGGACACGGCTACTCGAATAGTTTAAACTCTGCAGAGGTTGTACATTTTTCCCACATGACACAATCCGGGCTTGACGCCCACCAGTTGTCACTGGTTTAATACACACCAATTGGCGTACCGGTAGATGGATTGCGACAAGGTCTTTTAGTTAGATCCCCTAAAGATGTGACATGCCCACCGGGTATGGCGCATGGAAACTGAGAGTACGTCCCCAAAACGGTCCCTCCCATCTGTGCTGAAGGCTCTCCCGCAGGCAGACACCTCATCAGCGGTACGGCGACATCAACACCTAAGGCTGACTAACTTACTTGACCAAGTCAGTGCCCATTATAGCATGTGGTTATATGGTTGGTCACAATCTTCAAATCCAAGACTTATTAGGACCTCATGCGGCACGGACGACGGATTGCCCCCTTCATCTAGGAAGGGCAGCCAATCGCTCCTTCCTTTGATCCACCTGTCTCCCACGCTAGTGTTTAGACGGTAAGTTTCACCCTGAGTAGAATAGAGTAGAGCAAACAACAATAGCTTGCTCAGCTAGCTCAACAAGTTTCAGAAGGGGTGTATGTGACCCGAGGATCACCCAATTCCTCCAAAGAGGGGAGATCAAGGATCCTACTTATTATTGAGCATGGCTAAGAAATTCTACTGTAATAAGACTACTATAAGTATCTACTCAGGGTATTGTATGGCGACAGGTGTATCAAGGTATATGTGTAACCAAAATATCGTATATTTGTAAAACAATAAAATATAATGCACTTTATAAAGCTAGGATAAGACATGAAAAGGGGCATGCCTTTGTTATTGTGAAAGTTTTATTCCTCGTAATCTTGATCCTCCTCGAACCCGTCACTTCCTACGCGTCATAACGATGAACCACCGATAAATACACATTTCAAATAACCACAAATAAGATCCAAATATAAAGATCCAATAAAAATACCTAAATAGGCTTGCGAGGTTTGGACGGTTCGGTATAATAAGGGTTAGTCTACCGTTCTTGATTAATAAAATAAGTTAGGAAAAATAATATGTTTTTTTGAAATATACACGTCGCATAAATAAAATATGTCGGGCACATATTACAAACTAACTAGTCATGCACATTATCGTGCATAAGAATCAAGCGATATGCTACTATGATCTACACACGCAATAACAGTACACGCGAGCTAAACTATAATCAGATTACTAGCATATGCAAACTACACATACACATGCAGAAACTAGGATGCGCACACTAGACATAAGATAATGAGAAAATCTTAAATCTCTCGGTCAAGCAGTTGGCAAGAAGCAATAATACTAGCATGCATGGCCACAGGTAACGATGCTATGCTAGCAAAATAATTATATGTCATTCTATAGTTGAGCAACATGCGATAAGCAACCTGAGCAGTAAACAAACTATTCTAGAAAATATTAAATCTACTCAATAACTAGCACATGCATTAGTACAATAGGAAAACGCAGCTATAACTACAGCTCAGATCCAAGTAGAATATCTGAATATCGGAAACGTACACTAGGAATAAACACATTAGCATTTGGCAGCAGGAAAGTAGGATGATTTACCATGACGTACGGTTCAGACAAAAGTGAATTTCTAAATAGCTAGCAGCTGCACACTAGCAAATACCATGCACGAACATGACCATATGCATGTGTACGTGATGTACTAAATTCCATAGATTTTTAAAATACACTGAAAACGGCGCAAATATTTACAACTAAAACAATACCAATAGGGTCATAGAGTTACTAGGAACATTATCTAAACTGGGACCAAGATCAACCGACGTGTACGTGATGGTTTAATCTGATCATGCCCGCGGATGGCATTTGGTTCACCGGCACCGCGGCAAACTACAAATCTACAACTAGGGATCATGTTTAGGAGGTAGGCATAGGTGCGAATAGGTTGTGGTTGAAAAGATTTGTGCCAAAGCTCACCGAGTGTGACACGATCGTCGGACGAAGATGATGAACTGAGATAAACGTAGACGAAGTGCGTCGTCGGTGATCAGCGGCTTGTCCTTCTAGTTCGACGAATCAGCTCTCCGCGTCCTCGTGCTTCTGGAGGCGCAGCAGCTCATCCTTCTAGCACCTCATCGCCTCCTCGTCGGAGCTGCCGGAGATGTCGCTGACGTCCCGCGGCGACCGGAACTCTCCAAGATATACTAGAATAGGAGTTCAAGGCTTCGGTGGTGCTGGAGAATGGCAGGAGCAGACGCCAGGGAAATGTACGAGGCCTGATATTTGGTTGTGTGAGTAATGGCATCAGTTTCTAGTGAGTAATAGTGTTTAAGTCTGGCGTTTCTTGTCTGGCTGACTAATTGTCCGTGCGTGTGTTGGAGAAGAGGAAACAGAGCAACGTTTTGGCGACTAGCATGCAGGGATTAAATGCCTCGGATGGTCCAGCCTACTATGTAGTTATATGGTCTTGCATGTGCGTGCACGGAGACGAAGGTGAGGCAAAGCTTCACCTGATCGAAGTACTCACGCGGACGGTTCACTCAGTACATCCCAGTGTGCCGCTAGTCGATTAGCAACGATCGCTGCATGGTTTAGAGTGGTGCCACACTTCACCTAGAAAACCAACGAAGTGACTTTGGCTGGTAGTTTTGGTAATAGCAGGGAATAAGAGGAAAAGAACAATAAGAGGAGAAGAACAATAAAAGAAGGCCAATTAGAGGAATGGCATGCACACGTACGTTTCATGTACGTCGCATGGCTATGGGCAAAGATCAAATCCAAATAGAAATTCAGAGAAAATTAAAAAGGATCCAAATAAAAAAATACATGATGTATTGTGAGAAATTATTTTACATCTTATATGAGTCTAATTAATTTGAGTATATTAGGAGTTAATTTAAAAAATACAAATCAATATATTATTTTATGTCACCGCAACATCCTTTGAAAAACAAAATCAACCGTAAAAATTAGGATGTTATAGTTCTACCCACCTTATAAGGAATCTCGATCCCGAGATTCGGCCTAAGAGAAAAGATTTGGAAACTCCGCGCGAAGGGCATCCTCTCGTTTCCATGTCGCTTCCTCCTCAATATGGTTACTCCATTGAACCTTGCAGAATTTGATCACGTTTCTTCTAGTGGTCCTTAACTGTTCATCGAGAATTTTAATTGGATATTCATCATAAGTCAAATCATCCTGAACTTCTATGTCATCCAAAGAAGTTTTTCGAGCCTCTTCTTCTGGTTTATCAAAACATTTCTTTAGTTGAGACATGTGAAACACATTGTGCACCTTGGAAAATTTCTCAGGTAACGCCAACTCATGAGCAACCTCTCCACGCCTAGCGGTGGTTGTAAAGGGCCCAATATATCGGGGTGTCAACTTCCCTTTCAATCCAAAACGTCGCATCCCTCGAAGTGGGGATACCTTCAGGTACACATCATCCCCATTCTTAAATGCTAAATCATGACGATGTCGATCGGCATAGACTTTCTGTCTAGATTGGGCAGCCCACAACCTTTCCTGAATCATCTTTACTTGCTTATCTGCCTCCTCAAGAGTGTCGGGTCAAAAAACTTTATTTTCTCCCACTTCATGCCAATTTAGTGGTGTGTGGCACTTTTGTCCATACAAGAATTCAAATGGAGACATTTCTAAGCTTGCCTGAAAGCTATTGTAGTAAGAGAACTCTGCGTATGAAAGACTCTTGTCCCAAGTGCGCTTGCAAGTTAAAGCACATGCTCAAAGCATGTCTTCCAATATCTGATTCACACGCTCAATATGTGGATGATAAGCGGTACTAAAATTCAATTGTGTGCCTAAGACTTCATGGATCTTCTTCCAGAACCTCGACGTGAATTGAGTACCTCGATCAGACACAATCTTCTTTGGAACTCCATGTAGGCAAACAATTCTAGCCATATATAACTCAGCCAATTTCTCCCTATTATATGAAGTCTTCACTGGAATAAAGTGAGCCGACTTAGTCAATCGATCTACGATAACCCAAATAGAGACATATCCTGATGATGTCCTCGGTAGCCCTGTGATGAAATCCATCTCGATTTCTTCCCATTTCCACTCAGGAACATTAAGTGGTTGAAGTAGTCCTACAGGCTTTTGATGCTCGGCCTTGACTCTTCGACATACATCACATCGAGATACATAATCCGCAATTTCATGTTTCATGCTAGACCACCAGAAACTATCCCGAAGATCATGATACATCTTCGTACTTACCGGGTGTATGCAGTATGATGACTCATGTGCCTCCTTCATGATTAAATTCTTGAGTTCTTTTTGGTCTGGCACCAATAAACGATCTAAGAACCAAATATTTCTCTTTTCATCCTCCTTGTAGTCAGGTGCTTCTCCTAACTTAATCTTTGATCGAATCTCTTCGATTCCCTTGTCGTTCTTCTGAGATTCTCTTACTTGATCCTCTAGAGTAAACTTGACTTCTAACATATCTTTCTTCTCAGCAAGACTCATGTTCAGGTTTAATTTTCTGAACTGCTCATGCAGTTCTGGTTGAGCTTCCTGAATCATAAGATTATTGCAGTAAACCTTTCTACTCAATGCATCAGCTACGACATTGGCTTTACCAGGGTGATAATTAACGCCAATGTTGTACTCCTTAATTAATTCCAGCCATCTCCTCTGTCTAAGATTCAAATCTGGTTGGGTGAAGATATACTTCCGGCTCTTATGGTCTGTATATATCTCACATCTATTACCAATAAGCTAGTGTTTCCAGATCTTCAAAGAATGTACTACGGCAGCCAATTCCAAATCATGTGTGGGATAGTTCACTTCATGTGGACGTAGTTGTCTCGATGCATAAGATACGACATTTCCTTGTTGCATGAGAAGACAACCCAAACCCTGTTTGGAAGCATCACAATAAACTTCAAAATCCTTCCGAATATATGGCAAAATTAGCACTGGAGCATAAGTTAGTCTCCTCTTGAGTTCTTGGAAACTAGTCTCACAGGCTGGTGTCCACTCAAATTTGTTCTCCTTCTTGATCAATTGTGTCATCGGTCTTGCGATTCTTGAGAAATCTTCTATAAAGCGGCGGTAATATCCCGCAAGTCCGAGGAAGCTGCGTATCTCTAACACATTTTTCAGTTGCTTCCAGCTAAGTACTGACTCCACTTTAGATGGATCCACTGCTACTCCTTCGGCTGAAATAACATGACCAAGAAAATCCACTTGCTTCAACCAAAACTCACACTTGCTAAACTTGGCATAGAATTGATGTTCTCTAAGCCTTTCTAGAACAATCTGTAGGTGTTTCTCGTGCTCTTCCTCATTACGGGAGTAGATCAACACATCATCAATGAATACCATGACGAATTTATCCAAGCAATCCATTAAAACTTTATTCATGAGATTCATGAAGTAAGCTGGTGCATTCGTGAGTCCAAATGACATCACTAGAAACTCATACAGGCCATAACGAGTGACAAAAGTTGTTTTTGGTATATCTTCTGGTCGGATATTTAACTGATGGTATCCTGACCTGAGATCTATCTTTGAGAAAATAGAAGCTCCTTTCAACTGATCAAACAAATCATCGATCCTCGGCAAAGGGTATTTTTTTATGGTTACTTCATTCATAGCACGGTAGTCCACGCACATGCGCATGGAACCATCCTTATTCTTTACAAACAATATCGGTGCTCCCCAAGGAGATGTGCTCGGTCTAATGTATCCCTTCTCTATAAGTTCCTGGATCTGCTTCATCATCTCAGCTAGATCATTTGCTGGCATTCTATATGGTCTCTTTGCAATAGGGGAAGTGCCTGGCACTAACTCAACGGCAAACTCTATCTCACGATCTGGTGGAAGACCTAGTAACTCCTCTAGGAACACATCCGGGTATTCCTTAACCACCCTAACATCTGACACAACCATCTCCTTCAAGCTATTCAACAAACTGGTTACTGCGGTTTCTGATGTTACCTCGGGCTTGTAATTCACCACAATTCCTTCAGTACTGGTTAATGATACGGCTCTAAGTCCACAATCTATCATAGCTTTGTGTTACCCTAACCAGTTCATGCCAAGAATAACATCTAACCCTTTAGAGTCTAACACTATGAGATTTGCTAGAAACTCTACTCCCTCGATCGCTATGATCACTTTAGGGCATTTCAAACCCGACATAAGGATTCCCCATGGTGATTGTACTGCCATTGACGGACCCATACCCTCAATTTTCAAGTGGTGTTTTTCAGCAAATTGCTTGGAAACAAATGTATGAGAAGCTCCAGAATCAAAAAGTACTGAACCATAACATGAGTTGATTGGGAACATACCAAGAACAACATCTGAGGCTTCATTAGCTTGTTCGGCTATGACATGGTTGACTTGACCACGACCCGGCTGTACTGAGGCATTAGATGCGCATCCTGGTGTAGCGAGTATGCCTTGCCCACGTCCCACTATTGGTGTCTTGGCAGCAGACCCCAAATTGAACTTCACTGTTGTCGGCCCTGTGTTCTTCTTGTTTGGGCATGCTGCAGAAAAGTGTCCCTCTATGCCACAGTTGTAGCACGCCTTTCCAGCAGTGTTGGCATGGTTTCCTCTGACTTCAGCTCTCAAAGTACGGTAGGCATTGTGCTGAAAGTTATGACTAGGCTTTGCTGACTTGGCAGCTGCTCCATGATAACCAGAGTGGTTATTATTTTCTGGCGTGAGCTTCCAGCTCCATGCTGACCCTGCGGTGCTTTGCGCTTTCGGTGTTCCTCTAACTCTCTCTTTGAGTTCTCTTGCAGAATAGCCTTGTTTACCAGACTCTGGAAATTTGGAAAATCATGGGATACCAATCTATCCTTTAAACCTGGGTTCAACCCCCTCAGAAACCTAGCAGTCTTGTCGGCCTCAGTTGGAATATCTGCTTTCCCATAGCATGATAACTGAGTGAAATGGTCCCAATACTCAAAGACTGACATCTTTCCTTGGACAAGAGCTCGAAATTCATCCCTCTTCAGCTCCATGAGACCAGCAGGAATGTGTGTAGTGCGAAAAGCTTCTGAAAATTCATTCCAGGTGATTGCCTCAGCATCATCATGTGCATCATAAAAACTCTCCCACCAATCTGCAGCTACACCTTGGAGTTGGTGCGCCGCGAATTTCACATCGTCTTGTGCATCAATATTAACAAAATTGATCTTCCTACGAATGTTCTTCATCCAATCATCAGCTTCAATAGGGTTCGTTGATCCTGCGAAGGTAGGTGGCTTTGTCCTCATGAACTCTTCTAGCTTGGACTATGGTGGAGGATGATGACCATGATTCTGATTCAGGTTTTGGTTCTGATTCACCATTGGTTCTGATTCACCATGTTGGTGGCCATCTGCTGCAGTAACTGTGTTTGCATCAACATTATTTGTTCCATGTTAAGTGGAGGCGGCGGTGGTGGCTGCTGTCCCTCATCCTTAGTACTGGTATCGGTGTCATGGACTTTACTCTCAGCGAAGTTCTCCTCGAACGCTAGTCCATGACCGCGTCCATGTCCACGTCCACTGCGACCACGACCTCGGTTGGCGTTCATCCTGTTGTCGCTCAAGATTAGAATAGACGAGAGGTAAATAAACTACCCCCAACCAAACTTGCACGGACAAAAATTGGAACATCAAAGAAATCCAAACGAGAACCAAATTTGTCTTAAAATCTCACACACAAAAAGGTTCAAGATAGAGTAGTAGCTATACCACATATAGATCGGTATAGTCTACTCGACACACGTGCAATTATTTAAAATAACTAACGTCTCACATATATTAAATAAAGTCTCTCTCATGGCTCAGTGTAGTCTACTCGTCCACGTATCCATGTTATCCTGCATTCTGCTGTTCAGGTGCGAAGCTAGACTCCGCTTCATCCGAGCTTGCGGGAATCCTTTCTTCAGGCTCTGTTTCTTCTCCCTGAGACTGATCAACATGCTCCTGTTGTACTGGTGGTGGCGACGGAAGTGCAAGCATTGGTGCAATGGCCTAGAGAGAAATACGATGCCTCGCTGCACGCTGACACTTCTTCTTCCTCATGACCCGTACACGTGCATGGTACCGGATGTCGCGCGCATTGTCGTAAAATGTCATGCGACGATGTGCATTGGGTGAAGGTTGGGGTAGCTCCAGTCCCTGTCCTTCGCTACCACCATTGACTGCCAGGACGGTCACCGTAGCGACCTCGGCCATATGCACCGCGGCGATGGCATCTTCAGCAGTAGATTCCGCAGCTTCACGTGCAGCATTGATGGCAGCTAAGGTTGTGTTAGCTTCCACCAATCTCTCCTCCAAAGTCTATGCTCGATCCTGATAGTGATGGATAAGGTGGTGTGCATCCTCCAGCATACCGGTGACTACGACCAAGTGATTCTCTAGTCCGAAGTTGAGTGATGCCATGCGGGTGAGAGTGGGATCTTCCTGATTTCGGTACCTCATGTTCTGACGGAGCGCTCCTCCTTCATCTCGGTAGGCAAAGTAATGGAACTGTGTGTTGCGTAACTCATCTTGGTACATACCGGCCATCCTCTGCATTTCCTGGTGAATGGTATGGACGGTGGCATCCACAAAGTCCTCTCCATCAGCAGCGAATTGGTGTCCTCTTGTTCCTGCGCGGCTTCCATGCGGTGATAGGTTCAGAAACACCACCAAGGTAACTCTCATAGTCTCCTCGTCCCAGACATTCCAAAAGGTGTATCCACTCGCTTCAGGGTCACAGTCGTAACCCAATCTCGTCAGCATGTCACGAAACTCCCGACCAAGGTTCCCAAACTCCTCGATCCGGCGGGTCGCAAGTACGTCCATCTACGCACATTTGAATAAGAGGAGAATATTAGTAACACATTTTTATAAAAGCTAAATAAATAGACGAGCAACAATAAGGAATCCCTTTTTTGTAACATATATTTTTAATATACGCGTAGTAAGGCTTTCCATTCTATCTAAGGCCACGTGACTAGGTCGACGTCGGCTTTGATACCTCTTCTGTGTGGACCAGAACTTAACTTCCATACCCCCTGTGTTTATTCGTCAATCCCAAGATCAACGTTGACGACACAGCGAAATATATATCATTGCAGACGTACAAAATATAAATTTATTACAAAGTCTAAATAACAACATAGTGAAATGTCTAGTGACATTTATTACATCGAGAAAACACAGCGGAATTGTAAAATACATAGCGACTTCATCTCAGCCACAGGCAGTCGATGTAGTCCACGAGGCTTCACTCATCAACGTCATCATAGTAGTCATATCCATCTCCTTCTCCATAGTACTCTAAAGTATCAATAAAAGTATTGCCATGAGTACATGACGTACTCAACATACCCCTTATACAAAACCTATAATATCTACATGGGGCTTCAAGGAAGGTTGTATGGTTCTTTTGCATAAAGCCAATTTTATTTGAAATATTGTAATAGTTTTGATGAAAGCAGTTTTTGACAAAAACATGTTT
This sequence comes from Avena sativa, assembly GCA_916181665.1. Taxonomy (NCBI): domain Eukaryota; kingdom Viridiplantae; phylum Streptophyta; class Magnoliopsida; order Poales; family Poaceae; genus Avena; species Avena sativa. The sequence continues at coordinate 161,339,206 of OV702298.1, read as the reverse complement.
ATCATCCATGTGGTAATTCTCAATAGTGTGATTGTCTACGAAAACTCACACAGTTCATAGATTACGGGATAAGGATAGGGGCAAAGAGGGAAGTAGCAAGACAGGTTCTCGTATATCAAGAAAGACTCATGTGTCGTCCATGACCGTGGACACGGCTATTCGAATAGTTTAAACTCTGCAGAGGTTGTAAACTTTTTCCACACGACACAATCCCGTCTTGACGCCCACCAGCCGTCACTGGTTTAATACACACCAATTGGCGACCGACAAATGGATTGTGACAAGGTCTTTTAGTTAGATCCCCCAAAGATGTGACATGCCCACCAGGTACGGCGCACGAAAACTGAGAGTACGTCCCCAAACCGGTCCCTCCATCTGTGCCGAAGGCTCTCCTGTAGGCAGACACCTCATCAGCGCTACGGCGACATCAACACCTAAGACTGACTAACTTAGTTGACCAAGCCGGTGCCCATTATAGCATGTGGTTGTACGGTTGGTCACAATCTTCAAATCCAAGACTTATTAGGACCTCATGCGGCACGGACGACGGATTGCCCCCTTCATCTAGAAAGGGCAGCCAATCACTCCTTCCTTTGATCCAGCTGTCGCCCGCGCCAGTGTTTAGACGGTAAGTTTCATCCAGAGTAGACTAGAGTAGAGGAAACAACAATAGCTAGTTCAGCGAGCTCAACAAGTTTCAAAAGGGGTGTATGTGGCCCGAGGGTCACCCAATTCCTCCGAAGAGGGGAGATCAAGGATCCTACTTATTATTAAGCATGGCTAAGCAATTCTACTATAAGAAGACTACTATATAGTATCTACTCAGGATATTATATGGCAACAGGTGTATCAAGGTATGTGTGTAACCAAAATAGCATATATTTATAAAACAATAAAATATAATGCACTTTATAAAGCTGCGATAAAACATGGTAAGGGGCATGCCTTTGTTGTCGTGAAAGTGTTTTTCCTCGTAATCTTGATCCTGCTCGAACCCGTCACTCCCTACGCGTCATAACGATGAACCACCGATAAATACACATTTCAAATAACCACAAATAAGATCCAAATATAAAGATCCAATAAAAAGACCCAAATAGGCTTGCGAGGTTTGGACGGTTCGGTATAATAAGGGTTGGTCTACCGTTTTTGATTAATAAAATAAGTTAAGAAAAATAATATGTTTATTTGAAATATGCACGTCGCATAAATAAAATATGCCAGGCACATACTATAAACTAACTAGTCATACACATGATCGTGCATATGAATCAAGCGACATGCTACTGTGCTCTACACATGCAATAACAGTACATGCGAGCTAAACTAGAATCAGATTATTAGCATATGCAAACTACACATAAACATGCAAAAACTAGGATGAGCACACTATACATAAAATAATGAGAAAATCTGAAATCTCTCGGTTAAGCACTTGGCAAGAAGCAATAATACTAGCATACATGGTGACAGGTAACGATGCTAGCTATGCTAGCAAAATAATTATATGCCATTCTACAGTTGAGCAACATGCGATAAGCAACCTGAGCAGTAAACAAACGATTATAGAAAATATTAAATCTACTCAATAACTAGCACATGCATTAGTACAATAGGAAAACGCAGCTACAACTACAGCTCGGATCCAAGTTGAAATTTGAATATCGGCAACATACACTAGGCATAAACACATTAGCATTTGGCTTCAGGAATGTAGGATGATTTACCATGACGTACGGTTCAGCCAAAAGTGAGTTTCTAAATAGCTAGCAGCTGCACACTAGCAAATACCATGTACGAACATGACCATATGCATGTGTACGTGATGTACTAAATTCCATAGATTTTCAAAATACACAGAAAACGGCGCAGATATTTATAATAAAAAAATACCAGTTGGGTCTTAGAGTTACTGGGAACATTATCTAAACTGGGACCAAAATGAACCGATCGTGTATGTCATGGTCTAATCTGATCATGCCCGTGGATGACATTCGGTTCACCGGCACCACGGCAAACTACAAATCTACAACCGGGGATTATGTCTAGGAGGTAGGCATAGGTGCGGATAGGTTGTGGTTGAAAGGATTTGTGCCTAAGCTCACCGAGTACGACACAATCATCGGACGAAGATGATGAACTGAGATGAACATAGACGAAGTGCGTCGTCGGTGATCAGCGGCTTGTTCTTCTAGTCCGACGAATCAGCTCTCCGTGTCCTCGTGCTTTCGGAGGCGTAGCAGCTCCTACTTCTAACAGCTCGTCACCTCCTCGTTAGAGCTGTCAGAGATATCGCCGACGTCCCGCGGCGACCGCAGGAGCTCTCTAAGATATACTAGAATAGGAGTTTAAGGCTTCGGTGGTGCTAGAGAATGGCAGGAGGAGACGCCGGGGAAATGTATGAGGCCTAATATTTGGTTGTGTGAGTAGTGTTTAAGGATGGCATTTCTTGTCTGGCTGACTAATTGTTCGTGCGTGCGTTCGAGAAGAGGAAACAGAGCAACGTTTTGGCGACGGGCATGCAGGGATTGAATGTCTCGTATGGTCCAGCCTACTATGTAGTTACATGGTCTTGCATGTGCGTGCACGCACTACAAGAAAGAATAGGTATAGCTCTCGGCGTAGTCCTAGTTTAGACACGGCGATGGAAACGGCGTTAGACAGACAGGCTGTACCGACGGTTTGACCGTCGGCCCAGCTCTTTGAAATTTTTTGTTTGGTCTGTGCCGACGGCCTAGCCTCCAGATTTTTTCCTTTTATCTTATTATTTTTTTGAAAAATCATAACTAAATCATTCTAATTTAGAAAAATAAAAATAACATATCAAAATTTGCAGAAAAATAAGACCTATCTATCTACACTCAAATATTACACATTTATAAAAAATTAAGTAAAATATAAAACATTATATATAGTTTAAAACGAGCATTATAAATTCAAAAACGATCCAAACAACGTGAAACCTTCACGTGGTGTCATATTATGTGACATAGTTAGAAAGAAAAATATCAAACTTGTATATTGATTGTGTCTTAAAAAAACCTTCACAAAATGACCTATCTCGTTCGAGGTTTCTTGGCTTTCGGGTCAAATGACCAATGTTATGGCTAGAATGAAGGCATAATTTGTGATAATGTTTCCATATTGTGCATAAGCGTGCATTATGGGATGGCGAACAATGTTTGAGGAGGAAGTTTTCCTTTTCGTCGCACCAAAAAGCCGTTTTCCATTTTCTGAGTGCAAAAAACTGAACTGTTTTGTGAAGCAACCACCAAATGGATAATTCAAAATACTACCGTCACATTTTTCAAAAATACTAGACCACCTTACATGGATAATGTCATAACAGGGGGATCTCAAACATTTCCGTCTATCCCTGGTGAAAAAGACAAATTCCTGCCGAATCGGCAGGAAGTGGGTCAGATATGAACTACAGGTACATGATCGGATGCTCATGATTTTTTACAAAAAACATTTTTAGGTTCAAAATATGTTGTTTCATCATAGATCCACTTCAAGTTTAGCGAGTCTCAACCCCGAGCTAAGAATCTTTATGGCCGCCCTTCGACAAAGTTTAACGATAGTTTAAAATGGGCATTATAAATTCAAAAACGATCCAAATAACATTAAACCTTCGCGTGGTGTCATATTATGTGACATAGTTAGAAGGAAAAATATAGAACTTGGTATATTGATTATGTCTCAAAAAACCCTTCACAAAATGACCAATCTCGTTCGAGGTTTCTTGGCTTTCGGGTCAAATGACCAATGTTATGGCTAGAATTAAGGCATAGTTTAATGTGTCTATATTGGGCATAAGTATGCATCATGGGATGACGAACAATGTTTTAGAAGGAAGTTTTCCTTTTCGTCGCACCAAAAAACCGTTTTCCATTTTTCGAGTGCAAAAAACGGACGGTTTTGTGAAGCAACTACCAAATGGTTAATTCAAAATACTACCGTCACATTTTTCAAAAATACTAGACCACCTTACATGGATAATATCATAACAGGGGGATCTCAAACATTACCGTCTATCCCTGGTGAAAAAGACAAATTCCTGCCGACTCGGTAGGAAGTGGGTCAGATATGAACTACAGGTACATGATCGGATGCTCATGATTTTTTATAAAAATCATTTTTAGGTTCAAAATATGTTGTTTCATCATAGATCCACTTCAAGTTTAGCGAGTCTCAGCCCCGATCTAAGAATCTTCATGACCGCCCTTCGACAAAGTTTAACGATAGTTTAAAACGGACATTATAAATTCAAAAATGATCCAAACAACATGAAACCTTCACGTGGTGTCATATTGTGACATAGTTAGAAGGAAAAATATCAAACATGGTATATTGATTATGTCTCAAAAAACCCTTCACAAAATGACCTATCTCGTTCGAGGTTTCTTGGATTTCGGGTCAAACGACCAATGTTATGGCTAGAATGAAGGCATAGTTTGTGATAATGTATCCATATTGTGCATAAGTATGCATCATGGGATGGAGAACAATATTTTAGTAGGAAGTTTTCCTTTTCGTCGCACCAAAAAGCCGTTTTCCATTTTCTGAGTGCAAAAAACGGACGGTTTTGTGAAGCAACCACCAAATGGCTAATTCTACCGTCATATTTTTCAAAAATATTAGACCACCTTAAATGGATAATATCATAACAGGGGGATCTCAAATATTTCCGTCTATCCCTGGTGAAAAAGACAAATTCCTGCCAAAATAGCAAGAAGTGGGTCAGATATGAACTACAGGTACATGATCGGATTCTCATGATTTTTTACAAAAATCATTTTAGGTTCAAAATATGTTGTTTCATCATAGATCCACTTCAAGTTTAGCGAGTCCCATCCCCGAGCTAAGAATCTTCATGCCCGCCCTTCAACAAAGTTTAACGATAGATTAAAACGGGCATTATAAATTGAAAAACGATCCAAACAACATGAAACCTTCGCGTGGTGTCATATTATGTGACATAGTTAGAAGGAAAAATATCAAACTTGGTATATTGATTATGTCTCAAAAAGTCCTTCACAAAATGACCTATCTCGTTCGAGGTTTCTTGGCTTTCGGGTCAAATGACCAATGTTATGGCTAGAATGAAGGCATAGTTTGTGATAATGTGTCCATATTGTGCATAAGTATGCATCATGGGATGGAGAACAATATTTTAGGAGGAAGTTTTCCTTTCGGCGCACCAAAAAGTCGTTTTCCATTTTCCGAGTGCAAAAAACGGACGGTTTTGTGGAGCAACCACCAAATGGCTAATTCAAAATACTACCGTCACATTTTTCAAAAATACTAGACCACCTTACATGGATAATATCATAACAGGGGGATCTCAAACATTTCCGTCTATCCCTGATGAAAAAGACAAATTCTTGCCGAATCGGTAGAAAGTGGGTCAGATATGAACTACAGGTACATGATCGGATGCTCATGATTTTTTACAAAAAATTATTTTAGATTAAAATATGTTGTTTCATCATAGATTCACTTCAAGTTTAGCGAGTCTCAGCCCCGAGCTAAGAATCTTTATGTGTGCCGTTTTAAACGGGCAAATGAAATTATGATAAAAATCATAACATAGTTTGTGATAAGTTGATATTGATATCATATTTGGATTCCTCTCATTTTTCTAATGAATTTAGACATATTATTTGCCGAATTCCGATTTATAGATTTAAAGATATTAATTATTCCATATTAAATAAAAAATACAAAAAATAAATAAATCATTATATTTTTATTAGAATTCAATAATATTTTTACTTATTCATTGTTGTTTACTTAAATAATTACTTATAATTTCCAAAAATACAACCATGTGACATGATGATATAAGACTTAATAGGAATGATATCATAGTATTGACAACAATGTATAAATTGCTTTGCGAGAAGAGATTCTAAAGGAACGAGGAAGTTGAGCATGCTAGAGCTGAAGTAGTGCTAGGATGGATGACCGAACGAAAACTTTGACTAAGACTGCAATTTAATTAATTATTAACTATAATTAGTGTTAAAATAATTAAAACAAAAAAATAAAAAAAATAAAAAGAATATTCCAGGCCGTCGGCGTAGCTCCATACCTATAACGACGGCTAGCTCCAGGCTAGACCGTTATCGAAGACGGCCGTTGACTGACATGTGGGACCCGCTGGAAGACACTATGCCGAGAGGGAGGGCTGTGCCAATGAGGACATACGCCGAGGGGGCTACGCCGACGACCACCGTCGGCACAGCCTGTGCCGACGGCAATTTGTCGCTGTGCCGACGGCAGCCGGCCGTCGGCATAGTAAAAATTTCCTATAGTGACGGAGACGAAGGTGAGGCAAAGCTTCAGCTTATTGAAGTACTCACGCGGACGGTTCACTCGGTACAGCCCAATGTGCGGCTAGTCGATTAGCAATGATTGCTACATGGTTTAGAGTGGTGCCATACTTCACCTAGAAACCAACGAAGTGACTTTGGCTAGTCGATTAGCAACGAAGTTTTGGTAATCGCAGGGAATGAGAGGAAAAGAATAATAAGAGGAGAATAACAATAAAAGAAGGCCAATTAGAGGCATGGAACTCCTCTAACTAACTGCTCCACCATTAATGAAAAATATGTATCCCGATTGAGACTTATTGTCATCCGGATCTGTGTAGAAGCTAGCATCGGTATAACACTTAGCGATGAGCTCTTCTTCACCTTCGTACACGAGAAAAATTTCCTTAGTTCTTCTTAAGTACTTAAGAATATTCTTGACCACTATCCAGTGTTCCGATCCTAGATTAGATTGGTAACTACTAGTCAAACTAATAGCATGTGCCATATCCGGTCTTTTACATAACATGGCATATGTTATAGAGCCTATGGCTAAAGAATAGGGTAATTTGTCCATTATCTCTCTTTTTTCTGTCGTAGCCGGACTTTGAGTCTTACTCAATGTCTTGCCTTGCAACATAGGTAAGAACCCTTTCTTACTTTCATCCATTTTAGACTTAAAAAAAATATTTATCAAGGTATATACTCTGTGATAGACCTATTAGGCGCCTTGATCTATCTCTATAGATCTTTATGCCTAATATGTATGACGCTTCACCTAGGTCCTTCATTGAAAATTTGTTGTTTAGATAACTTTTAACTCTATTTAAAAGATCTACATCATTTCCAATCAGTAATATGTCATCCACATATAATATCAGAAATGTCACATCGCTCCCACTCACTTTCTTGTAAATACAAGCCTCTCCATAAGTTTGGATAAATCCAAACTCTTTGATCACCTCATCAAAGCGGATATTCTAACTCTGGGATGATTGCTTCAGTTCATAGATGGATCGCTGAAGCTTGCATACCTTGTCAACATCCATAGGATCGACAAAACCCTTTGTTTGTATCATGTACAACTCTTCTTCAATGTTGCGATTGAGGAGCGTAGTTTTAACATCCATCTTCCATATCTCATAGTCGAAATATGCCGCAATTGCTAATACACCTTTAGGTTATCATCCGAACCCCCTTCAGTATTAAGTTGCAAGCAACGGATAACTCCTTTAAGCAAAGTATATAAGGTAAACAATCTACTTGTTCCATGAACAAGAGATCATTGTTTTCTCCCTAGTAGCAATATCACATCTACAACCTTAGAGATTTCTGTCACTTTCCTAGATTAAATAGAGGCATGAACCCACTATTGAGCATAAATACTCCATCTTGGAGTCACTAGCATCTACTTGGCCAAGATAGCTACTAGAAACGGAGAGCATGCAAGATCTCAAACAACACAGACATGACAGAATCAATAATATAGAATCATTAACCAATCTGACATAATAATCTCAATATCCATCGGATCCTTACAAACACAACATGCCTGATTACAAATAGATGATCTTGATCATGAACGGAGCTCACAAGATCTAAACATGGTAGCACAAAGGAGGAGAAAGAACCATCTAGCTACTACATGGACCTGTAGTCCAAGGTGGAACTACTCACGCATCATACCGGAGGCTGGCATGGTGATGAAGAAGGCCTCCGGGACGATCTCTCCCCTCCGGCAGTGTGCTGGGAAGAGATTCAGATCGCCCCGATCTAGGGACGATGGTGGTGGCGGCTACGGACTGTTTCGTGGAAGATTGATCGGGTACTTAGGGTTTTGGTATCGGAGGCTTCTTATAGGCGAAGAGGGAGACCGAGGGGGTGCCCGAGGCGGCTGCACCCCCTAGGCGCGGGACATGCCTGGCCGTGCGGACAGCGGGTGTGGCCCCCTCGAGGCCCTCCTCCGTCTCGTATTCTGGCTCCGTGTTCCCACAGAAAAATATTGACTTTTGCTTTTGTCTCGTCCAATTCTGAGAATATTGATTTTCTGCCTTTTCTGGAACTTAAAACAGAAGAAAACAAGCAACTGGCACTGTGACATCTTGTTAATAGGTTAGTCCCAGAAAACATATAAAAATACCTCAAAGTGTAGACAAAGCAAAGCAAAGTAGATACTAAACAAGCATGGAACATCAAAAATTATAGATACGTTTTCGACGTATCACAGGACAACGACTGGAATGAGACTGAAGATGGACCCTGGCGATTCGAAGATGGAGGCCCAGAAGCATAGTTAGGCCCAGTCAGATTAGGTCAAATCCTCCGAGTCCTTAACTGATTCGGTTGTATATTTGTAAACCCTAGCGAGGTACCCCCTATATAAACCTCCCTAGGGTACTCTCTGTACTCACGTTCCATCAAACTCCCCATCGACTCGCTGCCTACACGCCGAGGTCGCCACCATTGTAATCAAGCAATAATACAATCTAGCGGGAGTAGGTCTTTACCCTCTGGGGGGTGAACCTGGGTAAATCCATGTGTCTTTGCCCTCATCTCGAACCGCAGATGGTTGCCCGCTCTTGCCCCAAATCCTACTACTTGCTACCCCTGGTAGCGACTGCCGTGGCCATTCCCACAACAGTGGAGCCCTTCATGGGGCATGGCCGGTCCGGCCTGAGTTCTGTGGCGAGACCCTATTTGCCAATCAACCAGTTGATCGCCACCGGCCAAATGATCGTGTGCGGAGAGATCCTTTAGATCTTGCCTAGCAGCTACGTCTCGGCGTCGCGCCCGGTCACACATAGCGTGGTGATGCCAATCGACACCATCAACTTGTTCGTTGGCTTCACAGACGCCGTCGCCCCAGCGGAGACAGCGATCATCGACGGGTCGCCGCCACGCTTTGATCAGCTCTCAGAAGGCCAGATCCGCACCATCTCTCGCCTCGCCTCCAAGTATGACTCGGCCACCAGCAACATGGTCGGGACCGACGCGGCCCTCCACGTTCGCCGAACCCTACCGCAGTCACCGGATCCAAAACCGCTACATCGCACGAAGGCTCCATCACGTGAGTCTCCAATGCCGAGGATTTCAAGAACTCCATCCTCGAAATCTTTGACTCCGACTCTAGGTTGGAGTCCCCTGATGACTTCCATTCTAGATCCAGTCGCTTCAACGCGACCTACATGGCTGGCAGTACGAGCGCCCCGCCAGACCCCTTCTCCACTCCGATCCCGTCGACCGCGACAGCGATGAAGGTCAAGCAAGCCTGCCTGCGACTGGAGGAGGCGGTGCGCAAGGAGAAAGCCGAGCGCGAGAAATTCCGCCTCAAGGAGGAAACGGCGTAGGAACTGTCGCTCTACCATCAGCGCCGCATCAGGAGCCGCCGAAACTCCAGCGTTTAGGGCTGTGCCCTGAACTTCAGTGACGGCAACGACCCCGCCCGCATGGCCGATTGTGAGATCTGTGAGAATGCGCCACCAGGAGGTAGCAATCGCCCACCACCCGGATCACCCGCGACTGGGGATCCCCCACCACCTTTGGGTCACGGACCTCCCCCTGACCAGTCAAGGGTCATCATCTCTCCACAAGCCCGCGACGCAAATGGGCTCCCCCTGTACTCCACCCCGATGGTCAATGTCATCGCGTGGAAAGCCGTAGTTGCCAACCTCAACATCACGGGAGAGGGCGCACTATAGATCAAGTACGTTCACGCCCTACTCGCCAGGGTCGTTGAGCAGAAAGATGCGGGAGTCGACACACATGGCTGAATGTACTCTCGGTCATACGGAAGAATGGCGGCCTCGAGAAGCCGCCCAACGGTCGCCAACACCCTCAACTACCCACCACCTAAGCCCCCGCGGCTCCAACCACGGGCCACGCACCCCGCGCTCTCAAGCAACGAGCCGTGACCGGCAAACAACACGGTCTCTGCTAACGGTCAGCCAATCGATGCACGCTAGCCCGATGACCCGAGGTACACCCTCACCAACCACGACGACCCCGAGCCAAGGGGTTCCCTCAGTCGAGTTGGCCACCAGTGCTTGAGACCAATGATCCAAGGAAAAAAGTACCCCGCCAACTTCAAGGCGCCAAAGGACATCGAGAAGTATGACCCAACGTACGATCCAGCGGTGTGGCTCGATACATAACTCATGTAATGGGAATCTCTAGGGTTTGCAGCATAGAAAAACAAAAAAAAATATGATGGGAACAACTATGTACCAAGATCTATATACTAGATAAAAGCAACGGGTGGATATACATCCATAGAGAACATACCCTTGTAGACCGACAAAGTTAACGAGGTTGTACTCATGGATGATGTAGACGAAAACTTGCCGATCTCAAGATCGAGAAGAAGTCTAGCGTCGCAAATCAGCAGCGCATCCGTGCTCGCACACACGTCCAAGCCACCAAGCAACCTCCTCCTCCTCTCTCCAGCGATGCAGCGGAAGCAACAAATCTTTCTTGCCGAAAAGCCACCAGGAACATGCATCTCGCTAGTCCTAGAGCATGGGGGATAAACTAGAGGGGGAGAGAAATCCTTCACGAGGAGGTGTGAGTATGAGAGGGGAGAGGGGGTCCTTTTATAGGAGGAGGGGGCAGCCCCTCCCCATGACTGGCGCACAATGGAGGGTGCCCCTCCCCTCCTTCATTCATGTGGAGGGATCTCCACTCACTTAAATATAACCCTCACTTCTCAACTCAAAATCCCACTTATATTCCATTAAATTTCCACCAAATTTAATGTAATCTCTCTTTAAATAAAACTCATTTTATTTATTCATTTAGAATGTTTTCAATTACCTTAATAGAAAAAGATTCACATAAAACTCCTTTCAAGTATTCTATTTCACATGTAGAAACACTTTCAGCAATTTCACCCGAAACAATTCTGGTGTCTAGTGAAATAAATTCCGGTGCTTTGTAAATTCTTTTCGACAAGAAACTATTTGCTCCAAGTGGTGTAGGTGTCTCTTAAGTTTGTCACCCTATGGTTCGCGAATAATGCGGACATGATCGAGAGCCCTCTCGGATCAATAATCAGAAGCGGGACCTGGAGATCCATACTGACTCCCACACATTCAACGATGACTTCTTTTGATCGTGAGAACCTTTTACGCTAGAATCTTAATCCCTTATTATAGTGATATATTACATGTCCGAGATTCGATCATCGATATCTTCATACCTAGTTTGATCTCGTTATCGACATGTACTCTTTTCTTGTTCCTGTGATATAACATTCTAGTGATCAAATCACTTGCTTGCAAGCTAACTAATATGATATCAGCGAGAGGGCCCAGAGTATATCTATCCATCATCAGGATGGACAAATTCCACTCTTGATCCATGAGCCTCAACATAACACCTTAGTAGCACTGAACCCATCTTTATAGTCACCCTGTTACGGTGTGACATTTGATGTTATCAAGATAATCTTCTAGTGTTAGTGATTGACATGATCTCATGATCTAAGGATTAGGATTACTTCGTATGATGTCATAGCAATATAAACTGAATGACTTTGATCGTAATGTTATACTTCGGATGAATGTTCATCACACCATTCCAATAATGTTGTGACCTTGTTATTAACAACATCCAATGTCCATGATCAGGAAACCTTGATCATCTTGTTAATCAACAAGCTAGTTTATAAGAGAGGCATAACTAGGAACCTTCTGTTTGTTTATTAAATACACATGTATTGACGTTTCCGTATTAATACAATTATAGCATGCAAAATAAACATCTATCATATACTTGGAATATACATAATAACAACTTTACTATTGCCTCTCAGGGAATATTCCCTTCAGTCTCCCACTTGCACTAGAGACGATAATCTAGTTACATAGAGATAAATCTAACACCCCTGGAGTCCTGGTGTTGTCATGTTTTTCTCTAGGGAGAGTTTTAGTCAAAGGATCTTCTACATTGAGATCCGTGTGTACTTTAAAAATATTTATATCTCCATCCTTGACATGCTCGCAAATGGAGTGAAACTGGCGCTTAATATGCTTGGAATTCTTGTGAGACCTTGGTTCTTTGGCATTGGCTATGGATCCATTGTTGTCACAATAGATCACCATTGGGTCCAATGCGCTAGCAACCACACCTAGTTCGGTTATGAATTCCTTCGTCCAAACTGCTTCCTGAGCCGCTTCCGAAGCAGCAACATATTCGGCCTCCGTTGTTGATCCCGCCACCACGGGTTATTTGGAACTCCTCCAACTAACTGCTCCACCATTAATGAAAAATATGTATCCCGATTGAGACTTATTGTCATCCGGATCTGTGTAGAAGCTAGCATCTGCATAACACTTAGCGATGAGCTCTTCTTCACCTTCGTACACGAGAAAAATTTCCTTAGTTCTTCTTAAGTACTTAAGGATATTCTTGACCACTATCCAGTGTTCCGATCCTAGATTAGATTGGTAACTACTAGTCAAACTAATAGCATGTGCCATATCCGGTCTTTTACATAACATGGCATACGTTATAGAGCCTATGGCTAAAGCATAGGGTAATTTGTCCATTATCTCTCTTTTTTCTGACGTAGCCGGACTTTGAGTCTTACTCAATGTCTTGCCTTGCAACATAGGTAAGAACCCTTTCTTACTTTCATCCATTTTAGACTTAAAAAAAATATTTATCAAGGTATATACTCTGTGATAGACCTATTAGGCGCCTTGATCTATCTCTATAGATCTTTATGCCTAATATGTATGACGCTTCACCTAGGTCCTTCATTGAAAATTTGTTGTTTAGATAACTTTTAACTCTATTTAAAAGATCTACATCATTTCCAATCAGTAATATGTCATCCACATATAATATCAGAAATGTCACATCGCTCCCACTCACTTTCTTGTAAATACAAGCCTCTCCATAAGTTTGGATAAATCCAAACTCTTTGATCACCTCATCAAAGCGGATATTCTAACTCCGGGATGCTTGCTTCAGTTCATAGATGGATCGCTGAAGCTTGCATACCTTGTCAACATCCCTAGGATCGACAAAACCCTTTGTTTGTATCATGTACAACTCTTCTTCAATGTTGCGATTGAGGAGCGTAGTTTTAACATCCATCTTCCATATCTCATAGTCGAAATATGCAGCAATTGCTAATACAATCCTAACTAACTTTAGCATCGCTACGGGAGAGAATGTCTCATTGTAGTCATCTCCTTGAATTTTTCGAAACCCTTCTACGACAAGTCGAGATTTATATACGGTTACATTACCATCAGCATCCGTTTTTCATTTGAAAATCCATTTATTATCCATGGCCTTTCAGTCATGAGGTAAGTCCACCAAGGTCTAAACCTGGTTTTCATACATGGATTCCATCTCGGATTTCATGGCTTCTCGCCATTTCTTGGAATCCTGGCTCATCATCGCTTCTTCATATGTCATAGGGTCATTAGTTTCATCAACCATGAAATTCATAACAGGATTTCCGTATAGTTTTGGAGCTGCATGCGTCCTGCTTTACATACGAGGTTCGGTAGTATTCTCTTTCAGAGTTTCATGATTGTTACATTAGTTCCATTTTCATTTGGTGAAATCAATTCTGGAATAGCTTCCGGTGTTGCGCTACTCGCCATATTATGAAGAGAAGGTTCAACAACCTCTTCGAGTTCTACCTTCCGACTACACACACCTTTCACGAGAAACTCTTTTCTCTAGAAAGGATCCATTCTTGGCAATGAAAAGCTTGCCCTCAGATCTGTGATAGAAGGAATACCCAATAGTTTCCTTAGGGTATCCTATGAAGACACATTTTTCCGCTTTGGGTTCGAGTTTATCTGGCTGAAGTTTATTCACATAAACATCGCATCCCCAAACTTTAAGAAATGACAGCTTAGGTTTGTTTCTAATCCACAATTCATATGGTGTCTTTTCAACGAATTTTGATGGTGCCCGATTTAAAGTGAATGCAGCAGTTTCTAGTGCATAACCCCAAAATGATAGTGGCAAGTCCGTCAGATACATCATAGATCGAACTATATCTAGTAAAGTATGATTACGACGTTCTGACACACCATTTTTCTATGGTGTTCCGGTAGGTGTGAGTTGTGAAACTATTCCACACTCTTTCATATGTGTGCTAAACTCGTAACTTAGATACTCACCTCCATGATCAGACCGTAGAAATTTGATCTTTCTATTATTATGGTTTTCCACTTCATTCTGAAATTCCTTGAACTTTTCTAAGGTTTCAGACTTGTGTTTCATCAAGTAGATATAACCGTATCTACTGAAATCATCCGTGAAAGTAACAAAATAACAATATCCACATCGCGCCAACACACTCATTGGACCACACACATCATAGTGTATGATTTCCAATAAATCTGTCACCCGTTCCATTGAACCGGAAAACGACATTCTAGTCATCTTGCCCATAAGGCATGGCTCACATGTATCAAATAATTCAAAATCAAGTGATTCCAATAGTCCATCTGAATGGAGCTTATTCATGCCTTTAACGCCAATATGACCTAGACGCCAGTGCCACATATATGCGGATGTATCATCATTATGTTTAATCCTTTTAGCATCAACATTATGAATATGTGTAACACTACTATCGAGATCCAACAGAAATAAACCATTAATCACATGTGCATGACCATAAAAGATATCATTCATATAAATCGAACAACCATTGTTTTCAGATTTAAATGAAAAACCACTATGCATCAAACATGATACAGATACAATGTTCATGCTCAGTGCAGGCACCAAATAACAATTATTTAGGTTTATACATAATCCCGACGGTAAGTGGAGAGGTAGCATTCCGATGGCGATCATATCAACACTTGATCCATTGCCGACACGCATCTTGACCTCACCTCTTGCTGGCGGTCGCTTGTTCAGCAACCCCTGATTCGAGTTACAAATATTAGCAACCGATCGGGTATCAAATACCCAGGTGCTACTGCGAGTCAAGTACACATCAATAACATGTATATCATATATACCTTTGTTTTCCTTGACGGCCTTCTTGTCTGCCAAATACTTGGGGAAGTTGCGCTTCCAATGGTCAGTCCCCTTGCAATAATAGCACTCGGTATCAGACTTAGGGCCAACTCAGGAATTATTTTTAGGTATGGCAACCGATTTTCCGCCCTTCTTTCCCTTTTGTTTACCCTTCATGTCTTATTGATCATCAATACTTCATGTTCCTTCTTGATCTCCACCTCTGCAGTCTTAAGCACTAACAAAAGCTCGGGGAGAGACTTCTTCATGCCCTGCATGTTATAGTTCATCACGAAGCTCTTGTAGCTAGGTGGCAGAGATTGGAGAACATGATGTATGCCTAAGTCAATGGGAATTGATATTCTCAAGGACACAAGCTTATCGGCGTACCCAGACATTTTGAGGACGTCCTCACTAACAGAGTTGTTCTGTTCCATCATGTGGCTAAAGAACTTTTCTGAAGCATTATAACTCTCTACAGCAATATGGGTGTTGAAAATAATTTTCAACTCACCCATTATATCAAAGGCATTGCTGTTTTCGAAATGCGTTCGAAGTTCTGGCTCTAGCCCATACAGTATGCCGCAATGAACTAAGGTGTGGTCCTCCTGACAAGTCTGATAGGCATTCTTTTCCTGGTCAGGGGCATCATCGAACGGTGGGGGTCCTAGCGGCGCTTCTAGCACATATTGCTTTTGTGCAACAGAGAGGAGAATCATCAAATTCATGGCCCAGTCGGTAAAGTTTCTACCATTCGTTGCGAGTTTCTCTTTCTCCATGAACACATTGAAATTAAAATTAGGTGGTGCCATCTACAACAGAATTTGTAAAGTGTAGACTAAGTTTATGATTTATCGAGTTCAACTAATCCAAATTAAGAATGAACTCCCACTCAAAAACGACATCCCTCGTTCCTTTTTGGTGATTACATGAACCAAATCCACTACAACAAGTCCGATCATCACGTGAGTCGGTGTAGCTTCAAAGGAGAGCATTTATATGGGTAAGGATGGCAATGGAGAAGGTTTGGACGGATATACGAAAACCAAATCCAAATCCATCAACCTCACTCTAGCCCGCCCACGAAGATATCCATGGGCATGGATGTCGCCCCAGATCCAAACCCGCCGTATATCCATGTATCCATGGATATAAATTGGTTTACAGACTATATACATAATCATAACAACCTTCAGCATAACTGCGACACTATAGGAAATTTCGACAGCATTTCAACATAACATGCGTCCATTCTTTCCCACTTGTGCCATGACGTCTACTCAGCACTAGCAGCGACAAGCCCTTCAATTAGAAAATCAAGGTATGGGTGAGGGGAAAAGGGGGAGGCTGTCCAGTAGAGGAAGGTAGGGAATTGGGGGGATTCTTACCGTCTGGGAGGTCGCCGAGGACAGGAAAACCACCGACGATTCTTGCATATGAGTAGGAATGCAGGAGGGGTGGTCGCGACGATTCCTAGCGGACAAGGAGTAGGGGTGGCAGGGAGCGTGGCGGCAGTTCTGGTCTGCTAGGTTATGGCATGTCCTGCGAGGATCCCATGTGGGGAGACATCACCGGTGCTCCGCCGGTTCCCCTGACGGTTGCCTCGTCCATGCATAGGGAGTGATTAGGGGAAATGGAATAGGGAATTAGTGATTGAGATAATAAGAGTAATTATCTAGGGTTAGGACTTAGGTGGGTAAAATGGAAGTTGGATCGTTAGGCCTTTTAGTGAGTAAAATGGCACATGTAAAAAAAATGTCCGCTGACATGTGGGTCCCACATTTCAGCCGGGTATCCATTGGATATCCATGGAGCAAAACCACTACCCATGTACGCCGCATGAATTAGTGGATATTCGTGCCATGAAATCCGTGGGCGTAATTAGTCCTCCATACCGTTACCCGTCGGGTCGGATATCCGTGGATACCCGGATCCGTGGATAAAATTAACATCCTTATATATGGGCATCATTTCAACATATGACTCATGCTTAACCTTTCGGTCCGTGTTCCGAGGCCATGTTTCTACATGCTAGGCTCGCCAAGTAAGAACCTTAGTATTCGCGTGTGTAAAACTATCTTACACCCGAAATATGATCATGGATTCAAGAACACCCGATCATCACGTAATGTCTTGAAGCGAAGAAACATAATAGGTGCATACTTAAGGGAGAACACATTTTTATCTTGATATCTAAATGAGGGATCATCTTATTATGCTAATAAAACGCCCAACATGAAATATAAGATGCGACAAACATCATATGTGAAAAGTGAAATGATATGGTTCTTGCACTTGATCATCATCATGTGCATCATGGTATGATCTTTATCATTCCTTTGTGTGTAAGGCCAAGGTCTATGGAACTTACACGTTTGGTGTGTTGTAAGAGTATCGACTTATACTTTTACTTACAACAGTACCATATCATGGCACTAGCCTAGCAACAGTCCATTGCAAGTTTTACGTGGCTTAGGGCTTTCGAAGATAGAACCGTTCTTACCTACAAACATGGAACCACAATGAGGATAACCAAATTATTAACAACTCGTTGTAAATTATATATTGACTATAGTAGGAGAGACAGACACCCGCTAGCCACTTATGCAAAACCAGTTGCATGTCAAGTGTGGAACATGTCTCTTGTACGAGGACATGTAAAGTTTGTCCGGGCCGCTTCATCCCACTATGCCACCAATATCCAAAGTACAAACAAGAAGCAATAACATGATCATTATCGCCCACATACTCATATGTGTACTAACCGTGCAAATCATCTATGCATAGATCTGGCTCTGATACCACTGTAGGGTTCGTAGGATAGAAAAACAAAAAAAATTATGATGGGAACAACTATGTACCAAGATATATCTACTAGATACAAGCAACGGGTGGATATACATCCATAGAGAACATACCATTGTAGACCTACAAAGTTTAACGAGGTTGTACTCATGGATGATATAGACGAACGCTTGCCGATCTCAACATCGAGAAGAAGTCCAGCGCCACAAATCAGCAGCGCATCCGTGCTCACACACACGCCCAAGCCACCGAGCAACCTCCGTGCAGTGACCCAGCATACCACTGCATGTGTAGTACACTACATTCGTTGACATGACATCCACAGAACACCATTCTTTAAATATCACATCCCTCAGAATGGTACAACAGAAACATTGCGGGTCCATATTACAAACATACACACATTATTATTATTACAATACCAGAAGTTCAATACATCGAAAGATTCAACTTATAAACCAAATATAAAGTGTTTTAGTGGATGTTTTAAAGTGATAACTTCAACTCTGAATTGAGCTCAGCAACTTATTATTATATATTGTTCATGTTGCTCGGCTCAATTGGTTACTACTACTAAGGAAGTTATTCTGACTCATTGTGCTCTCCTCCATAGACGACGTTGTAGTCCACCCCTTCTACAACATTGTACAGATCTGGATCTTCATAGAAGACCTCCTCTTGGCTTTCAGCTACATAAATTAGGGTATCTTTTGGATCCTCAGAGTCTAAGCAGGAGATCAAAGGAAAAGGTGAGTAACAGCGTTACCCAACAAGTTCATTATATGCAAGGTGGGTAGTTTGATGCTCTATCTACCACCTCGGACTATAAGTCCTTGGCACTATGCAGTTTTTGTAAATATTTCCTCAATGATTGATTTTATTGTTAAAAACTATGCCCATCAGCCTTCACAGGTTTACCAGAACTTTCATGGAGTTCCTTTCCTGCCGCGTTCGTAGCTCCTTCCCGGAACAGGGAGTAAAAAGTTACAGTTTTTATACTCTGCAGAGGTGCATTACTTTACCCATGAGAGATCAACTCCTTGTTGCACAATCAGGCGTACTTTCCCGTCCACAATTCCATTATGTGGGGCCTAGTAGGTGATCCAAGCCAATCACTTCCCTTTTCGCGACCCCATATTTCTGCACGATCCTTCGGGGCTAGCTCACCTCCGTTAAGCCCCCTTTCGGGCAGGCTAAAACCCTGATGAGTTCCTGAAGACTCTATGAGCTGGTGATGCCCCTGGCAAGTACCATATAGGTTCGGATATACCTCCGACATCCACTCATAGATAATCTACACACCAAAAACGTGGGGCCTAAGGGTGCCCACCCATATGCTGGACCTGCACAAGGATTCACAACATCATGTTAAGGTCGTCTTGCCTCCATACGGAAGGAAAAGGATACAACTGATTTCTTTGTCCCATTCCAAATCTCATGGTTAACGCGTAATATACGGTGCTAGAATCACTGATGTCATGGGTGGTTAATTCCTAAGTGATTATCCTTGTTGCAGATAGAAACCTAAGTTCTACTGCTCCACTATATCATCACTTAGGATGATATCAACAATTTATTTATTTGAGAAAATAACACTTTTCTTTCCTTGAAACATAGATGATAACACACAATTTACAAATACTTTGATAAAGACTCTTCAAAGGACATGAGCAAGCTATGAACTTGCCTTATGATTGCAAGGTAGTGAAGTCGGATGCTTGCACTGTACCTTGAGCTTCTATGTCTACAAAACATCATTATTCCCCTGTAAGGATAATACTTAAAGAAGCAAAGATGAACATGCATAGTAATGTAATGCATTATTTGTTATTTATTTTCTTTATGTGTTTCACCCAATATTTTAGTTTTCTGAAATATCTTTAGGAACTTAAGAAATTCATTTTTAAGAAATAACCTTGATATATTATTTTTACTATTTTTTATTAATGTAATATATTATTAATAGGGTTAAAACTAATTTTCTTTAATTTTTAACTCTTATAATTATTTTCTTAATAATTCTTTTTAAGAATTAGTATCTAAATAAAAGAGATTTTATTTTGGTAACTTTAAATATTTATTTAGTATTTTTCTAAAATACTATAATGACTAAACATAATAAAAGTTATTTTTATTTATTTTTATGCATTTTCTTGATTTTTATAAAATTCCATAAGGAATATATATTATAAAATCCTTAACCAAAAATTCATTTATTAAAAATGGTTTCTTGATTTACTTTAATAGGTTATTTTATTATGATTCTAAAAATATATTGTTTGTATTTTTTAGACTTTTATTTTATTTTCTATAATTTATTGAGTTCTAGGGGTGTTTTTGTCTTTTACTTAATTATTAAAATCTTTGTTTAGGGTTTTGGGCCAACCCATTAGTTATTTGGCCCAGTTGGTCTAGTCAAAGGACCTCCCTGAAGGGGTACTGGCCTTATCGGCCCAGTCCTCTGCCTCCACTCTCTCTTGACCTCATCTCTTCTCCTCCTCGACCCCGTTCTTAGTAACACTGCCGCCGTGTGATTCCCGCTTCCATGGTCCTCTCTGGCTGCCGTCGTGGTGCATGGTGTAGATGTTGACCTTGCTCTTTCATCTAATGCAAATTGATTTGGATTTGGAACCCTCTTGCATCCAGGCAGACCTTGTTGCGAACCCTAGGGTTTGGGATGGTGTCGATGACGCCTCCGCCACTGCTCTAGTGGTGCCATGGGGTGCTCGTGTATTGCGTTGGTGGTGCTGCTCGTCCTCAAGTGTTGTTGTGGCCGCCTCCTCGGCTCGGTGTGGGTTGCAGCCCCCCTTGGATGCTCCCCGTGCCGCCGTGTGCTCGTCGGCCTCTTTGCTTCCTCTTCCAATCTACAATGAGGACCTACGGTGAGTTTGATCTTGGGCTTCCTCTGGTGATTACTGTCCTCTGCCCCTCCTGAGCTAGGCTGTGTGACTCTGTCGTGTATCCCTAACTAGGGTTCATATCTTGTTCTAGGGTTCCTGCTTCTATTTATTTGTATAAGATGAACTAGAACTAGTGGTGGTGCCTAATGATGATTGTGATCAATTACACTTAATTGCTCACTGTGCTCATTTGATTATATGATGCTAGTGGCTTTGTAGTGTTGATTCCAGTTGGTAATTGATCTTGGCCAATATGGTAATATTACTGTGGAATCTTACTGATGATGTTGGTGATTTGTGGGTTCATCTACTATCAATACGCTAGTACTGTAAGTACCACTGTCAGTGATTACTCACTGTATCTACAAATGTTGGCTTGTATGGTTATAAACAAACTGAGCTTAATCATTTTACTTTAGTGATGCTCTGAAGATGTATAGATAAGCTTGATGATCATTTCTGGGGTTTGATCTCAGGAAGATGATATTCAATGGCTTGCCACTTTATTTGTGATAACTAAGTAATGGTTTTGCTTGGCTTTTAGAACTTTTTCTTGTGACACCATCTTAGTATGGCACACAAGTTGTTGGGTTCTACTACTGGGCTTAAATCTGACTGTGCTTGAAATTTGGTAAATGCCAAGAATAAGTTGAATCATAACTGCCTATGATGTTGGTCTTAGGCATAGGAACTAGTTTCCTATCTTGTTGTCCTTTATAGAAATGTTCTGGGATTATAATTGGTTACTGGATCTTTAATCCTAGTTGGTGAAATGATTTGTATGCTTCTTAGGTTGTATGGATCCATAAGGTCTATGAATTCTGAGGTGCTACTCCTTTTAAGAGATGTGCCCAGAATTCCAGATCTTGGCTATGTTTATTCTTAGAGGATGGAATATAGATTTATAGTTAGGATCAATGAGGTTGGTCTGAGATCTTGGTTTGATCTGTATAGTTTACTTATGGCTTTTGTATTCCAAAAATCCTCTATGATGGATTCACCCCACTTGGGTGTTTTCTGAGAGATTTAGATGTAAAACAACACATGAATCTCTATTTAGATAAGATAGGCAGATCATGTGAGGGTTTTATTTCACTAACCACAATAGTTGATTTTTCTGGTGTTGTGGCTGGTTGGTTTGGTTGGCTGGATCTTGCTGATGATGCTACTAGCTTGATATTGTCTTTCTCCTTCTGGTCCTATAACTTGTCCTTGATCTTGCCCTTCACATCCTAGCTCATGTAACTTGGCCTTGCTGTCCACCTGATCCACCCCTCCTTATGTCATCATCTGGTGGTACTAGGATGATCTTGTGTGTGGTTTGCCTGGTCATTTGCTTGGCTTTGATAGGCTTGGTGTGCTGTTTGAGAAGGATAGAATGAGCTGCAGGAAGCTTGTGCCACGGTTGAGCTCTCCCTTTTTCTTGTGTAGCTGCTACTGCTGTGTTGATAGCTCTCACCATGCATTTAGGTGATTGTGCTGCCTGTGTGCTTGGTACGCAGTTTGGATCAGATCGATGAGGTGTTTTACCTTTTTATCTTTAGCATTTGACCCTCATGGTGAAACTTGCCCCTCTTGCTTGCTGTGAAAATCTGTTTTGTGGCTTATTTATGATGAAAGAACACATTCTTTCATATTGGTGAAACTTGCCCCTTTTAACAATACTCAACGAGGTAACATGAGAAGTGCACCTCACTGCTCTCTACTGAGAGTATCCTAACAACTAATCTTTATTTTCCTTTTTGTTTTGTTTTGCATTTTGTTGCAGGTACAAGGTCTGGTGTTTCATGATTTATTGATTCATTTGTAAAGATTGTGTAATATCTTATTTTATTCTTTTTGTAATTATATTGTAACTGTTTATTATTTAAATATTGATGGTTGATATTTATTTTCTGTAATGAATCTTTTCATTAATGGAATGAATTTCTCTTTGTAAACTGTTTATGAAATAAAGATAAAGAATAAGAATTCATTTCTTATTACCTTACTTTGAATTCTATTATTTATTATTCTCTTATTATTATAATAAATGATATTACTATATTAGTTTATAATTCATTAAAAAAATAACAATTCTAAATCTTTAAATATAAATTCAAATTACAAATTTGAATTTAAATTCTCTCTTTCAAAACACACTTATCCAAAAAGATCATGTCAGAATTTATAAAGATCATTCCCAATAGCTATCTCTACACACCGAGAGTGAAAGAAACTCTAATCACTTTAGGTTTTTAGTTTGGCGAAAAATTTACCCACATTTTATAGATGAATGCATGCATATGAACAAATTCCTAATTCTACCCTTCGTGGTTTCCTAAATGCTGGAATGTTACAGCCTTTCCCCCTTAAATTAAACTTCGTCCCAAAGTTTGCTGAAGTGTACCTGAATAGTTCCGGATAGGCTTCTCCTAAGTCATCATCTTTCTCCCAGGTGGCTTCTCTCTCGGGGTGATGCTCCCATTGTACTTTATAGTACTTGATTGCCTTATTTCTCAATCTTTTTCCAGTTCTCTTCCATAATTTTGCAGGGTTTCTCAACAGAAGTTAAATCTGCTTGTAATTCCACTTCTTGATGTGTGATTGCCTCATCAGGAACCTTAAGACATTTCCGGAGTTGTGATACATGGAAAACATTGTGAACTTGAGCCAATCTTGGTGGTAACTCTAAAGCATAAGCTATAGTCTTGTTCTGACTCAGTACTTTGAATGGTCCTATATATCTGGGACTCAATTTCCCCTTAACTCTGAACCTCTTAACTCCTTTCATTGGGCTTACTTTGAGATATACTATATCTCCTACTTCAGGATGCCATGATCTTCGACTTTGATCGCCAGAACTTTTCTGTCTACTTTCAGCTATTTTCAATCTATCCTTGATTACATCGATGATATCTTTCCTTTCCTTGATATAGTCTGGTGAAAATTCTTTGCTACTACCAGGCTCATACCAACATATTGGTGATCTATATTTCTTTCCATAGAGTACTTGATATGGAGCTGCCTTCAGACTACTCTGATAGTTGTTGTTGTAGGAAAATTCTGCTAATGGTAGATGATCTTCCCACAAACCTCCAAAATCTAATGCACAAGCCCTAAGCATGTCTTCCAATATTTTATTGGTTCTTTCAGTCTGTCCCCCAGTTTCCGGATGATATGCTGTGCTGAAATCTAACTTTGAACCAAGTGCTTCATGTAATTGTTTCCAAAATGCTAAAGTAAACACAAATCCTCTATCAGTTACGATCTTCTTGGGCACTCCGTGCTTACTTACTATTTCCTTGATATAAACTTCTACTCCCTCTGATCCATATTACTTGTCGTTGGAATGGATGTATCTAGCACTAAAACACGTCTAGATACATCCATTTTAGTGACAAGTAATATGGATTGGAGGGAGTACTAACTTCTCGGCATTATCTTTCTGATTTACCGGAATAAAATGTGCACTCTTAGTAAGTCTATCAACAATCACCCATATCATATCCTTCCGTTTTGGTGTCATGGGTAATCTTGTGATGAAATCCATACCAATTTCCTCCCATTTCCACTCTTGAATTTCCAAAGGTTGTAACGGTCCTGCTGGACTTTGATGTTCAGATTTCCCCTTTGGCAAGTATGGCATTCTGACACATATTTTGCAATGTCTCTTTTCATGTTATTCCACCAGAATAATTCTTTCAAATCCATGTACATCTTGGTACTTCCTAGATGAATGAAATATGGTGTCTCATGTGCCTCTTGGAGTATTACTTCACGAATTTCTGAAACATCTGGAACACAAAGACGATCTTGGAACCACAAAGATCCATAATCTCCTAAGCGAAAAACGAATGCTTGACCTTGAGATATCCTTCGAATTTCTTTAGCAATAAAAGGATCTTCAACTTGATGTGTAAAAATTCCATGCATGAGGTCACTATTCTGTTCTACAACTACCCTCATGGTAGCTAATCCTCAAAGAACCTCTGTTCTTATGAATTGAAGTTCCAACCTCTCCAAATCCATCTGTAGCTCTTTTGGTAGTTCTTGATTGATAGGCTGAATATCTGTGATCTTTCGGCTTAAAGCATCTGCTACAAAATTGGCCTTTCCAGGGGTATAATTGATTGTCAGATCATAATCTTTGATTAGCTCTAACCAACGCTTCTGTATCATATTCAATTCCTTTTGAGCGAAGAAATATTTGAGACTTTTGTGGTCAGTGTATAACTCACACCTTGCACCCTAGAGAAAATGCCTCCATCCTTTCAAGGCAAAGACTACTGCTGCTAACTCCAAATCATGTGTTGGAAATTGACCTCATGCGGTTTTAGTTGTCTTGATCTGTAATCAATTACTTTACGATCTTGCATTAACACACAACCCAAACCTTCTTTGGACGCATCACAATATTCTGTATAATCCTTTCCTGTTTCAGGAACTGCTAAAATTGAGGCGGTAGTTAATCTAGTCTTTAACTCCTGAAAGCTTGCTTCACACTTCTCCCAGATGAATGGTGTGTTATTTCTTAGAAATTTGGTCATTGGTACAGCTATCTTGAAGAAACCTTCAATGAACCTCCGATAATGACCAACCATACCCAAGAAACCTCGGATTTGCTTCATGTTGGTTGGTGTAGTCAACTCTAATACTGATTGAACTTTGGATGGATTTACAGCAATCCCATCCTTACTGATCACATGACCAAGGAATTCTACCTCATCTAACCAAAATTCACACTTACTAAACATAGCATAAAGCTTATGTTCTCTTAAGATCTGCAATGCTATTCTCAAATGATCTGCATGCTCTTCCTTATCCTTTGAATATATCAAAATATCATCAATAAACACTATGACAAACTTGTCCAAGTACGACATGAAGATTTGTTCATCAGATTCAT
The DNA here is from genome assembly GCA_916181665.1 of Avena sativa. Lineage (NCBI taxonomy): Eukaryota > Viridiplantae > Streptophyta > Magnoliopsida > Poales > Poaceae > Avena > Avena sativa. Next base: position 161,313,299 of record OV702298.1, on the reverse strand, counting down.
GAATATTGCTGGTGCATTGGTCAAACCAAATAGTACGACAAGATACTCATGGTGTCCATACCTTGAGACAAATGTTGTCTTTGGAACATCTTCTGGTTTGATCTTTATCTGGTGGTATCCCGATCTTAGATCAATCTTGGAAAATACTCCACCTCCCTTTACTTGATCAAACAGATCTTGAATTCTTGGCAATGGGTACTTATTCTTGATTGTAACATTGTTGAGATTTCTATAGTCCCCACACATCCTTTGTCCTCCATCTCTTTTATCTACAAAGATCACTGGAGTTCCCCATGGAGATACACTTTCTTGAATGAATCCCTTCCTAGCTAAATCATCAATTTTTTCTTTAAGCTCTTTTAATTCTTTCGAACCCATCTTGTATGGTGCTTGACCTATTGGTGCTATACCCGGAATTAGATCAATAGTGAACTCTATTTCCCAATCTGGTGGCATTCCTAGTAATTCTGCTGGAAAACATCTTGGAATTCATTTACTACAGGAATATCCTCCAACTTGACCTCCTTCATTGAGTTCAACTAAAGATCTACCATGATATGACTATGCTTATATTCCTGATATACTATCCTTGCTCCACTTGGAGTCTTGATTGAGACAGTTTTATTCTCACAATTAATCTGAGCCCCATGTTCAGTCATCCAGTCCATACCCAGTACTACTTCAATTCCCTTCAAAGGAATCACATAAAGGTCCGCAAAATATGTACATCCATAGATCGAGATAACCTGATCTTGTTTAATGTGGCGTACAACTACATTCCCCCTGCCATCACTACGGTCATAGGGTTTTCTAACGCTGCCCTTCTAATCCCGAATTTATCATAGAATTCTTCAAAAATGAATGAAGTAGTTGCACCGGTATCAAATAGAAATTTTCCGGGATTGGTAAGGATATTGAGCGTACCTATCACTGCATGCTCGGATTTATCCACCTCCTCCAAGGTTGCACAATTCAGCTTCCCGGTAGGCCTGCTATTGGGGATATGCTATATGGGTATCCTCATAGCATGTCCTCTATCCGGATAACCCGGGTGGCCCACAGTTGGTAGCATGGCCTATGGCCTGCTGTGCGGCCCAGTTAGATGGATCCAGAAGGGAGGCCCATGCCAGATAAAGGAAGGCTACGGAGGAGTCACCGACGTACTCGGAGCCTTGGAGTGCAAGACACGCTAGACTTATTGTAGGCAGTGTAGGACTCTGTAACCTGTCCGGCTAGGACTTTTCCCTGTAACCCTAGGACCTGACGACTATATAAGTCGGGCCTATGGGAGCCTTTAGGGCGCAATCTCAGATAACCTAGTGTCGACTACGATGCACCTCACACAGTGAACCAATCCCTGCAACTCGGCGTATTTCCATTATAGTGATTTATAGCAGGAGTAGGATTCCGCCACCGTCGTGCGATCTGAACCTGGGTAAGCTGTGTTACCTCGTACCCGTCAACCATCTGCCTTCCCCCACGTCTCTAAACACGCATTGTGAGGACCCCTCCATGGTGTACTCGTCGACAATACCACGATAGTTGGCGCCCACCATGGGGCAAGAGGCGCTTCAGGATCTTCAGCGGGCGAGGACCAAGATCTTCGCGGGAATCGGCGAGACCGTAGCCATCGGTCATGTTCTCTTCTCCGGCAACGTTTCTATCGTCCCTCCCGACAAATTCTGGATCCCGGCGAAGACGAACCCTACTCGATGCTCGATCGTCCCCATCAGAGACATCCACCTCTTCATTGGCGAAACCGACTCGGGCACTAGTTCCCTGGGAGTCGGAGGAGCATCAAGACCCAACGGACCGCCTACGGGAAGGATACGTTCGCGGAAGGATAGATGTCGGCTCTCTCTTCGGAGTTTGCTGTCGAAGATCGGAAAAATTCAAGACCCACGCGGACCGCCTACGGGAAGGATACATTCGTGGAAGGATCGATGTTAGATCTCTCTTTGGAGTTTGCCGGCAAAGATCGCAAAAATTCAAGGCCCACCCAAACCGTCCTTGTGCAGGATATAGCGGTGGAAGATCACTGCAAGTCCGCCGACTTCGTCCCCGCATCTTGACAGCAGAGATCCAAGCTTGTCGGCTTGGTTACCATCTTTGATCTGGCGCATTGCTTTCAAAGAGAGGGCGAAAACCCCCGCGATTACCTTGCTAGGTGGCTCCGTATACGGGCCGATCGGGCGCATTACCACAATGATGATGCCATGTATCACTTTGTGGAAGGACTGGACCAGGGTACGCTTCTCTTGCATTCTCTAAGGCGGCAGCAGGCTTCAGGACGCCTCATTTTCGAAAGCATGGTGAACACCGTCAACAACTACGCGGAGGCTGAAGAGGTAGCTCAGGCGGCTCCTGCGCTCATTGATGGAGCTCCACCGATTCAGCCACCGCCACCACCGCCTCCGGCCGCCATCGCTGCAGTAGCACCACCAACTCCATTCATCGTCGCACATGTTGCACCTCCACCCCCCGTCATCGAGGAAGCCCTGGAACCCACCGACTCTGTGAATGACGTGCTCTACATCGACTTCAGTTCAGACTCGGAGGAGATAGATTTTAGCCTGGAGGAGATAGACACTGCCATGCAGGATATGGAGGAGGAGTACACGTGCGACGAACATGCCAACAACACCGTCACGTCCCGGGAGGTGTTCGTCGCCTTTGGGATGACGATGGAAGATGTTCAACCCGGAGGAGCTCCGCTTACAGCTCTGGACAAGGGGAAGGGACCACCTGTTGCTGCCGACAATGATCGCGCAAAGGCCATGCCCCCTCTACCTAACCCAGTGCAACAGCCGCAGGAACTCGGCACCGGACCAAGCAACAGCAACACCGCAAACCCGCCGCCTCCGGCATCTACGTCTGTTGCTGCCCAAGTTACTCTAGCTGATAGAGTGATGTACGGCAATCTCCTCATCGAGCCATTGACCGTAGCTCATATACGGAACGTGATCCATCTTGACGAGAAGCGCCAGCAGCTGCTAGAGGAAGCGCAGGCCATCGCGGAGCAAGGTGCAAAACTAGATCGAGATCTGGCCAACGCGCAGAAGTCAATAGAGAAAGCTAGAGCAATGGAGGCCGAGTACAAGACTCTTCTACAGCAGTAGAAGGCCAAGAAAGCTCCGGCTCGTGTCATCAATGATCCTGGTGTGCGGCGAAACCTAGGATGGGCTCCCCCGAAGCCGGCATAAGCCAAGCCATACATTGACAGTGAAGGCAGGCAGGTGATGCCCACTCCTCTCCTCAACCTCGCCGTTGCCAAGACTCTTCTGGAGCAGGATAGATCACCTGAAGCGGTGGACCAGGTCTATGACCTAGTGACCAAGGCGGTAAAACAATAGTAAAAGGCCACCTCTTCTAGAGCATAAGCCGCCAAGGGACAGATCTCCTCTTGATGTCGGGTCTCGGACGGGTTCGTCAGAACAAAGACGGAGGGATACGCACAACAGGAAGGATGCTATCCCCATATCCTCCGACCACGGAGGTAAGGCCCAACCTTGTCGCCCATCGCCACCGCCCCGCTCACCCCGACATCGCGAAGAAACCAAGGCTCAACATCATACAGATATGCCCCCACCAAGGGAGAGCGGCATCGTCATCCGCGACGACGCGGAGCAGACCCATCATGACAGAGAGCGCAACCAGGGACACAAGAGCAGGTCACGCCATGACCCTCCGCATCCGACAAGCAACCGTGACAAGTGTGAGGCGTCGCAGGAGGGTAACAGCAAGAAAGCTAACCCACCGCCACCTCCGCCTCCGTCGTCACCTAGCATCCACCATGACGGAGAGGGTCCGCGTCATTCACGCTGCCCTTCCCCTGGTGGCAAGTAGAAAAGAAGCCCAGAGTCATACGATGCACATTCGCGTATAGACAAGATCCACGAGGCCCGGGAAGGACCATACCTGGGACCACATTGCTTTGGACCTGTGATACAGTCCGCAACTTACCCCAAAGGTTTCCGGATTGACAAGACCATCAAGCCCTATGACGGCACCTCCAAGCCAGCTACATGGTTGCAGGACTACGGTAACGCGGTGGAGATAGCCGGGGTAACCCCAACATCGCCGTCAAGTACCTCCCATTGATGTTAGAGGGCACGACTCGTCAATGGATTGATGACTTGCTAGAAAAATCCATCTGCAATTGGTTGGACATGCAAGAAGCGTCCACCAAGAACTTCGAGGGTACGTACAAACGTCCCTGCACTGTTGGCTATCTACAGCGGTGCGTGCAAGAGAAAGACGAGACATCTCACGCCTACCTCTCCCGCTGGCTAGATATGAAAAATTCCTGCGCAGGAGTGCACGCTCAGACCGCCATGGCCGCCTTCATCGATGGGTTGGAAAGGGGCACGCTGCTCCGACATAAGCTGAAGCGCTTGCAGGACAATCACCAGCTAGACTTGAACCAGATGATTTAGTTGGCCAGTGAGTTCGCAACTGCCGACGACGACGCTCGTGGCTCTCTGCCGGCAATGGCCATTCCAACTCAAGCTCAGAGGAACAACAGCACAAAGCGGAAAACCGCATCAGAAGAAAAGCAAACTCCCGACATGGTCGCTATGAATTTCGCAGGCCGAGGTGACGGCGGAAAACGTGGCCGAGGACGGGGAGCTAGTCATGGGCAGCAGTGAGGAAGTGAAACTACCTCGGCAGCGCTCCGAGTTCCCCAAACCTATGAGGAGTACCGCGATATGCCATGCCTCATACACCTCGATGTCAATGGCAAGGCCACCCACACCAATCGCCACTGCAAGTTCGTCAACGACCTTAAGGAGGACCCGGAGTCCGGCTATAAGCAAAGTCGAAAGAATAGAACGCGAGGAAAGGGCAAGGGGAAGAAGGAGGAGGAGGAGTCCAAGGATTCAAGTAACATGGACGAGGACATTGACCCCAAGCACGCTGCCAAGAGCGATGGCAAAGGCAAGAACCCCTTCGAGAAGAAGGTGGCGGTTTTCCACACTTTCCTTGGTACTCCCACCGTCCGACAACAGAAGACCTCCATGAGGATACTGATGGCTACTCTCCCCCCAGTTCCCCAGTTCCTGCGCTGGTAAGAGATTCCAATTACTTGGGACAGGAAGGATCACCCAGACCTCATCCCTGCGGAGAACCAATACGCCATGGTCATCAACCCCTTGATTGACGTTAATGAGTTCACCAAATGTATGGTGGATAGTGGAAGCAGCATCATCATTATGTACCTGGATACACTGCAGAAGATGAACTTGACGGAGGCAAACCTAAGGCGGACCAACACCATCTTCCACGGCGTAGTTCCTGGTCGGGAGGCTCGGTCCCTTGGGTGCATCACACTTTTGGTCGCCTTTGGTGATGTTAATAATTACCTCCAAGAGCGCATGACCTTCGAGGTGGTCCCCTTCAAGAGCGTGTACCATGTCATATTCGGCCGCGACATATTCCACACCTTCATGGCAATGCCATGCTTCGTCTACAACAAACTCAAGATACCCGGACCAAACGGTGTCATCACCGTATCCGGAAGCTTTGCCAAAGCTAGGGACTGCGAGATTGGAGAAGCAGCCTATGCGGAAGCCGTCCTCTACAGCGAAAAATTCAAGGAGATCCAGAGCAAGGTCGATGCCTTGGAGATGCCCGCGTCGAAGAAACAGATTTCTGACTCCGCTCCAGCATTCAAGGCCGCCATCGAGACCAAGCCGGTGGAACTTGTGGTAGGCGATGCCTCCAAGACCACCGCCATTAGGACGAACCTGGATCCCAATTAGGAAAGCACGCTCATTGAGTTCCTTCGTGGCAATAGGGACATCTTTGCCTGCCAACCTGCCGACATGAAAGGTGTACCTAGGGAACTTGCCGAGCACATCTTCAACATTGATCCAAAATGCAAACCTGTGAAACAACCTCTAAGAAGCTTTGGAGACGAGAAGAGACATGCCATAAGGAAAGAGATAGCTAGGTTACTTAACGCTAGTTTTATCCGATAAGTCCTTCACACCCAATGGGTGGCCAATCCTTTACTTCTCCACAAAAAGGGAACCAAAGAATTAAGAATGTGCGTTGATTACACCGTCTTGAACAAAGCATGCCCCAAAGATCCGTTTGCTTTTCCTCGCATTGACCAAGTCATTGATTTGACGGATGGCTTGGAACTTTTGTGTTTTCTCGATGCATATTCAGGATACCACAAGATCAAGATGAGGAATTCGGACCAATTGGCCACTTCATTCACTACACCCTACGACACGTTTTGCTATGTCTAGTTGCCCTTTGGGCTGAAAAACACGGGTGCTACGTACCAGCGGGCAATGTAACGTTGCCTACATGATCAGATTGGTCAGAATGTTCACGCCTATGTGGAAGATATAGCGGTAATGTCTAAAAGATCAAACAATTTAATCTCCGACTTAAAAGAAACCTTTGATAATCTCCGGAAATACAACATGATGCTTAACCCCAAGAAGTGCGTCTTCGGGGTCCCAGCCGGCAAATTGTTGGGCTTCATCGTTTCCCAGCGTGGAATCAAGGTCAACCGGAGAAAATCAAGGCCATCTTAAACATAAACCGTCCGACATGTCTAAAGGACATACAACGACTGGCAAGTTGTGTTGCAGCAGTTAGTCGGTTCTTCAGCCGACTTGGAGAGAAGGCTCTGCCGCTATACAAGTTGCTGAAGAAGGCGGACAAATTCACGTGGACGGACGAAGCAGATGCAGCATTTAATCATCTCAAGGATATTCTTTCCTCAGCGCATATCCTTGCAGCACCCGAGCCTGGTGAGCCCATGTTAATTTACATGGCGGCGACTAACTAGGTAATCAGCATAGTCGTCGTGGTAGAGCAGAAGGAACCAGGCTATGAGCACGGAGTTCAATGACCAGTTTACTATGTAAGCGAGGTCTTGACGGAATCCAAGCAGCGTTACCCGCACTACCAAAAGATATCTTATGGAGTATTCCTTGCTTCTCGGAAGCTGAGGAACAATTTCCAGGAGCATCCCATCACAGTGGTGATCAAGACTCCACTGTCCGACATTATCAACAACAACGACGCTACAAGAAGGGTCGCGAAGTGGGGCATTGAACTTGCTGCCTTCGAGATCACCTACAAGAGACTCGATGCTATCAAGTCACAAGCCTTGGCGGATTTTATCGCAGATTGGAAGGAGATGCTGGATGCTACCCCATTTGTCACATCCCAAGATTTTCCAAATCTTGTAATGTGAAAAATAAATGAATAAAATAAAACTTTGTTTGATTTTCAGGGCCAGAAGAAACTTTTTGAATTCAATTGGAACTTCAAACCAATTTGGATTAAATAAAATCCTAAAGAGATTTAAAAGGATAAAACATTTATTGAAGGAAAAATAAAAATATTTAAAATTACTATTTTAGATCTTTTAAATAAAAAGATTTGGTTTTCAAATGAAAAGGAAGAAATTCAAATAAGGATTATTTTATAGAGCTAAATTAAACCTTGGCCAAGTCTTTGAAATAAAACATTTGGTTTTGATAAAAATAGTAAAGGTTTATTTAAAAATAAATTAATGAGGATTTAATGTCCAAGTTTTATTAATAAAGGTTTTACTATTTCTAAAAACAACCAAAACTTAATTATTTAAAATAAGTTTTCCAAGTATTTTATATCCCCAAATAAAACCTACTGTTTTGGTTTGGAAAATAAATAGATTTCAAAAGGAGTTTTAGAATAAAAATCAAATCCTATTTTGATTTAATAACATCGTTCTATTTATTTAATTAATAATGGACCTAAAATAAAATTATTATTTTGGTTTTTGGAATTTTGGTTTATGTTACTGAACATAACCAAATTCAAAGTTGTTTAGTGTGGTGATTGTTTGAATTGATTTGAATGTTCTTTGTTTGTTTGAATTTCAAAACAGAAAATTAGAAACAGAAAAAGGAAATGGCATTTGAAAGAAATAAATAGGATCTGGACCAGCCCAGCCGGCCAAGCCCAACAAGGCCCAGGACCAACCCCTCTCTCCCTTCTGAAAGAAAACGATTCACACTCATTATCGAACCCGTGCAGTGAATGACTGGTGGACCCTTCTCCCTCTCATTCCTCGCTGACAGCTGGGACCCACACAGCCAGCTCACTCCTCTTCTTCCTCGCGACGACCACGCCGGCCGTTTCTGCCGTTGATGTCGCGGCTTCAATTCGCAGTAATGCCGCGCCTTAACCTCGCCGTGACTGCACGCTATTAATCGCTAGCGTCTCCTCCTCCTTTCCCCTCTGTCGCCCCACCTCGACACGCCCCCAGCCTGCCCCATTTCTCGCCACATCACCCTCGGTCCGACGAGCTTCCACCTCCAATTCCGGCCAGTACTCGCCACCTCCTACCTCCCCGAGCACACGAGCACACTCACCACTCCCAGACGCTTCGCCCAGTACCCTCCGTTCAACCGCGGGCGCCCCAGAGCATCACCTTCGACAAGCTCTGACTTTGCCGCCGTCTGTCTCGTCTTCGTCGAGCTCCTCCGGTAAGTCCAGACCGCCCCAAGCCTTCTCCTTCACACTCACGTCTTCCTCGTGCTCTCCTGCATCTGACCACACCTTCTGTTTGCCGCCTCGTGATCGACAGCGTCGCCTTCGACCGTGAACAGAACCGCCCGTCGCCAGACCTTACTCCGGCGAGCAATCCACCGCAACCCAGAGCGCCCCTTGCCCAGACAACTTCACGTTGAGCTTCCCCAGCCTTCAGTGATCTCGGTGAGCATCTTCCCCTCCTCCCTTGCTTCCTATATCACCGACGCCGCCACCATCTGGCCGCACCGCCGCTCGCCGTCAACCTTGCGCCGCCAGTTCCTGGCTAGCTGATAGGAACCGTTCGATTTAGATCGAACGAACTAGATAGAATCACTTAACAGCGAAAGAGTACGCATCCTACGCCGTGCGATCCACCTAGATCCAACGCACCGTAGAGCCGATCTGGCCGAACCGGTACCAGCGAATGACGAAGCGACGCGTGGCCAGTTTTTGGTTTAAAAACAGATTTGAAATCAGATTAGATTGTGATTTTCAAACCTTTGTAACTTTTGATCCACACGTCCAAAATTTACAAATTTGATATCATTGGAATTAATGGAACAAACCCTAACCAACCATGCCAATTTTTAGTAAATAGTAACTGTTAGATTGATTGTTTTTGCAGAAACATTTGTATGCTTGTTTAGATTAGCAAAATTGTTCAAAATTGTTTTTGAGTTTGAAACCTTGGCAAATTAGTTTGTTGTGAACTCACTGACCCTAGGAACCAACCCTTGGTTTTGAAAATGGATTTGGTAAAGTTTAGGATGGAAAACTTGATTAATCCCATTTGGAGCCAAATAAAAATATTGGTTTTCTTATGGAAAATGTTTTTGGAATAAAACTTTGGGAAAATGTTTTGGATCAAAACTACTGACCCTAAACACCAAGTTTTGAGAAAACAACAACTTATTTGGTGAACCACTTGAAGTTGTTGCTTGGATAAAAATGTTTTTCACCACATAAAATGTTGAATGGATTTGAAAATGGTTTATGGATAAGACCCTTTTGCAAATGACTTTGCCACTTTGGTAAATGACCACTTTGGACCTTACAAAGTTTAGAAGCCTAGTGGAGACCATCTTTGCAAATAGAACCATCCCTTGCATGCTTATATGCATGACTTAGATCCCTTTGTTTTGTGTGAAATTGTTTGATTGATTATTGGTTTGGAATGTTAGTTGATATTGTGTTTGCTTGATTGATTGTAGTGAAGTTAGAAAAGTGTGAGACTAGCAAGATCAAGGAGTGAACCAACATTCCCTACCAAAAGGCAAGTTACACTATCATCTAAAGTCCTACTATTTTCATTATACTTAGTGGATTTTGAAACATGCATGAAAATAATTTTATACTTATGCTATGCTAAATCCTAATACGATACCCTATACATTCCTTAGTGAAAACAATGTAATTGTTACATGCTTAGCCATGCTTTATTTTGAAAAGAGATACATGTTGAGATTTTATGGATTTGAGAAAAGGACTTGTGATTTTATATAATAAAACAAGGACTCAATGAACCACCTGGGTGGCCAAGGATACTTTGAGTTTTGGAGAAGGTGGCAACAAAAGGAACCATGTCTATGGCAATCTCTTTGTGTTGTGCTCCAAAGGAAACCACCCAGGAAACTTAGAGATTGAACATGTTTCTCCAATTGTGGCTTTCGTGTGCAACCACATGCTATTATGGCTCTGGCTTAGTCAACTACATTGGGAAGACCCATACATTGTCTTAAGTTAACTGGACATGGGGACCTGGAATCCTACATGGGTGCTGAAGACAAGCTAGCAATGGTGTATGGGAGGACCCTTTGGAAAGACTTCGTCACATTCTCAATCTGCCAGTACTCCATCTTGGTGAGCACTAATCCAGTGGCCACTGGTGGCAACAAGATGGGATTGTGACATGTGGGTAAAGTGTGCAACTTCTGCAGAAGATAATAAAATCTAAGTGCTTAGCCGTGTCCCCGGTTATGGACAATACTGAGCAACTAAAGTTTGAAGCTATAGGAGATCTCGACATTCCAACTTCTAAAATAAAAACTTGATGCACTTGGGGTTACCAAGGAGCTCAAGAGATTTTGATAAAGCTTGATGCACTTGGGGTTACCAAGGAGCTCAAGAGAATTTGATAAAGCTTGATGCGCTTGGGGTTACCAAGGAGCTCAAGAGATTTGGTTAAAACTTGATGTACTTGGGGTTACCAAGGAACTCAAGAGGTTTTGTTGAAGACTCGAACACTTGGGGTTACCAAGGAGTTCAATGAGATTTTTGATAATAACTTAAAATACTTGGGCTTTACCAAGAAGATTTCAAAGATTTTGTCAAAGGACCAAAACCATTTTGAAAGACAGGATAAAATATTGCTTTACGCAAATGAGCCTTAAACCCTACTTAGCCAAATGTGCATGTAATGATAGGATCCACTTATATTCTATATAGTAGTGAAACTTGCCAATACTATTCCAAAGTATTGACCCTTGTGGCTGTAACTTGTAATGTTGCAGGTTTGATTGATTTTAGTGAAGATTGATTGATTAGGATTACAAAGTCTACAACCAACATATCTGCCTGTGGCACTTTGAAGATGAAGGACCCCATGCTTATAGTTATTCCGCTGCAATGTAATGTAAAAGCCAAATGAGCTAAGTAAGATGTAATAAAATTATGTTATTCCTGGTTATAAAGTTATATTATGACCTTTGTTTCTTGATATTACATCTAAACTGTGGATGCTAGCTATTGATCCAGGGACTAGCATTGCAATCACAGGGATCCTTTTCCTTTACAAAGGAGGGATACTACAGATGGTATCAGAGCATTGTGTTGCCTGTGGGATTTGTAAACCTAGGATTGGACAAAAACCCTTAGAAAAATAGGAGTTGTATTTGTTCCAAAAATTATTTACCAAACATCTTGTAAACTCTTTCCTCAACCATTTTGGTTTCAACTCTACCTCTCTTCTACTTCAACTTGATGGAAAAACCTACCCCATGACCCAAGACTTCACCATGTGCAAAGGACTTCTTCAACCCTTTCAACTCTAATGACTTCAACTTCTTCAACACTAATGACTTCAACATCTTCAGCATATTCACCAAGGACTTCCAACTTGGATACCCCTAAGGACTACATGTGAGACAAGGAAATCTTGCTCAAGATTTAGAGACTGAGGGAATGCAAAAGTTAGAAGAAGCCCACATCACTAGAAATTATTGTAACCAAGAGTTTTTCCCAAGGAAACCATAACCTCATGTAAAGAAGAAGCAACCAGGAAGGATGGAAAGATGACAAGTAAACCATATAGATGGACCACCATATTTTAGTTAAGTCAAACCCACCAACTTATGTGGTGTAACAAAAATATTTTGTTGCCTAAGTATGTGCTTGAACTTTGTGTTTGAGTGAAATGTGTTGTTTGTGATTGCATGCACATTGCTTGTGTGAATTGTGATGTGTGTGATTAGAATTGATTCCTTAGAAAAATCTCTTGCCTATTCTAATCTCCATTCAACCCAAACAGATGACTACTCCAAGAGACCCCAACATCAAGGTTGATGACACCAACACCAACCAAGAGGACAGCATGAAAGATCTCATAGGAACTCAACACCAGTTGAACCAAGTGACAGCTCAATTCACAGCTAACACTAGTGGAGAAGATCCAACACTACAAGGATTTTTGGAAACTCAAGGCCAACTGATGCTTAAGGTGACTGATCAAATGATCAGGATGGAAGAAGGCTATTCCAAGAAAGTTTATGACAACAAGGATGACAGAAATGTTATTCTAGATGGAGCCCCAGCTTGCATTATTTGTGGAGATCAATGCCCCAACTGTGAAGAGAAACATCCTGTTGGACAATGTCCTACCTCTCAAGCTACTTGCTACCTATGTGAAGGAAACAACCATGTCCCTATCCAATGCCCCATTTACTCCATTGTGGAACAAAGGAAACAAGAAGGATCCAAGTCTACCAAGAAGGTTGATGACAAAGGAAAAGGACCACTTATACCTCCAAACAAGACAACCCAGTTCAAAGGACAAAAGAAACCCAAGAAGCAAAAGAAGGACAAAAGCCATGTGCAATGTCATAAATGCAAAGAAATGGGACACTATTCTGGTGAATGCCCAGAGAACCCGAAGAATAAGGATATTGGCCAAGTAGTGTGCAACAACTGCAAAGAGCTAGGTCATTATGTAGCAACTTGTCCACAAGAGCCACGTAAATAACTCAAGGATATTCACTGTTTCAATTGCAAGAACCCAGGACATTATGCAAGCAATTGTCCAGAAAAGATGAAGAACAAGTTGAACAAGCCTATGGAGAAACTCAACCTTGGCCCATGAGTCAAGCATGGAAACTAAGGACACAATGCAAATGTCTGCCTAGAGAAGCCTTCCCAGGATCCCAAGAAGGACAATATGTAATTTTTGGTTTGAAAATTTTTAAGGGTGGTAGTACCCTAGTTGTTTTGAGCCTACTTGTAACCCTAGCCTTCCCAAATCTCGGGACGAGATTTATTTTAAGGGTGGTAGCCTGTCACATCCCAGGATTTTCCAAATCTTGTAATGTGAAAAATAAATGAATAAAATAAAACTTTGTTTGATTTTCAGGGCCAGAAGAAACTTTTTGAATTCAATTGGAACTTCAAACCAATTTGGATTAAATAAAATCCTAAAGAGATTTAAAAGGATAAAACATTTATTGAAGGAAAAATAAAAATATTTAAAATTACTATTTTAGATCTTTTAAATAAAAAGATTTGGTTTTCAAATGAAAAGGAAGAAATTCAAATAAGGATTATTTTATAGAGCCAGATTAAACCTTGGCCAAGTCTTTGAAATAAAACATTTGGTTTTGATAAAAATAGTAAAGGTTTATTTAAAAATAAATTAATAAGGATTTAATGTCCAAGTTTTATTAATAAAGGTTTTACTATTTCTAAAAACAACCAAAACTTAATTATTTAAAATAAGTTTTCCAAGTATTTTATATTCCCAAATAAAACCTACTGTTTTGGTTTGGAAAATAAATAGATTTCAAAAGGAGTTTTAAAATAAAAATCAAATCCTATTTTGATTTAATAACATTGTTCTATTTATTTAATTAATAATGGACATAAAATAAAATTATTATTTTGGTTTATGTTACTGAACAGAACCAAATTCAAAGTTGTTTAGTGTGGTGATTGTTTGAATTGATTTGAATGTTGTTTATTTGTTTGAATTTCAAAACAGAAAATTAGTAATAGAAAAAGGAAAAGGCATTTGAAAGAAAAAATAGGATCTGGACCAGCCCAGCCAGCCAAGCCCAACAAGGCCCAGTACCAACCCCTCTCTCCCTTCTGAAAGAAAACGATTCACACTCATTATCGAACCCGTGCAGTGAATGACTGGTGGACCCTTCTCCCTCTCATTCCTCGCTGACAGCTGGGACCCACACGGCCAGCTCACTCCTCTTCTTCCTCGCGACGACCACGCCGGCCGTTTCTGCCGTTGATGTCGTGGCTTCAATTCACAGTAATGCCGCGCCTTAACCTCGCCGTGACTGCACGCTATTAATCGCCAGCGTCTCCTCCTCCTTTCCCCTCTGTCGCCCCACCTCGACACGCCCCCAGGCTGCCCCATTTCTCGCCACATCACCCTCGGTCCGACGATCTTCCACCTCCAATTCCGGCCAGTACTCGCCACCTCCTACCTCCCCGAGCACACGAGCACACTCACCACTCCCAGACGCTTCTCCCAGTACCCTCCGTTCAACCGCGGGCGCTCCAGAGCATCACCTTCGACAAGCTCTGACTTCGCCGCCGTCTGTCTCGTCTTCGTCGAGCTCCTTCGGTAATTCCAGACCGCCCCAAGCCTTCTCCTTCACACTCGCGTCTTCCTCGTGCTCTCCTGCATCTGACCACACCTTCTGTTTGACGCCTCGTGATCGACAGCGTCGCCTTCGACCGCGAACAGAACCGCCTGTCGCCAGACCTTACTCCGGCGAGCAATCCACCGCAACCCAGAGCGCCCCTTGCCCAGACAACTTCACGTTGAGCTTCCCCAGCCTTCAGCAATCTCGGTGAGCATCTTCCCCTCCTCCCTTGCTTCCTGTATCACCAGCACCGCCACCATCTGGCCGCACCGCCGCTCGCCGTCAACCTTGCGCCGCCAGTTCCTGGCTAGCTGATAGGAACCGTTCGATTTAGATCGAACGAACTAGATAGAATCACTTAACAGAGAAAGAGTACGCATCCTACGCCGTGCGATCCACCTAGATCCAACGCACCGCAGAGCCGATCCGGCCGAACCGGTACCAGCGAATGACGAAGCGACGCGTGGCCAGTTTTTGGTTTAAAAACAGATTTGAAATCAGATTAGATTGTGATTTTCAAACATTTGTAACTTTTGATCCACACGTCCCAAATTTACAAATTTGATATCATTGGAATCAGTGGAACAAACCCTAACCAACCATGCCATTGGTTTAGTAAATAGTAACTGTTAGATTGATTGTTTTTGCAGAAACATTTGTATGCTTGTTTAGATTAGCAAAATTGTTCAAAATTGTTTTTGAGTTTGAAACCTTGGCAAATTAGTTTGTTGTGAAATCACTGACCCTAGGAACCAACCCTTGGTTTTGAAAATGGATTTGGTGAAGTTTAGGATGGAAAACTTGATTAAGCCCATTTCTAGCCAAATAAAAATATTGGTTTTGCTATGGAAAATGTTTTTGTAATAAAAACTTTGGGAAAATGTTTTGGATCAAACCTACTGACCCTAAACACCAAGTTTTGAGAAAACAACAACTTATTTGGTGAACCACTTAAAGTTGTTGCTTGGATAAAAATGTTTTTCACCACATAAAATGTTGAATGGATTTGAAAATGGTTTATGGATAAAACCCTTTTGCAAATGACTTTGCCACTTTGGTAAATGACCACTTTGGACCTTACAAAGTTTAGAAGCCTAGTGGAGACCATCTTTGCAAATAGAACCATCCCTTGCATGCTTATATGCATGACTTAGATCCCTTTGTTTTGTGTGAAATTGTTTGATTGATTATTGGTTTGGAATGTTAGTTGATATTGTGTTTGCTTGATTGATTATAGTGAAGTTAGAAAAGTGTGAGACTAGCAAGATCAAGGAGTGAACCAACATTCCCTACCAAAAGGCAAGTTACACTATCATCTAAAGTCCTACTATTTTCATTATACTTAGTGGATTTTGAAACATGCATGAAAATAATTTTATACTTATGCTATGCTAAATCCTAATAGGATACCCTATACATTCCTTAGTGAAAACAATGTAATTGTTACATGCTTAGCCATGCTTTATTTTGAAAAGAGATACATGTTGAGATTTTATGGATTTGAGAAAAGGACTTGTGATTTTATATAATAAAATAAGGACTCAATGAACCACCTGGGTGGCCAAGGATACTTTGAGTTTTGGAGAAGGTGGCAACAAAAGGAACCATGTCTATGGCAATCTCTTTGTGTTGTGCTCCAAAGGAAACCACCCAGGAAACTTAGAGATTGAACATGTTTCTCCAATTGTGGCTTTCATGTGCAACCACATGCTATTATGGCTCTGGCTTAGTCAACTACATTGGGAAGACCCATACATTGTCTTCAGTTAACTGGACATGGGGACCTGGAATCCTACATGGGTGCTGAAGACAAGCTAGCAATGGTGTATGGGAGGACCCTTTGGAAAGACTTCGTCACATTCTCAATCTGCCAATACTCCATCTTGGTGAGCACTAATCCAGTGGCCACTGGTGGCAACAAGATGGGATTGTGACATGTGGGTAAAGTGTGCAACTTCTGCAGAAGATATAAAATTTAAGTACTTAGCCGTGTCCCCGGTTATGGACAATACTGAGCAACTAAAGTTTGAAGCTATGGGAGATCTCGACATTCCAACTTCTAAAATAAAAACTTGATGCACTTGGGGTTACCAAGGAGCTCAAGAGATTTTGATAAAGCTTGATGCACTTGGGGTTACCAAGGAGCTCAAGAGAATTTGATAAAGCTTGATGCACTTGGGGTTACCAAGGAGCTCAAGAGATTTGGTTAAAACTTGATGTACTTGGGGTTACAAAGGAACTCAAGAGGTTTTGTTGAAGACTTGAACACTTGGGGTTACCAAGGAGTTCAATGAGATTTTTGATAATAACTTAAAACACTTGGGCTTTACCAAGAAGATTTCATAGATTTTGTCAAAGGACCAAAACCATTTTGAAAGACAGGATAAAATATTGCTTTACGCAAATGAGCCTTAAACCCTACTTAGCCAAATGTGCATGTAATGATAGGATCCACTTATATTCTATATAGTAGTGAAACTTGCCAATACTATTCCAAAGCCTTATACCCTTTTGGCTGTAACTTGTAATGTTGCAGGTTTGATTGATTTTAGTGAAGATTGATTGATTAGGATTACAAAGTCTACAACCAACATGTCTGCTTGTGGCACTTTGAAGATGAAGGACCCCATGCTTATAGTTATTCCGCTGCAATGTAATGTAAAAGCCAAATGAGCTAAGTAAGATGTAATAAAATTATGTTATTCCTGGTTATAAAGTTATATTATGACCTTTGTTTCTTGATATTACATCTAAACTGTGGATGCTAGCTATTGATCCAGGGACTAGCATTGCAATCACAGGGATCCTTTTCCTTTACAAAGGAGGGACACTACACCATTGCCGGAGCCTGAATACTGGGTGATGCACTTTGACGGATCAAAGTTGCTCAACGGCTCGGGGTATGGTGTACTGGTACAGTCACCAACAGGGGACAAGCTGCACTAAGTTCTGCAGATCCACTTCGAGGCTACAAACAACATGGCGAAGTATGAAGCACTCATTCACGGATTACACGTAGCCAAGGATATTGGCATCAAGTTCATAGTTTGCTGTGGAGATTCCAACTTGGTTGCCTAGTAGGTGGCTGGCACCTGGAATGCGTGGAACCCTATGATGGGAGCATATCGAGACGAAGTGGACGAGATAGCCATGAGATTCTTGGGTTAGAGGTCAAGTATGTACATAGGGAGCAAAACGAGGCGGCTGATCTGTTGTCTAAGCTTGGATCAGGGCACAAACGAATTCCGCCTGGAGTTTTCCTGGAGCATCTACGGACACCATCCATGAAGGGAGCAGACATCGACAAACCGGACAGAGTAGACTCTTTGTCCACATGGTGACAAAGGTCCCTTCGGCTTGGACAAAACCGTTCATGGAGTATCTCGAACACAGAACTTTGCCCGATGACAAAGTCAAAAGATGGCAAATAGTATGTCGAGCAAAGGGCTATACCATAATCAATGGACAACTCTACAAAAGAAGCACTACTGGTGTATACCTTAAGTGTGTTTCCCAGCAAGAAGGTATTGAAATCCTACGCGAAATCTATCTCAGAGATTGCGGGCATCACGCCGGTCCCCGATCTTTGGTCGCAAAAGCCTTCCGGCAAGGATTCTATTGGATGACCGCGAAGGCGGACGCTGACAAGCTGGTTGAGACATGCATGGGATGCCAGTACTATGCCCGACAACCACATGTTCCTGCTGAAGAATTGCGAACAATACCAATAACTTGGCCATTCGAAGTCTGGGGGCTAGACATGGTGGGTCCGTTACAAACGACACCATGTGGATTTACGCATCTGCTAGTAGCAATTGATAAATTAACCAAATGGATAGAAGCTAAACCCATTAGAAAGCTCGATGGGGCAACTGCCCTTAGGTTTGTTCGGGATCTAGTGGTGAGATTTGGTCTCCCACATAGCATAATCATCGACAACGGCAGCAACTTGTCACTCGAGAAGTGGAAGCTTATTGTTGGGAGAAGGGCATTCGACTTTACCTTGCATCTATGGAACACCCACAATCCAATGTTCAGGTTGAGCAAGCCAGTGGATTAATTCTGCAGGGAATCAAGCCACGTCTTGATGCACCACTACATAGGGCAGCTGGGGCCTGGGGGAAGAATTGCCATCTGTGCTGTGGAGTTACGAACTACACCCAACATATCCACCGGCTACACCCCTTACTTCATGGTATATGGAGCATAAGCCAACCTACCTTCCGACATCCTTCACGATTCACCAAGAGTTGCCACCTACGACGAAGATGACGCTGAAGAATCCAGACGCTTAGATGTGGACCTTCTCGCGGAGGAGCGGGTTTTGGCATGCCAAAGATCCGCCATCTACCAGCAAAAGCTACACAGCTACCATAGTCGCAGCGTCCGACATCGCTCGTTTAATGAGGGTGATGTCGTGCTCCGACTTAAGTAGAAGAAGTCACACAAATTATCCCCGCCATGGGAAGGACCGTTCATCATAAGCAAGGAGCTGCTCAATGGGTCTTACTACCTCATTGACAATCGTGAACTAAAGGATAGACCCAACAAGGATCATAAGCATAAGCGACGTGACCCGGATGATGCCTACCCGGAGCTTGATCGACCATGGAACATAGCACAAGTTTTGGATCTATTGTGTACCTCTTAAGCGTAAGCAAGGAGCTTGATCCTTTCTACACTTAGCATTTTTTATCTATTGTGTACCTCTTATATGATCAATGAAATAAAGCTCTCTGGTTCACTCATATTTCTGAGTCTTTTACCTCCTTTAGTGTTCATTTTTGGTTCGTATAAAACATTTATGCACAAGTTTTGCAATTGCACTTGTGAAAATTCCACCTACGGGCGTTAGCTTAAGTTTTCTGGTCTACACGTTCTTTGTCGTTTTTATGTGGATTTTGGAGTAGTGACTTTTGGCACTTTTTGTCGGCGATTTTGTGCTTAGGTTATTGACGGTGCCATTGGGCATCATCACCTGAGCGCATGGTTCCGACAATGAGTTTTCCGACTCACGAAAGGTCAACCATAAGATCCAGAGTAATGGATAAGCCAGCACTTGCTTAAAAAATATATACATGCTGGAAAAAATTCTTGAGTAGAAGGAAATAACAACCATTGTTTTCCGCCTTAAGTTAACACATAGTTTTTCCGCATACACATTACAGAGGAAAAAATATAACAAATTGGTTTTCATTCCTCTGGCACAGGTGACTTGGAAGCAGCATCATCAATAGGAGGAGAGTCACCTTCCTCGAAGTCGGCAATGTTGAGGGACTCGGAGGAGCTTTGGTTGCCGCCATCGATGGTTTTCATGGGCACAAAGACATTAACGTCGACCAACTCGGCGACTCTGGTGTCATAACCCGCGAGTGACGCCAAGATAGATTCGTGGTTTATCTTTTGGCCTTCGTCATCTACGTCGGGGATACCGGAGGTCACCGTGTCGATGTCGGCATTTTCGTAATGTGCCTTGACCATGGACAGTGCCATCCTTGCACCGGCCCATGCACATGGAGCTTTCCAGCTTGAGATACGCTCGGGGGCTCGGCGCAGGGTCTCCGAGAACTTCGCCACAGAGTCTGATGCCTTGATATTAATCTGGAGGGGTTTGGCTATCTCCTTGGCCTGCTGATGGCGGTGTTGATAAAGTTGCCGGCAAGGATCATCCATTCCTTTGGCGGAGGAGGTGATCGGGTTAAACCCATAGGAGCTGCAAATTTCTGACAAAGGAGCACATGAGCCCAATAACATAAAAAGTTCATAGTATTCAGCTTACAGAAATTCAAGACCGAGAATCACTTACTGAAGATGCTAAGCTCAGCTTGCTGAAGAGTCTCGGTCATGGAGTCCTGCTCTTGTCGGAGGATCCTGTATGCATCCAGATGGCGCTGATTTTGCTCATCAACGGCTTTCTTTTGCTCTTTCAGGATAGCGATTTCCTCCTTCAAGTGGTTCATCTCCTCGCTGGCGTAGTCTTGCAGGGCTTTCATTGAGTCTTCATGCATCTTCAGCATGTATTTCCTCTCTTGTTTAAGGATCTTGTTTTTTCTATCCAGCTGCTGAATATGCTTGGATTGCTCAACAATGCCCTTAGCCATGGAAATGGTTTCTGCAAGTCGGAGAAAGAACAATACACAGTAAGTACTCAGAGAATGTTGGCACAAGACCAAGCCGGAATACGAAAAAGGAAGGAAAAATAGACGATTGCTCTTGGTGATTTGTTCCTTCAAGAAGGCAGTTTTACCCTTTTTAGCTTCCAAGTCCACGCGCATCTTCTGGTACTTGTCGTTGGCGACACCCCTCCGAGCATTCTCATTCTGTGGAAGAAGAAAGTTAAACGTTGTTTGGTCTCCTTGGAGCATCTAGCCGGAGAATCTCCACCTAGAAGCTCGGGGGCTACAGCGAGAGTTTTTAAATTAGCAATATTCTTAGTCTTTCTTTAAGCATCTAGTCGGAACTAATTCAGTTTTTGATTAGAAGCTTGGGGGCTAAAGTATAAAGTTTTTAACTCAGTCATATGCTTAGCTTCTCTTTAAAAGCATCTAATCGGAACTAATTAAGTTACAACTAGAAGCTTGGGGGCTACAGTATTGAAATTCATAAACACTTCGTATGCTACTCTGAAAGCATCTAGTCGGAATAATTCATTCAAACTATATGCTTGGGGGCTACAGTGAGAAGTTTTCTAGCTTAGTCACTCTTAGAGCATTTAGATGCAAAGACCTATGGTTTTCCGTCTAAATCCTCGGGGGCTATAGTGGGATACTCATATGAAATGCAAAAGGCAAATAGAACTTACAAGCGCAATGATCTTGAGGTTTGTAGCACTCTCAGCAAGCAACTAGCCAAAGGACAAATTGTTTCCTTGCAAGATTTCTGCTTGCCGGAGAAGCTCCTCGAGACCACATGTTGGAGATGTCGGCGCCGCACCAGGAACCAGAGCAGTGCTACCCGGCGTAAGTACCAGATAGACTATCTTCGGGAAATCTATGGTCTTCTTGGGTGCGGAGGTGCCTCCTTCGACAGATGTACCACCTACCACCACCGCCTTACCGCTACCGATGGCATCCTTAGCCGGAGCTTCAGCCATTTGGTTCCTGCGTTGCCTGTTCGCTGTAAGGTTCCCAACCTTTAATAAGGTAAGGATCCCTGTGTTTACAATGCTAGTCCCTGGATCAATAGCTAGCATCCACAGCTAAGATGTAATATCAAGGAAACAAAGGTCATAATACAACTTTATAACCAGGAATAAAATAATTTATTACATCTTACATAGCTCATTTGGCTATCTCATTACAATGCAGCAGAATATAACAATAGCATGGAGTCCTTCATCTTCAAAGTGCCACAGGAAGTCATGTTGGTTATAGACTTGTAATCCTAATCAATAAACTTCACTAACACCAAACAGACCTGCAACATAATAAGTTACAGCCACAAGGGTCAATACATTTGAATTGTATTGGCAAGTGATACTATGGTAGTATAGTGGAGTCTAACATCTACATGCATTTGGCTAAGTGGAGCTTAGGCTTGCATTGCTCAAAATAGATTTTCCTTATCATTTGAAAACACTAAGTTTTTGCTTGACAAAATCATCCAAGGCATCTCCCAATAGAAATTGGTGATCCTTCAACCCTTGTTCAACCACAAGTTTTTAACTTAGAAATTGGGATGAGGAGATTCTTGATAGCTTCCATGTCTTGATGCTCAAATTGTCCTTTACCAGGGACATGGCTAAGTACTTAGATTTCTCTGCAGAGGTGGTGCACTTTCCCCACAAGACTTGGTTTCACCAAGACAAGATCTTTTAGAAGCCTTCCCTTAGACCAGAATGGACGCTTTCCAACCTATCATCCCCTACCACCAACTATCCATTTGGATAAGTTATTGCAACTTATATGATCCAAGCAGAGCCATAATTCCAAGTGGCTGCACTTGAAGCTTCTCAACATTTGACATCTCAAATCTCTTTGTTCCTGGGTGGCCATCCACAAGTGAGATACCAAGTTTTCCCCAGTATACTGGAATTGGTGATGCCCAAGTTTTCCCCAGCATACTGGACTTGCATAACCACTCAACACAAACCATTCTTTCCATTCCACCCAGGTGATTCATTCACTTAGATGTTTTATTAAACAAAACACAAATCCTTGACTTAGAAATATTCCATAGCATGAAATATAATCCACCCTTGTTTTCTACTAGCTAAGCTAAGCTTGATAGTAGTAGGAATCTTAACTTAGGAAATTTCTACTAAGGTTTCATCTACTAGGATTTCCCCACGGCATAGTTTATACTTAGCAAAATTCCATGCAATTCCTACTTAGAAATATCACTAATGCATAGTGAAAATAATGGGACAAAAGTATGAAGCATCACTTGCCTTTTTGGTAGAGAATATAAGTTTACTCCTTGATCTTTGCAATATTCACACTCTTCAAATCACTACAATTCAATCAAGCAAGCAATATTTCAATCTACCATTCAAGCAACATCACATAAAATAATAGTATCAAAACAATGCATGCAAGCATGCCAAACTTTGTTTATTTACAAAAGTGGTTTATAATGGGTTATAAACATTCTAAAACACTTATTGGTCATTTTATAAAGTGGCAAAACTATTTGCAAAAGATTCTTCCTATAACCCATTTTTAAACCAATCATTATTTTATGTGGTGGAGAAATGCTTTTAATAAGGCAACAATCTATAGGGTTCACAAAATATGTTTTCAAATCATAAAACCTTGTGTTTAGGGTCAGAGAGTTTAAATCAAAACATTTCTCAAAGGTTTCCTCCAAAAAGCATTTTTAACAAATAAACAATATTTTTATTTGACTAGAAATGGTTTAAATCAAAGATTTATTCTTTAGCTTTACCAAATATATTTTCAAATCCATGAGTTGGTTTCTAAGGTCAGTAGGTTCAAAACAAACCATTTGCAAAAGGTTTCATCTCAAAAATCATTTTAGAACAAATTTTATATTCTAAATATGCCTACACAAGTTTCTGCAAAAACAACCAATTTATCAGAAACATTTTACTAAACAAAGTGCATGGTCAGAAAGTACTTGTTTTTCTGAATCCATTGATATAAAATTTGCAAACTTTGGACGTGTGGTTTGAAAGTTATGAATTTTTCAAATTGGATCATCAAATAGATCATATCTTGTTTTTAAAACAGACTCTGGGCCACGTGGACTAATCTGATTGGCTGAAAACGTTTTGCGTGGATTGACAGACACACACCGCAGGATTTAACTTGATCACACGGCATAGATCGCATACCCCTTCGTTTTTAAGTGATTCTATCGTATCCATTAGATCAACATCTAACGGCCGGAGATGATCTGACCATACTCTGGCGGTGGTGACGCTCGGCTAACGGTGCTGCGGCGGCTACAGGAAGCAAGGGAGGAAGGGGAATGGCTTACCAGGTTCGCGGAGTGACGCTGAAGCTCAACGTGCTTGCTGCTTGTCGAGGGGCGCACAGGGTCAGTTGGAATTCCTCGCCGGAGTTCAAGACGACGTCGGGCTTGCTCAGTTGTTGATGGGAGCGAGGCTACAGGTCACCCTACGGAAAACGGAAGGTATGGTTAGACGCGCACGGCACCAGGGATCATGCGAGCATCAACGATAAGCACTGGGGCGGTCCGAGCTTACCAGGTAAACTCGCCGGAGGAAATGGCAGGCGGTGGTGGTGCTTGGTGCCGTCGTTGCCGACGCAGTGGTGCTCGCGCGAATGAACGGGAGGTACAGTGAGGTGTGCTAGAGGCTGGGGAAGGTGCTCGTGTGCTCTAGGGGGCAGAGGAGTAGCTGGGCTCGCCGGAATTCCTACTGGAGCTTGCCGGAGACAGTGAGGGTTCGAGCAAGGATTCGTGCAGCCTGGGGGCTCCGGTGGTGCGGCGTCTGGGGGGAAATGGATAGGGGAGGGAGGCGATTAAGAAGGCAAGGTCGCGGGGCTGTTTCCTGGCGTGGTTAACGCAAATTCATGCCGGCTTTCAATCGGCAGTAATGTCCAGAGAGGGGGCGCGGTCAGGGGCTGGTGAGGATGAAGCTGACGGGGCAGTGGGGTTGCTTGCCAGCGAGAGAGAGGAGGAGGAGGTGGGGTCCAACCGTCATAGACTCAGCGGGTTCGTTTGCGAGTGAAAAACGTTTCACTGCAAGGTAGAAGGAGTGGGCTGCTGATGGGCTTAGTGGGCTAGGTTAGTTGGGCTGCTCCTATTCCATTTTTTTTATCTGATTGTTTTTCCTTTTTCCATTTCTATTAATCTGTTTTGGTTTTTTTAATTAATTCAAAGATCAATTTGATTTCAAACCTCAACCAAAATTTGTGTAGATTCATATACTGATTTATAGCACATTCCAAAGACAAATTTAGAATAATATATTTATTCTTTTTAGTGTCTTTTAATTATTTAAAATAGGCTCTACTATTAATTAAATAAGATTTAATAATATTTTTCAATCTCCATTTGAATTCAAATCACCACCAAACTTTGCATGAATTTTTATTCTGTTTATCAACATATTTCAAAGTCAAAAATAAAATAATTCTTTTATTCTTTTAAGACCTATTAATAATTAAATAAATAGACCATAGTTTTTAATTCAAATAGGTTTTAGTTTATTTTTAAAACTCTTTTTGAATTCTAAATAATATGAAAATCTTTTCAGTAGGTTTCATATGAAAAACTAAAACACTTGGAAATCTTATTTAAAATTAATTAACAAGTTTTAATGTTTATTTAAAATGGAAAAGCCTTTACTTTAATAAAAATGGATATTAATAAATCCTCATTATTTTATTTAAATAAACCTTTACTCTTTTTATCAAATAGAAATATTTTATTTCAAAAGCTTGGCCAAGATTTAATTTGGCTCTATAAAATAATCCTTATTTATATTTCTACCTTTTCTTTTGGAAAACCAAATCTTTTTATTTAAAAGATCCAAAAATAGTGATTCCAACTTTTATAACTTTTATTTATTATTTGTTTATCTTTTTAAATTACTTTCGGATTATTTGCTCACCATTTGGTATGGATTTTAGATAAGTGCTTCATTAGCTTTAGAGATTATTTTTCTTTATCTTATTAAATTCATAAGATTTTATCCATGGCTCCAAATTAAGAGAAACCAATTTCTATGGTTTAAAACATTTTTATTTGCCATTCTTGATCTTTTGTAAATGTTTGTTGACAAATTTTTATATGGATCAAATCCATAGGCTTGGAGATACTTGGAAATGATTTTACTTCATTAGGGTTTTAGGGTTTTGGTTTAACTTTTCCAAGTGTTTAAATTTCTAGATACATTCATTGAGGAATGCATTTCACTTGATTTGGATTTTGTTGGGTTCAATCTTTAATTAAAGTTTGTTCAAGATGGGTTTTTAAGTTTCCATTTAGAAACAAAAGTTTCTTCTCACCCTAAATTTCAACAATTAATTATTTTGTTTATTTATTTTTCACATTACAAGATTTGGAAAATCTTGGGATGTGACATTCACCGACAACAGCAATCTCGGTGGTTGCACCTAAGTCCACTTCCATGGCGGAAGGGCCAGATGCGTCTTTGGCTTGAGAGCTTGTCGGAGAAGATGCAAGCTTGACGATGGGAGTGACAGGGGCGATGGCGGGAGATGCGTGGGAAGACACGTCACGTTGCAACATATCCTTAATGTTTTTAGAATCCCCCAAAGTTTTGGAGGTCTTCTTTAGACTAGTAGTGGCTTTCTTCCTGAAACGTACAAAAAGTATAAGTACAGGAATAAGACAAACAATGGACAATGTCGAAGAGAAAGAGGCTTACACAAGAGGGGGTGCTTTGGCAAAGGGGATCCCAGTAACCTTTCTTTTCTCCGCCTCCAGGGCGGCGGTAGTCTTCTTAGAGGCTCCACCCTCCGTCTTGTTCTTCTTCTTGCCTCCGTCGGCAGTGTCAAAGGTGGAGCTCTTCCGCTTTCACGCCAACGGGACCTCGTCGTCGAACACGAGGGTGACTTCCTTCAGCTTTGGATCATAGATTTGGGGAGCCATGCTATCCTCATCTATGTCGCTGAGCTGTTAAGTGAAGAACCACCGTGTTAGAGGAGATGGTAATGGATAGACGGAAGAACTGGAGTATATGTCATACACGGAAAATAAACAGGTACCTTTGGGCACTTGCTCTCTACGAACATGTCGTAGGTGATGGTGAAGCCACGCTTCCTATCCTTCACCTTGACGATGTCCTTGAGGCGGAGCTTGATGGAGTCGCTCGAGAAGTTTTCCTGGGAGATGCGAAGGCTATCCTTCCTCTCGTTGGTATACTCGTGCATCAACTTCAGGTGGTGCAGAGGCTGGATCGGCCTGACGAACCAGCACATGGCTAGATCCAATCCGGTCAGACCCATATCTACGAACCACTCTATCCGCCTTAGAGTGCGCGAAGCGTCGATGTCGGAAGGAAGGGAGGCTTGGGATCTCCATGTAGAGGCTTCGGCGGCAGCTCCATCGACAAAGTCTGGGTACGTTACTTCTCGGCCGGCCAGAGGGATATCTGGGCCATAGAAGTACGTCTGTTGCCAGTTCTTGCAGGACTCGTGGCCAACAATGTCGGGGAAGCGTCGGCCAAGCCGGATCTTAAAACTAATGGTGCCACAATTCCTGAGCTCATCCTTGCCGGATCCGGCTTCGCGTTTGACGGTGAAGAAATAGATGAAGAGATCTAGCCTAGGCCTAATCCCTAAATAACCCTCGCAAAGCGCCGCGTAGTTGCCAAGCGCTAAGATGCTATTGGGGGAGAGGTTCTGAGGCTATACTCGGTAATGGTTAAGGACAACTAGGAAGAAGTTGGAGATGGGCAGGGAGATGCCGCCTACCAGTTGTGCTTTGAGGTACACCTTTTCTCCGGCTTAGGGAGAAGGTGTGACCTCGCCGGCCGCCGCCGCCCGCTAGGCGAGCTCCTCCGTCGCGGGGAGATAACCCTCGTTGATCAGTTCTTTGATATCACGGTTTGTAATATCCGAACCGCGCCAATCGCCCTTGTGGGAGTCATACTCCTCCTCTAGCAGCTCCAGTGCCGCTGGGTTATGGTCGCCGTCCGTGGTTTCGACCACCACGGATTTGGGAATAACCAATCCCTCTGGTGGCACGATGACAGTGCTCGCTGGCTTCGCCGCGGCATCGCCTGACGCCGCCATGGAGGGGTTGGAGCTGCTACTGGCCATTTGGAGTTTTTCGGTGGTGACTGGGTGAGATTAAGGAGCTAGTGTTTTTCACACAGGTGCGTGGAGAGCTCGAGGAGGCGCTCGCTGGAGGAAGAAGATGATGAAGAGGGGAATGAGGTGAAAAGTAAAATTTCCATCACCGTTATAATTTATAACCTCCGACATCAAGATTCATGCGGAATGATCAAACGGATGACGCGTGGACGACGTGTGCGTGCGCGTGCGCGGAAATTTCGCCACGTTGCCAAACGTCATCGCCAACGGTTCGCATCGCTCGCGCGGGAAAATCAGACATGATTGCGTTTTTGCATGTGTAAGTTACGAGGCGTTGCTGACCTATGTCTACGTCGCCCTAGCTGTCACTAGCAGGTGAACCATCACATCGGAAGATTCCGGCATAGAGGGATCCAATCCGGCTACGGAAAAGTACGATATAAGATTCAACAATTCTCCGACTTACAAGTTGAAGACGGAGAAAACCTTGAAGGGTTCTTTGGGAGGACTACAAGATGTTGCTTGACGATTTGCCGACATCCATCTAGATGGAGCATTCAAAGTGAAGAGGCAAGATGGCGCAAGATATCGGAGTTCTCTGGGGTCTACTGTTGGGGATATGCTATATGGGTATCCTCATAGCATGTCCTCTATCCGGATAACCCGGGTGGCCCACAGTTAGTAGCATGGCCTATGGCCTGTTGGGCGACCCAGTTAGATGGATCCAGAAGGGAGGCCATGCCGGATAAAGGAAGGCTACGGAGGAGTCACCGACGTACTCCGAGCCTTGGAGTGCAAGACACGCTAGACTGATTGTAGGCAGTGTAGGACTCTGTAACCTATCCGGCTAGGACTTTTCCCTGTAACCCTAGGACCTGACGACTATATAAGTCGGGCCTATGGGAGCCTTTAGGGCACAATCTTAGATACCCTAGTGTCGACTACGACGCACCTCGCACAGCAAACCAATCCCTGTAACTCGGTGTATTGCCATTATAGTGATTTATAGAAGGAGTAGGATTCCACCACCGTCGTGGGATCTGAACCTGGGTAAGCCTTGTTACCTCGTACCCATCAACCATCCGCCTTCCCCCACATATCTAAACACGCACTGTGAGGACTCCTCCATGGCGTACTCGTCGGCAATACCACGACACCTGCCCCTCTTGCCATTATTGTTTTTGACAAAGTTTCCTCGTCTATTGGGTTGTCCATTGCTTCCACTACTTTGTCCTCCACCTTTAACCGACCATCCACCTGGTGGTTTACTCGGATAGTCTTGCTTTATGTGACTCCTCTGGCCACAAGCATGGAAAATTATCACTGGTTTCTGACAATTCCTGCTCATATGCCCTAGAAGTTTGCAATTATGACATGTAATTTTCCTTCCGGTTGGATTTGCATTCCAGTAGGAATTGTTGTTGTTATAAGGTTGATTCCTCAGCTTGAATTCCAAACTAGGCTTAGGCTTACTTGCCTGAATCCTCTTTGTTTCCTTCTTGGCTCTTTTCCTTCAGTCCTCTTGAACATTCGTATATTCATCTTCGAAAGTGATGGCTGCATCCAAAAACTACTAAAAAGTTTGTTTGTTGGCCAACCTTAACTGCATCTTCACGAATGGATTTAATCCTCGCAGAAAACGCTTCTTCCTTTTATCCTCAGTGCTCACTCCATCCTCAGCATAACGACACCCGGATGTACTTCAAGAAACTGATGTAACCTTGCTGTAGCTCCTCAAACTCCCTACGCTTCAACTCCATCACACTTTCAGGAACATGATACTCATGGAATGAAATGGCATGTATGCCTCCATGTGTGGTTTTGGTAATTAATGACAATCTCTATGGACTAATGTGTAAATTGAGTTTCACTTGTAGGTTTGTCCATTGGCATCGCTTGGGCCATGTGTTGGTCTCAAGGTTGAAAGATGAAGAAATGTCCAAGGGCTTTTTACCATTCGAATCATGAAGAAAGAAGGAGCTTGAAGGTTGATCAAGACAAGTGCAAAGAGTTGCATCAAGATGGATCAACCTCAAGAAGGGATGAAGAAGGGAAAGATCCAGATGCACCATCTCTAGAAGACCTCATGCTTGAAGCTTGCCATCGTCGTGATCATGTAGTGATGAAGACAAGTTCAAAGAAGAAGTTTCCCCATGCAGTATGGGGAGAAATTTGTAAGTCCTCATCTTCATCAAGCAAGAGCAATCAAGAAAGGTGTTCCCACTTGAGAAGAACAAGACGGTCTACATCAAGTTCAAGTGGATTGCTCAAGGCAAAGGTATGATCTTGATAGGGCTTCTCTTTTGCCGGTCTCGTGTTTTTGTGAGACCAGGTTTAGGATAGATAGCCGTACTATCAAGAGGGGCTCTCAAGCGGGTGTCTCGATCGCATTGTTCGGAGAGCTGATGACCCACAAGTATAGGGGGTGTATCGAAGTACTTTCTATAAATAGGAGTGTTAATCCCAACGAGGAGCAGAAGGTGCTTAACAGTGGTATGGAGCAGGAACTCTCTGCAAATACTTAGCAAACGGATTTTTAGTGGTTTTCTGAAAAGGAAACAAAACAAAGTGCAAGTAATAAAGAACAAATGCAGCAAGTGGCCCAATCCTTTCTTAGCAAAGGACAAGCCGGTGAAAATACTTATAAGGACCAAACGTTCTCGAGGAAACATGGGAATTCTGTCAAGTGCTTTCGCTTCAAATAGCTGAGTACTCTTCGTTGGTGTTGTAAGTGTTGTGTGGGTGAACCTGTGCTAATGTATCGAGCATACTTGGACTAATACATACTTGTGATTAAACCCCCTGCAAACATCCATAACTACAGGAAAGTAATTAAGATATAAATCTAACCACAGCCTTAAACTCTGAGATCCTATGCTCCCTTGTGCAAAGGTGTCCTAACGGGGGTTCAGGTTGCTGTCACTCCGGCAACCCCACAATTAGTAGCCAAATACACAATGCATGCCCCTAGGCCCATAAATGGTGAAGTATCATGTAGTCGACGTTTACATGACACCACTATAAGAATAGCACCACAACTTAAATACTAAACCATTGAATAATAACTCAACACAAATCCACTAATAACAACATGAATTCTCCCATGTCCACATGAACTAGACAAACTAATCACAAGACATCATATGGATCAAGATCAAAGATCATATGGTAATGGATAACAATCTGAACATAAACAATAATCCAATGGTTCCACTCACAAGCATCAACTACAATAGTAATTAACATCGGGAAAGTTTCCCCTAATAACGAAAGCAATATCCAACACAATTGTTACAACGGGACGTAGTGGTGATGATGGTGCTGGTGGAGATGATGGTGTGAATGATGATGATGATCCCGATGAAGCCTAGCTTGATGACGGTGTTGATGGCGATGATCTCCCCTCTCCGGGAAGGAATTCGCCCGGCAGAAATCTATCTGCCGGAGAGATCTTTCTCTCTCGGTGTTTTGTGCCCCGAGAGGCGGTGTAAATCTATCTGTGGTCACTCCCGAGCCTTAGGGTTCCGTAGGTAAGATATAGGCGAAGGGGCAGAGTCAGGAGCCGGGCAGGTGGGCCACACCTGACCTAGGTGCGGGGTTAGGTGGGCCCGCGCCTAGGGGGTGTGGGCCCCCTACGGCCCTTCTTTTCTCCTCCTTCTAGCTTCCTCAATCTTCTGGAAAAATAATATTTTCCCATATTTTTCTGGTATTTTTCTGATCTTCACGAAATTGCATCAAAATGCCCTCTTTTCCATCAGAATCCAGACTCCGACAGTTCATCCTCCAAGAATCATCCAATATACATAAACAGATGAAAAGCCATAAGTAATACCTCATAATAAGATAAATATCAATGAATAGAGGTAGATTATGATATAGAATGGTGATGCAAATTGGGCATATCAACTCCCCCAAGCTTAGACCTTCGCTTGTCCCCAAGCGAGAACTGAGCTCAGTAAACATGTCCTCGGGTTTATGGAGTGAAGTGTCGATAAACGAATACGAACAAGAAGCATCACACTTACCATGGCACAACTCATAGAAGAAAGCAACTCACCATTATAGAACTTAGCTTGCAACCAAGTACAACAATCACAATAGAGATGCATAAAGATAAATCATAATTGGAATTGGCAAACTTGTTCTTGGTCAGAGAACACCTGGAAAACAGTTTCACAAAAAGATTTTTGTAGAAGTTTTTCAATAGGAGCACTCTTTGCTCAAAAAGGTTTTTCACAAGTGAAGGCTTTCAAAGTAATACTCAATAGATAATAGTTTTATGCAAACAAGGAAAATAGAGAACATGATTGAATAAATCACCATATGAATGCTTGAAACACAAAAACTCAAATGCTTGATGGAGGAAGAGAGGAAGTAGGTTTACTGACTCAACTTGGTAAATAGGAGAAAGGTCCCTTCATAGAGGGTAGCAGGGATTACAAGTCATAAAGAGCTTCCAAAATATTATGGTATGTACTAGCTTTGAGCCCTATCATAGGCATCTTGAGATGATTAAGGTTAAAGTGCACAAAGATGGAGTACATGCTTGACGAAATATAAGTTGGCAATCTCATTTCCCTTGAATATGAGGGCCACTGCTCATGCTACCCAACTCTGGTCACCGGTAAGTTCTTGTCATTTTAAGTACATGCGTATCATAGAGAACCGCCAACTAGGTACCCCTTGCACATGGTACAGGAGCTATCCCATAACCAAAATGACAAGGCAAGCAGACAATTAGCATCTCAGCGATCTTTTTATTTACTATATGCATAGCTTTTTATTGAGGATGCTTCATAGATAGCTCAGTATGGTGATGCTGCAAGTTTCCACCACGATAAGGCATGGCTTAGGCTAGCGGCCCAGGCGTTTATCTAACACAAAATACAGACTCCATCGACTTACAAGTTCCCTCTTTATTTCACACCGTTGACATCCATAGACAAAAGAGCATGATATCAACTGGGTACAAAGTACATGTGCAATGCTGAAAATGTTCCCCGTGACAGCACGGTTCTGCTAATTCCAACATATGCATGCAAGCATATACAACTTCGATGGCACAATGGTTCAAGTCTATTAGGGGCAAGAAAATAAGGTCTACCATCAAGTTCGTGAGAGCTTTACTAACTAGTTTTCACATAACAAAATACTTTTTAATTCGAAAGATAAATCAAGCTTGAGAACTTGCTTGCAATAGAAATAATGCTACTAGGTAGATATGGTGGACAAAAATGGCAAAGGTTTTGGTTCAAAGGGATCTGGAAACATGAGAAGTATGCCTTCCCAAAACAGGTTTTTGGCAAGCAAGGCTGGGTAGCAAGCAAGAGAGTTGAAAGAAACAAGCAAACCTACAAGTGATAAAGCCAAACATGCAATCTTCCTTGAAGACACAAAAGATCTTAAATAAAGAATACTAAGCTTATGAGCCAACAAGAAAGTAAATGATACAAAATACCTGTAAGATTTTTCTCTTTTTCTTTCAAACCTCAAAAAGTATTGCTACTGACCAGAACTCGGTTTGCCAAAACCAATTTAGATCCACTTGATGCTCCCAAAGTGATGCCAATACTTATCAACAAGATCCATCATATAATAGAGATTGCAAACTAAAATAAGAAGTGCAAAAAGTAAAAGATGAGACTTCTCATTAATATTCCAATAAAGGCACTCACACCAAGGGATACATAGATAATTAACTAAAGGAGAGATACTTGCACATGCAAACCAAACTATAAGTTAACCTCTCTACCAAAGATAAGAATCCACTAAAAATGTAAAAGATAAAAGATAATGGTGGTGATACCGTGTGTAGAGGTCCCAACGTTTAGTAAGGTAGAGATCCCTGTGTTTACAATGCTAGTCCCTGGATCAATAGCTAGCATCCATAGTTAAGATGTAATATCAAGAAACAAAGGTCATAATACAACTTTATAACCAGGAATAAAGTAATTCATTACATCTTACATAGCTCATTTGGCTATCACATTACAATGCAGCAGAATATCTATATAGCATGGAGTCCTTCATCTTCAAAGTGCCACAGGCAATCATGTTGGTTGTAGACTTGTAATCCTATTCAACACACTTCACTAACATCAAACAAACCTGCAACATAATAAGTTGCAGCCACAAGGGTCAATACATTTGAATTGTATTGGCAAGTTTCACTACTATGTAGAAATAAGTGGAACCTATCAATATATGCATATTTGGCTAAGTAGGGTTTAGGCTCATTTGCAGAAAGCAATATAGTTTTATCCTATCTATTCAAAATAGTTTTGATCTTTTGACAATCTTTCTAGACTCCTTGGAAAACTCCAAGTGCTTCTAATACCTTGTTGATACCATCAAGTTTTACTTTGAGATATTGGAATGTCGAGATCTTCCATAGCTTCAGGCCTTAGTTTCTCAGATTTGTCCGTAACCGGGGACACGGCTAAGTACTTAGAATTTTGATCTTCTATAGAAGTTGTACACTTTACCCACATGACACAATCTCGTCTTGACGCCACCAGTGGCCGCTGGATAAGTACTCACCAAATGGAGTACCGACAGATCGAGAATGTGACAAAGTCTTTCCATAGAAGTCCTCCCAATACATGATCCTAGCTTATCTACTAGGCACCAATGTAAGGATAAATTTCCAATACATGAATCCGGTTAACCTGAGTAGATGCCAATGCAAAGGGTCTTCCACTATGTAGTTGACTAAGCCAGAGCCCATTTAGCATGTGGCTGTACACGGAAGCCACTGTACGAGAAACATATTCAATCTCTAAGTCCTTGGGTGGTTTTCTTCTAGTGCACATACAAAAAGATAGCCATATAAACATGGTTCCCTTTGTTGCCACCTTGTCCAAAAATTGAGTACCCACATTCCACCCAGGTGGTTCATTGAGTACTTGTTTTATTATATAAAACATATATTTTTCCAACACTTCATACATTCATATCATGTATTCCATCCCAAGTCAATAGCCGGGCTAAGAATACTACAACTATGATGTTTTCACTAAGGAAGATCGATTTCCTAATAGGACATAACATAACATAGTAACATAATAGCCCTATCATGCATACTACAAAAATACCACTAAGTGTAGTTAAAATAGTAGGACATGGATGATAGTGTCACTTGCCTTTTTAGTAGAGAATATTGGTTCACTCCTTGATCTTGCAATTATCACACTCTTCTAATTTCACTACAATTCAATCAAACAAGCACATATTCAAACTAGCATTCAAGGAATTCACCACATAGAACAATAAAATCAAGCAATGCATGCAAGCATGCAAAAGATTGTTTTATTTGGAAATGTTGTTTCTAGTAGGCTCTAATCATTTTAAAGCTCCTATTGGTCAATTACAAAGGTGGTAAAACCATTTAAATTCAAGTTGGTGAAAATGGCCATTTAAATCATTTTTGTTTTGCTAGAAGTAATTTAAATCAAAGTAATATTTTGTAGTTTTAGCCAAATATATTCTTTAAACACAAATGTTAGTGTTTATGATTAAAGGGTTTAATATTAATCCATTTGCAAAAGGTTTCACCTAAATTCCACTTTCAAATCAAAACAATATTTTTATTTGCTAGAAATGCCTTTAGCAAAGTGATAATTTACTATGGTTCATCAAGTATATTTTTAAATCCTAAAACCTGGTGTTTAGGGTTAGAGGTTTTAAATCAAACCATTTTCCAAAGGTTTTAGTCAAAAAGCATTTTTAAACCTAGATCAATATTTTTATTTATCTAGAAATCCTTTTATTCAAAGATTTATTTCCTATGTGTCACCAAATATACTTTTAAATCTACAAATTGGTTTGTATGGTCAGTAGGTTCAAAACAATCCATCTACAAAAGATTTTACCCTTAAAATATTTTTAGAATAAATTTTATAACCAAAATAGGCATAAACAAGTTTCTGCAAAAACAATCAATTTTACAGAACCAAAATACTAAACAGAGTGTATGGTTGGAAAGTTCACATTTTTCTGAATCCAGTGATATAAAATTTGTAAAATTTGGATGTGTGGATTAAAAGTTATGAATTTTATAAAATCAAACAACTAATAGAACATTTATGTTTTCAAATCAACACCTAGGGCCACGTGTCTTAACCTCATTGGGCGATACCGCTTCGCTGGGATCGATAGATGCGGTGCGTTAGATCTAAATTAAATCTTACGGTGCAGATAATTTTGTACCCCTTCGTTAAGTGAGTCTATTGTGTCGCTTGGATCTAAATCTAATGGCTCACAGTACGCCAACCATAGATGGGCGGCGCTGGATACGAACACGCGGTGGCGGCGTCCTGTCAGCAGC
Organism: Avena sativa; assembly: GCA_916181665.1. Classification (NCBI taxonomy): domain Eukaryota; kingdom Viridiplantae; phylum Streptophyta; class Magnoliopsida; order Poales; family Poaceae; genus Avena; species Avena sativa. The sequence goes on along the minus strand of OV702298.1, from coordinate 161,277,351 downwards.
GCTCCAGCGAAGATGGGAAGCGAAAGAGAGAGGGGGAAGGGGTTTACCAGACTCGCCGTGGAGTGGGGAAGCTCAACGTACTCATGGGAGGGCAGGGGGAGAACGGGTTCGACGACGATTGCTCGCCAGAGTCGTTCCTGGCAGCGACACGTTCTGATGTTGTCGGGGTCAACCTTGTAGGCCACGCGTGGTCTATTTGGGAGCACCTGGAGATGCACAGAACGCAGGCAAACCAGATGGTGTGAGTCATAAGTCAAGGCGCGTGAAAGGTTGAGAGCTAAGACTCACCGGACTTGCGGCAGAGGACTGTGACGTTCGGCTTGGTCGTTGCCGACGCTCTGGGGCACGTGCGGTCGGGATGAAGCTACTAGCAGTTGCGCCTGGTGTTGACGAACAAACCCGTGGAAGCTAGGAGGCAGGAGGGGGTCTAGGTTGGCCGGAATCGCCCAGGAAACACGTCGGAGGCAGTGGGTTCGAGCTCGCGATTACGACAGCCTGGTGGCTGAGAGGAGATGGCACCTAGGGGAAAAGAGAGAGGAGGGCGAGGCGCTTATGATGGCATGGTCACGGCGAGGAATTACTGCGGCGTTGATGCGAATTTGCTGCGCGGAGTAACGACCAGAAACAGTCGGCGTAATGAGGGAAACGGCCGCGGCGGGTGAGGGAGACGATGACTAGCAGTGGGGTCCAGCGGTCAGCGAGGTGGGGTGAACCACATGGGGCCAAGTCGTCAGCGTCTGCGCGGGTTTGTTTGCGAGTGAAAAATGGTTCGGAGAGAGAGTGGGAGGTGGACTCGCTGGGCTGGTCTGGGCCTAGGGTTAGTTGGGCTAGGTCCAACTCATTTTTTTCCTGTTCTGATTCTTTTTTCTTTTCTATTTTGATTTTCTGTTTTCAAATTCAATATTCATTTGAATTCAGATTTATTTTTCAAACCTTCTTCAAACTTTCAGTAAGTTTTATTCTATTTATAAATGTATTTAAATTTCCATTCTTAGAATATTTCAAACATTCCTTTTATGGTTTATTATATATTTAAAATAGACACCTGTCATTATTTAAATAGGATTTTAAATATATTTTCGAACTTCTATTTTAATTCCAATTTTTTTCAAACCTTTTTCAGTAGATTTTTATTTATTCTTTAGTGCAAATAATTCACTTTGAATACTTTAATATGATTTAGTGTTCATTTAAATTGGGAATTGTCTTTATTTAAATAAAATTGGATATTAATCAATCCTTATTATTTTACTTAAATAATCCTTTACTCCTTTTATTAATCAATAATATTTCATATCATTTGTTTGGCCAAAATTTAATTTAGTTTTTAAATATTCCTTATTCTTCCTTTGCCTTATAAAATCCATATCTTTTTATTTAAGGATCCAAAATTGGTGATTCCAATTTGCATAACTTTTTTTAATATTTGTCTATCTTTTTAAATCTCTTTAGGATTTATTTGCTCAAGATTTGGCATGGATTTATATAACGGCTTTATTAGCTTTGGAAATTAATTCCTTTTAACTTATTAAATTCATAAGTTTTTATCTATGGCTCCAAATTGAGTGCAACCAATTTCTATGGTTTTACAATATTCTTATTTATTATTCTTGATCATTTATAAATGTTTGTTGATAATTTCTTATATGGATCAAATCCATATTCTTAGAGAGGTCTTGGAAATGAATTATTCCATTAGGGTTTTATGGTTTTGGTTTAGCTTTTCCAAGTGTTTAAATTTCAGGATACATTATTAATGAATGCATTTCACTTGATTGAAATTTTTTTTGATTCCCTTTTCATTCAAAGTTTGTTCAAGATGGGTTTTGATGTTTCCATTTGGAATAAAAAAGTTTCTTTTCACCCAGGCTGCCACCCTTAAAAGAAATCTCGTCCCGAGATTTGGGAAGGCTAAAGGTTACAAGTTGGCTTGAAGACAACTAGGGTACTACCACCCTTAAAAGAAAGTATTATAGGGTTACATTGATGGTTCATTTGACTATGGATTCAATAATTGATATCCAAACAAGGAATCTTTATATGACTCAACTGAGTTAACTAATCCCTGCAATCCACCTCATCTAATTCTTCAAGGGTTCCATCCATGTTGATGTGGTTCACATGTCCTTTCTGGGTCACATTGGAGTCATTTCGAGTTTCTAGCATCCTTTTTCTTTTTCTTCTCAGGACAGTCTGATGCATAGTGTCCAAGTTCCTTACAGTTATAGCACTGCAACTGGCTAATGTCTTTCTTCCTGGAATTTCCATGTTGGTTTTGACCAAGGTCATCTCCATTGTCAGTATCATTTCCATTATTATCACTCCCATTGTTGTTGTGGTGATGCTGATGTGGTCTAGAATCTTCATTGCTCTTTTTGAATGAACGCTTCTTCTGTGATGATCCTGAGTGATACTTGAGGTTATGCTTCCTCTTTCTTTTCTCAACTTGATTCATCTTGTTTTCCAAGATGGTGGCTTTGTCACAGAGTGATTGATAAGTTGGGACATAGGCAACAGACAGCTGCAAGTTCAACTCATCATTAAGTCCTTCGAGGAATTTATCTTTCCTCTTAGCATCTATATTAACTTGATCCGGTGCATACCATGCCAGATTGTTGAACTCCTCGATGTACTCAGCCACACTGAGGTGACGTTGTTTCAGATTGTGGAACTCCTTTTTCTTCAAGTTCATCACTCCGGATGAGATGTGAGCTGTACGGAAACCATCCTCAAAAATAGCCCAAGTCACATCCTCAAGTGGAGTGGTGATCTGAAAGTTGTCCCACCATGTTGTTGCTGGTCCTTCGAGAAGATATGCTCCAAACCTAACTTTTTCCTCACCGGTGCAGCCAACAGTCACCAAGTCCTTCTACACTAAACGTAACCAGTCATTGGCTACCATTGGATCAGTTGTTCCAGAGAACCATGTAGGCCTTAGTTTCAGAAATCTGGTGAGCATGTCAAGTGCTAGAGGATTATTCCGATTGTGGTTGTTGTTATTGTTGTTCTGATTCTGATTTTGCATAAACTACGCCATCATCTGCATCATTTGAGCTTGTGCTATCATCAACTACTGCATCTCGGGAGTGACGTTATTGTTGTTGTTTTGGTTGGGGTTGGCACGACGGGGAGGCATCTATTGGTTTGATAGGGATAAGTAATGATAGATAGATCTACAGAAGTCCTAACACACAACCCAAAACAATCAAGTTCAATCAAACAATCAACAAGTAACTATTCTCTTAACAGCTTATGAGCTTACTCATGAGTTGAAGGAAACAACAAGTTTTCTTGAAACAATCAATCTAGTATAGTCATACCTCATAGGTCAATATGATCCATACACTAACATGATATCAATGTTTTTGGTAGGCAATTTAATGTCTCTTGGTTCTCACTTGTAGTCCTTAGTGATGTATAAGTTGGAGTCCTTGGTGAAGCTAAAGTTGAAGTCATTGGTCATGGTGGAGGCTTTGTCCATCAAGTTGAAAAAGGAAGAGATGTAGAATCAAAACCAAAAAGGTTGAGGAAAGAGTTTACAAGATTGTTTGTAAATAAGTATTGGAACAAATACAACTCCTATTTTTCTAAAGGGTTTTGTCCAATCCTAGGGTTACAATCCTACAGGCAACACAGTGCTCTGATACCATCTGTAGAGGTCCCAACCTTTAGTAAGGTAGAGATCCCTATGTCTACAATGCTAGTCCCTGGATCAATAGCTAGCATCCATAGTTAAGATGTAATATCAAGAAACAAAGGTCATAATACAACTTTATAACTAGGAATAAAATAATTCATTACATCTTACATAGATCATTTGGCTATCACATTACAATGCAGCAGAATATCTATATAGCATGGAGTCCTTCATATTCAAAGTGCCAGAGGCAATCATGTTGGTTGTAGACTTGTAATCCTATTCAAGACACTTCATTAACATCAAATAAACCTGCAACATAATAAGTTGCAGTCACAAGGGTCAATAGATTTGAATTGTATTGGCAAGTTTCACTACTATGTAGAAATAAGTGGAACCTATCAATATATGCATATTTGGCTAAGTAGGGTTTAGGCTCATTTGCAGAAAGCAATATAGTTTTATCCTATCTATTCAAAATAGTTTTGATCTTTTGACAATCTTTCTAGACTCCTTGGAAAACTCCAAGTGCTTCTAATCCCTTGTTGACACCATCAAGTTTTACTTTGAGAAATTGGAATGTCGAGATCTTCCATAGCTTCAGGCCTTAGTTTCTCAGAGTTGTCCGTAACCGGTGACACGGCTAAGTACTTAGAATTTTGATCTTCTACAGAAGTTCTACACTTTACCCACATGACACAATCTCGTATTGACGCCACCAGTGGACGCTGGATAAGTACTCACCAAATGGAGTACCGATAGATCGAGAATGTGACAAAGTCTTTCCATAGAAGTCCTCCCAATACATGATGCTATCTTGTCTACAAGGCACCAATGTAAGGATAAATTTCCAATACATGAATCCGGTTAACCTGAGTAGATGCCAATGTAAGGGTCTTCCACTATGTAGTTAACTAAGCCAGAGTCCATTTAGCATGTGGTTGTACACGGAAGCCACTGTATGAGAAACATGTTCAATCTCTAAGTCCCTGGTGGTTTTCTTTTAGTGCACATACAAAAAGATAGCCATATAAACATGGTTCCCTTTATTGCCACCTTGTCCAAAAAATGAGTATCCACATTCCACCCAGGTGGTTCATTGAGTACTTGTTTTATTATATAAAACATATATTTTTCCAACACTTCATACATTCATATCATGTATTCCATCCCAAGTCTATAGCAGGGCTAAGCATACTACAACTATGATGTTTTCACAAAGGAAGATGGATTTCCTAATAAGACATAGCATAGCATAGTAACATAATAGCCCTATCATGCATACTACAAAATACCACTAAGTGTAGTGAAAATAGTAGGACATGGATGATAGTGTCACTTGACATTTTAGTAGAGAATATTGGTTCACTCCTTGATCTTGCAATTATCACACTCTTCTAATTTCACTACAATTCAATCAAGCAAGCACATATTCAAACTAGCATTCAACCAATTCACAACATAGAACAATAAAATCAAGCAATCCATGCAAGCATGCAAAAGATTGTTTTATTTGGAAATGTGGTTTCTAGTAGGCTCTAATCATTTTAAAGCTCCTGTTGGTCAATTACAAAAGTGGTAAAACCATTTAAATTCAAGTTGGTGAAAATGGCCATTTAAATCATTTTTGTTTTGCTAGAAGTGATTTAAATCAAAGTAATATTTTGTAGTTTTAGCCAAATATATTCTTTAAACACAAATGTTAGTGTTTATTATTAAAGGGTTTAATATTAATCCATTTGCAAAAGGTTTCACCTAAATTCCACTTTCAAATCAAAACGATATTTCTATTTGCTAGAAATGCCTTTAGCAAAGTGATAATTTACTATGTTTCATCAAATATATTTTTAAATCCTAAAACTTGGTGTTTAGGGTCAGAGAGTTTAAATCAAACTATTTTCCAAAGGTTTTAGTCAAGAAGCATTTTTAAACCTAGATAATTATTTTTATTTATCTAGAAATGCTTTTATTCAAAGATTTATTTCCTATGTGTCACCAGATATACTTTTAAATCTACAAGTTGTTTTGTATGGTCAGTAGGTTCAAAACAATCCATTTACAAAAGATTTTACCCTTAAAACATTTTTGGAATAAATTTTATAACCAAAATAGGCCTAAACAAGTTTCTACAAAAACAATCAATTTTACAGAACCAAAATACTAAACAAAGTGTATGGTTGGAAAGTTCACATTTTTCTAAATCCAGTGATATAAAATTTGTAAAATTTGGACGTGTGGATTAAAAGTTATGAATTTTATAAAATCAAACATCTAATAGAACATTTCTGTTTTTAAATCAACACCTAGGGCCACGTGTCTTAACATCATTGGGCGATACCGCTTCGCTGGGATTGACTGATGCGGTGCATTAGATCTAATTTAATCGTACGGTGCAGATCATTTCGTACCCCTTCGTTAAGTGAGTCTATCGTGTCGCTTGGATCTAAATCCGATGGATCACAGTACGCCAACCATAGATGGGCGGCGTTAGCGACGAAGGTGCGGCGGCGGCGCTCTGTCAGCGGCGCTCCAGCGAAGATGGGAAGCGAGAGAGAGGGGGAAGGGGTTTACCAGACTCACCGTGGCGTGGGGAAGTTCAACATAGTCGTAGGAGGGCAGGGGGAGTACGAGTTCGACGACGATTTCTCGCCGGAGTCGTTCCTGGTGGCGGCATGTTCTGATGTTGTCGGGGTCAAGCTTGTAGGCCACGCGCGGACTATTGGGGAGCACATGGAGATACATAGGACGCAGGCGAACCAGATGGTGTGAGTCATAAGTCAAGGCGCGCACAAGGTTGAGAGCTAAGACTCACCGAACTTGTGGCAGAGGATGGTGACGTTCGGCTTGGTCGTTGCCGATGCTCTGGGGCACGCATGGTCGGGATGAAGCTACTGGCAGTTGCGCCTGGTGTTGACGAACAGACCCGTGGAAGCTAGGAGGCAGGAGGGGGTCTAGTTTGGCCGGAATCGGCCAGGAAACACGTCGGAGGCAGTGGGTTCGAGCTCACGATTGCGGCAGCCTGGTGGCTGAGAGGATATGGCGCCTAGGGGAAAAGAGAGAGGAGGGCGAGGCGCTTATGATGGCGTGGTCACAACGAGGAATTACTGTGGCGTTGATGCGAATTTTCTGCGCGGAGTAACGACCAGAAACAACCGGCGTAATGAGGGGAACAGCCGCGGCGGGTGCGGGAGACGATGACTGGCAGTGGGGTCCAGCGGTCAGCGAGGTGGGGTGAACCACATGGGGCCAAGTCGTCAGCGTCTCCGCGGGTTTGTTTGCGAGTGAAAAAGATTCGGGGAGAGAGTGGGAGGTGGGCTCGCTTGGCTGGTCTGGGCCTACGCTTAGTTGGGCTGGGTCCAACTCTTTTTTTTCCTGTTCTGATTCTTCTTTCTTTTCTATTTTGATTTTCTGTTTTCGAATTCAATATTCATTTGAATTCAGATTTATTTTTCAAACCTTCTTCAAACTTTCAGTAAGTTTTATTCTATTTATAAATGTATTTAAATTTCCATTTTTAGAATATTTCAAACAATCCTTTTATGGTTTATTATATATTTAAAATAGACACTTGTCATTATTTAAATAGGATTTTAAATATATTTTGAAACTTCTATTTTAATTCCAATTTTTCTCAAACCTTTTTCCGTATATTTTTATTTATTCTTTAGTGCAAATAATTCACTTTAAATACTTTAATATGATTTAATGTTCTTTTAAATTGGGAATTGTCTTTATTTAAATAAAATTGGATATTAATCAATCCTTATGATTTTAATTAAATAATCCTTTACTCCTTTTATTAATCAATAATATTTCATATCATTTGTTTGGCCAAAATTTAATTTAGTTTTTAAATATTCCTTATTCTTCCTTTGCCTTATAAAATCCATATCTTTTTATTTAAGGATCCAAAATTGGTGATTCCAATTTGCATAACTCTGTTTAATATTTGTTTATCTTTTTAAATCTCTTTAGGACTTATTTGCTCAAGATTTGGCATGGATTTGTATCAGGGCTTTATGAGCTTTGGAAATTAATTCCTTTAACTTATTAAATTCATAAGTTTTTATCTATGGCTCCAAATTGAGTGAAACCAATTTCTATGGTTTTACAGTATTCTTATTTATTATTCTTGATCATTTATAAATGTTTGTTGCTAAATTTTTATATGGATCAAATCCATATTCTTATAAAGGTCTTGGAAATGAATTATTCCATTAGGGTTTTAGGGTTTTGGTTTAGCTTTTCCAAGTGTTTAAATTTCAAGATACATTATTGATGAATGCATTTCACTTGATTGAAATTTTGTTTGATTCCATTTTCATTAAAAGTTTTTTCAAGATGGGTTTTGATGTTTCCATTTGGAATTAAGAAGTTTCTTTTCACCCTAAATTTCATCATTTTTTTTACATTTCAAAATTTGGAAAATTTTGGGATGTGACAGGCTACCACCCTTAAAAGAAATCTCGTCCCGAGATTTGGGAAGTCTAGAGGTTACAAGTTGGCTTGAAGACAACTAGGGTACTACCACCCTTAAAAGAAAGTATTATAGGGTTACATTGATGGTTCACTTGACTATGGATTCAATAATTGATATCCAAACAAGGAATCTTTATTTGACTCAACTGAGTTAACTAAATCCCTGCCATCCACATCATCTAATTCTTCAAGGGTTCCATACATGTCGATGTGGTTCACATGTCCTTTCTGGGTCACAATGGGGTCATTTCCATTTTAGTTTCTAGCATCCTTTTTCTTTTTGTTCTTAGGACAGTCTGATGCATAGTGTCCAAGTTCCTTACCATAATAGCACTGCAACTGGCTAATGTCTTTCTTCCTGGAATTGCCATGTTGGTTCTGACCAAGGTCATCTCCATTGTTAGTATCATTTCCATTATTACCACTTCCATTGTTGTTGTGGTGATGCTGATGTGGTCCAGAATCTTCATTGCTCTTTTTGAATGAACACTTCTTTTGTGATGATCCTAAGTGATACTTGAGGTTATGCTTCCTCTTTCTTTTCTCAACTTTATTCATCTTGTTTTCCAAGATGGTGGCTTTGTCACAGAGTGATTGATAAGTTGGGACATAGGCAACACACAGCTGCAAGTTCAACTCATCATTAAGTCCTTTTAGGAATTTATCTTTCCTCTTAGCATCTGTATCAACTTCATTCGGTGCATAGCGTGCCAGATTGTTGAACTCCTCGATGTACTCAGCCACACTGAGGTGACGTTGTTTCAGATTGTGGAAATCCTTTTTCTTAAAGTTCATCACTCCGGATGAGATGTGAGATGTACGGAAACCATCCTCAAAAATAGCCCAAGTCACATCCTCAAGGGGAGTGGTGATCTGAAAGTTGTCCCACCATGTTGCTGCTAGTCCTTCAAGCAGATATGCTGCAAACCTAACTTTTCCTCATCGGTGCAGCCAACAGTCACTAAGTCCTTGTTCACCGAACGTAACCAGTCATTTGCTACCATTGGATCAGTTGTTCCAAAGAACCTTTCAGGCCTTAGTTTCAGAAATCTGGTGAGCATGTCAAGTGCTGGAGGATTATTCTGATTGTGCTTGTTGTTATTGTTATTGTTGTTCTGATTCTGATTTTGCATAAATTGCGCCATCATGTGCATTATTTGAGCTTGAGCTGTCATCAACTGCTGCATCTCGATAGTGACGTTTTTGTTGTTGTTTTTTTTGGGGTTGGCATGACGGGGAGGCATCTGTTGGTTTGATAGGGATAAGTAATGATAGATAGATCTACAGAAGTCCTAACACACAACCCAAAACAATCAAGTTCAATCAAACAATCAAGAAGAAACTATTCACTTAACAACTTATGAGCTTACTCATGAGTTGAAGGAAACAACAAGTTTTCTTGAAACAATCAATCTAGTATAGTCATACCTCATAGATCAATATGATCCATACACTAACATGATATCAATGTTTTTGGTAGGCAATCTAATGTCTCTTGGTTCTCAGTTGTAGTCCTTAGTGATGTCTAAGTTGGAGTCCTTGGTGAAGCTAAAGTGGAAGTCATTGGTCATGGTGGAGTCTTTGTCCATCAAGTTGAAAAAAGGAAGAGATGTAGAATCAAAACAAAAAAGGTTGAGGAAAGAGTTTACAAGATTGTTTGTAAATAAGTTTTGGAACAAATACAATTCCTATTTTTCTAAATGGTTTTGTCCAATCCTAGGGTTACAATCCTACAGGCAACAGAGTGCTCTGATACCGTGTGTAGAGGTCCCAACGTTTAGTAAGGTAGAGATCCCTGTGTTTACAATGCTAGTCCCTGGATCAATAGCTAGCATCCACAGTTAAGATGTAATATCAAGAAACAAAGGTCATAATACAACTTTATAACCCGAAACAAAATAATTCATTACATCTTACATAGCTCATTTGGCTATCACATTACAATGCAGCAGAATATCTATATAGCATGGAGTCCTTCATCTTCAAAGTGCCACAGGCAATCATTTGGTTGTAGACTTGTAATCCTATTGAACACACTTCACTAACATCAAACAAACCTGCAACATAATAAGTTGCAGCCACAAGGGTCAATACATTTGAATTGTATTGGCAAGTTTCACTACTATGTAGAAATAAGTGGAACCTATCAATATATGCATATTTGGCTAAGTAGGGTTTAGGCTCATTTGCAGAAAGCAATATAGTTTTATCCTATCTATTCAAAATAGTTTTGATCTTTTGACAATCTTTCTGGACTCCTTGGAGAACTCCAAGTGCTTCTAATCCCTTGTTGACATCATCAAGTTTTACTTTGAGAAATTGGAATGTCGAGATCTTCCATAGGTTCAGGCCTTAGTTTCTCATAGTTGTCCGTAACCGGGGACACGACTAAGTACATAGAATTTTGATCTTCTACAGAAGTTGTACACTTTACCCACATGACACAATCTTGTCTTGACGCCACCAGTGGCCGCTGGATAAGTAGTCACCAAATGGAGTACCGACAGATCGAGAATGTGACAAAGTCTTTCCATAGAAGTCCTCCCAATACATGATGCTAGCTTGTCTACCAGGCACCAATGTAAGGATAAAATTTGCAATACATGAATCCGGTTAACCTGAGTAGATGCCAATGCAAGGGTCTTCCACTATGTAGTTGACTAAGCCAGAGCCCATTTAGCATGTGGCTGTACACGGAAGCCACTGTACGAGAAACATGTTCAATCTCAAAGTCCCTGGGTGGTTTTCGTCTAGTGCACATACAAAAAGATAGCCATATAAACATGGTTCCCTTTGTTGCCACCTTGTCCAAAATTGAGTATGCACATTCCACCCAGGTGGTTCATTGAGTACTTGTTTTATTATATAAAACATATATTTTTCCAACACTTCATACATTCATATCATGTATTCCATCCCAAGTCTATAGTAGGGCTAAGCATACTACAACTATGATGTTTTCACTAAGGAAGATGGATTTCCTAATAGGACATAGCATAGCATAGTAACATAATAGCCCTATCATGCATACTACAAAAATACCACCAAGTGTAGTGAAAATAGTAGGACATGGATGATAGTGTCACTTGCCTTTTTAGTAGATAATATTGGTTCACTCCTTGATCTTGCAATTATCACACTCTTCTAATTTCACTATAATTCAATCAAGCAAGCATATATTCAAACTAGCATTCAAGCAATTCACCACATAGAACAATAAAATCAAGCAATCCATGCAAGCATGCAAAAGATTGTTTTATTTGGAAATGTGGTTTCTAGTAGGCTCTAATCATTTTAAAGCTCCTATTGGTCAATTATAAAAGTGGTAAAACCATTTAAATTCATGTTGGTGAAAATGGCCATTTAAATGATTTTTGTTTTGCTAGAAGTGATTTAAATCAAAGTAATATTTTGTAGTTTTAGCCAAATATATTCTTTAAACACAAATGTTAGTGTTTATGATTAAAGGGTTTAATATTAATCCATTTGCAAAAGGTTTCACCTAAATTCCACTTTCAAATCAAAACAATATTTTTATTTGCTAGAAATGCCTTTAGCAAAGTGATAATTTACTATGGTTCATCAAATATATTTTTAAATCCTAAAACGTGGTGTTTAGGGTCAGAGAGTTTAAATCAAACCATTTTCCAAAGGTTTTAGTCAAAAAGCATTTTTAAACCTAGATCAATATTTTTATTTATATAGAAATGCTTTTATTCAAAGATTTATTTCCTATGTGTCATGAAATATACTTTTAAATCTACAAGTTGGTTTATATGGTCAGTAGGTTCAAAAAAATCCATTTACAAAAGATTTTACCCTAAAAACATTTTTAGAATAAATTTTATAACCAAAATAGGACTAAACAAGTTTCTGCAAAAACAATCAATTATACAGAACCAAAATACTAAACAAAGAGTATGGTTGGAAATTTCACATTTTTCTGAATCCAGTGACATAAAATTTGTAAAATTTGGATGTGTGGATTAAAAGTTATGAATTTTATAAAATCAAACATCTAATAGAACATTTCTGATTTTAAATCAACACCTAGGGCCACGTGTCTTAACCTCATTAGGCGATACCGCTTCGCTGGGATCGACTGATGCGGTGCGTTAAATCTAACTTAAATCATACGGTGCAGATCGTTTCATACCCCTTCGTTAAGTGAGTCTATCGTGTCGCTTGGATCTAAATCCAATGGCTCACAATACGCCAACCATAGATGGTCGACGCTGGCGACGAACGCGTGGCGGTGGCGCTCAGTCAGCGGTGCTTCGATGAAGATGGGAAGCGAGAGAGAGGGGGAAGGGGTTTACCAGACTCGCCGTGGCATGGGGAAGCTCAACGTAATCGTAGGAGGACAGGGGGAGTACGGGTTCGAAGACGATTGCTCGCCGGAGTCGTTCCTGGCGGCGGCACGTTATGATGTTGTCGGGGCCGAGCTTGTAGTCCACGCAAGGACTATTGGGGAGCACTTGGAGATGCACAGGACGCAGGCGGACCAGATGGTGTTGCATCAAGGCGCGCATGAGGTTGAGATCTACGACTCACCGGACTTGCGGCAGAGGACGGTGATGTTCGGCTTGGTCGTTGCCGACACTCTGGGGCACGTGCGGTCGGGATGAAGCTACTGGCAGTTGCGCCTGGTATTGACGAACAGACCCATGGAAGCTAGGAGGCAGGAGGGGGTCTAGGTTGGCCGGAATCGGCCGGGAAACACGTCGGAGGCAGTGGGTTCGAGCTCGCGATTGCGGCAGCCTGGTGGCTGAGAGAAGATGGCGCCTGGGGGAAAAGAGAGATGAGGGCGAGGCGCTTATGATGGCGTGGTCACAGCGAGGAATTACTGCGTCGTTGATGCGAATTTGCTATGCGGAGTAACGACCAGAAACAATCAGCGTAATGAGGGGAACGGCCGCGGCGGGTGAGGGAGACGATGACTGGAAGTGGGGTCCAGCGGTCAGCGAGGTGGGGTGAAGGACATGGGGCCAAGTCGTCAGCGTCTGCGCGAGTTTGTTTGCGAGTGAAAAACGGTTCGGGGAGAGAGTGGGAGGTGGGCTCGTTGGGCTGGTCTGGGCCTGGGGTTAGTTCGGCTGGGTCCAACTCATCTTTTTCATGTTCTGATTCTTTTTTCTTTTCTATTTTCAAATTCAATATTCATTTGAATTCAGATTTATTTTTCAAACCTTCTTCAAACTTTCAGTAATTTTTATTCTATTTATAAATGTATTTCAATTTCCATTTTTAGAATATTTCAAACATTCCTTTTATGGGTTATTATATATTTAAAATAAACACTTGTCATTATTTAAATAGGATTTTAAATATATTTTCAAACTTCTATTTTAATTCCAATTTTTGTCAAACCTTTTTCAGTAGATTTTTATTTATTATTTAGTGCAAATAATTCATTTTGAATACTTTAAGATGATTTAATGTTCATTTAAATTGGGAATTGTCTTTATTTAAATAAAGTTGGATATTAATTAATCATTATGGTTTTATTTAAATATTCCTTTACTCCTTTTATTAATCAATAATATTTCATATCATTTGTTTGCCCAAAATTTAATTTGGTTTTTAAATATTCCTTATTCTTCCTTTGCCTTATAAAATCCATATCTTTTTATTTAAGGATCCAAAATTGGTGATTCCAATTTGCATAACTTTGTTTAATATTTGTTTATATTTTTAAATCTCTTTAGGATTTATTTGCTCAAGATTTGGCATGGATTTATATAAGGGCTTTATTATCTTTGGAAATTAATTCCTTTTAACTTATTAAATTCATAAGTTTTTATCTATGGCTCCAAATTGAGTGAAACCAATTTCTATGGTTTTACAATATTCTTATTTATCATTCTTGATCATTTATAAATGTTTCTTGCTACATTTTTATATGGATCAAATCCATATTCTTAGAGAGGTCTTGGAAATGAATTATTCCATTAGGGTTTTAGGGTTTTGGATTAGCTTTTCCAAGTGTTTAAATTTCAAGATACATTATTGATGAATGCATTTCACTTGATTGAAATTTTGTTTGATTCCCTTTTCATTCAAAGTTTGTTCAAGATGGGTTTTGATGTTTCCATTTGGAATCAAAAAGTTTCTTTTCACTCTAAATTTCATCAATTATTTATTTTGTTTATTTTTTTTCACATTTCAAAATTTGGAAAATTTTGGGATGTGACACCGCGGCACTCCCCTAAGCTTGGAACAAGCCAAGGGGATGCCAAACCTGATGACGAATTACTCCTTCGTTGGTGGTGGTGTTCTCTTGATAAGTTCCTCAATCAGCTTCATAAAATCCTCAATATCGAAGGTCAGAGTACGAATCAACTCCGAATTATGCTCAATGCAGCTCATGATCAATTCAGACCGAGGATCCTAGTCCCTATTATTCTACATCCACTCTTCCTTCTTAGAGTGTTCCTTCCCTGTAAGGTTAGAATGAGTGGTACAAGGAGGAAGTGTCCGGGGAGAGAGGATATGACGTGGAGGTTTCCCTCCTATAGACATCCATGCTGTCCTCTTAAGCTTGGTAGGTTTTGCCACCAATCCAATGCTTGCGACGGTAGCGCGGGTGTCCGTCTGGTTGTCCTCCTCCATGTCTCCTTCATAACCTACCAAAATCTCCTCCTCCTTGGGTTTGTGAGGATCATCTTCCTTGGGATTCTTGCCTTTGTCATTGGCGGAAACCATGGTGATCTAAAATTGAGAAGATTTCCTGATAGAAATAGATCGAAATGAAAACATGACGAGAACACGATGCGTGAACCTCGGGGGATCTGAGGGGTTATATATTATGAAGTTTCAATGCATAAGAAAGGTTTTGACACGGAAACAAGGCGGAGACGAAGTTCGGGGGAGTCAAACCCCCGCCAGGCGCGGCCAGCTGGGGCCCACGCCTGGGGTGGGTTTGTCCACCCCGGACTCCGATTCTTCCTCTGTTCTGTCTCGTAGTTTCCCTTATGTATTAAAAATATAAAAAGATTGGGGTTTCACAAAACTTCTATTTTCACCACTTTTACCTATTCAAAGACGAACTCTGCAGACTTCTTTTCTCCTTCTCCTAGAAGTTTCCTTTCCTCACAAGGCTATACACAAACTTCAATGGCAACATTAGTGTAAGCAAAACAACAAACCTAGGTCCACACTTCAACTGAAATATATCAAAACAAAAGCTTCTATAAGAGGCAAATGCAAATGATAATAGAAATCTGTCAAAAAAGACCAGCAGGTAAAGATTGATTTTTTCGAAAACCTTCTGTTGCTCAAATAAAAAAGTGCATAACTAACGAAAGTTGGGTAACAACTTGGAGAACAATCTCAGAAAAATACAGCTCCATCCGACATACTGAGCTCCCTCACGAATTTGTATATTGCAGCAAAAAAATCTGTCCCAGGACAACCCCTTTTCACAACTCTACTTAACAAAAGCAGTTGAACTTGACACAAAAACCAAAACAAAAAGGATAAGGAGCGGTTATTATAGAGGTAATAACTTCCAAGACTCGATAAAACTCTTGGGTTATCTCCCAACAAGTACTTTTATTTTATGCCTTTAAGTTAGGCCTGAAACTTTCAAAGATGCTCACATATGAGATATATATATCTGGAGTGAAAGAGAGCATCAAGAAGCAAATAACCAACACACATGAGTCCAACCCACTTCCTATGCATGGGAGTAGCATGAGAAAATGAATTGTTGAAACGAAAAGCCACTATCATAGGAAGACAAAACAAATGTAACTTCAAAGCTTTCAACATAAAACGGGGAAACTTAATATTATTGAGATGCATAAAACCATGTTTCCATCTCTCATAATAACTCTCAGTAGAACTTTGAATAAAGTTGACAATATAACTGTCACTGGCAACAACTTTATCATCAGAATAAGCATACTTACAGTCACCAAAAAGAGGTCCAAGGTCATAAACTGGATCAATAGAAGCAATATGTTACATCCTGAAATCTTTATTAGGCAAGCTGTTTTCACAAGGATCTTTAGCAAATTTGGAAAAGTTTAACACATAAGACTCTCCATCAAACTTTGTTAAAACTTTTTCCTTCTTATAATCTATACTAGCTCCACAAGTGTTCAAGAAAGGTCTACCAAAAATGATAGGACAAGTTTTACTAGCTGCTGAGTTAAGCACTAGAAAATCATTAGGATACTTAATCTTACCACAGAGAACCTCCACATCTATTATAATACCAATAGGGCAAATGGTGTCCTTGTTAGCAAGGTGAATAACCACATCAATGTCCTCAAGCTCACAAGGACCAATCTCATGCATAATTTCCCTGTAAATCTCATAAGGTATAACACTAGAACTGGCACCAATATCACATAAACCATAGTAGCAATGATCACCAATTTAACAAAAAGCACAGGAACACTAGCTTTTCTAGACTTACTAGGATGAGAGACAATATTTGAAGCGTCTTCATAGAAGACAATGTGCTCATCCTCTATATTTCTAGCGTCAAGATCTTTCACAATAGTTACCACAGGTTCAATATTCAATTGCTTATCAGGCTCCGCAGTTTTCATTGTACCTTTATTATTTGCACTAATAATCATAGAATACTCCTTTACCTTAGCTGGGAAAGGAACTTTCTCAACATGAGGTTCAGGCACAATATGATTAGTAGTACAAACTTTAGCACTTCTAATAGGAACATGACTAACAACATCTTTATAAGGAGCATGGTACTTATTCCACTTCTTTTTGGTAATTTCTATGTAAGAGGAAAAGGCCTTAAAACATTTGGCAATACTTTGGGAATCAAGAGCAAACTCATTACTAATATCACAGAAGTCTCATCAGTTCCCATAAAAGATTTAATGCATTCATAATCATAGTTTATACCTGACTTTCTTCCTTTTTCATTCTCCCAAGCTTCAGTGTTTTCTTGAATACGGTCCAGTAGATCCCATTTAGCTTCTTCCTTCATACGTGTAAATGATCCAGCACAAGAAGCATCTAGTAAATATTTATCATGAAGAGAAAGCCTAGCATAAAAGTTATTGATAATAAAATTGTTAGGGAGTTCATGAATAGGACATTTAAGCATTAGTAACTTCAATCTCCCCCAATCTTGATCTGTACTCTCTCCATCATGAGTCCAAAAGTTATATATCAGATTTCTATCCTTATGAATCTCACTGGGAGGATAAAATTTAGAATAAAAGAGAGATGCCATTTCCTCCCATTCCATAGATTGTCCATTCTTCAGCAGCTTATACCATTCTTCAGCTCTCCCTTTCAAGGATATAGAGAGTAACTTCTTCTTCACATGTTCAGTTGTGATACCTGCACACATAACAACCCGCATAATTCATGGATAAAGATCAAATGATCACCAGGATGGACAGTTCCATCAGCTAAATAATAATTATCCATAACACGATCAACAATACTTGTAGGTATCTTAAAAGGATCTATCTCAACAGGTGGTAGTTCATCTACTACCCTAGCAGTGGTAGTAGTTTTCCCAAACATAAAACCAAGTGGGTTATCCATATTGGAAACAAAGTAACAAGAAGTAACAAAAAGAAATACTCACAGTAGAAGTTTCCTTTACTAGTTCCACTCTTCAATAGCGCTTAACTCCCTGGGAATGGCGCTAGAAAATAGTCTTGATGACCCACAAGTATAGGGGGGTGTATCGTAGTACTTTTGATAAATAGGAGTGTCAATCCCAACGAGGAGTAGAAGGTGCTGAACAGTGGTATGGAGCAGGAACTCTCTGCAAATACTTAGCAAATGGATTTTTAGTGGTTTTCTGATAAGGCAACAAAACGAAGTGCAAGTAATAAAGAACAAACGCAGCAAGTGGCCCAATCCTTTCTTAGCAAAGGACAAGCCGGTGAAAATACTTATAAGGACCAAACGTTCTCGAGGACACATGGGAATTCTGTCAAGTGCTTTCGCTTCAAATAGCCGAGTACTCTTCTTTGGTGTTGTAAGTGTTGTGTGGGTGAACCTGTGCTAATGTACCGACCGTACTTGGACTAATACATACTTTTGATTAAACCCCCTGCAAACATCCGTAACTATAGGAAAGTAATTAAGATATAAATCTAACCACGGCCTTAAACTCTTAGATCCTACGCTCCCTTGTGCAAAGGTGTCCTAGCGGGGGTTCATGTTTCTGTCACTCCGGCAACCCCACAATTTGTAGCCAAATACACAATGCAATCCCCTAGGCCCATAAATGGTGAAGTATCATGTAGTCGACGTTCACATGACACCACTAGAAGAATAGCACCACAACTTAAATACTAAACCATTGAATAATAACTCAACACAAATCGATTAATAACAATATGACTTATCCCATGTCCTCAAGAACTATACGAACTACTCACAAGATCATATGGATCAAGATCAAAGATGATATGATAATAGATAACAATCTGAACATAAAAAATAATCCAATGGTCCCACTCACAAGCATCAACTACAATAGTAATTAACACCGGGAAAGTTTCTCCTAAGAACTAAAGCAATATGCAACACAATTGTTACAGCAGGACGGAGTGGTGGTGATGGTGCTGGTGGAGATGATGGTGTGGATGATGATGATGATCCCGGCGAAGCCTAGCTTGATGACGGTGTTGATGATGATGATCTCCCCTCTCCGGGAAGGAATTTCCCCTGCAAAAATCTGTCTGCCGGAGAGATCTTTCTCTCTCGGTGTTTTCCGCCCACCAGAGGTGGCGGAAATCTATTTGTGGTCGCTCGGCGAGCCTTAGGGTTCCGTAGGGAAGATATAGGCGAAGGGACAGAGTCAGGAGCCGGGCAGGTGGGCCACACCTGCCCTAGGTGCGGGGTCAGGTGGGCCCACCCCTAGGGGTGTGTGGGCCCCCTGCGGCCCTTCTTCGCTCCTCCTTCTAGCTTCCTCAATCTTCTAGAAAAATAATATTTTCCCATATTTTTCTGGTATTTTTCTAATCTTCGCGAAATTGCATCAAAACGCCTTCTTTTCCATCAGAATCCAGACTCCAGCAGTTCATCCTCCAAGAATCATCCAACATGCATAAACAGATGAAAAGCCCTAAGTAATACCTCATAATAAGACAAATATCAATGAATAAAGGTAGATTATGATATAGAATGGTGATGCAAATTGGGCGTATCAAGAGCTCAAACCTCTTCATTCATAGCATCATATCTCTTGGTTGTTATTTGGTTCTTCTCCATGAGAGGATCTATAGATTGTGGTTATCATCATAACAATCTCTAGTTCATCAAAGAACGATTTTCCTTGCATATCTTATTGCATTATTGATCGTGCGGGTTTTTCCGGCTCCACAACTTAGGCGATATCTCACATATATACTTGATTGTTTCTCCCTTGGTGGTATACAATATTTTCATTTTGTTGGGTTCTACTTGGTTTTATATTCCCAACAAAATTGGTTTCATCCCAATCGGAGTTTCCAAGCTCAACTTCTTGTGTTTTGGGTTTTGGAGGTTTTACCGATTCATCGCTTCTAGAGAGGTCATACCTTTCTCAATTTGGTTTTATCCTTCCATGTTGTACTATGATGTTTCTTTGCATACTCTTGTAGAGCTTTTTGTTCTCTTCAAGACAAGCCGAAGATCATCAAAAATGGAGTTCGGAATAAAAAGTTATTGAAGTTTTTGTGCAAAACTATCATGCGTTTTTTGCTTGAGAGGAAGTTCTGGCCCAATTTCTGACACAAGTTCCAGTCAGGTTCTGCAAATTGTGTTTCTATTTTCCGGAAGTTCCGGTGCCAAAAGTTCCGGTGGTGCACGAATCTGGCCCAAACGGTCAGTTTTTCCTTGTCCTATTTAAGGGGGGCTTCGTCCCCAATGGTTCCCCATCTTTTGAGCTCGTTTTTGCCCACCATTGTTGACCTACTTTACCTTTGAATCCCTCTTCCTCCCATGATTCTTACATCTTTTTGAGGGAAAAGTGAGAGGAGATCTAGATCTATAATCCCCCCAAGTCAAATCCCTTTGTGAAGGAATCATTGGGATCTAGATCTTGGAGAGTTTTGTGTTCTCCTCTTGTGTTCTTCCTCCCTTATTCCCCCAATAGCTTTTGTAGCCTTGTTGGAATTTGGGAGAGAAGGACTTGCCCTTGCATTTGGTTCATATATTTGAGTTCTTCTCGGAGATTCGGTGATTTCAAGCTTGTGGGCTTGTTTCTCTTGGGTTCTTGGAACCCTAGACGGTTGTGTGGCTGGGTTGTTGACCTTTTGTGGTCTTGTTGAACTTTGTGGTCTTGTAGACTTTTGTGGCTTTGTTGGACTTTTGTGGCGTTGTAGACTTTTGTGGCTTTGTTGTTGGGAGCCTCCAATTGAGTTGTGGAGATTGCCCCAGTCTTGTACGGGTTCGGTGACCACCCTCAAGAGTCCCATAGTGGAGCGAGTGCCCGCCTTTTGTGGTGCGCACTCGAGAGAATAGGGTGAGCCTTTTGTGGCGTCGGTGAGTTGTGTTCTTCCGCATCGGGGGTGAGGCCTTGTGTGGCATTGGGTGAGCATCGAGCCACCACACCTCGAGGTGAGCCATTTGTGGCGTTCGGAGCGCATTGCGCCATCACACCTCTCCAACGAAGACGTAGCTTCTTTGGAAGTGAACTTCGGAAAACAAATCTTTGTTCCCGCGTCCATCGGTTATCACTCAACCGAGCCCTTTACTTTGTGATATCCATCGTGCTTGAAGTATTTATCTTGCTATCACCTTGTTGCTTGTATTACTTAGAATAGGTTGTTGGTGCACTTAGGTGAACCTAGTAGTTAGGTTTTGTGCTCAATAAATTAAACGTTAGTTTTATTCTGCATTTATTTGAGCCTAAACCGTAATGCTTTTTAAAAGCCTATTCACCCCCCTCTAGGCGACGTCCTTTGCACTTTCAATTGGTATCAGAGCAACGTCTCTCGCTTTTAGGCTTCACCGCCTTGAGAGTAAAGATGTCTCCTAGGGGTTTAGTGCACTCTAACACATTTACATTTGTTGGCACTCATTATGATATTTGGCGTACTTGCATGCTTAGTCATTTTCGGGCCATTGACCCAAATACTGAGAGAATTCTAGATATGGGCTTGTCTCCTCCTAAGGTTCCCAAAAATCTATCTTTGGAGGAGGAGACAAACTCTTATCTCGAAGCTCAAGCATCTAATGTGCTTGTTAATGTTGTGAGCTTTGTAGGTCTTTCCTCAATCGTGTCTTTCTGGAACGCTCATGATATATGGACCAAGCTTCAAGTGAAATATGATGTGTCCAAGCTTAATGAGGATGATTGTGTTCCCTCCACCTCCGGCTGTGATGAATTCTCATCTTCTTCCACTACACCAACATGTGAGTTGTCACAAGGTAATGATATGGTGAGTGGTGATAGAACTTGCAATGTAGATAGTGAGGTTTCCATTCATGATCCTTTGTCTCTATATCATTGCAATTTTGTATCTTTGGGCATGAAAACATGTAGGACCATATGTGATTCACATCCTAGTGTTGAATGCCCTTGCATATCATGTAGAAATGCCTTGAATATTTCTCAAGATGATATGCTTGCTTTGCCTTGTTTCCATGATAAATGTGCTTCTATTTCCTCTAGTACTTGTGTTGCTAACCATGTAGAGGAAATTGAATAATGTGTGGGCCAAGGAAAGGGTGCGATTGGAGCTTCATGTGTTCCCCCATGATCACATTCTCCCAATGTTCACTTGTGACTCGTGGCTAAGGGTTCAAAGGTAACCTCTCCTTTCGATCCTAATATATCTCATGATGATGCGAATGTTGATCATGTAGAAGTAGATGATGATGTTGCTTCTTTAAAAGAGAAGGGGGGCCATTCCTTCGTGCTCTTCATCCAAATAAAAATGCTTGCTCTAATATATGAGCATGAGGACATAATAGATAAAATAAGTAGTCTTGAGTGTGAGTATGCTAATTTAATTGCAAATCTAAATGAAGCTCTTGAAGAGGAACAAACCACTAAGGAATCTCTTGAGGAGAACTTTGATCTAGAACTATCTAGAGTAAAGAAATCTCATGATAGAGAGTTTGAGGTGGCAAGTGCCCTTCAAATTAAAAATGATGAACTTGAAGTTTCTTATGCTAAAATCCTTGAGGATTTTGAGCACCTCAACAATGGATCTAGGGTCATCAAGGGGGATCTCATCAAACTCACCGAGTCACATGAGCAACTTTAAGCATCATATTCTAAAGAGCTTTCCAAGTTGCCCTCACCTCTTGCATTAAATGATGATGCTTGTGCTACTAACTCTATTTCTTGTGAAGCATCTATCTTGAAGGAGAATGTTGAGCTAAAGGCTCAACTTGCTTTGCTAACTAGCACCTATGGGAAGTTAGAAGAAAGTCATGCCAAGCTCTCAAGCTCGCATGAGGATCTTCTAGTGTCCCATGGTAGGCTAAGGTTAGCTCATGAGGCCATTGTGTCAAAGGTAACATTTAGTGGGCCTCATGTGGACATTAGCACTATATCACTCCAAATGTTATATTGCCATGTGCTAGTCCTTGTAGTTCATCCTCTCACAACCATGCTATATCTTGTGATGAATTGCATTCCTTGCCTTTTTGCTCTAACAATGAAGCATCTACTTCCTCTATTATTGTTGTTGATAATAACCATGTAGAGGAAATCAAAGAGGTCAAGGCTCAAGTCACTTCTTTGAAGAATGACTTGAAAACGTATCATCAAGGGAAGACCACACTCAAGAACATGTTGAGTGTGAGACGACCCCCAAGTGACGAGAGTGGGATTGGATTCAACTCCAACATCAAGAACAAGCCCACTAACATGTTGAAGCACAAGGGCAACAATAAGAAGGTCCAAGGACAAGTGAATAATCCAGCCAACATTGTGTGCTTCAAGTGAAAGGAAGAAGGGCATCATGTGAGGGATTTCCATTGAAGAAGAAGCCTCTTAGTGAGAAGCAACGAGGGAAGCGGCATCAAGCTCCTCCATAAGCTCAAGATGGGCCACTTCCCAAGAAGCCTCAAACTCTTCTTCATGGTGCAGCTCCTCCCTAGAAGAAAGATGGCAAGATAAGAACTTGCTACATATGCCGTGAGAAGGGGCACCTTTCTTCCTCATGCACCATGGGTATCTCCTCATCCCATCCTATCTTTATTGATGATGCTTATTCACTTCGTAAGGATGAGGGTGGAAATGTGTTCGCCAAATTTGATGGTGCCCAAAGTGGTGTCAAGAAAAGAACCATTTGGGCGGCCAAGCCTATTGTGACTAACTTCTTAGGACCCAACTTGGTTGGGGACCAACAAGCTAAAAATTGATCAATAGATGTTTTTGGAGGGCATTAAAGACTTGGCTACCTTATGAAGAATTGAGGGATCTTCATCATATTCTTGTTTTCAAAGTAAAGTCATTGGTTATCATCCTTCTATTCCTTATCCAATGTTCCTCCTTCGGGTAACTTGTGCTAAACTCCTTTACATTTATAGTTACTTGCACCCTTGTGCATGTGTTGGTTTTGTACCTTGCATGTGTTTGTACATGTTGTGATTCCCACTTACTTATTGACCTATGATGTATATTTGTGTATGTTGGTTGGCACACCATGTATTTGTGTTTCTTGGTTTGGAGCCTTTATTGTTTCTAGTAGGTATCTTATTTGGCTCTTGTGAGCGATTAATGGGCTATTCCGTTTTGGGGAAGTGTCATGCTTGGGCATTCCACAATCCTAAAATGTGTGTACATGAGGAAAACCACTTGGTAGTTTTATTGCATGTTTATCTAGTCTCTATGTGGTATGTCTCTCTCATGAGAAACTCAAGTTCCATAATGTCCATTAATACCTCTATTTTGATATTTTTGGCTCTTGTTGTGATTTCTTGGTTTATGACATTATGGGGAGTTGTATGCTTTGTGCATATTAAAAACCTAGAAAATGTGCACATTTGAGGTAGTTCCACTTAGATTTGATATTGAGAATTAGCTAGATCCTATGTGTCACATTTGCTCATACAAGTTCCAATTTTCTTGGATGTTTTATTGCTCATCTCTTGGATCTTGTGTGTGAGAGTGATTCTTGGTATGTGTTTCCTCATATTTGGATCTATATATCCTAATGGGAACCACTTTCTTCTATTTAATCTAATCACTAGTGATTGTGTGACTATTTGAAGCAATCAAGAATTTCTCTCGAAGCATCAAGATCATTTCTCATGCTTTGTTATATGCTTCTTGGTGTGAATATGATCGTGATATCCTTGCAAACTACCTTGGGAAAATTTCCCTGATATTTCTTGTCTTTGGACAATTGGTACTCCATATATGGTAGATTTTATTAATCATATTCACTTTGGCCTTTTCTTATATTCCTATCCTTTGCCAAGAAAATGTTTTTCTTTTTGCTCCCAAGCTTTCTTTGCATCTTGTGGATCTTCTTTTTTTGGTATCCCCTTTTATTTTATTTAGTGTAGGTAGTAGTGATGATCTCATTTGTGGGCATCTCGTATTCAAAGTCAAAATTATATAATGCTCTACTTATGGGAGAGCTCTCCTATATTATCTAGGACATTTTTTTACACTTCTTGTTTTGTTCCATTTTTTGCTTGGAATCTCGTCCCTTTTTGTGTTGGTACTTTGTGTGTCATCAAGAAAAGTGTGAAGAGTTTGTTTTGGTTGTTGGAACCTTGCTCTGTTTAGGATTTGGTTTTATCTCATTCTTTGTCACTTGTTTTGATCTTTTAGGATGAGATAAATCCTTGAGTATTGGTATTTTTTTCTATCTTTTATCTCTTTTGCTCTTTAGAGTTCATTTGTTGAATTTGTGTTCTTTCATGTGTTGATTTGGTTCTTTGATACAATTTGGACACCTTTTGTCGAGTCACACCTTGTTGTGTGTCTTATTGGTTTACTTGCTGTTTTTATTCAAATTGTATCTCCTTTTGGTTCTTGAAAGTCTTATGCATGCATATTTACTTCTTGTATATATTATGGCATGCTTGCTTTCTTTGATCCAATATATAGGGGAAACTCCACCAAATCCTAATGGGATAAGATGTGCATGAAATTCAATTTCATATCAATATGCACATATTTGTGTGGAGGCTCTCCTATGTACTGTAGTTACACTAACTACTTTGGACCCAATTTGTTTGGGGACCATAGTGTACTTATTTGTGTTTTAGGTACATTGGGGATATATATTGGGTGCTTGTATCTTGAACAAGGAAGAAGTGGCGTCTACATGTCAATTGGATGCAAGCTAGGATGATCAATGAATTCATATCTGTAAGATCCCTCCTTTATAAAGGAAAAGGATCCCTGTGATTGCAATGCTAGTCCCTGGATCATTGCTAGCATCCACAGTTTAAGATGAAGTACACAGATACAAAGGTCTTTATTACAGTCATTCCAGAGATAAACATAGTCTTTACAACTCCAAGGCCACAGGCCCAGTAAAAGAGTTTGAATAAGTAAATAAATAAAAGTCTTCATCTTCATGTGCCACAGGCAAACATGTTGAGTGTAGACTCATGACACCTAATCCTCATCAGAGTAACCTGCAACATCACAAGTTACAGCCACAGTGGGTCAATACTTTGGAATAGTATTGGCAAGTGATACCTTAGTAAAATTTTAAGTGGACTAGATACTATATGCAATTTGGCTAAGTGTATCTTGGCTTGCTTTGCTCAAAATAGATTTTGCCTATTAGTTGAAATCACTAAGTTTTTCTTTGTCAAAACTTTTCCCAAGGAACCACCAATAGACATTGAGGTCCTTCACCCTTGTTCACCCACAAATTTTACTTAAAAATTGGGATGAGGAGATTTTTGATAGCTTCCATGTCTTGATGCTCAAGTTGTCCATTACCATGGACTTGGCTAAGTACTTAGATTTTTCCATCTGCAGAGGTTGTGCACTTTCCCCACCAGACTTGGTTTCACCAAGACAGGACCTTTCAGAAGCCTTCCCTTAGACCAAATGGACGCGCTCCGACCTATAATTCCCACTACCACCAACTGTCCAAATGGCTAAGTTCTAGCAACTTATGTGATCCAGGCAGAGCCCATATTCCCAAGTGGCTGCACTAGAAGCTTCTTAACACTTGGCCTCTAAAATCTCTTTGTTCCTGGGTGGCTTACCACAAGTGAGATACACAAGGTAAACCATAGAAATGGGCCTTGTGTAACCACTCAACATAAACCAATCCTTCCATTCCACCCAGGTGTTTCATTAACTTAGTTGTTTTATTAGGCAAAACACAAGTCCAAAGACTTGGAAATATTTTTATCATAGCATGTATATTTCACCAACCCTTGTTTGCTAGTAGCTAGGCTAAGCATGGCATAGATAGTAACTTAACTTAGAGATTCCCTAACAATTCTATTACTACTAGGATTTCCCAACATGGCATATAAGCAAAATATAGCATGCAAGTCTAAAAAAATATTTCTAATGCTTAGTAGAAAACATAGGAATGATAATATTCATGAAGTACCACTTGCGTTGGTAGTTTGGAGAGTAGTTACACTCTTCACAATCACAATCACTAGCACCAAAATCTACACAAAGAATTGTAGCAACAAATTACACACAAAACATATACAATCAAAAATATATGCATGCATGCAAGATGATGTGTGATGATTTTTAAAACTCAACAAAGCAAGTACACAGTACTGATTCACTAACAAGCTAAAAAATTTCCAAACAACTATTATTTAAACCCTAAATTAATTCCTAAACATTTCATATACTCAATTTAGTCCTACACAAGTTTCTGCAAATAAAACCATTTTAACAGGATCCAAAAATTAAAAACATTGAATAAAAAGAAAGAGCTTGCTCTCCTGATTCCAACGGTATAGAATTTGTCAAATTCTAATGTGGGGATCAAAAGTTATAGCCAAAAAAATTTTGAATATCTAATAGATTCAAATTCTGTCTTTTAAATCTAACTCCAGCCACGCGTCTGTTTCTAATTGGCCCATACCGTTTCGCGTTGGATCGCGCTTCTGGGCCGTTGGATCTACTTAACCCGCACGGCTCAGATCTATTCGTAATGGTTCGTTAAGTGAACTAATCCTACGCGCTGGATCTAGATCTGACGGCTACGAATCAAGCGACCAAAACTGAGCGGCGCTAGCGGCGGCTACTGGCGGCGGTGAGCTCTGCCTACGGCGGCGCGGCGCTACAGGTCGTCCTAGGGTCGTCGGAGGGGCTTACCAGAACCGTGGCGACGTGCTGATGCTCAACCTGGCGGCGGCTTGGCAAGGGGCGCACGGAGTGGGCTGCTGGAGCTCGTCGGAGTTGCGGCCGGCGTCGGGTTCGAGTAGACGGTGACGTTGGCGACGCTCCTGGTCTCCCTAGCACAAACAAGCGGCACCAGATGATGCACAAGACAGTGGCGAACAACTTCGTGTGAGTCAGAGGCGAAGGGGCGCAAAGGGCTTACGGAATTTGGTCGCCGGAGTCGAGGTTGTCGTCGGGAGCTTGCGATGTTGAACGGAATCGACGACCTGGGGCAGTATAAAGGGAACCAGCGGTGTCAGTAGTTGCGCAAGAAAGTGGCGAGGCTGTCTGCCAGAACCAGAGGGTGAGGGGCGCACGGGACTCACTGGAATCGGTCGCCGGAGTGCTCTCTGACTGCGGCGGTGCGAGGTTGAATGCGGGCAGCCTGGGGGCGCTTTATGCTCGGAGTTTGGGGGGAAATGGAGAGGGGGTAGAGGGGGTTTAAATAGCATGGTCGCGAGCGAGATTTTCTCCAGCATTCAACGTGAATTGACGCCACGAATCAATACAGGGAACGCCTGCGTGATTTGGGGATGAACCAGTCGCTGGATGGAGACGACGATGGTTGTGTGGGCCGTGGCTATCAGCGAGAGGAAAGGAGAGAGTGGGTCCTGCCTGTCAGTCACTCAGCGGGTGCGGAGGTGAGTGAAAGAAAACGGTTCGCGGGGTGGGGTGTTGGGCTTAGCTGGGCTGGTTGGGCCAGATTCGGCTGGGTGATATTTTTTTCTCTCTTTAGGCTTTTTCTTTTTCTGTTTGTTTTTCTGAAATGGTTTTCAAACCTCAATTCAAATCTATTTGTATCCAAAGCTTTTCAGGACTTTTTTACAGACAAACTTGTGCTCAAATAAGTGCCAAACACATGTGTTCACTCAAACACACTTGGGTCTTTTGAAAATAAAAATAAACCATGCCTTTATGAGGTGTGATAATAGGCATAGATTTGGTTTTATTTCATATTTTTCTTTGAGACTTTGCTCAAGTTTTTGAAATCATTTGAGTTTGGATTCTAAACAATACTGAATGGTTAACAGTACTTTTCTCAAAACAAGTAGCACAAGGCTTGAGTAAACTTTACATAAAATAATAAGCACAAATGCATCTGTTTTGAATTGATTTGTTTGAAATGAAAATCATATGCTCATGTATGCATGGATGCTATGCATAAGTTTAAAACATGATTTTGAGGATATTACAAATCTAACCCCCTTAAGGTGAATCTCGCCCTCGAGATTCGGATTGGCTAGCAAATAGGTGAGGGTGGTCTTTCCGAAGATAATCTTCTCTTTCCCATGTTGCTTCTTCTTCGAAATGATGGTTCCACTGGACTTTACAAAACTTGATAGTCTTGGTCCGTGTGACTCTTTCTGCTGTCTCAAGAATCTTGATAGGTTTCTCTTCATAGGTGAGATCAATCTCCAACTAAACCACCTCCAAAGGTATAGTATCCTTCAAAGAGGTTTCTTCCATTTCTAGATGACATTTCTTAAGTTGACTCACATGAAACACATTATGGACAGCTGACAGAGATTCTGGCAGTTCAATTTCATAGGCAACTTCTCCTTTACGACTCAGAATCTTGAATGGTCCAACATATCTTGGTGCCAATTTTCCTTTGACTCCGAACCTCTTCACTCGACGAAGTGGTGACACTCTAAGATAAGCTCTATCACCAACTTCGTAGGTGACTTCTCTACGCTTAGGATCCGCGTAGCTTTTCTGTCGGGACTGTGCTATCTTCAATCTGTCCTTAACCAACTTGACCTTCTCTTCGGCTTCTTTGATGAGATCTGGTCCGAATAAACTTCTTTCTCCCACACCATTCCATAACAATGGGGTGGTACACTTTCTTCCGTAGAGAAACTCAAATGGTGCCATTTCAATGCTGGCTTGATAACTGTTGTTATAAGAAAATTCTGCGTAAGGCAGACTTTCATCCCAACTGGCTCCATAGTCTAGGGCACATGCCCTCAACATGTCTTCGAGAATCTGATTAGTTCTTTCGGTTTGTCCATCAGTTTGAGGATGAAAAGCAGTACTGAATTCCAACCTCGTTCCCAATGACTCATGTAGCTGTCTCCAAAAATGAGAAGTGAATTGAGTTCCCCTATCAGACACAATACTCTTGGGCACTCCATGTAGACATACAATTCTACTCATATAGATTTTGGCTAAGTTAGCACTTGTGTAGGTTGTCTTCACGGGTATGAAATGAGCCACTTTAGTTAGGCAATCCACTACTACCCAAATAGAATCATATCCTGACCTGGTCCTTGGTAATCCGGTAATGAAATTCATACCAATCTTGTCCCACTTCCAATCAGGAATAGGTAGTGGTTGAAGCAAACCTGCTGGTTTCTGATGTTCCGCTTTCACTCTACTACACACATCACACAAAGCAATATGTTCGGCGATGTCCTTCGTGAGATTGTTCCACGAAAATCTTTCCTTCATGTCCATGTACATTTTGGTGTTACCCGGATGAATGGAATACGGAGAGTTGTGTGCGTCTTGCAAAATCAGTTTCCGCAGCTCCGGATCTTGTGGAACACAGATATGTTTCCCATGCCATAAAGTACCCTGTTCGTCTTCATGGAACCCTTTGGCTTTTCCTTTGCCAATCTTTTCATTAATCTCTTTGATTTCTTTATCAATCTTCTGGGCTTCTTTGATCTTGTCCAACAAAGTGGGTTGAACATCCAAAGACATGAGATGTCCTTCAGGCACAATCTCCAATCTGATTTTTCTGAATTGGGCACACAAATCATCTGGCAATTCTCCTTTGGTAAGGCCATTCACAAAAACCTTACGACCTAGAGCATCTGCTACAACATTTGCTTTACCAGGGTGGTATTGCAAACTTAAGTCATAGTCTTTAATGAGTTCCAGCCATCTTCTTTGTCTCATATTAATTTCCTTCTGGGTGAAGGTATACTTCAAACTCTTGTGAACTGTGAACACTTCACAACGCTTTCCCAAAAGATAGTGCCTCCATGTTTTGAGTGCATGGACAATAGAGGCTAACTCTAAATCATGAGTAGGATAGTTCACTGCATGAGTTTTGAGTTGTCTCGAGGAATACGCCACAACTTTTCCTTCTTGCATAAGTACTGCACCCAAACCATGATGAGATGCATCACAATATACTTGGAAATCTTTTTCCAAGTCTGGCAAACACAAGACTGGTGCTTTCACGAGTCTCTTCTTTAACTCCTGAAAGCTGAGTTCACAACCTTCCGTCCAAGCAAATTTTTGTCTTTCTTTAGCAATTCAGTCATAGGCTTAGCTACCTTGGAGAAATTTTCAATGAACCTTCTGTAGTAACCTGCTAGGCCAAGGAAACTACGAACTTCTTTTACTGACTTGGGAGACTCCCATTTCGTTACAGCTGGAACTTTAGCAGGATCAACTGCTACGCCATCCTTTGTCATAACATGTCCAAGAAATCCAACTTCATTCAACCAGAATTCACACTTGCTGAATTTGGCATAAAGTTTATGCTCTCTTAACTTTTCAAGTATTAAACGTAAATGTCCTTCATGCTCTTCTTTGCTCTTGGAGTAGACTAAAATGTCATCGATGAAAACGACAACAAACTTGTCAAGGAATTCCATGAACACCTTGTTCATCATATTCATGAAGTATGCTGGAGCATTGGTCAAACCAAATGGAATCACGGTATACTCATATAATCCATACCTTGTGGTGAAAGCTGTCTTAGGTATGTCTTGTTATCTTATCTTGAGTTGAAAATAACCTGACCGGAGATCAATCTTTGAGAACACACAAGCTCCTTCTAGCTGATCAAACAAGTCATTGATTCTAGGCAAAGGATATTTGTTCTTAATAGTAACCTCATTAAGTGAACGGTAATCTATGCATAACCTTTGACTTCTATCTTTCTTTTCCACGAACAAAACTGGGGCTCCCCAAGATGAAGAACTTGGTTGAATAAATCCTTTCTACAACTGTTCTCCAAGTTGTTTCTTGAGTTCTTTCAGTTCATCCACTGACATCTTGTATGGTCTCTTTGCTATTGGTCCAGATCCTGGTACCAAATCTATAAGAAACTCCACATCTCTATCTGGTGGAATTCCCGGTAATTCTTCCGGAAACACATCCGGATACTCACTCACAATTGGCACACTGTCTATGCTAACCCCCTTAAGAGAATTTAGCTTACTCCCTTTTGGCTCAAAGTTAGACTTGAATTTAATCCGTTTTCTTTCGGGGGTTGTGAGTGCAACAGTACGATTAGCACAATCTAGTACTCCTTCATACTTAGCCATCCAATCCATTCCCAATATTACGTCCAGTCCTTGGGAATCTAGGATTATCAGACTCACTGGAAATTTATGCTTTCCAAACTCTATTACTAGATCCCGGCATCCAAGACTTACTATCATATCTCCACCCGGAGAACTAACTTTTATTGGACACCCAATGTTTTCAGTTGGAAACCCATTTCTATCAACAAATGCTTTTGATATGAATGAATGCGATGCTCCAGTATCAAAAAGAACAAATGCTAGAATAGAATTGAGTCTGAACTTACCAGCAGCAGCATCAGGCTCCTCATAGACTTCCTCCACATTGATGTGGTTAACCTGTCCCTTCTAAAAAGGGTTGGGCTTGATGGGTCCTTCAACTTTCTTTTCTGGGCATTCATTTGCATAATGCCCCATCTTCTTGCAGTTGAAGCATTCAACCTGACTAATGTCCTTCTTGACAGGCTGACTTCCACTTCCACTTCCATTACCACTGTGGTGACTCTTGTATCCACCCTTGTGGTTCTTGTACTTGTCATTGTCATGACTACGGTGATGCTTGTTGTCATGACGGTTGTGGTTGTGGTGCTTGTTGAATTTCCCATGCTTGTGGGATCCTGAGCTTCCACTGTCCTCATAATGGGATCGTTTGTGTGACGATCCCGAGTTGTGCTTTTCAGAGTGCTTCCTCTTCTTGCTTTTAACTTGCTTTATTTTGTTCTCCAAAATAGCAGCCTTGTCACAGAGAGACTGATAAGTGGGAACATAGGCCACAACCAACTGTAGATTCAGCTCATCATTCAACCCTTCGAGGAACTTTTCTTTCCTCTTATCATCAGTGTCAACTTCATCCGGTGCATATCGCGCCAGATTGTTGAACTCCTCAATATATTCAGCCACGCTGCGGTGGCGCTGCTTCAGATTATGGAACTCTTTCTTTTTCAAACTCATCACTCCAGATGAGATATGAGCAGTGCGAAAGCCATCCTCAAAGATAGCCCATGTCACATCTTCTATGGGAGTGGTGATCTGGAAGTTATCCCACCAAGTGGCGGCAGGTCCTTCCAGCAAATGTGCTGCAAATCTGACCTTTTCAGCATCCGTACAGCCCACGGTTACCAAGTCCTTGTTCACAGAGCGTAGCCAATCATTGGCCACCATGGGATCAGTCGTCCCTGAGAACTTTGCTGACCTCAATCTCAAGAACCTAGTAAGCATGTCAAAACCCGGTGGGTTGTTGTTGTTGTGGTTGTTGTTATTGTTATTGTTGTTATTGTTGTTGTTTTGGTTCTGGATGAACGTCGTCATCATCTGCATCAGCTGAGTTTGAGCGGTCATCATTTGCTGCATTTCTGGAATGATGTTGTTGTTGTTGGGGTTGGGGTTTGCACGACGGGGAGGCATCTGTGGTTTGTTCAATAGAGAAGAATGAGATACCCATAGATGCTATCATGCACAATACATCACATAACAACACAAAGCATGCAACAATAAGGATAAAGGTTCAACAACAAGATAACAAGTTCGCAAAGTAAAACACACAAGTAGCAAGCCATCCACATGTCGGATGGTCAAATAACAAGTTCTCAAGCAACAAGTACGATAATAAATGATAAATGAGTAGTCAAATTTAATCCTCGGCATCAACCTCCTCCTCGACAAAGGTAAGACCTGCGTTCTCCATCGCGGTCTTGTATTCCTCGACACTAGTGGTCAAGGTCTCTATCTTGGCTTCGAGAGCCCTCTTCTGGGAACGAAGCCTCTCAATCACCGTCTGCTGATGCTCGAGCTCGAAGTCCTTGGCCTGCAGTTCTTCAGTCATGTCCCGGATCTTCTTGTTCCTATCCTGGACTCGCTTCTCTTGACTCTTGAACTTCTTGTCCTGGCTCTCGAACTTCGCCTCCATCTCCTTGACTATCTCATCTTGCTCCGCAAAGAGCTTGTCCTTCTCGCGAAGCTGCACCTGGAGTTCGTCATTGTTGAGCATGGCGTTGGTCCTATCAGTGTCCATGTGCCTAATGAGAGACTCTAAGTCCTGGAGGTATAGACGAATCGGCTCTGCTGTGTCCCTCGAATCGTCCGCGAAGTCGATGGACTCTCCATCCTCATCACGTCTAAACCTGTCGGGAGTGTCTCCCTAGCAGACGTCCTATCAGATCCTGCATAACTACCTCAAGGCCTCTCTCCTTGTCATCATGCATGAGCTTGAAGATGATGGCCTCCGTGGTAGGCTCTGTCTGGCGTCCGGGCTGGTTGACCTTGAAGCCCCAAAGGTCTTTTCTCTCAAACTTGGTGAGGGGAAGCACCATGATGGTAGGAAGAGGGAGATTGAGCAAAGTAGTAAGCTCAACAATACGAGGTCCAAAGCGAGTTCCCTGGAACTCCTCAACAGTGCTGAAGGTAACAGTAGGCATCTATTCATAAGATAGAAAAAGTTAGAACTACACAATTCAAGATAAAATACAAGGCAAAACATCACATATAAATCCTTGAAATTCAAACACACAAGTCATGGCATACATGGATCCATTACAACAACCAAGGTTCAATCTTATTTTAAAGCAACATTTGGAAAATAAGGTGATAAGTGGTGGTCCGACTAATGAAGTACGTTTACAATCCTATCTCACTGGATCTGTTGGCTAACACAATGTTTCTAGAAGCAATCAGCCTATCTTGCTCACATGACTCCATTACTAAGTCTATAATGTCTCCTCTTAAGGTTTGGTTGGTAGCTTCCAACTCTTGGGTATGTTTCTTCTCTTCCTTTAGATCATTTTGGAGGTTGAGCATTCTGCACTTGACTCTATCACCTAGTTCTTTGATGGTCTTCCAAGCTGCATCCCTTGCTGATTCAAAGAATGTAGTGTGCACCACTGAATTGGTGAACATGCAGAATCCTTTTTCCTGGTGGTTGTCTTCCTTGTTTTTATACAAGTGAAGTTGCACCCACCAGTATTCCACTCCTTCGTCCATCACAGGAAAACCTTTGTACACAGCTGCACCTTGTATCTCTAATGCAACCATGAGGTCCTTGAGAGCCTTGGGGAATTCTGTCTCACACTCCAAAGTCATTGTCATGAGTGGTCCTTTCCTTACGGCTTCATTGATGGAGTTCATCTACAAATAGAGATGAGAAAGAAGATTAGAAATGTTTTACGAGAAGAATAGACAAGTGTAGAAGTTGATGAAATTTTTTCCTTAGTGGTTTCCAATCCTAGGGTCATAATCCTACAGGCAACATAGTGCTCTGATACCATCTGTAAGATCCCTCCTTTATAAAGGAAAAGGATCCCTGTGATTGCAATGCTAGTCCCTGGATCATTGCTAGCATCCACAGTTTAAGATGAAGTACACAGATACAAAGGTCTTTATTACAGTCATTCCAGAGATAAACATAGTCTTTACAACTCCAAGGCCACAGGCCTAGTACAAGAGTTTGAATAAGTAAATAAATAAAAATCTTCATCTTCATGTTCCACAAGCAAACATGTTGAGTGTAGACTCATGACACCTAATCCTCATCAGAGTAACCTCCAACATCACAAGTTACAGCCACAGTGGGTCACTACTTTGGAATAGTATTGGCAAGTGATACCTTAGTAAAATTTTAAGTGGACTAGATACTATATGCAATTTGGCTAAGTGTATCTTGGCTTGCTTTGCTCAAAATATATTTTGCCTATTAGTTGAAATCACTAAGTTTTTCTTTGTCAAAACTTTTCCCAAGGAACCACCAATAGATATTGAGGTCCTTCACCCTTGTTCACCCACAAATTTTACTTAAAAATTGGGATGAGGAGATTTTTGATAGCTTCCATGTCTTGATGCTCAAGTTGTCCATTACCATGGACTTGGCTAAGTACTTAGATTTTTCCATCTGCAGAGGTTGTGCACTTTCTCCACCAGACTTGGTTTCACCAAGACAGGACCTTTCAGAAGCCTTCCCTTAGACCAAATGGACGCGCTCCGACCTATAATTCCCACTACCACCAACTGTCCAAATGGCTAAGTTCTAGCAACTTATGTGATCCAGGCAGAGCCCATAATGCCAAGTGGCTGCACTAGAAGCTTCTTAACACTTGGCCTCTAAAATCTCTTTGTTCCTGGGTGGCTTACCACAAGTGAGATACACAAGGTAAACCATAGAAATGGGCCTTGTGTAACCACTCAACATAAACCAATCCTTCCATTCCACCCAGGTGTTTCATTAACTTAGTTGTTTTATTAGGCAAAACAAAAGTCCAAAGACTTGGAAATATTTTTATCATAGCATGTATATTTCACTAACCCTTGTTTCCTACTAGCTAGGCTAAGCATGGCATAGATAGTAACTTAAATTAGAGATTCCCTACCAATTCTATTACTACTAGGATTTCCCAACATGGCATATAAGCGAAATATAGCATGCAAGTCTAACAAAATATTTCTAATGCTTAGTAGAAAACATAGGAATGATTATATTCATGAAGTACCACTTGCGTTGGTAGTTTGGAGAGTAGTTACACTCTTCACAATCACAATCACTAGCACCAAAATCTACACAAAGAATTGTAGCAACAAATTACACACAAAACATATACAATCAAAAATATATGCATGCATGCAAGATGATGTGTGATGATTTTTAAAACTCAACAAAGCAAGTACACAGTACTGATTCACTAACAAGGTAAAAAAAATCCAAACAACTATTATTTAGACCCTAAATTAATTCCTAAACATTTCATATACTCAATTTAGTCCTACACAAGTTTCTGCAAATAAAACCATTTTAACAGGAGCCAAAAATTAAAAACATTGCATAAATAGAAAGAGCTTGCTCTCCTGATTCCAACGGTATAAAATTTGTCAAATTCTAACGTGGGGATCAAAAGTTATAGCCAAAACAATTTTGAATATCTAATAGATTCAAATTCTGTCTTTTAAATCTAACTCCAGCCACGCGTCTGTTTCTAATTGGCCCATACCGTTTCGCGTTGGATCGCGCTTCTGGGCCGTTGGATCTACTTAACCCGCATGGCTCAGATCTATTCGTAATGGTTCGTTAAGTGAACTAATCCTACGCGCTGGATCTAGATCTGACGGCTACGAATCAAGCGACCAAAACTGAGCGGCGCCGTGGCGGCTACTGGCGGTGAGCTCTGCCTACGGCGGCGCGGTGCTACAGGTCGTCCTAGGGTCGTCGGAGGGGCTTACCAGAACCGTGGCGACGTGCTGATGCTCAACCTGGCGGCGGCTTGGCAAGGGGCGCACGGAGTGGGCTGCTGGAGCTCGTCGGAGTTGCGGGCGGCGTCGGGTTCGAGTAGACGGTGACGTTGGCGACGCTCCTGGTCTCCCTAGCACAAACAAGCGGTACCAGATGATGCACAAGACAGTGGCGAACAACTTCGTGTGAGTCAGAGGTGAAGGGGCGCAAAGGGCTTACGGAATTTGGTCGCCGGAGTCGAGGTTGTCGTCGGGAGCTTGCGATGTTGAACGGAATCGACGACCTGGGGCAGTATAAAGGGAACCAGCGGTGTCAGTAGTTGCGCAAGAAAGTGGCGAGGCTGTCTGCAAGAACCATAGGGCGAGGGGAGCATGGGACTCACCGGAATCGGTCGCCGAGTGCTCTCTGACTGCGGCGGTGCGAGGTTGAATGCGGGCAGCCTGGGGGCGCTTTGTGCTCAGAGTTTGGGGGGAAATGGAGAGGGGCAGAGGGGGTTTAAATAGCATGGTCACGAGCGAGATTTAGTCCAGCATTCAACTTGAATTGACGCCGCGAATCAATACAGGGAACGCCTGCGTGATTTGGGGATGAACCAGTCGCTGGGTGGAGACGACGATGGTTGTGTGTGCCGTGGCTGTCAGTGAGAGGAAAGGAGAGAGAGTGGGTCCTGCCTGTCAGTCACTCAGCGGGTGCGGAGGTGAGTGAAAGAAAACGGTTCGCGGGGTGGGGTGTTGGGCTTAGCTGGGCTGGTTGGGCT
Source organism: Avena sativa (assembly GCA_916181665.1). Taxonomy (NCBI): domain Eukaryota; kingdom Viridiplantae; phylum Streptophyta; class Magnoliopsida; order Poales; family Poaceae; genus Avena; species Avena sativa. Next base: position 161,239,731 of record OV702298.1, on the reverse strand, counting down.
AGATTCGGCTGGGTGATATTTTTTCTCTCTTTAGGCTTTTTCTTTTTCTGTTTGTTTTTCTGAAATGGTTTTCAAACCTCAATTCAAATATGTTTGAATCCAAAGCTTTTCAGGACTTTTGTACAGACAAACTTGTGCTCAAATAAGTGCCAAACACATGTGTGCACTCAAACACACTTGGGTCTTTTGAAAATTAAAATAAACCATGCCTTTATGAGGTGTGATAATAGGCATAGATTTGGTTTTATTTCATATTTTGCTTTGAGACTTTGCTCAAGTTTTTGAAATCATTTGAGTTTGGATTCTAAACAATACTGAATGGTTAACAGTACTTTTCTCAAAACAAGTAGCACAAGGCTTGAGTAAACTTTACATAAAATAATAAGCACAAATGCATCTGTTTTGAATTGATTTGTTTGAAATGAAAATCATATGCTCATGGATGCATGGATGCTATGCATAAGTTTAAAACATGATTTTGAGGATGTTACAATATCTCCTTCATTCTACCAATTATATCTCGGTAACAAGTATCTCTCTCTCTCTCATGCATACATATTTTGTTCCTAACCTTTTGTAGGTTGCTTGTTGGCACGAATTTGTGTACTTGCATACGTTGGATTTCTTGCTTTGGCTTTGAAGAAGTTCTCTTTATTGAAAATGTGTGTATGTTGAGATGAGTGCATATAATGGGGACTATACTAAATCATGCTCATCATTCACCAATCCCAAATATGTCAATCTAGAAATTTTATTGCATATCGTTTCATCAGTATCTCTCATGTGCAATAGTGAGTATTTTTACAAAGTTGATTTTTTTATACTTGTTGCCTTTCTCCATATATTCCTTATATCCCTTCTTCCCTTTGTTATAGTAGTAATGTATGGAGTTTGTTGGTGTTTGAATCTCATCAATGTACAATAATATATAGTTGAGCCCTTGGGCATGCTTTCAAGCAAAACATCTTATTGGTATATTCTATGACTTCCGTTTTTCCTTTCATATGCTTTCTTGTGTATCTATTTTGTTTGTGCATATTTCTTTGTGGACATTTGTCTTTGTGATATTTTCCACCTAAAAATTTACACACACAAGATAAGATCATTCTTTGGTTGTTTTTGCATTACTTGGAACCATCTCTTTTGCATTTGTGATTCTCCGGTGGCTTCCAAACTTATTGAACTTTGAGTGCATTGTTAGATGAGTTTGGAGGAGTGAGGAGTCCATGATTGTGTACATTGTTTCCAAATACAATTACAATAATTGGTGCACAATCTTTGGGGAGCTTCTCTAATTCATTTAATAGTTCACATTTTCCTTCTTTCTCATTTCTTGTGGTTTAAATTCTTATGGGGGAGCGAGGACTCCATATTTGTGCATATTGTATTCAAATACAAGTATTATAATCTTTGCACAAAGTTTGGGGAGCGTCTCTATTTTCATTTAAACACTCTTTTTGTTGTTGTTTCCATTTGATATCATTTGTTCATTTCTCAATTGGTCATTTTGGATCTTTTGGTTGCTCGCTTCATTTGTTGAATTTTATTTCCTTTTATTGTCTTTTTGCAATATTTGGTTCCTCAATATAGTTTTAATTCCTCCCAAGTACTCATCATTTGACTTGTGCATACGCACACCTTTGGAGGAATTCTCACTATATTGGTCATCTAGAACTTTTCACCCATTTTGGCAATCGATGCCAATGGGGGAGAAGTTTTGGAGGGTTTAAGGGAAGTTGGCCTTTTCTTTGATTTTGGTTTGATTGTGTTCTTAAGCATTTTCCTATCATGCTCTTGCATCTTTGTGGCTGCTTTGAATGTTGTATATATAGAGGAAACTCAACCAACGGTAACAGTTGGCAATCGATGCAATGCGATTCAAGTTCATCACACATGCATAGATTGTGGGGAGTTTGCTCTATATATTGTGGTTGTACCAACATCACATACTTGTGTAGTATTTGATGTTGGGGCAACCGCTTTGGTTGTTAATTGTCATATTTAAACCCTCGTTAAGGTATTGTCATCAATTACCAAAATGGAGGAGATTGAAAGGGCATGTATGCCCCCATGTGTGGTTTTGGTAATTAATGATAATCTCTATGGACTAATGTGTAAATTGAGTTTCACTTGTAGGTTTGTCCACTGGCATCGCTTGGGCCATGTGTTGGTCTCAAGGTTGAAAGATGAAGAAATTTCCAAGGGCTTTGTGCCATTGGAATCATGAAGAAAGAAGGAGCTTGAAGGTTGGTCAATACAAGTGCAAAGAGTTGCATCAAGATGGATCAACCTCAAGAAGGGATGAAGAAGGGCAAGCTCAAGATGCGCCATCTGTCGTGGTATTGCCGACGAGTACACCATGGAGGGGTCCTCACAGTGCGTGTTTAGAGACGTGGGGTAAGGCGGACGGTTGACGGGTACGAGGTAACACATCTTACCCAGGTTTAGATCCCACAACGGTGACGGAATCCTACTCCTGCTATAAATCACTATAATGGCAATACGCCGAGTTACAGAGATTAGGTTCGCTGTGCGAGGTGTATGTAAAACGATGCCCTAAAGGCTCCCATAGGCCCGGCTTATATAGTCGTCAGGTCCTAGGGTTACAGGGAAAAGTCCTAGCCGGACAGGTTACAGAGTTCTACACCGTCTATTACTAGTCTTGTGTATCTTGCACTCCAAGGCTTCGGGTACGCTGGTGACTCCACCGTAGCCTTCCTTTATCCGGCATGGGCCTCCCTTCTGGATCCACCTAACTGGGCCGCCCAGCAGGCCATAGGCCATGCTACCGACTATGGGCCACCCGGGTTAGTCGGATAAGATACATGCTATGAGGATACCCATATAGCATATCCCCAACAGTAGCCCCCGGAGAACTCCGAGATCTTGCGCCGTCTTGCCTCTTATCGTGGAATGCTCCGTCTAGATGGATGTCGGCAAATCGTCAAGCAATATCTTGTAGTCCTCCCAAAGAACCCTGCAAGGTTTTCTCCGTCTTCTACGAGTAAGTCGGAGAAATGCTGAATCTTCCACCGTACGCTCCCGTTGTCAGATTAAATCCGTCCATGCCGGAATCTTCGACGGGACGGCTCATCTACCATGTCAGTTATGACGACGTAGGCTGTAGGTCAGCGACGCCTCGTAACTCACACATGCAGAGAACATAATCATAGCCGATTTTCCTGCGCGAGCGATACGAACCGTTGGCGGCGACGGTTGGAGACGTGGCGAAATTACTGCGCACGTTCACGAAAACGTCTGATTAGCTGCATGAATCTTGACGCAGAGTAAGATAAATAGCGACCGTGGGACACTTGCCACTTTTTCACCTCATTCTCTCGCGTCATCGTATTCTTCCTCCAGCCACACGCCACCTCGAGCTCTCCGCGAAAATCTCGAGAAACCCTAGCCTCTTGCCTGCACCAGTCGTGTCCTTTTCCTCCCTCCATGGCCAGCAGCAGTTCATCCCCCTCAATGGCGGCATCGAGCGAAGCCGCGGCGAAGCCGGCGAGCTCCGTCGTCATGCCCCTAGAGGGTCTGGTCATCCCCGCATCGGCGGTGATAGAAACCACCGGCGGTGACCATAACTTGGCGGCGCTAGAGCCCCTGGAAGAAGAGCCTGACTCGCATTAAGGCGACTGGCGCGGCTCAGACATCACCGGCCGCGACCTCCAAGAGATGGTCGCTGAGGGTTATCTCCCTGCGACGGAGGGGCTCGCCTGGCAGGCGGTGCCGGCCGGCAAGGTGACCCCCTCTCCCCAAGCCGGAGAGAAAGTATACCTCAAGGCGCAACTGGTACGCGGCGTTTCTCTTCCCATCTCCCACTTCTTCCTGTCCGTCTTGAATCACTTCAAGGTCCAACCCCACAACCTCTCCCCCAATAGCATCCTAGTGCATAGCAACTTCGCGACACTTTGCGAGGGTTACCTAGGGATTAGGCCTAGGTTAGATCTGTTTGTGTACTTCTTCACCGTCAAACATGAAGCCGGACACAACAAGGAGGAGCTTAGAAACTGCGGCACCATAAGCTTCAAGATCCGAACTGGCCGGCGGTTCCCCGACATCGTCGGCCACGAGTCGTGTAAGAACTGGCAGCAGACGTACTTCTACGGCCCCGACATTCCTTTGTCGGGCCGAGAAGTAACGTAACCGGACTTCGTGGATGGAGCCGCCACCGAAGTCCCCACATGGCGATCCCATGCCTCCCTTCCCGCCGACCTCAATGCTTCTCGCGCAGTAAGGCGGATCGAATGGTTTGTAGATACGGGTCTGACCGGCTTGGACCTAGCCATGTGCTGGTTCATCAGGCGGATCCAACCTCTACAGTACCATATGAAGCTTATGCACGAGTACACCGGCGACCAAAGGGATACCCTCTGGATCTCCAAGGATAACTTTTCGAGCGACTCCGTCAAGTTTCGCCTCAAGGACATCGTCAAGGTGAAGGACAACAAGCGTGGCTTCACCCTCACTTACGACATGTTCGTAGAGGGAAAGTGCCCAAAGGTAGGTGTTTATTTTCCATGTATGACATTGCTCCAATTTTTCCGTCTTGCTATTACCATCTTGTCTAACACGGTGATTTCTCACTTAACAGCTTCGATCCCGACATGTTCCGTAGAGGAGGGCAACCTGGCCACCCAAATCTACGATCCCAAGATGAAGGAAGTCACGGTTATGTCCGACGATGACACCCTGTTGGCGCGAACGCGGAAGAGCTCCACCTCTGACGCTGCCGACGGAGGCAAGAAAAAGAAGACGGAGGGTGGAGCCTCCAAAAAGAGTACTGCTGCCCTGGAGGCGGAAAAGAAGAAAGCTACCGGGATATTTGCCAAAGCGCCCCCCCCCCTAGTGTAAGCTTCTCATTCTCCGACATTGTATTGTTTATTTTTCTTATTCCTGTACTTATGCATTTTGCACGTTTCAGGAAGAAAGCCACAACCAGCCTCAAGAATTCCTCCAAGACTCTTGGGGCTTCTAGAAATATTAAAGATATGCTGCATCGTGACTCTTCCCCTGCCATCGCCCCTGCTACTCCTGCCGTCAAACCCTCCTCCGCTCCGACAAGATCCCAAGCCCAGGAGGCACTAGGCCCTTCCGCCATGGAAGTGGATTCTGGAGCCTATACCGAACTCGCAGTTGTCGGCGAGCAGGCAACGCAGGAGAGCACTGCTCTTCAAATGGCTGAAGCTCCGGCTAAGGATGCCATCGGTAGTGACAAAGAGGTGGTGGTTGCTGGTACATCTGCCGAAGGCGGCGCCTCTGCTCCCCAGAAACCCTTAGAACTGCCAAATATTATCTTCCCGGTGCTTACGCCGGGTAGCACAACTACGGTTCCTGGAGGAGTGCCGTCATCTCCGACGTGCGGTCTTGAGGAGCTACTCTGACAAGCAGACATCTTGCGAAGCAACAGCGTTTCTTTTGGCAAGATGCTGGCCGAGAGTTCTACGAACCTCAAGATCATCGCACTTGTAAGTTTTACTTTACCTTTTGCGTTTCATATGAGTATCCCACTGTAGCCCCCGAGGATGTAGACAGAAAACCATTGGTTTTGCATCTATATGCTCTAAGAATGACTAAGTTAGAAAAAACTCTCACTGTAGCCCCCAAGCATTTAGATGGAATGAATTATTCCGACTAGATGCTTTAAGAGTAGCATACACAGTGTTCATAATTTTAAGTGATGTAGCCCCCAAGTCTCTAGTTGTAACTGAATTAGTTCCGACTAGATGCTTAAAGAAAATCTAGGCATTTTCCGAGTTAAAAACTTTATACTGTAGCCCCCAAGCTTCTAGTTGAGAACTGAATTAGCTCCGACTATATTCTTAAAGAAAAGCTAAGCATATTGCTAAGTTAAAAACTCTCGTTGTAGCCCCCGAGCGCCTAGATGGAAAATCTCCGACTAGGGGCTCTAAGTAGACTAAACAACGACTTGACTTTGTATCTGTTTCCACAGAACGAGAATGCTCGGAGGAGCATGGCCAATCATAAGTACCAGAAGATGCGCGCGGACCTTGAAGCTGAAAAGGGTAAAACCGCCATCTTGAAGGAACATATCATCAAAAACAAGAGTCTGTTTTCTTTTTGCGCATTTCCGTCTTACTTTTATGCCTTCCTTCTTCAAGTACTCACGGTGTACTTTGTTTTCTCTGACTTGCAGAGCATGTAGCCAAGGCCAAGGATATTGTCGAGCAGTCCAAGCACATCCAGCAGCTGGACAGCGAGAACAAAATCCTTAAGAAGGAGAGGGAACAAATGCTGAAGATGCACGAGGATTCCATGAAAGCCCTGCAGGACTCCGCCTCCACTGAGATTAATCCCTTGAAGGAGGAGCTTGCGATCCTCAAGGATCATAAGCAAGCTACCGACGAGCAAAACCTTCGCCATAGCGAGGCGTTTAAGCTCCTTCAACAAGAGAAAGAATTCTTAGCGGACGTTGTCTGGCAGGCTAAGGCCAGCATCTTCAGTAAGTATCCTCCGCCTTGGAGCTCTGTAGTCTGGGTACTTAGAATTTTTGAACTCATGCAATCATTGTCGGAATTTTCAGCGCCCCTGGGTTTAACCCGCTCGCCTCCTTCGGACAAGGAATGCATGATTCTTTCCGGCAACTTCATCAACACCGCCATCACCTAGGCCAAGGAGATCGCCACGCCCCTGCAGATTTACATCAAGGCCTCGGACTCCATGGTGAAGTACTCGGAGATTCTGCGCCGAGCCCCCGAGCGTGTCGCAAGCTAGAAACCTTCATGTGCACGGGCTGGCGCAAGGATGGCGTTGTCCATGGTGAAGGCACACTATGATGGTGCCGACATCGACACGGTAACATCTGGTATCCCTGACGTGGATGATGACGGCAAGGAGATTGACCACGAAGCCATCCTGTCATCACTCACGGGCTATGACACCAGGGTTGCCGAGTTGGTGGACGTCGACGTCTTCGTGCCCAGGAACTTTCTTGACAACGTCGAGCCTGAATCCTCCGAGTCTCCTCACAATGGCGACGCTGAGGGTGAATCTCCGGCTGGTGATGATGCGGCCTCCAAGTCCCCTGCACCCAAGGAGTGAAAAGTACTTTGTAATTCTTGTTTCACCTTTGGAGTGTGCATTGAAAAAACTTGGTGATGTAATCTTAAGGAGGAAAACAATGGTTGTCGTATCCTGCTACTTAAGAATTAATGCCCAGTATGTATATATTTTTAAGCAAGTGTTGGCTTATCCATTACTCTGGTTTTTATGCTTGACTTTTCGTGAGTCAGAAGACTCGTTGTCGGAACCATGCGCTTAGGCGATGATACCCAATGGCACCATCAATAACCTTAGCACAAAATAGCCGACAATAAGTGTCAAAAGTCACTACTCCAGAATCCACATAAAAACAACAAAGAACGTGTAGTCCAGAAAACTTAAGCTAACGCCCGTAGGCGGAATTTTCACAAGTGCAATCGCAAAGCTTGTGCATAAAGGTTTATATGATCCAAAAATGAACACTAAAGGAGGTAAAAGACTCAGCAATATGAGTGAACCAAAGATCTTTATTTCATTGATCATATAAGAGGTACACAATTAGATAAAACATGCTAAGTGTAGAAAGGATGTAGCTGTGCTATGTTCCATGGCCGATCAAGCTCCGGGTAATCATCATCCGGGTCACGTCGCTTACGCTTATGATCCTCGTTGGGTCTATCCTTGAGCTCACGATTGTCGACAAGGTAGTAAGACCCATTGAGCAGCGCCTTGCTTATGATGAACGATCCTTCCCATGGCGGGGATAATTTGTGTGACTTCTTCTGCTTAAGTTGGAGCACCAAATCCCCCTCTTTAAACGAGCGATGCCGGCCGCGGCGACTATGGTAGATGCGTAGCTTCTGCTGGTAGATGGCGGATCTTTGGCATGCCAAAACACGACCTCCTCGAGAAGGTCCACATCTAGGCGTCTGGATTCTTCAGCGTCATCTTCGTCGTAGGCGGCAACTCTTGGTGCATCGTGGAGGATGTCGGAAGGTAGGATAGCTCTGATCCATATACCATGAAATAAGGGGTGTAGCCGGTGGATCTGTTGGGTGTAGTTCGTAAACTCCACAACACAGATGGCAATTCTTCCGCCCAGGCTCCAGCTGCTCTATGTAGCGGTGCCTCAAGACGTGGCTTGATTCCCTGCAGAATTAATCCATTGGCTCGCTCAACTTGACCACTGGATTGTGGGTGTGCCACAGATGCAAGGTCAAGTCGGATGCCTTTGTCCCAGCAATAGACCTCCACTTCTCCGAGTGACAAGTTGCTTCCATTATCGGTGATGATGCTATGTGGGAGACCAAATCTCACCACCAAATCCCGGACAAACCTGAGGGCAGTTGCCCCATCAAGCTTTCTAATGGGTTTAGATTCTATCCATTTGGTGAATTTGTCAACTGCTACAAGCAGGTGTGTAAACCCACATGGTGCCGTTTGTAACGGCCCCACCATGTCTAGCCCCCAGACTGCAAACGGCCAAGTTATTGGTATTGTTCGCAATTCTTCAGCAGGAACATGTGGTTGTCGGGCATAATACTGGCATCCTGTACACGTCTCAACCAGCTTGTCGGCGTCCGCCTTCGCGGTCAGCCAGTAGAATCCTTGCCGGAAGGCTTTCGTGACCAACGATCGAGGAGCGGCGTGATGCCCGCAATCTCCGAGATGGATCTCGCGTAGGATTTCCATACCTTCTAGCTGGGAAACACACTTTAGGTATACACCAGTAGTGCTCCTTTTGTAGAGTTGTCCATTGATTATGTTATAACCCTTTGCTCGTTGTACTATCTGACGTCTTTCGACTTCGTCGTCGGGCAAAGTTTTGTGTTCGAGATATTCGATGAACGGTTTTGTCCAAGCCGGAGGGATCTTTGTCACCATGTTGACGAAAGAATAAGCTCTATCCGGGTTCTCGATGTCGGCGCCCTTCACGGATGGTGTGCGTAGATGCTCTAGGAAAACTCCTGGCGGAATTTGCTTGCGCCCTGATCCAAGTTTAGACAATAGATCAGTCGCCTCGTTTTGGTCCCTAGGTACATACTTGACTTCGTAGCCCAAGAAGCTCTTGGCTATCTCGTCCACTTCGTCTCGATATGCCGCCATCATAGGGTTCCGCGCATTCCAGGTGCCAGCCACCTGCTGGGCAACCAAGTCGGAATCTCCACAGCAAACTATGCGCTTGATGCCAATATCCTTGGCTACACGCAGTCCATGAATGAGTACTTCATACTCCGCCATGTTGTTTCTAGCCTCGAAGTGGATCTGCAGAACGTAGTGTAGCTTGTCTCCCTTTGGTGACTGCAGCAATACACCAGCCCCCGAGCCATTGAGCAGCTTTGATCCGTCAAAGTGCATCACCCAGTACTCTGGTTCCGGCAACGGAGTGGCATCTGCCATCTCCGTCCAATCTGCAATAAAATCCGCCAAGGCTTGTGACTTGATAGCGTCACGTCTTTTGTAGGTAATCTCGAAGGCGGCAAGTTCAATGCCCCACTTCGCGACCCTTCCCGTAGTGTCGCTATTGTTGATAATGTCGGACAATGGAGTCTTGCTCACTACTGTGATTGGGTTCTCCTGAAAGTAATGTCTCAACTTCCGTGAAGCGAGGAATACTCCATAAGCTATCTTTTGGTAGTGCGGGTAACGCTGCTTGGACTCCGTCAAGACCTCGCTTACATAGTAAACTGGTCGTTGCACTCCGTGCTCATAGCCTGGTTCCTTCCCTCTACCATGACAACGATGCTGATAACCCGGTTGGTTGCCGCGATGTAAATTAACAGGGGCTCGCCAGGCTCAGGTGCTGCAAGGATGGGTGCTGAGGAAAGAATCTCCTTGAGCTGCTTCAATGCTACATCTGCCTCGTCCGTCCATGTGAATTTGTCCGCCTTCTTCAGCAACTTGTACAGCGGCAGAGCCTTCTCTCCAAGTCGGCTGATGAACCGACTAACTGCCGCAACACAGCCTGTTAGTCGTTGAATGTCCTTTAGGCAAGTCAGACGGTTTATGTTTAAGATGGCCTTGATTTTCTCCGGGTTGACCTCGATTCCGCGCTAGGAAACGATGAAGACCAACAATTTTCCTGCTAGAACCCCGAAGACGCACTTCTTAGGGTTGAGCATCATGTTGTATTTCCGGAGATTATCAAAGGTTTCTTTTTAGTCGGAGATTAAGTCATTTGACTTTTTAGACATCACCGCTATATCGTCCACATAGGCGTGAACGTTCCGACCAATTTGATCGTGAAGGCAACGTTGCATTGTCCGCTGGTAGGTAGCACCTGCGTTTTTTAGCCCAAAGGGCATCGTGACATAGCAAAACGTGCCGTAAGGGGTAGTGAACGAAGTGGCCAATTGGTCCGACTTCCTCATCTTGATTTGGTGGTATCCTGAGTATGCATCGAGAAAACACAAAAGTTCCGAGCCAGCCGTCGAGTCAATGACTTGGTCAATGCGAGGCAAAGCAAACAGATCTTTGGGACATGTTTTGTTCAAGCCGGTGTAATCAACACACATTATTAATTCATTGGTTCCCTTTTTGGGGACAAGTACATGATTGGCCACCCATCGGGTGTGAAGGACTTCTCGGATAAACTCAGCCTTAAGTAACCTAGTTATCTCTTTGCCAATGGCGCGTCTCTTCTCATCTCCGAAGCGTCGTAGAGGTTGTTTCACTGGTTTACATTTTGGATCTATGTTTAAGCTGTGCTCGGCAAGTTCCCTAGGTACACCTTTCATGTCGGCAGGTTGCCAGGCAAAGATGTCCCTATTCTCATGGAGGAACTCGATGAGCGCGCTTTCCTATTTGGGATCCAGGTTTGTCCCAATGGCGGTGACCTTGGAGGCATCGCCTACCACAAGTCTCGATGGCGGCCTTGAACGCAGGAGCGGAGTCGGAGATTTGCTTCTTCGAGGCGGGCATCTCTGAGTCATCGACCTTGCTCTGGATCTCCTTGAATTCTTCGCTGTAGAGGACAGCTTCTGCAATGGCTGCTTCATTGATCTCGCAGTCCCTTGCCTTGGTAAAGCTTCCGAATACGGTGATGACACCATTCGGTTCGCGTATCTTGAGCTTGTTTTAGACGAAGCATGGTTTGGCCATGAACGTGTGGAATATGTCGCGGCCGAATATGATGTGGTACACGCTCTTGAAGGGGACCACCTCAAAGGTCATGCGCTCTTGGCGGTAATTATTAACGTCGCCAAAGGCTACCTGAAGTGTGATGCACCCAAGGGACCGAGCCTCCTGTCCAGGAACTACACCATGGAATACGGTGTTGGTCCGCCTTAGGTTTGCCTCCATCAAGTTCATCTTCTGCAGTGTATCCAGGTACATAATGTTGATGCTGCTTCCACTATCCACCATGCACTTGGTGAACTCCACGCCGTCAATCAATGGGTTGATGACCATGGCGTACTGGTTCTCTGTGGGCACAAGGTTTGGGTGGTCCGTCCTATCCCAAGTGATTGGAACTTCCGACCAGTGCAGGTATTGGCAAACTGGGGGGAGAGTGGCCATCAGGATCCTTAGAGAGGTCTTCTGTTGTGGGATGGTGGGGGTGCCAAGGAAAGTGTGGTAGACTGGGGCCTTCTTTGCGAAGGGGTTCTTGCCTTTGTCGTCGCTCTTGGCGGCGTGCTTGGGGTCAACATCCTCGTCCATGTCACTTGAATCCTTGGACTCCTCCTCCTTCTTCTTTCCCTTGCCCTTGCCTCGTGGTCTGTTCTTCCGACTTTGCTTGTAGCCGGACTCCGGGTCTTCCTTGAGGTTGTTGACGAACTTGCAGTGTCGATTGGTATGGGTGGCCTTGCCGCTGGCGTCGAGGTGTACGAGGCACGGCATATCGCGGTACTCTTCGTAGGTTTGGGGAACGCGGAGCAGCACCGAGTTCCTTTCACTTCCTCGCTGCTGCCCACGGCCTGCTCCCCTTCCTCGGCCACGTTGTCCGCCTTCTCCTCGTCCTGCAAAAGTCATGGCGACCATGTCGGTAGATTTCTTTTCTTCTAGAGCGGTTTTCCGCTTTGTACTGTTGTTCCTCCGAGCTTGAGTTGGAACGGCCGTTGCCGGCAAAGAGCCACGAGCGTCGTCGTCGGCAGCTGCGAACTCACTATCTAAATGAATCATCTGATTCAAGTCAAGCTGATGGTTGTCCTGCAAGCGCTTTAGCTTATGTCGGAGTAACGTGCCCCTTTCCAACCCATCGATGAAGGCGGCCATGGCGGTCTGGGCATGCACTACTGCGCAGGAATTCTTCATATCCAGCCAGCAGGAGAGGTAGGCGCGAGATGTCTCGTCTTTCTCTTGCACGCACCGCTGTAGATCGCCCACAGTGTAGGGACGCTTGTATATACCTTCAAAGTTTTTGGTGAACGCTTCTTGCATGTCCAACCAGTTGTAGATGGATTTCTCCGGCAAGTCGTCGATCCATTGATAGGCCGTGCCCGCCAACATTAACGGAAGGTACTTGACGGCGACTATGGGGTTCCCTCCTGCAATCTCCACCGCGTTGTCGTAGTCCTGCAACCATGTGGCCGGCTTGGCGGTGCCGTCATAGGGCTTGATGGTCTTGTCAATCCGGAAACCTTTGGGGTAAGTTGCGGTCCGTATTGCAGGTCCAAAGCAACGTGGTCCCAGGTTTGGTCCTTCCCGGGCTTCGTGAATCTTATCGATCCGCGAACGTGCATCGTATGGCTCCCGGTTCTTCTTCTTTTTGTCAACAGGGGATGGGCTGCGCGAACGACGCGGGCCTCCTCCGCCGTGGTGACTGCTTGGCGGCGACGGAGGCGGAGGTGGCGGTGGGTTAGTCTTCTTGCTGTTACCCTCCTGCGATGCCTCGCGCCTGTCACGGTTGCTTGTCGGACGCGGAGGGTCATGGCGCGACCTGCTCTTGTGCTTTCCTTCATGACGGGTGTGCTCTGCGTTGTTGCAGATGACGATGCCGCACTGCTTTGGTGGGGGCATATCCGTACGATGGTGAGCCTTGTAGTCTTCGTGACGTCGGGGGGATCGGGGCGGGGGCGATGGGCGACGAGGTTCGGCTCTTTCTCCGTGGTCGGAGGATATGGGGATAACATCCTTCCTATTGCGCGCCTCCCTCCGTCTTCATTCTGATGAACCCGTCCGTGATCCGACATCCTGAGGAGATCTGTCCCTTGGTGGTTTGTACTGGCTAGATCGGCAAAGCGCTGGGTCGGAGTCAAGCCTCTGAGAGGTGGCCTTTTCCTACTGCTTTACCGCCTTGTCCACTAGGTCATAGACCTGTTCTACTGCCTCAGGTGATCTATCCTGCTCCAGAAGGGTCTTGGCGACGGCAAGGTTGAGGAGTGGTGTGGGCATCACCTGCTTGCCTTCACTGTCAATGTATGGCTTGGCCTTTGCCGGCTTCGAGGGAGCACATCCTAGGTTGCGCCGTACACCAGGTTCGTTGATAACGCGAGCCGGAGCTTTCTTAGCCTTCTGCTGCTGCAGCAGAGTCTTGTACTCGACCTCCATTGCTCTTGCTTTCTCTATGGACTTCTGCGCGTTGACCAGATCTTGATCTAGTTTAGCGCCTTGCTCCGCGATGGCTTGCGCTTCCGCCAGTAGTTGCTGGCGCTTCTCGTCAAGCTGAGTCACGTTCTAGATATGATCAACAGTTAGTGGCTCAACGAGGAGGTTGCCGTACATCACCCTATCAGCTGGGGTAACATGTGTTGCTGCCGACGTAGATGTTGGAGGCGGCAAGTTTGCGGTGTTGTTGTTGCTCAGACCGGTGCCGAGTTCCTGCGGTTGCTGCACTGGTTTAGGCGGAGGCGGCATGACTCTTGCGCGATCATCATCGGCAGCAATAAGTGGCCCCTTCCCCTTATCCAGCGCCGTAGGCAGAGCTTGCCCGGGCTGGTCTTCATCCATTGCTGTCCCAATGGTGACGAACACCCCTCGGGACATGAAGATGTTATTAGCTTGTTCGTCGTGCGAGTACTCCTCCTCCATCTCCTGCATAGCGGAGTCTAGCTCTTCTGGACTGAAGTCTATTTCCTCGGAATCTGCACTGAAATCAGCATAAAATGCATCAATGACAGAGTCGGAGGGTGCCAGGACTTCCTCGATGACGGGCGGTGGAGGTGCAACGGCCTCGACAATGACTGGAGGTGGCGGCGCTGCTGCGACGATGGCGGCCGAAGGCGGTGGTGGTGGCTGAATCGGAGGTGCTCCGTCAATGAGCGCAAGCGCTGTCTGAGCAGCCGCTTCAGCCTCCGCGTATTTGTTGACGGTGTTCACCATCCCTTCAAAGGTGAGGTGTCCTGACGCTTGTTGCCATCTTAGAGAATGTCGGAGAAGTGTGCCGTGGTCCAGTCCTTCCACAAAGTGATAGATGGCATCATCATTGGGGTAATTAGCCAGGTCGGCCCGTATACGGAGCCACCTGGCGAGGTAGTCGCGGGGGTTTTCGCCCTCTCTCTGAACACAGCGCGCCAGATCGAAGATGGTAACCACGCCGACGAACTTGGATCTCTGCTGTCCAGACGCACGGGCGAAGCCGGCGGATTTGCAGTGATCTTCCACCTTTATATCCTGCTTAGGGGCAGTTTGGGTGGGTCTTGAATTTTTCCTATCTTTGCTGACAAACTCCGAGGAGAGATCCGACATCGATCCTTCCGCGAACGTATCCTGCCCGTAGGCGGTCCGTGCGGGTCTTGATGCTCCTCTGACTCCCAGGGAACTAGTGCCCGAGTCGGTTTCGCTGATGAAGAGGTGGATGTCTCCGATAGGTACGATCGAACACCGCGTAGGGTTCGTCTTCGCCGGGATCCAGAACTCGTCGGGGGGGACGATCGGAACATTGACGGAGAAGAGAACGCGACCGATGGCTACGGTTTCGCCGATTCTAGCGAAGATCTTGGTCCTCACCCGCTGAAAAGCCTGAAGCGCCTCTTGCCCCACGGTGGGAGCTAACTGTCGTGGTATTGCCGACGAGTACGCCATGGAGGGGTCCTCACAGTGCGTGTTTAGAGACGTGGGGTAAGGCGGACAGTTGACGGGTACGAGGTAACACAGCTTACCTAGGTTCAGATCCCACAACGGTGGCGGAATCCTACTCCTGCTATAAATCACTATAATGGCAATACGCCGAGTTACAGAGATTAGGTTCGATGTGCAAGGTGTATGTAAAACGATGCCCTAAAGGCTCCCATAGGCCCGGCTTATATAGTCGTCAGGTCCTAGGGTTACAGGGAAAAGTCCTAGCCGGACAGGTTACAGAGTTCTACACCGTCTATTAATAGTCTTGTGTATCTTGCACTCCAAGGCTCCGGGTACGCTGGTGACTCCACCGTAGCCTTCCTTTATCCGGCATGGGCCTCCCTTCTGGATCCACCTAACTGGGCCGCCCAGCAGGCCATAGTCCATGCTACCGACTATGGGCCACCCGGGTTAGTCGGATAAGAGACATGCTATGAGGATACCCATATAGCATATCCCCAACACCATCTCTATAAGACCTCATGCTTGAAGTTTGCCATCCTCGTGATCATGGAGTGATGAAGACAAGTTCAAAGAAGAAGTTTCCCCATGGAGTATGGGGGTGCAATTTGGAAGTCCTCATCTTCATCAAGCAAGAACAATCAAGAAAGTGTTCCCACTTGATAAGAACAAGACGGTCTACATCAGGTTCAAGTGGATTGATCAAGGCAAAGGTATCATCTTGATAGGGCTTCTCTTTTGCCGGTCTCGTGTTGTTGGGAGAGCGGGTTTAGGATAGATAGTTGTACTATCAAGAGGGGCTCTCAAGCGGGTGTCTCGATCGCATCATTCAGAGAGAGGTCAAACCTTTGCATTAATAGCATCATATTTCTTGGTTGTTATTTGGTTATTCTCCATGAGAGGATCTAGAGATTGTGGTTATCATCATAACAATCTCTAGTACATCAAATAAGGATTTTCCTTGCATATCTTATTGCATTCTTGATCGTGCGGGTTTTTCTGGCTCCACACCTTAGGAGATATCTCACATATATATACTTGATATTTTCTCCCTTGGTGGTATCCAATATTTAACATTTTGTTGGGTTCTACTTGGTTTTATCTTCCCAACAAAATTGGTTTCATCCCAATCGGAGTTTCCAAGCTCAACTTCTTGTGTTTTGGGTTTTGGAGGTTTTACCGGTTCATCGCTTCTAGAGAGGTCATACCTTTCTCAATTTGGTTTTATCCTTCCATGATGTACTATGATGTTTCTTTGCATAATGATGGTGCCCAGCAATGTCATGGGAGGCTTCGTTGGAAACCACAAGAGCAAGGTGTGATGACCATAACAGCAAGTTTTCCTCAGTAAGAAACCGAGGTTATCGAACCATTAGGAGGAATGAAACATCTCAAAGGTGTTGCAAGCAACGTGGAAACCTGCGCAACACAAACTCAAGACTTTGCCACAACGAATCAGTGAGGTTCTCAAGCTCACCGGTTTGCTGTAACAAAGGATTAACTGTATGGTGTGGAAGGTGATGATGGTTTGCAGCAAGTAAACAGGTAATAGTGGAAGATGTATCAATGGTAAAGATTGGACCGGGGTCCATAGTTCACCAGAGGTGCTCTCCTTAGATAAACAACATGGCATGAAGGGTAAAGAAATTATAGGAGGGCAATTGACAGGAACTAAGCAAGGCATAACAATGCAATAATAGACAAAAAGATCCTATGAGATTCGATTGGGAAATACAACAATATACATGGACTGCCATCCAACCGCATCTATGACTAGAAGTCCACCTTTAGGTTATCATCTGAACCCCCTCCAATATTAAGTTGCAAGCAACAGACAACTGCTTTAAGCAACGTGTGTAAGGTAAACAATCCACTTGTTCCATGAACAATAGACCGTTGTTTTCTCCCTACTAGCAACAGCACATCTACAACCGAAGAGATTTCTGTCACTTCCGTTGGAAACTAGAGGCATGAACCCACTATCGAGCAGAAGGTTTCGTGCAGTTTTGATCGGGTGCCTAGGGTTTCTGCATTGCGGGCTTCTTATAGGTGAAGGGGCGAGCCAGGAGGGCCACCAGGGGGGTCACACCCTACCCAGGCGCGGGGTGGGCCCACCCACGCCTAGGGTGGTCTGGCCGCCATGTGGTGCCCCTCCGTCTCGTCTTCTGGCTTCGTGTCGCCCACGGTAAAATATTGACTTAGGCATTTGTCCTGTCCAATTATGAGAATATTGATTTTCTGCCTTTCTAGAACCAAAAACAGAAGAAAACAGGCTACTGGCACTGTGGCAACTTGTTAATAGGTTAGTTCTAGAAAACATATAAAAACACCTCAAAGTGTAGACAAAGCAAAGAAAAGTAGATACTAAACAAGCATGGAGCATAAAAAATTATAGATACATTTCCGATGTATCAAGCATCCCCAAGCTTAACTCCTGCTCGTCCTCGAGTAGGTAATTGATAAAAGAATAATTTTTGAGGTGACATGCACCATCAAAACCAAGATCAAACCATTTGCCAGCATTGAAAGCTAGGATCAAAGAACTCTAAACATGTGCATGAAAGATGGAGTTCTAACAATAGGACATAGTAACTATGCATGCAACATGAAAGGCTACAAACAAAGATCATGAATAACATGCATTGAAAAACTTTTGTTTGTTTCACAGTCAGAAAACATGGCACAATGGCATTCAGCTTGTCCCTGCATGGAGTAGCAAATAGATGCATAGGACACCTTCAAAGTTCATAATAGTGACTAGATACAAGTAGCACAAGAACAAGTAATATCACAATATGCATGAATCAATAAGTTTTGGGACACTGCACATAGAACTAAGAACGGAAACTATGCTCTCTTAATGGTGCCTAAAGGTAGAAGGTGGAGACCCAATATAATAGTGGAAGAAAGGACCTTCATAAAGGGAAGCAGGGATTTCAAGTTTCAAAAAGAGCTTCCAAAAATTATGGTACTGGTCAGATTTCAGCCCTCATTGCCCCTATCATAAGCATCTTGAAGTGATTAAGGTTAAAGTGAACAAACTGTGGAGTATATGCTTGACAAAGTATAAGTTGGCAATCTCAAGTCCCTTGAATATGAGGGACACACCTCATGCTACTCAACTTCAGTCACCTGTAAGTTCTTGTCATAGTAAGTACATGCGTATCATAGAGAACCGCTAATGGGGTACCCCTTGCACATGGTACATGAGCTATCCCATAACCAAAATGACAAGGCAAGCAAACAATGAGCATCTCAGCGATATTTTTATTTACTATGTGCATAGCTTTTTATTGAGGATGCTTCACAGATAGCTCATTATGGTGATGCTTCAAGTTTCCACCATGACTAGGCATGGCTTAGGCTAGCGGCCCAGGAATTTCTCTAACACAAAATACATAACTCCATGTACTTACAAAATCCCTTTTTATTTCACACCGGCGACATCCATAGACAAAAGAGCATGATATCAACTCTGTACAAAGTACAAGTGCAATGTTGAAAACGTTACCCATGAAAACATGGTTCTGTTAATTCCAACGTATAAGTGCAAGCATATACAACTTAGATGACACAATGACTCAAGTTTATTAGGGGCAAAGAATATAAAGTGTGCCATCAAGTTAGTGAGGGATTTAATCACTAAGTTTTCACATAACAAAATATGTTTTAAATGGAAAATAGCTGAAAACAAGAATATACTTGGAATGGTGTAACACACCATGCATAGTAGTTTATAGTGGAAACTTTGGAATAACTTGGTTTCTTGGGAGTTGGATGCATGAGTAGAGCTTACTCATACAAGTGGAGGCTAGCAAAAGACTGGGAGCAACCAACTAAGAGAGCAATAATGGCCATATTCATGCAGAGAAACAAAACATTACTATCAAAGCATAGAGTGGTACTACAGGTCAAGGACTAAACGATCATAGAGGCTATGGTGACTTGTTCATAGTCATAACATGTTGTGAGCATGTGCCAAGTCAACCCAAACAAAGCATCCAAGGAGAATACCACAATACTATGCTTTGCATGCTAAAACAACGCATGATTATTTCAAGGCACACAAAGCAATCCCAATTGTTTGGAACAAGACATGCTACAAAAATAATCACTAAGCCTAAGGTCAAAACAACACCTAGCATGTCATGCTAAAGTCTAAGTCACAGTCAATGCAAGCTCCTCTTGCACTTTCAAGCAAGAACTTTCTACTCCTTTCCAACACCAATCGACTTATTTGAAACAACACAGCGAGAAAGGGGGTCCAAACTACTTTCTTCAACCAAAGTAAACAAACTAAGCAAACCAAACGAAAACTAATACGCTCCAAGAACAACACAACAGTGCATGAAACAATAGAAACGAACTGTCTAGACACACCTGAGCTTTTTATTGATGAAGAAGGGGATGCCTTGGGCATCCCCAAGCTTTGACGCTTGTACCTCTTGGATATTTCTTGGGGTGACACCGGGGTGGCATCCCCAAGCTTGAGATTTTGTCCATTCTTCATCTCATTACATCATTCTCTCTCTACACCTGAAATTTTTCCTTCATACAAAACTTCACACAATCTTCATTAGCAACAATAGTGTATTCAAAAGATAATAGACCTTTAGTTTTAGCTTTGGAACAGCAAAAAATTTCAATAAAAACACAAGTTACTGTAGCAACTCCTCCAAAAAGATCAATTCCCCAAAAGAGAACTCAAAAAGGGATCAATAAGAAGAAAATGCAAATAATGGCAGAAATCTCTCAAAACAGACCAGCAGGTAGAAACCTATATTTTTGAAAATATACTGTTGCTCAAATCAAAAAGTGTTGAAGTAACGAAAGTTAGCTAACATACTGAGGGATTTATTCGTAAGTTTTAAGCTCAATCCGACTTACAGATACTCCTAACGAATATTTATGGTGTAGGACAAAAATCTGTTTCGGGACAGCAACTCCCCAAATCTTACTTCCCTCTCATTAGAGGCCATTCTTGGCACAAAAGGCAAACAAAAAGGATAAGGATAGGTCATTACTGAAGTAATAACTTCCAAGACTCAAGGAAACTCTTTGGTTATCTCCCAACAAGTACTTTTCTTTAACTCCTTTAAGTTAGGCACAAGAAAGAAGAACAAGTATTTTCAAACGCGGAATTGATATTAATACTTGCAAAGTCTTCAACTATGAGAGGTATCTCATCCAAATGAGTCTTGGAGGATCCCTTCTCATTTCTCTTTGGTTTACAACTTTCATGAAAAGGATTTTTAGGAACAATCCAATCAAAATTATTTTCAAAGGCCTCATGCATCCCAACAAGCTTAAAGGGTATGGGTATCTTAAATTCCTCTCTAGGCTTTAGTTTTATCAGAAGTACCCACAACGTCTACACATGATCCTAGCATATTGAAATGCTCAAAGACCTTTTTGGATTCCTTAGCAACATCATGGATCTCTTTGAGTAAAGTTTCAAGAATAAATTCTCTCTTTTCAGCATTCTTTTCTTCTTTTAGTTTTAGGAACAAAATTCGCATCATGGGGTTAAGGCTAACAAACCTAGCCTCCAACATATGAACTAAAGAAGCTGCAGCAATTTCATAATTAGGAGCAAGTTCTTCTATAGATTTATCCTCAATATCATCATGCTTGCTAACATGATTGAAGAATTCTTCAATATTATCTTTTCAAATTATGGAGCCACTAGCTATAGAAATGTTCTTCAGGGTGAACTTGGGGAGAAACATGGTGAGCTAGAACAAGGTGGCAACTAGAGTAGGAACTAATTTTTTGTGTTTTTGATAAGAGAAAGAAAACCAAACTAGACTATTTTTTTGGAGTTTTTGATAAAAAGAGGCAAACAAAACCAACCAAACTAAAAACAAAGAAAGGAGAAAGGTAAGGAGGACTCTCCTTGTGAAGACGTCCTTAGCCTCCCCGGCAACAGCACCAGAAAGAGCTTGATGGCGCCCAGCAATGTCTTGGGACGCTTCGTTGGAAACCCCAAGAGCGAGGTGTGATGAGCACAACAACAAGTTTTCCCTCAGTAAGAAACCGAGGTTATCGAACCAGTAGGAGGAAGGAAACATCTCAAAGGTGTTGCAAGCAACATGGAAACCTGCACAACACAAACTCAAGACTTTGCCCCAACAAATCGGTAAGGTTGTCAAGCTCACCGGTTTGCTGTAACAAAGGATTAACTGTATGGTGTGGAAGGTGATGATGGGTTGCAACAATTAAACAGGTAACAGTGGAAGATGTATTAATGGTAAATATTGGACCAGGGTCCATAGTTCACTAGAGGTGCTCTCCTTAGATAAACAACATGGCATGAAGGGTAAATAAATTACAGCAGGGAAATTGACAGGAACTAAGCAAGGAATAACAATGCAATACTAGACAAAAAGATCCTATGAGATTCGATTGGATAATACAACAATATACATAGACCGCGATTCAACTTCATCTATGACTAGAAGTCCACCTTCAGGTTATCATTCGAACCCCCTCCCGTATTAAGTTGCAAGCAAAAGACAACTGCTTTAAGCAAAGTGTGTAAGGTAAACAATCCACTTGTTCCATGAACAAGAGACGTTGTTTTCGCCCTTGTGGAAACAACACACCTACAACCGAAGAGATTTATGTCACTTCCCTTGGAAATTAGAGGCATGAACCCACTATCGAGCATAAATACCCCCTCTTGGAGTCACTAGCAACTACTTGACCAAGATAGCTACTAACAATGGAGAGCATGCAAGATCACAAACAACAAAGACATGATAGAATCAAATAGACAAAACCATTAATCAATCTGACATAGTAATCTCAATATCCATCGGATCCCCGCAAACACAGCATGCATGATTACAAATAGATTAGATCTTGATAATGAACGGAGCTCACAAGATCTATACATGAAAACACAAGGAGGAGACATAACCATCTAGCTACTAAATGGACCCGTAGTCGAAGGTGGAACTACTCACGCTTCATAATAGAGAAGAAGGCCTCCGGGATGATCTCCCCTCTGGCAGGGTGCTGGGAAGAGCTTCAGATCCCCCCGATCTAGGGACGATGGTGGTGGCGGATACATAAGGTTTAGTGGAGTTTTTATAGGGTGCCTAGGGTTTTTGCATCGGCGGCTTCTCATAGGCGAAGGGGCGAGCCAGGAGGGCCACTAGGAGGGCCATACCCTACCCAAGCGCGGGGTGGGCCCACCTGCGCCTAGGGGGGGGGGTCTGGCTGCCCTGTGGCACCCCTCCGTCTCGTCTTCTGGCTTCGTGTCGCCCACGGTAAAATATTGACTTTGGATTTTGTCCCGTTCAATTCCGAGAATATTGATTTTCTTCCTTTCTGGAACGAAAAACAGAAGAAAACATGCAACTGGCACTGTGGCAACTTATTAATAGGTTAGTTCCAAAAAACATATAAAAACACCTCAAAGTGTAGACAAAGCAAAGCAAAGTAGATACTAAACAAGCATGGAGCATCAAAAATTATAGATACGGTTCCGACGTATCACATAATCTTGTAGAGCTTTTCGTTCTCTTTAAAACGAGCCCAAAATCATAAAAAACGGTGTGCAGAATCAATAGTTATTGAAGTTTTAGTGCAATGCCATCCTGCGTTTTTCCTTGAGTGGAAGTTCCGGCCCAAGTTCCGACCCAAGTTCCGGTCAGGTTCAGTAACTTGTGTTTCTATTTGCCGGAAGTTCTGGTAGTGCGCGAATCTGGCCCAAACGGTCAGCTTTTCCTTGTCCTATTTAAGGGGGCTTCTTTGTCAATGGTTCCCCATCTTTTGAGCTCGTTTTTGCCCACCATTGTTGACCTATTTGAGAATTATTACTCCCTCTTCCTCCTATGATTCTTACATCTTTTAGAGGCAAAAGTGAGAGGATATCTAGATCTACAATCCCCCCATGTCAAATCCCTTCTTTGTGAAGGAATCATTGGGATCTAGATCTTGGGGAGTTTTGTGTTCTCCTCTTGTGTTCTTCCTCCCTTATTCCTCCAATAGATTTTGTAGATGTAACATCCCAAAAAATCATTATTTTTAAAAGTTTGCATTTCATTCATTCATAGCATCCTTGGTTTGCACAAAAAAATTCAAAATAAAACCATCTATATGCCTATTATCTATATGTCAATAATGCAAGGTTTTATTTTGTTTTCAAAGTGCCAAAGTGCATTTGACCAGGTAGTAGTGTTTTATACACAAACAAGTACATGGTTTACACTACAAAAATCCAGAGGTGATTTGAATTTGGTTTGAATTTTGATTCCTGAAAATCAAATAGAAAAAGAAAAAGAGAGACGAAAAGGAAAAGGGCTGGCGCCACCTATTCAGCCCAGTAGCAGAAGCAGCCCACTAAGCCCACCCGGCCACCTCCCCCTCTCTTGTCTCTCTCTCACGCGTGCAGCCCTACCCGCAGTCACTAACACGCTGGCCCCACACGCCATGTCATCATCGTCCCCAAATCACGCCCCATAGACCTCGTAGCCGCTATGGTTGCTTCGTTGATGGCGCGGCATAAATGCCCTTGATTTCGCAGGCGTTTCTTGTCGAGCTGTTGCCTACTTGTAAGATCCATCCTTTGTAAAGGAATGGATCCCTGTGATTGCAATGCTAGTCCCTGGATCAATGCTAGCAT
This sequence comes from Avena sativa, assembly GCA_916181665.1. NCBI lineage: Eukaryota > Viridiplantae > Streptophyta > Magnoliopsida > Poales > Poaceae > Avena > Avena sativa. The sequence continues at coordinate 161,216,135 of OV702298.1, read as the reverse complement.
CCACAGTTTAAGATGAAGTACACAGAAACAAAGGTCATTATTACATATCATTCCAGAGACAAACATAGTCTTTTACAACTCCATGGCCACAGGCCTAATACAAGAGTTCAAATATATAATAAGATAAATAAGTCTTCATCTTCATGCGCCATAGGCAAGCATGTTGAGTGTAGACTCATGACTCCTAATCATCATCAGAATATCCTGCAACATCACAAGTTACAGCCACAGCGGGTCAAGACATTGCAATAGTATTGGCAAGTGATACCTTAGTAGAATATTGGTGGACTAATTACTATATGCATTTTGGCTAAGTGTAGCTTAGGCTTGCTTTGCTCAAAATAGGTTTTTAACTATCAGTTGAAAACACTAAGTTTTTCTTTATCAAAATCTTTCCCAAGGAACCACCAATAGACATTGGGGTCCTTCACCCTTGTTCAACCACAAGTTTTTACTTAGAAATTGGGATGAGGAGATTCTTGATAGCTTCCATGTCTTGAAGCTCAAGTTTTCCAATACCAGGGACATGGCTAAGTACTTAGATTCTTCCATCTGCAGAGGTTGTGCACTTTCCCCACAAGACTTGATTTTCACCAAGACAGGACCTTTCAGAAGCCTTCCATTAGACCAAATGGACGTGTTCCAACCTATCATCCCACTACCACCAACTGTCCAAATGGCTAAGTTATTGCAACTTACGTGATCCAGGCAGAGCCCATATTGCCAAGTGGCTGCACTAGAAGCTTCTTAACATTTGGCCTCTCAAATACCTTTGTTCCTAGGTGGCTTTCCACAAGTGAGATACACAAGGTAAACCATAGAAATGGGCCTTGTGTAACCACTCAACATAACCCATTCCTTCCATTCCACCCAGGTGTTTCATTCACTTAGTTGTTTTATTAAACCAAAAACATAGTCCAAAGACTTAGAAATATTTATTCATAGCATGAATATATAACCACCCATGGTTTCTACGAGCTAGCCTAAGCATAGCATTGTTAAGACTTAGAAATATTTCTAGCAATTCTATAACTACTAGGATTTCCCAAGCATAGCATATAGATCAAAAATATCCAAAATCATAGGAATAAAATCATGAAGCACCACTTGCCTTGGTAGTTTGGAGAGTAGTTACAATCCTCACAATCACAATCACTATTTGCACCAAAATCTACACATAAAATGATAGCACCAAATCAGATACAAAATAAATACAAGCAAAAATATATGGATGCATGCAATATGATATGTGATGATTTCCTATACCAAACAAGACAAGTGCACAGTACTGATTCGTAAACAAGTTCAAAACTTGTCAAACAAACTTTATTTGAACATTAAAACATTTCTCAAATAATTTATATACACAAAATATACCTACACATGTTTCTGTAAAAATAACCATTTTAACATAAACAAAACATTAAACACATTGCATATATGGAAAGGGCTTTCTCTCCTAATTCCACTGATATAAAATTTGTCAAATTTGGATGTGGGAATCAAAAGTTATGAATTAAACAAGTTTAAACATCTAATAGATCTAATTCCAAATTTTAAAACCAAACTCGTGCCACGCGGTGCCTTCTAATTGGCTGGTACCGCTTCACTCAGGATCATGCTTCCGCACCGTCGGATCAAGTTAGATCCAACGCGCCAGATCTAAAGAAAACGGTTCGCTCCCGTTCTAATCTACGCCCTACGATACAGATCTAACGGTGGCCGACGCTTTGACCAAGAAGTGGCGGCGCGAATGGTCGCTGGCGGCGGCGGCTCTTCTGCCGGCGACGCACCGGTGATTCTAGAGGGGTCTAAGGGTCGAGCAGTCGCTTACCGAACTCGCGGAATCACGACGAAGCTCAAGGTGTTGCTGGTGTGGGCGGGGGGGTGCTGCAGAGGCTGCTGGGGCTCGTCGGAGTTGGAGGCAGCGTCGGGTTTGCACGGACAGCGACGAAGGCGACGTTACTGGCCACCCTAGCACAAACCAAGGGTATCAGCGAGTGCACAACGTTTAGGCGAACCTGACAGGGTCAAGTAGAAGGCGCGGGGCGGTGGGCTTTTACCTTAATCACTCGCCGGAGTTGGAGACGTCGTCAGATGCCCATGGTACTCGTCGAAGTCGACGCTCTGGATCACAAGCGGACGAACAAAGAGGATCAGGAGGTGCGCAAGGATCATTCCTGGGTGAACAAGGAGTAGGCGCGAGCACTAGGCTTACCGGAATACCTTGCCGGAGTTGGCTCTGTCTGCGGCGGTGTAGGAGCAAATACTAGCAGCCTGGTGGCGCTCTTGGTTAGCTTTATTGGGGGAAATGGTCGCGAGGGGGAGGGTTTTAAGTAGGCAGCAGCACGACTAGAAACGCTCGCAGAATCAAGGCCAATTACGCCGCGACATTATCGGCATCAATGGCAGCGACGACGTGGTCTGCGGGCGGGATTTTGGGGACGACGGAGTGACGTGGCCGCAGGGTCCACTTGTCAGCGAGAGGGTATGCGTGAACGCGGTGAGAAACAAAGGGAGAGGGGGAAACCCGGGTGGGCTGGTTGTTGGGCTAGTTTCGCTGTTGGGCCAAAAGCCTGGCGTCGGCCTTTTTCCTTTTCTCTATTCTTTTTCCATTTCTGTTTTGATTTTCTGAATCCATTTTCAAGCAAATTCAAATGACATTTGAATTCAAATTTGTTCTGGATTTTTGTAGAGTGTAACACTCATGTTTCTGGGTATAAAAACATGTGGTCTCACTGTAATACATTGGTCCTTTTGTTCAAACAAAATAAGCAGTGACATAACACTTGATTTGAACAAATTTTGAAAATGGTTTTAAATCCATATTTGTTTTGTAATCTTTGGTTTGAGCACTAGCAATGAAGCAAAACATTTCGAGAGCAACAAGGTTTGGTTTTGAAACAAATAATCTCCATTTGAGAGTGGTATTTGATTAATGCTTGATCACATAAAATCATAGCTCCCAAGTTATGTTTTCTTTCCAAAAAAGAGTTTGAAGAGTTTCAATTTGATCCCTAAATGATATGCATGCATGCATGATATTAAATCTTTGAAATCATGATTTTAGGGATGTTACAAATCTAACCCCCCTAAGGTGAATCTTGCCCTCGAGATTCGGTTGTCTAGCAAATAGGTGAGAGTGGTCTTTCCGAAGATCATCTTCTCTTTCCCATGTTGCTTCTTCTTCAGAATGATGGTTCCATTGAACTTTGCAGAATTTGATAGTCTTAGTCCGATTAACTCTTTCTGTAGTCTCAAGAATCTTAATATGTTTCTCTTCATAAGTGAGATCACTTTCCAATTGGACCTCTTCCAAAGGTATAGTATCCTTCAAAGAAGTCTCTTCCATTTCTGGATGGCATTTCTTAAGCTGACTCACATGAAACACATTATGAACAGCACACAGTGACTCTGGCAATTCAATCTCATAAGCCACTTCTCCTTTATGACTCAGAATCTTGAATGGTCCTACATATCTTGGTGCAACTTTCCTTTGACTCCAAAACTTTTCACTCCACGAAGTGGTGACACTCTAAGATAAGCTCTATCACCCAATTCATAGGTGACTTCTCTATGTTTAGGATCTACGTAGCTCTTCTGTCGGGATTGTGCTATCTTCAATCTGTCCTTAACCATCTTGACTTTATCTTCTGCCTCTTTGATTAGTTCTGGTCCGAACAAACTTCTTTCTCCCACACCATTCCATAGTAATGGGGTGGTACACTTTCTCTCGTAGAGAAACTCAAATGCTGCCATCTCAATACTGGCTTGATAGCTGTTATTATAAGAGAATTCTGCGTAAGGCAGACTTTCATCCCAACTGGCTCCATAGTCTAGGGCACATGCCCTCAACATATCTTCAAGAATCTGATTAGTCCTTTTTGTCTATCCATCAGTCTGAGGATGGAAAGCAGTGCTGAATTCCAACCTTGTTCCCAAGGACTCATGTAGTTGCCTCCAAAAATGAGAAGTGAATTGTGTTCCCCTATCAGACACAATACTCTTGGGTACTCCATGTAGACATACAATTCTACTCATATAGATCTTGGCTAACTTAGCACTTGTATAGGTTGTCTTCACGGGTATGAAATGAGCCACTTTAGTTAGGCGATCCACTACCACCCAAATAGAATCATATCCTGACCTGGTCCTCGGCAGTCCGGTGATGAAATCCATGCCAATCTTGTCCCACTTCCAATCAGGAATAGGTAGTGGTTGTAACAATCCTGCTGGTTTCTGATGTTCCGCTTTCACTCTACTACATACATCACACAAAGCAATATGTTCGGCGATGTCCTTCTTGAGATTATTCCACCAAAATCTTTCCTTCATATCCATGTACATTTTGGTGTTACCCGGGTGAATGGAATATGGTGAGTTGTGTGCTTCTTGTAAAATCAGTTTCCGAAGCTCCGGATCTTGTGGAACACAGATAGGTTTTCCATGCCATAAAGTACCCTGTTCGTCTTCATGGAATCCTTTGGCTTTTCCTTTGCCAATCTTTTCCTTAATCTCTTCAATTTTCTTATCTGACTTTTGGGATTTTTTGATCTTGTCCAACAAAGTAGGTTGAACATCCAAAGACATGAGATGTCCTTCAGGCACAATCTCCAATCCGAGATCTCTAAATTGGGCACACAGATCATCTGGCAATTCTCCCTTAGTAAGGCCATTCACAAAAACCTTACGGCTTAGAGCATCCGCTACAACATTTGCTTTACCGGGGTGGTATTGCAAACTCGAGTCATAGTCCTTGATGAGTTCTAGCCATCTTCTTTGTCTCATGTTAATTTCCTTCTAGGTGAAGATATACTTCAAACTCTTGTGATCTGTGAACACTTCACATCGCTTTCCCAAAAGATAATGTCTCCATGTTTTGAGTGCATGGACAACAGAGGCTAACTCTAAATCATAAGTAGGGTAGTTTACCTCATGAGTTTTGAGTTGTCTCGAGGCATAAGCCACAACTTTTCCTTCTTGCATAAGTACTGCACCCAAACCATGATGAGATGCATCACAATACACTTGGAAATCCTTCTCCAAATCTGGCAATCACAAGACTAGTGTTGTCACTAGTCTCTTCTTCAATTCTTGGAAACTGAGTTCAGAACCTTCAGACCAAGAAAACTTCTTGTCTTTCTTTAGCAATTCTGTCATAGGCTTAGCTACCTTGGAGAAATTCTCAATAAATCTTCTGTAGTATCCTGCCAAGGAAACTATGAACCTCTTTCACTGACTTAGGAGATTCCCATTCAGTTATAGCTGAAACTTTAGCAGGATCAACTGCTACACCATCTCCTGACACAACGTGTCCAAGAAATCCAACTTCATTCAACCAAAACTCACACTTGATGAATTTGGCATACAGCTTATGCTCTCTAAGCTTCTCAAGTATCAAACGCAAATGTCCTTCATGCTCTTCTTTGCTCTTGGAGTAGATCAAAATGTCATCGATGAAAACGACAACAAACTTATCAAGAAATTCCATGAACACCTTGTTCATCATATTCATGAAGTATGTCGGTGCATTGGTCAAACCAAATGGCATCACGGTATACTCATACAATCCATACCTTGTGGTGAAAGTTGTCTTAGGTATGTCTTGTTCCCTTATCTTGAGCTGGAAATAACCTGACCGGAGATCAATCTTTGAGAACACACAAGCTCCTTCTAACTGATCAAACAAGTTATTGATTCTAGGCAAAGGGTATTTGTTCTTGATCGTCACGTCATTGAGTGAACGGTAATCTATGCATAACCTTTGACTTCTATCTTTATTTTCCACAAACAAAACTGGTGCTCCCCAAGATGAAGAACTTGGTTGGATAAATCCTTTCTGCAACTGTTCTCCAAGTTGTTTCTTGAGTTCTTTCAACTCATCCACTGACATCTTGCACGGTCTCTTTGCTATTGGTCCAGATCCAGGTATCAAATCAATAAGAAACTCCACATCTCTATTTGGTGGCATTCCCGGCAATTCTTCTGGAAACACATCCGGGTACTCACTCACAATGGGCACACTGTCCATGCTAACCCCCTTAAGAGAATTTAGCTTACTCCTTTTTGCCTCAAAGTTGGTCTTGAATCTGATCCTCTTATTTTCTGGAGTTGTGAGTGAGACAGTATGATTGGCACAATCTATCACACCCTTGTGTTTAGTCATCCAGTCCATTCCCAAAATAACATCCAATCCTTGGGAATTTAGGATTATCAAGTTAACGGGAAACTTATACTTCCCAAACTCTATGACTAGATCATGACATCCTGAATTCACTATCATTTCTCCGCCAGGAGAACTTACTTTTATAGGACACCCAATAGTTTCTACTGGTAGTTCATTTCTGTCAACAAATGCTCTTGATATGAATGAATGAGATGCACCATTATCAAAGAGAACAAATGCTGGAACAGAATTGAGTTTGAACTTACCAGCAACAGCATCAGGTTCCTCATAAATTTCCTCCACATTGATGTGGTTCACTTGTCCCTTTTGAAAAGGGTTGGGCTTGTTGGGTCCTTCAACTTTCTTTTCTGGGCATTCATTTGCATAATGCCCCATCTTCTTGCACTTGAAACACTCAACCTGACTATGATCCTTCTTAACAGGCTGGCTTCCACTGCCACTTCCACTCTGGTGGCTCTTATATCCACCCTTGTGATTCTTGTACTTGTCATTGTCATGACTACGGTGACTCTTGTTGTCATGATGACGGCTGTGGTTGTGGTGCTTGTTGAATTTCCCATGCTTGTGGAATCCTGAACTCCCACTATCATCATAATGGGAACGCTTGTGAGACGATCACGAGTTGTGCTTGTCAGAATGCTTCCTCTTCCTGCTTTCCACTTGTTTCATTTTGCTTTCCAAAATAGCAGCATTGTCACATAGAGACTGGTATATGGGAACATAGGCCACAGCTAACTGCAGGTTTAGTTCATCATTCAACCCTTGAAGGAACTTTTCCTTCCTCTTAGCATCAGTGTCAACTTGATCCGGTGCATAACACACCAGATTGTTGAACTCTTCAATATATTCAGCCACGCTGCGGTGGCGCTGCTTCAAGTTATGGAACTCTTTTTTCTTCAAAGTCATCACTCCGGATGAGATGTCAGCAGTAGGGAAACCATCTTCAAAGATAGCCCATGTCACATCCTCAATGGGAGTGGTGATCTGGAAGTTATCCCACCAAGTGGCTGCTGGTCCTTCCAACAAGTGAGCTGCAAATCTGACTTTCTCTTCATCAGTACAGCCAACAGTTACCAAGTCCTTGTTCACAGAGCGTAGCCAGTCATTGGCCACCATAGGATCAGTAGTTCCTGAGAACTTTGCTGGCCTCCGTCTCAAGAACCTGGTAAGCATGTCAAAACCCGGTGGATTGTTCTGATTGTTGTTGTTGTTATTGTTGTTATTGTTGTTGTTGTTGTTCTGGTTCTGGATGAACGTAGTCATCATTTGCATTAGCTGAGTCTGGGTTGTCATCATTTTCTGCATCTCAGGGGTGATGTTGTTGTTGTTGGGGTTGGGATTGGCACGTCGGGGAGGCATCTGTGGTTTGTTCAATAGAGATAAGAATGAGATACCCATAGATGCTAACATGCACAATACATCACATAAACATTCACCAAACATGCATCATAATAATGATAGTTCAACAACATAAATGACAAGTTTTCCAAGTAAACACACCAATAGCAAACCATCCACATGTTGGATGGTCATTGCAACTCAATAATCAAAGACATGATAAATAAAGGTAAATGAGTAGTCATCACTACTCCTCGGCATCAACCTCCTCCTCAACAAATGTAAGACCTGCATTCTCCATAGCGGTCTTGTATTCCTCGACATTGGTGGTCAAGGTCTCTACTTTGGATTTGAGAGCCCTCTTCTGTGAACGAAGCCTCTCAATCACAGTCTGCTGATGCTCGAGCTCGAAGTCCTTGGCCTCCAGTTCTGCAGTCATGTCTCGAATCCTCTTGTTCCTATCTTGGACTCGCTTCTCTTGACTCTTGAACTTTCTGTCCTGACTCTCAAACTTGGCCTCCATCTCCTTGACTATTTCATCTTGCTCCGCGAAGAGCTTGTCCTTCTCATGAAGCTGCACCTGGAGTTCGTCATTGCTGAGCATGACGTTGGTCCTATCAGTGTCTACGTGCCTAAGAAGAACCTCTAAGTCCTGGAGGTATAGACGAATCGGCTCTGCTGTCTCCCTCGAAGTATCCTCGAAGTCAATGGCCTCACCATCCTCATCACGTCTACCGAAGGTGTGGAAGTGAGTACCTCTAACTTGTCGAGAGTGTCTCCCTAACAGACGTCCAATCAAGTCCTGCATGACTACCTCTAGGCCTCTCTCCTTGTCATCATGCATGAGCTTGAAGATGATTGCCTCTGTGGTAGGCTCAGTCTGGCGTCCAGGCTGATTAACCTTGAAGCCCCAAAGGTCTTTCCTCTCAAACTTGGTGAGGGGAAGCACCATGATGGTAGGAAGAGGGAGATTGAGCAAACTAGTGAGCTCAATAATACGAGGACCAAAGCGAGTTCCCTTAAACTCTTCATCCGTGCTGATAGTAACAGTAGGCATCTATTTATAAGATAGAAAAAGTTAGAGTCAACACAATTTAAGACAAATCACAAGACAAGGCATCACATGCATAACTTTGGAAATCAAAACACACAAGTCATGGCATACATGGATCCATTACAAACAACCAAGGTTCAACTTATTTTAAACAACATTTGGAAAATAAAATGATAAGTGTGGTGGTCCAACTAATGTGGTACATTACAATCCCATCTCACTTGCCAAGTTGGCTAACAGGGCATCCCTAGAGGCAATCTGTTTGTCCAGTTCACAAGACTCCATTGCTAAGTCTATGATGTCCTTCCTTAAGCTTTGGTTGGTAGCCTCTAACTCTTGGGTATGCTTCTTTTCTTCCCTAAGGTCATTCTGGGTGTTAAGCATTCTGCACTTGATTCTATCACCAAGTTCTTTGATGGCCCTCCAAGCTGCATCCCTTGCTGAATCAAAGAATGTAGTGTGCATCACTGTGTTGGTGACCATGCAGAATCCTGAGTCCTTGTGGTTGTCTTCCTTGTTTTTATACAAGTGAAGTTGCACCCACCAGTACTCAACTCCTTCATCCATCACAGGAAAACCTTTGTACACAGCTGCACCATGTATTCCCATGGCAACCATGAGGTCTTTGAGAGCCTTGGGGAACTCTGTCTCACATTCCAAAGTCATAGTCATGAGTGGTCCCTTCTTCACGGCTTCGTTGATGGAGTTCATCTACAAGTAGGGAGGAGAAAGAAGATTAGAAAAGTTTAGGAGAAGAAAAGACAAGTGTGGAAGTTGTTGAAATTTTTTCCTTAGTGGTTTCCAATCCTAGGGTCATAATCCTACAGGCAACACAGTGCTCTAATACCATCTGTAAGATCCCTCCTTTGTAAAGGAAAGGATCCCTATGATTGCAATGCTAGTCCCTGGATCAATGCTAGCATCCACAGTTTAAGATGAAGTACACAGAAACAAAGGTCATTATTACATATCATTCCTGAGACAAACATAGTCTTTTACAACTCCATGGCCAATGCCTAATACAAGAGTTCAAATATATAATAATATAAATAAGTCTTCATCTTCATGCGCCACAGGCAAGCATAATGAGTGTAGACTCATGACTCCTAATCATCATCAGAATATCCTGCAACATCACAAGTTACAGCCACAGTGGGTCAATACATTGGAATAGTATTGGCAAGTGATACCTTAGTATAATATTGGTGGACTAATTACTATATGCATTTTGGCTAAGTGTAGCTTAGGCTTGCTTTGCTCAAAATAGGTTTTTACCTATCAGTTGAAAACACTAAGTTTTTCTTTATCAAAATCTTTCCCAAGGAACCACCAATAGACATTGGGGTCCTTCACCCTTGTTCAACCACAAGTTTTTACTTAGAAATTGGGATGAGGAGATTCTTGATAGCTTCCATGTCTTGATGCTCAAGTTGTCCAATACCAGGGTCATGGCTAAGTACTTAGATTCTTCCAATTGCAGAGGTTGTGCACTTTCCCCACAAGACTTGATTTTCACCAAGACAGGATCTTTCAGAAGCCTTCCCTTAGACCAAATGGACGTGTTCCAACCTATCATCCCACTACCACCAACTGTCCAAATGGCTAAGTTAATGCAACTTATGTGATCCAGGCAGAGCCCATATTGCCAAGTGGCTGCACTAGAAGCTTCTTAACATTTGGCCTCTCAAATCCCTTTGTTCCTGGGTGGCTTTCCACAAGTGAGATACACAAGGTAAACCATAGAAATGGGCCTTGTGTAACCACTCAACATAACCCGTTCCTTCCATTCCACCCAGGTGTTTCATTCACTTAGTTGTTTTATTAAACCAAAAACATAGTCCAAAGACTTAGAAATATTTATTCATAGCATGAATATATAACCACCCTTGGTTGCTACTAGCTAGGCTAAGCATGGCATTGTTAGGACTTAGAAATATTTCTAGCAATTCTATAACTACTAGGATTTCCCAAGCATAGCATATAGATCAAAAATACACATGCAAGACTAGCAAAATATTTCTAATGCATATTTGAAAACATAGGAATAAAATCATGAAGCACCACTTGCCTTGGTAGTTTGGAGAGTAGTTACAATCCTCACAATCACAATCACTATTTGCACCAAAATCTACACATAAAATGATAGCACCAAATCACATACAAAATAAATACAAGCAAAAATATATGGATGCATGCAATATGATATGTGATGATTTCATATACCAAACAAGACAAGTGCACAGTACTGATTCATAAACAAGTTCAAAACTTGCCAAACAAACTTTATTTGAACATTAAAACATTTCTCAAATAATTTATATACACAAAATATACCTACACATGTTTCTGTAAAAATAACCATTTTAACATAAACAAAACATTAAACACATTGCATATATAGAAAGGGCTTTCTCTCCTAATTCCACTGATATAAAATTTGTCAAATTTGGATGTGGGAATCAAAAGTTATGAATTAAACAAGTTTAAACATCTAATAGATCTAATTCCAAATTTTAAAACCAAACTCGTGCCACGCGGTGCCTTCTAATTGGCTGGTACCGCTTCACTCAGGATCATGCTTCCGCACCGTCGGATCAAGTTAGATCCAACGTGCCAGATCTAAAGAAAACGGTTCGCTCCCGTTCTACTCTACGCCCTACGATACAGATCTAACGGTGGCCGACGCTTTGACCAAGAAGTGGCGGCGCGAATGGTCGCTGGCGGCGGCGGCTCTTCTGCCGGCGACGCACCGGTGATTCTAGAGGGGTCTAAGGGTCGAGCAGTCGCTTACCGAACTTGCGGAATCACGACGAAGCTCAAGGTGTTGCTGGTGTGGGCGGGGGTGTGCTGCAGAGGCTGCTGGGGCTCGTCGGAGTTGGAGGCAGCGTCGGGTTTGCACGGACAGCGACGAAGGCGACGTTACTGGCCACCCTAGCACAAACCAAGGGTATCCGCGAGTGCACAACGTTTAGGCGAACCTGACAGGGTCAAGTAGAAGGCGTGGGGCGGTCAGCTTTTACCTTAATCACTCGCCGGAGTTGGAGACGGCGTTAGATGCCCATGGTACTCGTCGAAGTCGACGCTCTGGATCACAAGCGGACGAACAAAGAGGATCAGCAGGTGCACAAGGATCAGAGGATCATTCTTGGGTGAACAAGGAGTAGGTGCGAGCACTAGGCTTACCGGAATACCTCGCCGGAGTTGGCTCTGTCTGCAGCGGTGTAGGAGCAAATACTTGCAGCCTGGTGGTGCTCTTGGCTAGCTTTGTTGGGGGAAATGGTCATGAGGGGGAGGGGTTTAAGTAGGCAGCAACGCGACTGGAAACACTCGCGTAATCAAGGCCAATTACGCCGCGACATTATCGGCATCAATGGCAGCGGCGACGTGGTCTGCGGGCGGGATTTTGGGAACGACGGAGTGACGTGGCCGCAGGGTCCACTTGTTGGCGAGAGGCTATGCGCGAACGCGGTGAGAAACAGAGGGAGAGGGGGAAACCCGGGTGGGCTGGTTGTTGGGCTGGTTTCGCTGTTGGGCCAAAAGCCTGGCGCCGGCCTTTTTCCTTTTCTCTATTCTTTTTCCATTTCTGTTTTAATTTTTGGATCCATTTTCAAGCAAATTCAAATGCCATTTGAATTCAAATTTGTTCTGAATTTTTGTAGAGTGTAACACTCATGTTTCTGGGTATAAAAACATGTGGTCTCACTATAATACATTGGTCCTTTTGTTCAAACAAAATAAGCAGTGACATAACACTTGATTTGAACAAATTTTGAAAATGGTTTTAAATCCATATTTGTTTTGTAATCTTTGGTTTGAGCACTAGCAATCAAGCAAAACATTTTGAGAGCAACAAGGTTTGGTTTTGAAACAAATAATCTCCATCTGAGAGTGGTATTTGATTAATGCTTGATCACATAAAATCATAGCTCCCAAGTTATGTTTTCTTTCCAAAAAGAGTTTGAAGAGTTTGAATTTGATCCCTAAATGATATGCATGCATGCATGATATGAAATCTTTGAAATCATGATTTTAGGGATGTTACACTACTTAAGCCCCTCCGCACCGTGAGTCTTTCCCCTCACTCAGCACACTCTATTTGCCACCAGGCTGCTAGAATTTCGAGCTGCAGCGCCGCTGTCCGACGCTCTCCGACGAACTATTCCGGTGAGTTAAGCACACGCCTTTGCCTCTCGACCACACGAGCGTGATCCTCTGGTTCTTGTGCATCTAACCCTACCTTTGGTTCGTCCTATACTGACCTAGGTCGCCGTCTTCGACAATTACCGAGAGCACCCGACACCCCTCTCATCTCCGACAAGAAATTACGGTAAGAGTAGAGCGCCCCTTGACTTCTATATCAAACGCCCATGTGCGCCGCGTCTTTGCGCAGACACTGATGCGGTTCATTTGTCCTAGGGAGTCCCAGAGCGACGTCGTCGTCTCCGTCAAGCCGTTCCCGACGCCTGCAAGCTTTTCGACGAGCTCCTCCGGCCACTACAACACGCCCCCGTCCACACCGACGACTCGTTGAGCATCAGCATGACCCCGCGAGTCTAGTAAGACAAACCAAAGCCCCCAACCCCCTTTGTAGAAGCCGGAGCATCACTAACAGTGCGCCGCCGCCACGTCGCCGTCGCCGCCAGGCTATCGTCGTTTGAGCTAGCACCGTTAGATCTAAATCGTAGGGCTAAGATTAGATCCAGCGCGAAACAGTATCCTTGGATCTGGGCCGCTGGATCAGACTTAGATCCAACACTGCATGTTGGCCGATCCGCACGAAGCGGTACGAACCAATCAGAATCCTCCACGTGTCTGAGATTTAGATTTAAATCTGTTTTTTGAATCTATTAGAGATTCAAATTTGTAAAAATCCTAACTTTTGTGTTTTTTATCCAAAAAATGCAAATAATATATCAATGGATTCAAAAAAATAAATCCTACACTACTGTTGGCTTAGTTTTGTATTTTGTTTCTGTAAAAATGGAATTTTATGAAGAGACAAATATAGGCTTATTTTGACTATATAAATTATTTTGAAAATGTTTATAAGGACAAATTAAGTTTATTTAGACTTTATTTAATTGAGTATATGTTCAGTACTGTTTTGAGTTGTCTTGTTAGTTTATAAAAATCATCACATGGCATTTGCATGCATTCATAATATTTTTTCTTGAATTTTGGAATATGAATTTGGTGCTATTATGTTATGTGTATATTTTGGTGCTAGTGATGATTGTGATTGTGAAGATTGTTGCTACTCCCCCAACTACCAAGGCAAGTGGTGATTCATGTATTTGTCCTATTATTTTTGACTATGCACTAGGGATATTTTGTATAGGGCTTGCATGCAATTTTTGCTAAGTATCTATATGTTATTCCTTGGGAAATCCTAGTAGTTGTAGTGTTGGTAGAATTATTCTCTAAGTTAAGGTACTTGTTGATATCATGCTTAGCCTAGCTAGTAGTAAACAAGGGTGGAATATTTACATATGCTATGGAAATTTTACTCTGTCTTTTGAATTATGTTTTTGATTAATAAAACTACTAAGTGAATGAATCACCTGGGTGGAATAGTATGAATGGGTTATGTTGAGTGGTTACACAAGGCCCAGTGACTAGTCTACCTTGTGTATCACACTTGTGGAAAGCCACCCAGGAATAAAGGGATTTGAGATATTTAGTGTTTAGAAGCTTCTAGTGCAACCACATGGCATATGGGCTCTGCCTTGATCATATAGGTTGCAATAACTTAGTCAAATGGACAGATGGTGGTAGGGTGATAGGATGGAACGCGTCCATTTGGTCTAATGGATGGCTTTTGAAAGATCTCGTCTCGATGCATGTCGAGTCCTGTGGGGAAAGTGCGCCACCTCTCGAGAAGGAAAAATCTAAGTACTTAGCCGTGTCCCCGGCAACAGACAAATTTGAGCATCAAGACATTGAAGCTATTAAGGATATCCTCATCCCAATTTCTAAGTTAAAAACTTGTGGGTGAAAAAGGGTTAAAGGTTCCTCAATATTCATTGGTGGTTCCTTGGGAGTTTTTGATAAAAAATACTTAGTGTTTTCAAATGATAGGAAAAACATATTATGATCAAAGCAAGCCTAAGCTACACTTAGCCAAATTCATATAGAAGTTAGAAACTACTATTCTACTATGGTATCACTTGCCAATACTATTCCAATGTATTGACCCACTGTGGCTGTAACTTATGATGTTGCAGGATACTCTGATGAGGATTAGGTTTATGAGTCTACACTCAACATGCTTGCCTATGGCACATGAAGATGAAGACTTTACTTTATTTTACTTATGTTATGAACTCTTGTACTAGCCTTTGGCTATGGAGTCGTAAAATACTATGTTATCTCTGGAATGACGATGTAATAAAGACCTTTGTATCTGTGTACTTCATCTTAAATTGTGGATGCTAGCAATTGATCCAAGGACTAGCATTGCAATCACAGGGATCCTTTACCTTATAAACGTGGGGTCTTACAGATGGTATCAGAGCATTGTGTTGCCTGTAGGATTATGATCCTAGGTTGGATTAGACTAAGAAAACCACTAACAGTGTGTTTGGATGTAGAAATTTTAGCTCGGAATTGAATTGGACTAGAAATTCCAAATCCAAGATGGAAAGGAAATGGCCTACATTTCCAATTTTGTTGTTTGGATATGCATGGAATTTGTTGTAGGAATCAAAGGGTAGCACCCGATTCCAAATCCTGTTTGGATGTCCAAACCATGGAATTTGATGTTTTATTGAGTTTTGACAATATAAATTTTTCTACATGTATATGCAAAATAGTATGTGTATATTATTCTGTATTATTTTTAAAATTGCCATCTGTTTGTATAAGCCACCTGCAATGTTTTACACACTCCTTACCATTCAATGTTTTTTCATAGTAGTAATACTGCCTCCTTATCTACAGAACATATAATAGTATGATAGTGCATAACTTATGTGATGAAGAATGGTCTACCCCGAATGAAAAGAAACAACTAACGGCTCTAACCGGTGAAACTGAACTTATGCTGTCAGTCTGCCGAAACTAAAGAAAAATAGAGTAAATAATCCTAAAACAGTAGCAACCCAAGACCTAAATTGGCCGATATAACAAGAGAAGCACAAGTTGATCTACCAGCCACCAAATTCCAGTGTCAAAACAAATTACTAGAGAATCTGGGCGGAGCCACACTAATTAATTCAATGACAGAGACGCTCTCGCAAGCACCAAAACGAATCGCTCCAGTCCGACCTCACTGGTAGCATCAACGCGAAGCGATTTACCAATGAATCTCGTAGCCTCCAAACTGAGGTAACTAGTAATCATGCTCAGTCTCACACAAAAGGTGTTTTCTGAGCCGCTGTTCCCCTCCCCAAGCCCGATCGATCTATGGTTTCCTTGGAGGAGAAGGTGGAGAGGGAGAGGATGGCGAGGTATGGGGAGAGAGGAGGGCGGGGAGCTCACCGGCGCCGCCACAGCCACCGGTCGTCCAGGTCGCAGCCGCGGTCCAGTTTCCTTCGTCGGCAGGAGCTCCCGAGAGGTTGTCTCTTTCTCGTTAGCGAACAGGCCGGTACGCGGGGGGTCTGTTTCCAAGCGATTCCGAGGGGGTGAGCTCGGAAACGTAGGCGGGCCTGTTGCACGCGAGAGAGCGGGGTCGTGGAATTTGGGTCCGTTTCCATACGAGGATTCGCAGCGCAGCCCAAACGGCGGAAATCGATTCCAAATTCTAGATTCCACGATTCCAGCCTCAAATTCCTACATCCAATCACAGTGTAAGGAAAAATGCAACTCTCTGCAAATTCCACACTTGTACTTTTCTTCTCGTAAACCTTTCTAATCTTGTTTCTCATCTCAATTTGTAGATGGCCACCATCAACGAAGCCGTCAAGAAAGGATCACTCATGACCATGACTTTAGAATGTGAGACGAAGTTTCCCAAAGAACTCAAAACCCTTATGGTTAGCTTGGGAATACATGGTGAGGCCGTGTACAAAGGATTTCCAGTGATGGATGAAGGAGAAGAATATTTGTGGGTGCAACTTCACTTGTATAAAAACAAGGGAGACAACCACAAAGAGTCGGGATTCTACATGGGCACCAACCCAAAAATGTATACAAAATTCTTTGACTCTACAAGAAATCCAGCTTCGAATGCTATCAAGGAGCTTGGTGAAAGACTCAAGTGTAGAATTATCAACACTAAAAATGATCTTGAAGAGGAGAAGAGGTATACCCAAGACTTAGAGACCGTGTCAACACCCAGATTTTTAATCCCAGATGCCTATTATGCCATACATCGCAATCCCAGGATTACCATTTTTGCGAGACATAAAAGAATTGGAAACCACAGTACATCATCCATTACAAACCATACATAAGGTCTTACACAAATAAGGATCTCATGATCCAGTTATTAATACAATTCAAGTAGCGGAAATACGAAATAATAACGGTAGTGTAGGCGAAGCTCCATCTTCGGGGTCACAGGCAATGCTGACGATGGGAGATGATCCTAGTTGTTGTAACCTTCCTGGGGTCCATCCTTCAGGTACTCCTCTTCATAGTCTGGCCATGGGAATAGCCAGGGACAAAGCCATGAGTACTCTTTAAGTACTCGCAAACTAATACTAACAAGTGAAGGGGGTTTTTGTAGTAGGACACTAAGCTCTAGGGTTGTTTTGCAAAAAGCCAGATTTACATCTACTAAGTTCAGAAATGAAGAAAGCTAGTTGAAGTTTTATAACACCTAAGTGGGAACTTGTATTTCATATCACAACTCTGTTGTGCTAAGTCAAAGTCTCAAATCATTTCACAAGTCATTTTGAAAACATCTGACAGGGGAACAGTATGGCCACTCCAACTGTCCATAACCGCGGACGCGGCTATTTGAATAGTTTGACACTCTACAGAGATTATACACTTTCACCACAACATTCGATACATCCGTCAGGAACAAATCCTGAATTCACCATACTCAGTATGCGGATAATCAATCCTAACCTTTCAATTACACACCCTAGTATAAGCACCTCTCCTGTGAGTTTGGCCTCCCAACCATGACCAACTGTCATCTTAGGTACTGCATAGGTGGACAATCTTCACAATGTAGCATCAGCTTAGACCTAGGCCGCGAGGGAACTAATACTAAGGTATATAAGTTTCAAGTCAAGCCCTACCTAATTCTCGGTTATTGTGGTTGTACGATAAAATTGGAATGGTATCGCATCTAGACAACCATCAGTTTTATAAAGGGCTAAGGCTCATGCCTCAACATTTTCATCACCATAATCCTCTGGTGTTCGGAAACACATGTCCAAAACATTTCAATAGAATGATCCATCATTCCAAGGTTTTCATAACCATTTTCATCAAGTATTCCCAACTAAGTTGATCAAGTTTTATGCTTAGCACTAGCATCTACAAGTGGGGGTGAGTACTAATCAGGGGTGTTAAACTAGTGGAGTTTAACTAATTCAATCTCATGCCTTAGGATGACATAAAGATTATCTAGCTTAGGCCAAATTTATGCTCTTTATGCAACCTTCAAGTATCTCTCTAGAATTCATTTAAGTAAGCTCTAAGTACTATCTTTGATAAATAAAAAAATATAAAGCTTGCAAGTAAAACTAGGAATGGGTATCATCATATGTGTCTAACCAAGCATGCTTAGGGCATTGCATAGGTTATCCAAATTTCATAATTGCAAGTGTTAGCTTGCACATTCAACTAGTAGTATTAGGCTTGCATAGGTCAACTTGATTAGTAAAGCTTGCCTTGTGCAGAGCAGTGGTTGAAGTTATCCTCGGCTTCTTCTTCGTAGTATCCTCCTTCCTCCTCGTATCCTTGGTCGGTACTAACGTCTATGAATACATACGAGGTACACAATCACCAAACAGTACTTAACTACTTTCAATCATCACACAAAAGGGTCCTATAGATGATCTAGCATCATCACTAACATTACAATATTAAAGCTTGGTTTAATTTCTTTTATTTTTAGAAAAGTAATTTCTACTCATTGAAAAACTACTTAAGATTTAATATTCTCCAAACCAAACATGGGATCATGTTGACACATGTCATCACCACATATTATAGTCCATGGGAATGTGATTTAAAGTAGTGTCACAATTTAATAAGGTTTAACCTTTTATTTTTCTTAAATAAAGTGACTAGAAATGCCTATGTGGCATTCTTTTATTACTTGAACAATATTTCTATAAGTAAACCCAAATGTATTTATATATTCTGAAAGGTATGATCAAATGTGATTTTTGAGAGTTGGAATCAACTCAAAAGATTTTATGGTTTAAATTTGAAAAATGTTTGAATGCAGAAAAGGTTCTGCTTTGTTATTTTTACCATGGTTGATCTATAGATTCAAATGATTGAATCCAGCGGGCTTGGATTAAACATTTCAATATCTTTCTAACAAAATTGGTTTCATTCAATTTGGTTTAGTAAATCGAGCTGGGTTGGTTTTTGAAAATAGGTACAGAACTGTGTTTGAATGAAAATGGAAAAATCCAAATTCAAACGAGTCGGCTGCATGGGAAACGATACTGGGACGGCCTGCGAAGCACAGCGCTTACGCGGGCTGGTTAAGTTGCTGTCCCCACGCATCAGTGAGACAGGGGGGTGCGAAGCGGTACGGGGCAACGTGGTGCGTTGGATTAGAAGTGAGATCAACGGCTGAGGGTCGTCGTCGATGATGAACTAGTCACCGGCAAGCTCGTACCCTAGCGGCGCAATGGGGGTCGTGGGAGGCTCACCGGGGCTCAGGCGAGGGTCGGCGAGGTGGGCGAACGACGAAGTCGACGACGACGAACCTCCTGGTACCGGTAGGTCCTCCTGGGGTGGACGAAATCGACGGCGCCCTTCTTCTCTAGAGGTGGCCTCCTCCGGCCAAATTCCGGTGATGTGCTGCTCGCCTTGCTCCAGGAACGGGGTGGAACAATTAGTGAGGAGAGGGGAGTGAGATGGTGTGAAGAGTTTGAGCGGGGGAGGCCTCTATTTATGGTCTCAACAATGAGACCGAACGGGTTAGGCAGGCGACGGTGGCGACATGGCTACGGGCTGCTAGAGGCATGGCCGGCGGTGGCGATTGATCGGTGGTCTCCTTGCGATGCTCTATGGCTTTAATGCGCCTGTAGGGGCGGTGGAAAACGGTTTGGAACATGTGATGCTCTACACGGCAGAGGCGGCGAACTCGACAGCGAGCGGTGGCTGTGAGGCATGGGGCGGCGAACTAGGATGTCTGGCGGTCTCCTGGGATGGTGGTGATCGTGTATGCACGCGGCGAGGGCGGCGCACGGTCTGTGGGCGTGTGTCGAGGGTGGCGCTCTGGCGCATGCTCGGCATGGTTGCTGGCGAGCTGGGCACGGTCTGTGCGTGTGGTCCAGAGGCTGGCATCGCTCGCGGCTGGGACATGGAGTGGCGGTGGGGTGCTAGCTTGCTCCCAGACAAGGTTGGTGAGGCTAGTGCTGCTCCTAGCTTGCTGTCCACACTAGGATGACATGGTGAGGCTCGGCTGTTCACCATTGATGACATTGGCAAGCTTACAGTGGGGCTAGTGCTTAGTTAAGTTTGCTAGATGATCTACTGAGGTTGTTGTGAGCTAGAGAGGGAACCAGTTAGGCTCAAATCACTACTCACAATAGTGTTTGGATTTTGTTTGATTTGAATCTGCAAGGTGTTGATGAAATGGCCGCATGAATTCATGTTTTAAATTTCGAAAAGATTTTTGGTGGGTGTGCTAGGCATGTGCTAGTGAGTCTGCAGATGCTTGGGTTTTGAAAGTTGAGCTTGTTTGAGTGGTTTTTGAAAAGTGGGTTCTTCCCATATGATATAGATTCAATTTTAAACTGTCCTTTAAACTATGCATTTGAATGTTTCTGGATGATCACAAAGTGGGCCTTGATACTTTGTTATGAGTACTATCAAGGGGTGCAAAGATCCAAACAAGTTTCTGTTAAGCTTTGAAAGTTAGAGACATCCAAAGTAGGCATGGGAGTTAATTTGGCCAAAGTGACCATTCACTCATTTTGTTTATTTTGATTTATTTGTCTTTGGGAAAAGTGTGGGGATTGTTTAGATGATGTGTATTTCACCTAAGAATCCTTTTACAAGAAAAGAAACACAAAAACAAGGCAATTCAAAAGAATCCAAAAGGGGATGCATACACACATGAATGCTTTCTCATTTTATTTTAGAAAAGTTTTTGTTAACCCTAAATTTGATGATTAGAGTTTGATGATTCTAGTTTAATATTTTTGGGATGTTACAGACCGCCATAAAACGTCTAAGGGAAGATATCATAGACTTAGCATATGAGTGAGAACTGTAATGTATTCCATAAGTTGGACCACTACACTTGTCGTATTTTCACAAAAAATTGTCTACGTTATGTTGAACCTTAGTGTTGTGATAGACTTTGTATGCCATGACTTGTATGTTTTATGGATGATGTATGCTTTTGCTTTCATTCAACTGTCTTGTTTCTTCTACTTGTGTTGTTCTAATATTTTTATATCTTACCTTAGATGCTTAGATTTGTGATCAGCACTGCCGAGGAGTTCAATGGAACTCGTTTTGGGTCACACATCGTGCAGTTTACTACTATGCTCAAACTCCCACTTCCTAGTGTCAAGGAACTTTAGCTCACCAAGTTTGAGAGGAAGGACCTTTGGGGTTTAGAGTCTCGCAGCCGGGACGACAGACGGAGCCACTCACGGAGGAGATTTCCTTCAAGCTGATGCATGATGACAAGGATAAGGGTCTAGATGTAGTCATGCAGGAGCTACTCGGACGCCTCTACGGACACCACTCCACCGAGCTTAGAGGCCTCTACTCCCACCCATTCGGGTGACGTGACGAGGAGGGAGAGGCATTGGTGTATGAGGGCGAGACTAGAGAGACGATAGATCCAGTTTGTCTGTACCTCCAGGACCTCGAGGGCCTTATTAGACACCTCGACACTGATAGGACCAACGTCATGCTTAGCAATGACGAGCTCCAGGTTCAGTTGATGGAGAAGGACAAGATCTTTGTAGAGCAAGATGAGTTCGTCAAGGAGATGGAGGCCAGATTCGAGAGCTAGGACAAGAAGTTCAAGAATCAGGAGAAGAGGGTCCAAGACAGAAACAAGAAGATCAAGGAAATGAAGGCTGAGATAGAGGCCAAGGACTTCGAGCTCGAGATCCAATAGGGGGTGATTGAGAGGCTTCGCTCACAGAAGAGGGCCCTCAGGGCAAAGATTGAGGCCTTGACCACTAGTGTAGTTGAGTACAAGGCCGCCATGCAGAATGCAGGTTTTGCTCTTGTTGACATGGAGGTTGACATGGAAGAGTAGTGTAGACTACTCGACTATCTTTTATCTACCATACTTTGATTATTGAGTCGCAATGACCATCCAACATGTGGATGGCTTGCTATTGTGTGTTTCCATTTTCAAAACATGTTGTTTATGTCGTTCAAACTCTATGTTATTTTTTTGAGCTTGGTTATTGTGATTGTTACTATGCGATGTATTGTGCATGTTAAGCATCTATGGGTATCTCATTACTTATCCTTATTGAAACCACAGATGCCTCCCTGTCGTGCCAATCCCAACCCAAACAACAACAATAACGTCACTCCCGAGATGCAGCAGTTGATGACAGCTCAAGCTCAACTGATGTAGATGATGACTCAGTTCATGGAAAACCAGAATCATAACAACAACAACAATCAGAACAATCCTCCAACATTTGACATGCTTACCAGGTTTTTGAGGTTGAGGCTAGCCAATGACTGGTTATGTTCAGTGAACAAGGACTTAGTCACTGTTGGCTGCACTGACGAGGAAAAAGTCAGGTTTGCAGCACATCTGCTCGAAGGGCCAGCAGCAACCTAGTGGGACAACTTTCAGATCACCACTCCCCTTGAGGATGTGACATGGGCTATCTTTGAGGATGGGTTCCGTACAGCTCACATCTCATCTGGAGTGATGAACTTGAAGAAGAAAGAGTTCCACAATCTGAAACAACGTCACCGCAGTGTGGCGGAGTACATTGAGGAGTTCAACAATCTGGTGCGCTATGCACCAAATGAGGTTAATACAGATGCCAAAAGTAAGTTCCTTGAGGGACTTAATGATGATTTGAACCTGCAGCTATCTGTTTCCTATGTCCCAACATATCAATCATTTTGTGACAAGGCCCCCATCTTGGAAAACAAGATGAAGCAGGTTGAGGGCGGAAAAAGGAAACATAACTTTGATAAGCACATCTCGGGATCGTATCACAAGCGTTCTCATCATGATGATAGTGGAAGTTCTGGATTCCACAAGCATGGGAAATACAACATCCATCAAAACCACAACCATCATCATGACAACAAGCACCACCGCAGTCATGATAGTGACAAGTATAAGAACAACAAGAGTGGACACAAGAGCCACCACAGTGGAAGTGGTAATGGAAGCCAACCTACAAAGAAAGATCTCAGTCAGGTTCAGTGTTACAAGTGTAAGAAGATGGGACACTATGCAAATGAGTGTCTAGAAAATAAAGTTGAGGGAGCCAACAAGCCCAACCCTTTTCAGAAGGGACAAGTGAACCACATCAATGTGGAAGAAATATATGAAGAGTCTGATGCTGTGGCTGGTAAGTTCAAGCTCAATTATTTTCTAGAACTTGTTCTTTTTTATACTGGTGCATCGGATTCATTCATATCAAGAGCATTTGTTGATAAAAATGGACTTCCAACTAAAACTATGGGGTGTCCTATAAAAGTAAGCTCTCCTGGTGGAGAGATGATAGTGAACCTTGGATGTCATGATCTAGTGATAGAATTTGGGAAGTATAAGTTTTTGGTTAGTCTGATAATCTTAGATTCCCAAGGATTGGATGTTATTCTGGGCATCGATTGGATGACTAAGTATGAAGGAGTACTAGATTGTGCCAATCGTATTGTCACACTGACTATCCCGGATAAGAAACAAATTAGGTTCAAGTCTAACTTTGAATCTAAAGGGAGTAAACTAAATTCTCTTAATGGGGTTAGCATAGACAGTGTGCTAATTGTGAGGGAGTATCCGGATGCGTTTCTGGAGGAATTGCCTGGAATGCCACCAGATAGAGATGTAGAGTTTCTCATTGATTTGCTGCCACGATCTGGACCAATAGCAAAGAGACCCTACAAGATGTCAGTTGATGAGTTGAAAGAACTCAAGAAATAACTTGGAGAACAGTTGCAGAAAGGATTTATTCAGCCAAGTTCTTTGTCTTGGGGTGCACCAGTTCTGTTTGTTGAAAAGAAGGATAGAAGTCAAAGGTTATGCATAGATTACCGTTCACTCAATGAGGTGACTATCAAGAACAAATATCCTTTGCCTAGAATCAACGACATGTTTGATCAGCAAGAAGGAGCCCGTGTGTTCTCAAAGATTGATCTCCGATCAGGCTATTTTCACCTAAAGATTAGAGAGCAAGACTGCTTTCACCAGTAGGTATGGTTTGTATGAGTACACCGTGATGCCATTTGGTTTGACAAATGCACCAGCCTATTTCATGAACATGATGAACAAAGTGTTCATGGAGTTTCTTGACAAGTTTGTTGTCGTATTCATCGACGACATTTTGATCTACTCCAAGAGCAAAGAAGAGCATGAAGAGCATTTGCGTCTGATACTTGAGAAGCTCAGGGAGCACAAGCTGTATGCCAAATTCAGCAAGTGTGAATTCGGGTTGAATGAAGTGGGATTTATCGTACATATTGTGTCGGGAGATGGTGTAGCTATCAGTCCCGCAAAAGTGTTAGCTGTAACTGAGTGGGAATCTCCTAAGTCAGTGAAAGAAGTTCGTAGTTTCCTCGGTTTGGCAGGATACAATAGAAGATTCATTGAGAATTTCTCAAAGGTAGCTAAGCCGATGACGGAATTACTTAAGAAAGACAAGAAGTTTGACTGGACTAAAGGATGTGAAATCAGTTTCCAAGTACTGAAGAAGAGACTAGTGTCAGCACCAGTCTTATGTTTGCCAGATTTAGAGAAGGACTTCCAAGTCTATTGTGATGCTTCTCACCAAGGATTGGGTGGAGTTTTGATGCAAGAAGGGAAAGTTGTGGCTTATGCCTCGAGACAACTCAAAACTCATGAAGTGAACTATCCTACTCATGATTTAGAGTTAGCCTCTGTTGTCCATGCACTCAAAACTTGGAGGCATTATCTTTTGGGAAAATGTTGTGAAGTGTTCATAGATAACAAAAGTTTGAAGTATATCTTCACTCAGAAAGAAATCAACATGAGACAAAGAATATGGCTATAACTCATCAAGGACTATGACTTGAGTTTTCAATACCACCCCTCGTAAAGCAAATGTTGTAGCGGATGCTTTAAGCCGTAAGGTTTATGTGAATGGCCTTACTAAGGGAGAATTGCCAGATGATATGTGTGCCTAACTCAACGATCTCAGATTGGATATAGTACCGGAAGGACATATCATGCCATTGGATGTTCAACCCACATTGTTGGACAGGATCAAGGAAGCTCAAAAGATGGACAAGGAAATTGATGGTATCCAAGGAATAATGAAAAAGGGGAAAGAGAAAGGTTTTCATGAAGACGAACAGGGTACTTTATGGTATGGAAAACGTATTTGTATTCCGCAAGATCCAGAACTTTGGAAACTGATTCTGCAAGAAGCACACAGCTCACCATATTCCATTCATCCGGGTAACACCAAAATGTACACGGACGTGAAGGAAAGATTCTGGTGGAATAATCTCAAGAGGGACATCGTAGAACATATTGGATTGTGTGATGTGTGTAGTCGAGTAACAGCGGAACATCATAAACTGGCAGGATTACTGCAACCACTACCTATTCCTGATTGAAAGTGGGACAGGATTGGTATGGATTTCATCACCGGACTTCCAAGGACAAGATCGTGATATGATTCCATTTGGGTGGTGGTAGATTTCCTATACAAGTGCTAAGTTAGCCAAAATCTATATGAACAGGATTATATGTCTGCATGGAGTACCCAAGAGTATTGTGTTTGATAGAGGAACTCAATTCACTTCGCATTTTTGGCGAAAATTGCATGAGTCATTGGGAACGAGATTGGAGTTCAGCACAACTTTTCACCCCCAAACCGATGGAAAGACAGAAATAATCAATCAGATTCTGTAGGATATGTTGAGGGCATGTGCCCTAGACTATGGTGCTAGTTGGGATGAAAGTCTGCCCTAGACAGAATTCTCTTACAATAATAGCTATCAAGCCAACATTGAGATGGCACCATTTGAATTTCTCTATGGAAGGAAGTGTACTACACCATTGCTATGGAGTGGTGTAGGAGAAAGAAATTAGTTCGGACCAGAACTGATTAAGGAAGGTGAAGAGAAAGTCAGGTTAGTAAGGGGGTTAGATTTGTAACATCGCAAAAATCATGATTTGTAAAAGTTTGCATTTCATTCATTCATTCATAGCATCCTTGGTTTGCACAAAAAAATTCAAAATAAAACCATCTATATGCCTATTATCTATATGTCAATAAGGCAAGGGTTTATTTTATTTTAAAAGTGCCAAAGTGCATATGACCAAGTAGTAGTTTTTTAACACAAACAAGTACAAGGTTTACACTACAAAAATCCAGAGGTAATTTGAATTTAAATCCATTTGAATTTGGTTTGAATTTTGATTCCTGAAAATCAAAATAGAAAAAGAAAAAGAGAGAAGAAAAGGAAAAGGGCTGGTGCCACCTATTCAACCCAGCAGCAGAAGAAACACACTAAGCCCACCCGGCCACCTTCCCCTCTCTTCTCTCTCTCTCACGCGCGCAGCCCTACCCACAGTCACTGACGCGCTGGCCCCACACGCTATGTCATCATCGTCCCCAAATCACGCCCCGTAGACCTCGTCGCCACTGGCGTTGCTCCATTGATGGCGTGGCGTAAATGCCCTTGATTTCGCAGGCGTTTCTTGTTGATTCGCTGCCTACTTAAGACCCTCCGCACCGCGAGTCTTTCCCCTCACTCAGCACACTCTCTTCGCCACCAGGCTGCTAGAATTTCGAGCTGCGCCGCCGCTGTCCGACGCTCTCCGGCGAACTATTCCGGTGAGTTAAGCACGCGCCTTTACCTCTCGACCACATGAGCGTGATCCTCTGGTTCTTGCGCATCTAACCCTACCTTTGGTTCGTCCTATACTGACCCAGTTCACCGTCTTCGACAATCACCGAGAGCACCCTACGCCCCTCTCATCTCCGACGAGAAATTACGGTAAGAGCATAGCGGCCCTTGACTTCTAGATCAAACGCCTGTGTGCGCCGCGTCTTTGCGCAGCCACTGATGCGGTTCATTTGTTCTAGGGAGGCCCAGAGTGACGACATCGTCTCCGTCAAGCTGTGTCTGATGCCTGCAAGCTTTCCGACGAGCTCCTCCGGCCACCACAACACGCCCCCGTCCACACCGACGACACGTTGAGAATTAGCATGACCCCGCGAGTTCGGTAAGCCAAACCACAGCCCCCAACCCCCTCTATAGACGTCGGAGAATCACTGACAGTGCGCCGCCGCCGCGTCGCCATCGCCAGCGCCGCCAGGCTATGGTCGTTTGAGGTACCGCCATTAGATATAAATCGTAGGGCTAAGATTAGATCCAGCGCGAAACGGTATCCTTGGATCTGGGCCACTGGATATGACTTATATCCAACGCTCCATGTTGGCTGATCCGCGCGAAGCGGTACGGACCAATCAGAAGCGTCCACGTGTCTGAGATTTAGATTTAAATCTGTTTTTTGAATCTATTAGAGATTCAAACTTGTAAAAATCATAACTTTTGTTCTGTTTATCAAAAAAATGCAAATAATATATCAATGGATTCACAAAAATAAATCCTACACTACTTTGGGCTTATTTTTGTATTTCGTTCCTGTAAAAATGGAATTTTATGAAGAGACAAATATAGGCTTATTTTGACTATAAAAATTATTTTGAAAATATTTATAAGGCCAAATTAAGTTTATTTAGACTTTAGTTAATTGTCTATATGTTGAGTACTGTTTTGACTTGTCTTGTTAGTTTAGAAAATTCATCACGTGGAATTTGCATGCATTCATAATATTTTTGCTTGAATTTTCGAATGTGAATTTGGTGTTATTATGTTATGTGTAGATTTTGGTGCTAGTGGTGATTGTGATTGTGAAGATTTTTGCTACTCCCCCAACCACCTAGGCAAGTGGTGCTTCATGTATTTGTCCTATTATTTTTGACTATGCACTAGTGATATTATGTATAGGGCTTGCATGAAATTTTTGCTAAGTATCTATATGCTATGACTTGGGAAATCCTAGTAGTTGTAGTCTTGGTAGAATTATTCTCTAAGTTAAGATAATTGTTGATATCATGCTTAGCCTTGCTAGTAGTAAACAAGGGTGGAATATTTACATATGCTATGGAAATTTTACTAAGTCTTTTGACTTATGTTTTTGCTTAATAAAACTACTAAGTGAATGAATCAGCTAGGTAGAATGGTATGAATGGGTTATGTTGAGTGGTTACACAAGGCCCAGTGACTGGTCTACCTTTTGTATCACACTTGTGGAAAGCCACCCAGGAACAAAGGGATTTGAGATACTTAGTGTTTACAAGCTTCTAGTGCAACGACATGGCATATGGGCTCTGCCTTGATCATATAGGTTGCAATAACTTAATCAAATGGATAGATGGTGGAAGGGTGATAGGATGGAACGCGTCCATTTCATCTAAGGGAAGGCTTCTGAAAGATCTCGTCTCGATGCATGTCGACTCTTGTGGGGAAAGTGCACCACCTCTCGAGAAGGAAAAATCTAAGTACTTAGCCGTGCCCCCGGCAACAGAAAAATTTGAGCATCAAGACATTGAAGCTATCAAGGATCTCCTCATCCCAATTTCTAAGTTAAAAACTTGTGGCTGGGCAAGGGTTAAAGGTTCCTCAATATTCATTGGTGGTTCCTTGGGAGTTTTTGATAAACAAAAAAATAGTGTTTTCAAATGATAGGAAAAATCTATTTTGAGCAAAGCAAGCCTAAGCTACACTTACCCTAATTCATATAGAAGTTAGAAACTACTACTCTACTATGGTATCACTTGCCAATACTATTCCAATGTATTGACCCACTATGGTTGTAACTTATGATGTTGCAGGATACTCTGATGAGGATTAGGGTTATGAGTCTACACTCAACATGCTTGCCTGTGGCACATGAAGATGAAGACTATACTTTATTTTACTTATGTTATGAACTCTTGTACTAGCATTTGGCTATGGAGTTGTAAAAGACTATGTTATCTCTAGAATGACGATGTAATAAAGACCTTTGTATCTGTGTACTTAATCTTAAACTGTGGACGCTAGCAATTGATCTAGGGACTAGCATTGCAATCACAGGGATCCTTTACCTTATAAAGGTGGAGTCTTATAGTAGCTTTGTTGGAATTTTGGAGAGAAGGACTTGCCCTTGCATTTGGTGCATAGGTTAGAGTTCTCCTCGGAGATTTCGTGAGTTCTAGCTTGTGGGCTTGTTTATCTTGGGTTCTTGTAACCCTAGACGGCTGTGTGGCTGGGTTGTTGACCTTTTGTGGTCTTGTAGCCTTTTGTGGCTTTGTTGGTCTTTTGTGGCGTTGTAGCCTTTTGTGGCTTTGTTTGTGGGAGCCTCCAATTGAGTTGTGGAGATAGCCCCAATCTTGTATGGGTTCGGTGACTGCCCTCAAGTGTCCCATAGTGAGCGAGTGCCCGCCTTTTGTTGTGCGCACTCGGGAGAATAGGGTGATCCTTTTGTGGTGTCGTTGAGTTGCGTGCTTCCGCATCCGGGGTGAGGCCTTGTGTGGCATTGGGTGAGCATCGAGCCAGCACACCTCGAGGTGAGCCATTTGTGGCGTTCGGAGTGCATTGCGCCATCGCACCTCTCCAACGGAGACATAGATTCTTTGGAAGTGAACTTCGGGAAACAAATCTTTGTCTCCGCATCCATCGGTTATATCTCAACCGAGCCTGTTACTTATGCACTTTACTTTGTGATAGCCATCATGCTTGAAGTATTTATCTTGCTATCACCTTGTTTCTTGTATTGATTAGCATAGGTTGTTGGTGCACTTAGGTGAACCTAGTAGTTAGGTTTTATGCTCAATAAATTAAACGTTAGTTTTATTCCGCATTTATTTGAGCCTAAACCGTAATATTTTTAAAAAGCCTATTCACCCCCTCTAGGCGATGTCCTTTGCACTTTCAATTGGTATCAAAGCGAGGTCTCTCACTTTTAGGCTTCACCGCCTCGAGAGTAAAGATGTCTCCTAGGGGTTTAGTGCACTCTGACACATTTACATTTGTTGGGACTCATTATGATGTTTGGCATACTCGCATGCTTAGTCATTTACGGGCCATTGAACCAAATATTGAGCGAATTCGAGATATGGGCTTGTTTCCTCCTAAGGATCCCCAAAATCTATCTTTGGAGGAGGAGAGAAACTCTTATCTTGAAGCTCAAGCCTCTCATGTGCTTGTTAATGTTGTGAGCTTTGTAGTTCTTTTGTCAATCATGCCTTTCCGGAACGCTCATGATATATGGACCAAGATTCAAGCAAAATATGATGTGTCCAAGCTTAATGAGGATGATTGTGTTCCCTCCACCTTCGGCTGCGATGAGTTCTCATCTTATTCCACTACACCAACATGTGAGTTGGCACAAGGTAATGATATTGTGAGTGGTGATAGAACTTGCAATGTAGATAGTGAGATTTCCATTCATGATCCTTTGTCTCTATCTCATTGCAATGTTGTATATTTGGGCATGAACACATGTAGGACCATATGTGATTCACATCCTAGTGTTGATTGCCCTTGCATATCATGTAGAAATGCCTTGAATATGTCTCATGATGATATGCTTGCTTTTCCTTGTTGCCATGATAAATGTGATTCTATTTCCTCTAGTACTTGTGTTGCTAACCATGTAGAAGAAAGTGAAGAATGTGTGGGCCAAGGCAAGGTTGATATTGGAGCATCATATGGTCCCCCATCATCACATTCTCCGAATGTTCACTTGTGCCTCATGGCTAAGGGTTCAAAGGTAACCTCTCCTTTGGATCCTAATATATCTCATGATGATGTGAATGTTGATCATGTATAAGTAGATGATGATGTTGCTTCTTTAAAAGAGAAGGGGGGCTAGTCCTTCGTGCTTTTCATCCAAATAAAAATGCTTTCTCTACTTTCATTGAAATCTTTACTTGTGCTATTGAAAGTAAGCAACTAATATATGCAAGGTGGGAAGTTTGATGCTCTATCTACCACCTCGAACTATAAGTCCTTGGCACTATGCAGTTTTAGTAAATCTTTCTTCAGAGATTGATTTTATTGTGAAAAACTATGCCCATCAGCCTTCAGAGGTTTACCAGAACTTTCATGGAGTTCCTTTCCTGCCGCGTTCGTAGCTCCTTCCCGGAACAGGGAGTAACAAGTTATAGTTTTTACACTCTATAGAGGTGCGTTACTTTACCCATGAGAGATCAACTCCTTGTTGCACAACCGGGCATACTTTCCAATCCACAATTCCATGATGTGGGGCCCAGTAGGTGATCCAAGCCAATCACTGCCCTTTCCGCGACCCCATATGTCTGCACAATCCTTTGGGGCTGGCTCACCTCCGTTAAGCCCCCTTTCGGGCAGGCTAAAACCCTGATGAGTTCCTATAGACTCTATGAGTTGGTGATGCCCCTGGAAAGTACCATATAGGTCCGGCTATACCTCTGTGTCAACACCCGGATTTTTAATCCCAGATGCCTGTTATGCCATACATCGCAATCCCAGGATTACCATTTTTGTGAGACATAACAGAATTGGATACCATAGTACATCATCCATTACATTACAAACCGTACATAAGTTCTTACCCAGATAGGGATCTCATGATCCAGTTCTTAATAAAACATCAAGCAGCAGAATACGTAATAATAACGGTAGCATAGGCGAAGCTCCATCTTTGGTGTCACAGGCAATGCTGATGATGGGAGATGATCCTAGTTGTCGTAACCTTCCTGGGGTCCATCCTCCAGGTACTCCTCTTCATAGTCTGGCCACGGGAATAGCCAGGGACAATGACATGAGTACTCATTAAGTACTCGCAAACTAATACTAACAAGTGAAAGGGGTTTTTGGTAATAGGACACTAGGCTCTAGGGTTGTTTTGCAAAAGACAGATTTATCTCTACTAAGTTTGGAAACCACGAATGCTAGTTAAGGTTTTATAACACCTAAGTGGGAACTTGTATCTCATACCACAACCCTGTTGTGGTCAAGTCAAAGTCTCAATTCATTTCGTAAGTCTTTTGAAAATTCTGATGAGGGAACAATATGGCCACTCCAACTGTCCATAACCACGGCGCGGCTATTCGAATAGTTTGACACTCTGTAGAGAATGTACACTTTCACCACAACATTCGATACATCCGTCAGGAACAAATCCTGAATCACCATACTCAGTATGCGGATAATCAATCCTAACCTTTCAATTACACTCCCTAGTATAAGCACCTCTCCTGTGAGTTTGGCCTCCCAACCATGACCAACTGTCATCTTGGGTACTGCACAGGTGGACAATCTTCACAAGGTAGCCTTAGCTCAGACCTTGGCCGTGAGGGAACTAATACTAAGGTATATAAGTTTCCAGTCAAGCCCTACCCAATTCTCGGGTATTGTGGTTGTACGATAAAATTGGAATGGTATCGCATCCAGAAAACCATCAGTTTTATAAAGGGCTAAGGCTCATGCCTCAACATTTTCATCACCAAAATCATCTGGTGCTCGGAAACACATGTCAAAACATCTCAGTAGAATGATCAATCATTCTAGGGTTTTCATAACAATTTTCACCAAGTATTCCCATCTAATGTTGATCAAGTTTTATGCTTAGCACTAGCATCTACAAGTGGGGGTAAGCACTAATGAGGGGTGGTACACTAGTGGGGTTTCAACTAAGTTCAATCTCATGCCTTAGGATGACATCAAGATTATCCAGCTTAGGACAAATTTTATGCTCTTTATGCAACCTTCAACTATCCTTATAGTATCTACCATTTATTCTAGTAAACTCTAAGTAAGAGCTTTGATAAAGAAATAAAGTAATAAACTTGCAAATAAAACTAGGATTGGTTTTATCAAGTGGTTATGATCCTATATGCTTTAAGGCATATAGTGGCATCGTAGCAAGCAAGTAGTAGCTTGCATAGGTCAACTTGATTAGTAAGGCTTGCAAGTATTGGCTTGCACAATATCATTATAAGCTTGCTAAATTGCAAGTGTTAGCTTGCCTTGTGTAGAGCAGTGGTTGAAGTTCTCCTCGGCTTCTTCTTTGTAGTATCCTCCTTCCTCCTCGTATCCTTGGTCGGTACTAGCGTCTATGAATAAATACGAGGTACACAATCACTATGTAGCATTATTTTATTACTTGAACATTATTTCTGTAAGTAAACCTATATATTTTTATATATTCTGAAAGGTCTGGTTAAATGTGATTTTTGAGAGTTGGAATCAACTCAAAAGCTATTATGGTTTAAATTTGAAAAATGTTTGAATGTAGAAAAGCTTCTGCCTTGTCATTTTTACCATGGATTATCTACAGATCCAAATGACTTGAATCCAACGGGCTTGGATTCAGCATTCCCAGGCCTTTCTAACAAAATTGGTTTCATTCAATTTGGTGCACTGAATCGACCGGGGTTGATTTTTGAAACTAGGTATAGAAGTGTGTTTGAAATAAAATGGAAAAGGTTTAATTCAAATAACTGGGCTGCGCGGGAAAGGTTAACGGGCCGGCCTGCTAAGCACAGCGCTTCCGCGGCCTGTTTAAGTGGCTGTCCCCACACGTCAGTGAGACAGGGGGTGCGAAGCGGTATGGGGTGATGTGGTGCGTTCGATATGGTTCTAATCCAACGACTGAGGGTCATCGTCGACGTTGGGCAACGCCGGCGAGACAGAAACCTAGTGCGGCCAGTGGGGGTTGCTGGGGGCTCACCGGGGTTCAGGCGAGGGTCGGCGAGGCGGGCGAACGACGAAGTCGACGACGGCGAACCTCCTGGTACCAGTGGCTTCTCCTGGGGCGGCTCCAATCGCTGGCTCCCTTCTTCTCCAGCAGCGGTGGGCTCTGGTGAAATTCCGACGAAGTGCTGCTTGCCTTGCTCCGAGAACGGTGTGGCACGATCAGTGAGGAGAGGGGAGTGGAATGGTATGAAGAATTCGATGTCTTCGAGGCAGGGCTGGTCGAGAGGGGGCGGTGAGGCATGGGTGATCTCCCAGACAAGGTTGGCACGGCTAGTTTCCTTCCTAGCTTGCTGTCTCCACTGGGTGGCAAGGATGCACTCGGCTGTTCACCATTGATGATATTGGCAAGCTCACAGTGGTGCTAGTGCTTGGTTAACCTTGCTAGATGATCTACTGAGATGGTTGTGAGCTAGAGAGGGAACCAGTTAGGCTTCAATCACTTCTCACAATAGTGTTTAGATTTTGTTTGATTTGTGTCTGCCAAGTTTTTGATAAAATGGCCGCAAGAACTCAAGTTTTAAATTTTGAAAATATTTTTGGTGGATGTTCTAGGTTGGTGCTGGTGAGTCTACAGATGCTTGGGTTTTGAAAGTTGAGCTTGTTTGAGTGGTTTTTGAAAAAGTGGGATCTTCCCATATGATAAAGATTCAATTTTGAATTGTCATTTAAACTATACATTTGAAAGTTTCTGGATGATCACAAAGTGGGCCTTGATACTTTGTTATGAGTACAATCAAGGGGTGCAAAGATCCAGAAAAGTTTCTGTTAGGTTCTGAAAGTTTGACACAGCCAAAGTAGGCATGGGAGTTAAATTGGTCAAAATGACCATTCCTTTATTTTATTTGTTTTGCTTTACTTGTCTTTGGGAAAAGGGTGAGAAATGTTTAGATGATGTTTATTTCACCTAAGCATCCATTTACAAGCAAAGGAACACACAAACAAGTTGGTTCAAAAGAATTTCAAATGAAATGCATACACATATGCATGCTTTCATAATTTTATCTAGAAATGTTTTTGTTAACCCTAATTTTGATGCTTAGAGTTTGATGATCCAAGTTTAGTATTTTTGGGATGTTACACTCCATCAGCCACTCATAGATAATCTAGACACCAAAAACGTGGGGCCTAAGGGTGCCCACCCATATGTTGGACCCGCACAAGGAATCACAACATCACGTTAAGGTTGTCTTGCCTCCATACGGAAGGAAAATGATACAGTTGACTTCTCCATCCCATTCCAAATCTCATGGTTAACGCGTAATATACGACGCTAGAATCACTAATGTCATGGGTGGTTAATTCCTAAGTGATTATCGTTGTTAGATATAGAAACCTAAGTTCTACTGCTCCACTATATCATCACTTAGGATGATATCCACAATTTATTTATTTGAGAAAATAACACTTTTCTTTCCTCGAAACATAGATCATAACACAAAATTTACAAATACTTTGATAAAGACTCTTCAAAGGACATGAGCAAGCGATGAACTTGCCTTGTGATTGCAAGGTAGTGAAGTCGGATGCTTGCACTGGACCTTGAGCATCTATGTCTACAAAACATCATTATTGCCCGGTAAGGACAATATTTAAAGAAGCAAAGATGAACTTGCATAGTAATGTAATGAATTATTTGTTATTTATTTTCTTTATGTGTTTTACCCAATGTTTTAGTTTTCTGGAATATCTTTAGCAACATAAGAAATTCATTTTTAAGAAATAACCTAGATATATTATTTTTACTATTTTATTAATGTAATATATTATTAATAGGCTTAAAAACTAATTTTTATTTAATTTTTAACTCTTATAATTATTTTCTTAATAATTATTTTTAAGAATTAACATTTAAATAAAAGATATTTTATTTTGGTAACTTTAAATATTTATTTAGTATTTTTCTAAAATACTATAATGACTAAACATAATAAAAGTTATTTTTATTTATTTTTATGCATTTTCTTGATTTTTCATAAAATTACATAAGGAATATATATTATAAAATCCTTAACCAAAAATTCATTTATTAAGAATGGTTTCGCGATTTACTTTAATATGTTATTTTATTATGAGTCTAAAAATATATTGTTTGTCTTTTTTAGACTTTTATTTTATTTTGTAGAATTTATTGAGTTCTAGGGGTATTTTGGTCTTTTACTTAATTATTAAAATATCTGTTTAGGGTTTTGGGTCAATTCATTGGAAATTTGGGCCAATCTTGGCCCAATTGGTCTGGTCAAAGGACCTCCCGGAAGGGGTACTAGCCTTATCAGCCCAGTCCTCTGCCTCCACTCTCTCTCGACCTCATCTCTTCTCCTCCTCGACCCCGTGGTTGCTGACACCGCCGCCATGCGATTCCCAGCGCCGTGGTCCTCTCCGGCCGCCGCCATGGCGCATGGTGTAGATATCGACCTTGCTATTTCATCTAATCCAAATTGATTTGGATTTGGAACTCTCTTGTGGCCAGGTAGACCCTGTCCCGAACCCTAGGGTTTGGGGTCGTGCCGGTGACGCCTACGCCGCTGCTCTAGTGGTGCCAAGGGGTGCTCGTGTATTGTGGTGGTGGTACTGCTCGTCCTCAAGCGCTATTGTGGCCACCACCTCGGCTCGATGCGGGTTGCAGCGCCCCTTGGGTGCTCCCCGTGCCACCGTGTTCTCGTCGGCCTCTCTACTTGTCACATCCCAAAAATTTCCAAATTTTGTAATGTGTAAAGTAACTAAACAAAATAAATAATTGTTGAAATTTAGGGTGAAAAGAAACTTTTTGATTCTAAATGGAAACTTAAAATCCCATCTTGAACAAACTTGAGTAATGTTTGAATCCAATTAAATTCAAATCAAGTGAAATGCATTCTTCATAAATGCATCTGGAAATTTAAACACTTGGAAAATAAACCAAAACCCTAAAACCCTAATAGAATAAAATAATTTCCAAGATATCTCTAAGACAATGTTTTGATCCATATAAAAAAATTCAACAAAAATTTACAAATGATCAAGAATGACAAATAGAAATATTATAAAACCATATGAATTGGTTTCACTTAATTTGGAGCCATAGATAAAATCTTATGAATTTAATAAGATAAGGAAATTGAATTTCCAAAGCTAATAAAGCACCTATCTAAAATCCATACCAAATGCTGAGCAAATAATCCTAAAGGTATTTAAAAGGATAAATACATATTAAATAAGATTTTACAAATTGGAATCACCAACTTTCGATCTATAAATAAAAAGATATGGATTTTATAAGATAAAGAAAGAAATATTAAATGAGGAATATTTAAAGGCCAAATTAAATCTTAGCCTAATCCATAAGCAAATGGAATAGTTATAATCCAAATCCAAATAAAAGGATAGAGAATTTGTTTAAATAAAATAAAATGGCATTAACCAAATTCTATTCCTATTTTGATGAGGACAAAAATCCCTAATAAGAATGATTAATTAAATCATGGGAGAATAATATTTGAAATTTACCCATGTGGAATAAAAGTTATTTAATTAACTTAAATAGGATCAAAGAAATCTTCTAAATAAAGATTTATGGAATTAAAACCATATTTGATTTCATTGGAATAAAGACAAATACCCAATTTAAATGATTAATAAATCATATTAAAAATACTCCAAACAATTCAAAGTGAATTATTTGACACCCTAATAAATAAATAAAACCTACTGAAAAAGGTTTGGTAAAAATTTGAGTTCAAATAAGAATTGATATTATATTTAAAAACTTGTTTGAATTAAGACAATGGCCTATTTTAAATAATTAATATACCCTAAAAAGAAAAAAAGAATTATTATAAAATTGACTTTAGAGTGTATTATTAATCAGTATTTGAATATACACAGAGTTTGGTTGAAGTTTGAATTCAAATAGTTGTTTGAAATGATTAAACAAAATCAAAACAGAATAATATAAATGGAAATAGAAAATATTTCAGAACAAAAAAATGAAACCAACCAGCCCAACCTGGCCCACTAAGCCCAGCAAGCCCATTTTCCCTTTCCCCGCAGAAAACATTTCGCACCAGAGAAGTGACCCGCAGCCTCGCTGACTGCTGGCCCCCACTTCTCCTCTCTCTCTTTTGCTAACGCCCAGACCCCACCCCGTCAGACTTCGTCCTCACCCACGCGAAGACCACGCCCCCCTCTGGCCATTTCTCAGACGATGATGCTGGCATTAAATCTCCATCAATGCCTCGCCTTAATCTCGCCGCGACCATGCTCCCTTAAACGCCTGCTCCCCCTCTCCATTTCCCCAGAAGCCATCCACCCTCTGCCACCAGGCCGCTCAGATTTTGCTCGAGAACACCTACTGCTCCGATAAGCATTCTCATCAACTCCGGCCAGTCACCATCGCGCCTCGCCCCCTCGACCACATGAGCACACTCCCTGGCCTCTGGCGCATCTCCTAGTATTCCGAGCTCAGCCGCATGAGCCCCTTAGCGTCGGCAACCTCAACGCCACTCGCCACCGTCTTCGGCTTGGACTTCGGCGACCTCCCCAGGTGAAACCTGACCCTCTCTCTCTCTCTCTCGATGACACTCCAAGGTTCTCTGATTCCACGTGGTTCTAATGCCCCCTCCTAATCACTTTCTCTTGGTCTGCAGCTCTGTCCGTGTCGACAACAGAAGTGCTTGGCACCGTCGTGAAGTCCGGCGAGCAATTTCCTGTGTCCTCGTGCGCCCTCTGCCTCCTCTCAAACATGTTGAGCATCACAACGATCCTCTGAACCTGGTGAGCCACTCCTTTTACTCTCTTGCTTCCTGCATCGCCGGCGACGCCACGGCCAGGCCGCTTCGCCGCCAGCGTCGCTAGTAAAGGGACAGTGATGGTGTGCCATAGGATTTAGATCCAATGCACGCGATAGAACTTAAACGAAGAGGTACATTTTGATATAAACTGTGCGTTGCATCTTAGATCCAACGCATCATGTAGGTCGATCCGTGCGAACCGGTACCAACGAATCAAAACACGACGCGTGGCCTGTAATTTGTTTTAAAAACAGAAACTTGTCTATTAGTTGTTTGCTTTTGTAAAATTCATAACTTTTAATCCACATATTCAAATTTTATGAATTTTATATCAATGGAATCAGAAAAACAAACCCTACCCAACCATGCAATTTCTTTAAAGAATTTAATCTGATAAATTGTTTGGTTTTGCAGAAACATGTGTAGGTATATTTTGAATATAAAATTTAATCTAGCAATGAAATGGTTTGTTTTGAACCTACTAACCATATAAAACAACTTTTGGAATTAAAAGTATATTTTGTGAGGGCAAAAGATGAATCTTTGATTTAGAACATTTCTAGTCAAATAAAAATAATGTTATTATGTTAAAAATGCTTTTGGATAAAAACCTTTGGGAAATGGTTTGAATTAAACTCTCTGTCCCTAAACACAAAGTTTTATGAATTAAAAATATATTTGGTGAACCCTATAAGAATTATTGCTTTGCTAAAGTCATTTTCAACAACATAAAATATTGATTTGGTGTAAAAATGGTTTATAGGTAAAACATTTTGCAAATGGTTTTAATATTAAACACTTGACCATAAAACACTAACATTTGATTTTAAAATGTATTTATCAAAAAATAGAAATATTACTTTGATTGAACCATTTCTAGCAAAACAAAAATGACCTAAAATAGCCATTTTCACTAACTTGATATCAAATGGTTTTACCACATTTTGACCTTGCCACTTTATAAATAACAAATAAGTGTTTCAAAATGTTCATAACCTATTAGAAACCACTTTTCCAAATAAAACAATCTTTTGCATGCTTGCATGCATTGCTTTTTTTCTATTATTTTATGTAATGTTTGCTTGAATGGTGGATTGAATATTGCTTGCTTGGTTGAATTGTCGTGGAATTTGAAGAGTGTGAATATTGCAAGATCAAGGAGTGAACTTATAATTCTCTACCAAAAAGGCAAGTGATGCTTCATACTTTTGTCCCATTATTTTCACTATGCATTAGTGATATTTCTAAGTAGGACTTGCATGGAATTTTTGCTAAGTATAAACAACGCCATGGATAATCCTAGTAGATGAAACCTTAGAAGAAATTTCCTAAGTTAAGATTCCTACTACCATCATGCTTAGCTTAGCTAGTAGAAAACAAGGGTGGATTATATTCATGCTATGGAATATTTCTAAGTCAAGGACTTGTGTTTTGTTTAATAAAACAACTAAGTGAATGAAACACCTGGGTGGAATGGAACGAATGGTTTGTGTTGAGTGGTTATACAAGGCCCATTTCTATGCTTTACCTTGTGTATCTCACTTGTGGAATGCCACCCAGGAACAAAGAGATTTGAGATGTCAAATGTTGAGAAGCTTCAAGTGCAGCCACTTGGCATTATGGGCTCTGCCTGGATCATATAGGTTGCAATAACTTAGCCAAATGGACAGTTGGTGGTAGGGGTTTGATAGGTTGGAGCGCGTCCATTCTGGTCTAAGGGAAGGCTTCTGAAAGATCTTGTCTTAGTGAAACCAAGTCTTGTGGGGAAAGTGCACCACCTCTGCAGAGTGTAAAATCTAAGTACTTAGTCATGTCCCTGGCAAAGGACAATTTGAGCATCAAGACATGGAAGATATCAAGAATCTCCTCATCCAAATTTCTAAGTAAAAACTTGTGGTTGAACAATGGTTTAAGGTTCACTAATTTCTATTGGTGGTTCCTTGGGTGATTTTATCAAACAAAATCTTAGTGTTTTCAAATGATAAGGAAAATCTATTTTGAGCAAAGCAAGCCTAAGCTCCACTTAGCCAAATGCATATAGATGATAGACTCCATTATACCACCATAGTATCACTTGCCAATACAATTTCAAATGTATTGACCCTTGTGGATGTAACTTATTATGTTGCAGGTTTGTTTGATGTTAGTGAAGTATGTTGATTAGGATTACAAGTCTACAACCAACATGATTGCCTGTGGCATTTTGAAGATGCAGGACTCCATGCTATAGTTAATTCTGCTGCATTGTAATGAGATAGCCAAATGAGCTATGTAAGATGTAATAAATTATTTTATTCTTGGTTATAAAGTTGTAATATGACCTTTGTTTCTTGATATTACATCTTAACTATGGATGCTGGCTATTGATCCAAGGACTAGCATTGTAAACACAGGGAACTCTATCTTATTGAAGGTTCGGACCTCTACAGATGGTATCAGAGCACTGTGTTGCCTGTAGGATTTGTAACCCTAGGATTGGACAAAACCCCTTAGAAAAATAGGAATTGTATTTGTTCCAAAAACTTATTTACAAAAAATCTGTAAACTCTCTCCTCAACCTTTTTGGTTTTAACTCTACATATCTTCTATTTCAACTTATTGGATAAAGCCTCAACCATAAGCAAAGGACTTCACCAACTCAAATGACTTCAACTTGGACATCACTAAGGACTACAAGTGAGACAAGAGATGTTTCTCAAGACTTGAAGACTAAGGAAACCCAACTTGGAAGGAACCATCATAACCCTTGAAGTTTTGTGACCAAGATACAAGATTTTTTTTCCAAGAGAGCCATGATCACAAGAATCTACTAAGAAGGATGGAAAGATCTCAAGTGAACCATATAGTTGGACCACCACATGTAGATTAAATCAAACACACCAACTTATGTGGTGTAGCAAAAATATTGTGTTGCCTAAAAATGTGCTTGAACCTTGTTGTTTGAGTGGAATGTTGTTTGTGATTGCTTGTGTGAATTGTGATGTGTGTGATTAGAATTATTCCTATGGAAATATTTTATCTATTCTAATCCAA
The DNA here is from genome assembly GCA_916181665.1 of Avena sativa. Classification (NCBI taxonomy): domain Eukaryota; kingdom Viridiplantae; phylum Streptophyta; class Magnoliopsida; order Poales; family Poaceae; genus Avena; species Avena sativa. The sequence goes on along the minus strand of OV702298.1, from coordinate 161,174,683 downwards.
ATACAACCCAAACAGATGACTTCCCCAAGAAACTCCAACATCAAGAATGTTGACAACAACAACAACCAAGAGATGCATATGAGAGAACTCATAGTAACCCAAGCCCAGTTGAACCAAGTGACAACTCAGTTTTTAGCCAACAACAATGAGTTAGACCCAACCATGCAAAGGTTTTTGGAAACCCAAACTCAATTGATGCAAAAGGTGACAAATCAAATGATCAACATGGGAGACAAACCTTCCCAAGGATTTTGTGACAACAAGGATGTCAAGGATGATATTCTGGAAGGAACCCAAGCTTGCAATGTTTGTGGAGACAAGGATCACACTTCCAAAGAGCATGAAGATCAATGCCCCAATTGTGAAGAGAAACATCCAACTAATCAATGCCCCACATCTCAAGCTACTTGTTTCCTATGTGAAGGAAATAATCATGTCCCTATCCAATGCCCCATCTATTCCATAGTTCAACAAAGGAAACAAGGTGGAGTGCATCAATAGTTTGTAAACCCTCAGGAGGGAACAACTTCTACCAAGAAGGATGAAGGCAAAGTCAGAACCATGCCTCATAAGGCCAAATCCAAAGTGACCACAAAGTTTTGCTACTCTTGTGAAGAAGAAGGTCATATCTCTAGTAACTGCCCCAAGAAGAGAGAAAGATTTCCCACCTTTGTGGTGAAATATGAAGAGCATGAACTAGAAGAACTCCTTGCTTTGGAGAGACCCAAAATGAAGAAGAAGGACATAAGCCAGTTGCAATGTTACAATTGCAAAGAGATGGGACACTATGCCAGTGATTTCCCAGAAAAGAAGAAGAACCAAGGAAACAAACTAGAGGCAATGATACCAAAGGAAAAGAAAGATATTAGCCTAGTGATGTGCTTCAAATGCAAAGAACTAGGCCATTATGCAAACAAGTGCCCAGAGAAGATACATCAAGCTCCCAAGTAAACCAATATGTAATCTAGTTGGAAAACTTTTAAGGGTGGTAGTACCCTAGTTGCTTTGAACCAACTTGTAACCCTATCTTTCCCAAATCTCAGGACAAGATTTCTTTTAAGGGTGGTAGCCTGTCACATCCCAATTTTTTCCAAATTTTGTAATGTGAAAAATAAATAAACAAAATAAATAATTATTGAAATTTAGGGTGAAAAGAAACTTTTTGGTTCTAAATGGAAACTTAAAATCCCATCTTGAGCAAACTTGAGTAATGTTTGAATCCTATTAAATTCAAATCAAGTGAAATGCATTCTTCATAAATGCATTTGGAAATTTAAACACATGGAAAATAAACCAAAACCCTAATAGAATAACATCATTTCCAAGATATCTCTAAGACCATGGTTTTGATCCATATAAAAATTTGTCAACAAATATTTACAAATGATCAAGAATGACAAATAGAAATATTATAAAACCATATGAATTGGTTTTACTTAATTTGGAGCCATAAATAAAATCTTATGAATTTAATAAGATAAGGAAATTGAATTTCCAAAGCTAATAAAGCACCTATCTAAAATCCATACCAAATGGTGAGCAAATAATCCTAAAGGTATTTAAAAGGATAAATAAATATTAAATAAGATTTTACAGATTGGAATCACCAACTTTGGATCTATAAATAAAAAATATGGATTTTATAAGATAAAGAAAGAAATATTAAATGAGGAATATTTAAAGGCCAAATTAAATCTTAGCCTAATCCATAAGAAAATGGAATAGTTATAATCCAAATCCAAATAAAAGGATAGAGAATTTCTTTAAATAAAATAAAATGGCATTAACCAAATTATATTCCTATTTTGATGAGGACAAAAATCCCTAATAAGAATGATTAATTAAATCATGGGAGAATAATATTTGAAATTTACCCAAGTGGAATAAAAGTTATTTAATTAACTTAAATAGGATCAGAGAAATCTTTAAAATTTATGGAATTAAAACCATATTTGATTTCATTGGAATAAAGACAAATACCCAATTTAAATGATTAATAAATCATATTAAAAATACTGCAAACAATTCAAAGTGAATTATTTGACACCCTAATAAATAAATAAAACCTACTGAAAACGGTTTGGTAAAAAATTTGAGTTCACAATTCTTATATTTAAAAACTTGTTTGAATTAAGACAATGGCCTATTTTAAATAATTGATATACCCTAAAAAGAATAAAAGAATTATTTTGAAATTGACTTTAGAATGTATTATTAATCAGTATTTGAATATACACAAAGTTTGGTTGAAGTTTGAATTCAAATAGTTGTTTGAAATGATTAAACAAAATCAAAACAGAATAATATAAATGGAAATAGAAAAGGTTCCAGAACAAAAAAAATGAAACCAACCAGCCCAACCTGGCCCACTAAGCCCAGCAAGCCCATTTTCCCTCTCCCTGCAGAAAACGTTTCGCACAAGAGAAGTGACCCGCAGCCTCGCTGACTGCTGGCCCCCACTTCTCCTCTCTCTCTTTCTGTCAACACCCGGATTTTTAATCCCAGATGCCTGTTATGCCATACATCACAATCCCAGGATTACCATTTTTGCAAGACATAATAGAATTGGATACCATAGTACATCATCCATTACAAACCGTACATAAGTTCTTACACAAATAGGGATCTCATGATCCAGTTCTTAATACAACATCACGAAGCGGAATATGTAATAATAACGGTAGCGTAGGCGAAGCTCCATCTTCGGGGTCACAGGCAATGCTGACGATGGGAGATGATCCTAGTTGTCGTAACCTTCCTGGGGTCCATCCTCCAGGTACTCCTCTTCATAGTCTGGCCACGGGAATAGCCAGGGACAAAGCCATGAGTACTCTTTAAGTACTCGCAAACTAATACTAACAAGTGAAAGGGGTTTTTGGTAATAGGACACTAGGATCTAGGGTTGTTTTGCAAAAGCCAGATTTATCTCTACTAAGTTTGGAAACCACGAATGCTAGTTAAGGTTTTATAACACCTAAGTGGGAACTTGTATCTCATATCACAACCCTGTTGTGGTCAAGTCAAAGTCTCAATTCATTTCACAAGTCTTTTGAAAAGTCTAACGGGGGAACAATATGGCCACTCCAACTATCCATAACCGTGGACGCGGCTATTCGAATAGTTTGACACTCTGCAGAGATTGTAAACTTTCACCACAACATTCGATACATCCGTCAGGAACAAATCGTAAATACACCATACTCAGTATGCGGATAATCAATCGTAACCTTTCAATTACAGTCCCTAGTATAAGCACCTCTCCTGTGAGTTTGGCCTCCCAACCATGACCAACTGTCATCTTGGGTACTGCACAGGTGGACAATCTTCACAAGGTAGCCTCAGCTCAGACCTTGGCCGTGAGGGAACTAATACTAAGGTATATAAGTTTCCAGTCAATCCCTACCCAATTCTCGGGTATTGTGGTTGTACGGTAAAATTGAAATGTATCGCATCCAGACAACCATCAGTTTTATAAAGGGCTAAGGCTCATGCCTCAACATTTTCATCACCAAAATCATCTGGTGCTCGGAAACACATGTCAAAACATCTCAGTAGAATGATCCATCATTCTAGGGTTTTCATAACCATTTTTACCAAGTATTCCCATCTAATGTTGATCAAGTTTTATGCTTAGCACTAGCATCTACAAGTGAGGGTAAGCACTAATGAGGGGTGGTACACTAGTGGGGTTTCAACTAAGTTCAATCTCATGACTTAGGATGACATCAAGACTATCTAGCTTAGGCCAAATTTTACACTCTTTATGCAACCTTCGACTATCCTTCTAGTATCTACCATTTATTCTAGTAAACTCTAAGTAAGAGCTTTGATAAAGAAATAAAGTAATAAACTTGCAAATAAAACTAGGATTGGTTTATCAAGTGGTTATGATCCTATATGCTTTAAGGCATATAGTGGCATGGTAGCAAGCAAGTAGTAGCTTGCATAGGTCAACTTGATTAGTAAGGCTTGCAAGTATTGGCTTGCACAATATCAGTATAAGCTTGCTAAATTGCAAGTGTTAGCTTGCCTTGTGCAGAGCAGTGGTTGAAGTTCTCCTCGGCTTCTTCTTCGTAGTATCCTCCTTCCTCCTCATATCCTTGGTCGGTACTAGCGTCTATGAATAAATACGAGGTACACAATCACCAAACAATACTTAACTACTTGCAATCATCACACAAAAAGGGTCCTATAGATGATCTAGCATCATCACTAACATTACAAGATTAAAGCTTGGTTTAATTCCTTTTATTTTTAGAAAAGTAATTTCTACTCATTGAAAAACTACTTAAGATTTAATATTCTCCAAACCAAACATGGGATCATGTTGACACATATCATCACCACATATTTTAGTTCATGGGAATGTGTTTTAAAGTGGTGTCACAATTTAATAAGGTTTTACCCTTTTATTTTAATTAATTAAAGTGACTAGAAATGCCTATGTAGCATTCTTTTATTACTTGAACATTATTGTAAGTAAACCTATATATTTTTATATATTCTGAAAGGTATGGTTAAATGTGATTTTTGAGAGTTGGAATAAACTCAAAAGCTATTATGGTTTGAATTTGAAAAATGTTTGAATGCAGAAAAGCTTCTGCCTTGTCATTTTTACCATGGATGATCTACAGATCCAAATGACTTGAATCCAACGGGCTTGGATTTAGCATTCCCAGACCTTTCTAACAAAATTGGTTTCATTCAATTTGGTGCAGTGAATCGACCTGGGTTGATTTTTGAAACTGGGTACAGAAGTGTGTTTGAAATAAAATTGAAAAGGTTTAATTCAAATAACTGGGCTACGGGAGAAACGTTAACGGGCCGGCCTGCTAAGTATAGCACTTCCGCGGGCTGTTTAAGTGGCTGTCCCCACACGTCAGTGAGACAGGGGGTGCGAAGCGGTATGAGGCGATGTGGTGCGTTCGATCTGGTTCTAATCCAACGGCTGAGGGTCATCGTCGATGTTGGGCAACGCCGGCGAGATAGAAACCTAGCGCGGTCCGTGGGGGTTGCTGGGGGCTCACCGGGGTTCGGGCGAGGGTTGGCGAGGTGGGCGAACGACGAAGTCGATGACGACGAACCTCCTGGTACCGGTGACTTCTCCTGGGGTGGCTCCAATTGCTGGCTCCCTTCTTCTCCAGCAGCAGCAGGCTCCGGTGAAATTCCGACAAAGTGCTGCTCGCCTTGCTCCGAGAATGGTGTGGCACGATCAGTGAGGAGAGGGGAGTGGAATGTTGTGAAGAATTCGAGAAGGGGAGGCCTCTATTTATAGTCATGACGGTGAGACCGAACGGCATGGGCAGGTGACGGTGGCGACATGGCTACGGGCTATTAGAGGCATGGACGGCGGTGGCGATCGATTGGTGGTATCCTGGCGATGCTCTACGGTTTTAATGCGCTTGCAGGGGCGGTGCGGTTTGGTCTGGAACACGCGATGCTCTACGCGGAAGAGGCGGCATATTCAACGGCGAGCAGTGGATGTGCGGCATGGGGCGGCGAATGGGGATGTCTGGCGGTCTCCTGGGTCGGTGGCGATCATGTATGCACGCGACGAGGGCGGCACGTGGTCTGTGGGCTTCGGTCAAGCGTGGCGCTCTGGCGCATGCTCGGCACAGTTGACAGAGGCACGGGCGGGGTGTTACTGGGTGTTGTGTTCGATGTCTTCGAGGCAGGGCTGGTCGAGAGGGGGCGGTGAGGCATGGGTGATCTCCCAGACATGGTTGGCACGGCTAGTTTCCTTCCTAGCTTGCTGTCTCCACTGGGGTGGCAAGGATGCACTCGACTGTTCACCATTGATGATATTGGCAAGCTCACAGTGGTGCTAGTGCTTGGTTAACCTTGCTAGATGATCTACTGAGATGGTTTTAAGCTAGAGAGGGAACCAGTTAGGCTTCAATCACTGCTCACAATAGTGTTTAGATTTTGTTTGATTTGTGTCTACCAAGTGTTTGATGAAATGGCCGCAAGAACTCAAGTTTTAAATTTTGAAAAGATTTTTGGTGGGTGTGCTAGGTTGGTGCTGGTGAGTCTGCAGATGCTTCGGTTTTGAAAGTTGAGCTTGTTTGAGTGGTTTTTGAAAAAGTGGGATCTTCCCATATGATAAAGATTCAATTTTGAATTGTCATTTAAACTATACATTTGAAAGTTTCTGGATGATCACAAAGTGGGCCTTGATACTTTGTTATGAGTACAATCAAGGGGTGCAAAGATCCAGAAAAGTTTCTGTTAGGTTCTGAAAGTTTGAGACAGCCAAAGTAGGCATGGGAGTTAAATTGGTCAAAATGACCATTCCTTTATTTTATTTGTTTTGCTTTACTTGTCTTTGGGAAAAGGGTGAGAAATGTTTAGATGATGTTTATTTCACCTAAGCATCCATTTACAAGCAAAGGAACACACAAACAATTTGTTTCAAAAGAATTTCAAATGAAATGCATACACATATGCATGCTTTCATAATTTTATCTAGAAAAGTTTTTGTTACCCTAATTTTGATGCTTAGAGTTTGATGATCCAAGTTTAGTATTTTTAGGATGTTACAAACCTTCCCCCCTTAAACAAAATCTCGTCCCGATATTTGAAAAAGGACGAAAAAGATTACCTAGGATTTGAGGAGATAGGGAAACTCTGTCCTGATGTGGTCTTCGCACTCCTAGGTAGCTTCCTCTTCTGTGTGGTTGCTCCACTGAATCTTGAGAAACTTGATGCTTCGGGTTTAGGTAGTTCTAAAAGCTTCTTCCAAAATACGGATGGGTACTTCGGGATAGGTCAGGTCATCGTTGATCTGTATGGTCTGGTGATCGATATTTTTGAACACTTCGGTCTACTCGGGGACATCGAGACACTTGCGAAGTAATGAGATATGGAACACATTGTGCACGGCTGACATCTCTTCGGGTAGTTCCAATTGATGCAACACTTCTCCTCGACGGTTCAAAATCTTGAAAGGTCCAATATATCTAGGGGCTAACTTTCCTTTGAGATGGAAACGCTGCATTCCCTTCAATGGCGACACTTTCAGATAAACAAAATCTCCCATGTTGAAGGCGAGGTCTCGACGTCTCTTGTCGGCGTAACTCTTCTGTCTGGACTAGGAGGTCTTGAGGTGCTCACGAATCTTGTGAACCTTCTCTTCTGCTTCTCGTAGGATGTCAGGTCTGAAGATATGACTCTCTCCTACTTCCGACTAGTTCAAAGGGGTGCGACCCTTTCTTCCATACATAAATTCAAATGGGGCCATTTGCAAACTATCCTGATAACTGTTATTGTAAGAAAATTCTGCAAATGGCAGACAGTCTTCCCACTTGGATCCATATTCTAACACACATGCTCTCAGCATATCTTCGAGTATTTGGTTTACTCGCTCCGTTTGTCCATCGGTCTGAGGGTGATACGCGGTACTAAAATCTAGGCGGGTTCCTAAACCTTCTTAGACTTTCTTCCAAAATCTCGAGGTAAACTGAGTTCCTCGACCAGATACGATGTTCTTGGGGACTCCATGCAAACTAACGATTCTAGCGATGTACAACTCCGCTAGCTTCGAACTCTGATATGTGGTCTTGACGGGCAAGAAATGGGCGACTTTGGACAATCTGTCCACTATGACCCAGATAGAGTCATTTCCGCTACTAGAAGTAGGAAGTCCAGTGATAAAGTCCATTCCAACAGAATCCCATTTCCATTCCGGAATCTGCAAGGGTTGCAACAATCGAGCGGGCCTTTGATGTCCTGCCTTGACTCGCTGACAAATATCACACTTAGCGATATAGCTTCCGATTTCTCTCTTCATCTTATGCCACCAAAATTGCTCTTTCAAATCTTGATACATCTTCATTCCTCCGGGGTGGATAGAATAAAGAGTATCATGAGATTCCTTCAAAATAACTTCTTTCAACTCAGAATCTGATGGTACACAAAGGCGTCCTTTGTACCACAGAACTCCTTCTTCGTCTTCGGTGAAGCCAGGTACTTTGCATGTACCGATACGACGCTTGATTCTGTCAATACTAGCATTTCCCTTCTGCACCTCTTTAATTTGACTGATCAAAGTGGGTTGAAGTTCTATGCTAGCCAAAAATCCTTCACTTACTAATTCTATTCGAAAATCTTCCATCTCTTTGTGCAGGCTTGGTTGCTCCTTCAAAATCATGGAGTTCAAGCGGCATGGCAATCTGCTAAGGGCATCTACTACCACGTTGGCTTTACCAGGGTGATAGTGAATGTCCAGATCGTAATCCTTGATTAGATCAATCCATCTTCTCTGTCTCATATTCAGCTCCTTCTGAGTGAATATATATATTTCAGACTCTTGTGATCCGAATAAATCTCACAACGATTTCCCATCAGGTAATGTCTCCACGTCTTCAGGGATAGAACTACGGCTGCGAGTTCGAGGTCATGGGTTGGGTAATTTTGCTCATGTTGCTTCAATTGTCGAGATAGATAAGATATAACTTTGCCTTCTTGCATTAGCACACATCCGAGAACCATCTTAGATGCATCACAATACACATCGAAGGGCTTCGTGATATCTGGCATGATCAAGATTGGGGATGAAATCAATCTCCTCTTGAGTTCTTGAAAACTCGCTTCACATTTGTCGGTCCATTCAAAATTCTTGTTATTCTTCAGCAATTGGGTCATGGGTCTGGTGATACTCGAGAATCCTTCTACGAATTTGTGGTAATATCCCGCCAATCCGAGAAATGCACGAACTTGGGTTTGAGTGGTTGGGGCTTGCCAATCTTCTACATCTTTCACTTTGGCAGGGTCAACGGCAATTCCTCCGGTTGATACAATGTGTCCGAGGTATCCTACTTCCTGTAACCAGAATTCACATTTGCTAAACTTTGCATACAGCTGATGCTCTCTAAGGGTTCCAAGAATTGTCCTTAGGTGTAGCTTATGTTCTTCTTCTGATTTGGAATAAATTAGAATGTCATCGATGAAAACAACGACAAACTTATCCAGGAAGTCCATAAAAATCTTATTCATGAGATTCATGAAATAAGCGGGGGCATTGGTTAGTACAAAAGACATGACTGTATACTCATACAATCCATATCTGGTGGTAAAGGCAGTCTTTGGAATATCCTCTGCACAAATCTTGAGTTGATGATAGCCAGTCCTAAGATCAATCTTAGAAAACACTTTGGCACCGGTCAACTGATCAAACAAATCTTCTATCTTGGGCAAGGGGTACTTGTTATTGATGGTGACATCATTCAACTTCCGGTAATCCGTACACAAACGGTTACCTCCATCTTTCTTGTCCACAAACAAGACAGGTGATCTCCAAGGTGACGCACTTGGTTGAATCAATCCAATTTCCAACATGGAATCCACTTGCTTCTTCAGTTCTACCAGCTCCGACGGGTTCATACTATATGGTCTCTGGGCTATGGGTCCTGTTCCGGGGATTAGTTCAATGATAAACTCGATATCCCGATCTGGGGGCATACCGGGCAAAACATCTGGAAATACATCGGGGTATTGACAGACTATCCGGACTTGGTCAATGGTAGGTTGGGCTATACTCTTGTTGCACTTGAATTGACGAGGTAAGGTTTCAGATATATGCTCGACTGATATTCCGGCTGTACTGGTCATGGTGATGGCTTTCTTGGCACAGTCAATAAATCCTTTATGTTTGGACATCCAATCCATTCCTAGTACTAATTCCAAACCTTTAGTTCCGAGTACTATCAGATTAGCATAAAAATCTATGCCATGGATTCGGATAGGGACGACTTTGCAAATTTGCCTAGCCTTGGTGGTTGATCCGGGAATTTGAACAATCATGACATGCTTCAATTTGGTAGGTTGAATTTTACTAGTGCATGCAAATTCTTCGGTGACAAATGAATGCGATGCACCAAAATCAAACAACACTCGTGCAAGTACTGAATTAATAGAAAACATACCCAGCACGACGTCTGGCGCTTCCTGAGCTTCTTTAGCATGCATGAGAAAAAGATGCCCATTGCGGTTGAGTGAATTCCCTGGGGAAAATCTTCTTCTGGGCTGAACACGACGCTGTTGCTGAGCTGGGGCATTGGCATTGGGTGCTGCGGCATTCTTCTTGTTGGGGCACTCGTTGGAATAGTGGCCTTTATTTCCACAGTCATAACAAGTCACCTGCGACTTGTCCTTTGCTGCTACAGGCACAACATTGCTTCCAGTCCTCGGGGCAGTGTTGGTGTTGGCGGTCGCATTGTTTTTGTTGAACTTGGGTGGGGCACGATTGAAATTGCTAGAGTTGTCGGGGTTGTTATGATTTCCTCCGGGTCTAGGGTTTCCACGGTTGGGATAGGTCGGACGGTTCATCGGGGGTCTGTTGGTTCTGGGGGCAAATCTGGGAGATGGGTTAGGGCGATACTTTGGGGTCTGATGGGTTCCTGGCTGATGCATCATGCGACGCTTGCGGTTCTCGTTGGCTTGGTTGATCTTTCCTTCCATCTGGATAGCAGAGTCGACAAGGGCATCAATATCAGCAAAGGGGATATTGACTAACACTGTCTGCATCTCATCGTGCAAACCATTCAGGAATCTTTCTTTCTTCTTGGCTTCGGTGTCAATCTCATCCGGGGCATACCTAGCTAATGACAAAAAATTGTCACCGTATTCCACTACAGTCATCCTTCCTTGCTTCAGCTCTCTGGACACGTCTCTCATTCTCTTGATCAAACCCGGTGGCACATGGGTTCTGCTAAACTTGACCTTGAATTCCTCCCAGGTCATCATCTGGCCCCCGGTCATTGCGCGAACACTATTCCACCATGCCCTGGCATCTCCGGCTAGATAGTGGGTGGCGAACAGAACTTTCTCGTTGGCTTCCACTCCGGCTACTTCTAGGTTATATTCCATGGTTTGCAACCAATCATCGGTGTCTAGGGGTTCTTCTGACTTAGTGAAAACAGGTGGGTTGGTATTCTGGAAATTCTTGAGCTTAGATCCATGGTTGTCCTGATTTCCGTGTCCTTGGTTGTTGTGGGCTAGCTGGGCTATCTGCTGCAGGGTGGCTAGGTTGGCTTGACGTTCTGCTCTTTCAGCTTCACGGTCAGAAGTCAACATTTGCAGGATCTGCAACATCGGGTCCGGGGATGAACCACTTGCTCCACGTGGCATCTGAAGATTGAGATAGATCATGAGAAAAGAGGGAAATTTCTAAGGTTTTGGGTCTTTGAAAGTTTTTGAAGTTTGACTCAGATTTTTCTTGCAACTTGCTTTTTCATTCATTCATTCATAGCACACGATACAACACACACCACAACAAAGAAAAACACATGGTTTTAAGAACCATTCTAAAAACCACGATACAGTGGGACCGAATACTACTCACTACGCTAGTGCTCAAGTGCTACTACTCCTCGGAATCGGTGGTTCATCATCTTCATCATCATCAATGAAGGCGAAATCATCCTCATCGGTGAAGAAATCCATAGCCTGATCCTCCAGAAAATCATCATCATCGCTGAGATAGGAGTAGGGGTCCCCACGGAGATCCTCTCCAGCATTCTCCCTCTCCTCCAACTGAATGTCTCTCTTGTGGATGGTATCCTCCAAAGATGAGATGCGGTGGAGAAGACGGGCAATGATGCGCTCCTTCTTGTCGAGCTGACAGCAGCGAGACTTGCGATCCTTCGCTAGCATGGCGATGGTTTGATCCTTCGTCTTGATGATGGCAGGCTTGTGGTTGGAGTAGTCACGGCAGTTGTCCAACTCCTGCTGACGATCGTACATCATGAAGCTAAGGTGGTCCAATTGAGTCTTTAGCTCAAGGTGGTATGGGGCTTCCAGTGGTTGTCCATTTGCATCACACCTCGGGCAAAACTCAAAGCGGGTTCCCTTGATCTGATTGATGCTCTGCCCACACAGACGGGCAAGACTTTCCTACATAGCCCTGGCAAGTCCATCGAGCCAGTTGTTCTCTCTCAAGGTAAACTAAATTCCCTCAGTAGTGGGAGGTTCAATCATTCCTCGGAGACTTGCAACAATTAGCCACTCCAGATCTTCTCCTCCTTGATCATTGAGCTGAGCTCCAAAGAACTCGAGGTGCGGACTCTCCAGAAGTTCCAAGAGTTGGTCCAAATCCCTCTCAAAGATAAGGTCTCCTCCATTCCCCAACTGATAAAACTTGTTGTACTTCACGTCCATCTATAAGAATATAGGATGAGTAAGTTAGTAGAGTGATCAAGTGTGTCAAACTTTATGTATTTTGCAAGATTTTTTTTTGAGGAACATGAATTTTCATGAAAGAATCAAAGGTATAAGAATGAGAATAAGTTTTTGTAAATATTTGTTTTCTTTGGTTTTGAAACTAAGTTTTTGATTCAATAGTCCAGTCTAACTAGGGTCTCCTATGGTCAGGATGGCTCTGATACCAACTTGTCAACACCCGGATTTTTAATCCCAGATGCCTGTTATGCCATACATCGCAATCCCAGGATTACCATTTTTGCGAGACATAACAGAATTGGATACCATAGTACATCATCCATTACAAACCATACATAAGTTCTTACACAAATAGGGATCTCATGATCCAGTTCTTTATACAACATCAAACGGCGGAATACGTAATAATAACGGTAGCGTAGGTGAAGCTCCATCTTCGGGGTCACAGGGAATGCTGACGATGGGAGATGATCCTAGTTGTCGTAACCTTCCTGGGGTCCATCCTCCAGGTACTCCTCTTCATAGTCTGGCCATGGGAATAGCCAGGGACAAAGCCATGAGTACTCTTTAAGTACTCACAAACTAATACTAACAAGTGAAAGGGGTTTTTGGTAATAGGACACTAGGCTCTAGGGTTGTTTCGCAAAAGCCAGATTTATCTCTACTAAGTTTGGAAACCACGAATGCTAGTTAAGGTTTTATAACACCTAAGTGGGAACTTGTATCTGATATCACAACCCTACTGTGGTCAAGGCAAAGTCTCAATTCATTTCACAAGTCTTTTGAAAAGTCTGACGGGGGAACAGTATGGCCACTCCAACTGTCCATAACCGCGAACGCGGCTATTCGAATAGTTTGACACTCTGCAGAGATTGTACACTTTCACCACAACATTCGATACATCCGTCAGGAACAAATCCTGAATTCACCATACTCAGTATGCGGATAATCAATCCTAACCTTTCAATTACACTCCCTAGTATAAGAACCTCTCTTGTGAGTTTGGCCTCCCAACCATGACCAACTGTCATCTTGGGTAGTGCACAGGTGGAAAATCTTCACAAGGTAGCCTCAGCTCAGACCTTGGCCGTGAGGGAACTAATACTAAGGTATATAAGTTTCCAGTCAAGCCCTACCCAATTCTCGGGTATTGTGGTTGTACGGTAAATTTGGAATGGTATCGCATCCAGACAACCATCAGTTTTAAAAAGGGATAAAGCTTATGCCTCAACATTTTCATCACCAAAATCATTTGGTGCTCGGAAACACATGTCAAAACATCTCAGTAGAATGATCCATCATTTTAGGGTTTTCATAACCATTTTCACCAAGTATTCCCATCTAATGTTGATCAAGTTTTATGCTTAGAGCTAGCATCTACAAGTGGGGGTAAGCACTAATGAGGGGTGGTACACTATTGGGGTTTCAACTAAGTTCAATCTCATGCCTTAGGATGACATCAAGATTATCTAGCTTAGGCCAAATTTTATGCTCTTTATGCAACCTTCAACTATCCTTCTAGTATCTACCATTTATTCTAGTAAACTCTAAGTAAGAGCTTTGATAATGAAATAAAGTAATAAACTTGAAAATAAAACTAGGATTGGTTTTATCAAGTGGTAGCAAGCAAGTAGTAGCTTGCATATGTCAACTTGATTAGTAAGGCTTGCAAGTATTGGCTTGCACAATATCAGTAAAAGCTTGCTAAATGGTAAGTGTTAGCTTGCCTTGTGCAGAGCAGTGGTTGAAGTTCTCCTCGGCTTCTTCTTCGTAGTATCCTCCTTCCTCCTCGTATCCTTGGTCGGTACTAGCGTCTATGAATAAATACGAGGTGAGGCGGGCGAACGACGAAGTCGACGACGGCGAACCTCCTGGTACCGGTGGCTTCTCCTGGGGCGGCTCCAATCGCTGTCTCCCTTCTTCTCCAGCAGCGGCGGGCTCCGGTGAAATTCCGGCGAAGTGCTGCTCGCTTTGCTCCGAGAACGGTGTGGCACGATCAGTGAGGAGAGGGGAGTGGAATGGTGTGAAGAATTCGAGCGGGGGAGGCCTCTATTTATAGTCGCGACGGTGAGACCGAACGGCATGGGCAGGTGACGGTGGCGACATGGCTATGGGCTGTTAGAGGCATGGCCGACAGTGGCGATCGATTGGTGTTCTCCTGGCGATGCTCTACGGTTTTAATGCGCTTGCAGGGGCGGTGCGGTTTGGTCTGGAACGCGCGATGCTCTGCACGGCAGAGGTGGCGTCTTCGACGGCGAGCGGTGGCTGTGAGGCATGGGGCGGCGAATTGGGATGTCTGGTGGCGAACATGTATGCACGCGGCGAGGGCGGCACGCGGTCTGTGGGCTTCGGTCGAGCGTGGTGCTCTGGCGCATGCTCGACACGGTTGAAAGAGGCACGGGCGCGACGTTCCTGGGTGCTTTGTTCGATGTCTTTGAGGCAGGGCTGGTCGAGAGGGGGCGGTGAGGCATGGGTGATCTCCTAGACAAGGTTGGCACGGCTAGTTTCCTTCCTAGCTTGCTGTCTCCACTGGGTGGCAAGGATGCACTCGGCTATTCACCATTGATGATATTGGCAACCTCACAGTGTTGCTAGTGCTTGGTTAACCTTGCTAGATGATCTACTGAGATGGTTGTGAGCTAGATAGGGAACCAGTTAGGCTTCAATCACTGCTCACAATAGTGTTTAGATTTTGTTTGATTTGTGTCTGCCAAGTGTTTGATGAAATGGCCGTCAGAACTCAAGTTTTAAATTTTGAAAATATTTTTGGTGGGTGTGCTAGGTTGGTGCTGGTGAGTCTGCAGATGCTTGGGTTTTGAAAGTTGAGCTTGTTTGAGTGGTTTTTGAAAAAGTGGGATCTTCCCATATGATAAAGATTCAATTTTGAATTGTCATTTAAACTATACATTTGAAAGTTCATGGATGATCACAAAGTGGTCCTTGATACTTTGTTATGAGTACAATCAAGGGGTGCAAAGATCCAGAAAATTTTCTGTTAGGTTCTGAAAGTTTGAGACAGCCAAAGTAGGCATGGTAGTTAAATTGGTCAAAATGACCATTCCTTTATTTTATTTGTTTTGCTTTACTTGTCTTTGGGAAAAGGGTTAGAAATGTTTAGATGGTGTTTATTCCTCCTAAGCATCCATATACAAGCAAAGGAACACACAAACAAGTTGGTTCAAAAGAATTTCAAATGAAATGCATACATATATGCATGCTTTCATAATTTTATCTAGAAAAGTTTTTGTTATCCTAATTTTGATGATTAGAGTTCGATGATCCAAGTTTAGTATTTTTGGGATGTTACACTTTCGCTGACGCCCAGACCCCACCCCGTTAGACTTCGTCCTCACCCACGCGAAGACCACGCCCCCCTCTGGCCGTTTCATAGACGATGATGCCAGCGTTAAATCTCCATCAACGCCTCGCCTTAATCTCGCCGCGACCATGCTCCCTTAAACGCCTGCTCCCCCTCTCCATTTTCCCCCAGAAGCCATCCACCCTCTGCCACCAGGCCGCTCAGATTTTGCTCGAGAACGCCTACTGCTCCGGCGAGCATTTTCATGAATTCCGGCCAGTCACCGTCGCGCCTTGCCCCCTCGACCACACGAGCACACTCCCTGGACTCTAGCGCATCTCCTAGTATTCCGAGCTCAGCCGCGCGAGACCCCTAGCGTCGGCAACCTCAACGCCACTCGCCACCGTCTTCGGCTTGGACTCCGGCGACCTCCCCAGGTGAACCCTGACCCCCTCTCTCTCGATGACACTCCGAGGTTCTCTGATTCCACGCGGTTCAAACGCCCCCTCCCAATGACTTTCTCTTGGTCTGCAGCCCTGTCCCCATCGACAACAGATGTGCCCAACGCCGTCGTGAAGTCCGGCGAGCAATTTTCTTCGTCCTTGTGCGCCCCCTGCCTCCTCTCGAACACGTTGAGCATCGCAACGATCCCCTGAACCTGGTGAGCCACTCCTTTTACTCTCTTGCTTCCTGCATCGCCGGCGACGCCACCGCCGGGCCGCTCCGCCTCCAGCGCCGCTAGTAAATGGATAGTGATGGTGTGCCGTAGGATTTAGATCCAATGCACGCGATAGAACTTAAACAAAGAGGTACGTTTTTATCTGAACCATGCGTTGCAGCTTAGATCCAACGCACCTCGTAGGCCGATCTGTGTGAACCGGTACTGTAAGGTTCCCAACCTTTAATAAGGTAGAGGTCCCTGTGTTTACAATGCTAGTCCCTGGATCAATAGCTAGCATCCACAGTTAAGATGTAATATCAAGAAACAAAGGTCATAATACAACTTTATAACCAGGAATAAAATAATTCATTACATCTTACATAGCTCATTTGGCTATCTCATTACAATGCAGCAGAATATAACAATAGCATGGGGTCCTTCATCTTCAAAGTGCCACAGGCAAACATGTTGGTTGTAGACTTGTAATCCTATTCCAACACACTTCACTAATATCAAACAAACCTGCAACATAGCAAGTTACAGCCACAAGGGTCAATACATTTGAATTGTATTGGCAAGTGATACTATGGTATTATAGTGGAGTCTATCATCTATATGCATTTGGCTAAGTGGAGCTTAGGCTTGCTTTGCTCAAAATAGATTTTTTCTTATCATTTGAAAACACTAAGTTTTTGTTTGTCAAAAATCACCCAAGGCATCTTGAATAGAAATTGGTGATCCTTCAACCCTTGTTCAACCACAAAGTTTTAACTCAGAAATTTGGATGAGGAGATTCTTGATAGCTTCCATGTCTTGATGCTCAAATTGTCCTTTGCCAGGGACATGGCTATGTACTTAGATTTTACACTCTACAGAGGTGGTGCACTTTCCCCACAAGACTTGGTTTCACCAAGACAAGATCTTTCAGAAGCCTTCCCTTAGACCAGAATGGACGCGTTCCAACCTATCATCCCCTACCACCAACTGTCCATTTGGCTAAGTTATTGTAACCTATATGATCTAGGCAGAGCCCATAATGCCAAGTGGCTGCACTTGAAGCTTCTCAACATTTGACATCTCAAATCTCTTTGTTCCTGGGTCGCCATCCACAAGTGAGATACACAAGGTAAACCATAGAAATGGGACTCGTGTAACCACTCAACACAAACCATTCCTTCCATTCCACCCAGGTGATTCATTCACTTAGTTGTTTTATTAAACAAAACACAAGTCCTTGACTTAGAAATATTCCATAGTATGAATATATTCCACTCTTGTTTTCTACTAGCTAATCTAAGCATGATAGAAGTAGGAATATTAACTTAGGAAATTTCTACTAAGGTTTCATCTTTTAGGATTTCCCATGGCATAGTTTATACTTAGCAAAATTTCCATGCAAGTCCTACTTAGAAACATCACTAATGCATAGTGAAAATAATGGGACAAAAGTATGAAGCATCACTTGCCTTTTTGGTTGAGAATATAAGTTCTCTCCTTGATCTTGCTATAATCTCACTCTTCAAATCACTATAATTCAATCAAGCAAGGCACAATTTCAATCTACCATTCAAGCAAACATCACATAAAATAATAGAAACAAAGCAATGCATGCAAGCATGCCAAAGATTGTTTTATTTATAAAAGTGGTTTCTAATGGGTTATAAACATTCTAAAACACCTATTGGTCATTTTATATAAGTGGCAAAATCATTTGCAAAAGATTTTACTTATAAACCATTTTAAACTAAATCAATATTTTATGTGGTTGAAAATGTCTTTAACAAAGTAATAATCTATAGGGTTCTTCAAAATATATTTTTAAATCATAAAACCTTGTGTTTAGGGTCAGAGAGTTTAAACCAAAACATTTCCCAAAGGTTTCCTCCAAAAAGCATTTTTAATAAATAAACATTATTTTTATTTGATTAGAAATGCTTTAAATCGAAGATTTACTCTTTAGTTTTACCAAATAAATTTTCAAATCCATGAATTGGTTTCTAAGGTCAGTAGATTCAAAACAATCCATTTGTCAAAGATTTTATCACAAAAATAATTTTAGACTGAATTTTATTTGCTAAATATGCCTACACAAGTTTCTACAAAAACAATCATTTTAACAGAAGCAATTTACTAAAAAAAGTGCATGGTTGGAAAGTACTTGTCTTGCTTATTCCATTGATATAAAATTTGCAAAATTTGGACGCGTGGTTTGAAAGTGATGCAATTTACAAAATTGATCATCTAATAGAGATGTTTCTGTCTATTTAATCAAAAGCTGGCCACGTGGAGCGATACTATTGGTTGAAAACATTTCATGTGGATCGACAGACACAGGCCGCAGGATCCAACTTAATCGCACGGCACAGATCGCTCATACCCTTTCGTTTAAGTCATCTATTCCTATCCACGCGATCCAGATCCAACGGTTGCTACGCGTTTGACCCAGAACGAGCGGCGCTGGCGGCGGCTGTGCGGCGGTGGCGCTTTGGCGGCGAGGTTGCCGACGATGCAGGATGCGAGGAAGAGAGAAAGGGGGCTCACCGGGTTCACTGTGGGATGCTGATGCTCAAGGTGTTCGGGGTTGGCGAAGGGGCGCACGGGGTCACTGGCGATTCCTCGCCGGAGCTCGTGGAACCGTCGGGTGTGGTCCGTCTTCGTCGAAGGCGACTCTACGGTGCGAGCTAGGACACGAAAATGGCAGCGTTAGAATCATCGGAAAGAAGAGGGGTCGTCAGAACGCTACCTGGGAAACTCGCCGGAGTTCAAGCCGAAGACGGTGGCGAGCGGCGTTGAGGTTGCCGACGGTAGGGAGCTTGCGCGGCTGAGCTGGGAGTACTGGGAGATGCGCCAGAGTCTGGGGATAACGCTCGCGTGACCTAGGAGGCGAGAGAGGGTCAGGCGGCGCCGGAATTGGCCGGGTAGCTCGTCGGAGCAGTGAGGGTGCGACCTCAATTCGTGGCAGCCTGGGGGCAAGGAGAGTCTGGCGAGTGAGGGGAAAGAGAGAGGGAGCGCAGGAAATTTAGTATGCGTGATCGTGGGGCTGAATCAATGCGCGGTTAATGAGGAATCAAACGCGAAATAAACCGGCAAAAATGACGACGAGGGCGTGGTCTTCGCGGGGAGGAAGAAGACTGGCAAGTGGGGCCTGTTTGACAGCGAGTGAGAGGGAGGAGGAGTGGGTCCAGGCAATCATCGACTCTGCGGATGACTATTTTAGTGAAAAACGATTCACTGCAGGGTTAGAGGGATGGGCTGATGTTGGGCCAGATAGGTTAGTTGGGCTGGGCTGAACCCTTTCCATTTTTTTGTGCTGTTTCATTTTTCATTTTCTGTTTTCATTTTGTTTAATTATTTCAAACACCTATTTTAATTCAAACTTCAATCAAACTTTGTGTATATTCTTATACTGTTTATTAGTTCATTTTAGAGTCAAATTTAGAATAATATTTTTATTCTTTTTAGGGTTAATTATGTAAAATTTGGCCCTTGTATTAATTCAAATAAGATTTAATAATGTTTTCAAATTCCATTTGAAATCTAAATCTTTCCAAATCTTTTCAGTAGGTTTTATTTATTGATTAGGGTGTCAAATAATTCACCTTGAATTATTTGGAATGTTTTTAATATGATTTATTAATCATTTAAAATTGGATTTGTCTTTATTCCAATGAAACTAAATATAGTTTTAATTCCATAAATTTTATTTGGAAGATTTCTTTGATCTTAATTAAGTTATTTAAACAACTTTTATTCCACTTGGGTAAATTCCAAATATCATTTTCCCATGATTTAATTAATCATTTCTAATAGGGATTTTGTCTTTATTCAAATGGAAATGGAATTTGGTTAATGCCATTTTATTTAATTTGAAAATTCTTTATCCATTATTTTATTTAGATTTGGATTATATTCATTACATTTGTTTATGGATTAGGCCAACATTTAATTTGGTTTTTAAATATTACTCATTTAATATTTCTTTCTTTATCTTATAAAATCCATATCTTTTTATTTAAAGATCCAAACTTGGTGATTCCAATTGGTAAAATCTTATTTAATATTGTTTATCCTTTTAAATCTCTTTAGGATTAATTGCTCACCATTTGGTATGGCTTTTAGATAAGTGCTTTATTAGCTTTGGAAATTACTTTTCCTTATCTTATTAAATTCATAAGATTTTATCTATGGCTCCAAATTATGTGAAACCAATTCATATGGCTTTATAATATTTCTATTTGTCATTCTTGATCATTTTGTAAATGTTTGTTGACAAGTTTTTATATGGGTCAAATCCATGGTCTTAGAGATATCTTGGAAATGATTTTATTCCATTAGGGTTTTAGGGTTTTGGTTTATTCTCCAAGTGTTTAAATTTCCAGATGCAATTATGAAGAATGCATTTCACTTGATTTGAATTTAGTTGGATTCAAACTTCACACAAGTTTGTTCAAGATGGGTTTTTAAGTTTTCATTTAGAATCAAAAGTTTCTTTTCACCCTAAATTTCAACAATTATTTATTTTGTTTATTTATTTTTCACATTACAAAATTTGGAAAATTATGGGATGTGACAGGCTACCACCCTTAAAATAAATCTCGTCCCGAGATTTGGGAAAGATAGGGGTTACAAGTTGTCTCAAAGCAATTAGGGTACTACCACCCTTAAAAAAATTCTAATTAGATTACTTCTTAGCTTGCTTGGGATTATGATGAAGCTTCTCTGGACACTTGTCTGCATAATGGCCTAGCTCTTTGCATTTGAAACAAATCACTTGGCTATTATACTTTTTCTTTTTTGGTATCAATTCCTCTTGTTTATTTCCTTGGTTCCTTTTCTTTTCTGGGCAATCACTGGCATAGTGTCCCATCTCTTTGCAATTGTAACATTACAAGTGGCTTATGTCCTTCTTCTTCTTTTTGGGTCTCTCCAAAGCTAGGAGTTCTTCTGGTTCATGCTCTTCATACTTCACCACAAAGGTGGGAAATCTTTCTCTCTTCTTGGGGCAGTTACTAGAGATATGACCTTCTTCTCCACAAGAGTAGCAACACTTTGTGGTCACTTTGGATTTGGCCTTATGATGTATAGTTTTGACTTTGCCTTCATCCTTCTTGGTAGAAGTTGTTCCTTCATAACGGTTTACAAACTGTTGATGCACTCCACCTTGTTTCATTTGTTGAACTATGGAATAGATGGGGCATTGGATAGGGATATGATCCTTTCCTTCACATAGGAAACAAGTAGCTTGAGATGTGGGGCATTGATTAGTTGGATGTTTATCTTCACAATTGGGGCATTGACCTTCATGCTCTTGGGAAGTGTGATCCTTGTCTCCACAAATATTGCAAGCTTGAGTTCCTTCTAGAATATCATCCTTGACATCCTTGTAATCGCAAACTCCTTGGGAAGGGTTGTCTCCCATGTTGATCATTTGAGTGGTCATCCCTTGCAACAATTGGGATTGAATTTCCAAAAACTTTTGCATGGTTGGGTCTAACTCATTGTTGTTGGCTGAAAACCGAGTTGTCATCTGATTCAAATGGGTTTGGTTTACTAGTAGTTTTTCTCTCATGTTGACCTCTTGGTTGTTGTTGTCACCATTCTTGATGTTGGAGTTCCTTGGAGTAGTCATCTGTTTGGGTTGGATTGGGATTAGAATAGGCAAAAGATTTCTAAGGAATAATTCTAATCACACACAACACAATTCACACAAGCCATGTGCAAGCAATCACAAACAAACATTCCACTCAAACAACAAGTTTCAAGCACATTTTTCGCAAATAAAATATTTTTGCTACACCACATAAGTTGGTGGGTTTTATCTAAACTTAATGTGGTGGTCCAACTATATGGTTCATTTGAGACCTTTCCATCCTTATTGGTTGATTCTTCTTGCATGAGATCATGGTTTCCTTGGAAAAATTCTTGTGTCTTGGTCACAAAAATCCAAAGGTGATGATGATTCCTAACTTGTGTTTCCTTAGTCTTCAAGTCTTGAGCAATATTTCTTGTCTCACTTGTAGTCCTTAGTGATATCCAAGTTGAAGTCCTTGTTGAGAATAAGGTTGAAATCACTTGAGTTGGTGAAGTCCTTTGCTCATGTTGAAGTCTTTGCTCATGGTGGAGGCTTTTACCCATCAAGTTGAAATAGAAGAGATGTAGAGTCAAAACCAAAAATGGTTGAGGAAAGAGTTTACAAGATTGTTTGGAAATAAATTTTGGAACAAAAACAACTCCTATTTTTCTAAAGGGTTTGTCCAATCCTATGGTTACAAATCCTACAGGCAACACAATGCTCTGATACCATCTGTAAGGTTCCCAACCTTTAATAAGGTAGAGATCCCTGTGTTTACAATGCTAGTCCTGGGATCAATAGCTAGCATCCACAGTTAAGATGTAATATCAAGAAACAAAGGTGATAATACAACTTTATAACCAGGAATAAAATAATTCATTACATCTTACATAGCTCATTTGGCTATCTCATTACAATGCAGCAGAATATAACAATAGCATGGGGACCTTCATCTTCAAAGTGCCACAGGCAAACATGTTGGTTGTAGACTTGTAATCCTATTCCAACACACTTCACTAATATCAAACAAACCTGCAACATAACAAGTTACAGCCACAAGGGTCAATACATTTGAATTGTATTGGCAAGTGATACTATGGTAGTATAGTGGAGTCTATCATCTATATGCATTTGTCTAAGTGGAGCTTAGGCTTGCTTTGCTCAAAATAGATTTTTTCTTATCATATGAAAACACTAAGTTTTTGTTTGTCAAAAATCACCCAAGGCATCTCCCAATAGAAATTGGTGATCCTTCAACCCTTGTTCAACCACAAAGTTTTAACTCAAGAATTTGGATGAGGATATTCTTGATAGCTTCCATGTCTTGATGCTCAAATTGTCCTTTGCCAGGGACATGTCTAAGTACTTAGATTTTACACTCTGCAGAGGTGGTCCACTTTTCCCACAAGACTTGGTTTCACCAAGACAAGATCTTTCAGAAGCCTTCCCTTAGACCGGAATGGACGCGTTCCAACCTATCATCCCCTACCACCAACTGTACATTTGGTTAAGTTATTGCAACCTATATGATCCAGGCAGAGCCCATAATGCCAAGTGGCTGCACTTGAAGCTTCTCAACATTTGACATCTCAAATCTCTTTGTTCCTGGGTGGCCATCCACAAGTGAGATACACAAGGTAAACCATAGAAATGGGCCTTGTGTAACCACTCAACACAAACCATTCCTGCCATTCCACCCAGGTGATTCATTCACTTAGTTGTTTTATTAAACAAAACACAAGTCCTTGACTTAGAAATATTCCATAGTATGAATATATTCCACCCTTGTTTTCTACTACCTAAGCTAAACATGATATAAGTAGGAATATTAACTTAGGAAATTTCTACTAAGGTTTCATCTATTAGGATTTCCCATGGCATAGTTTATACTTAGCAAAATTTCCATGCAAGTCCTACTTAGAAACATCACTAATGCAAAGTGAAAATAATGGGACAAAAGTATGAAGCAGCACTTGCCTTTTTGGTTGAGAATATAAGTTCTCTCCTTGATCTTGCTATAATGTCACTCTTCAAATCACTACAATTCAATCAAGCAAGGCACAATTTCAATCTACCATTCAAGCAAACATGACATAAAATAATAGAAACAAAGCAATGCATGCAAGCATGCCAAATATTGTTTTATTTATAGAAGTGGTTTCTAATGGGTTATAAACATTCTAAAACACCTATTGGTCATTTTATATAAGTGGCAAAATCATTTGCAAAAGATTTTACTTCTAAACCATTTTAAACCAAATCAATATTTTATGTGGTTGAAAATGTCTTTAACAAAGTAATAATCTATAGGGTTCTTCAAAATATATTTTTAAATCATAAAACCTTGTGTTTAGGGTCAGAGAGTTTAAACCAAAACATTTCCCAAAGGTTTCCTCCAAAAAGCATTTTTAATAAATAAACATTATTTTTATTTGACTAGAAATGCTTTAAATCAAAGATTTACTCTTTAGCTTTACCAAATACATTTTCAAATCCATGAGTTGGTTTCTAAGGTCAGTAGGTTCAAAACAATCCATTTGCCAAAGATTTTATCACAAAAATAATTTTAGAATGAATTTTATATTCTAAATATGCCTACACAAGTTTCTGCAAAAACAATCATTTTAACAGAAGCAATTTACTAAACAAAGTGCATGGTTGGAAAGTACTTGTCTTGTTGATTCCATTGATATAAAATTTGCAAAATTTGGACTTGTGGTTTGAAAGTTATGCAATTTACAAAATTGATCATCTAATAGAGATGTTTTTGTCTATTTAATCAAAAGCTGGCCACGTGGTGCGATACTATTCGTTGAAAACGTTTCGCGTGTATCGAAAGACAAAGGCCGCAGGATCCAAATTAATCGCACGACACAGATCGCTCATACCCTTTCGTTTAAGTCATCTATTCCTATCCACACGATCCAGATCCAACAGTTGCTACGCGTTTGACCCAGAACGAGCGGTGCTGGTGGCGGCTGTGTGGCGGCGGCGCTCTGGCGGCGAGGTTGTCGATGATGCAGTATGCGAGGAAGAGAGAAAGGGGGATCACCGGGTTCGCCGTGGGATGTTGATGCTCAAGCTGTTCAGGGCTGGCGAAGGGGCGCACGGGGTCGCTGGCGATTCCTCACCGGAGCTCATGGAACCGTCGGGTGCGGTCAGTCGTCGTCGAATGCGACTCTACGGTGCGAGCTAGGACACGAAAATGGCGGCGTTAGATGTGGACAAGGTCACTGGCCACACGCAAATCATCGGAAAGAAGAGGGGTGGTCAGAACGCTACCTGGGAAACTCGCCGGAGTTCAAGCCGAAGACGGTGGCGAGCGGCGTTGAGGTTGCCGATGCTAGGGAGCTTGCGCGGCTGAGCTAGGTGTACTGGGAGATGCGCCAGAGTCTGGGGATCACGCTCGCGTGAACTAGGAGGCGAGAGAGGGTCAGACGGCGCCGGAATTGGCCGGGCAGCTTGTCGGAGCAGTGAGGGTGTGAGCTCAATTCGTGGTAGCCTGGGGGCAAGGAGAGTCTGGCGAGTGAGGCGAAAGAGAGAGGGAGCACATGAAATTTAGTATGTGTGATCGTGGGGCTGAATCAATGCGCGGTTAATAAGGAATCAAACGCGAAATAAATCGGCAGAAACGGCGACGAGGGCGTGGTCTTCGTGGGGAGGAAGAAGACTGGCAAGTGGGGCCTGTTTGACAGCGAGTGAGAGGGAGGAGGAGTGGGTCCAGGCAGTCATCGACTCTGCGGGTGACTATTTGAGTGAAAAAACGATTCACTGCAGGGTTAGAGGGATGGGCTGATGTTGGGCCAGATAGGTTAGTTGGGCTGGGTTGAACCCTTTCCATTTTTTTGTGCTGTTTCATTTTTCATCTTCTGTTTTCATTTTTCTCTTTTCATCTTGTTTAATTATTTCAAACACCTATTTGAATTCAAACTTCAATCAAACTTTGTGTATATTCTTATACTGTTTATTAGTTCATTTTAGAGTCAAATTTAGAATAATTTTTTTATTCTTTTTAGGGTTAATTATTTAAAATTTGGCCCTTGTATTAATTCAAATAAGATTTAATAATGTTTTCAAATTCCATTTGAAATCTAAATCTTTCCAAATCTTTTCAGTAGGTTTTATTTATTGATTAGGGTGTCAAATAATTCACCTTGAATTATTTGGAATGTTTTTAAGATGATTTATTAATCATTTAAAATTGGATTTGTCTTTATTCCAATGAAATTTAATATAGTTTTAATTCCATAAATTTTATTTGGAAGATTTGTTTGATCTTAATTAAGTTAATTAAACAACTTTTATTCCACTTGGGTAAATTCCAAATATCATTTTCCCATGATTTAATTAATCATTTCTAATAGGGATTTTGTCTTTATTCAAATGGAAATGGAATTTGGTTAATGCCATTTTATTTAATTTGAAAATTCTTTATCCATTATTTTATTTTGATTTGGATTATAGTCATTCCTTTTTTTTGTGGATTAGGCCAAGATTTTTTTTAAATATTCCTCATTTAATATTTCTTTCTTTATCTTATAAAATCCATATATTTTTATTTAAAGATCCAAACTTGGTGATTCCAATTGGTAAAATCTTATTTAATATTTGTTTATCCTTTTAAATCTCTTTAGGATTATTTGCTCACCATTTGGTATGGATTTTAGATAAGTGCTTTATTAGCTTTGGAAATTACTTTTCCTTATCTTATTAAATTCATAAGATTTTAGCTATGGCTCCAAATTATGTGAAACCAATTCATATGGCTTTATAATATTTCTATTTGTCATTCTTGATCATTTTGTAAATCTTTGTTGACAAGTTTTTATATGGGTCAAATCCATGGTCTTAGACATATCTTGGAAATGATTTTATTCCATTAGGGTTTTAGGGTTTTGGTTTATTCTCCAAGTGTTTAAATTTCCAGATGCATTTATGAAGAATGCATTTCACTTGATTTGAATTTAGTTGGATTCAAACTTTACTCAAGTTTGTTCAAGATGGGTTTTTAAGTTTGGATTTAGAATCAAAATTTTCTTTTCACCCTAAATTTAAAAAATTATTTATTTTGTTTATTTATTTTTCACATAACAAAATTTGGAAAATTTTGGGATGTGACAGGTACCGACGAATCAAAACACGACGCGTGGCCTGTAATTTGTTTTAAAAACAGAAACTTGTCTAATAGTTGTTTGGTTTTGTAAAATTCATAACTTTTAATCCACACGTACAAATTTTATGAATTTTATATCAATAGAATCAGAAAAACAAACCCTACCCAATCATGCACTTTGTTTATAGAATTTCATCTGATAAATTGTTTGTTTTTGTATAAACATGTGTAGGTATATTTTGAATATAAAAATTAATCTAGCAATGTTTTAAGATAAAAATCTTTGGCAAATGGTTTGTTTTGAACCTACTGACCATATAAAACAACTTGTGGAATTAAAAGTATATTTTGTGAGGGTAAAAGATGAATCTTTGATTTAGAACATTTCTAGTCAAATAAAAATAATGTTATTATGTTAAAAATGCTTTTGGAGAAAAACTTTGGGAAATGGTTTGAATTAAACTCTCTGACCCTAAACACAAAGTTTTATGAATTAAAAATATATTTGGTGAACCCTATAAAAATTATTGCTTTGCTAAAGGCATTTTCAACAACATAAAATATTGATTTGGTGTAAAAATGGTTTATAGGTAAAACCTTTTGCAAATGGTTTTAATATTAAACACTTGACCATAAAACACTAACATTTGAGTTTAAAATGTATTTTTCAAACACTAGAAATATTACTTTGATTGAACCATTTCTAGCAAAACAAAAATGACCTAAAATAGCCATTTTCACTAACTTGATATCAAATGGTTTTACCATATTTTGACCTTGCCAATTTATAAATAACAAATAAGTGTTTCAAAATGTTCATAACCTATTATAAACCACTTTTCCAAATAAAAAAATCTTTTGCATGCTTGCATGCATTGCTTTGTTTATATTATTCTATGTCATGTTTGCTTGAATGGTGGATTGAATATTGCTTGCTTGGTTGAATTGTAGTGGGATTTGAAGAGTGTGAATATTGCAAGATCAAGGAGTGAACTTATAATTCTCTACCAAAAAGGCAAGTGATGCTTCATACTTTTGTCGCATTATTTTCACTATGCATTAGTGATATTTCTACGTAGGACTTGCATGGAATTTTTGCATAGTATAAACTATGCCATGGGAAATCCTAGTAGATTAAACCTTAGAAGAAATTTCCTAAGTTAAGATTCCTACTACCATCATTCTTAGCTTAGCTTAGCTAGTAGAAAACAAGGGTGGATTATTTTCATGCTATGGAATATTTCTAAGTCAAGGACTTGTGTTTTGTTTAATAAAACAACTAAGTGAATGAAACACCTGGGTGGAATGGAAGGAATGGTTTGTGTTGAGTGGTTATACAAGGCCCAGTTCTATGGTTTACCTTGTGTAACTCACTTGTGGAATGCCACCCAGGAACAAAGAGATTTGAGATGTCGAATGTTGATAAGCTTCAAGTGCAGCCACTTGGCATTATGGGCTCTGCCTGGATCATATAGGTTGCAATAACTTAGACAAATGGACAGTTGGTGGTAGGGGTTTGATAGGTTGGACCGTGTCCATTCTGGTCTAAGGGAAGGCTTCTAAAAGATCTTGTCTAGGTGAAACCAAGTCTTGTGGGGAAAGTGCACCACCTCTGCAGAGTGTAAAATCTAAGTACTTAGTCATGTCCCTGGCAAAGGACAATTTGAGCATCAAGACATGAAAGCTATCAAGAATCTCCTCATCCAAATTTCTAAGTAAAAAATTGTAGTTGAACAAGGGTTTAAGGTTCACCAATTTCTATTGGTGGTTCCTTGGGTGATTTTATCAAACAAAAACTTAGTGTTTTCAAATGATAAGGAATATATATTTTGAGCAAAGCAAGCCTAAGCTCCACTTAGCCAAATGCATATAGATGATAGACTCCACTATACCACCATAGTATCACTTGCCAATACAATTTCAAATGTATTGACCCTTGTGGCTGTAACTTATTATGTTGGAGGTTTGTTTGATGTTAGTGAAGTATGTTGATTTGGATTACAAGTCTACAACCAACATGATTGCCTGTGGTACTTTGAAGATGAAGGAATCCATGCTATAGTTAATTCTGCTGCATTGTAATGAGATAGCCAAATGAGCTATGTAAGATGTAATAAATTATTTTATTCCTAGTTATAAAGTTGTAATATGACCTTTGTTTCTTGATATTACATCTTAACTGTGGATGCTAGCTATTGATCCAGTGACTAGCATTGTAAACACAGGGATCTCTACCTTATTGAAGGTTGGCACCTCTACACTACTTCCTCTTCTAATCTACAGCGAGGACCTACGGTGAGTTTAATCTTGGGCTTCCTCTGGTGATTACTGTCCTCTTCCCCTCCTAAGCTAGGATGTCTGACTCTACCGTGTATCCCTGATTAGGGATCATATCCTGTTCTAGGGTTCCTGCTTCCTTTTATTTGTATAAGATGAACTAGAACTAATGGTGGTGCCTAATGATGATTGTGATCAATTACACTTAATTGCTCAATATGCTCATTTTATTATATGATGCTAGTTGCTTTGTAGTGTTGATTCTAGTTGGTAATTGAGCTTGGCCAATATGGTAATATTACTGTGGAATCATACTGATGGTGTTGGTGATTTGTGGGTTCATCTACTATCAATACACTAGTACTGACAGTAACACTGTCAGTGATTACTCATTGTATCTACAAATGCTGGCTTGTATGGTTATAAACAGGCTGAGCTTAATCATTTTACTTTAGTGATGATCTGAAGATGTATAGATAAGCTTGATGATGATTTATGGGGTTTGATCTCAGGAAGATGATATTCAATGGCTTTCCACTTTATTTGTGATAACTAAGTAATGATTTTGCTTGGCTTTTAGAACTTGTTCTTGTGACACAATCTTAGTATGGCACACAAGTTGTTGGGTTCTACTACTGGGCTTAATTCTGACTGTGCTTGAAATTTGGTAAATACCAAAAATAAGTTGAATCATAACTGCCTAAGATGTTGGTCTGAAGCATAGGAACTAGTTTCCTATCTTGTTGTCCTTTATATAAATGTTCTGGGATTATAATTGGTTACTGGATCTTGAATCCTAGTTGGTGAAATGATTGGTATGCTTCTTAGGTTGTATGGATCCATAAGGTCTAGGAATTCCGAGGTGCTACTCATTTTAAGAGATGTGCCCAGAATTCCAGATCTTGGCTATGTTTATTCTTAGAGGATGGAATATAGCTTTATATTCAGGATCAATGAGGTTGATCTGAGATCCTGGTTTGATCTGTATAGTATACTTATGGATTTTGTGTTCCAAAAATCCTCTATGATGGATTCACCCCACTTGGGTGATTTCTGAGAGATTTAGATGTAAAACAACGCATGAATATCTATTTAGATAAGATAGGCAGATCATGTGAGGGTTTTATGTCACTCACCACAACAATTGATTTTTTGTTGTTGTGCCTAGTTGTTTTGGTTGGCTGGATCTTGCTGATGATGTTGCTATCTTGATCTTGTCTTTATCCTTCTGGTCCTGTAACTTGGCCTTGATCTTGCCCTTCACCTCCTAGCTCCTGTGACTTCGGCTTGCTGTCCACCTGACCCACCCCCTCCTTATGTCACCATCTGGTGGTACTAGGATGATCTTGTGTGTGGTTTGGCTCGTGATTTGCTTGGCTTTGATAGGCTTGGTGTGCTCCTGGTGTGCTGTTTGAGAAGGAGAGAATGAGCTGCTGGAAGCTTGTGCCACGACTGAACTCTCTCTTTTGCTTGTGTAGCTTCTACTTCTGTGTTGACAACTCTCACCATGCATTTAGGTGATTGTGTTGCCTGTGTGCTTGGTACATAGTTTGGATAAGATCGATGAGGTTTTTTACCTTTTTATCTTTAGCATTTGACCCTCATGGTGAAACTTGCCCGTCTTGATTGCTGTGAAAATCTGTTTTGTGGCTTATTTATGATGAAAGAATAGATTCTTTCATATTGGTGAAACTTGCCCCTTTTAACAATACTCAATGATGTAACATGAGCAGTGCACCTCACTGCTCTCTACTGAGAGTATCCTAACAACTAATATTTATTTTCCTTTTTGTTTTGTTTTGCATTTTGTTGCAGGTACAAGGTATGGTGTTTCAAGATTTAGTATAGGCTTAGATAGATAGATAGATTGTAATCTCTATTGATTCATTTGTAAAGATTTTGTAATATCTTATTTTATTCTTTTTTAGTTATATTGTAACAGTTTATTATTTAAATATCAATGGTTGATATTTCTTTTGTGTAATGAATCTTTTCATTAATGGAATGAATTTCTATTTGTAAGCTGTTTATGAAATAAAGATAAAGAATAAGAATTCATTTCTTATTACATTACTATGAATTCTATTATTCATTATTCTCTTATTATTATAATAAATGATATTACTATATTAGTTTATAATTCATTAAAAAAATAACAATTCTAAATCTTGAAATAAAAATTCAAATTTTAAATTTAAATTTAAATTATCCCTTTCAAAACACACTTATCCAAAAATATCATGTCATTTATAACGATCACTCCCAATAGGTATCCCTACATACCGAGAGTGAAAGAAACTCTCATCAATTTAGGTTTTTAGTTTGGCGAAAAATTTACCCACATTTTACAGATGAATGCATGCATATGCACAAATTCCTAATTCTACCCTTCGTGGTTTCCTAAATACAGGGATTTTACACTCCGCCTCCTCGCTCCAGTGATGCAGTAGAAGCAAAAACTCTTTCTTGCCGAAAAGCCACGGGAACATGTATCTCACTAGTCCGAGACCATGGGGGATAAACTAGAGGGGGAGAGAGATCCTTCATGAGGAGGTGTGAGTATGAGAGGGGGTCCTTTTATAGGAGGAGGGGGCAGCCCCTCCCCATGTCTGGTGCAGCATGTAGGGTGCCCCCTCCCCTCCTTCATTCATGTGGAGGGAGCTCCACTCACATAAGGATGACTCCTCACTTCTCCACTCAAAATCCAACTCATATTACATTAAATTTCCACCAAATTTATTGTAATCTCTCTTTAAATAAAACTCATTTTATTTATTTATTCAGAATTTTTTAAATTACTTTAATGGACAAACATTCACATAAAACCCCTTGCTAGTATTCTATTTCATATGTAGAAACACTTTCAGCAATTTCACCCAAAACAATTTCGGTATCTAGTGAAATAAATTCATGCGCATTGTAAATTCTTTTCGACAAGAAATTATTTGCTCCAATTTGTGTCGGTGTCTCTTAAGTGTGTCACCCTATGGTTCGCGAATAATGCGGACATGATCGAGACCCCTCTCGGATCAATAATCAGAAGCGGGACCTGGAGATCCATACTGACTCCCACACATTCAACGATGACTTCATGTGATCGTGAGAAGCTTTTATGCTAGAATCTTAATCCCTTTGTCTCGCGATATATTACATGTCTGAGATTCGATCATTGGTATCTTCATACCTAGTTTGATATTGTTACCAACATGTACTCTTTTCTTGTTCCCGTGATATAACATTCTAGTGACCAAATCACTTGCTTGCAAGCTAACTAATGTGAGATCACCGAGAGGGCCCAGAGTATATCTATCCGTCATCGGGATGGACAAATTCCACTCTTGATCCATGAGCCTCAACATAACACTTTAGTAGCACTGAACCCATCTTTATAGTCACCCTGTTGCGGTGTGACATTTCATGTTATCAAGATACTCTTCTAGTGTTAGTGATTGACATGATCTCATGGTCTAAGGATTAGGATTACTTCGTATGATGTTATATCAATATAAACTCAATGAATTTGATCGTAATTCTATACTTCGGATGAATGTTCATCACGCCATTCCAATAATGTTGTGACCTTGTTATTAACAACATCCAATGTCCATGATCAGGAAACCTTGATCGTCTTGTTAATCAACGAGCTGATTTATAAGAGAGGCATAACTAGGAACTTTTTGTTTGTTTATTAAACACACATGTATTAACGTTTCCGTATTAATACAATTATAGCATGCAAAACAAAAATCTATCATGTACTTGGAATATTCATAATAACCACTTTATTATTGCCTCTCAGGGCATATTCCCTTCATGCACACATTCACCAGGCTCGGTACCAAGCGTGAGAAGAAGTTGCAGTCTCCATGAATGCGGTGACTCAAGTAGACATCCCCCGCTTCCTCAACTGGTCCGAGCGGCGCATCACTTGGAGCCGCGAGGACCACGTGCCTTGGATCAAGTACCTTGCGCGAGTCTCTCTGGTGGTCAAGCCCAAAGTGGCTGACTACTTACTCCCCAAGACACTAATGGACAATAGGAGCTCCATCAACATCCTCTACATGGATATGTTTAGAAGATTGCAGCTTTCGCAGTCAATGATCAAATCGACCCTCACTACCTTCCACGGCATCGTCCCTAGACGGAAGGCATACCTGATCGGCAAGGTGACGCTACCAGTCACCTTCGGCACACCCTCCAACTTCCGCACCAAGCAGATCGTCTTTGAGCTAGTGAATTCCTATAGCCCCTATCACTACATCCTGGGGCAACAAGCATTCACCAAATTCATGGCGGCCCCTCATTATGTGTAAAACATGATGAAGCTCCCAGGGCCATGCGGCATCATCACCATCCACGGCGACCCCGACATGGACATACAATGAGAGGAAAAAGGCGCCAAACTCGTGGATGCCATCATCGTCGCAGAAAGCAACCACGCCGACGAACTGGCCAAATATGCGAGTGGTGTTGACAAGGACGACCTCGTGATCCTAAAGAAGCCCAATGCAGAAAACGCTGGGTCAACAGTGTTCGAGGCTTCCACGCACACACGCACCATCAAGTTGGTCCCGGGCGACTCCAGCCAGACGGTCATGATACGACGGAAGCGTATCTATAATTTTTTATGTTCCATGCTTGTTTAGTATCTACTTTGCTTTTCTTTGTCGAAACTTTGAGGTGTTTTTATATGTTTTTTGGTACTAACCTATTAACATGATGCCATAGTGCCGGTTGCTTGTTTCCTTCTGTTTTTCGTTCCAAAAAGGCAGAAAATCAATATTCTCGGAATTGCGGGACAAAAGCCAAAAGTCAATATTTTGCTCTGGGAACACGAAGCCGGAGTACGAGACGGAGGAGACCCACCAGGTGGCCACACTGCCCTGGCTGCACAGGTGGGCCCACCCCATGCATAGGGGGGTGCAGCCGCCCTAGTGGCCCTCCAGCCTCGCCTCTTCACCTATAAGAAACCCCTATGCCTAAACCCTAAGTACCCGATAAAAATTCCACAAAACCGTATGTAGCCGCCGCCACCATCATCCCTAGATCAGGGGGATCTGAAGCTCTTCCCGGCACCCTACCGGACGGGAGATCATCCCGGAGGACTTCTTCTTCATCATGCCAGCCTCCGGTATGAAGCGTGAGTAGTTTCACCTTGGAATACGGGTCCATGTAGTAGCTAGATGGTTGTATCTCCTCCTTGTGCTTTCATGTCTAGATCTTGTGAGCTCCATTCATGATCAAGATATCATCTATTTGTAATCATGCATGTTGTGTTTGTGGGGATCCGATGGATATTGAGATTACTATGTTAGATTGATTAATGATTTTGTCTGATTGATTCTATCATGTCTATGTTGTTTGTGATCTTGCATGCTCTTCGTTGTTAGTAGCTATCTTGGCCAAGTAGTTGCTAGTGAATCCAAGAGGGGGTATTTATGCTCGATAGTGGGTTCATGACTCTACTTAATCAGGGGAAGTGACTGAAATCTCTACGGTTGTAGATGTGCTTTTCCCACTAGGGAGAAAACAACGGTCTCTTGTTCATGGAACAAGTGGATTGTTTACCTTACACACTTTGCTTAAAGCAGTTGTCTATTCCTTGCAACTGAATACTGGAGGGAGTTCGGATGATAACATGAAGGTGTACTTCTAGTCATAGTTGCAGTTGGATGGCGGTCTATGTATATTGTTGTATTGCCCAATCGAATCTCATAGGATCTTTTTGTCTAGTATTGCATTGTAATGCCTTGCTCAGTCCTGTTAATTGCCCTGCTGTAATTTGTTTACCCAGTATGCCATGTTTGTTTATCTAAGGAGAAAACCTCTAGTGAACTATGGACCCCGGTCCAAT
This sequence comes from Avena sativa, assembly GCA_916181665.1. Lineage (NCBI taxonomy): Eukaryota > Viridiplantae > Streptophyta > Magnoliopsida > Poales > Poaceae > Avena > Avena sativa. The sequence goes on along the minus strand of OV702298.1, from coordinate 161,139,731 downwards.
CTTTACCATTGATACATCTTCCACTGTTACTGTTTACTTACTACAAACCACTATCACCTTCCTTACCATACAGTTAATCCTTTATGACAGCAACCGGTGAGATTGACAACCTCACTGTTCGTTGGGCAAAGTCTTGAGTTTGTGTTGTGTAGGTCTCCAAGTTGCTTGCAACACCTTTGAGACGTTTCCTTCCTCCTACTAGTTCGATAACCTCGGTTTCTTACCGAGGGAAGAGTTGCGGCTTGTTGGGAATATGCCCTAGAGGCAATCATGTATGATGAGATTTCCCATTGTATTCATAAAGATATTAAGTAGTACTTGTATAAACATCATATGTATATCATTGAATATGTGATTCGGTTGTGGAACTATGCATTCATGTTGTTTGTACTAAATATCCTTGGTCATCGAAGTTGTGCTAGACACACAACTTACACCAATGTGAAGGTTGGCTTGATGACTAGGTTCCACTTGTCATGAGCATGGAGATGTTATTCCAACTTACACAGATTCAGCTAAAGAGTTTAGCGAGTCGGATTGACCCATATTGAGGTACAACAAACAAGTTGTCATTTGTATATCTCAATCAATGTAATCCTTAGACCTGAGGTTGTTGCATAGTCCGAGTTGAGGATCACCTACTTAGGTTCTGTCAAACACTGATCCGTAACTGGGCAGTTATAAAGGAAGGGTTCGGGTCGACTGAGAATCAAGCTGCGTGATGTGAATAACCAAGATGGGATTTTGCCCCTCCACTCGGAGAGATATTCTATGGGCCCTCTCGTGAGATATGATTCGGAAATCATGGCCATGCACGACTTGGTTAAGTGTTAACCGAGGCGATCGACTAAGAGTTAGTTGGGTGAATCACTTATCTCGGATCAAGAAGAGAGTCGGACTATTTAATTGATGACATATATTCGCCTATAGTCTAACAAGGATATCGTGAGGCAAAAGGGACTCGGACATAAGTCGCATTGGAAAGGCAAGTCATCATGACTCTTTGGTACTTGGGAGTCGGCACGTTCTGCTAGGAGCCGCTATCGACTGATCGATTGAGAGTCGGACTCCAATCGTGTCCAAGTAGCCATGAGCCTGCAGGGTCACACACTTAAGAGCGGGAGCATGTTCAGATTGGATCTGAACCTGCAATCTGGTTGGGTTGGACCTAAACCGGATTAGGACTGAGTTAGTGAGTTGGACTCACGGTGACTAGTGTTATATGGGCTTTAGTGAATGGGTCGCGCGAGCACAGCCCACGTTCACTCCCTATATATAGTGGAGCACCGTAACCCAGAAAGGTTAATCGTTGTTCGGTTAGGTCATTCCATGTGTTGGAAACCCTAGCTCCACAGTAGTCCTACCGTCGATACGAACCTAGCAGTTTGCCACCGGTGCTCCTCCTTGTACGTGTGGATACCAGCAGAGGTGCTGTGCGATCAGCAGCAGGACGATCGGATCGTGAGGACTGCACTGCATCAACTGACGCGCTTCATTAGTAATCTGCAACTGCGCGTCTAGTGGTAAACCTTGTGGCCTTCTACCTCAGCTAGATCATGGGATCACCACGTTAGCAGGGGAAATTTTTGTTTTATCTCCGCGTGGCCCAACAGTGGTATCAGAGCGATAGCTTCTGGTTTTAGGCTCGAGATCTCGCATATGTGATATGCGGTAGGATGGAGATGAGATCTATATGCTGTTTGGGGGTCGATCTATGAGATAGAAAGGTTTTGTACGAAGTTGATTGGATCAACTGTACTCGGGGAATGGTAGATCTGATTTCCGTGATCATACTGCTGAGGTCGTGGAACGACATATCCCTACCGGTCGGCTTCCGCCATCGGGGTAGACTGTGACACGTAAATCCAGAAGCGGGGACCGCCGGCTTCGCCCTGTCGTAGCGCCTTAGATGTCGTTGCGAGTTTCACAACTCCGGTAGATATATTATCAATGCATAACTTGTTTTTGCAGGAAGTTGTGAATGGTATGGTTCATGTGCATGTGATGTATGTGTGTAATCCATACGTGATCTGCGAATCACGGTTTTTTGTTAGCCGACTGGAGCCTAGGTGCTTTCATTTTATTGTATAACGACCTGCGTGTCGGATTCTCTATGTAATTTACTTTACTAAGCTAGTGTAGCTGTTTGGAGAACCCGGAAGGCATGCAAGGCGTTGTACATGTCGGAGACATGGAGTAAGACGGCAAGTGACAAGAGTTGCCACGAGTCGGATTACAGGCTTTGTGGAGATGGAGATCGCCATGAAGAGAGCCATACCATTTCACATTATAAATACTTTATTTTGTGTTATTTTTATGTCTCAGTTTTACCTCTATTAGATAGTCGGTAAAATTTAATCCCTCAAAGAAGGTCTAGTCGGTTTTCCCGCCAGTGTTTGCACCATCACAAGTCGGACATTTTTGGTAGTGGGCTCATAAAATTGAGGTGCTGCCAATTCTTTCCGACTAGGTGGGTTCGAGTCGGACTCTTACTGCGGAAACACTCGGTAAGCTAGACGGGTCTATCATACCGGTTGTGGGACTTGGGGAAAGGTCGGATGGGAGCCGGGGCATGTGATTCCACCCGTCCAACAGGAGTCACATGAGATGCGATTGGCAAGGATTTGTCTACCTAGATCACTTGGCGGCTAGCGGTGATGCTAAAGCTCATTAGTTGACTTGCTTATTTAGGATCCTGAATCACTAAGCAACCATCGGAGGGGTGTTGGTTCTAGTGGGAGCATAAAATATTAAAATGTTTAATATGCTTGCTCTTTTATGAATACATGTCTTAAGTGTTTTGCATATTTTATGTTTTAGATAATGGCACCAAGTAGCAGTCACTCTCAGATATCCGGTTTTGCGTTGAGAACCATTCTTGAGAAAGATAAACTGAACAACACTAATTTTACCAACTGGTATCAAAATCTGAGAATTGTTCTCAAACAATAAAAGAAGGACCATGTCCTAGACAACCCACTTCCAGATGAGCCGAATGAGAATGCGACTGTCGCTGCCACCAATGCCTACCGTCGGGCTAAGGATGAGTCCACGGATATTAGATGTCTTATGCTTGCTCACATGGAACCGGACTTGCAAAAGCAGTTCGAGCATGTTGAGGCCTACGATATGATCGAAAGCCTCAAAAGTATGTTCCAGGCTCAGGCGAAGACTGAGAGGTATCAAGTCTCTCAGGCTTTGTTGAGTTGCAAGCTTAAGGATCGTGATGTGCAGTCTCTGGAGAGGCTTGGCTACCCCATTAGCGAAGAGTTTGCTACGGATATAATTATGAACTCTCTACCTAGTGCATATGGGCAGTTCATTTCGAACTACCACATGCATGGTATGAATAAGAAGTTCACTGAATTACATGGGATGCTCAAGCAGGCAGAGGAGGATCTCAAGAAGGGCGCTAGTCAAGTGTTGATGGTGCAGAATAAGGCTAAGTTCAAGAAGAGTTCTTGGACTAAGAAGAAGGCTAAGTCAGGAGGAAAGCAGGCTCAGGACCTGGCCCCAAGCGCTTCCTCAGGGACTAAACCATCTCCTTCAGCCGGATCCACTTGCTTCTACTGCAAGGCGGATGGCCACTAGAAGAGGAACTGCAGCAAGTACTTGGCTGACAAAGCCAAGAGTGGAGGTATGACTTCCGACTCAGGTACACTTGTTTGCAATGTTATAGACATATATCTTGCTGATGCACCTAATAGTTCTTGGGTATATGATACCGGATCAGTTATTCACATCTGCAACTCGTTGCAGGGACTGGTAAGAACTAGGAGCGTAGCAAGAGGCGAGGTTGATATTCGAGTCGGCAACAAAGCAAGAGTTGCTACGTTAGAAGTAGGCACGATGCAACTTCATTTACTTTTCGGATTCATTATGGAACTAAATAATTGTTATTATGTTCCAGTGCTCAGTCGAAACATTATTTCTGCTTCATGTTTGATGAGGCAGGGCTATAAGTCGAATATGAAGAATAATGGTTGTTCTTTGTATTTGAATGATATGTTTCACGGCTTTGCACCCGTCCAGGACGGGTTATTTATTTTGAATCTTGATGGTGAGTCAGTTTATAACATAAATGTTAAAAGGTTGAAACCAAATGATCTAAATATGACTTACTTTTGGCACTGTCGGCTCGGTCATATAAGTTGGAAACGCATGAAGAAGCTCCATGATGATGGACTCCTAACTTTGTTCGACTTGGAGTCGTTCGAGACATGCGAATCTTGCCTACTTGGAAAAATGACCAAGACACCTTTTGCAAAGAGTTGCGAAAGGGCGTCCGACTTGTTGGGACTAGTACATAGTGATGTATGTGGACCAATGAGCACGACAGCCAGGGGTGGTTATGAGTACTTCATTACCTTCACTGATGATTTGAGTAGGTATGGATATATCTAGTTGATGAAGCATAAGTCGGAAGCCTTTGAAAAGTTCAAAGAATTCTAGAATGAAGCACAGAATCAACTCGGCAAGAAAATAAAGTTTCTTCAGTCGGATCGAGGAGGCGAGTACATGAGCCATGAGTTTGATGACCATCTGAAAAGTTGTGGAATAGTTCCTCAACTTACTCCGCCAGGAACGCCACAAAGGAATGGTGTTTCGGAAAGGCGGAATCGAACCTTGTTGGACATGGTACGATTAATGATGAGTTGGACAGATCTGCCTTTATCATTTTGGGGTTATTGTCTAGAAACAGCGGCGTTCACACTAAACAGAGTACCATCAAAATCGGTAGAGAAGACACCGCATGAGATGTGGACAGGCAAAAAGCCGAGTTTGTCTTTTCTTAAGATTTGGGGTTGTGAAGCATTTGTCAAGTGACTTCAGTCAGACAAGCTTACAGCCAAGTCGGATAAGTGTATTTTCGTGGGGTATCCGAGGGAAACCTTGGGTTACTACTTCTACAACCGAGAAGAGGGCAAAGTGTTTGTCGCTCGGAACGGTGTCTTCCTTGAGAAAGAGTTTCTCAGTCAGGGAGTAAGTGGGAGCATGGTGCAACTCGAAGAAATTCGAGAAGAACCGGATAGTAGCGAGTCAGCAAAAACCTTAGATGTTGAGCCGGTCGTGGTAGCTGAGCCGGCAACAACACCTGCACTACGGAGATCGGCAAGATTACGAAGTGTTCGTGATGTGTTACTGTTAGACAGTGATGAGCCTGCAAATTATTCGGAAGCGATGGTGGGATCTGATTCCGAGTCATGGCTTGGAGCCATGAGATCCGAGTTAAAGTCCATGGATGAAAATCAAGTTTTGAACTTGGTTGATCTGCTAGACGGTGCAAGACCCATCGAGTGCAAATGGGTCTTTAAGAAGAAAACTGATATGGATGGAAATGTTTCCATCTCTAAAGCACGCCTTGTCACGAAGGGTTCCGACAAATTCAAGGAGTTGATTACGACGACACTTTCTCGCCCGTAGCGATGCTTAAATCAGTTCGGATCATGTTAGCTATAGTGGCCTATTTCGACTATGAGATATGGCAGATGGATGTCAAAACAGCTTTCCTTAACGGAAATTTAACCGAGGACGTGTATATGATACAGCCCGAGGGTTTTGTCGATCCGGCTAATGCTGACAAAGTATGTAAACTTCAGAAATCCATTTATGGGTTGAACAAAGCATCTCGGAGTTGGAATATTCGCTTTGATGAGGTAGTCAAATCGTTTGGCTTCATCAAGAGTGATCATGATTCTTGTTTGTACAAGAAGTTTAGTGGGAACAAAGTAAATTTTCTAATCTTATATGTGGATGACATATTACTGATTGGAAATGATGTCCAGATGTTGCAAGAGACCAAGGAATCGTTGGAAAGGAGTTTCTCAATGAAATACTTGGGTGAGGCAACATACATCCTCGGAATCTGGATCTATAGAGATAGTTCAAGGAGGCTCATTGGATTGAGTCAGAGTACTTATTTGGACAAAGTGTTGAAGAAGTTCAACATGGAATCGTCTAAGAAGGGGTTCTTACCGATGTCCCATGGTGTAAAACTTAGCAAGACTCAGTGTCCTTCGGCAACTGATGAGCGAAGTCGGATGAGTGCGATTCCATATGCTTCTGCATTCGGATCCATCATGTACGCCATGATTTGTACTAGGCCGGATGTTTCCTATGCTCTAAGTGTCGTGAGCAGATACCAGGCTGATCCTGAAGAGATCCACTGGACAGCGGCTAAAAATATCCTAAAGTACTTGAGAAGGACTAAGGATATGTTCTTAGTTTATGGTGGTGAAGATGAACTCAGTGTAAAGGATTACACGGATGCGAGTTATCTTACCAACTCTGATGATTCTCGTTCACAATCCGGATATGTGTTTATTATAAACGGAGGTGCTGTGAGCTGGAAGAGTTCCAAGCAAGAGATTGTGTTTGTGTCTACAACAGAGGCTGAGTATATTGCTGCCTCGGAGGCAGCAAAGGAAGCTGTTTGGATGAGGAATTTCCTCATGGATCTTGGTGTGGTTCAGGGCTCTTCCAATCTGTTAGACGTGTATTGTGACAACAATGGTGCTATTGCACAAGCCAAGGAACCTAGTCAGCACCAGAAGAACAAGCACATACTCATGCGGTACCACCTGATTCGCCAGTTCGTGGATCAGGGTGATATCAAGTTATGCAAGGTACACACGGATTCAAATATTGCGGATCCGTTGACAAAGCCGTTACCACAGCCGAAGCATGAGGCACACCTGAGAGCCATGGGCATTAGATGCTTAGACATGTGATGTCGAAAGATTGACTCTAGTGCAAGTGGGAGACTGTTGGGAATATGCCCTAGAGGCAATCATGTATGATGAGATTTCCCATTGTATTCATAAAGATATTAAGTAGTCCTTGTATAAACATCAGATGTATATCATTGAATATGTGATTCGGTTGTGGAACTATGCATTCATGTTGTTTGTACTAAATATCCTTGGTCATCGAAGTTGTGTTGGACACACAACTTAGACCAATGTGAAAGTTGGCTTGATGACTCGGTTCCACTTGTCATGAGCATGGAGATGCTATTCCAACTTACACAGATTCGGCTAAAGAGTTTAGCGAGTCGGATTGACCCATATTGAGGTACAACGATGAGGTTGTCATTTGTATATCTCATCAATGTAATCCTTAGACCTGAGGTTGTTGCATAGTCCGAGTTGAGGATCACCGACTTAGGTTCTGTCAAACACTGATCCGTAACTGGGCAATTATAAAGGCAGGGTTTGGGTCGACTGAGAATCAAGATGCGTGATGTGAATAACCAAGATGGGATTTTGCCCCTCCACTCAGAGAGATATTCTCTGGGCCCTCTCATGAGATATGATTCGGAAAGCATGGCCATGCACGACTCGGTTAAGTGTTAACCGAGGCGATTGACTAAGAGTTAGTCGGGTGGATCACTTATCTCGGATCGACAAGAGAGTCAGACTATTTAAGGGATGACATATATTCGCCTATAGTCTAACAAGGATATCGTGAGGCAAAAGGGAATCGGACGTAAGTCGCATTGGAAAGACAAGTCGTCATAACTCTTTGGTACTTGGGAGTCGGCACGTTCTACTAGGAGCCGCTACCGACTGATCGATTGAGAGTCGGACTCCAATCGTGTCCAAGTAGCCATGAGCCTGCGGGGTCACACACTTAAGAGCGGGATCATGTTCGGATTGGATATGAACCTGTAATCTTGGTGGGTTAGACCTAAACCGGATTAGGACTGAGTTAGTGAGTTGGACTCACGATGACTAGTGTTATATGGGCTTTAGTGAATGGGTCGCGCGAGCCGAGCCCACGTTCACTCCCTATATATAGTGGATCACCGTAACCCAGAAAGGTTAATCGTTGGTCGGTTAGGACATTCCATGTGTTGGAAACCCTAGCTCCATAGCAGTCCTACCGTCGATACGAACCTAGTAGTTCGCCGCCTCCTCCTTGTACGTGTGGATACCAGCAGAGGTGCTGTGCGATCAGCACCAGGACAATCGGATCGTGAGGACTGCACTGCATCAACTGACGCGCTTCATCATTAATCCGCAACTGGGCGTCTAGTGGTAAACCTCGTGGCCTTCTATCTCAGCTAGATCTTTGGGTCACCACGTTAGAAGGGGAAATTTTTGTTTTATCCCCGCATGGCCCAACACGGCTGTGCTACATCACACCTTGCTCTTGGCGTTTCCCGACGAAGTGCTCTTAGACGCCATCAACATGTTTTCTGGTGCCGTTGCCGGGGAGGCTAAGGACGTCTTCACAAGGGGATTCCTCCTCAACCTTCCTCTTTACTTTGAGTTTAGATTGCTTAGTTTCTTTTGCTTGGTTTTGTTTGCCTCTTTTTATCAAAAACTCCAAAAAAAATTAGTTTAGTTTGGTTTGCTTTCTCCTATCAAAAACACAAAAAAATTAGTTCCTGCTCTAGATGGTGCTGCTGTTTTCGGCTTGCTCCACTTTTGCCAAAATGAACTCTACTGAGAACACCAAGTCGTGTGACTTCACTAGCACAAACAACAATGATTTCCTTAGCAATCCTATTGCTCCACCTACTCCTGATGCTACCTTTTATGAAATTAAGCCTGCTTTGTTGAATCTTGTGATGAGAGAGCAATTTTCTGGTGCTAGTTCTGATGATGTTGCTTCCCATCTCAATATATTTGTTGAACTTTGTGAGATGCAAAAGTATAAGAATGTATATGGAGATATTATTAAGCTCCAGCTGTTTCCTCTCTCCTTGAGAGGAAAATCTAAAGAATGGTTGCTATCCTTGCCTAGAAATAGTATTGATTCTTGGATTAAGTGCAAGGATGCTTTTATTGGAAAGTACTACCCTCCTGCTAATATTATATATATGACAAGTGATATTATGAAATTTAAACAACTTGATAATGAATATGTTGCTCAAGCTTGGGAAAGAATGAAATATTTGGTTAAGAATTGTCCCACTCGTGGACTTACTGCTTGGATGATTATCCAGACTTTTTATGCAGGTTTGAAATTCTCTTCAAGAAACCTATTGGATTCAGTTGCTGGAGGTACCTTTATGACCATCCCTTTGGGTGCTACAACAAAACTCCTTGAAAATATGATGGTTAATTACTCTGAATGGCACACTGAGAGAGCTCCACATGGTAAGAAGGTAAATTCTATTGAAGAAACCTCTTCTTTGAGTGATAAGATTGATGTTATTATGGCCATGCTTGTTAACGGAAAATCTCCTTTAGATCCAAATAATGTTCCCTTAGCCTCTTTGGTTGCTCAAGAAGAACAAGTTGATGTCAACTTCATTAGAAACAACAATTTCAACAACAATGCCTATATGAATAATTTTGGTGGTAACAACAATTATAGGCCTTATCCTCCTAATAATGGAAATACCTACGGAAACTCCTGCAACAATGCTAGAAGTGCCCCCTCTGAACTTGATGTCATGCTCAAACAATTTATTAGTAAACAAACCATTTTGAACAAGACTGTGGAGGAAAAGCTTTTAAATGTTGAGAAAAATATTGCCTCTTTGTCTGAAGCACAATCCTCCTTGATTAATAAAATGTCTACTAAACCGAAAACCATGGAAAGTACATTTGCTGCTACCCATGCCATACAAGTTACTATTGATGAAAATGTTAGACTGTTAGCCCAACTTCATGCTAAGTCGAAAAGGGGAGCTGAAATGATAGAAACAATAGTGTGTGCACCATCACTAGAATGGATACCACTAAACCACAAGAAGTCCCTATTCCTCCTCCTACAATGACTAAGCCTAATGAGTCTACTACTAGTTATGCTAAGTTTGATTTTGATCTTTATGGTTGCAATATTTCTAAAGTGATTTTGTTCCTACAAAAACTTGCTAGAAGTCCTTATGCTAGTGATATGCATGTTGCTTTCACCAAACACATTATAGATGCTCTTGTTAAGATTAAGGAAGAGAAGTTAAAACACAAAGCTTCTATTCCTAGGTAAGTAGAAGATAGTTGGGAACCCATTATTTATATGCAAGTGAATGACTTTGATCACAAAGTTTCATGTGATCTTCGTTCCAGTGTCTCTATTATGCCTAGGAAGATTTATTCGGATGTCCCACTCAATGATAATGCTAAGAAGAAACTCATGGGGAGTATTAATGATGTTCTCATTATTGTTAACAATGCTTATGTCCCTGTTGATTTCTATGTTTTGGATGTTGAATACAATGCTTCTTGTCCTATTACTTTGGGAAGACCTTTTCTTAGAACTGTTGGTGCCATCATTGATATGAAAGAAGGTAGCATTAAATATCAATTTCCATTCAAGAAAGGTATTTTACACTTCCCTATGAGGAGAGAGAAGTTTATTTTTGCTCCTTCTTTGAAAGCAAGGTTTGATGTTAATGCTTCTTCATTTGAAAATACTTGATTTCTTGCTTCTTGTGCCTAACTTAAAGGCGTTAAATAAAAGTACTTGTTGGGAGATAACCCAAGATTTTCCTTGAGTCTTGCAAGTTATTAATTAAGTAATGAACTCTCCTTATCCTTTTTGTTTGCTTTTTGTGCCAAGAATGACATATAATGAGAGGAAAGTAAGATTTGGGGAGTTGCTGTCCCGAAACAGATTTGTGTCCTCCACCATAAAAATTCATGAGGAGTCTCTGTAAGTCCGATTGATCTTAACATTTACGAATAAATCCCCCAGTATGTTAGCTAACTTTCTTTAGCTCAACACCTTTTTATTTGAGCTACAGAAGGTCTTCGAAAAAATCGGTTTCTACCTACTGGTCTGTTTTGACAGTTTTCTGCCATTATTTGCATTGCTTCTTATTGATTCATTTTTGGGTTCTTTTTGGGAAATTATGCTTTTTCAAGGAGTTGCTACAGTAGCTTGTGTTTTTATTGAAATTTTTGCTGTTATAAAGCTAAACCCAAGGGTCTATTATCTTTTGAATATACTAATGTTGCTAATGAAGATTGTGTGAAGTTTTGTATGAAGGAAAAATTTCAGGTGTGGAGAAAGAATGATGTAATGATATGAAGAATGGACAAAAGATCAAGCTTCGAGATGCCACCCCGTATGACCCCAAGAAATATTCAAGACGTACAAGCGTCAAAGCTTGGGGATGCCCAAGGCATCCCCTTCTTCATCAATAAAAAGCTTAGGTCTTTCTAGACACTTTGTTTTTATTGTTTCATGCACTGTTGTTTTGTTCTTGGAGCGTCTTAGTTTTCATTTGGTTTGCTTAGTTTGTTTAGTTTGCTTGAATAAAGTAATTTGGACCCCTGTTCTCGCTGTGTTGTTTCAAATAAGTCGATTGGTGTTGGAAAGGAGTAGAAAGTTCTTGCTTGATAGTGCAAGAGGAGCTTGCATTGACTGTGACATAGACTTTAGCATGTAATGCTAGGTGTCGTTTTGACCTTATGCTTACTAAATATTGTTGTAGCATGACTTGTTCCAAACAATTTGGATTGCTTAGTGTTCCTTGAAGAAATCATGCGTTGTTTTAGCATACAAAATCATAGTATTGTGGTATTCTCCTTTGATGCTTTGTTTGGGTTGACTTGGAACATGCTCACACCATGTTATGACTATGAACAAGTCACTATAGCCTCTATGATCATTTAGTTCTTGACTTGTAGTACCACTCTATGCTTTGATTAGTAATGTTTTGTCGCTCTACATGATTATTGCCATTATTGCTCTCTTAGTTGGTTGCTCCCAGTCTTTTGCTTGCCTCCACTTATATGAGTAAGCTATACTCATGCTTCCAACTCCCAAGAAACCAAGTTATTCCAAATTTTCCACTATAAATTCCTATGCATGGTGTGTTACACCATTCCAAGTATATTCTTGTTTTCATCTATCTTCCAATTAAAAAAGTATTTTGTTATGTGAAAACTTAGTGATTAAAGCTCTCACGAACTTGATGGCACACTTTATATTCCTTGCCCCTAATAAACTTGAACCATTGTGTCATCTATGTTGCATATGCTTGCACTTATATGTTGGAATTAGCAGAACCATGTTGTCATGGGGAACGTTTTCAACATTGCACTTGTACTTTGTACACAGTTGATATCATGCTCTTTTGTCTATGGATGTCGCCGGTGTTAAATAAAAAGGGAGCTTGTAAGTCCATGGAGTTATCTATTTTTTGTTAGAGAAACGCCTGGGCCGCTAGCCTAAGCCATGCCTAATCATGGTGGAAACTTGCAGAATCACCATAATGAGCATTCTGTGAAGCATCCTCAATAAAAACCTATGCAAATAGAAAATAAAAAGATCGCTAAGATGCTCACTGTCTGGTTGCCTTGTCATTTTTGTTATGGGATAGCTCCTGTACCATGTGCAAGGGGTACCCCATTGGCGGTTCTCTATGATACACATGTACTTACTATGACAAGAACTTACAGGTGACCAAAGTTGAGTAGCATGAGGTGCGGCCCTCGTATTTAAGGGACATGAGATTGCCAACTTATACTTTGTCAAGCATATACTCCATAGTTTGTTCACTTCAGGATGCTTATGATAGGGGCAATAAGAGATGAAAGCTAACAAGTACCATAATTTTTGGAAGATCTTTTTGAAACTTGAAATCCCTACTTCCCTTTATGAAGGGCCTTTATTCCACGATTTTATTGAGTCTCCACCTTCTACATTTAGGCACCAGTTAAGAGAGAATAGTTTCCATTTTTAGTTTTATGTGCAGTGTCCCAAAACTTATTGATTGATGCATATTGTTGATATTTCTTGTTCTTGTGCTATTTGTATCTGTCACTCTTATGAACTTTGAAGGTGCCCTATGCATCTATTTGCTACTCTATGAGGGACAAGCTGAATGCCACTATGCCATGTTTCCTGTATGTGAAACAAACAAACGTTTTTCAATGCATGATATTTGTTTGTAGCCTTTCATGTTGTATGCATAGTTACTTTGTCTTATTGTTAGAACTCCATATTTCATGCACATGTTTAGAGTTCTTTGATCCCAGCTTTCAATGCTTGCAAATGGTTGATCTTGGTTTTGATGGTGCATGTCACATCAAAAATTATTCTTTTATCACTTACCTACTAGAGGACGAGGAGGAGTTAAGCCTGGGGATGCTTGATATGTCGGAAATGTATCTATAATTTTTGATGTTCCATGCTTATTTAGTATCTAGTTTGCTTTATTTTGTCCACACTTTGAGGTGTTTTTATATGTTTTCTGGTACTAACCTATTAACAAGATGCCACAGTGCCAGTTGCCTGTTTTCTTCTGTTTTTGGTTCCAGAAAGGCAAAAAACAACATTCTCTGAATTGGACGAGACAAAATCCAAAGTCAATATTTTGCCCTAGGGAACACGAAGCCGGAGTACGAGACGGAGGACACCCACCAGCGGGCCACACCCCCTGTACTCGCGGGTGGGCCCACCCTGCGCCTGGGGTGGGGGGTGCAGCCGCCCTGGTGGCCTCCAGCCTCACCTCTTCGCCTATAATAAGCCCCCGACGCCTAAACCCTAAGTACCCGATCAAAATTCCTTGAAACTGTCTGTAGCCGCCACCACCATCATCCCTAGATCGGGGGGATCTAAAGCTCTTCCCGGCACCCTGCTAGAGGGGAGATCATCTCGGAGGCCTTCTTCATCATCATGTCAGCCTCCGGTATGAAGCGTGAGTAGTTCCACCTTGGACTAAGGGTCCATGTAGTAGCTATATGGTTGTATCTCCTCCTTGTGCTTTCATGTCTAGATCTTGTGAGCTTCGTTCATGATCAAGATCTCATCTATTTGTAATCATGCATGTTGTGTTTGTAGGGATTCGATGGATATTCAGATTACTATGTCATATTGATTATTGGTTTTGTCTTATTGATTCTACCATGTCTGTGTTGTTTGTGATCTTGCATGCTCTCCGTTGTTAGTAGCTATCTTGCCCAAGTAGTTGCTAGTGACTCCAAGAGGGGGTATTTATGCTCGATAGTGGGTTCATGCCTCTACTTAATCAAGGGAAGTGACAGAAATCTCTACGGTTGTAGATGTGCTATTGCCACTAGGGAGAAAACTACGGTCTATTGTTCATGGAACAAGTGGATTGTTTACCTTACACACTTTGCTTAAAACAGTTCTCTGTTGCTTGCAACTTAATACTAGAAGGGGTTCAGATGATAACCTGAAGGTGGACTTCTAGTCATAGATGCAGTTGGATGGCGGTCTATGTATATTGTTGTATTGCCCAATCGAATATCATAGGATGTTTTTGTCTAGTATTGCATTGTTATGCCTTGCTCAGTCCTGTCAATTGCCCTGCTATAATTTCTTTACCCAGTAGGCCATGTTTGTTTATCTAAGGAGAACACCTCTAGTGAACTATGGACCCCAGTCAAATCTTTACCATTGGTACATCTTCCACTGTTATTGTTTACTTTCTGCAAACCACTATGACCTTCCACACCATACAGTTAATCCTTTGTTACAACAAACAGTGAGATTGACAACCTCACTGTTCGTTGGGGCAAAGTCTTGAGTTTGTGTTGTGCAGGTCTCCAAGTTGCTTGCAACATCTTTGAGACGTTTCGTTCCTCCTACTGGTTCGATTACCTCGGTTTCTTACTGAGGGAAGACTTGTTGCTGTGCTGCATCACACCTTTCTTTGGGGTTTCCCGACGAAGCGCTCTCAGGCGCCATCAGGTCACCATCGGGAAAAACAGAGCCCCGCATAGGAAAGCGCACTCATCGAGTTTCTCTGTGAGAATCGCAACATCTTCGCATGGAAACCATGTGACATGCCAGGTTTCCTAAGGGAACTCGCTGAGCACAAGCTTAATGCCGACCCCAAAGCGCGACCTGTAAAACAGTCACTATGGCCCTTCAAAGAAGAGCGCTGCCGATCTATCGTCAAAGAAGTGCAGCGTCTACTCGCTACAGGCTTCATCCGGCCCATCAAGTACTCCAAGTGGCTGGAAAACCCAATCCTGGTTATGAAAAAGAACAAGACCTACATAATGTGCATCGACTACACCGACCTCAACAGTGCATGCCTAAAGGAGGACTTGTCCTACTACGCATCAACCAGATCATCGACTCGACCACGGGATCGGAGTCACTGTACTTCCTCAATGCATACTTTGGTTACAACCAGATCAAGATGGTGGTCGAGGATGAAGAGAGAACAGCGTACATCATGCCATTTGGCGCCTACTGCTACACTGCCATGACGTTCATCCACAAGAACATTGGCGCGACCTACCAGCGGTCCATGCAGGAGTGCCTTGCGAGTCAAACTGGTTGCAACATCCACGTCTACATCGATGATGTGGTGGTAATATACACTCGCCAGAGCGACCTGCTCGCCGACCTGGCCAAAACCTTCACAAATCTCTAGAGGTAAAAGATCAAGGTCAATCCAGGAAGTGCACCTTTAGCATGCCCACCGGACAGCTCCTAGAGTACGTGGTCTCCAATCAAGGCATTGAAGCGAACCCCACCAAGATCAACACCATCACAGGACTCGGGAAACCCGAGTGTCTCCGCGATGTCCAAAAACTGGTCGGTCGAGTCGCGGCCCTTGGCTGCTTCATCCCCTGGCTCGGCGAGAAGGCAATTCCTCTCTATCGCCTGATGTGCAAGAACCCCACGTTCTAGTGGGACAAAGAAGCGGATGACGCGCTCAAAGCGCTCAAAGAAGTGCTACTCGCAGCACCGCTGCTCGCCACGCCCGTCGACAAGGAGCCAATGCTTGATGCGGCTCGCTCAGTTCAGAGCCTGTTGGGAAACCCCAAGAGCAAGGTATGATGAGCACAGCAGCAAGTTTTTACCTTAGTTGTGAAACCAAGGTTATCGAACCAGTAGGAGTAAGGAAACAACTTCCAAGGTGTTGCTAGCAACGTGGAACCTGCACAACAACCACAATACTTTATCCCAACTTACAGTGAGGTTGTCAAGATCACCTTTTTTGCTGAAAACAAAGGATTAAACGTATAGTTTGGAAGAAAGTAATTGCTTGTAGTAATTGCAGAAAGTAAACAGTACACAGTAGATTGAATATCAGTGGGAAGGAATGGACCGGGGTCCACAATTCACTAGAGGTGTTTTCTCCATAATATAAATAGCATGTTGAGTGAACAAATTATAGTTGAGCAATTGACAGGATAGAGAAATCATAACAATGCATGTACATGTCATGATGATCGCCATGAGATTCGTTTGGGCATTACAACATAAGACATAGACCATAATCCAACTGCATCTATGAATATTAATCCACATTCAGGTTATCATTTGAACCCCTTCTAGTATTAAGTTTGAAGCAACAGATGATTGCATTAAGAAAAGTGTATAAAGTAAACAATACAATTTCCCTTGGACAAAGGATTGTTGTTTTCTCCCTAGTAGCAACAACACATCTACAACCTTAGAGGTTTATGTCACTCCCCCAGATTACTAGAGGCATGAACCTACTATCGCGCATAAATACTCCCTCTTGGAGTCACAAGCAAGTACTTGGCGAGGGTAGCTACTAGCAACGGAGAGCATGCAAGATCACAAACAACATAGAAATGATAGAATCAATAATCAATCTTGAAGTAGTAGTCAATATCCATCAGATCCCAACAAACACAACATATAGGATTACGAATAAATGATGTTGATCATGATAGGCAACTCACAAGATCTAAACATGATATCACAAAGAGGAGAAACAACCATATAGCTACTTCTATGGACCCATATTCCAAGGATGAACTACTCACGCATCACTCCGAAGGCTGTCATGGTGATGAAGAAGGCCTCCAGGGTGATCTCCCCTCTCCGGCAGGGTGCCGGGAAGATCTTCGGATCCCTCCCGATCTAGGGACCATGGTGGAGGCGGGTATAGAGTTTTTCGTGGATTTCTCATCGGGTCCTTAGGGTTTCTGCCTCGGGGGGGGTTTATATAGGCGAAGGGGCAAGGTCGGTTGAGGACCAGGGGGCCCACACCATGCCCTGGCGTGGCCCCGGGTGGACTCGTGCCTAGGGGTTGTATGGCCGCCCTGTGGCGCCTCTTCGTCCCCCCTCTGGACTCCGTCTTCGTTACAGTAAAATATTGACTTTACTTTTGTTCCGTCCAATTCCGAGAATATTTCTTTACTAGCTTTTCTGAAACCAAAAACAGCAGAAAACAGGCAACTGGCAGAGTGACATCTTGTTAATAGGTTAGTTCCATAAAATGTATAAAAATTCCTCAAAGTGTAAACAAAACATAAGATAGTTGGTACAAAACAAGCATGGAGCATCAATAATTATAGATACGTTTACGACGTATCAAGCATCCCCAAGCTTAACTCCTGCTCGTCCTCGAGTAGGTAAGTGATAAAAAGAATAATTTTTTAGGTGGCATGCACCATCACAATCTTGGTCAAGGTATTGTAAAGCATTGATAGCTGGGATAAAAGTACTCCAACATAAGCATGAAATATATATTTCTAACAATAAGACATTGCAACTATGTTGCAACATGAAAGGTACACAAACAAAGTTCATGAATAACAATGCATTGAAAGACACTTGTTTGTTTCACATATAGAAAACATAACAAGAGTGGTAATCAGCTTGTCCTTCATGTACTAGCAAAACATAAATGCATAGGACACCTTCAAAGTTTATAAGGGTGACTAGATACAAATAATTTAAGAATAAGAGATACCATAATTATGAATCAATCAACAAGTTTTGGGACAATGCACATTGAACTAAGAATGACAACTATGCTCTCTTAACTGGTGCATAAAGATAGATGATGGAGACTCAACAAAAAGTAAAAAAGAAAGGCCCTTCACAGAGGGACGTAGGGATTTCAAGTTTCATCAAGAGCTTCCAAAAATTATGGTACTTACTAGCTTTGATCTTTCATTGCCCCTATAATAAGCATCTTGAAGTGATTAAGGTTAAAGTGACACAAATATGAGTATATGCTTGACAAGTCATAAGTTGAAAATCTCATGCCCCTTGCGTGCGAGTACCGAACCTCATGCTACTGAACTTTGGTCACAAGAAAGTTCTTGTCATTATAAGTATATGTGTATCATAGAGAACCGCCAACAACGTACCCCTTGCCCCATGACACAGGAGCTATCCCATATCAAACTGACAAGGCAACAGACAATGAACATCTTAGCAATATTTTTATTTGTTATTTGCATAGGTTTTTATTGAGTATGCTTCATAGAATGCTCATTATGGTTACGCTGTAAGTTTCCACCATGATTAGGCATGGATTAGGCTAGCTTCCCAGGCGTTTCTCTAACACATATACAAACTCCATGAGCTTACAAGCTCCCTTTTTATTTCACACCGTCGTGATCCATAAAAAAAAGAACATGATATCAACTAAATAGAATAAGTGCAATGTCTAAAGTGTTCCCCATGACAACATGGTTCTGCTAACTCCCAACTTATAATATGCAAGTATATAAACAACATAGATGGGCACAATGGTTCAATTCTATTAAGTGCAAGGAAATAAAGTGTGCCATCAAGTTTGTGAGAGCTTTAATCACTAATTTTCACATAACAAAATTTAATTTGGAAGATAGATAAAACATGAATATACTTGGAATGGTGTAACACACCATGAATAGGAATTTATAGTGGAATCTTTGGAATAACTTGGTTTCTTGGGAGTTGGATGCACAAGTAGAGTACTCAGTACAGGTGGAGGCTAGCAAAAGACTTGGAGCGACCAACTAACAGAGCAATAATGGCCATAATCATGCAGAGCGACAAAACATTATTAATCAAAGCATAAAGTGATATCACAAGTCAAAAACTAAATGATCATAGAGGCTAAGATGACTGGTTTATAGTCATAACATGGTGTAAGCATGTGCCAAGTTAACCCAAATAAAGCATCAAAGGAGAATACCAAAATATTATGCTTTTGTATGCTAAAACAACACATGATTCTTTCAAGGCACATTAAGCAATATCAGTTGTTTGAAACAAGTCATGCTAGAACAATAATCAATAAGCATATGGTCAAAGCAACATCTAACATGACATTATAAAGTCTAAGCCACAATCAAAACAAGATTCCTTTTGTACCACAATAAGCATGAAACTTTCTACTCTTTTCCAACACCAATCGACTTATTTGAAACAACTCACAAAGATAATAATCAATAAATATCAGAGAGATTGTATCACCTAACTACAAAGAAGAACTAAAAATTTCTAAGCAAAAAGCATAAGAAAACTAAAACTAAGCGCAGTGCTAGCAAAAGAGAACACTCACAGAACAATAAGAGTGAAAAACTAGAGTGTTCTAGGCAATGAAGAACTAGGTGTGACTTCTCCAAAATAGGTGTGTTGGGGTCCGACCAACTTATTACAGAAAACAAAGAAAAAGAAAACAAAAACAAAGATGCTCCAAGAACAACACAATAGTGCATGAAGCAATGAAAATAAAGTGTCTTGAAAGAAAAATTGAGATTTTTATTGATGAAGAAGGGGATGCCTTGGGCATCCCCAAGATTTGACCCTTGTACTTCTTGAATATTTCGTGGGGTCACATGGGTGGCATCCCCAAGCTTGAGCTTTTTTCCACACTTCATCTCATCCTACACTTAAAAATTTCCTTCATACAAAACTTCACACAATCTTCATTAGGAACATTAGTGTATTCAAGATAATAAGCCTTTGGGTTTAGTTTAAACTAAAGTAAAACTTTCATTAAAACATAATCTACTGTAGCAACTCCTTTTAAAAGCTCAAGTGATCAAGAAGAACTCAAAATAAACCGATTAAGAGGCAAATGCACATAATGGCAGAAATCTGTCAAAACAGACCAGCAGGTGAAGACCGATTTTTTACAAATTCTTATGTTGCTCAAATCGAAAAGTGCAAAAGTAAAGAAAGTTGGGTAAATAATAAATACATGCACACAAAAAATTACAGCTCAATCAGATGTACTGGGATTTTTCACGATTTTTTACAGTGAAGCACAGAAATCTGTTTCGGGACAGCAACTTCCCCAAATCTTACTTCCCTCTCATTAGAGGCTATTCTTGGCTCAAAAACCAAACAAAAAGGATAAGGAGAGGTTATTACAGAAGCAATAACTTCCGAGGCTCAACAAAAAATTAATGAAATAAAAAAAAATTGGTTATCTCCCAAGAATGCTTTTCTTTAACGCCTTTCAGCTAGGCACAGAAAGCAAGAATTAAGTATTTTCAAATGAAGAAGCATTAACATCAAATTTTGTTGCAATAAGAGAATCAAAAGATAGATTCTCTATTTTTCTAGGGAAGTGTTCTATACCATTCTTGCGTGCGAATTGATATTTAATGGTGCCTTCCTTCATAACAATAATGGCACCAATAGTTCTTAGAAAAGGTCTTCCCAAAATAATAGGACAAGAAGCATTGCATTCAACATCCAAAACATAGAAATCAACAGGGACAAAGGTATGGTTAACGATAATAAGAATATCATTAAATATCCCCATGAGTTTCTTTTTAGCATTATCATCAAGATGGACATCCAAATAACAATCTTCCAATGGTGGTCAATCAAGCATTTCATAAATCTTTCTGGGCATAATAGAGACACTGGCACAAAGATCACATGAAGCTTTGAAATAAAAATCATGCATTTTCATATTAATGATGGGATCCCAACCATCTTCTAATTTCCTAGGAATAGAAGCTTCATGTTTCAATTTTTCTTCTTTAATTTTCATGAGAGCATTTGTAATATGTTTTATAAAAGCCATATTCATAGCACTAGCATTAGGACTTCTAGCAAGTTTTTGCAAGAACATAATTACTTCAGAAATATTGCAACCATCAAGATCAAAATCAATATTATCATGCAAAGTAGTAGAACTATTGTTTCCCGTATTTTCAAAAATTTCAGCATTTTTATTGGAAAAGGTTCCATTGGGTTTAGGCAATGTTGCAAAAGGAATGGGGACTTTAGGTGGTTTGCTAGCATCAACATTACTAGTGGTGGTAATGGTACAAAATTTAGACATACTACTATTTCTAGCAATTTCATCTTCTCTTTCCCACCTAGCATGCAATTCAGCCAACATCCTAACATTTTCATCAATTCTAACTTGTATGGCATTCAGGGTCTTGCTTTCTTTAACATCATGAGGGACTACCTTTAATTTAAGAAGTTCAACATCATGTGCAAGGCTATCAACTTTAGAAGCAAGATCATCAATTTTTCCAAGCTTTTCCTCAACGGTTTTATTGAAAGTAGTTTGTTTACTAATAAAATCCTTAAGCATGACTTCAAGTTCAGAGGGTGCACTTCTATTGTTGTTGTAGGAATTTCCATAAGCATTACAATTATTAGAAGGGTATGGCCTATAATTATTACTACCAAAATTACTCCTATAAGCATTGTTGCTAAAATTATTACTTCTAATGAAGTTCGCATCAACTTGCTCTTCTTGAGCAACCAAAGAGGCTAAAGGAACATTATTTGGATCAATATGAGCTTTTCCACTAACAAGCATAGACATAATAGTATTAATATTATCACTCAAGGAGGAGGTTTCTTCAACAGAATTTACCTTGTTACCTTGTGGAGCTCTCTTAGTGTGCCATTCAGAATAATTTATCATCATATTATCAAGGAGCCTTATTGCAGCACCCAAAGTGATGGTCATAAAGGTACCTCCTTAAGCCGAATCCAACAGATTTTTTGAAGAAAAATTCAGTCCTGCATAAAAGGTTTGGATAATCATCTAAATAGTCAGTCCATGAGTGGGGCAATTCTTTACTAAAGATTTCATTATTTCCCGAGCTTGAGCAACATGTTCATTATCAAATTGTTTAAATTTCATTATGTCACTTCTCATGGATATAATTTTAGCAGGAGGGTAATATTTTCAGATGAAAGCATCTTTGCATTTAATCCAAGAATCAATACTATTTTTAGGCAAATGTAGGAACCAATCTTTAGCTCTTCCTCTTAAAGAGAAAGGAAACAATTTAAGCTTAATAATATCTCCATCTACATCCTTATATTTTTGCATCTCACAAAGTTCAACCAAATTATTAAGGTGAGCAGCAGCATCATAAGTACTAGCACCATAGAATTGCTCTTTCATAACAAGATTCAGCAAAGTAGGTTTAATTTCATAGAAAGTAGCTTCAGGAACAGGTGAAGCAATAGGTGTGCAAATGAAATCATTGTTGTTTGTGCTAATGAAGTCACACAACTTAGTCTTTTTAGGAGTAGTCATTTTTGCAAGAGAAAAGCAACCCAACAAAAATAATAACTAAATTAGGAACAAATTTTTTTTGTGTTTTTGATAAAGGGAAGCAAACCAACATAAATAACAACTAAGGTAGGAATTTTTTTTGTTTTTGATAAAAATAAGTAAACCAAACAAAACAAAATAAACTAAGAAAAACAAAAACAAAGTAAAGAGATTGGTTGTGATAAACTCCCCTTGCAGAAGAGGCTCTATACTCCCCGGCAACGGCGCCTGAAATTCTTTGATGCGGCTCGGTCACTTCAGAGCCTGTTGGGAAACCCCAAGAGCAAGGTATGATGAGCACAACAGCAAGTTTTTTCTCAGTTGTGAAACCAAGGTTATCGAACCAGTAGGAGTAAGGAAACAACTTCCAAGGTGTTGCTAGCAACGTGGAACCTACACAACACAACCACAATACTTTGTCCCAACTTACAGTGAGGTTGTCAAGCTCACTGGTGTTGCTGAAAATAAAGGATTAAACGTATTGTGTGGAAGAAAGTAATTGCGTGTAGTAATTGCAGAAAGTAAACAATAGACAGTAGATTGAATATCGGTGGGAAGGAATGGACCGGGATCCATAGTTCACTAGAGGTGTTTTCTCCATAAGATAAATAGAATGTTGGGTGAACAAATTACAGTTGGGAAATTGATAGGATAGAGAAAGAATAACAATGCATGTACATGTCATGATGATCGCTATGAGATTCATTTGGGCATTACAACATAATACATAGACCGTAATCCAACTGCATCTATAACTAAAAATCCACCTTCAGGTTATCATCTGAACCCCTTCCAGTATTAAGTTGCACGCAACAGATAATTTCATTAAGCAAAGTTTGTAAAGTAAACAATACAATTGCCCTTGGACAAAGGATTGTTGTTTTCTCCCTATTAGCAACATCACATCTACAACCTAAGAGGTTTCTGTCACTCCTACAGATTACTAGAGGCATTAACCTACTATCGAGCATAAATACTCCCTCTTGGAGTCACAAGCAAGTACTTGGCAAGAGTAGATACTAGCAACGGAGAGCATGCAAGATCACAAACAACATAGACATGATAAAATCAATAATCAATCTTGACGTAGTAGTCAATATCCATCAGATCCCAACAAACACAACATATAGGATTAAAAATAGATGATCTTAATCATGATAGGAAACTCACAAGATCTAAACAGGAGAGACAAAGAGGAGAAACAACCATATAGCTACTTCTATGGACCCATAGTCCAAGGATGAAATACTCACACATCACTCTGGAGGCTGGCATGGTATTGAATAAGGCCTCTAGGGTGATCTCCCCTCTCCGGCAGGGTGCCGAGAAGAGCTTCGGATCCCTCCCAATCTAGGGACGATGGTAGCGGCGGCTACGGACTTTTTCGTGGATTTCTCATTGGGTACTTAGGGTTTCTGCCTCGGGGGGTTTATATAGGCAAAGGGGCAAGGTCGGTTGAGAACCAGGGGGGCCACATAGTGCCCTGGCGTGGCCCAGGGTGGACCCGCGCCTAGGGGTGGTGTGGCCGCCCTGTGGCGCCTCTTCGTCCCCCCTCTGGACTCCATCTTCGTTACAGTAAAATATTGGCTTCGGCTTTTGTTCCGTCCAATTCTGAGAATATTTCGTTAATAGCTTTTCTGAAACCAAAAAAGCAGAAAACAGGCAACTGGCACTATGGCATATTGTTAATAGGTTAGTTCCATAAAATGTATAAAAATGCCTCAAAGTGTAAACAAAACATAAGATAGTTGGTACAAAACAAGCATGGAGCATCAAAAATTATAGATACATTTATGACATATCAATGCTCATCTACGCCGCGGCCTCCACACGGGTCGTCAGCGCTGTGATGGTCGTCGAGCGACCAGAGGAGGGCCAAGAACGCCATGTGCAGCGCCCGATCTACTACATCAGTCAAGTCTTGACAGACTCACGATAGCGCTACCCATAGTAAGAGAAACTGGTATGCGCAGTCTTCACAGCCCAGCGACGGCTCCCACACTACTTCTAGGAGCACCCCATCATGGTTGTATCCTCGACGCCACACCTGGACATCATTTGTAATTGCGATGCAACTAGGCGAGTTGCCAAGTGGGCTGTCAAAATCAAGTACGAGCCACGCAAAGCGATCAAATCGCAAGCCTTGGTAGATTTCCTCGCCGACTAGGAAGAAGCACAACAGCCGGAGAAGCTGCCCTATCTCCATTACTGGTCGCTCCACTTCGATGGATCCAAGAACATGGACGGCACAGGGGCTGGGATCATACTCACCTCCCCTAGAGGCGACAATCTCCGCTACATGCTACACCTCGACTTCACGCCATGCACCAACAATATGGCCGAATACGAGGCCCTCCTTCATGGCATGCGGGCCGCCAAGGAGATGAACGTCAACTGTCTACGGTTCTACGGAGACTCCGACCTCGTCACCGTGCAAGTTGCTGGTACCTGCGATGCCATCTCCCCCACCATGGCAGCATATTGCCAAGCGGTGGACCAGTTGGGGGGCACTTTGCCGGCTACTCCGTCAAGTGGATTGACAGGCACAAAAACAAGGAGGCTGACGCACTATCCTGCATCGGATCAGCTCGGCAAACACCACCCGAGGGCGTCTTCCTCGACATCATCAACAAGCCCTCGGTCTCCCCGCCGAAGGAGATCGATGTCGAGATACCATTGCAACCTGAGCCACAACTAGGAAAAAGCTGATCAATGGCATACCATTTTTCAACTTCTGTGGCGCATATGGGATGCGCCAGTGTTATCACACCACTAAATTATAATTCTGTGGAAAATTTCAAAATGCACCATAGAAGTCTCAAAGTTTAGTAGGGAATATTGCCTATATGCACCACAAAAGTTTTTTTCAAATTTCAAAAAAGGTGGGCTAGTTCTAAATCTTCTGTGGCACATATTGCCAATATGCGCTGTCGTGGGAATGGTCACGACAGATGCTGCAATCGGCACCGAGTAGTAGAACGAGGGGCAAGGGCAGCCAGCCATCTGCGGTGCGAGATGAGGGCGGAGACTCAGGGTTTTACCCAGGTTCGGCCCCCCGGAGGGTAAAGACCTACTCCTGCTAGATTGTATTATGAAGGTGGTACAATGGGCGAGCTCGGCGGCTAGGCGGCGAGTCGCTTGGGGGTAAGATGGAACGTATCTCTACACGCCCCGCAGGGAGGTTTATATAGGCTCACCTCCCCTAGGGTTTACATATCTCAACCGAATCAGTTAAGGCTTCGGTGCTTGTTTAACCTAATCCGACTGGGCCTATATACTCGCCTGGGCCTTCAGCTTCCAGTCGCTTGGATCCACGCCGGGCTTTGATCCAGTCGCCGTCTTGCAGGCCCACTCGCCAGTTCTTTGGGCCAGTCAGAAACGTCCTGCTGGGTATACCCCGGTAGGTACATCCCCATCAGTAGTCCCCGAGGCCGTCGTCGATTGGGCGTAGGTGACTGCTGGCAGTCGGAGTATGCGGCTTCAGAGTAGGCATCCAATCGAATCGTCGGTGGGCTCCTGTATATAGGAAAAACTTGTCATTCTGTTCGCAGCTTTGGCGAGTCGAATCGGTGAATCGCTGTTCGCAGCGAGTAGGTTGGTGAGCCGAGTGGCTGAAGTTGGACCGTTAAGCGTGGTCAAACTAGCCGTTGCAGTAATCCAACGGTAACTTTTGGCGTAATCACCGTGTAGTAACGGCCTCCTAATTTGGCGGGTAACAACCGCTATATAAGGGGAATGGCAGGCGATCAGAGAGCTATCTTCTCACCATTCTCTCCGACTGCACGCATTCACGCATCCCTTCGCTTCGCGATCCAGCCGACCCGAAATCCTCCGACCCCCCACAGAGTCCTCCGCCATGGCCCTATCCACCGAACCCTGGGGGAGGTCCAAATGTACAAGGGCGCAACTGGCGTCCTTCGAGGAGGCCGGGATCCTGCACGCCGGCTGCTGGCGCATCCCCGCGGCCGGAGAGGTGGCCCCGAGCCCGCGCGAGGGGGAATTCATCTGCTTCACCAGTCACCTGGAGCGGGGATTGGGATTCCCCACGTCCTTGTTCTTCCGGCGGTTCTGCGCCTACTACGGGATCCAGCCGTCGGATCTGGGTCCCCATAGCATCGAGCAGCTTGCCATCTTTGTGGCGTTCTGCGAGTGCTACTTGGGCTGCCGGCCCTACCTCCCTCTTTGGCAAGATCTGTTCCATGGACGGATCAGCCGCGAGGAGGCGGGCGGCCCAATGCTCGCCGCGGGTGGCCTAACCCTCCAGCTGAAGTCGAAGGCCTCATTCTTTGACCTGATGCTGCCCGCCAAGGCAGCGAGCGACTGGAAGAAGTCGTGGTTCTACATTGCCGAGGCGACTCCGGAAGGCGAGACGGCGATTCCACGGTACTCCGCCGACCGGTCCGAGCCGTGCCGCCTTCAAATCGGCAAGCTTCCCAGCGACCAGCGGATGGTCGTTGACGAGATGCTTCAGACCATCCGCGGTCTGAAGAAGAAGGGCCTCCAGACGATAAACCTGTACAACTGCTGGCTCGGGCGGCGACTCGTCCCGCTGGCCCGGCGCGAGCACTACATGTACCAGTATACCGGCCGGGACGACCCGACAAAGGCTAGCCTGGCCGAGTGGAGGCTCGATGACTACACCGCGGCCCTGAAGAAAATCACCCAAGCGGTGTACTTGGACGCTCAAGCTGGGGTCGCCCCCTATACCGCGAAGCGCTCAGCCCCAACGGTAATCACTTCGTATCATTCGCAGTCGCAGTCCTTTTGCAGTCGCGGTCATACTAACTTCAACTTGCCTTTGTTGCAGCTGTTCCAAGTGGTGGAGGGGTGGCTCCCGCCTTCGGATGACGAGAATTCGAGCTCGTCCGTCCAAGACATGGGCGAGTCGCCCACCAGGAGCGACGAAAGCGACAGCGACGACGAGTCCGAGGAAGAAGCTGCCCCGCTGGCTCGCAAGACCCGCTGGCAACGTCAGCGCGAGCTCGAGGCGAGCAAGAGCCTCGAGCGCCATTATGATGAAGAAGAACTTCTGAAGACGAACTCGTGCCGCCAGGCTACTCCGTCAAAGAAGAAGAGGAAGGAGACGGAGGCGAAGGCCCCTCCAAGAAGGAAGACGAAGCCGATGAGGCCGGCCTCACCACCACACTCGGCAAGCAGTTCTGACGCCCCCAGCCCTATCAAGGACGAGGCGCCACCGACGGCAGCCGCGCTGGACACGGCCACCGTTGAGGTGCCACTGGCTTCGATGCCCCCGCCATTCGCCCTAGTCTCGGGGCTGGGGGATGCTCCTGCCGTAGCGGCTTCGCCTCGCAGGGAAGCTCCAGTCGAAGAGGTTACAGAGGCTCCAGTTGCAGCCTCGACGACGAAGAAGCCGTCCGTGTCTTGGGCACGCGACGTCCTGGACATGGGGCTCAGTCGCCGACTGGGCCCGGAACTGGAGAAGCCAGCCGGCCTCCGTACGGGGCTGCGCTTCATTCCGGTCGCCAAGTGAGTACACTCGCCTTCCTTCGTCGTTCAAAATCGCTCGAATTATCTTGCTTATACGACTGATGTACAGGACCGGAGTGAAGAGGATGGGCCACCCAACCGTGGCTAAGGTGCCACCCGTCGTCAACGAGGACGATCCTTCCCGCAAGAGGAAGGCGGACGAAGTCGTCGCCCCTGCGGATGGCGGCAAAAAGGCCAAGGGTGACACCGTCGTCACGATCTCTGACGACACGGCGGCCGCGCCGGCTGGACCTGCAACGGAGGCGGCCGCGTCCATGAAGGAGGGCGCTCCCTTGCCTGGAACGGCCGAGCCAACCTCCTTTGGGGCGTGTGCCTCTATCGCCACCTTCCCACGCTTCATGACCAAGGCGGCCGCGGCGAGTGGAACTTCGCCCTCGAGCCATGCTCCTGGGATCGCCGATGCTGAAGTCGACCAACGTCGTGGGCATACGCCGGCTCTCCTCGCGTCCGTGGACGCGATACAACTCCACGGCATGCTTGGCGCAGCCATCCAGGTACATCCAGTCCCCGAGGATCAGGTCGGTGCTTTGCAGCGGCCTGATTCTTTTAATGTCTTATCTTTATTTTTCGCATCCAGTCCCCGAGTGCGCACGCGCTGAATTTCAGCGGGTGGGCACTTAGGAATTTCTTTGAGTACCAGTCCCCGAGTGCGCACTCGCTGAATTTCAGCGGGTGGGCACTTTAGGAATTTCTTTGATTGCCAGTCCCCGAGTGCGCACTCGCTGAATTTCAGCGGGTGGGCACTTAGGAATTTCTTTGATTGCCAGTCCCCGAGTGCGCACTCGCTGAATTTCAGCGGGTGGGCACTTAAGAATTTCTTTGATTGCCAGTCCCCGAGTGCGCACTCGCTGAATTTCAGCGGGTGGGCACTTAAGAATTTCTTTGATTGCCAGTCCCCGAGTGCGCACTCGCTGAATTTCAGCGGGTGGGCACTTAAGAATTTCTTTGATTAACCTTTTTGGTGATGTGCAGGGTCTGCAACTTGAATCGGCTGACCGATTGTTGGCGAAGCAGCGCGCGGAGAAGGAACTGGCCATCGTCCAGGAGGCGAACAAAGGGCTTCAGGCTGTTGCCGCGAAGGCAGAGGAAGCTCGCCAGGGGCTTGTCCGCGCTGGATTGGCGGCGGCGCAATCGGCTTTGAGGTCGGTTGAACAGCGGATCGCCGACCTCGAGCGCAAGCTGCGGGAAGCGAAGGAAGAAGCGAGCTCGGCTGATGGGCGAGCCAAGGCCGCCATTGCAGCCGCCGAAGAGGATCACAAAGTGTCGGATGCCCTTGTTGCTGGGCTTCAGGACGACCATACATCGCTTCAATGCTTCATCACGGATCTCGCCTGCCCGTTGATTGGTAAGTGCATCTGCCTCTTTCAGCAGTTGTGCCATTTGTAGTGTCCGTCGTATTCATTATTGTCTTCTACTCGCAGGTCGCATCATCGATAGCGCGGAAGAGGCGAGCTCTTCGACGCGCGGCAGTGTGTAAGCATGCTTGTCGACTCGGCAACGTTTCCGGCGACGTGCATCCGTGCCTATCTCCAAGAGATATCGCCCACGGAAGTGATTCCCAGCGACCTCGTTGAGGTGTGGAGGTATTTGGAGAAGGCGCCCACGGTCGTTGAGTTCATGACGCGGTCGGTGTTTCGGCGCGGAGCGGCGACGACACTTAGTCTTGGACTTTCCCACTTTCCCGAGGACTTCGACATCGACGATGTGACGAGTGGCTACCCATCGTCGACTGGCGCGGTAGAGCTTTCCGAGGTCCTCAAGTTGCAGGATCGCGCCGCCGCGTACTCGGAGCGTGTCTGGGCAATGGGCGACCTCCTTCCGTACCAGGAGACGGTCGTCGTGCCGAATGACCCCGAGCCGCTGCATCGTGATTTCAAGGTCGAGCAACCCTTCCGCGCGGCGATGGCGGGTGAACTAACGACGTATCCATCGAACCCGTACACGCCGTTCATCCGCAATCACCGGGATGTTAGCCTGCAGAATAGGATAGTTTGCCTTGTGGCGTTAGTAGCAGGTCTGCCATGCGGGCATATTTTGTAATATGAGACAATGCAACATGCTATCGAATGAGATGTCGTGTCTATTTTGGTATTTGTCAAGTGTT
The DNA here is from genome assembly GCA_916181665.1 of Avena sativa. Classification (NCBI taxonomy): domain Eukaryota; kingdom Viridiplantae; phylum Streptophyta; class Magnoliopsida; order Poales; family Poaceae; genus Avena; species Avena sativa. The sequence goes on along the minus strand of OV702298.1, from coordinate 161,109,936 downwards.
TGTGATTGTTGATATAACGAGTCCCCGAGCGCGTCCGCCCTTTTGTGGGGTTTACCTCGTATGTGATGTGTTTGTTGTTTTTGTGTGTTTTATTATTGTGGTCGACTCGCCCGGACTCGAAGAGCTAGTCGCTAGGCGACTCCCTTGAGCGCGCTGTACTTCGCCGTTTTCCCTTGCGCGAACGAGGTCGGGTGGCCGAGTCGCCGAGCGTGGTACTTGGCTGTTCCAGGCGCGACTCGAGGGTGAGTGAGAACTTGGCGCGTTAGTTTGTGCGCGTCACTCCTGCATGGCCCGTGGGGTCAGTCGCGTGGCGAGTCCTGGGCATGCTCTCCTACTTGGCGTTTTCCCGGGCCGCTCGAGGTGAACTGGTCCGCAGTCCCCGAGCGTGGTACTTAGCCGTTCGAGTCGCTATGTCGAGGATGCGGAGGACCATGGTCGATGTAAGAAGCGTAGGCAGTAGTCTTGGTTCGTAGAACCAGTCGAGCTAGGCGACTCCAATGGGGCTCCGGGTAGGCGTTTTTCGTGGACGATGCAAGACCTGAGGTGACTCAGTGCTCTTGCACCGCACTACTTAGCCGTGCCGATCGCTGTACCAAAGGTTGACTTTTGCGGTTAGCGTGATGCTGTTATTACGAGTGCGAGTGGCACAAGACATGGAGAGTAGGCTCAATTTGCGGTAACCGTTTCTTTTCATTTCATAGCGACTGTAGAGTACATATGTGGGGTTCTAGGCTCAGAACTTCCGTAGGAGGTTTACATTCCATGGTCGCTTGACGTCGAGTTCGCCGTCCCCGCGGACGTCGGTGAGGTAGTAGGCGTCGTTGCCGAGTACACGGCCGATGGCGAATGGTCCCTCCCATGGGGGGGGAAAGCTTGTGCATGCCCTTCTTGTCCTGGATGAGACGCAGCACCAGGTCGCCTTCTTGGAAGGTGCGAGTTTTCACCCGCCGACTGTGGTAGCGGCGGAGTCCTTGTTGGTAGATGGAGGTGCGCGAGCGAGCTAGGTCGCGTGCCTCGTCGAGTTGATCGACTCCATCCTGTCGTGCGAGTTCGTTCGCAGCTTCTGTGTAGTGGACGACCCTTGGCGAGTTGTGCTCAAGGTCGGTGGGCATGACTGCCTCGGCGCCGTACACCATGAAGAAGGGGGTGAATCTTGTCGACCTGTTGACCGAGGTGCGGATTCCCCAGATGACGGAGGGTAGCTCCTCGACCCAGCACCCGGCGGTGCGCTCGAGTGATACTTGGCGTCGCGGCTTCAGGCCGTGGAGGATGCTTTGGTTGGCCCGTTCCGCCTGGCCGTTGGATTCCGGGTGGGCGACTGACGCGAGGTCGAGCCGAATGTGGTGTTCTTCGCAGAATTCGGCCATGGCTCCTTTGGCGAAGTTGGTGCCGTTGTCCGTGATGATGCTGTTTGGGAACCCGTAGCGATATATGATCTCGCGTAGGAATTTGGTGGCGGTCTTCCCATCGCATTTCCGAACTGGCTTGGCTTCCACCCACTTTGTGAATTTGTCGACCGCGACCAAGAGGTGGGTGTAGCCAGAGGGCGCCTTCTTGAAGGGGCCTACCATGTCCATACCCCACATAGCGAATGGCCAGGTGATGGGAATTGTTTTGAGCGCTGAGCTCGGCACGTGCATCTGGTTGGCATACTTCTGGCACCCGGCGCACCACTGGACAATGTCGACAGCGTCGGCGTGTGCGGTGGGCCAGTAGAAGCCATGTCGCATAGCCTTGGCGACAAGAGAGTGGGCGCCGGCGTGGTGGCCGCAGTCACCGGAGTGGATGCCGTGGAGGATCTTGCGTCCTTCGGCAAGTTGGACGCAGCGTTGGAACACGCCGGTGACACTGCGCTTGTGGAGCTCGCCGTCGATGATGGCGTAGGACTTGCATCGACGGGCGATCATCCGAGCTTCCGTCTCGTCTGCCGGCAAGGTGCCGGCTTCTAGGTAGGCGATGTAGGGCTTGGTCCAGTCGTCTGGCTCGTTGATGAGTGCGACCAGGGCTGCCTCTGGTTGGAGCGGGACTCCGATGTCGATCTCCCTTGGGGGAGAGACTGATGGCTTGGTGATCGTGTCGAGGAAGACGCCGGCGGGTGGTGCGAGTCGAGCCGACCCGATGCGAGAGAGGGTGTCGGCCTCCTCGTTCTTCCGTCTGTCGATCCACTCGACGGAGTAGCCTGTGAAGTGTCCGCCCAAATTGTCCACTGCTTGGCGGTACGCCGCCATGGTGGGGGAGACGGCATCGCAGGTGCCAGCGACTTGCCCTGCGACGAGGCCGGAGTCGCCGTAGCAGCGTAGGCGGTTGACATTCATCTCCCTGGCGGCCCTCATGCCGTGTAGTAAGGCCTCGTACTTGGCCATGTTGTTTGTGCAGGGTGTGAAGTCCAGGCAGAGGACATAGCGGAGCTTGTCGCCCTTCGGAGAAGATAGCACGATCCCTGCGCCTGCGCCGTCCGCGTTCTTGGAGCCGTCAAAGTGCAGGCTCCAGTAGTGGAGGTATGGCAGCTTCTCTGGCTGCTGGGCTTCTTCCCAGTCGGCGATGAAGTCCGCTAGGGCTTGCGACTTGATCGCTCTTCGTGGCTCGTATTTGATGTTGTGGACGCCGATCTCGACGGACCACTTGGCGACTCACCCGGTCGCCTCACGGTTGCGGATGATGTCCTGCAACGGTGCGGAGGAGACGACCGTGATCGGGTGCTCCTGGCAGTAGTGCGGCAGGCGTCGCTGTGCCCTGAAGACCGCGTATACCAGCTTCTGGTACTGCGGGTACCGCTGGCGCGACTCGGTGAGGACCTCGCTGATGTAGTAGACCGGTCGTTGTACTGGGCGCTCCTTTCCTTCCTCCGGTCGCTCGACGACCATGACCGCGCTGACGACGCGCTCGGAAGCCGCGACGTAGACTAGCATGGGTTCTTTGTCGACCGGGGCGGCGAGTAGCGGTGCGGCGAGTAGCACCTTCTTGAGGTCGCGGAGCGCGTCGTCCGCCTCCTTGTCCCACTGGAATGTGGGGTTCTTGCGCATCAGGCGATATAGAGGCATTACCTTCTCGCCCAAGCGGGGGATGAAGCGACTGAGAGCCGCTACTCGCCCGGCCAGCTTCTGAACGTCGTGCAAGCACTCGGGTTTGCCGAGTCGGGCGATCGTGTCGATCTTGGTGGGGTTCGCCTCGATCCCGCGCTTGGAGACGACGTAGCCCAATAGCTGCCCTGCGGGTACACCGAAGGTGCATTTGCCTGGGTTGAGCTTTATCTTGTATTTTCGCAAGTTGGCGAACGTTTCCGCCAGGTCGGCGAGTAGGTCGCCCTGGCGAGCGGACTTTACGACCACGTCGTCGATGTAGACGTGGATGTTGCGGCCAATTTGGCTCGCAAGGCATTCTTGCATGCACCGCTGGTAGGTTGCCCTGGCGTTCTTGAGGCCGAAGGTCATGGCGGTGTAGCAGAAGGCTCCGAATGGCGTGATGAACGCCGTATTCTCCTCGTCCTCGACAACCATTTTGATCTGGTTGTAACCAGAGTAGGCGTCGAGGAAACACAGCGACTCCGAGCCCGCGGTGGAATTGATTATCTGGTCGATCCGCGGGAGGACGAACTGCTCCTTTGGGCAGGCACTGTTCAGGTTTGTGTAGTCGATACACATCCTCCAGGTCCCGTTTTTCTTCTAGACCAGGACTGGGTTTGCCAGCCACTTGGAGTATTTGATTGGCTGGATGAAGCCTGCAGCGAGTAGACGCTGCACCTCCTCGGCGATTGCTCGGCGGCGCTCTTCATTGAAGGGCCGCAGCGACTGCGTGACAGGTCGCACTTTGGGGTCGGCGTTTAGCTTGTGCTCAGCGAGCTCCCTGGGGACACCGGGCATGTCAGAGGGCTTCCATGCGAAGATGTCCATGTTCTCACGGAGGAACTCGATGAGCGCGCCTTCCTATGCCGGGCTCATGCCCGTCCCGATCGTCACCGTCTGGCTGGAGTCGCCTGGGACCAGCTCGACGGTACGGGTGTGCGTAGTGGCCTCAAAGGTTGAGGTGTTTGCGCCCTCCGAGTTGGGCTTCTTGAGTATGGTGGCGTCATCATTGTTGACCCTGCTCGCGTACTTGGCGAGTTCATCCGCGTGGTTGGTCTCCGCCGCGATGACGGCGTCAGCGAGCTCGGCACCTTTGGCCTCGCACTCGGCGGCCATGTCGGGGTCGCCGTTGATGGTGATGACGCCACAGGCCCGGGGAGCTTCATCGCGTTGTACGCGTAGTGGGGCGCTGCCATGAACTTGGCGAACGCCTGGCGCCCCAGGACGCAATGGTAGGGGCTGTCGAAGGGCACGAGCTCGAAGACGATCCGCTCGGTGCGGAAGTTTGCTGGTGTGCCGAAGGTGACTGGCAGCGTGACCTTGCAGATCGGGTACGCCTTCTGACCGGGGACGATGTCGTGGAACGTGGTGTGGGTCGTCTCGATCATCGACTGCGGGAGCCGCAGCCGCCTGAAGGTGTCCAGGTACAGGATGTTGATGGAGCTTCCGACGTCCATCAATGTCTTGGGGATCCAGTAGTCGCCGACCTTAGGCTTGACCACCAGGGCGACTCGACCTGGGTACTCGATGCGTGGCGAGTGGTCTTGTCGACTCCAGGTGATGGGCTGCTCCGACCAGTTGAGGAACTGGGGAACGTCCACCTGGGCCACCGCGTTGACAGCGACGGCGCGGGCGATGACCTTCTTCTCGCGCTTCGTGTTGAAGCCCGTGAAGGTGTGGAGCGAGCCGGCCACTTTGCCGAATTTTCCGCCGTTTGGCGGTCGATCTCCCTGAGGGTGTGGCAGTTGGCGGTGGTGTGCGTGGTGGGCTTTCCTTCCCTGCTATGAAACGCACATGGTTGGTTAAGGAGAGCCGCGGGGTCGAACCTTGGCTTGGCCTTGTAGTTGCCGCCGTCGCGGCGTTGTCCTCCGTCGCGGCGGAAGCTCTTGGGCTCGCGTTGCGCGTGCCCGACGTTGGCGACAAAGTCGACTCGCCCGTCACTGCGGTGCTTGCCGGTGAGGCGAGTGTTGCTGTAGCGTAGGTTGGACCGTCGTCCGCTGTCGTTGCCGCTCGTGCGGCGTTGACCTCCTGACTCATCGTCAGTTTCCTGGTTTGGATCTTCCTCCGCATACCGTTTGGCGATCTCGAGGAGGTCGGGGATGTTGTCGAGTGTGCGAGAGTGTCGCTTGAGCTTGGCGACCAGGGGCTCGTAGCGGCATGAGGTCTTGAAGCAATGGATCGCGGTGTCTGGGTGGATGCCGACCGCGTTGTACCAGAGTTCTTGCCACCGTTGGACCCAGTTGCGGGTCGACTCGCGGGGTCCCTGGACGCATCGCTCCAGGTCCTCGATAGTGGTGGCGCGGGTGTAGGAGCACTCGAAGTGCCTGACGAAAGCGTCGCGCATCTCCTCCTAGGAGTCTATACTGTCCTGAGGGAGGGTGTTGATCCACTGCCTGCACGTCCCCTCCATCATCAGGGGGAGGTAACGGGCGGCTAGCAGGTCGGTGTGGCCTGCGATCCCCATTGCCATAAGGTATGTGTCGAGCCAGACGGCGGGGTCGTACGACGGGTCATACTTTTCTATCTCCTTCGGCGTCTTAAAGTTTGGCGGGTACTTCTCGCCTCGGATCATTGGTCCGAAGCACTTGGGGCCGACTCGACTGAGCGACCCCATGGGCTCGCCGTCGCGGCGATTGGTTAGGGTGTGTCGCAGGTCGTCGGGCTGGCATGCGCGCCAGCTTTGGTTGTTGATGATGTGGGTGCGGGCGTCGATGGGTTGACCGTTGGCGGCGACGAGGTTGGTTGCCGGCCTGGGGTCGTTGGTGGAGACTGCCGCGTTCCTGGGTCGGTGTTGGAGCTGCAGTGGCTCCGGTGGTGGGCAGTTGAGTGTGTTTGCCGCCATTGGGCGGCCGCTCGAGGCCGCCCTGCTTCCCGAGGAACGCGAGTATACTCGACCTTGCGAGTCGGCGCCCGCTCTTTGCTGCTCGACGGCCTTTGCTAGCAGGGCCCTAACGTATTGGATCTGCAGGGTGCCGTCGCCGGTGGCCGTCATGCTGTCGGCTGCTGCCCGGCCTGCCACGACGTTGTCCATCGGGGTGGAGAACAGTGGGAGGCCGTTTGCGTCTCGCTCCCATGAGGAGACTACTATCCACGGCTGGTCCCCGGGGGGTGTGCGGTTGGGTGGAGGCGGGGCGCCCATCGTCGTCGATCCTAGCGGGGGTCGGGCACTTCCTCCTGGTGGCGCGTTCTCGCAGATCGCGCGCTCGGCCACGCGGGCCGGGTCATTTTCATCGTCAAAGTTCAGGGCGCGCCCCTGAACGGTGGGGTTCAGGCGCGACCTGATCCACTGTTGGTGGTAGCGCGATAGGTCCTGCGCCGTCACCTGCTCGAGGCGAAATTTTTCGCGCTCGGCTTGCTCCTTGCGCACTGCCTCCGCCAGTTTCAGGCGGAGTTCCTCGACCTCCGTCGCCGTGGCGTTAGGAGGGATTGGGGTGGAGAATGGATCCTCCGGCGGATCGGTGCCGGTCGCCATGTAGGTCGCAGCGTGGCGGCCGGTTCCGTCACGGAGGTCGGCGGAGTTCTTCGACCCGGAGTCGAATTCGAAGATCCCGAGGATGGAGGGGTCCTCGAAGTCTCCCACATTGGAGACCTGGGTGATGGAGCCCGCGGGTGAAGCCGCGGTTATGGACCCGGCGAGTGACGCCGGGGTCGCCGAGTCGGCGTCGTCATTGAGGGCCGCGTCTTCCGCGACCGCTGAGTTGTCGGCCACGTCGCTGTGGGCCGAATTGTACTCGGAGGCGAGGCGATGGATCGTGCGGATCTGGCTCTCGGAGAGCCGATCGCGTGGCGGCGACTCGCGGATGCGAGCCGAGTCCTCCGAGACGATGACGTCGGTGAGGCCGACGAAGAGGCTGATCGTGCCGAGCGGCAGGATCACGCTGTGCGTGACGGGTCGCGCCGCCGGGACGTAGCTGCTCGGCAAGATTTGGAGCATCTCGCCGATCGCTATCATGCGGCCGGTGGCGACCGTCTCGTTGATGGGCAGATTGGATCTCGCCGCAGAACACCGGCCAGACCGGCCAGGCCCCACGGTGGGCACCACTATCGTGGGAATGGTCACGGCAGATGCTGCAATCGGCAGCGAGTAGTAGAACGAGGGGCAAGGGCGGCCAGCCATCTGCGGTGCGAGATGAGGGCGGAGACTCAGGGTTTTACCCAGGTTCGCCCCCCGGAGGGTAAAGACCTACTCCTGCTAGATTGTATTATGAAGGTGGTGCAATGGGCGAGCTCGGCAGCTAGGCGGCGAGTCGCTTGGGGGTATGATGGAACGTATCTCTACACGCCCCGCAGGGAGGTTTATATAGGCTCACCTCCCCTAGGGTTTACATATCTCAACCTAATCAGTTAAGGCTTCGGTGCTTGTTTAACCTAATCCGACTGGGCCTATCTACTCGCATGGGCCTTCACCTTCCAGTCGCTTGGATCCACACCGGGCTTTGATCCAGTCGCCGTCTTGCAGGCCCACTCACCAGTTCTTTGGGCCAGTCGGAAACGTCCTGCTGGGTATACCCCGGTAGGTACATCCCCATCATGCGCCACATATTTTTTTCAAATTTCAAAAAAAAGCTAGCCAGATTTGGCCAGAGGTGGGGGTCGTCGGAGGTGGGGTTGCCGGAGGAGGGCTAGCCCAGAGGTGAGTTGATAAGGGGGCCCGCCGAAGGAGAAGGAGGGGGTCGTCGGAGGAGAAGGAGGCCACTGTCAGAGGAGGAGGAGGGGGTCGTTGGAGGAGGAGGTAGCCGGAGATGGTCGTCATCGTCGTCGGAGGAGGAGCTCATTGGGGTTGAGGAGGAGAAGGAGGAGGAAGAGGGAGGAGCTCACCGGGTGGAGGAGGAGGAGGAGCTCACCGGGATGGAGGAGGAGGAGGAGTTCACCGGGGTGGAGGAGGAGGAAGAGCTCACCAGTGTGGAGGAGGAGGAAGAGGAAGGAGAAGGGGAGAAGGAGAGAAGAATTGGAGACAGGAGAAGTGTGGAGGAAGGAGAAGTGTGGAGGAGAGGAAGAGGTGAAAAGGAGAAAAGAGAGGGAGAAGGGGCGGTGGGATTCAAATTTTGAATCCCGCCCAACACTTCTGTGTTTCATATGGGAGAAATGCGCCACACAAGATTCTCCCCCTTTTTAATTTTTTTGCAGGAAAAAATCTTCTTTCTGTCATAACTTTTTATTCTTTTCTAATTTGGGGAGTATGTAAAATCTTCAACACCTTCCAGCGGTTAAAATCGAGTAGGAAATTTCGAGACGATCATTTTGATATATTAAACTTTTTTTCTGACATCGTATGCAAAAGTTATGGACGTTTTACTGTTCCATGGCCTTTTTTTGCAAAATACATTGAAATTCATGTTTTTAAATTTTGTATACAACTATATCTCAAAATATAACTACATCTCAAAGGAATTATTTTTTTAAGTTATTATCATTTTCATTTATTTTTTACAGAAGTTAAAAGGCGATCCACTAGGGGGTGGGATCTGGATTTCCATATTCTGTGGCGCGTACCTATATACTGTGGCCACAGAAGCTACAACTTCTGTGGCGCATATATAGGTATGCGCCACAGAACATTGGTCAACTGAATTCTATGGTGGGGCCTACCTCACTTTCTGTGACGCATATGGTCAGATGCGCCACAAAAGTTGGAACTTCTATGGCGCATATTGACATATGCGCCACACAAAGTGAGGGATCCCAAGCCCGGTGGCTGGTCCCACCAAACTTCTATGGCGCATTGCCTAAAATGCGCCACTAAAATTTATCTGTGGTGCATGGTCACACATATGCGCCACAAAAGATTCTTCTATCTATAGCTGGTTTCCTAGTAGTGAGCCCGCCTTGGTCGCCATGATTTCGGAGCCTAGCGACTGGAATGTGCTATACCTCGCCTACATCAAAAACGGGACCCTACCTTCAAACGAGACAGGGTAGCACATGATAGTGTGATGCTGGAAATCCTTCATCATCATCAACGACGAACTCCACAAGCGCAGCATGACCGGCATGTCCCAAAAATGCGTACAACCAGGGGAAGGACGCAAGATCCTCCAAGACATCCATGCCGGCGACTATGGCGACCACGCCGGTGCCAGGTCGCTAGTCTCCAAAGCAATGCGACATGGCTTCTATTGGCTCACAACGCACGCCAAAGCCGTCGACATTGTCTAATGCTGCATCGGGTGCTAGAAATACGCCAACCAGACTCACATCCCTGGTTTGGCCCTCAAGATAATACCCATCACCTGGCCATTCGTCGTATGGGGCATCGACATGGTGGGCTAATTTAAGAAGGCCCCGTCCAGCTACACCTAACTTCTTGTCGCAGTTGATAAGTTCACCAAATGGGTCGAGGCCAAGCCAACCAAGTTCGTCCGCACGCTCATCTACCGGTACGGGTACCCGCACAACATCATCAGGGAAAACAGCACCAACTTCGCCAAAGGCGCCATGGCTTACTTGTGCGAGGAGCACGGCATACGACTCAACCTCGCTTCAGTCTCCCACCCGGAGTCAAACGGCCAAGCAGAGCACGCCAACCAAAGCATCCTCCATGGACTCAAGCCACGACTACAGGTTCCCCTCGAGCGGACCCCTGTATGCTGGGTCGAAGATCTCCCCTTCGTGCTATGGGGCATTCGCACCTCCATCAACCGATCAACAGGGTTTACACCCTTCTTCATGGTGTACGGCGCCGAGGCCGTCATGCCAACCGACCAGGAACACGACTCGCCACGGGTCGTCAACTACGCGGAGGAAGACAATGAGATTGCCCACCAAGACGGGATCAACCAGCTCGCCGAAGCATGCAACCTAGCTCGCTCTCGCACCACCATATACCAGCAGGCTCTCCGCTGCTATCACAGCCACCGAGTCCGGACTCATCCAAGACAAGAAGGGCATGCACAATCTCTCTCCCCGTGGGAGGGACCATTGGCTATAGGGCGAGTCCTCGACAACGACGCCTACTATCTCATCGATGTACGAGGCGACGGCAAGCTCGACGTCGGGCGGCCATGGAATGTAAAACTCCTCCGGAAGTTCTATACATAGAACTAAAACGTGTACTTAGCTGCTGCACAATGAAACAAATTCGAATCGCACAAATTGTGCCTACTCGCCACCCTCTTGTTCCAATCTCACTCGTACATTTAGCAATATGTTACCCACGGAAGTCAACCCTTGGTCAAGCGACCGACACGGATAAGTAGTGCAGCACAAGGGCACTAAAAATATTCGTGCCTTGCGTTGTCCACGAAAACGCCACCTCGGAGCCACAATCGGAGTCGCCTCACCTGACAGGCCTGCCGGTCCAAGACAACCGAACACGCTTCTGACGGTGACCGGTCCTCCACATCCTCACGCATAGTGAATCGAACAGTTAAGTACCACGCACCGGGACTTACCCAAGATAAACCCCGCGTGGCTCGGGAACACACCAAGTACGAGAGCATGCCCTGGACTCGCCACACAACTGGCTTTCCGAGCCAGGAGGAGAGACGCGTTACAAACATCGCACCGTGTCCTCACCTACCTTGGGCATGCGACTAGAACAACTAACTACCATGCTAGCAACAAAATATATTCTTCATCATTAAGGTACAGATAGAAGCGTCTAGTCGCTACAACTAAAAAATGCCTCAGATCAATCCTTTACTCTGTAGGATTCGAAGAATACGCGCCGCCACCACCACTAACCTGGACAAAAGGGTCCCAAGGGTTCGCTGGGTACGTCGTCAGTTTCTTTGCAAGTGACGACCGGAAAGACTGCTCCGACTTCAGATCGCGGTGCTCCGGCTTGGGGTAATTCGGCACCAACACCGTCTCCTGGTAAGGCAACAGATCACCCATCGCCAACACTCGCTCCGTGAAAGGAGTGGCCTTAGTGGTCTACTTCAACACCTCCACGATCTCCACCGAGCCTGTCTCCGATGGATACCCGCTGGTGACATCATCGAGGTCGAAGTCATCGAGAAAGTGCGTGAGTCCAAGACTCGGCACAGTAGCAGCTCCGTGGCGAAAGGCCGACCGCGCCATCCAATCGACTACGGCAGGCGCTTCCTCGAGTTAGCGCCACACCTCTGTCGCCCCCCAGGGATCACCTCGGTGGGAGAAAGCCCCTGGAGGACGGCTTGGATGCATGTCGCCAAGAGGGTAGCTGCGTCCACTACCTCCATCGCGCACTGCCTCGCGTCGTACTCTGCACCTCTGGATCTCCTTGACATATCGCATCTGCAACACCAAAAAGTTAAATCCACAAGGAAGCATACCTATGGATCTATCGCTCGGGGAATCGACCTCTTGGGGACTCCCCCGTTATCACCAAAACAAAGCAAGGAGAAGGGACACTCACCAAGAAGCTCATGGCAACGCTCTGTGATGAATTTCTCCAGGGCCAACAATTGATCCTGCAAACCAAGGACGAGCGAGTCGGAGACCTTCCGCTCGTCATTTGTCACGAGGATCACGGCCTTGGCCCTCTCCTCAGAAGAGACCATCGACGCCTTGGCAACCTCCAGCTCCTTCGTCAACAAGACGGTTCGCTCCTCCGCTATGTCCAATGATGCCTTCGCAGTCTCCAGCTCGGCGACTGGAACATAGCCCTCACGGGCCTTGGCGATCAACGAGTGGTCCTTTGAAAAGAAGATTGCAGTGAAAACTTTGCACAAGGGCACAAGCTCATCGAGGTGAAATCCACTCACCTGCAGTCGCCTGCAATTGCCGATTGGCCTCCCGCGCGACCCGCAGGTCGCGTTACAAGTGCTCCTTCGTGGCTTGACAGTCGGTCGATGATGACTGCAAGTGCACAGTTTGTTTGTAGCTAGTTTCGAAATAAAGATATCGATCCCACAGGGAGCAGGAGTCTGAAGTCTAATAACTCTTGAAATAAATACTGAAATAGAAATACTAAATAAAGTTCTAAGTAACAAGATAAAATGCGAGTGTTGTGTAAAAATGTATTTTTGGGTTTTTGGTATGAGAGAACAATAATTTAAAGCAAAAAAAACTAAATAAAGAAAATAAGTTTCGCTTATGTAAAAGAGATTTAAAACTACAATGGGGAAAGCGTTCTCAGGGAGTAGCGGATACACCTCTAGCATTTCTAAAAGGGTGTAAGGTAAAGATTATTATAATTAGCATTCTCAACTATGTATGTGTGGGATGAACTCCGTATTTGGACGAATAGGTATCAACCACTGCTCAAATCATCCTCATAACCATAGCAGACAGCAATCGACATCAATCGAATTACTGTGCTATTAAGGGACTTTACCCCATAGGATGTATCGCATGGCATAGATAGTATTTTGTGAGTTTCCTCGATTCTAAAGTTGATATGTAACGAGTGCCAATAGCTTTATAGGAACTGTAAGTGCTCACACACCTCCGTCTACCAACAAGTAGTTCTATCCATCAAGTCCCCATAAGAGGCAAATATTGAGAGGTCGAATTTTCCCAACATGAAGATGAAGACAATCTAACACATGTTCACATCGATGAATATCATAATACACTTTATCTTATTTCAATCTCATGCTAGGGTTTCTCCATCTCTCCAAGAACTAATGATCTAATCAAACATGGAGGCAATCAACATCATGGCAAAGAAAATGGAATCTATCATAGATGAATAGTACTTGCATAAATCCACATAGACTACGGGTATTACAACAAGATGTAGATGGGATGGATGGAGATGGTGGTGATGCAGCGGTTGATGATGAAGATCGAAACCTTAGCCTCCTGGATCTTCGTAGGGCAAAGATGGATCCCCGGTGGATGAGTTCACCCTCTAGATCCTTTCCGGAGGTGAGGTTTTGGCAACTTCAGGTTGTTCTGTATGTCGTATCCCCAATCTAGTTGCACGGGGTGAAACTATTTGAGGAGGCGGTGTTGGCACCAACTATACGGTTGGAACTATACGGCCGGAGAAATTTCTCCGGTCGTATAGTTGGTCGTTAAACCTTCTGTGTCCTCCAATCGCTTCGGGTTTTCTTCTATTATTATTGATATTTCCCAATTTATCGGTTTACGTTGTTTTGGATTCTTTTCACTCCAATATAACTAGTCCAAGAATTTTGTTTAGTGTATCCATCATATGACCTAATCCTGGTGAAAATAAACATAAAAGGTGCACGCGAACGTCGTAAAGTACCAAGATCCTACCACTACAATGCAAAATAATAATATAAAACATGATGCAAATATGCACTCATCAACTTTCCCAAGCTTAGACATTTTCTCGTCTCGAGCAAGTTAAGCTTAATGGATGTGATACATATATTCATGAAGCTGAGTCAATAAAATAAATGAGGCAGTTGCATCATGTATTTATCATATAGGATACATAGGAAAAAGTTCATGAATAGTACCTTACTCGAACCATCCGAATAATATTAGCAGGCTTCCACACCTTAGCAATTCACAGTTCACAAAAGAATACTCTCAACATGATGTAAATGTATTTGGTTCGACTGAATGAGTGAGCGACGTAGTCCCAAGTGTTTTAGGATTAACATATTCACTTGTGATTTAAAATCTCAAACGTTTCTTTGTCTTACTACAATATAGTGGTATATGCCTATTTTCTCTTTGCGCATTCTCTCTTTTTATTCTTTCTTTTCTGCTTTCTTTATATATATATATGTATGCTCACATTTTTGATTAAGTGCTGTGCAAAGGAGCTAGCCATACATTCAACTTCATGTAGGAATTCAAAGTTTAGCGATCTCAATTACCAAATTCCAAATATATATGAAGCGTCTTTATAGCTTGAATATTCTACCTCGTCTTGTTCTCACTCTAATTTGATAGCACTTTTAATTTCCCTATGTTCAAGGTTTTTCTTTTTCAACTTAAATAATTAGATAATTTCTCCTTTTTGTAAATCAAAACATTGACTTACAACATATTGACCAAATTATCTTTGTATGTTCCATTAATACCAATGGTGTGGAAGACTCCTACTGCTATCATCAATTGCAAGTAAAATTATGCTCAAGCTATTCATATATCCATTAGGACTCAATAATGCTCCATATATTATAATAAATGCAGAATTTCATAAAATGTATCAACTATTCTTGAAGGGAATTCTAATGATGCAAATTTTATTTATAAGGTCGAACTAACACAAAACTAGAATAGTAATAAAAACTTATGAGATAGATTACAAGGTCTTAAAGATATCCCCAATATTGGAATCAAGCTAGGCGGGATCAAATAATAAGTTAGGCGGGATCCATTAAGATCTCCCCAAGATATCGTGATTTACTGTAGATCATTGTGGCGCCATGGCATGTAGAACCGTGGTGCGTAGCTTCTTGTTGGTATCCTCCAGGACAGTGATGCAGCTGAAGAACCGACGCAAATTAGATTGCAAAGTGTCCACCCTATTTGTGAGCTTAGTCACCAAGGGGAGAAGATCATCCTTCTTCTTTATCTCCTTGAGACGGTGATGAACTTCAACATGATGGAGTAGCTCTTGCTTGTGATATACCTCCAGCGCCCGCACGTGGTCCTTGCTCCTGGGGACAACTTCCACTTTCTCATCCATGATTGATGGATCGGGGAAATAGAAACTGTTCCTCCACTCTTCTTAAGGCTTTACCCTCATACAAGAACTAGTGATAGCCTTGGAGCGTGGTACCGTCGTTTCCCTGCTAGCACCTGCACCAACATTAGGTAATTGCTTACGCTTGTGCGGCCTAGGATCTGTGGTGATGAACTTGACTGTCTCCACACGCCCTTTTCCATGCAGCTTGTGGCCTTCTCTCTCTCTCTTGTTGAGTTCTCTTCATCGCTGCCCAGTTCATCTCGGGTGGATCCTAGACGTCGCGGCTGATGTAAAAGTCACTCCAGCCTTCATCGGGATCGCTGTTGTAGAAGCTTGGCTCGACGTACTCCTTGTACCCCGGCCAAAACCTCTCCACCTCCTCATCGCCGTCCTCCATAGACGGGCTGCAAGAGCGGTCCCTAGGAGCAATGAGCCCTAGGGGTTCTCCACGACCTGGGACGTGATAGAGCATGGCTAGATTTGTTCTTGGTGATTGTGATTAGAGAGATGCACAATGGCAGTATATAAGAGGGGTCAGAGGTCAGTAAGAATCGTGAGAAATACCAAATTCACGCCCAACATAAGAAATCTAGAAGAAAAAGAAAAGAAATCACGATTTTGGAGGAGTCTGTCGCGTAACGACCAACTAACCGTATAGCTCCGGCCGTAGAGTTGGTTCCGGGCAGATATTTCCAAATATCTCGAGTCCAGTTCGGTTAGGTTACCAACTTGGCACCGACAAACCATGTTTCTTTTTTGGCAAGGCAAATAAATAAGAACGAAAAAGGATTGATGATACAGAAGCTTTAACAACCAACTATATGGCGGGAATAAATTTTCCCGGCCGTATAGTTTGGTCGTATAGTTTCTGGGCACCGAAAAGTATTTCGCAAGGGGGTACAATACCTTTAATGACCAACTATATGGCGGGAGATTTTTCTCGGGCTGTATAGTTGCACCCGTATAGTTACTAAAACCCCTCAAAAACTTTAGAAAAACAAGAGGAATTCAAAGGTGAAAACTTTAGGAGTATAAATTGTGAGGACATATCGCTTATTAGGGAAAGAAAACTTACCTCGCACCTATCGTTTATTTAGTCGGGGGTGACAAGCTCCTCCAATAGCAAGGACTTCTTCTCTTTTGGAGGAAATGACCTTAGTTCATGTAATAATTCTCATATACAAAAATCACCAGGACTAAGGTTCCTCTCAATAAGATTGGTTCCTTGTTGGGCACATATAGATGCTGCTTCCACTATCTTTGCTTCTTGCCTCTGCATAATCTGCAACTCAAATTCTTGAAGTAAAAGGATCCAACAAATCAGTCTTGGCTTATGAATCTTCCTATCGAGGATTTCTTTTAAACCATCACGACCTGTATGAACTCCTACTTTTTCATCAACTATATAAGAATGAAATTTATCGCAGGAGAAAATACAACAAAAAGTTCACTTTCTTCCTTAGGATAATTCTTTTGAGCACTATTGAGAGTTCTACTAGCATGATGTATAATATTAAATCGGTGACCTATATGTTGTCCTAGAGTTACTCCTACAACATCATCACTAGCTTCACATATTAAATCAAAAGTCATATCCCATATATGTGGTTTAATGATGGGAGCATGGGATAAAGCATGTTTAAGTTTATCAAAGGAAATAAGGCATTTATCATCAAAATTAAATCTTACTCCCTTTTGCAAAAGATTATTTAAAGGTTTAGAAATTCCAAAGAAATTCCTATTGAACCTTCTAGAGAAACCCACATGACCAAGACAACTTCTTATGCCTTTTATGTCCCTTGGATGTGGCATTCTCTCTATTGCTTCAACCTTAGCCCTATCTACTTCAATACTCTTACCTGATACTTTATGAAATGACACTTCTCCCAGTTTAGAACAAGATTAGTTTCTTCACAACGCTGCAAAACCCTTTGGAGATTATCCAAGCAACTAGTAAATGAAGTTCCATATACAGAAAAGTCATCCATAAATACTTCCATTATTTGTTCTATAGAATCTGCAAAGATAGAAGTCATGCATCTTTGAAAAGTAGCTGGGGCATTACATAATCCAAAAGGCATGCGTCGGTAAGCATGTAAACCATAAGGACTAATGAAATTTGTTTTAATTTGGTCATCATGATGAACATATATTTGGGAAAACCAGAGTATCCATCCAAGTAACAAAAATGAGTATGGTTTGCTAAACTTTCTAAAGTTTGATCTATGAACGGTAAAGGATAGTGATCTTTCCTAGTTTCTTTATTCAATTTCCTGAAATCTATGAACATCCTATGTCCAACAATAGTTCTGGTAGGTATCAGTTCATTGTCTTCATTAGGAACAACAGTAAAACTGCCCTTCTTAGGGACACAATGAACATGACATACCCAATCACTTTCTTTTACTGGATAATAGATTATACATGCATCCAGTAGGCGTACTATTTCTATTCTCACCACTTCCTTCATTTCAGGCTTCAGCCTTCTATTAAATTCTGCAACTGGTTTAGCACCTTCCTCCATGAATATTCTTTGGACGGTTATCATGGGACTAATGCCCTAAAAATCATCCATTGAGTACCCAAAGGATTTGCGATGCTCCTTAAGTACTTTCATGAGTTCTTCTCCTACATCCCCTGAAAGTTTAGCACTAATAATAACAGGGAATTTATTAGTATTGTCCAAAAATCTATATTTAAGATTATCTGGTAAAATTTTTAATTCTCAGGGTGGTAATTCCTCATCCCCTCTCTTTTCTGGCTCTTCAAAAGCCTCATTAGTTGGAGGTCCTAAAATGGGAAGTGAATCAAATTCACTTTCTAATTCTTCTAGAGACCTATCCTCCACACTTTTTTCTTCATAATTTGAGTCTTCATTTGCTTGATCTTCTTGATTACTAAAGAAAAGAGTTGCCATTTCCTCAATAGTTCTTTCTTTCTCATTTTCTTGTATATGTAGAGGTTTGTCTTTAAATTTGGAAAAGTGGAATTCCTTTTCCGCTTCCCCAATCTTAAGAGACACAATCTACCTTTTGAAATCAACTGTGGCACCGACATCTCACAAAAAGTTTCTTCCAAATATAATTGGGCAAAGAGTGCCAGCTAGCATATCAACAACTACAAAATCGATAGGGAAATTTTTATTATCAATTATGACAGTTGCATCTACAACTACTCCCATTGGAATTCTAAGAGTTTTGTTAGCTAACATGATTTTCATATCAGTGTTCTCTATTGTAGCTGGTACTATCTCTTGTTTTTCTAGATAAAAATCATAAGACATAACATTAACTTCGGTGCCAAGATCACATAAACCATAATGTGAGGTTTCTTTAAATATGTATGGAATAATAGGCTTACCCACATCTTTTACCTTAGTTTTACCTTCAACCAATACGGAAGTCTCTTTATCAAGTTCAACTATGTTTCAATGTGCATACATATACATAATTTCTTCCTTGGTTACCTCTTCATCTTTAGTTTCATCCAAGTGTTCTTCAACTTTTGGCATACTTTCCTCTTCTTCCTTCTCCTGTACTGCTTTAACCTGTTCATATTCCAAAATATGCTTCTGGGCAGTCTTAGGGAAAGGTATCTCATCCATTGGTTCTAGGGAGGCCAGTGTTGCTTTAACTACTCTATTCTTTTCAGGTTCGGGTGTTGGATCATACTTGACCAAACCCTCTTTTGGAGCTTTGATATGTTCTCTAAAAGCCTTAACAACACGCAACAAGATCTGAATCCAAATAGAGTTCTTTGGATAATTCATTAACATAGCATTTTTTATTATAGTCATTAATACAATCCTAACTATTTCTATGCCTCCTTCGCTTCCTAGACCAAAATTCCGTGAAACTCTATGATCAGGAATTCTATTAATTAAAGCCCAAGCTTTAGTCATGGGTAGATCCATGAAAGTTCCTCTCGCGCAAGAGTCTAGTTCAATAAATACAATTCTGGCAAATCATGATGAGGATATTGATTAAGTAAATCTTTAAATCTTATATAAGCTCTTAATAGTCCTTCATTAGGACGGTTCCTCCAAGTCATTATAAGACGCCTGATTCCAAAAGATTTTGATAAACGATAATACATAGATAGAAATTCAAAACTAAATTATCCCATGTAGTAGTGGCTTATGGGGATAAAGATCTATACCATGAGAGAGTTGTACTAGTCAAAGTTTGACTAAAGAGTTTCAGCCTTACCTCATTAGATGTATACCCCGGTAATTGGAAAGTGCCACATATTTCTTTAAAACATGCAATATGCTCATATGGATCAGGATCTTCTTCATCTCCAGTAAATTGATTCTTGCGTAGAATACCAAGTAGTAGAGGATTTATTTCAAACCCCCTTATCTTCTTGTTGGAGTTGTCTCTTTTATTAATATCATAGGGCTTCCCAAATTGACTGAGTGGGTCAGTACTAGTCATATGATCAAACTCCATCATGTTGGTGGAAACCTATAACTCAAAACTAATCTTAACAAGACTAAAACAAATAAGCAAAAACTAAAAGACCTACAACGCTTAGCTCCCCGGCAACGGCGCTAGAAAATAGCTTGATGACTACAAGTGCACAGATCGTTTGTAGCTAGTTTCGAAATAAAGATATCGATCCCACAGTGAGAAGGAGTCTGAAGTCTAATAACTTGTGAAATAAATAATAAAATAGAAATGATAAATAAAGTTCTAAGTAACAAGATAAAATGCGAGTGTTGTGTAAAAAGGTGATTTTCGGGTTTTGGTATAAGAGAACAATAATTTAAAGCAAACAAAACTGAATACAGAAAATAAGTATCGTGTATGTAAAAGAGATTTGAAAATGCAATGGGAAAAAGCATTCTCAAGGAGTAGTGGATACACCTCTAGCATTTGTAAAAGGTTCTAAGGTAAAGATTATTATCATGAGCGTTCTCAACTATGTATGTGTGGGAGGAACTACATATTTGGAAAAATAGGCAGCAATCACTACTCACATCATCCTCATAACCACAACAGACAACAATCGACGTCAATCGAATTACTGCACTATTAAGGGAATTTACCTCGTAAGATGTATCCCATGGCATGGATAGTGTTTTGTGAGTTTCCTCGATTCCCAAGTTGATACGTAAGGAGTGGAAACAACTTTATAGTCACTTTAAGTGCTAACACACCTTCGTGTACCAACAAGTAGTTCCCTCCATCAAGTCCCCGCTAGAGGAAAATACTGAGAGGTCGACTTCTCCCAACATGAAGATGAAGACAATCTAACACATGGTCATAGCGAGGAATATCATAATAAACTTTATCTTATTTCAATTTCATGCTAGGGTTTCTCCATCTCTCCAAGAACTAATGATCTACTCAGACATGGAGGCAATTAACATTAATTAACAATGGAATCTATTATAGATGAATAGTACTTGTATAAATCCACAACGAGTACGGAAATTACAACAAGATCTAGACAAGATGTAGATGGGTAGGATGATGATGGTGGTGATGCAGCGGTTCATGATGAAGATCGATTCCTTAGCCTCCTGGATCTGCGTATGGTGAAGATGGATCCCCGGTGGATGAGTTCCCCCTCCAGATCCCTTCCGGAGGTGAGGTTTCGGCGATTTCTGGTTGTTCTGTATGTCGTATCCCTGATCCAGTTGCACGGGGAGAAACTATTTGAGGATGCGGTGTCGGCGCCAACTATACGGCGGGAACTATATAGGCCGGAGAAATTGCTCCTGCCGTATAGTTGGTCGTTAAATCTTCTGTGTCCTCCAATCGCTTCGGCTTTTCTTATAGTATAATTAATATTTCCTAATTTAGCGATTTACGTTGATTTTGGCTCCTTTTCACTCCAATATAACTGGTCCAAGAATTGTGTTCATCATATCCATCATCTGACCTGATCTTGTGCGCGAACGCTGTAAAATATCATGATCCTACCACTACAATGCAAAATAATAATATAAAACATGATGCAAATATGCACTCATTGGCCGACTCCCGCTGCAGACCCTAAAAACATAAAACCAAACATCAGCCACAAGCTAAAGCTCTAAGCATCTAGCCGCTGAAATTCAGCGACTAGATACTCAGGGACTGGACGACTAAAAGATCTAAGCACCTAGCCACTGAAATTCAGCAACTAGGTACTCGGGGACTGGACGACTAAAGTTTTAAGCATCTAGCTGCTGAAATTCAGTGACTAGATCCTCAGGGACTGGACATACCTAGATAGCAGCACCTAGCATGATGTGAAGCTCGCTGTCATCCACCGATGGCAACATGAACGACGTACGCCCACATAGCTGCCCGACATCACCAACAACTACCTCAGGAACTTGAGGCGATTGTGTTCCAGTAGCCACGACGGAGGCCCTCACCACAAAGCGAGGGAACATCGTGGTTGTCACTGCTGGAACAATGGCCGCAGGCACCGACGCCTCCGCTGGCGCGGTCCGTTCACCCAGCTCGGAGCTCACAACCGCCTCGCCCTTTGAAGGGATGGCGGCTTCGACTGGAGCTCCGACTGGTTCTTCCACCATAGCAGTAGAGTCGCCATCCTACTTATTCTTCGAGCCTTCGACTGGCGCCTCGATCGTGTCGTCTTTCCTTTTCTTGGAAGGGTCGGCTCCCCCTCTGGTGGCGACTGGCGAAACCTTATCCACCGAAGGATGATCAATTTTCTTGGCACATATCCTACAAAAACAACATGATCAGCGGTCCGCTAAAAGGCCCCTAAAATTACCATGGGCCAGCGGTGCAAACTTATGTGGGAACAGGGAGAAAGCGCATATCAATGCTAATATGTGTAGGCTTCTCCAACTCCGGGCCCAACCTGGCACCGAGGCCACAGCAGCAGGAACCTCTGGCAGCCCACACTAGCAGCCCACATCGCGGGATTCTTCGACACCGAGGCCACAGCAGTAGGAACCTCTAGCCCGGGCGACACAAACGAACCCCTCGGCTGCGAGGACTTCGACCCTGTGGCCATGGCAGCCCCTGGCCGCGGAATCACCAAGAATTGTGGCGGGATCACAACGAGTGGAATCGCGGCTTCTACCACGGCCTCGGCCCCCCGATCCCTTCACTAGAGTTGGATTCTCCTGGACCTTGGTCGAGACCTCAGTCACCGCGTCATCAGGCTCCTCATCCGATTCAAAAATTGTTGCTGACCTGGGCGACGATGCCGCCTTCGACATTGCCTTCTTAGTGGGCGACTTCGGCTTCCGTGCAGTCTTTGTTGGTGTAGCCACGTGTCGTGAGTTATGCTCCTGTATGTCATCTTCATCGTTGTCGCGCTCTTCGAGGATCCTACTCGCCTCGATTTCACGCTGCTTCTGCACACGGGTTTTTTGAGCCACGGGCAAGGGCGCGGCAACCTCCGACACCTCGTATGCACTGTCGGAGGACTCTTCCTTGTCCTCTCCGAGCTCTTTGGGAATCTCGTTATCGAGAGGAGGAAGCCAATTCTCCAGGACTTGGAATAGCTGACAGAGAATGACAACTCGATCAGAATAAACACAAAAGACCGCGACTGCAAAACTAGGACTATGAAATCAAGATTAGGAAAAATACTTACTGTGGGAGCCTGGCGCTTCTCGGTGGCAATATACGTAGCAAGCCCGGCCCTCGAGTTGGTGTACTCCTCCTCCGTGATCTTCTTCAGTGCAGCGACGTAATCATCAGCGTCCCAGACCATCGAACTCGCCTTCGTAATGTCGTCCTTACCGGTGTACTGGTACACCTAGTGGGTTCGGGTGGCTAGCGGCACCAGCCGCCTCCCGAGCCAACAATTTTACAAGTTGATGGTCTCCAGGCCCTCCTTCAGCCTTTGGATCTGAGTCAGCATCTCGTCCACGACCATCCTCTGGTCATCGGGAAAGTTGGTTGTCAACAGCCGGCGCGGCTCGCTGTTGGGCCACGCAGAGATAAAACAAAAACTTTTTCCTCTAACGTGGTGATCCCAAGATCTAGCTAAGGTAGAAGGCCACGAGGTTTACCACTAGACACGCGGTTGTGGATTACTGATGAAGCACGTCAGTTGATGCAGTGCAGTCCTCATGATCCGATCGTCCTGGTGCTGATCGCACAACACGTCTGTTGGTATCCACACGTACAAGGAGGAGCGCCGGCGGCGAAATGCTAGGTTCGTAACGACGGCTGGACTGCTATGGAGCTAGGGTTTCCAACACATGGAATGACCTAACCGAACAACGATTAACCTTTCTGGGTTAAGGTGCTCCACTATATATAGGGAGTGAACGTGGGCTCTGCTCGCGCGACCCATTCACTAAAGCCCATATAACACTAGTCACCGTGAGTCCAACTCAATAACTCAGTCCTAATCAGGTTTAGGTCCAACCCAACCAGATTATATGTTCAGATCCAATCCGAACTTGCTCCCGCTCTTAAGTGTGTGACCCCGCAGGCTCATGGCTACTTGGACACGATAGGAGTCCGACTCTCAATCGATCAGTCGGTAGCGGCTCCTAGCAGAACGTGCCGACTCCCAAGTACCAAAGAGTCATGACGACTTGCCTTTCCAATGCGACTTGCGTCCGAGTCCCTTTTGCCTCACGATATACCTTGTCAGACTATAGGCGAATATATGCCATCCCTTAAATAGTCTGACTCTCTTCTCGATCCGAGATAAGTGATTCACCCGACTAAATCTTAGTCGATCGCCTCGGTTAACACTAAACCGAGTCGTGCATGGCCATGCTTTCCGAATCATATCTCACAAGAGGGCCCAGAGAATATCTCTCCAACTGGAGGGGCAAAATCCCATCTTGGTTATTCACATCACGCAGCTTGATTCTCAGTCGACCCGAACCCTGCCTTTATAACTGCCTAGTTATGGATTAGCGTTTGACAGAACCTAAGTCGGTGATCCTCAACTCGGACTATGCAACAACCTCAGGTCTAAGGATTACATTGATTGAGATATACAAATGACAACTTGTTCGTTGTACCTCAATATGGGTCAATCCGACTCGCTAAACTCTTTAGTCGAATCTGTGTAAGTTGGAATAGCATCTCCATGCCCATGACAAGTGGAACCGAGTCATCAAGCCAACTTTCACATTGGTCTAAGTTGTGTGTCCAGCACAACCTCAATGACCAAGGATATTTAGTACAAACAACATGAATGCATAGTTCCACAACCGAATCACATATTCAATTATACACATCAGATGTTTATACAAGGACTACTTAATATCCTTATGAATACAAGGGGAAAACTCATCATACATGATTGCCTCTAGGGTACATTAGGAGTGACACCTCTCTGTTAGGTGTCGACTCACTCACATAGAACCAGTTATTCTTCCACTCACTCGTGGCCTTCTTCGGCGGCAGGAGATTCATGAACGGGGCCTTGGGCTTCAGATGGAAGGTGACACCGCCCGCCGCTAGGATTGGGCCGCCTGCCCCTTTGCGGCTGATGCAGCCATGGAACAACTCCAACCACAGGGGAAAGTAGGGGCGGCACCCCAAATAGCACTCGCAGAAGGCCATAAAGATGGCAAGATGCTTGATGCTATGCGGCCCCAGATCCTATGGTTTGATCGCGTAATATGCGCAGAACTTTCAGAAGAAGATTGAAGGGGGGAAGCCGAGCCCCCTCTCCAGGTGGCTCTGGAAGCAAATGAACTCTCTGGTGTATGGCTTGGGCATCGTATCCACGGGCGCAGGGATTCAACACTTTCCCTTGTAGAGGATCCCCACATCCTGGAAGGATTTCAGGAAGGCCGCGATGCACTTGGATTTGCCCCACATATCTTTTGGAGGCGCCATTGGGGAGAACAAGGCTCGCTCGGTCCGGAAATTCTAGATCAGGAGAAGGTGAAATACTAAAGGTGCATAGGGCGGAGGAATGCGAAGAAGGTCCGCAACTCCCCTTGTCACTCTCCTTATAAAGGGGTGCTTCCTGCCAATCTCGGAGGAGCCGTTACCTTGCGTTAATTACGCCAATATTACCGTTGGATTACCCAACGGCTAGGTTGACCAAGCTGACGATCCAACTTCATTCACTCGACTCGCCTACCCACTCGCCAATGCAGCGATTTAATCGTTTGTCAATGTTGTGACTAAAGACACACAAGAGATTCCTTCCTTCATTGAGGGAGTCTACCGCTGATTCGACTAGGAGTCCAAATTGGAGCCGCCTACTCCGACTGCCAAAGAAGACCTGCGCCGAACCAACGTTGGCCTCGGGGACTACTGATGAGGATATGCCAGATCGGGTATACCCAGTAGGATGTTTCCGACTTGACCAAGCCCGTTGTGAGTGGGCCTGCAGGACGGGGACTAGAATGACACTTAAGATGGTCCCTGGCGATTGGAAGCTGGAGGCCCAGAAGCATAGTTAGGCCCAGTCAGATTAGGTCAAATCCTCCGAGTCCTTAACTCATTCGGTTGTATATCTATAAACCCTAGCGAGGTACCCCCTATATAAACCTCCCTAGGGTACTGTCTGTACTCACGTTCCATCATACACCCCATCGACTCGCTGCCTAGCCACCGAGATCGATACCATTATAATCAAGCAATAATACAATCTAGCAGGAGTAGGTCTTTACCCTCCGAGGGCTGAACCTGGGTAAATCACTGTGTGTTTGTCCTCATCTCACTCCGCAGATGGCTGCCCGCTCTTGACCCAAATCCTACTACTCTCTACCCCTGGTAGCGACTGTCGTGGCCATTCCCACAACAATGCGGGGAAGGTGTTGATACCCTACGGCCTCCAGCGCACTGCCCTGGCACCGGCGGGGTGTAGGCTGGCCTTCCCATCACTGCTATGCCTCCCAAGATTGGTAGGTATTTTGGGATGTGGGGAGGAGCTAGGGAAGATCGAGAACTGGAAGAGATCGATCGCTGCCAGCCTCCCCACCTTTATATGGCGTAGGCGATAGGGGACCTAGTGCCATCAGTTGGTTCTGGTGCCCCCTATCATGGCGTGTAAGGTAGCGTATGAGGTGCCCAACTCGTTGGTTTTGGTGGGCCTTCCTTTTACTTAATGTTATTGAGTTTATCTATTTGCTGACTGTGTCCTCTACCTATTAAACGCGATAGGTCAATACCAACAACCGTCTCTCATGTGTCATCTAAAGATTCTTTTAGGATCATCATGGCTCTAGTAGCTCATTTGGACCTAGAATTACACATAATGAATGTTAAAACAACTTTTCTGAATGGAGAACTGAAAGTAGATGTTTACATGATTCAGCCAGAAGGTTTTGTCATGGAAGGAAGTGAACATTTGGCGTGTCACCTAAAGAAATCCATCTATGCCTTGAAGCAAGCTTCAAGACAGTGGTACCTTAAATTTGACAAGATTACTAGAACTTTTGGTTTTACGGAAAATGAATGAAATATGCCCTAGAGGAAATCATAGAGATGATTATATTTCTTATGTATCCATGAGTTATTGTAATGTTCCTTGAATATCCATATCAGGCAACTTGTATTGATTGGCAATTATGTGAATTGTTTGTGAAACTCTTTACTTGTATGGTTATTTTATAGTTGTCCCTAGTCAAAGTTCATGTGAGGACACATGTGAATATTACACTAGCACATCGATTGGTTGATGACTATGTTTCGCAAGTCATAGACATGGAGATGTCAAACCAATGATGTGGACACATGTTATGAACATGGGGTTGGACTGACCCAACTTGAGACTGGCAATTAGTTGCAGCTCTCTCTCTACACATCGTGTACATTTTGTCCTTAGACCTGAGATTGTCGCATGAGCTTGAGATGTGGAGCGCCATACTTTGGGGCTATCAGACGCTACTCCGTAACTAGGTAGTTATAAAGGTAGCTTTCGGGTTTATCCTGAAGCATGCTACAAGGCATGGTCAATCAAGATGGGATTTGCCCCTCTCTACTTGAGAGAGATATCTTTGGGCCCCTCGAGTGATCGGATCCAGAAATGCATACCGTGCTACATATGGTTAAGAGTTAACCTAGTAAAGGGATCCCGAATCACAGTATCGAGAAAGGGAGGTCAGCTTGGAGCTAGACCAAATATCGTGAGGCAAAGGGAAAGACATGTACTAATCCTTGTGATGGTTCGTCCGATATGATCTTTGTATGCGTTTAGGAGTTGGCACGTCTTGCTAGAGGCTGCTACCAACTATTGACAGAATAAGTGTATTCGTGTCATGTATATATGTATATGAATCTATAGGGTCAAACACTTAAGGGGCTGGAAGCCTAATGAGGATTGGATGCGAATTAGACCAGGCTTAGGCTGCTAATGTAGAAGCCCACTAGGGCCGCCTATATAAGAGAGGGTGCGGCAACCTGACCAGGGTTAGAACATTCCACCCAGCCGCCACTCCTCACGTCTATGTTGCACGCGCGGACCTAGAAGTCCGGCGTCTGACGCTTCCACCATGTACGTGTGGATACCTCGGAGGCACTGCATCTGTAGCGCTTGGACGAGACGCGCAAGGGGAGCTGCTCATGGGACGAGAATGAGGAGGAGACGTAGATCGTCTGCACTACCTCGACGTGCTTCATCAATTTCCAAAAATGCGCGTCTAGTGGTAATCCCGTGATCTATGACAACAGTAATCCTGGTTTATGCGGTAGAAAATTTTCATTTGTGCTAGTGTAGCCTACCCGTATCCTTTCAGAAAATGTTGTGGACAACTGCATTTATGTAAAGTTTAAGGGCAGTAGGTTCACAATATTAGTCATGTATGTGGATGACATATTATTGTCTTGCATCAATAAGGATATGTTGCATGAGACCAATAATTTTCTATCTTCCAATTTCTATATGAAAGATCTCAGTGAAGCTTCATATGTCCTTGGCATAGATATTCATCAGGATAGGTCTAAAGGTCTGTTGGCACTATCAGAAAAGGCATACTTTGAGCAAGTACTAAATAAATACAACCTTCTTCAATAGTAAAGGCCGATAGGTTTGGGACATTTCAATGTCTAAGGAAGCAAATTGAAACTTATCAGATGTAGTCAGTTCCTTATGCTTCAGCTGTCAGAAGCATCATGTATGCATAACTTTGTATGCGCCCTGACTTGGCTTTTATAATTGGAATTCTTCAAAGATTCCAATCTAATCCAGTATTAGACCACTAGAAGGCCACAAAGAAAGTCCTACGTTATATGCAAGGCACTAAAGACTACATCCTTACATATAGAAGGTCTGAAAGCATAGAAGTCATTGGCTATTCAGATACTAATTATGCCGGTTGTGTGGACAGTAAGAAATCGATGTCAGATTATGTGTTCACACTTTCCGAAGGAGCCATATCATGGAAAAGCTCCAAGCAAACAATAATTGCCTCATCTACGATGCAAGGAGAATTTATAGCATGTTATGAGGCCACTGGGCAGGCTGTATGGTTGAAGAATTTCATTCCAGGGCTTAAAGTGGTTGCCAGCATTTCTAAACCACTTGTGTGTTGTACTGCGATAATGAACCCACAGTTTTCTATACGAACAATAAAAAGTCAAGTGATGTTGCCAAGCATATTGACATAAAGTATCATGTTGTGAATGATAGAATACATGATCATACTATTGATGTTAGGCATACTATTACTACTCGTATGCTTGCAGATCCGCTACCAAAAGTCTTACCACCCAGTATTTTTCATGAGCATGTTGTCGGCATGGGACTACTAGAAGCCTTGTTATTCTGGAATAAAGGAGCCACTACAAAGAACCACTCCTATTAAGTAAGATGTTATCCGTTTAGAAATTAGATGGTATGCCATAAGTGTTCAAGTTCAACAGCATTTCATTGGTTGTTGCAACGCCTCACTTTGGTGTATTATTCTTATGGAGAATGGGCAAATGAAGTTAACCTAACGATAAACTGAATTAACGTTAAGTAAAATGGGGCCCCACCAAAACCAACTAGATGGGAACCTTGGACGCTAACTTACGTGCCCTGGTCGGAGGTACCTAAACCAACTGATGGCTCTAGGTCCCCTGTCACCTGTGCCATATAAAATAGGGGAGGCTAGCAGCGGTCGATCTCTTCCAGCTCTTGATCTGCCCTAGCTCCTCCACAACATACCCAAAACCCTACTGATCTAGGGAGGCACAACACCGACGGGAAGGCCACCGTACACCCTACCGATGTCAGGGCAGTGCCACTGGAGGAAGCAGGGTATCCGCACCTTCCCCTCATCATCTCCCTCGACTATAGCACAAGCCTACATCAACCGGGCAACAATGTCGTCTTTCTCGACTCCAACACCACTACTAGGGAAAACCCTATAGGAGACATGATTATAGGAGGTACATCCCAAAAATATGCGCCTCCACTAAATATATAAGGCGCATGTCTAAATGGTGCGCCTTCTATATATTAATACTGGAGGCGCATCCTCGTGCCATGCGTCTCCTATATCGCATGTACGGATCAGATCTGGTTGCCCCCTTACTGGAGGCGCATCTGCTCCATATGCTCCTCGAGTAGTTCAACTACTTAAGGCGCATATTAAACGGGAGCGCCTGGAGTAAGGTGGGTGGGTCCAGTGGTGGTAGGTGCCCCAATATAGGAGTCGCACCACCTGATATGCGTCTCGAGTATTTTACAATAATGGAGGCACATCTTTATTACATGCGCCTCGAGTAAGTGAGGTGGGCCCATGGGTGGCAGGCGCCAGACACTCGAGGCGCATCCTCTACAAGATGCGCCTCAGGTAATTTAAGTATACAAGGCGCATCTTGTATGGGATGCGCCTCAAGTAATAGGTCCACCTTTTTCACTTTTTGGCACATGCATGCACCTCTACACCTCACTCACTTCTCTCTCACTTGCTTTCTCCTCCACACAAATAGATCTGGTCGCCCCCTCCTCCTCCCCACCTCATTTTCTCCATTGTTTCACCATAGAATCTTGGTAAACCTCTATTGGTTGACACACATATGTAAGTGAAAGATCTTGCACTTCTAGATCAACAAGATCTCACTTTACTTCTCCTCCATCTCTCCTACTCCTAGTCGTCGTTGGAGGAAGCGGGAAGGCGTTGTTGCATGTATGCGCGTTGTTGGTAAAAAGACTAGATTGTGTTGTGTGTTTCCTTTTTTTTGTGCAGGGATTTCATTTTGGGTTGCCAATGTTTCACCGAATGTCGATTTATTTCTGTTCCGGCGAATTTCTGGCACCCGGCAGATGTCCTCTTTTTAGGGGAGTTTATGCCGATTTTTTTAGCGATCTCGGCGTCCATGCTCTCATTATCCTTTTGCTATTTGTATACCGCGTAGGCGACCATGGTCCGACAAATTAGCACACCCTCGTGGATATGTGGATGAGATCCGTGAGGGCCAACATGGCATGAACAAACATGACAGATATAAGATGTCCGTGTCATGAGTACAAACTGATGTATTTGATAAAGCATGATTGCGGAATGCTGGTGTCGCACTTTCTCCGGCATGGTTTAATGGATGGCTACACTCAGTGGATACGTGATGACGAAGATGATGATGAGGATGTCAATAATGGTGAAGATGAAGATCAATATTGGTGGTAGGGCATGTGATCATGAAGATCAAGGTGGCGTCGGGCATGAACATGAAGATCAAGCAGATGGCGTTGGGAATGAACATGAAGATAATCAACGTGCGCCAGGCAGGAACATGAAGATCAAGGTGCCGGGCATGATTCAAGTTGGTTGTGAGACCCTCATTACCAAGAGCTGCTTCTCAGGGAGATAAGTAATGCCAAAGCCGTCGCTAGAGAGAAAGCTAAGCTAGAGCAAATGGAGAAAGACACGATTACTCCATTGCTTGATGGATGCAATGATGGGGATACCCGTCTAAATGTAACGCTGAGGGCTCTAGAGATGATGATGAATCACAAAATGACCGACAAATGCTTCAATGACAACATGGAATTCTAGCGATCTGAAGGGGTTCGCAACAGAAAATCAAAATATTTCTACCTACACGGACACGACCACCAAGATCTATACTATGTAGACATAGTAACGGAGATGAAGAACGGAGTTCATACCCTTGAAGACTGTGGCATGCCTTATGCAGGTATGCGTGTAGAGATGAAGAGAGCGCCCCAGGTGTTGCACCTCGAACCTCTACACACGTCCGATGTAGGGACGTCTCCTGAGATCCGATCTAGCAGAGAAGCGGACAAAGAAAGAAGTCGAACCATCCGCGCATGATGGTAGTGCGGAGGTGGAGAACTAAACCAAGAGGCTAGATCCAATCTAATGGAGAGAGCTCTAGGGTTTATGGGGAGAGGAGAGAACTTATTGTTGGGGTGCAAATAGAGGGGAGGGGGCTCCTCTATTTTTTGTAGGGAGGGGTAGGGTCAAACCCTAGGGCTTGGGGTGGGATCCCCCAAGCGCCACCTCCAGGAGTTGGGTGGCTGCCGCTGGCCCTAGGCCCCACCCAGCAGGTGGGAAACCCTAGGGTTTCGACTGGTGGCCCCTCCCACTCTCTCCCTTAGGCGCCTACCCTATTGGGACCTTCTAGAAGCGTCCCAATAGCAATAAGCTGCCTTTAAAATATAAAATAAAATATGTTTTAATATTAATTCAACTAATTAATATAAAATACATATATTACTATATTCCATACACCTAAACTCCTTTCGGACCTCTTCTGATCAACATCGAATAATGCCTGGAACCTTTCCATATCTCTCTCGTTTCTCCTTCAGTGTCGGTTCAATCCCAATGTGTCCCCACCCTTATGTGTGCCAGACTTCGGCTCGGAGTTTCTATGGACATGACCAAGACTCTCTTGTATCAATGATCAATATCGGGACCTGGATGGCCATAATGATCCCCATGCCCTCACGATTAATCTCATCGCTTGAACCTTAACTACGTACTCATATTCCCTTTGCCATACGATACTGATGGCCCACAAGTATTGGGGGTGTATCGTAGTACTTTCGATAAATAGGTGTGTCGATCCCAACGAAGAGTAGAAGGTGTTGACTAGTGGTATGGAGCAGGAAATCTCTATAAATACTTAGCAAACGGATTTTTAGGGGTTTTCTGATAAAGCAACGAAACAAAGTGCAAGTAATAAAGGCAACAAACAATTGTAGGAAGTGGCCCAATCCTTTCTTAGCAAAGGACAGGCTGGTGGAAATACTTATAAGGACCAAATGTTCTCGAGGACACATGGGAATTATGTCAAGTGCTTTCGCTTCACATAGCTGAGTACTCTTCTTTGGTGTTGTAAGTGTTGTGTGGATGAACCTGTGCTAATGTACCGACCTTACTTGGACTACTACATACTTGTGATTAAACCCCCTGCAAGCATCCGCAACTACAGGAAAGCAATTAAGATATAAACCTAACCACAGACTTAAACTCTAAGATCCTACACTCCCTTGTGAAAAGGTGTCCTAATAGGGGTTCAGGTTTCTATCACTCCGACAACCCCACAATTAATAGCCAAATACACAATGCATTCCCCTAGGCCCATAAATGGTGAAGTATCATGTAGTCGACGTTCACATGACACCACTAGAAGAATATCACCACAACTTAAATACTAAAC
This sequence comes from Avena sativa, assembly GCA_916181665.1. Taxonomy (NCBI): domain Eukaryota; kingdom Viridiplantae; phylum Streptophyta; class Magnoliopsida; order Poales; family Poaceae; genus Avena; species Avena sativa. The sequence goes on along the minus strand of OV702298.1, from coordinate 161,077,813 downwards.
CATTGAATAATAACTCGACATAAATCCACTACTAACAACATGACTTCTCCCATGTCCTCAAGAACTAAAGGAACTACTCACAAGACATCATATGGATCAAGATCAGAGATGATATGGTGATGGATAACAATCTGAACATAAACAATAATCCAATGGTTCCACTCACAAGCATCAACTACAATAATAATTAACACCGGGAAAGTTTCTGCTAAGACCTAATGCAAGATCTAACACGATTGTTACAGCAGGACGAAGTGGTGATGATGGTGCTGGTGGAGATGATGGTGTGGATGATGATGATCCCGGTGAATCCTCGCTTAATGATGGTGTTGATGGCGACGATCTCCCCTCTCCGGGAAGGGATTTCCCTGGTAGAAATCTGTCTACCGGAGAGCTCTTTCTCTCGGTGTGTTCCGCCTTGCAGAGGCAGCAGAAATCTTTCTATGGTTGCTTCCCTGCTATTAGGGTTCCGAGAGGAAGATATAGGCGAGAGGGCGGAGTCGGAGGCCAGCCAGGTGGGCCACACCTGCCCAAGGCGTGACCTGGGGTGGGCCCGTGCCTAGGGGCGTGGGCCCCCTATAGCCCAGCTACGCCTCCCCTTCTAGCTTCCCTCGTCTTTTAGGAAAATATAATTTTCCAATATTTTTCTGGTATTTTTCTGATCTTCGCGAAATTGCATCAAAACACCTCTTTTTCCATCAGAAACCTGACTCCGGCAGTCCATCCTCCAAGAATCATCCAACATGCAAAAACAGAGGAAAAGATGTAAGTAATACCTCATAATAAGAAATATATCAATGAATAGAGGCAAATTATGATATAGAATGGTGATGCAAATTGGACGTATCAACTCCCCCAAAGCTTAGACCTTCGCTTGCCCCCAAGTGAAAACGAAGCTCAGTAAACATGTCCACAGGTTTATGGAGTGAAGTGTTGATAAGAGAATACGGACAAGAAGCATCATACTTACCATTACAGAACTCATAGAATAAAGCAACTCACCATTATATAACTTAGCTTGCAACAAGTATAGGAGTCACAATAAAGATGCATAAAGATAAATCATAATTGGAATTGGCAAACTCTTGTTCTTGGTCAGGGAAAAGCTGGTGTCGTGGTATTGCCGACGAGTACGCCATGGAGGGGTCCTCATAGTGCTTGTTTACAGATGTGGGGTAAGGCGGACAGTTGACGAGTACGAGGTAACACAGCTTATCCAGGTTCAGATCCCACAACGGTGGCGGAATCCTACTCCTGCTATAAATCACTATAAGGGCAAATACGCCGAGTTACAGGGATTGGTTCGCTGTGCGAGGTTGTATGAATCGATGCCCTAAAGGCTCCCATAGGCCCGACTTATATAGTGGCCAGGTCCTAGGGTTACAGGGAAAAGTCCTAGCCGGACAGGTTACAGAGTCTTACACCGTCTATTAGTAGTCTTTTGTACTCCAAGGCTCCGGGTACGCAGGTGACTCCACCGTAGCCTTCCTTTATCCGGCATGGGCCTCCCTTCTGGATCCATCTAATTGGGCCGCCCAGCAGGCCATAGGACATGCTACCGACTATGGGCCACCCGGGTTATCTGGATAAGTGACATGCTATGAGGATACCCATATAGCATATCCCCAATAGTAGCCCCCGGAGAACTCCGAGATCTTGCGCCGTCTTGCCTCTCCAGATGAATGCTCCGTCTAGTTGGATGTCGGCAAATCGTCAAGCAATATCTTGTAGTCCTACCAAAGAACCCTGGAAAGCTTTCTCCGTCTTCAACTTGTAAGCCAGAGAAATGTTGAATCTTCCATCGTACTCCTCCATAGTCGGATTAAATCTGTCTATGTCGGAATCTTCGATGTGACGGCTCATCTACTCATGTCAGCTAGGACGACGTAGGCTTAGGTCAGCGACGCCTCGTAACTCACACATGCAGAGAACGCAATCATATCCAATTTTCCTGCGCGAGCGATACGAACCATTGGCGGCGACGGTTGGGGACGTGGTGAAATTTCCGCACACGTTCGCGAACACGTTGTCTACGCGCCAACCGTTCGATCAAGCTGCACGAATCTTGACACCGAGGATGATAAATAGTACCCGTGGGGAAATTTTCACTTTTTACCTCATTCTCCTCGCATCATCTTATTCCTCCAGCCGCGCGTCTCCTCGAGCTCTCCGCAAGAAACCTCGAAAAAACCCTAGCTCTCATCCGCACCAGTCGCACCCAATCTCCACTCCATGGCTAGCAGTAGCACTTCTCCATCAATGGCGGCATCGAGCGAAGCCACGGCGAAGCCGGCGAGCTCCGTCGTCATGCCCCCAGAGGGTTTGGTCATCCCCGCATCAGTGGTGATCGAATCCACCGGCGGCGACCCAAATTTTTTGGCGCTAGAGCCACTAGAGGAGGAACCAGAATCGCACAAGGGCGACTGGCGCATCTCGGACATCATCGACCGCGATATCCAAGAGATGGTTGCGGAAGGTTACCTCCCCGCGACGGAGGGACTTGCCTGGCGGGTGGCACCGGCCGGTGAGGTGACACCTTCTCCCCAAGCCGGAGAAAAGGTGTACCTAAAAGCTCAACTGGTACGCGGCGTCTCCCTGCCCATCTCCAACTTCTTCCTCTCCGTCTTAAACCACTATAGGTTCCAGCCTCAGAACCTTTCCCCCAATAGAATCTTAGTTCTTAGCAACTACGCGGCACTTTGCGAGGGATACCTAGGGATAATGCCTAGGTTAGACCTTTTTGTGTACTTCTTCACCGTCAAATGTGAAGCCGGACATAGCAAGGAAGAGCTTAGGAACTGTGGCACCATAAGCTTCCAGATTCGACCTGGCCGGCGGTTCCCCGACATCGTCGGTCACGAGTCCTGCAAGAATTGGCAATGGACGTACTTCTATGGCCCAGACATTCCGCTGGCTGGCCGACAAGTTACGTACCCGGACTTCATAGACGGAGCCGCCGCTGAAGCCTCGTCATGGAGATCCCAAGCCTCCCTTCCCTCCGACCTCGACGCTTCTCGGGCCATAAGGCGAATCGAGTGGTTTGTAGAGACGGGTCTGACCGGCTTGGACCTAGCCATGTGCTGGTTCGTCAGGCGAATCCAACCTCTGCAGCACCGCGTGAAGCTCATGCACGAGTATACCAGCGATAGAAGGGATAGTCTCCGCATCTCCGTGGACAACTTCTCGAGAGACTCCGTCAAGCTCCGTCTTAAGGACATCGTCAAGGTGAAGGATAAGAAGCGTGGCTTCACCATCACCAACGACATGTTCGTAGACGGCAAGTGCCCAAAGGTAGGTTTTTATTTTCCATGTATGACATATACTCCAGTTCTTCCATCTTGCAAATGTCATTTTATCTAACACGGTGATTTCTCACTTAACAGCTTAGCGATCTTGAGGAGGGCAACCTGGCTGCCCAAATATATGGTCCAAAGATGAAGCAAGTCACGATCGTGTCCGACGATGAAGCTCCGTTGGTGCGGAAGCGGAAGAGCTCCACCTCTGACGCTGCCGACGGAGGCAAGAAGAAGAAGACGGAGGGTGGAGCCTCCAAAAAGACTACCGCCGCCCTGGAGGCGAAAAAGAGAAGAACCACCGGGATTTCTGCCAAAGCACCCCATTAGTGTAAGCTTCTCATTCTCCGACATTGTCTATTTATCTGTCTTGCTCCTGTACTTATGCATTTCGCACGTTTCAGGAAGAAAGCCACGACCAGCCTCAAGAACACCTCCAAAACTTTGGGGGCTTCTCAAAATATCAAAGACATGCTGCATCGTGATGCCTCCCCCGCCATTGCCACTTCTACTCCTGCCGTCAATCCCTCGTCTGCCCCGACAAGCTCACAAGCTAAGGAGGCATCAGGCCCTTCCGTCATGGAAGTGGATTCTGGCGCCTCTACCGGACTCGTTGTTGTCGGGGAGCAAGCAATGCAGGAGAGCACCGCTCAACAAATGGCTGAAGCTCCGGCTAAGGATGCCATCGGTGGCAGCAAGGTGGTGGTGGAAGCTGGTACTTCTGCCTGAGGCAGCGCCCTTGCTCCCCAGAAACCTTTTGAGTTCTCCAAGATAGTCTACCCGGCGCTTACGCCGAGCAGCACAACTCTGGTTCCTGGAGTAGCACCGACATCTCCGACGTGCGGTCTTGAGGAGCTCCTCCAACAAGCCGAAATATTGTGAGGAAATAGCATCTTCTTTGGCAAGCTGCTAGCCGAGAGCGCTACAAATCTCAAGATCATTGCACTTGTAAGTTTTACTTTGCCTTTTGCATTTCATATGAGTATCCCACTTTAGGCCCCGAGGATGTAGATGGAAAACCATAGGTTTTGCATCTATATGCTCTAAAGTGACTATGCTAGAAAACTCCTCACTGTAGGCCCCAAGCATTTAGATGGAATGAACTATTCCGACTAGATGCTTTAAGAGTAGCATACACAATGTTTATAAATTTCAATACTGTAGCCCCCAAGCCTCTAGTTGTAACTGAATTAGTTCCGACTAGATGCTTAAAGAAAATCTAAGTAGATATTCGAGTTAAAAACTTTATACTGTAGCCCCCCAAGCTTCTAATCGAGAACTGAATTAGTTCCGACTAGATGCTTAAAGAAAAGCTAAGCATATTGCTAAGTTAAAAACTCTCGCTGTAGCCCCCGAGCGTCTAGGTGGAAATTTTCCGACTAGATGCTCCAAGTAGACTAAACAACGGTTTAACTTTGTTTTTTTTCCACTGAATGAGAATGCTCGGAGGGGCATGGCCAATGACAAGTAACAGAAGATGCGCGCAGATCTTGAAGCCGAAAAGGGTAAAACTGCCATCTTGAAGGAACAGATCATCAAAAACAAGAGTCTGTTTTCTTTTTGCGCATTCCGTCTTGGTCTTGTGCCTATATTCTCCGAGTACTTATTGTGTACTTTGATTTCTCTGACTTTGCAGAACAGGTTGCCAAGGCCAATGACATTGTCGAGCAGTCCAAGCACATCCAGCAGCTGGACAGCGAGAACAAGATCCTTAAGGAGGAGAGGAAAGAGATGCTGAAAATCCAAGAGGATTCAATGAAGGCCCTGCAGGATTTCGCCTCCGCGGTAATCAATCGTTTGAAGGAGGAGCTTGCGATCTTAAAAGATCAAAAGCAAGCTGTTGATGAGAAAAACCAACGCCACAACGAGGCGTATAAGCTCCTCCAACAAGAGAAAGAATCCATGGTGGACACCCTCTGGCAGGCTAAGGCCAGCATCTTCAGTAAGTTTCCTCCGCCTTGTATTTTTGTAGTCTGGATACTTTGAATTTATTGAACTCATGCGCTCCTTGTCGGAACTTGCAGCTCCTATGGGTTTGACCCGATCGCCTCCTTCGGACAAGGAATGCATGGTTCTTGCCGGCAACTTCATCAACACCGCCATCACCCAAGCCAAAGAGATTGCCAAGCCCCTCCAGATACACATCAAGGCCTCGGACTCCATGGCGAAGTACTCGGAGATTCTGCGCCGAGCCCCCGAGCGTGTCACAAGCTGGAAAGCTTCATGTGCACGGGCTGGTGCAAGGATGCCGTTGTCAATGGTGAAGGCACACTACGAAGGTGCCGACATCGACACTGTCACCTCTGGTATCCCCGACATCGACGATGATGGCAAAGAGATTGATCATGAAGCCATCATGTCGTCACTCGCGGGCTATGACACCAGAGTTGCCGAGTTGGTGGACATCGACGTCGTTGTGCCCATGAACACCATCGACAGCGGCAACCAAGATTCCTCCGAGTCCCACCACAGTGCTGATGTTGAGGGTGATCCTCCAGCTGGTGACGATGCTGCTTCCAAGTCTCCTGCGCCAAAGGAATGAAAAACAACTTTGTAATATTTGTTTCACCTTTGGTGTATGCGCGGAAAAAACTTGTTGATGTATCTTAAGGCGGAAAACAGTGGTTGTTATTTCCTGCTACTTAAGAACTAGTTTCCAGCATGTATATATTTTTTTAAGCAAGTGCTGGCTTATCCATTACTTTGGTTCTTATGCCTGACTTTTCGTGAGTCGGAAGACTCGTTGTCGGAACCATGTGCTTAGGTGATGATGCCCAATGGCACCGTCAATATCCTGAGCACAAAATCGCCGATAATAAGTGTCAAAAGTCACTACTCCAGAATCCACATAAAAACGACAAAGAACGTGTGGACTAGAAAACTTAATCTAACGCTGGTAGGCAGAATTTTCACAAGTGCAAACGCAAAGATTGTGCGTAAAGGTTTTACATGATCCAAAAATGAACACTAAAGGAGGTAAAAGACTCAGAAATATGAGTGAACCAGAGAGCTTTATTTCATTGATCATATAAGAGATACACAATTAGATAAAAAATGCTAAGTGTAAAAAGGACGTAGCTGTGCTATGTTCCATGGCCGATCAAGCTCCGGGTAGTCATCATCCGGGTCACGTCACTTACGCTTATGATCCTCGTTAGGTCTATCCTTTTGTTCACGATTATCAACAAGGTAGTAAGACCAAATGAGTAGCGCCTTGCTTATGATGAACGGTCCTTCCCATGTCGAGGATAATTTGTGTAACTTCTTCTGCTTAAGTTGGAGCACCAAATCCCCCTCTTTAAACGAGTGATGTCGAACGCGGCGACAATGGTAGCTGTGTAGCTTCTGCTGGTAGATGGCGGATCTTTGGCATGCCAAAACGCGCTCCTCCTCGAGAAGGTCCACATCTAGGCGTCTGGATTCTTCTGCATCATCCGCATCGTAGGCGACAATTCTTGGTGCATCGTGGAGGATGTTGGAAGGCAGGATGGCTTCTGCTCCATATACCATGAAATAAGGGGTGTAGCCGGTGGATCTGTTGGGTGTAGTTCGTAAACTCCACAACACAGATGGCAATTGTTTCGCCCAGGCTCCAGCTGCTCTATGTAGCGGTGTCTCAAGACGTGGCTTGATTCCCTACAGAATTAATCCATTGGCTCGCTCAACCTGACCATTGGATTATGGGTGTGCCACAGATGCAAGGTCAAGTCGGATGCCTTTCTCCTAGCAATATGCCTCCACTTCTCCGAGTGATAAATTGCTGCCGTTGTCGGTGATAATGCTGTGTGGGAGACCAAATCTCACCACTAGATCTTGGACGAACTTGAGGGCAGTTGCCTCATCAAGCTTTCTAATGGGTTTAGCTTCTATCCATTTAGTGAATTTATCAACTGCTACAAGCAGATGCGTAAACCCACAGGGTGCCGTTTGTAACAGTCCCACCATGTCTAGACCCCAAACTGCAAACGGACAAGTTATTGGTATTGTTCGTAGTTCTTCAGCAGGAACATGTGGTTGTCGGGCATAATACTAGCATCCCATGCATGTCTCAACCAGCTTGTCGGCGTCCGCCTTCGCGGTCAGCCAGTAGAATCCTTGCCGGAAGGCTTTCGCGATCAATGATCGGGGAGCGGCGTGATGCCCGCAATCTCCGAGATGGATTTCGCATAGGATTTCCATACCTTCTAGCTAGGAAACACACTTTAGGTATACACCAGTAGTGCTCCTTTTGTAGAGTTGCCCATTGATTATGGTATAACCCTTTGCTCGTCGTACTATTTGCCATCTTTCGACTTTGTTGTGGGGCAAAGTTTCGTGTTCTAAGTAATCCATGAACGATTTTGTCCAAGCCGGAGGGACCTTAGTCACCATGTTGACAAAAGAGTCAGCTCTATCCGGGTTGTCGATGTCGACCCCCTATACGGATGGTGTGCGCCGGTGCTCTAGGAAAACTCCTGGCGGAATTTGCTTGCGCCCTGATCCAAGCTTAGACAGCAGATCAGCCGCCTCGTTTTGCTCCCTAGGTACATACTTGACTTCGTAGCCCAAGAAGCTCTTGGCTATCTCGTCCACTTCGTCTCGATATGCCGCCATCATAGGGTTCCGCGCATTCCAGGTGCCATCCACCTGCTGGGCAACCAAGTCGGAATCTCCACAGCAAACTATGCGCTTGATGCCAATATCCTTGGCTACACGCAGTCAGTGAATGAGTGCTTCATACTCCACCATGTTGTTTGTAGCCTCGAAGTGGATTTGCAGAACGTAGTGTAGCTTGTCTCCTGTTGGTGACTGTAGCAATACACCAGCCCCCGAGCCGTTGAGCAGTTTGATCCGTCAAAGTGCATCACCCAGTACTCTGGTTCTGGCAACAGAGTAGCATCTGTAATCTCCGTCCAATCTGCAACAAAATCTGCCAAGGATTGTGACTTGATAGCGTCGCGCCTCTTGTAGGTGATCTCGAAGGCGGCGAGTTCAATGCCCCACTTCGCGACCCTTCCTGTAGCGTCGTTGTTGTTGATAATGTCGGACAGTGGAGTCTTGCTCACCATTGTGATTGGGTGCTCCTGAAAGTAATGCCTCAGCTTCCGAGAAGCAAGGAATACTCCATAAGCTATCTTTTGGTAGTGCGGGTAATGCTTCTTGGACTCCGTCAAGACCTCGCTCACATAGTAAACTGGTCGTTGAACTCCATGCTCATAGCATGGTTCCTTCCGCTCTACCACGACGACGATGCTGATGACCCGGTTGGTTGCCGCCATGTAAATTAACATGGGCTCTCCAGGCTCGGGTGCTGCAAGGATGGGTGCTGAGGAAAGAATCTCCTTGAGCTGCTTCAATGCTGCATCTGCTTCGTCTTTCCACGTGAATTTTTCCGCCTTCTTTAGCAACTTGTACAGCGGCAGAGCCTTCTCTCCAAGTCGGCTGACGAACCGACTAACTGCTGCAACACAACTTGTTAGTCGTTGAATGTCCTTTAGGCATGTCGGATCGTTTATGTTTAAGATGGCCATGATTTTCTCTGGGTTGACCTCGATTCCACGTTGGGAAACGATGAAGCCCAACAATTTGCCGGCTGGAAACCCGAAGACGCACTTCTTAGGGTTAAGAATCATGTTGTATTTCCGGAGATTATCAAAGGTTTCTTTTAAGTTGGAGATTAAGTCATTTGACTTTTTAGACATCACGGCGGTATCGTCCACGTAAGCGTGAACGTTCCGACCAATTTGGTCGTGGAGGTAATGTTGCATTGTCCGCTGGTAAGTAGCACCTACGTTTTTCAGCCCAAAGGGCATCGTGACATAGCAAAACATGCCGTATGGGGTAGTGAACAAAGTGGCCAATTGGTCTAACTTCCTCATCTTGATCTGGTGGTATCCTGAGTATGCATCGAGAAAACACAAAAGTTCCGAGCCAGCCGTCAAGTCAATGACTTGGTCAATGCGAGGCAAAGCAAACAGATCTTTGGGACATGCTTTGTTCAAGCCGGTGTAATCAACGCACATTCTTAATTTATTGGTTCCCTTTTTGGGGACAAGTACAGGATTGGCCACCCATCGGGTGTGAAGGACTTCTCTGATAAATCTAGCCTTTAGTAACCTAGCTATCTCTTTGCCAATGGCGCGTCTCTTCTCATCTCCAAAGCGTCATAGAGGTTGTTTCACTGCTTTACATTTTGGATCAATGTTTAAGCTATGCTCGGCAAGTTCCCTACATACACCTTTCATGTCGGCAGGTTGCCAGGCAAAGATGTCCCTATTCTCACGGAGGAACTCAACCAGCACGCTTTCCTATTTGGGATCCTGGTTCATCCCAATGGCAGTGACCTTGGAGGCATCGCCTACCACAAGTTCAACCGGCTTGGTCTCGATGGCGGCCTTGAACGCAGGAGCGGAGTCGGAGATCTGCTTCTTTGACGCGGGCATCTCTGAGTCATCGACCTTGCTCTGGATCTCTTCGAATTCTTCGCTGTAGAGGATAGCTTCTGCAACGGTTGCATCATTGATCTCAGAGTCCCTTGGTTTGGTAAAGCTTCCGGATACGTGATAAAACCGTTTGGTACCGGTATCTTGAGTTTGTTCTAGACGAAGCATGGTGTAGCATCCCAATTGTCTAACAATTGTAATGCTACTTGGTCTAGTAATATAATGGCTACTTCAAATATATAATTGTTGCATCATCATCATATTATGCTCATGTCATCATGCCTCCTTGCATTTCAGCATCATATAAAACCCTTTTTGATTTGGTTCTTATCTCATATGCATTATTAATTGTATTTGCCTCTTGATGTTGTATTTGGTTATTGATATATTGTTTAATGCCCAAGTTGAGTTGGGGGCATATCTCTTATTAACTCCACCACCTTTCTTTCACCACCTCATAATTCCACCATCCAACTAAATATGAGCTTGGCACTTATTGGTTTACCTCTAGCTCATGTGGGTTGGGATGGATCCAATTCTTTTCCACATGCTCCCATATATGCACTATGTTGTTTTCACATTATTGGTATATGAGAGCCACATGGCCATCTTTGCATGCCTTGTGAGTGGAACCCTCTTGCTAGCTTCCATATGTGTGGTGTTGGGGTTATTTTCATATTTGGATATTTTGGGCTTATTAAATGCCTAGTGGCACATACACATTAGCAAGTCCCAATCTTACTCAAACATGATCATCTCCATCTATTCCACTTGGAGCTTTCTCTTAAATCCTTTTGCTTAGGCCTTACTCCACATTTTGGAATGCATAAGTATAAATGCTAGGGGTATTCATTTTTGTTCTCACAAGAGGAAACCTAGCATTAAATGCATTTGCATGGGCCATGCAACCATCACCAACTTAGTTCCTCTCTTGGTTTTACTTGTTCTTGGTTGGATCATGCCATCTCTCATCTATCTCACCTCCTTTTAGCTTGATCTTAGTGGATCATGCTTAAACCCCATCACCTACCCCATCTCCACCATACCATCTATTTCCTCATCTTTCTCTCTCTCTTTCCACATGTTTTGCTTGATCTAGCTTGGAGTTTGCAATCTTCTAAAACCCTAAACCTCCACCCCTTCTCTCTTATCCTCTAGCTAGGTGCCAGTCCTCTTATCTAACATAAAACCATACCCTCTAGTACCAAACCCTAAGCTACCACCTCCCCCTCTCTTTCGGCCCTCCCTTCACCCTACCTAGCTTGGCCCCACCGGTCACCCTCTCTCCCTGGCCACCTCTCCCTGCCCTAGCTACCCCAACCCTAATGCCAACCCTAGCCCGAGGCTACCACCACCCAACCCGAGCCTACCCTCTCTCCCTCTCTTCTCTCCCTGCCTTGTGGCCCCCTAGCCCGAGCCTGCCCCTGCCTCCTTGGCCTCGCCCTCTGGCCCACCTGCCAGCTCCCCATGCGCCTGCCCCTGCCCTGGCCTCCCTGCCCGAGCACGTGAGGAGGAGGAAGAAAAGGTGGCCGAGCCACCTTTTTCCTTCACCACCTCCCCACGGCATCCTCCCTCCCTCTGCCTTATCCCCATCTCCACGACACCTCTGGCCCCTCCCAGATCTCCCCAGGGTCGTGCCCACCTACCCCTCCTTCTCCATCTACCCCCTACCGCCACCGTCTACACCTCGCCGCTAAAACCTCGGCCTCCACCGCACCCCGCCGAACCAGTCGAGCCGAGCGACCGCGAAGTGGCCAGAAAGATCGAGGAGGGTCCCCTGCTTTGCCCCGAACCCGCCGTCGAGGAGGAGACGCGCCAGAGCCGGAGATCACCGCCGAGCCGACGCCAAACCCTAGTTCCGGGTGCGCCAGCTCCGACGACGATCTACCGCCCCTCTGCTCGATCCAACCACGCCAACATCCTCTAGGTGAGCTCCTAAACCCCCTGGACATGCTCTGCCTCGCCATGCCGCCCTAGATCCGTCGGACCTTGCGCCGAGCGCCCTCTGCGCGCCGCCGCATGTTTCTGTCTACTAGCTCCGCGCCGCGCAAAACCTTACCTAGGCCACGCCCGCCCCCCTGACAGCTACCCCGCCCTAGCCCAGCGGTGACCGCCTCCGCGCGCGCGCCCATGTCCCCAGTTCGATCCCCCCGCGCATCGGCACCGATCTGTCGACAGACAGATTCAGAGAAGATCCACAGTACCGCGCTGTCGCTTTTGCGCATACCCCCCACGTTTTGTTTTGCATCAAACCACGATCCTAGAGGACCCACCAGTCAGCCACCCAGTAGATTTTACAGGAAACCCCCTGGCCTCTTTCAGCTTCAACCCGCGCTCCAGCCGCGGCCCCACCTGTCGGTCCCTGCGCGCTCGCTCACTGGCGCGTGGGCCCGTGGTCGCTGGCCCCACCTGCCCGCCACAGTGGCTAGCTAAACCTGCGGTGTAAAACGTTTTCTGCGCGCGTGTGTTGCTGAGTCAGCACTGGACCCACTGGACAGTGTCTGTGGCTAGATTAGTCTGAGTACAAAAAGTCTCTGTGTTTATCTGTTTAAATTCAAATCTTTTCAAATTAATTCAAATTCAAAATTCAAATCTGTTTTAATATATCTTTTAAAATACAAATCCAAATTAAACATATAATATATGTTTTCAAATCATAAAAATATGAGGAATTCAAATATGCCATTCAAAATATATTTTGGACACTTAAAATTTCAAGTTGATTCAAATTACAATAAAATGCCCTTTTGTCTTAAATAATTAATAACTTTTGATTTATAAATCCAAATTTGACAAATAATATGTCTAAAATGATTAGCTCGACGAGACCTTTCTGTTTATGCATTCCTTGGTTTGATTTGAAGCATGCATCATATAAATATAATGTGAACAGCAACTAAAATGGGAATAAAATGGGGCCAAAGCTCAATAAAAATGCTTCATTATTGTTTCCACACCTCACCCATGCCATGCTACTTTATTGCCATGCAAATTGTGCATCATTCATCATGGCATGATTGTTTGCTTGTCGCATTTATTCATATGCTTGTGCTCTTTATTTATGTTGGCCCTTGTTTGTTTGGTTCTTCTTCGAATGGACGCTGAGCAGGGGATATATCAAGAGAACCAGGAGCACTACCCAGATCCATTCCTTGCTTCAACTGAGCTGCCAGGCAAGCACTACCACATGCTTGCATACATATAGCACCTATTTGCCTCTATCTTATTCTTGCATCATTGAGTCGCGATTGCATTAAATTGAATCCCAAGTATTGCATAGCCTTTACTTTTAAAACCCCACCGAAGCTTATTCCTCCATCCCATGAGCCATTACTACAGGAGTTGTTTGAGCCATGCGAGTCGTAGAACAGCATGTGTAGGGTATGTGAGTGTCTGATGGATAACGAGGTACCTAAACAACTTAACCTGAGTAGTAATGGGATAACTAATGAAAGTGGCACCGGTGAGCCATATTCGCTATTTGGTTTTTCAGGCTCACTTGTGTCCCGTAAGACCCCGAGTACTTGATTCCTGTTCCAAGAATATTCGCGCTATCCACATCCGGGAGGCTTATGAACCCCCCTGAGCCAGAGCTTGATTCATTCTTATTTCTTGGGGCCACAAACTAGTTTGAGGTTTTATTTACTATCATGTACTTATGCCATGCTTTACTGCTTTATTTAAATTGTGCGAGGTACTGCACACTGTACTGTTTAGGTACGTGACCCGTTTTCGCTGTATCGACAAGCCCAGTCACACTTTCGGGTTCCCAGTCGTTTACAGCCGACCACACAAACCTTGAGTCCGTCTCGTAGCCGGCCAGCTTCGTTGCGGGTAGCTTAATGGGGTGGCCCCCTGAAATATTTCTGAATCCTGTAATTGCTTTGTCGTGACTGTCTCGTTGAGTTTTGAGTTGGTTTTTCCGAGGCATATCGAGTGTGTGTTGCTATTTGTGCACCCCTGCAGGGTAAAACTTTCTGAAAGCCGTGTCCGCGGTTATGGACGACTTGGAGCACAGTTTCTCGATCATAGACAAGCATAACTAAAGTACCGCTTTTAATTTGACTAGACTAGGCACCTGACTAGTAAATAGTGCAACACTCACGGAATGGATAATAAAACTGCCAACGGATGGGGGGTTGTTCGTTCGCTTCCTCGTCGGTAAGCGAGGAGGAGGATGGATCTGTGGACATTACCATTATTAATGTTATAACTGTTGTTATTAATTCACGGACATCCGTCTATCTCTGGTTAGGCGGATGGTTAGCGATTATCTATAGAATTGCTAGGGTTTATCTTTTGCTGCATTGCGTCACCCCAGGTTGTGTCCCCTTTAGAGGCATAAAGACTTGCTGAGTACCCCTAGGGTCTCACACGATAAATTATTGGTTCAGATGAACAGGTACACTCGCAAGATGGATACTGGGTGGAAGAGACGGACGATGTGGGCAACGATCATTCGGTGTAGAGATTCCGGGAACAGGGATCCGCGAGATCTGTGGGCGGGATGTGCTTATTTATGGGGCATCTTATGCCGATTTGCTTCTTATCCGTACTCGGATTTTGTCTTCCGCTTCCGCTTGATACTCTGTTGATTGATGTATGAGGAGATATCCTAAACTATTATATTTATCTAGGATATTTGGATCTTGTCGTATGTCGTTGCTATATTTCCTTTCTTTTTAGATGGAATGGCTCTGATGTACTATTGTATGGTGGCTTGCATACATACTCATTTGTGTATGTAGTTGATCCCTTCGCCTGCCGATTACGCCGCCCGTTCTTGTCCCGATGTTTGGAAATGGTTGGGACGGCCGAAAGGTCTACCTGTGAGTGGCATTTGGGCCCCACCGTACTATTTCAACCATTTCTGATCATCCAGGCTTGTACTAGGAGCGTAATTCACCGAGGTAGTTACAATTGGTATCAGAGCCAGGTTCGCGGTTAAACGGGCGTGTGCGGGTCAGTGGCGAACATGTGGCGCATGGCGCGTGTGGCCTGGAGTGGACACGGCATGGCACATGTGTCGTCACTAGACGCACAGACGTGTGCCAAGAGGGGACGTTCCTGGCTTGTGGTTGATCGACGAGGACGTCGTTCTTCTAAGGGTGTGTGTATGTGAGACCCTGGCGCATGGCTCAATAGGATTGATAGGAAACCCATACCAACAAGTTGCAACTTCTTTTCCGGAAGCTCATTCGAAAAGAACTCTAAAGTTAAGCGTGCTTGGCCTAGAGAAATTCTAGGATGGGTGACCGACCGGGAAGTGGGTAACCGGATGTGCATGAGTGAGGACAAAGTGCACAGAAAAGACTAGTGTTGGTCTGTGGGGCTAGTCTAGAGATCCTATTGAGCTACCAGAAGTGACATTCGTCGGTCCGGAGTGACCGGGGGTGCCAATTGTCTAACAATTGTAATGCTACTTGGTCTAGTAATATAATGGCTACTTCAAATATATAATTGTTGCATCATCATCATATTATGCTCATGTCATCATGCCTCCTTGCATTTGAGCATCATATAAAACCCTTTTTGATTTGGTTCTTATCTCATATGCATTATTAATTGTATTTGCCTCTTGATGTTGTATTTGGTTATTGATATATTGTTTAATGCCCAAGTTGAGTTGGGGGCATATCTCTTATTAACTCCACCACCTTTCTTTCACCACCTCATAATTCCACCATCCAACTAAATATGAGCTTGGCACTTATTGGTTTACCTCTAGCTCATGTGGGTTGGGATGGATCCAATTCTTTTCCACATGCTCCCATATATGCACTATGTTGTTTTCACATTATTGGTATATGAGAGCCACATGGCCATCTTTGCATGCCTTGTGAGTGGAAC
Source organism: Avena sativa (assembly GCA_916181665.1). Lineage (NCBI taxonomy): Eukaryota > Viridiplantae > Streptophyta > Magnoliopsida > Poales > Poaceae > Avena > Avena sativa. Next base: position 161,062,248 of record OV702298.1, on the reverse strand, counting down.
CCTCTTGCTAGCTTCCATATGTGTGGTGTTGGGGTTATTTTCATATTTGGATATTTTGGGCTTATTAAATGCCTAGTGGCACATACACATTAGCAAGTCCCAATCTTACTCAAACATGATCATCTCCATCTATTCCACTTGGAGCTTTCTCTTAAATCCTTTTTCTTAGGCCTTACTCCACATTTTGGAATGCATAAGTATAAATGCTAGGGGTATTCATTTTTGTTCTCACAAGAGGAAACCTAGCATTAAATGCATTTGCATGGGCCATGCAACCATCACCAACTTAGTTGCTCTCTTGGTTTTACTTGTTCTTGGTTGGATCATGCCATCTCTCATCTATCTCACCTCCTTTTAGCTTGATCTTAGTGGATCATGCTTAAACCCCATCACCTACCCCATCTCCACCATACCATCTCTTTCCTCATCTTTCTCTCTCTCTTTCCACATGTTTTGCTTGATCTAGCTTGGAGTTTGCAATCTTCTAAAACCCTAAACCTCCACCCCTTCTCTCTTATCCTCTAGCTAGGTGCCACTCCTCTTATATAACATAAAACCATACCCTCTAGTACCAAACCCTAAGCTACCACCTCCCCCTCTCTTTCGGCCCTCCCTTCTCCCTACCTAGCTTGGCCCACCGGTCACCCTCTCTCCCTGGCCACCTCTCCCTGCCCTAGCTACCCCAACCCTAATGCCAACCCTAGCCCGAGGCTACCACCACCCAACCCGAGCCTACCCTCTCTCCCTCTCTTCTCTCCCTGCCTTGTGGCCCCCTAGCCCGAGCCTGCCCCTGCCTCCTTGGCCTCGCCCTCTGGCCCACCTGCCAGCTCCCCATGCGCCTGCCCCTGCCCTGGCCTCCCTGCCCGAGCACGTGAGGAGGAGGAAGAAAAGGTGGCCGAGCCACCTTTTTCCTTCACCACCTCCCCACGGCATCCTCCCTCCCTCTGCCTTATCCCCATCTCCACGACACCTCTGGCCCCTCCCAGATCTCCCCAGGGCCGTGCCCACCTACCCCTCCTTCTCCATCTACCCCCTACCGCCACCGTCTACACCTCGCCGCTAAAACCTCGGCCTCCACCGCACCCTACCGATCCAGTCGAGCCGAGCGACCGCGAAGTGGCCAGAAAGATCGAGGAGGGTCCCCTGCTTTGCCCCGAACCCGCCGTCGAGGAGGAGACGCGCCAGAGCCGGAGATCACCGCCGAGCCGACGCCAAACCCTAGTTCCGGGTGCGCCAGCTCCGACGACGATCTATCGCCCCTCTGCTCGATCCGACAACGCCAACATCCTCTAGCTGAGCTCCTAAACCCCCTGGACATGCTCTGCCTCGCCGTGCCGCCCTAGATCCGCCGGACCTTGCGCCGAGCGCCTTCTGCGTGCCGCCGCATGTTTCTGTCTACTAGCTCCGCTCCGCGCAAAACCCTACCTAGGCCACGCCCGCCCCCCTGACAGCTACCCCGCCCTAGCCCAGCGGTGACCGCCTCCGCGCGCACCCAGGTCCCCAGTTCGATCCCCCCCCGCGCGTCGGCACCGATCTGTCGACAGACAGATTCAGAGAAGATCCACAGTACCGCGCTGTCGCTTTTGCGCATACCCCCCACGTTTTGTTTTGCATCAAACCGCGATCCTAGAGGACCCACCAGTCAGCCACCCAGTAGATTTTACAGGAAACCCCCTAGCCTCTTTCAGCTTCAACCCGCGCTCCAGCCGCGGCCCCACCTGTCGGTCCCTGCGCGCTCGCTCACTGGCGCGTGGGCCTGTGGTCGCTGGCCCCACCTGCCCGCCACAGTGGCTAGCTAAACCTGTGGTGTAAAACGTTTTCTGCGCGCGTGTGTTGCTGAGTCAGCGCTGGACCCACTAGACAGTGTCTGTGGCTAGATTAGTCTGAGTACAAAAAGTCTCTGTGTTTATCTGTTTAAATTCAAATCTTTTCAAATTAATTCAAATTCAAAATTCAAATCTGTTTTAATATATCTTTTAAAATACAAATCCAAATTAAACATATAATATATGTTTTCAAATCAGAAAAATATGAGGAATTCAAATATGCCATTCAAAATATATTTTGGACACTTAAAATTTCAAGTTGATTCAAATTACAATAAAATGCCCTTTTGTCTTAAATAATTAATAACTTTTGATTTATAAATCCAAATTTGACAAATAATATGTCTAAAATGATTAGCTCGACGAGACCTTTCTGTTTATGCATTCCTTGGTTTGATTTGAAGCATGCATCATATAAATATAATGTGAACAGCAACTAAAATGGGAATAAAATGGGGCCAAAGCTCAATAAAAATGCTTCATTATTGTTTCCACACCTCACCCATGCCATGCTACTTTATTGCCATGCAAATTGTGTATCATTCATCATGGCATGATTGTTTGCTTGTCGCATTTATTCATATGCTTGTGCTCTTTATTTATGTTGGCCCTTGTTTGTTTGGTTCTTCTTCGAATAGATGCTGAGCAGGGGATATATCAAGAGAACCAGGAGCACTACCCAGATCCATTCCTTGCTTCAACTGAGCTGCCAGGCAAGCACTACCACATGCTTGCATACATATAGCACCTATTTGCCTCTATCTTATTCTTGCATCATTGAGTCGCGATTGCATTAAATTGAATCCCAAGTATTGCATAGCCTTTACTTTTAAAACCCCACCGAAGCTTGTTCCTCCATCCCATGAGCCATTACTACAGGAGTTGTTTGAGCCATGCGAGTCGTAGAACAGCATGTGTAGGGTATGTGAGTGTCTGATGGATAACGAGGTACCTAAACAACTTAACCTGAGTAGTAATGGGATAACTAATGAAAGTGGCACCGGTGAGCCATATTCGCTATTTGGTTTTTCAGGCTCACTTGTGTCCCGTAAGACCCCGAGTACTTGATTCCTGTTCCAAGAATATTCGCGCTATCCACATCCGGGAGGCTTATGAACCCCCCTGAGCCAGAGCTTGATTCATTCTTATTTCTTGGGGCCACAAACTAGTTTGAGGTTTTATTTACTATCCTGTACTTATGCCATGCTTTACTGCTTTATTTAAATTGTGCGAGGTACTGCACACTGTACTGTTTAGGTTCGTGACCCGTTTTCGCTGTATCGACAAGCCCAGTCACACTTTCGGGTTCCCAGTCGTTTACAGCCGGCCACACAAACCTTGAGTCCGTCTCGTAGCCGGCCAGCTTCGTTGCGGGTAGCTTAATGGGGTGGCCCCCTGAAATATTTCTGAATCCTGTAATTGCTTTGTCGTGACTGTCTCGTTGGGTTTTGAGTTGGTTTTTCCGAGGCATATCGAGTGTGTGTTGCTATTTGTGCACCCCTGCAGGGTAAAACTTTCTAAAAGCCATGTCCGCGGTTATGGACGACTTGGAGCACAGTTTCTCGATCATAGACAAGCATAACTAAAGTACCGCTTTTAATTTGACTAGACTAGGCACCTGACTAGTAAATAGTGCAACACTCACGGAATGGATAATAAAACTGCCAACAGATGGGGGGTTGTTCGTCCGCTTCCTCGTCGGTAAGCGAGGAGGAGGATGGATCTGTGGACATTACCATTATTACTGTTATAACTGTTGTTATTAATTCACGGACATCCGTCTATCTCTGGTTAGGCGGATGGTTAGCGAGTATCTATAGAATTGCTAGGGTTTATCTTTTGCTGCATTGCGTCACCCCAGGTTGTGTCCCCTTTAGAGGCATAAAGACTTGCTGAGTACCCCTAGGGTCCCACACGATAAATTATTGGTTCAGATGAACAGGTACACTCGCAAGATGGATACTAGGTGGAAGAGACGGACGATGTGGGCAACGATCATTTGGTGTAGAGATTCCGGGAACGGGGATCCGCGAGATCTGTGGGCGGGATGTGCTTATTTATGGGGCATCTTATGCCGATTTGCTTCTTATCCGTACTCGGATTTTGTCTTCCGCTTCCGCTTGATACTCTGTTGATTGATGTATGAGGAGATATCCTAAACTATTATATTTATCTAGGATATTTGGATCTTGCCATATGGCGTTGCTATATTTCCTTTCTTTTTAGATGGAATGGCTCTGATGTACTATTGTATGGTGGCTTGCATACATACTCATTTGTGTATGTAGTTGATCCCTTCGCCTGCCGATTACGCCGCCCGTTCTTGTCCCGATGTTTGGAAATGGTTGGGACGGCCGAAAGGTCTACCTGTGAGTGGCATTTGGGCCCCACCGTACTATTTCAACCATTTCTGATCATCCAGGCTTGTACTAGGAGCGTAATTCACCGAGGTAGTTACACATGGCTTGGCCATGAACGTGTGGAATATGTCGCGACCGAATATGACGTGGTACACGCTCTTGAAGGGGACCACCTCGAAGGTCATGCGCTCTTGGCGGTAATTATTAACATCGCTAAAGGCAACCTGAAGTGTAATGCACCCAAGGGACCGGGCCTCCCGGCCAGGAACTACGCCGTGGAAGATGATGTTGGTCCGCCTTAGGTTTGCCTCCGTCAAGTTCATATTCTGCAGTGTATCCAGGTACATAATGTTGATGTTGCTTCCACTATCCACCATACACTTGGTGAACTCCACGCCGTAAATCAAAGGGTTGATGACCATGGCGTACTGGTTCTCCGTGGGTATAAGGTCTGGGTGGTCCGTCCTGTCCCAAGTTATTGGAACCTCCGACCAGCGCAGGTACTGGGGAACTGGGGGAGAGTGGCCATCAGGATCCTCAGAGAGGTCTTCTGTTGTCGGACGGTGGGGGTGCCAAGGAAAGTGTGGTAGACTGGAGCCTTCTTTGCGAAGGGGTTCTTGCCCTTGTTGTCACTCTTGGCGGCGTGCTTGGGGTCAACGTCTTCGTCCATGTCACTTGAATCCTTGGACTCCTCCTCCTTCTTCTTCCCCTTGCCCATGCCTCGCAGTTTGTTCTTCCGACTTTGTTTGTAGCCGGACTCCGGGTCTTCCTTGAGGTCGTTGACGAACTTGCAGTGTCGATTGGTATGGGCGGCCTTCCCGTTGGCGTCGAGGTGTACGAGGCACGGCATATCGCGGTACTCCTCGTAGGTTTGGGGAACACAGAGCGGTGCCGAGGTGGCTTCACTTCCTCGTTGCTGCCCACGACCAGCTCCCCTTCCTCGGCCACGTTGTCCGCCTTCTCCTCGTCCTGCGAAAGTCATAGCAACCATGTCGGTAGATTGCTTTTCTTCTGGAGCGGTTTTCCGCTTTGTACTGTTGTTCCTCCGAGCTTGAGTTGGAACGGCTGTTGCCGGCAAGGCGCCACAAGCATCGTCGTCGGCAGCTGCGAACTCACTAGCCAACTGAATCATCTGGTTCAAGTCAAGCTGGTGATTGTCCTGCAAGCGCTTCAGCTTATGTCGGAGCAACGTGCCTCTTTCCAATCCGTCGATGAAGGCGGCCATGGCGGTCTAGGCGTGCACTCCTGCACAGGAGTTCTTCATATCCAGCCAGCGGGAGAGGTAGGCGCTAGATGTCTCGTCTTTCTCTTGCACGCACCGCTGTAGATCGCCCACGGTACAGGGACGCTTGTATGTACCCTCAAAGTTTTTGGTGAACGCTTCTTGCATGTACAGCCAGTTGTAGATGGATTTCTCCGGAAAGTCGTCGATCCATTGACGGTCCGTGCCCGCCAACATTAATGGGAGGTACTTGACGGCGACGTTGGGGTTGCCTCCGGCAATCTCCACCGCGTTGACGTAGTCCTGCAACCATGTAGCTGGCTTGGCGATGCCGTCATAGGGCTTGATGGTCTTGTCAATCTGGAAACCTTTGGGGTAAGTTGCGGACCGTATTGCAGGTCCAAAGCAACATGGTCCCAGGTATGGTCCTTCCCGGGCCTTGTGGATCTTATCAATCCCAAACATGCATTGTATGGCTCCGGGTTCTTCTTCTTTTTGTCAACAGGGGATGGGCTGCGTGAACGACGCGGACCTCCTCCGCCATGGTGACTGCTTGGTGGTGACGGAGGCGGAGGTGGCGGTGGGTTAGCCTTCTTTCTGTTACCCTCCTGCGACGCCTCATGCCTGTCACGGTTACTTGTCGGACATGGAGGGTCGTGGTGTGACCTGCTCCTGTGACCGTGGTTGCGCTCTCCGTAATGACGGATCTTCTCCGCGTTGTCGCGGATGACGATGCCACATTGCTTTAGTGGGGGCACATTCGTACAATGGTAAGGCTCGTAATCTTCGCGATGTCAGGGGGATTAGGGCGGTGGCGATGGGTGACGAGGTCAGGCCTTTTCTCCATGGTCAGAGGATATGGGGATAGCATCCTTCCTGTTGCGCGCATCCCTCCATCTTCGCTCTGATGAACCCGTCTGGGACCCGACATAAAGAGGAGATCTATCCCTTGGCGGCTTGTACTGGCTAGATTGGCAGAACATTGGGTCAGACTCAAGCCTCTGAGAGGTGGCCTTTTCCTGCTGCTTCACCGCCTTGGCCACTAGGTCATAGACCTGTTCCACTGCCTCAGGCGATCTATCCTGCTCCAGAAGGGTCTTGGCGACGGCGAGGTTAAGGAGTGGGGTGGGCATCATCTGTTTGCCTTCACTATCAATATATGGCTTGGACTGTGCCGGTTTCGAGGGAGCCCATCCTAGGTTGCACCACACGCCAGGATCATTGATGACGCGAGCTGGAGCTTTCTTAGCCTTCTGCTGCTGCAGCAAGGTTTTGTACTCGGCCTCCATTGCTCTAGCTTTCTCTATGGACTTCTGCGCGTTGACCAGATCTCGATCTAGTTTAGTGCCTTGCTCCGCGATGACCTACGCTTCCTCCAGCAGCTGCTGGCACTTCTCGTCAAGCTGGGTCAGGTTCCGGATATGAGCAACGGTTAGTGGCTCGATGAGGAGATTGCCGTACATCACTCTATCAGCTGGGGTAACTTGGGCTGCTGCAGACGTAGATGCTGGAGGCGGCAAGTTTGCGGTGTTGTTGTTGCTCGGGCCGGTGCCGAGTTCCTGCGGCTTTTGCACTGGGTTAGGCGGAGGAGGCATGAATTTTGCGTGATCATCGTCAGCAGCAATAAGTGGCCCCTTCCCATTTTCTAGTGCCGTAGGCGGAGCTTGTCCGGGTTGATCTTCATCCATCGCCGTCCCAATGGTGACGAACACCCCTCGAGATGTGACGGCGTTGTTGGCTTGTTCGTCGCGTGAGTACTCCTCCTCCATCTCCTGCATAGCGGAGTCTAGCTCTTCTGGACTGAAGTCTATCTCCTCTGAATCTGCACTGAAATCAGCATAAAGCGCATCAATGACAGAGTCGGAGGGTGCCAGGACCTCCTCGATGACGGGCGGTGGAGGTGCAACGGCCTCGACGATGACTGGAGGTGGTGGTGCTGCTGCGACAATGGCGGCTGGAGGCGGTGGTGGATGCTACTGAATCGGAGGTTCTCCGTCTCTGAGCGCGAGCTCCATCTGGGCTACTACGTCAGCTGTCGCGTAGCTGTTGATGGTGCTCACCATCTCTTCGAGGGTAAGGCGTCCTGTTGCCTGCTGCCGTCTTAAAGAATGTGGGAGAAGCGTGCCACGGTCCAGTCCTTCCACGAAGTGATACAAAGCGTTATCATCGGGGTAGTGGGCTAGATCGGCTCGTATACGGAGCCACCTGGCCAGGTAATCACGGGGTTTTTCGCCTTCTCTCTGAATGCAGCGCGCCAGATCGAATATGGTAACCATGCCGACGAACTTGGATCTCTGCTGTCTAGACGCACGGACGAAGCCGGCGGATTTGCAGTGATCTTCCACCTTTATATCCTGCACAGGGGCGGTTTGGGTGGGCCTTGAATTTTCCCGATCTTTGTCGGCAAACTCCGAGGAGAGATCCGACATCGATCCTTCCACGAGCGTATCCTGCCCGTAGGCGGTCCGTGCAGGCCTTGGTGCTTTCCGATCTTTGCCGGCAAACTCCGAAGAGAGATCCGACATCGATCCTTCCGCGAACGTATCCAGCCCGTAGGCGGTCCGTGCGGGTCTTGATGCTCCTCTGACTCCCAGGGAAGTAGTGCCCGAGTCGGTTTCGCCGATGAAGAGGTGGATGTATCCGATTGGAACGATCGAACACCGCGTAGGGTTCATCTTCGCCGGGATCTAGAACTCGTCAGGAGGGACAATCGGAACGTTTCCGGAGAAGAGAACATGACCGATGGCTATGGTTTTGCCGATTCCCGCGAAGATCTTGGTCCTCGCCCGCTGAAGAGCCTGAAGCGCCTCTTGCCCCACGGTGGGCGCCAACTGTCGTGGTATTGCCAACGAGTACGCCATGGAGGGGTCCTCACAATGCGTGTTTAGAGACGTGGGGTAAGGCGGACGGTTGACGGGTACGAGGTAACACAGCTTACCCAGGTTCAGATCCCACAATGGTGGCGGAATCCTACTCCTGCTATAAATCACTATAAGGGCAAATACGCAGAGTTACAGGGATTGGTTCGCTATGAGAGGTTGTATGAATCGATGCCCTAAAGGCTCCCATAGGCCCGACTTATATAGTCGTTAGGTCCTAGGGTTACAGGGAAAAGTCCTAGCCGGACAAGTTACAGAGTCCTACACTGTCTATTGCTAGTCTTGTATATCTTGTACTCCAAGGCTCCGGGTACGCATGTGACTCCACCGTAGCCTTCCTTTATCCGGCATGGGCCTCCCTTCTAGATCCATCTAATTGGGCCGCCCAGCAGGCCATAGGCCATGCTACCGACTATGGGCCACCCGGGTTATCCAGACAAGTGACATGCTATGAGGATACCCATATAGCATATCCCCAACAGCTGGCAAACAGTTTCACAAATAAAGCTTTTTAAGAAATTTTAAAACAGGAGTACTCTTTGCTCAAAAAGTTTTTCACAAAGCAGGCTTTCAAAGTAATATTCAATAGATAAGAGTTTTGTGCAAACAAGGAAGATAAATAACATGAGTGAATGAATCACCATATGAATGCTTGCAACACAACAACTCGAATGCTTGCTAGAGATAGAGAGGAAGTAGGTTTACTCACTCAACTTAGAAATAGGAGAAAGGTCCCTTGATAGAGGGAAGTAGGGATTTAAAGTTCATAAAGAGCTACCAAAAGATTATGATACTTACTAGCTTTGATCCCTCATTGCCCCTATCCTAGGCATCTTGAGATGATTAAGTTTAAAGTGAACAAGGATGGAGTATATGCTTGATGAAACATAAGTTGGCAATCTCATGTCCCTTCAGTACGAGGGCCGCTCCTCATGCTACTCAACTTTGGTCACCGGTAAGTTATTTTCATTGTAAGTACATGTGTATCATAAAGAACCGCCAATGGGGTACCCCTTGCACATGGTACAGGAGCTATCCCATAACCAAAATGAAAAGGCAAGCAGACAATTAGCATCTCAGCGAACTTTTTATTTACTATGTGCATAGATTTTTATTGAGGATGCTTCACAGAATGCTCATTATGGTGATGTTGCAAGTTTCCACCATGATTAGGCATGGCTTAGGCTAGCGGCCCAGGCATTTCTCTAACACACATACATCACTCCATGGACTTACAAGCTCCCTCTTTATTTTTCACCATCGACATCCGCAAACAAAAGAGCATGATATCAACTAAATAAGTATCCATATGTGTTGAAAGCATTCCCCGTGACAGCATGGTTCTGCTAATCCCAACGTATAGATGCAAGCATATACAACTTCGATGACACAATGGTTCAAGATTATTAGGGGCAATAAAATAAGGTGTGCCATCAAGTTCGTGAGATCTTTACTAACTAGTTTTCACATAAAAAATACTTTTTAATTCGAAAGATAGATGAAGCTTGAGAATTTTCTTAGAATAGCAATAATGCTAATAGGTAGATATGGTGGACACAAATGGCACAGGTTTTGGTTCAAAGGGATTGGATGCAAGAGAAGTAAGCCTTCTCAAAATAGGTTTTTGGCTAGCAAGGCTGGGTAGCAAGCAAAAGAGTTGAAAGAAACAAGCAAACTTACAAGTGATAAAGCCAAACATGCAATCTTCCTTGAAGACACAAAAGATCTTAAATAAAGAATACTAAGCTTATGAGCTAATCAAGAAAGAAAATAAATGATACAAAATACCTGTAAGATTTTTCTCTTTTCCTTTCAAACCTCAAAAGTGTTGCTACTGACCAGGGCTCGGTTTGCCAAAACCAATTTAGATTTACTTGATCAACAAGATCCATCATATAATACAGATTGCAAACTAAAATAAGAAGTGTAAAAAGTAAAAGATGAAACTTCTCATTAATATTCCATAAAGGCACTCACACCAAGGGATACATAGATAATCAACTAAAGGCGAGATACTTCCACAATCCAAACCAACCTATAAGATAACTCCTCTACCAAAGATATGAATCCACTAAAAACGTAAAAGATAAAGGATAATGTGGTGATACCGCGGCACTCCCCCAAGCTTGCAACAAGCCAAGGGGATGCCAAACCTGATGACGAATTACTCCTTCGGTGGTGGCGGTGTTCTCTTGATAAGATCCTCAATCAGTTTCCTCAAATCCTCAATCTCTAAGGTAAAAGTACGAATCAACTCCGAATTTTGCTCAATGCAGTTCATGATCATATCAGACCGAGAGCCCCAGTCCTTACTATTCTTTCCCCACTCTTCCTTCTTAGTGTGTTCCTCCCCTGCATGGTTAGAACGAGGCATATCCCACATCGAGGGCAAGTTCCCTTTGGGCACCTGTTGGTATTAACACTCATGTATAAGAGTATGGAAGGGTCTCTTGGTACGTGGAGGAGATGACCGTGGAGTGTAGATAAGACGTGGAGGTTTCCCTCCTATAGACATCCGTGCTGTCCTCCTAAGCTTGGTAGGTTTTGCCACCACTCCAGTGCTTCTGACGGTAGCGCGGGTGTCCGGATGCTTGTCCTCTTCCATGTCTTCTTCATCCCCTACCAAAATCTCCTCCTCCTTGGGATTTGGAGGATCATCTTCCTCGGGCTTCTTTCCTTTGTTGTTGGCGGAGACCATGGTGCTCTAAACTTGAGAAGATTTCCTGACAGAGACAGATCAAAATGAAAACACGATGAGAAAACGATACAAGAACCTCGGGGGATATGGGTGGTTATACAATACGAAGTTTCAATGCATAAGGAAGGTACGGATACGAAAACAAGGCGGAGACGGAGCTCGGGGGCTCACACCCCTCCAGGCGCGGCTAGCTGGGGCCCACGCCTGGGGTGGGTGAGGCCACCCCAGACCATGTTTCCTCCTCGGTTCCATCTCGTAACCTGCCTTATGTATTAAAAACATCAAAAATATAAAAAGATTGGGTTTTCACAAACCTTCTGTTTTCACCACTTTTACCAATTCAAAGACTAACTCTGCAGACTCCTTTCCTCCTTCTCCTGAAAATTCCTTTTCTCACAAGGCAATACACAAACCTCAATGGAAACATTAGTGTAAGCAAAAAAAAATAAACCTTTAGGTACACACTTCAACTGAAATCCATCAAAAACAAAGACTTCTATAAGAGGCAAATGCAAATGAGGGCAGAAATCTATCAAAACAGACCAGTAGGTAAAGATTGATTTTTTCGAAAAGTTGGTCAATTCAAAAAGTTCAAAACTAATTAAAGCTGGGTAACAACCTGCAAAACAAGCTCAGAAAAATACAGCTTCATACGAAGTACTGAGCTCCCTCACGAATTTTTCTAATGCAGCACAAAAATCTATCCCACGACAGCCAATTTTCACAACTCCTCCACTTCTCAAAAGTAGTTGAACTTGACACCAAAACCAAAAAAAAGGATAAGGAGCAGTTATTACTGAGGTAATAAATTCCAAGACTCAACCAAACTCTTGGGTTATCTCCCAACAAGTACTTTTCTTTATTGCCTTTAAGTTAGGCTTGAAAGTTTCAAAGATGCTCACAAAGGAGATATATATCTGGAGTGAAAGAGAGCATCAAGAAGCAAATAACCAACACATTTAAGTCTAACCCACTTCATGTGCATGGGGGTATCATGAGAAAAAAAATTGTTGAAACAAAAAGCCACTAGCATAGGAAGACAAAACAAATGCAACTTCAAAGCTTTCAACATAAAATGGGGAAACTTAACATTATTGAGATGCATAAAACCATGTTTCCCTCTCTCATAATAACTTTCAGTAGCACTTTGAATAAACTTGACAATATAACTATCACTGGCAACAACTTTATCATTAGAATGAGCATACTTACAGTCATCAACAAGAGGTCCAAGGTCATACACTGGATTAATAGAAGCAAGTTGTTCCATCCTGAAATCTTCATTAGGCATGCTATTTTCACAAGGAGCTTTAGCAAATTTGGAAAAGTTAAACTCAGAAGAATCTCCATCAAACTTAGCTAAAACTTTCTCCTTCTTACAATCTATAATATCTCCACAAGTGTTCAAGAAAGGTCTACCGAAAATGATAGGGCAAGTTTTACTAGCTGCTGAATTAATCACTAGAAAATCAACAGGATACTTAATCTTACCACAAAGAACCTCCACATCTCTTACAATACCAATAGGGAAAATGGTTTCCTTATTATCAAGGTGAATAACCACATCAATGTCCTCAAGCTCACAAGGACCAATTTCATGCATAATTTCCCTATAAAGCTCATAAGGAATAGCACTAGAACTAGCACCAATATCACATAAACCATAATAGCAATGATCACCAATTTTAACATAAAGCACAGGAACACTAGCTTTTCTAGCCTTACTAGGATGAGAGATAATATTAGAAGCGTCTTCACAGAAGACAATAGGCTCATCCTCTATATTTCTAGTGACATGGTCTTTCTCAATAGCTACCACGGGCTCAATATTAATTTCCTCATCGGGCTCCATAGTTTTCTTAGTACCTTTATTATTTGTACTAATCATCATAGAATACTCCTTTACCTTAGCTGGGAAAGGTATTTCCTCAACATAAGGTTCGGGCACAATATGATTAGTAGTACAAACTTCACTACTTCTAACAGGAACATGACTAACAACATCTTTATAAGAGGCATGGTACTTATTCCACTTCTTTTTGGGAATTTCTGTGTAAGAGGCAATTGCCTTAAATCAGTTGGCAATACTTTGGGAATCAATACCAAACTCATTGCTAATATCACGGAAGTCATCAGTTCCCATAAAAGATTTTATGCATTCATAATCATAGTTTATACCTGACTTTCTTCCTTTGTCATTCTCCCAAGCTTCAGTGTTCTCTTGAATACGGTCTAGGAGATCCCATTTAGCTTCTTCCTTCATATGTGTGAATGATCCAGCACAAGAAGCATCTAGTAAATCTTTATCATGAAGAGAAAGCCTAGCATAAAAGTTATTGATAATAATATTGTTAGGGAGTTCATGAATAGGACATTTAAGCATTAGTAACTTCAATCTCCCCCAAGCTTGATATGTACTCTCTCCATCACGAGGCCAAAAGTTATATATCAGACTTCTATCCTTATGAATCTCACTGGGAGGATAGAATTTAGAATAAAAGAGAGATGCCATTTCCTCCCATTCCATGTATTGTCCATTCTTCAGCAGCTTATACCATTCTTTAGCTCTCCCTTTCAAGGATATAGAGAGTAACTTCTTCTTCATCTATTCAGTTGTGATACCTGCACACTTAAACAACCTGCATAATTCATAAATAAAAAGTAAATGTCACCAGGATGGACAGTTCCATCCCCAAAATAATAATTATCCATAACATGATCAACAATACTTGTACGTATCTTAAAAGGATCTATCTCAATAGGTGGTGGTTCATCTACTACCCTAACAGTGGTAGTTTTCCCAAACAGAAAACCAAGTGGGTTATCCATATTGCAAACAAAGCAACAAACAGAAAAAAAAGCAATACTGACAGTAGAAGTTTCCTTTACCAGTTCCACTCTTCAATAGCGCTTCACTCCCCGACAACGGTGCCAAAAATAGTCTTGGTGACCCACAAGTATAGGGGGTGTATCGTATTACTTTTGATAAATAGGAGTGTCAATCCCAACAAGGAGCAGAAGGTGTTGACTAGTGGTATGGAGTAAGAAATCTCTGTAAATACTTAGTAAACAGATTTTTAGGGATTTTCTGATAAAGCAACGAAACAAAGTGCAAGTAATAAAGGCAACGAACAACTGCAGCAAGTGGCCCAATCCTTTCTTAGCAAAGGATAAGCGGGTGGAAATACTTATAAGGACCAAACATTCTCGAGGACACATGGGAATTCTGTCAAGTGCTTTCGCTTCATATAGCTGAGTACTCCTCTTTGGTGTTGTAAGTGTTGTGTGGGTAAACATGTGCTAATGTAACGAACTTACTTGGACTAATACATACTTGTGATTAAACCCCCTGCAAAGGTGTCCTAACGGGGGTTCAGGTTTCTGTCACTCCGGCAACCCCATAATTAGTAGCCAAATACACAATGCATTCCCCTAGGCCCATAAATGGTGAAGTATAATGTAGTCGACGTTCACATGACACCACTAGAAGAATCGCACCACAACTTAAATACTAAACCATTGAATAATAACTCAACACAAATCCACTACTAACAACATGACTTCTCCCATGTCCTCAAGAACTAAACGAAATACTCACAAGACATCATATGGATCAAGATCAAAGATGATATGGTGATGGATAACAATCTGAACATAAACAATAATCCAATGGTTCCACTCACAAGCATCAACTACAATAGTAATTAACACCGGGAAAGTTTCCTCTAAGAACTAATGCAAGATCCAACACGATTGTTATAGTGGGACGGAGTGGTGATGATGGTGCTGGTGGATATGATGGTGTGGATGATGATTATGATCCGATAAAGCCTAGCTTGATGATGGTGTTGATGGCGACGATATCCCTTCTCCGGGAAGGGATTTCCCCGACAGAAATCTGTCTGCTAGAGAGCTCTTTCTCTCTCGGTGTTTTCTGCCCCGCTGAGGCGGCAGAAATCTTTCTGTGGTCGCTCCCCTGGTATTAGGGTTCTGAGAGGAAGATATGGGCGAGAGGGCAGAGTCGGAGGCCGGCCAGGTGGGCCACACCTGCCCTAGGTGCGACCTAAGGTGGGTCCGCGCCTATGGGGGTGTGGGCCCCCTGTGGCCCAGCTACGCCTCCCCTTATGGCTTCCCTCGTCTTCTGGGAAAATATAATTTTCCAATATTTTCTGGTATTTTTCTGATCTTCGCAAAATTGCATCAAAACACCTCTTTTTCCATCAGAAACCTGACTCTGGCAGTCCATCCTCCAAGAATCATCCAACATGCAAAAACAGAGGAAAAGACATAAGTAATACCTCATAATAAGAAATATATCAATGAATAGAGGCAAATTATGATATAGAATGGTGATGCAAATTGGACGTATCAGATACCTAGGTCATACTATATTTGATCTTAAGAATCTCCATACTTGTGTTCGATCTTGTTACCAATGAACTCGTTTACTTGTTCCAGGGTCGTTGCATTCCATGATCCAATCATACGCTTGCAAGCTTCATTAATGCAACGTCACCGAGTTGGCGACGTGTATCTATCAATTACTGGGATTGGTAAATCCTGGTCTTGATAAAAACTCCTCAACCCATTTCTTTAGTAAACCCAACAATACCTTTATGATCACCCTTTTACGGCTTGATACTTGATATCATCAAAGTCTCCCTCCAAAACAGTGATTATGCATTATCTCACAGTCAAAGGATATAAGCCACGATGTCTCTAAGTTATCATCGATGTTGAACGTTTAAGTAGCTAGTTCTCATTGTGATTAACTTTAGGATGAATGTCTATTACATCATTTTCCAATGATGTGACCTCATTGTGAATCGGCACTATCACCATGATCTCAAAACCATAAGATCACCACTTGCCCAATGAGCTTGTTTACTAGAGGTAACTAGAGACCTGGTTGTTTACATACCACACGTGTATTAACGTTTTGTATTAATATAGTTATAGCACGGTAAGAAACGTATTATGAACAAGAGATACATAAAATAGAAATTCTTTATTATTTCCCTCTAGGGCATATCTACTTTAGTCTCCCACTTGCACTAGAGTACAAATTAATCTAGTTTTACAATAGGCAATGGCCTAACACCAATATTATCCCGGTGTTGCTCATGCTTCATCTGTGGAATACTTTTGGTAAATGGATCTGTGACATTCAGATCCGTATGCAGTTTGCAAATCTTTACTTCGCCATTCTCAACATTTTTTCTAATGGCATGGAATATAAGCTGGATGTGCTTGGCTATGGAATGAGTTCTTGGTTACGACGCATTTGCTATGGCACCATGTTGTCACAGTAGATTGTCACGGGGTCATCCGCATTAGGAACAACTCCCAGTTTGATGACGAAATTCCATAGCCATATAGCTTCATTGCCGTAGAGTTAACTGCAATGTATTCTGAATCTATTGAAGATTGTGCCACCACTGGTTGTTTCACACTTCTCCAGGTTACCGCGCCCCCATTCACCAAAAAGACGAATCCCATTTGAGACTTTGAGTCATTGGAGTTTGTGTTCTAGCTCTCATCCATGTAACCAGTTACGTTCAGAGCTATATCGTCACCTCCATAGACTAGAAACATATCCTTAGTTCTTTTTAGATACTTCAGGATATTCTTTACAGTTGTCCAATGTTCTACTCCTGGATCATTTTGGAAATGACTTGTCCAACTGAGAGCCAGGCCCACATCGGGTCGAGTACATAGCATAGCATACATGATAGAACCTATGGCTGAGACATAGGGGACATTAACCATTTTTTATCTATCAGCATCTGTTGCTGGACATTGAGTCTTACTCAATGGCACACCTTTCACAAGAGGCACAAAACCCCTTTTGGCGTCTTCCATTTTGAACTTCTTCAAAATCTTATCTATGTATGTACTTTGACTTAATGCTATCAGGCGTCTTGATCTATCTCTATAGATCTTAATTCCCAATATATAGGCTGCTTCACCTAGATCCTTCATTGAAAACTGACTTCTCAAATATTCTTTTATGCTCCCTAATAGATCCATATTATTCCTAATTAGTAGTATGTCATCCACATATACCACCAGGAATGTCACCGAGATCCCACTCATTTTCTTATAAACACAAGCCTCTTGATAATATTGGACAAATCCAAAAGTTCTGATTACTTGATCAAATCGCTTGTTCCAACTCCTAGATGCTTCCTTTAGTCCATAAATGGAACATTCAAGCTTGCACACTTTTCCAGCATCCTTATGATCAACAAACCCCTCTGGTTTCATCATATACAACTCTTCTTCAATGTGACCATTGAGGAAGGCGGTCTTTATGTCCATCTGCCGTATCTCATAATCATAATATGAAGCAATTGCTAGTAAAATCTAGATAGATTTCAACATTGCCACAGGAGAGAATGTCTCACTATAGTCAACTCCTTCCAGTTTTCGAAAACCCATTGCGACAAGTCTTGTGTAGAGGGAGTGTCCCAAACTTTATTTATTATAAGGTGGAGTCCCCTGTGTTTACAATGCTAGTCCCTGGATCAATAGCTAGCATCCATAGTTAAGATGTAATATCAAGAAACAAAGGTCATAATATAACTTTATAACCAGGAATAATATAATTTTATTACATCTCACATAGCTCATTTGGCTATTACATTACATTGCAGCGGATTAACTATAAGCATGGGTCCTTCATCTTCAAAGTGCCACAGGTAAACATGTTGGTTGTAGACTTTGTAATCCTAATCAATCAATCTTCACTAAAATCAATCTAACCTGCAACATTACAAGTTACAGCCACAAGGGTCAATACATTTGAATTGTATTGGCAAGTTTCACTACTATGTGGAATATAAGTGGATTCTATCACTACATGCATTTTTGGCTAAGTAGGGTTTAAGGCTCATTTGCAGAAGCAAAATTTATCCTATCTTTTCAAAATGGTTTTGGTCCTTTGTCAAATCTCCTTTTCAAAATTCCTTGAACTCCTTGGTAAATTCCCAAGTGTTCAAGTCCTTGTCAAAATCCCTTGAGCTCCTTGGTAACCCCAAGTGCATCAAGTTTTACCAAAATCTCTTGAGCTCCTTGGTAACCCCAAGTGCATCAAGTTTTATCAAAATCTCTTGAGCTCCTTGGTAACCCCAAGTGCATCAAGTTTTATCAAAATCTCTTGAGCTCCTTGGTACCCCCAAGTGCATCAAGTCTTAAAAGTTTTCTTTTAGAAATTAGAATGTCGAGATTTCCCATAGCTTCAAAGTTTAGTTGCTCAATATTGTCCATAACCGGGGACACGGCTAAGTACTTAGATTTTATTATCTTCTGCATAAGTTGTACACTTTACCCACATGTCACAATCCCATCTTGTTGCCACCAGTGGCCACTGGATTAGTGCTCACCAAGATGGAGTACCGGCAGATTGAGAATGTGACGAAGTCTTTCCAGAGGGTCCTCCCATACACCATTGCTAGCTTGTCTTCAGTACCCATGTAGGATTCCAGGTCCTCATGTCCAGTAACTTGAAGACAATGCATGGGTCTTCCCAATGTAGTTAACTAAGCCAGAGCCATAAATAGCATGTGGTTGCACACGAAAGCCACAATTGGAGAAACATGTTCAATCTCTAAGTTTCCTGGGTGGTTTTCCTTTGGAGCACAACACAAAGAGATTTCCATAGACATGGTTCCTTTTGTTGCCACCTTCTCCAAAACTCAAAGTATCCTTGTCCACCCAGGTGGTTCATTGAGTCCTTGTTTTATTATATAAAACACAAGTCCTTTTCTCAACTTGATAAAAATCTCAACATGTATCTCTTTTCAAAATATAGCATGGCTAAGCATGTAACAACTACATTGTTTTCACTAAGGAATGTATAGGGAATCCTATTAGGATTTAGCATAGCTTAAGTATAAAAACTCTTTTCATGCATGTTTCAAAATCCACTAAGTATAATGAAAATAGTAGGACTTTAGATGATAGTGTAACTTGCCTTTCTTTTGGTAGGGAATGTTGGTTAATTCCTTGATCTTGCTAGTCTCACACTTTTCTAACTTCACTACAATCAATCAAGCAAACACAATATCAACTAGCATTCCAAACCAATAATCAATCAAACAATTTCACACACACAAAACAATGGGATCTAAGTCATGCATGCAAGCATGCAAGAGATAGTTTTATTTGCAAAGATGGTTTCCACTAGGCTTCTAAACTTTGTAAGGTTCAAAGTGGTCATTTATCAAAGTGGCAAAGTCATTTGCAAAAGGGTTTTGTCCATAAACCATTTTTAAGTCCATTCATTATTTTATGTGGTGGAAAATATTTTTATCAAAGCAACAACTCTAAGTTGTTCACCAAATAAGTTGTTATTTCTCAAAACTTGGTGTTTAGGGTCAGTAGGTTTGCTTCCAATCATTTTCCCAAAGTTTTCTTTCCAGAACATTTTCATATCAAAACCAATATTTTTAAATGGCTAGAAATGGGCTAAATCAATTAATCCATCCTAAATTTCACCAAATTCATTTTTAACTCCATGGGTTGGTTCCTAGGGTTAGTAAGTTCACCACAAACCAACTTGCCAAGATTTCAACCTCAAAAACATTTTTGAACAATTTTTCTAATCTAAATAGGCATACAAATGTTTCTGCAAAAACAAACAATCTAACAGATACTATTTACTAAACCAATTGCATGGTTGACTAGGGCTTGTTCCACTGATTTCAACGATATAAAGTTTGTAATTTTTGGACGTGTGGATCAAAAGTTACAAAGGTTTCAAAATTGAATCTCTAACAGATTCAAATCTGTTTTTAAAACGAAGCCTAGCCACGTGGCGCGTTTTGATTGGGCAGTACCGATTCGTGCGGATCAGCAACGTGGACCGCAGGATCTAAAGTGAATCGTGCGGCACAGAACTAATCGTACCCCTTCGACTAAAGATCTATCGTGAGCGTCGGATCAAAATCCTACGGTGTACAGCGTGCCAGCCATAGATGGGCGGCGCTGCGGTGGCTACTGCCGGCGGAGCGGCCAGACGGTGGCGGCGCCGGCGATACAAGAAGCTAGAGTGGCTGAGGAGGTGCTCACCGCGTTCGCAGAAGTCTGGGGAAGCTCAACGTGTTCTCGAGGAGTCAAGGGGTGCTCTGGTCCGACGTGGATTGCTCGCCGGAGTTCCTGCTGGCGTTGGTTGCGTGTGGTCGTGGTCGAGGGCGAGGCTGCAGAGCATGCCGAAGCAAGGTAGAGGGTGCGTTAGACGCGCAAAGTCATTGCGGTGGTGCGAGCATGAAGGAGGAGGCGCGGGGTGGTCTAGCTTACCAGGGGGAGGTCGTCGGAGAAGAACCAGGCACGGCGGCGCTCGGAGCTTGTCGAAGACGACGTTCTGGGGCGCCCGCAGTTGAACGAGAGGCACGGACAGATGCGCCAGGAGGTGGGGAGTATGTGTGCATGGTCAATGAGACAAGGGGCGGCGCTGAGTCGCCGAAATCGGCACTGGACCTCGTCGGAGCAGAGGGTGGTGTTGAGCGAAATTCGGCAGCCTGGGGGCGTGTCGAGGTGGGACGACAGAGGGGAAATGGAGTGAGAGAGCGGGCGCTTAAGAGGGCGAGATTGCTGAGCGGAATCACTGCGGCATTACTACGAATTTACGCGCGGCATCAACGGCAGGAAACAGTCGGCGTGGTCGTCGCGAGGAAGAAGGTGAGCTGGAGGGGTGGGGTCCGGGAGTCAGCGAGGGAGTGAGAGAGAAGGAAGGGCCCACTCGTCAGCGTCTCTGTGGGTTCAAAATTGAGTGCGAACCGTTTTCTTTCGGGGAGAGGGAAGCTGGGCTGGTACTGGGCTTAGTGGGCTTTGTCGACTGGGCTGTTGCCTGTTTCTATTTTTTCCTTCCTGAATGTTTTTCTTTTTCCAATTCTAATTTCTGTTTTGAAATTCAAACAACACTCAAGCATTCAAATTGATTCAAACAATCACCAAACAATGCAATTGAATCTGGTTCTGTTTAGCAACATAAACCAATTCCAAAAATAAAATAATGTTTTTATTTTAGAGTCCATTTATAATTAAATAAAATGGACATTAGTTAATAAATCAAATGGGTTTTATTTTAATAAAAAGCTCCATTTGAAACTAAATATTTTCAAAACCAAATCAGTAGGTTTTATTTGAAAATATAAAATACTTAGAAAACTTATTTAAAATAAAATAAATAAATAGGTTTTAGTGTTTCTTTAAAATAGTAAAAACCTTTTTATTTTTAATAAACTTGGATATTAAATCCTTATTATTTTATTTAATAAACCTTTACTATTTTTATCAAAACAAAACATTTTATTTCAAAAGCTTGGCCAAGGTTTAATTTGGCTCTATAAACATAATCTTTATTTATAAATCCACCTTTTTCTTTTGAAAACCAAATCCTTTTATTAGAAGATCCAAAATAGTAATTTTAAATATTTTTATTTTCCTTTATTAAATGTTTATCTTTTTAAACCCCTTTAGGATTTTATCTTTATCAAAATAGGTTTGAAGGTTTTTCAAATAAATGCAAAAAGTTTCTTCTCACCCTGAAAATCAACAAAGTTTTATTTTATTCATTTATTTTTTTCACATTACAAGATTTGGAGAATCTTGGGATGTGCCATCTTGCCTTATGGAAAATCACATTACTATCAGAATTTTTCTTCTTCTTCAAGATCCATTTGTTCTCCACGTCCTTTCGACCTTCACGGAGACCCACCAAGTTCCATACTTGGGTCTCATGGATGGATCCTATCTCGGATTTCATAGCTTGTAGCCATTTCTCAGAGTCAGCACTCTCCATTACTTCTTTGTAGGTTTTAGGTTCCTCTTATTCATCTAACAAGACTGACATCATAAGGCTACTATACCAATATGGGACAGCATGAGCCCTTGTAGATCTCTGAACCGCAGGAGCTTCGATGTTATGATTCGTTTCTTCTTCCACTGTAGAGGGCGGATCCGGAACATTTTCCGTTGCGATACTCGGTATTTGGAGAGAAGGGTCAACGATATCATCTAGCTCTATCGTTCTTCCACGAACTCCTTTCGCGAGGAACTGTTTCTCTAGAAAGGTGTCGTTCCCAGCGATTTTGCCCTCGGCTTTATTGTAGAAGGATCCCATGGTTTCTTTTGGGTATCCTACAAAGATACACTATTCCTCTTTAGGTTCAAGTTTGTCAAGCTGCAGTTTCTTAATGTAAGCCTCACATCCCCAAACTTTCAAGAATGACAATGTTGGCTTCTTGCCATGCCATATCTCATATGGTGTTATCTCCACGGATTTGGATGGTGCTTTGTTTAAAATAAAAGCAGCGGTTTCTAATGCATAGCCCTAAAACGACATACACAAATCAGTTAAAGACATCATGGAGCGAACACTATCCAATAGAGTGCGGTTACATCTTTCTGACACACCATTAGGTTGTGGTGTTCCGGCTGGCGTAAGCTGTGGTACTATACCACAGTTTCTCATGTGCATGCCAAACTCATAACTCAAGTATTCGCCTCCCCTATCTGATTGGAGGTTCTTAATCTTCTTGTTGATTTGATTCTCTACCTCTTTCTAGAATTCCTTGAACTTCTCGAAGATTTCAGACTTATGCTTCATCAAGTAGATATATCCGTCTCTACTCAAATCATCAGTAAAGGTAACAAAATAACGATAACCATTGTGTGTCGAGACACTCATTTGTCCACACACATATGTATGTATGATTCTCAATAGGTCTGCATCCCACTCCATTGTACCGAAGAAGGGTGTCCTGGTCATCTTACCTATGAGGCAAGGCTCGCATTTATCAAGAGATTCAAAATCTAGTGACCCCATAAGTCCATCAGAATGGAGCTTCTTCATGCGCTTTACGCCAATATGACCAAGACGGCAATGCCATAGGTACATGTTATTATCGTTATCATGCTTGCAGTGCTTGGCATCAATGTTATGGATGTGTGTAACAATATCAAGACCTACTAAGAATTAACCTTTGCATACACGCGCATGAACATAAAAACATCATTCATATAAATAGGAAAACCACTTGTTTCGTATTTAAACGAATAACGATCTTTCAATAAGAAAGATCCACTCACAATATTCATGCTTAAGGCAGGTACAGCGTAACACTTATTCAAACTAATATTAATTCTGAAGACAGACGTAGAGGCAAATCATTGACAGCCTTGACATCCACCTTCGATCTATTGCCAATGTGCATCGTCACTTTGTCCTTCCCTAGGCACCGCTTATTCCGTTGCTCCTATAGGGAGTTACAAATATAAGCAACAGAACCGGTATAAAATACCCCGGTGTTGCTCATGGTTCTTGTAAGGAAAACATCAATAACATGTATATCACATATACCTTTGTCTTTTGTGGCAAACTTGCTGACTTTCTTGTTATCGAGGTACTTGGGCCAGTTGCACTTCTAGTGCCCGTCTCCCTTACAGTAGTAGCACACGACACCAATCTTTGGCTTTGGGCCCTTAGGGGATCGGGAAAATTGCTTGCCATCCCTCTTAGGAATCTTGCCCTTAGCCACCATTGACCTCTTAAGTTGGTGGTCTTATTGACCATCAACACCATGTGCTCCTTCTTGATTTCCACCTTAGCAGTCTTGAGCATGGCGAACAACTCAGCAAGGGTCTTAACCATCTCTTGCATGTTGTAGTTCATCATAAAAGTTCTGTAGCTAGGAGGCAACAAGTGCAACACCCTATCAATTGCCAGCTCGTCCGGGATTTTGCAATCTAGGGCGTTCAAGCATTGAACGTAGCCAGACATCTTAACCACGTGCTCTCTCACACTACTATGCTCTTCCATCTTGGAAGAGAAGAAGAGCTTGGAAGCTTCATACCTCTCTTCCCGGGCCTTTGGAGCAAATACGGCTTTCAGATCCTCAAGGATCGCAAATGCAACCATTTTATCAAAACGCCTTTGAAGCTCCGGCTCCATGTCCTAGAGCATTCCACTCTGGATGAGGGAGGAATCATCCGCCTTGGACTGCCAAACATTATTTTCGTCCGCAGTGGCGGTGTCTGCGAGTTCAGCGGGCAGTTCTACCACACGTAGTTGAGCTTGTAGGGTCTCAGGAGGATTCTCAGGGTCCGGTGCCAGGTGGTGAAGTTTGTCCCATCGGTTTTCAGCTTGTCCTTCTCTAGGAGAGCGCTAAGGTCGAAGGTGGGTGGGCGATACATCTACAATGGATTTGCAAAGAGTTTAGACCATGTTTATAATATTTTGAGCACAAGTTTTAAGTTTTACCTAACTTAAATTAATAGGGCTCCCACTCAAGATGAACATCCCTCCATTCGTATTAGTGATCACATGATCCCATTTCACTATATCACCCCCGATTGACACGACCGATGACATAGTTCCAAAGGTAGACATTCTGAATGTCAATCACATCCCCATGTGATTCATGCTCGGCCTTTCGGTCTCTTGTGTTCTGAGACCATGTCTTCACATGCCAGGCTCTTCAACTCTAACTTGTGTGAATTGTAGTGCAACCATTGCACCCACTGTATGTGAACGTAGGTATGTTTGACACACGATTAACATGACATGCCTCATACCGACAAACTTTCTTGGTGGTGCACACACAAGGGGAACACTATAATTGGAATTGTGAGGGATCATCCTATTTATCTACCGCCATATAACTTAATATACTGTGCCAAAAAAAGACATGCAAACAGATACTTCATAAGCATGGTGCCATGACATGGTTGCAGAACCTTGATCTCCATCGAGAGCTCCAATGGACAATCGTTTCATAAACTTACCATTAACATGTCATGACATACACCCCTGCAAAACAAAGTTAGACGCTTCTAATTTTTTCCTTTTGCAAGTTTTACGTGGCTTTAGGGCTTTCATGGAAGAACCCCATCCCACCTATGAACATTGAGCCAAAACGTTGATTCAATGATTGCCTCTTCGCTCCCTTTTCAGGGCCCTCCGACGCAAAGGCCATATCAACTATTGGAAGAGAGACAGACACCTACCAGCCACTTATATGGAACAAGCCATATGTTGAGCGTGGAACCAGTCTCGTGTAATCTTACACATAAGGTCGGTCTGGGCCGCTTCATCAATCAATCCCGCGATATGAAAAGAACACGAAGGAGGGTCGCAACTAGAGAATCAATGCCCAGATACTTCTATGTGTTCTATTTGTATGACATCTCTACCCATAGATTTGGCTCTGATACCACTAAAGGGGTTTGCAGCACAAAATCAAAAAAATTCTACCTACACAAACACGAGCACCAAGATCTATACTATGTAGACATAAGTAACCGAGATGAAGAACGGAGTTCGTACCCTTGAAGACCGTGGCACGCCTTACGTAGGTATGTGTATAGTGATGAAGAAAGAAGCCGGACCGTCCTGCGCATGATGGTAGTGCGGAGGTGGAGAACTAAACCAAGAGGCTAGATCTAATAAAATGGGGAGAGCTCTAGGGTTCAGGGGGAGAGGAGAGAACTTGTTGTTGGGGGTGCAAATAGAGGGGAAGGGGCTCCTCTCTTTATAGTAGGGAGGGGGTAGGGTCAAACCCTAGGGCTTGGGGGTGGGATCCCCCAAGCCTCCGCTAAGGGTTGGGTGGCCGCCACCGGCCCTAGGCCCCACCCCGGGGGTGGGAAACCCTAGGGTTTTGGCTGGTGGCCCCTCCCCCTCTCTCCCTTAGGCGCCTACCCTATTGTGCCCTTCTAGAAGGGGCCCAATAGAAATAACACTGACTTTAAAATATAAAATAATTTTTTTAATATTAATTCAACTAATTAATATAAAACACAAATATTACTATACTCCATACACCGAAACTCCTTTCGGACCTCTTTCGATCAACATTGGATAATACCCGGAACATTTCTGGTTTCTCTCTCTTATTTCTCCATCATTGTTAGTTCGAGGCCAAAGCACCCCCACCCTTAAGTGTGCCACCCTTCGGCTCGAAGTTGCTACGGACATCACCAAGACTCTCTTGTATCAATGATCAACATCAGGACCTGGATGGCCATAATGATCCCCATGCCCTCACGATTAATCTCATCGCTTGAACCCTAACTATGTAGTCCTATTCCCTTTGCCCTATGATAACTAGGTAATCCGAGATTTGATCTTAAACATCTCCATACTTGTGTTTGATTTGTTTAATGATGAACTCTTTTACTCTTTCTCGTGACGTTCCATTCCATGATCCAATCATATGCTTGCAAGCTTTGTTAATGCAACGTCACCGAGTTGGCCACATGTATCTATCCGTTACATGGATTGGAAAATCCTGGTCTTGATAAAAACTCCTCAACCCATTTCTTCAGGAAACCCAACGATACCTTTATGATCATCTATTTACGGCTTGATACTTGATATCATCAAAGTCTCCCTCCAAAATAGTGATTATGCATTATCTCACAGTCAAAGGATATAAGCCACGATGTCTCTATGTTATCATCAATGATGAACATTTAAGTAACTAGATCTCATTGTGATTACTTTAGGGTGAATGTCTATCACATCATTCTCCAATGATGTGACCTCACTATCAATCGGCACTATCACCATGATCTCAAAACCATAAGATCATCATTTTCCCAATGAGCTAGCTTACTAGAGGTAACTAGATACCTGGTTGTTTACATATCATACGTGTATTAACGTTTCATATTAATACATTTATAGCACGGTAAGAAACATATTATGAACAAGAGATACATCAAATAACAACTCTTTATTATTTGTCTCTAGGGCATATCTCCTTCATGATCGTCTTCCCAAGAATGGGAACACATGTCCGACTAGTATTGCTGAGGCCAAGAAAGTCGTGTGCCCTCTCGATCTACCGCACGTGAAATACCACGTCTGCATAAATGATTACATCATTTACCGGGGTGAGGACACGGAGAATACCACGTGTCCGGTGTGCAATGCCTCTCGATACAAGAGAGGGACCAAGAAAGCTCGTAGAAAAGTGGTGTGGTACTTTCCTATAATTCCTCGTCTGTAGGGGTATTTCACGGACCCTGAGGAAGCACAACTCATGCCCTAGCACGTGGAAATAAATAGGCCAGAAGACGAAGATCCGAAAAAGGAGGAAATGTTGAGGCACCCTTCGGATGCTAGCCAGTGGAAGGAGTTTGACCTCAAATATTACCAACGGTTCAGGAAAGAGTCAAAGAACCTTAGGATGGGCATGAGCACCGACGGACTGAATCCGTTCGTAAGATAGAGCAAAACACATAGCACATGGCACGTGTTTGTATGGATCTACAACCTCCCCCTTGGCTGTGCATAAAGAAGAAGTACATAAGCATGAGTATGCTAGTTCAAGGGCCAAAAAAAACCGGTACAGACATCAATCTGTATCTCACACTGTTGAAAGAGGAGTTGGCCATGCTATGGGAAGACGGAGCCCATACGTGGGACGCTGCCGCACAAGAATATTTTGATATGAGACTGGCGATGATAAATATGGTTCAAGACTATGCTGGTTATAGATACTTCGCGGGGAAGGTGATCCAATGATTCTTTGCGTGCATTAGGTGCAAGGATAATACAATGTATCGCCAGCTATAGAAACATCTCGGGTCTGGTAAAACCGTATTCCAGGGGTCTCGAAGGTGGATTCCCAATAATCACGCCTAAAGAAATCATCTGTTTGATGAGACACTCAATCTCTGAGGAATCCCAGACTGGAGGAGAGGCGCAGAAATCGATGAGTTGTTGATAAACCGGAAAGCGTGCCCTGCACCAGGAAAGAACCAAAAGAAGCCAGAGCCGATGTTGAGGGTTTGGAAGGCGAGGTCTGTTTTCTGGGACTTGCCATACTGGAAGCTCCTGCGCATTCCTCATAGCCTTGATCTCATGCATATCATGAAGAACATGGGGGAGAGTCTGTTTGCCACCATCCTTAACACCGACAAGACCAAAGATGGGCCGAAGGCAAGGAGCGACTTGAAGCATATGGGCATCAGGAAGGACCTTCAACCACCTAGTGATGATGAAGACGATGATCAGTCGGAGGAGGAGGAGGATACGGAAACGAAAAATAGTCGTTGCAAGGGCAAAAAGGCCAAGGAGGACGAAGTTAAGCTCAAGGCCGCGTGCTTCACAATAAGCAAGGAGGAGGCCACACAGTTTATGAAGTGCCTCATCGGAGTCAAATTTCTGAATGGCTACGTGGGGAAGATAAGAAGATGGCTAGATGAGGCGAAGAAGCGCTTTAGAGGGATGAAGTATCACCACATCGCCGTGCTGATGACGCAGGTACTTCCAATTGCGATCCAAGGTATAATGTACAAGCACGTCCATGAAACGCTTTTTTGCCTCTACAACTTTTTTAACGTCATCTCTCGGAAGTCGATAGGCATTAAGCAGCTCACGAGGTTATAGGAGGAGATCGTGGTGATCATATGCGAGCTTGATATCTACTTCCCTCCCACATTCTTGGATGTCATGCTTCATCTGCTGCTCCATGTCGTGGAGGATATCATCCAACTCGGGCCTCCGTTTCTGCGAAGCATGATGTCGTTCAAAAGGCTGAATGGACACATCAAGGGATACATTCGTAATAGGTCCTGTCCAGATGGAAGCATCGCAAATGACTTCCTGCCAAAGAGCACATATCTTTATGATTGAACTTTCTACAAACCGAAACCCCTATCGGTCTGCCATTCAACAAGCACCTTGGGAGGCTCGCTGTTTGGGGTCACCACGAGCGTCAGCGTGCAAAGCATGTCGACTTCGAGGGGCGAACAAGGAATTTGAAAGAGCAAACCTCGTGCTACAACACCTATAGGTGGTCGATCCATATATACATGAGGACAAAGAATTTATCAAGAATAAGTACGCTGATCGCAGCTAGGTGAGGACAGAGGAAGATGTAATCAAAGAGCATAACTCTGGTTTCACGCAGTTGTTTAGGAAGAAGGTTCTTCATAGTCCACTATAGGGCGAGTCTTTGGAGAACGATAAACTCATATTCTCCTTGTCACAGGGCACCGCACACTACTTGATTACCTATCATGCATATGATATCAATGGATACACGTTTTACACCGAGGAAAAGGACATTAACTGCAATTACCAGAACTCAGGGGTAATGGGGATATTCTACACTGATGACGTCCCAGACAGATACTATAAAAGGATCGAGGAGATATGGGAGCTCGACTACGTTATGGAGAAGGTGCCGATGTTCTGTTTCAGGTGGGCCAAGAGCATCGAAAAATAAGACTGGTATTTCACCACCATGGTTATACCTCCAAAGTCATAGACCACCGGCACGAACGTACCCGCGAGAAATGAGCCATGGGTTTTGGCTAGTAAAGTCAATCGATGCTTCTACATTACCGGCCCGTCAAAGCCTAGCTGGGTTTTCATTAGGAGAGGCAAAAGGAACATCATCGGAATAGATAGAGTCGCCAACGAGCAAGACTTTGACCGGTACGGCGACCCGAACATGGAAGACGGATATGGCGACCAAGAACCATACACCACAAGACTACTGATCGAACCCCTCTCCCGCTAGTGCAACCTATGTTGCCCACCGATCGAACCCCTCTGCCGCTAGTGCCTACAAGCTCTTCCTGTCGTCTGTCGTCGAGCTCCTGCCGCAACCGCACATCATCGATTCGGTAGGTGAGCGCCCCTCCCCTCCCCCTTCCCCTTTCCTCTTTGCTCTTTCCCCATCTAATCGTGGACCTAGTCTCCGCCCACAGGTGAGCACCCGCAAGCTCCTGCTCGTCGCCGTCCGATTCGCAAATGAGGAGCCAAGAGCCAGAATAAGGAGAGCCCGCCCGCTGCTTCTTTGCATTATAGAATAAGGAGCGTCTTCCCACCTACCGCTTCTCTGCATCAAAGAAGGAGGAGCTGCCCCTTGATAGCTGTGAGATTCTACACATTTTTAAGGATTATATCAATGGTTTTCGTTTGGATTTGATTGTTTTTCCGCTTTACCTAACGCTAATACTTCGGTAGCGAATAAAATTGGTTTTTAATGTGTGTTTTAGGTTCTGAACATCAGTAGAGGGATTTAACAGCAAAAGCACAATATTCAGGCAAAAACAAGCAAGTCCCTTTTTGGAAGCAATCAAGGGGAATTCACTGTGAGTTTCTTGACCAACTATATGGACTGCTGCCATATAGTTTCCGCTGTATAGTTGCCATCTCCTTCATCTTATTAAAATGGACAACTTTCGTGAAGAGGCCAAGCTTGAAAACAGAACACACGAGTTGTCATACCATCCAGAAGAGTGAAACAAGGGATCCGGAGAAGAAGGGGAAAACGTCCTTCATCTCGCTCCACGATCTTCAATCTCCTAGCCACCACACCTCCATAGCCATTACTCGTACTTGAGAGAGAGAGAGATCTCCACTTTGCAAGATTAGGGTTTGAGATTGTTCTTCCTATCTTGAATTGTGTTGGATTTGTTTCTATTTCTTATTGTGGATCTCCACGGTAATATCGAGAAGAACTCCCTTTATTTAATTATATTGATGATGCTTTATTCTCTCATGTATGAGTAAGTTCCCTTGGGTGTGGAAGATGTAGGGGATTGGTGAGATGTCATGTGCCTACACAATTTCCCTCAAGTTTGTGGTTAATTCTAATTGTTATATTATGTGTGCTTGACTATCGGTGGCTTGCTTAATTCCTATTGTCCAATAAAGGTCCCAGACAACTTGATGGTTTGTTCTACACAGATAGAATCTTGTTTGCTAGCAGACTGGCGACCCTCGAGTGACACGGGGATATCAATGGGAAACTAGTTTCAATTGAGGATAACGGGGAACCACCAAGCTTATTGCATTAGTCCGATCCAAGGAGCTTAATTACTAAGCAACCTGAAGGATCTTAATCGTCTAGCGACTGACCATGGTTGTGGTAAACAAGCTAGTAGGATTATTGAAGTTGGGATGAAATATACCAAGAGGAGTTTCGGCTAATTATGGGTTGCTCTCCTACACACGTACTTATAAGATTATAATTGTTATATTTGTCACTCATTCACTGGCACATTCACTATCACCATGAACTGAAACTCCCTGCGCCTACTTCTTCATCTACAGAAAACAACAAACAAATCATCTTTTACTTTTTATGCTTTTTATTTCTGAAGTTTACATTTTAGCTTTACTTAAGTACTTTCATTTACACACAAATTACATCCTCATTCTCAACACTTGTAGTCAATTCACTCAGACCTGTGACAACTTCAGGTGCAATAGAGACTTCACCAATAAACATTTACCTTTGGGCTCCCTGTGGGATCGATATTTGAACTTCAAAACTAGCTACACATGATCTGTACACTTGTAGTCATCAAGCTATTTTCTAGCGCCGTTGTCGGGGAGCTAAGAGCTAACTGTTTTGTCTCTTGACATTTTAGGTTTTACTGTTGCAAGATGTTCTCCCTAGGAGACAAAGGGTCTACACGCTCTGGTAGGACTTATCTACCAGATTATTTTGAACGCGTGCCTACTCAAAGGCGCGAGGAAATTATTGAAAAACTTTTGAGATCGAATAGAGTTGAAGTTGACAACTTAAGTGACTTCATGGAAATAATGTCCATTCATAGGACAACACCAAAGAAACCTGAGAAGACTCTCAGAGAATATAGTTCTCCAAACTCTGCATTTTGTAAACAACCTATAGAATTTCCTAATCCTGGAGTTAGGGAATATCGATTTGATGGTGAAATTATTAAAATATTGCAGGAAAAGGCTTTCACTGGAAGGAAAGATGAGGACCCAGGAAGGCATCTTAGAGTGTTCTAAGATGTGATAAAATCACTTGGACCAAAAGGTTTTCCAAAAGAATTCTCTCGTCTAAAATTATTTCGTTGGTCTCTCAAAGGTAAAGCTCTAGACTGGTTATATTCTCTCCCTCGCCATTATATTAAATGTTGGGAAAACTGCATCGTCAAATTCATAAAAAGGATTAATCCTTTTTCAAAGGTAACATAACTTAGAAAGAATATAGGCAACTTCAGTCAAAACATGGGATAAAACTATCCACAAGCCTGGGAAAGATTTTTTTGAATGATCAATAATATCCCTAATCATGGCTATTCTGAGACAACTGTTTGCCACTTATTTTACCATAGACTTAATTCCCAGTAGAGAATTGCTAGATTCATTGGTAGGAGGATCGATAAATACCTTAACTATTAAAGCATGTTTGGAATTAATGGCTACTAGGGCTAAGAATGATTCTTTATATAATCCTGATTTTGGCATTAAGCTATAAAAGGGAATACTTCATGTAAATCCTGATCTTATGCCTAAAGTGCGTAAAACCATGAAAGAAAAAGGTATACCTTTGGAGTTTGTCAAGGAAAACAAAGTAGATTTATTACAAGTTTTAACTGAAGAAGATGAAACTAGAAAAGTTTTTCAAGAATTGAAACATCGACAGACAAAGTCTTATAATAACTTGCATATGCAATTTCAAAAACATAAAAAGATTTTGGCCGAACTTACAAAAAATTATGAGGAAATTTGTCAAGAAATAAAATTATTCAACAAGTACCTTAGTATGATTGAAACTCAATGTGAACAAATAGCATCTGGTTATCAAATTTTTCTTGGTGATTATATAAATATTCATGTTTCTACTAATGTTGTTACAAGAAGAGGTGTAGTTGTAAAAGGACCATTAGGACCACCAGAATATGAGGCTGAAAAAGATCGAAAGGAAAAAAGCCTTACTTAAAGCAAGTCAGGAAGATGATACATTGGTGGATCCTCAAGATGAGACTGCTACCTCGGAGAAGTAGAACTATGAACAGGATGATAGTTATAATTCTGATGCAAAAATGGTTGATTATAGTTATAATTCTGATACAGAAACGGTTGATCTAGAAGAAGAAAAAGACACAAGCAAAGAAGATGAAGTTGTTACAATAGAGAAAAAGAAAAACGATAAGCAGAAGCAAAAGAAAGCTACTAAAGAACCTGATCCTCCACAAAAGGTAAAACACAAAGGTAAGAATCTTCCATTTCTAGATCGTAAAAGGAAAGCACCTGATTCAGTAATTTATGATTCTTTCGCAAATGCACTTAATAAACTTTGTTTAGAAATTCCATTTGCGGATGCAATAAAAGTGCATGATTATGCTAAATTTCTTCGTGATATTATTAATAGAAAGAAAGAGATAAATGAAACTATTGCCATGGTGACTAGTTACCCTGCTAATGGGAGATTAATGTCTAAGTCAGGAGATCCCAGTAAACCAACTATTTCATGTTCAATAGGCAAAACTGATATTCATAATGCTTTATGTGATTTAGGTGCAGGAGTTAGTGTAATGCCACACTCCCTCTATAAAAAGCTAGGATTAGGGGAATACTCCCCCACTTCTATCACTTTACTGATGGCTGACAAATCCACTAAATAACCTGTTGGTATGATTGAGGATGTTCTACTTATAATAGATGAGCATGTTATTCCCACTGACTTCATTATTCTTGAAATGCCGGAAGATGAAAGATTATCTATAATACTTGGCAAACCTTTTCTTAGCACTGCAGGAGCATCAGTCTATTGTGCTATAGGGAAAATAATATTCAATGTTTATGATGCTGAAATAATCCAGCATTTTCCAAAGAAACTAGAAGCACGAGAGAGGTATGTTACACCAGCAAAACGAGTTCATGTGGTAAGTTCCTTTGATAAAGGGCCACCGAAGGTAAGAATTCGAGAACAGAAAAGGGGTTCAAATATTCAACCATTCTCAATAAAATGCTTAATGGGAGTCAACCGATCATATCAATAAAATAAATTTAAATTAGATAATAAAGTTGTTCATTGCATTCCTACAACTTTTTCACAGACATTTTTGCGGAAGCTCGCCCGTAAAAATGCAGTTGTCAAAAAGTAGCAGAAATACCGACGAAACAAGCATAGATTTAGAGTAGAAAATAAAGTTCGAGTTTTATCTGTAGAAAGTAGCTTAATATTATTGTCCAAAGAAAAAATGCATCTCTAAAAGTTCTGGTGAAAAAGAATGCTACAGAAGGCTTAACGACCAACTATACTGCCGGAATAATAATTCTTGCTGTATAGTTGCGACCATATAGTTATCGAATAAATTCTCAAAACTTGAGGTTTGGATATAGAAAGGTTGACTACCAACTATATGGCGGGACCATCTAGCCCAGCCGTATAGTTGTGATCTGGCGAAGGGAAACCCTAACCCTTGCCGCCGCCACAACTATACAGCGGGAGCTACTCGGCCCTGCCACATAGTTCCTGCCGTATAGTTTGGTCCGACCACTTAAACAAGTCGGGGCAGGGCCATCTTCTTCCTCCCCTCATTATTTCTCTCAACCTCTATCTCCAAAACTCTCAAAACCTCTCAAGAACCCTCGATTCTTCGCGGATGTTCGTTTGAGTGGGGGAATCGATAGATCGGTATGTTTCTCTCCCTATCCATGCTTTATTTTCAAAATTCCATGGTTGATATCTTCTCATTGAATTAGTGGCTGAAGCTTGATTGATTTTCTACCTTAATTTCTCACGTTAGGATTGAATTCCTCCACGTAGAATCGCTCATATATCATGTATAAACTATATGCCTAAGGTTTTATGTTGAAATTTCTCAGCACATCAAGATGAACAAGCTCGGTAGCGTTTTTCGCAAGAGCAAGCGCCAACATGGTGAGGGCTCAGGGCTCCAGGCTAAGATCGACAACAAGTATGCCATGGTGTTGGAAAGGAAGGTGATGCCCACACGATGGGACGACAATGGCTTCCTCAACTCAACCGGGTTGAAGAGGGACTTTGACTACCTGCGTGCGAATGCAAGGCTAGCCGGTCTCGCCAACGCCAGCCACCACACTTACGAAGGGCTCACCCATGAGTTCCTCACCTCATTCTATGATGACAGGGAAAAAGGTAATGCATGCATGATAAATTTCACCGTTAACCAATGGTCATATAAAATTACCTAACAACAATTCTGCGATGCTTATGGATTCCCTCAAGAGGGGGAACCAACTGTTACAAACCTATATAGCACCTTGAGTGCAAGTTCTTGGGAGGTTGTCTCTATTCATGGTGGTAGGGACTTCTACCAGAAGAAAATGTCCACCATCCAGAACCCATCCATCTGTTACTTTGCTATGCTTCTTGCTAACACCTTGTTAGGAAGGGGATATACCGGCTCGATGGCCAACACAGATATGGCCATGATCAACAAGGTGCTCTTCCCTGGTGCGCCACAAAGTCCCAATCTTGCAACTCTATTTGAAGGGATATGGGTTGGCTACAATAGCGCAAATCAAAAAATTCTACCGTGTAAACCAGGAATAATGTTGTCATAGATCACGGGATTACCACTAGATGAGCGGTTGCGGAACTTGATGAAGCGCGTCGAGTCAGTGTAGATTTTCTACGTCTCCTCCTTGTCCTCGTCCCATGAGCAGCTCCCCTTTCATGGCTCGTCCAAGTGCCATAGATGCAGCACCTCCGAGGTATCCACACGTACAGGGTGGAAGCGTCAGATGCCGGACTGCTAGGTACGCGCGTGTAACACAGGCGTGAGGAGTGGCGGCTGGGTGGAATGGTCTAACCATGGTCATCTCGCCCCATCCTCCCTTATATAGGCGTTCCTAGTGGGCTTCTACATTAGCAGCCCATTAGATACCTAAGCCTGATCTAATTCGGATCCAAAATAATTCCCTCGCTTCGCGGAGCCTCGCCGAACTTCGTGGTTGTAGTTCTTCTATTGCCACGGGTTCCTCAACTTGTTCTTCTACAATAGCATCACTCGTAGAATCATCCCTGATTGGCTCATCTTGAACTTCTTCAAGTCGCACCGACCTTCCACTTGTTCCCATTGTGAGAAACTCTTTCTCTAGGAAAACACCGCTACGAGCGACAAACACTTTGCCCTCTTCTCAGTTGTAGAAGTAATACCCTAAGGTTTCCCTCGAATATCCCACAAAAAGGCACTTATCCTATTTGGGTGTTAGCTTGTCCGACTGAATTCGCTTGACAAATGCATCACAACCCCAAATCTTTAGAAAAGACAAACTGGGATTCTTTCCAGTCCACATCACATATGGTGTCTTAACTACGGATTTAGATGGTACCCTATTAAGTGTGAAAGCTGCCGTTTCTAGAGCGTAACCCCAAAATGATAATGGTAAATCCGACTAGCTCATCATCGATCAAACCATGTCCAAGATAGTTCGATTGCGCCATTCAGAGACCCCGTTTCTTTGAGGCGTTCCGGGCAGCGTGAGCTGTGGAACAATTCCGCAACCCTTAAGATGATTGCTAAATTCGTGACCCAAATATTCACCTCCACGATCAGATCGTAAGGCCTTTATTTTCTTGCCACGTTGATTCTCTACCTCACTCTGAAACACTTTGAACTTTTCAAAAGTTTCAGACTTATGCCTCAATAAGTAGACATAACCATATCTACTGAAATCATCAGTAAAACTAATGAAGTAGTGATATCCTCCTCTGGTTGTCGTGCTCATTGGTCCACATACATCAGTATGTATGAGTTCCAACAAGTCTGTTGCTCTCTCGGGTAAACCCAAAAAAGGTGACCTGGTCATCTTTCCAAGTAAACAAGCCTGACATGTCTCGTATGATTCAAAATCAAACGAAGTTAGAAGACCATCACCATGGAGCTTCTTCATGCGCTTTTCACTTATATGCCCCAAACGACAATGCCATAAATAGGTAGGACTCAAATCATTAGGCCAAAGCCTTTTAGCACTAACATTGTAAACAGATGCATCATCAAGATTTAAAATAAATAACCCATTCACAATGGGAGCATTAGCCATAAACATATCATTCTTAGAGATTACACAACCATTGTTCATACTCGCAAATGAATATCCATCCCTCAACAAATATGAAGGTGATAAAATGTTTCGACCCATACTTGGAATGTAATAACAATTATTCAACTCCATAATAAATCCTGATGGAAGGTGAAGTTGCATGACACCGACGAACAATGCAGCAACTCTTGATTTATTTCCGACACGAAAATCCACTTCGCCTTTCTGCACTTCTCTAGTCCTTATTAGCCCCTGCATCGAATTGCAAATATGAGCAACCGATCCGGTATCAAATACCCAAGAGTTAACATAGGAATCAACGAGAAGAATGTCCACAACATTTACAACAAGTGTACCTGAGTGGGGAGTACCCTTACTTCCACTCTTCTTCAAAGAAGCCTAGTACTTGCTGCAGTTTCTCTTCCAGTGGCCATGTTCATGACAAAAGAAGCACTCAGTGTCATCTGCAGGTCCAGTCTTTTGCTTGGGTGCAGGCTTAGGGATCGTATCCTTAGCCTTGCCTTCTTCTTCCAAGAAGTACCCTTTTTCTTGAAGCTAGGCTGGTTCTTCATAGCCATCACATGGCTATTCCCTGCACACTTCTTCATGTCACTTTCTGCTGTTTTTAGCATCCCGCATAACTCATTAAGGCCCTTCTCCACCCCATGCATATGGTAGTTCGAAATGAACTGCCCATAGCTAGACGGAAGAGACGCCAAAATGAAATCAGTAGCCAACTCTTGGCCTAGTGGATAACCAAGCTTTTCCAAACTCTGACTATAACCAACCATTTTGATCACATGGGGGCCTACAGCTGCTCCCTCTGCCAGCTTGCATTCCACAAAGGACTTTACAACATTGTACCTCTCAGTCCTTGCCTGATCTTGGAACATGTCCTTAAGCGCGACGATCATATCGTACGATTCCTTATCCTCAAACTTCTTTTGGAGTTCAGGTTCCATGTATGCAAGCATAAGACAGCTAACCTCAAGAGAATCATCACATGCTCTCTTGTATGCATTCTTAAGGGCAGCAGATGCATTATCAGCAGGTTCATCGGGGATTGGGGTATCCAGAACCGTTTCATCGGGGATTGGGGTATCCAGACCTGAGTACAATTCTTAGGTTACGGACCCAGTCCGAATAGTTTGTTCCATTAAGTTTATCTTTGTCAAGAATCGAACGCAAAGAAAAAAGGTGATGCAGTGTTTGGTGCCATTTATCTACAACAGAAAACATGCAAAATACTAAGTCATGTAACCATGAAAGAATAAAACATATTAAACAATTTAATAGCATATACTCCCACTTAAATCAATATCCCTCTATTAATACTAAGTGATTCAAGATCCACAATTAACCAGTCGACTAGTGAGCTTTAGCATCACTGCTAGAAGACAAGGTAAATCGGTAAGCAACACTTGCTAATCACATCACATATGACTCTTGTTGTTGGGTGACATCTCTATGTCAAAAATAGGCGCCCAACCTTTATGCCCCAAGGTCCTTAACTGTTAAGATGACCTTGTCAAGCTCACCAACCCTTATGCGTGTAGGTATCTGATACAAACCGATCCTTCCAAGGAAAACCGTGGCACCCTAATTTCAAAGGCCCGCCAACGATTCTACAGGGCATAGGATGGTGAAAGGTTTGGTTGGGAGGGCATGGTTTAACTTAAACTTTGTGAGGGATCGTTCTACTTGTATCATCTAAGCATGCATAGAGTAAAACACATAAGAATAACATTCACATAGCTGTGAGACAGTATGGCCCATTTTTCTCATGGTGATCTCCATCGCCATAGAACCTGTCCACCATGATGATCTCCATCTTCATGTTCCATGTGAGCCATCCTCTAATTGATGAGTCCTCCAAGAACTAATACAAGCTATTACTCCTAACAGGTAGTAATCAAAATTACATAGTATATTGGGATCATCACAAGTTGGCACGCAGGCCATTACAATAATTGACAACACATATGGCTCCAGCCGTGTTGCCCTACTAACGACACGCAGGTCATGAAAATTTTCATACATGCATCACATACATATATGGGCCATACTGATCACATACATCCTGCAAAAATAAGTTATGCATAGAATCGCATTCTACCGTATCATGTGAACTCGCAGCACCTAGTTACCTTAACGAGATACAAAAGGAGCTACGATCAAATCTATACAACTTTCTTTAAGGATTTTGATCGGCAAATCAAATTTATCATAAACCGACTATTGTTCCGATTCGATCAAACTCCTTTGATCACTGTACATCGATTTTAGATCTAGGTTCCGATTCGATCAATCATATTGATCTTCTCGTGATTCAACAAGATCTATGTGACACTGTCTACCCCGATGGCGAAAACCGACCGGTAGGGGTAAGTCGTTCGACAACCTCAGAATCATGATCACGGAAAGAAAGATCATAGATCAATCATGAACCACCGCAATACAAATGATCACATCATTCATATCAATCTGCATGTCACCATATGCAAACTTCCCGAGCCTATAACTGAATAGCATCGGCTCTGATACCACTGAAGGGATACGGGTAGGCTACAGTAGCGCAAATAAAAAAAATTCTACCGCGTAAACCAGGATTACTGTTGTCATAGATCACGGGATTACCACTAGACTCACAGTTGCGGAACTTGATGAAGCGCGTCGAGGAAGTTTAGATGTTCTATGTCTCCTCCTTGTCCTCGCCCTACGAGCAGCTCCCTTTGCGCGGCTCGCTCAAGTGCCACAAATGCAGCACCTCCGAGGTATCCACACGTACAGGTGGAAGCGTCAGACATCGGACAGCTAGGTCCACGCGTGTAACACAGGCGTGAGCAGTGGCGGCTGGGTGGAATGGTCTAACCATGGTCAGCTCGCCCCACCCTCCCTTATATAGGCGTCCCTAGTAGGCTTCTACATTAGCAGCCCATTAGTAGCCTAAGCCTGGTCTAATTCGGATCCAATCTTCATTAGGCTTCCAGCTCCTTAAGTGTGTGACCCTATTGGTTCATACACGTGTAGACATGACATGAATACACTTATTCTGTCAATAGTTGGTAGAGGCCTCTAGCAAGACGTGCCAACTCCAAAACGCATACAAAGATCATATCGGACGAACCATCACAAGGTTTAGTACATTTCTTTCCCTTTGCCTCACGATATTTGGTCTAGCTCCAAGCTGACCTCCCTTTCTCGATATTATGATTCGGAATCCCTTTAATAGGTTAACTCTTAACCTTATGTAGCACGGCCATGCATTTTTGGATCCGATCACTCGAGGGGCCCAGAGATATCTCTCTCAAGTAGAGAGGGGCAAATCCCATCTTGATTGACCATGCCTTGCATCATGCTTCAGAACAAACCCGAAAGCTACCTTTATGACTACCTAGTTACGGAGTAGCGTCTGATAGCCCCAAAGTAGGTCGATCCACATCTCAAGTACATGCGACAATCTCAGGTCTAAGGACAAAACGTACACGATATGTAGAGAGAGCTGCAACTAATTGCCAGTCTCAAGTTGGGTCAGTCCAACCCCATGTTCATAACATGTGTCCACATCATTGGTTTGACATCTCCATGTCTATGACTTGCAAAACATAGTCATCAACCAATCGATGTGCTAGTCTAATATTCACGTGTGTCCTCACATGAACTCTGACTAGGGACAACTATTAGATAACCATACAAGTATAGAGTTTCACAAAAAATTCACATAATTGCTAATCAATACAAGTTGCCTGATATGGATATTCAAGGAACATTACAATAACTCATGGATACATAAGAAACATAATCATCTCTATGATTGGCTCTAGGGAATATTTCCTTTACTATTCTTCCAGCACCTCCGCCACCAGAGCAACAAAACAAAAGGTGATATTCATATCGGTGGGATGGTAACCCACCTAGTCCAAACACTTTAAATTGCAATTCCTATTGCACAACCTGTTGATGGCTCCATACTTATGGATGTTAGATACGTTACTGCTTGTGGCTTCCTTGGTGTTTACCGAGTTAACAGGAGGCTCCGAGCCTATCGGTTTGGTTATCTTAATGATGTATAGGAGGGTCAGATACCATTTCCTTGCCTGCAATTCTTCGAGGTTCAAGGAAGGGACAATTGGATTCTCACCGAGGATCAAGTGACTGAAATTACGGCGGTGCTCTATCCGGACTCCAATGAAGAAGAAGAATAAGAAGAAGAAGAAGAAGAAGAAGAAGAAGGAGGGCAGAAGGAAGAACAGGAGAACCAGCAGGAGAAGGAGCACAATCCTGCTTGGGAAGGACCGCAGCAGCAGGAGGAGCAGCATTGGGACCAATGTCCCAGTCAGCCACAACAGCAATAGGGATTCAACAATGTCCCCTATAAAGAATTTTTGCAGCTCAACCAGCCCGTTGGGGAGATTGATCAGACTCTTCATGGAGTTAGTTGTGATGTGGGTGCTTTAAATCACACATTTGGTAACTTCATGACCTACTTCCCCGACTATTACCAGCAGCACCACCAACCGCCGCCAAACGATGGCAACAACTAAGCATGGCAATAGCCTAATCTTGGGGGACGTTTTGAAAACCTCCAAACTTGCATTCATATTTTTATTTCTTCTTTTGA
This sequence comes from Avena sativa, assembly GCA_916181665.1. Classification (NCBI taxonomy): domain Eukaryota; kingdom Viridiplantae; phylum Streptophyta; class Magnoliopsida; order Poales; family Poaceae; genus Avena; species Avena sativa. The sequence goes on along the minus strand of OV702298.1, from coordinate 161,020,826 downwards.
TTTGTTTTCTTTTCCAAGAATAGCATGTTTACTTTCAGCTTGCATTATTCAAACCCAAAACACAAAAAATTAGTATAACTTTCAATTGCAATTTTTTTCTTTGTTTTCTTGGACATTGCTCAATTTCAGGTGACTTGGCAATAGGGAAATATAGGTAGGATTGGACTCAAGTACGAGAACGAAGCAAGCGAGAGGAGGTATCACATTCCTTCCATCACCTCTCTTGCAATTTTAAATTACTTGTATAATTATTTACTCGCTTACACTTGAGTCACTCCCCACCTAGCTTGTCATCCTATAAGTTATATTCCCTTGCTAGTGTCCACTTTTAGCTTTGAAACCTTGAGCAATGAACTTGGTTAAATATTTCCAACATTTTTACAACAAGAAAAACATCCAATAGATGACTTGAGTCCATGTTTATCCCAAAAGATTTGATTTTAGAAAATAATCAGCCCCATTGAGCTTAATGTAAATAGACTCGATAGCACCCTTGAATGAAATTGTCTGATAAAATGGATACTTCGAAGTAGTAGAGATTATACCACTGCCTTTTCTAATAATTGTAGTAGGATATTGCTGTACGGGTGTCACTAAAAGTACTATCATACTCCTTGGGGAACTATTAACTCCTCTGGCCAACGAACGATCTAAATGTGGGAAACCACTTGATTTCAGCTATGAGTTATGTAAACGTCTGTAGCTGCAAAGCTATGACGTGTAAAATTTTTAATCTCCTCGTGGTTTTACGTTCCAAGTGAAGTTGTAGTACTCCTATGATCCACTATTTCTCAATAGCTATCTATTGGCATGGTCACGAGTGTGTAACACAGCCCCAATTAACATATTAAAAAAAGTGGCATGATTTCTCTATGAAAAGAGTTGAAGTTTTGAAAAACAAGGAAAGGAAATAAGTGCTTTGAGAGTCTTGAAATTTTGATGTGGGAGTAGATGAGTTGTTCTTAAATTAAAATGTTCTTGGTGAAAACTTGAGTACTCTTAATTGATTAAAGGAACAAGAGCAAAAAGTTCTCATCTCTCAATAGGAGAGAGACCAAAAAGATTTGTTTCACTTTCCTAGCTAAACTCTCGACACTCGCTCATACATATGATTTATTTGCTAGAAAGATATGTGTGGTTAGGAAGTGAACTCAATGCAATCTTGTGAATACTTGTATGATCATGTTTAAGATTGCAGGAAACGTGAGAATTTGACACCAATTCAAGCTTTAAGTTCTTTTATTTCAGTTTCGAATCTCCGCTATCCTTTCTTATTTCCTTGTCACTCGAGGACGAGCAACACCTAAGCTTGGGGGACTTGATAGCTATGAGATTATACACATTTTTTATGGCTTCTATCAATGGTTTTCGTTTGGATTTGATGGTTTTTCCGCTTTACGTTACGCTAATACTTCGGTAGCAAAGAAAACTTGGTTTTTAATGTGTGTTTCAGGTTCTGAATATCAACAGAGGGATTTAATAGAAAAAACACAATATTCAGGTGAAAGCAAGCAAGTCCCTTTTTGGAAACAACCGAGGGGAATTCACTGCAAGTTTAACAACCAATTATAGTGACAAGGGACAACTTTCGTATAGTTGCCATCTCCTTCGTTTTATTAAAAGGGACAACTTTTGTGAAGAGGCCATGGTCGAAAACAGAACACATGATCCGCCATACCTTCCAGAAGGGAGAAAGAAGGGATCCGGAGAAGAAGGGGAAGACGTTCTTCATCTCTCTCCATGATCTTCGATCTCCTAGCCACCACACCTCCATAGCCATTACTTGTACTTGAGAGAGAGATCTCCACTTTGCAAGATTAGGGTTTGAGATTGTTCTTCCTATCTTGAATTGTGTGGGATTTGTTTCTATTTCTTATTGTGGATCTCCATGGTAATATCGAGAAGAACTCCCTTTATTTAATTATATTGATGATGCTTTCTTCTCTCATGTGTGACTAAGTTCCCTTGGGAGTGGGAGATGTACGGGATTGGTGAGATGTGATTGGCCTACACAATTTCCATCAAGTTTGTGGTTAATTATAATTGCTATATTATGTGTGCTTGATTATCTGTGGGTTGATTAATGCCTATTGTCCAATTAAGGTCCCAGAAAACTTGATGATTTGTTCTACATAGATAGAATCTTGTTTGGTAGCAGACCGGCGACCATCGAGTGACACGAGGATATCAATGGGAAACTAGTTTAACTTGAGGATAACGGGAACCACCGAGCTTATTGCATTAGTCTAATCCAAGGAGCTTAATTGCTAAGCAACCTGAAGGATCTTAATCGTCTAGAGACTGACCATGGTTGTGGTAAACAGGCTAGTAGGATTGTTGAAGTTGGGATGAAATCTACCAAGAGGAGTTCCGGCTAATTATGGGTTCCTCGCCTACACACGTACTTACAAGATTATAATTGTTACACTTATCACTCATTCACCGGCACATTCACTATCACCATGAACTGAAACTCCCCACGCCTACTTCGTTATCTATAGAAGACAACAAACAAATCATCCTTTACTTTTTATGCTCTTTATTTCTTAAGTTTACATTTTAGCTTTACTTAAGTACTTTCATTTACACCCAAATTCCATTCTCATTCTCAACACTTGCAGTCAATTCGCTCGAAGACCTATGACAACTTCGGGTGCGATAGAGACTTCACCAATAAACACTTACCTTTGGGCTCCCCGTGGGATCGATATCTGAACTTCGAAACTAGCTACAAACAAACTATGCACTTCTAGTCATCACCCCTACACACCGTCGAGCTCCTGCATGCCATCGAGTCTGCAGGTGAGCCACCCCACTCCCTCCCTTCCCTCTTTCCTCTTCCCGGAATGGTCTGCCTTGGCATCCATGTCCATATCATCCATGGCCATGTTCTAGCTAGTATAGTTTTAGGATTTGGTGATGATTTTGCTATGTTGGTTGAATTGCTAGATAGATTTCCAGGGCATGTGTTTTGTGATCCTAGTGAGGAATTGCCCCTGTCTAGATTAAGTATGTGGTTGTGTTCATCACATATATGAACTCTGTATAATTGCTTATGTTAGGTTTTGTGATATAGTTCATCATAGATGAACCTTGGTTCCATGAATTCTATCAGGTTTATCTCTAGGGCTTAATTAGGTATGTAATGCATAGAGTGGTTTGCTTAATTTGTGCCCCTGTCTAGATTGAGGAGAAGTTGGACATGTCTTACTACAAATAAAATGATCCTACCCATCATAAGATGGGTATGATCCATACATGTATCAGTCAATCATAGGACATGTCTTAATTGTTGGTTTTTAGCTCAGGTTGTGCATGCCCAAAGTCGGTTATTTTTCCTGTAGGTAGCAAGTTAGCTGGTTGGTGCAGATTTTCAAGTACTTAGTTTCATGTGGTAGTATCTACTCTGATTCGGCAGATAAATGAATGCTTGGTTACATTATTTTGTTGTATACTTTAAATGAATGAATGCTTGATCAATAGTAATTACTTGAGATGATTTAGATGCAAATTAATAACTTGAAAATCCGTAGTCAATGATGCCAGAACATATGATTTATTTGCCAATGACACAGGAACAGATGTTGTATACTTTATAAGGAGATATTGAGGCATGGATGTGAATAAGAACAGATGCTTCATTTTCCTTCCTAGCTCAATGACGAAACTAACATAACAATTCTATACTAACGGAGAGCTCCATCTCCCTTGAAATCTTTTTCTTAAATAAAATGATAAGAACATCTGTTATATTTGATTTTGGAGATAACAACCTGCAGTTGTGTTGAGGCTGTTTTTGTTATATACTTTTACTAATATACTAGGTCTTATTTTCTACATAATAACTATGTTGGAGGTTTGTTTCAAGTACTAAAACTTCCTTAGGTGTGTACAGTAGCTCTATCTAGTGGTGTACGCTGGTGGTGTTTGTGCCTGTAGTTGTGTATGCTGGCTGCAACGTTGCTGGCAGAAAAGGATCCACGGACTTCATATTCTTAATGTGGTTGTGTATCCTGGCAGCAAGTTGCTGGTTGTGTTTGTGCCTATGCAGGCCATTTTGTGCAGGTTTTTTTCTATTCGAGATGCCAATGTTTCACCAGAATGTTAATTCATTTCCGTTCAGGTGAATTTCTGGCACTCCTAGGTCTAGGAAATTAGCAAAGGTCATGCCCAAATTTTTTGTGAATGTTGGTGCTTATTAGTTCCATTTATTTTCATGTTTAGATATGTCGCGTGGTGGACATCACAACGCCAAAGCGGGCACTTCTAGAAAGAAGGACTATTGGGAGCATTTGGAGGACATGGAATTACAAGTGGACTCGGAATTCGTGCCACGGGAGGAAGAGGGGATGGAGGATGAGGATACATCGTCTGATGAGGAGATGGGGGACGATGCCATTGGAGAGGACGCCACTACCACTTATGGTGGTGGCGGTGGTGATGCCACAGACGGTAGCCACCAACTAAAGAAGCCCAGGAAGGAATGGACCCCGATCATAGTCGGCCTCAAAAGGTCCATCTTCACAAGCGTGAGTGATAAAGGGGTGCCTTTGGATACGGAGGAATTTGTCGCGTCATACTCACTATAGCTCTCTACAATCCTCTAGAACACCGTCACGTTCAACATCGAGAACCTAAAGGCCCCTGAGAACGAGCGTTACCTCCATCAGCTCTTTAGGAAGCTGCACGCAAGATACGCGTACCCGAGTGATGAGGACAACAAATACAACAATGACAATCTCAAAGGGAATCCGTTAATCAAGTTCGCCATCAAGACGATGACTGAGGTCTTGTCGAATTGGAAGGCACGGGTGAAGAGGCTCATTTACAAGAAAAATCTAAGTTACAAGCAGGTCATCAAGAAGGAGCCTCTGGTCACGGAAGATCACTTCAAGGTGTTCAAGACCAGATGTGACTCCGCCACGGGAAATGCCAAGAGTTTATACTTCAAGGAGTTGTACGAGATGAACATTGGTATCCACCATCTCGGCTCCATCGGTTATAGAGCTGCAATTCCCAAATGGGAGAAGGAGGACGCCTCCGCTCGTGAAAAAGGGGAGACACCTCCCTTTGCCACTATCACCAAAGTGTAGGCAAAGAACTTTGTCAGAGCCCGATTTTGGAAGCCGAAAGGGTGTTCTGAATATTCGTCGGAACCCCACGGTCCCTTCGCTCCAAAGGTGAAGGACTTCATCAATATATGTAAGTACTTTGCATCCATGTCGATTAATTGCATTCATAATTAATCAATGAAGTCCAATTTCTCAAATGCTTCACGTTCCTTATGCGCAGGACAAGGAATGTAGGAGCTCCTCATCTCAGGGGTCGGCGTCGGTCGCCAAGTGGGACACCACTGTTAATAGCACGCTGAACCGGGTCAAAAATTTCGATCCCCAGGAGCCACCATTGTCGGATGGCCGTGCGCCTGGCTTTGGTGGTATTCCATGGTCTGAATTCTATGGCACCTCACCATGGAAGGGAAAGAAGGCCGAGAGCATTGAGGTAAAAAACCTAAGGGAACAAGTGGAGAAGTTTCCACAGCTGCTCAAAGATACAGTGAAGGAGGCTGTGATGGTAGTACAGACACAATTCCAATCACAAGTCTAGACACAAGTCCAAACACAAGTGACCGAGAAGCTCAACACCATCCTTCCCGCCTACTTCGAGCAGTACGCCAAGTGGAAGAAGAGTGGTAAACAGGGGCCGCTCCCGGTTCCAAACATCGCTAGCGCCCAACCGGACAACATGGTGTCGGAGGTGTTGGTGACTCCTCTGACAGGGCTCAAAGGTTCGAGCTTACCTTGTATGGTGCGGAGAAGGCGTCGACCCGCACCATGCTAGCAATAAGCCACTCCGCCACTTGCGTGCTCGACGTCAGCGGTGGTGCCTCAACATTGGCCGAGCTCGATGCCTTCAAGGTAACTAATTAAAGTGAGAGTTGGGAGGCTCAACCTATGACTTCATCTCCCGTTTTACTGACGACCGGCCTATATATGTCTTTCGCAGGAAGACACTCCTTGCACTCTACTACACTAGCTGAACGGAGAGTTGAAGGATGTTGCCAAGGGTTCTATCGTTCTGTTGAAGATATGCCCAAGAGGCAATAATAAAGTGTTTATTATTATATCTTTGAGTTTATGATAAATGTTTACATCCCATGCTATAATTGTATTAATAGGAAACATTAATACTTGTGTGTTTTGTAAACATAAAAGAGTCCCTAGTAATACACTTGTTAAACTAATTTGTTGATTAATAGATGATCATGGTCTCCTAATCATGGACATTAGATGTAATTAATAACAAGATCATGTAATTAGGATAATGATGTAATGGACACACTCCTATAGTTAACATAGCATAAGATCAAGTCATTTAGAGTTTGTTTTCTACAAGCTTTCAAATACATAGTAACCAAATCCTTCCACCATGATATCATGTTATTAATCACCATCACTGAATGGATGCTCTGATGACATCAAACACCACTTGCATAACTAGGTGGTTATAAAGGTGGCATTAGGTATCATGAAAGTATGTGTTGCAGCACATGGATCAAGAGTGGGATTTGTCTATCCATATGACAGATAAATATACTCTGGGCCCTCTTGGTGGAGTGCCATCCAATTGGCTTGCAAGCATGTGACTAGATCACAAGGGATGTCATATCAAGGAACAATTAAAGAGTACTTATCGGTAACAAGGTTCAACTAGGTATGGAGATACCAATGATCGAACCTCAGATAAGTAAAGTATCATGCGACAAAGGGAATCGGTATCGTATGTAAATGGTTCATTCAATCACAAAGTCATTGTAGAAATATGTGGGAGCCATATGTATTTCCAGATCCCTCTATTGGTTATTGACCGGAGAGGTTTCTCGATCATGTCTGCATAGTTCACGAACCGTAGGGAGACACACTTAAGGAATTGATGTTGTTAAAGTAGATATGGAATATGAGTTGGAGACCGAATGTCGTTCGGAGTCTCGGATTGGATCAAGGACATCACGAGGAGATCCAGAATGGTCCGGGGAATAAGATTCATATAAGGAAAGTGGTTTTCTAGGGTTCGAGAAAAGTTTCAGTATATTGATCGGATACTTCTAGAATGTTCTAGAGGGACCACAAGTGGTTCCACCACCCCGGGAGGGGGTCACTTGGGTAGTGGCATGCCCTAGGGGCCAGCCGCACCAAACCCTAAAGGGCCAATTTGTCCATGACTAGTAAAAGGTTCAAACCCTAGTTTTAATAGTCAAATCCTAGTTTGAAAAGTCAAACTCTAGTTTTTTGGTAAGAAGGAAGACTTGGTGGAAAAGATTTCAAGCTCTTAACTTGATGGCCGACTTTGGGGGGGACATTGACTAGGCTAGGAACTCTTGGCCGGCCTCCCTCAACCTATATAATGAGGGGCGGGGCGCACCCCAACCCTCCCCCCACACACACACACCCCTTGTCCCTTGGCGCCTAACCCTAGCCGCCGCCTCTCTTCTCTCTCGTCCACCGTCCTGCTCCGTCTTAGGCGAAGCCTTGCAGAAATCTCTCCTCCTCCACCACCACACCGTTGTGCTGATGGGATTCCGAGGAGATCTACTACCTCCACTGCCCTACTGGAACAAGGGCGAGGAAGGTCTTCATTGACTACCGTACATGTGACCAACTACGGAAGCGCTACTAGAACGCAGTGCCGGAAGGATCGTCTACGCGATCTTGAGATCGACAAGAGATCGACTACATCAACCACGACAATCTGATATCGTTAAATGCTTTGGATCTACGAGGGTTAGTTCTCTACAATCTTGTTGCACTAATCTCGTAGATTAGATCTTGGCTTTTCCATAGATTGGATCTTGGTTTTATGCGTTCATGCGATAATTTTTTTTGTTTTCCATGCAACAAACCCTATAGTGGTATCAGAGCCAAATCTATGAGTAGATCTGTTGCATGAGTAGAACAGAATGGTTTTATGGGCTTTGATTCTTTTGTTGTCGCTTGCTTTTTGTGTACTTTGCATCTTGCGGGATGGTGGGATGAAGCGGCCCGGGCTAACCTTACATCTCGTCGCACATGAGACTTGCTCCAAGCTCAGCGTGCAACTTGTATTGCACAAGTGTCTTTGCAGGTGTATGTCTCTCCCACCATAGTTAAGATTTAATTTACAATGGGCACTAGACAACACTTGTATCAGCGTTGTGGTTCATGTTCGTAGGTAAGAATGGTTCTTATTCAGAAACCCCAAGCCAATAAAACATACAAAGAAAATTAGAGGCTTCTAACTTGTTTTTGCAGGGGCATGTGATTTGATATGTCCATGATGTGATTGTGATTATATTTGATGTATGCAATGATCCTTGTTGTAATATGGCAACCGGCAGGAGCCTAATGGTTGTCTTTAAATTTGTTAAGACATGCGTGTCTATTCATCATGTAATAGCTTTATTCCAAGTAGTTTTAATAGTTGTTGTTGGTGATGGACAACCATGAAGCGGCGCCAGGGACCTTGACGCAATGCTGGTGATGATGGAGATCATGTCCGTGCTTTGGAGATGAAGATCAAAGGCACACAAATAAAGGCCATATCATATCACATATTATGAGTTACATGTGATAGTAGTCCTTTTTATGCATCTTGCATTGCTTAGATCACGACGGTAGCACTATAAGATGATCCCTCTCACTAAATATCAAGTAATAAAGTGTTTGTCCTTAGTAGGCACCGTTGCTAAGACTCGTAGTTTCGAAGCATCTCATGATGATCGGGTGTGATAGATTGTACGTGTGCATACAATGGGTGCAAGCCAGATTTGCACATGCGAAGACTAAGGTTAACCTTGAAGATCCTAAAATGTATAGACATGGTCTCGGAACATGGAATACCTAAAGGTAAATCATGAGTCATATGGATTATATGATCAACATGTTGATTATTTGCCTTTGAATCTACATCATCTCTCATGATGATCGGACTTGGTGTAGTGGATTTGGTTCGTGTAATCACCAAAATGACTCGAGGGATGTTGTTTTGAGTGGGAGTTCAAATAGTAATATGATTAAATTTGAACACAATTTATCATAAATTAAATCAAAGTGAATTTGCATAATTGTTGTAGTCATTAGCATCCGTTCACCACCTTATGCTAAGTTATAATTAAGATAATAGAACTATAGAATTCTGGATAGTTACTTTACGAAATGGTACCATATTGTTTTGAGTGTCAATCTAAAGTTTAAAAGTCATATTGCAAACTTTTAGCAAACTCCATTTACTCCATGAAGTTTAATAATTAGTATAAAATCAAGAGTAACAATTCCAGTGTTAGTATCTAAAGTATTATGTTTGCCTTCATGATTCTTGATATTCAAAAAGATTGTTTTAATATCAAGGTTATCTAGGAGCTAAAATAATTGTTTTAGAAACCATCATGTTTGGAAGATATTGTGATATCTAATACAACGTTTTGGTTGAAACATGATAGAGTATAATTTGGCAAAAATTACGTTCTCATATTTGATGAGAATTTGCGACGATTAGAGATGCTAGACATCCTAATCCTACAAAAGGTTTTGGAAAGCAACTTTATACTCGTGATTCACCTTTATAAGCTATAGTAGCTAGATCATGAAAGTTGTCATGATAAGTACGAATAGAAGATATAGGTAAAATGTTTACTATACTGAAAGATTAGTATTGAATGGATTTTGAAAGAATGCCAAACATTTGATGATGGTGATCTACTTCAAAGTGCAAGTCCAAAGGTATTAGTATTTGACTATACATGCTTTGGACTATGTGTCATGTGTGTGGTGCCACTGTTGATAGATTCTTTTAAAAGGGAAAGGAAATGCTGAAAGAGAATCTCAGAAATATTTGGCAGAAAAGGAAAGACTAGAATTGTCCATCTTGGATATATATATGATATACATGTTATGGTTGTATTCTTTGGTTGATAAACAATGTGGTTATTGGGTATTGGATACTGAATTGGTTGGTGTGAAATGTCATGCGGGACAACTCAATTCATGAACTCAATGGTCTAAGTAACCAGCAAGAGAATATGTGATGATATTCATTGAAAACAAACAAGGTGTTGTTGTGTTTCTCATTGACATCAAAGCTTACCTTCAAGATTTGTTTCAATAATTGTAATTTTGATCAGGTATTACAGGAACAAAAGATTGTTCAAATAATTACCGTGTTTCATATAAGATGGATGATTTACAAGTCTGGTTGGAGAAATCACGTCCATAAAACTAATGCTAAAAATTTTGATATACAAATGACTGAAATATCACTTTAGAAGTGACATCGCCGTTTAAATTATAATGGAAATAAAACATGTAGAAACTCCATGTTGATGGAATTTTTGAGTCTTATGATTTTTATCAAAATGATGCTTTTGAGACTTTCCTAGACATAATTGAAACTTCGTTCAAAGGCCGAAGAAGAACGAACGACTAACTTATTGGAATTTGTACATATTGATGTATGTAGTCCATTATGTCTAGTCGTGAGTGATGGATTTCAACTTCATATGATTTCTCTGGAAATTTGAGTGAATATCTGTGCATATTTACTTAATGAGGAAGAAGTGTGAAATATTTGAAAATTTTCAAAGACTTTCAAGATGAAGTGGAAAATCATTGTAACAAGAAAATAAAGAGTTTATGATTGGATTATAAAGGAAGATATTTGAGTTACAAGTTTAGCATAACACCTAAGATTTTAGGAATCGTTCCATGGATTTGCATTTCCCGAAACACCATAAGATTATGGAGTGTTCGAGATATGTAATGAAATCTTGTTTGACATGGTGAGATCAAAGGTGTGAGTTACAAAAATGCCATTGTATTTTAAAGATTAAAAACTTTAGTGACTACTGCTTTTACACTAAAAAGAGCATCATCGTGATTCGCTGAAATGACACCATATATGTAATGGTCTGGGATAAAACCCAAATTGTCCTTTCTTAAAATGTTGGTATGTTAGGCATAAGTAAGATGTTTGCAACCAAAGTCGAATGAACATGTCTTTGTATGTTATTTAGAATAACCATTGGGTATTCCTCCATAACACTGATGACAAAAGTCTTTATCTCTTAGAACGTCAAGTTTCTTGAGAAGGAATATTTCATGAAAAGTTAAGTGGGAGGACAATAGAACTTTGAGAAGGTTATTGAAGTTCAGCTAATATGTGCTGAGTTGCGCAGTGTCGGAAATTGTCCCAGAGGCAGCAACAATTCTCATAGCTCACGTGCCTCAAAGGTTGTGGTCACGGAGGTCTAAGTTCTTATTGAACCAAGTAGGTCGGGTAAACAATTAAATGCTAAGATTTGAGAGTAAATCAAGGTTGTTTGACAATGATGAACCGAATATATGCAAACAAGCAATGATGGGCCCTGACTCCGTCAGATGGCTGGAAGCCATAGAATCCATGATAGTTCCATACATGAGAAAATCAAGTTTTTGAACTTGAAAGACCCTTTGAAGAGGTGTAAAACCTTTCAATCGTATTTGGATCTAGAAAGAAATATAAATAGATGTTTGACATCTATGAAATTTTTGACATGTTGGGAAAGAGTTTACGACAATGTTCAAGGAGTTGATTATGACAAGATTTAATCTTTCATAGTGATATTTAGTCTGGACGGATTTATCTAGCAACTACTTCATATAATTTTGGTATATGGTAGTTGAATAAACAAAACAAGGGTTTTGTTAATTCAAAGGATGCTAAAAGGGTATGAAAACTTCAATGGTTGAAGTAAGCATTGCGGAGTTGGAATCTTCACCGTGATGAAACTGTTAAAAGAGTTTAATTTCATCAAAGACGATGAAGATGCTCACATTTGCAAGAAATTAACTGGGAACACTAAGAAATATTTCTAATACATTATGTGAAAGACATATTGTTGATTGGAAATGATGTATCTTTTGTTTACACATGTTAAGAATTTCATTTTGATGAAAGACTTAGGAAAAACCTGAGTATTAGGTATCAATGTCTATATGGATAGATTGAGACATTAATATGGTCGTGCCAAATGTACATAGATGATATATTGAATGAGTTCAATATGGAAACGACAACAAAGGTTCTTGTCGCACAGGAAGGATTGAATCCAGATTCAAGTGTTTTGACACTAGGTAAGTGAAACGAGATTCAAGTGTTTTGACACTTGATGAGTGAAATCAGAAGATATTTTGATCAATCATATCGTGATATGTATACATACAGATATGTCCTATTCTAAAAATGTTATGCGCATATACCAGAATGATTCATAAGATGATCATTGGACGATAGTAAGGATATTCTTTTGATCTTTGGAAGAACTAAGAATATGTTATTTATGTAGAGGTGACAAATAGATAGATAGTTCATTGTAAAGTGTTACATTGATACTAGTTTTGTCACAAGATACAAATTAAGTTTATCTTAATTTAAACTATGGGTGGCACAATGTAATGGAAAGGAAGTTCCACAACGGATTTGGATGAGTTCCAAAATTAAGACATTATGACAGATACTACAACAAAAGGCTAAGTATATGACTGCTATTGTAGCATCAATTGAGGGTATTTGTGTTAAGTAGTTTGTTATCAAACTAGGTGTGGTTCACAGCGGGATAATACAATGAAGATATATGGTACGACAATTGTATCGACATGATTTAACCCCAAGGAACTAAAGGTATCATGTCACATCCCAAGATTTTCCAAGTCTTGTAATGTGAAAAATAAATGAATAAAATCAAACTTTGTTTGAATTTCAGGGTGAGAAGAAACTTTTTGAATCCATTTGGAAACTTTCAAAACCTATTTGGATCAAATAAAATCCTAAAGGGATTTAAAAAGTTAAATAAACAATAAACTTCAAAATATTTAAAATTACTATTTTGGATCTTTTAATAAAAGGTTTTGGTTTTCAAAAGAAAAGGTGGATTTATAAATAAAGATTATTTTATAAGAGCCAAATTAAACCTTGGCCAAGCTTTTGAACTAAAACTTTTAGTTTTGATAAAAAATAGTAAAGGTTTATTTAAATAAAATAATAAGGATTTAATATCCAATTTTATTTAAGTAAAGGCTTTTCCCATTTTAAATAAACACTAAAACTTATTTATTTTAAATAAGTTTTCTAAGTATTTTATTTTTCTTAAATAAAACCTACTGAAGTATTTTGGTTTTATTTTAGATTTCAAAATAAATATTTTAATAAAACAAATCCTATTTGATTTCATAACTAAGGTCCATTTTATAATTATTAATGGAACCTAAAATTAAAATGTTATTTTGCTTTAAACAAGTTTCCAAGTATTCTCTATTTCCAAATAAAACCTACTGTTTTGGTTTTGAAAATATTTGGATTTCAAATGGGGATTTTATTAAATAAATCAAACCCTATTTGATTAAATAACTAAAGGTCCATTTTATTTAATTAATGAATGGATCCTAAAAAGAATAAAAATATTATTTTATTTTTATGTTGGGATTTGGTTTATGTTGATAAACAAAACCAAAAACTCATTACAAGTTTGGAAATGTTTGAATTGTTTGAATGTTTAAATTGTTTGTTTGAATTTTCAAAACAGAAATTGAAATTGGAAAAAGAAAAAGGTTTCAGACAAAAAAAAAATATAAAAAGACCCAGCCCAACAAACTGGCCCAACAGGACCCAGTCCAGCCCAGCTTCTCTCCCCCACGCGCGAAGCGTTTTTCTACCCAAACGCACACCCACAGAGCGACTGACAAGCATGCCCCACTCCCACTTCCTCAACCTCGCTGACAGCAGACCCCACCCCTCCAGCTCATCTTCTTCCTCCTCGCGTTAAACTCGCCACCGTTGCTGCCATTGATTCTCCAGTTGAATACACCTTAATGCAGCATTAATCTCTCGCCGCGAGCACGCTGTCTAAATCGCCTCGCCCTTCTCCTCCTTTCCCCTCTGTCTCCTCCCCCAAATGCGCCCCCAGGTTGCCTGAATTGAGTTTGCACACCCTCTGCTCCGACCACCGTCTTCGACCAATTCCGGCCAAGCCTCGCCACCCCCTGCCTCCCTGAACACACGAGCACGCTCACCACTCCCAGACGCTCCTCCCAGTACCCTCCGTTCAACCGCGGGCGCCCCAGAACGCCGTCTTCGACAAGCTCTGAGCGCCGCCGCGTCTGTCTTCTTCTCCGGCGAGCTCCCCAGGTAGAATCCGACCGCCGCTCTTCTTCTCCTTCACGCACACAGCATCTCCTTGATCGTACGCGTCTAACCATGCTTCTGGTTTGCCTTCTCGTGACCTGTAGCATCGTCCTCGACCTCGACCGCGTGCATCCGTCGCCAGACCCAACTCCGGTGAGGAATCCCGCCTGTCCTCGTGCGCCCCTTCACCAACCAGTACCACGTTGAGCATCAGCATCATTCAGCGAACTAGGTGAGCACCCTCTCCCTCCTTCTCGCTTCCTGCAACGCCGGCGACACCACTGTCAAGCCGCCGCCGCGCGTCAGAGTCCAGCGCCGCTCGTTTCTGGTCGAGGCACTGAGAGCCGTGAGATCTAGATCGAAGCGATAGGATAGTTCACTTAAACGAAAGGGTATGCGTTGATCTGAGCCGCACCTGCCCCTTTTAATCCTGTGGTCTGTATCGCTCGATCCACACGAAGCGGTACCGACCAATCACGGCGCGACGCATGGCCAGTTTCTGTTTAAAACAGATTTTGAAATCAGATTTAAATGCCATTTTGAAACCACTGTAACTTTTGATCCACACGTCCAAAAATTACAAATTTTATACCAATGGAATCAGCAAGACAAGCCCTAGCCAACCATGCCTTTTGTTTAGTAAAAAGTTTCTGGAAAAATGGTTGTTTTTGTAGAAACATTTGTATGCTTGTTAAGGATGTGAAAATTGTTTAAAAATGAGTTTGGGGATAAAATCTTTGGCAATTGGATTGATTTGAACCTACTGACCATAGGAAACACTTTGTGGACTCAAAAATGTATTTGGTGAAACAAAATAATGATTCTTTGATTTAAAACCATTTCTAGTCAAATAGAAATGTGGTTTATTTATTAAAAATGGTTTTGGAAGAAAACCTTTGGAAAATGTTTTGTTTTAAACTCTCTGACCCCAAACACCAAGTTTTATGGTTTGGAAACTTATTTGGTGAACCCTATAGATTAATGCCCTAGTAAAAAAATATTGCTACACCACATAAAATGATACTTTGTTTTGAAAATGGTTTTTGAGGTGAAACCTTTAGCAAATGACTTTGCCACTTTATCAAATGACCATTAGGTGTTTTCAAATATTTATGACCCATTAGGAACCACTTTTTCAAATAAAACAATCCTTGGCATGCTTGCATGCATTACTTTGACTTTATGATTTTTATGTGATGTTTTGCTTGATTGGTAGATTGAGTTTGTGCCTTGCTTGATTCAATTGTAGTGACTTGAAGAGTGTGATTGTTGCAAGGACAAGGAGTGAACCCATACTCTACCAAAAAGGCAAGTGATGCTTCATACTTTTGTCCCATTACTTTCACTATGCATTAGTGATTTTTCTCTAAGTAAAACTTGCATGGATTTTTGCTATGTATAAACCTTACTACAAGAAAACCTAGTAGATGAAACCTTAGTGGAAATCTTCCTAAGTTAAGAATACTATTACTATCAAGCTTAGCCTAGCTAATAGAAAACATGGGTGGAGTATATATTCACACTATGGAAAAATATTCTAAGTCTGAGGACTTGTGTTTTTGTTTAATAAAACAACTAAGTTAATGAATCACATGGGTGGAATGGGACTTTCTTGGTGGATTTTGGTTGACTGGTTCACAAGGACCATGTCTATGGTTTACCTTGTGTATATCACTTGTGGATGGCCACCTAGGAACAAAGAGATTTGAGATGTCAAATGTTGAGAAGCTTCAAGTGCAGCCACTTGGCATTATGGGCTCTGCCTTGATCATATAGGTTGCAAGAACTTAGCCATATGCACAGTTGGTGGTAGTGTTTGATAGGTTGGAGCGCGTCCATTTTGGTCTAAGGGAAGGCTTCTGAAAGGTCTTGTCTTGGGAAACCATGTCTTGTGGGGAAAGTGCACCACCTCTGCAGAGTGTAAAATCTAAGTACTTAGCCATGTCCCTGGTAAAGGACAATTTGAGCATCAAGACATGGAAGCATTCAAGGATCTCATCATTCAAATTTCTAAGTTAAAAACTTGTGGTTGAACAAGGGTTAAAGGATCTTCAATCTTTGATTGAGAAAAATGATTTTGTCAAGCTAAAACTTAGTGTTTTCGAAATGATAAGGAAAATCTATTTTGAGCAATGCAAACCTCAACTCCACATAGCCAAATGCATATAGATGATAGATTCCAGTATACTACCAAAGTATCACTTGCCAATACAATTCAAATGTATTGACCCTTGTGGCTGTAACTTGTTATGTTGCAGGTTTGTTTGATATAGTGAAATTGATTGATTAGGATTACAAAGTCTACAACCAACATGTCTGCCTGTGGCACTTTGAAGATGAAGGACCCCATGCTTATAGTTATTCCGCTGCAATGTAATGTAATAGCCAAATGAGCTATGTAAAGATGTAATAAAATTATGTTATTCCTGGTTATAAAGTTATACTATGACCTTTGTTTCTTGATATTACATCTTAACTGTGGAGGCTAGCTATTGATCCAGGGACTAGCATTGTAAACACAGGGGACACCACCTTATCTTAATAAAGGTTGGGACACTCCCTCTACAGATGGTATCAGAGCATTGAGTTGCCTGTAGGATTTGTAAACCTAGGATTGGACAAAAACCCTTAGAAAAATAGGAGTTGTTTTGTTCCAAAACTTATTTACAAAAAACACTTGTAAACTCTCACCTCAACCATTTTGGTTACAACTCTACATCTCTTCTATTTTCAACTTGATGGAAAAACCTACCCCATGGCCAAAGACTACACCATGTGCAAAGGACTTCCTCAACACTTTCAACTCTAATGACTTCAACATCTTCAGCATATTCACCAAGGACCTCAATCTTGGATACTACTAAGGACTACAAGTGAGACAAGAAACCTTGCTAAAGATTGGGAGACTAAGGAAGTGCAAAAATTAGAAGAAGCCATTATCACCTTTGAAGTTTTGTAACCAAGAGTTTTCCTAAAGGAAACCAAGATCTCATGCAGAAAGAAGAATCAACCAAGAAAGATGGAAAGATCACAAGTGAACCATATAGATGGACCACCATATTTAGTTAAGTCAAACACACCAACTTATGTGGTGTAACAAAAAATATTTTTGTTTGCCTAAAAATATGCTTGAAACTTGTTGTTTGAGTGAAATGTTTGGTAGTGATTGCTTGCACATTGCTTGTGTGAATTGTGATGTGTGTGAATAGAATTATTTCCTTAGAAATACCTTGCCTATTCTAATCCCTACTCAACCCAACCAGATGACTTCTCCAAGAAACTCCAACATCAAGGATCGTGACAACAACAACAACAACCAAGAGGACAACATGAGAGAACTTATAGCAACCCAAAACCAGTTGAGCCAAGAGACAACTCAGCTTTTAGCCAACAACAATGGACTAGACCCAGCCATACAAAGGATTTTGAAACTTCAATCCCAATTGTTGCAACGATTGGTTACTCAAATGATCAACATGAGAGAAAACTTTTCCCAAGGAGCTAATGACAACAAGAATAACAAAGATGCTATTCAAGAGGGAACCCAAGTTAGCAATACTTGTGAAGACAAGGATCATGCATCCAAGGAACATGAAGATCAATGCCCCAAGAAGAGAGAAAGATCTCCCACCTATGAAGAACATGAACTAGAAGAACTCCTAGCTTTGGAGAGACCCAAAAAGAAGAAGAAGAAGAAATGCCCCAACCCTAACAAGGAGGATATTACTCAAGTGCAATGTTACAATTGCAAAGAGATGGGACACTATGCCAATGAATGCCCAGAAAAGAAGAAGAACCAAGGAAACAAACAAGAGGCAATGATACCAAAGGAAAAGAAAGATATCAGCCAAGTAATGTGTTTCAAATGCAAGGAACTAGGCCACTATGTAAACAATTGTACAGAAAAGATGAAGAACAAGTTAAACAAGTCTATGAAGGATCTCAACCTTGGCCCATGAGTCAGGTGTGGAAACAAAGGACACTATGCAGAAGGTTGCCCAGAGAAGTTTCCCCATGATCCCAAGCAAGCCAATATGTAATTTAGTTTGAAAAATTTTAAGGGTGGTAGTACCCTAGATTGTTTTGAGCCAATTTGTAACCCCTAGCCTCCCCAAATCTCGGGACGAGATTTATTTTAAGGGTGGTAGCCTGTCACATCCCAAGATTTTCCAAGTCTTGTAATGTGAAAAATAAATGAATAAAATCAAACTTTGTTTGAATTTCAGGGTGAGAAGAAACTTTTTGAATCCATTTGGAAACTTTCAAAACCTATTTGGATCAAATAAAATCCTAAAGGGATTTAAAAAGTTAAATAAACAATAAACTTCAAAATATTTAAAATTACTATTTTGGATCTTTTAATAAAAGGTTTTGGTTTTCAAAAGAAAAGGTGGATTTATAAATAAAGATTATTTTATAAGAGCCAAATTAAACCTTGGCCAAGCTTTTGAACTAAAACTTTTAGTTTTGATAAAAATAGTAAAGGTTTATTTAAATAAAATAATAAGGATTTAATATCCAATTTTATTTAAGTAAAGGCTTTCCCATTTTAAATAAACACTAAAACTTATTTATTTTAAATAAGTTTTCTAAGTATTTTATTTTTCTTAAATAAAACCTACTGAAGTATTTTGGTTTTATTTTAGATTTCAAAATAAATATTTTAATAAAACAAATCCTATTTAATAACTAAGGTCCATTTTATAATTATTAATGGAACCTAAAATTAAAATGTTATTTTGCTTTAAACAAGTTTCCAAGTATTCTCTATTTCCAAATAAAACCTACTGATTTGGTTTTGAAAATATTTGGATTTCAAATGGGGATTTTATTAAATAAATCAAACCCTATTTGATTAAATAACTAAAGGTCCATTTTATTTAATTAATGAATGGATCCTAAAAAGAATTAAAATATTATTTTATTTTTATTTTGGGATTTGGTTTATGTTGATAAACAGAACCAAAAACTCATTACAAGTTTGGAAGTGTTTGAATTGTTTGAATGTTTGAATTGTTTGTTTGAATTTTCAAAACAGAAATTGAAATTGGAAAAAGGTTTCAGACAGAAAAAAAAATATAAAAAGACCCAGCCCAACAAACTGGCCCAACAGGACCCAGTCCAGCCCAGCTTCTCTCCCCCACGCGCGAAGCGTTTTTCTACCCAAACGCACACCCACAGAGCGACTGACAAGCAGGCCCCACTCCCACTTCCTCCACCTCGCTGACAGCAGACCCCACCCCTCCAGTTCATTTTCTTCCTCCTCGCGCTAAACTCGCCACCGTTGCTGCCATTGATTCTCCGGTTGAATACACCTTAATGCAGCATTAATCTCTCGCCGCGAGCACGCTGTCTAAATCGCCTCGCCCTTCTCCTCCTTTCCCCTCTGTCTCCTCCCCCAAATGCGCCCCCAGGCTGCCTGAATCGAGTTTGCACACCCTCTGCTCCGACCACCGTCTTCGACCAATTCCGGCCAAGCCTCGCCACCCCCTGCCTCCCCGAGCACACGAGCACGCTCACCACTCCCAGACGCTCCTCCCAGTACCCTCCGTTCAACCGCGGGCTCCCCAAAACGCCGTCTTCGACAAGCTCTGAGCGCCGCCACGTCTGTCTTCTTCTCCGGCGATCTCCCCAGGTAGAATCCGACCGCCCCTTTTCTTCTCCTTCATGCACACAGCATCTCCTTGATCGTACGCGTCTAACCATGCTTCTGGTTTGCCTTCTCGTGACCCGTAGCATCGTCCTCGACCTCGACCACGTGCATCCGTCGCCAGACCCAACTCCGGTGAGGAATCCCGGTTGTCCTCGTGCGCCCCTTCACCAACCAGTACCACGTTGAGCATCAGCATCATTCAGCGAACCAGGTGAGCACCCTCTCCCTCCTTCTCGCTTCCTGCAACGCCGGCGACGCCACTGTCAAGCCGCCGCCGCCGCGCGTCAGAGTCCAGCACCGCCCGTTTCTGGTCGAGGCACTAAGAGCCGTTAGATCTAGATCGGAGCGATAGGATAGTTCACTTAAACGAAAGGGTATGCGTTGATCTGAGCCGCACCTGCCCCTTTTAATCTTGTGGTCTGTATTGCTCGATCCACATGAAGCGGTACCGACCAATCACGGCGCGACGCGTGGCCAGTTTCTGTTTAAAACAGATTTTGAAATCAGATTTAAATGCCATTTTGAAACCACTGTAACTTTTGATCCACACGTCCAAAAATTACAAATTTTATACCAATGGAATCAGCAAGACAAGCCCTATCCAACCATGCCTTTTGTTTAGTAAAAAGTTTCTGGAAAAATGGTTGTTTTTGCAGAAACATTTGTATGCTTGTTAAGGATGTGAAAATTGTTTAAAAATGAGTTTGGGGATAAAATCTTTGGCAATTGGATTTATTTGAACCTACTGACCATAGGAAACACTTTGTGGACTCAAAAATGTATTTGGTGAAACAAAATAATGATTCTTTGATTTAAAACCATTTCTAGTCAAATAGAAATGTGGTTTATTTATTAAAAATGGTTTTGGAAGAAAACCTTTGGAAAATGTTTTGTTTTAAACTCTCTGACCCCAAACACCAAGTTTTATGGTTTGGAAACTTATTTGGTGAACCCTATAGATTAATGCCCTAGTAAAAAAATATTGATACACCACATAAAATGATACTTTGTTTTGAAAATGGTTTTTGAGGTGAAACCTTTAGCAAATGACTTTGCCACTTTATAAAATCACCATTAGGTGTTTTCAAATATTTATGACCCATTAGGAACCACTTTTTCAAATAAAACAATCCTTGGCATGCTTGCATGCATTACTTTGACTTTATGATTTTTATGTGATGTTTTGCTTGATTGGTAGATTGAGTTTGTGCCTTGCTTGATTGAATTGTAGTGACTTGAAGAGTGTGATTGTTGCAAGGACAAGGAGTGAACCCATACTCTACCAAAAAGGCAAGTGATGCTTCATACTTTTGTCCCATTACTTTCACTATGCATTAGTGATTTTTCTCTAAGTAAAACTTGCATGGATTTTTGCTATGTATAAACCTTACTACAGGAAAACCTAGTAGATGAAACCTTAGTGGAAATCTTCCTAAGTTAAGAATCCTATTACTATCAAGCTTAGCCTAGCTAATAGAAAACATGGGTGGAGTATATATTCACACTATGGAAAAATATTCTAAGTCTGAGGACTTGTGTTTTTGTTTAATAAAACAACTAAGTTAATGAATCACCTGGGTGGAATGGGACTTGCTTGGTGGATTTTGGTTGAGTGGTTCACAAGTCCCATGTCTATGGTTTACCTTGTGTATCTCACTTGTGGATGGCCACCCAGGAACAAAGAGATTTGAGATGTCAAATGTTGAGAAGCTTCAAGTGCAGCCACTTGGCATTATGGGCTCTGCCTTGATCATATAGGTTGCAAGAACTTAGCCATATGGACAGTTGGTGGTAGTGTTTGATAGGTTGGAGCGCGTCCATTTTGGTCTAAGGGAAGGCTTCTGAAAGATCTTGTCTTGGGAAACCAAGTCTTGTGGGGAAAGTGCACCACCTCTGCAGAGTGTAAAATCTAAGTACTTAGCCATGTCCCTGGTAAAGGACAATTTGAGCATCAAGACATGGAAGCATTCAAGGATCTCATCATTCAAATTTCTAAGTTAAAAACTTGTGGTTGAACAAGGGTTAAAGGATCTTCAATCTTTGATTGAGAAAAATGATTTTGTCAAGCTAAAACTTAGTGTTTTCGAAATGATAAGGAAAATCTATTTTGAGCAATGCAAGCCTCAACTACACATAGCCAAATGCATATAGATGATAGATTCCACTATACTACCAAAGTATCACTTGCCAATACAATTCAAATGTATTGACCCTTGTGGCTGTAACTTGTTATGTTGCAGGTTTGTTTGATATAGTGAAATTGATTGATTAGGATTACAAAGTCTACAACCAACATGTCTGCCTGTGGCACTTTGAAGATGAAGGACCCCATGCTTATAGTTATTCCGCTGCAATGTAATGTAATAGCCAAATGAGCTATGTAAAGATGTAATAAAATTATGTTATTCCTGGTTATAAAGTTATACTATGACCTTTGTTTCTTGATATTACATCTTAACTGTGGATGCTAGCTATTGATCCAGGGACTAGCATTGTAAACACAAGGGACACCACCTTATGTTAATAAAGGTTGGGACACTCCCTCTACATATCATCAAAGGACACAATTTATACATTGCCATCTCATTGGAGAATGATTGATGCGTAGAGACACAAGGACATGCAAATACACACAGACCTGAAAGTGTCAAATTCGAAGATTATGTTTACCACTAGCAATCGTGTATATACAACACCAGAAAGCCATAGATGTTGAATGCAGAAAGTTTTTGAAACTAGATTATTGACTCTAGTGCAAGTGGGAGACTGTTCCAAGAGGCAATAATAAAGTGGTTATTATTATATCTTTGAGTTTATGAGAAATGTTTACATCCCATGATATAATTTTATTAATAGGAAACATTAATACTTGTGTGTTTTGTAAACATAAAAGAGTCCCTAGTAAGACTCTTGTTAAACTAGATTGTTGTGGTGACCCAGCATACCACTGCATGTGTAGTACATTATAGTCGTTGACATGACATTCATAGAACACCGTTCCGTAAATATCATATCCCTCAGAGTGTTACAACAGAAACATTGCGGGTCCATATTACAAACATACATACATTATTATTATTACAATACCAGAAGTTCAAGACTTCAAAAGATTCAACTTACAAACCAAATATAAATTATTTCAGCAGAAGTTTTAAAGTACAACTTCATCTCTGAATTGAGCTCAGCAACTTATTCTTATATAAGGTCCATGTTGCTCGGCTCAATTGGTTACTTATACTAAGGTAATTATTCTGAATCATGGCGCCCTCCTCCATAGACGACGTCGTAGTCCACCCCTTCTACGGCTCCGTATAGATCGGGCTCTTCAGAGAAGACTTCCTCTTGGCTTTCAGCTGCATACATTGGGGTATCTTCTGGATCCCCAGATTCTAAGCAAGGGATCAAAGGAAAAGGTGAGTAACAGCATTACCCAGCAAGTTCATTATATGCAAGGTGGGAAGTTTGATGCTCTATCTACCACCTCGGACTATAAGTCCTTGGCACTATGCAGTTTTCGTAAATCTTTCTTCAAATATTGATTTTATTGTAAAAAACTATGCCCATCAGCCTTCACAGGTTTACCAGAACTTTCATGGATTTCCTTTCCTGCCGTGTTCGTAGCTCCTTCCCGGAACAGGGAGTAACAAGTTACAATTCTTACACTCTGCAGAGGTGCGTTACTTTAACCATGAGAGATCAACTCCATGTTGCACAACCGGGAGTACTTTCCTGTCCACAATTCCATAATGTGGGGCCTAGTAGATGATCCAAGCCAATCACTTCCCTTTTTGCGACCCCATATGTCTGCACGATCCTTAGGGGCTGGCTCACCTCTATTAAGCCCCCTTTCGGGCAGGCTAAAACCCTGATGAGTTCCCGAAGACTCTATGAGCTGGTGAAGCCCCTGGCAAGTACCATATAGGTCTGTCTATACCTTCGACAGCCACTCATAGATAATCTAGACACCAAAAACATGGGGCCTAAGGGTGCCCACCCATATGTTGGATCCGCACAAGGAATCACAATGTCACATTAATGTCGTCTTGCCTCCAACGAAAGGAAAAGGATACAGCTGACTTCTCCATCCCATTCCAAATCTCATGGTTAACTTGTTATATACGGCGCTAGAATCACTGATGTCATGGGTTGTTGAATTCCTAAGTTCTATTGCTCCACTATATCATCACTTAGGATGATATCAACAATTTGTTTATTTGAGAAAATAATATTTTCTTTCCTTAAAAGATAGATGATAGCACACAATTTATAAATACTTTGGTAAAGACTCTTCAAAGGACATGAGCAAGTGATGAACTTGCCTTGTCATTGCAAGGTAGTGAAGTCGGCTGCTTGCACTGGACCTTGAGCTTCTATGTCTACAAAACATCATTATTGCCCGTTAAGGACAATATTTAAAGAAGCAAAAATGAACATGCATAGTAATGTAATGCATTACTTGTGATTTACTTTCTTTATGTGTTTTACCCATTATTTTAGTTTCCTGGAATATCTTTAGGAACTTAAGAACTTCATTTTTTTAAAAATAATAGGAATATTTGATAAATATTGTTTTCACTATTTTATAATGTAATATATATATATTTAATAGAGTTAAAACTAATCTTTATTTAATTTAACTCTTATATTTATTTATTTAATGATTATTTTTAAGAATCAGCATTTAAATAAAAGGGGAATTATTTTGGTAAATCTAAATATTTATTTAGTATTTTTCTAAAATACTATATAACAAAATAGAATAAAAGTTATTTTTATTGATTTTAATATATTTTCTTGAATTTTGTAAAGTTCCATAAGGAATATATATATATTATAAAATCCATAACAAAAAATTCATTTATTAAAAATGGTTTTTAATTTAAATAAATAGGTTGATTTATTATGAGTCTAAAAATATATTATTTGTATTTTTTAGACTTCTATTTTATTTTCTAAAATTATTGAGTTCTGGGGGTATTTTGGTCTTTTACTTAATTATTAATGTTCCTTTTAGGGTTTGTGCCAACCCGTTGGGCTTTTTGGGCCCATCTTGGCCCAATTGGCCTAGTCAAAGGGTCTCCTCAAAGGGGTACTAGCCCAATCAGCCCAGTCATCTGCCTCACCTTCTCTCGACCTCATCCCTTCTCTTCCTCGACCCCATGTTCGCTGACACCGCCGTCGTGCGATTCCCGCCGCCTGGTCCTCTCTGGCCACCGCCCTAGTGCATGGTGTAATTGTCAACTGCACTCCATCATTTGGTACAATTTAATTTGGATTTAGAGCTCTCCTGCAGCCAGACTAGCCATGTCTCGAACCCTAGGGTTTGGGGTGGTCTTTCTTAGCAATTTAGTCATTGGTCCAGCTATCTTGGAGAAACCTTCAATGAACCTTCGATAATAACCAGCCATACCCAAGAAACCTCGAATTTGCTTCACATTGGTTGGTGCAGTCCATTCTAATACTAATTGAACTTTGGATGGATTTACAACAATTCCATTCTTACTGATCACATGACCAAGGAATTCTACCTCATCTATCCAAAATTCACACTTGCTGAACTTAGCATAAAGCTTATGTTCTCTTAAGATCTGCAATGCTATTCTCAAATGATCAGCATGCTCTTCCTTATCCTTTGAATATATTATAATATTATCAATAAACACTATGACAAACTTATACAAGTACGGGATGAAGATTTTTTTCATCAGATTCATGAATATTGTTGGTGCATTGGTCAAACCAAAGGGTAGGACAAGATACTCATGGTGTCCATACCTTGAGACAAATGTTGTCTTTAGAACATCTTCCGGTTTGATTTTTATCTGGTGGTATCCTGATCTTAGATCAATCTTAGAAAATACTCTAGATCCCTTAACTTGATCAAATAGAACTTGAATTCTTGGCAATGGTTAACTTACTCTTGATGGTAACATTATTGAGATTTCTATAGTCCCCACACATCCTTCGTCCTCCATCTATTTTATCTACAAAGATCACCAGAGTTCCCCATGGAGATACTCTTTCTTGAATGAATCCCTTCCTAGCTAACTCATCAATTTGCTCTTTAAGTTCTTTTAATTCCTTTAGACCCATCTTGTATGGTGCTTGATATATTGGTGTTGTACCCGTAATTAGATCAATAGTGAACTCTATTTCCCGATCTGGTGGCATTCCTAGTAATTCTGCTGGGAAAACATCTTGAAACTCATTGACTACAGGAATATCCTCCAACTTGACCTCCTTCATTGAGTTTAACTAAAGATCTACCATAATATGACTATGCTTATCTGCCTAATATACAATTCTTGCTCCACTTGGAGTCTTGATTGGGACAATTTTATCCTCACAATTAATCTGAGCCCCATGTTCAGTCATCCAGTCCATACCCAGCACTACTGCAATTCCCTTCAAAGGAATCACATAAAGGTCTGCAAAGTATGTACAACCATAGATTGAGATAACCTGATCTTGTTTAATGTGGTGTACAACTACATTTCCCCCTGCCATCACCATAGTCATAGGGTTTACTAACACTGCCCTTCTAATCCCGAATTTATCACAAAATTCTTCATAAATGAATGAAGTAGTTGCACCGGTATCAAATAGAACTTTTCCGGGATTGGTAAGGATACTGAGTGTACCTATCACTACATGCTCGGAGTTGTCCAACTCCTCCAAGGTTGCATAATTCAGCTTCCTGGTAGGCCTGCTCCTCTTGCCATTATTGTTTTTGACAAAGCTTCCTCCTCTATTGGGTTGTCCACTGCTTCCACTGCTTTGTCCTCCACCTTTAACAGGCCAACCACCTAGTGGTTTACTCGGATGGTTTGGATTTATATGACCCCTCTGGCCACAAGCATGGCATATTATCACTGGTTTCTGGCAATCCCTGCTCATATGCCCTGGAAGTTTAAAATTATGGCATATAATATTCCTTCTGGTTGGATTTGCATTCTGGTTGGAATTATTGTTGTTGTTGTAGGGTCTATTCCTTGGCTTGAACTCCAAATTGGGATTGGTTTTGCTTGCCTGAATTTTCTTTGTTTCCTTCTTAGCTCTTTTCCTTTGGTCCTCTTGGACATTCTTATAATCATCTTCAAAAGTGATGGCTGCATCCAGTAACTGCTGAAAAGTTTGTCTATTGGCCAACCTCAACTGCATCTTCACGAATGGATTTAACCCCCGCAGAAAACGTTTCTTCCTCTTCTCCTCTGTGCTCACTTCATCCTCTACATAACGAGACAGTTGGCTAAACTCCCGGATGTACTTCACGACACTGGTATAACCTTGCTGAAGCTCCCCAAACTCCCTACGCTTCAACTCCATCACACTTTCAGGAACATGATACTCATGAAACCTCTGCTTGAACTCTTCACAGGTATACTCTCTCTCTGGTGGTTGCATTGCTAACTGATTTTCCCACCATGATGCTGCAGGTCCAGTCAAAAGATGAGTTGCATACCTCAGCTTTTCTTCAGCATTACATCCTACAGTATTCAACTTCCTCTTAGTATCTGCTAGCCAATCCTCTGGATCCATTGGTTCTGGGGCTGATGCAAAAGGTAACGGCCTTGCATTCTGGAAGTCGGAAAGACTCACTCCTCCTCCTTTAGGTACTCTCTGATTTCCAGCTCGTCCCAACAACTCTTCCATGAATTTTTTTGGTGTTCTTGCATCATTTGCATGTATTGCATAAAGTTCTGTTAGTGGCCTCATTGGTGGTGGTGGTAATGCTCCTTGATTTCCAACATCTGCATATGCCTTCTCCTTAGACTCGCGCTCCATGAGCTGCTGTTTAGATTCGGTTTCTACACCCAATTCCATGACCCCCTAGTCCTGAAACATAAACCGAATACTCATAATTACATCATGCACATGTGTTTTGAGCTCAACTTTACGCACAGAACTAGTCACACAATGGAACTCAAAACCCAAATAAGATCCAAATATGCATTTCACATATTATACATTACAAACCACTTAGTAAATAAAAAGTCATTACAAACCTGTACCATATAGGTACCATAACAAATTAAAAACACCACCTCACTTATTTAGCTACATCATTCTCTCAGATTACAATACGCAATACCAGCTACTTCATAATAAGTAACCTATGCTTCTAGTACCCGCGACGCTCATCATACATGCATGTAGTCCAGCTGTGATGACGTAACGTCTGTTGCACAGTTTGTGGAACAAATGGCCTTCCATACGGAACATACTCAGTATCTAAAGTATCAGGACTTGAGTCATTACTCAGCCTAAGTGCATTGACTCCATCCAGCTCAGCTGAAAAGTCTTCAGAAACCTGTTCAACATTATCACCCATTTGCATCTCCTGAGCTTCATTCCTAGAGTTGTCAATAGAATACGCAGATTCTACTGCTCCCCAGGTGCTCTGTTGGGCAAGATAATTAAACACTGGATAATGTACATTCCCTGGGTTTTGAGAAGGTGTTGACGATCAAACACTCTCTCCTCGGGATCTTCTTCCTCATCCTGACTTTCTAAAAATATGGTATTTCTACTACTATTATTAGGGTTGATTCTCGCATCCATCCAGCTAGATTGTCCAACATCTCTGTAAGACCCATCTACTCACATCTGATTCCCTTGGGATCCCTCAAGTGACCCTATTCTCCATCCGTCAAAATTCTTGATAGGAAGTTATGAATCATATCCTTCCTTAGAAGCCTGTGATACAGAATACCTCATATCTAAACAAGGATCATAGGTAGGTTCTGGTCTGAATGAACAAGGATATGGTGTAAATGAGTTGGGATCTATAGGTATATCCTTAAAGATTGGTTATGCAATACTCCTTGCTTCATTCTTCAATTGGAATGCTAAATGTTTCCTTCTTTCTGGATCAGTTAGATCCTCTAACATGTCATTTTTATCTTCTACTATAACTTGATGTGTCTTATAAAAAGACGCAACAAGTGTTCCATATCGATCCATAAACTTGGAAGCTAACTTAGGATGCTTCTTAACCAAGGTAAGATGATCTGGTACTGGCTCCGAGTCTATAGAATCATGAGGAATCATGGAAAATGTGGTCCCCTCTAACTCCTGGGCTTTATGCTCCCGGATATTGGTTATCGCCTCCACAACAACAACATGATATGTTGCTAAAGGACTCCTACCTTCACCTATAGGTAGATCATGATATAATCCAAGCTCCTCTGGAAGTTGGATACTCACGCGATACTTGGATAACCTACGACCATCATAATAGGTTATTGTATTCACTGGGATTTTAGTTGGACAACTAAAAATCCTTAAGAGTTGACGAAGCTGATCAGTAAATGATCCTTGATAATCATCGAGAGTATCCTCTTTCCTTACCAAATTTTGTTTTGGAAACTTTGGTGCCATTACTCTATATAACAAAAATATTTTTATTAGTATTCCATAATATATTGCATCATAACAAAGAATTATCGCACTAAACTATATAATGGAATATTCTCATTTGAATACCCATTATACCCTTTTAGATAATTCTTTATCGTTGCTATACACTCCTAAAGGTAATACCCTTTACTAGATTTCCAACCTAAGGTCAAAGCAATTTGCTCTGATACCAACTGTAGTGACCCAGCATACCACTACATGTGTAGTAAACTATAGTTGTTCACATGACATTCACAGAACACCATTCCATAAATATCATATCCCTCTGAGTGGTACAACAGAAACATTGCGGGTCCATATTACAAACATACATACATTATTATTATTACAATACCAGAAGTTCAAGACTTCAAAAGATTCAACTTATAAACCAAATATAAAGTATTTCAGCGGAAGTTTTAAAGTACAACTTCATATCCGAATCGAGCTCAGCAACTTATTCTTATATAAGGTCCATGTTGCTTGGCTCAATTGGTTACTTATACTAAGGTAATTATTCTGACTCATGGTGCTCTCCTCCATAAACGACGTCGTAGTCCACCCCTTCTACAATGCCGTACAGATCGGGCTCTTCATAGAAGACCTCCTCTTGGCTTTCAGCTGCATACATTGGGGTATCTTCTGGATCCTCAGAGTCTAAGCAGGGGATCAAAGGAAAAGGTGAGTAACAGCGTTACCCAACAAGTTCATTATATGCAAGATGGGAAGTTTTATGCTCTATCTACCACCTTGGACTATAAGTCCTTGGCACTATGCAATTTTCGTAAATCTTTCTTCAAAGATTGATTTTATTGTTAAAAAACTATGCCCATCAGCCTTCACTGGTTTACCAGAACTTTCATGGAGTTCCTTTCCTGCCGCGTTCGTAGCTCCTTCCCGGAACATGGAGTAACAATTTACAATTCTTACACTCTCCAGAGGTGCATTACTTTACCCATGAGAGATCAACTCCTTGTTGCACAACCGGGTGTACTTTCCCTCCACAATTCCACGATGTGGGGACCAGTAGATGATCCAAGCCAATCACTGCCCTTCCCGCGACCCCATATGTATGCACGATCCTTCGGGGTTGGCTCACCTCCGTTAAGCCCCCTTTCGGGCAGGCTAAAACCCTGATGAGTTCCCGAAGACTCTATGAGCTGGTGATGCCCCTGGCAAGTACCATATAGTTCCGGCTATACCTCTGACAGCCACTCATAGATAATCTAGACACCAAAAACATGGGGCTTAAGGGTGCCCACCCATATGTTGGATCCGCACAAGGAATCACAACGTCATGTTAATGTCGTCTTGCCTCCAACGAAAGGAAAAGGATACAGCTGACTACTCCATCCCATTCCAAATATCATGGTTAACCCGTTATATATGTCACTAGAATCACTAATGTCATGGGTTTTTGAATTCCTAGGTGATTATCATTGTTGCAAATTGAAACCTAAGTTCTATTGCTCCACTATATCATCACTTAGGATGATATCAACAATTTGTTTATTTGAGAAAATAATATTTTCTTTCCTTCAAACATAGATGATAGCACACAATTTATAAATACTTTGTAAATACTCTTCAAAGTACTTGAGAAAGTGATGAACTTGCCTTGTGATTGCAAGGTAGTGAAGTTGGATGCTTGCACTGGACCTTGAGCTTCTATGTCTACAAAAAATCATTATTGCCCGATAAGGACAATATATAAAGAAGCAAAAATGAACATGCATAGTAATGTAATGCATTACTTCTGATTTGCTTTCTTTATGTGTTTTACCCATTATTTTAGTTTCCTAGAATATCTTTAGGAACTTCAGAACTTCATTTTTTCAAAAATAATATGAATATTTGATAAATATTACTTTCACTATTTTATAATGTAATATATATTTTTAATAGAGTTAAAACTAATATTTATTTAATTTAACTCTTATATTTATTTATTTAATGATTCTTTTTAAGAATCAGCATTTAAATAAAAGGGGATTTATTTTGGTAACTCTAAATATTTATTTAGTATTTTTATAAAATACTATAATAACAAAGTAGAATAAAAGTTATTTTTATTGATTTTTATCTATTTTCTTGAATTTTGTAAAATTCCATAAGGAATATATATATTATAAAATCCTTAACCAAAAATTCATTTATTAAAAATGGTTTCTTAATTTAATTAAATAGGTTGATTTATTATGAGTCTAAAAATATATTATTTGTATTTTTTAGACTTCTGTTTTATTTTCTAGAATTTATTGAGTTTTGGGGGTATTTTGGTCTTTTACTTAATTATTAAAGTTCCTTTTAATGTTTTGGGCCAACCCATTGGGCTTTTTGCGCCCATCCTGGCCCATTTGGCCTAGTCAAAGGGTCTCCTCGAAGGCGTACTGGCCCTATCGGCCCAGTCCTCTGCCTCACCTTCTCTCGACCTCATCCCTTCTCTTCCTCGCCCCCGTGGTCGCTGACACCACCGTCGTGCGATTCCTGCCACCGTGGTCCTCTCTAGTCGCCGCGGTGGTGCATTGTGTAGTTATCAACCACCCTCCATCGTTTGGTCCAATTTGATTTGGATCTGGAGCTCTCCTGCGGCCAGGCTAGCCCCATCCTGAACCCTAGGGTTTGGGGTGGTGTCGGTGATGCCTTCACCGCTGCCCCTAGTGGTGCTTTGGTTGCGGTGTTGGTGCTGCTAGTCTTCATACGTTGCTGTGGCCGCCGCCTCGGCTTGGTGCAGGTTGCAGCGCCCCTTGGGTGCTCCCCGTGTCGTCGTGTGTTCGTCGTCCTGTATGGTCATAAATAGACTGAGTTTAATCATTTGATTTTACTGAGACTCTGTGAATGCTTAGATAAGTTTGATGATGATTTTTTAGTGTAGTCTTAGGAAAATGATATCCAATGGCTTGCCACTTTCTTTGTGGTATCTTAATAATGTTTTTACTTGGCTTATAGAACCTGTTCTGTGACACCATTTAACTATGGCACACAAGCTGTTGGTTTCTACAATTGGTTTGAACCTGTTGAGCTTATGATTGGATTAAATCAAGTTAAATGGAAATCTTCTTCTTAAACTAATTTGCCTGTGATGTTGGTCTGGGGCATAGGAACTAGTTTCCTATATTGTTGTCCCTAACAGAAATGTTTAAGTATCATTGTGGGTTACTAGATCTTGGATCCTAATTGGCTAAGATGGTTGGTTTGCTCATAGCTTTATATTGATTCATAGAGTTTATGAAATCTGATGTGCTACTCCATTAGGAGATGTGCCCAGAACTTATAAGTTATATGAAAACATGTGGGAATATATAAATTGTTTGTAACCTCTAGGATCTATGGTGCTGGTCTGAGAACTTGGTTGATTTGGTAGAATTTACTTATAACTTTAATATTCCAAAATCCTCTATGATATATTTCATCCCACTTGGGTGACTACGAAGAGGTTAAATTTAGAACAACACATGAATTTCTATTTAGATAAAACAAACAGATCATGTGAGAGTTTTATAATACTCACCATAACAGTTGGTTATTGTTGTGGTTGCTGGTTGATCTAATGCTTCACCTCCTGGTGCATCTCCTGCTAATTTTGGCTCCTGGAAGCTTGGCCTTGATCTTTCCCTTCACCTCCTTGCTCCTGTGACTTGGCCATGTTGTCCACCTGATCCACCCTCTCCTTATGTCACCATTTGGTGATACTAGGATGATCTTGTGTGTGTGGTTTGGCTGGTGATTTGGCTAGGCTTTGATAGGATTGGTGTGTCCCTGGTGTGCTGTTTGAGATAAAGAGAATGAACTGCTGGAAGTTGTTCCACGGTTGTGCTACTCATTTTGCTTGTGTGGCTGCTGCTGTGTTGACAGCTCTCACCATGCATTTAGGTGAGTGTGTTGCCATGTCTTTGGTACGCCATTTGGATCAGATCAATGAGGTGTCTTTACCTTTTGATCTTTTAACCTTTTACTCTCTTGGTGAAACTAGTCCCTTTTACTTGCTATTGAGAGCTATGTTGTGGCTTATTGTTTTATGAAAGAATTGATTCTTTCATATTGGTGAAACTTGCCCCTTTTATAACAATACTCAATGATGAATCAGGAGCAATGCACCTCACTGTTCTCTACTGAGAGTATTTTAACCAATAACCTTTATTTTCCTTTTTGTTTGATTTTGTATTTTGTTGCAAGTACAGGATTTGGATATTCAAGATTCTAGTATAGGATCAGATAGATAGATTGTAATTTTTTATTAATTCATTTGTCAATATTTTGTAATATCCTATTTATTCTGTTTGTAACATTCTTGTGATAATTTATTATTGAAATTTCATTTGCTGTAATTCTTCTGTTGTAGTGAACCATTCATGATTTATTATTGTAAAAGAAGAATGTATATGGAATAAAGATAAGAATTAAAGATTCATTTCCTATTTGAATTATTTTATCTTGAATTCAATTTTATTTATTATCTCTAAACATTATATCAAATGAGATTACTTAATTTGTTTATAATTCATTACTTAATAACAATTATTAATCTTTAAATTTAAATTCAAATTTCTAATTTTTAATTCAAATTCTCCTTTCCAAAACACACTTATCCAAAAAGATCATGTCAAAATTTATAACGATCACTCCCAATAGCTATCCCTACATACAGAGAGTGAAATAAACTCTGATCACTTTAGGTTTTTTAGTTTGGCAAAAAATTTACCTGCATTTTACAGATGAATTCATGCATATGCACAAATTCCTAAATCTACCCTTCGTTGGTTCTTAAATGCTGGGATGTTACAATTGTTGATTAATAGATGATTATGGTTTCATGATCATGGACATTAGATGTAATTAATAACAAGATCATGTCATTAGGAGAATGATGTTATGGACACACTCCTATAGTTAGCATAACATAAGATCAAGTCATTTAGAGTTTGTTTGCTACAAGCTTTCAAATACATAGTAACCTAATCCTTGGACCATGAGATCATGTTAATCACGATCACCGGATGGATGCTTTGATGACATCAAACACCACTTCCATAACTAGGTGGTTATAAAGGTGGCATTAGGTATTCTAAAAGTATGTGTTGAAGCACATGGATCAATAGTGGGATTTGTCTATCCATATGACAGATAGATATACTCTAGGCCCTCTCGGTGGAGTGTCATCCAACTGGATTGCAAGCATGTGACTAGGTCACATGGGATGTCATATCATGGAACGAGTAAAGAGTACTTATCGGTAACGAGGTTGAACTAGGTATGGAGATACCAACGATCGAACCTCGGATAAGTAAAGTATCGTCCGACAAAGGGAATCGGTATAATATGTAAATGGTTCATTCGATCACGAAATCATCGTAGAAATATGTGGGAGCCATATGGATTTCCAGATCCCTCTATTGGTTATTGACCGGAGAGGTGTCTCGATCATGTCTGCATAGTTTGTGAACCGTAGGGAGACACACTTAAGGAATCAATGTTGTTTAAGTAGATATGGAATATGAGTTGGAGACCAAATGTTGTTCGGAGTCTCAGATTGGATCCAGGACATCACGAGGAGATCCGAAATGGTCCGGAGAATAAGATTCATATAAGGAAAGTGGTTTTCCGGGGTTCGAGAAAAGTTTCGGTATTTTGACCAGATGCTTCTAGAATGTTCTAGAGGGACCACCAGTGTTTCCACCACCCCAGGAGGGGGTCACTTGGAAAGTGGAATGCCCTAGGGGCCAGCCGCACCAAACCCTGAAGGGACAATTCGGCCAATACTAGTAAAAGGGTCAAACCCTAGTTTGAATAGTCAAATCCTAGTTTGAAAAGTCAAACTCTAGTTTTTGGTAAGAAGGAAGACTTGTTGGAAAAGTTTCAAGCTCTTCCCTTGATGGACGAGTTGGGGGACACGGCCTGGGCTGGGAACCCTAGGACGGCCGCCCCCACCTATATATTGAGGGGTGGGGGCGCACCTCCCACACCCCTTGTCCCTTGGTGCCTAACCCTAGCCTCCGCCTCTCTTCTCTCTCGTCCACCGTCCTGCTCTGGCTTAGGCGAAGCTCTGTAGAAATCTATCCTCCTCCACAACCACCAACACACCGTCGTGTTGTTGGGATTCCGAGGAGATCTACTACCTCCGCTGCCCTGCTGGAACAAGGGAGAGAAAGGTCTTCATCGACTACCGTATGTGTGACCGACTGCGGAAGCGCTGCCGGAATGCAGCGCCGGAAGGATCGTCTACACGATCATGAGATTGGCAAATGATTGACTACATCGACCACGAGAATCTGATCTTGTTAAACACTTTGGATCTACAAGTGTTAGTTCTCTACAATCTCATTGCACCGATCTCATAGATTAGATCTTGGCTTTACCATAGATTAGATCTTGGTTTTATGCGTTCTTGCGATAGAATTTTTTGTTTTCCATGCAACAAACCCTACACGTTCAACCCGTGAACCGCATCTTCCACGGCAAACCAATGGCACTCTACGTGCTTAGGGTCAAATAAAGTATGGTGCTTTTGGGCTATGAGGGCTTGAAACCTCCCTCTCAACCTCATGGATGGGATAGTGATGAGCCAGCAGTCCTCAGTACCGTCTTCGGCTATATGTTCTTATGGCCAAAGAGCCAGATACATTTTGGGACGGAGGGCCGGGGCACCACCCCAGAGGCAGCACAACCAACACATGAAGAGTTCGATATGGCATAGGATCCCGCCGATGATGATAATGAAATTGATGAAAACCTCAGCGACCAGTTCTTAAACACAAGGTTTGGTGATGACCATGAGAAACAGGGAGGCCAGTTGTTCATGCATGAAGTTGTCGATCCCCAAGCAGCACCTGGACCCTCAACAAAACCCACTTTCCAAGTGCATATCTTCCCATCTAGTTAGGAGACGCCGCCACCCGTCGCCTTCACTGAGCCTCAGATGCCAGCTCGTCCTATGATCAGCCCCAACACCCTCCATAGGCCGGCCGATGAGGTGATGGAAGCGGACGATGACGCCATAAAGGGCAAGAAGGGTCACAAAAGGAAGCCTGAGGGTGCGATCCAGAATCCAAAGCCTGCTTTCCGGGCTTAGGATGGCCCTGCAGTAAATCCCAAGAAGCGGATGCACGAGGCCGGTACATCGATTCTCAGTGAGTCGATGCTCGTGTTCGTAGGCTCGCAAATGCATAGTATTCATCATGGGTGTCTACTTATTGAGGTGTGCCGCAATCGAGAGGGTGATCAGTCATACCTGGTTTACAAGGCTAAGGTGCAAATTGTGTCATGCTTCGTCATAGTAGCCCTAGGGGATTTTTTCTATGTGCGGCATACCGACCTCTTCAACATGTTGTAGGGATTCCGACTGCACGTACTATACCCTGGTCCGGCTGTTCTTGCTCAATATGGCCATGCAGATCATTAGAGACGTGACCCCGGGCATCATGCTAGTGGATCCCTACTTCATGCGTGACACCGTCTTGAGAACACATGAGGGCGTCCTAATGGTGACCAACTACATCTCATCATTCCTGCAAACAAACTCGGGCAAGGATGTGATTCTCATTCCCTACCATCCAGAGTCAGAGAGTGGTCACAAAGGCTGTATGATCATATCCTTGAATGTGCAATGCTCAAACGCCTTGTATCTCAACTCGGGTAGTGAAACGATGAAAGACTACTCCACTATCAAGAGAGTTCTTGACGATGCTCTCACCGGCTACATCGCAACGGAGGCGCTCTCCCTAGTAGGGCAGTTAAGAGGCACGGCATGCATGTGTTCGGCCACACAACATAGTTCCCCTGCACCAAGTAGGCGCCTGACATCGGGAAGGATGCCTTCTACGCCCTACACCACATCAAGGCGTCCGTAGGGGACTAGAATAATAGCGCGTTGCCATCTGACCTTCGAGGGTGGGCTGAAGATCTTGAACGTATACAGTATTGCAACCTCAGGATTGATTTCTTCGATATCCAGGAGGATATCTCACCAATCATGCACCAACATGTGGTAAAATCTGGGGGCCTCTTCTATGGCGGCACTCCACCATGCAGCAAGGAGATAGATGAACATTTAGTGAAGCAGGGTGATGGCAGAGAGCTCATGACGTTAGTGAAAGGACCTAAATGGGGCTTCATCAATATCCCTGATCCGACTCATCAGTCGAACAAGTCTTGATGTTTTCCTAGCTAGCTGTTAGTTCCGAACTTGTGTTGTAAACTTTATCCCTATGTTAACTTGGCTAGCAACCTCTAGAGTATGTTCCGTAAACCGTTGAACTTGATTGTGAGAGACGCTAGTTATTTGTGTTATGAACTATTTTAGTGTTTGGTCATATGTTGCTTCTCATTTGTTATTTCTGCCCAACTTTTTGGTTTTCTTTCCGTCTTTCTTCGAAAGGACGATGATTAAAACGCGTTGTGGCACTATATATATATATATATATGTAACTATACCGCTGCTGGATCTGGTGTGCCAAGTAGACTTGAATTTGAGCTTCTTATACTTGCCACACCGGATCCATCAGTGGAATTATTGTTTCTGTGCCCAACCTTAGTATGAGGCACAAATCCAAGTCATTCTGTAGGGGTTCGTAGCATGGAAAACAAAAAAATTCTACCGCATGCACACAAACAAGCCAAGATCTATCTACTAGATTGTAGCAACGAGTCGATAGAAGCACTCACCCTCTCAGATTGCAAAGCGGTTAACGAGAGCAGATTCTCGTGGGTGATGTAGTCGTACACTTGCCGATCTCAAGATCGCGTAGACGACCCTTCCGGCGCTGCATTCCGGCAGCGCTTCCGTAGTCGGTCACACGTTCGGTACTCGATGAAGACCTTCCTGTCCCTTGTTCTAGCAGGCAGCGGAGGTTGTAGTTCTCCCCTCGGGATTCCGGTAGCACGATGGCGTGGTGTCGGAGGTAGAGGGAAGATCCCGCGGGGTTTCGCCTAAACCGGTGCGAATTATGGTGGATCTAGGGTTTCCCGGTGATCTTGGGTTAGAAGACCGGGAGGAGGAGGATGTGTCGTGGCGGCTAAGGGCGGCGGCGACGAACTGGCAGCGGTGCGAGGCGGCAGCGGCACGGCGGTGGCGGCTGGCGGCGGCGGCGGCTTGGCGCGGCAGCGGCGGCGACTTGGGTGTGGGAGGGCTAGGGCTTGTGCGTTTGGGGCAGCCCTTCCCCTCTATTTATGAGAGAGGGGGCAGCCTTGGGAGGGGTAGGTTTGAATCCAAACCCAAACCCAAGTTGGATTGAGAGAAGGACTCTTTCATTTTTCCACTAGGAAACCATTGTTCCAGTTTGACTTTTCAAACTTCCCGTTTGACTTTCAATTTAGAGCTTTAATTCTCTCTTGAAAATGTCCACACCAAGTGACCTAAGATATGATCCAATCATTCCACTTACCCATGAAACATTCATGGATCATTCCCCTTCTGGACCGATGAACCTTCTAGACCCTTCTAGAACCTCTCCGATGAAGACATCGGAATCTTTCCCAAACTCCGAAATCGGACTTTCCTTATATGAATCTTATTCTCCGAACCATTCCGGATCTCCTCGTGATATCCCGGATCCCATACAATACTCCGAACAACATTCGGTATCCCTACTAACATTCCATATCTACTAAACAACATCGAATCCTTAAGTGTGTCTCCCTACGGTTCGTGAATTATGCG
This sequence comes from Avena sativa, assembly GCA_916181665.1. Classification (NCBI taxonomy): domain Eukaryota; kingdom Viridiplantae; phylum Streptophyta; class Magnoliopsida; order Poales; family Poaceae; genus Avena; species Avena sativa. The sequence continues at coordinate 160,981,929 of OV702298.1, read as the reverse complement.
GACATGACCGAGACACTTCTCTGATCAATAACCAATAAAGGAATCTGGAAATTCATATGCCTCCCACATATTCTATGATTACTTTGCGATCGAATGAAACACTTACATACGATACCAATTTACCTTTGTCTCACGATAGTTTACTCATCCGAGGTTTTGATCGCCGTTATCTCTGCATACCTAGATCAACCTCGTTACCGATAAGTACTCTTTTCTTGTTCCCGTGATATGTGAGCCCTTGTGATCCAGTCACATGCTTGCAAGCCAATTGGATGACATTCCACCGAGAGGGCCCAGAGTATATCTATCCGTCATATGGATGGACAAATCCCACTCTTGATCCATGTGCCTCAACACATACTTTCCGAACACTCAATGCCACCTTTATAGCCACCCAGTTACGGTGTGGCGTTTGATGTCATCAAAGTATCCTTCTGGTGATGGGTATTAGCATTATCTCATGGTCGAAGGAATTAGGTTACTATGTATCAGAAAGCTTATAGAAAATGAACTATTGAAATGACTTGATCTTTATACTACGCTTATCTATAGGAGTATGTCCATCATACCATTCTCCTAATGATATGATATTGTTGTTAATAACATCTCAATGTTCATGATCTGGGAAACCACGAGCATCTATTAACCAACAAGCTAGTATTACAAAGAGGCTTTACTAGGGACTCTAATTTAGTTTACAAATCACACAAGTATTAATGTTTCTGGTTAATACTATTATAGCATGAATGTAAACATTTATCATAAACACAAAGATATAATAATAACCACTTTTATTATTGACTCTAGGGCATATCTCCAATAGTCTCCCACTTGCACTAGAGTCAACTAATCTAGATTACATGGTAATATACCGAACACCCATGGCGGTTTGGTGTTGTTCATGTTTTGCCCTTAGGAGAGGTTTAGTCAACGGATCCGCCACATTCAGATCTGTGTGTAATTTGCAAATCTTTATGTCACCATCTTGGACATGCTCTCGAATAGCGTGAAAACGTAGCTTGATGTGCTTCAGCTTCTTGTGTGACCTTGGTTCTTGCCCATTGGCTATGGCGCCCATGTTATCATAGTAGATAGACATTGGGTCCAGCACACTTGGAACCACACCGAGCTTTGTAATGAACTCCTTCATCCATATCGCCTCTTGTGAAGCCTCTGGAGCAGCTATATATTCCGATTCAGTTGAAGATCTCGCCACAATGCTTTGATTTGCACTCCTCCAGCTAACTGCTGCACCATTCAAAGTAAATACGTATCCACATTGAGATTTAGAATCATCTGGATCGGTGTTCCAACTAGCATCGGTGTAACCATTAACAAGGAGTTGTTCATCACCTCCATAAGAAAGAACCATATCCTTAGTTCTTCTTAAGTACTTAAGGATGTTTTTGACCGCTGTCCAATGATCCACTCCTGGATCACTTTGATATCTGCTAGTCCAACTAACAGCATATGCAATGTCGGGTCTAGTACATAGCATGGCATACATGAGAGATCCTATGGATGAGGCATAATGAGTCTTACTCATCCTTTCTCTCTCTTCTGCTGTTGCAGTACTTCGAGTTTTACTCAAGGTCGGATTGCGCAACATGGGCAAGAACCCTTTCTTGCTATCTTCCATTCCAAACCTCTTTAGAACTTTGTCCAAATATGTACTCCGTGACAATGATATTAGGCGTCTCGATCTATCTCTATAAATCTTTATGCCTAATATGTAAGCTGCTTCGCCAAGATCTTTCATTCAAAAACTATTATTCAAATCATCCTTGACACTATTAAGAAGGTCTACATCATTCCCAATCAATAATATGTCATCTACATATAGTATTAAGAATGCTACAGAGCTCCCACTCACTTTCTTGTAAATACAAGCTTCTCCATAAGTTTGTATAAAACCAAAGCTTTTGATTACCTTATCAAAACATTGATTCCAACTTCGGGATGCTTGCTTCAATCCATATATGGGCCTTTGAAGTTTGCATACCTTGTTAGCATCTTTAGGATCGACAAAACCTTTGGGTTGCATCATATACAACTCTTCATCAATGTCTCCATTGAGGAACGCTGTTTTGACATCCATCTGACATATCTCATAATCATAATATGCAGCGATTGATAACATAATCCTCACAGACTTTATCTTTGCTACTGGTGAGAAAGTCTCATTGTAGTCAACTCCTTAAATTTGTCGAAACCCTTTTGTGACAAGTCGAGCTTTATAGACAGTAACATTACCATCAGCATCTGTTTTCTTCTTGAAAATCCATTTGTTCTCAACAGCCATCCGGTAAGTCCACCAAAGTCCATACTTGGTTTTCGTACATGGATCCAATCTCGGATTTCATGGCTTCTTGCCGTTTATTGGAATCTGGGCTCATCATCGCTTACTCATATGTCACAGGGTCATCGGTGTTGTCCACCAACATGACACTCATAACAGGATCATACCAATCAGGAGTGGTACGAGTTCTCGTTGACCTGCGAGGTTCCGTAGTAACTTCAACCGAAGTTTCATTATCAACATCATTAGCTTCCTTTCTTATTGGTATAGGCGCAACAGGAAATACTTCCGGTGCTGCGCTACTCGCAAGTTAGAGAGAAGGTTCAACAACCTCGTCAAGTTCTACTTTCCTTCCAGTCACTTCTTTCGAGAGAAACTCCTTCTCTAGAAAGCATCCATTCTTGGCAACGAAGATTTTGCCCTCGGATCTATGATAGAAGGTATACCCAATAATTTACTTCGGGTATCCTATGAAGACGCATTTTTCCGCTTTGGGTTCAAGCTTGTCGGGCTGTAACTTCTTTACATAAGCTTCGCAAACCCAAACTTTAAGGAACGACAATTTAGGTTTCTTCCCAAACCATAATTCATACGGTGTCGTTTCAACGGTTTTAGATGGTGCCCTATTTAAATTGAATGCGGTTGTTTCTAATGCATAACCCAAAATGATAGCGGTAAATCTATAAGTGACATCATAGAACGAACCATATCTAAGAGAGTTCGATTACGACGTTCGGACACACCATTACGTTGTGGTGTTCCCGACGGTGTCAATTGTGAAAGTATTCCGCATTTCTTCAAATGCTCGCCAAACTCGTAACTTAGATATTCACCTCCACGATCCGATCATAGAAATTTAATCTTCTTGTTACGTTGATTCTCTACCTCACTTTGAAATTCCTTAAACTTCTCGAAAGTTTCGGACTTATGTTTCATGAAATAGACATCTACTCAAATCAACCGTGAAGGTAAGAACATAACGATAACCACCGCGTGATTCTACACTCATTGGGCCACACACATCGGTATGTATGGTTTCCAATAAGTCCGTAGCACGCTCCATCATACCAGAAAATGGAGCCTTAGTCATTTTACCCATCAGACATGCTTCGCATCTTCCAAGTGATTCGAGAAGTCCATCGGAATGGAGTTTCTTCATACGCTTCACTCCAATGTGACCAAGACGACAGTGCCACATATAGGTCGAGTTATCGCTCAATTTCAAATGTTTAGCTTCAATGTTATTAATGTGTGTATTTCCACAATCGAGATTCAATAAGAATAGACCATCTATCAAAGGTGCATGTGCATAAAACATATTACTCATATAAATCGAACAACTATTATTCTCGGACTTAAACAAGTAACCGTCTCGCAATAAACATGATCCAGATATAATGTTCATGCTCAACCCAGGCACCAAATAACAATTATTTAAGTATAAAACTAATCCCGAAGGTAGATGAAGAGGTAGCATGCCGACCGCGATCACATCAACCTTTGATCCATTTCCAACATGCATCGTCACCTCGTTCTTCACTAGCTTCCGTCTATTCTGCAGCACCTGTTTTGAGTTACAAATATGAGCAACCGAACCAGTATCAAATACCCAGGCACTACTATGAGTACTAGTGAGATACACATTAATAACATGTATATCGGATATACCTTTCTTCTTGATGTTGCCGTTCTTCAAATCCGCCAAGTACTTAGGGCAATTTCGCTTCCAGTGACCTTCTCCCTTGCAGTAAAAGCACTCAGTATTAGGCTTAGGCCCAGCCTTGGTCTTCTTCTCCGGCGCGGTAACTTTCTTACCTCCCTTCTTGAAGTTTCCCTTTTTCTTAGACTTGCCTTGATTCTTGAATTTGGTGGTCTTATTGACCAACAACACTTGGTGCTCTTTCTTGATCCCCACTTCTGCAAACTTTAACATGGAGAAGAGTTCGGGCAATGACTTGTCCATGTTTTGCATATTGTAGTTCATCACAAAGTTCTTGTAACTTGGTGGTAGTGATTGGAGGACACAGTGAATCCCCAAAGAATTAGGAATCAATATACCTAAGCTTTGAAGCTTGCTTGCGTGCCCAGACATCTTAAGCACGTGCTCACTGATGGAGCTACCCTCTTCCATCTTGCAGTTAAAGAACTTTTCAGAAGCCTCATAACTCTCAACTGCCGCGTGAGCCTCAAATATCATTTTGAGTTCACGGACAATATCATGTGGGTCATGGTTCTCAAACCTTTTATGAAGCTCCGATTCCAAACCATACAAGATAGCACACTGAACTGTGGAGTACTGATTCTTCCGAGCGAGGAAAACATTCTTTACCTCATCGGTAGCATCAGCTGCAGGCGGGTCACCCAACGGTGCATCCAGCACATAGGTCAAATTACCAGCATTGAGGACAATCCTCAAATTGCGGAACCAATCCGCGAAGTTGCTTCCATTCTTTTCAACTTTTCTTTCTCTAGGAACGCAATAAAATTGATGGTAGGGCCGCCATTGATCTACAACATATTTGCAATAGTTTAGACTAAGTCTATGGAAAATTGAGTTCTAATTAATAGTTAAATTAATCTAGGTGAACTCCCACTCAAAACAATGTCCCTCACATTGCTTTAGTGATCATACGAACCTAATCCACCACATCAAAACCGATCATCACGAGAGTTGATGTAGCTTCAATGGCGAACAATCAACATGTTCATCATATCTAATATATGACTCATGCTTTACCTTTCGGTGATCCGTGTTCCGAGACCATGTCTGTACATGCTAGGCTCGTTAAGATCAAATCTGGCTTGCTCACGTTGTATACACTCGCAGAATCTAACACACCTGATCATCACGTGGTGCTTCGAAACAACGATCTTTAGCAACGGTTCTTACTAAGGATGAACACTTTATAACTTGAAATTTTTGTTCTTGACGAATCATCTTATAATGCTACCATCGCAAACTAAGCAATACAATATGCATAAAAGAATTAACATCACATGCAATTCATAATATGTGATATGATATGGCCTTTCTTCGTGTGCTTCTGATCTCCATCTTCAAGCACGAACATGATCTCCATCATCACCGGTATGGCGTCAAGGTCAATAGCGCCGCTTCCTGGTTGTCGTCCACCAGCATCAACTATTACAACTACTTTGAATAGACACGCAGGTCTTAACGGAATTAAAAGACAACCATATGGCTCCTGCCGGTTGCCGACTTACAATAAGGAACATTGCATACATCATATATAATCACAATCATGGCCATATCACATCACAGCACACCCCTGCAAAACAAAGTTAGACGCCTCTAATTTTCTTTGCATATTTTACGTGGTTAGGGGCTTTCAATAAGTGTCATTCTAATTTACGAACAAGAACCACAACGTTGATGTTTGAACTACCAAGTGCCCGTTGTAAATTGAATCTATACTATGATGGGAGAGACAGACACCCGCAAAGCCACTTATGCAATACAAGTTGCATGTTAAGCGTGGAGCAAGTCTCATGAACGATGTCATGTAAAGTTAGCCCGGGCCGCTTCATCCCATCATACCGCAAGGTGCAAAGTACACAAAAAGCAATTGATAATAAAAGCACCACCGCCCACAATGACCATTGTGTTCTACTCGTGCAACAGATCTACATATAGACATGGCTCTAATACCACTGTAGGGGTTCGTAGCATGGAAAAAAAATTCTACCACATGGAGACAAACAAGCCAAGATCTATCTACTAGATTGTAGCAACGAGTCGATAGAAGCACTCACCCTCGAAGATTCCAAAGCGGTTAACGAGATCAGATTCTCGTGGGTGATGTAGTCGTACACTTGCCGATCTCAAGATCGTGTAGGCGATCCTTTCGGCGCTGCGTTCCGGCGGTGCTTCCGCAGTCGGTCACACGTTCGGTACTCGATGAAGACCTTCCTCTCCTTTGTTCCAGCATGAAGCGGAGGTTATAGTTCTCCCCCCGTGATTCCGCCAGCACGATGGCGTGGTGTCGGAGATAGAGGGAAGGTCCCGCAGGGTTTCGTCTAAACCGGTGTGAGTTATGGTGGATCTAGGATTTCCCGGTGATCTAGGGTTTAGAAGACCGGGAGGAGGAGGAGGTGTCAGCGGCGTCTAGGGAGGCGGTGCCGAACTGGTGGCAGCGGCGAGGCGCGGCAGCGGCGGCTTGTGTGTGGGAGGGCTAGGGCTTGTGTGTTTGGGTCATCCCTCCCCCTCTATTTATGAGAGGGGCATCCTTGGGAGGGGTAGGTTTGAATCCAAACCCAAACCCAAGTTGGATTGAGAGAAGGACTCTTTCATTCTTCCACTAGGAAACCATTGTTCCAGTTTGACTTGACTTTCAATTTAGAGCTTTAATTCTCTCTTGAAAATGTCCACACCAAGTGACCTAAGATATGATCCAATCATTCCACTTACCCATGAAACATTCATGGATCATTCCCCTTCCGGACCGATGAACCTTCTAGACCCTTCTCGAACCTCTCCGATGAAAACATCGGAATCTTTCCCGAACTCCGGAATCGGACTTTCCTTATATGAATCTTATTCTCCGAACCATTCCGGATCTCCTCGTGATATCCCGGATCCCATACAATACTCCGAACAACATTCGGTATCCCTACTAACATTCCATATCTACTAAACAACATCGAATCCTTAAGTGTGTCTCCCTACGGTTCGTGAATTATGCGGACATGACCGAGACACTTCTCTGATCAATAACCAATAAAGGAATCTGGAAATTCATATGGCTCCCACATATTCTATGATTACTTTGCGATCGAATGAAACACTTACATACCATACCAATTTACCTTTGTCTCACGATAGTTTACTCATCCGAGGTTTTGATCGTCGTTATCTCTGCATACCTAGATCAACCTCGTTACCGATAAGTACTCTTTTCTTGTTCCCGTGATATGTGATCCCTTGTGATCCAGTCACATGCTTGCAAGCCAATTGGATGACATTCCACCGAGAGGGCCCAGAGTATATCTATCCTTCATATGGATGGACAAATCCCACTCTTGATCCATGTGCCTCAACACATACTTTCCGAACACTCAATGCCACCTTTATAGCCACCCAGTTACGGTGCGGTGTTTGATGTCATCAAAGTATCCTTCCGGTGATGGTGATTAGCATTATCTCATGGTCGAAGGAATTAAGTTACTATGTATCAGAAAGCTTATAGCAAATGAACTATTGAAATGACTTGATCTTTATGCTACGTTTATCTATAGGAGTATGTCCATCATACCATTCTCCTAATGATATGATCTTGTTGTTAACAACATCTCAATGTTCATGATCGGAGAAACCACGATCATCTATTAACCAACAAGCTAGTATTAAAAATAGGCTTTACTAGGGACTCTAATTTAGTTTACAAATCACACAAGTATTAATGTTTCCGGTTAATACTTTTATAGCATGAATGTAAACATTTATCACAAACACAAAGATATAATAATAACTACTTTTATTATTGCCTCTAGGGCATATCTCCAACACATTCTTGGTTTTATTTTTCATCTCGTAGCCTCAAAGTCGAAAGAGGACAAATATTTTCGAGATTCATATACATAGACATAATATGTCTAGCGGTAAGCCAAGGAAAGTATTCTGGGTCCACGACAACGACTCCTTTCGAATCACCAAACTCGAAATGAGTCGTTGCCGTGGAGACCGAATCCTTTATTTGGTTTACCACTAGACATATCATGCCCATGCTATATGAATCATGGAAGTATTTCTCTTGTTTCGTCTTTGGCGATACGAAGAGATTATATAGCGTGAATTAAATGTAATGGTGAATTCTGTAGTTTCAAATATCTCATTGTGGCCGCAAAGTCGAAAGGAAAGACATTACTTTACTATTCATATAGCATTGGCGACATTCTTATATGAATCGTGGAATGATTTCTTTATTTCGTCTTTGGCAATACGAGGAGATTAGATAGCGTGAATTAATGACATGGTGAGTTATGTAGTTTCAAATATCTCATTGTAGCCCCAAATTCTAAAGGAAAGACATTACTTCACTATTCTTATAGCATTGGCGACATTGTTATATGAATTGTGGAATGATTTCTTTCCTTTCGTCTTTGGAAATACGAAGATATTAGATAGCGTGAATTAAATGAAATGGTGAACTATGTAGTTTCAAATATCTCATTGTAGCCCCAAAATTTGAAAAGAAGGACATTACTTCACTATTCGTATAGCATGGGCTACATTGTTATATGAATCGTGGAATGATTTCTTTTCTTTCATCTTTGGCGATACAATGACATGATAAAGTATGTAGCCCCAAAATCATGAGGGGACAAATAAGTTCATGACTCGTATAACATGGCGACATTGTGTTAGTTAATACTATTTCATTTCATAGCCCCAAAGTCGAAAGAGGAAAATATTTTTGAGATTCATATACATAGACATAATATGTCTAGTGGTAAGCCAAGGAAAGGATGATGGGTCCACTACAACGGCTCCTTTCGACACACCAAAATAGTAATGATTTGTTGCCGTGGAGAACGAATCCTTTCTTTGCCTTACCACTGGACATATCATTTCCCATGCTATATGAATCATGGAAGTATTTATCTTATTTCTTCTTTGGCGATACGAATAGATTAGATAGCGTGAATTAAATAAAATGGTGAATTATGTAGTTTCAAATATCTCATTGTAGCCCCAAATTTGAAAGGAAAGACATTACTTCACTATTCGTATAACGTTGGTGACATTGTTATATGAATCATGGAATGATTTCTTTTCTTTCATCTTTGGCGATACAATGAAATGATAAACTATTGAGCCCCAAAGTCGAGAGGGGACAAATAAGTTCGTGAATCGTATAGCATGGCGATATTTGTATACCATGGTACCCATATATATATGCATGATCTTATCTTGTGAATTGCTATTGCTTTCCACTAACATATATAGCTAATATCATCTATCTTGTGTACATGAAATGGCAAAGAAGTAATATGTCGTGTACATCGGTAAGGTTCCAGGTGTGTACGAGGAGTGGGAATACTGCCAGAAGCAAATAAACAACATCTCAGGCAACAGCTACAAAGGCTACAAGAGTAGAGAGGTGGTGGAAGATAAATGGAGGAAGCACGGGAGGAAGAAGTGGAGGAACTTCGTCGTAGTCACCACCTTGATCTTCATGGTATGTTGTGTGCTCTACTTCACCTATAGAGCTCCGTCGTGTAGTTGTAATGTGATTATGAACTTGTACTCGGTCCCCGAGAGATGTGAACTTGGTGTTGTGTGTGATGTACTCTAGTTGGTTCATGTGTGAACTCTCGTATGTCGTGGATTAATTCAAGTTGATATGTGATGTACTTGTATTCGTGTTGGTTATACTATGTTTTGGCCAATTGCAAATTTCTGAAAATTCTGTGTTGTTTATACTATATTCTGGACTATATAATACCCGTGTGCTATGTATTCTGGACTGTACTGTGGTTTTGTAAAATATAAAATTCTAAAATACTATTTGAGGCGCATCTGTAAACTTATTAGATGCGCATATGTCATACATAGGCAAGACGCATTCCTCAGACATACTCGAGTCGCATCACACATGCGCCTTTTACAACCTATATATGTGAGGCACATATCAACATGCGCCTCTATATAGGAGGCGCATGTTAATATGTGCCTCACATATATAGGAGGCGCATGTTGATATGTGTCTCACATATATAGGTTATACAAGGCGCATATGAGATGCGACTCGGGTAATAAATACTAGCAGCGCGGAACTATAGTCGCATCTCATATGCGCCTCTAATGGCTTTTGTGATGCTCCTCGAATAGGATTTTCCCTAGTAGTGCACCCCGTAAAGCACTAATCTACCCCTCTTTTATGTCCAGTAGGTGTTCTATATACATGATCTTGAGCGGCTATTGTGGTTTTTGGCCTAACAAAGGTCTCATTGTAATTGATTCCTTCTCTCTGTGTGAATCCTTTTGGCACAAGTCTTGCGTTGAACCTTTCGACATTCCCTTTGGATTCATACTTGGTTTTGTAGACCCATTTTTAGCCTACTTTTTTATCTCCATTGGGAACTTCTACTTAGTCCCAAACATTATTTGAGGCCATAGAATTCAACTCGTCTTCCATGGCAACCTGCCACTTAGATGAATTTGTACTTTTAATGGCATCTTTTTATGAGGTTGGATCCTCCACCTTTCCTATATCATTTACATCCTCACTTATGTAAGTGACATAATCATCTGGGATGGCTTTCTTACTCTCAAGCAGTGATCTTATCACATGAGGTGGTGGAGGAACATCATTATTTTGTGGATAATTTTCGTCATCTAACTGGTGAGGCTCTTCATTGTCATTTTCATTAGTTTTAGCATCACCATTAGGTGGAGGGCCTAAACTATCGGATTCAGAAATATGAGAAGTTACTTTCCTTGGTATTGGTAGAAAGATTTCTTGGATAGTCGGGCATGGAGCACACCCTCTTCTCCTCAAGATCGGTCTTTCTTTTTTCTATCACTTCATTATCTTCAAAAAATACCGCTCGTCAGGTCTCCACATACTTAGTGGTGTGACCTAGAGAATAGAAATGGTATCCCTTTCCTCTATGAGGGTATCCAATGAAGAAACATCTAACTATTTTTGGATCTAGCTTCTATAGTTATGGATTGAAAACTATAGCTTCAGCAGGATAGCCCCACACACGAAGTAGTTCAAGCTCATCGTCATTCCCATCCACATCTGTAAGGTGTGCACGATGATGCTTTAGTGGGAGCAAGATTTAATACATATGCATCTGTCTTCAAAGCATCCATCCATAAGCTTTTTGGCAAATCTGCATGGCTAAGCATGCTTCACACCATATCCATGAGTGTGCGATTTATATGCTCATCCACACAATTTTGCTCAGGTTTACGAGGCATTGAGTAGTGGGTAACAATTCCATTATATGTTAGGAACTTAGTAAAAGGTCCTGAAATTTTCCCATAAGGAGCATGCCTTCCATAATACTCTCCCCCATGATCTGATCGTACAACTTTAATTTTTGCATTCAGTTGGTTCTCAACTTCGGCTTTGAACACTTTGATTTTATCCAAAGCTTCCGATCGATCGCGTATGGGGTAAATATACCCATACCGGGAGTAATCATTTGTAAATGTGATGAACGAATCAAAACCATCTATAGACTTAACATTCAGGGGTCCACATATGTCAATGTGAATAAGTTGGAGAACTCCTGTGGCTCTTACGGCTCCTTTCTTCATTGTTTTCGCATATTTTCCTTTAATATAGTCTACACAATTGCCTGCACCTGAAAAGTCTAATGGAAGGAGTATGTCATTTCTAATAGGTCTTTCCATTCTCCCCTCAAAATGTGGCCTAAACGACAGTGCCATAGTTTTGATGAATTGCTAGTACCCTTCCATTTCTTATCATTATTTGAAACATTACTCACATGCATCACATAATTATTGAGAGTTAACATATATAGTTTGCCTCGTCTGACACCGAGGCCAACATCTTAATTACAATATTTCAAAATAAATTGTTTGTGACCAAACAAGCATTCGTACATCTCATCATCTAAACAAGAGATAGAAATTAAATTCCTGCTCAAAGTAGGTACATAAATAACATTATTTAATTGAAGACTAAAGCCGGTGTGAAGCTCCAAGGTGAGTGATCTTATTGCTTCAACGTCGACTTCAACTCCATTTTCTACTTTAAGCTTTATTGAACCTCTTATTGTAGTTTGGATCATATTTAATCTCTACATGGAGTCAGCAACATGAGCAGTTGTTCTTGAATCAATCCACCATGAAGTACAAGAGAAATTAGCATAATGTAATTCATAAACAAAAGTAATTTCATCTGTACCTCTCATCATCCACTAGAAGTATTCTAAATATTTCTTACTGTAGTGACCTCCTTTCTTGCAATGGAAGCACACATTCTCATTATCTGCGCTTCCAGAGGACTGTCCAACTTCCTTTCCCTTAGACTTTGGCATTTCTTTCATGAAAGGATTCTTTGGAGGCTTTGGCGAATTTGGCTCTTCATGCTTTCCCTTATGGGAGCCAACATGAAGGGCTTGGTCCTTGTTCTGCGTCATGAACCTTTCCTCCTCCTGAACAACTTTAGGGGTTAGCTCAGGAAGAGTCCACTTTTGCTTCATGGAGTTGTAGTTGATCTTGAATTGATAAAATTCATCAGGGAGGGACTCCAATATCATTATCACAAGGAGATTGTCACTTAGCTCACACTTTAATGTCTTCAGCTTTTGTGAAACGGAGACCATTTTCATTATGTGGCTCCTAACTTCTCCATTACATTTATACTTCACAAGTAGCTGGTGAATAAGCTCATGCGCATAAACCTTTTCGAAGCCTTGAAACTACAAGGAGAGCCCCAATAATCTCAGGTGTATGGAAGACTTCATCAGTAGCATAGCCACATGATTGGATCTTTCCCATTTCTCCATCTTGGAGTCATAAGATTTCTTTAATTCATCATACCCCGCGACACCAACAACGGGTGCCGTGGGCTTATCCTCCCTTAAGGAATAATCAAAATCACTGAAAGCCAAGCTTAACTCGATTGAGTTCTTCCAGCGAGGAATGTTACTTCGTGTTAGTGGCTCGATAGTGTCATAGCGTATCGCAACGAAAGATGAATTTTTCACATAGTAATTCATCAGTAAATTGCATGAATGTAAATAAAGTATGCCATAATCATCAAACTTCTAATTATATGCCAAAACACCGTTGGGCAGAAAAGACTTACGGTTAGAATAACATTAGGGGATTTGACTTACAAAAAATAATACAACATTGGTCAGAATTAAATTTGAAGTCATTACATTATCATACTAAGTATCGATATAAAACATAAGGAAATACAACATTATTCTATGCCTAAAATGATCATACAACATTAAAACATATTAAATATTCTAGACAAACAATCTCGTTGGTTCATTTTAGCCCAGAATAGTAACATGTTTTGCAATTATATTTAGGCAACTATTGTATGTATTAAAAGCAGTGCAAAGTACATAAAACGTAACATATTAAACATAAGGCTAATGCACTGAAATTAAAATACAAAGAAAACAAACAAATAGAAGCCCAGGCTAAAACTACACTTGGGTTGCAATCCATCCTCAGAACCATCCTAGTTGAGCCCAACTGGCTCCGCGCGTTCATCTGGACCATTGATTGAAATCAACATCCAAGGAGCCAACCCTAACCCTATCCTTATCCCCACTCCCTCCTGATGCTCTATGTGAGAGAGAATTGTGCGGCAGCAGAGCAACGGCGGCTTGCGCACCAGCAGACACGCACGTGCAGAGAAACAGATGCAGCAGCGCGTGCGTGCAGAGTGAGCAGCGGCAGCCGCGCACACAGAAGCAGAGTGAGTAGCAGTGCAGCCGCGCGCGTAGCGGAGGCAGCACAGCGGCAACATCGCGCGTGGAGAGAGGCATCGGCGGTATCTGGTGCTCTCGCTTCCACTGCTCTTCCTTCTTCTTATGCGGGGCAACATTCAGCTGCTGACGGCGAATGCGGCTCCCTTCCCCTTCCTTCCCCGCGTCGAGCGCAGCAGCCACGATAGCGCATGACGAGAGACAACGCCTTGCGCGGAAGAGATCGGCATCGGCACTCCTTGGCAGCCGGCGCCCCTTCATGTCCCAACCCTCCCCTGTTCTTTCCGTCGCGGTGGTTGCACTCGCCGGCGAAGCGTGCACTGGACTAGGTCCGGCGCTTACTTCGTCAAGCGTAGCTACTTGCGACGTCTACCGTCTGGGTTGGGAGGAGGTGGTGTAGCATCCATCATCAAGTGAGTCCATTCCGCGTGCTCCTCCGTCGGGATGGTAGCGGCGGCACAGGATCCTCGCCCTCGCCGGAGCAGTGGGTGCTCCGGCGGACCCCGAAGGGAGACGCGACGACCCGACGACGTCATTAGGTGAGTTCCCAATCTTGTGCTCGTGCATCTTAATTACTTAGGGATTCATCTTCCAAATTGGGGATTCATTACTAGTGTTAGGGTTCATAAAAATAACAGATTCTAACTTTATATGTGTGTCCCTATGATCTTAATTACTTAGACATGACTAACAACATATCAGTAAATAATCAACTCAGACATAATTGCTTCATTGTAACTTGATCGGTTAATTACTTGTGATCCTGAGCATTAAATGTGCATGTCTAAAGAATAATTAGGACTAATTTGACGCTAAACTAGAGCATACTTGCCTAAAACATGATTAAAACATCATAATTGAGATCATCAAATCTCACTTAGGGTTCTAGTGTTGCTTAATTTTGGTATCTGATACCATTGTTAGGCCAAAAACCACAGTAGCCACTCAAGATCATGTATAAACATCATCTAGAACACCTAATGGACATAAAAAGAAGGGTATATTAGTGCTTTACGGGGTGCTGGAGTCAAGGAAGATGCCAATTCTGCTCGGTTGATGCAGGCTTGTGCTGTAGTCGAGGGAGATGATGCAGGGAAGGTGCGGATACCCTACGGCCTCGAGCGGCACTGCCCTGGCACCGACGGGGTTTAGGTTGGCCTTCCCTTCGCTGCTACGCCTCCCTAGATCGGTAGGGTTTGGGGGATGTGGGGGAAGAGCTAGGGCAGATCGAGAATTGGAAGAGATCGATCGCTACCAGCCTCCCCACCTTTATATGGCATAGGCGACAGGGGACCTAGAGCCATCAGTTAGTTCAGGTGCCCCGATCAGGACGCGTAAGGTAGCGTACGAGGTGACCATCTCGTTGGTTTTGGTGGCCCCCCTTTTACTTAACGTTAATTAAGTTTATATGTGTCTCACTCTGTCTTTTGCCTGTTAAACGTGACAGATCAATACCAACAATGGAGCATGAAACAAGCCCTCAACGAGGAAGCTTGGACCAAGAAAATCAAAATGGATGGAAATCTATCTGTGGAGCACATTAGGCAATTCGTTTCCCTTTGGTCCCTACTTCGGCAAGTGCACCTTAGGGAGGACGCCATGGATGAGATATCTTGGTCTCTCACCAAAAATGGAAAATACACCGCAAAATCCACCTACCAAGCTTAATTCTTGGGTGCAACCTCCTCGAACACTAGATCTACCATTTGGAAGATTTGAGCCCCTCCGAAAGTCAAATTCTTTGCATGGCTCAGAATCCAAAATAGACTTTGGACGACCGATCGTCTTGAGAAGAGAGGATGGGAAAATTGTGGAGTGTGCCCCCCCCTTTGCAAGCAAATAACAGAGTCGGTGGACCATCTCTTTGTCCATTGTAGATATACGAGAAAACTTTGGGGGCTAATCAAGAATTGGCTCGTGCTACATGACCTTGACCCAACTACTTGGGCGACTCGACCTATCTCCTCTTGGTGGCCCATCATGTCTCGGCGCAAGGACTTGGCTTCTATCACCCTCCTTGTATCTTGCGAAATTTGGAACGAACGCAACGCTAGAATCTTTCGCAACAAGCACACCCCTCCCACGTTGGTTTTTCGTAAGATCAAAAGTGAGGCACATATTTAGGTGCTTGCGGGTGCCAAACGTTTAAGTAATTTAATTCCGAGAGAATAAGACCTTGGGTTGTAATATGCAACTTTTAATTTCTGTCGAACTTCCCTCTTAATTAATAGAATGGGCAAAGATTGTGCCCCGTTTCAGAAAAAAATCATTATCAAACACCCCGGGGAGTTAAAGGCTATATAAAGGGTACTACTGCCTCCATCCCAATTTAGTTTGCATATAAGATTTTATTAGAGTCTATAATGTTTGACCAATTAATTTGATACAATTATAAACTTATACGATGTTAAATTAATATTATTAGAATTATCTTGAAATATAAGTTTATAATATATACATTTTATATCATATATATTATATTATTTTATATATTTTTGGTTAAACTTTGCAAAATTTGATGTGCACCCAAAATTATAGGCAACATAATATGAAATGGAGGGAGTACTACGTATGCATGCGAAGATCGTGTACTTAGACTGAAAGGTGTGTTGCGATTGGCCCTTTGGTCGGTTAGTTGTTTAAGTAAAGCACAAAAGTGGAAGGAGCACGTCGTGTACGTACGTAGACCCCTTTCCTGCCGCGTGTAGTATCTGTGCAGCCGGAGGAGCCATTTCCTGGCAGCGAGCAATGCCTGCTGCACTTGTGTTGTGTCAAAATACCGGCCCGCCCGCCCGGCTTACTTTTTTCCTTGTTTACCTCTGCTTGCTCTCCCGTCGGATTGGATTTGGACTGGTGCCAACCCCCTCCTCGTCTCTGTCTGTTGGCGTAAACGAGATCGCATGCATGCAACTGGGCCACTAGCGCGACGAGGCTGCCGCTATTATTATAATGATTATCATGGAAGTTAACGTCTCAACTCTTCGTCTCTCTTTTTCTCTGCTTGGGTCGGAAAGGATAAGAAAGGGACCGGCCGGGGCAGTTAACGCTCCACAAACTCCCCCTGCCCTGCACTCAGGCGACGCCCATAATTGACTAGCAGGTGGTGGCGTCTTTCTTTACACGTGTGGGGGCGTGTACCGGAAACCTACCAGGAGCGTCCAACAACTTGCTAAGTAACCAACCAGTGTGTTTTTCTAAACATGGATCAGCAACTTCATTTGTGGCACTTTTTTCTTTTTCGTTTCATGTGCTCTATATGCATGGCGTGTAGTACTATATATATGTGACTGTTTGGTTTTTGTCGGTTTATTTTGAGTATAATTGGGGCCTGCCAGGGCATCAAGTGGCCTATCGAGTAAATTAAAAGTATTTGTGCATGCATGGAGAAATGATCACGAGGGAGACGTTCTGCCATCACGATATATGATTACTCCAACACATCCGTCTCTGTCAGCGCTGTCACGTACGGCGGCAGCTATATACGTTGCATGACCCAACAAGGAAGAAAAGGATCGAAGCCGGCCGGCCCACACCGGTTGGTATTATTGCGCTACCTCACACTGATTTCGACATGAAATTTACCCTAACCCTCGCGGCTACAAGCCTACAACAAGGGTCGAAAGGTTAAGGAATACGCGATTGGATCGACGCTGACATGTCCAGGGTTACATGGAGTACTCCCTCTTCTCAGTTATTAGGCTTACTAAAAAAATTAGAAAAAACCCAGGAGTTAGGCTTATATCTAGTGTTTCTTCGTTCTTAAAAGATGTCATAAATTTGTCATATGAATGAATTTGGACACTATTTAGTATATAGATTTATATTTTTTTAACAAACCTTCGGCATCAATTTTAAGACAGAGAAAGTACTAACTAGTACAACCTCTATCCCAAGGTTTAAGGCTTATATTTTTTTATAAAGTCCACCACGAAAAGTTTGACCAAATTTTTAGAAAAAACTATCAAGAACTATTATACTCCCTCATTTTCTTAATATAAGGTGTATAGTTCTTTGTGAAAAATTCCATAATATAAGTTGTATAGAGAATTCTGTGATTTGTTCCTCTTATTTAGAAGGCAATTAATCCGATCAGGAGAGAGAGGATACCCATATTTCGTATATTCTCGCTATATCACGTCAATCACGGGTATTCACGTCCGAAAGCAACGAAATTTGCCCTCCTATTCTGTGCGCTAATACCCGTGCAAGAAAACTATGCATCTTATATTAAGAAACGGAGGGAGTATTATATAGATATCACGTGAAAATATGTTTCATGATGTATAAAATGATATGGGTTACATATTAAAAATATTAATATTTTTTTCTAAAAAAATTGTCAAACTTAAGGTAGTTTGACTTTTAAAAGGCTATGATTTGTGTGGTGTTATATGTTATGGACTACTCTGTCCGTTTCTGAACTTACGCACTAAAAAACCTTTGATACACATGTTTCACGGAAGCTAAAACAACTTATAATATAAAACGGAGGGAGTATTATGACATCGTGTTCATTGTTAAGATATCATTCTCGGTGCGTGGAGCCGATCCAACGAATTGATGGACTCGATGGGCTATCTGACACATTGAACTCGCACTTTTGGTAGCCTTTTGGGCCTGGCTGTCGCAAACGAACGCACACAGGCTGTTCTCGGATGATTCGCTCCGAAGAAAAGGCTTGTCCTAGGATGAAGGCTGCTACGACCAGGCCTTTTCACGCGCATGGTTTGTGGCGTGCGTAGAGTGGGACAAAAGAAGTTTAGGCCTCAGTCCCAACCTAAGAAAGTACGGGCCGCTGAACCGTTCGGGCCGAAATGTTGACTCTCTGCATACTGCCTTGTGGGTTGGCCTAACAAAGCCGGAACAAAGCATTTTGCGTGCATGCTGCAGCTGCAGCCTCCTCCACCGAGCCTACTTATCCGGTCGTTTCATGTTTATTTTTGCCTCTTTAGGTCGACTCGCGGTCAATATAGGGAGAGGGTCAGGTCTGTCCGGCCGACCACGTCCAGCGGGTGCGAACCATCTGTCCACGCTTGGCCAGGGTCAACGTCGGCGTATTTCCAGTGTTTTTCCGTCGCCACACCATATCTCTTCGTTTTTTCCGCCGCTTCCCGCCAGTTCTGGCCGTTTCCCGCCGCGTCCAGTCGCAGCCATAAAAAGGGAAGGGTCGTCAAGATATCTTGGACCAGGCCTGCACCACCCCCACAGCAAAAAAAACCATCATGCCTGGCCGCCATCGTCGTCCCGACGAGCTCCGTGGCAACCCTAGAGAAGCGTTTCTCGTTCGAGGTGATGAACCGCGTCTTTCTGTCGGAGCACCGCCGGTGTCTAGCACTCATGGAAGTGTGTGACAACATCCGCGAAGCATTGCGGGCCAGTCCTGATGGCGCGTACCTGCATGCCCGCCTCCCCCAAGCCGAAGAAGAGATACAGACGCAGGAAGCGATCTACCGCTCTCTCAGCGTAGAATGGGGCCTTGCCGACCTGTAGGCAGCGCCTAGCTAGAATGGCCAATGTCGGTCGACCTGTAGATGACCTGTTATACTCTTGTTTTTAATATATTTGCCAGTCGAATAAAGATTCTCATTGCAAATGGCCAATGCCTATATTGATACATCATACATGGCGCGCGCACAGCCTAGCCTACTCGTCGGAGTGGGAGGAGGAGTTGGAGTGGTAGCAACGGCGATACTGTTGGAGATATGCTAAATGGGTATCACCATTGCTTGTCTCTAATCCGGATAACCCGGATGGTCCATAGTCGGTAGCAAGGCCTATGGCCTGTTGGGCGGCCCAGTTAGATGGATCCAGAAGGGAGGCCCATGCCGGATGAAGGAAGGCTACGGTGGAGTCACCAGCGTATCCGGGGCCTTGAAGTACAAGACATGTTAGACTAGTTGTGTACCATGTAGGACTCTGAGTTGTGTACCGTGTAGGACTCTGTAACCTGTCCGGCTAGGACTTCCCCTGTAACCCTAAGATCTAGCGACTATATAAGCCGAACCTAGAGGAGCCTTTACAGCACGATACAACTCATACCTCGCATATTGAACCGATCCCAGTAACTCGACGTATTGCCATTATAGTGATTTATAGTAAGAGTAGGATACCGCCACCGTCGTGGGATCTGAACCTGGATAAGCTGTGTTAACCTCATATCCGCCAACCTTCCGCCTTACCCCACGTCTCTAAACAGGCACTGTGAGGACCCCTCCATGGCGTACTCGTCGGCAATACCACGACAATTGGCGCCCACCGTGGGGCAAGAGACGCTTTAGGCTCTACAACGGGCGAGGTCTAAGCTCTTCCTGGGATCGGCAAAACCGTAGCCATCGGTCGTGTTCTCTTCTCTGACAACAATCTTATCGTCCCTCCCGACGAGTTCTGGATCCCGGCGAAGACAAACCCCACCCGTTGCTCGATCGTCCCAATCGGGGACATCTACCTCTTCATCAGCGAAACCGACTCGGGCAGTAGATCCTTGGAAGTCGGAGGATCGTCAAGGCCCGCACGGACCGCCTACGGGCAGGATACGATCGCGGAAAGATCGAAGTCGGATCTTTCTTTGGAGTTTGCCGGCTTAGATCGGAAAAATTCAAGGCCCACCCAAACCGCCCCTATGCAGGATATAATGGTGGAAGATCGCTGCAAATACGCCGGCTTCGCCCGTGTGTCTGGAAAGCAGAGAGAGGGTGAAAACCCCCGCGATTACCTCGCCAGGTGGCTCCGTAATGGGTCGATATGGAACATTACCCCAGTGATGATGGTACTTATCACTTTGTGGAAGGACTAGATCGCGGTACGCTTCTCCGGCATACGCTAAGGCGACGGCAGGCCGTGGGTCTCCTCACCTTTGAGAGCATGATCATCACCGTCAACAACTACGGGGCCGCTGAGGGCGCTGCTCAGGCGGAGATCGATGCCATACCCGGGCCACCGCCGCCTCAGCCTCCATTCAACGTATTGTACCTTAGCATCTTCTTCCGCCATCGAGGAAGCCCGCGCACCTTCCGACTCCGTTTTGGACACGCTCTATGCCAACATCAGCATGGACTCGGAGGAGATGGATATCAACCCGGAGGAACTCGACTCTGCTATGCAGGAGATGGAGGAGGACATCAAGCGCGAGGAGCAGGCTATCACATCCCGAGAGGTGTTTGTTGCCATTGGGAGCGTGATGGAAGAAGACCAACCCGGACAAGCTCCGCCTAAGGCACTGGACAAGGGGAAGGGACCAGCTGATGCTTCCGAAAATGGTCGTGCAAAGGCCATGCCCCCTCCGCCTAACCCAATGCAGCAGCCACAGGAACTCAACATCGTTCCAAGTAACCCCAACACCGCAAATTTGCCGCCTCCAGCATCCACATCTGTGGTCGCCCAAGTCACTCCAGTTGATAGAGTGATGTACGGAAATTTTCTCGTCGAGCCTATGACTGTAGACCATATATGAAACGTAGTCTAGCTTGAGGAGAAGCGGAAATAACTACTAGAGGAGGCGCAGGCCATCGTGGAGCAGGGCGCAAAGCTAGATCAAGATCTGGCCAAGGCGCAAAAATCAATCGAGATAGCTAGAGCCATGGAGGCCGAGTACAAGACTTTGCTCAAGCAGCTAAAGGCTAAGAAAGCTCCGGCTCGCGTTATCAACGATCCTGGTTTACGGCGCAACCTAGGATGGTCTCCCCCAAAGCTGCCACAAGCTAAGAAATACATTGACAGCGAGGACAGGAAGGTCATGCCCACTCCTATCCTCAACTTAGACGTCGCCAAGACCCTACTGGAGCTGTGGAAACAGGTCTATGACCTTGTAGCAAAAGCGGTCAAACAACAGGAAAAGGCCACCTCTTAGAGGTTTCCATCCATATGACGGATAAATATACCCTGGGCCCTCTCGGTGGAATGTCGTCCAATTAGCTTGCAAGCATGTGACTGGATCACAAGGGATCAAATATCACAGGAATGAGTAAAGAGTACTTATCAGTAACGAGGTTGAACTAGGTATGTAGAGATACCGACGATCAAACCTAGGATAAGTAAAGTATCGCGAGACAAATGGAAGTTGGTATCATATATAAATGGTTCATTCGATCACGAAGTAATCATAGAAATATGTGGGAGCCATATGAATTTCCAGATTCCTCTATTGGTTATTGATCGGAGAAGAGTCTCAGTCATGTCTGCATAATTCACGAACCGTAGGGAGACACACTTAAGGATTCAATGTTGTTTAGTAGATATGGAATGTGAGTAAAGAGATCGAATGCTGTTCAGAGTCTCGGATTGTATCCGAGACATCATGAGGAGATCCGGAATGGTCCAAAGAATAAGATTCATATAAGGAAATTCCAATTCTGGAGTTTGGGAATGATTTTGGTGTTTTCACCGGAATGTTCTAGAAGGGTCTAGAAGGTCCACCGATTCGGAGTGGGAAGGGTACATGGATGTGTCAAGACAAAGTGGAATGGTTGCATCATGTACTAGGTCACTTGGCTGGGCAGTGGGAAGAGAGAAATCAAACTCTAGTTTGAAAAGTCAAATCCCAACATTGGTTGCCTAGTGGAGGGAGGGAAAGAATCCTACCTAAGGGAGGACTCCTCCCTCTCCCTTGCCGCCGGCCACAAGGTGGAGTTTGGGAAGGACTCCCCTCCCCAAACCGCCCCTCCCTCTCATAAATATAGGGGAGGGGGCGCCCCCTTGCCTCCCACAAGAAACCCTAAACTCTAGATTGGCTGCCGCGCCCCCTCTAGTTGCAGCCGCTCTAGATCTTCTCTAAAAAACTACCGTCTAGTTAATACCTTGCCTCCGTCTACTTCCACCCCTCGGACCTCTAAACTCTATACCCCCGAGGCTCTCTCTACTCCACCATACCCGCTCCGGCTTAGGCAAATCCCTACGGGATTTCCCCTCTACTTCCGACACCACGCCGTTGTGCTGCCGCAATCGCGAGGAAAGATCTACAACCTCCACTGCCTGCTGGAACAAGGGAGAGGAAGGTCTTCATCGAGTACCATATGTGTGACCGACTGTGGAAGCGCTGCCAGAATGCAGCGCTAGAAGGATTGTCTTCGCGATCTTGAGATCGACAAGTGAACGACTACATCAACCACGAGAATCAGATCTCATTAACCGCTTTGGATCTTCGAGGGTTAGTACTCTATCGACTCGTTGCAAAAATCTAATAGATAGATCTTGGTTTGTGTGTGTTCATGCGATAGAAATTTTTTGTTTTCCATGCTACGAACCCCTACAAATGTTGATTATGTTTTTTCAACCTCTCTCTCACCTGCCAATTAATCATCTACTTTGCTAGTCTGTCCTTTCATCGTGAGGTCAAGAAAGAAAAGATACGGATCCACCATGTAATTATATTTTGGCAATCAATTCCAAATTTTATTAATTGTATCCTTGCTAATATCATGATCGCTTTTTAATTTATTTTAGAAATGAATCATCAAATTTATTGCACGTCAATTGTTTGAAATTTCCTTTGACCATTACCTTTATTCCGTTGTTCCACATGATTCCCGTGTTGTAAATTTTCTATTCTGGTGCTCCATAGAGAGTATATTTGTATGTTCCTATTAGGTTCATGTGTGCCTGTGTTTTCTTCAACCTATTTCTCACCGACCTCTTTGTAACGCCTCCAAATTGGTCCTATGCAGATTTAGCGATTTCCAACCCACATAGAAACATTTCGAAGACGTCCACCAAGCACTTGCGTGCGGGTTGAAAATGAAATAGTATCATTACACAATAATTCACGACATAACCCATCAGAAACATATACATACAACGACTCAATGAGTTAAGAATACAAATATATACATTACAACTATCGAAATCACATTGAAAGCGATAACATCCGAGTATAGATAAGAATGCAAATGGGACTAAGAGTCCTAAAAAATAACCAGTGGCATCCATAAACCTGCATAGGCCAAGCCTTAAGGGCAACCTTTCTAACATCATCAATCACATACCTGTCAAAATCAGGCCAACGGTTGCTGACAAAAAGGGTGAAAGAAAGTGTGGGTAAGTAATAAGGTAAGTACTTAGCGAGACTTAGAATTCGGTTTCTCTCGCCTACATGGGTATGATGGACTTAGAGGAAACAGAACATGCACTAAAAACCCATAGAGACACAGTGAAAGGGTAAATGCCCTAATCCATTATTTTGGTTAATGATGACACCAGAGCTAGAGTGCGGAGTAATGTTATCTACTAGTGCATACACAGGTTTTAGTCCACAAGTGATGATGAGCGGTGGTGGGAGACCCCCATTCGTTATTGAAGAAATGAGTCGGTGTTTTTGGTGTTTGTTCTCTCTATTTGTCCTTTGAGTCTAATAGGAAACACCGCACTATTAAGAGGGCAGTCCCGATGAGCTCTTTTGGCGATGCCTTACACCATACTTACCTACCTGAGAAGAGCCTTTGTCGTCATTGAAAAAATAGTTATTTTGGACTTACTGCGAACATGGCAGGATCTCCGGCCTTGCTGGCCGAGCTGCTGAAACGATCAGTCATCGCCAAATCATCCTAGCCACCATCGAAATGGCCCTTTGTATAGGGTCTCGGTTGTGTGCTGAACGGTTTGGCTACCGCCGGTTCTTCCGGCCAGGACCTTGGTCCGCCGAACCTGGCGCCTGTTGTTCTGGCCTGGGATCCGGTCAGCTGGTCGTGCCACCGATCTGTCCGGCGCCAGACTTATAGTCAGTTCTACCGCAAGAAACCCTAAACTGCTACTTTTCCACTTTGGACTATACATACCCCTTTCTTCTCGACTGAGAGGTTAGGTAAATCATTCATATTCTTTATTCGAGCTCTCTCAACATTGTTGAAACACCAAAAGCTGGAGTATCTCCCTTTCTACCTAACTAAGTCCAAATCCCTTTGGTAGAAAGCAAGAGGAGGTCCCGATCTACGTTTCCACCTAGCCAAAGTTCATTCCCCCTTGAGTTCATCTAGTTTTCTTGTAATCTTGGGTTTGTGGGAAACCCTAGGAGGCTAGGGTCATCTAGAGGCATTTGGATTGTGATTTTCCTCGTGGAAAGTTTGTGGGGGTTTGGAGACTACCTTAAAGTCTACCACGAGTAAGTGAGCTATTTCTTCATGGAATAGGCTCGGAGAAGAAGGTGATCATTCGTGGCGTTGGGGAATCCTTCGTGGGACCTCACACCTCTCCAACGTGACGTAGCCCCTTCACAAATGGAGTGAACACAGGAATACATCTTTGTCTCCGTGTTCTTCGGTTATCCCTAAACCAAATCTCTAACTTGTGTTGTTTACTCTGTGATAGCCTTCATGCTTGAAGTATCTTGTATCATCATCTTGGTTGCCTCACATAGTTTGCATTTAGGCACACATATATTCCGCAAATCCTAAAACTTGCAAAAGTTTATAAAGAAATTTGTAGAAATTTATTCACCCCCTCTAGGTTAACCATCTTACCCTTTTGATACCTTCAATCTAGATTTATGGATGCAGTATAGTAGCTTTTTCCATAGTAGACCTTGTTTTAATCGAACCTTGAGAAACAATTCTAAATGGACAATAAATGAGGCATGTCTACAAGACTTGTTTCTTCGTTTCACCTTTTGTTTCCCGGAAATTTCTAGGTTAGTTTTAATCGTTGGTTGCTGTAATGGATGGAGATAGACCAGGGTTGAAGATTCACCTGCAGCTGCACATCATATGGGATAAAGATAGTAATACACACATTTATGTGTAATGATTTAACAAAGATAAAAATTATGGGTAGCACATCCTAATATACTAGATCCCCTATGAGCCAAAGACATAGCAATAGTATTTTTATCCAACTGTTATACCACGAAGCACCGGGCTATAACAATTATTAAGTAAAATACAGATCAAAGCATTAAGAAGTGATGCTACTGTTACTCCCAATATATCCCTAAACAAAGACCATACTCCTCTTGTTATCACTTGGTTTCCTATGAAATCATCATTTGCCACTCATCTCACCTCGACCCTTTATCAATCCGTGGGATCTTGGGTACCTAGAAATCCATAGATCGAGACAAGAGATAAAGATACAAAGATACAAATCTTTGTTCAATAAACACACAATACTCCCATGAATTAGATGCACATAATTGTTGCAAGATTTCACCCCAATCCGCTGTAGGGTTTCGTAGCATGGAAAACAAAAAATTTCTACCGCATACAAACAAACGAGCCAAGATCTATCTACTAGATTGTAGCAACGAGTCGATAGAATAACTCACCCTCGAAGATTCCAAAGTGTTTAACGAGAGCGGATTCTCGTGGGTGATGTAGTCGTACTCTTCCCGATCTCAAGATCGCGTAGACGATCCTTCCGGTGCTGCGTTCCGGCAGCGCTCCCGCAGTCGGTCACACGTTCGGTACTCGACGAAGACCTTCCTCTCCCTTGTTCCAGCAGGCAGCGGAGGTTGTAGCACTCTCCTCGCGATTCCGGCAGCACAACGGCATGGTACCGGAAGTAGAGGGGAGATCTCGCAGGGCTTCGCCTTAAGCCGGAGCGAGTATGGTGGGCTATGAGAAATCCCTCGACGATCTAGGGTTTAGACACGCCGAGGAAGAGGTGCTAGGGCCGGCGGCTAGGGCTTGGAGGTGCCCAAGTCGGCGGCAAGGAGATCCCTAGGCGGCGGCGGCTTGGAGGGCGGCGGCGGCTAGGGTTAGGGTTTTCGGGGCAAGGGACTTGTGTGCTAGGAGGGGCAGCCCTGCCCCTCCCTTTATAGGTGGGAGGAGCGGCCAAGGGGAGGGGAGTCCCTCCCCAACTTGGCTTGGAGGTGGGCTGGCGGTTGGAGGAGGGAACTCCTCCCCAACTCGGTTTCCCACTCCTCCTCCTCTTTCCAAAACTTGCCGTTTGACTTTCAAACTAGCCGTTTGACTTTTCAAACTAGGATTTGAATAAACCCTTTATTTTGGACAGCGATGACACCTAGTACATGATGCAATCATTCCAACTTGCAATGACACATTCATGTACCATTCCCCCCTTCGGAGTGCCGGACATTCCGGAACCTTCTAGAACATTCCCGATGAAAACACCGGAACCATTCTCCAACTCTGAAACGGGACTTTCCTTATATGAATCTTATTCTCCGGACCATTCCGGATCTCCTCGTGATATCCCGAATCCCATTTGAGACTCCGAACAACATTCGGTCTCTTTCTCATCATTCCATAACTACTCAAACAACGTCGAATCCTTAAGTGTGTCTCCCTACGGTTCGTGAATTATGCGGACATGATCGAGACACTTTTCCGAACAATAACCAATAGAGGAATCTGGAAATTCATATGTCTCCCACATATTTCTACGATTACTTTGCGATCGAATGAACCACTTACATACGATATCAATTTCCCTTTGTCTCACGATAGTTTACTTATCCGAGGTTATGATCGTCGGTATCTCTGCATACCTAGTTCAACCTCGTTAGCGATAAGTACTCTTTTCTCGTTCCCGTGATATGTGATCCCTTGTGAGCCAGTCACATGCTTGCAAGCTAATTGGATGACATTTCACCGAGAGGGCCCAGAGTATATCTATCCGTCATATGGATGGACAAATCCCACTCTTGATCCATGTGTTTCAACCAATACTTTTCGAACACTCAATGCCACCTTTATAGCCACCCAGTTACGGTGTGGTGTTTGATGTCATCAAAGCATCCATCCGGTAAAGGTGATATGCATGATCTCATGGTCGAAGGAATTAGATTACTATGTATCAGAAAGCATATAGCAATTGAACTATTAAAATGACTTGATCTTTATGCTACGCTTATATATAGGAGTATGTCCACCATATCATTCTCCTAACGATATGATCTTGTTGTTAATAACATCTCAATGTTCATGATAGGGAAACCACAATCATCTATTAACCAACAAGCTAGTATTATATAGAGGCTTTACTAGGGATTTCAAATTAAGTTTACAAATCACACAAGTATTAATGTTTCCTTGTTAATACTATTATAGCATGAATGTAAACATTTATCATAAACACAAAGATATAATAATAACTACATTTATTATTGCCTCTAGGGCATATCTCCAACAGTCTCCCACTTGCACTAGAGTCATCTAATCTAGATTACATGGTAATATACCGAACACCCATGGCAGTTTGGTGTTGGTCATGTTTTGCCCTCGGGAGAGGTTTAGTCAACGGATCCGCCACATTTAGATCTGTGTGTACTTTGCAAATCTTTATATCCCCATCTTGGATATGTTCTCGAATAGCGTGAAAACATAGCTTGATGTGCTTCAGCTTCTTGTGTGACCTTGGTTCTTGCGCATTGGCTATGGCGCCCATGTTATCACAGTAGATAGACATTGGGTCCAGCGCACTAGGAACCACACCCAGCTCTGTAATGAACTCTTTCATCCATATCGCTTCTTGTGAAGCCTCCGAAGCAGCCATGTATTCCGATTCAGTTGAAGATCTCGCCACAACGCTTTGCTTTGCACTCCTCCAGCTAACTGCTGCACCATTCAAAATAAATACGTATTCAGATTGTGATTTAGAATCATCCGGATCGGTGTTCCAACTAGCATCGGTGTAACCATTAACAACGAGCTGTTCATCACCTCCATAAGAAAGAACCATATCCTTAGTTCTTCTCAAGTACTTAAGGATGTTTTTGACCGCTGTCCAATGATCCACTCCTGGATCACTTTGATATCTGCTAGTTAAACTAACAACATATGCAATGTCGGGTCTAGTACATAGCATGGCATACATTAGAGATCCTATGGTTGAGGCATAGGGAGTCTTACTCATCCTTTCTCTATCTTCTGCCGATGTCGGACTTTGAGTTTTACTCAAGGTCGTATTGGGCAACATGGGCAAGAACCCTTTCTTGCTATCTTCCATTCCAAACCTCTTTAGAACTTTGTCCAAATATGTACTTTGTGACAATGATATTTGGCGTTTCGATCTATCTCTATAAATCTTTATGCCTAATATGTAAGCTGCTTCGCCAAGATCCTTCATTGAAAAACTATTATTCAAATATTCCTTGACACTATTAAGAAGGTCTACATCATTCCCAATCAACAATATGTCATCCACATATAGTATTAAGAATGCTACAGAGCTCCCACTTACTTTCTTGTAAATACAAGCTTCTCCATATTTGTATAAAACCAAAACTTTTGATCACCTTATCAAATCGTTGATTCCAACTTCGGGATGCTTGCTTCAATCCATAGATGGACCGTTGAAGTTTGCATACCTTGTTAGCATCTTTAGGATCGACAAAACCTTTGGGTTGCATCATATACAACTCTTCATCAATGTCTCCATTGAGGAATGCTGTTTTGACATCCATCTGCCATATCTCATAATCATAATATGCAGCGATTGCTAACATAATCCTCACAGACTTTAGCTTCACTACTGGTGAGAAAGTCTCATCGTAGTCAACTCTTTGAATTTGTCGAAACCCTTTTGCGACAAGTCGAGCTTTATAGACAGTAACATTACCATCAGCATCTGTTTTCTTTTTGAAGATCCATTTGTTCTCGACAGCCTTCCGGCCATCTGGTAAGTCCACCAAAGTCCATACTTGGTTTTCGTACATGGATCCAATCTCGGATTTCATGGCTTCTTGCCATTTATTGGAATCTGGGCTCATCATCGCTTCCTCATATGTCTTAGGGTCATCGGTGTTGTCCACCAACATGACACTCATAACGGGATCATACCAATCTGGAGTGGTACGAGTTCTCGTTGACCTGCGAGGCTCTGTAGCAACTTCAACCGAAGTTTCATGATCATCATCATTAGCTTCCTCTCTTATTGGTGCAGGCACCACAGGAACTTCTTCCGGTGCTGCGCTACTCGCAATTTCGAGAGAAGGTTCGACAACCTCGTCGAGTTCTACTTTCCTTCCAGTCACTTCTTTCGAGAGAAATTCCTTCTCTAGAAGGATCCATTCTTGGCATAGAAGATTTTGCCTTCGGATCTATGATAGAAGGTATACCCAATAGTTTCCTTCAGGTATCCTATGAAGACGCATTTTTCCGCTTTGGGTTCAAGCTTGTCCGGCTGTAACTTCTTTACATAGGCTTCGCATCCCCAAACTTTAAGGAACGACAATCTAGGTTTCTTCCCAAACCATAATTCATACGGTGTCGTTTCAACGGATTTAGATGGTGCCCTATTTAAAGTGAATGCGGCTGTTTCTAATGCATAACCCCAAAATGATAGCGGTAAATCTGTAAGTGACATCATAGAACGAACCATATCTAAGAGAGTTCGATTACGACGTTCGGACACACCATTACGTTGTGGTGTTCCCGGCGGTGTCAGCTGCGAAAGTATTCCGCATTTCTTCAAATGCTCGCCAAACTCGTAACTTAGATATTCACCTCCACGATCAGAACGTAGAAATTTAATCTTCTTGTTACGTTGATTCTCTACCTCACTTTGAAATTCCTTAAACTTCTCGAAAGTTTCGGACTTATGTTTCATGAAATAGATATACCCATATCTACTCAAGTCATCCGTGAAGGTAAGAACATAACGATAACCACCGCGCGATGCTACACTCATTGGACCACACACATCGGTATGTATGATTTCCAATAAGTCCATAGCTCGCTCCATCATACCAGAAAATGGAGTCTTAGTCATTTTACCCATCAGACATGCTTCGCATCTATCAAGTGATTCGAAATCAAGTGATTCAAGAAGTCCATCGGAATGGAGTTTCTTCATACGCTTCACTCCAATGTGACCAAGACGACAGTGCCACTTATAGGTCGAGTTATCACTCGATTTCAAACGTTTAGCCTCAATGTTATTAATATGTGTATTTCCACTATCGAGATTCAATAAGAATAGACCATCTATCAAAGGTGCATGTGCATAAAACATATTACTCATATAAATCGAACAACCATTATTCTCGGACTTAAACAAGTAACCGTCTCGCAATAAACAAGATCCTGATATAATGTTCATGCTTAACGCAGGCACCAAATAACAATTATTTAAGTATAAAACTAATCCCGATGGTAGATGAAGGTGTAGCGTGCCGACCGCGATCACATCAACCTTTGATCCGTTTCCCACGCGCATCGTCACCTCGTTCTTCGCTAGCTTCCGTTTATTCTGCAGCACCTGTTTCGAGTTACAAATATGAGCAACCGAACCAGTATCAAATACCCAGGCACTACTACGAGTACTAGTGAGATACACATCAATAACATGTATATCGGATATACCTTTCTTCTTGATGTTGCCGTTCTTCAAATCCGCCAAGTACTTTGGGCAATTCCGCTTCCAGTGACCTTCTCCCTTGCAGTAAAAGCACTCAGTATCAGGCTTAGGTCCAGCCTTGGTCTTCTTCGTAGGCGTGGAAACTTTCTTACCACCCTTCTTGAAGTGTCCCTTCTGCTTAGACTTGCCTTTCTTGAATTTGGTGGTCTTATTGACCAACAACACTTGGTGCTCTTTCTTGATCTCCACTTCTGTAGACTTCAACATGGCAAAGAGTCCTGGCAACGTCTTGTTCATGTTTTCCATGTTGTAGTTCATCACAAAGTTCTTGTAACTTGATGGCAGTGATTGGAGGACACGGTAAATCCCCAAAGCATTAGGAATCACTATACCCATGCTTTGAAGTTTGTTTGCATGCCCAGACATCTTAAGCACATGCTCACTGACGGAGCTGCCCTCTTCCATCTTGCAGTTAAAGAACTTTTCAGAAGCCTCATAGCTTTCAATTGCCGCATGAGTCTCAAAAATCAATTTGAGATCCTCGACAATATCATATGGGTCTGAATTCTCAAACCTTTTCTGAAGCTCCGATTCTAAACCATACAAGATAGCACACTGAACTGTGGAGTACTGAGTCTTCCGAGTGAGGTAAACATTCTTTACTTCATCGGCAGCATCAGCTGCAGGTGGGTCACCCA
This sequence comes from Avena sativa, assembly GCA_916181665.1. Classification (NCBI taxonomy): domain Eukaryota; kingdom Viridiplantae; phylum Streptophyta; class Magnoliopsida; order Poales; family Poaceae; genus Avena; species Avena sativa. The sequence continues at coordinate 160,950,237 of OV702298.1, read as the reverse complement.
GCGGTGCATCCAGCACATAGGTCAAATTACCAGCTGTGAGGACAATCCTCAAATTGCGGAACCAATCCGTGTAGTTGCTTCCATTGTTTTTCAACTTTTCTTCCTCTAGGAACGCATTAAAATTGATGGTAGGGGCTGCCATTGATCTACAACATATTTGCAATAGTTTAGACTAAGTATATGACAAATTGAGTTCCAATTAATAATAAAATTAATCTAGGTGAACTCCCACTCAAAACAATATCCCTCACATTGTTTTAGTGATCACACGAACCAAATCCACCACATCAACACCGATCATCACGAGAGTTGATATAGTTTCAATGGCGAACAATCGACATGTTCATCATATCTACTATATGATTCATGCTTTACCTTTCGGTGATCCGTGTTCCGAGACCATGTCTGTACATGCTAGGCTCGTCAAGATCAATTCTTAGTTTCCGCATGAGCAAATCTGGCTTGCTCACGTTGTATACACTTGCAGAATCTAACACACCCGATCATCACGTGGTGCTTCGAAACAACAAGCTTTAGCAACGATGCTAACTAAGGGTGAACACTTTATGACTTGAAATTCATGTGCATGAGGGATCATCTTATAATGCTACCGTCGTCTACTAAGCAATACAAGATGCATAAAGGACTAACATCACATGCAATTCATAATATGTGATATGATATGGCCTTTCTTCTTAGTGCTTCTGATCTCTATCTTCTAGCACGAACATGATCTCCATCATCACCGGCATTGCATCAAGGTCAATGACGCTTCTCCATGGTTGTCGTCCACCGGCTTCAACTATTACAACTACTTTGAGTAGACACGCTGGTCTTAACATAAATTAAAGACAACCATATGGCTCCTGCCGGTTGCCAACTTACAATAAGGAACATTGCATACATCAAATATAATCACAATCATGGCCATATCACATCACAGCACACCCCTGCAAAACAAAGTTAGACGCCTCTACTTTCTTTGCATGTTTTACGTGGTTTGGGGCTTTCAATAAGTGTCGTTCTAACTTACGAACATGAACCACAACATTGATACTAGTATTGTTAATCACCCGTTGTAAATTGGATCTTAACTATGCTAGGAGAAACAGTCACCCGCAAAGCCACTTATGCAATACAAGTTGCATGTCAAGCATGGAGCAAGTCTCATGAACGATGTCATGTAAGGTTAGCCCGGGCCGCTTCATCCCAACATACCACAAGATGCAAAGTACACAAGAAGCAATCGACAATAAAAGCATCAACGCCCACAATGACCATTGTGTTCTACTCGTGCAACAGATCTACATATAGACACGGCTCTGATACCACTGTAGGGTTTCGTAGCATGGAAAACAAAAATTTTCTACCGCATACAAACAAACAAGCCAAGATCTATCTACTAGATTGTAGCAACGAGTCGATAGAATAACTCACCCTCGAAGATTCCAAAGTGTTTAACGAGAGCAGATTCTCGTGGGTGATGTAGTCATACTCTTCCCGATCATAAGATCGCGTAGACGATCCTTCCGGTGCTGCGTTTCGGCAGCGCTCCCGCAGTCGGTCACACGTTCGGTACTCGACGAAGACCTTCCTCTCCCTTGTTCCAGCAGGCAGCGGAGGTTGTAGCACTCTCCTCGCGATTCCGGCAGCACAACAGCGTGGTACCGGAAGTAGAGGGGAGATCTCGCAGGGCTTCGCCTTAAGCCGGAGCGAGTATGGTGGGCTATGAGAAATCCCTCGACGATCTAGGGTTTAGACACGCCGAGGAAGAGGTGCTAGGGCCGGCGGCTAGGGTTTGGAGGTGCCCAAGTCGGCGCCAAGGAGATCCCTAGGCGGCGGCGGCTTGGAGGGCGGCGGCGGCTAGGGTTAGGGTTTTCGGGGCAAGGGACTTGTGTGCTAGGAGGGGCAGCCCTGCCCCTCCCTTTATAGGTGGGAGGCGCGGCCAAGGGGAGGGGAGTCCCTCCCCAACTCGGCTTGGAGGTGGGCCGGCGGTTGGAGGAGGGAACTCCTCCCCAACTCGGTTTCCCACTCCTCCTCCTCTTTCCAAAACTTGCCGTTTGACTTTCAAACTAGCCGTTTGACTTTTCAAACTAGGATTTGAATAAACCCTTTATTTTGGACAGCGATGACACCTAGTACATGATGCAATCATTCCAACTTGCAATGACACATTCATGTACCCTTCCCCCCTTCGGAGTGCCGGACATTCCGGAACCTTCTAGAACATTCCCGATGAAAACACCGGAACCATTCTCCAACTCTGAAACAGGACTTTCCTTATATGAATCTTATTCTCCGGACCATTCCGGATCTCCTCGTGATATCCCGAATCCCATTCGAGACTGCGAACAACATTCGGTCTCTTTCTCATCATTCCATAACTACTCAAACAACGTCGAATCCTTAAGTGTGTCTCCCTACGGTTCGTGAATTATGCGGACATGATCGAGACACTTCTCCGAACAATAACCAATAGAGGAATCTGGAAATTCATATGTCTCCCACATATTTCTACGATTACTTTGCGATCGAATGAACCACTTACATACGATATCAATTTCCCTTTGTCTCACGATAGTTTACTTATCCGAGGTTATGATCGTCGGTATCTCTGCATACCTAGTTCAACCTCGTTAGCGATAAGTACTCTTTTCTTGTTCCCGTGATATGTGATCCCTTGTGAGCCAGTCACATGCTTGCAAGCTAATTGGATGACATTTCACCGAGAGGGCCCAGAGTATATCTATCCGTCATATGGATGGACAAATCCCACTCTTGATCCATGTGTTTCAACCAATACTTTCCGAACACTCAATGCCACCTTTATAGCCACCCAGTTACGGTGTGGTGTTTGATGTCATCAAAGCATCCATCCGGTAAAGGTGATATGCATGATCTCATGGTCGAAGGAATTAGATTACTATGTATCAGAAAGCATATAGCAATTGAACTATTAAAATGACTTGATCTTTATGCTACGCTTATCTATAGGAGTATGTCCACCATATCATTCTCCTAACGATATGATCTTGTTGTTAATAACATCTCAATGTTCATGATAGGGAAACCACAATCATCTATTAACCAACAAGCTAGTATTATATAGAGGCTTTACTAGGGACTTCAAATTAAGTTTACAAATCACACAAGTATTAATGTTTCCTTGTTAATACTATTATAGCATGAATGTAAACATTTATCATAAAAACAAAGATATAATAATAACTACATTTATTATTGCCTCTAGGTCATATCTCCAACATCCGCAGCCCGTGAGGACTACTCACTCATAACAATTTGATCAAGGATAGAAAACATGGTGCAAAATACTTAGATTGAAATCAAATATTCTTACAATGGTCGCCAATTCACAAGGAGATCTCAAGTATAAGATGCTGGCTATGGCTATGGAGTGGATGGAGAGGATGAACTCTGGTGGTGGATCTCCTTTGGTGGTGTTGTGATGCAATCTGAGAATGGAGGCTCTCTGCTTGGTGCCTAGAGTCTCGAAATATATAGGCGCCTTCACGAAAGTTGTAGGGTTTGATCTGACGGATCCTTGCCACCTGGTCTGGGCGGGCCGTATAGGTGGATCCTTCCCATACCGCAGGTCGTTAAGCCTCCAGAAGGAATCATTGTGTAGGAAATGTCTTGATTTTCATTAATTGCTCCTGATTTTGCCTTAAAAGTGTGATTTCTTGCACAACAGAATTTAAAACAAAGGATTGCATGTCTTTGCAATAATTACTCATTAGAAGCAAGGCTAGAGAGATTCATAGTCATTTGTTTGACTAATAATGCGATTTAAACATGGAGAAAGATGGCTATTTTCATAGCCATCAACTTCCAGAAAGCTCAAACCTTGATCATATTCAAGCAAGAAAACAAAAAAAAACCATAAAGAACTCAGTGTTTAAACTAAAATAACGAGAAGTTGAATTCACTTATGGTTGGTAGTTGATACGTCATAAATGTATCTATAATTTTTGATGCTCCATGCTTGTTTAGTATCGACTTTCTTATGTTTTGTCTACACTTTGAGGTATTTTTATACATTTTCTGGATCTAACCTATTCACAAGATGTCGTAGTGCTAGTTGCCTGTTTTCTGCTGTTTTTGGTTTCAGAAAAGCTAGTAAGGAAATATTCTCGGAATTGGACGGGAAAAAAGCCAAAGTCAATATTTTACCAGAAGGAACACGGAGTCTGGAGGGCAATCGAAGTGGGGCCACGAGGTGGCCACACCTGGTGGTGGAGCGGCCAGGGGGCGCTCGCCCTAGGTGTGGGCCCCTCGGGCGCCCAATAAACTTGCCCCTTTACCTATAAAAGCACCCTGATGCAGAAACCCTAAGTACCCGATCAAATCTCCACGAAATAGTCCATAGCCGCCGCCACCATCGTCCCTAGATCGGGGGGGATCTGAAGCTCTTCTAGGCACCCTGCTGGAGGGGAGATATAATCTCGGAGGCCTTCTTCATCACCATGCCAGCCTCCGGAGTGATGCGTGAGTAGTTCACCCTAGGATTATGGGTCCATACAATAGCTACATGGTTGTTTGTCCTCCTTTGTGCTTTCATGTTTAGATCTTGTGAGCTGCGTTCATGATCAAGATCATCTATTTGTAATCATACATGTTGTATTTGTGGGGATCCGATGGATATTGAGATACTATGTCAGATTGATTATTGATTCTATCATGTCTATGTTATTTGTGATCTTGCATGCTCTATGTTGTTCGTATATGCTTTGGCCAAGTAGACGCTTGCAACTCCAATAGGGAGTATTTATGCTCGATAGTAGGTTCATGCCTCTAGTAATCTGGGGAAGTGACAAAAATTTCTAAGGTTGTAGTTGTGATGTTGCTACTAGGGAGAAAACAACAATCCTTTGTCCATGGAGCAATTGTATTGTTTACTTCACACACATTGATTAATGCAATTATATGTTGCTTGCAACTTAATACTGGAAGGGGTTCAGATGATAACCTAAAGGTGGATTATTAGTCATAGATGAAGTTGGATTACAGTCTATGTATTATGTTGTAATGCCCAATCAAATCTCATAGGAGTCAAGATGTCTAGTATATGCATTGTTATGCTTGCTCAATCTATCAATTGCCCCGCTGTAATATTTTCACCCAACATGCTATCTATCTTAAGGAGAACACCTCTAGTGAACTATGGACCCCGGTCCAATCTTTATCATTGATACACCATCTACTGTTTACTTTCTACAAGAAACTACTATCTTCCACACTATAAGTTTAATCCTTTGTTTTCAGCAAACCGGTGAGATTGACAACCTCACTATAAGTTGGGGAAAAGTATTGAGTTTGTGTTGTGCAGGTTCCAAGTTTTTAGCAACACATTGGAGTTGTTTCCTTACTCCTACTAGTTCGATAACCTTGGTCTCTGATATGCCCAATTCGCATCACCTTTCTATATCATAATTTACCTCTATTCATTGATATTTGTCTTATTATGAGGTATTACTTATGGCTTTTCATCTGTTTATGCATGTTGGATGATTCTTGGAGGATGGACTGCCGGAGTATAGATTCTGATGGAAAAGAAGGCGTTTCGGTGCAATTTCGCAAAGATCAGAAAAATATGGAAACATATTATTTTACCAGAAGACGAAGGAAGCTAGAAGGAGGAGCGAAGAGGGTCCGCAGGGGGCCCACACCCCCTAGGCGCGGGCCCACCTAACCCCATGCCTAGGGCAGGTGTGGCCGAACTGCCTAGCCTCCGACTCCGCTTCTTCACCTATATCTTCCCTACAGAACCCTAAGCCTGGGGGAGCGACCACATATAGATTTCCGCCGCCTCTGGGGGCGGAAAACACCGAGAGAGAAAGATCTCTCCGGCAGACAGATTTCTGTCGGGGGAATTCCTTCCCGGAGAGGGGAGACCGTCGCCATCAACACCGTCATCAAGCTAGGCTTCATCGGGATCATCATCATCATCATCCACACGATCATCTCCACCAGCAGCATCATCACCACTCCGTTCTGCTGTAAAAATTGTGTTGGATATTGCTTTAGTTCTTAGGGTAAACTTTCCCGGTGTTAATTACTATTGTAGTTGATGCTTGTGAGTGGAACCATTGGATTATTGTTTATGTTCAGATTGTTATCCATTATCATATCATCTTTGATCTTGATCCATATGATGTCTTGTGAGTAGTTCGTTGTGTTCTTGAGGACATGGGAGAAGTCATGCTGTTAGTGGTGAATCTGTGATGAGTTATTATTCAATGGTTTAGTATTTAAGTTGTGGTGTTATTCTTCTAGTGGTTGACGACTGTCTAGGCATAGCCTATTGGGAACCCCAAGAGCAAGGTGTGAAGCAGCAAGTAGCAAGTTTTACCTCAGTTGAGACCGAGGTTATCGAACCAGAAGGAGGAAGGAAACGTCACACAGGTGTTGCAAGCAACGCGGAGACCTGCACAACACAATCTCAAGACTTTGCCCCAACGAACAGTGAGGTTGTCAAGCTCACCGGTTTGTTGTAACAAAGGATTAAACGTATGGTGTGGAAGGTAATGGTTTGCAGCAAGTAAACAAGTAATAGTGGAAGATGTATAATGGTAAAGATTGGACCGGGGTCCATAGTTCACTAGAGGTGCTCTCCTTAGATAAACAACATGGCATGAAGGGCAAACAAATTACAGCAGGGCAATTGACATGAACTGAGAAAGGCATAACAATGCAATTACTAGTCAAAAAGATCCTATGAGATTTGATTGGGCAATACAACAAGATACATAGACCACCATCCAACTGCATCTATGTCACGACCCGGGATCAGGGCTAGAAAAATATCAGATCTTCATCTGACATAAGTCTAACCTAAATTCCAAAGCGCGCAGGGAAATATCGGTAACATTATAGAACATACAAACCATAAATTAATAAGGTAAACTCTTAACAGAGTTACAAACCAGTCATACAAGCCAAGGGTCACAGACCCATCATTACAACAAACCAACGGAAGCAAACAAGTTGTTCTAAACAACAAACTTAGCAAAGGGCCTAAGAGGCCTTAAACAGAAGTAGCGACCCTTCCATAGATCCTAGGCTGCTTCCCGGGAACCCCGACTACTCGTCGACTTCAACGTAGAAATCACCTTCAATTGGAGTAGCTTCATCTGTAGAAATCATCACCGAAGCAAGGCTGAGTACAGGGTGTACTCCGCAAGATTTATGGCTAGTGGAGTGATTTTGCATAAAGACATCTTTTGTTTTCAAAACAAGAGGGAGAAGAAACTCGTCTAGTCAGATCATTTTCAAAAGGGGTAATAAGACTAAAACTTTAGCTCTTAGAATCATCTTTCATATCCACCAAGTACCATCATCAACTGAACCTCTCTTCCCGGACTACCCCCTCAAACAATCCTGAGGAAGTATTCCAGATCTCACATTAGTTGACAAGTTTTATCATTTGGTTATAGTTCTCTATGATCTTCACGTCTGTTCCCAAGTCCTCCATAACCGTGGACACGGCTTTTTGAAAAGATTATAACCCTTCATGGGTGCACAACTTTACCCACACATACCAACCAATTCTTAATGCCAAATTATTAGCCCTCTTCCTTGGAAGGCCGACAGAGAGTGGTTGACGACGACCTTTACCTTGCTTTCGCCGAGACCATGAGTCACGCACTAAGGAGATGCCGCCGTAACGGGTCGACTCCCGAAGTCGGTCCCTAGCGACGTGAACAGGGTTTGAGATTACGGATGCCGGGCATCTCCCATTCCCTGCCACTCTTACCTACCTGTATGAATGCACCTCCTTCACCTCCATTCAAGAACAACCAAGATGCGTATGTCGAATGGAAAGCCCGAACTATGTGACTCATGGAATCTACTAGGCAAGTTAGTGAGTCGAGGGGGTTTCCAGGCCCCCGTGTGTTTACACGCTCGTCTTGGTTCAAGAGGCAAGAACATCGGGTCCTAGGGGTGGCAATTATGGGACTACAAAAACCACAACCCACGTGGCCTCCCATACAAGCCTTAGCATGTTTATCATCCATCTCTGATCACATCACCCATCCTACCATACTGGATTCATTCGCATCTCCGGTGCATCACCTGAATGATCAGTATCGGACCACTAAGCATGGCTATTCTTGACCGAACTGTGGCACTAGCGCTGCTCATAAGCCAACCATAGTTATGCTAGGAGCAGTGGATTAGGTAATATAGTTCACAAAGGGAAACATGCATCAGATAGGATTACTCTATCTACTGATAAAAGACCGTTGAACCGAATTCATATGGCGAGAATGAAATACTTTGTAAACATAGGATTCATATGTATGAGTGGGGCTTCGCTTGCCTTGTCCGTTGTTGGACTGGTACTGCTCTTTGGTGGCGTTGACTTCCACTTCGGGTTCGGTTCCTATTCGCGAAGAACTAATCACCGGAAAAGGAAAGCAACATTCAACACATGGCATGTGCAATGCTCATACAATATGGATGATATGACAAGTTAAATGTAACATCCCAAAAATATAACCCAAGGATCATCAAACTCTAATCACTAAAATTAGGGTTAACAAAAACTTTGATTAATTTAAAATCATATGAATGCATGTGTGAATGAGATGATTTGATAAATGCATGAATGAACTTGTGTGATTAACCTAAATAGCAAGAAATGGTTTAAAGATGAAAATAACATCATATAAAACATTTACAGGAAGAAACAAAAAAAGAGAAAATCAAAAACAAATAAAATAAAGCAAATGGTCATTTTTGCCAATCTTGCTCACTAGGTCACTTTGAGTGTTTCTAGTTCAAGATTTCAAACAGAAACTTTTCCAACTCTTTTCACCCCTTGCTAGAACAAGTAAAAGTAAATCAAAGCCCACCTTTCAAACTTGCAGAAACATTTGGCAACCTCATTCAAATCACAATTCAAAATTGAATCTTTATCATATGTGAAGATCACACATTTTCAAAACCCAACCAAACCAGTGCCCCTTGACTAATCCAACTAACCAGACACTCCCTAGTATGTGCCTAGCAAACCCACCAAGTTTGAATCCAAAATTCAAATTTAAAGTTCTTGCGGCCATTTCATCAAACACCTTGCAGATACAAATCAAACAAACATCAAACACTATAGTGTGCAGTAAAATTGGCCTAACTTGTTCCCTCTATAGCTCACTCTACACTCTCAGTAGATGATCAAAGTAATCGAACTAGCTTTAGCACGACTGTGAGCAAGCCTAGCCATTAATGTCAAGCATGCCGAGAGCACCATTGACACCCCATTGTCTCCAGCGAGCTAGAGGCCGCACTAGCCTTGCCAATCTTGTCTGGGACATGCAGCACCGTCCAGTGCCACCCACTGTCCCAGCCCCGAGCAATGCCAGCCCCTGGACCACACGACAAGCCCATGCCAAAGTCCTCTGCGACCATGCCGAGAGCGCCAGTGCGCCACGCTTGACCAGCACCCACAGACCGCGCGCCGCCCTCGCCGCTTGCAGGGATGATCACCACCACCCCAGCACCCTGCCAGACATGCTCGTTCGCCGCCGCGCGGACCACGCGCGTTGTGAAACATTAAAACCACTGTCGGACCCGCCCAGAGCATCAGCGTGTTCCGACCGATCAGCACCGCCCCACGCCTCGCCACCACGCCATTGAGCTTCGCCAGGGAGCATAATACCGCCCCTACCGTCGCCCATGCCAGTAGCCCTCTGTGCCGTCGACCACGACGAGCTCAGACCGCTCCCGTCGGTCCCCTTCCGCCACTATAAATAGATTCCTCCACCGCTCGTTTTCGCGACACCAGTTCGTTCCCCTCTCAACCAGAACCACCCACCTCACTCCCGGAGCAAGGCGAGCAGGGCATCGCCGGAATTTGGCTGGAGCCTGCCGCTGCTAGAGAAGAAGGGAGCCGTCGATTGGAGCCGCCCCAGGAGAAGTTGTCGGTACCAGGAGAACCGCCGTCATCGACTCTATCGTTCGCCCCGGTCGCCGACCCTCGCCCGAGGCCCGGTGAGCCTCCCACGACCCCCACCTGCCATGTTAGGGTTCTGTCTCGTCGGCGCTGCCCGACGTGGATGATGAACCGTAGCCGTTCGATTAGAGTTAGATCGTGCGGTTCACATTGCCCCGTACCGCTTCGCCCCTCCCCGTCTTACTAACGCGTGGGGACATCCACTTAACCAGCCTGCGTATGCGCTATGTGTAGTGGGTCGGCCCAGTAAAACATCCCGCACGACCCAACAAATCAAATTAAGCTTTATTCATTTAATTTCAAACATAGTTCTGTACCTAGATTCAAAAATCCACCCAGCTCGATTCACTAAACCAAAATTCATGAAACCAATTTTGTTAGAAAGGTACTGAAATGCTTAATCCAAGCCCATTGGATTCAAACCATTTGGAGTTATAGATCAACCATGGTAAAAATAACAAGGCAGAAGATTTTCTGTGTTCAAACATTTTTCAAAATTCAACCATAAAAGCTTTTGAGTTGATTCCAACTCTCAAAAATCACATTTGATCATAACTTTCAGAATATATAAAAAACATATGGGTTTACTTGCATAAATAATGTTCAAGTAATAAAAGAATACCACATAGGCATTTCGAGTCACTTTATTTAATTAAAATAAAAAGGTTAAACCTTATTAAATTGTGACACCACTTTAAATCACATTCCCATATACTGAAATATGTGGTGATGACATGTGTCAACATGATCCCACGTTTGAGTTAGAGAATATTAAATCTTAAATAGTTTTTCAATGAGTAGAAATTTATTTTCTCAAATAAAATAAATAAGACAAGTGATTTAATCCTTGTGATAATAGTGATGATGATAGATCATCTAGTGTGACTTTTTATGTGATGATTAAAAATAGTTATTTATTGTTTGGTGATTGTGTACCTCGTATTTATTTATAGACGCTAGTACCGACCAAGGATACGAGGAGGAAGGAGGATACTATGAGGAAGAAGCCGAGGAGAACTTCAACCACTGCTCTGCTCAAGGCAAGCTATTAACTTAGCAAGCTAACCCTTGCCAATTTATGCAAGCCAATACTTGCTTGTTACTATGACAACTATATTCCTTAAGCATATGTGATCATACCCACTTGATAACCCAATCCTAGTTTAACTTGCAAGCTTAATACTTTATTTTCTTTATCAAAGCTTTCTTTTAGAGTTTACATGGTGACTTGTAGATTCTAGAAAGATAACTAAAGGTAGCATAAAGAACATAAAATTTGGCCTAAGTTAGATAATCTTGATGTCATCCTAAGGCATGAGATTGAACTTAGCAAATTCCCACTTGTTTATCACCCCTCATTAGTATTTACCACCACTTGTAGATGCTAGTGCTAAGTATAAAACTTGATCAACTTTAGATGGGAATACTTGGTGAAAATGGTTACGAAAACCTTAGAATGATGAGTCATTCTACTGAAATGTTTTGACATGTGTCTCCGAACACTAGATGATTTTGATGATGAAAATGTTGAGGCATGAGCCTTAGCCCTTTATAAACTGATGGTTGTCTGGATGCGATAACATTCCAATTTTATCGTACAACCACAATACCCGAAATTTGGGTAGTGCTTGACTGATAATTTATATGCCTTAGTATGGGTTCCCTCGCGGCCAAGGTCTGAGCTGAGGCTACCTTGTGAAGATTGTCCATCTATGCAGTACCCAGGATGGCAGTTGGTCATGGTTGGGAGGCCAAACTCACAGGAGAGGTGCCTATACTAGGGCGTGTAATTGAAAGGTTAGGATTGATTATCCGCATACTGAGTATGGTGAATTCAGGATTGTTCCTGACGGATGTATCGAATGTTGTGGTGAAAATGTACAATCTCTGCAGAGTGTCAAACTATTCGAATAGACGTGTCCGCGGTTATGGACAGTTGGAGTGGCCATGCTGTTCCCCCGTCAGATGTTTTCAAAATGACTGGTGAAATGAATTATGACTTTGACTTGACCATAACAGAGTTGTGATATGAAATTCAAACTCCCACTTAGGTGTTATAAAACTTTCAACTAGTTTTCTTTGCTTCTGAACTTAGTAGAGGTAAATCTGGCTTTTTGCAAAACAACCTTAGAGCTTAGTATCCTACTACAAAAACCCCCTTAACTTGTTAGTATTAGTTTGCGAGTACTTAAATATTACTCATGGCTTTGTCCCTGGCTATTCCTGTGGCCAGACTATGAAGAGGAGTATCAGGATGACGGACCGCAGGAAGGTTACGACAACTAGGATCATCTCCCATCGTCAGCATTGCCCGTGACCCTGAAGATGGAGTTTCGCCTATGCTATCGTTACTATTACGTTATTCCGCTGCTTGTGTTGTATTAAGAACTAGATCATGAGATCCTTATTTGTGTAAGAAGTTATGTATGGTTTGTAATGGATGATGTACTGTGATATCCAAATCTGTTATGTCTTGCAAAAAAAGTAATCCTGGGATTGCGATGTATGGCATAACAGGCATCTGGGATTAAAAATCCGGGTGTTGACAAGTTGGTATCAGAGCCATCCTGACCATAGGAGACCCTAGTTAGAATGGACGTTTGAATCAAAAACTTAGTTTCAAAACCAAAGGAAGTGATTATTTACAAAAACTTATTCCCATTCTTATCACTTGGATTCTTTCATCAAAATTTCATGTTCCTAAAAAATTCTTGCAAAATACATAAAATTTGACACTCATCCTAAAATACATAAAACTTCATCACTCTACTAACTTACTCATCCTATATTCTTATAGATGGACGTGAAGTACAGCAAGTTTTATTAGTTGGGGAATGGAGGAGACCTCATCTTTGAGCGTGACTTGGACCAGCTTTCGAAACTTCTGGAGCGTCCGCACCCCGAGTTCTTTGGAGCTCAGCTCAATGATCAGGAAGGAGAAGATCTGCAGTGGCTAGTCGTTGCAAGTCTCTGAGGAAAGATTGAACCTCCCACTGCAGAGGGAATTCAGTTCACCTTAAGAGAAAACAACTGGCTTGATGGACTGGCCAGGGAAATGTAGGAAGCTCTTGCCCGTCTGTGTGGGCAGAGTATCAATCAGAACAAGGGTACCCATTTTGAGTTCTACCCAAGGCGTGATGTTATGGGACAGCCACTGGAGGCCCCATACCACCCCGAGCTGAAGAGTCAATTAGACCACCTCAGCTTCATGATGTACGACCATCAGAAGGAGTTGGACAATGCCCGTGCCTACGCCAACCACAAGTACACCATCGCCAAGAAGAAGGATCAGACCATCGCCATGCTAGTGAAGGATGCAAGTCTCGTCGACGTCAGCTCGACAAGAAGGAGCGCATCATTGCCCGTCTTCGCCACCGGATCACGGATTTGGAGGAGACCATCCACGAGAGAGAAATGCAGTTGGAGGAAAGGGAGAATGCCGGAGAAGACCTTCGTGGAGACCCCTACTCCTATGTCAGCGATGCTGATGACTTTCTGGAGGATCAGGCCATGGACTTCTTCACCGATGATGATGATTTTGCCTTCATCGATGATGATGATGAGGATGATGAGTACACTAACTCTGAGGAGTAGTAGAACTTGAGCACTAGCATTAGTGAATTGTATTCGGTCCCACTTTATCATAGCTTCACAGAATGGTTCTTTAAACCATCTATTTTTGTTTGTTGTGGTGTGTGTTGTATTATGTGCAATGAATGAATGAAAAGCAAGTTGCTAGCAAAATCTGAGTCACACTTTAACAACTTTAAAAACTTTTCAACAACCCCCGAACCTTATAAATTTCCCTATTTTCTCATGATCTATATCAATCTTAAGATGCCTCGCGGAGGAAGCAACTCAGCCCCGGACCCGATATTGCAACTCCTGCAACTGATGGTTTCGGACCGCGAAGCCGAAAGAGTCGAACGTCAAGCCAACCTAGCCACCCTTCAACAGATAGCCCAGATGGCCAACAACAATCAAGGCCATGGAAATCAGGACAACCATGGATCTAAGCTCACGAATTTCCAGAACACCAATCCACCTATTTTCACTAAGTCAGAAGAACCCCTAGGTGCAGATGACTGGCCGCGAACAATGGAGAACAATCTGGAAGTCGCAGGAGTGGAATCTAACGAGAAAGTTCTGTTCGCCGCCCACTATCTAGATGAAGATGCAAGAGCATGGTGGAACAACGTTCGTGCAATGACCGGAGGACAGATGATGACTTGGGAGGAATTCAAGGTCAAGTTTAGCAGAACCCATGTGCCACCTGGTTTGATCAAGAGGATGAGAGATGAATTTAGAGAACTGAAGCAAGGAAGGATGACAGTAGTGGAATACCGTGACAAATTCTTGTAATTAGCTAGGTATGCCTCGGATGCGATCGACACTAAAGCCAAGAAGAAAGAGAGATTCCTGAATGGTCTGGACGATGAGATGTAGATAGTGTTAGTCAATATCCCCTTTGAAGATATTGAAGCCCTAGTCGACTCTGCCATCCAGATGGAAGGAAAGATCAACCAAGCCAGTGAGAACCTCAAGCGTCGCATGATGCATCAACCAGGAACCCACCAGACACCAAAGTATCGCCCCAACCCATCTCCAGGATTTGCCCAAAGAAACAAAGACCCCCTATGAACCGTCCGACCTATCCCAACCATGGAAACCCATGGCCCGGAGGAAACCACAACAACCCCGGCAACTCTAGCAATTTCAACCGTGCCCCACCCAAGTTCAACAACAACAATGCCACCACCAACACCAACACTGCCCAAAGGACCGGAAGCAATGTTGTGCCTATTGCAGCAAAGGACAATTCGCAAGTGATTTGTTATGAATGTGGAACCAAGGGTCATTATTCCAATGAGTGCCCCAAGAAGATTTCCGCAACCCCCAATGCAAATGCCCCAGCTCAGCAGCAGCGTCGTGTTCAGCCCGGAAGAAGGTTTGACCCAGGGAATTCGCTCAACCGCAATGGCCGTCTTTTTCTCATGCATGCTGAAGAAGCCCAGGAAGCGCCAGATGTCGTGCTGGGTATGTTTTCTGTTAACTCAGTACTTGCAAGAGTGTTGTTTGATTCTGGAGCATCGCACTCATTTGTCACTGAAGAATTTGCATGCACTAGTAAGATTCAACCAACCAAATTGAAGCATGTTATGATTGTTCAAATACCTGGTTCAACCACCAAAGCTAGGCAAATTTGCAAAGCCGTCCCTATCCGAATCCATGGCATAGATTTTGATGCTAATCTAATAGTACTCGGAACTAAAGGTTTGGAAGTAGTACTAGGAATGGAGTGGATGTCCAAACATAAAGGATTAATTGACTGTGCCAAGAAAGCCATAACCATGACTAAAGGTGATGACATGTGTCAACATGATCCCATGTTTGAGTTGGAGAATATTAAATCTTCAGTAGTTTTTCAATTAGTAGAAATTACTTTTCTCAAATAAAATAAATAAGACAAGTGCTTTTATCATTGTGATAATAGTGATGATGCTAGATCATCTAGTGTGATTTTTTTGTGATGATTAAAAATAGTTAAGTATTGTTTGGTGATTGT
Organism: Avena sativa; assembly: GCA_916181665.1. NCBI lineage: Eukaryota > Viridiplantae > Streptophyta > Magnoliopsida > Poales > Poaceae > Avena > Avena sativa. The sequence continues at coordinate 160,934,698 of OV702298.1, read as the reverse complement.
GTACCTCGTATTTATTTAAAGATGCTAGTACCGACCAAGTATACGAGGAGGAAGGAGGATACTACGAGGAAGAAGCCGAGGAGAACTTCAACCACTGCTCTGCTCAAGGCAAGCTATTAACTTAGCAAGCTAACCCTTGCCAATTTATGCAAGCCAATACTTGTTGTTACTATGACAACTATATGCCTTAAGAATATGTGATCATACCCACTTGATAACCCAATCCTAGTTTTACTTGCAAGCTTAATACTTTATTTTATTTATCAAAGCTTTCTCTTAGAGTTTACATGGTGGCTTGTAGATTCTAGAAAGATAACTAAAGGTAGCATAAAGAGCATAAAATTAGGCCTAAGTTAGATAATCTTGATGTCATCCTAAGGCATGAGATTGAACTTAGAAAATCCCCACTTGTTTATCAACCCTCATTACTATTTACCACCACTTGTAGATGCTAGTGCTAAGTATAAAACTTGATCAACTTTAGATGGGAATACTTGGTGAAAATGGTTATGAAAACCTTAGAATGATGAGTCATTCTACTGAAATGTTTTGACATGTGTTTCCGAACACTAGATGATTTTGATGATGAAAATGTTGAGTCATGAGCCTTAGCCCTTTATAAAACTGATGGTTGTCTGGATGTGATACCATTCCAATTTTATCGTATAACCAGAATACCCGAAATTTGGGTAGGGCTTGACAGGAAATTTATATACCTTAGTATGGTTCCCTCGCGGCCAAGGTCTGAGCTGAGGCTACCTTGTGAAAATTGTCCTCCTGTGCAGTACCCAAGATGACAGTTGGTCATGGTTGGGAGGCCAAACTCACATGAGAGGTGCCTATACTAGGGCGTGTAATTGAAAGGTTAGGATTGATTATCCGCATACTGAGTATGGTGAATTTAGGATTGTTCCTGACGGATGTATCGAATGTTGTGGTGAAAATGTACATTCTCTGCAGAGTGTCAAACTATTCGAATAGCCGCGTCCACGGTTATGGACAGTTGGAGTGGCCATAGTGTTCCCCCGTCAGATGTTTTCAAAATGACTGGTGAAATGAATTATGACTTTGACTTGACCATAACAGAGATGTGATATGAAATTCAAATTCCCACTTAGGTGTTATAAAACTTTCAACTAGTTTTCTTTGCTTCTGAACTTAGTAGAGGTAAATCTGGATTTTTGCAAAACAACCTTAGAGCTTAGTATCCTACTACAAAAAACCCCTTCACTTGTTAGTATTAGTTTGCGAGTACTTAAAGATTACTCATGGCTTTGTCCCTGGCTATTCCCCTGGCCAGATTATGAAGAGGAGTATCAGGATGACGGACCGCAGGAAGGTTACAACAACTAGGATCATCTCCCATCGTCAGCATTGCCTGTGACCCTGAAGATGGAGTTTCGCCTATGCTATCGTTACTATTACGTTATTCCGCTGCTTGAGTTGTATTAAGAACTGGATCATGAGATCCTTATTTGTGTGAGAACTTATGTATGGTTTGTAATGGATGATGTACTGTGATATCCAAATCTGTTATGTCTTGCACAAATGGTAATCCTGGGATTGCGATGTATGGCATAACAGGCATCTGGGATTAAAAATCCGGGTGTTGACATTAAACATTGTTGAAATCAACCCTATAACATGCTTGGTCATTTTAAACAGGGTCCGAGAGGTCCAAACCCTAGAACAGGGGGATCCTTGAAATCACCTGTGGGGTTCAATTGGTTCTTCTAATTAAACTTGCCATCAATGTTGGTTAATAATGTATGATTATAGCTTAGATAGATAGGTTTCATTTTTATGAACATTTTGGTATATTATTTGTATTTTTCTGATTTAAAATGAATTTCTCCAATTTTAATCCATTTATAAATCATTTTTGGAATATTTAATATAAGTTCCAACTTGGGCCCATATGTTAGACTTTTATTAATTTCAGAAAACATTTACAAAAAATATTAAAACTCTTACAAGTATGGCCCACCTGTAAGGGATTCTCATTTACAGAAATAATTACAGAATTCATTTATAGAATTGATAAAATAAAAAGAAAATAATATTGCATAGGCATGACGTCATGCTGACGTCATCTAGACCTTGATCCTCAGATCGATGCTCGATCCATCGATTCCGAGCGCGCCTGGATGCATGGTTGTGGGCGTTGGAAAGAGGGCGTCGCGGGGAGCAAGATAGTGGCGGCGCCACCTAGAAATGGTCACTGGAGATGGCGGTGCAACGACGGCAAGAGGCAACGGCGTTGGGCTCACGCGGGGAAGAAGATACAGAGGGAAGGGAGGAAACGGAGAGGTGCTCGAGCACCGGTGGCTCACCAGGAGCACGACAGTGGTGTCGGGGAGGCAAGGCGAGCTCGAACAGCGACGAATCGAGGTCGGCAATGTCGGCAGCCGACGGCGCTTCGGGGTCAATTCCGGCGAGGAGGAGGCTTCCCAGCACGTGTGCTTTGAGGGGGAGAACGAGGGCGATGAGGCGCGTCCAACAGTGACCTTGGCTTGGCGCGGGGTGGCCGGAGACGGCGAGGACGAACGATGGTAGAGCTAGGGTTCGTCGGCCATGGTGTGGAAACGAGGAAGAGAGGGGTAAGTGGAGCCTAGGATTCATCGGCGGCAGATCTGAGTGGTCATATCGGAGCTCGGGGGTGGCGACACGAATCGTGGCGCTCGTCGGTGACGGAGGCGCCGCCAGCGAGATGCTTAGCTCAATCGGGAGGTGGAAGACGACCGACAGAAGCGACGAATCGGTACGAGGCCAGGCTGGGCCGTTGCTGGGCTGGCTTGGGCCCCAGGTGGGCTGGCTGGGGAGCGCGTGAGCAACGGGGAGAGAGAGAGAGAAATGGGAGGGAAACTATTAGGGTTTTGTTTGTATTTCCAATTTCCAAACTGTTTTGAATAATTCAAAAATACCAGATACTTTTATAAATATCTAAAATGCCATGGGGATCCTTTATAACCATTTGGGTTCCAAACCTCTTTTTACTTTTCGAATATATCAAAACCCTTTTGAATTCATTTCAAATAGGGAGGGAAACTATTAGGGTTTTATTTGTTCTTACTTCATTAAACCAGAGTGCAAGTATTATGCATGCATGCAATGCTCAAACATGACTTTATTAATATTACACAAAAGGTGGTATGTTATAGCTCTACCCCACTTACAAGAATCTCGACCCGAGATTCCTAGGTTTTCGAAAAGAAGGCAGGGTACTCAGATCGAAGACGATCTTTGTGTTCCCAGGTTGCTTCTGACTCAGAGTGATGAGACTATTGAACTTTAATGAACTTGATGGTTTGGCGACGAGTCTTGCGCTCGGTTTCATCAAGAATACGAACAGGGTATTCTCGGTAGGTTAGATCATCTTGGAGATCCAAAGTTTCATGGTACACACCATGAATGGGATCTTTGAAGCAACACTTGAGTTGAGACACATGAAAGACATCATGAACCTCTGGAAAACTTGATGGTAGATCCAATTGGTAGGAAAGCTCACCCTGCTTGGAGAGAATGCGAAAGAGACCAACATAGGGAGGAGCCAATTTGACTCTGATACTGAATCGATGGACACCCTTTAGAGGAGTGACCCGGAGGTAAACTTGATCACCAACTTCCTAATGAACTTCAAGATGATGACAATCGTAGTTGGTCTTCTGATGGGATTGAGCGGACTTCAGACGCTCCCGAATTTGCGAACTTGATCTTCTGCTTCTTGGATCATGTCCGGACCAAAGAATTGTCTTTAACCAGTTTCTGTCCAGTTCAGCGGTGTTCGACATGTTCTCCCATATAGGAATTGGAAAGGTGCCATGCCCAAACTGGATTGAAAACTATTGTTATGGGAGAACTCCGCAAAAGGATGACATTTCTCCCAGTTCTTTCCAAAGGATATGACACACGCTCCGAGCATGTCTTCAAGAATTTGATTCACTCTTTCAGTTTGACCACCGGTTTTAGGATGATAAGCTGTGCTGAAGGAGACATGAGTTCCCATTGCTTCTTGGAAACTTTGCCAGAATTTGGAAGTAAACAAACTTCCATGATTAGAGATGATCTTCTTGTGAAAACCATGAAGAACAACGATCCGAGAGATGTATAGGTCAGCCATTTGACTAGCACAAATAGTTTCACGAACCGGAAGGAAATGGGCAACTTTGGATAACCGATCAACTATTACCCATATGGCATCATTTCCTTCTTGTGTCCTTGGGAGTCCGGTGATAAAATCCATACCAATTTCATCCCATTTCCACTCAGGTATTTTCAACGGCTGCAGAAGTCCAGCAGGCCTTTGATGTTCATCCTTCACACGGCGGCGAACGTCGCACTCTGCAACAAAGCGAGCGATTTCTCGTTTCATTCCACTCCATCAGAATCTTTGACAGAGATCTCGGTACATCTTGGTACCACCAGGATGGATAGACAGAGGGTATTCATGGGCTTCTAGTAGGATTAGATCTTTAATTTTCCGACTGTTTGGAACCACTAGCCGGTTACTAAAGTATAGGATACCTTGATCATTGACGGAGAAACATTTAGCTTCACCGCTTGCAACACGTTCTTTGATCTTCCTAACCTCATCATCTTGCTTTTGAGCTTCCTTGATTTGGTCCTCGAGAGAAGATTTTGTTTCAAGATTAGCAAGGAATCCACAAGGAACTACTTCAAGGTTAAGATGCTTGATTTCCTCATAGAGAGCAGGTTGGGATTGTGAAATCATTAGATTATTGCAATAAGACTTCCGATTTAGCGCATCAGCAACGACATTGGCTTTGCTGGGTTGATAATTGAGACCCAAAACATAATCTTTGATGAGTTCCAACCATCGTCTTTGCCTGAGATTCAGATCTGGCTGGGTAAAAAAGTATTTCAGGCTTTGATGATCCGAGTAAAGTTCGCAACGTTTACCGATGAGGTAATGTCTCCATTGCTTAAGAGCATCAAAAATAGCAGCAAGTTCGAGATCATGGGTTGGGTAATTGTTCTCATGTGGCTTCAACTGCCGAGAAGCATAGGACACTACATGACCATCTTGCATCAACACACAACCGAGCCCTTGGAGAGAAGCGTCACAATAGATGATGGAGTCCTTGCTTGTGTCCGGAAGGACAAGCACCAGAGCAGTGGTTAGCTTAGTTTTCAAAGCTTGGAAGCTTTCTTATGCCTTTTATGACCATTCAAACTTCTTATCTTTCTTATGAAGATCAGTCATAGGCTTGGCTATCTTGGAGAAGTTCTCGATGAATCAACGGTAATATCCAGCCATTCCAAAAAAACTTCGGACTTACTTGACTGAAGTAGGTGACTTCCATTCCAGAATGGTCTGAACCTTATCCGGTATGACATCAACACCACTTGCAGAGACAACATGACCAAGGAAGACAAGCTCTTGTAACCATAACTCACATTTGGAAAACTTGGCGTAGAGTCGATGTTCACGAAGTTTAGTCAACACCAAATGTAGATGTTCGGCATGCTCTTCTTTCGGTTTTGGAGTAGATTAGAATGTCATCATTGTATACTACGATGAACTTGTCGAGATATTCCATGAAGACGGAGTTCATGAGCCTCATAAATGTGGCAGGGGCATTGGTTAACCCGAAGGACATCACTGTATATTCGTAAAGACCATAAAGAGTTGTGAGTGCTGTCTTTGGGATATCCTCCTTTCTGATCTTGATTTGATGATACCCTGATCTTAAGTCCATTTTTGAGAAGACAGTGGCACCACTTCATTGATCAAAGAGGTCATTAATCCGGGGAAGTGGGTACTTTTTCTTGATTGTCACCGCATTGAGTGGACGGTAATCAACCACCAATCTTGGAATATTTGTATCCCTCTTCTTGAAAAAGATGATAGGACAAACCCAAGAGGATGTGCTAGGTTGGATGTATCCTAGACCCTCTAAATCTTCAAGTTGCTTCTTCAACTCAACCAACTCATGAGGGGGCATGCGGTAAGGTCTTTTGGAGATAGGAGCAGTTCTAGGAAGTAGCTCTATGACAAACTCCACACTTCGATCAGGTGGCATGCCAGGAAACTCTTCAGGAAAGACATCCGGTAAATCACAGACTACATGGACATCTTGTACCTCGAGAGTAGGTAGGACATCCATGGCATACAACTCCGAGAAAGGTTTAAGAACTGCTGACGGAGACTTTGAACCATCAGTCCAATACTTGACAGTTATGCCAGCAAGAGAGGTCACAGTAACTGTTCCAATTGCACAGTCAATAACGGCTTGATACTTGGTTAACCAGTCCATGCCTAGAATGACATCAATGTCACTTGACTCGAGTGCAATGAAAGAAGTGGGAAACTTCTGGTAGGCTATGTCAATCTCATTTCCGTGACTAACCATAGTGGTGAACCAGCTAGAACCCGGGGAATGGATGGTCAAAGGGGAGGACAGGGGTTCAAAATTTGTCCCATGCTCTTAAGCAAACAAATTTGACATGAATGTATGCAATGCTCTGGAATCAAACAAGACTGTTGCGAGAATTGAATTGACACGGAGCGTACCCAAAATGACGCATGGATCTTCCTGAGCTTCCTCAACAGTGACATGGGTCAGACGACCACGTCCAACACCTTGAGATTTATCATTCTTCTTTGCCTGCTGATCATTGCGTCCGAAAGCCCTTTGTGAACACTCCCTTGAGTAGTGACCAGGCTGACCACATGAGTAACAGGTAACTCCAGTGTGAGAACCAGCAGGAGGATGATAGTTTGCTCCACCAGTATTTGACTGTGGCTGACGAGAAGCATTGCCAGAAGCCTTGGGTGCATAAGGAGAATGAGGCACAACACTATATGGAACAAAGACACGGTGATTCTTGTTACCAGAGGAAGAAGCACGAGAATTTCCTTCTTCACGCTTCTAAGATACTTCCATGTCCTTCCTTCCATGCTCCAGAGTAAGAGCATGATTGTGCAAGTCCTGGAAAGACTGCAACTTGAAGGGCAACAACTCATAGCAAAGTGCAGGGTTAAGTCCCTTACGGAACATATCTTGCTTATCTTCATCATTGGTCACATCCCTAGTTGCATAACAAGCCAGGCGGGTAAACTCACACCCATAGGTTTCAATATCCTTGTGCCCCTGAGTCAGATCCAGAAACTCCCTCCTTTTGAGATCCATGACGGGATTAGGGATATAGGAAGCACGGAATGCTGCAACAAACTCTTCCCAGGTAACAACATGTCCCTTAGCTTGCAGATTCAGAAAACCTTCCCACCAAACACCAGCCTCACCTTCCAGTTGATAGGTGGCAAAGTTGACACGGTCAGCGGGACGGACACGAAGAGCACTAAACTTGCGCTATATGGTGCGGAGCCAATCATCAGCTTCAAGGGGCTCCTTGGAGTGGGTGAATATTGGAGGAAAAGAGCAGATGAAATATCCAAGTGTGACATAGTCGTCAGGACGACGTTCAGTGTTCTGCGCCACACGCTCCAGAAGGCATTCATTCCTCAGACGGTTGGTCTCAATGTTGTTGAGAACCTCGGCCATTGTGGGAGGTGGCGGAAGTTCCTGATCAGCATTGTTGTTTCCTCGATGGCCAACAGAACCACGAGTACCAGACGACATCCTGAGGAGAAAACAGAAACCATGAGAATGGATTCACCAAAAAGGGTACAACAAAGGATGGCAAAAACCATATCAAAAGATCATGGTAGAGGTGAACATGTGGGCGAGGATTATATCAATGTATTAAGTATGGCAGTAGAACAAGCATATGGAACCTATACGCTACCAACTTAGATACAAACATAACAATGGAATGCAAGCATGATATGATACCAACGAGTCACAAAAGAATAGAGAGCGGGATTATAGGCATCCTTAGAAAAGTTGAAAAACAATGCTCAGGTGCACATATATACTTTGGAAACTCTGAGCCTTGCAACCAAGTAAGGAGTACTAGGAAAAACAACCCAAACCCGTATATCCTAAGAGTTTGAAATGATAGACGAGAAGTGAAAACTTTGCAAATCAAACGAGATAAGATAACTCGGCAATAGAACAACCATGGATAAGGAGTAAAAAGAGTCCTATTCAGAGTTTTGCAAATAGTTTTTAGCTTTCAAGTAGTTTTCTCAAACTCTAAACTCAACATCGACCAGCTAGAAGGGTTTCCTATAGGCAGTCCTGCTCTGATACCAAAATCTTTCACGACCCGGGATCAGGGCAAGAAAAATACCTGATCTTTATCTGACATAAGTCTAATCTAAATTCCGAAGCGCGTAGGGAAAGATCGGTAACATTACAGAACATACAAACCATACATTAATAAGGTAAACTCTTAACAAAGTTACAAACCAGTCATACAAGCCAAGGGTCATAGACCCATCATTATAATAAACCAACAGAAGCAAACAAGTTATTCTAAACAAAAAACTTAGCAAAGGGCCTAAGAGGCCTTAAACAGAAGTAGCGACCCTTCCATAGATCCTAGGCTACTGCCGGAGAACCCCGACTACTCGTCGACTTCGACATAGAAACCACCTTCAGTTGGAGTAGCTTCATCTGTAGAAATCATCAACGAAGCAAGGATGAGTACAGGGTGTACTCCGCAAGACTCGTCTAGTCAGATCAAGAGTGGAGAAGAAACTCGTCTAGTCAGATCATTTTCAAAAGGGGTAATAAGACTAAAACTTTAGCTCTTAGAATCACCTTTTATATCCTCCAAGTACCATCATCAACTGAACCTCTCTTCCCGGACTACCCCCTCAAATAATCCAGAGGAAGTATTCCGGATCTCACATTAGTTGACAAGTTTTATCATTCGGTTATAGTTCTCTATGATCTCCATGTCCGTTCCCAAGTCGTCCATAACCGTGGACACGGCTTTTCGAAAAGATTATAACCCTGCATGGTTGCACAACTTTACCCACATGTACCAACCAATTCTTAATGCCAAATTATTAGCCCTCTTCCTTGGAAGGCCGGCAGAGAGTGGTTGACCACGACATTTACCTTCCTTTCACCGAGACCATGAGTCATGCACTAAGGAGATGCCGCCATAACGGGTCGAGTCCCGAATTCGGTCCCTAGCGATGTGAACAGGGTTTGAGATTACGGATGCCGGTCATCTCCCATTACCTGCCACGCTTACCTACCTGTATGATTGCACCTCCTTCACCTCCATTCAAGAACAACCAAGATGCGTATGTCGAATGGAAAGCCCGAACTATGTGACTCATGGAATCTACTAGGCAAGTTAGTGTAAGATCCCTCCTTTGTAAAGGAAAGGATCCATGTGATTGCAATGATAGTCCTGGATCAATGCTAGCATCCACAGTTTAAGATGAAGTACACAGAAACAAAGGTCATTATTACATATCATTCTAGAGACAACATAGTCTTTTACAAACTCCATGGCCACAGGCCTAATACAAGAGTTCAAAATATATAATAAGATAGATAAGTCTTCATCTTCATGTGCCACAGGCAAGCATGTTGAGTGTAGACTCATGACTCCTAATCATCATCAGAATAACCTGCAACATCACAAGTTACAGCCACAGTGGGTCAATACATTGGAATAGTATTGGCAAGTGATACCTTAGTAGAATATTGGTGGACTAGATACTATATGCATTTTGGCTAAGTATAGCTTGGGCTTGCTTTGCTCAAAATAGGTTTTGCCTATTAGTTCAAACCACTAAGTTTTTACTTTGATAAAATCTTTCCCAAGGAACCACCAATAGACATTGGTGAACCTTTACCCTTGTTCAACCACAAGTTTTTACTTAGAAATTGGGATGAGGAGATTCTTGATAGCTTCCATGTCTTGATGCTCAAGTTGTCCAATACTAGGGACATGGCTAAGTACTTAGATTCTTCCTTCTGCAGAGGTTGTGCACTTTACCCACAAGACTTGATTTTCACCAAGACAGGACCTTTCAGAAGCCTTCCCTTAGACCAAATGGACACGTTCCAACCTATCATCCCACTACCACCAACTGTCCAAATGGCTAAGTTATTGCAACCTATGTGATCCAGGCAGAGCCCATATTGCCAAGTGGCTGCTAGAAGCTTCTTAACATTTGGCCTCTCAAATCCCTATGTTCCTGGGTGGCTTTCCACAACTGAGATACACAAGGTAAACCATAGAAATGGGCCTTGTGTAACCACTCAACATAACCCATTCTTTCCATTCCACCTAGGTGTTTCATTCACTTAGTTGTTTTATTAAGCAAAAACATAGTCCAAAGACTTAGAAATATTTATTCATAGCATGAATATAACCACCCTTGGTTGCTACTAGCTAGGCTAATCATGGCATTGATAAGACTTAGAAATATTTCTAGCAATTCTACAACTACTAGGATTTCCCAAGCATAGCATATAGATCAAAAAGTATCCATGCAAGACTAGCAAAATATTTCTAATGCATATTTGAAAAACATAGGAATAAAATCATGAAGCACCACTTGCCTTGGTAGTTTGGAGAGTAGCTACAATCCTCACTATCACAATCACTATTTGCACCAAAATCTACACATAAAATAATAGCACCAAAATCACATAGAAAATAAATACAAGCAAAAATATATGGATGCATGCATAATGCCATGTGATGATTTTCTACACCAAACAAGACAAGTGCATGGTACTGAATCATAAAAAAGTACAAAACAAGCTAAATAAACTTTATTTGAATATTAAAACATTTTCCAAATAATTATTATACACAAAATAGGCCTACACATGTTTCTATAAAAACAACCATTTTAACAGAGGCAAAACATTAAACACATTGCATAGATGGTTCTCTCCTGATTCCATTGATATAAAATTTGTCAAATTTGGACGTGGCATTCAAAAGTTATGAATTAAACAAATTCAAACATCTAATAGATCTAATTCAGAAATTTAAAACAAAGAACATGCCACGCGGAAGTCTCTGGTTGGCTGGTACCGCTTCGCACCGGATCATGCTTGCGCACCGTCAGATCTAACTAAATCATGCGGCACAGATCGCTACTTACCCCTTCGACTATGTTCTATCGCATTCATCCGATCTACATCGCACGGTTCTCAGCAACTGACCAACAAGTGGCGGCGCTGGCGGTGGCGACAGGACGCAGCGTGCTCTGTCAGCGGCGGAGCCGGCGAACTAGGTCACGCGGGGAGCTATGAGGGTGCTCACCAGAATCTCCATGACGAGGAGATGCTTGACGTGTGCTCGGTTGGCGAAGGGGCGCTCGGGGTTGTCGTGAATTGCTCTGTAAGTTTTTGAAAATGGTTTTAAATCCATATTTGTTATGTAAATTTTCACCAAACTCCAACAATCAAACAAAGTAACAAGAGAGCAAGCAAGGCTTGTTTTAAAACAAATAAACTCTTCAATTGAGAGTGGCATTGGTTTGATAGTTGCTCACATAAAATAATGAGCATCAAATGCTCCTGTTTTTGAAATGGTTTTGAAATGGAATCCCTAAATGATCATGGATGCATGAATGATATGCATGAGTTTTGAAACATGATTTTAGGGATGTTACAAATCTAAACCCCTTAAGGTGAATCTCGCCCTCGAGATTCGGGTTGGATAGCAAATAGGTGAGGGTGGTCTTTCCGAAGATCATCTTCTCTTTCCCATGTTGCTTCTTCTTCGGAATGATGGTTCCATTGAACTTTGCAGAATTTGATAGTCTTAGTCCGAGTAACTCTTTCTGCTGTCTCAAGAATCTTGATAGTTTTATCCTCATAAGTGAGGTCACTCTCCAATTGAACCTCTTCCAAAGGTATAGTATCCTTCAAAGAAGTCTCTTCCATCTCTGGATGGCATTTCTTAAGCTGACTCACATGGAACACATTATGAACAACTGACAAAGACTCTGGCAATTCAATATCATAAGCTACTTCTCCTTTATGACTCAGAATCTTGAATGGTCCAACATATCTTGGGGCCAATTTACCTTTGACACCAAACCTCTTCACTCCACTAAGTGGTGACACTCTAAGATAAGCTCTATCACCCACTTCATAGGTGACTTCTCTACGCTTAGGATCTGCGTAGCTCTTTTGTCGGGACTGTGCAATCTTCAACCTGGCTTTAACCATCTTGACTTTCTCTTCATCCTCTTTGATTATTTCTGGTCCAAATAGACTTCTTTCTCCCACACCATTCCATAGTAATGGGGTGGTACACTTTCTCCCATAGAGAAACTCAAATGGTGCCATCTCAATACTGGCTTGATAGCTGTTATTGTAAGAAAATTCTGCGTAAGGCAGACTTTCATCCCATCTGGCTCCATAATATAGAGCACATGCCCTCAGCATATCTTCAAGTATCAGGTTGGTCCTTTCCGTTTGTCCATCAGTCTGAGGATGAAATGCAGTGCTGAATTCCAACCTCGTTCCCAATGACTCATGTAATTGCCTCCAAAAATGAGAAGTGAATTGAGTTCCCTATCAGACACAATACTCTTGGGTACTGCATGTAGACATACAATTCTACTCATATAGATTTTGGCTAACTTAGCACTTGTGTAAGTTGTCTTCATGGGTATGAAATGAGCCACTTTAGTTAGGCGATCCACTACTACCCAAATAGAATCATATCCTGACCTGGTCCTTGGCAATCCGGAGATTAAATCCATACCAATCTTGTCCCACTTCCAATCAGGAATAGGTAGTGGTTGTAACAATCCTGCTGGTTTCTGATGTTCCGCTTTCACTCTACTACATACATCACACAAAGCAATATGTTCGGCGATGTTCTTATTGAGATTATTCCACCAAAATCTTTCCTTCATATCCATGTACATTTTGGTGTTACCCGGATGAATGGAATATGGTGAGTTGTGTGCTTCTTGTAAAATCAGTTTCCGAAGTATTCCACCAAAATCTTTCCTTCATATCCATGTACATTTTGGTGTTACCAGGATGAATGGAATATGGTGAGTTGTGTGCTTCTTGTAAAATCAGTTTCCGAAGCTCCGGATCTTGTGGAACACATATACGTTTTCCATGCCATAAAGTACCATGTTCGTCTACATGGAATCCTTTGGCTTTTCCCTTGCCAATCTTTTCCTTAATCTCTTCAATTTCCTTATCCGTCTTTTGGGCTTCTTTGATCTTGTCCAACAAAGTGGGTTGAACATCCAAAGACATGAGATTTCCCTCAGGCACAATCTCCAATCTGAGATCTCTGAATTGGGCACACAGAAAATGTTCTATTTGATTTGCAAACTTGTAAAATTCATAAATTTAATTCTACACGTCCAAATTTTGCAAATTTTATATCAATGGATTCAGCATAACAAGTACTTTGCAACCATGCATTTCGTTTAATGTTTTGCTTCTGGAAAAATTGGTTGAATTTGCAGAAACTTGTGTAGGCTTATTTTTAATATAAAAATTGTTCTAGATATGTTTTTGAGATGAAATCTTTGCAAAATGGTTTGTTGTGAACCTACTGACCATAGGAACCAACTTATGGATTTAAATATGTATTTTGTGAAGTTTAGGAATAAATATTTGAATTAGCACATTTCTAGTCAAATAAAAATATTGTTTATGGTTTAGAAATGATTTTTGGAGTGAAACCTTTGGGAAATGATTTGATTCAAACCTTCTGATCTTAAACACCAAGTTTTGAGAATTAAAAATATATTTGGTGAACCATTTAAAGAATATTGCTTTGCTAAAAGCATTTTCAACCACATAAAATATTGATTTGATTTAAAAATGGTTCATAGATAAAACCTTTTGCAAATGGTTTTACCACTTTAGTAAATGACCACTTTGAACTTAAAATGTTTAGAGCCTAGTAGAAAACACTTGTGCAAATAAAACTATCTTTTGCATGTTTGCATGCATGACCTTGTTTTTGTTATTTTATGTGTGAGAAATGGTTTGAATGCTAGTTGAAGTTGTGTTTGTTTGATTGAATTGTAGTGAAGTTAGAAGAGTGTGATATTTGCAAGATCAAGAAGTGAACCAACATTCTCTACTAAAAAGGCAAGTGACACTATCATCCATGTCCTATTATTTTCATTACACTTAGTGGATTTTTGTAACATGCATGATAAGGACTACTATATTTTATGCTATGCTAAATCCTATTAGGATATCATTATATCTTCCATAGTGAAAACATTGTAGTTGTAGTATGCTTAGCCCTGCTATATATTTGGGATGGGATACATGATATGATTATATGAAGTGTTGGAAAGACATATGTTTTATATAATAAAACAAGTACTCAATGAACCACCTGGGTGGACAAGGATACTCAAGATTGGACAAGGTGGCAACAAAAGGAACCATGTTTATATGGCCATCTCTTTTTGTATGTGCACTAGAAGAAAACCACCCAGGGACTTAGAGATTGAACATGTTTCTCGTACAGGGGCTTCCGTGTGCAGCCACATGCTAAATGGTCTATGGCTTAGTCAACTACATAGTGGAAGACCCATGCATTGACATCTTCAGGTTAACTAGAATTGTGTAAGGGAAATTTAACCCTACATTGGTGCCTGGTTGACAAGCTAGCATTGTGTATTGGTAGGACTTATATGGAAAGACTTTGTCACATTCTCGATCTGCCAGTACTCCATCTTGGTGAGTACTTATCCAGCGGCCACTGGTGGCATCAAGACGAGATTGTGTCATGTGGGTAAAGTGTACAATTTCTGCAGAAGATCAAATTCTAAGTACTTAGTTGTGTCCCCGGTTATGGACAATACTGAGCAACTAAGGCCTGAAGCTATGGAAGATCTCGACATTCCAATTTCTCAAAGTAAAACTTGATGGAGACAACAAGGGATTTGAAGCACTTGGAGTTTTCCAAGAAGTTCAGAAAGATTTGACAAAAGATCAAAACTATTTTGAAAAGATAGGATAAAACTATATTGCTTTCTACAAATGAGCCTAAACCCTACTTAGCCAAATATGCGTGTAATGATAGGATCCACTTATTTCTACATAGTAGTGAAACTTGCAAATACAATTCAAATGTATTGACCCTTGTGGCTGCAACTTATTATGTTGCATGTTTGTTTGATGTTAGTGAAGTGTGTTTAATAGGATTACAAGTCTACAACCAACATGATTGCCTGTGGCACTTTGAAGATGAAGGACCCCATGCTTTATAGATATTCTGCTGCATTGTAAATTGATAGCCAAATGAGCTATGTAAGATGTAATGAATTATTTTATTCCTGGTTATAAAGTTGTATTATGACCTTTGTTTCTTGATATTACATCTTAACTGTGGATGCTAGCTATTGATCCAGGGACTAGCATTGTAAACACAGGGATCTCTACCTTATTAAAGGTTGGGAACCTTACAGATGGTATCAGAGCACTGTGTTGCCTGTAGGATTGTAACCCTAGGATTGGACAAAACCCCTTAGAAAAATAGGAGTTGAATTTGTTCCAAAAACTTATTTACAAACAATCTTGTAAACTCTTTCCTCAAACATTTTGGTTTTGATTCTACATCTCTTCCTTTTCAACTTGATGGACAAAGCCTTCACCATGACCAATGACTTTAATTTTAGTTTCACCAAGGATTTCACTAAGGACTACAAGTGAGAACCAAGAAACATTAGATTGCCTACCAAAACATTGATATCATGTTAGTGTATGGATCATATTGACCTATGAGGTATGATTATAATAAGTTTTTATTTCAAGAAAACTTGTTGTTTCCTTCAACTCATGAGTTAAGCTCATAAGTTGTTAAGTGGATAGTTACTTGTTGATTGATTGGTTGTTTGTTTGAACTTGGATGTTTTGATTTGTGTGTTAGAACTTATTAAAAACCTATCTGTCATTACTTATCCCTATCAAACCAACAGATGCCTCCCCGTCGTGCCAACCCCAACCAAAAAAGTAATATCACTCCTGAGATGCAGCAGATGATGGCAGCTCAGACACAACTGATGCAGGAGATGACCACATTCATACAGAATCAGAACAACAACAACAACAACAATCAGAATAATCCTCCAGCACATGATATGCTCACCAAGTTTCTGAAGCTAAGGCCTGCATGGTTCTCTGGAACAACTGACCCAATGGTAGTCGATGATTGGTTACGTTCGGTGAATAAGGACTTAGTGACAGTTGGCTGCACCGACGAAGAAAAAGTAAGGTTTGCAGCATTTCTGCTTGAAGGACCAGCAGCAACATGGTGGGAAAACTTTCAAATCACCACTCCCCTTGAAGATGTGACTTGGGCTATCTTTGAGGATGGTTTCCGTACAACTCACATCTCACCTGAGTGATGTACTTGAAGAAAAAGGAGTTTCACAATCTGAAACAGCGTCACCTCAGCGTGGCTGAGTATATTGAAGAATTCAACAATCTGGCACGATATGCACCGGATGAAGTTGACACAGATGCTAAGAGGAAGGAGAAATTCCTCGAAGGACTTAATGATGAGTTGAACCTGCATCTAGCTGTTGCCTATGTCCCAACTTATCAATCACTCTGTGACAAAGCCACCATTTTGGAAAACAAGATGAATCAAGTTGAGAATAGAAAGAGGAAGCATGAACTCAAGAATCACTCATGATCATCACAAAAGAAACATTCATTCAAAAAGAGCAAGGAAGATTCTGAACCACATCAGTATCACCACAAAAACAATGGAAGTGATAATAATGGAAATGATACTGACAATGGAGATTACCTTGTTCAGAGCCAACATGACACTTTCAAGAAGAAAGACATTATCCAGTTGCAGTGCTATAATTGTAAGGAACTTGGACACTATGCATCAGACTGTCCTGAGAAGAAAAAGAAAAAGGATGCTAGAAGAGCCAATTGAAATGACTCCAATATGACCCAGAAAGGACATGTGAACCACATTGACATGGATGGAAACTTTGAAGAGATAGAATAAGTGGATGTCAAAAACTAGTTAACTCAGAAGAGTCAAATAAGGATTCCTTGTCTGGATATTAAGTGTTGAACCCATAGTCAAGTGAACCATCAATGTAACCCTATGAGACTTTCTTTTAAGGGTGGTAGTACCCTAGTTGTATTCAAGCAAATTTGTAACCCTAGCCTTCCCAAATCTCGGGACGATATTTACTTTAAGGTTGGTAGCCTGTCACATCCCAAAATTTTCCAAATTTTGAAATGTGAAAAATAAATAAACAAAATAAACAATTGTTGATTTTTAGGGTGAGAAGAAACTTTTTGATTCCAATTGGAAACATACAAACCTATTTTGATCAAATAAAATCCAAAAGGGAATTAAAAAGATAAACATTTAATAAAGAAAGTTTTAATAATTGGAATCACTATTTTTGGATCTTTTAATAAAAAGATTTGGTTTTCAAAAGCAAAGTAGAATTAATAAATAAGGATTATTTTATAGAGCCAAATTAGATCTTGGCCAAGCTTTTGAAATAAAATATTTCTATTTGATAAAAAGAGTAAAGGTTTATTTAAATAAAATAATGAGGATTTATTAATATCCAATTTTATTAAAGTAAAGGCTTTTCCATTTTAAATAAAAACTAAAACTTGTTAATTTATTTTAAATAAGATTTCCAAGTGTTTTTCTTTTTCAAATGAAACCTACTGAAAAGGTTTTGGTATTATTTAGATTTCAAATAGAGTTTTTAAATAAATTAAACCCTATTTGAAATAAAGACTAAGGTCTTTTTATTTTAATTAATAATAGATCCTAAAAGAATAAAAGTATTATTTTATTTTGGACATTGGAATATGTTGTTAAATAGAATTAAAATCAATACAAAGTTTGGTGGTGGTTTGAATTGATTTGTTGTTTGAATTATTTGTTTGAAAATCAAAACATAAATTCAAATTAGAAAAAGAAAAGCTTTCAGTACAAAAAAATGAAACAAGTGGCAGCCCAGCAAACCCAGCCCAGCAGGCCCAGCAACTAGCCCACCTACTCACCTCGCGCTGAACCGTTTTTCACTGAGCAACTCACCCACACAGACGCTGACGATTGGACCCTACTCCCACTTCCTCCACCTCGCTGACAGACAGACCCCACGCCACCTCATCGTCGTCTTCACCGCGACCGTTCCCCCTCGCCGTTGCTGCCCTTGATTTCGGCGATGAATACGAGTTATTGCCTGAGTTATTCCTCGCTGTGATCACGCGTACATAAACGCCCACGCCTCCTCTCTCTTCCCCTCCCTTGCCTCTCCCTCTCTGCCCCCAGGCTGGGTAAATTTTGAGCTCAAACCTTCTCTGCTCCGACGAGGTTTCCGTCGATTCTGGCGCCGACCAACCACCCCTCAGCTCCCACTGCACACGGACTTGCTGCCCACCTCCTGGCGCGTCTCCCAGTACCCTCCACTTGCTCGCGCATGCACCATAGGCTCGACAACTTCGAAGTCGGAGCACCACCGTGGACCTCTCCAACTCCGGCGATCTCCCCAGGCGAACCCTGACCCCCCCTATGTGTCTTGAGGACCCTCAGATATTCTCCAGTTTCACGCGAGTCTAATGCTCCCTCCCAATCACCTTCTCATGGTCTACAGCCCCGTCCCCGTCAACACCTGAGCGAGCCCGACGCCGACGCCGTCTCCGGTGAGCAATCGCCGTCGCATCTGTGCGCCCCTTGACAGAAGGAAACCGCCTCGAGCTTCACCAGGACCCTGCGAACCCTGTGAGCATCTCCTATCCCTCCCTTTCTTCCTGTAATCGCCGCGACGCCACCACCCGAGCGTGCGCTACCGCCAGCCGCCGCTAGCGCCGCCAGGCAAGGGTCAAACGCACCGTGTCTGTTAGATCGTTATCCAGTGGCTGTGATTAGATCCTAAACCGAAGGGGTATGTGTCCATCTGCGCCGTACGATTTAAGTGAAATCCAACGGTTCGCAGAGGCTGATCCGCACGAAGCGGTACCGTCCAGTTAGATTGCGCCACGTGGCCAGTATGTTTGAATAAAACCAGAAAATGTTCTATTTGATTTGCAAACTTGTAAAATTCATAAATTTAATTCTATATGTCCAAATTTTGCAAATTTTATATCAATGGATTCAGCAGAACAAGTACTTTGCAACCATGCATTTCGTTTAATGTTTTGCTTCTGGAAAAATTGGTTGAATTTGCAGAAACTTGTGTAGGCTTATTTTTAATATAAAAATTGTTCTAGATATGTTTTTGAGATGAAATCTTTGCAAAATGGTTTGTTGTGAACCTACTGACCATAGGAACCAACTTATGGATTTAAATATGTATTTTGTGAAGTTTAGGAATAAATATTTGAATTATCACATTTCTAGTCAAATAAAAATATTGTTTATGGTTTAGAAATGATTTTTGGAGTGAAACCTTTGGGAAATGATTTGATTCAAACCTTCTGACCTTAAACACCAAGTTTTGAGAATTAAAAATATATTTGGTGAACCAGTTAAAGAATATTGCTTTGCTAAAAGCATTTTCAACCACATAAAATATTGATTTGATTTAAAAATGGTTCATAGATAAAACCTTTTGCAAATGGTTTTACCACTTTAGTAAATGACCACTTTGAACTTAAAATGTTTAGAGCCTAGTAGAAAACACTTGTGCAAATAAAACTATCTTTTGCATGCTTGCATGCATGACCTTGTTTTTGTTATTTTATGTGTGAGAAATGGTTTGAATGCTAGTTGAAATTGTGTTTGTTTGATTGAATTGTAGTGAAGTTAGAAGAGTGTGATATTTGCAAGATCAAGAAGTGAACCAACATTCTCTACTAAAAAGGCAAGTGACACTATCATCCATGTCCTATTATTTTCATTACACTTAGTGGATTTTTGTAACATGCATGACAAGGACTACTATATTTTATGCTATGCTAAATCCTATTAGGATATCATTATATCTTCCTTAGTGAAAACATTGTATTTGTAGTATGCTTAGCCCTGCTATATATTTGGGATGGGATACATGATATGGTTATATGAAGTGTTGGAAAGACATATGTTTTATATAATAAAACAAGTACTCAATGAACCACCTGGGTGGACAAGGATACTCAAGATTGGACAAGGTGGCAACAAAAGGAACCATGTTTATATGGCCATCTCTTTTTGTATGTGCACTAGAAGAAAACCACCCAGGGACTTAGAGATTGAACATGTTTCTCGTACAGTGGCTTCCCTGTGCAGCCACATGCTAAATGGGCTCTGGCTTAGTCAACTACATAGTGGAAGACCCATGCATTGGCATCTTCAGGTTAACTAGAATTGTGTAAGGGAAATTTAACCCTACATTGGTGCCTGGTTGACACGCTAGCATTGTGTATTGGGAGGACTTCTATGGAAATACTTTGTCACATTCTCGATCTGCCAGTACTCCATCTTGGTGAGTACTTATCCAGCGGCCACTGGTGGCATCAAGACGAGATTGTGTCATGTGGGTAAAGTGTACAACTTCTGCAGAAGATCAAATTCTAAGTACTTAGCCGTGTCCCCGGTTATGGACAATACTGAGCAACTAAGGCCTGAAGCTATGGAAGATCTCGACATTCCAATTTCTCAAAGTAAAACTTGATGGAGACAACAAGGGATTTGAAGCACTTGGAGTTTTCCAAGAAGTTCAGAAAGATTTGAAAAAAGATCAAAACTATTTTGAAAAGATAGGATAAAACTATATTGCTTTCTGCAAATGAGCCTAAACCCTACTTAGCCAAATATGCGTGTAATGATAGGATCCACTTATTTCTACATAGCAGTGAAACTTGCCAATACAATTCAAATGTATTGACCCTTGTGGCTGGAGCTTATTATGTTGCAGGTTTGTTTGATGTTAGTGAAGTGTGTTTAATAGGATTACAAGTCTACAACCAACATGATTGCCTGTGGCACTTTGAAGATGAAGGGCCCCATGCTTTATAGATATTCTGTTGCATTGTAAATTGATAGCGAAATGAGCTATGTAAGATGTAATGAATTATTTTATTCCTGGTTATAAAGTTGTATTATGACCTTTGTTTCTTGATATTACATCTTAACTATGGATGCTAGATATTGATCCAGGGACTAGCATTGTAAACACAGGGATCTCTACCTTATTAAAGGTTGGGAACCTTACACATAAGTACTGCACCTAATCAATGATGAGATGCATCACAATACACTTGGAAATCTTTCTCCAAATCTGGCAAACATAAGACTAGTGCTGTCACTAGCCTCTTCTTCAATTCTTGAAAACTGAGTTCACATCCTTCAGACCAAGCAAATTTCTTGTCTTTCTTTAGCAATTCTGTCATGGGCTTAGCTACCATGGAGAAATTCTCAATGAACCTTCTGTAGTAGCCTGCTAAGCCAAGGAAACTATGAACCTCTTTCACTGACTTGGGAGATTCCCATTCAGTTACCGCTGAAACTTTAGCAGGATCAACTGCTACCCCATCTCCTGACACAGCGTGTCCAAGAAAACCAATTTCATTTAACCAAAATTCACACTTGCTGAATTTGGCATACAACTTGTGCTCTCTAATCTTCTCAAGTATCAAACGTAAATGTCCTTCATGCTCTTCTTTGCTCTTGGAGTAGATCAAAATGTCATCGATCAAAACGACAACAAACTTATCAAGAAATTCCATGAACACCGTGTTCATCATATTCATGAAATAAGCTGGTGCATTGGTCAAACCAAATGGCATCACGGTATACTCATACAATCCATACCTTGTGGTGAAAGCTGTCTTAGGTATGTCTTGTTCTCTTATCTTGAGCTGGAAATAACCTGACCGGAGATCAATCTTTGAGAACACACAAGCTCCTTCTAACTGATCAAACAAGTCATTGATTCTTGGCAAAGGGTATTTGTTCTTGCTAGTCACCTCATTGAGTGAACGGTAATCTATGCATAGACTTTGACTTCTATCTTTCTTTTCCACAAACAAAACTGGTGCTCCCCAAGATGAAGAACTTGGTTGGATAAAACCTTTCTGCAACTGTTCTCCAAGTTGTTTCTTGAGTTCCTTCAACTCATCAACTGACATCTTGTACGGTCTTTTTGCTATTGGTCCAGATCCTGGTAGCAAGTCAATAAGAAACTCCACATCTCTATCTGGTGGAATTCCCGGCAATTCTTCCAGAAACACATCTGGATATTCACTCACAATTGGAACACTGTCCATGCTAACCCCCTTGAGAGAATTAAGCTTACTCCTTTTTGCTTCAAAGTTGGTCTTGAATCTGATCCTTTTGTTTTCTGGAGTTGTG
Organism: Avena sativa; assembly: GCA_916181665.1. Classification (NCBI taxonomy): domain Eukaryota; kingdom Viridiplantae; phylum Streptophyta; class Magnoliopsida; order Poales; family Poaceae; genus Avena; species Avena sativa. The sequence goes on along the minus strand of OV702298.1, from coordinate 160,912,516 downwards.
AGTGAAACAATATGGTTGGCACAATCTATCACTCCCTTGTTCTTAGTCATCTAATCCATTCCCAAAATAACATCCAATCCTTGGGAGTTTAGGATTATCAGGTTAACGGGAAACTTATACTTTCCAAACTCTATGACTAGATCATGACATCCTGAATTCACTATCATTTCTCCGCCAGGAGAACTTACTTTTTTAGGACACCCAATAGTTTCTACTGGTAGTTCATTTCTTTCAACAAATGCTCTTGATATGAATGAATGAGATGCACCAGTATCAAAGATAACAAATGCTGGAACATAATTGAGTTTGAACTTACCAGCAACAGCATCAGGTTCCTCATAAATTTCCTCCACATTGATGTGGTTCACTTGTCCCTTTTGAAAAGGGTTGGGCTTGTTGGGTCCTTCAACTTTGTTTTCTGGGCATTCATTTGCATAATTCCCCACATTCTTGCACTTGAAACATTCAACCTGACTAAGATCCTTCTTGACAGGCTGGCTTCCACTGCCACTTCCACTTCCACTATGGTGGCTCTTATATCCACCTTTGTTATTCTTGTACTTATCGTTGTCATGACTACGGTGGTGCTTGTTGTCATGATAACGGTTGTGGTGCTTGTTGAACTTCCCATGCTTGTGGGATCCAGAACTCCCACTGTCATCATAATGGGAACGCTTGTGAGACGATCCCGAGCTGTGCTTGTCAGAGTGCTTTCTCTTCCTGCTTTCAACTTGTTTCATCTTGCTCTCCAAAATAGCAGCCTTGTCACAAAGAGACTGGTATGTGGGAACATAGGCTACAGCTAACTGCAGGTTCAATTCATCATTCAACCCTTCAAGGAACTTTTCCTTCCTCTTACCATCATTGTCAACTTCATCCGGTGCATATCACGCCAGATTGTTGAACTCCTCAATATATTCAGCCACGCTGCGGTGGCGCTGCTTCAAGTTATGGAACTCTTTCTTTTTCAAACTCATCACTCCGGATGAGATGTGAGAAGTACGGAAACCATCTTCAAAGATAGCCCATGTCACATCCTCAATGGGAGTGGTGATCTAGAAGTTATCCCACCAAGTGGCTGCTGGTCCTTCCAAAAAGTGAGCTGCAAATCTGACTTTCTCTTCATCAGTACAGCCAACAGTTACCAAGTCCTTGTTCACAGAGCGTAGCCAATCATTGGCCACCATAGGATCAGTAGTTCCTGAGAACTTTGCTGGCGTCAGTCTTATGAACCTGGTAAGCATGTCAAAACCCGGTGGGTTGTTCTGATTGTTGTTGTTGTTGTTATTGTTATTATTATTATTGTTGTTGTTGTTGTTCTGATTCTGGATGAAAGTAGTCATCATTTGCATCAACTGAGTCTGAGTTGTCATCATCTGCTCCATCTCAGGGGTGATGTTGTTGTTGTTGGGGTTGGTATTGGCACGTCGGGGAGGCATCTGTGGTTTTCAATAAGGATAAGAATGAGATACCCATAGATGCTAACATGCACAATACATCACATAACAAATCACAATCATGCATCATAGTAATAAAAGTTCAACAACATAGACAACAAGTTCTGAAAAGTAAACACACAAATAGCAAGCCATCCACATGTTGGATGGTCATTGCGACTCAATAATCAAAGACATGATAAATAAAGGTAAATGAGTAGTCATCACTACTCCTCTGCATCAACCTCCTCGTCAACAAATGTAAGACCTGCATTCTCCATTGCGGTCTTGTATTCCTCGACATTGGTGGTCAAGGTCTCTACTTTGGCTTTGCGAGCCCTCTTCTGTGAACGAAGTCTCTCAATCACAGTCTGCTGATGCTCGAGCTTGAAGTCCTTGGCCTCTAGTTCTGCAGTCATGTCTCGAATCCTCTTGTTGCTATCTTGGACTCGCTTCTCTTGACTCTTGAACTTTCTATCGTGACTCTCAAACTTAGCCTCCATCTCCTTGACTATCTCTGCTTTCTCTGCGAAGAGCTTGTCCTTCTCACGAAGCTGCACCTGGAGTTCATCATTGCTAAGCATGACGTTGGTCCTATCAGTGTCTATGTGCCTAAGAAGAACCTCTAAGTCCTGGAGGTATAGGAGAATCGGCTCTGCCGTCTCTCTCGAAGTATTCTCAAAGTCAATGGACTCACCATCATCATCACGTCTACCGAAGGTATGGAAGTGAGAACCTCTAACCTCTCGAGAGTGTCTCCCTAGTAAACATCCAATCAAATCCTGCATGACTACCTCTAGGCCTCTCTCCTTGTCATCATGCATGAGCTTGAAGATGATGGCCTCCGTGGCTGGCTTAGTCTGGCGTCCTGGTTGATTAACCTTGAAGCCCCAAAGGTCTTTCCTCTCAAACTTGGTGAGGGGAAGCATCATGATAGTAGGAAGAGGAAAATTGAGCAGACTAGTGAGCAAAATCATACGAGTGCCAAAACGAGTTCCCTTGAACTCTTCAGCCGTGCTGATAGTAACATTAGGCATTTATTTAATAAGATAGAAAAAGTTAGGATCAACACAATTTAAGACAATTCACAAGACAAGGCATCACATGCATAACTTTGGAAATCAAAACACACAAGTCATGGCATACATGGATCCATTACAAACAACCAAGGTTCAACTTATTTTAAACAACATTTGGAAAATAAAATGATAAGTGTGGTGGTCCAACTAACGAAGTACGTTACAATCCCATCTCACTTGCCAAGTTGGCTAACAGGGCATCCCTAGAGGCAATCTGTTTGTCTAGATCACAATACTCCATTGCCAAGTCTATGATGTCCTTCCTTAAGCTTTGGTTGGTAGCCTCTAACTCTTGGGTATGCTTCTTTTCTTCCTTAAGATCATTCTGGGTGTTAAGCATTCTGCACTTGATTCTATCACCAAGTTCTTTGATGGCCTTCCAAGCTGCATCCCTTGCTGAATCAAAGAATGTGGTGTGCATCACTGAGTTGGTGACCATGCAGAATCCTGAGTCCTTGTGGTTGTCTTCCTTGTTTTTATACAAGTGAAGTTGCACCCACCAGTACTCAACTCCTTCATCCATCACAGGAAAACCTTTGTACACAGCTGCACCATGTATTCCCATGGCAACCATGAGGTCCTTGAGAGCCTTGGGGAACTCTGTCTCACATTCCAAAGTCATAGTCATGAGTGGTCCCTTCTTCACGGCTTCGTTGATGGAGTTCATCTACAAATAGAGATGAGAAAGAAGATTAGAAAAGTTTACGAGAAGAAAAGACAAGTGTGGAAGTTGTTGAAATTTTTTCCTTAGTGGTTTCCAATCCTAGGGTCATAATCCTACAGGCAACACAGTGCTCTGATACCATCTGTAAGATCCCTCCTTTGTAAAGGAAAGGATCCCCGTGATTGCAATGCTAGTCCCTGGATCAATGCTAGCATCCACAGTTTAAGATGAAGTACACAGAAACAAAGGTCATTATTACATATCATTCCAGAGACAACATAGTCTTTTACAAACTCCATGGCCACAGGCCTAATACAAGAGTTCAAAATATATAATAAGATAGATAAGTCTTCATCTTCATGTGCCACAGGCAAGCATGTTGAGTGTAGACTCATGAATCCTAATCATCATCATAATAACCTACAACATCACAAGTTATAGACATAGTGGGTCAATACATTGGAATAGTATTGGCAAGTGATACCTTAGTAGAATATTGGTGGACTAGATACTATATGCATTTTGGCTAAGTATAGCTTGGGCTTGCTTTGCTCAAAATAGGTTTTACCTATTAGTTGAAAACACTAAGTTTTTCCTTTGATAAAATCTTTCCCAAGGAACCACCAATATACATTGTTGAACCTTTACCCTTGTTCAACCACAAGTTTTTACTTAGAAATTGGGATGAGGAGATTCTTGATAGCTTCCATGTCTTGATGCTCAAGTTGTCCAATACCAGGGACATGGATAAGTACTTAGATTCTTCCTTCTGCAGAGGTTGTGCACTTTCCCCACAAGACTTGATTTTCACCAAGACAGGACCTTTCAGAAGCCTTCCCTTAGACCAAATGGAAGCGTTCCAACCTATCATCCCACTACCACCAACTGTCCAAATGGCTAAGTTATTGCAACCTATGTGATCCAGCCAGAGCCCATATTGCCAAGTGGCTGCTAGAAGCTTCTTAACATTTGGCCTCTCAAATCCCTTTGTTCCTGGGTGGCTTTCCACAAGTGAGATACACAAGGTAAACCATACAAATGGGCCTTGTGTAACCACTCAACATAACCCATTCTTTCCATTCCACCCAGGTGTTTCATTCACTTAGTTGTTTTATTAAGAAAAAACATAGTCCAAAGACTTATAAATATGTATCCATATCATGAATATAACCACCCTTGGTTGCTACTAGCTAGGCTAAGCATGGCATTGATAAGACTTAGAAATATTTCTAGCAATTATACAACTACTAGGATTTCCCAAGCATAGCATATAGATCAAAAGTATCCATGCAAGACTAGCAAAATATTTCTAATGCATATTTGAAAAACATAGGAATAAAATCATGAAGCACCACTTGCCTTGGTAGTTTGGAGAGTAGCTACAATCCTCACAATCACAATCACTATTTGCACCAGAATCTACACATAAAATAATAGCACCAAAATCACATACAAAATAAATACAAGCAAAAATATATGGATGCATGCATAATGCCATTTGATGATTTTCTACACCAAACAAGACAAGTGCATGGTACTGAATTATAAACAAGTACAAAACAAGCTAAATAAACTTTATTTGAATATTAAAACATTTTCCAAATAATTATTATACACAAAATAGGCCTACACATGTTTTTGTAAAAACAACCATTTTAACAGAGGCAAAACATTAAACGCATTGCATAGATGGAAAGGATTTTTTCTCCTGATTCCATTGATATAAAATTTGTCAAATTTGGACGTGGCATTCAAAAGTTATGAATTAAACAAATTAAAACATCTAATAGATCTAATTCAGAAATTTAAAACAAAGAACATGCCACGCGGCAGTCTCTGGTTGGCTGGTACCACTTCGCACCGGATCGTGCTTGCGCACCATCAGATCTAACTAAATCATGCGGCACAGATCGCTACTTACCCCTTCGACTATGTTCTATAGCATTCGTCCGATCTACATCCCACGGTTCTCAGCAACTGACCAACAAGTGGTGGCGCTGGCGGCGGCGACAGGCGGCGGCGTGCTCTGTCAGCGGCGAAGCCGGCGAACTAGGTCGCGCGGGGAGGTGTGAGGATTCTCACCAGAATCGCCGTGACAAGGAGATGCTCGACGTGTGCTTGGTTGGCGAAGGGGCGCTCGGGGTTGTCGTGAATTGCTCGTCGGAGAAGTCCCTGGCGACGGATGCTTCTGTTCGTCGACATTAGCGAGGGTGCAGATCATGCCAAGGCAAAAGAAGTGGAGGGTCAGATGCGCAAGATGATGCTAGTCACGCGGGTGTCAACGAGAGGGAAAGGGGCGGTCGGAAATTACCACTGGAGGTCGTCGGAGTTGAGCCGAGCTTCGTTTTCTTCTAGTGGTGGACGGTGACGACGTTCTAGGATGGTACAGAGAAAAAGAAAGGCATGAGAAGATGCGCAAGGACATGTAGAGCATGCTTGCATGAAGCAGAGACAAAGGGGTGGACGATGCTCACCGGAATTGTTCGCCAGAGGTCGTTGGTGCTGCGGCGGTGTGGGCACGATTATGGGCAGCCTGGTGGCGTGGTGTCTGCGCTGAGTGAGGGGAAACGAGCGGAGAGAGGAGGGGATCTTATAGCCGGAGCAGGGGCAGAGATCACACACGCATTCATTGCCAATTAAGAGGTTTAAAATCACGGCAGAGGCGGGGGAAGAAACAGACGACGACGTGTTCATCGCGCTGTTTCTGGGAGGACGATGACGACGTGGCGACGGGGCCACTGGTCAGTCAGCGCGGGGTCGAGTCGGTGCGCGTGAGAGAGCAAGGGGAAAACCCCGGGTGGGCTTAGTGGGATGGTTTCGCTGATGGGCTAAAAGTCTGGCGCCAGCCTTTCTTATTTCCTTAATCTTTTTCTTTTTCTGTTTGAATTTCCAGGAAACATTTTCAAATGATTTTAAAAGACATTTGAATTCAAATCTCTTCTGGGTTTTTGTAGAGTGCAACACTCATATTTTTGGACATAAAAACATGTGGTCTCTCTGTTCTAGCTTGGTCCTTTTGATTAAACAAAATAAATAGTGACAAAGCACTTGATTAGAATAAGTTTTTGAAAATGGTTTTAAATCCATATTTGTTCTGTAAATTTTCACCAAACTCCAACAATCAAACAAAGTAACAAGAGAGCAAGCAAGGCTTGGTTTAAAACATATAAACTCTTCAATTGAGAGTGGCATTGGTTTGATAGTTGCTCACATAAAATAATGAGCATCAGATGCTCCTGTTTTTGAAATGGTTTTGAAATGGAATCCCTAAATGATCATGGATGCATGAATGATATGCATGAGTTTTGAAACATGATTTTAGGGACATTACAATTAGTGAGTCGAGGGGGTTTCCAGGCCCCCGAGTGGTTGTACGCTCATCTTAGTTCAAGAGGCAAGAACATCGGGTCCTAGGGGTGGCAAGTATGGGACTAGAAAAACCATAACCCACGTGGCCTCCCATACAAGCATTAGCATGTTTATCATCCATCTCTAATCACATCACAACATCCTATCATACTAGATTCATTCGCATCTCCGGTGCATCACATGAATGATCAGTATCAAACCACTAAGCATGGCTAAGCTTGACTTAACTGTGGCACTAGCGCTGCTCATAAGCCAACCCTAGTTATGCTAGGAGCAGTGGATCAGGTAATATAGTTCACAAAGGGAAACATGCATCAGATAGGATTACTCTATCTACTGATAAAATACTGTTGAACCGAATGCATATGGAGAGAATGAAATACTTTGTAAACATAGGATTCATATGTATGAGTGGGGCTTCGCTTCCCTTGTCCGTTGTTGGACTGGTAGTGATCTTCGGTGGCATTGACTTCCACTTCGGGTTCGGTTCCTATTCGCGAAGAACCAATCACCAGAAAAGGAAAAGCAACATTCAACACATGGCATGTACAATGCTCATACAATATGGATGATATGACAAGTTAAACAGTGTTGAAATGAACCCTAGAACATGCTTGGTAATTTTAAACGGGGTCCGAGAGGTCCAAACCCTAGAACAGGGGGATCCTCGAAATCACCTGTGGGGTTCAATTGGTTCTTCTAATTAAACTTGCCATCAAAGTTGGTTAACAATGTTGATTATAGCTTAGATAGATAGGTTTCATTTTTATGAACATTTTGGTATATTATTTTTATTTTTCTTATTTAAAATGAATTAGTTATGAGTTTCTCCAATTTTAATCCATTTATAAATCATTTTTGGAATATTTAATATAAGTTTCAACTTGGGCCCATATGTCAGACTTTTATTAATTTCAGAAAACATTTACAGAAAAGATTAAAACTCTTATAGGTATAACCCACCTGTCAGGGATTTTCATTTATAGAAATAATTACAAAATTCATTTATAGAATAGATAACAGAAAAAGAAAAGAATATTGCACAGGCATGACGTCATGCTGATGTCATCCAGACCTTGATCCCCCGATCGATGCTCGATCCATCGATTTCGAGCGCGCCTGGATGTGTGGTTGTGGGCGTTGGAAAGAGGGCGTCGCAGGGAGCAAGATAGTGGCAGCGCCGCTTGGAGATGGTCACCGAAGACGGCGGTGCAATGACGGCAAGCGGTGGCGGCGTCGGGCTCAAGCGGGGAAGAAGATATAGAGGGAAAGGGAGAAAACGGAGAGGTGCTCGAGCATCGATGGCTCACCAGGAGCACGACGGTGGTGTCGGGGAGGCAAGGCAAGCTCGGACGGCGACGAATCGAGGTAGGCAACGGCGGCGGTCGACGGCGCTTCGGGGTCGATTCCGGTGAGATGGAGGCTTCCCAGCACGCGTGCTTCGAGGGGGAGAACGAGGGCGATGAGGCGCGCCCAACGGTGACCTTGGCTTGGTGCGGGTGGCCGGAGACGGCGAGGACGAACAGCGGCAGAGCTAGGGTTCGTCGGCCATGGCGTGGAAACAAGGAAGAGAGGGGGTAAGTGGAACCTAGGGTTCGTGGGCGGCAGCTCTGGGGGTCATATAGGCGCTCGGGGGCGGCAACACGAATCGCGGAGCTCGCCGGTGACGAAGGCGTCGCCAGCGAGCTGCTTAGCTCGATTGGGAGGTGGAAGACGGCCAACAGAAGCGACGAATCGGTATTGGGCCAGGCTTTGTCGCTGCTGGGCTGGATGGGCCCCGGGTGGGCTGGCTGGGGAGCGCGTGAGCGACGGGGAGAGAGAGAAATGGGCTGCGGCCAAGAGACCTAGGTTAGCTAGTTTTTTTCTTCTGAAAACTGTTTTATTTTTCTGTTTTTCAATTTCTGTTTGTATTTCCAATTTCCAAACTGTTTTGAATAATTCAAAAATACCAGATACTTTTATAAGTATCTAAATTCCCTGGGGACCCTTGATAACCATTTGGGTTCCAAACCTCTTTATACTTTTCGAATATATCAAAACCCTTTTGAATTCATTTCAAATAGAGAGGGAAACTATTAGGGTTTTATTTGTTCTAACTTGATTAAACCAGAGTGCAAGTATTATGCATGCATGCAATGCTCAAACATGACTTTATTAATATTACACAAAAGGTGGTATGTTACAATCTATGACTAGAAGTCCACCTTCAGGTTATCATCCGAACCCCTCCAGTATTAAGTTGGAAGAAATAGACAACTGCTTTAAGCAAAGTGTGTAAGGTAAACACTCCACATGTTCCATGAACAAGAGACCGTTGTTTTCTCCCTAGTAGCAACAACACATCTACAACCGAAGAGATTATTGTCACTTCCCTTGGAAACTAGAGGCATGAACCCCCTATCGAGCATAAATACCCCCTCTTGGAGTCACTAGCAACTACTTGGCCAAGATAGCTACTAACAACGAAGAGCATGCAAGATCACAAAAACAAAGACATGATAGAATCATAAAGACAAAACCATTAATCAAACCAACATAATAATCTCAATATCCATCGGATCCCCACAAACACAACATGCATGATTACAAATCGATTAGATCTTGATCATGAACGGAGCTCACAAGATCTATACATGAAAGCACAAAGGAGGAGATACAACCATCTAGCTAGTACATGGACCCATAGTCCAAGGTGGAACTACTCACGCATCATACCGGAGAGAAGGCCTCCGGGATGATCTCCCCTCCTGTAGGGTGCCGGGAAGAACTTTAGATCCCCCCAATCTAGGGACAATGGTGGCAGCGGCTACAGACGGTTTCGTGGATATTTGATCGGGTGCTTAGGGTTTCTGCATCGGGGGATTCTTATAGGCGAAGGGGGAGACCTACGAGGCGGCCAGGGTGCCCAAACCCTAGCCAGGCGCGGGGCTAGGACCACCCACGCCTAGGGTGGGTCTGCCCCCCTGGCTGGTCCCTCCGCCTCTGCTCTGGACTTCATGTTACCCACGGAAAGTAATTGACTTTGACGTTTGTCCCGTCCAATTCCGAGAATATATCTTTACTAACTTTTCTGAAACCAAAAAACAGCAGAAAATAGGCATCTAGCACTGTTGAAACTTGTTAATAGGTTAGTACCAGAAAACATGTAAAAAGCACCTCAAAGTGTAGACAAGCAAAGCAAAGTAGATACTAAACAAGCATGGAGCATCAAAAAATATAGATACGTTTCCAACGTATAAACATCCCCAAGCTTAACTCCTGCTCGTCCTCGAGTAGGTAAGTGATAAAAGAATAAGTTTTTAGGTGACATGCACCCTCACAATAAATATCCAACCATTTGCAAGCATTGAAAGCTAGGATCAAAGAACTCTAAACATGTGCATGAAAGATGGAGTTTTAACAGTAGGACATAGTAACTATGCATGCAACATGACAAGCTACAAACAAAGATCATGAATAACATGAATTGAAAAACGTTTGTTTGTTTCACATACAGAAAACATAATATAGTGGCAATCATCTTGTCCATCATAGAGTAGCAAATAGATGCATATGACACCTGCAAAGTTCACAAGGGTGACTAGAAATAAGTAGCATAAGAACAAGTAATATCACAATATGCATCAATTAATAAGCTTTGGAACACTGCACACAAAATTACAACTATGCTCTCTTAATGGTGCCTAAAAGTAGAAGGTGGAGACTCAATAATGGTGGAAGAAAGGACTTTTTTGTTAAGGAAGCAGTGATTACAAGTTTCAAAAAGAGCATCCAAAAATTATGGTACTTGTTAGATTTTAGCCCTCATTTCCCCTATCATGAGCATCTTGAAGTGGTTAAGGTTAAAGTGGCAAAGCTGGAGTATATGCTTAACGAAGTATAAGTTGGCAATCTCATGTCCCTTGAATACGAGGGCCACACCTCATGCATACTCAACTTTGGGTCCAAGTAAGTTCTTGTCACTGTAAGTATTTGCATATCATTGAGAACCGCCAACGGGGTACCCCTTTCACATGGTATCGATAACCAAAATTACAAGGCAAGCAGACAAGGAGCATCTCAGCAATCTTTTTATTTACCATATGCATAGCTTTTTATTGAGGATGCTTCATAGATAACTCATTATGGTGATGCTGCAAGTTTCCACCATGATTAGGCATGGTTAGGCTAGCGGCCCAGGCGTTTCTCTAACACAGGATACAAACTCCATGGACTTACAAGTTCCCTCTTTATTTCACACAGGTGACATCCATAGAAAAAAGAACATGATATCAACTGAGTACACCAAGGTACAAGTGCAATGTTGAAAACGTTCCCCGTGACAACACGATTCTGCTAATTCCAACTTATAAGTGCAAGCATATACAACAAAGTTGTCACAATGGTTCAAGTTTATTATGGGCAAAGAATAAAGTGTGCCATCAAGTTCGTGAGGGCTTTAATCACTAAGTTTTCACATAACAAAATAGTTTTTAATTGGAAGATAGTTGAAAACAAGAATATACTTGGAATGGTGTAACAGCCCATGCATAGGAGTTTATAGTGGACACTTTGGAATAGCTTGGTTTCTTGGGAGCTGGAAGCATGAGTAGAGCTTACTCATACAAGTGGAGGCTAGCAAAAGACTGGGAGCAACCAACTAAGAGAGCAATAATGGCCATAATCATGCAGTGCAACAAAGAATACTAATCAAAGCAAAGAGTGGTACTACAAGTCAAGGACTAAATGATCATAGAGGCTAATGGTGACTTGTGAGAGTCATAACATGGTGTGAGCATGTGCCAAGTCAACCCAAGCAAAGCATCAAAGGAGAATACCACAATACTATGCTTTTGCATGCTAAAACAACGCATAATTTCTTCAAGGCACACTAAGAAATCCCAATTGTTTGGAACAAGACATTCTACATCAATAATTACTAAAAATAAAATCAAAACAACACCTAGCATGTCATGCTACTCTAAGTCACAGTCAATGCAAGCTCCTCTTGCACTTCAAGAAAGAACTTACTAGTCCTTTCCAAACACCAAGAAAACTTATTTGCAAAACAACATAGTGAGAACAGGCGTCCAAACTACTTTAGAAAACTAAGAAAACTAAGCAAAGCAAACGAAAACTAAGAAGCTCCAAGAACAACACAACTGTGCATGAAACAATAAAAACGAAGTGTCTAGACAGACCAGAGCTTTTTATTGATGAAGAAGGGGATGCCTTGGGCATCCCCAAGCTTTGACGCTTGTACATCTTGGATATTTCTTGGGGTGACACCATGGTGGCATCCCCAAGCTTGATATTTTGTCCATTGTTCACCTCATTGCATCATTCTCTCTTTACACCTGAAATTTTTTCTTCACACAAAACTTCACACAATCTTCATTAGCAACATTAGCTTATTGAAAAGATATTAGGCCTATGGCAAAGCATTGAAACAGCAAGGATTTTTACTAAAAACACAAGATACTGTAGTAACTCCTTCAAAAATCTCAATTCACCTAAAGAGAACTCAAAAAGGAATCAATAAGAAGCAAATGCAAATAATGGCAGAAATCTGTCAAAACAGACCAGCAGGTAGAAACCGATTTTTTCAAACATCTTCTGTTGCTGAAATCAAATAGTGTTGAACTAACGAAAGTTAGCTAGCATACTAGGGGATTTATTCGTAAATTTTAAGCTCAATCCGAGATACAGAGACTCCCCACGAATGTTTTTTGGTGGAGGACAGAAATCTGTTTCAGGACAGCAACTCTCCAAATCTTACTTCCCTCTCATTAGAGGTCATTCTTGGCACAAAAAGAAAACAAAAAGGATAAGGAGAGGTCATTACTAAAGTAATAACTTCCAAGACTCAAGGAAACTCTTGGGTTATCTCCCAAGAAGTACTTTTCTTTAACGCCTTTAAGTTAGGCATGATAGCTTGAGAGATTGCTCACATAAAAAATATGAATTGAAGTCAAAGAGAGCATCAAGAAGAAAATTCAAAACACATCGGAATCTTGTACACAAATAAGTTCACAAAGAACAAAGTGACATGCATAGGAATAGAAAACAAGAGTAACTTCAAAACTTTCAGCACAAAGAGAGGTGTTTTAGTACCATGAAAACTTTTACAACCATATTTTCCTCTCTCATAATAATTTTGAGTGGCCTTATGAATAAACTCAACAATATAGCTATCACATAAAGCATGCTTTTCATTATCTACAAACACATAATTTCTATCAAGCTCAAGAATAATGGGATTAAAGCTTCACAAGTTTTACCCAAAGTAGATATTTCAAAAGGATCCACAGGAACATAGCATTCATCCTCCTTTGGTAAGCATCGGGGACAATCAAATAATATAAGGGGTAAAGAGTTACTCTCATTAGAAGGTAGGCATGGGTAGATACATTCTTCCTCCTTTTGTTCATCACTCTTCTCCTCTTTTTCATCTAATGAGCTTCCAGTTTCAACAATTTCTTCTTCCATAGGCTCCTGCAAGGCATTAATCTCTTCCAAATGTGGAAAACGCCTATTAAAATATTCAAGAATATAGCAATTTTCTTCCTTGTAATTATCAAAGAAAAATTTAAGTATCTCATAAACCTCATGTTCATAAGGTGCACCATCAGTATTTTCAAGAAAACTAGCAAGTTCAAATGCACCTTTGAAAGCAATAAATTCTTCAATTTGTTCCACATTGTAAAAGTCATAATTTTCTTTAACATAAGAGGATATGGTAACATTATCATTATACTCACATTGAAAAGGGAGGTGTTTATACCTCCTGCAGCAACAAGCTTTATCAAAACAATAGGTAACATTATAAGTAGAGCACACGTCTCTAGCAATAGTATTCAACCTATCAATTTGTTCCCATAAGTGTTTTCCTTTTTGTGACAAATGGTGTTTCTTATAATAATACTTTTGTTCTTCCGTGAACCCACCTTGATAATAAGAACTAGTTTCAAAGAAACCATCCATTGATAGAAAGCATGACTAAGAAAGACAATAACAGACAGGCAACTAGAGTGGGAACTAATTTTTTGTGTGTTTTTGAATAAACAAAGCAAACCAAACTAGACTAATTTTGTTTGGGTTTTTTGAAAAGAGGCAAACAAAACCAAGAAAAAAAACAAAGAAAACTAAAAACAAAGTAGAGAGAAAGGAAGTGAAGGACTCCCTTGTGAAGACGTCCTTAGCCTCCCTGGCAACAACACCAGAAAAGCTTGACGACTGTCTACGCACAGCCTGTTGGGAACCCCAAGAGCAAGGTGTGAAGCAGCAAGCTACAAGTTTTCCCTTAGTTGAGACCGAGGTTATCGAACCAGAAGGAGGAAGGAAACGTCACACAGGTGTTGCAAGCAATGCGGAGACCTACACAGCACAAACTCAAGACTTTGCCCCAACGAACAATGAGGTTGTCAAGCTCACCGGTTTGCTGTAACAATGGATTAAACGTATGGTGTGGAAGGTAATGGTTTGCAACAAGTAAACAAGTAACAATGGAAGATGTATCAATGGTAAATATTGGACCGGGGTCCATAGTTCACTAGAGGTGCTCTCCTTAGATAAATAACATGGCATGAAGGGTAAACAAATTACAGCAGGGCAATTGACAGGAACTGAGCAAGGCATAACAATGCAATTACTAGTCAGAAAGATCCTATGAGATTCGATTGGGAAATACAACAATATACATAGACCGCCATCCAACTGCATCTATGACTAGAAGTCCACCTTCAGGTTATCATCCGAACCCCCTCCAGTATTAAGTTGCAAGCAACAGACAACTGCTTTAAGCAAAGTGTGTAAGGTAAACAGTCAATATGTTCCATGAACAAGAGACCGTTGTTTTCTCCCTAGTAGCAACAACACATCTACAACCGAAGAGATTATTGTCACTTCCCTTGGAAACTAGAGGCATGAACCCCCTATCGAGCATAAATACCCCCTCTTGGAGTCACTAGCAACTACTTGGCCAAGATAGCTACTAACAACGAAGAGCATGCAAGATCACAAAAACACAAACATGAAAGAATCATAAAGACAAAACCATTAATCAAACCAACATAATAATCTCAATATCCATCGGATCCCCGCAAACACAACATGCATGATTACAAATAGATTAGTTCTTGATCATGAACGGAGCTCACAAGATCTATACATGAAAGCACAAAGTAGGATATACAACCATCTAGCTATTACATGGACCCATAGTCCAAGGTGGAACTACTCATGCATCATATCAGAGAGAAGGCCTTCGGGATGATCTCCCGTCCAGTAGGGTGCCGAGAAGAACTTCAGATCCCCCCGATCTAGGGACGATGGTGGCGGCGGCTACAGACGGTTTCGTGGATATTTGATCGGGTTCTTAGGGTTTTTTAACATCCCAAAAATACTAAACTTGGATCATCAAACTCTAAGCATCAAAATTAGGGTTAACAAAAACTTTTCTAGATAAAATTATGAAAGCATGCTATGTGTATGCATTTCATTTGAAATTCTTTTGAACCAACTTGTTTGTGTGTTCTTTGCTTGTAAATGGGTTCTTAGGTGAAATAAACATCATCTAAACATTTCTCACCCTTTTCCCAAAGACAAGTAAAGCAAAACAAATAAAATAAAGGAATGGTCATTTTGACCAATTTAACTCCCATGCCTACTTTGGCTGTCTCAAACTTTCAGAACCTAACAGAAACTTTTCTGGATCTTTGCACCCCTTGATTGTACTCATAACAAAGTATCAAGGCCCACTTTGTGATCATCCAGAAACTTTCAAATGTATAGTTTAGATGACAATTCAAAATTGAATCTTTATCATATGGGAAGATACCACTTTTTCAAAAAACACTCAAACAAGCTCAACTTTCAAAACCCAAGCATCTGCAGACTCACCAGCACCAACCTAGCACACCCACCAAAAATCTTTTCAAAATTTAAAACTTGAGTTCTTGCGGCCATTTCATCAAACACTTGGCAGACACAAATCAAACAAAATCTAAACACTATTGTGAGTAGTGATTAAAGCCTAACTGGTTCCCTCTCTAGCTCACAACCATCTCAGTAGATCATCTAGCAAGGTTAACCAAGCACTAGCACCACTGTGAGCTTGCCAATATCATTAATGGTGAACAGCCGAGTGCATCCTTGCCACCCTAGTGGAGACAGCAAGCTAGGAAGGAAACTAGCCGTGCCAACCTTGTCTGGGAGATCACCCATGCCTCACCGCCCCCTCTCGACCAGCCCTGCCCCGAAGACATCGAACACAACACCCAGGAATGCCGCGCCCGTGCTCCTGTCAACTGTGCCGAGCATGTGCCAGAGCGCCACGCTCGACCGAAGCCCACAGACCGTGTGCCGCCCTCGCCGTGTGCGTACATGATCGCCACCGACCCAGGAGACTGCCAGACATCCCCATTCGCCTCCCCATGCCGCACAGCCAACGCTCGCCGTCAAAAACGCCGCCTCTACCGCGCAGAGCATCGCGCGTTCCAGACCAAACCACACCGCCCTGCAAGCGCATTAAAACCGTAGAGCATCGCCAGGAGACCACCAATCGATCGCCACCGCCGGCCATGCCTCCAACAGCCCGTAGCCATGTCGCCACCATCGCCTGCCCATGTCGTTCGGTCTCACTGTCGCGACTATAAATAGAGGCCTCCCCTGCTCGAATTCTTCACACCATTCCACTCCCCTCTCCTCACTGATCGTGCCACACCATTCTCGGAGCAAGGCGAGCAGCACTTCGCCGGAATTTCACTAGAGCCCGCCGCTGCTGGTGAAGATGGGAGCCAGCGATTGGAGCCGCCCCAGGAGAAGCCACCAGTACCAGGAGGTTCGCCGTCGTCGACTTTGTTGTTCGCCCGCCTCGCCGACCCTCGCCCGAACCCCGGTGAGCCCCTAGCAACCCCCACTGGCCGCACTAGGTTTCTGTCTCGCCGGCATTGCCCAACGTCGACGATGACCCTCAGCCGTTGGATTAGAACCAGATCGAACGCACCACATCACCCCATACCGCTTCGCAGCCCCCTGTCTCACTAACGTGTGGGGACAGCCACTTAAACAGCCCGCGGAAGCGCTGTGCTTAGCAGGCCGGCCCGTTAACCTTTCCCGCGTAGCCCAGTTATTTGAATTAAACCTTTTCCATTTTATTTCAAACACACTTCTGTACCCAGTTTCAAAAATCAACCCAGGTCGATTCAGTGCACCAAATTGAATGAAACCAATTTTGTTAGAAAGGTCTGGGAATGCTGAATCCAAGCCCGTTGGATTCAAGTCATTTGGATCTGTAGATCATCCATGGTAAAAATGACAATTCAGAAGCTTTTCTGCATTCAAACATTTTTGAAATTTAAACCATAATAGCTTTTGAGTTGATTCCAATTCTCAAAAATCACATTTAACCATACATTTCAAAATATATACATAGGCATTTCTAGTCACTTTAATTAATTAAAATAAAAGGGTAAAACATTATTAAATTGTGACACCACTTTAAAACACATTCCCATGAACTAAAATATGTGGTGATGATATGTGTCAACATGATCCCATGTTTGGTTTGGAGAATATTAAATCTTAAGTAGTTTTTCAATGAGTAGAAATTACTTTTCTAAAAATAAAAGGAATTAAACCAAGCTTTAATCTTGTAATGTTAGTGATGATGCTAGATCATCTATAGGACCCTTTTTGTGTGATGATTGCAAGTAGTTAAGTATTGTTTGGTGATTGTGTACCTCGTATTTATTCATAGACGCTAGTACCGACCAAGAATACGAGGAGGAAGGAGGATACTACGAAGAAGAAGCCGAGGAGAACTTCGACCACTGCTCTGCACAAGGCAAGATAACACTTGCAATTTAGCAAGCTTATACTGATCTTGTGCAAGCCAATACTTGCAAGCCTTACTAATCAAGTTGACCTATGCAAGCTACTACTTGCTTGCTACCATGCCACTATATGCCTTAAAGCATATAGGATCATAACCACTTGATAAACCAATCCTAGTTTTATTTGCAAGTTTATTACTTTATTTCTTTATCAAAGCTCTTACTTAGAGTTTACTAGAATAAATGGTAGATACTAGAAGGATAGTTGAAGGTTGCATAAAGAGCATAAAATTTGGCCTAAGCTAGATAATCTTGATGTCATCCTAAGGCATGAGATTGAACTTAGTTGAAACCCCACTAGTGTACCACCCCTCATTAGTGCTTACCCCCACTTGTAGATGCTAGTGCGAAGCATAAAACTTGATCAACATTAGATGGGAATACTTGGTGAAAATGGTTATGAAAACCCTAGAATGATGGATCATTCTACTGAGATGTTTTGACATGTGTTTCCGAGCACCAGATGATTTTGGTGATGAAAATGTTGAGGCATGAGCCTTAGCCCTTTATAAAACTCATGGTTGTCTGGATGCGATACCATTCCAATTTTACCGTACAACCACAATACCCGAGAATTGGGTAGGGCTTGACTAGAAACTTATATACCTTAGCATTAGTTCCCTCACGACCACGGTCTGAGCTGAGGCTACCTTGTGAAGATTGTCCACCTGTGCAGTACCCAAGATGACAGTTGGTCATGGTTGGGAGGCCAAACTCACAGGAGAGGTGCTTATACTATGGAGTGTAATTGAAAGGTTAGGATTGATTATCCGCATACTGAGTATGGTGAATTCAGGATTTGTTCCTGACGGATGTATCGATTGTTGTGGTGAAAGTGTACAATCTCTGCAGAGTGTTAAACTATTCGAATAGCCGCGTCCGCGGTTATGGACAGTTGGAGTGGCCATACTGTTCCCCTGTCAGACTTTTCAAAAGACTTGTGAAATGAATTGAGACTTTGACTTGACCACAACAGGGTTGTGATATCAGATACAAGTTCCCACTTCGGTGTTATAAAAACGTAACTAGCATTCGTGGTTTCCAAACTTTGTAGAGATAAATCTGGCTTTTGCAAAACAACCCTAGAGCCTAGTGTCCTATTACCAAAAACCCCTTTCACTTGTTAGTATTAGTTTGCGAGTACTTAAAGAGTACTCATGGCTTTGTCCCTGGCTATTCCCGTGGCCAGACTATGAAGAGGAGTACCTAGAGGATGGACCCTAGGAAGGTTACGACAACTAGGATCATCTCCCATCGTCAGCATTGTCTGTGACCCCGAAGATGGAGCTTCGCCTACGCTACCGTTATTATTACGTATTCTGCTGCTTGATGTTGTATTAAGAACTGGATCATGAGATCCCTATTTGTGTAAGAACTTATGTACAGTTTGTAATGGATTATGTACTATGGTATCCAATTCTGCTATGTCTCGCAAAAATGGTAATCCTAGGATTGCGATGTATGGCATAACAAGCATCTGGGATTAAAAATCCGGGTGTTGACAAGTTGGTATCAGAGCCATCCTGACCATAGGAGACCCTAGTTAGACTGGACGTTTGAATCAAAAATTTAGTTTCAAAACCAAAGAAAACAAATATTTACAAAAACATATTCTCATTCTTATCCCTTTCATTCTTTCATGAAAATTCATGTTCCTCAAAAAAAATTCTTGCAAAATACATAAAATTTGACACACTTGATCACTCTACTAACTTAATCATCCTATATTCTTATAGATGGACGTGAAGTACATCAAGTTTTATCAGTTGGGGAATGGAGGAGACCTTATCTTTGAGAGGGATTTGGACCAACTCTCGGAACTTCTAGAGCGTCCGCACCCCGAGTTCTTTGGAGCTCAGCTCAATGATCAAGGAGGAGAAGATCTGTAGTGGATAATTGTTGCAAGTCTCCGAGGAAAGATTGAACCTCCCACTGCTAAGGGAATTCAGTTTATCTTAAGAGAGAACAACTGGCTCGATGGACTTGCCAGGGCCATGCAGGAAGCTCTTTCCCGTCTGTGTGGGCAAAGCATCAATCAGATCAAGGGAACCCGCTTTGAGTTTTGCCCAAGGCGTGATGCAAATGGACAACCACTGGAAGCCCCATACCACCCTGAGCTGAAGACTCAATTGGACCACCTTAGCTTCTTGATGTATGATCATCAGCGGGAGTTGGACAACTGTCATGACTACTCCAACCACAAGTCTGCCATCATCAAGACGAAGGATCAAACCATCGCCATGCTAGCGAAGGATCGCAAGTCTCGCTGCCGTCAGCTCGACAAGAAGGAGCGCATCATTGCCCGTATTCGCCACCGCATCTCATCTTTGGAGGAGACCATCCACGAGAGAGACATGCAGTTGGAGGAGAGGGAGAATGCCGGAGAGGATCTTCGTGGGGACCCCTACTCGTATCTCAGCGATGATGATGATTTTCTGGAGGATCAGGCTATGGATTTCTTCACCGATGAGGATGATTTTGCCTTCATTGATGATGATGAAGATGATGAAGCCACCGATTCCGAGGAGTAGTACCACTTGAGCACTAGCATAGTGAGTAGTATTCGGTCCCACTGTATCGTAGTTTTCAGAATGGTTCTTAAAACCATCTATTTTTCTTTGTTGTGGTGTGTGTTGTATCATGTGCTATGAATGAATGAAAGAGCAAGTTTCTACAAAAAATCTGAGTCCAACTTTAAAAACTTTTCAAAGACCCAAAACCTTAGAATTTCCCTCTTTTCTCACGATCTAGCTCAATCTTCTGATGCCACGTGGAGGAAGTGGTTCATCCCCGGACCCGATGTTGCAGATCCTGCAAATGTTGACTTCTGACCGTGAAGCTGAAAGAGCGGAACATCAAGCCAACCTAGCCACCCTGCAACAGATAGCCCAGCTAGCCCACAACAACCAAGGACACGGAAATCAGGACAACCATGGATCTAAGCTCAAGAATTTCCAGAATACCAACCCACCTGTTTTCACTAAGTCAGAAGAACCCCTAGACGCTGATGATTGGTTGCAAACCATGGAAAATAACCTAGAAGTAGCCGGAGTGGAAGCCAACGAGAAAGTTTTGTTCGCCACCCACTATCTAGCCGGAGATGCCAGGGCATGGTGGAACAGTGTTCGCGCAATGACCGAAGGCCAGATGATGACCTGGGAGGAAGTCAAGGTCAAGTTTAGCAGAACCCATGTGCCACCGAGTTTGATCAAGAGAATGAGAGACGAGTCCAGAGAGCTGAAGCAAGGAAGGATGACTGTAGTGGAATACCGTGACAAATTTTTGTCATTAGCTAGGTATGCCCCGGATGAGATTGACACCGAAGCCAAGAAGAATGCCGCAACACCCAATGCCAATGCCCCAGCTCAGCAGTAGCGTCGTGTTCAGCCCAGAAGAAGATTTGCCCGAGGGAATTCACTCAACCGCAATGGCCGTCTTTTTCTCATGCATGCTGAAGAAGCTCAGGAAGCGCCAGACGTCGTGCTGGGTATGTTTTCTGTTAAATCAGTACTTGCACGAGTGTTGTTTGATTCTGGTGCATCGCATTCATCTGTCACCGAAGAATTTGCATGCACTAGTAAAATTCAACCAACCAAATTGAAGCATGTCATGATTGTTCAAATTCCCGGATCAACCACCAAGGCTAGGCAAATTTGCAAAGCCCGTCCCTATCCGAATCCATGGCATAGATTTTTATGCTAATCTGATAGTACTCGGAACTAAAGGTTTGGAAGTAGTACTAGGAATGGATTGGATGTCCAAACATAAAGGATTGATTGACTGTGCCAAGAAAGCCATCACCATGACCAGTACAGCCGGAATATCAGTCGAGCATATATGTGAAACCTTACCTCGTCAATTCAAGTGCAACAAGAGTATATCCCAACTTACCATTGACCAACTCCGGATAGTCTGTGAATACCCCGATGTATTTCCAGATGTTTTTCCCGGTATGCACCCAGATCGGGATATCGAGTTTATCATTGAACTAATCCCCGGAACAGGACCCATAGCCCAGAGACCATATAGTATGAACCCGTCGGAGCTGGCAGAACTGAAGAAGCAACTGGATTCCATGTTGTAAATTGGATTGATTCAACCAAGTGCGTCACCTTGGAGATTATCTGTCTTGTTTGTGGACAAGAAAGATGGAGGTAACCGTTTGTGTACGGATCACCGGAAGTTGAATGATGTCACCATCAAGAACAAGTACCCCTTGCCCAAGATAGAAGATTTGTTTGATCAGTTGACCGGTGCCAAAGTGCTTTCTAAGATTGATCTTAGGACTGGCTATCATCAACTCAAGATTCGTGCAGAGGATATTCCAAAGACTGCCTTTACCACCAGATATGGATTGTATGAGTATACAGTCATGTCTTTTGGACTAACCAATGCCCCCGCTTATTTCATGAATCTCATGAATAAGATTTTTATGGACTTCCTGGATAAGTTTGTCGTTGTTTTCATCGATGACATTCTGATTTTTTCCAAATCAGAAGAAGAACATGAGCTACACCTAAGGACCATTTTTGGAACCCTTAGAGAGCATCAGTTGTATGCAAAGTTTAGCAAATGTGAATTCTGGTTACAGGAAGTAGGATTCCTCGGACACATTGTATCAGCCGGAGGAATTGCCATTGACCCTTCCAAAGTGAAAGATGTAGAAGATTGGCAAGCCCCAACCACTCAAACCCAAGTTCGTGCATTTCTCGGATTGGCAGGATATTACCGCAAATTCGTAGAAGGATTCTCGAGTATCGCTAGACCCATGACCCAATTGCTGAAGAAGGACAAGAATTTTGAATGGACCAACAATTGTGAAGCGAGTTTTCAAGAACTCAAGAGGAGATTGATTTCAGCCCCAATCTTGATAATGCCAGATATCACGAAGCCCTTCGATGTGTATTGTGATGCATCCAAGATCGGTCTCGGATGTGTGCTAATGCAAGAAGGCAAAGTAATATCTTATCTATCTCGACAATTGAAGCAACATGAGAAAAATTACCCAACCCATGACCTCGAACTCGCAGCCGTAGTTCTAGCCCTGAAGACGTGGAGACATTACCTGATGGGAAATCGTTGTGAGATTTATTCAGATCACAAGAGTCTGAAGTATATATTCACTCAGAAGGAGCTGAATATGAGACAGAGAAGATGGATTGAGCTAATCAAGAATTACGATCTGGACATTCACTATCACCCTGGTAAAGCCAACGTGGTACCAGATGCCCTTAGCAGATTGCCGTGCCGCTTGAACTTCATGATTTTGAAGGAGCAACCAAGCCTGCACGAAGAGATGGAAGATTTTCGAATAGAATTAGTAAGTGAAGGATTTTTGGCTAGCATAGAACTTCAACCCACTTTGATCAGTCAGATTAAAGAGGCGCAGAAGGGAAATGCTAGTATTGACGGAATCAAGCGTCGTATCGGCACATGCAAAGTACCTGGATTCACCGAAGACGAAGAAGGAGTTATGTGGAACAAAGGACGCCTTTGTGTACCATCAGATTCTAAGTTGAAAGAAGTTATTTTGAAGGAAGATCATGATACTCTTTATTCTATCCACCCCGGAGGAACGAAGATGTATCAAGATTTGAAAGAGCAATTTTGGTGGCATAAGATGAAGAGAGAAATTGGAAGCTATATCGCCAAATGTGATTCCGTTGGAATGGTTTTATCACTGGACTGCCTACTTCTAGTAGGGGAAATGACTCAATCTGGGTCATAGTGGATAGATTGTCCAAAGTCGCCCATTTCTTGCCCGTCAAGACCACATATCAGAGTTCGAAGCTAGCGGAGTCCCCAAGAACATCGTACCTGATCGAGGAACTCAGTTTACCTCGAGATTCTGGAAGAAAGTCCAAGAAGGTTTAGTAACCCTCCTAGATTTCAGTACCGCGTATCACCCTCAGACCGATGGACAAACGGAGCGAGTAAACCAAATACTCGAAGATATGCTGAGATCATGTGTGTTAGAATATGGATCCAAGTGGGAAGACTGTCTGCCGTTTGCAGAATTTTCTTACAATAACAGTTATTAGGCTAGTTCGCAAATGGCCCCATTTGAATTTATGTACGGAAGAAAGTGCCGCACCCCTTTGAACTGGTCGGAAGTAGGAGAGAGTCAGATCTTCGGACTTGACATCCTACGAGAAGCAGAAGAGAAGGTTCACAAGATTCGTGAGCACCTCAAGACCGCCCAGTCCAGACAGAAGATTTACGCCGACAACAGATGTCGAGACCTCGCCTTCAACATGGGAGATTTTGTTTATCTAAAAGTGTCGCCATTGAAGGGAATGCAGCGTTTCCAACTCAAAGGAAAGTTAGCCCCCAGATATATTGGACCTTTCAAGATTTTGAACCGTCGACGAGAAGTGTCGTATCAATTGGAAGTACCCGAAGAGATGTCAGCCGTGCACAATGTGTTCCATATCTCATTACTTCGCAAGTGTCTCGAAGTCCCCGAGAAGACCGAAGTGTTCAAAAATATCGATCACCGGACCATAGAGATCAACGATGACCTGACCTATCCCGAACTACCCATCCGTATTTTGGAAGAAGATTTCAGAACTACCCGAACCCTAAGCATCAAGTTTCTCAAGATTCAGTGGAGCAACCACACAGAAGAGGAAGCTACGTGGGAGCGCGAAGACCACATCAGGACAAAGTTTCCCGATCTCTTCAAATCCTAGGTAATCTTTTTCGTCCTTTTTCAAATCTCGGGACGAGATTTTGTTTAGGGGGGAAGGTTTGTAACATCCCAAAAATACTAAACTTGGATCATCAAACTCTAAGCATCAAAATTAGGGTTAACTTTTCTAGATAAAATTATGAAAGCATGCATATGTGTATGCATTTCATTTGAAATTCTTTTGAACCAACTTGTTTGTGTGTTCCTTTGCTTGTAAATGGATGCTTAGGTGAAATAAACATCATCTAAACATTTCTCACCCTTTTCCCAAAGACAAGTAAAGCAAAACAAATAAAATAAAGGAATGGTCATTTTGACCAATTTAACTCCCATGCCTACTTTGGCTGTCTCAAACTTTCAGAACCTAACAGAAACTTTTCTGGATCTTTGCACCCCTTGATTGTACTCATAACAAATTATCAAGGCCCACTTTGTGATCATCCAGAAACTTTCAAATGTATAGTTTAAATGACAATTCAAAACTGAATCTTCATCATATGGGAAGATCCCACTTTTTCAAAAACCACTCAAACAAGCTCAACTTTCAAAACCCAAGCATGTGAAGACTCTCCAGCACCAACCTAGCACACCCACCAAAAATATTTTCAAAATTTAAAACTTGAGTTCTTGTGGCCATTTCATCAAACACTTGGTAGACACAAATCAAACAAAATCTACACTATTGTGAGCAGTGATTGAAGCCTAACTGGTTCCCTCTCTAGCTCACAGCCATCTCAGTAGATCATCTAGCAAGGTTAACCAAGCACTAGCACCACTGTGAGCTTGCCAATATCATCAATGGTGAACAGCCGAGTGCATCCTTGCCACCCCAGTGGAGACAGCAAGCTAGGAAGGAAACTAGCCGTGCCAACCTTGCCTGGGAGATCACCCATGCCTCACCTCCCCCTCTCGACCAGCCCTGCCTCGAAGACATCGAACACAGCACCCATGAACGCCACGCCCGTGCCTCTGTTAACCGTGCCGAGCATGCGCTAGAGCGCCACGCTCGACCAAAGCCCACAGACCGTGCGCCGCCCTCGCCGCGTGCATACATGATTGCCACCGATCCAGGAGACCGCCAGACATCCCTATTCGCCGCCCCATGCCGCACATCCACCGCTCGCAGTCGAAGACGCCGCCTCTACCGCGCAGAGCATCGCGTGTTCCAGACCAAACCGCACCGCCCCTGCAAGCGCATTAAAACTGTAGAGCATCGCCAGGAGACCACCAATCGATCGCCACCGCCGACCATGCCTCTAACAGCCCGTAGCCATGTCGCCACCATCGCCTGGCCATGCCGTTCGGTCTCACCATCGCGAATATAAATAGAGGCCTCCCCCGCTCGAATTCTTCACACCATTCCACTCCCGTCTCCTCACTGATCGTGCCACACCATTCTCGGAGCAAGGCGAGCAGCACTTCGCCGGAATTTCACCGGAGCCCACCGCTGCTGGAGAAGAAGGGAGCCAAATTGAATGAAACCAATTTTGTTAGAAAGGTCTAGGATTGCTGAATCCAAGCCCGTTGGATTCAAGTCATTTGGATCTGTAGATCATCCATGGTAAAAATGACAAGGCAGAAGCTTTTCTGCATTCAAACATTTTTCAAATTTAAACCATAATAGCTTTTGAGTTGATTCCAACTCTCAAAAATCACATTTAACCATACCTTTCAGAATATATAAAAATATATAGGTTTACATACAGAAATAATGTTCAAGTAATAAAACAATGCTACATAGGCATTTCTAGTCACTTTAATTAATTAAAATAAAAGGGTAAAACCTTATTAAATTGTGACACCACTTTAAAACACATTCCCATGAACTAAAATATGTGGTGATGATATGTGTCAACATGATCCCATGTTTGGTTTGGAGAATATTAAATCTTAAGTAGTTTTTCAATGAGTAGAAATTACTTTTCTAAAAATAAAAGGAATTAAACCAAGCTTTAATCTTGTAATGTTAGTGATGATGCTAGATCATCTATAGGACCCTTTTTGTGTGATGATTGCAAGTAGTTAAGTATTGTTTGGTTATTGTTTACCTCGTATTTATTCATAGACGCTAGTACCGACCAAGGATACGAGGAGGAAGGAGGATACTACGAAGAAGAAGCCGAGGAGAACTTCAACCACTGCTCTGCACAAGGCAAGCTAACACTTGCAATTTAGCAAACTTATACTGATATTGTGCAAGCCAATACTTGCAAGCCTTACTAATCAAGTTGACCTATGCAAGCTACTACTTGCTTGCTACCATGCCACTATATGCCTTAAAGCATATAGGATCATAACCACTTGATAAACCAATCCTAGTTTTATTTGCAAGTTTATTACTTTATTTCTTTATCAAAGCTCTTACTTAGAGTTTACTAGAATAAATGGTAGATACTAGAAGGATAGTTGAAGGTTGCATAAAGAGCATAAAATTCGGCCTAAGCTAGATAATCTTGATGTCATCCTAAGGCATGAGATTGAACTTAGTTGAAACCCCACTAGTGTACCACCCCTCATTAGTGCTTACCCCCACTTGTAGATGCTAGTGCTAAGCATAAAACTTGATCAACATTAGATGGATATACTTGGTGAAAATGGTTATGAAAACCCTAGAATGATGGATCATTCTACTGAGATGTTTTGACATGTGTTTCCGAGCACCAGATGATTTTGGTGATGAAAATGTTGAGGCATGAGCCTTAGCCCTTTATGAAACTGATGGTTGTCTGGATGCGATACCATTCCAATTTTACCGTACAACCACAATACCCGAGAATTGGGTAGGGCTTGACTGGAAACTTATATACCTTAGTATTAGTTCCCTCACGACCAAGGTCTCAGCTGAGGCTACCTTGTGAAGATTGTCCACCTGTGCAGTACCCAAGATGACAGTTGGTCATGGTTGGGAGGCCAAACTCACAGGAGAGGTGCTTATACTAGGGAGTGTAATTGAAAGGTTAGGATTGATTATCCGCATACTGAGTATGGTGAATTCAGGATTTGTTCGTGACGGATGTATCGAATGTTGTGGTGAAAGTGTACAATCTCTACAGAGTGTCAAACTATTCGAATAGCCGCGTCCGCGGTTATGGACAGTTGGAGTGGCCATACTGTTCCCCCGTCAGACTTTTCATAAGACTTGTGAAATTAATTGAGACTTTGACTTGACCACAACAGGGTTGTGATATAAGATACAAGTTCCCACTTAGGTGTTATAAAACCTTAACTAGCATCCGTGGTTTCCAAACTTAGTAGAGATAAATCTGGCTTTTGCAAAACAACCCTAGAGCCTAGTGTCCTATTACCAAAAACCCCTTTCACTTGTTAGTATTAGTTTGCGAGTACTTAAAGAGTACTCATGGCTTTGTCCCTGGCTATTCCCGTGGCCAGACTATGAAGAGGAGTACCTGGAGGATGGACCCCAGGAAGGTTACGACAACTAGGATCATCTCCCATCGTCAGCATTCCCTGTGACCCCGAAGATGGAGCTTCACCTACGCTACCGTTATTATTACGTATTCCGCCGTTTGATGTTGTATAAAGAACTGGATCATGAGATCCCTATTTGTGTAAGAACTTATGTATGGTTTGTAATGGATGATGTACTATGGTATCCAATTCTGCTATGTCTCGCAAAAATGATAATCCTGGGATTGCGATGTATGGCATAACAGGCATCTGGGATTAAAAATCCGGGTGTTGACAGGTTTCTGCATTGGGGGCTTCTTATAGGCGAAGGGGGAGACCGAGGAGGCGGCCAGGGTGCCCAAACCCTAGCCAGGTGCGGTGCTGGGCCCACCCGCGCCTAGGGTGGGTCTGGCCCCCTGGCTGGCCCCTTCGGCTCTCCTCTAGACTTCTTGTTCCCCATGGAAAGTAATTGACTTTGACGTTTGTCCTGTCCAATTCCGAGAATATTTCTTTACTAACTTTTCTGAAAACCAAAAACAACAGAAAACAGGCATCTGGCACTATTGCAACTTGTTAATAGGTTAGTACCAGAAAACATATAAAAAGCACCTCAAAGTGTAGACAAGCAAAGCAAAGTAGATACTAAACAAGCATGGAGCATCAAAAATTATAGATACGTTTCCAACGTATCAGTGGTGTCATGTGAACGTCGACTACATGATATTTCACCATTTATGGGCCTAGGGGAATGCATTGTGTATTTGGCTACTAATTGTGGGGTTTCCAGAGTGACATAAACCTGAACCCCCGTTAGGACATCTTTGCACAAGGGAGCGTAGGATCTCAGAGTTTAAGGTTGTGGTTAGATTTATATCTTAATTACTTTCCTACAGTTACAAATGTTTGCAGGGGGTTTAATCACAAGTATGTATTAGTCCAAGTTAGGTCGGTACATTATCACAGGTTCACCCACACAACACTTACAACACCAGAGAAAATTACTCAGCTATATGAAGCGAAAACACTTGACAGAATTCCCATGTGTGCTCGCGAACGTTTGGTCCTTATAAGTATTTCCACCGGCTTGTCCTTTGCTAAGAAAGGATTGGGCCACTTGCTCCGTTTGTTCGTTACTTTTGTTACTTTCTCTTTGTTTTGTTGCCTTGTTAGAAAACCACTAAAAATCCGTTTGCTAAGTATTCACAGGGATTTCCTGCTCCATACCACTATTCAGCACCTTCTGCTCCTCATTGGGATCGACACTCCTATTTATTGAAAGTACTACTATAGACCCCCCCTATACTTGTGGGTCATCAAGAATATTTTCTGGCGCCGTTGCCGGGGAGTGAAGCGATATTGAAGAGTGGAACTGGTATGGGAAACTTTTCCTGTGAGTAATTCTCTTGTTACTACTTGTTACTTTGTTTCCAATATGGATAATCCACCTGGTTTTCTGTTTGGGAAAATTACTACCACTGCTAGGGTAGTATATGAACCACCACCTGTTGAGAGAGATCCTTTTAAGATACCTACAAATATTTTTAATCATGTTATGGATAATTATTATTTTCGGGATGGAACTATCCATCCTGGTGATCACTTTCTTTTTATCCATGAATTATGCAGGTTGTTTAAGTGTGCAGGTATCACAACTGAACAGGTGAAGAAGAAGTTACTCTCCATATCCTTGAAAGGGAGAGCTGAAGAATGGTATAAGCTGCTGAAGAATGGACAATCCATGGAATGGGAGGAGATGGCATCTCTCTTTTACTCTAAATTTTATCCTCCTGGTGAAATTCATAAGGATAGAAATCTTATATATAAATTTTGGCCTCTTGATGGAGAGAGTACAACTCAAGCTTGGGGGAGATTGAAGTTACTAATGCTTAAATGTCCTATTCATGAACTCCATAACAATATTATTCTCAATAACTTTTATGCTAGGCTTTCTCTTCATGATAAAGATTTACTAGATGCTTCTTGTGCTGGATCATTCACACGTATGAAGGAAGAAGCTAAATGGGATCTCTTAGACCGTATTCAAGATAACACTAAAGCTTGGGAAAATGACAACGGAAGAAAGTCAGGTATAAGCTATGATTATGAATGCATTAAATCTCTTATGGGAACTGATGACTTCTTGATCCTCAAGTTCTTGTAAAATGTTTTAATGCCTTTGCCTCTTATATTGAAATTCCCTAGAAAGAGTGGGACAAGTACCATGCTCCTTATAAACACATTGTCACCCATGTTCCTGCTAGCACAGAGGTTTGTACTGTCGATCCTATTTTGCCTGAACCTTATGTTGAGAAAATCCCTTTCCCTCCCAAGGTAAGGGGGCATTCTATTATGGCTAATGTGGTTAGCAAAAGCGAAAAGAAAATTGTAGGGTCTGACGAGCTTATTGATATTGAGCCTATGGTATCTATTGTGGAAGATCTTGTCACTAGAAATATAGAGGATGAGCATATTGTCTTCTGTGAAGACGCTACTAATATTTTTTCTCATCCGAAGAAAGTTAGAAAAGCTAGTGTCCTGTGCTTTCTGTTAAAATTGGTAGTCATAGATATTATGGTTTATGTGATATTGGTGCTAGTTCTAGTGCTATTCCTTATGAGCTTTATAGGGAAATTATGCATCAGATTGGTCCTTGTGAGCTTGAGGACATTGATGTGGTTATTCACCTTTCTAATAGAGAGCAAGTTTGCCCCATTGGCATTGTAAGAGATGTGGAGGTTCTTTGTGGTCAGATTAAATATCCTACTGATTTTCTAGTACTTGCTAAAGAAGCTAGTAAAACCTACCCTATTATCTTTGGTAGACCCTTCCTTAATACTTGTGGGGCTATCATAGAATGTAGGAAGGAAAAAGTTTTGACTAAGTTTGCTGGAGAATCTTATGATTTTAATTTTTCCAAATTTGCCAAAACTCCTTATGAAAATGAACTGCCTGATGAGGATTTTAGGGTTGAACAACTTTCTGCTATTTCTTGCTCCTAACAATTCTTTGCCGCAATTTATGGAAGATCATGAAAGTGATGTCTTCATGAAGGAAATAAATGAGATTGACGAGGTTTTCCTTCATTAGCTGGAATAGCTTAAGCATAATCTACCTGTGGAATATTTGGGTACCACACTACCACCTAAAGGGGACCCCGTTTTCGAATTAAAACCTTTACCTAATGATCTTAAATATGCTTATATTGATGATAAGAAAGTTTATCCTATTATTATTAGTTCTAAACTTTCTGGAAAGGAAGAAAGAGGTTATTGGAGATATTGAAGAAACACCGAGGAGCTATGGGCTATACTATTGATGATTTAAAGGGGAATTCTCCTACTATATGTCAGCATGCTATTAATATAGAGCCTGATGCAAAACTAGTCATTGAGCACTAACGCCGTCTAAATCCTAAGATGAAGGATGTGGTAAGAAATGAGGTGTTAAAACTCCTTGATGCTGGTATTATTCATCCTATTGCTGATAGTTAATGGGTTAGCCTTGTTCATTGTGTTCCCAAGAAAGGGGGAATAACTGTTGTGCCTAATGAGGATAATGAGCTTATACCCAAATAGTAGTGGTTGGGTATAGAATGTGCATTGATTTTAGAAATATTAATAAAGTTACTAAGAAAGATCATTATCCTTTGCCCTTTATTGATCAAATGCTTGAGAGGTTGTCCAAAAAGACTCACTTTTGCTTTCTTGATGGTTATTCTGGGTTTTCTCAAATTGCTGTGAAAGCACAGGACCAAGAGAAAACTACTTTCACTTGTCCTTACGATACTTATGCTTATAGGAGTATGCCTTTTGGTTTATGTAATGCTCCTGCTACCTTTCAGAGATGTATGTCTGCTATCTTTCATGGTTTTGTGAAGAAATCGTGGTGGTTTTCATGGACGATTTTTCCGTCTATGGAACTTCTTTTGATAACTATTTGCACAACCCTGATAAAGTTTGCAGAGATGTGAAGAAACCAACCTTGTTCTTAATTGGGAGAAATTCCATTTCATGGTTAATGAAGGGATTGTTCTTGGACACAAGATCTCTGAAAGTGGCATTGAAGTTGATAGAGCCAAAATTGAAGTAATTGAGAAGATGCCTTGTCCTAGAGATATCAAAGGTATTCATAGTATCCTTGGTCATGTTGGTTTCTATAGGAGGTTTATTAAAGATTTCTCCAAAATTTCACAGCCCCTTACTAATCTTCTTCAAAAAGATGTACCTTTTGTTTTTGATGATGATTGTAAGGAAGCTTTTGAAACTTTGAAGAAAGCTTTGACAACTGCTCCTATTGTCCAACCAACTAATTGGAGTTTACCTTTTGAAATCATGTATGATGCTAGTAATTTTTCTATGGATGCTGTCCTTGGAAAACGTGTTGACAAGAAGCTGAATGTTATTCATTATGCTAGCAAGACTCTGGATGCTGCTCAAAAGAATTATGCTACTACTTAAAAAGAGTTCTTAGCTGTAATTTTTGCTTGTGATCAGTTTAGACCTTATGTTGTTGATTCTAAGGTTACTATTCATACTGATCATGCTACTACTAAGTACCTTATGACAAAGAAGGATGCTAAGCCTAGGCTTATAAGGTGGGTGTTGCTTTTGCAAAAGTTTGATTTGCATATTGTGGATAGGAAAGGTGCTGATAATCCTGTTGCTGATAATTTATCTCTTTTGGAAAACATTTCTTTTGACCCTTTTCCTGTTAATGATAGTTTTCGAAATGAGCAGTTAGCTGCAATAAGGGTAAGTCCGCATGAGAGTCCGTGGTATGCTGATTATGCTAACTTTATTGTTTCCAAGTATTTGAGACCAACCTTTATAGCTCAGCAAAGAAGGAAATTCTTTTATGATCTAAGGCATTACTTTTGGGATGACCCACACTTATATAAAGGAGTAGATGGTATTATGCGAATATGTGTTCCAGAATTTGAACAACAAGAGATATTGAGAAAATATCATGGAAGTGCTTATGGAGGACATCATGCTGGGGATAGGACTGCTCAAAAGGTTTTACAATCTGGAATTTATTGGACTACCCTTTTTAAAGATGCAAGGATGTTTTTCTTATCATGTGATGAATGCCAACAAGTAGGTAACATCTCTAGACGCAATTAAATGCCTATGAATAATTCTCTTGTTATTGAACCTTTTGATTGTTGGGGATTTGACTTTATGGGGCCTTTTCCTCCTTCAAAAGGGTATACACATATTCTTGTTGTTGTTGATTATGTTACAAAGTGGGTAGAAGACATACCTACAAACAGTGTGATGGTAAGACCTCTTTGAAAATGCTTAAAGATGTCATTTTTCCTAGGTTCGGTGTTCCTAGATATCTCATGACTGATGGAGGCTCTTATTTTATTCATGGGGGTTTTAGAAAAACTCTCGCTAAGTATGATGTGAACCACAAAATAGCTTCAGCTTATCACCCCCAAACTAGTGGGCAAGTAGAACTTTCCAATTGGGAAATTAAATCTATCTTGCAAAAGACTGTCAATAGATCTAGAAAAAATTGGGCTAAAAAGTAGAATGATGCTTTGTGGGCATATAGAACTGCTTATAAAAATCCTATGAGGATGTCTCCTTACAAAATGGCATATGGGAAAGCTTGTCACTTTCCTTTAGAATTAGAACACAAAGCTTATTAGGCAGTGAAAGAGTTGAATAAAGACTTTAGACTTGCTGGTGAGAAAAGATTGCTCGACTTAAGTAATCTAGATGAGTGGAGAGGTGAAGCTTACAAAAATGCTAGGCTCTTTAAGGAAAAAGTAAAAAGATGGCATGATAGAAGAATTCTCAAAAGGGAGTTCCATGTTGGTGACAAACACTACTAGAAAAATGGCCTTTAGTGGCGCACCTGGAAACATCATCCGTGGCGCACTAGCAGTGCGCCACGGGCCTTGCGCTACGGCTATCTCTCAGCCGTGGCGCACTGCCTAGTACGCCACGGTTGTGTAGAGACAGGCGTAGCGCACCTGCTAGTGCGCCACAGATGTTTGGGCAGGTGCGCTACCCCTGGGATCTTCTGTGGCGCACTACCTAGTGCGCCACTAAGCTTCCATAGTGCGCTTTAGGTGTAGTGCGCCACAGAAGGTAGACCATGTGCGCTACAGATGTATTTTTTGTTTTTTTTAATTTCCGAGCCAGATTATATACAATACAGATTATATACAATATTACAGCAGATATACACACACAGATACAAGATATACAATTATATATATAATTACTCAATATGAAAAACAAGATTGAAACAAATACATATAGATAAGTGTCATACATGAATACATAGTCTAAGTTACATTGTTTCGATCATCTTACAAAGTAGTAGTTGGTGACATGCGAATACATGTGTCGATCGAACAAGTTAGAGCTCGGAAGCTCGCCTAGACATCTAAACTAGCTAGACACAAACGCGGGATAAATAACCAAAGAAGATAAGCATGATCACCGCCGCGACGAAGGTGTAGGTCTTCATCCGGTTCCTTGTGCTAACTCCCGCTAGATAGCGCGTGTATCTAGCTTCCGCCTCCGCCATAGTGTTGTACCCTTTGTAGCTATTGCCGCTGAAACGGTGCACCTGTCTCCGGCAGTCTTCCCAATCATCGTAGACTCCGGGAACCCGTCCCTTGTACACGACGTACCACGTCATCTATAAGTTGACAATAATAATTAACCGATGATTGAAAAAAAACATATATAAGTAAAGTCGCATATGAAGATACACTTATAGAAAGTACTCCTAAATTAAAAAGACCTAACTCAAAAAGCATGCCTCATATATAACTAGGTTGTTCGACACAGGAATATGCTACGATGGAACTGTTCGCCAAGTAGGATGCACAACACCTGGACCTGTGCATAGCACAAGGCGAACAATCCCATCGCAACACATTCACATATAGTGTGCCACGACATTTCAATCATCGGCATTATTCTCGAAAAAGACCAAAGTAACTCAAAAAGCATGCCTCATATATATACATAGGTCGTTGGACACAGGAATATGCTACGATGGAACCGTACGCCAAGTAGGATGCACAACACCTGGACTTGTGCATAGCACAAGGCGTACAATCCCATCGTAGCACATTCACATATATAGTGTGCCACGACATTTCAATCATCGGCACTATTCTCGAAGAAGACCAAAGTAGCTCGAAAAGAATGCCTCATATATAACTAGCTAGGTCGTTGGACACTGGAATATGCTATGACGGAACAGTTAGCCAAGTAGGATGCACAATTCCTGGACTTGTGCATATCACAAGGCTAACTATCCCGTCATAGCACATTCACATACATATTGTGCCACGACATTTCAATCATCGGAATTTTCTCGAAAAAAACAAAAATAACTCGAAAAGAATGCCTCATATATATACATAGGTCGTTGGACACATGAATATGCTACGATGGAACTGTGAGCCAAGTAGGATGCACAAGACCTGGACTTGTGCATATCACAAGGCTCACAATCCCATCGTAGCACATTCACATATATAGTGTGCCACGACATTTCAATCATCGGCATTATTCTCGAAAAAGACCAAAGTAGCTCGAAAAGAATGCCTCATATATAACTAGCTAGGTCGTTGGACACAGGAATATGCTATGACGGAACCGTTAGCCAAGTAGGATGCACAATTCCTGGACTTGTGCATATCACAAGGCTAACTATCCCGTCATATCACATTCACATATATATTGTGCCATGACATTTCAATCATCGGCATATTCTCGAAAAAGACAAAAATAACTCGAAAAGAATGCCTCATACATATACATAGGTCGTTGGACACAGGAATATGCTACGATGGAACGGTGAGCCAAGTAGGATGCACAAGACCTGGACTTGTGCATATCACAAGGCTCACAATCCCATCGTAGCACATTCACATATATAGTGTGCCACGACATTTCAATCATCGGCATTATTCTCGAAAAAAGAGTAAGGAAAAAAAGAAGGACCAAATTGAGCAAAGGACCAAAGAGTAAGCAAAAAAACCAAGCATTGATTGATATATAATAATAATAAGCAAAATAAGTAAGCGATGATTCATAAACCTAATAAGATAAGTACACTTGTCCACACACACACAAAGGTCATCTATAGTTTGTAACTACAACTACGCCAACATCAAGCCTTCTGGCTCGGCTTAGGGAACGGGAGGACACCTTGTCTCGTCATGAACTTCCTATAGTCACCCTGCATCTCTAGGCGATCTTCTATGTCACGGTTATTCGGGATATTTCCTCCATAGAAGATCCCCCCCGAAGTCATGACATCACGAAAGATGATTGCCCCAAATTGGTGTTGGATGCGATACATCTCTTGTCTAATATCCGAATCATTGATCTTGGCCTTTGCTTCGGCCCACTGTTTGAGATGATCTGGCAGCGTAGAATTCTGCTGGTCAAGTAGGAACGCCCTCATGTGATGGAGTGCGTAGTAGGCTTCCTTCTTACTGTTTTCCGGCTGCTTCACGCATGGGAACTCCGTTACGTGGTTGAAGACGTGCCTGCCGAACTTGACCTTCGTACGCACGAAGGTGGTGCCTTCGGTCGAGGCAAAGCCAGTGAGAGCATCATCCAGAACTTCCTTGATCATGTCATAGTTTTTCTTCTTTTCTAGACTCCTTGATCCAAAGGAACCCCTGATGGGCTCACTTCGGTAATTTCCTCCCTGACCGTGCCGACCGTGTTCGGGCGCCGGTCCTTCGGCTTCTTCTTCTTAGGAGGGTTGCTACCACTCCCTGTGCCCTCGCCGCCATCAGTGGTTTCATCGTCCGCTGTTCCTTCGGCTTCTTCCTCCACGTCTTCCATCTCATCATCCTCGCTCTCCGAAGGATGGTATTCTTCATCGTCTTCTAGCCGCTGGGCCGCCTCCCAGAATGTCAATTGTTTATTCAGAGGTCTGAGTTCTCCTTCAGCGCTGATGCGCTTAGAACATCCAGCCTCGTCGTTGTCACACATCTTTGCACTAATAAAAACAAATAATTGGTTAAATGCACGGAAAAATCCGGCATGACCTTTGCTAATTTTCTTAAACTAGGAGTGCCCGATTTCTGCCGAAATGGAAGTTAATCAACATTCCGACAAAAATCGGGACTCATTTCATACAAGAACCTGCATATATATGGCCAGCATAGCTAGCACACAATAAATGGCCATCATAGCCAGCACAACCAGCACACAATAAATGGCCAACACAGCCAGCACATAATCTGGTCACATAGGATAATCTGGCCAACACAGCCAGCACATAAACATCTAGGTAGAAAACACATTGGTTAAGAATGCATCAACATGACCCTCTATGGTGGTGCCCCTGGTGTTTCCTGATGTAATATACACTTATCTAACTGCATAACATGAAGTAGTCATTAATAACCAAATACAAATGCAAGACATTCTTACCCTCCATTTAGACATCTTAAAACAATCTACTTTCCAAAAGTGGCAGAACGGTTTGAAAGAAAATGGACATGGAAAAAACAGAAACAAATAGTACTAACAAAATGCTCAAGGCAAAATAAATCTCAGATCCAGATGCTTCACAATGAGGGAGGAGATACTAAACAAATCTACAACTTGAGAGGCTGCATCTGCCGAGATTTACACCAGGGCATACCAAAAAATTTAACGGGTAGTGCACCACGCCCAAATCTTCTTAGAAATCATATGCAGCTTGCAAGGCAACAAAGTGGAAACTCTACCACTTTTCAGGTAAAGTGCATCAAACATAAGTGTATTACTAGGTAAAGTGAAATAATAAGAGACCATTCCTCTCTTTTTTACTTCCAGACAGTCAACTCTTCATGAAAAAAATATATATATCTCAGAACATGCTCACTACGTTCCAGACCATGAAACCATATTCCCTTTACAAAAGCTGAGACGGATGCAGAGGTAGCTGCATGAGGAAGTGAATTACTACTGCACAACTGGCACAGCTTTGTTCTTAGTCCACAAGCACTAATATGCATACAATCTAGCCAAAAAGAAAACCTGATAGAGGTTACTAAAAAGCAAAGCAAAGACTGGGAGAAGAGAAGGACCACTATTTGCTTTCAGTAGCATAGTCCGTGCACATTAGTGCCAGCAAAGCAAAGCCTGAAAATGCATGGGAGAAGAGAAGGACCACTATTTGCTTTCAGAAGCAAAGCCTGAAAATGCACTAGACCACACACAAAACTGCCAGCAGTCATTTCAACATTTTCCCCTGGAAGAAATATGATGGGGTTTGGGTTGATATTTTCCCCTTTAACTAAGTAACATATGTTTTCAGTGTCTAAAGTGTGTAATTAATCTAGGCATAAATAGATAGAGAAACAGGTGTAAGACGTCATAGGATAGCAAGGGAAACATGCTGTTTTCAAGCTGGTGTGTTTTGATCACTAACAGTAGAGTTAGAGCCAACATGGTACTATTCTCCCGTTACTAAAATGAACGTAGCAGGGTGCATAGAACATCTGGGTGTGTACCTTGTCTCGATCTGAAAGAGTTTCCTTTCCACTTGTGTCGGTCCACTGAACTTTCACCAGCTTAGTTTGCGCTTGTTCCAGCGACTCCTCGCCAGCACTGGCTATAGAACCAGTGCCAGAGGAGACTACTCCTCGACTGCAATATGACCAAGGTGTTGGACCTGATCAGGTGACGTGGAGAGGCATATAAATTCTGTAGCATGAGACACGCTGGAGGTGCATAGAACAAACTGACACAACTGTATTATATCTACATCCATTGGTTCCACGCAGTTGCTACTGGTGTGCTACTTGTGGGTAAGTCAAGCCGGAGAGCATTGAGGTAGTAATGTGATCTATCAAGCAGCATGTCAGTGAACAGGTTCCTCGGCATGCGCGATTACGGTGATCCTGATCCTGCGATATATATATATGCAATATATATATGTGATTAATTAATCAAATGCGCGTTATGTTGCACCAAGTGATATCTTTTAGGTTGAAACATACGCTGGAGTAGCTTCATATTGCAGTAAATCTAACATCACATAATATGCAATACAACACTTATGTTTCTAGAGGAAAATTCCAACACTTGTTCCTGGCATTGCATTCACACTTGTTCTTGCTGTAACTTGTCTCTGATAAGACCTACCTAACCAGATGCAACAGAATCATGAAGGAAAAAATAACTAGATGGAATCTTGCTGTAACTTGTCTCTGATAAGACCACTATTTGCTGAACAAGAGTTTGTTTGAGCCGAAATGAGGATATTACAGTAGTTAAGAGAGGGAGAGAGAGGGAGAGAGAGGGAGAGAGGGAGAGAGAGGGAGAGAGGGAGAGAGGGGAGAGGCGACGCTCACCTCTGACGGGCGGACGACGGGTGGACGACGACGGGCGGACGACAGCGGCCTCCACCTCTTGAGACGCGGCGGCTGCTCCTCCTCGTACACGGGCCTCCTCCTGAGACGCGGGCGGACCTCCTCCTCGGGCACGGGCGGACCTCCTCCTCCTCGGGCGCGGGCAGGCCTCCTCCTCCTCAGACGCGGCGGCGGCGGATCGAGAGCGGCGGCGGTGGCGGATCATGCTCGGGCTGAGAGATGGAGAGATGGGGATGAGAGAGGGGGGTCGGGCGCCACGTGTGGATAAAGCCACTTAGGCGTAGCGCACTGAGCCATAGTGCGCTACGGATATCTGTAGCGCACTATGGGCTAGTGCGCTATGCCTATCGGCTTCTAACTACTGTATAAGAAAACTACAGCCCCACTAGCTAACAACTATACTAGCCTATCACACTGGTTCTGCCCACTACTCTATTCTAAACCTAAGAGCACCCAGGTTCGAATCCTGGTGCCCCAATTTTTTGTTTTTATTTTAAAAATACTTTTAAATGTTCCAAAAAATGCCCAAAAGTGGTGATATATGCCATAGAAGTTTTGTTTTGATGTTAAAATACTTTTAAATATTCTAAAAATGCCCAAAAGTGATAATATATGTCATAAAAGTGGTACAAATATGATTTAAAGTATAACTAAATTTCATAATAATTTGTCCATGAATATTACAATCTTTTTCGACCACGCGTTTTACAATATTTTTTGAGATAGCGTTTTACAATCTTTTTTCCCTTCTTTGTCGCGGTTGAATAATTTAGCCCCGGCACTTTAATGTTTCTTCTTTCGAACGGGCTGCCTTTTTTGGGTAGGGTTGTCTTTTTTCTTCTTGTGATGTATGTTGCTGCATCGTAGTCGTCGTCATCTTCAATCTTTGGATCGCCGTACTGGTCGAAGTCTTGCTCGTTGGCGACTCCATCCATTCCGATGATGTTTCTTTTTCCTCTCCTCACGACAACACGGCTAGGATTTGTCGGGTCGGTAATGAAAAAACATTGATCCACTTTGGTAGACAGTACCCACGGTTCATTTTTCGCGGCCACGTTTGCACCGGCGGCCTTGGATTTGGCTGCTTCGGGTATAACCATGGTTGTGAAATACCGGTCTTCTCTTTCGACGCTCTTTGCCCATCTGACACAGAACATCGACACCTTTTATCCACAGTAGTCGAGCTCCCAGATCTCCTCGATTCTTTCGTAGAATCTTTCCTTCACGTTGTCATCGGTGTAGAATTCCGACGTTACGCCTGAGTTCTGATAATCACACTTGTTGTCCTTTTCCTCCGTGTAGAATGTGTAGCCGTTGATATCATACGCCTGATAGGTCACCAGGTTTTGCATCGGTCCCTGCGACAAGGTGAATATGATCTTTTCCGTGTCAGAAGAATGCGATCACGGGGGATTATCAAGGAGCGTCTGCCTAAACCAACGCGTGAAATCTGAGTTGTGATCTTTGATTATTTCTCCCTGCGTCCTCTGTATGCCCCGGTCACTGTACTTCTTCTCGATTAACCTTTTGTACTTCTGTACCCAAGGATCGACTAGTTCTAAATGCTGTAGCGTGACAAGGTTTGCTCGATCAAAGTCTGCGCGTCAAAAATCGAAGTCTGCATGCAGTATGCGACGACCCTCTCGGTGACCAGATCCGTCGAGCTTGCCAAGGTGCCTGTTGACAGGAAGACCGACAGGGTTCTCGATGTCTAGATAATTCATGCAGAAAGAGATGCACTCTTCGGCCAGAAAGCCCTTGGCTATGCTTCCATCTGGACGGGACCTGTTGTGAATGTATCCTTTGATGTGTCCGTTCATCCTTTCGAACGCCATCATGCTGCGGAGGAACATCGGCCCGAGTTGTACGATGTCCTCCACGACATGGACCAGTAGATGCACCATAATGTCAAAGAATGCAGGTGGGAAGTAGACCTCAAGCTCACATAGTATCACCACGATCTCCTCCTGTAGCCTCCCGAGCTGATTCACGCCAATCGACTTCCTAGAGATGACGTCGAAAAACTTGCATAGGCCAAATAACGTTTCACGGACGTGCTCGTCCATTATCCCTCTTAGTGCGACCAGAAGTACCTGCGTCATTAGCACGGCACAGTTGTGAGACTTGTTGCCACTGAACCTCTGCTTCGCCTCGTCTAGGTATCTGCTTATCTTGCCCGCGTAGCCGTAAGGAAATTTGACTCCTATAAGGCACTTGAAAAACTGTTTGATCTCATCCTGGCTTAGAGTGAAGCAAGAAGGAGGGCAGTAATGTTCGTTCTTCTTGAACTTTTTACCCTTCCGACGACCTTGTGTCGTCTCCGACTCATGATCATCGTCATCTTCCTGATCATCAGGAGTAGTGCGTCCTCCGTGAAGCTTCTTCCGGATACCCAAGCATATCAGGTCGTGCCTTGCTT
Source organism: Avena sativa (assembly GCA_916181665.1). Taxonomy (NCBI): domain Eukaryota; kingdom Viridiplantae; phylum Streptophyta; class Magnoliopsida; order Poales; family Poaceae; genus Avena; species Avena sativa. Next base: position 160,871,220 of record OV702298.1, on the reverse strand, counting down.
TCGGACCATCTTTCGTCCTATCTGGCATGTTGATTATGGTGGCGACCACACTCTCGCACACGTTTTTCGTGATATTCATGATGTCGAGGCTATGAGGCGTGCGGAGAAACTTCTAGTATGGCAACTCCCAGAAAACAGACCTTGTTTTCCATACCTTCATCAGCGGCTTGTCTTGTTGCTACCTCTATCGCTTCTTTCCAGGCTTAGGACAATCTTTCTAGTTTTTCAGCAACTCTTCCACTTCTTCGCTGCTCCTACGCTCTGGGATTCCTCGGGTCTCTGATTTGCCATCGAATAGGTCTCCACGTTTTCTCCATGGATCATTCTTGCCGAGCCACCTCCGGTGCGCCATGAACACGTTTTCGATGACCCTGGATCTTTCTCTAGTTGGAGATAGCTTGTGTTATCCATGCACCTAACGCATGCACAGAATCCTTGGATAACCTGCCCCGAGATATACCCGCAACCTGGATAGTCTTGCACCGTAGTGACCAACGCGGCTCTCATAGTGAAATAATCTTGTGCGAAGGCGTCGTAAGTATTGGCTCCAGATTCCCATAACGTGGCTAGCTCCTCTTTCAACAGCCCGAGATACAGATTGATGTCGGTACCAGGTTGTTTCGGCCCTTGAATTAGCATACTCATTTGTATATACTTCTTCTTCATGCACAACCATGGAGGGAGGTTGTACATCCATACAAACACGGGCCAAGTGCTGTGCGTGCTCCTCTGGCTACCGAACGGATTGAGTCCATCGGTGCTTGCACCAAGCCTGATGTTCCTCGAATCTCCACCGAATTCTTGGAATTCGAGGTCCAATGCTTTCCACTGGCTAGCATCTGAAGGGTGCATCAGCAGCTCATCCTTTTCGGGGTCATCATCATCTCCTGGCTTCTTCCTTTCCGCATGCCATCGCATGAGCTTCGCTTCCTTAGGGTCCACGAAATAGCGCTGCAGACGAGGAGTGATAGGAAAGTACCATACCACTTTTCGAGGTGCTTTCTTCCCTTTCTTGTATCGACTCACGCCGCACACCGGACATGTGGTTTTCTCCACGTCCTCGCCCCGATAAATGATGCAATCGTTGATGCATACGTGATATCTAACGTGCGGTAGATCGACAGGACAGACGATTTTCTTGGCATCCTCGATACTAGTTGGACATGTGTTCCCCTCCGGGAGACGATCGTGCCAGAATGCCATCATATCGTCGAAGCTTGTGTCGCTCAATTTGTGTTTTGCCTTCATCTCCATAGCCTTGAGCGTTACATTCAACCGGGTATCATCGGGCCTGCATCCTTCATACAATGGAGTAACCGCGTCTTTCTCAAGTTGCGCAAGCTTGGCTTTCTCTCTAGCGGCAGCCCTGGCGTTACTCGTCTGCTTGAGAAGCAGCTCTTGCACGTAAGGGTCCCGCACCTAGCCTGACGTTGTTCCATCGTCGTCTGCTCCTCCAGCATCTAGATCATCATCATCCCGGTCTGCTTCCGCACCTTCACCATCTCCAGGAGACTCTTCATCATCTCACCCGTTCTCGCCGTGATGATGATCATCGTCATGTTGGCCACCTTCACCGTCTCCATCGTCTACGTCATCGCTTATCCAACGAGTGTATCCATCCATGAAACCATGGCGGAGCAGGTGCGCCTGCAGATTCCCGGAATCTGGGTCGATCACCAGTTGAGTTTGCATCTTCTGCACGGACATCTTATATCTGTCTTGTTATTTCGTATCATGTCGGCCGTTGCACATTTCAAAAATCTAGCCACAATGCCTTCGCTCATTATGCGGACCATTTTTGCTTGCACGGTGTACACGGTACAATTTTGAAGTCTATTAGAACCACATAATGAATGCATGCATGCAATGGTCGATAGAAAATTTCGGCATGACCTATCCTAAAATTAGGACCTTTGCGAAATGCCAAAGTCTTGCCAAAATGGAAATGAATCAACATTTTGGCGAAACAAATGGCAACTTTTTCACATACAAACACAAGAGAGAGAGACCGATCCATACACACATGAACATATCATTATCCTCTACATACACACATGCATGAGCATCATCGATACTCTCCATATACACACACATATGACCATCCTCTCCACATACACATATCATGAGCATGCATCGATCATCTACATACATATGAGCACATCATCCATATACACATGAACACATCCTTACATGGACAACTTACCGAGATGAGAGACCGATCGCGAGAAATATGGAAAGGAGAGGTGCGCGCGTCGATCGGAGAAGGAGATGAGAGACCGGAGACCTCCTCTATTACTTATGTAACATCCAAAGCAAGTTTTACATGCTAAAAATGGTAACTGGGTGGAGAAATTGAGGTGGGAAGGAGAAGATCCCGACTAGATCTAACGAGGAAGAAGAAGGGGAAAGTGAAGTGTGGGGTGGTGGATGTGGTCACACATGTGCACATAAAGTGCTGTCCTAAAAAAATCGACACATCCGTGGCGCACACGGCCCTAGTGCGCCACAGGGAGTAGAACAACCGTGGCGCACTAGGCCATGTGCGCCACAGATGTTCCTACTCCCTGTGGCGCACTAGGCCGAGTGCGCCACAGATGTTTGTGGCCGTTTCACAGCAGAGGGGGGCATGCGCTTAGGCATAGCGCACCCCCCATGTGCGCCACGGTTGACACTAACAACCATGGCGCACATGACCATAGTGCGCTACAGATATTTGGCGTGCGGCCTATAGGGCCCTAGCCCACACACATATGTGGCGCACTATAGTCATGTGCGCCACGGTTGTTCTAGTTACTAGTAGGGCACCGCCCACAGGTGAGCCACGCTTGTTTTAGCCGTGGGGAACTTCAACCATGTGATCCACGGATGTGCTGATTACCTATAGCCGTTTTCCTAGTAGTGAAAGTTCTTTTGTGTAGGTCTCGTCTCAGATTTTTTGCAGGGAAACTACTCTCCAAATGGGAAGGACCTTTTGTTATCAAGGAAGTGTACCATTCAGGTGCCATCACGAGATAAGTTTAGAAATCATCATCAAGTACGAGGGAGAAGCTGCCGAGATCCGAAAAGAGATCTTCTCACTCCTTCAGACCACCAATCAATTGCAAGCACAACTCTATGACATACAGAATCAAAACTGTGAGTATGAGGCTAGATTTGATCGCATAAGCTCTGCTCAGGATTGCAGAGACAAGGACATCCTTTTTGGATGGGGAACCTTTGCCTTGGAAGTTTTATGATGACAAGAGAACACCACCACCACCAAAGGAGTAATTCGTCATCAGGTTTGGCATCCCCTTGGCTTGTTCCAAGCTTGGGGGAGTGCCGCGGTATCACCACCATTATCTTTTATCTTTTACCTTTTTAGTGGATTCATATATGTGGTAGAAAGGTTATCTTATAGTTTGGTTTTCATGTGAAAGTATCTCTCCTTTAGTTGATTATCTTTGTATCCCTTGGTGTGAATGCCTTTATTGGAATATTAATGAGAAGTCTCATCTTTTACTTTTTGCACTTCTTATTTTAGTTTACAATCTCTATTATATGACGGATCTTGTTGATCAGTATTGGCACCACTTTGGGATCATCAAGTGGATCTAAATTGGTTTTGGAAAACCGAGTTCTGGTCAGTAGCAATACTTTTTGAGGTTTGAAAGAGAAAGAGAAAAAGCTTACAGGTATTTTGTATCATTTGTTTTCTTTCTTGTTGGCTCATAAGCTTAGTATTCTTTATTTAAGGTTCTTTTGTGTCTTAAAGGAAGATTGCATGTTTGTCTTTATTACTTGTATGTTTGCTTGTTTCTTTCAACTCTCTTGCTTGCTACCCAGCCTTGCTAGCAAAAAACCTGTTTTGAGAAGGCATACTTCTCATGTTTTCAAAACCCTTTGAACCAAAACTTTTGCCATTTGTGTACACCATATATACCTATTAGCAACTGCTATTCGAAGCAAATTCTCAAGCTTCATCTATCTTTCGAATTAGAAAGTATTTTGTTATGAGAAAACTAGTTAGTAAAGCTTTCATGAACTTGATGGCACACTTTATTTCTTTGCCCCTAATAGACTTGAACCATTGTGCCATTGAAGTTGTATATGCTTGCATCTATACGTTGGAATTAGCAGAACCGTGTTGTCACGGGGAACGTTTTCAACATTGCGCTTGTACTTTGTACATAGTTGATATCATGCTATTTTGTCTATGGATGTCAATGGTGTGAAATAAAGAGGGAACTTGTAAGTCCATGGTGTTTGTATCATGTGTTAGAGAAACGCCTGGGCCGCTAGCCTAAGCCATGCCTAATCATGGTGGAAACTTTCAGCATCACCATAGTGAGCCATCTATGAAGCATCCTCAATAAAAATCTATGCACATAGTAAATAAAAAGATCGCTGAGATGCTCATTGTCTGCTTTCCTTGTCATTTTGGTTATGGGAAAGCTCCTGTACCATGTGCAAGGGGTACCCCATTGGTGGTTCTCAATGATATGCAAATACTTACAATGACAAGAACTTACCTGTGACCAAAGTTGAGTAGCATGAGGAGTGGCCCTCATATTCAAGGGACATGAGATTGCCAACTTATATTTTGTCAAGCATATACTCCATCTTTGTGCACTTTAACCTTAATCATCTCAAGATGCCAATGATAGGGGCAATGAGGGCTCAAAGCTAGTAAGTACCATAATCTTTTGGAATCTCTTTATGACTTGTAATCCATGCTTCCCTCTAAGAAGGGACCTTTCTCCCACTTCCAAGTTGAGTCAGTAAACCTACTTCCTCTCTATGTCTGGCAAGAAATTGAGTTGTTGTATTTCAAGCATTCATATGGTGATTTATTCAATCATGTTCTTTATCTTCCTTGTTTGCACAAAGCTCTTATATATTGATTATTACTTTGAAAGCCTTCACTTGTGAAAAACCTTTTTGAGCAAAAAGTGCTCCTGTTTTGAAACTTCTACAAAAAGCTTTTGTGAAACTGCTTGCCAAGTGTTCTCTGACCAAGAACAAGTTTGCCAATTCCAATTATAATTTATCTTTATGCATCTCTATTGTGACTGCTGTACTTGGTTGCAAGCTAAGTTATATAATGGTGAGTTGCTTTCTTCTATGAGTTGTGCATTGGTAAGTGTGATGCTTCTTGTTCGTATTCTTTTATCGACACTTCACTCCGTAAACCTGTGGACATGTTTACTGAGCTCAGTTTTCGCTTGGGGACAAGCAAAGTCTAAGATTGAGGGAGTTGATACGCCCAATTTTCCTCACCTTTCTATATCATAATTTACCTCTATTCATTGATATTTTTCTTATTATGTGGTATTACTTATGGCTTTTCATCTGTTTATGCATGTTGGATGATTCTTGGAGGATGGACTGCCGGAGTCTGGATTCTGATGGAAAAGAAGGCGTTTCGGTTTGCAAAGATCAGAAAAATACTAGAAAAATATGGAAACATATTATTTTACCAGAAGACGAAGGAAGCCAGAAGGAGGAGCGAAGAGGGGCCGCTGGGGGGGCACACCCCATAGGCGCGGACCCACCTAACCCCGTGCCTAGGGAAGGTGAGGCCCACCTGCCCGGCCTCTGACTTTGCCCCTTCGCCTATATCTTCCCTACGGAACCCTAAGCCTGGGGGAGCGACCACAAATAGATTTCCGCCGCCTCTGGGGGCGGAAAACACCGAGAGAGAAAGATCTCTCTGGCAGACAGATTTCTGCCAGGGGAATTCCTTCCCGGAGAGGGGAGACCGTCGCCATCAACACCGTCGTCAAGCTAGGCTTCATCGGGATCGTCATCATCATCCACACCATCATATCCCCCAGCACCATCATCACCACTCCGTTCCGCTGTAACAATTGTGTTGGATATTGCTTTAGTTCTTAGGGGAAACGTTCCCGGTGTTAATTACTATTGTAGTTGATACTTGTGAGTGGAACCATTGGATTATTTTTTATGTTCAAATTGTTATCCATTATAATATCATCTTTGATCTTGATCCATATGATGTCTTGTGAGTAGTTCATTATGTTCTTGAGGACATGGGAGAAGTCATGTTGTTAGTAGTGAATCTGTGATGAGTTATTATTCAATGGTTTAGTATTTAAGTGTCACATCCCAAGATTTTCCAAATCTTGTAATGTGAAAAATAAATAAACAAAATAAATAATTGTTGAAAATTAGGGTGAAAAGAAACTTTTGTTTCTAAATGGAAACTTAAAATCCCATATTGAACAAACCTTAATTAAAGTTTGAATCCAACAAAATCCAAATCAAGTGAAATGCATTCCTCAATGAATGTATCTTGAAAATTTAAACACTTGGAGAATAAACCAAAACCCTAAAACCCTAATGGAAGAAAAACATTTCCAAGTTATCTCTAAGACCATGGATTTGATCCATATAAGAATTTGTCAACAAACATTTACAAATGATCAAGAAAGACAAATAGAAATAATATAAATCCATGGAAGTTGGTTTCACTTAATTTGAGCCATAGATAAAATCTTATAAAATTAATAAGATAAGGAAATTGAATTCCCAAAGCAAATAAATCACCTATCTAAAAATCCATACAAAATGGTGAGCAAATAATCCTAAAGGGATTTAAAAAGGATAAATGAATATTAAATAAGATTTTGCAATTTGGAAACACCAAGTTTGTATCTATAAATAAAAAGATAAAGATTCTATAAGATGAAGAAAGAAATATGAAATGAGGAATATTTAAAGACCAAATTAAATCTTGGCTTAATCCATAAGCAAATGGAATAAATATAATCCAAATCCAAATAAAATAAAAAGATAAGGAATTTTACCAAAATAAAATAAAATGGCATAAACCAAATTCTATTTTGAATAAAGACAAATCCAATTTTAAATGATTAATAAATCATATTAAAAACATTTCCAAATAATTCAAGGTGAATTATTTGACACCCTAATAAATAAATAAAACCTACTGAAAAAGATTTGGAAAGATTTAGAATTCAAATGGAGTTTGAAAATATTATTAAATCTTATTTGAATTAATTCAAAGGCCTATTTTAAATATTTATTATACCCTAAAAGGAATAAAAGATTTATTCTAAATATGGCATCAGAATATACTATTAATCAGTATTAAAACCTACACAAAGTTTTGTTGAGGTTTGAATTCAATTGAATGTTTGAATTGATTAAACAAAATCAAAATATAAATTCAAAATGAAAAACAAACAGGAACAGAAAAAAATAAAGGACCCAGCCCAGCCCAGCTAGCCCACTAAGCCCAGCACTCCAGCCCACCTCTCTCCTCCCCTGAGTCGTTTCTTTCTCACTCAGACCCACACCCGCGCCCTCACTGACGATTAGGCCCCACCGTAACCCTTATCCCTCGTTGACAGCGTTGTCCCACTATGCCACCACATCATCGTCTACCCCGCGACGACCATGCCCTTCCTCGGCCGTTTCTGCCGCTGAATCCTCCGTGTAAATTCCCTATTAATGGCTGATTAATTCTCGCCAACGTCCGTGCCATCTTAAAATCCATCGCCCACTCTATCTTTCCCCTCAGTCCTCGTTTCCCCGGAGCCCCCAGGCTGTCCATAATTTTGCTCGAAACCTCACTACCTCCGACGAGTTCCCTGTCAAATTCCGGCGAAACCCGACCCTCTCCTACCTCCTATCTCACACCAGCTAGATCCCCATCATCTCACGCACCTGCCCGTGGTCTTCGTTCGCCCACGCATGCCCCACAGCCTCGCCTCCGTCTTCGTCTGAGCGCCACCGACGGCTAGATCAACTCCGGGGAGCTCCCTGGTAATCCCTGACCGCCCCTCCTCTCTGGTTGACACTAGCATAATCTCCTCTCTCGCGCGTGTCTAACGCACCCTTTGTTTTACATTGGCGTGCCTTGTAGCCTCGTCCCCGACAATGTTCGAGCATGCCCGACGGAAGCAGGGACTCCGGCGAGCAATTGTTGTCAACCCCGTGCGCCCCCTGCCCTGCACCAACCACGTTGAGCATCAGTACGTCGCTGCGAACCTGGTGAGCCCCTCCTCCCTCTCCCTCTCTTCCTAGAATAGCCGGAATGCCTCTGCCCAAGCATCGCCGCCGCGCACCACCGTCGAGCGCCGCCAGCCCTTGGTCAAATCATTTCAGGCCGTTAGATGCTGATCTAATGGACACGTTAGATCCACTTAAGCGAAGTGGTATGTTAGATCTAAACCGTGCGATCTCACTTAAATCCTACGGTCTGTATCGCTCGATCCAAACGAAACGGTACCATCGAGTAAGATTCAGCCACGTGTCTAGTGATTTGTTTTAAAAACAGAAACTTGTCTATTGGATGTTCAAATTTGTAAAATCCATAACTTTCAAACCACACGTCCAAATTTTACAAATTTTATATCAATGGAATCAGCAAGACAAGTACTTTCCAACCATGCACTTTTTTTAGTAAATTGTATCTGTTAAATTGTTTGTTTTTGCAGAAACTTAGGTAGGCATATTTTAGGTATAAAATTCTTTCTAAAATTATTTTGGTGATAAAATATTTGGCAAATCGTTTGTTTTTAACCTACTGACCATATAAATAAATTTGTGGTTTCAAAAACATATTTGATGAAACAAAAGAATAAATCTTTGATTTAAACCATTTCTAGTCAAATAAAAATAATGCTTATGTGTTAAAAATGCTTTTGGAAGAAAACCTTTGGGAAATGTTTTGATTTAAATTCTCTGACCCTAAACACAAAGATTTATGTTTTGAAAACATATTTTGTGAACCCTATAAAATTTATTGCTTTGCTAAAGGAAATTATAACCGCATAAAATATTGATTTGGTTTAAGAATGATTTATAAGTAAAATCTTTTGCAAAGTATTTTGCCACTTTATAAAATGACCAATAAGTGTTTTAGAATGTTTATAACCTACTAGAAACCACTTCTGTAAATAAAACAATCTTTGGCATGCTTGCATGCATTGCTTTGTTTCTATTATTTATGTGATGAATTGCTTGAATGGTAGATTGAATTCTTGCTTGCTTGATTGATTGTAGTGGAATTTGAAGAGTGTGATTGTTGCAAGATCAAGGAGTGAACTTTATACTCTCTACCAAAAAGGCAAGTGATGCTTCATACTTTTGTCCCATTATTTTCACTATGCATTAGTGATTTTTCTAAAGTAGGACTTGCATGGAATTTTGCTAAGTATAAACTATGCCATGGGAAATCCTAGTAGATGAAACCTTAGTAGAAATTTCCTAGGTTAAGATTCCTACTGCCATCATGCTTAGCTTAGCTAGTAGAAAACAAGGGTGGACTATATTTTATGCTATGGAATATTTCTAAGTCAAGGACTTGTGTTTTGTTTAATAAAACAACTAAGTGAATGAATCACTTGGGTGGAATGGGAGGAATGTTTTGTGTTGAGTGGTTCACAAGGCCCATTTCTATGCTTTACCTTGTGTATCTCACTTGTGGATGGCCACGCAGGAACAAAGAGATTTGGGATGTCAAATGTTGAGAAGCTTCAAGTGCAGCCACTTGGCATTATGGGCTCTGCCTGGATCATATAGGTTGCAATAACTTAGCCAAATGGACAGTTGGTGGTAGGGGTTTGATAGGTTGGAGCGCATCCATTCTGGTCTAAGGGAAGGCTTCTGAAAGATCTTGTCTTGGTGAAACCAAGTCTTGTGGGGAAAGTGCACAACCTCTGCAGAGTGAAAAATCTAAGTACTTAGCCATGTCCTTGGTAAAGGACAATTTGAGCATCAAGACATGGAAGCTATCAAGAATCTCCTCATCCCAATTTCTAAGTTAAAAACTTGTGGTTGAAGGATCACCAATTTCTATTAGGAGATGCCTTGGGTGATTTTTGACAAAAAAAACTTAGTGTTTTCAAATGATTAGGAAAATCTATTTTGAGCAAAGCAAGCCTAAGCTCCACTTAGCCAAATGCATATAGATGATAGACTCCACTATACTACCATAGTATCACTTGCCAATACAATTCAAATGTATTGACCCTTGTGGCTGTAACTTGTTATGTTGCAGGTTTGTTTGATATTAGTGAAGTGTGTTGAAATAGGATTACAAGTCTACAACCAACATGTTTGCCTGTGGCACTTTGAAGATGAAGGACCCCATGCTATTGTTATATTTTGCTGCATTGTAATGTGATTGCCAAATGAGCTATGTAAGATGTAATAAATTATTTTATTCCTGGTTATAAAGTTGTATTTGACCTTTGTTTCTTGATATTACATCTTAACTGTGGATGCTAGCTATTGATCCAGGGACTAGCATTGTAAACACAGGGATCTCTACCTTATTAAAGGTTGGGAACCTTACATTAAGTTGTGGTGCTATTATTCTAGTGGTGTCATGCGAATGTCGACTACATGATACTTCACCATTTATGGGCCTAGGGGAATGCATTATGTATTTGGCTACTAATTGTGGGGTTGCCGAAGTGATAAAAACCTGTACCCCCGTTAGGACACCTTTGCACAAGGGAGCGTAGTATCTCAGAGTTTAGGCTGTGGTTAGATTTATATCTTAATTACTTTCCTATAGTTACAGATGTTTGCAGGGGGTTTAATCACAAGTATGCATTAGTCCAAGTAAGGTCGGTACATTAGCATAGGTTCACCCACACAACACTTACAACACTAGAGAAGAGTACTCAGCTATATGAAGCGAAAGCACTTGACAGAATTCCCATGTGTCCTCGAGAACATTTGGTCCTTATAAGTATATCCACCGACTTGTCCTTTGCGAAGAAAGGACTGGGCCACTTTCTCCGTTTGTTTGTTACTGTTGTTACTTGCTCTTTGTTTTGTTGCCTTGTCAAAAAACCACTAAAAATCCATTTGCTAAGTATTCATAGGGATTTCCTGCTCCATACCACTGTTCAGCACCTTCTGCTCCTTGTTGGGATCGACACTCCTATTTATCGAAAGTACTACGATACACCCCCTATACTTGTGGGTCATCAGTCTCATAACTGAGGGAAAACATGCTGCTGTGCTCATCACACCTTGATCTTGGGGTCTCCCAACGGCCTTCCTTTTCTTTTAAAAACACACAAAAAAATAGTTACTACTACTGTTGGCTTGCTTCACTCTTGCATAAATGAACACTCCTGAAAACACCAAGTTGTGTGACTTCACTAGCACAAACAACAATGATTTCCTTTGCACACCTATTGCTCTACCTGCTCCTGATGCTATTTTTTATGAAATAAAACCTGCTTTGCTGAATCTTGTTATGAAAGAGCAATTTTCTGGTGCTAGTTCTGATGCTGCTGCTGCTTACCTTAACAATTTTGTTGAACTTTGTGAGATGCAAAAATATAAGGATGTAGATGGAGATATTATTAAGCATAAATTGGTTCCTTTCTCTCTGAGAGGAAAAGCTAAAGAATGCTTGCTATCCTTGCCTAGAAATAGTATTGATTATTGGATTAAGTGCAAAGATGCTTTTATTGGAAAATACTATCCTCCTGCTAATTTTATATCTATGAGAAGTGAAATAATGAAATTTAAACAACTTGATAATGAACATGTTGCTCAAGCTTGGGAAAGAATGAAATCTTTGGTAAAGAATTGTCCCACTCATGGACTGACTGCTTGGATGATTATCCAAACTTTTTATGCAAGATTGAATTTTTCTTCAAGAAATCTGTTGGATTCTGCTACTAGAGGTACCTTTATGAAGATTACTTTGGGTGTTGCAACAAAGCTCCTTGATAATATGATGGTTAACTACTCTGAATGGCACACTGAGAGAGCTCCACAAGGTAAGAAGGTAAATTCTGTTGAAGAAACATCCTCCTTGAGTGATAAAATTGATGTTATTTTGTCTATGCTTGTTAATGGAAAAGCTCATATTGATCCAAAAAAATGTTCCTTTAGCCTCTTTGGTTTCTCAAGAGCAAGTTGATATGAACTTCATTAGAAATAATAATTTTAGCAACAACACCTATAGGAATAATTTTGGTAATAATAATTATAGGCCATATCCTCCCAATAATGGTAATGCTTATGGAAACTCCTACAACAACAATAGAAGTGCGCCCTCTGAACTTGAAGTCATGCTTAAGGATTTTTTTAGTAAACAAACTGCTTTTAATAAAACTATGGAGGAAAAGCTTTTTAATGCTGAAAAAAATAGTTCATCTTTGTCTGAAGCACAATCCTCTTTGATTAATAAAATGGCTGCTAAACCTGAAACCATGGAAAATCCCTTTGCTGCTGCTAATGCCATACATGTTAGAATTGATGAAAATGTTAGATTGTTAGCTAAATTGCATGCTAAGTGGGAAAGAGAAGATGAAATTGCTAGAAATAGTAGTATTTTTACTATTACCACCACCAATGTTGATGCTAGAAAACCACAAGAAGTCCCCATTCCCTTCACAACGATGCCTAAACCCAATAAGAATGCTAAAAAATTTCAAATATGGGAGACAATAACTCAACTACCCTAGATGCTAAGTTTGATTTTGATCTTGATGGTTGCAATATTTCTTAAGTAATTATGTTCCTACAAAATCTTGCTAGAATTCCTAATGCTAGTGCTATGAATATGGCTTTTACAAAACACATTACAGATGCTCTCATTAAAATTAAAGAAGAGAAATTGAAACATAACGCTTCTATTCCTGGGAAATTAGAAGATGGTTGAGAACCCATCATTAATATGCAATTGAATGATTTTGATCTCAAAGATTTATGTGACCTTGGTTCTAGTGTCTCTATTATGCCTAGAAAAATTTATGAAATGCTTGATTTGTCACCTTTGGAAGATTGTTATTTGGATGTCCATATTGACGATAATGCTAAAAAGAAACTTATGGGGAGTATTAATGATGTTCTTATTATGGTTAACAATGCCTATGTTCCCATTGATTTCTATATTTTGGATGTTGAATACAATTCTTCTTGTCCTATTACATTGGAAAGACCTTTTCTTAGAACTGTAGGTGCCATTATTGATATGAAGGAATGCACCATTAAATATCAATTCCCAATCAAGAAAGGTATAGAACACTTCCCTAAAAAGAGAGATAAGATACCTTTGGCTCCTATTATTAAAGCAAAATTTGATGTTAATGCTTCTTCATTCGAAAAATACTTGATTCTTGCTTCCTGTGCCTAACTTAAAGGCGTTAAACAAAAGTACTAATTGGGAGATAACCCAAATTTCAGTAGGTTTTTCAGTTTTTGAGTCTTGGAAGTTATTACTTCTGTAATAACATCTCCTTATCCTTTTTGTGTGGTTTTTGTGCCAAGAATAACCTCTAATGAGAGAGAGAGTAAGATTTGGGGAAGTTCCTGTCCCGAAACAGATTTTTGTGCTTCATTGTACAAATTCGTGAAAAATACCAGTACATCGGATTGAGCTCTAATTTTCTGATAATATGCCCCAGGTTGTTATCTAACTTTTGTTAGTTCAACACGTTTCTATTTGAGAAAGAGAAGGTCTTCGAAAAAATTGGTTTTTACCTTCTGGTCTGTTTTGACAGATTTCTGCCATTATTTGCATTTGCCTCTTATCGGTTTCTTTTTGAGTTCTCTTTGATCACTTGAGCTTTTAAAAGGAATTGCTACAGTATATTGTGTTCTAATGAAATTTTTACTTGTGTTTAAACTAAACCCAAAGGCTTATTATCTTGAATTCACTAATGTTGCTAATAAAGATTGTGTGAAGTTTTGTATGAAGGAAATTTTCAAGTGTAGGGGAAGAATGATGTGATGAGATGAAGAATGGGCAAAAGCTCAAGATTGGGGATTCCACCCCATGTCACCCAAAGAAATATTCAAGAGGTACAAGCGTCAAATATTGGGGATGCCCAAGGCATCCCCTTCTTCATCAATAAAAATCTCAGGTCTCTTTCTAGACACTTCATTTTTATTGTTTCATGCACTTTTGTGTTGTTCTTGGAGTGTCTTAGTTTTTGTTTTTATTTTTATTTAGTTTGTTTTGCTGAATAAATTAGTTGGACCCCCGCATTCGCATTTTATTTCAAATAAGTTGATTGGTGTTGGAAAAGAGTAGAAATCTTCACGCTATTAGTGGTACAAAAAGGAGCATTGTTTTGACTTTGGCCTAGACTTTATCACGTCATGCTAGATGTTGCTTTGACCTTATGCTTAGTGATTATTTCTGTAGCATGACTTGTTCCAAACAATTGAGATTGCTTAATGTGCCTTGAAAGAATCATGTGTTGTTTTAGCATACAAAGCATAATATTGTGGTATTATCCTTTGATGCTTTATTTGGGTTGACTTTGCACATGCTTACACCATGTTATGACTATGAACCATTCACCTTAGCCTCTATGATCATTTAGTTTTTGACTTGTGATACCACTTTATGCTTTAATTGATAATGTTTTGTCGCTTTGCATGATTATGGCCATTTTTTCTCTCTTAGTTGGTCGCTCCCAGTCTTTTGCTAGCCTCCACTTGTACTGTATGAGCTCTAATCATGCATCCAACTCCCAAGAGACCAATTTATTCCAAAGAGTCCACTATAAATTCCTATGCATGGTGTGTTACACCATTCCAAGTATATTCATGTTTTTATCTATCTTCGAATTAAACTTGTTATGTGAAAATTAGTGATTAAAGTTGTCACTAACTTGATCGCACACTTTATTTATTGCACATAATAAGGTTGAACCATTGTGCCCATCTATTTTGCCTATATGCTTGCAATTTATAAGTTGTGAATTAGCAGAACCATGTTTCCATGGGGAACGCTTTCAACATTGCACTTATTCTATTCAGTTGATATCATGTTCTTTTGTTTATGGATCCCGGTGGTGTGAAATAAAAGGGGTGGTTGTAAGCTCATGGAGTTTGTATATGTGTTAGAGAAACGCCTGGGAGGCTAGCCTAAGCCATGCCTAGTCATGGTGGAAACTTGTAGCATAACCATAATGAGCATTCTGTGAAGCATCCTCAATAAAAACCTATGCAAATAGCAAATAAAAAGATTGCTGAGATGCTCATTGTCTATTGCCTTGTCATTTTGATATGGGATAGCTCTTGTGTCATGGGGCAAGGGGTACCCGTTGGCGGTTCTCTATGAGACACATATACTTACAATGACAAGAACTTACTTGTGACCAAAGTTGAGTAGCATGAGGTTTGGTACTCGTAAGCAAGGGGCATGAGATTTTCAACTTATAACTTGTCAAGAATATACTTCATATTTGTTTCACTTTAACCTTAATCACTTCAACATGCTTATGATAGGGTAAATGAGAGCTGAAAGCTAATAAGTACCATAATTTTTGGAATCTCTTTATGAAACTTGAAATTCCTGCTTCCCTCTATGAAGGGCCTTTTTTTTACTTTATGTTGAGTCTCCATCTTCTATCTTTATGCACCAATTAAGAGAGCATAATTGTCATTCTTAGTTTTATGTGCATTGTCCCAAAACTTATTGATTGATTCATAATGTTGATATTGCTTGTTCTTTAATTATTTGTATCTAGTCACCCTTATAAACTTTGAAGGTGTCCTATGCATTTATGCTTTTCTACACCATGAAGGACAAGCTGAATACCACTCTTGCTATGTTTTCTGTGAAACAAACAAACGTCTTTGAATGCGTTATTATTCATGATCTTTGTTTGTATCTTTGCATGTTGCAACATAGTTGCTTTGTCTTATTGTTAGAACTACATCTTTCATGCTCATGTTTAGAGTACTTTATTCCCAGCTATCAATGCTTTACAAATATTTTGATCAAGATTGTGATGGTACATGTCACCTAAAAAACTATTCTTTTTATCACCTACCTACTCGAGGACGGGCAGGAATTAAGCTTGGGGATGCTTGATACATCGTAAACGTATCTATAATTTTTGATGCTCCATGCTTGTTTACTATCAACTTTCTTATATTTTGTCTACACTTTGAGGTATTTTTATGCATTATCTAGAACTAACCTATTGACAAGATGTCGTAGTGCCAGTTTCCTGTTTTCTGCTATTTTTGGTTTAAGAAAAGATAGTAAGGAAATATTCTCGGAATTGGACAGGACAAAAGCCAAAGTCAATATTTTACCAAAGGAACACGGAGTCCGGAGGGCAACCAAAGTGGGGCCACGAGGTGGCCCCACCTGGTGGTGGCACGGCCAGGGGGCGCACGAGCCCTAGGTGTGGGCCCCTCGGGCGCCCACCGACCTTGCCCCTTCTCCTATAAAAGCACCCCGATGCAGAAACCCTAAGTACCCGATCAAATCTCCACAAAAAAGTCCGTAGCCGCCGCCATCATCGTCCCTAGATCGGGGGGATCTGAAGCTCTTCTCGGCACCCTACCGGAGGGGAGATTTCATCTCGGAGGCCTTCTTCATCCCCATGCCAGCCTCCGGAGTGATGCGTGAGTAGTTTACCCTTGGACTATGGGTCCATACAATAGCTAGATGGTTGTTTATTCTCCTTTGTGCTTTCATGTTTAGATCTTGTGAGCTGCGTTCATGATCAAGATCATCTATTGTAATCATACATGTTGTGTTTGCGGGGATCCAATGGATATTGAGATACTATGTCAGATTGATTATTGATTTTATCATGTTTGTGTTATTTGTGATCTTGCATGCTCTCCATTGCTTGTAGATGCTTTGGCCAAGTAGATGCTTGTAACTCCAGCAGGGAGTATTTATGCTCGATAGTAGGTTCATGCCTCTAGTAATCTGGGGAAGTGACAGAAATCTCTAAGGTTGCAGATGTGTTGTTGCTACTAGGGAGAAAACAACAATCCTTTTTCCATGGGGAAATTGTATTGTTTACTTTACACACATTTCTTAATGTAATTATCTGTTGCTTGCAACTTAATACTAGAAGGGGTTCGGATGATAACCCGAAGGTGGACTATTAGTCATATATGCAGTTGGATTATGGTCTATGTATTATGTTGTATTGCCCAATCAAATATCATCGGAGTCAAGATGTCTAGTATATGCATTGTTATGCTTTCTCAATCTTTCAATTGCCCCGATGTAATTTGTTCACCCAACATGCTATCTATCTTAAAGAGAACACCTCTAGTGAATTGTGGACCCCGGTCCAATCTTTATCATTGATACACCATCCACTATTTACAATTTTACTGTTTACTTTCTACAAGCAACTACTATCTTTCACATTATACGTTTAATCCTTTGTTTAAGCAAACCTGTGAGATTAACAACCTCGCTGTAAGTTGGGGCAAAGTATTGAGTTTGTGTTGTACAGGTTCCAAGTTGTTAGCCACACCTTGGAGTTGTTTCCTTACTCCTACTGGTTCGATAATCATGGTTTCATAACTGAGGGAAAACTTGCTGCTGTGCTCATAACACCTTGCTCTTGGGGTTTCCCAACAGGCTCTACGTCAACCGAGCACATCAGTAGTCATATGCAATCAACACTTCTTCCATTTGAGAAGATCATCAAAGTGAGAGAGGTGCCAAGAATACTATACAATCTTCGATCACTCAAAACAATAAAAGTAGAGTTTGATATAAGTATAAACAACTTGAGGTGTAAGAATCATTCCAATTTCTCTAGTTAACTCTCAGCTTGACAAGTAAGAGAGATCATGTCCTAAGTAGCATAATTGTGAAGTGTCATATTGACGTCCACGTCAATAAATCAAGACTATTAAAACACTATTGTTCCATTCATTGCCTTTTAGGAAAATTCATAGAGTAATAACGAGACCATGCCAAAGACTGTTTTGTGTGAATCATCATTTTTCAAATATGATTCTCAACAAGGATCATTGAGTGATCTTTTAGCAATGGTTTTGCACAACCTTCAAGAGTACCAATACTTTTTTCCCATTATGGTAACATGTGCTACCCATGTCGTCAACTCATAGCTGAAATCATGTGTTGTACCATTAATCGTTCATAGGCATCCAATGGTGTGTATAAAAAATATATAAACTTTAAACATTATCACATTTTTATCCAGAAGGTTTATCTTGGTGATGAACCACAATTATCACTAGAATTTATTTCAACCAAATAACTTAAGAGTACCATCAAGTCTTTCAAAATATCTATGGGGTAGAGTATGTTCAAAGGTAAACTCTTAAGATAATCACTCATCAAACAAGTAATAAATTTGAGGCTTTTTCTTATTGTACTTGTTTGATAATATTATTTCCAAGGCAAGACTCGGTTAACTAGAAGAATTAGAGCAAAAGCTTCCACAACTAATTACTCGTACAAATAAAAAGCTTTACTCTAACTATTTTAAGTTACTCCCACTAGCATATCATCTTAACAAATCAACTAATTATGATAAACATTTCAAACTTGTAAAGTGGGAGACATAGGACATACCTCTCATGAGTTACTTCACCATTCTCTTTCTTATGGTGATGTGTGATCCATGTAAAATGCATACATGAACCTTGTAGTTTATTGTGCTTAAATGCTTATTATTTTGCAACTTTATTATATTTATTAGGACTAACCTACTAATAGTTTTAACAGTGTACAATTTTTTGTTTTACGCTTTGTTGTGTAGGAAAAAGATGAATATGGAAGAAAATCGCTCAATATGGCAATATTTGGAGTTTCCTGATATTTGTCCTACTGGACACTTTTCAAAGATTGATTCTTAAGAGCTTGAATATAACGTTAAATTAAAAAGTGATCAACGTGAAAGTTGTTGGGAATTTCTATAAGACCCCACCTTTTAAGGTAAAGGACCTTATGATTGCAATGCTAGTCCCTGGATTGAATTTCTAGCATCCACAGTTTAAGATGAAGTACACAGATACAAAGGTCATTATTACATCGTAATATCCAGAGATACATAGTCCTTACAACTCATTAGCCCAAGGCTAATACATAGAGTTCAAATACTTAACAAAAAAATAAAGTCTTCATCTTCATGTGCCATAGGCAAACATGTTTAGTGTAGACTCATAACCCTAGTCTCCATTAGAGTAACCAACATCATAAGTTACAACCACAGAGGGTCAATACATTTGGAATTGTATTGGCAAGTGATACCATAGTAGTATAGTAGCATCTAATAACTATATGAATTTGGCTAAGTGTAGTTCAGGCTGGCTTTGCTCAAAATAAGGTTTTTCTTATTAGTTGAAAACACTAAGTTTTTGTTTGACAAAATCACCCAAGGAACCACCAATAGACATTGGTGAACCTTTATGTAGAGGTCCCAACCTTTAATAAGGTAGAGATCCCTGTGTTTACAATGCTAGTCCCTGGATCAATAGCTAGCATCCACAGTTAAGATGTAATATCAAGAAACAAAGGTCATAATACAACTTTATAACCAGGAATAAAATAATTCATTACATCTTACATAGCTCATTTGGCTATCTCATTACAATGCTGCAGAAATAACTATATAGCATGGAGTCTTTCATCTTCAAAGTGCCATAGGAAATCATGTTGGTCGTAGACTTGTAATCCTAATCAACACACTTCACTAACATCAAACAAACCTGCAACATAATAAGTTACAGCCACAAGGGTCAATACATTTGAATTGCATTGGAAAGTGATACTATGGTAGTATAGTGGAGTATATTATCTATATGAATTTGGCTAAGTGTAGCTTAGGCTTGCTTTGCTCAAAATAGGTTTTCCTTATAAGTTGAAAACACTAAGTTTTTGTTTGGCAAAATCACCCAAGGAACAACCAATGAATATTGGTTAACCTTTAACCTTGTTCAACCACAAGTTTTTAACTTAGAAATTGGGATGAGGAGACTTGATAGCTTCCATGTCTTGATGCTCAAATTGTCCATTGCCAGGGAAACGGCTAAGTACTTAGATTTTACTCTCTCGAGAGGTGGTGCACTTTCCCCACAAGACTCGACATGCATCAAGACAAGATCTTTCAGAATCCTTCCCTTAGACCAAAATGGACGTGTTCCCAAACCTATCACCCCCTACAACCAACTGTCCATCTGGCTAAGTTATTTCAACCTATATGATCCAGGCAGAGCCCATAATGCCAAGTGGCTGCACTTGAAGCTTCTTAACATTTGATATCTCAAATCTCTTTGTTACTGGGTGGCATTCCACAAGTGAGATACACTAGGGTAGGCCATAAATATGGGGCCCTGTGTAACCACTCAACATAACCCATTCTTTCCATTCCACACAGGCTCATAGCATGAATATAATCCACCCTTGTTTTCTACTATCTAAGCTAAGCATGATGGTAGTAGGAATCTTAACTTTGGAAAATTCTACTAAGGCATGAACTACTAGGATTTCCCAAGGCATAGCTTACATAGTAAAAATTCCATGCAAGTCCTACTTAGAAATATCACTAATGCATAGTGAAAATAATGGGACAAAAGTATGAAGCATCACTTGCCTTTTTGGTAGAGAATATAAGTTCACTCCTTGATCTTGCAATAGTCACAATCTTAAAATTTCACTACAATTCAATCAAGGTACAAATTCAATCTAGCATTCAACAATTCATCACATAAAGTAATAAAAATAAAGTAATGCATGCAAGCATGCAATATATTGTTTTATTAGGAAAGGTGGTTTCTAATAGGCTATAGACATTTTAAAACACCTATTGGTCATTTCTAAAAGTGGTAACGTCATTTGAAATCAAATTTGTGAAAATGGCCACTTAAATCATTTTTGTTTTGCTAGAAATGATTTAAATCCAAGTAATAATTTATAGTTTTTGACAAATATATTTTTAAACACAAATGTTAGTGTTTTAAGGTCTAAGTGTTTAAAAACAAAATGATTTATAAAAGGTTTCACTCAAAAACCATTTTTAAATCAAGTACCATTTTGATTTTTCTAGAAATGCCTTTAATCAAAGTAATAATTTTTCTAGGGTTTAATCAAATACATTTCTAAATCCAAAACTTTTTGTTTAGGGTCAGAGAGTTTAATTCAAACCATTTTTAAAAGGTTTTACTCAAGAAGCATTTTTAAACCATAACCAATATTTTTATTTAACTAGAAATGCTTTTATTCAAGGATTAATTCCTTAGTGTCACCAAATATACTTTTAAATCTACAAGTCAGTTTTTATGGTCAGTAGGTTCAAAATAATCCATTTACAAAAGATTTTACCCTAAAATCATTTCTTGAATAATTTTTATGTTCAAAATATGCCTAAACAAGTTTCTGCAAAAACAACTAATTTTACAGAAGCAAAACACTAAACAAAGGGCATGTTTGGATAGTATTATTTTTGCTGATTCCATTGATATAAAATTTGTAAAATTTGGACGTGTAGATTTAAAGTTATGAATTTTTCAAATCTAACCATCTAATAGACAAGTTTGTATTTTTAAATCAAAACTTGAGCCACGTTTCTGATCTTATTCGCCGGTACCGTTTCACGTGGATCGACTAACGTGGACTGTTGGATCTAATGCAAATCGCATGGCACAGAATGCTTCGTACCCCTTCGATAAGTGATTCTATCGTACCCACTGGATCAAAATCTAACGCTTCAGAGAAGCTTGACCAAAGATGGGCGGCACGTCGACAGTGATGAGCGGCGGAGCGCTCTGGCGGTGGCGTTGCCAGTGATACATGAAGCGAGAGAGAGAGGGAGATGTCTCACAGTGTTCGCGTGATCTCGTTGATGCTTGACGTTGTCTCTGTTAGCCAAGGGGCGCACGGACGCATCGTTGATTGCTCGCCGGACTTCACGACGGCGTCGGGCACGCTCTGGTGTCGCTGGTGGCGAAGCTACGATGCATTAAAACGCAAAATAACTAGTCAGGAAGATGCGCGAGTGGAAGACAAGTACATGAGTGTCAATTAGAGAGAAGGGGACGGTCTGACCTCACTAGGGAAAGTCGCCGGAGAAGTGGCAGACGGTGGCGACGCGCTGTCGTCGAGGTTGCCCATGATGTGGAGCACGCAGGAGAGCTGGTGCTACGGAACGATGCGCAAGGAGATGGGGATGAGTCTCGTTTGCTCTGGGGCAGTGGGGTGGTGCATACTGGCCGGAATTGTGGCCGGAGTTCGTCGGGACAGTGGGGGCGCGAGCTCGAAATTGTAGCAGCCTAGGGGCAGAGGGGAGTTGGCGACTGAGGGGAAAGGGAGAGGGGGACGGGGCAATTAATAGGGCGTGGTTACTAGGCGGAATCAACACAACATTTACACGAATTTACTCAAGGATTAATCGGCAGGAAACGGCGAAGTTTGGGGAAGAAGCAGTCGCGGGGTGAAGACGAAGACTGGCATGTGGGGTTGTGTTGTCAGCGAGGGAGAGAGTTACGCGGTGGGATCCGGCGGTCAGAGAGTGTGCGGGTGAGAGTTTGAGTGGAAAAACATTTCAGGGAGGGGGAGTGGGCTACGAGTTGGGCCTAGGGCTTGTTGGGCTAGTTGGGCTGCTTCTTTTTATTTTTTCTTCTTCTGTTTTCTTTTTCTTTTTCCATTTTGAATTTCTGTTTTGAATTCAAACCACCATTTGAATTCAGATTCCTTTTTCAAAACTTTTCCAAATATTCAGTATGTTTCTATACTGTTTTAAATATGTATTTAAAGTCTATTTTGAATAATTATTTTATTCATTTATGGTTTATTATTTATTTAAAATAGGCACTTGCCTTTATTCAAATAAGATTTTAATTCATGTTTTCAAACTCTTATTTGAATCTTAATTTTTACCAAACCTTTTTCTTTAGGTTTTATTTATTCCATAGTGCAAATAACTCACTTGAATTATTATTTAAAATATTTTAATACGATTTATTATTCATTTAAATTAGGAAATTGTCTTTATTTAAATAAAATCAAATATGGTTTTAATCCCATATAAATTTTATTCAAATAAGCCTTTTAGGTTAATTAGATAACTTTTTAATCCACTTTGGTAAATTCTCATTATTTTCTCATGATTTAATTAATCATTTACCTAAGTGATTTTGTGTTCATTCAAATGGAATTGAATTTGGTTAATGCCATAGAATTTTATTTGAATAATATTTATCCCTTTATTTTATTTGGATTATCTTTATTCCATTTGCTTGTGGATTTAATTCAAGATTTAAATTATCTTCCAAATAATTTTATTTAGGCAATTTATCTTTATTTAAATAAAATTGAATATGGTTCAAAGCCCATATGGTTTTATTTAAATAATCATTTATTTATTTTTATTATTTAATAACTTCCATTTGTTCATGGATTTTGGACAAGATTTAATTTGGCTTTTAAATATTCCTTATCTATTTCTTTCTTTCTTTCTATCTTTATTTTATAAAATCCATATCTTTTTACTTATAGTTCCAAAATTGGTGATTCCAATTTGTAGGATTTTATTTAATATTTCTTTATCCTTTTAAATCTTGTTAGGATTATTTTGCTCACAACTTGGTATGGATTTAATTTCTTTATCTTATTAAATTCAGAAGTTTTTATCCATGGTTCCAAATTAAATGAAATTAATTTCTATGGTTTTATAATATTTTTATTTATCATTTTTGATCGTTTATAAATGTTTGTTGCTAAATATTTATATGGATAAAATCCATATAGATCTTGGAAATGATTTTCTTCCATTAGGGTTTTAGGGTTTTGGTTTAACTTTTCCAAGTGTTTAAATTTCAAGATGCATTCATTGATGAATGCATTTCACTTGATTGAAATTTGTTTCATTCCATTTTATTCAAATTTGTTCAAGACGGGTTTTGATGTTTCCATTTGGAATCAAAAAGTTTCTTTTCACCCTAAATTTCAACAATTATTTCTTTTGTTTATTTATTTTTCACATTTCAAAATTTGGAAAATTTTGGGATGTGACACTTTACCCTTGTTCAACCACAAGTTTTTAACTTAGAGAAATTGGGATGAGGAGATCCTTGATCACTTCAATGTCTTTGAGGCTCAAAATGTCCGTTACCGGGGACACGGCTAAGTACTTAGGTTTTACCCTCTCAACACTAAACATCTCAAATCTCTTTGTTCCTAGGTGGCCATCCACAAGTGTGATACACAAGGTAAACCATAGACATGGGCCTTGTGTAACCACTCAACATAAACCAATCATCCCATTCCACCCAGATGATTCATTCACATAGTTGTTTTATTAGTCAAAAACATAGTCATATGCTTTGCATAATAAAATAGCATGAATATTCCACCGTTGTATTCTACTAGCTAGAGTAAGCATACTAGTATAACAAGTTTCTTAACTTAGGGAAAACTATAAGACAATATCTATAGGATTTACCCAAGCATAGCATATACTTAGAAAATAATCATGCAAATCCTACTCAAAATATCATTAGTGCATAGATAAAATAATGGGACAAAAATATGAAAAATCACTTGCCTTGGCAGTTGGGGGAATATGAACAGTCCTCACAATCACAATCTCCACAATCACCAAAATCTAAACACAAATTCATACAACAAAATCCACATTCAATATACAAACACAAATATATGAATGCATGCAAAATCCAATGGAATGTTTTGCCACACTAAACAAGTAAAACGAAACAGTATTGTATACAAAGCAAACTTTCTATAGTCCAAATAAACTAAAAATTACTTTAAAATAGTTTTCTAAACAATTTAAATAGCCAAAATAAGCCTACGAATGGTTCTGCATAAAATACTAATTTTTTAGAATCAAATGGCTAAGGAGAGGACCTAGTTGCAAAGGGATCATTTTTCTGAATCCAATGATATAAAATTTGTATTTTTTGGATTTACAGAACAAAAGTTATGAATTTTACAAGTTAATTCAACTAATAGATCAAAATCTGGATTTTAAATCTAATTCACAGCCACATGGCATGTTCTGATTGGTGCGTATCGGTTTGCACGGATCATGCATGCGAGACGTTAGATCTAAGTATGATCCTGCGGTCCAGATCTGACAATACCGCTTCGCACTGGCAATCTAATCTAAGCCACTAGATCTAGATCCAGTGGATGACGTTGCTCTAACCAAAAACGAGCGGCGCAAATGGCCACTACGGCGGAGGTGCGTCTGTCGACAGTGTGCCAGCGAGGCTAGGGGGCAGGGGAGGGGGCACTAGGGCTTACTTAGGTCGCGAAGACGTCGTGGACGGGGCTGGGGCGCACGGACACAGACGAAATCGCTCGCCGGAGTGAATCTTGGCGTCGGGTTCTCACGGTCGTCGACAGAGGCGATGCTATGGTGCGAAATAAAACAAATGGCGAGTGTTAGGGGAAGCGCAAGGCAATGGCAAACAAATTCTCGTGAACCAGAGAGCAAGGAGGGAACGATGCTTACCGCAATCGGTCGCTAGAGCTTATCGGTACAGCGGCGACGCGTGGAGCAATACGAGTATCCTGGCGGCTCTCTGGTGATGTTGAGTGGGGGGAAATGGAGCAAAGAGGTAAGGGTTTAAGTAGCCGGGGCGAGGTAGGGATTCATGCTCGTAGTTACTCATAATCAAGCGCGAATTCAACGGCTTTGGTTTGGGGGAAACGACCGCGGAGAGGTGGTCGTCATGCGCGGTCTGAGGACGAAGAGATGAGGTTGCAGTGGGGCCTCCTATCAGTGAGTGGGTGCGGTGCGTGTGGGTGAGAAACAGAGAGGGAAGGGGTTTTCCCGGGTGGGATATATTGGGCCGCTAGGGGGTTGGGCTAGATAGGTTGCTCCTGTTATTTTTTTCACTTTTTCATTTTTCCTTTTATGTTTGATTTTCTAAATTGATTTTGAATGGCTATTTCAAATCTGTTTGAATTCAAATATTCACCGAACTTTTGTACTGTGGTCCTAGTGTCCAAATGTGTGTCAAACACATCAAATCATTCAAAAACCATTTTGAGGTTATAAAATAAAATCATGCCCATATATATAATAAAAGGGGTTTAAATATGGTTCTATTAGGGTTTTTGTTTTGAATTTTTTTGTGTAATATCAATATGCCATGATTCTATGAATGCAACAATATGAATTTGCATTTGATGAAATTTGGGATGTTACAAATCTAACCCCTTAAGATGAATCTTGCCCTCGAGATTCGGATTGGCTAGCAAATAGGTGAGGGTGATCTTTTCTAAGGTCATCTTCTCTTTCCCAAGTTGCTTGTTCCTCGGTATGATGATTCCATTATACTTTGTAGAATTTGATTGTCTTAGTACGAGTGACTCTTTCTACTATCTCAAGAATCTTGATAGGTTTCTCCTCGTAAGTGAGATCACTCTCCAACTGTACCTCTTCCAATGGTATAGTGTCCTTTAATGAAGTTTCTTCCATCTCCGGATGACACTTCTTCAACTGACTCACATGAAACACATTGTGAACTGCAGACAGTAATTCAGGTAATTCAATCTCATAAGCCACTTCTCCTTTGCAGCTCAAAATCTTGAATGGTCCAACATATCGAGGTGCCAACTTTCCTTTGACTCCAAATCTCTTCACACCACGAAGTGGTGAGACTCTAAGGTAAGCTCTATCACCTACTTCATAGGTGACTTCCCTACGCTTTGGATCTGCATAACTCTTTTGTCGGGATTGGGCTATCTTAAATTTGTCCTTTACCATTTTGACTTTCTCTTCAGCTTCCTTAATCAATTCCGGTCCGAATAAATTTCTCTCTCCTACCCCATTTCATAGTAATGGCGTAGTACACTTCCTTACATAAAGGAATTCAAACGGAGCCATCTCTATGCTTGCTTGATAGCTGTTATTGTAAGAGAATTCTGCGTAGGGCAGGCTTTCATCCCAACTACATCCATAGTCTAGTGCACATGCCTTCAACATATCTTCCAAAATCTGATTGGTCCTTTCTGTCTGTCGATCAGTCCGAGGGTGAAAAGCTGTGCTGAATTCTAGTCTTGTTCCCAATGATTCATGTTGTTGTCGCCAAAAATGAAAAGTGAACTGAGTTCCTCTATTAGATACAATAATCTTAGGTACTCCATGTAGACATACAATTCTATTCATATAGATCTTGACCAATTTAGTACTTGTATAAGTAGTCTTCACGGGTATGAAATGAGCCACTTTAGTTAGGCAATCCACAACAACCCATATAGAATCATATCCAGCTCTGGTCCTTGGCAGTCCGGTGATAAAATCCATACCAATCTTATCCCACTTCCAATCAGTTATAGGTAGTGGTTGAAATAACCCTACCGGTTTCTGATGTTCCGCCTTCACCCTACTACACAAATCACACAAAGCAATGTGTTATATGATATATTTCTTGAGATTGTTCCACCTAAACCTTTATTTCACATCCATGTACATCTTGGTGTTACCTGGATGAATAGAAGATGGTGAGTTGTGTGCTTCTTGTAGAATCAATTTCCGAAGGTCCGGATCTTGCGGTATGCATATACGCTTCCCATACCATAAAGTTCCTTGTTCATCTTCATGTAACCCTTTAGCCTTCCCTTTACTAATTTTACTATTAATCTCCTATTTACTTGTCCAACTTTTGGGCTTCTTTGATCTTATATAATAGTGTTAGTTGAACTTCCAAAGACATGAGATATCCTTCAGGCACTATCTCCAATCTTAGCTCTTTAAATTTGGAACACAAATCATCTGGAAATTTGGCACACATTCACATAAACTTTATGGCTTAAAGCATCCACTACAACATTTGCTTTACCGGGATGGTATTGCAAAATCAAATCATAGTCCTTCATTAGCTCTAGCCACCTTCTTTGTCTCATATTGAGTTCCTTCTCGGTGAAAATATATTTCAAACTCTTGTGATCCGTGAACACTTCACAACTGTTTCCCAAAAGATAGTGTCTCCATGTTTTGAGTGCATGGACAACAGAGGCTAACTCTAAGTCATGAGTAGGATAATTTACTTCATGAGTTTTGAGTTGTCTCGAGGCATAAGCCACAACTTCCCCTTCTTGCATCAAAACTCCACCCAAACCTTTCTGAGATGCATCACAATATACTTGGAAGTCCTTCTCTAAATTTGGCAGACATAAAACTGGTGCAAACACCAAACTTTTCTTCAACTCTTGGAAACTAGTTTCACATCCTTCAGTTCAATCAAACTTTTTCTCTTTCTTAAGTAACTCCGGCATTATCTTAGCAACTTTCGAGAAATTCTCGATGAACCATCTATAGTATCCTGCTAAGCCTAGGAAACTACGAACTTCTTTAACTAACTTGGGAGATTCCCACTCAGTTATAGTTGATACCTTTGTGGGGTCAATAGCTATACCATCTCCAGACACAATATATCCAAGAAATCCAACTTCGTTCAACCAAAATTCACACTTACTGAACTTGGCGTACAACTTGTGCTCCCTGAGTTTCTCAAGAATCAAACACAAATATTCTCCATGCTCTTCATTGCTCTTGGAATAGATCAATATGTCACTGATGAATACGACAACAAACTTGTCAAGAAACTCCATGAACACCTTGTTCATCATGTTCATGAAATAAGTTGGTGCATTTGTTAGTCCAAATGGCATCACAGTATACTCATACAATCCATACCTAGTGGTAAAAGTAGTCTTAGGTATGTCTTGTTCTATAATCTTTAGTTGAAAGTACCTTGATCGGAGATCAATTTTTGAGAACACCCGAGCTCCTTCTAGATGATCAAATAGATCATTGATTCTAGGCAAAGGGTACTTGTTCTTTATAGTCACCTCATTGAGTGAACGATAATCTATGCATAACCTAGGACTTATGTCCTTCTTCTCAACAAACAGAACTGGTGCACTCCAAGACGAAGAACTTGGTTTGATAAATCCTTTCTGTAACTATTCTCCAAGTTGTTTCTTGAGTTCTTTTAACTCATCAACTGACATCTTGTAGGGTCTCTTTGCTATTGGTCCATATCCTGGCAGTAAGTCAATCAAAAACTCCACATCTCTATCTAGTGGCATTCCTGGAAATTCCTCCGGAAACACATCCGGGTACTCTTTCACCACCGTTACACTGTCTATGCTAACCCCCTTAAGAGAATTTAGCTTACTCCCTTTGGATTCAAAATTAGATTTGAACCTAATTTGTTTCTTATCCGGGGTGAGTGTAATAGTACGATTGGCACAATCTATTACTCCCTCATACTTAGTCATCCAATCCATGCCCAAAATTACATCCAATCCTTGGGAATCTAGGATTATCAGACTAACGGGAAACTTATACTATCCAAACTCTATTATTAGTTCATGACATCCAAAATTCACTATCATCTCTCCACCCGGAGAGCTTACGTTAATAGGACATCCAATAGTTTCAGTTGCAAGTATATTTTTGTCTAAAAATTCTTTTGATATGAATGAATGCGATGCGCCGGTATCAAAAAGGACAAGTGCTGGAAAGGAATTAAGCTTGAACTTACCAGCCACAACATCGGACTTCTCATAGATTTCTTCCACATTGATGTGGTTCACTTGACCCTTCTGAAAAGTGTTTGGCTTGTTGGCTCCATCAGTCTTATTTTCTGGGCATTCATTTGCATAGTGCCCAATTTTCTTGCAATTCAAGCATTCAACCTGACTGATGTCCCTCTTAGCTGACCGACTTCCATTTCCATTTCCACTGTGATTGGTCTTGTGTCCACTCTTGTGGTTCTTATATCCACCATTGTCATGACTAAGGTGATTTTTGTTATCATGGTGACGGTTGTTGTTGTGGTGGCTGTTATACTTCCCGTGTTTGTGGGACCTAGAGCCTCCACTATCTTCACCATGGAAACACTTGTGAGACGATCCTGATCCATTCTTATCAAAGTGGTGCTTCCTCTTCCTACTCTCCACCTGCTTCATCTTTCTTTCCAAGATGGTGTCTTTGTCACACAGTGATTAATAAGTTGGAACATATGCAATAGATAGTTGCATGCACATCTCATCATTCAATCCCTCGAGGAATTTTTCCTTCCTCTTAGCATCGGCGTCAACATCATCCGGTGCATAGCGTGCCAGATTGTTGAACTCCTCAATATATTCTGCAACACTACGGTGGCATTGCTTAAGGTTGTGGAATTCCTTGTTCTTCAAACTCATCACTTCTGAAGAGATATGAGCAGTGCGGAAACCATCCTCAAATATTGCCCAAGTCACATCTTCAATAGGAGTGGTGATTTGGAAGTTGTCCCACCATGTAGCTGATGGTACTTCAAGCAGATGTGCTGCAAATCTTACCTTTTCCTCATCAGTGCAGCCCACAGTGACTAGGTCCTTGTTCACAGAACATAGACAATAATTTGCTACCATAGGATCAGTGGTTCCTAAAAATTTAACTGGCCTCAATCTCAGAAACCTTGTGAGCATATCAAATGCTGGTGGGTTGTTGTTGTTGTTGTTATTGTTGTTGTTGTTGTTGTTGTTGTTGTTTTGGTTCTGATTCTGATTCTCCATA
This sequence comes from Avena sativa, assembly GCA_916181665.1. NCBI lineage: Eukaryota > Viridiplantae > Streptophyta > Magnoliopsida > Poales > Poaceae > Avena > Avena sativa. Next base: position 160,840,933 of record OV702298.1, on the reverse strand, counting down.
AACTGGGTCATCATTTGCATCAATTGAGTCTGGGCTGTCATCAGCTGCATCTCATTGCCATTGTTGTTACTATTGGGATTGGCACGACAGGGAGGCATCTATGGTTTCAATAAGGATAAGTAATGAGATATAACCCATAGGTACTAACATGCACAATACATCACATAGCAACAATCACAAATAATCAAGCATAAGTTAAACTTAGAGTTTAAACAACGTGAACAACAAGTTTTGGAAAAGTAAACACACTAGCATAGTCATCCACATGTTGGATGATCAATGTGACTCGATAAATAAACATATGATAGATAGATAGGTAGCCAAGTAGTTAACACTACTCCACCATTTCGATCTCCTCGTCCACTAGAGCAAGTCCCGTTGTCTCCATTGCTGCCTTGTACTCCTCCACACTGGTGGTCAAAGCATCGGCCTTCACCCGGAGGGCTCTCTTCTGCGAGCGCAGCCTCTCTATCACTCCCTGTTGTGTCTCTAGCTCAAGATCCTTGAGATCTATCTCGGCCTTCATCTCATTGATGTACTTGTTCATATCCTGCACAGTTCTCTTGGTTCTTGAACCTCTTGTTTTTCTTCTCAAACCTAGACTCCATCTCCTTGATGCTCTCATCCTGCTCCATGAAGGCCTTATCCTTCTCCCTTAACTAAACTTGTAGCTCGTCATTGCTAAGCATGACGTTGGTCCTATCAGTGTCAAGGTGCCTAACGAGGCTCTCTAGGTCCTGAAGGTAGAGACACACTAGCTCAATAGTCTCTCTAGTGGAATCGTCAAACTCTATCACCTCTCCCTCCTCATCGCGTCTCCCAAATGGGTGGAAGTAGAGGCCCGTGAGCTCGACAGAGTGGCGTCCACAAAGGCGTCCGAGTAGCTCCTGCATGGCAACGTCGAGTCTCTTCTCCTTGTCATCATGCATTAACTTGAAGGCAATCTCCTCGGTAGGGGGCTTTGACTGGCGTCCTGGATGGGAGACTTTGAATCCCGATAAGTCCTTCCTCTCAAACTTCCTGAGCTGAAGTCCCTTAATACTAGGGAGGGGAAGACCAAGCACACTGACAAGCTGCACGATACAGGATCCAAAACGAGTTCCATTGAACTCCTTGGCAGTGGTGAGAACAAAGCTAGGCATCTATTACATAGGATAGAGAAGAATTAGAAACGACCCAGGTAAAGAGAAAAACATAAGGTAGTGAAAAGCCAAAAGCATACATAAAACACACAAGTCATGGCATAAAATATTCAATCACAAACTCCAAGTTTTGACACAACTTAAAAAAACTTGTCGTACCACATAGGTTGGTATGATCAAATTATTAATGCAAGAAAACGACAAGTGTGGTGGTTCAACTATTGGTGTACGTCAAAATTCTCACTCCTATGCTAAGTCTATGATATCTTCCCTTAGAAATTTTATGAAGGTTTCTAAGTCTTGGACATACTTCTTCTCCTCTCTAAGGTCATTTTGAGTGTTGAGCATTCTATACTTGAGTCTTTCACCAAGCTCCTTGATAGCATTCCAAGCTGCATTTCTTGCAGAGTCAAAGAATGACATATGCATTTCAGAGTTGGTGACCATGCAGAATCCCGACTATTTTTGGTTGTCCTCCTTGTTTTTGTACAAGTGTAGTTGTACCCACAAATATTCTTCTCCTTCATCCATCACGGGAAATCCTTTGTACACGTCTTCACCATGTATTCCCAAGGTAACCATGAGGTTTTTGAGTGCCTTGGGAAACTCCGTCTCACATTCTAAGGTCAAGGGCGTGAGTGGTCCCTTCTTGACGGCTTCGTTGATGGCGGCCATCTACAAATAGAGATGAGAAAGAAGATTAGGAGAGGTTTACGAGAAGAAAAGATACAAGTGTGGAATTTGCAAAGAGTTGCATTTTTCCTAGTGGTTTCCTTAGTCTAATCCATCTTAGGGTCATAATCCTATAGGCAACACAGTTCTCTGATACCATCTATAAGACCCAACCTTTTAAGGTAAAGGCCCCTGTGATTGCAATGCTAGTCCTTGGATCGAATTGCTAGCATCCACAGTTTAAGATGAAGTACACAGATAAAAAGGTCATTATTACATCATAATATCCATACATACATAGTCCTTACAACTCATTAGCCCAAGGCTAATACATAGAGTTCAAATATTTAACAAAAATAAATAAAGTCTTCATCTTCATGTGCCATAGGCAAAAATGTTGAGTGTAGACTCATAACCCTAGTCTCCATCAGAGTAACCTGCAACATCATAAGTTACATCCATAGAGGGTCAATACATTTGGAATTGTATTGGCAAATGATACCATAGTAGTATAGTAGCATCTAATAACTATATGAATTTGGCTAAGTGTAGTTTAAGCTGGCTTTGCTCAAAATAAGGTTTTTCTTATTAGTTGAAAACACTAAGTTTTTGTTTGACAAAAACACCAAAGGAACCACCAATAGACATTGTTGAACCTTTACCCTTGTTCAACCACAAGTTTTTAACTTAGAGAAATTGGGATGAGGACATCCTTGATCACTTCAATGTCTTTGAGGATCAAAATTTCCGTTACCAGGGACACGGCTAAGTACTTAGGTTTTACCCTCTCAACACTAAACATCTCAAATCTCTTTGTTCCTGGGTGTCCATCCACAAGTGTGATACACAAGGTAAACCATAGACATGGGCCTTGTGTAACCACTCAACATAAACCAATCTTCCCATTCCACCCAGGTGATTCATTCACGTAGTTGTTTTATTAATCAAAACATAGTCATATACTTTGCATAATAACATAGCATGAATATTCCACCCTTGTATTCTACTATCTATACTAAGCATACTAGTATAACAAGTTTCTTAACTTAGGGAAAACTACTAAGACAATATCTATAGGATTTACCCAAGCATGCATATACTTAGAAAATAATCATGCAAATCCTACTCAAAATATCACTAGTGCATAGTTAAAATAATGGGACAAAAATATGAAGCATCACTTGGCTTGGTAGTTGGGGGAATATGAACAATCCTCACAATCACAATCTCCACAATCACCAAAATCTACACACAAATTCATACAACAAAATCCACATTCAATATACAAACACAAATATATGAATGCATGCAAAATGCAATGGAATGTTTTCCCACACTAAAAAAGTCAAACTAAACAGTAGTGTATACAAAGAAAACTTTCTATAGTCCAAATAAACAAAAAAATACTTTAAAATAATTTTCTAAACAATTAAATAGCCAAAATAATTCTACAAATGGTTCTGCATAAAATCCTAATTTTTCAGAAGAAAATGGCCAAACCAAGTTCATAGTTACAAAAGACTCATTTTTCTGAAAACCAATGATATAAAATTTGTATTTTTTGGATTTACAGAACAAAAGTTATGAATTTTACAAGTTAATTCAACTAATAGATGAAAATCTGGATTTTAAATCTAATTCATAGCCACGCGACATATTCTAATTGGTGCGTACCGTTTCACGCAGATCACGCACGCGAGCCGTTAGATCTAAGTGTGATCCTACTGTCCAGATCTGACGATACCGCTTCGCGCTGGCGATCTAATCTAAGCCACTAGATATAGATCCAGTGGACCATGTTGCTCTAACCAAAAACGAGCAGCGGAAATGGCCACTACGGTGGCGGCGCATCTGTCGACAGCGTGCCGGCGAGGCTAGGGGGTAGGGGAGGGGGCACTGGGGCTTACTGAGGTCGCGAAGATGTCGTGGTGCTCAAGGTGGTCGTGGACGGGGCTAGGGCGCACAAACACAGATGGAATTGCTCGCCGGAGTGAAGCTTGGCGTCAGGTGCTCACGGTCGTCGATGGAGGCGAGTGTTAGGGAAGCGCAAGGAGATGGTGAACAAAGTCACGTGAACCAGAGATCAAGGAACGCACGATGCTTACCGCAATCGGTCGCGAGAGCTTATCAATACAGCGGCGGTGCATGGAGCAATACGAGTAGCCTGGCGGCTCTCCGGTGATGCTGAGTGGGGGAAAATGGAGCGGAGAGGTAGGGGTTTAAGTAGCCGGGGCGAGGGAGAGAGTCATGATCGTAGTTACTCACAAATAAGCGTGAATTCATCGTCTTTTATTTTGGGGAAATGACCACGGCGAGGTGGTCATCGCGCACAGTCTGGGGACGAAGGGATGAGGTGGCAGTGGGGCCTCCTGTCAGTGAGTGGCTGTGGTGCGTGCGGCTGAGAAACATAGATGGAAGGGGTTTTCCCGTGTGGGATGTGTTGGGCCGTGAGGGGGTTGGGCTAGATAGGTTGCTGCTGTTATTTTTTTCCATTTTTCATTTTCCTTTTATATTTTGATTTTCTAAATTGATTTTGAATGCCTATTTCAAATATATTTGAATTCAAATATTCAACAGACTTTTGTAATGTGGTCATAGTGTCCAAATGTGTGTCAAACACATCAAAGCATTCAAAAACCATTTTGAAGTCATAAAATACAATAAAACCATGCCCCATATATATAATAAAATGGGTTTAAATATGGTTGTATTAGGGTTTTTTTTGAAATTTTTTGTGTTAGATCAATATGCCATGATGCTATGAATGCAACAATATGAATTTGCATTTGATGTAATTTGGGATGTTACATTGGAGACGGAATATATCTCTGCTTTGGAAGTAGCGGTGGAAGAAGTTTGGATGAAGGAGTTCATTTCTGAACTGGGTGTGGTTCCAAGTGCTTTAGATCCTACGGTGATCTATTGTGACAACAATGGTGCCATATATGATACCTTCGATCTGGATTATGGATGTAGTATAGCTCTTTTTCCCTAGGAGACCTAGGTTATCGAATCCTCGGGAAGCAAAAAGCATGGCGAAGTTACTTTAATGGACCTTTGGGAGTTTTAGAATTCCTTTAGTGTTTTACCGGACCAAGAGTTTGCGATCTTTTGTTGTTTTCGATGATGGAGAGAGAGGGCCTGGGGCATTCGGTTTCACCTGTAGATGTTCAGAACATCTGATGTGAATAAAAGATAATAATAAAGTATGCGTGTAATTGTTAGATCAAGATAATTATATGTGGGCAGTGCATCCTTAACTACTATTGCCTCCGCAGCCGCTTATAGAAATAGCCTATTAGTATCATCCATAGAAGAAAGATAACTAATGATATACGAAGTGACATCACCGTTAATCCCAAGTAAATACCTCACATACAGCCGTACTACCATTTCTGTCACTAGGTTGCCATCCTGCAGATTAGTCATTACTCATACTCCCTATAGCTGGATCAATCCTCGGGGTCTTGGGTACCTGAAAAGTTCTTAGATTGAGGCAAGAGAGGATACAATAATCATCATGCCATACAAACTAATACACGATACCATCTATGATGAATAACATGCACAAACTACATGGCTAGTCTGAAGCCCTTAGCCTAAGGAGAATTACTCTCACATAGAGATGATATCAACAATCATAAACGTTTTAATGGAAATCATGAGATAGATTGTAATAGTCTTACAATGCCGCCAATTGGAGATGAGATCTACTATTACAAGTGGTGTACTATGGCTATGCTGGTGGAGAAGGGTTTTGAGATTGGATCTAGATCTATTCCTCCGGTGACTGTTCTCTTTTCTCTCGACTCTAGCTCTCATTTCTCGTCACGACAGGTATCTTTATATAGGGGTCCCTTCACGAAAGTTGTTCTGTTTTACCTAGCAGTGTCCGTGAAAACTATATGGTCGGAACTATACGGCGGAATTTTATTCCTGCCGTATAGTTGGTCGTTAAACCTACCGTTTCCTCTTCACAACTCCTTGTTTCTTTGGGTTGCTGGAAATCTCATATCTTTGACTTTAATTTTTTGATTCCCATCATCAAACATCATTTCCTGCACAGGGAAAATGGAAAGACATGATTGCATAACCCTTTGATCATTAGGCATTACTGGCAGGATTTAGAGAGATATTTCATCAAAAGTATGAATAATATTTATTTAAATGTGGATGTGGATGGCTATATTTCACATCCATCAACCTCCCCAAGCTTAAACTAGATCGTCCTAGAGCAAGAAAGCCAAAATCAAAAAGGAAATCAACATTTAAACTGAAATAACGATATGATGATCTTACTCATGATAGGTAGTCTCATGTTTCCTCAACTTTATTACTCTAAAAAACTTGGCATAGATAGAGTAATGGCAAGCATATCATACAGGTTTTAATGAATCCTTATAGAGCAGCAAGATTATTGTTAGCATGGATGATTCAAATGAGTAAACTCTATTCCATGTCATGTAATCAACTCATAAGCTTGCCTTTGAACAATAAAGTATAATCATGTAAAATTGATAGTGTGAGAGTTTGTCATGAAAAGCATATACACTAAAGTGTCTCAATTCTCCCACATCAATGAGTCAAGACTTTTAAGCACTACTTTTCTATTCATTGTCCTTCAAGAATTTCAGTTCTTAAGTAATTTGAGAGCATGCCAAAAAAATTAATTAGTTCATCGGATTGTGATGGACACTCGTGGCATTACCATGGTTTTTTGTGACCTTTGCATAATGATTACTCATATTACCCAGAGGAGTGGTTCCATCTTGAACACATCTACACGAGGATGCCAAGAATCTTACCCATTAGCATTGCTGCTACAAATATTTAATTAACTCATAGCCGAAATCTAGGAGTTTTCCCCATGAAGATCGTTCGTAGGTGTCATATCCCAAAATTTTCCAAATTTTGAAATGTGAAAAATAATTAAACAAATTAAATAATTGTTGAAATTTAGGGTGAAAAGAAACTTTTTGTTTCTAAATGGAAACATCAAAACCCTTCCTGAATAAAATTTGAATAAAAAGGAATCCAACAAATTTCAATCAAGTGAAATGCATTCATCAATGAATATATCTTTAAATTTGAACACTTGGAAAAGTTAAACCAAAACCCTAAAAACCTAATGAAATAAATCATTTTCAAGATCTCTCTAAGACTATGGATTTGATCCATATAACAATATAGCAACAAACATTTATAAATGATCAATAATGATAAACAAAAATATTACAAAACCATAGAAATTGATTTCATTTAATTTGGAGCCATGCATAAAAACTTATGAATCTGATAAGTTAAAAGGAAAATAATTTCTAAAGCTAATAAAGCTTCTACCTAAAAATCCATACCAAGTTGTGAGTAAAATAATCCTAAAAGGATTTAAAAGGATAAACAAATATTAAATAAAATTCTACAAATTGGAATCACCAATTTTTGGATCTATAAATAAAAAGATATGGATTTTATAAGACAAAGAAAGAAATAAATAGATAAGGAATTTTTAAAAGCCAAATTAAATCTTCACCAAAAAAATGAAATGAAAGATTATGGAATAATAAAAAGGAATAAAAGATTATTTAAATAAAATCATAAGGATGGAACAATATCCAATTTTGTTTAAATAAAGATAAATTGCCTAAACTAAATAATACATTCCAAGGAAATTATTTAGAAGTCAATTTAAAAACTTGAATTAAATCCATAAGCAAATGAAATAAAGGGATAAATAATATTCAAATAAAAGTATATGGGATTAAACCATATTCAAATTATAATTAATAAAGACAAAATCCCTTAGGTAAATGATTAATTAAATCATGAGAAAATAATAAATAGGAATTTACGAAAGTGGATTAAAAAGTTATCTAATTAACTTAAAAGAATCATTTGAATAAAACTTATATGGAATTAAAACCATATTTGATTTTATTTGAATAAAGACAAATGCCCAATTTAAATGATTAATAAATCATATTAAAAATATTTCAAATAATTCCAAGTGAATTATTTAACACCCTATTAAATAAATAAAACCTACTAAAAAAGGTTTGGTGAAAATTAGAATTTAAATAAGAGTTTGAAAATATAATTTAAATCTTATTTAAATAAAGGCAAGTGCCTATTTTAAATAAATAATAAACCATAAATGAATAAAAGAATTATTCCAAAAATGGACTTTAAAATACATTTTTAAACAGTATAGAAACATAATAAATATTTGGAAAAGATTTCAAAAAGAAATCTGAATTCAAGTTGTAGTTTGAAATTCAAAACAGAAAATCAAAATGGAAAAAGAAAAAGAAAGCAGAATAAAAAAAGGAAAAAGAACCAGCCCAGTCCACTAAGCCCAGCGCAGCCCACCTCCTCTTTCCTCCTCCCGAAACGTTTTTCACTCACGAATTGACCCACAGAGGCACTGAAAGAACGACCCCACGTTCACTACCTCTATTTTGTTGACCAACCGACCCCACGTGCCAGCTCACTGTCTTCAACCTCCTGCGACCAAATCCCCCTCACCTTGCTGTCGTTCTCAGTAGTGATTTCCTCGCGTTAATTCGCTTCAATACGTGAGTAAATCTTGCCCGCGACCGTGCCCTCTTAATCGCCCAGGTCTCCTCTCCCTTTCCCCTCAAACCTCACCCCACCGGCTCCACCAGGCTATCTTAATTTCCGGCAGCAATGCCACTGCCCCGACGAATTCCAGCCATACCTCGCCTCCCCTTGCTCCCTGGAATCTACGAGCTTGCTCCCCACCCTCTTGTGCACCCTCTAGTCTCCTCAGCTCACCCGCGTGTACTCCACATCATCGGCAACAACCTCGACTGAGTGCTACCGTCGACTACATCAACTCCGACGACCTCCCGTGGTAATTTCCGACCGCCCCTCTCTCCCTAGTTGACACTCGTGTAACCAGCATCATATTGATCATCTAACGAACCATTTATCTTGCCTTCCCGAGCCGTGTAGCCTTGCCAACGATGACACCAGAGCGAACCTGAGCACACACGAACTCCGACGAGAAGTAGCCCGAGCGCTGCCGCCACGCAGCCGTCGCCAGCGCCGCCAGTTTCTGGTCAATGCGCTGAGAGCCGTCAGATCTAGATCGTAGTGATAGGATAGTTTCACTTAACGAAGGGGTATGCGATGATCTGAGCGGCACAGAACCCTTTTAATCCTACGGTCTGTAATGTTTGATCCAGACGAAATGGTATCGTTCAATAGGAATACGACACGTAGCCCTAGTTGTTGATTTAAAAACAGGTTTGATCTATTAGATGTTAGATTTTGTAAAACTCATAAATTTAAATCTGCACATCCAAATTTTGCAAACTTTATATCATTGGAATCAGGAAAAAGAATTCTATCCAACCATGCCCTTTGTTTAATGATTTGCTTCTGTAATATTGGTTGTTTTTGTAGAAACATGTGTAGGCATATTTTGAGTATAAAATTTATTCTAAAAATGTTTTTAGGGTAAAATCTTTTGTAAAAGGTTTGTTTTGAACCTACTAACCATAAAAACCAACTTGTAGATTTAAAAGTATATTTTGTGATGCTAAGGAATAAATCTTTGAACAAAAGCATTTCTAGTTAAATAAAAATGTTGTTTATGTTTTAAAAATGCTTTTGAGTAAAACGTTTGGAAAATGATTTGATTTAAACTCTCTGAACCTAAACAATAAGTTTTGGATTTAAAAATGTATTTGATTAACCCTATTAAAATTATTACTTTGTTTAAAGGCAATTTTAGCATAATAAATATTGTTTTGATTTAAAAATGGTTTTCAGGTAAAACCTTTTGCAAATGATTTAATGTTAAACATTTGATCTTAAAACACTAACATTTGTGTTTAAAAATATATTTGTCAAACACTAGAAAATATTTCTTTGATTTAAATCATTTCTAGCAAAACAAAAATGATTTAAAGTGGCCATTTTCACTAACTTGATATCAAATGGTTTTTCCACTTTTATAAATGACAAATAGGTGTTTTGAAATGTTTATAGCCTATTAGAAACCATATTTTCAAATAAAACAATATTTTGCATGCTTGCATGCATTGTTTTATTTTCTTTATTTTATGTGATGAATTGTTTTGAATGCTAGATTGAATTTGTGCCTTGCTTGATTGAATTGTAGTGAAATTTGAAGAGTGTGACTATTGCAAGATCAAGGAGTGAACTTATATTCTCTACTAAAAAGGCAAGTGGTGCTTCATACTTTTGTCCCATTATTTTCACTATGCATTAGTGATGTTTTGAGCAGGACTTGCATGGAAATTTTACTAAGTATGCTATGCCATGGAAAATCCTAGTAGATGATGCCTTAGTAGAATTTTCCCTAAGTTAACATCCCTACTACTATCATGCTTAGCTTAGCTAGTAGAAAACAAGGGTGGATTATATTCTTGCTATGAAATATTTCTAAGTCTATGACATATGTTTTGTTTAATAAAACAACTATGTGAATAAATCACCTGGGTGGAATGGAAAGAATGGTTTGTGTTGAGTGGTTACACAGGGCCCCATATCTATGGCCTACCCTAGGGTATCTCACTTGTGGAAAGCCACCCAGGAACAAACAGATTTGAGATGTCAAATGTTGAGAAGCTTCAAGTGCAGCCACATGACATTATGGGCTCTACCTGGATCATATAGGTTGCAATAACTTAGCCAGATGGACAGTTGGTGGTAGGGGGTGATAGGTTTGGAGCGCGTCCATTTTGGTCTAAGGGAAGTCCACTAATAGGAAAATGGCTATACATAATCAGCACATCCGTGGCTCACATGGTTGAAGTGCCCCACGGCTAAAACAGGCGTGGCTCACCTGTGGGCAGTGCCCTACTAGTAACTAGAACAACCGTGGCGCACATGGTCATAGTGCGCCACAGATATGTGTGGGCTAGGGCCCTGCTGGCCGCATGCCAGATACCCGTAGCGCACATAGGGTAGGTGCGCTACGCTTGTTAGTGTTAACCATGGCGCACATGGAGGGGGTGTGCTACGCCTAAGCGCATGCCCCTCTGCTCTGTAAACGGGCAGACACATCCGTGGCGCACTCTAGCATGTGCGCCACGGTTGTTATTATTCCTTGTGGCGCACTGGGGCCACGTGCGCCACGGATGTGTCGACCCTTTTTTTTGGCAGCTCCACTTTGTGCACATGTGTGATCATCCACCACCCCACACTTCACTTTCCCCTTCTTCTTCCTCCATAGATCTAGTCGGGATCCTTCTCCTTCCCACCTGAATTTCTCCACTCATTCACCATTTTTAGCATGTAGAACTTGCCTTGGATGTTACATACGTAATAGAGGAAGCTCTCCGGTCTCTCATCTCCTTCTCCGGTCTCGCGCGCACCTCTCCTTTCCATCTTATCGCGATCGGTCTCTCATCTTGGTAAGTTGTCCACGTAAGGATGTGTTCATGTGTATATGGATGATATGCTCATATGTATGTAGATGATCGATGCTCATGATGATGTGTGTATGTGAGGATCGATGGTCATGTGTGTGTATATGAAGAGTATCGATGATGCACATGCATGTGTGTATGGAGAGGATAATGATATGTTCATGTGTGTACGGATTGGTCTCTCTCTCTTGTGTTTGTGTGTGAACAAGTTGCCATTTGTTTTGCTAAAATGTTGATTCATTTCCATTTTGGCAGCACTTTGGCATTTCGCAAAGGTCCTAATTTCAAGATAGGTCATGCCAAAATTTTCTATCGAACATTGCATGCATGCATGCAATGATTATGTGGTTCTAATAGAATTCTAATTGTACCGTGTACACAGTGCATGCAAAAATGGTGCTCATAATGAGAGAAGACATTGTGGCTAGATTTTTGAAATGTGTGACGGCCAACATGATACGAAATAACAAGACGGAGATAAGATGTCCGTGCAGAAGATGCAAACTCAAATGGGTGATCGACCCAGATTCCAGGAATCTGCAGGCACACCTGCTCCGCCATGGTTTCATGGATGGATACACTCGTTGGATAAGCGATGACGAAGACGATGGAGACGGTGAAGGTGGGCAACATTACGATGATCATCACGACGAGTACGGGCTAGATGATGAAGAGTCTCCTGGAGATGGTGAAGGTGCGGAAGCAGACCGGGGTGATGATGATCTAGATGCCGGAGGAGAAGACGACGATGGAACAATGTCAGGCTGGGTGCAGGACCCTTATGTGCAAGAGCTGCTTCTCAAGCAGACGAGTAACGCCAGGGATGCCGCTAGAGAGAAAGCCAAGCTTGCGCAACTTGAGAAAGACGCGGTTACTCCATTGTATGAAGGATGCATGCCCGATGATAGCCGGTTGAATGTAACACTCAAGGCTATGGAGATGAAGGATAAACACAAATTGAGCGACGCAAGCTTCGACGATATGATGGCATTCTGGCACGATCGTCTCCCGGAGGGGAACACATGTCCAACTAGTATCAAGGACGCTAAGAAAATCGTCTATCCTCTTGATCTACCGCATGTTATATATCACGTATGCATCAATGATTGCATCATTTATCGGGGCGAGGACGCGGAGAAAACCACATGTCCGGTGTGCGGCGTGAGTCGATACAAGAAAGGGAAGAAAGCACCTCGAAAAGTGGTATGGTACTTTCCTATCACTCCTCGTCTGCAGCGCTATTTCGCGGACCCTAAGGAAGCGAAGCTCATGCGATGGCATGCGGAAAGGAAGAAGCCAGGAGGTGACGATGACCCCGAAAAGGATGAGCTGCTAACGCACCCTTCAGATGCTAGCCAGTGGAAAGCATTGGACCTCGAATTCCCAGAATTCGGTGGAGATTCGAGGAACATCAGGCTTGGTGTGAGCACCGATGGACTCAATCCGTGTGGTAGCCAGAGCAGCACGCACAGCACTTGGCCCATGTTTGTATGGATGTACAACCTCCCTCCATGGTTGTGCATGAAGAAGAAGTACATACAAATGAGTATGCTAATTCAAGGGCCGAAACAACCTGGTACCGAAATCAAGCTGTATCTCGGGCTATTGAAAGAGGAGATAGCCACGTTATGGGAATCTGGAGCCAATACTTACGACGCCGTCGCACAAGATTATTTCACTATGAGAGCCGCGTTGGTCACTACGGTGCAAGACTATCCAGGTTGCTGGTATATCTCGGGGCAGGTTATCCAAGGATTCTGCACATGCGTTAGGTGCATGGATAACACAAGCTATCTCCAACTAGAGAAAGATCCAGGGTCTTCGAAAACCGTGTTCATGGCGCACCGGAGGTGGCTCGACAAGAATGATCCATGGAGAAAACGTGGAGACATGTTCGATGGAAAATCCGAGACCCGAGGATTCCAGAGCGTAGGAGCAGCGAAGTAGTGGAAGAGTTGCTAAAAAACTGGAAAGATTGTCCTAAGCCTAGAAAGAAGCGAAAGAGGTAGCAAGACAAGTCGCTGATGAAGGTATGGAAAACAAGGTCTGTTTTCTAGGAGTTGCCATACTGGAAGTTTCTCCGCACGCCTCATAGCCTCGACATCATGCATATCACGAAAAACGTGTGCGAGAGTCTGGTTGCCACCATAATCAACATGCCAGATAGGATGAAAGATGGTCCGAAAGCAAGGCACGACCTGATATTCATGGGTATCCGGAAGGAGCTTCACGGAGGACGCACTACTCCTGATGATCAGGAATATGACGATGATCATGAGTCGGAGACGACACAAGGTCTTCGGAAGGGTAAAAAGTTCAAGAAGAACGAATTTTACCGCCCTCCTTCTTGCTTCACTCTAAGCCAGGATGAGATCAAACAGTTTTTCAAGTGCCTTCTAGGAGTCAAATTTCCTTACGGCTACGCGGGCAAGATAAGCAGATACCTAGACGAGGTGAAGAAGAGGTTAAGTGGCATCAAGTCTCATGACTGTGCCGTGCTAATGACGCAGGTACTTCCGGTTGCACTAAGAGGGATAATGGACGAGCACGTCCGTGAAACGTTATTTGGCCTCTGCAAGTTTTTCGACGTCATCTCTAGGAAGTCGATTGGCGTAAATCAGCTCGGGAGGCTACAGGAGTAGATCATGGTGATACTATGCGAGCTTGAGGTCAACTTCCCACCCTCATTCCTCGACATTATGGTGCATCTGCTGGTCCATGTCGTGGAGGACATCGTCCTACTCGGGCCTATGTTCCTCCGCAGCATGATGGCGTTCGAAAGGATGAATGGACACATCAAAGGATACGTTCGCAACAGGTCCCGTCTAGATGGAAGCATAGCCAAGGGCTTTGTGGCCGAAGAGTGCATCTCTTTCTGCACGAATTATCTAGACATCAAGAACCCTGTCGGTCTTCCCGTCAACAGGCACCTTGGCAAGCTCGACGGATCTGGTCACCGAGAGGGTCGTCGCATACTGCATGCAGACTTCGATTTTCGACGCGCAGACTTTGATCGAGCAAACCTCGTCGCGCTACAGCATTTAGAACTAGTCGATCCTTGGGTACAGAAGCACAAAAGGTTAATCGAGAAGAAGTACAGTGACCGGGGCATACAGAGTACGCAGGGAGAAATAATCAAAGAGCACAACTCAGATTTCACGCGTTGGTTTAGGCAGACTCTCCTTGATAATCCCCCGCGATCGCATTCTTCTGAAACGGAAAAGATCATATTCACCTTGTCACAGGGACCGATGCAAAACCTGGTGACCTATCAGGCGTATAATATCAACGGCTACACATTCTACGCGGAGGAAAAGGACAAGTGTGATTATCAGAACTCAGGCATAACGTCGGAATTCTACACCGATGACAACGTGAAGGAAAGATTCTACGGAAGAATCGAGGAGATCTGGGAGCTCGACTACTGTGGAGAAAAGGTGCCGATGTTCCGTGTTAGATGAGCAAAGAGCGTTAAAAGAGAAAACAGGGTATTTCACAACCATGGTTATACCCGAAGCAGCCAAATCCAAGGCCGCCTGTGCGAACGTGGCCACGAAAAATGAACCGTGGGTACTGGCTACCAAAGTGGACCAATGTTTTTTCATTACCGACCCGCAAATCCTAGCCGTGTTGTCATGAGGAGAGGAAAAAGAAACATCATCAGAATGGATGGAGTCGCCAACGAGCAAGACTTCGACCAATACGGCAATCCAAAGATTGAAGATGACGACGACTACGATGCAGCAACATACATCACAAGAACAAAAAGTACAACCCTACCCAAAAAAGGTAGCCCGTTCGAAAGAATGAACATTAAAGTGCCGGGGCTAAATTATTCAACCGCGACAAAGAAGTGAAAAAAGATTGTAAAACGCTAGCTGAAAAAATATTGTAAAACGCGTGGTCGAAAAAGATTGTAATATTCATGGACAAATTATTATGACATATTTGTATCATGGACAAATTATTATGACATATTTGAATCATATTTAATTTGTACCACTTTTATGACATATATTATCACTTTTGGGCATTTTTGGAATATTTAAAAGTATTTTAAAAACAAAACAAAACTTTTATTGCATATATCACTACTTTTGGGCATTTTTGGAACATTTAAAAGTATTTTCAAAATAAAAATAAAAAAATGTGGGCACCAAGATTCGAACCTAGGTGCTCACAGGTTTAGAATAGAGCAGTGGGCGGAACCAGTGGGATAAGGTAGTGCTATTGTTAATAAAGGGGGTGGCAGCCCTCTTATCTGACTAGTCCTACCCACTTAGGAGTAGCACACCCTGGCCAAGTGCGCTACGGTTAACCGTAGCGCACTTGGCCAGGATGCGCTACGCCTAAGTGGGAAGGACTAGTCAACTCGCCACGTCGTACCTAGCCTACCCATCGTCCTCAGACACAGACGAAGCCACCGCCTCTGCATCCCATCCGCATCGCCACCGCCGCCACATCTGCATCGCCACCGCCTCCGCATCCCATCCGCATAGACGCCACCGCCGCATCCCAGCCACACGCGCCTCGCCCGCCCACACGCACTTCGCTCGAGGAGGAGGCCGTGGAGGAGCCCGCATGCCCGTCGCTCGAGGAGGAGGAGCCCGCCCGCACGCCCGTGGAGGAGGAGCCTGTGCGCCCGTCGCTCGAGGAGGAGGAGCCCGCACGCCCGTCGCTCGAGGAGGAGGAGCGTGCACCGTCACTCAAGGAGGAGGAGGCCGCTGCTGCTCGAGGAGGAGGAGGCCGTGGAGGAGCGCGCACCGTCGTCCTCATCTTAGAGGTGAGCCTCGCCCCTCACCTCTCTCCCTCTCTCCTCTCTCTTTGCATCCATTCCTAGGCAGAGGATGATTAGGGTTCCTGGATTAGGGTTCAGAGGATTAGGGTTCCTGGATTAGGGTTCAGAGGATTAATTCTAGTGTTAGTGTTAGTGGCAATGATTAGTGCCATTAGTCCAGAGAATATTCCTGGGCAGTAGCTTGCTAGTGTTAGTTTTCAGAAAATTCTAGTGTTAGCAGTAGCTTGGATTAGAGATGTAGTGTTAGAAGTAGCTAGTGCTAGTGTTAATGTAGAATCTAAATAGCAGTAGCTAGTGCTAGTGACATTGCAACGCTAACAATCTGTAGTGCATAGGTGATATAAAAACAATATAAAAACAGGTAAATGACAGGTGATATAAAAACAGGTAAATGACAGGTGATATAAAAACAGTTAGCAATAGCTTGCAATATACCTGTAGCTAGCTTGTAGTTAGCAATATTGTAAGTTTTATTTGTTCTACTTGTAGTTAGCAGTAGCTTGCAATATACCTGGCAGTAAGTTAGCTTGTAGGTAGCAGTAGGTTAGTTTGCAGTTGCTGTAGTAGGTTAGAAGTAGTAGGTTAGTAAGAAATGTAGTAGTAGTTACTTTAGTAGTAGTTGCTGTAGTAGGTAGATTTTCTGCTTGCCATACTTCTATAGTGCACCAGCTCCAATTAATAGTTCTTATATGAAGTGTATGCTTCCACTGCTCCAACTAATGGTTGTGAGTATGATAAGTTTATAGCTTTAGGGTCACAAATGGTCAATACAAATATCAACCACCTTAAAGCACAAAGCCATCATCTAAATATCAACCGCATGATATTGCAGATTCAGGACAATGTCTTCTAAATTAAATATGTGTCTGCTTTCATTGTTTCCATTTACTTTCCAGTAATTGAATAATTGGCTGCTTTCATATAGTAACTTTCCAGTAGCAGAGTGTTGGCTGTGCTGGTAATGAGCTTGCCATTTATTTTTATATACCTGGTAATGTGGTGGTAATGTGTTGTGCTGGCCATTTATTTTTATATACCTGGTAATGATCTTGTGCTTGCTGTGCTGATAATGTGCTGGCTGTGCTGGCTGTGGTGGTTATGATTGTGGTTGTATGAAGCACTTTCTTATGTCGTGTATGCAGGTTCTTGTATGAAATGAGTCCTGATTTTTGCCGGAATGTTGATTAACTTCCATTTCGGCAGAAATCGGGCACTCTTAGTTTAAGAAAATTAGCAAAGGTCATGCCGGATTTTTCCATGCATTTAACCAATTATTTGTTTTTTATTAGTGCAAAGATGTGTGACAACGACGAGGCTGGATGTTCTAAGCACATCAACGCTGAATGAGAACTCAGACCTCCAAATAAAAAATTGACATTCTGGGAGGCGGCCCAGCGGCTAGAAGACGATGAAGAATACCATCCTTCGAAGAGCGAGGATGATGAGATGGAAGACGCGGAGGAAGTAGCCGAAGGAACGGTGGGCGATGAAACCACTGATGGCGGTGAGGGCACAGGGTGTGGTAGCAATCCTCCTAAGAAGAAGAAGAAGAAGCCGAAGGAACGGCGCCCGAACACGGTCGGCACCGTGAGGGAGGAAATTACCAAAGTGAGCCCAACAGGGGTTCCTTTGGAGCCCGACCTTGTCGTCAAAGGGTACGGTGGGAAAGTGGCGGCGATCACCCGGACAACCATCTCGATCAACACCGAGAATCTCCGGCATAAATATAATGGCCACTTTCGCACACACCTCTTCGAGAAGCTGCACGCAAGATACAAGTTCTCCGCTAAGTATCAGAACACAAATTATCATGGGAATGAAGTAAACAAATCCGCCCTCACAAAGATGAGCACCGCCCTGGTCAGCTGGAGAAACCGGATAAAGAAGAAGATCTATAAAGAAGGCAAAAGCCTCGAGGAGATCCAGAAGATTGACCCGCAGATCACCGAAGATCAGTTCCGGGAGTTCAAGGAGAGTTGTGAATCCGAAAGAGCCCTGGCCAATAGTAATCGGGGAAAGGTGTTGCATGCGATGAATATAGGTCATCACCATCTCGGATCTGGTGGATATAGAACGGCGGAGGCCAAATGGAATAAGGAGGACGAAGAGTATAGATCCAAGGGGATAGAAAACCCCTTTGCGAAATTCGAAACCGGGCAGGTTCGAAACTTCATCAGGGCCCGTTACCATGTGGACCCAAAAACCAAACAACTCACCGCGGATCCTGCGGTGAAGGAATTCAAGGAAATTGTGGTAAGTAATCTAATTACCGCGGATCAACTCGATTTCATTCTAATTGATGATATAAATGATTCACTATTACTTCTTCTGCAGGAGGAGGAAATTGTTGCTAGTCATGGATCCCAGGGTTCCTCATCCCAGGGGTCGATGGCGGCCACCCGGTGGGATAACCCTTTTAACATGGCGATGAACCGGGCCAAGAAAATTGAGCCGGTTACGAAGAAGCCGTCGTCGGCTGGCCGTCTGGCCGGCCTCGGGGGTAAGAATTGGGTGGATAATTTTGTTCCACCGCGCGAGGACGCATGTGGCGCCATTGGGAAGGAGCGAGGAGGAAAACCACGAGGTTTAAGAACTTAAGGAACAAGTGGTGCGGATCCCGCAGATCGTCCAAGACAACCTGGCAATCACCCTCACGTCCATCCTCCCAACCTTGGTGGAGTCAATAGCGAACTAGAGTGCGGGTGGTCGAGTAGGGCCGTGCCCGATTCCAAGCATGGTCAGCAGCCACTCGAACAACACGGTGTTGACGAATCAGGTGAACTACATGTTCGTGACTCCGCTCGCTAGCACCACGGCGCCGCAAGTGTTGGTGACTCCTCCTGCTATCATCGCGGTGCCGGACATGTTGGTGGCCCCCTGCCATCGTCGCGGCGGCACGGGAGCTCCAAGCACCCGGTAGGGAGAATACACCGGCGGCTAGCACCGCGCCATCAAGCAGCCCTTCCGTATCTTGCACGCCCGTCGCCGTATGTGGTGCCTCGACATTAGCCGATCTCGACGCCATCACGGTAAACAAATTGCTTTACCGCCTTTCACGCCAGCTATTACTCTTATGGCATCTCAGACGATGCCGTACATGTTTTCTGCAGACGGATGTTCCTTGCACTCTCTTATGCTACGTGAACAACGAGCTGAGGGATGTTTCCAAGGGTACCATCGTTCAACCCTTGCAGCGCATGTTCCACTCAAGGCCGATGCCAGATAGCGTGCACAGGGTTAAAATTAGTCGGGTGCTTAGGGGCTGCGACGACCTAGAACCTCCCATTCAACCCCTAGGAGCGGATGAAGAAGAGCCGGCTGTCCTTAGAAGTTGCTTCGGCTTATTCTTGCAATGGCCAAAGAGCATGATCCGTTTGGGGACGACGGGGCCATCACGCCACAGACAACAGTACCGCCTGTCGTGCCAGCGACAAGCGGTGGCAAGGCCCCCTTACCGCCCTCGCCGTCACCTCCACGCGGTGGGTCAGATGATCATGTTGATGATATGCACATGTCGCAGGATCCGGCCGAGGACGACGAAGACTGGAATGATCACTTCTTCAACACTTAGTTTAGCAACGAAGACCTAGCTGGTGCCCCACAAAGAAAGCCACTATCACCAAGCGTCTGTTTGGTTCTAAGGAGACGCCTCCAGCTTGCGCCTTTATAGAGCCAGCTGATACAACCAACCGTCCCTTTATTCTAAGCCCTAACACACTACATAGGGTGGCCGGTGCTCAGATTGCGGTGCCTGCCCGCTCCCCAAAAGGAAAAAGGGCAGGAAAAGAAATTCTAGCAGCTCGAGCCAGCCGGTGGCGTCAACTGCGAATCCGATCAGGTTTCGGGACGGGCCACCAAGACCCGAGGGTACTATGTGGAGGATTCATGTGGCGTGTGAGCCCATCCTACCTAAGAAATTGCGGAGGCTCGCCAGTTCAGAACTGCAGAGTGTGCATGACGGCGTGCTGACGATAGAGAGACGCTTTCTATCAGAGAAAGATCCCTCGCACCCGGTATTCGTGGTTAAGGTGCCACCGGGCTTGGGCTTCGTTGACAATGCCCCTGCGGATCTGTTCTTCCTGCGGTTCGACGACATCTTCAATATGTTCCACCTATACCCTCTGCACTATACCATGGTCCTATTTTCTCTCAACCTGGCCATGCAGAACATTAGAGAGAACACACCGGGCATCGCTATAGTGGACCCCTACTACATGCGTGACGGCTGCTTGGGTTCCCCCGCTGAACGACGTATCGTGGCCTCGTACCTAAAAAAAATCCTCGTGGCGAACAAGACAAAGGAATACATTCTCGTGCCTTACTTTCCCGAGTAAGTCGTTATTCACTCGCCATCGTCGATTGGCTTTATTAGATTATCTTCATTCTTTTTCCAACACATTCCATTTGAATTTTTTGCGCAGAGATGAACACTGCACGCTCATCTCCTTATCGCCGAAGCATTCCCACGCCACGTATTTCGACTTGGGGAGTCTAGAAAAGAAGAAAAACTAAGACAAGATCAAGGAAGTTCTGGATGATGCTCTCACTGGCTATGCCTCAACGGAAGGCACCACCTTCGTGCGTACGAAGGTAAAGTTCGGCAGGCACGTCTTCAACCACGTAACGGAGTTCCCCTATGTGAAGCAGCCGGAGAACAGTAAGAAGGAAGCCTACTACGCACTCCATCACATGAGGGCGTTCCTACTTGACTAGCAGAATTCTACACTGCCAGATCATCTCAAACAGTGGACCGAAGCAAAGGCCAAGATCACTTATTCAGATATTAGACAAGAGATGTATCGCATCCAGCAGCAGTTTGGGGCAATCATCTTTCGTGATGCCATGACTTCGGGGGGGGACTTCTATGGAGGAAATATCCCGAATAACCATGACATAGAAGATCGCCTAGAGATGCAGGGTGACTATAGGAAGTTCATGACGAGATAAGGCGTCCTCCCGTTCCCTAAGCCGAGCCAGAAGGCTTGATGTTGGCCTAGTTGTAGTTACAAACTATAGATGACCTTTGTGTGTGTGGACAAGTGTACATGATACTACTTATCTTTTAGGTTTATGAATCATCGCTTATTTCTTTTGCTTATTATTATATATCAATCAATGCTTGGTTTTTTGCTTACTCTTTGGTCCTTTCCTCACTTTGGTCCTTCTTTTTTCCTTACTCTTTTTTCGCGATTAATGTCGATGATTGAAATTTCGTGGCACACTATATATGTGAATATGCTACGACGGGATTTTGAGCCTTGTGATATGCACAAGTCTAGGTCTTGTGCATCCTACTTGGCTTACAGTTCCATCGTAGCATATTCCTGTGTCCAACGACCTATGTATATATATATATGAGGCATTCTTTTTTATTTACTTTGGTCTTTTTCGAGAATAATGCCAATGATTGAAATGTCGTGGCACAATATATATGTGAATGTGCTACGACGGGATTGTGAGCCTTGTGATATGCACAAGTCCAGGTGTTGTGCTTCCTACTTGGCTCATGGTTCCATCGTAGCATATTCCTGTGTCCAACGACCTATGTATATATATGAGGCATTCTTTTCGAGTTACTTTGGTATTTTTCGAGAATAATGCCAATGATTGAAATGTCGTGGCATACTATATATGTGAATGTGCTACGACAGGATAGTTAGCCTTGTGATATGCACAAGTCCAGGTGTTGTGCATCCTACTTGGCTAACTGTTCCGTCGTAGCATATTCCTGTGTCCAACGACCTAGCTAGTTATATATGAGGCATTCTTTTTGAGTTACTTTGGTCTTTTTCGAGAATAATGCCGATGATCGAAATGTCGTGGCACACTATATATGTGAATGTGTTGCGATGGGATTGTCCGCCTTGTGCTATGCACAAGTCCAGGTGTTGTGCATCCTACTTGGCGAACAGTTCCATCGTAGCATATTCCTGTGTCGAACAACCTAGTTATATATGAGGCATGCTTTTTGAGTTTGGTCTTTTTGATTTAGGAGTACTTTCTATAAGTGTATCTTCATATGCGACTTTAATTATACATGTCTTTTTCAATCGCCGGTTAATTATTATTGTCAACTTGTAGATGACGTGGTACGTCGTGTACAAGGGACGGGTTCCCGGAGTCTACGATGATTGGGAAGACTGCCGGAGACAGGTGCACCGTTTCAGCGGCAATAGCTACAAATGGTACAACACTATGGCATAGGCGGAAGCTAGATACACGCGCTATCTAGCGGGAGTTAGGACGAGGAACCGGATGAAGACCTACACCTTCGTCGCAGTGATCATGCTTATCTTCTTTGGTTGTTTATCCCGCGTTTGTGTCTAGCTAGTTTAGATGTCTAGGCGAGCTTCCGAGCTCTAACTTGTTCGAGACACATGTATTCGCATGTCACCAACTACTTTGTAACTTGATCGAAACAATGTATAACTTATGTATTCATGTATGAGACTTATCTATATGTATTTGTTTCAATCTTGTTTTGCGAATTGTGTATTTATATATATAACTGTATATCTTATATATGTGTGTATATCTTCCTATAATATTGTATATAATATGTATTGTATATCATCTGGCCCTAAAATTAAAAAAAGACACCCATGGCGCACATGGCACAGCTTCTATGGCGCACGGTGTCTAAAGCGCACCTGCGCAGGCTAGTGGCGTACTACCACATGCGCCACAAAAGATACGTCTTGTAGCGCAGCTGGACAGCTATCTGTGGCGCACTGGCATGTGCGCCACGCCTATCTCGGCACAACCATGGTGCACCAGGTAGTGCGCCATGGCTAGGAGATAGCCGCAGCGCAAGCCTAGTGGCGCACGGGCAGTGCGCCACGGATGGCTTTTCCACTTGCGCCACTAACAGGTGGTTTCCTAGTAGTGGGCTTCTGAAAGATCTTGTCTCGATGCATGTAGAGTCTTGTGGGGAAAGTGCACCACCTCTCGAGGGAGTAAAATCTAAGTACTTAGCAGTGTCTCCGGCAATGGACAATTTGAGCATCAAGACATGGAAGCTATCATGGATCTCCTCATCCAAATTCTAAGTTAAAAACTTGTGGTTGAACAAGGGTTAAAGGATCTTCAAGCATTGATTGGTAGATGCCTTGGGTGATTTTGTCAAAAAAAACTTAGTGTTTTCAAATGATAAGGAAAATCTATTTTGATAAAAGCAAGCCTAAGCTCCACTTAGCCAAATGCATATAGATGATAGATACCACTATTCTATCATAGTATCACTTGCCAATAAAATTCAAATGTATTGACCCTTGTGGCTGTAACTTATTATGTTGTAGGTTTGTTTGATGTTAGTGAAGTGTGTTGCATAGGATTACAAGTCTACAACCAACATGATTGCCTGTGGCACTTTGAAGATGAAGGACTCCATGCTATATAGATATTTCTACTGCATTGTAATGTGATAGCCAAATGAGCTATGTAAGATGTAATGAAATATTTTATTCCTGGTTATAAAGTTGTATTATGACCTTTGTTACTTGATATTACATATTAACTGTGGATGCTAGCTATTGATCCAGGGACTAGCATTGTAAACACATGGATCTCTACCTTATTAAAGGTTGGGACCTCTATAGTAGGCTAGCGGAGTTGTTGGCATCCCGTGAAGTTTGACAAGCATAAATCTATATCATTCTTATGATTTGTCGGGGGGATAACCCTCGGTAGGGTCACGAGAGGTGAAACATAGCGCAGCTTGGCTAGCTCCGAGTAAAGGAAGAACCAAGCCAGGAAAGAACTGCCGAGTAAGAGAAGCATGAGCGGCCAACATATAAACTATGTCGGTATGCATAACACAAGGTTGTAACTCTTGCTGGAACCGACGAGACGAGTCTACAAAGCAAGGGCCGAGTCAAGTAGGACGCGTGGCATATTTCCGAGTAAGGTTTAGGAGGGACCACGGTAAAGCATGGTCAAAAGAGAAGGGCGACGCCGGGTGACACAAAAGGATCCAGGTGACGCCCAAAGCATACGCTGATATACAAAGTAACAACATGACACCAAAAGGAACAGGAAGCAGCGTACCAGAAGACCGTTAGCTGTCAAGCTTTGTGGACTGGGCCATTGGGCTTAGGGCGAGCCCATGACCCGGCCCACATCATAGGGACCAATATCCAAAAAGTAAACCCTAGAACCCAAAGGGGTACAAGCTAGCTAGCACTGCCTATATAAGGGAGGGCATAACTGTAGTAGAAGGAGGTTGGACCAAGTAGTGAACTAGTGCACTGAACCCTAGTTCATATAGCTCAAGGAGCACTTGTAATCTTTGGGTGTCAATCAAATTGCTGAGTCTGGAGAGAGTTCTTCTTGTTCTTCGTGCATGGCTCGACCGTGCACTCCCTCCCCAGTGACCACAAGCACCCATTCGGCCCCCAACTTAAGCCTACCCATGGCATCTGCCATGCCACCACCACGACAGTTGGCGCCCACCGTGGGGCAGAAGCAGGTGCTTGATGGAGTCTTCATTCGGACGGGCAACATCATCGCCAAGACCGGCGAGCGCGTCTACTCCGGCCTCATCCAGAGGTTTGGAGCGCTCAACTTCGTCGGCAACAACGTGGGCTGCTTCGGGACCCAGCCATTCCCTAGGGGCGGTGGCTTCATCAAGTTCGGCGAGCACCAGGTCTACGTCGTGGTGCACGTGGAACGCGCATATCCCGAGCGCGTCGTCCTAGTGCCGGATCCGCCAGCGATTCCTGTCGCTGGGAAGCTTCCCCAACTCGTCTCCATGGAGGTAATGATGACAGCGCCAAACCCCACAGCTCCCCCAATAGTTCCAGTAGTGAATGAGAATGCTGAGGGAGGAAATCATGAGGAAACGCCAAGGGCTGCAAGGGCAGCAAAGGCACCACTGGAAAAACCAGAAAACATAGCTAGGAGTAAAAGGGCTAAGGAATTGCAGGAAGCGATAGAAAAGTTGGCAGAGCCAGTGGCACAGGCAACTGACCCGGCACGTGTGCAAGCCGAGTTGGAGGAAGCCAGGATAAAGGTTTTGGAGAAACCAAAGGAATTAGCACAGTTACAGCAGGACGTGGATATCACCATCCGAGATCTTAACTCGGCAAATCGAGTCAAGGGCGCAAAGACCCGGCTTGATGCAACGAGATTGGGAGGAAGGAACCTCAACGAGGAGCTGGCAGATGCGACGTCAAAAATAACACTAGAGAACAGCAACGAAACAGCCATGCGGCCAACATACAACACAGCAGCAGAAGCAGCAATGGCAGAATTACCCCATTTGGAGGGAGAAGCAAAGAAAAGGCAACAAGAACGAGTCAATGAACAAGTAAAAGCAGCTAGCATGCTGAATGAGGCGTATTACAGAGAGAATCCGGGTATAGCAGGAAGGTCACAGCTGGTTCAATCGGCAACTCCTATCCCAGCGAGATCGGCTAGGCACACGGCATCCTCACCCGAAGCGGCGCCTAGGCCGAGAAAAGAAAAAAATGTGGATTCTCGAAGAAACAAGCAGATGGTCGCCTATGATCCGGCAATGGTTCAAGGAAACCCGACACATGCGCATGGGGCGAGAAGGAATAATGCACAAGGAAATGAAAACCAGGAGAATGCAGGCCGAGAAAGGCAAGCAGGGCAAAGAAATGACAACGGAGGGCAGAATTTTGCGCCTCAAGCTAGGCGTGGAACTCAACGGTAGGATGACAAAATCCAGCACCAAATAATGCACCAGCTCAGCCTAAAAGAAGACAGCAAAGCGCGGGAAAGGCAGCTCAACAACCTTCTGACCCGAACGCAAATAAGTATAATGATGGTTACTCGGCTATGGTGAATGACGGATATGAACTGGCGGATCACGCATATCAAGCAATGGGAGCAAGACTCGGAGGCAGGAACCTTCAGCCGGATGATGCAAGGCTGAAGTTTGACCAAATAAAAATGGCAGAGATAATTGAATCGCATGGTCCGCAGGGTCCACCGTGCTTTTGCCCAAGGATCATGAAGGAGCCACCGGTGCCAAATTTCCAGCTGGCCAGAGGAAAAAAACGTAATATGGAAGCACTAAGCCAGAGGACTGGCTCATATGGAACTGCTGTGAAGATCACGTAGGGAAATTTGATATGGGCGGTACGTTATGTACCGCAGATGCTGGAGGGAACAACTCGGAGTATAAAAGATCACCCGAAGATCATCACAACCCCAGGAGGATATGCTCTAGTTTTGGATCTAACATTCATGGGCCCAGATATCAACGTCAAGTTTTCAAAAGTGCTGATTGATGGTGGCAGTAGCATCAACATCATGTACAAGTATACAATGCTCAAGTTACGCATTACCATGAACATGCTAGAGCCGACTAAGACCACTTTCCACGGTATTGTGCCGGGATTATCCCGTGAGACAATTGGAAAGATCTAGGTCGACGTCTTATTCGGCAACAGAGAGAACTGTCGCACTGAGGCCATAGAGTTTGAGGTAGTGGATTTGGTCAGCTCATATCACGCCTTACTCGGCAGGCCAGCTATGGCAAGATTCATGGCTACTACCCACATTGCTTACTTAAAGATGAAGCTGCCAGGCCCATGTGGGGTGATTACAGTTGAATGGGACTACAAAAGATCTATTGCTTGTGCCTCAGCCGGATCTTCACTGGCCGAGTCGTTCGTCATAGCACAAGAAAAAAGTCAAATGTTGGAAGTGGCAGCACTGGCCAAAGCAGCACAAATGTCCATGCGGCACTCACCAACCCGCATGGCAATGTGTCACTTCAAGCTACCAAAGAAACCAAGAAAGTACAGGTAGATGAGACTTTCCTAGAGCGCACAACCATTGGGGCTGGCCTAACAGACAAATAGGAAAGCGAGCTCACCAGCTTCCTCCGTGACAATAGGGATATCTTTGCATGGTCCACTCAAGATCTGCAAGGAGTTCCGAGCGAGCTGGCTGAGCACTCTCTTCATGTAAGACTAGATGCCAGGCCGGTGAAGCAACCCCTCCGCCGCTTCGCCGAATATAGGAGGAAAGTGATAGCTGCAGAGATTGCCAGACTTTTAGCTACTGGATTCATCATGGAAGTAATACACCCAGACTGGTTGTCAAATCCACTCTTGGTCGAGAAGAAAAAAGATGACCCGAACATGGCAGTGGTATGGCGCATGTGTATTGATTACACGAACCTCAATAAGGCATGTCCAAAAGATCCATTTCCCCTGCCACGGATCGATCAAGTCATAGATTCTACTGCTGGGTGTGAGTTGTTGTCGTTTGGGGATGCGTATTTAGGATTCCATCAGATACCACTGAATCTGGATGATCAAATAAAGAGAGCTTTTCTCACCCCGTACGGGGCTTATTGCTATCATACCATGCCATTCGGATTGAGAAATGCAGGCGCAACATATCAAAGATGCATGCAAAAATGCTTGCAAGATCAATTGGACAAAAACGTTCAAGTATACGTCGATGACGTGGTAATAAAAACCAAACAAAGTCATACTCTAATTGAGGACTTGTTTCAAACATTCGCAAACTTGAGAAGATTCCGGATGAAGCTTAACCCGGAAAAATGTACATTTGGTGTCCCGGCTGGCAAGTTACTCGGATTCCTTGTATCCAGCCGAGGAATTGAAGCCAACCCGACAAAGATCAGGGCCATTGAAAGAATGGAATTACCAAAAACCCTCAACGATGTCCAGAAGTTTACTGGATGCCTGGCCTCGTTGAGCAGGTTTATTAGTCGGCTAGGTGAAAAAACCCTACCACTATATCAACTGATGAAGAAATCGGACAAATTCACGTGGACACAACAAGCTGATAGCGCTTTCCATGAATTAAAGAAATGTTGGCAACAACACCAATATTAGCATCACCACTATCCAAAGAGCCAATGTTGCTCTATGCCGCCGCAACAAACAGAGTTGTAAGTGCAGTAATAGTGGTTGAACATGAAGAAGGGGGCAAATCAGTCCAAAGACCGGTGTATTACTTGAGCGAAGTGCTCTCTGTCTCGAAACAGAATTACCCGCATTATTAGAAGATGACATATGGGGTATATATAGCAGCAAAGAAGCTGAAACATTATTTTCAAGAACACCAAATCCGGGTAATATGCGAGGCACCTATCTCGGATATATTGGGCAGCAAAGATGCCAGCGGCCGAGTCACAAAATGGGCCATAGAACTGGCACCATATACTCCACAATATGATAGGCTAGATGCAATAAAGTCTCAGGTTGTTGCAGATTTATGTGTAGACTGGATGGAAATGAAGTGCAAACCACCACTGCCAGATCTGAACTACTGGAAAATGCATTTTGACGGGTACAAGACGAAAATGGGTCTGGGCGCCGGGATAGTGCTCACATCTCCAAAGAGGGATCAACTGAGGTACGTGTTACAGATTCATTTTGTTGTTTCCAATAACGTTGCCGAGTATGAAGCACTTGTCCATGGCATCAAAGTAGCCAAGGAAATCGGTATCAAAAGGATCATGTGTTTTGGCGATTCAGCAAGTGTCTGGACATTGGGATGCGCTGGACGCAAACATGGCATTATATCGTTTCCATGTGCAACAAATTTCGGGATATTTCGACGGCTATGAATTCCATCATGTTCTAGATCAGAAAATGAGGCAGCAGATGTACTATCCAAAATAGGATCATCTCGGCAAGCAATACCACCGGGAGTAGCGCTGGAGCACCTCAGGAAACCATCGATCAAGCCGTCACCAGAATCCGACTCGACCAGGGTTACCCCGACGATTCAGGAGTCGGACGTGGTACCAATGGATATCGACTCAGGGCTAGGTTCGAGTCACTCGGGGACTGATCCGATCAATCCAGGGGTCGCCGAATCACACTCGAGGACTCCTCAGGTCATGTCAGCAGAGAATATGTTGGCGGAGCCAATGGACATTTATGTTGAAGCAGACCCGGAACAACTGATACCAACATGGGCACAACCAATATTCAACTACTTAAAAGACGGGACCTTGCCGAGTGATGAAACGTTGGCAAGGCAAACAACACGAAGAGCAAAAGTGTACACCATAATCAACAAGGAACTATACAAGCAAAGTGTGACGAGTGTACTTCAGCGTTGTATCAGCCCAGAGAAAGGCCAGGAGATCTTATTGGATATTCATCAAGGAGAATGCGGGCACCATGCGTCATCAAGAGCGTTGGTCGCCAAGGAATTCCGACAAAGATCCTACTGGCCAAGCGCATTGGCACAAGCACAAGAGTTAGTCGGAAGATGCAGTGGTTGCCAACACTATGCATCCAAGTCACATATACCAGTGTCTGAATTAAAGACTATACCAATCACTTGGCCTTTTGCAGTGTGGTGCCTAGATATGGTAGGACCATTCAAACCAGCAAGGGGAGGCATGACTCATATTTTGGTCATGATTGATAAGTTCACCAAGTGTATAGAAGTGAAACCAATCAAAAAGTTGGACGATAAAACAGCTGTCACATTCTTAAGGGATATAATTCTTAGATATGGTTACCCAGACAGTGTGATCACTGATAATGGCACGAACTTTGCCGAAGGAGCTTTTGCTCGTTTCTGTGGGAAACACCTAATAAGACTCGATGTAGCATCAGTCGCCCATCCAGAATCAAATGGACAAGTTGAACGGGATAATGACTTAGTTCTGTCAAGGATAAAACCCCGCTTAATGGAACCACTCCAGAGGTAACCTGGTTGTTGGATAGAGGAACTACCCTCAGTGCTATGGAGTCTAAGAACAACTCCGAATCAGTCAACTGGTTATACGCAATTTTTTATCGTGTATGGGGCAGAAGCAGTTCTGCCTGCTGACATAGAATATGACTCGCCAAGAATAAGGCAATACTCGGAAGTCGAGGTAAAAGAGGCTCGAGAAGATGGAGTAGACTAACTCGAATAAGCAAGGGAACTAGCATTATCCAGATCCTCTATATATCAACAAAATCTTCGATGCTACCATAGCCAGAAAGTGCAACCTCGTGTTTTTCGAGAAGGGAATATGGTCCTGAGGCTGGTGCAGCGCACAGCGGGAATGCATAAATTATCACCCCCATGGGAAGGTCCATTCATTGTGAGCAAAGCCTTGCACAATGATTCCTATTATCTCATAGATGCTCGTGAAGCGCAAAAGAACAAGGCGGATAGGTCAGGAGATGAGACCAAAAGGACATGGAATGTGGCGCTACTTCGCCCCTTCTATACTTAGGAGAAGCAATGCATGTATCACTCGAACTCTCATATGTTGGACGTGTGTGCTGGCTATGTGCTGATAATAAAATGGTATGATTCGAAAAACTGACTCGGGGACTACCCCTTAAGTTTTCCATTTCAATTATTTTATGTCGGCTGGCATGACACCCGAAATTTATCTCGGAACAAGTAGTGTTTACTCGGAAGAAATCAACTCTTCGACTATGCTGTTGTCTGAAAACACGGCTTCATGGCAAGCAAGATAAAAGGATGTATGACGGGTAAACACGAATGCCAGATAAGTACAAAGGAGAAACACGAGCCGACTTTAGATTTTTTCCTAACTCTCTGCAGGTCACGTTATACTACGTGTCGAGTAATCTTGGCCAAGTGATCCAAGTTTCATACCCACTAAATATATCCTTAGTACTTTGAGACTCTAATGTCGAACACCGAAAAAGGTAGACAGGGGCCAAATTCAAGGAAAGGTGACACGACAAAATGAAGCTCAGGGACTTGCTCTGGAATGATTCACACTTAGAACATAACGCAAATATATAAAGCCTATCAAAAGGTGCATAATCAAACTTGAAGTGCAATGTATGTTACATCTGTACCCGGCATACCGGCGATTTAATCAAAGTTCGAGCATGTGTTAGCCTAAGAAGCAGAAGGACTCGGAGGATCACTCTCGGATCCAGGAGCATTTCTTGGAGCATCGGCCAAGTGAGGGGCATCTGTGGCCGGGTCATTCGAACCATCTGACTCGGTTGCTTCGCTGTCGACGCCCTCTCCTTTAGCAACTTCGATGAGTGGATCGCCAAGGTCGACGAAAGCTGGGCCCGTCGCACCAAGCATGCACGATGGTATACTCGATCATGGCGTAAGCTTGCTCCTGGCGTTTCTTGATCAGCTCCGGATCATTCAGCCATTTGCCATCTTATATTATGCGAGCAAGAACATAAAAGTTGATGTCCTCGTACCATGGAAGCACGAAGGAGAGAGCCTTGTCCGCTGCAGCTCGGCCGGCCGACTCACGCCATTGATCCAGCCGGTCTTCAGTAAGGAGCAATCTCTTAGCAAGGGGCTCGATGAGATCAGGTGCGTCTTCATCCGGCCAGAGCATGCGAAACGCATGAATGGCTGACTTGAGCAGATCCACACCGCAAGACTTGAGGGTCTTGACCCGTTATGATACCGCTTCGAGAAGCTCCTCCATGGACACCTCGCCGTCTGCCGGAGCACCAGATTCGGACCTCACTTTCTTCATGGCTCGGATGGAAAACATATTGGCCTCAGGAAAATTCTCTGCAAGCAAAAAGAGAAAGTTAGCAAAATAACAAAAGTAAATGGAAGAAGTTCAGAGCGACTTATACAGTGCAAAAAGAGTAAGAACTCACTACCGAGAAAGAAGTTGATAGTGGAGAGCTTGCTATGCCAAGTTTTAGCCTTGGCTTGGAGGGCGTCAAAGTTCAGATTTGCCGACTCAACCGATGCCTCGGCCTCGTCAAGCAGCCTCTTGGTCTTCTCGACGCTGGTGGCTTGCTGATCATTCTTCTCGGCAAGCTCCTCTGTCAGCCCCTTCACCTCGGCCAAGTGCTTTTGCTCCGTCTCGGCCATCAGCTTCTTCAGCCGAGTCACCTCATCTCACTCCTTCTGGAGTTCGGCTTGGTGCTTCTCTGCTTATTCGGAACAAATTACTTGTCAGCACCAATAGAAACTTTTAGCTATCACATCAATGAGGCAAGAAACTTACTCTCGGCCTTGCTGATCTGCGAGTGAAGAATCTCGATGGTGGACTGAGCGGAGGCTGTGAGAAAAGAGCAAGAGAAGATTGATGAAATGTACCAAATAAAGATACACCGAATAGGGAAAGAATTACTAAGGTTGTTACCTTGGCCTTGGGTATCAGTCTGCAGCTTTTCATATGCAAGTTCGAGCTTGCGATGCGCCTGAACAAGAGCTTGGTGCACCTTGGTGTGCTCGTTATGCGTGAGCTGATCAAAGAAGACAGACAGTAAGGAAGGGTCAAGTCAAGCAGCCTGCTGAAAAAAAAGCTTAAGAGCTTACAGCCGAGTAAGTTCCTTACTCGACAATAACCTCGAGGGCTAGGGATTGAAGCTCTAACATATGAGTTTAGCATAAGGAAATAAAAAATCTGAAGAGCTTATAGCCGAGTAAGTTCCTTACTCAACAGTAACCTCGAGGGCTAGGGACCAAAGCTCTAACATGCAAGCTTGGGGTGAAGGATTTGAAGACTAAAGTGATTAGTGAGAGCTTACGGCCGAGTAAGTTCCTTACTCGGTCATAACCTCGGGGACTAGGTGATATGTATAAAGTAAATACTCAACAATACAAAAGAGTAAGAAGTTACTTTACCTCGTTCACTTCGTCGGCACGGGCAATCAAGGAAATGTCCTGCTGGGTCATGTGAGAGACGGCCTTAGGGACCAGCTTTAGTTTCTTGCCAGCGCGCGTGCTGACCTCCTGCTCGCCAGCTGCATTCCATGCCACAGCATAAGGCTCAGCCGAACCAAGGCTCTTGCATCTGAGCGCCTGAGTGAGAACTTGACCCGTTTTCAGGGTAGAACCCACATTGGCACGAGTCGCAGCAGCGGAAGTATGGAGGGTAACAGCCTTAGAGCCATCACCTGACCTGACTTCCGCAGATTCGCCCCCCTTACCCGTTGAAGCGACAATTGTCGCCAACGTCAGAGGCCAGATCTGGGGAGAAGAACCCGGAGCGTATACCAGCATTGTCTGCTTGGAGGAGGTGGATTTGCCGGGTAAATGGCGAGTAGAGCCAGAAGCCTTGGGCTGGGTCCGGCTCTTTGACAGAATAGGAGAGCAAGCAGGGGGATTTGGAGAAGAACGTGGAGCCGGCTGACTGGGCTCAGCAGTTTTGCTGGCTCCAAGATCAGGAAGTTGTTCATTCACACCAGCCTAAGGGTCGATGCCAGAGGAACTAGTAGCGGAAGGTTTCTCGGGGCCAGAATCACTGGTACCAAGATCAGAAAATTGTTCCTGGCTAGCGCCAGGGGCGCTAGCCGAATTACCCACCGGGTCTGACTGACACTAAGAGGCGTGAGCCTCAACGGTGGGAGCCTCTACTTGGACGGGACTCGGCGCCGCCGAGTCAGCTGGAAGAGGCGCAGGCCTTAGCGGCGAGGAAATGCTAGAAGCAGCCTGGTTCGCCGACAAAGGTGCGACACTGAAAACAATGAGACATATATAAGAGAACATCAGTGATGAAAAAGAAAAGAACAAAGAAAGCAGAGTACAAAAACTTACCCGGTGACAACCGGGTCACGGACAACTCGGCGTGTGACTCGGCGCCCAACGGCTTGGTGAGTCTTAGCCAGGCTGGCAGCATCAGAGGCAGCAGGAGCTGCTGGAGTGGGCT
Organism: Avena sativa; assembly: GCA_916181665.1. Classification (NCBI taxonomy): domain Eukaryota; kingdom Viridiplantae; phylum Streptophyta; class Magnoliopsida; order Poales; family Poaceae; genus Avena; species Avena sativa. The sequence continues at coordinate 160,807,321 of OV702298.1, read as the reverse complement.
TGCTCTTCTTGGCCGGCTGAGTGCTGGAGGAGGCTCCGCGTTGCTTCGGCTTGGCGACGGGGATCTTGCCGACTCTTCCCACGACGAGAGGAGGAGTGTCATGTACCTGGCCAGCTGCATAAGTAAATAACAGGCTTACTCGGATAAGTTGGGAAACTGAGGTCGCAAGGCATGTACCTCCAAAACCATATAATCATCATCCTCATCATCGTCAGACCAATCTTGTAAGGGATTGCGAGATTGACTCTTACCCGAAGCTGAAGCAGCCGCAGCGTGCGGGATAGGCATGAAGCACTCCAGGTCATACTCGACTTCATCAGATTCAAAGCGATCCCCATTATAGCCGCAGGGAGGGACAATACTGTCATCAACCTGGTGAAGAAGATTCTGTGAAAGACAAACATAATGAGTAACAAAAAAGAAAAACTAGGCAGGGAGTGGCAAAAGAGATAAAGCCTACTCGGCAAGAAAAACGACTCGGAAAACATACCCAGGGGACAGGCCTGACCCGACTAAACGGAGGGCAACTCCAAGCCCAATCATCCGCCAAGTTCAATTTAAAAATTGAGCTTACTCGGCGGGCAATGGAGTCATGGATGAGCTCCTTAGTGGAGTGCCGAGTGGGATCATGCGAGCCACTCATGAAGCACATCTTGTGGCTCCTCGCTTGGATGGGGCTTACCCGGCGTGAGATGAAGGCACACGTGAGGTCAGTGTCAGCAAGATGAATGTTTTCATCCGGCAACAACAACCTTTCTAGGATCGTGTTAGCCTCGTTTACCACAGCGTCTTGGTCGTGCGGGTCAAGCTGCCAGAGATTCTTGTTGGGGACCTCATCCGAGAAAGGGGGTGCCGGATGTTATCGGTGGACCCGCTGTTATTGACATAGAAAAAGGTTCTATGCCACTTTTGCAAGAATCAAGCCCAGTAGCCCGATGAAAGATGGAGTCTCTCCTGGGCGTGATGCTAGCAGCACCGCACCGAGTCGGCTTTTTCTCGGCATGAGGAGCACCAGGCTGGGAACAACCTGAAACCTAAATCTAAAATACTTGGCCCACAGAAGAACTGTAGGCCAAATCCAGAGGTAAGCCTCGCAAGCAGTAATAAAGCAAGAAAGAGAGCCAATGGCGTTAGCAGGGAGATGATGGGTTTGCATATGGAAGGTGGAGAGAAACGAGGAGAAGAAGGAGCTCACTAGAAGAGCGAAACCACGCTCAAAGTGAGAAAGGAAAACCACCCGCTCATTAGCATCGGGTTTAGGGGAGATCTCACAGACGGGGAGGCGGCAATCCACTTGCAGTGGAATGTGCCTGGTGGACCGGAGCCATTCTACCTCCTCGGTGGAGACCTCCAAGCCTTCCCAGCCGCCGCGCTCGCCGGCGGGAACCTCCTGCTCCTCCGCACCATCAGCACCATCGCGAGCATCCATCACCCTCGCAGTCTGAGTCTCCTCCGCCGTCGGGAGTGGCTTGGAAGAGCACGGACCCGTGGTGGAATGGAAAGAGAAAAGGAGTAATCGCAAGACAAGGATAAGAGGAAGAGGAAACCGAAGGGGCGGTTCATTCTTTCAGGCGCAAGGAAGAAGAACAAGCAGGGAAAACTGAACGGGCGTGGGGGAAGTGGCAACCCCCAACCCCTACTTAAGGGCAGTAAAAACCCCCGTCGTGGGATCCATCTGCGCCGTGCGGCCAGCGTGTGGCCGAGTAAGCCAATCAGCAGGCGCCACGTAGCCAGAGATACACGAAAAATCCCATGCCACGTCATGACTAGAAGGACAAGGGGCACAGGCCGATGGGACTGCCATAGTGACGGGGAATAACTACGCAGTCGTCACTATGCTGCCAGAGCTTGGAATAAAATTTGAGGCAAGTAATCATGATTACCAGCTGTTAGTGACTGAAGCACGCCAAAAATGACTCGGAATTGGTCAAAGTGACTCGGCTCGAGGAAAAAATGATCCAAGAAGTCAAAGAGTGAATCCGAAAACTGTCAGACAGACCCGGCAAGGTGCAAGATTGCGACACACGAAAACAAAAGCTAAGTTCCAATCACATAAAAGGAACCTGGAGACGCCTAACAGCTTGAACTGCTAGACCTCACCAGCTTCGGGGACTAATGTCGGGGGGATAACCCCGGTAGGGTCACGAGAGGTGAAACATAGCGCAGCTTGGCTAGCTCCAAGTAAAGGAATAACCAGGCCAGGAAAGAACGGCTGGGTAAGAGAAGCATGAGCGGCCGACATATAAACTATGCCGGCACGCATAACACAAGGTTGTAACTCTTGCAGGAACTGACGAGCCGAGTCTACAAAGCAAGGGCCGAGTCAAGTAGGACGCGTGGCATATTTCCGAGTAAGGTTCAGGAGAGACCATGGTAAAGCATGGTCAAAAGAGAAGGGCGACGCCGGCTGACACAAAAGGAGCCGGGTGACGCCCAAAGCATGCGCTGACGTACAAACTAATAGCATGACACCAAAAGGAATAGGAAGCAGCATACCAGAAGACCGTTAGCTGTCAAGCTTTGTGGACTGGGCCATTGGGCTTAGGGCGATCCCATGACCCGACCCACATCGTAGGGACCAAGATCCAAACAGTAAACCCTAGAACCCAAAGGGGTACAATCTAGCTAGCACTGCCTATATAAGGGAGGGCGTAGCTGTAGTAGAAGGAGGTTGGACCAAGTAGTGAACTAGTGCACTAAACCCTAGTTCATATAGCTCAAGGAGCAATTGTAATCTTTGGGTGTCAATCAAATTGCTGAGTCTGGAGAGTTCTTCTTGTTCTTCATGCATGGCTCGACCGTGCACTCCTTCCCCGGTGACCACAAGCACCCATTCGGCCCCCAACTTAAGCCTACCCAGGGCATCTTCCGTGCCACCACCACGACATGATTTACAAGTCAAACTTTGGCATGCTCACAAAAACCACTAAACATTAATCTATTGAACAAATTCTTTCAAAGAGAGCTATCAAGTCAATTATTATTTCCATGGTGTTGAGTGTCTCTAGGAATAAGCTTTCAATACTAAGCACTACAACACCCAATCCTTCAATTGTGAGACTTTTTCTTGTTACCAACTGTTTAGCAAATTTTTAGGCAAGACTTAGTTAACTACAAGAGATGGAACAAAACATACTCAACTAAATACCCATGCAAACAAATTTTTTACTCCAATATAAAGACTCACTCCACCAAAATAATATCTTAACATTTACTACTAACTAGCATGGTAACTTCAAAAGTGGGGAGTCATAAGGCATACATCTCATGATTGGTTCCACTTCTCTCTTCCCCTTTTATTCGTTTCTTGGAAACTCAAAGTCGATCACTCTCTAGAAATATGCGAGAACCACGAGGAGAATAGAAAAAGGAAGAGGGAAAATAAAGATAAAAGGAAAAATCTTTTTGTTGTTTCTTAAGAGAGGGAGTTAAAGATTAGAAAATTGGCAATAAAGCTCAGCTAAAAAATCTCGAAAACAAATAAAATGACTAAAGATAAAGTGTTGGGGAAACCAACTTGAGTGCTTATAAACTCAAACTAAAAGCATTCCCCAAAATATTAAAAACAAACGCCAAATAAAGATAATGGGGAGACTTCCCCAAGATTAGGCTTTTACAAGCCCTTAAAATCATTGTGGTCGAAGGAAAAAGTTGTGGATCCAGTTCGCAAATTGAGTTGTTAAATTACTAGTGGTCTCTTGGTGGTTGAGGGCGAGATTATGCATCCCCTCCACAGTTCCTCCAAGTTCTTGGAAATCTTGATATGTAGCAAAGCGGTTTGGTGGTTGTTCCTCTTGATCAGGAACTTCTTGCTCCCCTTCTTTGTCTTCATCCTCATCCGAAATATCCTCCTCGGGTTGGTGTTGTTCAAACTTCAAATCATATAGCAAACGTCCTTCCTTGATAAAGAAAAGACCATTAGGCAAAGGAGAAGGGTAGAGACGCCCAGCTCTAGCAATATGCAAGTAATAACCACCATATCTCCTAGTGACCATTCCACAAGATTTTAAAGTAGAGAAAGCAACACTTCACTCACCTAGTAATGGTTGCAACCCACCTAGGTCGATGCCCAAGGCAGTGGCAAGGACGGTGATGACGCCTCCACATGTGATTGGCCCTTGGCTTTGGGAGGATTGGTGCTCCAAGTAGCACACAAGAATTGCGCCCAAGTTGAGTGACAAGTTGTTGAAAGAAGGTTTTGCAAGGACCAAGATGTCCTCCTCATTGAGTCGTATAAACTCATTTCATGCCTATAAGGTGTTAGCAATAACATAGAACAAATAGCAAATAGCAGGATGCTGAATATTCTTCCCCTTTGTTCATAAGTTAGAAAGATATGTCCTCTACTTCACATGTTTTAATGGTGCTTTTCAAAGACCTTAAAATTTCAAGAGTTAACCGGATATAAGTAGGCACATCTTGGAATACAAAGTTTTTTAGGCCAACTCTATTGCAAAGTAAATTGAAGTCATTAGAAATACCGAGTTGATTCAATATAATGGGGAAAGCCCACTTGGTTGTCTTCACATATCGATTTTGATCTTGTTGAAGCGATCACGTTGAAGCACATTCTGAAACCATATCCCCATGCGGTCCTGAACTGCAGCGGTAGCCCAAGAAGAACTCGCGGTGGCACATGGCTCCTTGTGTTCATTATCTAAAATAATAAGAAAGACAAAAATAAAACTTCTTGATCCAATAGTAATAAACATAACATATTCCTCATAATAGCACACTAAAGAATCTCCTCAAAATAATAATCTAGGCAAGAGAAACATGGCAATTAGTTCAAAATAGGTCTCACCCTAGATTGATAATAACAATAGATCGGAGATGAATTTGCAAAAAGTAATTAGAGGATCGGAGGAGAAACATATCGTAGATCACTTGTGTGCGAGGAAATCGAACAAAATTGAGTAGAGATAAAGATCTCTTGAGGTGTTGAGAGAGTTTGGAGGTAGAAGAGAGAAAAAAGATTGAAGTTTTAGTGTTAGGGGTACCTTTCCGTGGAGTTTGTGTGGTTGCACAAACTATACGGCCGGAATATTTATTCTCGTCGTATAGTTGGTCTGGCCGCAAAATTTTAGGGTTTCTTAGGGTTTCCTCCTGGCGGCGCAAACTATATGGCTGGAACTATACGGACGGGATTTTTATTCCCGCCGTATAGTTGGTCGTTAAACTTAGTGTCCCTTGGAAAATAATTTTGACGAAGGCATGATATCTATACGACCGCAACTATACAGCTAGAATTTTTATTACCACCATATAGTTAGTCGTTAAACCTTCTGGAGTCGCCAAAATTTATCTGTTTGTTTGATAATTCTTTCTTAACCTGAAACTTAGCGAAACACCATGTTTTGACAGAAACATGACAGATTAAATTTTTTACCAACAACAACATGCATAAGACAGGTATTTTAGTACCACCAAACTTCTCCACCTCAACTGCAGTTTTCTAGCACTCTTTATTCATCATGAAACTTAAACTAAAACTTAAGAAAATTTACTCGAACCTTTATTTCACACGTGTTGCCTCCCATGAAGCGCTCTTTTATGGTCAATATCTTAACCAGGATGTTTCACACTTAGGCCAAATGAGTGGAACACCCACTCTAAAATAGTTGGCCTTCAAAGTGATGGCCTCCTTCCATTTGGGATGACACATGGATTCCAGGTATGCCGTCTTTAAGCCTGTGGGACGGAAGACTAATGATGCTGACACACTGATGATTGTTGCAGATCTTTTGGATGGTATGGGGAAGTGGGATGAGCAAAAGATTAGGAAATACTGCTTTCTTGCTGATGCTGATGCTATCCTAAGTATCCAAAGACCTAGAGGGGTCTTTAACGATATATGGTCATGGAGTGAGGAGAAGTTAGGTATTTATTCAGTCAGATCATGTTATAGGATGCTTTTGAGGGTTTTGAGCCAGGATTCAGAGGCTCATGGGTGTTTGACTACTGATACTAGTATATTGTGGAAGAAGCTTTGGAAACTCCAAGTGATCCCAAAAGTCAAGATTTTTTGGTGGCGTGTTCTAAAGGATCTTCTTCCATGTTACAGTGAGCTCACACGGCGCCACGTGATGACATCGCCTTCATGTAAGCTTTGTGGAGGGGCAGATGAGTCATTATTTCATTCTTTGGTAGGATGTATTCATGCCAAGGTGTTCTGGAGGGCTCTTGATGAACAAAGGGGAGTTTCTCTCTCGCGGTTGCATCCGAGGAGTTGGGCTTTAAATTATACTACGGATGAGGCCATCTCGAATAATGACATGGCAGTGTGTATAACACTGATGTGGTGCATTTGGTCTAGCAGAAACAAATTTGTGCATGGAGAGGAACAGTTTCAGCCGATCAGGTCCTTGCAAATGGTTGATGAGTTGGTTTCTTCTCTTGATTTTCTTCCAAAGACTTCTACGCTGAAGCCTTGTATACCTCGCTGGAGTCCACCACTGTCTGGCTCGTTTACAATCAATACTGATGGCTCTCTGGAATTATCAGCTAGGGTGGCTGGAGGGGGTTATGTTATACGTGACAGTTCGGGTGTCTTGATAGAAGGAGGTTGTTCTCGCCACAACTCGGTTGATGACCCTTTTATCAGTGAGATTTTGGCTTGAAGATTAGGCTTGGAGGCTCCTACAAGACTACAGTTGCCTCGGGTCATCTTGCTGACGGACTGTGCAAATCTGGTGTCGCTGTGGCAAGATGTGAGACAAGTTCGGATAGATGGTGTTCACATTCTGCAAGAATTAAAGGCTCTTAGCCAAACTTTCTAGGCTTTCAAGCTTCTTTATTTTAATCGATCAGGAAATTTTGCGGCTCATATGTGTGCAAAATAAGCTCTTAGCATAGAAACTGATACTTGCTTTGATGTAATTCCTGGCTTCCTGCTTAAAACTATCCAAGCAAATTGTAATCCTGAATTTTCAGTTTGAATAAAGTGGTTTACATGTCAAAAAAAAAGTGATGGCCTCATTCTCATCATGCTTGGCTTTCTTTTTCCTGGGAAAATTAATAATAAAAGGATCACGCAAAGGCAATTGAAGCTTCACGTTCCCTTCATGTAGATTAATCAAAGCCTTAATCATTCTTAAAAACGGACGGCCTAATATGATAGGAGCAGTAGCATCTTCAGGCATGTCAATAATAACAAAATCAATAAGAGTAGGACAACCTTTAATGTATACTAAAGTATTCTCTTTAATTCCTACATCTTGATTGTAGGTAGAATCTACTAAATGTAATTTTAACTCAGTGATTTCAAAAGATCTAAGATTTAAATTATTAAAAAGACTTTTTGGAATTGTTGAAACACTTGCACCTAAATAAAAAAGTGCAACTATCTCATTAGTACCAATTTTAATTTTAATACTAGGCTCAAATATATCATCAAGCTTAACAGGTAGTTTTTTAGCAATTTTCTTATATTCATCCTCAAGCTCATGTACCCTTATTGCTACCTGATTAATGAAATGTTGATACATAGCTTCATCATTTCCTTCACTTACATGAACCTTGATATTGATCATTTTCACAAGATCTTCAACTGTGTAATTTGGTGAAGGGGCATTGCTATAGTCAAGTTCTTTAGGCTCCTCCCTTTGGATTCTTATCATCTTGAGGTCTTCAACCGGATTGGGCTCAGCTTTACCTGCAGATTTAGCTATAATGAGAGTTTGACTCTAAGTTATCTTACCTAGTTGTGCCTCAACAATCCTTGTTCTTTCTTGGAGGGCCTGCAAATCATTCCTCAAACTCACAGCTTGGTTAGACAATTTTCAAGCATATTATCATGGTTCTCCGTTATCTTAACAAGGATATTGTTTTGCTCCGTTTGCGAGTCTATAAAGGACTTAAGTGTTTCTTGGAGACTACCATTACTTGATCCAATATTATTATTAGAGTTACCCGCAGGGCTAGAATAATGTTTTTGGAAATTTTGATTATAGTTCTTCTTCCAAGCAGGGTTATAATCATTATGAGCTATGAAGTCTATTTCTTCAATATTTGATTCTGGGACAGCTCTTACCTGGGTTTCCTTACCCTTGACGGCTAATATGAGCTCATCCAGCTTAGCAGTGAGTTCTTCATTCTCCTGCAGTGTGACGGAGTTCACCTTCTTTGTGTTTGACCTTTCCACATGCCACTGGGCATGGTTGTCTTGCATATTGTCTAGCAGCTGCTTTACTTCGGTAACTTGTTTGCCCACAAATGTTCCTCCATCTGCAGTATCAAGCATAGACTTAGACACAAGGTTAAGAGAATTATGAAATAAATGGAGAATTAACCAATCTTCCATCCCATGTCTGGCACGGTTTCTCATGCATTCTTTCATTCTCTCCCATGCAAGCGCTAGTGGCTCACACTCTTCCTGTCTAAAACCAGTAATATTAGATCTTAGTTGCATAGTCTTTGCAGGTGGGAAAAATTTAGTCATAAATAAAGAAGTACATTCCACCCATGATGCAATAGTATTTCTAGGCAAAGATAACAACCATTCTTTTGCTCTTACTCTAAGAGAGAAAGGAAATAAGCCCAACTTGACCGTATCGGGGTCAACATCTTTAATGTGCATCATATCACATATTTCAGTGAAAGTGTTCAAGTGCATACATGTATCCTCGGCAGCAGAGCCTCCAAATTGATTCTGTTGAACCAAACTTAAATAGGGGCCTTAATTTCATAGTCCTCAGCAGTAATTGCTGGCTGGGTAATAGGAGTAAGCAAATAATCAATGTTGGAGTTGCAAACTCCCCAAGTTTCTTTTTAGCCATATTACTTACGTTTTTGAGTTTTCTTAAACAAAAACTTATGATAATAAAAATAATAATTTAAAGATTAACTATTTTTTTGGTTTTTCAAATAAAGATTGAAAGAAAACTAAAAAAATTAAAAACAAGAATTAAAACTAGCAAGGTTCCTAATAAACTTACCAGGGTAGTTATTGCTTCCCCGACAACGGCGCTAGCAAAAGGGTTGATACCTTCGATCCGGATTACGGATATAGTATAGCTCTTTTTCCCTAGTAGACCTAGGTTATCGAATTCTCGAGAAGAAGAAAGCATGGTGAAGTTACTTTAACGGACCGTTGGGTGTTTTAGAATTTTTTTAGTGTTTTACTAGACTAAGAGTTTGCGATCTTTTGTTGTTGTCGATGATGGAGAGAGGGCCTGGGGCGTTAGGTTTCACCTATAGCTATGCAAAACAACTGATGGGAATAAAATATAATAATAAAGTATGCGTGTAATCATTACAGCAAGATAATTATATGTGGACAGTGCATCCATAACTGCTATTTCCTCCGCAACCGCTTATAGCAATAGCCTATTAGTCTCATCCATAGAAGAAAGAGAACTAATGATATGCGTAGTGACATCACCGTTAATCCCAAGTAAATGCCTCACATATAGCCATACTACCCTTTTTGTCACTAGGGTTCCCATCCTACATATTAGTCATTACTCATGCTCCCTATACCTGGATCAATCCTCAGGGTTTTGGGTACATGACAAGTCCTTATATTGAGGCTAGAGAGGATACAATAATCATCATGTCATACAAACTAATACACGATCACATCTATGATAAATAACATGCACAAACTACATGGCTAGGCTGAAACCCTTATCCCAAGGAGAATTACTCACATATAGAGATGAGATTAACAATCATATACATTGTAATGGAAATCATGAGATAGATAGTAATAGTCTTACAATGCCGCCAATTAGAGATGAGATCTACTATTACAAGTGGTGGACTATGGCTATGGTGGTGGAGAAGGGTTTTGAGATTGGATCTAGATCTATTCCTCCTGCGGCTTTTATCTTCTCTTTTCTCTCAACTCTGGATCTCGTTTCTCGTCACAAGAGGTCTCTTGATATAGGGGTCCCTTCAATAAAGTTGTTCTATTTGACCTAGTGGTGCCGGTGGAAACTATACGGCCGGAATTTTATTCCCGCCGTATAGTTGGTCATTAAACCTACTGTTTCCTCTTCATGACTTCTTGTTTATTTGGGTTGGTGCAAATCTCGTATCTTTGACTTTAATGTTGTGATTCCCATCATCAAACGTCATTTCTTGCATAGGTAAAAATGGATAGATAGGATTGCATAACCCTTTTATCATTAGGCATTAGTGGCAGCATTTAGAGAGATATTTCATCAAAAGTATGAATAATATCTAGTTTAAATGTGGATGTGTATGGCTATATTTCATACACATCAATATCCAATGCTAAGGAACCAAGGTTCATAAGAATTCCAAGCATATAAAGCATCGTTTTAACTCCATTTGGGAACATGTTCAGGATGGTGATGTAGAGATTTGCAAAGTAGATACGGATCTGAATGTTACAGACCTGTTTACTAAAGATCTCCTAAGGGAAAAACATGATCCACATCCGAACTCTATGGGTGTTAGATTCATGACTATGCAAACTAGATTATTGACTCTAGTGCAAGTGGGAGACTGAAAGGAATATGCCCGAGAGGCAATAATAAAGTGGTTATTATGCTATTCCAGGTTTATAATAGATGTTTATTTTTCATGCTATAATTGCATTAATAGTAAACATTAATACATGTGTGATTTATAAACATAAAAGGTTCCTAGTAAAGCCTCTCTTTATACTAGCATATTGATTAGTAGATGATCAAAGGTTTCCTGATCATGAACATTGGATGTTGTTAATAACAGGCTCATATCATTGGAGAATGATATGATGAGCAACTACCTATAGTAGATGTCGCAATAAGATCATGTCATCAAGTTTAAATTGCTATAACATTCATAGTAACTCAATGTACTTATACCATGAGATCACGTGAATCACTTTCACCGGAAGAGTACTTTGATTACATCAAACGTCACAAAGTAATAGGGTGATTATAAAGGTGTCATTTGGTATTTGGAAAGTGTTAGTTCAGGCTCGTGGATCAAGAGTGGGATTTGTACATCCGGATGATGGAGATATATACTCATGGCCCTCTCGGTGATATCACATTAACATAGCTTGCAAGCAAGTGATTTGATCAGTAGAATGTCATATCACAGGAACGAGAAAAAGAGTACTTGTCAGGAATGAGATTAAACAAGGTATGAATGATGCCAAGTGATTGGACCTCAGACAAGTAAAATATCGCGAGACAAAAGGAATTTGATTACAGCGAAAGAGGTTCATACAATCATTTGATTTTCGTGGAACTAGTGGGAGTCATTATGGATCTATAGGTCCCTCTAATGATTATTGATCGGAGAAATTCTCAATCATGTCTACATAGTTCTCGAACCCGTAGGGAGACACGCTTAAGTTTAGTCGATGCATTTGAGAGGATATGAAACACAAGGGAAGTCAATGGACATCGCAGAAAATTGTTTTCCCAAATCTGCCGAAATAGTTTCGGGGTGTCAAAAAAAAGGAAGGGATCAAAATGATAATGTGTTCATTAAATGAAGTGTTCATTAAATTGAGTTGCATTAAACAAGGGAATTAAAGTGCTTTAATGGAAAGACCTTTTATTTTTGAATGGAGAATAAATGGGAGAAAGTGGAGAATAAATGGGAGGAAGTGGAGAGGTGAAGTATGTGAGTGGAAGGAGCACTCACATGAATTATTGGAGGGGAGGGGAACCTCTTGGACGCCATCCATGGGAGGGTTTGCCCCCTATAAAAGGAGGTTGCCTCCTCCTCCTCCTCCTCTCTAGACACTCTCTCATATGCCCTTTGGTTGGCATCTTCTCCCCCTTGCTTGCCTTGTCCATTTCCACTAGAAAAGGTGCTCAGCGAAGCCCTACTATAAACATTTCCCTCCACCACCACTACCATGGCGTAGCGCTGTTGGATTTCACGGGGATCTGCTACTTCTGCTGCCCGGCTGGAGCAAGGGTTTAGTAGTCGTCGGCACACCAAACGTCTGACCAATTATGGAGGCGTTGCCCGTCTATGGCGCTGATTGTCTGCACGTCCTTGATGACGGTCATGTACATCTACATCAACTACGTTTGTTTGCAGGAATGTTTTCCCGCTTACGGTCTACGAGGGTGAGTCCATTTGTAACCGTTACAATTATCACCTAGATATGATTTAGGCAGTTGCAATCGTAGGAATGTTTTTTCTATGCAACAAACGCCATCAAGTTATTCTTGCTACCCATGTAGAGTTAGTTTTACATCTGATAATTGGAAATTTAAAGTCTCCAAGGATAGGTACATTTGTATTACTTGTCATTACATAGTTGTTGATTGGAAACTAGAGAATTGTATGGTTCAAAAACATCCACCATATATGGAGCTTCTATGGCTGATAAGATACATCTAGATTTCCGTGAATGGAGGTTTGAGAAGAAAGTGATGTGCATCACTGTTGATGCATCATACAATGAGAAGATGATGAAATTCTTGTGAACCCACTTGCCAAAAGGTGCTTTGCCTTTGTCTGGTCAATTCTTTCAAATCCGTTGTTGTGCACATATACTGAATTTGGTAGTTCAAGATGGTTTGACATTGATTGACCCTGCTATTGGAAAACTTAGAGATGTCATAATGTACCTAAAGGCTTCAGGCTCTAGGATGCATAAATTTTATACGACTGCTAAAACTATTTTCAACCTAGAAGAATCAAGAAGGTTGAAACCTGATATGCCCATCCAATGGAATTGAACATACACTATGCTTGGATTTTTTTGTACTATAGAGAAGTGTTCCAATTTGTATCTTAAGAGGGACAATATTCAAGGACCAATTTTGGCCATCCGAAGAAGAATAGGCCAAGGTATCTCATATGTATCAGTTCATAGAGGTTTTCTTCAAGGTGACTACAGTTTTTCTGAGGTACCAAGTATCCAACCGCCAACTTGTACTTCATGAATGTCTATCTTGTTCATAGCGCTATTATGGAGGCTAGTGCTAGAATAAATAGTTACATGGTTGAAATTCTACATGTTATGAGGGAGAAATTCATGAAATATTGGTCTGATTATACCGTATTTCTATCTTGTGCTCCTGTTCTTGATCCATGTATTAAGTTCAAGTTCTTAGTGTATTCCTACTCCAAGTTATATGATGAGGCTAATGCAACCGATGCATTACAAATGTTAGGAATACATTGCCTCTTTATTTAACGAGTACGGTAGTGGTGTACCTACTAGTGAAAACGTAGCAACATCGGGTTCGTCAAAGTACTTGTGGACTTGGTGCCTTCGATGACTATGATCAGTATGTGGCAAGAACCATCTCACATGAAGAGAAATCTGAATTGTACTTTGCTGACCTATGAAGAAGCTAAACGACAATGTTTATATCTTGGATTATTGGAGCAAGTTTGCAGCTAGGTATCCACAACTAGCAAGAATGTCACGTGATATCCTTGCAACTCCAGTGTACCGTGTTCTTCAGAATCTGCTTTCAATTTGAGTAAAAAGGTTATAGCCCTGAATCGAAGCTCACTTAAAACGAAGATGGTTGAGTCCTTGATGTGTTTGCAGGATTGGTATTGTTGCAAAATGTAGAAAAAATAAGGTATCCACTTGTCTACCTATACCTTGTTTGTTAGCATTCCTATTTCTATGTTTCATACTACTTCTACTTGACTACTTGTATTGTACAGTTGTACCTTGTATCTACTTGACTTTCTAATTTTATTAACCCAAACTATTGTAGAAATAAAAAAAATAAGAAGTTGTGGTTGATCTGTGTGAAGTGGAAGAATCTTCTTCAGATGAAGAATGTACATCTCTAATTCCCTACTTTCACTGTCTATCAATATCTTGATACAATGTTTCAACTAATTCTAAATATTGTTGCAATTATACAGAGTTGCGGTTTGAGAAAAGTGAGTGTTGGATCAAAGAGAAGAGAAGAGGAGATGAGATGGTGTCATGAAGTAGATGAAGATCTGCTATTATAAAGAACTTAGTTTTCATTTGTATGGACTATAATAACCATGGCGTCTCTATTTGGTTGATGTACCACTAAAGTGTTGATACTTGTAATGTTGTTGTTTGGTTAATGTTGATGATAACTGTTAGTCTACTACTCTTAGTGTTGTTTTGTTGATGATGAAAATTGATATGTATGTGGTGTTGTTTTGATGTCGTTTTACCTACCATTTTGCTGTCATTTTACTGCTACTTTGTTGTTGAAAACTGCTGCTGTTAGCCTGCTACAATGTGTCAGGCCGGCCCAGGCTCGAGCCCGCGGGGAAACCACCTGGCTTTTTTCTAGCCGATCTAAAGCCTGACCCGGCCTGACAAATGCCCAGATATAGTCCCAACCTGTTGTGTTCTAGTTCTGATCCTCCTCCTCCCCCTCCTCCTCGGGATGGTGCTACTCGCTGCCTCCCGCAATCTCCTAGGCGAGGTTTCCTCCTAGGGATACAATCCTGCCAGAGATGATCATTGCTTGCTAGAAGTCCTCCACGTCGAGGACCCAACTTTTTTTTCATGGCAAACCAAAAGATTTAACAAATGGAAGCAAAATTTGGTGAACTTCACTGTTTGGTTGATAATAAAATTGATAAGTACAGAGAGAGGGTTGAGGTTTGTAGACTCCCATCAATTTTGTGCTTGCCATATGAACATCATCCCAAAGCTTAGTACCATCCACCGGTCACTCTCGAGGCATGACAAACCGACTTGCATAGGTGATCTGAGTGATCAAGTCACCGCAATGGATGTCACCTAAATGAGCCGACCTTTGGCGGCGAAAGTGTTGGATCAGGAATGCACTCAAGTTTACCTTATGCTCCATATATGGATGGAGAGCCATGTAAATCATAGATGTTTGCAAGTGCACATATTGATTGTAGCTAGTTTCAAAATAAGAGTATCGAACCCACAAAGAGCTATTATTTTAAGATCTTTATGCCCCTCGTCACTATCTACCAAAGGATATTGTAAGCTTCCTTTGATTTCAAGTAAAGTGTGTTTGAAAGATTTTTGTTTGAATGCATAAAAGTAATTGAAATTTGTAAAAAGGAAACAAGTAACACGAGCGATTGGAATGGTGGTTGAACTCAATAAGGCTAAAGCGTTCTCGGGGATGTAGGATGCACCACTAGCATGTTGTAATTCATAATAATTAGGATAACCTATTTCTTATATCATGATACGTGTGGAGAGAGTTCCATAATAAGATGTTCATTACAAGGCTCGTAGGAAGCCACATTGTGGAGCCAAGAATGAGGTCATCTCTAAATAACCACCGCGATGTGTGAGAGCAATCACCCTGATACGTCGGAAATGTATCTGTAATTTTTGATGCTCCATGCTTGTTTAGTATCTACTTTTCTTTGCTTTATCTACACTTTGAGGTGCTTTTTACATGTTTTATGGTACTAACCTATTAACAAGTTGCCATAGTGCCAGTTGCATGTTTTTTGCTGTTTTTGGTTCCAGAAAAACTAGTAAGGAAATATTCTTGGAATTGGACAGGACAAACGTCAAAGTCAATAACTTTCCGTGTGGAACAAGAAGTCCAAAGGGGAGCGGGAGAGGGGGATAGGGAGCCCAGACCCCCCCTAGGCGTGGGTGGGCCCTGCCCCGTGCCTAGACAGGGTTTAGGGCCCCTGGCCACCGCCTCGGCCTCCCCCTTCGCCTATAAGAAGCCCCCTGAATGGATTATATTTACCCATGTTGTTTTTGGGGTTAATGACAATCCTATTTGTGATTTAATTGTGATCTTGAGTTTTAGGAAAAACACTGTTGATGTTTCCTTAAAACTGTGTGGATGCTCTCTTGGGATCTCATGAAGACGGTGGCCTTTAGTTTTCTCCTAGTTTCTCTCCGTTTGTTGTTTTAGGTCGCCGTACTATTAATAGGGGGTCCATCTCGGAAGGTTGTGGGAAATCACTTGTTCTTGCACAAACCTATATGCACCGCCACATCCATCCTACTATTCCATGAGAGAGTGTGTTTCTGATCTGTTGAAGCCTTCTTTGTCTCATCGGAACTTCTGGCCTGGCGCCGGAAGTCCCGCTCAGGCTTTTTCTGCGGGATGAACTAAGCTTTGTTCCGATCCTAGTTCCACTCCAAGTTCCACTGAAGGATCAGTAACCTTCTTTTTGAAGTGTTCTATTTGCCAGAACTTGGGCCGGAACTTGCATCGGAACTTATCCTGCCAGAAAGTTCCTGAGCGGAACTTCCGCCCAGCCACTGGAACATCCGGTCATACTTGGTTCGCGACCCAGAAATTCCGCCCCTAGTTCCGCTCCATGGTCCGCTGAAGGGTCAGTAACCTTATGTTTGAAGTGTTCTATTTGCCGGAACATGGGCCGGAACTTGCATCGGAAGTTCATCGGAACTTCCTTTATGTTATGACTGGAACTTCCGGTCAAGCTTTTGGAGCGGGCGTCAACGGTCTGATGACCATTGGAGCCATGCTAGGCGGAACTTCCGGCCTCTCACTGGAAGTTCCGGTGAGGTCGCGGCGGATATAACGGTTCAGTGTGGAGGGGGCCTATTTAAGGCGCCCCTCTTCTTCCTCCCAACTACTTCGAAAATTTTCTCTCTCCTCCATTAATGCTCGAGCTTCACCTTACTAGATCACTCTCTCTAGCCACTCAAATGACTTGATCTTTGTGGATCTTGTTGCTCTTGGTTTTCTTGGAACCCTAGACGGTGTAGGGCATCCTCAGAGATAAGGCTTGTGTGGTGAAGCTTCTAGGTGTCGTTGAGGGCCTCCAATTGAGTTGTGGAGCTTCCGCCTCAACCTTCGTGTAAAGGTTTCGGTTGGCGCCTTCAAGGTCACCGGTTAGTGGATTGTGAGGCCTCCTTTGTGGGGGAGCTCACCGGAGAAGAAGGTGAGGCTTTTGTGGCGCTCGGGTGACCTTGTGTGGCCCCGACACCTCTCCAACTTAGGCATAGCTCCTTGGGAGTGAACTACGGGAATTATATCTCCGTGTCCCTGCTCCGGCTACTTCGTTCCCTTCCTTTACTTCTTGCTATTTACCGTTCTTGTGGTTGTTGTAAGTTATCTTGCACTTAGGTTGTTCACTTAGTTGCACATCTAGATAACTTTCCTTCTTGTTGAGCCTAAAAGTGAGAAACAAATTAAAATTGGGTAGACACCTATTCACCCCCCTCTAGTCATATCAAGTCGGTCTTTCAATTGGTATTAGAGCAAAGGCTCTTATTTCGGGCTTTACCGCCTAAGAGACTATGGCCGACGAAGGGGGTAGTGAAACCGAAAACCCCAAGAACTTGGCCACTATGGATGACCTCAAGCAATTGGAGTCATCCATGATGTCCAAGTTCGAGGAAATGATGACTATCCTGTAGTCTCTCAAGCCAAACCCCATGGTTGCTCTTGACACACCCCAAACCACCGAGCTTCCTCCCACCGTTACGGTGACTGCCCCCAGGGTGACTCCCGCGGCCGTCACCACTCGCTTGGGACTTGGTTTTGTTGCTCAAACTTCTACCAAGATTCCAAGTGAGAACACCGAGGAGCCCGAGAACCCAACTTCCAAAGAGGAAAATGGAGGAAAGGACTACTCGGCGGTGCCCCCACCGCCTAAGTACACTCCGGATCCACCCATTCCCATGCCACACATCATTCCTCAAGGAGCACCACCCATGCTAGATACTTCAAATTTCGCCAATTGGCAATATCTAATGCGCTCACATATTTCCACCTTTTCTATTGAGTTAATGAGGATTGTGGAGGATGGATTCTCTCCATATGACCCAAAGAAGTTGACATGATGTGAAGTGGTGGACAAGCAACTCAATGCCACAGATTTGGGTATGATTCAAAAGGCTTTGACTCCAAAGGACTTTGCTCACATTCGCCATCGACACCGCCAAGGGAGCTTGGGATCAACTCACCGAGCTCTTTGTTGGGAATGCAAGCATCCAAAGCTCCAAGTTTGATGAAATCAACAACGAGTGCGATGTTTTCACAATGGAAGATGATGAGACTCCCGAAGACATGTATAGGCGCCTCAAAGTCATTTCTTCCACTATGAGGGATCTTGGGGCTCACTATGTTGACAACAAGTTCATGAAGAGGAAGCTCATTCAAGCTCTCCTTCCGTTTGAAGAACAAAAGCTCAACTCTATCAAGGGAAGAACCAACTTTCATCTAATGACCTCCCAAGAAGTCTTGAGTGAAGTAATTTCCATGACCATTGCCAAGAAGAATGTGGAGTCCGCCCGTGCTAGGGCCATTGGGTCAACCAAAGTGAATCTTGCTTTGAAGGCCAAGGCTATTGAAGTTGATGATGATGATACATCAAGCGAGTGGTCTCAAGAGGATCTCAAGTATGCTTTCAACGAACATCTTGCTCTCGCTTCAAGGGCCTTTTGGAACAAGTCCAGGTTCAAGTCAAGATCAAGGGAAAACTCAAGATTCAACTCACCCAACAAGTCCCCCAAGGAAAGGTCGTGCTACAATTGCAACGACAAGAGTCACTTTGTGGCCAAGTGTCCCTTGAGAACCGTGAAGACAATGGTGGTCATCTCATTCGCAAGATCAAGTCAAGACCTCCTCATCCCTTGAACAATAACTACGTCGTCAAGAACGTCGCCAACAAGGAACAAGCAATAGTGGTCCATGAAGAATATCTTTTGGGAACGGATGAAGATGAAGATGAAGTTCATGGTGGAGAGATTGTGGGAGTTGCCGCTATAGCCACTACCTCAACTCCACGTCTATCCCTCTTCGACTCGCCAAATGAAAATGTCATCTCCTCCAACCAAAAGTGCTTCATGGCCAAGGCCACCGAGGTAACATCAAAACCCACTCCTCAACCTATCTCTAGTGAGCCGTCCTCTCTTGATCTTGTTGGTCTAGAGGTGAAGAAAGAGATGATTGACATGTGTGAATTTGTTGCTACCTTGGATGAAGAAACTAAAACTTGCTTTGAATCCTTGCTTGCACAACTTGACAATGTTAGGGATGCTTTAGATGAAAAGGAAGAAGTTCTTGACTTGCTAAGTAAAAATGAAAGAGATGCCGCTGATGAAATTTCTTCTCTCACTCAAAGTCTTGAGGATGAACAAAATATGAGAATTAATCTTGAAGAAAGTGTGTCTAAGCTTATAGATGATCATAACAACACCATGTGCTATATAATTAAAGAACGTGATCATGCTCTTGCTTTGGTTAAGGTGCTTAAGAAAGAAAAAGTTGAGTTTGTGGGTGGTCATGATAGGACTCAAAAGGATCTTGAGAAACTCAAAGAGGAACACAAAGCCTTGGAGATCAAATTCCCAAATCTTTTTGAAGACCATGAGCAGCTTCAAATTCAATTAACTTGCGAACATGCTAAGTCTTGTTGCAAGCATGAGCATCTCATCGAGGAAGTCAAGGTGTTGAAGGATCAACTTGCCAAGACTAAGAAGAAGTAGTGGAAGAACAAGAAGAAGAAAAAGAACAAGGGCATGGCTCAAGGGGATTCTAATGTCCTAACCATCTTGCAAAGTGACAACTTTGTCGGAAAGAACAATCCCTCTTATATTCTTTGCAAATCATATGATGGTAATGTATATGCTAGATATGTGGGAACTTCTTACACGCATGATTATCATTGGGCCATTTGGGTGCCAGAGGCTCTTGTTACTAACAAAAGGGGACCCTTTGCAAAATGGGTACCTAAACCAAAGCTTGATTTTATTGTAGGACTATGCTTCCGGTGGATCGAAATGGGTGCTTGATAGTGGTGCCACGAGTCATATGACCGGAAGCAAGTCTATCATGTCAGAGATGAGACCAGATATTGCCAACACCATGGTCTCCTACGGTGATAAAACAAGCTCTCAGGTTTTGGGTTTGGAAAAGTGGTGGTAACCCCGGATGTATCTTTGGTTGACGTCATGCTTGTCAAAACTCTTGGTTACAATTTACTCTCAGTTCGTGCTCTTGCTCTTATGGGTCTTTCTTCGTTCTTTAATGCTCATTCCGTGGTCCTCATGTGGACAAAGTCTCTCAAGGTGGCTTTTGTAGGGTATGTAGAGCATGACTTGTATGAGGTGGACTTTTCAGGGACCACTACTCCTCATGCTCTATGTCTCTATGCTAAAGCCGACAAGGGCTGGTTGTGGCATCGCCGCCTAGCCCATGTTAACATGAGAACTTTGCAAAGACTTCATTCCGAGGGCCACATCCTTGGAATTAACGATGTTTCTTTTGCCAAAGATCGTGTTTGCAGGGCTTGTATTGAAGGGAAGATGCATGAAACTCCTCACAAAGCACTCAATCAAATCACCACGGAGAGGTGTTTGGAGATCTTGCATATGGACCTTTTTGGTCCACCCTCTCATGATAGCCTTGGAGGGAAGAAGTATTTCTTGGTTATTGTGTATGATTTCTCAAGATACAGTTGGGTGTTATTTTTCAAGTACAAGAGTGAGACTCAAAAAACCATCATCGATTTTGCTAATGAGGTTCAACGGAAGCACAATGCAACCATTCTCTCAATTCGAAGTGACAATGGCACCGAGTTCAAAAAGTATACCTTGGATGAGTTTCTTAGTGATGAAGGAATCAAGCATCAATAATCCACTCCCTATACCCCTCAACAAAATGGAGTTGCCAAAAGGAAGAATCACACTTTGATGGATGCGGCTCGATCTATGCTAGCTGAGTTCAAATCTCCATACAACTTTTTGGCCGAGGCCATCTCCACTGCTTGCCATGCAAACAACCAGCTTTATCTCCGCAAGAAAAAGAACAAGACCCCCTATGAACTCCTCACCGGGAAAAAGCCAAATGTTAGCTACTTTCGGGTGTTTGGTTGCAAGTGCTACATTCTCAAGAAAGGAGTTCGTTTGTCCAAGTTTGAATCCAAGGCTCAAGAAGGAATTTTTGTTGGTTACTCAAATCAGTCCCATGCTTATAGAGTCTGCAACAAAGCCAATGGAAGAGTTGAAGAGACGAGCAATGTGAATTTTGGTGAAAATCATGAGTCTCTTGTTAGGCAAGATGGTGTTTGTGATCCAAGTGATGAAATTCCTTCTAAGGCCATAAGAAGAATGGGTGTGGGTTTCCACCTCCCCATTGAGGATCCCCTTGTGGACGAAGGAGAAGGACCAAGCTCTACTCAAGTGGATCCCTTACTTTCACAATATCATCTTGCCCCTCAAGGACCTACTATTTTGTTACAAGCTCCCTCAAGTTATTCCGAAGCTTCCCATGCTCATGACTCTCCAAGCTCCAAAGATCAAGCTCTTCATCAATAACATCAACCTCCCCACGATGGGGCTCCTTCTCAAGGCACCTCCCATGGTCAAGCTCTTCATCAAGTTCATCAACCTCCCCAATATGGGGCTCCTCCTCAAGGTCACGGCTCTCCTCAAGGTCAAGCTCGTCAAGATCAAGAGCAAGTTAATGATTATCAAGGCTCCACCCCAAATGATGACTCCCCCTAAGTGGAAATTGATGAAGATGATCCTCGTGTTCGTGCTTATAGTCAAGGCGGCGGCTCAATTGGTGGTAATGACCAAGTGGTAGCTCAAGAATCTCGTGTTGAAGCTCAAGCCTGCCGTCAAGCCTATCGTCTCGCCAAGCTTGTTCGATATGGCCATATCCTTGATAATTTTTATGGATATTTCAATAAAGGTTCCACTACTAGGAGGCAACTAGCTTCCTTTAGCTCTCACCATGCTTTTATCTCTCTTGTGGAACCACAGAAAGTCTTCGAAGCTCTTTAAGATGATGATTGGCTTGATGCTATGAATAAAGAACTTCACAACTTCAAGAGGAACAATGTTTGGACATTGGTTGAGCGGCCCAAAGATTGTCAAAACGTCATTGGAACCAAGTGGGTTTTCAAGAACAAGTGTGATGCAAATGGAATGGTCGTGCGCAACAAGGCAAGGTTAGTTGCCCAAGGATACTCACAAGTTGAAGGCATCGACTACGGTGAGACTTATGCCCCTGTTGCTCGCGTTGAATCCATTCGTATGCTTCTTGCTTTTGCTACTCATCATAACTTTAAGTTGCATCAAATGGATGTTAAGAGTGCTTTTCTTAATGTTCCTTTGAAAGAGTTTGTATACGTCAAGCAACCTCCGGGCTTTGAGGATCCACTTTTCCCGAACCATGTCTCAAGCTCAATAAGGCACTCTATGGTCTGAAACAAGCCCCACGTGTGTGGTATGATTGCCTTAGGGATCTCTTGTTAGACCGTGGCTTCGAAGTGGGCCTCATTGATCCCACTCTTTTTACTAAGAAAGTTGGAGGCCACTTGTTCGTATGTCAAATCTATGTTGATGATATTATCTTTGGGTCTATTAACAAAACTTTTAATGAGGATTTTGCTAAGCTCATGACCGATCGCTTCGAGATGTCCATGATGGGGGAGTTGAAGTTTTTCCTTGGGTTTGAAGTCAAGCAATTGAGGAAAGGGACTTTCATCAACCAAGCCAAATACATCCAAGACATGCTCAAGAAGTTCATGTTTGATCAAGTCAAAGGTGCCACGACTCCTATGCCAACTAAGGTTAATCTTGATCTCGATCCCAAGGGTAAGGAGATGGATCAAAAACTCTATCGTTCTATGATTGGTTCTTTGCTCTATCTTTGTGCATCCCGACCGGATATTATGTTGAGTGTGGGTATGTGTGCAAGATTTCAAGCCGCACCAAAGGAAAGCCACATGGTGGCAGTTAAGAGAATCTTTCGATATTTAGTTCATACCCCAAACTTTGGGTTGTGTTACCCCAAGGGAGCCAGCTTTGATCTTATTGGTTACACGGACTCGGATTGGGCTGGTGACAAAGTGGGAAGAAAGTCAACCTCCGGAGCTTGTCAGTTTCTCTAAAGATCATTGGTTTGTTGGTCCTCGAAGAAGCAAAACTGTGTGTCTATATCCACTGTCGAAGCTGAGTACATCTCCGCCACAATCTGTTGTGCTCAATTGCTATGGATGAAGCAAACTTTGAAGGATCTTGGACTATCTTTTGACAAGGTGCCTCTTCTTTGTGACAATGAGAGTGCCATTGCCATTGCTCACAATCCCGTGCAACACAACCGGACCAAGCACATTGAGATTCGTCATCATTTCATTCGGGACCATGTTGCTAGAGGAGACATTTCTTTGGTGTATGTTCCCACCAAGGCAAATCTTGTGGATCTTTTCACGAAGCCTCTTGATGAAGCAAGGTTCCGGGAGTTAAGGCATGAGCTAAATATCATTGATTCGAGCAATGTTGCTTGAGTACCTTGCACACCTACCCGCGTCTCAATGTGTATCTTGTTTGGATGTAGGCATGGATTTAGGGGGAGTATAGTTCCTCTTATGAACAAACGCTATCCCTATTATGCGCACATTAAAGTTTTCATACTCTATAGTCTCTAAAGGAGACCATTTGAGCTTCATGATGAGTGTTGGTAATGAACCCAAGATATATCTTCGCGGTGTCAAGCCATTTACTCTTATATAAGGTGGCCTCGGCCACCGACCCGTTTTTATTTGTGTCTTTGACCTTTTTGTGTTTTTCTTGGTTTTTGTTGGATTTGGATCTTCACAGTTTGAGCTCTCTATCCTAAGCCTTTCCTTTCCTCAAGCCCTCTCTATTCCCTTCACAAGTTCTTCCTTGTTATCTTCCAAACCTGAGAAGGTGTTTCTGGCGTCACCGGAACTTCCGGTCAGCTGCCAGAACTTCCGGTCAGCAGGTTGTTCGTCTGAACCACCTGCTGACCTAGAATTTTTTCAGCCTGACCCAGAACTTCCGATCCACCGGAACTTCCGGTCCCTGACCAGAACTCCCGGTGGTGTTATCTGTCCTATATAAGGCGGGCCCTGGGGGAAAACGAGATCTTCTTCCTTTTTCCCCCAAGACCCATCTTCTATTTGGAGCAGCCGCCGGCCAAGTCTCCTCCACGAAGGTGCTCCGGCCCCTTCGCCTTCAGCCACCCCTCCACAGATTTGCTCCGTGGGAACCTTCCCCACCTTGATCTCCCGCCATGGACTCCGTTATTTTCCCTCAACTCCCTCCATTCATGAAGATCTAGCTCTCTCACCATTGCTTGAGTTAGGGCTCACCATGTCTAGGCTAGTTCTTTGGCTAGAACTTGTTGGGAGATCTTGGTAGGCCTAGGGAATCATGCTAGAGTAGATTGGTCCAATACATCCATGGAAATTTTTGCACTTGTGGCTTGTAGATCTAGATCTAGTGAACTGCTATTTTGAACCGCCAGTTCGTGGTCTCACCTGAACTTCCGGTGAGCCATGACCGGAACTTTCGGTGGACCATTTCCACCGAAAGTTCGGGCGATTCAGCGGAAGTTCTGGCAACAGTGAAATTTTTTCCTGATTGTATTTTTCCAATCTATTTCTTTGTTTCTGCTTCCGAACTTGTGCACTTACCCCACCTTCCCTCCCTATTCTTGTGCTTTCTTCTCAGGGCAAGGTGGTTCCCGCAAAGGAAAGAGTGTCCGTAAACCATCCTCTGATATTCCTCCTGAGATCGATGAAGAAGATATTGAGGTAGTGCGTCCAACCACTCAGACTACCCGTCAGAAGGCTGCTGCTGCTCATCGTCCTGCTGCTGCTGAAGGAAAGAGGCATGTTCTTGCCTCTCAGAAGGCCACTGCTGCTGGGCCTGACAAATCCAAGGCCAAAATCTCCAAATGGACTCAGAAGGCCTACTCTGAATTCAGGCGTACAGATCCCTACCTCATTCCTCGTGACCGTCTTTGCTTGGATCCTCTCTTCCACAACTGTCGGCAGGAACAAATCTTTGCTGAGATCTATGCAACGAAGACTAAGTTTGTGGTTGCTCCTCAAAAGTACATCAATGTGACTCACATGGAAGAGAAGCATGCATATTTTGGCGAGGCTCTCAATATTTGCCAGAGGTTTGGGCTGATTCCCCTCATGGAGCACCGTCAGAACTATGATGAGGCTGCTATTGCTCAGTTTTACACCACCCTGTATATTCACATGAGCTCCTCTACTGAAGGTGTGTTGTAGTGGATGACTAAGGGAGTGTTTCTTACTGCCACTTGGTCTGAGTTTGCTGAGATCCTTAGCTATCCCCTTCAGCCTGGCAAAGGGGAAAATGGTTGGCATGTTCATACCGCCCAAGCTGCTGATCCTGAGGTCCTGGAGCCTCTCTATATTGAAGGGTGGGGCACTGTTGGGTATGTGAATCATCTGCTGCCAGTTTATGACATCATGCGCAGGGTGTACTTGAACACCATCTCTCCCAAGGCTGGCAACTTTGATCAGTTTCATGCCTATCAGGTTGACCTCATGCATCAGACTTATCTCCGCCATGACACTAACAGGCCAATGGATGTTATGCACTTTATCTACACAGAGATGTGGCAGGCTATTATTGAAAAGCGCTCTTGCCCCTATGCTCCCTATATTCAGACTCTCATCAATCACAAGTGGCTTGAGTTGACTGGCACTCGCTTTCCTGAAGACAACATCACCATTCATGAGGAGAAGAAGCTGCGTGTGAGTAAACACCAAAAGCCTCGTTCTCAAGAAGAATGGGAAGAAGAACTCCAGAAGGCTCGAGATGAAGCTGGTGGTCCCTCCTCTGCTCCTGGTGGCTCTAGTGCTGCTGGTCCTTCTCTCCAGAGGCAGCTGTCTTGGTAAAAGAAGCTGCTTGGGAAGGTGAAGAAGACTTTCTGCTTTCTCCAGGACCGCGAGTATCAGGCATATGTTGATCAGCGTCACAGTGTTCAGCTCTAGAAGGTCATCATGACCTCTCTCAACATTCCTAGCTCCCTAGTCACTAGCTATGTTACTGCTCCCAAGGATGATTGGATTCGCGACAATTGTCGTTGGTCTGAGGATGAGTCTGAGGAGGAGGTCACTGGTCTGCCGCCTGAGTGGGGTTCTTGGGTCCCTAAGTCTACTCCTCCTCCCTTTCATGGCTGGGGCGATTAGATTGATCTTCTGTTCCTTTTTGGTGTCTCGATGCCAAAGGGGAGAAAGATGTCTATTAGGTTGTCTACGGGATTTGCATGGGTTGAGTCGCTAGCCTGTTCTTGCCTTTGGTCTTTTCTAGCTCGCGAACTCTCTAGTTTATTTGTGTGCTTGTGGACCTTTTATGTCTATGAACTTAGGTGTGCTTGTCGACCATATTATGTTTGAGACTATGTGGTATCTATGTGGTATCTTATGCAATGCCGTGTTGTCATCTTATGGGCATATGCATATGGTGGTGGAGTCTCGTAGATCTTGATTTTTATTATTACTCTTTTGTCTCCACCATAGTTGGTTGGTGTCTGGTATGATTTCTATCCTTTCTTGTAGCTTGCACTTGTGCTATCTTTGCATTGGAAGGGGAGCCTCCTTGTATGTGTGTCAGTGTCTTGACCTTGCACACATATAGGGGGAGCTTGTCCCATCCATTGCAAAGTTTGCTTCTATATCATGCAAATCTTTGGGATTGTCATCTAACACCAAAAAGGGGGAGATTGAAAGGACTATATTTTCCTATGCCGTTTTTGGTGTTAATGACAATCCCATTTGTGATTTAATTGTGCTCTTGAGTTTCAGGAAAAACACTGTTTATGTTTCCTTAAAACTGTGTGGATGCTCTCTTGGGATCTCATGAAGACGGTGGCCTTTAGTTTTCTCCTAGTTTCTCTCTGTTTGTTGTTTTAGGTCGCCGTACTATTAAGAGGGGTCCATACCGAAAGGCTGTGGGAAATCACTTGTTCTTAAACAAACCTATATGCACCGCCACAACCATCCTACTATTCCATGAGAGAGTGTGTTTCTGATCTATTGAAGCCTTCTTTGTCTCACCGGAACTTCCGGCCTGGCGCCAGAAGTCCCGCTCAGGCTTTGTCTACGGGATGAACTGAGCTTTGTTCCGATCCTAGTTTCACTCCAAGTTCCGCTGAAGGATCAGTAACCTTCTGTTTGAAGTGTTCTATTTGCCGGAACATGGGCCGGAACTTATCCTGCTAGAAAGTTCCTGAGCGGAACTTCCGACCAGCCACCGGAACATCCGGTCATACTTGGTTCGTGACCCAGAAATTCCGCCCCTAGTTCCGCTCCAAGTTCCGCTGAAGGGTCAGTAACCTTCTGTTTGAAGTGTTCTATTTGCCGGAACTTGGGCCGGAACTTGCATCGGAAGTTCGTCGGAACTTCCGGTATGTTATGACTGGAACTTCCGGTCGAGCTTTTGGAGCGGGCGTCAACAGTCTGATGACCGTTGGAGCCGTGCTGGGTGGAACTTCCGGCCTCTCACCGGAAGTTTCGGTGAGGTCGCGGGGGCTATAATGGTTCAGTGCGGAGGGGGCCTATTTAAGGCGCCCCTCTTCTTCCTCCCAACTACTTCGAAAATTTTCTCTCTCCTCCATTAATGCTCGAGCTTCACCTTCCTAGATCTCTCTCTCTCTAGCCACTCAAATGACTTGATCTTTTGAGAGGTGAGGGAGGTGACCTAGATCTACACTTCCACCAAAGAAGATTTGATTTCCCTCACCTATCCTTTGTGGATCTTGTTGCTCTTGGGTTTCTTGGAACCCTAGACGGTGTAGGGAATCCTCGGAGCTAATGCTTGTGGTGTGAAGCTTCGAGGTGTCGTTGAGGGCCTCCAATTGAGTTGTGGAGCTTCCCCCTCAACCTTGGTGTAAAGGTTTCGGTTGGCGCCTTCAAGGTCACCGGTTAGTGGATTGTGAGGCCTCCTTTGTGGGGGAGCTCACCGGAGAAGAAGGTGAGGCCTTTGTGGCACTCGGGTGACCTTGTGTGGCCCCGACACCTCTCCAACGTAGACGTAGATCCTTGGGAGTGAACTACGGGAATTATATCTCTGTGTCCCCGCTCCGGTTACTTCGTTCCCTTCCTTTACTTCTTGCTATTTACCGTTCTTGTGGTTGTTGTAAGTTATCTTGCACTTAGGTTGTTTACTTAGTTGCACATCTAGATAACTTTCCTTCTCGTTGAGCCTAAAAGTGAGAAACAAATTAAAATTGGGTAGACGCCTATTCACCCCCCCCCACTAGTCGTATCAAGTCGGTACTTTCACCCCCGATGCAGAAACCCTAAGTACCCGATCAAATCTCCACGAAACCTTTTGTAGTCGCCGCCACCTTCATCAAGATCGGGGGGGATCTGAAGTTCTTCCTGGAACCCTGCCGGAGGGGAGATCATCCCGAAGGCCTTCTCTCCGGTATGATGCGTGAGTAGTTCCACCTTGGAGTATGGGTCCATGTAGTGGCTAGATGGTTGTATCTCCTCCTTGTGCTTTCATGTATAGATCTATTGAGCTCCGTTCATGATCAAGATCTAATATATTTGTAATCATGAATGTTGTGTTTGCAGGGATCCGATGGATATTGAGATTATTATGTTGGTTTGATTAATGGTTTTGTCTTTATGATCCTATCATGTCTGTGTTGTTGGTGATCTTGCATGCTCTCCATTGTTAGTAGCTATCTTGGCCGAGTAGTTCCTAGTGACTCCAAGAGGGGGTATTTATGCTCGATAGTGGGTTCATGCCTCTAGTTTCCAAGGGAAGTGACAATAATCTCTTCGGTTGTAGATGTGCTGCTGCTACTAGGGAGAAATCAACGGTCTCTTGTTCATGGAACATGTGGACTGTTTACCTTACACACTTTGCTTAAAGCAGTTGTCTGTTGCTTGCAACTTAATACTAGATGGGGTTCGGATGATAACCTGAAGGTGGACTTCTAGTCATAGATGCAGTTGGATGGCGGTTTATGTATCTTATTGTATTGCCCAATCGAATCTCATAGGATCTTGCTGACTATTAATTGCATTGTTATGCCTTGCTCAGTTCCTGTCAATTGCCCTGCTGTAATTTGTTTACCCTTCATGCCATGTTGTTTATCTAAGGAGAGCACCTCTAGTGAACTATGGACCCCGGTCCAATCTTTACCATTGATACATCTTCCAATGTTACTTGTTTACTTGCTGCAAACCACCATTACCTTCCACACCATACGTTTAAACCTTTGTTACAGCAAACCGGTGAGCTTGAAAATCTCACTGTTCATTGTGTTGTGAAGGTCTCCGTGTTGCTTGCAACACCTGTGTGACGTTTCCTTCCTCCTTCTGGTTTGATAACCTCGATCTCTACTGAGGGAAGACTTGATGTTGTGCTCATCACACCTTGATCTTGGGGTTTCCAACAAAGTGCTCCACGTCAAGCACCATCACACCCATACAAACCACCACAATTAAGGGTCTCCCCATGGATATCGTAATTAGCTTAGTGAATATCTCTTTGTTCGTCCTTGGACCGTGTAGGTTGCTAGCCACACTTCTAGTCACAATAGCTTCGGGCACGCTTCCAAACACGTCCAAAGGATTTCACCCTCTTATTTATACCCGAAGGCAAATGATATAAAGGGAGAGATCAAACACACATCATAGATCAATAGATCATAGACACAAGTAATAGATCATCTTTATTTCATTTCATAATAATGCTAGGGTTTCTCCGTCTCCCCAAGAACAAAGGAACTACTCACATATAAGGGTAATCAACATCATGGCAATAATATGGATGGGATATGAGAGTACAATCGAATACAAGTGAAGATCCATACTAGGTTTTGGATTTATACAAAGTAGATGAAGGGTGTCGGTGTTAGGGAAGTGGTGATGATGATGGTGATGTAGATCGGTGTTGAGGCCTTCAAGATCCAAGTCCCTTATCCTCTTGAGCAATGGTGATGGTGGAGATCTTATGGAAGCGACGGCTATGGAATTTGCAAGGCGGAAGGTGTGGGACCCGGGATTTACGGTCCGAGAATCCCCGTTATGCCTGCACTTCATGTTACCATGATCAGTGAAATATGAGCATAACCAACGAGTATCATTACAACATACAGAGAATAACGAATACAAAATATACATTGTTTCCATTATGCCGATTACAACATCGAATAGCGGAAGACTTCAAGCGCAGAGCCCATGTCATGCCTTATCCTACATGCAGCTGACTGGGAAGACGGCCTAGCTGGCATAGACGTCAGCATCTTCATCCCTCCTCCTGATTCTGGAAATCTGGCCAAGTAAATAGCTAGGGACAATGTCGGTGAGTACTTTGAATGTACTCGCAAACCAAATTAAGAGAATAGTAATAACAAGAGGCTATGTGATGTGGCTATAATGGAAGGAGGGATCCAAGAGTGGTTCTTTTCTAAAATATTTTCTCTTGTACATATAACATCTATAAGGTTTTGTTGAAATCTTTTGGGAAACATTTTGGAAACCTTTTTAAAAAGTTTTAGAAAACACTAGGATTGAGTCACCCTATTTCATATCCACGGTCCTCAAGTGACCGGGTTATCCTCTTCCTTCTCTGGTGTCCCTCGGACCACCAGGTTTTAGAAAACACTTACTTTTTCAAAATTTGTTTTGAAAACAAAACTAGCACCACTCTACATCAACCTTCCCAACCGTCCATGAACAAGGACTCGGCTTTTCGAATAGGTTTACACTCTGCAGAGGTTGTACACTTTACCCACACCCAACAGGTACCCTGCCCTGATCCTTACTGATTGTGGGTCGACTAACTGATCAAGACTCTCTGGATGCCACTCTAGCATGGGCCCTACCCTATGAGTTGTTCCTCTCAACACCGGGAAGTCGGGATCCACATACCAACCGGAGTGCACCCAACTCCTCCAGAGCCGGTACTTTCAGTGAGAGGCTCATAGTATCGCCCGACCACTCATATGGGGGTCCTGCTTCCTCCAGGTGATTGCCTAGCAGTTGACCCTTTTTTAAAGGAAGCCCAGGATTCGAGGGATTTTATCCCTTATAAGTAGTTGTGATAATTCCCACACCAGAGTAGCAAACTTCAAATCCAGCCCTGTTCCCATTTCAGTGTTCTGGCAAAACTGCAAAGAACAAGGTGTGTTTTAGTAAACATTTTTCCTCTGTCCTTTATCCCACCTTTTTGTAAAACAAAACCTTTGTTATTTTTCAAACCTCTCTTGGTAGGTCGAACCTCACCAAGGTTTTCTCAGAAAAGATTTGGTAACCATTTTTCCTGGGTCTTCCCATCCTAAAATTGTATCTTGGCTAAAACGGGGTCTCCAAGGGACTATGGTATTATACACCACATATATCACAAGGGGCAAGTAGGAGTCATAAAATGGGTTGTACCTAAAGGTACTAAGGTGGTAATGGTTTGGAGGAGCCAAACATTCCCACATATAAAACAGAATAATGTAAAACAATGCAATTTGCATAATTGAAAAGATAAAACATGCATAAGCAAAATAGTAGGACAAGGGCTTATGAGCAAGAAGGTCGATTGCTTGTGATCAGCAATATGGCATATATGTCCCTGGACTTCATTTGCGAATACCATAAATAATATGATCCCTTCTTCTCGTCGTCAATTACAATCACAACTATCGTCATCGAGGATCACACATGCAAGCATACAAAAGGACACTCAACACAAAGCATACAAACATCATTCAATACAATAATACAGTAAACAACACATGATATATTCAGTAGGTTTTGATAAATTGAGTTGGTAGAAATTGGAATTGCTTTGGTTGCATTTTTTGAGTTTCTTTTGTGATTTATATACCCAAAACTATGTAAGAAAAGGGGTTTTAAACCAAGACAAAGTTCTGTATATGTCCTCATCATCCGGAAGTAGATAGCGGTATGGAACTGGCTCCAGGCCTCCTGGCGGAGGCACGGTCTCCATCCCTCGGGAGCCAACTAGAGGTAAGTTCTGGGCGCTCTCCTCGCCGGAGAATGACGATGAGACTGCGCCGCACGCGACTAGGTCTTCCACGGTGGCAGATGGCTCTCGCTGGTGTCGCTCACCGTCACCAGAGACCACATCTGTGAGGGATAACTCGAGATGGTTCAAGAAGATGGAGAAAAGGATCAATTAGCGTAAGGAGGCCATGGAACTGGATACATCGCCGGAGTCAATCTACTCTCTTGCAACTTCACGTCCTTCTTCAGTCAAGGTGAGTTTAAATTTTCCAATGATTGCGCCTTCTACTTTTTATCTAGAAAATTTCGATGCTGCCGAATGGATCACGGTTCAGCGCAGAGCTAATTGATCCAGATTTCGCCGGGCAGCTGCTCCGGCTAGGGCAGCAGTGCTATGTAGATATCTCCGGCGAGCCATCACGGTTTTCTCGGATTGATCGGCACAGAGCCGTTTGAGGTCCTGATCAGGAGTGTTTCAAAAATTTGGGCCTGATGGGCATAAGGCCCTTGGCCGTGTTACACTGTCGACCCAGGCAACAGGCCAAACAGGCTCAGTGGATGTCGTTCGAGCTGGTGGTCACATCGGTCTACGTCTTATGAGCGTTCACCTAGGGTTACCCATTGCTTTGTGTCGTCAGAGGATTGTTATCCCGTCGCCGTCATCCCCAACCGAGGGTGATCCAGATCGCCGTTCGGCAATGGAAGGTCGAGATAGGTATGTGGTTCAGCATGGTGCTGATGACGGGAATCAGCAGCAGCCTCCTCGTCAAATTATGCCAACAAGAATTGGTAATGGTGGTTTTGGGGCAGCCAATGTCCGTGGAGGTGCTGGAGGCTTTGATGCTAGGGGATCACAAGGAGCCCCTCCTCATATGCTTCGCAATGATGTTGCTAATCACTTTGTTGGTAACAATGCTAGACATGGTGATGCCTTCGTCCGTGCTGGTGTTGGGGGTTTTGTGTCACGCGGAACACAAGGGCTTCCTCCTCATATGCTTCGCAATGAATCTGCTCCGCGTTTTGAAGGTAACAATGGTCGTCAGGGTGAGTCTAGTAGCCGTGGTGGTGATGGTAGTTATGATGCCCGTAGTACAGGCCCTTCACAACAAGTCCGTACTGAAGCCAACTCTAGGTTTGAGTTCGGTTCCAGCTCAAACCAAGTTTCAGGTTCTTACAATTCTAGGCAAGGTGTTGAAAGGAATGGTTTTGATAGTCAAGGTTTCAATGGAGAGTTTGGTGATTTTGATCAAGGTTTTTATGAGGGAAATCAAGGACCAAATCAGAGATATAACAACAACAACAACAACCGTGGCAACTACCAATACCGACGACCGTATCGGCAACAAAATTACAATCTCAGGAATTATGGCGGGAATCGTAACAACTATCGTCGTCCAACAGGAGGGGGCATTGTTCGCCCCACATCTGATCAGCCGACTACCACAGGGTACGTTGCTGCAACCCCACTAGGAGGGGTAGCGGGTGCGTCACAGCCTCATCCTCAACAAAATCCAGATCTTGCTGCTCCGTTGAATGCGATAGAGGGGGTATCAACTGCAGGGAAAGGGTCTAAAAAGACAAGATTCTTTGTTTTAGGTGTGAAGACATAGGCCATTTTGCTGGTGACTGTACTGTGGTACTATGTATTATCTGTGCGAAAGCCACACACGAGGCTAAGGACTGTCCGCTCCTAACATTGCCCAAACCAACAGTGGTTACTTATGGGTTTTGTCGCACTGAATTGATGTTCCATGAGGTCCCAATGTCGCCAGAAATTCATTTCAAACATGACCGTGGTAAAGTGGGAAGAATTTCAGTAGTGGGTGGTTTGCTTTCGGCAAAAGAAATCATCAAGGAACTAGAGTGGATTATCCCTGGGGATCATCAATGGGATCTTAGACCTGCTGGTCAGGGAGTTTTCAAGGTGGTATTCCCTACCAAAGAATATCTTGCTCGAGTTAAAAAGATGCCCAATATTCCAATTGAGAATACTCCTTTTTTTCTACATTTTAAGGAGTGGTCGTCGTCCAACTTGGATAGGTACCAGCTAGAGGAGGCATGGGTAAGGGTTTCTGGCTGTCCATATAAGCTACGCTGTGACTATTTAGCGTTGTTTGCAATGGGTACTCTGATTGGGAAAACACAGGAGGTTGATATGGACTATACTAGAGAGCACGGTGTCGTAAGAATGCGTGTACATGTTACAGCGGTCAAATATATTCCTGAAGGGACATATCATATGTATGATGAAGAGGGATATGGCATCACCTTTCAAGTTGAGGGGGCTGATGATTTTGCTAATGATGTTGTCATGGGAGGAACCGAGAGAGACGTAGATGGAGGCGATAAGTCTAAAGAGAATGCAACAAATTGAGATCAGGAACCGAAGGAATCTGAACCAAAGACTAATAATTCATCTTCTGAAACCTTCTCAACGTCTCATGATGGTAATAAGGCTCCAAAACGTGAAGTATCAATCAGCTTTGGTTCTTTTGACAAACCTTTCCTCAGCCTTTCTGTCGTGAAAACTAAGACTACTCACCGTTCTTTGCTATGGGGTGACCGTGTAGAAGATGAGGATGACTCCCTGCCCTCTCCAATCTCTCGTTCTGCACCTGCATGTCCTTGACTGAGCGGAAAACCTACTATATCTGTTCAGCTGCAGTATAACACGGGACTAGATGTCCTCTCACCAAGTTTGCCTGCACCTACAATAGGTGCACACTTGACGGAAACAATGCAGACCATTCAGAATGTTATAGAAAAAAGGAGCTCGCTACCAAACTGTAACACTACAGCTACAGTGGAAGTCCTTTTCGCAAAGGAGGTGCTGCATGAGGCCGCGCCTTCCTTGCCTTCACAGTCGAGGCCACTTACACAGGAGGACAATATGATGGTTCCCTCGACGATCGAATGCACTGTAGCTACTGATGGGTTTCATTGCGACATGGACGAGGGGCAGGAGGCCATGTTGTCCATGCAGTCGCCGTCGAGCACTTCTTGTAAGGGGAACAAGATGGTTATCGACTCTCCTAAAACTCCAGGACGGAGTATTACGTCGAGCACGAAGCCACGCGCCGGGACTGGTGTTTTCCTTGGAGGCCGCTACACCCAGGAGGAGGTGGTGGCTTTCAGTGGCATTCCGACGGCGAGTGCGGATGTCCGATCAAGTGATCGAATTCGTGCTCAGCCGAACAACGACGCGTCCCAGCTACAGTGATCTCAGCAGCGCGCAATGGCATGTGACCGTCCTTCTTGCTCAGGTACAAAACTTGTTACTAAATTTTCTTTGTCAAAGTTTTCAAATGATGAGGTTGTTGCTAGGGCTTCCAAATTAGGTGTGTCGTTGGGTCAGTCACCATCACAAATTTCTCAATCTGTTGAGTTATTAAATAAAATTGACTTGGAGCGTACACTTATAACTCTAAAGAAAAATGAAGAGAAAGCAAAATCAATTAACGATACTACTCATAGTTTAATTCTGCATAATGCTTCTTGCCTAGCGGAGGATCTCAAGGAGGAAGAGCAAATAGGCTTTGAAGATCAACATGATCTTCTACTCATTGATTTAACAGTAAAGAAACCTAAGAGTAAGAAATCTAAGGATTTGCTTGCGGTTCTTCGAAGTGCGAGAATTAATAAATCTGTAAAAGTTGTTTCAAGATGAAAGGTTGCTTCTGGAATAGTGATGGTTTTGGGGACACCGCGAAACATTTTTTTGTCAATGAATCAATTAGAGAGCACAAGCTAGATTTTTTTGCAATCATGGAAACCGGTAGATCAAAATTTTCAAGCCAATTTCTCAAGCATATTTCTGGAGGTTTAGACTTTGCTTGGTATTGTTTACCACCAGATGGGAGATCCGGGGGCATGCTCATTGGTATTAACATGGCTTCCTTTAATGTTAAAAACGTGGTATCCAGAGATAGATGTATTAAATTACACACGGTATCCAAGATAGATGGCTATGAGTGGTTCTTAGTACCAGTTTATGGGGCAACTCAAGATGCCAAAAAGCATGATTTTTTGGCATAGTTGGTCCGCATATGTGAGTCTGAAACGCTCTCTATGCTAGTTGGAGGAGATTTCAATATCATCCGTCGTCAGGACGAGAAAAATAATGATAATTTCAATGCAAGATGGCCCTTTATATTTAATGCAATAATTGAGAGTCTAAACCTTAGAGAAATAGCTCTATCAGGTAGACAATTCACGTGGGCAAATCGTAGAGAAAATCCTACTTACGAAAAGCTAGACAGAATTCTAGCAATAGTTGAATGGGAACAGAAATACCCTCTTGTCAGTGTTCGTGCTTTAACATGATCAGGTTCGGATCATACTCCACTTTTACTTGATTCCGGTGAACAAGCTCACCTAGGAAACAAAGCGTGTTTCTCTTTTGGGCTATCATGGTTGCTCCAATAAGGTTTCTATGAGATGGTTGCTCATGAGTGGGCTGCTATTTCATATAGTAACACACCAATAGAGTTATGGCAAAACAAGTAGCGCCATCTTTGTAATTTTCTGAGGGGTTGGGAACAAAATCTTAGTAGCATTTACAATAAGGAAAAAAAGCGTCTCTCCGATCTAATCGATCTTCTAGATTGAAAAGCCGAAACTAGTCCTTTAACGCGTTTTGAAAGAGATATGATGAATAAGGCTAATGATGATTTATCAAAGCTTAGACGCAACTAAAAGTCCAAGTGGGCTCAACGGAAAAAAGTTAATCACATCCAGGAAGGGAGAAATAACACAAAATACTTTCATCTGATTGCTAATGGTAAACACAGGAGGAATAAGATCTTCCAACTAGAACAAGATGAAGGTACTATTGTAGGACAAGACAAATTTAAAGTGTATATCTTAGAATATTATAAGAACTTATTTGGAGAACCATTTCAGAATAACTTTTCAATGGTCGAATCTGAAACAAATATATACCTCGAATTTCAACGGAGGAGAACGTGATTCTCACATCCGACTTCACAGAGAATGAGGTATGTGATGCAATTATGCAAATGGAAAGAAATAAAGCACCGGGGCCAGACGGTTTC
Organism: Avena sativa; assembly: GCA_916181665.1. Lineage (NCBI taxonomy): Eukaryota > Viridiplantae > Streptophyta > Magnoliopsida > Poales > Poaceae > Avena > Avena sativa. Next base: position 160,770,632 of record OV702298.1, on the reverse strand, counting down.
CCAGCTGAGTTCTACCAAAAAAATTGGAGCATCATAAAATGTGATTTGATGGCTATGTTTGAAAATTTTCACCAAGGGGAACTTCCATTGTTTCATCTAAACTTTGGGACAATCATTTTACTACCAAAAAAATAAAATGCTATTCAGATTCGGCAGTACCGCCCCATATGTCTATTGAATGTGAGTTTCAATTTTTTACTAAAGTGGGCACCAACCGTATTACGTCCATTGCCCACAAAGTTACTCGACCAACTCAACCGACGTTTATGCCAGGGCGACATATTCTGGAAGGGGTTGTTGTTCTACACGGGACCATTCATGAACTTCATAGGAAGAAGATGGATGGTGTTATTCTTAAGATATATTTTGAAAAAGCTTATGATAAGGTTAAATGGTCTTTTTTACAACAAGCGTTACGAATGAAAGGTTTTGATCCGGTCTGGTGTCAATGGATAAATGATTTTGTGAGAAGAGGCAGTGTGGGTATTCGCGTTAATGATGATATTGGGAACTATTTTCAAACTAAGAAAGGTTTAAGACAAGGATATCCGCTATCTCCTATTCTTTTTAACATCATCGCTGATATTTTGGCCATTTTAATTGCTAGAGCAAAGAAAGATGGCAAAGTAGAGGGACTCATACCCCATCTAGTTGAGGGAGGAGTATCTATTCTATAATACGCCGATGATACAATAATTTTCATGGAACATGACTTGCAGAAAGCTCTAAGCATGAAATTAATATTATGTATTTTTGAACAGTTGTCGGGTATCAAAATCAACTTTCATAAAAGTGAGATCTTTTATTTCGGGAAAGCAAAAGAAATGGAAGATGATATAACGAACTATTTGGTTGTGAGGCTAGATCTTTCCCATTTCGTTATTTGGGAATTCCAATTCACTTCAGAAAGTTAAGATATGGTGAATGGAAACCCGTTGAAGATCGTTTTGAAAAGAAATTGGCATGTTGGTTAGGGAAATTATTATCATACGGAGATCGTTTGGTACTAATTAACTCAGTTCTAACAAGTTTGCCAATGTTTATCTATCCTTCATGGAGATCCCAAAAGGGGTCCACAAAAGATTGGACTTTTTTAGATCTCGTTTCTTTTGGCAAAGTGATGAACATAAAAAGAAATACCGGCTAACCAAGTGGAATATCATATGCAGACCAAAGGACCAGGGTGGTCTGGGAGTCGAGGTATTGGATATTAAGAACAAATGTTTACTCAGCAAGTGGTTGTTTAAACTTTTGAATGACGAGGGTGTATGGCAAGAGCTATTACAAATTAAATATCTTCATTCTAAGACACTATCACAAGTGCAAACAAAACCTACAGATTTGGCCTTTTGGAAAGGCATAATGCGTGTAAAAGAGGATTTCTTTGCTAGAGGATCTTTTATTGTAAAAAATGGTCAGAATACTAGATTTTAGGAAGACACATGGCTGGGAGATTCTCCTTTAGCTTCTCAATACCCATCTCTTTTTAATATTGTGCAACAAAAGGAAGTTTCAGTTGCACAAGTGATGTCTAACACTCCACTCAATATCACCTTCCGTAGAGCTCTAACGGTAACTAAATGGCTAGGATGGCTTCATTTAGTAAATCGATTGATGGAGGTTAATTTAGCACATAGAGAAGATCAGTTTAGATGAGATCTAACTTTATCAGGAGCCTTCACTGTTAAATCAATGTATTTAGACTTACTCAATGGAGACATAAGGTTCCTACTTAAGTACATTTGGAAAAAAATTATGTGGTTCCTAAATCGTAAGGTCCTTCTCACAAAAGATAACCTTGCTAAAAGAAACTGGCAAGGAAATAAAAAATGTTGTTTTTGTGAAAAATATAAAACTATACAACATTTATTTTTTGAATGTCCTTTTGCAAAAATAGTTTGGCGTATTGTGCATATGGCCTTTAATTTAGCCTCCCCAAAAAATATTGAGAATTTATTTGGGAACTGGCTATGTTGTGTAGATAAACTTGAGAAGATTCAAATACGAGTGGGTGTTTGTGCTTTACTCTGGGCTGTATGGCATATAAGGAATGACATTATTTTTAATAAGACATCGACTTCTTCTTTTATGCAGGCTATTCTATTAACTACTCACTGGATCCGTATATGGTCCTATCTTCAGTCAGAGGAGCGCAGACCGACCATGGCTATTGGGTGCACCCGTTTGGAAACGGTTGCACGGGATTTATTCAACCGGTGCGGCTGGCGTTTTAATAATAGAATTCAGTGTTGATGCATTAGATGTTATTCTTACTAGCTCTTTTTAGATGGCACATTCATGTTGCAACTCTTTGTGATCCATGAGCAGGTTTGTAAGACTGCTATAATAAACTGAATAAGTTAATAAAGGCCATATGCATCGGTGCAGAGGCCGGGGCCAATACCCCTTTTCGAAAAAAAAGACCAAGTTATGTATGTTACCAATGTACAAAAGGTTACCATCAGATAGGTATTAATATATCCAAGCCAACAAACTTGGTTTCACTATTTTACCAATCTTATCTTCTATATCTAAATAGAAGACCCCCACTATCTGATTTTGCTAGCCTCTTGTGCGTCCACGTGACCTCAATTTCTTCGCGGCAACATCGGTCACGTCGCTGGCCGCTCTCCGTCCCGGCATTTTCCCTCGCGTTGACCATTCGGCCATCGCTGGACGCTCTCTCCGTGTACCACATCTTCTGTAGATGGGCCCCAAGTTTCCTACTTGGGCTGAACAAGAAGGTCGCTTCACCCTGTAACATCCCTAAAATCATGATTTCAAAGAGTGCATATCATTCATGCATGCATATAGAATTGAGATCAATTTCAAACTCATTTCAAGAAAACATAAGCACATGGTTCTATCATTTTATGTGAGCAAACAAAAATCAAATGCCCATCCCCATTTCAGAGCTTGAATGTTTTCAACCTAGATTGTTTGTCTCCCTTGTTGATTGGTTTTAGTGTGGAGTTAGAACAAAAATTTACAAAATAGAAATGGTTTCAAAAACCATTTTCAAACATTTGCAAACCTAGTGCAATGTCCCTGTTATTTTGTTTTTCCAAAAATGGCCAAGCCTTTTCAAAGTGACCACATGATTTTATGCCAAGTTTTGAGACTGTTGCACACTGCAAAAATCCCAAAAAGATTTGAATTCAAATAGAGTTTGAATTCATTTGAAAACCAATCCAGAAAATCAATTCAGAAATAGAAAAGAAATAAAGAAAAAGAAAAGGGCCAGCGCTACTAATCTGGCCCATCAACAGAAGCAGCCCAGCTAGCCCACCCGGGCCACCTCTCTCTCTCTCTCGCACGCGCGGACGCACCCAACGAGTCGCTGACACCCAGACCCCACCTCCCTTCTGTTTATTTCGCCGACGAGCGGGCCATCTCCACGTCATCGTCGTCTTCCCCAAAATTCCGCGCACGAACTCCGCCGCTGCCCGTTGCTGCTTTGATTCCGCGAGGTAATTGGCATTGAATCGCTGAGCGTTTCTTGTCGAGCCTCTGCCTATTTAATCCCCTCTCTCTCGCGGTCATTTCCCCCCACTCTCCTCGCTCACTCCGACACCAGGCTGCGCGCATTCGACCTCGAAACCCCGCAGCACCGACGAACTCCGGTGACTGATTCCGGTGAGCTTCGACCGCCCCCCCTTTCTCTGCTTCAAACTAACGTGCCCAGCGTGATCTCGTGCATCTCCTGATACCTTTCGTTTGCATTCTCGTGACCCAGGACGCCGTCCCCGTTCGTGCCCGCAACCGACCGAGCCGCCGCCCAACTCTGGCGACCAATTACGGTAAGCAGAGCGCGCCCCTTGCCCTCTCTTGCATACGAGGATGTTCGCCACTATCTTGCGCGTCTACTAATCCCTCTGGTTCGTGCTAGAGCAACGCGAAACCTCGGCAACAACTTCGACCGCAACCACCAGACGCCGTGCACGACTCCGACGAGCTCCAGCAGCCCCTGCCGTGCGCCCCTTCCCAAGCCACCGCCACGTTGAGCTTCAGCACACCACCGCGGTTCTGGTGAGCCTCTTCCCCCACTCCCGCGCGACCTAGAACGCCAGCGCCGCCGCTGACAGACGCGCCGCCGCCAGTCGCCGCCGCTAGCGCCGCCAGTCTTTGGTCAAGGCAGCGCCAGCCGTTAGATGTAGATCTGGTGGTTTAGATTAGATCCGAGCGAAGCGTTTTCTTTGAATCTGGCATGTTAGATCTGACTTGATTCAACGGCGCGGAAGGGTGATCCTGAGCGAAGCGGTACCGACGAATCAGAGCGCGATGCGTGGCTAGGGTTTAGTTTTAAAACAGAATTTGAAACAGATTTAGATTCAAATTTGATTTGCTTGTAACTTTTGATTCCCACGTTAGATTTTAGCAAATTTTATACCGTTGGAATCAGGGGAACAAGCCCTTTCTGTTTATGCAATGTGTTTAATGTTTAGTTTCTGTTAAAATGATTTTATTTGCAGAAACTTGTTTAGGACAATTTTGAGTATAGAAATTGTTTAGGAAATTGTTTTGGTATAAAATAAACTTGATTTAGCAAGTTTTTGGCTTGGTTTTGATTCAGTACTATGCACTTGCTTGGTTGGGTTTTAAAAATCATCACTTAGCATTTTGCATGCATGCATATATTTATTTTTGTATATGAATTGTGTGTAAATTTGTGTTACCATTTTTGTGTAGACTTTGGTGCTAGTGATTGTGATTGTGAAGAGTGCTACTCTCCCAACTACCAAGGCAAGTGGTACTTCATGAATATTACTATCCCTATATTTTCATACAAGCATTAGAAATATTTTGCTAAGTCTTGCATGTTACTATTTTGCCAAATGCCATGTTGGGAAATCCTAAGTAGTTGTAGAATTGCTAGGAAATTCTCTAAGTTAAGTACTATCTATGCCATGCTTAGCCTAGCTAGTAGAAAACAAGGGTTGGTAAAATATTTACATGCTATGATGAAAATATTTCTAAGTCTATGGACTTATGTTTTTCTTAATAAAACAACTAAGTCAAAGAATCACCTGGGTGGAATGGGACTTGATTGGTGGTTTTTGGTTGAGTGGTTACACAAGGCCCATGGCTATGGTTTACCTTGTGTATCTCACTTGTGGTATGCCACCCAGGAACAAAGGGATTTTAGAGGCCAAGTGTTAAGAAGCTTATAGTGCAGCCACTTGGCAATATGGGCTCTGCCTAATCACATAGGTTGCTAGAACTTAGTCATTTGGACAGTTGGTGGTAGTGGGATGATAGGTTGGAACGCGTCCATTTGGCTAAGGGAAGGCTTCTGAAGGTCCTGTCTTGGGAAACCAAGTCTGGTGGGGAAAGTGCACAACCTCTGCAGATGGAAAAATCTAAGTACTTAGCCAAGTCCATGGCAATGGACAACTTGAGCATCAAGACATGGAAGCTATCAAGAATCTCATCACTCCAACTTCTAAGTAAAACTTGTGGGTGAACAAGGGTGAAGGACCTCAATGTCTATTGATGGTTTCTTGGGAAAAGGTTTTGACAAAAGAAAAACTTAGTGTTTTCAACTAATAGGAAAAACCTATTTTGAGCAAAGCAAGCCAAGCTACACTTAGCCAAATTTGCATATAGTATCTAGTCCACTTAAAATATACTAAGGTATCACTTGCCAATACTATTCCAAAGTATTGACCCACTGTGGCTGTAACTTGTGATGTTGCAGGTTACTCTAATGAAGATTAGGTGTCATGAGTCTACACTCAACATGTTTGCCTGTGGAACATGAAGATGAAGACTTATGTTTATTTACTTATTTCAAACTCTTGTATTAGGCTTGTAGCCTTGAGTTGTAAAGACTATGTTATCTCTGGAATGGATGTAATAAATGACCTTTGTTTCTGTGTACTTCATCTTAAACTGTGGATGCTAGCAATGATCCAGGGACTAGCATTGCAATCACAGGGATCCTTTTCCTTTACAAAGGAGGGATCTTACAGATGGTATCAGAGCACTATGTTGCCTGTAGGATTATGACCCTAGGATTGGAAACAACTAAGGAAAAAATTTCAACTACTTCTATACTTGTCTATTCTTCTCGTAAACTTTTCTAATCTTCTCTTTCTCATCTCTATTTGTAGATGAACTCCATCAACGAAGCTGTAAGGAAAGGACCACTCATGACCATGACCTTGGAGTGTGAGACAGAGTTCCCCAAAATTCTCAAGGACCTCATGGTGGCAATGGAAATACATGGTGCAGCTGTGTACAAAGGCTTTCCAGTGATGGATGAAGGAGTTGAGTACTGGTGGGTGCAACTTCACTTGTACAAAAATAAGGAAGACAACCACAAAGAAACAGGATTCTGCATGTACACCAACACTGTGGTACACACCACATTCTTTGAGTCAGCAAGAGAAGCAGCTTGGAGGACTATCAAAGAACTTAGTGCTAGAGTCAAGTGCAGAATGCTCAACCTCCAAAAAGACTTGGAGAAAGAGAAAGAACATACCCAAGAGTTGGAAGCTACCAACCAAACCTTAAGAGGAGACATTATAGACTTAGTGATGGAATCATGTGAGCAGGATAGGCTGATTTCTTCGAGAAATATTGTGTTAGCCAACAGATCCAGTGAGATAGGATTGTAAAAGTACTTCGTTAGTTGGACCACCACCTATCACCCTATTTTCCAAAATGTTGCTTTGAATTAAGATTGAACCTTGGTTATTGTAATGGTTTCATGTATGCATGACTTGTGTGTTTTGCTTCCCAAGGATATGTATGTGTGTTTTGTCTTTTGTTTTATCTTGAATTGTGTTGTTCTAACTTTTCTATCTTATAAATAGATGCCTATTACCATCAGCACTGTTGAGGAGTTCCAGGTTACCCGCTTTGGTCCTCGTATCGTTGAGCTTACCACTTTTCTCAATCTCCCTCTTCCCACCATCATGGTGCATCCACTCACCAAGTTCGAGAGGAAGGACCTCTGGGGATTCAAGGTGAACCAGCCCGGACGCCAGACAGAGCCTACTACGGAGGCCATCGTCTTCAAGCTTATGCACGATGACAGGGAGAGAGGCATGGAGGTAGTTATGCAGGACCTGATAGGACGTCTGCTAGGACGACACTCCCGACAGGTTAGAGGCACCCACTTCCACGTCTTCGGAAGACGTGATGAGGACGGAGAGTCCATCGACTTCGAGGACGACTCGAGGGACGCAGCAGAGCCGATACGCCTGTACCTCCAGGACTTAGAGTCTCTCATTAGGCACGTGGACACAGACAGGACCAATGTCATGCTTAGCAATGACGAGCTCCAGGTGTAGCTTCGCGAAAAGGACAAGTTCTTCGCGCAACAGGACGAGATAGTCAAGGAAATGGAGGCGAAGTTCGAGACCCAGGACAGGAAGTTCAAGAGTCAGGAGAAGCGTGTCCAGGATAGGAACAAGAAGATCCGGGATATGACCAAAGAACTGCAGTCCAAGGACTTCGAGCTAGAGCAGCAGCAGACGGTGATTGAGAGGCTTCGTTCCCAGAAGAGGGCTCTCAAGGCCAAGATAGAGTCCTTGACCACTACCATTGAGGAGAACAAGACCGCGATGGAGAACGCAGGTCTTACCTTTGTCGAGGAGGAGATTGATGCTTATGATTAGACTTGACTACTCGTTTATCTTTTATTATCATACTTGTTATTTGAGAACTTGTTATTGGACCATCCGACATGTGGATGGCTTGCTACTTGTGTGTTTTACTTTGTGAACTTGTTATCTGTTGTTGAACTTTTATCTTTGTGTTGCATACTATGTGTTTGCTTATGTGATGTAATGTGCATGAAAGCATCTATGGTATCTCATTCTTATCTCTATTTGAACAAACCACAGATGCCTCCCCGTCGTGCAAACCCCAACCCCAACAACAACAACAACATCACTCCAGAAATGCAGCAAATGATGACTGCCCAAACTCAGCTGATGCAGATGATGACAACGTTCATCCAGAACCAAAACAACAACAACAACAATAACAACAACAATAACAACAACAACAACAACCCTCCGGGTTTTGATATGCTCACCAGGTTCTTGAGATTGAGGCCAGCGAAGTTCTCGGGAACAACTGATCCCATGGTGGCCAATGACTGGCTACGCTCAGTAAATAAGGACTTGGTAACAGTAGGCTGTACTGATGCTGAAAAGGTTAGATTTGGAGCACATCTGCTGGAAGGGCCAGCCGCCACTTGGTGGGACAACTTCCAGATCACCACTCCCATAGATGAAGTGACATGGGCTATCTTTGAGAATGGCTTTCGCACTGCTCATATCTCATCAGGAATAATGAGCCTGAAGAAGAAAGAGTTCCACAATCTGAAGCAGCGCCACCGCAGTGTGGCTGAATACATTGAGGAGTTCAACAATCTGGCGCGTTATGCACCGGATGAAGTTGACACGGATGCCAAGAGAAAGGAAAATTTTCTTGAAGGCTTGAATGATGAACTGAATCTGCAGTTGGCTGTGGCATATGTTCCCACTTATCAGTCGCTCTATGACAAGGCTGCTATTTTGGAGAACAAAATAAAGCAAGTGGAGAGTATAAAAAGAAAGCAATCCGACAAGCACAACTCGGGATCGTCTCACAAACGATCTCATTATGATGACAGCGGAAGCTCAGGATCCCACAAGCATGGGAAATTCAACAAGCACCACAACCACAACCGTCATGACAACAAGCATCATCGCAGTCATGACAATGACAAGTACAAGAACCACAAGAGTGGACATAAGATCCACCACAGTGGTAATGGAAGTGGAAGTGGAAGTCAGCCTGCTAAGAGAGACATCAGTCAGGTTGAATGCTTCAAATGCAAGAAGATGGGGCATTACGCAAATGAGTGCCCTGAAAAGAAAGTTGAAGGACCTGTCAAGCCCAACCTTTCCAGAAGGGACAGGTAAACCACATCAATGTGGAGGAGGTCTATGAGGAGCCTGATGCTGTTGCTGGTAAGTTCAGACTCAATTCTATTCCAGCATTTGTACTCTTTGATACTGGTGCATCTCATTCATTCATATCAAGAGCATTTGTTGAAAGAAATGAACTACCGGTAGAAACTATTGGGTGTGCTATAAAAGTAAGTTCTCCTGGTGGAGAAATGATAGTGAATTCTGGATGCCATGATCTAGTCATAGAATTTGGGAAGTATAGGTTTCCCGTTAACTTGATAATTCTAAACTCCCAAGGATTGGATGTCATTCTGGGAATGGATTGGATGACTAAGTACAAAGGAGTGATAGATTGTGCCAATCATACTGTCTCACTCACAACTCCAGAAAATAAAAGGATCAGATTCAAGACCAGCTTTGAAGCAAAAAGGAGTATGCTAAATTCTCTTAAGGGGGTTAGCATGGACAGTGTACCAATTGTGAGTGAGTATCCGGATGTGTTTCCGGAAGAACTGCCGGGAATGCCGCCAGATAGAGATGTAGAATTTCTGATAGATTTGGTACCAGGGGCTGGACCAATAGCAAAGAGACCTTATAAAATGTCAGTTGATGAACTGAAAGAGCTCAAGAAGCAACTAGGAGAACAGTTGCAGAAAGGATTTATTCAACCAAGTTCTTCATCTTGGGGAGCCCTAGTTTTGTTTGTGGAGAAGAAAGATAGAAGCCAAAGGTTATGCATAGATTACCGTTCACTCAACGAGGTAACTATCAAGAACAAATATCCTTTGCCAAGAATCAATGACTTGTTTGATCAGCTAGAAGGAGCATGTGTGTTCTCAAAGATTGATCTCCGGTCAGGCTATTTTCAACTCAAGATAAGAGAACAAGACATACCTAAAACAGCGTTCACCACAAGGTATGGATTGTATGAGTATACTGTGATGCCTTTTGGCTTGACAAATGCTCCAGCATACTTCATGAATATGATGAACAAAGTTTTCATGGAATTCCTTGACAAGTTTGTTGTCGTTTTCATTAATGACATCTTAGTCTACTCCAAGAGCAAAGAAGAACATGAAGGACATTTACGTTTGATACTTGAGAAATTAAGAGAGCATAAAATTTATGCCAAATTCAGCAAGTGTGAGTTCTGGTTGGAGGAAGTTGGTTTTCTTGGTCATGTTATGACAAAGGATGGTGTAGCAGTTGACCCTGCTAAGGTTTCAGCTGTGACTGAATGGGAATCTCCCAAGTCCGTGAAAGAAGTTCGTAGTTTCCTTGGCTTAGCAGGTTACTACAGAAGGTTCATTGAGAATTTCTCTAAGGTAGCTAAGCCCATGACTGAATTGTTAAAGAAAGACAAGAAGTTTGCTTGGTCTGAAGGTTGTGAACTCAGCTTTCAGGAATTGAAGAAGAGACTTGTGACAGCACCAGTCTTGTGTCTGCCAGATTTGGAAAAGGATTTCCAAGTATATTGTGATGCATCTCATCAAGGTTTGGGTGCAGTACTTATGCAAGACGGTAAAGTTGTGGCTTATGCCTCGAGACAACTCAAAACTCATGAAGTAAACTATCCTACTCATGATTTAGAGTTAGCCTCTGTCGTCCATGCACTCAAAACATGGAGACACTATCTTTTGGGAAAGCATTGTGAAGTGTTCACGGATCACAAAAGTTTGAAGTATATCTTCACTCAGAAAGAAATTAATATGAGACAAACAAGATGGCTAGAACTTATCAAAGACTATGACCTAAGTTTGCAATACCATCCCGGTAAAGCAAATGTTGTAGAAGATGCTCTAAGCTGTAAGGTTTTTGTAAATGGCCTTACCAAAGGAGAATTTCCAGATGATCTGTGTACCCAATTTAGAAAACTCAGATTGGAGATTGTGCCTGAAGGACATCTCATGTCTTTGGATGTTCAACCCACTTTGTTGGACAAGATCAAAGAAGCCCAGAAGATTGATAAAGAAATCGTAGAGATTAAAGAAAAGATTGGCCAAGAAAAAGCCAAAGGGTTCCATGAAGACGAACAGGGTACTTTATGGCATGGGAAACGTATCTATGTTCCACAAGATCCGGAGCTACGGAAACTGATTTTGCAAGAAGCACACAACTCTCTGTATTCTATTCACCAGGGTAACACCAAAATGTACATGGACATGAAAGAAAGATTTTGGTGGAATAATCTCAAGAAAGACATCGCCGAACATATTGCTTTGTGTGATGTGTGTAGTAGAGTGAAAGCGGAACACCAGAAACCAGCAGGTTTGCTTCAACCACTACCTATTCCTGATTGGAAGTGGGACAAAATTGGTATGGATTTCATTACCGGATTACCAAGGACCAGGTCAGGATATGATTCCATATGGATAGTAGTGGATCGCCTAACTAAAGTGGCTCATTTCATACCCGTGAAGACAACTTATACAAGTGCTAAGTTAGCCAAAATCTACATGAGTAGAATTGTATGTCTACATGGAGTGCCCAAGAGTATTGTGTCTGATAGGGGAACTCAATTCACTTCCCATTTTTGGAGACAGCTACATGAGTCATTGGGAACGAGGTTGGAATTCAGTACTGCTTTTCATCCTCAAACCGATGGACAAACAGAAAGAACTAATCAAATTCTTGAAGACATGTTGAGGGCATGTGCCCTAGACTATGGAGCCAGTTGGGATGAAAGTCTGCCTTACGTAGAATTTTCTTATAACAACAGCTATCAAGCCAGCATTGAGATGGCACCGTTTGAGTTTCTCTACGGAAGAAAGTGTACCACCCCATTGTTATGGAATGGTGTGGGAGAAAGAAGTCTATTCGGACCAGATCTTATCAAAGAAGCCGAAGAGAAGGTCAAGTTGGTTAAGGAAAGGTTGAAAATAGCACAGTCCCGACAGAAAAGCTACGCAGATCCTAAGCGTAGAGAAGTCACCTACGAAGTTGGTGATAGAGCCTATCTTAGAGTATCACCACTTTGTGGAGTGAAAAGATTCGGAGTCAAAGGAAAATTGGCACCAAGATATGTTGGGCCATTCAAGATTTTGATTCGCAAAGGAGAAGTTGCCTATGAAATAGAACTGCCAGAATCTCTATCAGTTGTCCATAATGTGTTTCATGTGAGTCAGCTTAAGAAATGCCACCCAGAAATGGAAGAAACTTCTTTGAAGGATACTATACCTTTGGAGGAGGTACAACTAGAAAGTGATCTCACTTATGAAGAGAAACCTATCAAGATTCTAGAGACTGCAGAAAGAGTCACGAGGACTAAGATTATCAAGTTCTGCAAAGTGCAGTGGAATCATCATTCCGAAGAGGAAGCAACATGGGAAAGAGAAGATGATCTTCGGAAAGACCACCCTCACCTATTTGCTAGCCAATCCGAATCTCGAGGGCGAGATTCACCTTAAGGGGGTTAGATTTGTAACATCCCTAAAATCATGATTTCAAAGAGTGCATATCATTCATGCATGCATATAGAATTGAGATCAATTTCAAACTCATTTCAAGAAAACAGAAGCACATGGTGCCATCATTTTATGTGAGCAAACAAAAATCAAATGCCCATCCCCATTTGAGAGCTTGAATGTTTTAAACCTAGATTGTTTGTCTCCCTTGTTGATTGGTTTAAGTATGGAGTTAGAACAAAATTTTACAAAATAGAAATGGTTTCAAAAACCATTTTCAAACATTTGCAAACCTAGTGCAATGTCCCTGTTATTTTGTTTTTCCAAAAATGGCCAAGCCTTTTCAAAGTGACCACATGATTTTATGCCAAGTTTTGAGACTGTTGCACACTGCAAAAATCCCAAAAAGATTTGAATTCAATTAGAGTTTGAATTCATTTGAAAACCAATCCAGAAAATCAATTCAGAAATAGAAAAGGAATAAAGAAAAAGAAAAGGGCCGGCGCTACTAATCTGGCCCATCAACAGAAGCAGCCCAGCTAGCCCACCCGGGCCACCTCTCTCTTCTCGCACGCGCGGACGCACCCAGCGAGTCGCTGACATCCAGACCCCACCTCCCTTCTGTTTATTTCGCTGACGAGCGGGCCATCTCCACGTCATCGTCGTCTTCCCCAAAATTCTGCGGACGAACTCCGCCGCTGCCCGTTGCTGCTTTGATTCCGCGCGGTAATTGGCATTGAATCACTGAGCGTTTCTTGTCAAGCCTCTGCCTATTTAATCCCCTCTCTCTCGCGGTCATTTCCCCCCACTCTCCTCGCTCACTCCGCCACCAGGCTGCGCGCATTCAACCTCGAAACCCCGCAGCACCGACGAACTCCGGCGACTGATTCCGGTGAGCTTCGACCGGCCCCCTTTCTCTGGTTCAAACTAACGTGCCCAGCGTGATCTCGTGCATCTCCTGATACCTTTCGTTTGCATTCTCGTGACCCAGGACACCGTCCCCGTTCGTGCCCGCAACCGACCGAGCCGCGGCCCAACTCCGACGACCAATTACGGTAAGCAGAGCGCGCCCCTTGCCCCCTCTTGCATACGAGGATGTTCGCCACTGTCTTGCGCATCTCCTAATCCCTCTGGTTCGTTCTAGGGCGACGCGAAACCTCAGCAACAACTTCGACCGCAACCACCCGACGCCGTGCACGACTCCGACGAGCTCCAGCAGCCCCTGCCGTGCGTCCCTTCCCAAGCCACCGCCACGTTGAGCTTCAGCACACCACCGCGGTTCTGGGAAGCCTCTTCCCCCACTCCCGCGCGACCTAGAACGCCAGCGCCGCCGCTGACAGACGCGCCGCCACTAGCACCGCCAGTCTTTGGTCAAGGCAGCGCCAGCCGTTAGATGTAGATCTGGCAGTTTAGATTAGATCCGAGCGAATCGTTTTCTTTGAATCTGGCGCGTTAGATCTGACTTGATCCAACGGCGCGGAAGGGTGATCCTGAGCGAAGCGGTACCGACGAATCAGAGCGCGACGCGTGGCTAGGGTTTAGTTTTAAAACAGAATTTGAAACAGATTTAGATTCAAATTTGATTTGCTTGTAACTTTTGATTCCCATGTTAGATTTTAGCAAATTTTATACCGTTGGAATCAGGGAAAGAAGCCCTTTCTGTTTATGCAATGTGTTTAATGTTAAGTTTCTGTTAAAATGATTTTATTTGCAGAAACTTGTTTAGGACAATTTTGAGTATAGAAATTGTTTAGGAAATTGTTTTGGTATAAAATAAACTTGATTTAGGAAGTTTTTGGCCTGGTTTTGATTCAGTACTATGCACTTGCTTGGTTGGGTTTTAAAAATCATCACTTAGCATTTTGCATGCATGCATATATTTATGTTTGTATATGAATTGTGTGTAAATTTGTGTTACCATTTTTGTGTAGACTTTGGTGCTAGTGATTGTGATTGTGAAGAGTGCTACTCTCCCAACTACCAAGGCAAGTGGTACTTCATGAATATTACTATCCCTATATTTTCATACAAGCATTAGAAATATTTTGCTAAGTCTTGCATGTTACTATTTTGCCAAATGCCATGTTGGTAAATCCTAAGTAGTTGTAGAATTGCTAGGAAATTCTCTAAGTTAAGTACTATCTATGCCATGATTAGCATAGCTAGTAGAAAACAAGGGCTGGTAAAATATTTACATGCTATGATGAAAATATTTCTAAGTCTATGGACTTATGTTTTTCTTAATAAAACAACTAAGTCAAAGAATCACCTGGGTGGAATGGGACTTAATTGATGGTTTTTGGTTGAGTGGTTACACAAGGCCCATGGCTATGGTTTACCTTGTGTATCTCACTTATGGTATGCCACCCAGGAACAAAGGGATTTTAGAGGCCAAGTGTTGAGAAGCTTATAGTGCAGCCACTTGGCAATATGGGCTCTGCCTGGATCACATAGGTTGCTAGAACTTAGTCATTTGGACAGTTGGTGGTAGTGGGATGATAGGTTGGAACGCGTCCATTTGGCTAAGGGAAGGCTTCTGAAAGGTCCTGTCTTGGGAAACCAAGTCTGGTGGGGAAAGTGCACAACCTCTGCAGATGGAAAAATCTAAGTACTTAGCCAAGTCCATGGCAATGGACAACTTGAGCATCAAGACATGGAAGCTATCAAGAATCTCATTACTCCAACTTCTAAGTAAAACTTGTGGGTGAACAAGGGTGAAGGACCTCAATGTCTATTGATGGTTTCTTGGGAAAAGGTTTTGACAAAAGAAAAACTTAGTGTTTTCAACTAATAGGAAAAACCTATTTTGAGCAAAGCAAGCCAAGCTACACTTAGCCAAATTTGCATATAGTATCTAGTCCACTTAAAATATACTAAGGTATCACTTGCCAATACTATTCCAAAGTATTGACCCACTGTGGCTGTAACTTGTGATGTTGCAGGTTACTCTGATGAAGATTAGGTGTCATGAGTCTACACTCAACATGTTTGCCTGTGGCACATGAAGATGAAGACTTATGTTTATTTACTTATTTCAAACTCTTGTATTATGCCTGTGGCCTTGAGTTGTAAAGACTATGTTATCTCTGTAATGGATGTAATAAATGACCTTTGTATCTGTGTACTTCATCTTAAACTGTGAATGCTAGCAATGATCCAAGGACTAGCATTGAAATCACAGGGATCCTTTTCCTTTACAAAGGAGGGATCTTAAACACCCGCTCGCCCTCTCATGAAAATATATTTCTCCATTCGTCTTCCCTGATGCTCTCCACCGCCTCCGTCACCTGCCCTGCCCTATGAGTGCTACCATTCATCACCATTCAAATGCTCCTGAAATTGCCCCATCAAACTCACCATTCAACAACCATTGGCCCATTATTTCCCAAGAAACTGATCCGGCGCTGCATCCGGTTTAAATAGCTCCCCATGTTGCCATGGACTGTCAACCCCCCTATCTGTTTGCGTCGAGCTCCTGCAGCACCACTCTCTTACCTGTAAACCCCCAGCTTCTCCGCCTCCCTTTATTTTTAGTCCCCTCACTCTTTTGTGTCAATTTGTTAGGTTGCTCACATGCTCGAAACCTGATTGACGGTTTGCCTGCACCAATTTCAGTGGATTATCATTGGATTTCTTTTGGATTCTGACTACTGCTCGCTCAACCAAGAAGGATCATCATGTGTATGACCATACACTTCACACCACTACCTTCTTTCATTGGTACGCAAGCATCTTCTATTTTTGTTTACATTTACATAGCACATGCATCTTCTATTTTCACACTCTTCCTACTCACATATGTTTGTGGATTTTCTGGAATGATTTGATTGGATTGTAGATTCTACTCACTCAAGCCCCTCCAAATTGATTTGATTATGTGTGCTGCTCGCTGAAGCTAGAAGGAAGGGTCTGTCATCACGTGAACGCTCGATTTTAGTACTTGCTTCCTTTGTTTCACAAACGCTCATCTCTTACCCTCAATTTTTTATGTACATTGGATGAGCAATCCCAATGCATCTTCTATTTTCTAACACTTACTGGCTGGCGGCTGCATGTATTTCTTACCCTCAATCTCCTCTGAATTAATTGGTTGAAGTACAATTTGCTACCCCTGAATTTTCCAGTAAGTGCATTTGTTCGGACAGATTGAGTGGAGATCAGAACAATAGTACTTGTGTCTTTTACTGATTTTTTAAACGACATCCAGGACATCATCGATCACTCATGGAAATAGTTAACAGCTGGACTTTCTTCAACCTAAATTTAGTTATTATTGGTTACATAAATAATTACTGGTCACTAGATTAATCACCTTCAGTTTTAATCCAGAAGGAGACAGAAAGTTGCATTCTATATATTCGAATGTATGCATGTTGAAGTGTCAACAACAGCAAAAGTGGAGTTCCTAAAACTGGCAACCAGATATTTCATCAAATATCTATATCTTAATGCCTGTAAAAAGCTTTAAGTTTGTTGGCCATCTACACCTTTTTGTCCACTGATCTAGCAGATGCTACTTTTGCAATATTATTGTTGTTTATAAAATGATTCACAGTTGTATTGAGTTGTGAGGAGTTCTTTATCTGTTATACCTTGAGTTCATAGCTGGACTAGCAAAGGTAGTAACATATGTCGGTCATCCATTATCCTGCAGTCTGGACTGTAGTTCTCATATTTTCAATCTGCCTATCATGTCTCCGCATATAATGTTTGCTGATTATTTTGCTTATTTTACAAGGTACTTTCACTTAGCTGTTTGATCTAAAATCTGGTGAATGACTCACCTATCTCCTATTTAGATATAGAAGTTTTCATTTGCTTTCATTGAACTATCATTAGTGTCTAATCTTACATTAAACTGTCCAAATTTGGTTCATGTATTTATTAATAATATTCCTTCAGGTATTTTTTTATGAACTTTAGAGGTAAGTTCAACCTTCTTTTTCAAATTACTTGAAACCTAATCTGCCAACTAACAGTATCGATGCTACTATTTGTGTGCACTAGCAATATTATAAAACAGGCATACTTCTATTATGCCTAGAAAACGCAGCCACTTAATACAATCGATATGAATTCAATTCTCACAAACTTCCTTGGTAAGTTTTTTGAGTAACTTACATTTTTAAGGTCTTGAAATAACTCCATGTTTTCTTACCAACCATACCATCCCTCTATATAAACAACAAATGTCCCGTTTCAGTCATTCATACGAAATTATAAATACGAGTTTCAGACTATAGACTTTCCCCGCCTGCGATACATGGAGTGAGAACCATGGCAAAACAGGTGCAACCAAATCTAAAATACCATACATTTCTATTTATATTCATACTACTATATTCATTTACAATGCTTTTTATCCACCTTCAACTCATAGGCAAATAGAAGCTACAAGATGTATACGGAGGTAATACAAAAATCCAGTGACACTAAACGACCCTGCATCTAACTTTCCAAGAGGGGAGCAAAGATGGACCTTCACGTGCAGACATTCGCAAGTATACTTGGACCATCCGTTCTTCACAATTGAATACATCAAGCATGGGAAAAGACATGTCACGGCTATCCTGTCTCTTGACAAAAAATCTACAAACATACTGAATTATCAATGCTCTACTTTTATTGTGTAATAATTGTTTTCTCGATTTCCAAATCATGAAATGCACTGTCTTACATGAAAGTGTTCAGAAATCTCTATGAATTTGTGCTCAATACAAAACTAAGAAATTCCCGCCGCAACGCGCGGGGTATCATCTAATATTTACTAATTGGAGGCACCTTTGGAGGCCTCATGTTAATCTTATAAACTAAACTAATCATTCGTCTAATCTCTCTTTTAGTTAATAACATCCGTTCGATGAAATATCCCAGGAGTCCTCCTTTGATGTCCCACCCGCATGGTTTTTACAGAGCACTTCGGCTGGTTACCCAAAAAGAAACGTCTCCTTTGATAGAATTGGCCGAGCCATAGATTTCTCTTTCAAGTGTCGCCGCCTGTCTTGACCTCCGCCTTTCCTTGCCTCCTCATAATCTCAGGCGCGCCACCATACCTCGCCCTATTATCTTTGGTTGCCTGGTCCAGCGAGCAAGACAGCGGCAGCTCAAACTGTCGTTGATGTCGTTGATCCGTTGCGTCTCTATCTCTAACTGGTAAATTTAGATTTTTTTTCGGGCAAAATTACCACGCCTCTATCTCTGTGCATATTTCTTGCCACGGATCAGGCTTGATATGCTAGCACGCAACGTATCATGTAATCGTGTGATTACAATATATAGCCATGTGGGATTTAACAACGTCGGGCTTTTCTAATCCAGCGACTTATATCTTGCAACATGTTGGAGCTCCAGTATGAAGCCCTACGAATTAACTCTTTGTTATTTTTTTCTATCAAATAGGAAAAATAATACGTCCTATTTCATGAAAAGGTTGTCGCAGATTTTTCTAATTCTAATGTATCTAGGCACTCATTAGTATAGATTTATCTAAATTTAGAAAAATTTGCGACATCATAGTAATTTGTTAGATGACCTGCAGATTGGAAATTTGATTACTAGAGTGTTTTACTGCATATCCACTTAAGGTTGCATTATGAGTACACACCAAATGTTTGAAGAAATTGTATGGGTTAAGAAAAGCTTGCGCATACATCTTTCGCAGCATTAACCAGCAATGTACGATCGGCTCGGCTGTCTATAGACAGCCAGGTAACAAGATGCTTGCCTCTTTCACTGTCTGAGTTAAAAAGCTAAGATTTTGTTTTTTATCCTGTGAATTTAATTTATAAGGTGCATAGCCTGGTGAGTACAATGAACGATCGTGGATACCACAAGAAAAGATTTTCTATCGAGACTGAAATACATAGCAGGAAAGTTGAGTAAGATATGCAATATCGACGTCCATGGTTTCTTCAGTTATGGGGCATAGTATTTTCCTTTATTCTCTATGCAATCAACTTAGGTTTGAAAAAGGTATTATTTTTAAAGACTATATATTGTACAATAACAATTCAATGTTCAATTGTTATTTGGTGATTGTGGCTCACAACCAATTTCTGTAGATTAAAATGTACTGCAACGTAATATGTATGCAGTATTTAGGGTGTTCCAAGAAAAGTATTGCACTCATATTGTTGATTTTATAAAGAACATTTTCTAATACAGAATCGTGCATACCATATTGGAGAGAAGATGCCCGAACATTTTCTCTGTTAATTGGAGGTTTCTTCTACCTGCAAAAAAATGGAGGTTTCTTCCTTACTGTCTGTCTCTATACACATACCCGAGCTCCAGCCATTTTAGTAGAGAGCAATCTGAATTATGAAACATCATTTCTTCTGAATCTTTTTTGATAAGCGGTCGGATCTTAAAATACACTCCTGTTTGTCATACTGTACATGATGTTACGTAAATAATCATCGCGTACTCCTGATTATTTATATATCTGTTACATAGTAAATTAACCAATTTCAGTTTTCTGCCTGACTTTCCAGATTCCATGCAGTGCTACTCAATAGATATGTTTCTCATACTGAGCTAGAATCCACGAGAGCTCATTCTATGCACCTTCGTGCACATGCACCCGTTTGATTTAAACAAATCAAAACAGGTACATTCAATCTTTAAAATTTGAATTTTACTATTAGATATATGTAAATAATGCCTAAAGTCGACTGTAAATGTACTCAATTTGTATTTCTTAGGATCTGAAAAAATTGATTTCTTAGTGGGGCATGGAAAACGACAGATTAGAATACTGTGTGTTTCTAAATTAACCACATTATGCTTTCTGCATTACTTTGTTATTTACCTATGATTTAGAAATACTCACTGGATCATTTTTGTTTGACTCCCTCTTGAAACTTTAAGAATGAATGTGGAATCCAACAATTCACGGGAATTTTTTTAGTTACATTATGTAGTCCACAAATTCTTTATGCAGTTTGTATTTCTATTATTTCCAACATTAAGTTTATATTTCAGACTTGCTCGGTACAAGGATAGTGGATTGACTCAAGCTAGCAACCAGGGACATATTGAATATTGTACGATGCAAAGGCACTTTATCATTGTATTGTCCGTAGCACACTATATACCGAATGTATTACTGAGTGTCAATGTGTAAGTATTTTTGGCTATAATTATCAGGCTTTGATATAGAATGTATTTCTTCCTACATTATATCTTTGGCTGCTTAATCTAGGACGAGTTTTGCTATTAGCAATGGTTACTATCTCCATAGAAAGATTGGTAGATAATATAGTGTTTACTCTGATTTTTTAGTTGAAATCTAATTTCACTATTCCAACCTACAAGGTATATATATAAAATCTCATCAATGTTTGAAATGTCCAACTACAATTCTTAAGAAGTCACTTAACTATGAATAAATGAGTATGTCCTTAACTATTAATACATGCATGCAAATTTAAAAACATAATTTTAAACCCTCAATTACTCGCAACAACATCATATTTTTAACATTCATGATCAATATTGTTCTTCAACGGAATTTGCTAAATATTAAAAAAATATTATTTGACAAGTGACACCTTCAAACATGAATGTTTTCGTCAACAACATGCATAATTTTTCAATACAGTCTAATCGGTATAAATAAAAGAATTAATTTCTATTTGACCTCCTGATGACAAAGAAATATACTTCTTATTATAATTTTAATCATTTGAAAATATATTCTTCAATTTCATACCTATATATCCATAGGTTTTAAGATTTGATAGCTCGTGCGGGTGCACGGGTTAATGACTAGTTTTCTATAATTAGATATGAATTTTCTAGTGAAATAAACTCTAGTTTTAGGAGATAATTTACCAAAAAAGTTTTGGAGCTCCAAAAATTATTTCCCTGTATGATTAGATAGGGTTTGATGGACTGATTCACTGGAAGTTGGAATCATACCAAAATATTTAACAGAATGCCCTTACTGGTTTTTTTTTGTCTTTTTAACCAGAATTAATATATAAGAGATTTTGATGTGATTCCATAGATACATGTTAGGTACTTTGGATACCTTTCTGTAGAAATTGGAAACGCACTTTTTGGATCTATATAACTACTGTGGTGACTTTATTGGTGAATTAGCTATGTATAGAAAAGATTAATTCACAATGATTCAACCAGGGCTTGATAAAATATGATCTGCTGGGATATGCATGATATTGCTATGCATGTGTTCTGGAAGTTGGAATTATGTGAGTACCTCTTTTGATTTGACCTAGAGAATCTACCAAAGGTAAATTAGGGCTGATATTGTTATTTATACTATAGGAAAACTATGAGGCTTTTTGATAGGGGACCAAGGTGACATGCAAGGCATCTTAGATACCTCACAATACACATTGGGATCATCCAATTTAGATTTACCAAACTCTCTAAGAGAATTTATTAATGAAAAGGATACAATTTGGTGTGTGATTTACTATAATTAATTAATTTAGAAATTATTTTGGTCCACTTCTTGTACTTCATGTAAGTAAACATACAGGAGGCTAGTAAAAATTGGATCTGGGTAGTTTGAGGGGATTACCATTTTTGAGTTCATTTAAACCAGACTTATCAATTTCAGATCCGAGATAAAATGGATAAAAGAAAAAGGGAAATCCATCGGTGGGCCGCATCTAACAGAGGAAATGGGCTAGGGGGGCCGGCCGACCCGCCCAGCGAGGTGTGGGTGCGAAGGGGTACCGGACGATGGGGGCCGTTGGATCTAGTTGCGATCAACGGCACCCGAGCGTCTTCTTCCTAGCAACACAACACGCAGGAAGGAACCCTAGGGGCGGCAGGCGGGGCTCGAGGAGCATACTAGGGGCATGACGGTGGCTGGGGAGGGTCCATGGAGGTGCGGAGGTCGGCGACGAGTCCGGAGAGGGGTGGCGAGGCTGGGTTCGATGCCGGGAGGAGTCTCATGCGTTGGCGCCCGCGAGAAATGCTCGGTAGCTCGCCGGAGATGCTCCCGACGGTCTACCTGTACACAAACAAACGACGGTTAGGTAGATCTGAGCAAGGGCAACGTATGTAGGCCATAGGGAAGATTGGGGAGGGTCGGGGTGGCCCTCAAACTTCCATGCAAGGCAAAGCCCGAGGGTTTTTCTTCTTCTCCTCCTGAGCGACAGAGAGGAAGAGAGCTATGAGGGCTCTGGGGGAAGGGAGTGGAGGGGTCACAGTACGGTGATATGCAGAGAGGGAGGGGAAGGGTGGAGTGAGCTTTGCTTAGATCTCAAGCCATAGCCGAATGGCCTTTTTCCTTCTCTCTCGAGCAAGGCAGGGTAGGGAGTAAGAGAGGTTCATGGGGGAGGTGAGTGAGAGCAGAAGAAATCAAATGAGCAGCAGAGGAGGGTGCTGGGGTGGCTCTGGCCTTTTATTTGGGAGAGGGGATGGTCTAAGGTAGACCAAGCTCATGGAGAGTAATGGCGAGGGGAAAACCATGGATGGGTTGTTCTTGTGGGTGTGTGGGGTGGTCTGCTCGTGGTATGAGCAGAGGGGAGAGAGGGAAGGCCGTTGCAATGTTTAATGAGCAAGGTGGGGATATGACTTCTGTTCCTCTCATACAAGCATGAAAGAAAAAAAGAGGGGGGGTGCTACAATAGCTTTTCTGTAGGGGAGCATGACCAGGATTGAGGTAGTGTGTTGGGTAAGCTTGGTTGACCAAGTTTGGTGAGGGTTGGGTGTGTTTAGATCAATTGATCAATTTGTGGCTGGTGAAGGAGGTTGAATATTTTGCCTTGGGTAAGGTGGGGAAATGGTACTGGTAGATGAATATGGTCAAATCATGATCATAGGAATTGTTTGGGATTTTTAAAATGATTACAAGTCCACTTAATCTCATTTATTCAAAAAGTGCATAAATGACTTATAGAGGCTAGTGTGATATTTTTACATTGCACCAGATGGGTTTTTGGTGTGAGGTGGTCCTAGTTACCATATCACACATTGGGATTTTTCTTGGAATTTATTTAGAAGGGAAAATATTTTTAAGTCATTATTTCATGTTTCTGCCATTTAAGAAAAAGGCAAAAAGAAATAATAAAGTATCTAAAAATATTTATTTTTGATATGGGAAGATATGCTATTATATTCAGGCATCAAATTTGCCTTAGTTGGCAAAGTAGTTTGGATAAAAACAAACTTGCCTTTATAAAGAAGGTTTTGAGGATTTTGCCAAAATGGAATTTATATAGTTTTAGGCTCCAAATAATTATATAAATAATTTGGCAAATGATTATATCCAAGGTAGATGATGTAAACATGAAGTATCCATCATAACCAACATTGGTTATTGAAAAACAAGATGGATTTTGGAAGAGAACAAGGATTAGAGGATCTAGGGGTTTGATGTTTTTATGTCACCTAAACATGGTTGGATTAGGGAGCTCTGAGCTCACCTTGATACAAGGGACAGATGGATGGAAAGACCAATTTGTATAGATGATCATGATGCCAAGAGTTGGGCTTGGATGCATTTGAGGTGATATAGGAGGGATGGCAAACTTTGTTGAAAACAAGGCTGCCATAATAGATGAGTCATGATGCCTCCAAAACCATGTGGGGGTAAGAAGCACAATGCTCCAATGGAAACAAGAGAAGGGTAGATTGATAAACCATGGTTATTAGGTCAAAACCATGCAGAGAGTTGGTCAAGGGGAGGTAACAATAGGATGTGGGCTTCTGACAAAGTAGGCAAAATGATAAGATTTGCATAAAAGATTATTATCTTGACTACAAAACCATCATGGATGAGTGGGTGAAATATGAGTTTATACAAGGGTAGGAGTGGTCTTTGGTAGTATAAATATGTAATACAAGTTGGTTCAGGTACATTATTAAGAATGCACACTAATTGGAGTAGGTGGAGTCTCCAAAGTTGAATCCAGATAAGGATTTCAGACTGCCGATTTGACAGATTTCTGGATTTGAACAAGTAGAAAGTAGGGAAGGGTTTGTAAAGGATGCAATGGTCCAGTGTTATCATCAAGTGTATGCTATCAAAGTATGGCTTGTTTGGAGAGTATTCATGCTTGTATTTGGTCTCTAATGAGTTGGGTGCTAATACAAATGATTAGCTCAAGATTGATATGGTTAAGTAGATTAGAGGGTCACTTGAGTGACTCAAGATAGATCCATCTTGGGTAGCTTGGTTAAGATGATGTATGGTTTTGGATTAGCTTGATCCTAGAGGGTGAGCTCCTAATTCAGCTCACTCAAATTCCTAAGCAAGCAAGTCATCACATGGAGAAGATCAAAGAAATTCATCTTATCAAGCTTATCCAACTAGTGCTAAGGTTTTCATCAATTATATCTTGAGGTGGGCATGGGTGTTTTGAAGTAAGGTAAGAACCTCTTGGTACTTGTACCAAGATTAGAATGAAAAGGTTTGAGGAAAGATTTTGTAAAAACCTTGAGATAAGAGTAGTCGAAGTTCTGTCTTGAAAACATAAGGAGATTATATATATGCCTCCATAGTTTTGCTAATAGAAACTAGTAAAGGATTCTGGTGTGTCAAATTCATCTTGGCTCCAGTTTGAATTGTCCAAAAATGTCAAAATAAATAAACAAAATAAATAATTGTTGAAATTACGGTGAAAAGAAACTTTTTGATTCCAAATGGAAACATCAACACCCATCCTGAATAAATTTTGAATAAAAGGAATCCAAAAAAATTCAAATCAAGTGTAATGCATTCATCAATGAATGTATCCTGAAATTTAAACTTTGGAAAATAAACCAAAACCCAAAAAACCTAATGGAATAAATCATTCCCAAGACTATGGATTTGATCCATATAAAATCTATCAACAAACATTTAGAAATGATCAAAAATGATAAATAAAAATATTATGAACCATAGAAATTAGTTTCATTTCATTTGGAACCATGGATAAAAACTTATGAATTTAATAAGATGAAAGGAAATAATTTCCAAAGCTAACAAAGCTCCTATGTAAAATCCATACCAAATTGTGAACAAATAATCCTAAAAGAGATTTAAAAGGATAAATAAATATTAAATAAAATTTTACAAATTGGAATCACCAATTTTGGATCTATAAATAAAAAGATATGGATTTTATAAGATAAAAAAATAAATAAATAAATAAATAAATAAGGATTATTTAAAAGCCAAATTAAAACTTGGCCTCATTCATAAGCAAATGGAATAAATATAATCCAAATCCAAATAACATAAAAGGATAAAGAATATTCAAATGAAATTATATGGCATTAACCAAATTCCATTCTATTAAATAAAGACAAAATCTCCAATAGAAATAATTAATTAAATCATGGGAAAATAATAATTGGAATTTGCCCAAGTGGAATAAAAGTTATTTAATTAACTTAAATGGAATGAAAGAATTATTTGAAATAAAATTTATATGGGATTAAAACCATATTTGATTTTATTTGAATAAAGACAAATACCCAATTTAAATGATTAAATAATCATATTAAAATACTTTAAATAGTTCAAAGTGAATTATTTAACACCCTATTAAATAAATAAAACCTACTGAAAAAGGTTTGGTAAAAATTAGAATTCAAAAAAAGGGTTTGAATATATAATTAAATCTTGTTTGAATAAAGACAATTGTCTATTTAAATAGATAGTAAAGCCCAAGAAAATACAAAGAAATATTCTAAAAAGGACTTTAGAAAATATTATTAAACAGAATGAAATCCCTAGTGAAAGTTGGGAAACATTTGAATTCAAACAAATACTTGAAATCATTTGAATAAATCAAAACAGAATTCAGAAATGGAAAAAAATAGAGAAGAAAAAAAAGGGAAAGAAGCCAGCCCAACCCACCTAGCCCATCTGGCCCAGCAACACAGCCAACTCCCTTCTCCCGAATCGTTTTTCTGTCACCCACAAAACAACCCGCAGAGACACTGACCGCTGGACCCCACCCTTTCTTTCTCTCTTATGCTGACGAAGCAGCCCCACCGGTCAGTCGTCGTCTTCACCCCGTGGTGACCGCGCCTCCTCGGCCGTTTCCAGCGACATTTTCTCAGCATCAATTCGGGTTGATGGCGCAGTAATATCTCCTCGCGACCGTGCTCGTTAAATCCCCTCTGTCTTCTCTCTCTTTCCCCTCAAACCCCGATGCCAGAGAACCACCAGGCTGCCTCGAATTAACCTTGCACCGCCGCGGCCTCCGACGCACTCCGACGACGATTCGAGCCGCTCCTCGCCTCCCCTTGCTCCCTAGCCTCCACGAGACGATTCCCCATTACCAGGCGCACACTCCAGTACCACCAGCTCACTCGAGCATGCTCTGAAACCTCGACTCCGTCTTCAACCGGGAAGCACTACGAGGCAAACTCGGTGAGCTATTCCTCCCTCTCCTGCGCTTCCTGTATCGCCGGCACCATCCTCGTCTGACTGCGCCGCCGCCAGCCACCGCCACCAGCGCCGCTCGTTTCTGGTTATTTGACTTGGGTCGTTCAGATCTAATTGGATCAGACACGTGCGATTAGAAATAACCCGAAGGGGTACGAATCCATCTGAGCCGCTCAGATCTAATTGGATCCAACGCTCCATAGAGCTCAATCC
Organism: Avena sativa; assembly: GCA_916181665.1. Lineage (NCBI taxonomy): Eukaryota > Viridiplantae > Streptophyta > Magnoliopsida > Poales > Poaceae > Avena > Avena sativa. The sequence goes on along the minus strand of OV702298.1, from coordinate 160,743,744 downwards.
GCGTGAAACGGTATCGGCCAGTTAGGTTAAGACACGTGGCTGAGGATTTGTTTTAAAAATAGAATTGAAACTATTAGATGTTAGAATTTGTAAAATTCATAACTTTTGATCCACATGTCCAAATTTTGCAAATTTTATATCAATGGAATAAGCAAAACAAATACTTTCCAACATATACTTTGTTTAGTAATTTGCTTCTATAAACTTAGTTGTTTTTGCAGAAACTTGTGTAGGCATAATTTGAACATAAAAATTATTCTAGAAATATTTTTAAGGTAAAATCTTTGTAAATGGTTTGTTTTGAACCTACTGACCATAGAAACCAACTTATGGATTTAAAAGTATATTTTGTGAAGCTAAAGAATAAATATTTGAATAAAAGCATTTCTAGTTAAATAAAAATATTGTTTATGTTTTAAAAATGCTTTTTGAGTAAAACCTTTGGCAAATGATTTGATTTAAACCCTCTGACCCTAAACACCAAGTTTTGGGATTTAAAAATATATTTGGTAAACCCTAGTAAAAATTATTACTTTGTTTAAAGGCATTTCCAACAAAATAAAATATTGCTTTGGTATAAAATGGTTTATGGGTAAAAACTTTTGCAAGTGGTTTTAATATTAAACAATTGACCTTAAAACACTAACATTTGTGTTTAAAAATATATTTGTCAAAACACTAGAAATTATTACTTTGATTAAATCATTTCTAACAAAACAAAAATGATTTAAATGGCCATTTTCACTAACTTGATATCCAATGGGTTTGCCACTTTTATACATGACCAATATGTGTTTTAAAATGTTTATAACCTATTATAAACCATTTTTCCAAATAAAACAATCTTTGGCAAGCTTGCATGCATTGATTTGCTTTTACTATTCTATGTGTTGAATTGCTTGAATGGTAGTTTGAATTTGTGCCTTGATTGAATTGTAGTGGAATTTGAAGAGTGTGACTATTACAAGATCAAGGAGTGAACTTATATGCTCTACCAAAAAGGCAAGTGGTTCTTCATACTTTTGTCCCATTATTTTCACTATGCATTAGTGATATTTCTAAGTAGGACTTGCATGGAATTTTTACTAAGTGTTAACTATGCCATGGGAAATCATAGTAGATGAAACCTTAGTAGAATTTTTCCCTAAGTTAAGATTCCTACTACTACCATGCTTAGCCTAGCTAGTAGAAAACAAGGGTGGATTATATTCATGCTATGGAATATTTCTAAGTCAAGGACTTGTGTTTTATTTAATAAAACTACTATGTGAATGAATCACCTGGGTGGAAAGGGACTTGCATGGATGGATTTTTGTTGAGTGGTTACTAGGGCCCATGTTTCAATGGTTTACCCTGTGTATCTCACTTGTGGAATGCCACCCAGGAACAAAGAGATTTGAGATGTCAAATGTTGAGAAGCTTCAAGTGCAACCACTTGGCATTATGGGCTCTGCCTGGATCATATAGGTTGCAATAACTTAGCCAAATGGACAGTTGGTGGTAGGGGATGATAGGTTTGGAACGCGTCCATTTTGGTCTAAGGGAAGGCTTCTGAAAGATCTTGTCTCGATGCATGTCGAGTCTGGTGGGGAAAGTGCACCACCTCTATAGAGTGTAAAATCTAAGTACTTAGTCGTGTCCCCGGCAATGGACAATTTGAGCATCAAGACATGGAAGCTATCAAGAATCTCCTCATCCCAATTTCTAAGTTAAAAACTTGTGGTTGAACAAGGGTTAAAGGATCTTCAATCTTTGATTGGTAGATGCCTTGGGTGATTTTGACAAACAAAAACTTAGTGTTTTCAAATGATAAGGAAAATCTATTTTGAGCAAAGCAAGCCTAAGCTCCACTTAGCCAAATGCATATAGATGATAGTTACCACTGTACTACTATAGTATCAGTTGCCAATACAATTCAAATGTATTGACCCTTGTGGCTGTAACTTATTATGTTGGAGGTTTGTTTGATGTTAGTGAAGTGTGTTGATTAGGATTACAAGTCTATAACCAACATGATTGCCTGTGGCACTTTGAAGATGAAGGACTCCATGCTATATAGTTATTTCTGCTGCATTGTAATGAGATAGCCAAATGAGCTATGTAAGATGTAATGAATTATTTCATTCCTGGTTATAAACTTGTATTATGACCTTTGTTTCTTGATATTACATCTTAACTGTGGATGCTAGCTTTTGATCCAGGGACTAGCATTGTAAACACAGGGATCTCTACCTTATTAAAGGTTGGGACCTCTACATATGGTATCAGAGAACTGTGTTTCCTATAGGATTGTAACCCTAGGATTGGACAAAACCCCTTAGAATAAAATAGGAGTAGTATTTGTTCCAAAACTTATTTATAAACAATCTTGTAAACTCCTTCCTCAACCTTTTTGGTTTTGAATCTACATCTCTTCTATTCCAACTTGATGGACAAAAACCTCAACATGAACAAAGACTTCAACATGAGCAAAGACTTCACCATAAGCAAAGACTTAAACTTGAGCAAAGACTTCAACATAACCAATGACTTCAACTTTAGCTTCAACAAGGACTTCAACTTGGACATCACTAAGGACTACAAGTAGACAAGAAATATTACTTAAGACTTGAAGACTAAGGAAACACAACTTAGAAGGAACAATCATCACCTTTGAAGTTTTGTGACCAAGACACAAGAATTGTTCCAAGGAAACCATGATCTCATTCAACAAGAAACACCTAAGAAGAATGGAATGATCTCAAGTGAACCATATAGTTGGACCACCATACTAGTGATTAGTTTAAACCCACCAACTTATGTGGTGTAGCAAAAATATTTTGTTGCCTAAAAATGTGCTTGAAACTTGTTGTTTGAGTGGAATGTTTGTTTGTGATTGCTTGCACATTGCTTGTGTGATTTCTTGTGTGTGAGTAGAATTATTTCTCGAGAAATCTTTTTCCTATTCTAATCCCAATCCAACCCAAACAGATGACTTCTCCAAGAGACTCCAACATCAAGAATGGTGACAACAACCAAGAGATGCACATGAGAGAACAACTACTAGCAAACCAAACCTAGTTGAATCAGAGGACAACTCAGTTTTTAGCCAATAACAATGAGTTAGACCCAAGCTTGCAAAAGTTTTTCGAAGTCAAATCCCAATTGTTGCAAGGGATGACCAATCAAATGATCAACATGAAAGACAACCTCTCCCAAGGAGTTTGTGACAACAATGATGTCAAGGATGATATTACAGAAGGAATTCAAGCTTGCAATATTTGTGGAGACATGGATCACACTTCCAAAGAGCATGAAGATCAATGCCCTAATTGTGAAGAGAAACATCCAACTAAACAATGCCCCACATCTCAAGTGACTTGTTTCCTATGTGAAGGAAATAATCATGTGCCTATCCAATGCCCCATCTATCCTATTGTTCAACAAGTGAAACAAGGTGGAGTGCATCAAAAGTTTGGAAACCCCTAGGAGGAACTAACTTCTATCAAGAAGGATGAAGACAAAGGCAAACCTCAGTTTGCACCTCCATACATTAGGAATCACCTTGATGGACAAAAAAGGAAACATAGGTATTATCCAAGGAATCGTTCAAGGAACCAAGGAGACTTTCCCACCTTTGAATATTTAGATGATAAGAGATGTTTACCACAAATGGGCTTGGTTGGCTATGGATCAGAGTCGAGTTGCTTCGGTTTAGTGTTGTAGTCTAAGTTATTGGAAAAGACGCAGTCTTTTCCCCGTAGGACGATTCTAGGTAGGTTTTAGCGTTGACATGGTCCTTTCTTCTGGCAGCGAGACGACGAGTTGGGCCTTCTTCGATCATTATAGCTGATATTTTCTCTTTGTCCTTCTAGGTCTTGATATGCTGGGGGTGTTGGCGGGATGGTCGACCTTGCGATGAAGAATTTTCCCAGAGCGTCTTATGATTCTGGAGGAGTGCTGATTATTGTCCTCTTGTGGGGTCCATGAAACTGAATTAGGGGATGTGCATCTCCTAACAACGACTAGGGGTCGACTCTCTCGGGATTATTCCAGTTTCGTGGGAAAGACGCGGTCTTTCCCCCTTAGAGTGAGACTACAGGGTTTGGTGAAGTAGCAAACCTTATTTATTGGAGTCGCAGATTGATGCTGGAGGAGCGTTGCACCCGTCATCCAGAAATGGGTATCTTCTGTCGACCTTGTAGATGAGGCTTCTTGAGAGGCGTCTGAGCTGGCTAGAGAAGTATCTAGCGGGGAGGATGCCGGTTTTATGGGGTATGGTCGTTCCGGGTTGGATATGATTCAACTTCATGGGAAAACATGCAGGGAAGGGCCTCGTACTTGCCTTTTATCAAACAAGGTTCATACAAATATTAATATGTTTGCACCAGCCAACGGCGATTGTACTGGACGCCATACCAAAAAGGTTCCGAGGGCGATACATAGCTCTTCCCAGAGCTGGTCGGGTGGGTTAGAGGGGACGAGGGACTACTCCAGGGGAACTTCTTGAGTCTTATTGCCATTCTGGGGTTGGAGGTGAAGGGAATATGCCAGAGAGGCAATAATAAAGTGGTTATTATCGTATTCCTTATTTATGATAAATGTTTATTTTACATGCTATAATTGTATTAATACGGAAACGTTAATACATGTGTGTTTAATAAAAAAAGGGAGTTCCTAGTTATGCCGCTCTTATAAACTAGCTCGTTGATTAACATGATGATCAAAGTTTCCTGATCATGGACATTGGATGTTGTTAATAACAAGGTCACAACATTAGTGTAATGATGTGATGAACATTCATCCGAAGTATAGCATTACGATCAAAGTCATTGAGTTTATATTGCTATAACAACTTACGAAGTGATCCTAATCCTTAGACCATGAGATCATGCCAATCACTAACACAGGAAGAGTTTCTCGATGAAATCAAATGTCACACCATAACTGGGTGATTATAAAGATGGCTTCAGAACTACTCAAGTGTTATGTTGAGACCCATGGATCGAGAGTGGAATTTGTTCATCCCGATGATGGATAGATATGCTCTGGGCCCTCTCGGTGATATCACATTGATTAGCTTGCAAGCAAGTGATTTGATCACTAGAATGTTATATCACGGGAACAAGAAAAGAGTGCATGTCGGTAACGAGATCAAACTAGGTATGGAGATACCGATGATCGAATCTCGGACATATAATATATCGTGAAACAAAGGGATTAAGATACTAGCTTAAAAGGTTCACACGATCACAGAAGTCATCGTTGAATGTGTGGGAGTCAGTACGGATCTCCAGGTCCCGCTGCTGATTATTGATCGGAGAAGGGTCTCGATCATGTCTGCATTATTCGTGAACCGTAGGGTGACACACTTAAGGGATACCGACACCATTCGGAGCAAATGATATGCCAGAGAAAGAAAAAGGAAAGCGCAGGAATTTATTTCACTAGACACCGAAACTGTTTCGGTTGAAATTGCTGAAACTGGTTCTGCATGTGAAATTGAAATGTTGTAAGGGGTTTTATGTGAATGTTTGTTAATTAAATTAATTAACAAAATTCTGAATAAATAAATAAAAGAGTTTTATTTAAATGAGAGCTTGCATTAAATTTGGTGGAAATTTAATGCATGTGAGTGGATTTTTGAGTGGAGGCTTTTTAATGGGAGTGGAGGCTTTTCATTTTGAGTGGGAGCTCCACCGACATGAATGTGGAAGAGGTGGGGGAAGCCCCCATGGCTGGGCGCCGTGCCCCTTGGGTGCCCCCCTCTCCCCTATAAAAGGCCCCCCTCTCCTCCTCTCAAAGCACACCTCCTCGCGAAGGATCTCTCTCCCCCCTTTAGAATTTCCCCATGGTCTCGGATCAGCGAGATACATGTTCCCGGTGGCTTTTTCTAGATGGATTTGTTGCTTCCGCTGCTTCGCTGGAGCGAGGGCGCGGAGGTTGTCGGGGTACCCGTACGTGTGTGCGATCACGGATGCACCACTGCTTTGAGGTGCTGGACTTGATCGTGCTGGACCGGCTGGACCAGATGGACTTCATCACGATCTTGAGATCGGCAAGCGTTCGTCTACATAATCCACGAGTACAACCTCGTTAACGCTATTCATTCTTCGAGGGTATGTATTCTATGGATGTATATCCACCCGTTGCTTGTATCTAGTAGATAGATCTTGGTACATAGATGTTCCCATCGTAGGAAAATTTTTGTTTTCTATGCTGTGAACCCTACAGTGGTATCAGAGCCGGATCTATGCGTAGATACTTTGCACGGGTAGTACACATATGAGTATGTGGGCTATGATGATCATTTTATTTCTTCTTAGTTGTACTTTGGATATTGGTGGCATAGTGGGATGAAGCGGCCCGGACAAACTTTACATGTCCTCGCACATGAGACCTGTTCCATGCTTGACATGCAACTAGTTTTGCATAAGTGGCTAGCGGGTGTCTGTCTCTCCTACTATAGTCAATATCTAATTTTCAATGAGTTGTCAACAATTTGATTATCCTCGTTGTGGTTCATGTTCGTAGGTAAGAACGGTTCTATCTTCGAAAGCCCTAAGCCACGTAAAACTTGCAATGGACAAATTAGAGGCGTCTAGTTTAGATTGTTGCTGGGCTTGTGTTATGATATGGTGATGTTGTAAGTAGAAGTATGAGATGATACTCTTACAACACACATAGCGTGTAAGTTCCATAGACCTTGGCCTTACACATCAAGGCATGATAGAGATCATACCACGGTGCACATGATGGAGATCATATGCGGGAACCATATCATTTCACTTATTAACATGAGATGTTTTATTGCATCTTATATTGCTATTTTAGCGTTTTATTAGCATAATAAGATGATCCCTCATTTAAATATCAAGATAAGAATGTGTTCTTCCTTAAGTATGCACCGACAATGTTTCGTCGCTTCAAGGCATCACGTGATGATCGGGTGTACTTGAATCCACGAGCATATCTCTGGTGTAAGACAGTTACACACGCGAATACTAAGGTTCTTACTTGGCGAGCATAGCATGTACAGACATGGCCTCGGAACACGGACCGAAAGGTTAAGCATGAGTCATATAGTAGATATGATGCCCATTTGATGCTCGCCTTTGAAGCTACACCGACTCACGTGATGATCGGACTTGGTGTAGTGGATTTGGTTCATGTAATCACCAAAAAGACACGAGGGATGTCGTTTTTGAGTGGGAGTTCATTTCTAATTTGGATTAGTAGAACTCAATTTATCATAAATTAAATCAAAGTGAATTTGCATAATTTGTTGTAGTCATTGGCATTCGTTCACCACCTTATGCATAGTTGTAATTGAGATAATAGAACTATAGAATTCTGGATATATACTTTATGAACTGGTATCGTATTGTGTTGAGTGTCAATCTAAAGTTTAAAGTCCTATTGCAAACTTTCAGCAAAATTCTATTTACTCCGTGAAATTTAATAATTGGTATTAAATCGAGAGTAACAATTCCAGTGTTAGTATCTTAAGTATCATGTTTGCCTCCATGATTCTTGATTATTTTATATCAAGTTTATCTAGGAGCTGAAAGAATTGTTTCAGAAACCATCATGTGTGGCAGATATAACGATATCTGAAACAATGTTTTGGTTGCAATATGATAGAGTATAATATATGTTCTCATATTGGATGAGAATTTACGAAGGTTGGAGATGCTAGACATCCTAATCATCCAAAAGGGTTTTGGAAAGTAATGTTATACTCAAGATTCTCCTTTATAAGCTAAAGTAGCTTGATCATGAAAGTCGTCATGATAAGGATGAATAGAAGATGTATGTAAAGTGTTTACTACATTAAAAGATTACTAAAGAATGGATTTTGAAAGAATACCGATCATTTTGATGATGGTGATCTACTTCAAAGTGCAAGTCCAAAGGTATTATTATTTGAATATACACGCTTTGGACTATGTGTCATGTATATGGCGCCACTTTTAATGTTGATAGATTCTTTTAAAAAGGTAAAGGAAATGCTGAAAGAGAATCTATAAAATATATTTGGCAGAAAAGAAAAGATTGGAAATATCCAATTTTGGTATATGGATGATATACATGTTATGGTTGTATTCTTTGCTTGTTAAACAATGTGGTTCTTGGGTATTGGATACTGAATTGGTTGGTATGAAATTTCCTACGGAACAACGCAATTCATGAACCACAATGGCCTAAGTAACTAGCAAGAGAATATGTGATGATGTTCATCGAAAACAAACAAACCGTTGTTTGTATTTCTCGTTGACATCAAAGCTTGACTTCAAGATTTGTATTAATAATTGTTATTTGAATCAGGTATTATGAGAACAAAGGTTGTTCAAATAATTACCGTATTCCATATAATATGGATGATTTACAAATCTAGTTGGAGAAATCACATCCATAAAACCTAATGCTAAAATGTCGCAAGACAGATGATTGAAAGATCACATACGAAGTGACATCGCTGTTTAAATTATATTGGAAAGAAAACATGAAGAATCACCACATTCATGGATTTTTGGAGTCTTTGATTTGATCAAGTGACGCTTGTGAGACTTTCCTCGGTATAATTAAAACTTCGTTCAAAGGCCAAAGAAGAACGAACGACTAAATTATTGGAATTTATACATATCGATGTATGTAGTCCATTATGTGTAGTCGTAAGCGATGGGTTTCAACTTCATATACTTTCTCCGGAAATTTGAGTGAATATTCACTTAATGAGAAAGAAGTGTGAAATATTTGAAAATGTTCAAAGACTTTCAAGATGAAGTGAAAATCATTGTAACAAGAAAATAAATGGTTTATGATTTTATCATAAGGGATTTATTTGAGTTACAACTGTAACAAGAAAAGAAATGAATTATGATTTTATCATAAAGGGATTTATTTGAGTTGCAAGTTTAGCAAAACACCTAGATTTACATCTCCCGAAACACCATAGGAGTACGGAGTGTTTGAGATTTGTAATGAAACCTTGTTTGACATGGTTGGATCAAAGGTGTTATTTATAAAACTTCCATTATGTTTTAAAAGATTAAAGCTTTAGAGACTTCCACTTCTACACTGAAAAGAGATCCATCTTGATCCGTTAAAATGACACCATGGAAGTTATGGTTTGGGGCAAAACCCAAGTTGTCATTTCTTAAATTTTGGTATGTTAAACATAAGTAAGATGTTTACAACCGAAGTCGGATGAGCATGTCTTTGTAGGTTATTTCGAATAACAATTGGTTATTCCTCCATAACACCAAGGACAAAAGGGTTTGTTGCTTGAAACGTGAAGTTTCTTGAAGAAGGAATTTTTCATAAATGTTAAGTGGGAGGACAATAGAACATTGATAAGGTTAACGAACCTTAGCTATATGTGCTGAGTTGTGCAGCGCCGGAAAATGTTCCGGAGGCAGCCAGAATGCTCATGGATTACGTGCCTCAAAGGTTGCGGTCACGGAGGTCTAAAGTTCCTATTGAACCAAGAAGGTCGGATAAACAATCAAATGATTAAGATTTGAGAGTAAATCATTATTGTTTGACAATGATGAACCGACTATATGCCAAGAAGCGATGATGGGCCCTGACTCCGTCAAATGGCTTGAAGCCATAAAATCCGTGATAGTTTCATACACGAGAAACCAAGTTTTGAACATGGAAGACCCTCCGAAAAGGTGTAAAAACCTATCGGTCGTATTTGGATCTATAAAGAAACAGACATGGATGTTTCACATCTATGAAATAGTCGACATGTCGTAAAGTATTTTATGACAATGTTCAAAGAGTTGAATATGACAAGATTTGATCTTTCATAGCGATATTTAGTCTGAACGGATTAAAGTAGCAACCACTACATATAATTTGGTATATGGTAGATGAATAAACAAAACAAGGTTCTTCTAATAGAATGGTTACCTAGGACGTGTACATGACACGGTCCAAAGGGTTTTGTTAAATTCAAAGGATGCTAAAAGGGCATGCAAACTTCAATGGTTGAAGTAAGCATCACGGAGTTGGAATCTTCACCATGATGAAAAATGAGTTTTTCATCAGGAGACGATGAAGATGCTTGCATTTGCAAGAAATTAAGTGGAAGCACTAAGACATATTTCTAATACATTATGTGGAGGACATCTTGTTGATTAGAAATGATGTATCTTTTATTGACAAAGGTTAAGAATTTCATTTTGATAAAAGACTTAGGCAAAACCCGAATATTTATCATGAAGGTCTATAGTGGATAGACCGTGACGCTAACATGGTTATGCCAAACGTACATATATGAGATATTGAAGGAGTTCAATATAGAAACAACAAGAAACGGTTCTTGTCGCATGGAAAGGAATTGAAACAAGATTCAAGTGTATCGACACTTGATAAGTGAAACAAGATTCAAGTGCTTTGGCACTTGATGAGTGAAATCACGAGAATGTTTTGATCAATCATACCATGATACGTACACATCCAGATATGTCCTATGCTCTAAGTGTTATGAGCATATACCAGAATAAATCATAAAATGATCATTGGACGATAGTAAGGATATTCTTATGATCTTTTGGAAGAACTAAGAATATATTTGCGTAGAGATGACAAAAAAATTACAAATAGTTCATTGTAAAGCGTTACATTGATACTAGTTTTGTCACAAGATACAAACTAAGTTTATCTCAATTTAAACTATGGGTGGCACAATGAAATGGAAAGAAAGTTTCCATGATGGATTTGGAAGAGTTCCAAAGTTAAGACATTGTGACGAATACTACAACAAAAGGCTAAGTATATGACTGCTATAGTAGCAGCAAAGGAGGGAATTTGTGTCAAGTAGTTTGTTATCAAACTAAGGTGTGGTTCACAACGGGCTAACACTAAAGATATATTGTATGACAATAGTATCGATAGTTTTAACCCCAGGGAACTAAAGGTCTCACCAAAAGACCAAATTTATACAATGCCATCTCATTGGAGAATGAGTGATGCATGAAGACGCAAAGACATGCAAATACACACGGACCTGAAAGTGCCAGATCCGTAGATTATGTTAACCACTTGCAATTGCGTATATGGAACACCAGAAAGCCATAGGTGTTTAATACACAAAGTTTTCAACCTAGATTATTGTCTCTAGTGCAAGTGGGAGACTGAAGGGAATATGCCTGAGAGGCAATAATAAAGTGGTTATTATCGTATTCCTTATTTATGATAAATGTTTATTTTACATGCTATAATTGTATTAATACGGAAACGTTAATACATGTGTGTTTAATAAACAAAAAGGGAGTTCCTAGTTATGCCTCTCTTATAAACTAGCTCGTTGATTAACATGATGATCAAAGTTTCCTGATCATGGACATTGGATGTTGTTAATAACGAGGTCACAACATTAGTGTAATGATGTGATGAACATTCATCCGAAGTATAGCATTACGATCAAAGTCATTGAGTTTATATTGCTATAACAACTTACAAAGTGATCCTAATCCTTAGACCATGAGATCATGTCAATCACTAACACCGGAAGAGTTTCTCGATGAAATCAAACGTCACACCGTAACTGGGTGATTATAAAGATGGCTTCAGAACTACTCAAGTGTTATGTTGAGACCCATGGATCGAGAGTGGAATTTTTTCATCCCGATGACGGATAGATATGCTCTGGGCCCTCTCGATGATATCACATTGATTAGCTTGCAAGCAAGTGATTTGATCACTAGACTGTTATATCACGGGAACGAGAAAAGAGTGCATGTCGGTAACGAGATCAAACTAGGTATGGAGATACCGATGATCGAATCTCGGACATGTAATATATCGTGAAACAAAGGGATTAAGATACTAGCGTAAAAGGTTCACACGATCACAGAAGTCATCGTTGAATGTGTGGGAGTCAGTACGGATCTCTAGGTCCCGCTACTGATTATTGATCGGAGAGGGGTCTCGAACATGTCTGCATTATTCGCGAACCGTAGGGTGACACACTTAAGGGATACCGACACCATTCGGAGCAAATGATATGCCAGAGAAAGAAAAAGGAAAGCGCAGGAATTTATTTCACTAGACACCGAAACTGTTTCGGTTGAAATTGCTGAAACTGGTTCTGCATGTGAAATTGAAATGTTGTAAGGGGTTTTATGTGAATGTTTGTTAATTAAAGTAATTAACAAAATTCTGAATAAATAAATAAAAGATTTTTATTTAAATGAGAGCTTGCATTAAATTTGGTGGAAATTTAATGCATGTGAGTGGATTTTTGAGTGGAGGCTTTTTAATGGGAGTGGAGGCTTTTCATTTTGAGTGGGAGCTCCACCCACATGAATGTGGAAGAGGTGGGGGCAGCCCCCATGGCTGGGTGCCATGCCCCTTGGGTGCCCCCCTCTCCCCTATAAAAGGCCCCCCTCTCCTCCTCTCAAAGCACACCTCCTCGCGAAGGATCTCTCTCCCCTCTTTAGAATTTCCCCATGGTCTCGGATCAGCGAGATACATGTTCCCGGTGGCTTTTTCTGGCAGGATTTTTTGCTTCCGCTGCTTCGCTGGAGTGAGGGCGCGGAGGTTGTCGGGGTACCCGTACGTGTGTGCGATCACGGATGCACCACTGCTTTGAGGTGCTGGACTTGATCGTGCTGGACCGACTGGACCAGATGGACTTCATCACGATCTTGAGATCGGCAAGCGTTCGTCTACATCATCCACGAGTACAACCTCGTTAACGCTATTCGGTCTTCGAGGGTATGTATTCTATGGATGTATATCCACCCGTTGCGTGTATCTAGTAGATAGATCTTGGTACATAGATGTTCCCATCATAGGAATTTTTTTGTTTTCTATGCTGCGAACCCTACAGGAGGTTTCTCCTCATGAAGTGTCTTCTTGGAGTAAGAGGAGGTTCCAGGGACAGTGGCTTCCTGATTCTTCTGGCTCGAGGGGCTTGTGGTTTCTTGTCCTTCTTAGGTACCGAAGATTTTTGCGTCGGGGCCATCCAGGGTTGGGTGGAACATGCTCGGACAAAGTGGCCAGGGTCTCGGCAGGTGTAACAAACGCTTTGCTTGGTTATGAGTCCTCTTTTGGTTTGCTTGGAGATCTTTAAGGTGGTGGCGGATACTTTGGGATTCGCCTTTGTAGGAGTTTTGTCTAAGCCACGTTGGGGACACTCTCGGCTATAATGACCCGGTTGATCACATGAGAAGCAGGTACCTTTCTTGGAATGTTCCCTTCTTGATGATTTCCTGATGTTTACACATGGAAGTTGATGAGCCTTGCTAGTCAGGAGATATAAGGGGCAGTTTTCCAGGACATGGTCTTGACCTTTGCAGAGGAAACATGTGACTAGCTGTGTTGGGCAATCCGCTAGAGGATGGAGGGCTCCATAGTTTGGGCAGTTGCCTAAGCACTGGCTGGCTTGATGTCCTTCTTCTCCGCAACGGCCGCATTCTTTCTTCGGGCCTCCGATCCTCATGTCCATACTCAGGGAGTTCTTGGGGGTGACAATCTTTATGGTTATGGCATTAAACTGTGTTAAGAGGTTAGCATTGGATTTCAAGATAGAGGAACAAACGGGTTATAAAAGTGAGGGGGTACTATAGTTGGCAACAAGCAGGTCCAACAGGGGTTTTAGGTTAGAGGTGAGTTTAGGTACAAGGATGCAGGTTGATCTGGTTATACAGTTAGTATTAGCCATAGGTAGGTAATTTTTGATTTTAATAGGTGTCCATCCTGCTAAGGAGATGTCTCAGTTTACGGGATTAGGTGTGTTGTTGTCGGGGTTGGAAAACAAGGTGTTCCAAGCAATAGGGTCCAATGATCCTAGGAAGACAAACAACACATTCCACACATCATACAAACATATGACAAGCAAATAAGGCATACCCTAGGTACCAAGGAATGACTACGTGTCATAGGGGGAGTCCTATATTGGGGAGATTTATCCTAGGTACAGATGTTACGGGGGTCTTGACCTTTGTCTGTCCATCAGGTGTCATTGGTTCCGTACTTGATCCCTTTGCGTCGATGAAGGACTCTGTTGGTAGGGAGATCTTGTAGTGTTGGGTGTTGGTAGCTCCTTGGGTTTTCTTGTCTCTGTTTCTTGACATCTCGGAGTCTATGTCTTCTGGGTTTCGAAGTAGGGCTTGTTTTTGAAAACGAAACATTTGAAAGTAGAAAAGATATAGAGTGATCCATTTTCAAGAGTTTAAGTCGAAGAAGATAATGTAGGAAATGTTGTGAAAAGCTTTTGGAGAAAATAGTTTTTGAAAGTCGGTGTTTTCAGAAATAGGGGTTGTCCTGTGTAACGTCCATGCTAACTAAGGTATCCTACAGTCAGGATGTCTCTGATACCAAGTCTGTGGGACCCCGGATTTATGGTCCGAGAATCCCGTTATGCCTGCACTTCACATTCCCGTGATCGGCGAGACGTGAGCATAATCGATGAGTATCATTATAGCAACCTGATAATAACGAATACAAAACATACATTGTTGCCATTATGCCGATTACAACATCGAATAGCGGAAGTCTTCAAGCGTAGAGCCCATGTCATGCCTTAACCTACAAGAGCTAACTGGGAAGATGACCTAGCTCGCATAGACATCAGCATCTTCATCCCTCCTCGTGCTTCTGGAAATCTGGCCAATTAAATAGCCGGGTACAATGCCGTTGAGTACTTTGAATGTACTCGCAAACCACCTTAAGAGAATAGTAATAACAACAGGATATGCGATGTGGCTATAATAGTAGGAGGGCTCCAAGAGTGGTTCTTTTATAAAATATTTTCTCTTGTAGATATAACATCTACAAGGTTTTGTTGAAATCTTTTGGGAAACATTTTGGAAACCTTTTGGAAAAGTATTAGAAAACACTAGGATTGGGTCATCCCATTTCATCTCCGCGGTCCTCAACTGACCAGGTTATCCTCTTTCTTCTGTGCTGTCCCTCGGACCACCAGGTTTTAGAAAACAATTACTTTTTTGAAATTCGTTTTGAAAACAAACCAGCACCGCTCTACAGCAACCTTCCAAACCATCCATGACTGAGGACTCGGCTATTCAAATATATTTACACACTAGAGAGGTTGTACACTTTACCCACACCCAAAGGGTACCCTGCCCTTATCCTTACTGATTGTGGGTCGAGTAACCGATCAAGACTCTCCGGATGCCACTCTAGCATGGGCCCTACCCTATGAGTTGTTCGTCTCAACACCGAGACGTCGGGATCCACAAACCAACCGAAGTGCACCCAACTCCTCCAGAGCCGGCACTTTCAATGAGAGGCTCATAGTATCGCCCGGCCACTCACATGGGTGGTCTTGCTTCCTCTAGGTGACTGCATATCATTTGACACTGTTTTTAAAATAATCCCGAGATTCGAGGGATCTGATCCCTTATAAGTAGTTCTAAGAATTCCCACACTAGAGTTTCAAACTTCAAATCCAGCACTGTTCCCATTCGATAGTAATGTGGTTGCACAGGTTAATTGTTCTGGAAAAACTGCAAAAAACCAGGTGCCTTTTTGTAATCATTTTTCCTCCGTCCTTTATGCCACCATTTTGTAAAACAAAACCTTTTTCATTTTTCAAACCTCTATTGGTATGTCGAACCTCACCAAGGTTTTCTCAGAAAACATTTGGTAAACATTTTTCCCGGGGTCTTCCCATCCTAAATTTTTTATCTTGGCTAAAACTGGTTCTCCAAGGGATGGTGGTATTATACACCACATATATCACAAGGGGCAAGAAGGAGTCATCAAATGGGTTGTACCTAAAGGTACTAAGGTGGTAATGGTTTAGAGGATTCAAACATTCCCACATATAAAACATAATATAAGGTAAAAGAATGTAATTTGCATAATTGAAAAGATAAAACATGCATAAGAAAAATAGTAGGACAAGTGCTTATGAGCAAGAAGGTGGCTTGCCTATGATCAGAAATATGGCATATATGTCCCTGGACGTCCTTTGAGAATACCATAAATAATATAATCCCTTTGTCCCATCTTCAATTACAATCTCAACCATCGTCGTCGAGGATCACACATGCAAGCAAACAAAAGCACACTCCACACAAAGCATACAAACATCATTAAATACAATAATCTAGTAAATAACACATGATATATTCAGTAGGTTTTGATAAATTGAGTTGGTAGAAATTGGAATTGCTTTGGTTACATTTATTGAGTTTCTTTTGTGATTTATATACCCAAAACTACCTAAGAAAGGGGGTTTTAAACCAAGACCAATTTCTGTATGATACCAATGTACAAAAAGGTTACCATCAAATAGGCATTGATATATCCAAGCCAACAAACTTAGTTTCACTATTTTATCAATTTTCTACAATTACATATGAATTTTCTAGTGAAATAAACTCTAGTTTAAGGAAATAATTTACCAGAAAACTTTCGGAGCTCCAAAAATTATTTCCCTGTATGATTAGATAGGGTTTGACAGACTAATTTTCTGGGAGTTGGAATCATTCCAAAATATTTACCATAATGCCCTTAGGAAATTCCCAAAGGCAGTACTTTTTTTGTCTTTTTAAGATGAATTAATATATAATAGCTTTTGCTAATATTCCAGAGACACATGTTAGGTACATTAGATACCTTTCTGTAGAAATTTGAATGACACCTTTTGGATCTATATAACTACTATGGTTAATTTGTTTGTGAATTAGCCATGCATAGAAAAGATTAATCCACAATAATTCAACCAGGGTTTGATAAAATATGAGCTACTAGGATATGCATGAATTGCTATGCATGAGTTCTGGGAGTTGGAATTATGTCAGTAACTCTTTTGATTTGACCTAGAGAAATTACCAAAGACAGATTAGGGCTGATATTGTTATTTTTACTATAGGAAAACTATGAGGCTTTTTGATAGGGGACCAAGGTGACATTCCATGAATCTGAGATACCTCACCATACACATTGGGATCATCCAATTTGCATTTACCAAACTCTTTGAGGGAATTTATTAATGAAAAGGATACAATTTTCTATGTGATTTACTATAATTAATCTAGATACTATTTTGGTCCACTTCTTCTACTGCATGTAAGAGAAAACATACAGGAGCCTAGTAAAAATTGGATCTAGGTAGTTTGAGGGGATTACCATTTTTCAATTGATTTAAACAAAACTTATCAATTTTAGATCTGAGATGAACTGGATAAAAGAAAAAGGAAAATCCATTGGTGGGCCACATCTAACAGGGGAAATGGGCTGCGGGCGCCGGCCAGCCCGTCCAGCGAGGTGGGGGTGCGAAGGGGTATCGGACGACGGGGGTCGTTGGATCTAGTTGCGATCAATAGCGCCCGAGTGTCTTCTTCCTGGCGATGCACAGCGCAGGAAGGAACGCTAGCAGCGACAGGCGGGGCTCGAGGAGCTTACCAAGGGCGCGACAACGGCTAGGAAGGGTCCAGGGAGGTGTGGTGGTCGGTGATGAATCCGGAGAGGGGCGGTGAGGCCGGGTTCAACGATAGGAGGAGACTCATGCATTGGTGCCTGCGAGAAATGCTCGGTAACTTTCCCGAGATGCTCCCGAGGTTCTACCTGTACACAAAAAAGGAGGTTAGGTAGATCTAAGCAAGGGCAGGGTATGTAGGCCATATGAAAGATTGGGAAGGGTAGGGTGGCCTGCAGACTTCCATGTAAGGGCAAACCCGAGGGTTTTTCTTCTCCTCCTTGTGAGAAACAGAGAGGGAGAGAGCTATAGGGGCTCTGGGGGAAGAAGGAGGGGAGGGGTCACAGTACGGTGACATGTAGAAAGTGAGCTTTTCTCAGATCTCAAGCCATGGACAAATGGCCTTTTTCCTTTTCTCTTGAGCAATGCAGGGTAGGGAGAAAGAGAGGTTCATGGGGGAGGTGAGTGACAGCAGAATAAAGCAAATGAGTAGCAGAGGAGGGTGTTGGGGTGTCTCTGGCCTTTTATTTGGGAGATGGGGTGGTCTAAGGTAGACCAAGATCATGGAGAGTAATAGGGAGGGGAAAACCATGGATGGGTTATTCCTGTGGGTGTGTGGGGTGGTTTCTAGTCGTGGTATGAGCAGAGGGGAGAGAGGGAGGGTGTTACAATGTTTAAAGAGCAAGGTTGGGATATGACTTGTGTCTCCTCTCATACAAACATGAAAGACAAAAGGAGGAGGGGGGGCTTGATACGTCAGAAACGTATCTATAATTTTTGATGTTCCATGCTTGTTTAGTATCAACTTTGCTTTGCTTTGTGTACACTTTGAGGTGTTTTTATATGTTTTCTCGTACTAACCTATTAACAAGATGCCACAGTGCCAGTTGCCTATTTTCTTCTGTTTTTGGTTCCAGAAAGGAAGAAAATCAATATTCTCGGAATTGGACGGGACAAAATCCAAAGTCAATATTTTACCATGTGCAACACGAAGCCAGAATATGAGACGGAGGAGGCTCACCAGGGGTCCACACCCCATGGCCGCGCGGGTGGGCCCAAACCATGTCTAGGGGGGCTGTAGCCGCCCTGGTGGCCCCCCTGCCTCGCCTCTTTGCCTATAAAGTCCCCCCGATGCGAAAAGCCTAGACACCCGATCAAAATTCCACGAAACCATCTGTAGCCGCCGCCACCATAGATTCCTAGATAAGGGGGGATCTGAAGCTCTTCTTGGCACCCTGCCGGAGGGGAGATCATCCCGAAGGCCTTCTTCTTCATCATGCCAGCCTCCGGTATGAAGCGTGAATAGTTCCACCTTGGACTACGGGTCCATGTAGTAGCTAGATGGTTGTATCTCCTCCTTGTGCTTTCATGTATAGATCTTGTGATCTCCGTTCATGATCAAGATCTAATCTATTTGTAATCATGCATGTTGTGTTTGCGGGGATCTGATGGATATTGAGATTACTATGTCAGATTGATTAATGGTTTTGTCTTATTGATTCTATCATGTCTGTGTTGTTTGTGATCTTGCATGCACTCCATTGTTAGTAGCTATCTTGGCCAAGTAGTTGCTAGTGACTCCAAGAGGGGGTATTTATGCTCGATAGTGGGTTCATGCTTCTATTTACCAAGGGAAGTGACAGAAATCTCTTCGGTTGTAGATGTGATGTTGCCACTAGGGAGAAAACAACGGTCTCTTGTTCTGGAACTAGTGGATTGTTTACCTTACACACTTTGCTTAAAGCAGTTGTCTATTAATTGCAACTTAATACTGGAGGGGGTTCAGATGATAACCTGAAGGTGGACTTCTAGTCATAGATGCAGTTGGATGGCAGTCTATGTATATTGTTGTATTGCTCAATCGAATCTCATAGTAACTTTTTGTCTAGTATTGCATTGTTTTGCCTTGCTCATTCCTGTCAATTGCCCTGCTGTAATTTGTTTACCCTGCATGCCATGTTTGTTTATCTAAGGAGAGCACCTCTAGTGAACTATGGACCCTGGTCCAATCTTTACAATTGATACATCTTCCACTGTTACTGTTTACTTGCTGCAAACCATCATCACCTTCCACACCATACATTTAATCCTTTGTTACATCAAACCAGTGATCTTGACAACCTCACTGTTCGTTGGGGCAAAGTCTTGAGTTTGTGTTGTGCAGCTTTCCACGTTGCTTGCAACACCTTTGAGACATTTCCTTCCTCCTACTAGTTCGATAACCTCGGTTTCTTACTGAGGGAAGACTTGCTGTTGTGCTCATCACACCTTGCTCTTGGGGTTTCCAATGAAGCGCTCCCACGTTAACACCGGGCGCCATCAAGTTTTCGGGCGCCGTTGCCGGGGAGGCTAAGGATGTCTTCACAAGGGGAGTCCTCCTCAACCTTTCTCTTTACTTTGTTTTTAGTTTTCTTATATTCTTTTTCTTGGTTTTGTTTGCCTCTTTTTATCAAAAACTCCAAAAAATTAGTTTAGTTTGGTTTTCTTTTTCTTATCAAAAACACAAAAGAATTAGTTCCTACTCTAGTTGGTGATCTGTTATTGCCTTGCTTGGTCATGCTTTCTATAAATGGATGGTTTCTTTGAAACTAGTTCTTATTGGCAAGGTGGGTTCACGGAAGAACAAAAGAATTATTATAAGGAACACCGGTTGTCACAAAAAGGGAAACACTTATGGGAACAAATTGATAAATTGAATACTATTGCTAGAGAGGTGTGCTCTACTTATAATGTTACTTATTGCTTTCATAAAGCTTGTTGCTGTAGGAGGTATAAACACCTCCCTTTTCAATGTGAGTATAATGATAAATTTACCATATCCTCTTATGTTAAAGGAAATTATGACTTTTATGATGTGGAACAAATTGAAGAATTTATTGCCTTCAAGGGTGCATTTGAACTTGCCAGTTTGCATGAAAATACTGATGATGCACCTTATGAATATAAGGTTTATGCGATACTTAAATTTTGCTTTGATAATTACAAGGATGAAAATGGCTATATTCTTGAATATTTTAATAGATGTTTTCCACAAATGGAAGAGACTAATGCCTTGCAGGAGACTATGGAAGAAGAAATTGTTGAAATTGGAAGATCATTTTATGAAAAAGAGGAGGAGAGTGATGAAAAAAAGGAGGAAGAATGGATTATCTACCCATGCCTACCTTCTAATGAGAGTAACTCTTTATCCCTTACATTATTTGATTGTCCCCAATGCTTACCAAAGGAGGATGAATGTTATGTTCCTGTGGATCCTTTTAAAATATCTACTTTGGGTAAAACCTGTGAAGGTTTTAATCCCACTATTTTTGAGCTTGATAGAATTTATGTGTTTGTAGATCATGAAAAGCATGCTGTATGTGATAGCTATATTGTTGAGTTTATTCATGAGGCTACTAAAAATTATTATGAGAGAGGAAAACATGGTTTTATGCATCTCAATAATATTAAGTTTCCTCTCTTTATGTTGAAAGTTTTGAAGTTGTACTTGTTTTGCTTTCCTATGCTTGTTGCTTTGTGATTTAATGACTTGTTTCTTTACAAGATTCCTTTTCATAGGAAGTGGGTTAGACTTAAATGTGTTATGAATTTGCTTCTTGATGCTCTCTTTTACTTCAATTCTTATTTCTTATGAGAGCATCTTCTTAAACTATCAGGCCTAACTTAAAGGCATTAAAGAAAAGTACTTGTTGGGAGATAACCCAAGAGTTTCCTTGAGTCTTGGAAGTTATTACTTCAGTAATGACCTCTTCTTATCCTTTTTGTTTTCCTTTTGTGCTAAGAATGACCTCTAATGAGAGGGAATTAAGATTTGGGGAGTTGCTGTCCCGAAACAGATTTCTATCCTCCACCATAAAAATTCGTGAGGAGTCTCTGTAAGTCGGATTGAGCTGAACATTTACGAATAAATCCCCAGTATGTTAGCTAACTTTCGTTAGTTCAACACTTTTTGATTTGAGCAACAAAAGGTCTTCGAAAAAATCGGTTTCTACCTGATGGTCTGTTTTGTCAGATTTCTGCCATTATTTGCATTTGCTTCTTATTGATTCCTTTTTGAGTTCTCTTTTGGGGAATAGAGCTTTTTGAAGGAGTTGATACAGTATCTTGTGTTTTTAGTGAAAAGTTTTGTTGTTCCAAAGCTAAACCCAAGGGTCTATTATCTTTTTAATACACTAATGTTGCTAATGAAAATTGTGTGAAGTTTTGTATGAAGGAAAATTCCTGGTGCAGAGAGAGAATGATGTAATGAGATGAATAATGGACAAAAACTCAAGCTTGGGGATTCCATCCCGGTGTCACCCCAAGAAATATCCAAGAGGTACAAGCGTCAAAGCTTGGGGATGCCCAAGGCATCCCCTTCTTCATCAATAAAAAGCTCAGGTCTTTCTAGACACTTCGTTTTTATTGTTTCATCCACTGTTGTGTTGTTCTTGGAGCATCTTAGTTTTCGTTTTCTTTGCTTAGTTGTTTAGTTTTCTTGAATAAAGTAGTTTGGACCCCCCGTTCTTGCTGTGTTGTTTCAAATAAGTTGATTGGTGTTGGAAAGGACTAGAAAGTTCTTGCTTGAAAGTGCAAGACGAGCTTGCATTGGTTGTGATTTACACTTTTGAATGACATGCTAGGTTTTGTTTTGACCTTATGCTCAGTGATTATTGTTGTAGCATGTATTGTTCCAATAAATTGGGATTCCTTAGTGCGCCTTGAAGGATCATGCGTTGTTTTAGCATGCAAAAGCATAGTATTGTGGTATTCTCCTTTGCTGCTTTGTTTGGGTTCACTTGGCACATGCTGACACCATGTTATGACTACGAACAAGTCACCATAGCCTCTATGATCATTTAGTCCTTGACTTGTAGTACCACTCTATGCTTTGATTAGTAATGTTTTGTCGCTCTGCATGATTTTGTCCATTATTGCTCTCTTAGTTGGTTGCTCCCAGTCTTTTGCTAGCCTCCACTTGTATAAGTAAGCTCTACTCATGCTTCCAACTCCCAAGAAACCCAGTTATTCCAAAGTGTCCACACCTATGTATGGTATGTTACACCATTCCAAGTATATTCTTGTTTTCAGCTATGTTCCAATTAAAAAGTATTTTTTATGTAAAAACTTAGTGATTAAAGCCCTCACGAACTTGATGGCACACTTTTTATTCTTTTCCCCTAATAAACTTGAACCATTGTGTCATCTAAGTTGTATATGCTTGCACTTATATGTTGGAATTAGCAGAACCATGCTGTCATGGGGAATGTTTTCAACATTGCACTTGTACTTTGTACATAGTTGATATCATTCTCTTTTGTCTATGGATGTCGCCGGTGTGAAATAAAGAGGGAGCTTGCAAGTCCATGGAGTTATGTATTTTGTGTTAGAGAAACGCCTGGGCAGCTAGCCTAAGCCATGCCTAATCATGGTGGAAACTCGCAACATCACCATAATGAGCAATCTGTGAAGCATTCTCAATAAAAAGCTATGCAATAGTAAAAAAAATATTTTTGATATGCTCATTGTCTGCTTGCCTTGTCATTTTGGTTATGGGATAGCTCCTGTACCATGTCCAAGGGGTACTTCGTTGACTGAAGTTGAGTAGCATGAGGTACAGCCCTCGTATTCAAGGGACATGAGTGTAACATCCCAAACATCATAAATTGAAAAGTTTTCATATCATTCATGCATCCTTATGCATTTGGATTATTTTCAAATAAGGTTTCAAATCAGAAGCCATTTGTTTGCCTATTATTTTATGTAAGAAAGGCAATGACTTTATTTCTAGTCTCAAAATATGAGAATACTTTGATTCAACCAGAAAAGTTTAAAAGATGATTTCAAAGCTTGCTCAAAGTTTTCAAAACAAGAATCTAAATTTAACCATTTATATGCCTATTATAAATAAGGCATGGTTTTATTTTATTTTCAATGGGCCAAAGTGTTTTTGAGTAAACAACAATGTTTTATACACAAATATGTGCATGGATAACTTTACAAAAATTCAGAAATGGTTTGAATTCAATCTCATTTGAATATCATTTGAAAATGGTTTCAGAAAATCAAAACAGAAATAGAAAAGGAGAAAAGAAAAAAAAATAAACGCAGCTAACCTATCTAGCCCAACCCACCCGCGGCTTAGCTACCAGCCCAGCAAGCCCACCCGGGAAACCCCCTCCCCTCTCTGTTTTTCACCCGTGCGCACACCCTCTCCCTCGCTGTCGAGTGGACCCAATGCCAAGTCATCATCGTCGTCCCCAATTTCCGCGCGACGACCCGCTCCACCGTTTCTTCCTCGCAGTGACGCCGCGTTTGATTCTCGTTTAATTCCCATTGATTCCTCACGTAATTGCCGCCCTCACTCTGGCTACTT
Organism: Avena sativa; assembly: GCA_916181665.1. Taxonomy (NCBI): domain Eukaryota; kingdom Viridiplantae; phylum Streptophyta; class Magnoliopsida; order Poales; family Poaceae; genus Avena; species Avena sativa. The sequence goes on along the minus strand of OV702298.1, from coordinate 160,720,003 downwards.
AACCACCTCGCCGCCCTGCATCTTTCCCCTCACTCACCACTGCCTAAGCGTCACCAGGCTGTTCGTATTGGAGCTCACACCGCCGCGGGCACCGAACGACTCCGGCGACTAGTTCCGGTGAGCCCCGACCTCCCCGTTACCTCTACTGCTTGCTGACATGTTCCCCTTGCTCGTGCTCTTTGCCTAATGCCTTTGGTTTGCCCTCTCTTGACCCAGGTCATCGTCTTTGTCGAGCTCCTCGAACGGCAGAAGCGCCGCTCAACTTCGGTGAGGAATCTAGGTAAAATCCGAGCGCCCCTCGCCTTCTACCTTACCCTAACGGGTTTGCCCTACCCTTGTGCACGCACTGATGGTCTTGGTTTGTGCTAGGACAATCCAGAGCATCATCAACGACTCCGTCTGCACGAACCCGACACCGCCCGCAACTCCGATGAGCCCTAGCGACCTCTACAGCACGCCCCCACTCACACCTTCGACACATTGAGCCTCATCGTGCTCTTGCGAGTCTGGTAAGCAATACTGCAACCCCCAGCCTCCTCTGTATTTGCTGGACCGTCGCCGCCAGTAGCGCCACCGCCGCTGCAGCCACGCGCGCCGCCAGTTGGTGGTCAAGCCGCTGTGAGCCGTTAGATCTAGATCCAGCGCGCCAGATTAGATCACTTAGCAAAAGGGTATGATTAGATCTGAGACATGTGATTTACTTTTAATCCTGCGGTCCACAGAGCACGATCCATGCGAAACGGTACCAGCCAATAGAAACACTCCACGTGGCCTATCTTGTCTGTTTAAAATTCCAGAAATGATTTTGAATGTTTAAAACTTGTAAAATTCATAACTTTTGTTCTGTTTATCCAAAATATACAAATAATATATCAATGGATTCCAAAAATTAAATCCTACACATCTGTAGGCTTGGTTTTGTATTTTGCCTCAGGTAAAATAGAATTTTATGCAGAGACATTTGTAGGCTTATTTTGTATATAAAAATTATTTGGAAAATGTTTTAAAGCCAAATTAAGTTTGTTTAGTGTATAAATTTTTAGTTTAGAGTTTAGTACTATTTACTTGTCTTTTTTATTTTAGAAAAAATCATCACATGGCATTTGCATGCATTCATATATTTTTTCTTGATTATTTGAAGTATGAATTTGGTGCTATCATTTTATGTGTAGATTTTGGTGCTAGTGGTGATTGTGATTGTGAGGATTGTTGCTACTCCCCCAACTACAAGGCAAGTGGTGCTTCATATTTTTGTCCCAATATTTTGACTATGCATTAGTGATATTTTGTATCGGGCTTGCATGATGTTTTTGCTAAGTATCTATATGCTATGCTATGGGAAATCCTAGTAGTTGTATTCTTGATAGAATTTCCTCTAAGTTATGATACTTGTTATATTGCCATGCTTATCCTAGCTAGTAGCAAACAAGGGTGGATTATATACATGCTATGGAAAATGTTGCTAAGTCTTTGACTTATGTTTTTGCTTAATAAAACAACTAAGTGAATGAAACACCTGGGTGGAATGGTAATTGCATGGATGGATTTTTGTTGAGTCTACCAGGGCCCTATTTCCATGGCCTACCCTATGTATCTCACTTGTGGAATGCCACCTAGGAACAAAGGGATTTGAGATGCCATATGTTAAGAAGCTTCTAGTGCAGCCACATGGCAATATGGGCTCTGCCTGGATCATATAGGTTGCAATAACTTAGCCAAATGGATAGTTGGTGGTAGGGGTGATAGGTTTGTAGCGCGTCCATTCTGGTCTAAGGGAAGGCTTCTGAAAGATCTTGTCTCGATGCATGTCGAGTCTTGTGGGGAAAGTGCACCACCTCTCGAGAAGGAATAATCTAAGTACTTACCCATGTCCCCGGCAATGGACAATTTGAGCATCAAGACATGGAAGCTATCAAGAATCTCCTCATCCCAATTTCTAAGTTAAAAACTTGTGGTTGAACAAGGGTAAAGGTTCACCAATGTCTATTGGTGGTTCCTTGGGAGTTTTTGTCAAACAAAAACTTATTGTTTTCAACTCATAGGTAAAAACTAGTTTGAGCAAAGCAAGCCTAGGCTACACTTAGCCAAATTCATGTAGAAGCTAGAAACTATTATTCTACTCAGGTATCACTTGCCAATACTATTCCAATGTATTGACCCACTGTGGCTGTAACTTGTGATGTTGCAGGTTACTCTGATGAGGATTAGGGTTATGAGTCTACACTCAACATGCTTGCCTGTGGCACATGAAGATGAAGACTTTACTTTATTTTGTTTAGTTGAACTCTTGTAGTAGCCTATGGCTATGGAGTTGTAAAAGACTATGTTATCTCTGGAATGACGATGTAATAATGAGCTTTGTTTCTGTGTACTTCATATTAAACTGTGGATGCTAGCATTTGACCCAGGGACTAGCATTGCAATCACAGGGACCTTTACCTTTATAAAGGTGGGGTCTTATAATGAGATTGCCAACTTATACTTTGTCAAGCATATACTCCATAGTTTGCTCACTTTAACCTTAATCACTTCAAGATGCTTATGATAGGGGCAATGAGGGCTGAAAGCTAACAAGTACCATAATTTTTGGAAGCTCTTTTTGAAACTTGAAATCCCTGCTTTCCTTTATGAAGGGCCTTTCTTCCACTATTATATCGAGTCTCCACCTTCTACCTTTAGGCACCATTAAGAGAGCATAGTTGCCATTCTTAGTTCTATGTGAAGTGTCCCAAAACTTATTGACTGATGCAAATTGTTGATATTAGTTGTTCTTGTGTTATTCGTATCTAGTTACTCTTATGAACTTTGAAGGTGTCCTATGCATCTATTTGCTACTCTATGAGGGACAAGTTGAATGCCACTATGTCATGTTTTCTGTATGTGAAACAAACAAACATTTTTCAATGCATGTTATTCATGATATTTGTTTGTAGCCTTTCATGTTGCATGCATAGTTAATTTGTCTTATTGTTAGAACTCCATCTTTCATGCACATGTTTAAAGTTCTTTTATCCCAGCTTTCAATGCTTGCAAATGGTTTGATCTTGGTTTTGATGGTGCATGTCACCTCAAAAATTATTCTTTTATCACTTACCTACTCAAGGACGAGCAGGAGTTAAGCTTGGGGATGCTTGATACGTCGGAAACGTTTCTATAATTTTTGGTGTTCCATGCTTATTTAGTATCAACTTTGCTTTGCTTTGTCTACACTTTGAGGTTTTTTATATGTTTTCTGGTACTAACCTATTAACAAGATGTCAAAGTGTCAATTGCCTGTTTTCTTCTGTTTTTGGTTCCATAAAGGCAGAAAATAAATATTCTCGGAATTAGACGGGACAAAAGCCAAAGTCAATATTTTACCGTGGGCAACATGAAACCAGAATACGAGACGGAGGAGGCTCACCAGGGGGGCACACCCCCTGGCCGCACGGGTGGACCCACCCCGCGCCTGGGGGGTGCAGCCGCCCCGGTGGCCCCCCTGCCTCGCCTCTTCGCCTATAAAGTCCCCCCGATTCCAAAACCCTACACACCCGATCAAAATTCCACGAAACCGTCTTTAGCCGCCGCCACCATCGTCCCTAGATCAGGGGGGGTCTTAAGCTTGACACGTCAGAAATGTATCTATAATTTTTGATGCTCCATGCTTGTTTTGTATCTACTTTGCTTTGCTTTGTCTACACTTTGAGGTGTTTTTATATCTTTTCTAGAACTAACCAATTGACAAGTTGCCATAGTGCCAGTTGCCTGTTTTCTTCTATTTTTGGTTGTAGAAAGGCAGAAAATCAATAGTCTCGGAATTGGACGGGACAAAATCCAAAGTCAATAACTTTCCGTGAGGGCCACGAATCTAGAAGGAGGACGGAGAGGCACCAGGGTGGCCAGACCCCCCTAGGCGCAACCAAGCCTAGACCGTGCATAGGGAGGGTGTGGGCCCTCTGGACGCCTCCTCGACCTCCCCCTTCGCCTATTAGATGCCTGCGACCCAAAAACCTTACTGAATCCAGAAAAAATCGACAAAAACCTCCACAGCGCCACTGCCACCGAAGGTGAGATTCGGCGGACAGAAAGTCTCTGTTCCGGCACCCTTCCGGGACGGGGAAGTGCCCCCGGAGCCATCTCCATCGATCTCCATCGCCATCTTCATCACCGTTGTTGATTCCCATGATGAGGAAGGAGTAGTTCTTCCTCGAGGCTAAGGGCTCTACCGGTAGCTATGTGTTCATCTCTCTCTCTCTCTATGCATGATCTTGTTGTGGTTATGAGCTTTCTAATCAAGTAGTTCTACCTTGCTACTCAAGTGCTTCATTAGATATCTGCTCTCCCCATGTGTGTGAAAGTGACAGCGTGCATGCCATGGTGGAACTTAGGTTTGAGTCTACATAAATACTCTTTGTGCTTTAATAGATCTATGCGTTTCCCCACCTGTGTGAAAGTGACAGCGTGCATACCATTTGTGGCACTTTGGCTAGATTGAATATTTGTTATGAGTTATATTTGGAGTTGGATGTCTCTATGAAATTGTGGTGTTTGTTGGAACCATCTAGCTCTCAAGGTGATAGTGTGGGGTTATCTATATTGGGGAAGTCCCTACCATGGATTAGAGTGTCGAACTCGAGAGTAGTTAAGAGTAGTATCATGAAGAGAGGATATTTATATGAGACAGTGTTCACTACTAAAAGTATGATCCCCAGGCCTTGTTTCTAAACATTGAAACACTATTTGCATCTATATATGTTGCATGTTTGCTTGCTTCCTTCAGTTTGACTTTAGTCTGTTCCTCCATGCCATCAGCTATTTTCTGGCCTTGTTACCCCAAGTCAATAAGTCAGAAGCTCTTTTCTGGCACCGTTACCACTGATATTTCACTATCTCTTCGCTGAACTAGTGCACCTATACACCTGACAAGTGTATTGGGTGTGTTGGGGACACAAGAGACTTCTTGTATTTTGATTGCAGGGTTGCTTGAGAGGGAATACCTTTGACCACTTCCTCGCTGAATTCGATAAAACTTGGGCAATCCACTTAAGGGAAACTTGCTGCTGTTCTACAAAGCTCTGCACTTGGAGTCCCAACAACTGTCTACAAGAATAGAAGTGCGTAGACATCAAGCTCTTTTCTGGCGTTGTTGCCGGGGAGGTATGGTAAAAGGTACTCACATCCTCCAGTGTGAGTTCTCGAAGTTTTTCCCTTTAGATTCTGCAATTTTGTCTTTTTGTTTCTTCTTTTCACTAGTTAGGCTTAATGGAAAACAACAACAAAATTAGAGAGCTTTATAGTGTTTATCTTGAGTTAGGACATGAAGTGTTTGAAGACAAAATTTAAAAACCTCTGGAGCTTTATTTGCATGCTAATACCAATGTTATTAGTATGAACTCTTTGGACACCATTGTTGCTAATGCTATGGAAACATTTAAGCTTGGGGAAGCTGGTTTTGATGAGCATGATATTTTTAGTCCCCCAAGCACGGAGGATAAAGTTTACTTTGATGATACTTTGCCTCCAATATATGATGATTACAATGATGAGTATGATATTTTCAGTCCACCTACTATTGAGGAGAATGTTAATTCTAATTAATATTTGCCTCCTATATTTGATGATTATGGTGATGAGAATAGTAATGATAGCTATTTTGTTGAATTTGCTCCCACTACAATTAATAAGGATGACTATGCTTATGTGGAGAGTAATAATTATTATATGCATGAGGCTCATGATAAGAATGTTTTATATGATATTTATATTGTTAATTTTGTTCATGTTGCTACTGAAAGTTATTATGAGAGAGGGAAACATGGTTTTATGCATCTCAATAATATTAAGTTTCCCCTCTTTATGTTGAAAGTCTTGAAGTTGCACTTGTTTTGCTTTCCTATGGTTGTTGCTTTATGCTTTCATGACTTGTTTCTTTACAAGATTCCTATTCATAGGAAGTGGGTTAGACTTAAATGTGTTTTGAATTTTCTTCTTGATGCTCTCTTTTACTTCAATTCATATTTCTTATGTGAGCATCTTCTCAAGCTATAAAGCCTAACTTAAAGGCATTAAAGAAAAGTACTTGTTGGGAGATAACCCAAGAGTTTTCCTTGAGTCTTGGAAGTCATTACTTTTGTAATAACCTCTCCTTATCCTTTTTTTTGCTTTTTGTGCCAAGAATGACCTCTAATGAGAGGGAAGTAAGATTTGGGGAGTTGCTGTCCCAAAACTGATTTCTGTCCTCCACCATAAAAGTTCGTGAGGAGTCTTTGTAACTCAGATTGAGCTCAAAATTTACGAATAAATCCCCCAGTATGTTAGATAACTTTCATTCGGTCAAGAATTTTTGATTTGAGCAATAGAAGGTCTTCGAAAAAATCGTTTTCTACCTGCTGGTCTGTTTTGACAGATTTCTACCATTATTTGCATTTGCTTCTTATTGATTCCTTTTTGAGTTCTCTTTTGGGGATTTGATCTTTTTGAAGGAGTTACTACAGTAGCTTGTGTTTTTAGTGAAAATCCTTGTTGTTCCAAAGCTTTGCAGAGGTCTAATATCTTTTGAATACACTAATGTTGCTAATGAAGATTGTGTGAAGTTTTGTATGAAGGAAAATTTGCAGGTGTAGAGAAAGAATGATGTAATGAGATGAAGAATGGACAAATACAATCGTCAAAGCTTGAGTATGCCCAAGGCATCCCCTTCTTTATACATAAAAATCTCAGGTCTTTCTAGACACTTTGTTTTTATTGTTTCATGCATTGTTGTGTTGTTCTTTGATCGTCTTTGTTTTCGTTTTTGGTTTTTGTTTGCTTAGTTTGCTTGAGTAAGTTGGTTGGTTAAACCACACTTATTTTGGAGAGAGACACACTCTGTTTTCCGTGCCTAGAACACTTTAGTTTTCACTCTTATTGTTTTGTGAGTGTTCACTTTTGCTAGCACTACGTTCAGCCTTAGTTTTCTTGTCCTTTCATCTTAGAACTTTTTAGTTCTTCTTTGTGGATTTGTGAGACATGATCACTGATTTTTATTGATTGTTATCTTTGTGATTTGTTTCAAATAAGTTGCTTGGTGTTGGAAAAGAGTAGAAAGTTTCATGCTTATAGTGGTACAAAAGTGAGTTTGTTTTGACTGTGACTTAGACTTTAGCATGTCATGCTAGATCTTGTTTTGACCTTATGCTTAGTGATTATTGTTGTAGCATGTCTTGTTCCAAACAATTAGGATTGCTTAATGTGCCTTGAAGGAATCATGCGTTGTTTTAGCATACAAAAGCATAGTATTGCGGTATTCTCCTTTGATGCTTTGTTTGGGTTGACTTGGCACATGCTCACACCATGTTATGACTATGAACAAGTCACCATAGCCTCTATGATCATTTACTCCTTGACTTGTAGTACCACTCTATGCTTTGATTAGAAATGTTTTGTTGCTCTGCATGATTATGGCCATTATTTCTCTCTAAGTTGGTTGCTCCCAGTCTTTTTCTAGCCTCCACTTGTATGAGTAAGTTCTACTCATGCTTACAACTCCCAAGAAACCAAGTTATTCCAAAGTATCCACTATAAACTCCTATGCATGGTGTGTTACACCATTCCAAGTATATTCTTGTTTTCAGCTATCTTCCAATTAAAAACTATTTTGTTATGTGAAAACTTAGTGATTAAAGCCCTCACGAACTTGATGGCACACTTTATATTCTTTGCCCCTAATAAAATTGAACCATTCTGACAATTTTTTTGTATATGCTTGCACTTATACGCTGGAATTAGCAGAACCGTGCTGTCACGAGGAACGCTTTGAACATTGCACTTGTACTTTGTACTCAGTTGATATCATGTTCTTTTATCTACGGATGTCACCGGTGTGAAATAAAGAGGGAACTTTTAAGTCCATGGAGTTTGTATCCTATGTTAGAGAAACGCCTGGGCCGCTAGCCTAATCCATGCCTAATCATGGTGGAAACTTGCAGCATCACCATAGTGAGATATCTATGAAACATCCTCAATAAAAAGCTATGCATATGGTAAATAAAAAGATTGCTGAGATGCTGATTGTCTGCTTGCCTTGTCATTTTGATTATGGGAAAGCTCCTGTACCATGTGCAAGGGGTACCCCGTTGGCGGTTCTTTATGATATGCAAATACTTACAGTGACAAGAACTTACAGGTGACCAAAGTTAAGTAGCATGAGATGTGGCCCTCATATTCAAGGGACTTGAGATTGCCAACTTATACTTCATCAAGCATATGGTCCATCTTTTTCCACTTTAACCTTAATCACTTCAAGATGCTTATGATAGGGGCAATGAGGGATGAATGCTAACAAGTACCATAATTTTTGGAAGCTCTTTTTGAAACATGAAATCCCTGCTTCCTTTATAAAAGGTCTTTCTTCCACCATTATTTGAGTCTCCACCTTCTACCTTTAAGCACCATTAAGAGAGCATAGTTGTCATTATGTGTGTAGTGTCCCAAAACTTATTGATTGATGCATATTGTGATATTACTTGTTCTTGTGCTATTTGTTTCTAGTCACCCTTGTGAACTTTGAAGGTGTCCTATGCATCTATTTTCTACTCTATGAGGGACACGCTGATTGCCACTATGCTATGTTTTCTGCATGTGAAACAAACAAACGTTTTTCAATGCATATTATTCATGATCTTTGTTTGTAGCTTGACATGTTGCATGCATAGTTACTATGTCCTATTGTTAGAACTCCATCTTTCATGCACACGTTTAGAGTTCTTTGATCCCAGCTTTCAATGCTTGCAAATGGTGGATCTTTAATTGTGATGGTGCATGTCACCTAAAAAATTATTCTTTTTATCACTTACCTACTCGAGGACGAGCAGGAGTTAAGCTTGGGGATGCTTGATACGTCGGAAACGTATCTATAATTTTTGATGCTCCATGCTTGTTTTGTATCTACTTTGCTTTGCTTTGTCTACACTTTGGGGTGTTTTTATATGTTTTCTAGAACTAACCTATTAACAAGTTGCCACAGTGCCAATTGCCTGTTTTCTTCTATTTTTCGTTCCAAAAAGGCAGAAAATCAATATTCTCGGAATTGGACGGGACAAAAGCCAAAGTCAATAACATTCCGTGAGGGACACAAATCCAGAAGGAGGACGGAGAGGCACCAGAGGGTGGCCAGACACCCTAGGCGCGACCAAGCCTAGACCGCGCCTAGGAAGGGTGTGGGCCCTATGGAAGCCTCCTCGACCTCCCCCTTCGCCAATAAGATGCCTCTGACCCAAAAACCCTAGTGAATCCAGAAGAAATCCATGAAAACCTCCACAGCGCCGCCGCCACCGAAGGGGAGATTCGGCGGACAGAAAGTCTCTGTTCCGGCACCCTGCCGGGACGGGGAAGTGCCCCCAGAGCCATCTCCATCGCCATCTTCATCACCGTTGCTGATTCCCATGATGAGGAGGGAGTAGTTCTTCCTCGAGGCTAAGGGCTCTATCGGTAGCTATGTGTTCATCTCTCTCTATGCATGATCTTATTGTGGTCATGAGCTTTGTAATAAAGTAGATCTACCTTGCTACTCAAGTGCTTCATTAGATCTCTGCTCTCCCCATGTGTGTGAAAGTGACAGCGAGCACGCCATGGTGGCACTTAGATTTGAGTCTACATCAATACTCTTTGTGCTTTAATAGATCTATGCTTTTCCCCACGTGCGTGAAATTGACAGCGTGCATACCATGTGTGGCACTTTGGCTAGATTGAATATTTGTTATGATTTATATTTGGAGTTGGATGTCTCTATGAAATTGTGGTGTTTGTTGGAACCATCTAGCGCTCAAGGTGACAGTGTGGGGTTATCTAGATTGGGGAAGGCCCTACCATGGATTAGAGTGTCCAACCAGAGAGTAGTTAATAGTAGTATCATGAAGAGAGGATATTTATATTAGAGAGTATTCACTAGTTTCTAAACATTGAAACACCGTTTGCATCTAGATCTGCTGCATGTTTGCTTGCTTCCTTCAGTTTGCCTCTAGTACGTTCCTCCACGCCATCAGCTATTTTCTGGCCCTGTTACCCCACGTCAACAACAAGTCAGAAGCTCTTTTCTGGCACCATTACCAGTGGTATTTCACTATCTCTTCGCCGAACTAGTGCACCTATACACCTCACAAGTGTATTGGGTGTGTTGGTGACACAAGAGACTTCTTGTATTTTGATTGCAGGGTTACTTGAGAGGGAATACCTTTGACCACTTCCTCCCTGAGTTCGATAAACCTTGGGTAATCCACTTAAGGGAAACTTGCTGTTGTTCTACAAACCTCTGCACTTGGAGGCCCAAACACTGTCTACAAGAATAGAAATGCGTAGACATCAGAGCTCTTCCTGGCAGCCTGCCGGAGGGGAGATGATCCCGGAGGCCTTCTTCTTCGTCATGCCAGCCTCCGGTATGAAGCGTGAGTAGTTCCACCTTGTACTACGGGTCCATGTAGTATCTAGATGGTTGTATCTCCTCCTTGTGCTTTCATGTATAGATCGTGTGAGCTCCATTCATGATCAAGATCTAATCTATTTGTAATCATGCATGTTGTGTTTGCGGGGATCTGATGGATATTGAGATTACTATGTCAGATTGATTAATGGTTTTGTCTTATTGATTCTATCATGTCTGTGTTGTTTGTGATCTTGCATGCTCCCTATTGTTAGTAGCTATCCTGGCCAAGTAGTTGCTAGTGACTCCAAGAGGGGGCATTTATGCTTGATAGTGGGTTCATTCCTCTATTTACCAAGGGAAATGATAGAAATCTATTTGGTTGTAGATATGTTGTTTCCACTAGGGTGAAAACAACAGTCTCTTGTTCATGGAACAAGTGGATTCTTTACCTTACACACTTTGCTTAAAGCAGTTGGCTGTTGAATGCAACTTAATACTAGAGGGGGTTCAGATGATAACCTGAAGGTGGACTTCTAGTCATAGATGCAGTTGGATGGTAGTCTATGTATATTGTTATTTTGCCTAATCGAATCTCATAGGATCTTTTTGTCTAGTATTGCATTGTTTTGCCTTGCTCAGAACTATCAATTGACCTGCTGTAATTTGTTTACCCTACATGCCATTTTTTTTTATCTAAGGAGAGCACCTCTGGTGAACCATGGACCCCAGTCCAATCTTTACCATTGATACATCTTCCATTGTTAGTGTTTACTTGATGTAAACCATCATAACCTTCCACACCATACATTTAATCCTTTGTTACAGCAAACCGGTGAGCTTGAAAACCTCACTGTTTGTTGGGGCAAAGTCATGAGTTTCTGTTGTGTAGGTTTCCATGTTGCTTGAAACACCTTTGAGACGTTTCCTTCGTCTTAATGGTTCAATAACCTTGGTTTCTTACTGAGGGAAGACTTGCTGCTGTGCTCTTCACACCTAGCTCTTGAGGTTTCCAACGAAGCGCTCCCACGTCAACACCGGGTGCCATCAGTGCTACAGTAGCTTTGCTACAGGGGAGCACGACCAAGAGTGAGGTAGTGTGCTGGGTAAGCTTGGTTGACTAAGTTTGGTGAGGGTTGGGTGTGTTCAGATCAAGGTTTGATTGATGTTGCAAATTTGATTAGTTTGTGGCTTGTGAAGGAGGTTGAATATTTGCATTGGGCAAGGTGGGGAAATGGTACTGTTAGATGAATATGGTCAAATCATGATCATAGGAATTGTTTGGGATTTTTCAAATGATTACAAGTCCACTTATTCTCATTTATTCAAAAAGTCTAGAAATGATTTATAGAGGCTAGAGTGATATTTTTACATTGGACCAGATGGGTTTTTTGTGTGAGGTGTTCCTAGTTACCATATCACACATTGGGGAATTTTCTTGGAATTTATTTAGAAGGGAAAGTATTTTAAAGTCATTATTTCATGTTTCTGCCATTTAAGAAAAAGGGCAAAAATAAATAATAAAGCATCTCAAAAATATTTATTTTTGAGTTGGGAACAAATGATATTATATTCAGGCATCAAATTTTCCTTGAGTTGGCAAAGTAGTTTGGAGAAAAACAAACTTGCCTTTATAAAGAAAGTTTTGAGGATTTTGCCAAAATGGAATTTATATAGTTTTAGGGTCCAAATAATTATAGAAATAATTTGGAAATGATTATATCCAAGTTATATGATGTAAAAATGAAGTATCCATCATAACCAACCTTGTTTATTGCAAAACAAGATGGATTTTGGAAGAGAACAAGGATTAGAGGATCTAGGGGTTTGATGTTTTTATGTCACCTAAACATGGTTGGATTAGGGAGCTCTGACCTCGCCTTGATACAAGGGATAGATGGATGGATATAACAAGTTGTATAGATGATCATGATGCCTATAGTTGGGCTTGGATGCATTTGAGGTGATATAGGAGGGATGACAAACTTTATTGAAAACAAGGCTGCCATAAGAGATGAGTCACGATGCCTCCTAAACCATGTGGGGGTAAGAAGCACAATGCTCCAATGGGAACAAGGGAAGGGTAGATTGATAAAACGTGGTTAGTAGGTCACAACCATTCATAGAGTTGGTTAATGAGAGGTAGCAATAGGATGTGAGCTTCTGCCAAAGTAGGCAAACTGATAAGATTTGTAGAAAAGATTATTATCTTGACTACAAAACCATCATGGCTGAGTGGGTGCAAGATGAGTTTATCCAAGGGTAGGAGTGGGATTTGGTAGTACTAAAGATGTACTACAAGATGGTTAAGGTACATTCTCAAGAATGAACACTGATTGGAGTAGCTGGAGTCTCCAAGATTGAATCTAGATAAGGATTTTAGACTTAGCCGATTTGGCAGATTCCTGGATTTGAATAAGTAAAAAGTAGGGAAGGATTTGGAAAGGATGCAATGGTCCAATGTTATCATGAAGTAGATGCTATTGAAGTATGGCTTGTGTGGAGAGTATTCATGCTTGTATTTGGTCTTTGATGAGTTGGGTGCTAATACAATTGATTAGCTCAGGATTGATCTGGTTAAGTAGATTAGAGGGTCACTTGAGTGACTCAAGATAGATCTAGCTTGGGTAGATTGGTTAAGATGATGTATGGTTTTGGATTATCTTGATCCTAGAGGGTGAGATCCTAATACAGCTCACTCAAATTCCTAAGAAGCAAGTCATCACACATAATAGATCAAAGCAATTCATCTTGTCAAGCTTATCCAACTAGTGCTAACGTTTCCATCAATTCTAGCTTGAGGTCAGCATGGGTGTTTTGAAGGGGTTGGGATATGAAGTAAGGTATGAACCTCTTGGTACTTCTGCCAAGATTAGAATGAAAAGGTTTGAGGAAATATTTTGGAAAAACCTAGAGATAAGAGTAGTTGAAGTTCTGCCTTTAAAACATAAGGAGATTATATATAGGCCTCCATAGTTTTGGTAATAGAAACTAGTAAAGGATTTTGGTGTGTCAAATTTATCTTAGATCAAGTTTGAATTGTCAAAATATTTGAGAGTATGAAAGATGAGACAGGACATCTCTTTTGTAAAATAGTTTTGTCAACTAGTCTTGAGGTAAGATGTATGATATCTAATACACAATAGTTGCGGGAACACAAGAAAACAAGTAAGCACACATTGCAATACTTAACAAGAAAAAGTTTTTGTTCTCCCTGATTTTTGCCTTTTTGACAACAAATTAGGGTTGCTGAAATTGGGATGTTACAGCAGGGCTCTGCCGTGGAGGTATATGGAGAGGGATGCTTCTCCCTTGGCTCCTTGCCACTTTATATAGGCCTAGGGGAGTCCCCAATAGCCTCCAATACGTTCCTTATGACGTAAGGAAGGTATAGGAACAAATGGGGACATATTCTGTGAAGAAACACATTTAGTATAGTTGTTTCCGTGTGTCTAGACTTGTGGTACGTGCGGACGATACAACCATACCCACCCATACTAGTGGTTGTTATATCTTCAGTATGCTTTCATATTTTGTCCGCTATTTGTTCATACAAACTCCTATTTGGGTGTTCTTAGGCTCGTTGTAATCATATGGACAAAGGATAAAACACCATGGCCTTGGATTTTTATTTTGAGTTTATGGAAAATTCACCTTTTCCACCTTTAAAATGGCTAAGTCTGGTGCCTGTAGCTCATTCATATTGCACCTTCTTGGTTCCTTTTTCCTTGATTTATCCATAATCGAACTGAAAACCTACACACATGGAAAAGACAAGAAAACATAATAAAATCCTAATAAAACTACTAATTGTGCAAAGCCCATGTGAAAATGAATGAGAAATAGTAATCATACATAATAGGCATAGTTTTAGCTAGATATAGCATGTAAGGAGTGACATTATGAATAATTTGTATACTTAAATATGCTTAAATTTTGGAATCATTAACTTCCCCAAGCTAGACTCTTTCTTGTCCCCAAGCAAGAGGTGGCTTATGGACAAGGTCATCATGTTCATGAGGCACGAGTCGATAACATAAATGAGGAAAAAATTTAAACAAAAGTACACCATCGGATTTATAAGATCTATGTCTTATACCCTTATTTTACCTGCAAGCTCAATGTAAGAAAGACCATATTCATACAAGGAAACACAAGCTCAGTTATGTCAATCCATAAAAGATCAATTAAAACTTCAATGCTCCATGTCAAAAAGTGAATCTAACTTGAAAGCAAACTTGTGATCCTCCTATTGCACCTTTTATGTTTTGTATCTCCTCACTTTTGTAAAGTAAGGGCTTTAGAAATTAAGAGTGAGAGATCATGTAATAAGAAGCATAACATTAGAGTGTCTCATTAAAACACCCATATCAAATAGATAAAGACTATAAAACACTAGTTATTCCATTCATTGTCTTTCAAGAAAATTCATCAAGTAGTAATGAGACCATGCCAAGGACTTATTATGAGGATCTTCATTTTTCATTTTTTCATTTTTTCTCTCTTTTATCTTTTTATTATTTCTTCCTTCTTTCTTTAAAGGATAATTCTCAACAAGGATCATTGAGTGATTCTTTTAGACAATGGTTTGCACAACCTTCGAGAGTACCAATACTTTTGCCCATACGGTGACACGTATTCCACCCGTGTCATCATATCATAGCCGAAATTTGGGGTTATACCATAGATCGTTCAAAGGCTAGCTGATTTGTTGGCATCCAAAGGTGTGAATAGGAAACATAGAACTCTTTAAATAGTATGACGGTTTGATCCACAAAGTTAGCTTTGGCATGCATCACAATTAGCGCTAGACTTCATTTCAATCAAACAACTCCTTTCAAGAGTGCCATCAAGTATCTATCAATAAATATATGGGGTTGAGTATCTCTAAGGCTAGACTCTTAAAACAATTAAGCATCACTTGAGAAATTATTTAGAGGCTTCATCAATATGCTTTTATTCATTTTGAGTGTAGAAATCATGGCAATTTATTCCAGAGGATCACAAAGTTCTTGTCAAGATGGATAAAGATTTTAACAAAGTGCATCAAAGCACAAACATAAATCTTATGAATCCCAACAAAAGCAAGTGCATCCCTTACATAAACATGAAATGCAACTTACCTAAGCCAGCATTAAAAATAGTAGGATACATGATTGCATAAAAAAATTCATGAAACAACAAGAACATTGCACAAGACTCTACACTTGCAGAAGTAACTTCCCAAGCTAAAAATATTGCAAGAACTAAACTTGAATAGATTACCATAAGAAAATATAAAAATGCAGTTATCAAAAGAGTGTGAGAATGGTTACCTCCCCAAGCTTGAAGAGGAAAAAATTTAAACAAAAGTACACCATCGGATTTATAAGATCTATGTCTTATACCCTTATTTTACCTGCAAGCTCAATGTAAGAAAGACCATATTCATACAAGGAAACACAAGCTCAGTTATGTCAATCCATAAAAGATCAATTAAAACTTCAATGCTCCATGTCAAAAAGTGAATCTAACTTGAAAGCAAACTTGTGATCCTCCTATTGCACCTTTTATGTTTTGTATCTCCTCACTTTTGTAAAGTAAGGGCTTTAGAAATTAAGAGTGAGAGATCATGTAATAAGAAGCATAACATTAGAGTGTCTCATTAAAACACCCATATCAAATAGATAAAGACTATAAAACACTAGTTATTCCATTCATTGTCTTTCAAGAAAATTCATCAAGTAGTAATGAGACCATGCCAAGGACTTATTATGAGGATCTTCATTTTTCATTTTTTCATTTTTTCTCTCTTTTATCTTTTTATTATTTCTTCCTTCTTTCTTTAAAGGATAATTCTCAACAAGGATCATTGAGTGATTCTTTTAGACAATGGTTTGCACAACCTTCGAGAGTACCAATACTTTTGCCCATACGGTGACACGTATTCCACCCGTGTCATCATATCATAGCCGAAATTTGGGGTTATACCATAGATCGTTCAAAGGCTAGCTGATTTGTTGGCATCCAAAGGTGTGAATAGGAAACATAGAACTCTTTAAATAGTATGACGGTTTGATCCACAAAGTTAGCTTTGGCATGCATCACAATTAGCGCTAGACTTCATTTCAATCAAACAACTCCTTTCAAGAGTGCCATCAAGTATCTATCAATAAATATATGGGGTTGAGTATCTCTAAGGCTAGACTCTTAAAACAATTAAGCATCACTTGAGAAATTATTTAGAGGCTTCATCAATATGCTTTTATTCATTTTGAGTGTAGAAATCATGGCAATTTATTCCAGAGGATCACAAAGTTCTTGTCAAGATGGATAAAGATTTTAACAAAGTGCATCAAAGCACAAACATAAATCTTATGAATCCCAACAAAAGCAAGTGCATCCCTTACATAAACATGAAATGCAACTTACCTAAGCCAGCATTAAAAATAGTAGGATACATGATTGCATAAAAAAATTCATGAAACAACAAGAACATTGCACAAGACTCTACACTTGCAGAAGTAACTTCCCAAGCTAAAAATATTGCAAGAACTAAACTTGAATAGATTACCATAAGAAAATATAAAAATGCAGTTATCAAAAGAGTGTGAGAATGGTTACCTCCCCAAGCTTGAACAAAGCAAGGGTGACACACTTCACCGTTGAGGTACGAATAACCTCACTTTTGACGGACATGGACCTTTGGTTCAATGAATACTTCCTTGTTGAAGCGTTGAGTTGAAACAACCAAGTGGCTGATGCAAGTATTTGCACGGTTGGCACAAACCATGCACATCATGACACAAGGTTCAAGTTCTTGTGAAAATAACAAACAAAGTAAAATAAAACGGTTCGGTGTACCAATAGAGTTTGTTCACCCAACCGCAAAAAAGAAAAATAAGAAGGCATGAAACACTATAGTGAATTATAGGTTAGGGAGTTTCAAAGGTAGGTAAAAGAAAATGAAGTACAATGCAACATGTAGAAGGTAACCCGCTGACCTGAGATTGTGAAAATAAAAATAGTGGAGGGGTTATAACTTGTTTGTATCTGTTCTTTCTCTTGTTGAGCGGTGTTGCCCCTTGGTACGGGTGCATGGTACAGAAGGACTCCACCCGTACTGTACCTTGTCTTCTCTTTGCTCTTTTTTCTCATTTCTAAAGGCTCCTGACTAAGTTGGTACAACCGAGTGGTACGGGCGGGACGCGCCCATACAAGTGGTCGTTACACCCCTTTGGTTATCTTCATATTTCCTTTGCCTGGTAATGAGGTCGGTATGGGCATACAGTATGGACGCGTCCCACCGTACCGATGCTCGTTAAGCTTGCAGTCACCTTCTTGGAGAATTTTCTACCTCTTCCGATTTGTCACAAGAGCCATACATGCATGTGGTACGGACGGATCCGCCCATAACGCTGCTCGTTAAGCTCACCATGAGCTCTGGAACAAGTTATTTTTCTCCGAAGATTTTATTATAGACCTGAAACGTTAGTATAACATCCAAACAAAGCAAACATATTATTTTGTTGAGAAGACTTAACCAAGATGTGCAACACATGATTAGAGCAATAAATAATTCTACCTATCAAAAATAATCCCAAGCCAACTCTAATAGGAAATCATGAATATATATACAAGTCCCAACACAACATGAATGCAACTAAACTCAAGACACAAAATAACTATGCTACTTTATTTAAGGATGGATTGACTCCCATTGAGCATTTATCTTAAAATGGTTGTTTCGACTTAACCAACTTATAATTCTTTGGCACATACCTTGGGCTGACCTTCATCAAGGGTACTTACCACTTGAACTCGTTTAGGTGGCGGTACATATTTTCTGCCTTGTTCTTGTTTGTTTGGTAAATAACAAACAATTTTATCATAATATATGTTGAAAACAATTTTCCCGCTAGAGCAGCCAACAATAGCCCCTGCAGTGCTAAGAAAAGTTGTCCCAAGGATGATTGAAAGTTTGTCATATTTAGGCACATCAAGTATAATAAAGTCTGTAGGTATGACATGTGAATCAATTCTAAGTAAAACATCTTTGGTCATACCAATAGGTTTTTAGTGGTTTTATTAACCATTTGCATGGTAATTGAAGTAGGAGAGTAATATCCAAGATTTAGTTTCTTAAAGAGGGAACATGGCATGACACTAACACCTGCACCTAAATAACATAGAACATTGATAATGTTAGTTTTTCCAATAGCACAAGAGATAGTTGGTATACCAGGATCCCAAAGCTTAGCGGGAAGCTTATCACCAAAGCTTGTCATCACTGCTACGATCTTAGTTACCTTTTTCTTTCTATTAAGAATATCACACATGAAATTTTATAAGTAGGAACTTGGATTGCATCAGCCAGAGCAAGTTCTAAACAAACATTTCTTAGATCCTCATCAAAAGAGTCATATACACTCTTGTCAGGTTCATATTGAACACGGTTAGGATAAGGAATTTTCTTTTTAGTCGGTTTTACCTTTTCCTTTACCTTGGTCACCGTATCAGCATCTTTTTTATTCTTCTTCTTAAATGCAGGATTTTGCTTCTTTATTTGTTTCTCATTTGATATGATAACATGTTCTTCTTGTTCTTGACTCAGTTCAACTTCTTCTCTTGGGTCAATAGTTCTAGTGTCAGAGTCGTATTGTTTATATTTGTATTCTGCCTCTTTCTTTTCTTAATTTTCATTGGAAGCTTCTTTTTCTTTTCTTAGGGATTCAAGATCAATATCATCTCATGGATCAACAAGGTCTTGGTTTTCTTGACTCATTTCTTGATTTTCTCTTGCTTTCCGAGCATGTTCTTCTTGGTACCAAGGTGGCCCTTGAGGTTCCTATGTTTCTGTACCATGTCTAGTAACAATATTAGTAGAAACATTATTGTGATCATATTTTCTTTGACTTAAAATCAAATCTTGAGTTTCAGATATTTGATCACATTGAAATTTAACCATACTAATATACATATCGAAATGTCTAGTAGCATGTCCTATATCAAAAGTTGTAGTCAATTATTCTATCATTTTCTCGTGAAGCATGAGGAGTTTAATATATCTATCATGAAACTTACATTGTTGATGATGATTTTTTTTCAAAACAAGATTCATTTCATCTTCTAATACAATAGTTTGGAGAACCTCAACCTGATTCTCTTTTATGAGTTCTACTGCAATAACTTTTTCTTCCATAGACTTCTTAACTTCAGGAATAAGTTCTGGAGGTATATGAAGCATACGTTTCTTTGTTCTAATATCTTCAACAGGATTATACTGCTCATCATTGAAGGATCTTACCGCGAAAAGATCTATGCATTCAGGTAGCATCAAATTTCTCAAAGATCCTCCCGCAGTTAAATCAATCATTTGTTTTGAGTCATTAGTGAGTCCATTATAAAAGTATTTTATAATTAAATGCTCCTTAAAACCATGATTTTGGACTTTCATAATCAGCCCATAAAATATTTTCCATTCTTGTGAGAAACTTTCTCCAATTCTCTAAAAGAAATTGGATATGTCGTGCTTAATCTACATAATCTTAGTAAATGGGAAGAATCTTTGCAGAAATTCCCGGGTGCAATCCGCCTAGCTTTTTATAGTATGATTAGGCAAGGATCGTAATCAAGTAAAAGGTTTATCTTTTAATGACCAATGGAACATTTTAAGAAGTACACACTCTTTTGGTAGTACAGCTAGTCTAAGAGTATCACAAAGGTCATGAACCTTCGTCATATGGTCACTTGTATCTTCATATTCTCCTCCTACAAAATAAATTTCTTTCATCATATAGATTAGTTCAGGTGGTATTTCAAATTTCATGCCTTCAAAATCAGGATAGAGAATAGGTATTTTCCTATGATTCCTAGATATATTCCCATAATCTCCCAATGATTTCTTAGGCTCTTCCTCCCCTCAATTGATGGACAAATCTACTATCAAATTGTTCACGTCTACATAACGTGAGTTAGAAAGTTTTCAAGGAATTCAGGACGTCTTTCAATTGGTACATGATGACTGCAAGTGAAATATCTTGTAGCTAGTTTCGAAGTAAATATATCAAACCCACATAGAGCTATTGGTAAAGGTCTTAATGCCCCTCGTCACTATCTACCAAAGGATACTTCTAAGTTCCCTTTGATCTCAAGTAAAGAGTGTTTGAAAGGTTTTTAGTTTTGTGCAGAAAAGTAAACTAAACAATTAAAAGAAAGCAAGTAACAAGATAGTTTTAAAGCGTGTTGGAATGCAATAGGGCTAAAATGTTCTCGGGGATGTAGGATACTCCTCTAGCATGGTGTTGTAATTATTAATAATTTAAGATAACATACTTCTTGTGTCAGGAAATGTGTGGAGAGAACTCCATAATAAGATGTTCACTATAAGGATCGTAGGAAGCAACTTTGTTGAGCCAAGAGTGAGGTCACCTCTCGATAACCACTTCGGTGCCTAAGAGCAGTCACCCATACAGACCACCGCAATCAAGAGTTTCCCCATGGATATCGTAATTAGCTTAGGGAGTACCTCTTTATTCCCCCTTTGACTGCGTAGTTCATGAGCCGGCGCCATATGTCACGGGGTCATTCCGGGTACGATCCCAAAGCACATCCAAATGTTTTCTCCCTCCATTTAGTCCCGGGGGAAAATGGTATATGGTCAAATTTCACATACCATCTAAAGATAGAGATCAAGCACAAATCATAAATCAATCATAGACCAGAAATTAATATGGACACAAGAATAGATCATCATTATTGCAAATTCATAATAGTGCTATGGTTTCTCCATCTCCCCAAGAACAAAGGAACTACTCACTCATGGAAACAATCAACAACATCATCATAATCAAATGGATGGATCAAAGTACTGAAATAGATCTAGTGCAAACCACAATTGGATCTGGAATTACAACAAGATCTAATGGATGAAGGATGGGGGTAATGGTGGTGATGTAGATGAAGTGGTTGATGATGAAGGGGATGATGCGTTGTCCTTCAATGATCCGTGGATCAGCAGGGATTTCTCCCCATCCAAGTACCTCCTTTAGATCCCTTTCATATGTGGTTTTTCATGGTTTCTGGTGGCTGTGAATGTCGGATACCTATGCCGTCTTTGCCAGGGGAAAGTATTCGATGAGGAGGTCCCGATGGCACATGGTACGGGCAGCCGGTATGGGTGGGCCCCGCCCGTTCCACTGGTCGTTATCGGCACTGGTTGCCTCTCCTCGATTGGTATTTTCCTAGGAGCAAAGGTAAATCCATAAAATGACTTTTATCACTTAAAAATATCATATTATAGTATAATATGACACCTCTAATTAATATGTTCACAATAGACTTAATGATTTGGGAACCTGTTGAAATAAAGACAAAAAGGTGTGCGCGAACGCCGTGAAATACAAAGATCCCTCCTCTATTTATGAAAAAATAAAATGTAAATATGCTTTAATATTTGGACTCATCAACTCCCCCAAGCTAGGATCTTGCTCATCCCCGAGCATGATGGTGGATTATGGACAAAATAATCATGTTCATGAGACACGAGTCGTTACAATAAATGAGGCAAACATTTGAAACATGAATGCAACATAAGATGTAAAGAAGCATCGGGGGTATTATCATACACATACACATTACATAACTTAGAGTCTTCCACACATTCTGTAGTATTAATGAAATTATAAGAAACTCTTAGTAATTTAATATATCATATAATCATTGAGTTTAGAAATATTGGGCACTTGGTTTAGTAATGAAGATTCATGATCATTTTTCTTTTCTTCTACTCTTGATTCTTTTGATAGATGCTCTCTCTTTTTGCTTCTTTTGAATTTTTTCTATCTATGCATATATTTTATTCATTTATTCTTTTTCTCTTTCTTTTTAGTACAACTATTTAATCATGATCACTACTTTTATGGCTACCAAGAAAACTCTTAATTATAATATGCTACCAGAATTCTTCTCATAGCCTAATCAATACTCTTGTTGGTGTGGAAGTCCCTAAAATCATGATAGTTGTACAAGTAACATAACACTCAACCCTAGTTCAATCATCTAATATAATAATCATGAATCATAACATACTTCAAATATCATAAAGTCTCACAACCCAATGGATATAAATCATATATTGAACAAGGGAACTCGAAGTTGATCCAACTAATGCAAACTCTGGAATTAAAGTCTAAATGCATTCGGAAAAGTAAATATGCTACAAATTGTACGATAGATTACAAGGCTCTCACAGATCCTCCAAGCTTGGAATCAAATCGGGTATATCAAATAATTCATGCATTTATTCGATACCATGGCACGCCCTTTAATCTTCAGAGGTATTGTTGGAGATTGCAGCTCGAATGTTATTGTTTTTTCCTCCAGAACATATATGCGACACAAACACTTCTGCAGATCCGAATGCAAGAGGAACATTCCGTCATCGACTTTATTCATCACGTCATTGAGCTCCTTTTTCCCTTCAAGATCTAAGAGGCGCTTGCACACAATCTCCTTATGGATGAGTTCTTTTTCCTTGAACTTCTCCAATTTATGAAGGCGATGTTCAGTGTCCAAGACATGTGCACAAACAGGCACGTATAGGAGGTTGAACTCCCAGTCCTCTTGGGGCTTCACGCTTATATGTGCGTTCATGGTGAACTTCTTTCTTGTTGAAGTGTGCTCTGTGGTCTCCTTCTAAGGTCCTACATCGGGATGGTTAGACTTCTTACGCTTTGGCAAAGAATAGTTGATGGAGATGAGCTTGAGTGACTCCGTGCAGCCCTTCCCATGGGGCTTCTTAGCTTCCTCTTCGTCTTTGGGTGTCACGATGGCCAAGTAGGTCGGTTGCTTCCACCCCCTCTTTGTTTTCTCCATGAATATCTCGTACTCTTCGTCCTCGGATTCATCATCGGAGTCATACACATACCGCTTTTCTTAGGGCTCAAACCTTGGGCCTCACGGTCATCGGCTTTAATGGAGGAAGTCTGAAAGCTATCCCATGAAGGAGCCATGAGGTTTAGAGGTTTACCCTTTCCTTGAACGGGGTAGCGCATCTGATAGATTGAACCTGTTGATATGAGAGGAAGAAGCTTATTAAGGGACAGAGGTAGGAAGAAACATATACTGGGAGAAAAAGGGACGTCCAAGAAAAGAATCTCGACAGATATGGAAAAACATAAATGAAAAAGGAAGAAAATTAAATCGTAATGACCACTTGGTACGGGCTGGTTCCCATACGGCACACTCGTACCGGGTCATTCCCAGCCAAACAAGACTTCTAAGGTGGTAACCAGTCAACCGACTAAGCAATACGGGCAGGTCCTGCCCGTACTGATTTTTACCGATTTTAGTTTTTTTAGAATAAGAATTGAACCAAAGTTAGGCGAATAAATACCGTATAGGTAACGACCAGTGGTACGGGCAGATGTGCCCGTACCGTATGGTCGTACTGGAATGACAAAAACTGGGACAAATATATCGTACGTTTAACGATCAGTGGTATAGGCGGGTGCGGCCGTACCGCCCGCCAGTACCGACTTCGTAAAACCGACAGTACAATCAGAAAAACAAAAGGAAATAAAAAATGCAAGAAACAAATAGCAGAAAATTGTCCAGAACAAAGATAACTTCAGATTTCACATACCTGACTTATCTAGAGAGAACGAGTTCATATGAGTACCTTCTCCTTTTTAATTACCTTTTTCTTTTTCCCTTTGAACAAGGTGGGTTGAAGAAGATCACTAAAACCATTGCAAAGAGAATTTGTGAATTTTCTTTTTGTCAATGTTGTTCTTATAGGTATGTACATGGATGACACTTCTTTAGGTGGTGCAATTTCTTGAATATCCACGGGTGTATCCTCTGTTTCCTCCTTTCTTTGTAGAATCTGCAAATCGAATTCTTGCAAAAGTAGAGTCCAGCGGATCATCTTTGGCTTAACGTCAGACCTTTCTAGGATTTCCTTTAGGCCAATACGATCGGTATGTACTCTCACTTTTGATTTATTGATATAAGATCAAAATTGATCACATGAGAAAACTATAGCAAAGAATTCCTTTTCTACCATGGGATAATTCTTTTGGGCCCCGTTTAGGGTTCATATAGCATGATGAATGATAATGAGATCATCACCATCATACTGGCAAATAATTTCTCCCATAGCTTCATGACTAGCTTCACAAAATAAATCAAAAGGTTTCCTCCAATTAGGTGGTTTAATAATGGGAGCTTCAGTGAGATCTTGTTTTAATATGTTGAAAGCATTTAGACATCTTTCATTAAAATTAAAGACAATACCTTTCTAAAGAAGATTAGTTAGAGGTATAGCAGTTTTTCAAAAGTTTTTAATGGAACTTCTATAAAATACAGCATGTCCTAGAAAACTCCTTATACCTTTCACATCTCCAGGAGGAGGGGGTCTTTCTATATCTTCTATCTTTGCTTTGTCAACTTCTATACTCTTACCTGAGATGTTGTGAACAAGTATTATACCTTCTTGAACCATAAAATAGAATTTCTTCCAGTTCAATACTAGTTTAGTGTCTTCGCATCTCTGTAAAACTTCATGAAGATTATGGAGACAGTGATTAAAGGAAGTTCCATAAACAGAAAAATCATTCATGAAGACTTCCATAATACTTTCAACATAATCGGCAAATATAGCTGTCATACACCTCTAGAAAGTAGTAGGGGCATTGCAAAGACGGAAAGGCATACGACGATAAGCATAAAGACCATAGGGATGAATAAAACTAGTTTTAAGTTGATCGTCAGGATGAATAGCGGTTTGAGAAAAACCAGAATAGCCGTCCAAGTAAAATAATGAGAATGCATAGCAAGCCTCTCTAAAGTTTTATCTATAAACGAAAGTGGATAGTGATATTTTCTGGTTTCTTTATTAAGTTTTCTATAGTCAATGCACATCCTGTGTCCAACAACAGTAAATCCACCTTTCGTGGGAACACAATGAACATGACTTACCCATTCACTCTCTTCTACATGAAAGATGATTCGGGCATCTAAAAAACGTATTATTTCTTTTCTTACCTCCTCTTTTATGTGAGGTTTGAGATGCCGCTGAAAGTCTGCGACTGGCTGGGCTCCTTCCTCCATGAATATCGTATGGGTGGCTATCGAAGGACTGATTCCCTTCAAGTCACTCACCGAATACCCAAGAGCATTTCTATGCAACTGAAGAACTTTCATAAAATTCTCCTCCTCTTTTTCTGCAAGGTTAGAACTTATAATAACAGGAAATCTATTAATATCATCACGAAACCTGTACTTTAATTATTATGGTAAAGTTTTGAGGATAGGAGGGGGAGGAACCTCATCTCCCTTTCTTATAGGTTCTTCATATTCTTGATTAATCTCGACATCCACCTCTGGTGTGGAGTCAAGATAATCATCCATTTCAGTTTTCTCTATGTCACAGAGGATATTATTATTATGGACTAAGCTTCTTCCTAAATCATCATCAGGAGTCTCAATAACTACCGAGGCCAAATTAACAATATTACCTTCTTCCTCGTGTTCATACTCATCATCATCTAGTTATTCAATGGCTGGCTTATTGTAAGACCCCACCTTTGTAAAGGTAAAGGTCCCTGTGATTGCAATGCTAGTCCCTGGATCAACTGCTAGCATCCACAGTTTAAGATGAAGTACACAGAAACAAAGGTCATTATTACATCGTCATTCTAGAGATAACATAGTCTTTTACAACTCCATAGCCATAGGCTAGTACAAGAGTTTAACTTAACAATATAAATAAAAGTCTTCATCTTCATGTGCCACAGGCAAGCATGTTGAGTGTAGACTCATAACCCTAATCCTCATCAGAGTAATCTGCAGCATCACAAGTTACAGCCACAGTGGGTTAATACATTGGAATAGTATTAGCAAGTGATACCTTAGTAGAATTTGGCTAAGTGTAGCTTAGGCTTTCTTTGCTCAAAATAGGTTTTACCTATCAGTTGAAAACACTAAGTTTTTGTTTGGCAAAAATTCCCAAGGAACCACCAATAGACATTGGTGAACCTTCACCCTTGTTAAACCAAAAGTTTTAACTTAGAAATTGGGATGAGGATATTCTTGATAGCTTCCATGTTTTGATGCTCAAATTGTCCTTTTCCGGGGACACGGCTAAGTACTTAGTTTCTTCCTTCTGCAGAGGTGGTGCAATTTCCCCACAAGACTTCATTTTCATCAAGACAGGACCTTTCAGAAGCCTTCCCTTAGACCAAAATGGACGCGCTCCAAACCTATCGTCCCCTACCACCAACTGTCCATTTGGCTAAGTTATTGCAACCTATATGACCCAGGCAGAGCCCATAATGCCATGTGGCTGCACTAGAAGCTTCTTAACATATGGCATCTCAAATCCCTTTGTTCCTGAGTGGCATTCCACAAGTGAGATACACAGGGTAGACCATTGTAAAATGGGCCCTCGTAACCACTCAACCAAAATCCACCAAGCAATTACCAATCCACCCAGGTGTTTCATTCACTTAGTTGTTTTATTAAGAAAAAACATAATTCAAAGACTTAGCAATATTTTTCCATAGAATGTATATATTCCACCCTTGGTTGCTACTATATAGGCTAAGCATGGCAATAGCAAGTATCTTAACTTAGAGAAAATTCTAACAATTCTACAACTCTAGGATTTCCCAAGCATCGCATATATATACTTAGCAAAAATTATCATGCAAGCCCTATACAAAATATTTCTAATGAATAGTTAAAATAATGGGACAAAAGTATGAAGCACCACTTTCCTTGGTAGTTTGGGGAGTAACAACAATCCTCACAGTCACAATTACCACTAGCACCAAAATCTACACATAAAATGATAGCACCAAATTCACATTCCAAAATAATCAAACAAAAATATATG
Source organism: Avena sativa (assembly GCA_916181665.1). NCBI lineage: Eukaryota > Viridiplantae > Streptophyta > Magnoliopsida > Poales > Poaceae > Avena > Avena sativa. The sequence continues at coordinate 160,692,749 of OV702298.1, read as the reverse complement.
AATGCATGCAAATGCCATGTGATGATTTTTCTAAACTCAACAATACAAGTGAAACAGTACTGAACCATAAACAAAACAATTATACACTAAATAAACTTAATTTGGCCTTAAAAACATTTGCAAATAATTTTTATACACAAAATATGCTTACAAATGTCTCTGCACAAAATTACATTTTGACAGAAATAAAATACAAAACTAAGCCCATAGATGTTTAGGATTTATTTTTGTGATTCCAATGGTATATTATTTGTATTTTTTGGATAAACGGAACAAAAGTTATTGAATTTACAAATTTGAATATCTAATAGATGAAATTCCAGATTTTACATCTAAACCTAGCCACCCGGCAGCGTCTGATTTGTGCGTACCGGTTCGTCCGGATCACGCTCGTGAACCTCAGGATCTAACTAACGATGCACGGCCTAGATCTGTTTGTACCGCTTCAACTAAAATCTAATCGTGGCCCTAGGATCCAGATCCAATGGATCAGATCAGATCGACCTAAACTCAGCGGCGTGAATGGCGCAGGCGGCAGCGACGGCTCTGGCGGTGACACGCCGGCAAGGTCAGAAGTGCAGGGGGGTGTGCTAGTGCTTACCGCGATCGCGAGGACGTGGAGATGCTCAACGTGTGGGTGGACAGGGTCGGGGCGCATAGACAAACAACTAAACCTCGTCGGAGTTCGTCCGCGCATCGGGTGCTCACTGTCGGAGTCGAAGACGACGACCTAGGGTGCAAGGGATCAAACGACAGGCGTTAAAAGATGCATAACACACTGGCGAACATAGTCGCGTGAACCAGAGATTGAGGGGAACACGGGGCTCACCGGAATGGCTCGTCGGAGTTGAGCTAAGCTTCAGGCGTTTGCAGGTGTTGACGAGGGCGACGACCTGGGGTGATTCAGGACAAGGCGCAAGGCAATGGCGAAGCAGCTCGTGTGAACCAGAGGGCAAGGCGTGTAGGGCTTCGTAGCATGGAAAACAAAAAATTTCTACCGCATGAACACACAATCAAGATCTAATCTATGATCAAGCCAAGATCTATCTACTAGATTGTAGCAACGAGTCAATAGAGTACTAACCCTCGAAGATCCAAAGCGGTTAACGAGAGCAGATTCTCGTGGATGATGTAGTCGTACACTTCCGATCTCAAGATCGCATAGACGATCCTTCTGGCGCTGCGTTCCGGCAGCGCTTCCGCAGTCGGTCACACGTTCGGTACTCGATGAAGACCTTCCTCTCCCTTGTTCCAGCAGGCAGCAGAGGTTGTAGCACTCTCCGCGTGATTCCGGTAGCACGACGGCGTGGTACCGGAAGTAGAGGGTAGATCTCGCAGGTCTTCGCCTTAAGCCGGAGCGAGTATGGTGGAGTATGAGAGAGGGCCTTGGCGATCTAGGGTTTAGAGGCACCAAGGGGAGAGCTTGGTCGGCGGCTAGGGTTTAGGGAAACCCTAACTCGGCAACTTGGGGCTAGGGTTTGGGGTGTGAGAGGTGTAGGTAGAGGGGGCACCCCTGCCCCTTCTTTTATAGGTGGGAGGGAGGCGCCTAGGAGGAGGTAGTCCTCCTCGAACTCCTCCTCCTTGGCCGGCGGGTGGAGGGAGTGGGACTTCCTCCCCAAGTAGGTTTCCTACTCTCCCTCCACCAAGCAAACTTGTTGTTTGACTTTTCAAATTGGCGTTTGACTTTTCAAACTAGGATTTGATTTATCCCTTTATTTTGCTCAGCGATGACACCTAGTACATGATGCAACCATTCCAACTTGTTAAGACAATTCATGCACCCTTCCCTCCGGAGTGCCGGACCTTCCGGACCCTTCTAGAACATTCTCGATGAAAACACTGGAATCATTCTCTAACTCCGAAACAGGACTTTCCTTATATGAATCTTATTCTACGGACCATTCCGGATCTCCTCGTGATATCCCAGATCCCATCCGAGACTCTGAACAACATTCGGTATCTTACTCATCATTCCATAACTACTCAACAACATCGAATCCTTAAGTGTGTCTCCCTACGGTTCGTGAATTATGCGGACATGACCGAGACACTTCTCCGATCAATAACCAATAGAGGAATCTATAAATTCATATGGATCCCACATATTTCTACGATTACTTTGTGATCGAATGAACCACTTACATACGATACCAATTTCCCTTTGTCTCACGATAGTTTACTTATCCGAGGTTTTGATCGTCGGTATCTCTGCATACCTAGTTCAACCTCGTTACCGATAAGTACTCTTTTCTCGTTCCCGTGATATGTGATCCCTTGTGAGCCAGTCACATGCTTGCAAGCTAATTGGATGACATTCCACCGAGAGGGCCCAGAGTATATCTATCCGTCATATGGATGGACAAATCCCACTCTTGATCCATGTGCCTCAACCCATACTTTCCGAACACTCAATGCCACCTTTATAGCCACCTAGTTACGGTGTGGTGTTTGATGTCATCAAAGCATCCTTCTGGTGATGGTGATTAACATGATCTCATGGTCGAAGGAATTAGGTTACTATGTATCAGAAAGCTTATACCAAATGAACTATATTAAATGACTTGATCTTTATGCTATGCTTAACTATAGGAGTATGTCCATCACATCATTCTCCTAATGATATGACCCTGTTGTTAATAACATCTCTATGTTCATGATCAGGAAACCATGATCATATATTAACCAACAATCTAGTTTAACAAGAGGCTTTACTAGGGACTCTTTTATGTTTACAAATCACACAAGTATTAATGTTTCCTGTTAATACAATTATAGCATGGTATGTAAACATTTATCATAAGTATGAAGATATGATAATAACCACTTTATTATTGCCTCTTGGGCATATCTCCAACAAGGCGCGCTCGAGACTCACCGTGATAGCTCGCAGGAGTTCTTCGGTGCTGCGGCGGTGTAGGGCGAAATTCGTGGAGCCTGGCGGTGCTTCGGGCTGGTTGTGTTGGGGGAAATGGCCGCAAGGGGGAGGCGACTAAGTAGCCAGAGTGGGGGCGAGGATTGCGCACGAAAACATCGACATTTACTCGAATTAAGACACGGCAGTGAAGGAGGAGGAAGAAACGGCGAGGCCGGGTCGTGGGCGGGGTTTGGGGACGACGCTGACGAGGCAGGTGGGTCCGGGGTGTCAGCGAGGGAGGGGTGTGCGCGTGAGTGAGAAACAAAGGGAGAGTGGGGTCCTGGGTGGGCTGGCTAATGGGCTGGTTCTACTGTTGGGCCTGATTGCTGGCGCTGGCCTTTTCCTTATTCTTTCTCGTTTTCTTTTTTCCAAATGATTTTCCAGGAATCCTTTTCAAATGATTTCAAATGTGTTTGAATTCAAACTCTTCTTAGATTTTTGTAAAGTGAAACATGCACATATTTGTGTATAAAACATTGATGTTCACTTCAAATTACATTGGCCATTGGGTTTAAAAATAAAATCATGCCTTAGTTAATTATTTGTAAGAGGCATAAGAATGGTTTTGAATTCATATTTTGTTTTGAAAACTTTGACCAAGCTTTGGAAAATCTTTGTTCAAATATACGTTCAAATATTTTCTGATTAAAACAAGTATTCTCATACTAGAGAGTGGCAATAAGGCCATTGCTTTGCTTACATAAAATAATAGACAACAAATGCTTCTATTTTTGAAATCTTATTTGAAAATGATCCTAAAATGATTATGAATGCATGAATGATATGCAAACTTTGAAATCATGATTTTTGGGATGTTACAAATTGAACCCCCTTAAGGTGAATCTCGCCCTCGAGATTCGGATTGGCTAGCAAATAGGTGAGGGTGGTCTTTCCGAAGATCATCTTCTCTTTCCCATGTTGCTTCTTCTTCGGAATGATGGTTCCACTGAACTTTGCAGAATTGGATAGTCTTTGTTCGTGTAACTCTTTCTGCATTCTCCAGAATCTTGATAGGTTTTTCTTCATAAGTGAGGTCACTTTCCAATTGGACCTCCTCCAAAGGTATAGTATCCTTCAAAGAAGTCTCTTCCATATCCGGATGTCATTTCTTTAGCTGACTCACATGGAACACATTGTGAACTGCAGCCAATGATTCAGGCAATTCAATCTCATATGCCACTTCTCCTTTACGACTCAGAATCTTGAATGGTCCAACATATCTTGGGGCCAATTTCCCTTTGACTCCAAATCTCTTCACTCCACGAAGTGGTGACACTCTAAGGTATGCTCTATCACCCACCTCATAGGTGACTTATCTACGCTTTGGATCTGCATAGCTCTTTTGTCGGGACTGTGCTATCTTCATTCTGTCCTTTACTAACTTGACTTTTTCTTCAGCTTCCTTGATTAGTTCTGGCCCAAACAAGTTTCTTTCTCCAACACCATTCCATAACAATGGTGTAGTACACTTTCTCCCATAGAGAAATTCAAACGGTGCCATCTCAATGTTGGCTTGATAGTTGTTGTTGTAAGAAATTCTGCGTAAGGCAGACTTTCATTCCAACTAGCTCCATAATCTAGGGCACATGCCCTCAACATAACCTCTAAAATATGGTTGGTCCTTTCTGTCTGTCGATCAGTCTGGGGATGAAAAGCAGTACTGAATTCCAATCTCGTTCCCAATGATTCATGCAGTTGCCTCCAAAAATGGGAAGTGAATTGAGTTCCCCTATCAGACACAATACTCTTGGGTACTCCATGTAGACACACAATCATATTCATATAGATCTTGGCTAACTTAGCACTTGTATAGGTTGTCTTCACAGGTATGAAATGAGCCACTTTAGTTAGACGATCTACTACGACCCAAATAGAATCATATCCTGATCTAGTCCTTGGTATTCCAGTGATGAAATCCATGCCAATCTTGTCCCACTTCCAATCAGGAATAGGTAGTGGTTGTAACAATCCTGCTGGTTTCTGATGTTCCGCTTTCACTCTACTACATACATCACACAAAGCAATATGTTCGGCGATGTCCTTCTTGAGATTATTCCACCAAAATCTTTCCTTCACATCCATGTACATTTTGGTGTTACCCGGATGAATGGAATATGGTGAGTTGTGTGCTTCCTATAAAAACAGTTTCCGAAGCTCCGGATCTTGCAGAATACAGATACGTTTTCCATACCATAAAGTACCCTGTTCGTCTTCATGGAATCCTTTGGCTTTTCCCTTGCCAATCTTTTCCTTAATCTCTTCAATTTCCTTGTCCGTCTTTTGGGCTTCCTTGATTTTGTCCAACAAGGTGGGTTGAACATCAAATGACATGAGATGTCCTTTAGGCACAATCTCCAATCTGAGATCTTTGAATTGGGCACACAAATCATTTGGCAACTCTCCCTTAGTAAGGCCATTCACATAAACCTTACGACTTAATGCATCCGCTACAACATTTGCTTTACCGGGATGGTATTGCAAACTCAAGTCATGGTCCTTGATGAGTTCTAGCCATCTTCTTTGTCTTATGTTGATTTCTTTCTGAGTGAAGATATACTTCAAACTTTTGTGATCTGTGAACACTTCACATCGCTTTCCCAAAAGATAATGTCTCCATGTTTTGAGTGCATGGACAACAGAGGCTAACTCTAAATCATGAGTAGGATAATTCACTTCATGAGTTTTGAGTTGTCTCGAGGCATAAGGCACAACTTTCCCTTCTTGCATTAAAACTGCACCTAATCCTTGGTGAGATGCATCACAATACACTTGGAAATCCTTTTCTAAATCTGGCAGACATAAGACTGGTGATGTCACTAGTCTCTTCTTCAACTCTTGGAAACTGAGTTCACATCCTTCAGTCCAATCAAATTTCTTGTCTTTCTTTAGTAACTCCGTCATTGGCTGAGCTAGCTTTGAGAAATTCTCAATGAATCTTCTATAGTACCCTGCCAAGCCAAGGTAACTACGAACTTCTTTCACTGACTTAGGAGATTCCCACTCAGTTACAGCTGACACTTTTGCGAGATCAACTGCTACACCATCTCCTGACACAATGTGTCCAAGAAATCCGACCTCATTCAACCAGAATTCACACTTGCTGAATTTGGCATACAGTTTATGCTCTCTAAGCTTCTCAAGTGTCAACCGTAAATGTCCTTCATGCTCTTCATTTCTCTTGGAGTAGATCAAAATTTCATTGATGAAAACGACAACAAACTTGTCAAGAAACTCCATGAACACCTTGTTCATCATATTCATGAAGTAAGCTAGTGCATTGGTCAAACCAAATGGCATCACGGTGTATTCATACAATCCATACCTAGTGGTGAAAGTAGTCTTAGGTATGTCTTGTTCCCTTATCTTAAGCTGAAAATAACCTGACTGGAGATCAATCTTTGAGAACACATGGGCTCCTTCTAACCGATCAAACAAATCATTGATTCTGGGCAAATGATATTTGTTCTTGATAGTCACCTCATTGAGTGAACGATAATCTATGCATAACCTTTGACTTCTATCTTTATTTTCCACATACAAAACTGGTGCTCCCCAAGATTAAGAACTTGGTTGTATAAATCCTTTGTGCAACTGTTCTCCAAGTTGTTTCTTGAGTTCTTTCAACTCATCAACTAACATTTTGTAAGGTCTCTTTGCTATTGGTCCTGATCCTGGCAGCAAGTCAATCAGAAACTCCACATCTCTATCTGGTGGCATTCCCAACAATTCCTCTGGAAACAAATCCGGATATTCTCTCACATGTAGCACACTGTCTATGGTAACCCCCTTAAGAGAATTTAACTTACTCCCTTTTGACTCAAAGTTAGACTTGAATCTAATCCGTTTCTTATCCGGGGTTGTGAGTGCGACAGTATGGTTGGCACAATCTAGTACTCTTTCATATTTGGTCATCCAATCCATTCCCAAAACTACATCAAATCCCTGGGAATCTAGGACTATCAGACTAACTGGAAACTTATGCTTTCCAAATTCTATCACTAGATCACGACATCCAAGACTTACTATCATATCTCCACCGGGAGAACTTACTTTTATAGGACACCCAATATTTTCAGTTGGAAATCCATTTCTATCAACAAATTCTCTTGGTATGAATGAATGCGATGCACCAGTATCAAAAAGAACAAGTGCTGGAATAGAATTGAGTTTGAACTTACCAGCCACAGCATCAGATTCCTCATATATCTCTTCCACATTGATGTGGTTCACTTGTCCCTTCTGGAAAGGGTTGGGATTGGTGGTTCCTTCAACCTTCTTCTCTAGGCACTCATTTGCATAGTGTCCCATCTTCTTACACTTGAAGCATTCAACCTGACTGATATCTCTTTTTGTAGGCTGACTTCCACTTCCACCTCCACTGTGGTGACTCTTGTGTCCACTCTTGTGGTTCTTGTACTTGTCATTATCATGACTGCGGTGATGCTTGTTGTCATGATGGAGGTTCTGGCCATGGTGGTTGTTGTACTTTCCATGTTTGTGGGATCCAGAACTCCCACTATTATCCTGATGGGAACGCTTGTGAGACGATCCCGAGCTGTGCTTATCAAAGTTGTGCTTTCTCTTCCTGCTCTCAACCTGTTTCATCTTGTTCTCCAAGATGGTAGCCTTGTCACAAAGTGATTGGTAGGTTGGGACATAGGCAACAGACAACTGCAGATTCAGTTCATCATTCAGTCCTTCGAGGAATTTCTCCTTCCTCTTGGCATCTGTATCAACTTCATCCGGTGCATAACGCGCTAGATTGTTGAATTGCTCAATATACACAGCCAGGCTGCGATGACGTTGTTTCATGTTGTGAAACAACTTCTTCTTCAAATTCGTCACCCCGGATGAGATGTGAGCTGTACGGAATCCATCCTCAAAAATATCCCAAGTCACATCCTCAATGGGAGTGGTGATCTAAAAGTTGTCCCACCATGTTGATGCTGGCCCTTCCAGCAGATGTGCTGCAAACCTGAACTTCTCTTCGTCGGTGCAGCCGACAATCACTAAGTCCTTATTCACTGAACATAACCAGTCATTGGCTACCATTGGATCAGTGGTTCCCGAGAACTTTGCAGGCCTCAGTCTTAGAAATCTGGTGAGCATATCAAATCCTGGCGGATTATTCTGGTTGTTGTTGTTATTATTATTATTGTTCTTGTTATTTTGATTCTGTTTCTGCATGAAAGTGGTCATCATCGGAATCAGTTGTGCATGTTCTATCATCAACTGTTGCATCTCGAGAGTGACATTGTTGTTGTTGTTGTTGTTGTTGTTTGGGTTGGGGTTGGCACGTCGAGGAGGCATCTGTGGTTTTAATAAGGATAAGAATGAGATACCCATAGATGCTTAACATGCAGAATACATCACATAGACAATCACAATAACCAAGAATCAAAAATAACATAGAGTTTGAACGACATAAACAACAAGTTTGAAAATGCAAAACACACCATAGCAAGACACCCACATGTTGGATGGTCATTGCGACTCAATAATCAAAAGTAAGGTATATGAAAGATAATTGAGTAGTCCACACTACTCCTCTGCATCAATCTCCACATCAACAAGGGTAAGGCCTGCATTCTCCATAGCGGTCTTGTACTCATCAACACTAGTAGTCAAGGCCTCTATCTTGGCCCTAAGAGCCCTCTTCTAAGAACGAAGCCTCTCGATCACTCCCTGCAGATGCTCAAGCTCTAAGTCCTTGGCCTCTAGCTCTTCCTTCATCTCCCTGATATTCTTGTTCCCGTCTTGGACTCTTTTCTCCTGGCTCATGAACTTCTTGTCCTGGCTTTCAAACTTGGCATCCATTTCCTTGACTATCTCGTCTTGCTCCGTGAAGATCTTGTCCTTCTCACGAAGCTGAACCTGGATCTCATCATTGCTAAGCATGACGTTGGTCCTATCAGTATATAGGTGTCTAATAAGACCCTCTAGGTCCTGGAGGTACAAACGAATCGGCTCCATCGTCTCTCTAGCAGCATCCTCGTACTCTATGGCCTCACCCTCCTCGTTGCGTATCCCGAAGGGGTGAAAATAAAGACCTCTAAGCTCGGTGGAGTGTCTCCCTACCAAGCTCCCAAGTAACTCATGCATGACTACATCTAGGCCTTTCTCCTTGTCGTCATGCATCAGCTTGAAAGTGATGGTCTCCGTGGTTGGCTCTGTCTGGCGTCCCGACTAGGTGACTCTGAAGCCCCATAGGTCCTTCCTCTCAAACTTGGTGAGTGGAAGTGTCATGATGCTAGGAAGTGGAAGGTTGAGCACACTAGTGAGTTCAATGAGACGAGTACCAAAACGAGTTCCCTTGAACTCCTCGGCCGTGTTGATAATAACATTAGGCATCTATTTTTATAAGATAGAGAAAAGTTAGAATCAACATCAATAGAGAAAAATCACAAGCACATCTTTTTGCAACAAACACACAAGTCATGGCATACACAGATCCATTACAAGCATAAAATGTTCAACATAACTTAGACAATTTTTTTGAAGTAAAAACGATAAGTGTGGTGGTCCAACTAACGAAGTACGTTACAACTCTCACTCACTAGACAAAATAGCTATCAGGGCATCCTTAGTAGCCATCAGTCTAACTTGTTCACAAGACTCCCATATTAAATGTACGATGTCTCCCCTTAGTTGTTGGTTGGTAGTCTCTAATTCTTGGGTATGCTTATTTTCTTCCCTAAGGTCATTTTGAGTGTTGAGCATTCTGCACTTGAGTCTATCACCAAGCTCCCTGATAGCATTCCAAGCTGCATTTCTTGCAGAGTCAAAGAATGTTGTGTGCATTTCTGAGTAGGTGACCATGCAGAATCCTGATTACTTGTGGTTGTCTTCCTTGTTTTTGTACAAGTGAAATTGCACCCACCAATACTCTTCTCCTTCATCCATCACATGGAATCCTTTGCACACAGCTGCACCATGTATCCCCATGGTAACCATAAGGTTCTTGAGGGCCTTGGGAAATTCAGTCTCACACTCCAAAGTCATGGTCATGAGTGGTCCCTTCCTCACGGCTTCGTTGATGCTGTTCATCTATAAATAGAGATGAGAAAGAAGATTATAAAAGTTTACGAGAAGAAAAAGACAAGTGTGGAATTTCTTTTTCAAAGTGTTGGAAATTTTTCCTTAGTGGTTTCTAATCCAATCCTAGGGTCATAATCCTACAGGCAACACAGTGCTCTGATACCATCTGTAAGACCCCACCTTTGTAAAGGTAAAGGTCCCTGTGATTGCAATGCTAGTCCCTGGATCAATTGCTAGCATCCACAGTTTAATATGAAGTACACAGAAACAAAGGTCATTATTACATCGTCATTCTAGAGATAACATAGTCTTTTACAACTCCATAGCCATAGGATAGTAAAAGATTTTAACTTAACAATATAAATAAAAGTCTTCATCTTCATGTGCCACAGACAAGCATGTTGACTGTAGACTCATAATCCTTATCCTCATCAGAGTAATCTGCAACATCACAAGTTACAGCCACAATGGGTCAATACATTGGAATAGTATTGGCAAGTGATACCTTAGTAGAATAATAGTATCTAGATTCTACATGAATTTGGCTAAGTGTAGCTTAGGCTTGCTTTGCTCAAAATAGGTTTTACCTATCAGTTGAAAACACTAAGTTTTTGTTTGGCAAAAATTCCCAAGGAACCACCAATAGACATTGGTGAACCTTCACCCTTGTTCAACCACAAGTTTTAACTTAGACATTGGGATGAGGAGATTCTTGATAGCTTCCATGTTTCGATGCTCAAATTGTCCTTTTCCGGGGACACGGCTAAGTACTTAGTGTCACATCCCAAAATTCTCCTAATTTTGGAATGTGAAATAAATAAATAAGTTTGATTGATTGTTTGACTATGTTGAAAATTCTCAATGAAAAGAAACTTTTTGAATAGAAAATCCTCTCAACCTTGAATTCAAAATCTTATATTCTCTTGTTATGACCTAAGTAGCCATATAGGAAAAACGGTATGGATTGATTATGGATTGTAGAATTAGTGTGCAAGATTTCAAAATGAAAATCATGAAGCATTCAAAAGCATTTCATTACATCCATGCAAAGATCTCACAAAGTGAATCCAAATCCTGGTATCTAAATCCTATAGTTGATTTTCACAAATGTTTCTAAAGGAATTAAATTGACTTTATAAAACCCACTGTTGCTAAGGAAGCGATTATTGCTAAATTATAGCCTAAAAATATCCAATTCACATTACAAAATTTTAGAAACAAAATTGAGCTTATTTGGAGCTAGTATGAAAAAGTTATGAAATAAATACAAGCACATAAAGATATAAATAAAATGAAATATACAAGGATTTGTAAATCCACTACTTCCAAACTAGTAAAAAGATTAAAAATTTGATCCTACAATGATCTATTCAATTTTAGAAAAATTTAGAAACAAGAATCGTGTCATTTGGAGTTCGTATGCAAAAGATATAAGGAAAACAAGTAAATAGAAAAAAGAAAAGGAAAAAAAAACCTAATGGGCTGGCCAAGTCAGCCGGCGGCCCAGCTAGCCGACCGAGCCAGGCCAGTCACTTACGTGAGGTGCCCAGGTTCGCTTTAAAAAGCGTGCAATCGGTTTTTCTCTAACCTATCTCTACTCAAACTGCTGTAACTTTTTATCTACAACTCCGAATCGACTTCCGTTGGTTTCTACTTGTTCCCTACTCCAATACCTATCTCTACATCATTCTAAATCTCCATATAAACTCGTGGAGCCAGAGCTGTACGAGTTTCTTTTCTCGAAATTCTAAATCTACATATGCCCGAATCTTATTTCGCTTTTTAACACATCTAAACTTCGTCGTTTGCCTTTGGTCAAAAAACGAAAGTTGTAGGGATCGTCGAAATCTTTCAATCCCAACAAACCTCACCTCTTTTCATCCACCGTAGTCGGAGAATTTCGTATCGCAATATTTCAGACCTTACGGTGTAAATCCAAGATCTACTCGCGCTCGTTTCTTCAAATCCAAATTCCTTTGGTGAGAATGTAGGAATAATGATTCCCCACAACTTTTATGTTCTGAGTTTTTCGATTTGATCTACGGATTTGTCTCTCTAACATAGATCTATTTCTTGTCTATTCTGAGCCAAAATCGGGTCAATCTCTTCTTCTAGCCACCGGATCATATCCAGACGGTCGAGATCCAATCAAACCGGTGCGTGCCATGTCGTCATTCCGGTCATCTTCCTCATCAACGCCACGTCAACGTAAGGTCAACATCTAGTCCCAGTCAGCATGCAAAGTCAACCTGTCCAGTCAGCGGAATATTCCCTAGAATATTCCGTTCGAATTTAAAATTGCATATTATAGATCTAACTTGTAAAATTCATTAGAAATTCATACCACGTCCAAAAATTGCGTATAATATATCAAATTGAAGATAATTTCACGTAGAATCATCTTATCAGAATAGATCCAACTTTTACTGTACGTGATTACTGCAGTAATTTAATTAGTTTTAATGGTCTTTTAGGTTAATAAATTCATAAGATATTATCTATAACTCCGAAAAATATGAATAATATATTAAATTGAAGCTACTGTAATAATAATATCTGGTTGGATCTAGCCTTTGTGGATTATTTAACCCGTAGCATTTTAATTAGTTTGAATGGCTTTATAAATCATTAAATTCATTAAAAATTAATTGCTTGTCACAAAAATATAAATGATATACCGTTGGAAAGCTAGTTCCATGTAGATCATCAATATGCAATTAGTTCAGTCTTTGACTGTAAGGTTTTGCCGTGAAGATTTAAATGGTTTAATGGCCTATTTAGAGTAATTAATTCATAAGAAAATAAATACTATTCAGAAAATTACAAATAATATGTCCCTGGATTCACAATTCCGTGGGGAGTACAGATATAATTTTTGTTTGATTTTTAGACAAAAGAAACTATATGAATCATTTAAAACCATTAAACACTATTTAAATCATACAAAAAGATCTATAACTCCGATTAGGGTGAATCCAAGTGCTAAGGTTTTGTATTGAAAATATCTATACAGAGAAATTTCATGACAAATTATTTGGCACTGTTAAAACAGAAATTCATACAGAAATATTTGAACCCATTGAAATAGTGTTTTAATCATAGGAAAATATCTATAACTCCTTTTTTAGGTGATTCAAATTGCCACTGTCTCTAAATTCCATTATCTATCCAGTAGCATCTAGTTCACAATTTAATACGACATAAACATCTTTAGTTCAATTGAAGTGGTATACACTATATTAAATCCATACAACTTTAGTAATAAAAGCTTTAGTGCATTAAATGACCTTCCACATGCATCATGTAATCTAACCATGTTCAGAACACTAAATGCAACCATTGTGACTCGTTAAATTGTCATGCATGTATCTGTTCATCATTCTTTTCTTGTAATGTTGCACTGTTGCATGTTTGCAATGTTTTGAATGGTGTTTGTTGTGTTTGCTTCAAACGTTAGATTGCGAGGAGTGCAACTACTGTGATTGCAACTACTATGATTGCAAGTATTGTGGTTATTGCGAAAGAGGACATTATAATTGTGAGGATTATCTAATCGACTACATCTACAACAAAGGCAAGTGGTGCTATCTTGGTCATAAATGTCCTATTGTTTTCCTATGCATTATAGATATTTTTTGTGCAATTGCATATGTAGGAATTGATGTGTATATGCTATGCTATGTCCCATATTATTCCCTAGCATTCCTTGTTTATGAGCCACCGTTGGTAGATGTGCTTAGCCATGCTATGATGAACGAGGGCTGGGTTACATCACTGAAGTTGTTTCTAAATGTGTTGGTTTGCGAAAACTAAAACAACTTAATCAATGAATCTCCTGGGTGTGATGGGATTAATAATTTTTGGTGGTATCATTGCGGAAAGGCACCCAGGACACTGAGAAATGATTGGTTTCTTTGTTTGGAAGCTTTCGTGTGCAACCATGTGCCAATAATGAAATGGGCGGTTGGTTGAACTCAGTAGGTTGTGGTAACTCGAACCCGCGTATCCAGAGATGTAGATAGTGTAGGTTGGACCGGTGCGCGTCGGGATCGGGGAGCTACTTCCCGAACGGTTCCTTGGAATTCTCCCTATCATCACCCAATATGAGAGTGGTGGTACGAGCTGGGCTGGCCAAGTCACATGGGTAAAGTGTACTAACCCCTGCAGGGTGTATAAACTAATCGATTAGCCGTGTCCCCGGTTATGGACAAATTTGAGCGACCTGATACTGATGCTATGATATTTCTCAATCATCCTTATTTCTTAATTACTTAAAACTTGTTGGGTGAACATAATTGGGTAGGAGCACCTGGGAGTGAACCAGAGTGTCCTATTTATCGTATTGGAAAACTACTTTGTTACAAATGTTAGGATAAAACTATTGCTTTATGCAAATGAGCCTGAACTCCACTTGGCCAAATAAGCATGTAGTTGATAGATATGTTGTTAACCACTTTAGCCTACTTGCCATACATTCAATGTATTGACCATTCGTGGCTGCAACGTTTCACGTTGCAGGTTATATCGTATCTGAGTGATCGTTCATAGGTCGCGAGACTCCACTCAACATTTGTTCGCCTGTGGCACATTTGAAGGATGGAGATCTACCTTGTATTCGTTTTCCGCTGTGTACTTGAATAAATAATGTAAATTCTGGATCATATTCGTTGTATTTATGATGCACAGTTATATTTGGTATCATTTTGTACTGTGTGTGCCAGTGAACCGATCCAGGGATTGGCACTATACACATGAACTCAGCCTCATCAGGCGAGGGTGTTACAAGATGGTATCAGAGCTGTGTGTTGACTGTAGGATCGTGACCTTAGAAATGGATTAGCAATAGAAGACCTCTATTAGGAGAACTATCATATTTTATACTTATTAGAGTTCTTATATTCCTTTTCTATCTTTTTATAACCTCTTCTTGTTCAAAATTTGCAGTTGTCCATTCTTATGATACCTATATGAGAGTTAGCATATAAGTAAAACAATAAATAAGATGATATAAATTAACATCTCACCAAGTTTGGGTAGGTCTGGACCACCATATTTTATCTCTTTAGGAGATCATCGCTATCGTGTTACCATATTGTTCTTACCAACTTATGTGGTATGACAATATAGGTTGTTTGCTTGGTTGTATTGAGCTATTTTGTGTGATGCTTTGTTTAGGATCAGTTAGTTTTGAACTCTAATGTTTCTGAAATTGTGATGAGGTTTTTAAATTAGTTTAATGGTGTGAATTGATTGAAATTCGTGGGATTACTACTGCAGTTTTCTGCCTAACCTGTTGTACCGCGCGATTTTTCATATTTTATTGGTAACTCAGAAAAATCTAACAAAATAGGATCTGGAGCGTAATTACCTTTAGTACACGCACAAAAATTGGCTAAAATTCCTGGAGAGTTTAAGTTAGTTAGAAAAATTCATGAAACCTGCTGTACTGTTTTCACAGATTTAGTTTAGTGCTTATATGTTGCTATGTTTTACTCTAGTATTGTTCCCAATGCTTTCAAACTATTTTGTGGTTATATACTGCTATATTTAGACCCCTGTAAGGTTATTATACAATTGTTTGATTGTGTGTTGATCGCCTATGATTGTTTCCTTGTTTGTGACATTGATTGCTTCATATAGTTATGAGTAGGATTATTTTCTTAGTCGTTTCTTTCCTATAGAATCTATTCTTCCCTATCTTAAACCCTTGGAGATATAATGATGTGTTAGGCGGAAGGTTTGACAACACAATGCATTTAGGAAGGAGAATGCTTTGTCTAATGGAAAAAAAAAGATGTGGGAGTATGAAGTGTTGAAATGATGTTATGTAGTAGATTACGCAACCTAAAAGTTGAAGTAGCGATAGTTTAGTTTCAGTAGTAGCTTTTTTGATTGAATACATGGGAGTATACATAGAGCATTAGTTAGTGCCCATGGAAACATTCTTCAAGGCAAGTGAGAATGCCCGAGTGATAGAAAAAACGTGATTCACCTATCCTCATACAGGGTAATGATTTGGGTGCAGGATGGATTGATCACCATTCCTACTACTCTTATTATTCGCTCTTGTACTGTTAGCTTTGCGAATCTTGAGTGCCTTTCAGCCTTAGCAGAGACCGGCGTTGAGCCTAAACCTTAGAATGGTAGATTGTTCCACCTCTACAAAAACATCCATTGCTTAGCGTAGGAATATACGGTAAGAATGAATCTCAACCATGATTAATGGGCACCGTGAAGTAAACGTTTCCTATTTGCCCACCATGAGAGTTTTGCTAGTTTAAGAAGTGCTTTCTCGAAAACTATCAATCATGATGTTTAGAATGTGCTAGAGACATTATGCCAATAAAAGTCTAATGGAGAACCAATCCGAGCTAAGTGAATCTTCGAGAAGTGACCTAGTCAATTTTCTTTTAAGGGTGGAAGCGCCCTAATGGATCCCAAACCTTTCTTTCTTTCTAGCCTTCCCAAATCTCGGGACAAGATTTCTTTTAAGGGTGGTAGTCTGTCACATCCCAAAATTCTCCTAATTTTGGAATGTGAAATAAATAAATAAGTTTGATTGATTGTTTGACTATGTTGAAAATTCTCAATGAAAAGAAACTTTTTGAATAGAAAATCCTCTCAACCTTGAATTCAAAATCTTATATTCTCTTGTTATGACCTAAGTAGCCATATAGGAAAAAGGGTATGGATTGATTATGGATTGTAGAATTAGTGTGCAAGATTTCAAAATGAAAATCATGAAGCATTCATAAGCATTTCATTACATCCATGCAAAGATCTCACAAAGTGAATCCAAATCCTGGTATCTAAATCCTATAGTTGATTTGCCCAAATGTTTCTAAAGGAATTAAATTGACTTTATAAAACCCACTGTTGCTAAGGAAGCGATTATTGCTAAATTATAGCCTAAAAATATCCAATTAACATTACAAAATTTTAGAAACAAAATTGAGCTTATTTGGAGTTAGTATGAAAAAGTTATGAAATAAATACAAGCACATAAAGATATAAATAAAATGAAATATACAAGGATTTGTAAATCCACTACTTCCAAACTAGTAAAAAGATTAAAAATTTGATCCTACAATGATCTATTCAATTTTAGAAAAATTTAGAAACAAGAATCGTGTCATTTGGAGTTCGTATGCAAAAGATATAAGGAAAACAAGTAAATAGAAAAAAGAAAAGGAAAAAAAAACCTAATGGGCTGGCCGAGCCAGCCGGCGGCCCAGCTAGCCGACCGAGCCAGGCCAGTCACTTACGTGAGGTGCCCAGGTTCGCTTTAAAAAGCGTGCAATCGGTTTTTCTCTAACCTATCTCTACTCAAACTGCTATAACTTTTTATCTACAACTCCGAATCGACTTCCGTTTGTTTCTACTTGTTCCCTACTCCAATACCTATCTCTACAACATCCTAAATCTCCATATAAACTCGTGGAGCCACAGCTGTACGAGTTTCTTTCCTCGAAATTCCGAATCTACATATGCCCGAATCTTATTTCGCTTTTTAACCCATCTAAACTTCGTCGTTTGCCTTCGGTCAAAAAACGAAAGTTGTAGGGATCGTCGAAATCTTTCAATCCCGACAAACCTCACCACTTTTCATCCATCATAGCCGGAGAATTTCGTATCGCAATATTTCAGACCTTACGGTGTAAATCCAAGATCTACTCGCGCTCGTTTCTTCAAATCCAAATTCCTTTGGTGAGAAGGTAGGAATAATGATTCCCCACAACTTTCATGTTCTGAGTTTTTCGATTTGATCTACGGATTTGTCTCTCTAACACAGATCTATTTCTTGTCTATTCTGAGCCAAAATCGGGTCAATCTCTTCTTCTAGCCACCGGATCATATCCAGACGGTCGAGATCCAATCAAACCGGTGCGTGCCATGTCGTCATTCCGGTCATCTTCCTCATCAACGCCACGTCAACGTAAGGTCAACATCTAGTCCCAGTCAGCATGCAAAGTCAACCTGTCCAGTCAGCGGAATATTCCCTGGAATATTCCGTTCGAATTTAAAATTGCATATTATAGATCTAACTTGTAAAATTCATTAGAAATTCATACCACGTCCAAAAATTGCGTATAATATATCAAATTGAAGATAATTTCATGTAGAATCATCTTATCAGAATAGATCCAACTTTTACTGTACGTGATTACTGCAGTAATTTAATTAGTTTTAATGGTCTTTTAGGTTAATAAATTCATAAGATATTATCTATAACTCCGAAAAATATGAATAATATATCAAATTGAAGCTACTGTAATAATAATATCTGGTTGGATCTAGCCTTTGCGGATTATTTAACCCGTAGCATTTTAATTAGTTTTAATGGCTTTATAAATCATTAAATTCATAAAAAATTAATTGCTTGTCACAAAAATATAAATGGTATACCGTTGGAAAGCTGGTTCCATGTAGATCATCAATATGCAATTAGTTCAGTCTTTGACTGTAAGGTTTTGCCGTGAAGATTTAAATGGTTTAATGACCTATTTAGAGTAATAAATTCATAAGAAAATAAATACTATTCAGAAAATTACAAATAATATGTCCCTGGATTCACAATTCCGTGGGGATTACAGATATAATTTTTGTTTGATTTTTAGACAACAGAAACTATATGAATCATTTAAAACCATTAAACACTATTTAAATCATACAAAAAGATCTATAACTCCGATTAGGGTGAATCCAAGTGCTAAGGTTTTGTATTGAAAATATCTATACAGAGAAATTTCATGACAAATTATTTGGCACTGTTAAAACAGAAATTCATACAGAAATATTTAAACCCATTGAAATAGTGTTTTAATCATAGGAAAATATCTATAACTCCTTTTTAGGTGATTCAAATTGCCACTGTCTCTAAATTGCATTATCTATCCAGTAGCATCTAGTTCACAATTTAATACGACATAAACATCTTTAGTTCAATTGAAGTGGTATACACTATATTAAATCCATACAACTTTAGTAATAAAAGCTTTAGTGCATTAAATGACCTTCCACATGCATCATGTAATCTAACCATGTTTAGAACACTAAATGCAACCATTGTGACTCGTTAAATTGTCATGCATGTATCTGTTCATCATTGTTTTCTTGTAATGTTGCACTGTTGCTTGTTTGCAATGTTTTGAATGGTGTTTGTTGTGTTTGCTTCAAACATTAGATTGCGAGGAGTGCAACTACTGTGATTGCAACTACTATGATTGCAAGTATTGTGGTTATTGCGAAAGAGGCCATTATAATTGTGAGGATTATCTAATCGACTACATCTACAACAAAGGCAAGTGGTGCTATCTTGGTCATAAATGTCCTATTGTTTTCCTATGCATTATAGATATTTTTTGTGCAATTGCATATGTAGGAATTGATGTGTATATGCTATGCTATGTCCCATATTATTCCCTAGCATTCCTTGTTTATGAGCCACCGTTGGTAGATGTGCTTAGCCATGCTATGATGAACGAGGGCTGGGTTACATCACTGAAGTTGTTTCTAAATGTGTTGGTTTGCGAAAACTAAAACAACTTAATCAATGAATCTCCTGGGTGTGATGGGATTAATAATTTTTGGTGGTATCATTGCGGAAAGGCACCCAGGACACTGAGAAATGATTGGTTTCTTTGTTTGGAAGCTTTCGTGTGCAACCATGTGCCAATAATGAAATGGGCGGTTGGTTGAACTCAGTAGGTTGTGGTAACTCGAACCCGCGTATCCAGAGATGTAGATAGTGTAGGTTGGACCGGTGCGCGTCGGGATCGGGGAGCTACTTCCCAAACGGTTCCTTGGAATTCTCCCTATCATCACCCAATATGAGAGTGGTGGTACGAGCTGGGCTGGCCAAGTCACATGGGTAAAGTGTACTAACCCCTGCAGGGTGTATAAACTAATCGATTAGCCGTGTCCCCGGTTATGGACAAATTTGAGCGACCTGATACTGATGCTATGATATTTCTCAATCATCCTTATTTCTTAATTACTTAAAACTTGTTGGGTGAACATAATTGGGTAGGAGCACCTGGGAGTGAACCAGAGTGTCCTATTTATCGTATTGGAAAACTACTTTGTTACAAATGTTAGGATAAAACTATTGCTTTATGCAAATGAGCCTGAACTCCACTTGGCCAAATAAGCATGTAGTTGATAGATATGTTGTTAACCACTTTAGCCTACTTGTCATACATTCAATGTATTGACCATTCGTGGCTGCAACGTTTCACGTTGCAGGTTATATCGTATCTGAGTGATCGTTCATAGGTCGCGAGACTCCACTCAACATTTGTTCGCCTGTGGCACATTTGAAGGATGGAGATCTACCTTGTATTCGTTTTCCGCTGTGTACTTGAATAAATAATGTAAATTCTGGATCATATTCGTTGTATTTATGATGCACAGTTATATTTGGTATCATTTTGTACTGTGTGTGCCAGTGAACCGATCCAGGGATTGGCACTATACACATGAACTCAGCCTCATCAGGCGAGGGTGTTACAAGATGGTATCAGAGCTGTGTGTTGACTGTAGGATCGTGACCTTAGAAATGGATTAGCAATAGAAGACCTCTATTAGGAGAACTATCATATTTTATACTTATTAGAGTTCTTATATTCCTTTTCTATCTTTTTATAACCTCTTCTTGTTCAAAATTTGTAGTTGTCCATTCTTATGATACCTATATGAGAGTTAGCATATAAGTAAAACAATAAATAAGATGATATAAATTAACATCTCACCAAGTTTGGGTAGGTCTGGACCACCATATTTTATCTCTTTAGGAGATCATCGCTATCGTGTTAGCATATTGTTCTTACCAACTTATGTGGTATGACAATATAGGTTGTTTGCTTGGTTGTATTGAGCTATTTTGTGTGATGCTTTGTTTAGGATCAGTTAGTTTTGAACTCTAATGTTTCTGAAATTGTGATGAGGTTTTTAAATTAGTTTAATGGTGTGAATTGATTGAAATTCGTGGGATTACTACTGCAGTTTTCTGCCTAACATGTTGTATCGCGCGATTTTTCATATTTTATTGGTAACTCAGAAAAATCTAAAAAAATAGGATCTGGAGCGTAATTACCTTTAGTACACGCAAAAAAATTGGCTAAAATTCCTGGAGAGTTTAAGTTAGTCAGAAAAATTTGTGAAACCTGCTGTACTGTTTTCATAGATTTAGTTTAGTGCTTATATGTTGCTATGTTTTACTCTAGTATTGTTCCCAATGCTTTCAAACTATTTTGTGGTTATATACTGCTATATTTAGACCCCTGTAAGGTTATTATACAATTGTTTGATTGTGTGTTGATCGCCTATGATTGTTTCCTTGTTTGTGACATTGATTGCTTCATATAGTTATGAGTAGGATTATTTTCTTAGTCGTTTCTTTCCTATAGAATCTATTCTTCCCTATCTTAAACCCTTGGAGATATAATGATGTGTTAGGCGGAAGGTTTGACAACACAATGCATTTAGGAAGGAGAATGCTTTGTCTAATGGAAAAAAAAGATGTGGGAGTATGAAGTGTTGAAATGATGTTATGTAGTAGATTACGCAACCTAAAAGTTGAAGTAGCGATAGTTTAGTTTCAGTAGTAGCTTTGTTGATTGAATACATGGGAGTATACATAGAGAATTAGTTAGTGCCCATGGAAACATTCTTCAAGGCAAGTGAGAATGCCCGAGTGATAGAAAAAAACGTGATTCACCTATCCTCATACAGGGTAATGATTTGGGTGCAGGATGGATTGATCACCATTCCTACTACTCTTATTATTCGCTCTTGTACTGTTGGCTTTGCGAATCTTGAGTGCCTTTCAGCCTTAGCAGAGAGCCGGCGTTGAGCCTA
Organism: Avena sativa; assembly: GCA_916181665.1. NCBI lineage: Eukaryota > Viridiplantae > Streptophyta > Magnoliopsida > Poales > Poaceae > Avena > Avena sativa. The sequence goes on along the minus strand of OV702298.1, from coordinate 160,670,938 downwards.
AACCTTAGAATGGTAGATTGTTCCACCTCTACAAAAACATCCATTGCTTAGCGTAGGAATATACGGTAAGAATGAATCTCAACCATGATTAATGGGCACCGTGAAGTAAACGTTCCCTATTTGCCCACCATGAGAGTTTTGCTAGTTTAAGAAGTGCTTTCTCGAAAACTATCAATCATGATGTTTAGAATGTGCTAGAGACATTATGCCAATAAAAGTCTAAAGGAGAACCAATCCGAGCTAAGTGAATCTTCGAGAAGTGACCTAGTCAATTTTCTTTTAAGGGTGGAAGCGCCCTAATGGATCCCAAACCTTTCTTTCTTTCTAGCCTTCCCAAATCTCGGGACGAGATTTCTTTTAAGGGTGGTAGTCTGTCAGATCCCAAAATTCTCCTAATTTTGGAATGTGAAATAAATAAATAAGTTTGATTGATTGTTTGACTATGTTGAAAATTCTCAATGAAAAGAAACTTTTTGAATAGAAAATCCTCTAAACCTTGAATTCAAAATCTTATATTCTCTTGTTATGACCTAAGTAGCCATATAGGAAAAACGGTATGGATTGATTATGGATTGTAGAATTAGTGTGCAAGATTTCAAAATGAAAATCATGAAGCATTCATAAGCATTTCATTACATCCATGCAAAGATCTCACAAAGTGAATCCAAATCCTGGTATCTAAATCCTATAGTTGATTTGCCCAAATGTTTCTAAAGGAATTAAATTGACTTTATAAAACCCACTGTTGCTAAGGAAGCGATTATTGCTAAATTATAGCCTAAAAATATCCAATTAACATTACAAAATTTTAGAAACAAAATTGAGCTTATTTGGAGCTAGTATGAAAAAGTTATGAAATAAATACAAGCACATAAAGATATAAATAAAATGAAATATACAAGGATTTGTAAATCCACTACTTCCAAACTAGTAAAAAGATTAAAAATTTGATCCTACAATGATCTATTCAATTTTAGAAAAATTTAGAAACAAGAATCGTGTCATTTGGAGTTTGTATGCAAAAGATATAAGGAAAATAAGTAAATAGAAAAAAGAAAAGGAAAAAAAAACCTAATGGGCTGGCCGAGCCAGCCGGCGGCCCAGCTAGCCGACCGAGCCAGGCCAGTCAGTTACGTGAGGTGCCCAGGTTCGCTTTAAAAAGCGTGCAATCGGTTTTTCTCTAACCTATCTCTACTCAAACTGCTATAACTTTTTATCTACAACTCCGAATCGACTTCCGTTTGTTTCTACTTGTTCCCTACTCCAATACCTATCTCTACAACATCCTAAATCTCCATATAAACTCGTGGAGCCACAGCTGTACGAGTTTCTTTCCTCGAAATTCTGAATCTACATATGCCCGAATCTTATTTCGCTTTTTAACCCATCTAAACTTCGTCGTTTGCCTTTGGTCAAAAAACAAAGTTGTAGGGATCGTCGAAATCTTTCAATCCCGACAAACCTCACCTCTTTTCATCCACCATAGCTGGAGAATTTTGTATCGCAATATTTCAGACCTTACGGTGTAAATCCAAGATCTACTCGCGCTCGTTTCTTCAAATCCAAATTCCTTTGGTGAGAAGGTATGAATAATGATTCCCCACAACTTTCATGTTCTGAGTTTTTCGATTTGATCTACGGATTTGTCTCTCTAACACAGATCTATTTCTTGTCTATTTTGAGCCAAAATCGGGTCAATCTCTTCTTCTAGCCACCGGATCATATCCAGACGGTCGAGATCCAATCAAACTGGTGCGTGCCATGTCGTCATTCCTGTCATCTTCCTCATCAACGCCACATCAACGTAAGGTCAACATCTAGTCCCAGTCAGCATGCAAAGTCAACCTGTCCAGTCAGCGGAATATTCCCTGGAATATTCCGTTCGAATTTAAAATTGCATATTATAGATCTAACTTATAAAATTCATTAGAAATTCATACCACGTCCAAAAATTGCGTATAATATATCAAATTGAAGATAATTTCACGTAGAATCATCTTATCAGAATAGATCCAACTTTTACTGTACTTGATTACTGCAGTAATTTAATTAGTTTTAATGGTCTTTTAGGTTAATAAATTCATAAGATATTATCTATAACTCCGAAAAATATGAATAATATATCAAATTGAAGCTACTGTAATAATAATATTTGGTTGGATCTAGCCTTTGCGGATTATTTAACCCGTAGCATTTTAATTAGTTTTAATGGCTTTATAAATCATTAAATTCATTAAAAATTAATTGCTTGTCACAAAAATATAAATGATATACCGTTGGAAAGCTGGTTCCATGTAGATCATCAATATGCAATTAGTTCAGTCTTTGACTGTAAGGTTTTGCCGTGAAGATTTAAATGGTTTAATGGCCTATTTAGTGTAATAAATTCATAAGAAAATAAATACTATTCAGAAAATTACAAATAATATGTCCCTGGATTCACAATTCCGTGGGGATTACAGATATAATTTTTGTTTGATTTTTAGACAACAGAAACTATATGAATCATTTAAAACCATTAAACACTATTTAAATCATACAAAAAGATCTATAACTCCGATTAGGGTGAATCCAAGTGCTAAGGTTTTGTATTAAAAATAGCTATACAGAGAAATTTCATGACAAATTATTTGGCACTGTTAAAACAGAAATTCATACAGAAATATTTAAACCCATTGAAATAGTGTTTTAATCATAGGAAAATATCTATAACTCCTTTTTAGGTGATTCAAACTGCCACTGTCTCTAAATTGCATTATCTATCCAGTAGCATCTAGTTCACAATTTAATATGACATAAACATCTTTAGTTCAATTGAAGTGGTATACACTATATTAAATCCATACAACTTTAGTAATAAAAGCTTTAGTGCATTAAATGACCTTGCACATGCATCATGTAATCTAACCATGTTCAGAACACTAAATGCAACCATTGTGACTCGTTAAATTGTCATGCATGTATCTGTTCATCATTGTTTTCTTGTAATGTTGCACTGTTGCATGTTTGCAATGTTTTGAATGGTGTTTGTTGTGTTTGCTTCAAACGTTAGATTGCGAGGAGTGCAACTACTGTGATTGCAACTACTATGATTGCAAGTATTGTGGTTATTGTGAAAGAGGCCATTATAATTGTGAGGATTATCTAATCGACTACATCTACAACAAAGGCAAGTGGTGCTATCTTGGTCATAAATGTCCTATTTTTTTCCTATGCATTATAGATATTTTTTGTATAATTGCATATGTAGGAATTGATGTGTATATGCTATGCTATGTCCCATATTATTCCCTAGCATTCCTTGTTTATGAGCCACCGTTGGTAGATGTGCTTAGCCATGCTATGATGAACGAGGGCTGGGTTACATCACTGAAGTTGTTTCTAAGTGTGTTGGTTTGTGAAAACTAAAACAACTTAATCAATGAATCTCCTGGGTGTGATGGGATTAATAATTTTTGGTGGTATCATTGCGGAAAGGCACCCAGGACACTGAGAAATGATTGGTTTCTTTGTTTGGAAGCTTTCATGTGCAACCATGTGCCAATAATGAAATGGGTGGTTGGTTGAACTCAGTAGGTTGTGGTAACGCGAACCCGCGTATCCAGAGATGTAGATAGTGTAGGTTGGACCGGTGCGCGTCGGGATCGGGGAGCTACTTCCCGGACGGTTCCTTCTTCGACTTCTCCCTATCATCACCCAATTTGAGAGTGGTGGTACGAGCTGGGCTGGCCAAGTCACATGGGTAAAGTGTACTAACCCCTGCAGGGTGTATAAACTAATCGATTAGCCGTGTCCCCGGTTATGGACAAATTTGAGCGACCTGATACTAATGCTATGATATTTCTCACTCATCCTTATTTCTTAATTACTTAAAACTTGTTGGGTGAACATAATTGGGTAGGAGCACCTGGGAGTGAACCAGAGTGTCCTATTTATCGTATTGGAAAACTACTTTGTTACAAATGTTAGGATAAAACTGTTGCTTTATGCAAATGAGCCTGAACTCCACTTGGCCAAATAAGCATGTAGTTGATAGATCTGTTGTTAACCACTTTAGCCTACTTGCCATACATTCAATGTATTGACCATTCGTGGCTGCAACGTTTCACGTTGCAGGTTATATCGTATCTGAGTGATCGTTCATAGGTCGCGAGACTCCACTCAACATTTGTTCGCCTGTGGCACATTTGAAGGATGGAGATCTACCTTGTATTCATTTTCCGCTGTGTACTTGAATAAATAATGTAAATTCTGGATCATATTCGTTGTATTTATGATGCACAGTTATATTTGGTATCATTTTGTACTGTGTGTGCCAGTGAACCGATCCAGGGATTGGCACTATACGCATGAACTCAGCCTCATCAGGCGAGGGTGTTACACTTAGTTTCTTCCTTCTGCAGTGGTGGTGCACTTTCCCCACAAGACTTGATTTTCATCAAGACATGACCTTTCAGAAGCCTTCCCTTAGACAAAAATGGACGCGCTCCAAACCTATCATCCCCTACCACCAACTGTCCATTTGGCTAAGTTATTGCAACCTATATGATCCCGACAGAGCCCATAATGCCATGTGGCTGCACTAGAAGCTTCTTAACATATGACATCTCAAATTCCTTTGTTCCTGGGTGGCATTCCACAAGTGAGATACACAGGGTAGACCATTGGAAAATGGGCCCTGGTAACCACTCAACCAAAATCCTCCAAGCAATTACCAATCCACCCAGGTATTTCATTCACTTAGTTGTTTTATTAAGCAAAAACATAAGTCAAAGACTTAGCAATATTTTTCCATAGCATGTATATATTCCACCCTTCGTTGCTACTAGCTAGTCTAAGCATGGCAATAGCAAGTATCTTAACTTAGAGAAAATTATAACAATTCTACAACTACTAGGATTTCCCAATCATAGCATATAGATACTTAGCAAAAATTATCATGCAAGCCCTATACAATATATTTCTAATGCATAGTTAAAATATTGGGAAAAAAGTATGAAGCACCACTTGCCTTGGTAGTTTGGGGAGTAACAACAATCCTCACAGTCACAATCACCACTAGCACCAAAATCTACACATAAATTGATAGCACCAAATTCACATTCCAAAATAATCAAACAAAAATATATGAATGCATGCAAATGCCATGTGATGATTTTTATAAACCCAACAGGACAAGTGAAACAGTACTGAACCATAAACAAAACAATTATACACTAAATAAACTGAATTTGGCATTAAAAAGATTTCCAAATAATTTTTATACACAAAATATGCTTACAAATGTCTCTGCATAAAATTCCATTTTAGCAGAAACAAAATACAAAACTAAGCCCATATATGTGTAGGATTTATTTTTGTGATTCCAATGATATATTATTTGTATTTTTGGATAAACATAACAAAAGTTATTGAATTTACAAATTTGAATATCTAATAGATGAAATTCCAGATTTTAAATCTAAACCTAGCCACGCGGCAGCCTCTGATTGGTGCGTACCGGTTCGGCCGGATCACGCTCGCGGACCGCAGGTCTAACTAACGGTGCATGGCCCAGATCTATTCGTACCGCTTCAACTAAAATTTAATCGTGGCCCTAGGATCCAGATCCAATGGATCAGATCAGATCGATCAAAACTCAGCGGCGCGAATGGCGCTGGCGGCGGTGATGGCTCTGGCGGTGACACGCCGGCGAGGTCAGAGGTGTAGGGGGTGTGCAAGTGCTTACCGAGATAGCGAGGACATGGAGATGCTCAACGTGTGGGTGGACAGGGTCGGGGCACACGGACACAACAGCTAAACCTCGTCAGAGTTCGTCCGTGCATCGGGTGCTCACTGTCGGAGTCGAAGACGATGACCTAGGGTGCAAGGGATCAAACGACAAGCGTTAACAGATGCATAAGACACTGGCAAACTCAGTCGCGTGAACCAGAGACAGAGGGGAACACGGGGCTCACCGGAATGGCTCGTCGGAGTTGAGCTAAGCTTCGGGCATTTGCAGGTGTTGACGAGGGCGACGACCTGGGGAGATTCAGGACAAATTTAAAGCATGATAAGATGCACAAGGCGATGGCGAAGCAGCTCATGTGAACCATAGGGAAAGGCGCGCTCGAGACTCACCGTGATAGCTCGCCGGTGTTCTTAGGTGCTACGGCGGTGTAGGGCGAAATTTGTGGAGCCTGGCGGCGCTTTGGGCTGGTTGTGTTGGGGGAAATGGCCGCAAGGGGGAGGCGATTAAGTAGCCAGAGCGGGGGCGAGGATTGCGCACGAAATCATCGGCATTTACTCGAATTAAGACGCAGCAGTGAAAGAGGAGGAAGAAACAACAAGGTCGGGTCGTGGGCGGGGTTTGGGGACGACGCTGACGAGGCAGGTGGATCCGAGGTGTCAGCGAGGGAGGGGTGTGCGCGTGAGTGAGAAACAAAGGAGATATGGGTCCCGGGTGGGCTGGCTAATGGGCTGGTTCTACTGTTGGGCCTGATTGCTGGCGCTGGCCTTTTCTTTATTCTTTTCTCTTTTTCTTTTGCCAAATGATTTTCTAGGAATCCTTTTCAAATGATTTCAAATGTGTCTGAATTCAAACTCTTCCTGGATTTTTGTAAAGTGAAACATGAACATATTTGTGTATAAAACATTGCTGTTCACTTCAAATTACATTGGCCATTGGGTTTAAAATAAAATCATGCCTTAGTTAATTATTTGTAATAGGCATAAGATTGGTTTTGAATTCATATTTTGTTTTGAAAACTCTGACCAAGCTTTGTAAAATATCAATCAAACCTATGTTCAAATATTTTCTGGTTAAAACAAGTATTCTCATATTAGAGAGTAGCAATAAGTCCATTTCCTTGCTTACATAAAATAATAGACAACAAATGCTTCTAAAATGATCCTTGAAATCTTATTTGAAATCTTATTTGAAAATGATCCTAAAATGATTATGAATGCATGAATGATATGCAAACTTTGAAATCATGGTTTTTGGGATGTTACATTTATGGTCAAATTTGGAGAAATGAAAATATATTTTCTCTTCACCAAACTTGAGAGACACAGTTTGTCTCTTACAATGTATATTTGCTCCTGTAGTATTCAGAAAGGTTCTTCCAAAAATGATGGGGAAATAAACATCGGTAGGCATGTCAATTAGCACAAAATCAATGGGATATTTGTATGATCAAACTTGAATTGGAACGTATCTAATTATTCTCATAGGGACTCTAAGTGTTTTATCCGCAAGAATTATAGTCATATATGTATCATCTAGTTCAAAAGGTGCTAATTCATTTTGAATTTTTAAATAAAAGTTAAAAGAAATCACGTTCACATCTGTCCCTATGTCACAAAAGCCATAGTAGGAAGTTCCTTCGATGGTACATGGGAGAATAGGCTTACCAACTTATTTAGATTTTACCTTAACTTCAATGAACTATGAAGCTTCAATATCTATCTCAATCTCATTGTAGTGAGAAAACATGGTTAGGATGTCTTCCTTCGTTGGTTCCCCTGTCTCCTATATACTTACTTCTTCAGTTTTCCTTACATGTGCTTCTTCTTCTAACGACTTTAGGAATAGCTCTTCTTATTTTTGTTGATCCTCCAACTGCTGATCCATCATATGTTTCCTTGACGTCCTTGGGAAAGGAAGGGGTTCAACATATGGGGATCCCCGCACTAATGGTTCAAATGGAGCTGTAATTATTGGATCATCTTCTATATTTGGCTCGGGTGGCGAAGTGTAGTGGAGCCAGTACTTCTTAGGACCCTCAATATGTTCTATAAAAGACTGAAGAATTCGCAAAACAATATCATCATCAAGTTTTGAAGTTCATTAGCAGTTTCTTTCACTTTAACGGATTCTTTATAAGCATTGAGACAATCATATTCAATTTCTATACCTCCTTCGTCGCGTAAATCAAATACCCATGTTTCTCTATTATGGCGAATACGTTCTAAAAGTTCCCAAGCTTTAGCTATATTTAACTTGATAAAGGAGCCTTCGGAATTGGCGTCTAGATCATGTTTAATTTCTTGATTAAGTCCTCCATAAAATATGTGTAAAACGTACCATTCAGGTAAATCACGATGGGGACATTTATCAAGTAGAGTCTTATAACTTCTGAAGGCCCTTACCAAACCTTCACCTGGGGGTTCTTGAAGTTTGTAATTGCCCTTCTTGATTCAGCAGTCTTTATCTTGGGAAAGAATCGAATCACAAATTATCGTTTAAGTTTATCTCAAGTATCTATTTTCTCTGCAGGGAAAATTATATACCGAACTAAATCAATATTGGTTAGAGATTGGCTAAATAGTTTAAGTTTTAATTCATCATCAGAATAGCCTCTCACTTTGAGAGTCCAACATAGCTCAGTTAAATGCATTAAGTGAGTGTAAGGGTCCTCATATTGATCATCTCCTGCAAAAGTATTTTCTTTAATGATAGCGATAAAGCGAGGATTGTCCTTGTATTCTGGTTCGCTCCCACTCGGGAATTCTTTGACAAGTCCTCTATTGAACTTCCCGAGGTATTTAATTGCATTGAGCTGATTAATCAGTCCGAATGCAGTCATGGTGCTTACCTGAAACTAGTAAGAAACTTTAGTAAAAAAATAGTAAAGTAAACAACTAAGAACAAAGACAAAAAGTGCTTAGCTCCCAGCAACAACGCTAGCAAATAGCTTGATGACTGCAAGTGCACAGATCAATTGTAGCTAGTTTCTAAGTAAAGATATCAAACCCTCAGAGAGAGCTATTGGTAAAGGTCTTAATGCCCCTTGTCACTATATACCAAAGGATACTTGTAAGTTTCCTTTTGATCTCAAGTAAAGAGTGTTTGAAAGGTTTTTGGTTGTGTGCAGAAAAGTAATTAAAAGAATTAAAAGAAAGAAAGTAACAAGATTGTATTAAAGCGTTTTGGAATGCAATAGGGCTAAAACGTTCTCGGGGATGTAGGATACTCCTCTAGCATGGTCTTGTAATTATTAATAATTTAAGATAACATACTTCTTGTGTCATGAAATGTGTGGAGAGGGCTCTAAAATGAGATGTTCAGTACAAGGGTCATAGGAAGCCACTTTGTTGAGCCAAGAGTGACGCACCTCTAAATAACCACTGCAATCCCTGAGAGCAATCACCCATACAGACCACCACAATTAAGGGTTTTCCCATGGATATCATAATTAGATTAGGGGGTCCCTCTTTATTCCTACTTTAACCGCGTAGTTCACGATCCGGCGCCAATCTGTCGTGGAGGGACATTCTGGGTACAATCCCAAAGCACGTCCAAAGGGTTTCTCCCTTCCTTTAGTCCCCAGGGCAAATGGTATATGGTCAAATTTCACATATCATATAAAGAGAGAGAGATCAAACACAAATCATAAATCAATCATAGACTGACAAGTCATATGGACACAAGAATAGATCATCTTTATTACAAATTCATAATAGTTCTAGGGTCTCTCCATATCCCCAAGAACAAAGGAACTACTTACTCATGAAAGCAATCAACAACATCATCATAATCAAATGGATGGATGAAAGTACTGAAATAGATCTAGTGCAAACCATAATTGGATCTGGAATTACAACAAGATCTAATGGATGAAGAATGGGGGTAATTGTGGTGCTGTAGATGCAACAGTTCATGATGAAGGGGATGATGCGTTGTCCTCCAATGATCCGTGGATCAGCAGGAATTTCTCCCCATCCAAGTTCCTCCTTCAGATCCCTTTCAGATGTGGTTTTTCGTGGTTTCTGGTGGCTGTGAATGTCGGATCCCTCTGCCATCTTCGCTAGGGTAAAGTATTTGACGAGGAGGTCTCGATGGCACCTGGTACGGTCGGGCCCCGCCCGTACCGCAGGTTGTTATCGACACTAGTTGCATCCTCGATTGGTATTTTCCCAGGAGCGAAGATAAATCCATAAAATAACTTTTATCACTTAAAATATCATATTACAGTATACTGTGACAGCTCTAATTGATATGTTCATAATAGACTTAATGATTTGGAAACCTGTTGAAATAAAGATAACAAGGTGTGCGCGAACATCGTGAAATACAAAGATCCCTACTCTATTTATGCAAAAAAAGGTAAATATGCTTCAATTTTGGACTCATTAGTACGTGTTTAATATAAGGAGGTAGATAATTTCTTCTGGAACGTGTAGTACCTCTGTCTTCAACAGAGATCATCTGTATTTTCAAAACTATCGACTATGTAATTAAAAAAATTGTTTTCAAATAAGTAAAATCAAAATGATAAAAAACAATAAATTGTTGTAACTTGAACTTGTAAGAAAATTTATTAAAGCAATAATAAATTAGTAACTAAGAATAAAGACCAAAAGCGCTTAGATCCCTGGCAACGACGCCAGAAAATTTCTTGAGGTCCGCATGTGCACAAATCGATTGTAGCTAGTTTCGAAATAAGAGTATTGAACCCAGAGAGAGCTATTGGTTAAGGTCTTTATGCCACTTGTCACTATCTACCAAAGGATACTTGTAAGCTGCCTTTCATTTCAAGTAAAAGGGTGTTTGAAAGGTTTTTCTTTGAATGCAGAAAAGTAAGGAAACAAGTAACAAAAGCGATAGGAATGGTGGTCAAACTTAATAAGGCTAAAGCGTTCTCGGTGATGTAGGATATACCACTAACATGTTGTAATTAATCATAATTAGGATAACCTATTTATTATGTCATGATATGTGTGGAGAGAGTTCAATAATAATATGTTCACTAAAACGCTTGTAGGAAGCTACTTTCTTGAGCCAAGAATAAGGTCATCTCTAAATAACCACCGCGATGTCTGAGAGAAATTACCCATACATACCACCACAATTAAGTGTCTCCCCATGGATATCGTAATTAGATTAGTGAATCTCTATTTGTTCCTCCATCGACTGTGCAGGTTTCTAGCCACGCTTCTAGTCACAATAGCTTCAGGCACGCTCCCAAACACGTACAAAGGATATCACCCTATTCTTTAGACCCGAAGGCAAATAATATGTGGATGACTACACATACCATCTAAAGGGAGAGATCAAACACACATCATAGATCAATGGATCATAGACACAAGTAATATATCATCTTTATTTAATTTTATAATAATGCCTGGGTTCTCCATCTCCCCAAGAACAAAGGAACAACTCACATATAAAGGAAATCAGCATCATGGAAATAATATGGATGGGATATGAGAGTACAATCGGGGACGGATTCTATGAAGAAACGCGTCCTTATAACCTAGGGAATGTCTAGGAACAAACAGGGACGGATTATGTGAAGAAACACGTCCAGAGCAGCTTTTTTTGTGTGTAAGATATATGGTACGGGCGGACGGTAAGATCGTACCCGCCTGTACGGGTGGTCGTTATACCTTTAGTGTGCTTTCATATTTTGGCCGCTATTTCTTCATACATACTCCGATTTGGGTGTTCTTAGACTGGTTGAAATCGTATGGACGAGGACTACAACACCATGGCCTTGTATATTTATTTTGAGTTTATGGAAAAATCTACTTTTCCGACCTCTCAAATGGCTAAGTCTGGTGCCTACAGCTCCTCCATATTGCATCTTCTTGGTTCCTTTTGCCTTGCTTTATCCATAATCCAACACAACACCTACACATAAGTTAAAGAAAAAAGTAATAAAATCCTAATAAAACTTCTAGTTGTGCAAAGTCCATGTGAAAATGAATGAGAACTAGTAATCGTACATAATAGGCATAGTTGTAGCTAGATATAGCATGTAATGAGTGACAATATGGATAATTTGTACACTTAAATATGCTTTAATTTTATACTCATCCATCACACTTACCTCAGGGCTTGCCATTGCCCTGATGTCTCCTTTCCCAAAAAATAGAATTCGCTAAGAAGGTGGCGAAGTAATGGAGGGTGGAATTTTGGATTGTGGCGGTCTTCTCTGCAAATAATGAGCATCCCAATAAACAAAAATTTACTCCCAAGCAAATATTGCCTCTGTGAGGACTTCTTCACTGGTATCGAGCTCTCCCTCATAGGAAAACCCGAAGCAATAACAAAACTGATAGAAATTAAGGCTCTTTGGATGCCTATTGAGCACGAAACTTACAGTGCAATGACGTTGTTGGAGTAAGAGGTCGTTGTGGAAACTCGAAAACTCCCATGCGGAATGCTCGAAGGTGTCCGGGGAAAGGATGGAGAAAGGGGTGATACCGGCGTTCTCAGCCATCATGGAGGGAGAGGAAGTCGTTGCATACTCACTTGGTGGGAAGCACGTTGCGTTAACTCACTCTCTTGTAGTCTTTGTTCATGGAGGCCTTTAAAGCATTCCCTTTCTAGCATCTCTTCGTCGAGCCCGGCACGATGGACCTTCCAGAGTGTCCTGAGCCTCCCGACCTCCCTCCGGTGCGGAAAATCTTTACAATTTTTATTGTACTAAATAATTTCAAAGAAAAACTATAGGAATAAGGTTTCTATCATATACACAAATGATTACAGGTAGAAACTATGAAGCCTAACATGAGGAATTAATAATAATCTCAGAATATGAAGAACTCATCTAGATAGCCACTGTGAGAGATTCAACCATGGATTTCAGAAAATAAAGCATGGATTTGGTGAGAAACTTACCAATGTGAAGATTCTCCCTCTCAAATGAATAAAATCGGTGAATAATCAAGGTTTCTAGGAGGTTAGGGTTTGAGTTTGAGAGAGAAAGAGAGAGAAAATGAGAGGAAGAAGATGGCTGGCTGGGGTTTCTAGCCACCCGCCGTCATTTTTACTGGGCGACGCACTTGGTACACGCGTGCAGTAAGGGTGCAGCCCGCCGTACCAACGACCGTCACCATTGGATAAACAGTTAGGGTTTCGAGATCAAATATGAGCCTTAGTACATGCGCGTGGTATGGTCGGATCCAGTCGTACCGCATGTCGTTTATCGCTCAGTACCTAGGGAGAAACTTTTGTTGTCTTTGTCGAGGATCGGTATGGGCGTACGGTACGGGGCCTTCCGCTTATACCGCCGCTTCTTAAACCTTCCGTGTCGAAGATAAATTCCTTGTTTTCTCGGGTCCTTCTATATGGGCGCATAGTACGGTCTACTCTGGTTGTATCGAATCTCATTAAATGTTTCTTTTCTTTTCATTTCTTTCCTTAAAACATAAACCTTAACTTCTTATTAGCCTATTTGCTCTGCAAAAATTTTGGCTACAAGATTTTTATTAGATCAACTAAACTAAAACACACAAATAACTATGCTACCTTATTCAAAGATGGGTTGACTCCCATCAAGCATTTATTTTTGAAATGGTTGATTGTACTTAACCAACCTATGAGTATTTTACACATACCTTGGGATTCCCTTCATCGAGGGTACTTCCACTTGAACATGTTTAGTTGGTGGTACATATTTTCCACCTTGTTCTTGTTTCTTAGAGAAAAAGTTAATAAGCTAATCATCGTATATGTTGAAAACAATTTTCTCGCTAGAGCAGTCCACATTAGCCCCTATAGTGCTAAGGAAAGGTCTTCCAAGGATGATTAGAAGTTTGTAATCTTTAGGAACATCAAGTATAATAAAATTATTAGGTATGACATGTTGATCAATTCTAAGTAAAACATCTTCGATCATACCAACATGTTGTTTAGTGCTTTTATCAACCATTTACAAGGTAATTGATGTAGGAGAGTAATCTCCGGGCTTTAGTTTCTTAAAGAGGGAATATGACATGACACTAACACCTGCACCTAAATCACATAGAGCATTTTGAATGTTAGTTTTTCCAATAGCACAAGAGATAGTTGGTATACCAGGATCCCCAAGCTTAGCAGAAAGCTTGTCACCAAAAAATTGCATCACTGCTACAGTCTTAGTTACCTTTTTATTTTTGTTAAGAATATCTCGCATGAACTTTTTATAAGTAGTAATTTGAATTGCATCATCTAGAGGAAGTTATAAATGAAGATTACTTAGAGCCTCAACAAATGATTCATAGACACTCTTGTCTGGTTCATATTGAACATGATTAGGATAAGGGATTTGCTTTTTAGTTGGTTTTACCTTTTCCTTTACCTAGCTCACTAGCTCAGCATCTTTTTATCCTTCTAATTAATTGAAGGATTTTGCTTCTCAACTTGTTTCTCATTTGATATGATAACTTGTTATTCTTGTTCACGACTAAGTTCAGCTTCTTCTCTTGTATCGACAATTTCAGCGTCAGAGTCGTATTGTTTATCTTTGTCTTCTGCCTCTTCCTCTTATTTATTTTCATTTGAAGCTTTCTTTTCTTTTATTTGAGAATCAAGATTAATATCATCTTTTGGATCAACAAGGTCCTCTTCTTATTGACTCATTAATCGAGTTTCTCTTGCTTTATGGCCATGTTCTTCTTGATACCAAGGTGGGCCTTGAGGTTCCTGTGTTTCTGTACCATGTCTAGCAACAATATTAGTAGAAATAGTATTAAGATCTTGATTACTTTGAATTAAAATCAAATCTTGAGTTTTAGCTATTTGATAAAATTCGATTTTAACCATACTAATATGTTTCTCAAGATGTCTAGTAGCAAGTCCTAGATCATCAAAAGTTGTAGTCAAATATTTTATTTTTTTCTTATGGAGCATTAGGTGTTTATAATATCTATCACAGAACTGGAATTGTTGATGTTTAAATTTTTGCACAAAAGATTCATTTCATCTTCAAAAAAAAGTTTGGAGAACATCCACTTTATTTTATTTTAGTAGTTCCACTTCTATTCCTTTTTCTTCCATGGACATTTTAACTTCATTCATAAGTTCTGGAGGTATATGGAGCATACCTTTCCTTGGTTTAATATCTTCAACAAAATTGTATTGTTCATCATTGAAGGATCTTACTGCGAAAATATCTATGCATTTGGGTAGTGTCAAAGCTCCTTCTGCAGTTAAATCAATCATTTATTTGAATCATTATTGAGCCTATTATAAAAGTATTATATGATTAAATTCTCATCAGAACCATGATTTTTGGGAATTTCATAATCATCCCATAAAATATTTTCCATGCTTGATAAAAACTTTCTTCAATTATCTAAAAGAAATTAGTTATGTCGCGCTTGATCTACATAATCTTAGTAAACAAGCAGAATTTTTGCATAAACTCTTGGATGCAATCTGCCCAGTTTTTTGTAGTGTGGTTAGACAAACATTTTAACTAAGTAAAAGCTTTATCTTTTATTGACCAGCAATTTTTTTAAGAAGTACAATCTTTTTTTGTGGCCCTTCTGGTTTAAGAGTATCACAAAGGTCATGGACCTTTGTCCTATTATCACTTGGATCGTCATCTTCTCTTCTTGCAAAAGCAATTTATTTCATCATATAGATTATCTCAGGATCTATTTGAAATTCCATGATTTAGAGATCAGGATACAAAATGGGTATTTTTCTAAGATGCCTATATGGATTCCCATAATCTCCCCCAATTATTTCTCAGGCTCTTCCGCCCCTTGGGTGATGGTCAAATCTGCCATTGTTGGAATCAAACTGTTCACGTCTATATAATATGAGTTAGAAAATCTTTCAATAAATTCTAGGCATCTTTCAATTGGTACACGCTCAATATACAGAGGTAAATAAGTTCTTCCAGGACGTGTAGTACCTCTATCTTCAATAGAGATCACAGATGGTATCAACACTTATGGTTGTCAAGAAACAAACACTTAGCACTTAGCTCCAGGACAATGGATCCATAAAATAGCTTGATAGCCTGCAAGATTAGAGGTTCGTCAGATCACGTTTTTGTTGAAGTATTATTTCCAGTTTTTATATTGATCCCAATAAGGATCTTAGGAAAGTGTTTATCTCAAGAATTTCTGTCTCACTCAAGGTGTCACTTTTTCTTGAGTGAATCGATTACAAGTGTTGTGATTAGGGGTGGCCTGATCTTCTCAGTAAGTGAGGGTGGTAGATGATGATAATCGATGGAGATAACTTGTATGATGCTCACGAACATATCGATCAATCCTTGGTGCCAATGCAACAACTCAACTCTTGCAGATATTCACAACTTCGCACACTTGCGCATGCCGTTGACCACGAAGCGGTAGTTGCCATATTCTAATTCCTAATGGAACGACATATCACACAAAACTTGCAATTGGCTAATTCCCAAAGAAACAAAAAATCACACTTGACTGATAGTAGCAAAGAGACCAAATAGATACAAATTGGTGCAGGGGTTCAATTGGAAGAAAGTAGCAACTCAATAGATCTAGGGTTAAACATGGTATAAACTAAGCTAAGGGGACGTGCTAGAGCTTATATGGGCAGATGGGACAGCCAAAAACCAAAACAAAGATGTGTCTGACTCAAACTGATTCAAGCCGATTTAGAACAGAATCCGTCGGCGGCTGTACATTCCGGTCCGTCTGGGCCACACATTACGATCGCGTCGGACACTCCGGGTGGAGCGAGCCGGATAGTCCGGTCCACCCAGAAACTTCAAAGTTTCCAGTAGGATTCCGGGTGGATTTTGATTTGTCCTTCTGAATGATTGCCACCTTGACACGTGTCGTGGTAGGCCAGATTGTCCGATTTATATCGGCTGGACACTCCCATCGCCCCAAATGTTTTTGCGCTCTTCTTGATTATATCCTCCTCGTCCATTGCGCCTGCCTCCCGCTCCTCCTTCGCGTATCCTTGGATGATCATCTGGCCGAGCTCCTCTTGTAGAAGCCATTCCCCTTTTCGCGCCATGATTGTTTCCTCAATGAACCTGATCATACACAAGTGCATATACTTAGGTAGTATAAAATTCTCATAAATAAAATCATCAGATTCATTTAGGAGTGAATTCACCTGTTGTTCAAGTAGCTTGGCATGAGCTTGAGTAATGGGTTCAATCCTGATCTCATTGGACTTGGTATTGTAGCAACATTGACAAAT
Organism: Avena sativa; assembly: GCA_916181665.1. Taxonomy (NCBI): domain Eukaryota; kingdom Viridiplantae; phylum Streptophyta; class Magnoliopsida; order Poales; family Poaceae; genus Avena; species Avena sativa. Next base: position 160,654,035 of record OV702298.1, on the reverse strand, counting down.
TCAATAGGAGCTGGAGATAAGAAGTCAGTAGGGATGTCCTCATCATCCCCTTTCAAAAAGTGTCGACCTCGACGCTCCAAGGTATTATCCATCATATGGTGTCAAATCAGCAACATTGAAACTATCACTGACACCTCCAAACACATCTTGAGTGTCGGGGATATGACCCTGGGTACCCTAGAGTTGGAGCATGAGTGATTTAATAGAAGAAATATGTAGGAAAGAGGTATAAAATGAAGTAATACAAAAAGGAATAAAGGGAAGAAGGAAAAATCTCAACTTGACCATTAGCAAATATTGGTCTGGACCTTAACCTCCCAGGCCAAGTCACACTCTCTTCGCCGATATAAGTCCCCCAATATCAGCTCTATAACCCGGCTGGGCCATGCTGTAACCTGGCTGGGTTGATTATACTCAGTAGGGCCAGCTTATCCCGGCAACCCGTCACCACCTAGTCGCCTCCTTCCCGGGTGGGCTGCCATCCACCTAACCCGGCCCATCGCGGGTCAACGCCACCTTCTCCCGATCCCAACTCTATGCTAGCTCTCGCCGCCTCGTCCTGCACCCTCCATCACTACAGTTCGATCGTCCTCCTCCGGGTGGGCTGTCATAAGCCGAATCTAGCCCACTACAGACATCACCAGCACTTCACCGTGCTACCAGGCCCACTGCGGGATACCGCCTCTGCCTAATCATCTACCTCGGATGGGCCTCCTTCACTTACCTGGATGGGCCATTCCATTGTTGTCTCGCCATGGACAAGTGAGAGTGACCCTGCTGAGCCATTACCTTGCTGACCCACCTGGGCTGAGTGAAGAGTAACCCGTCAGGGCCATTGTGTTGTTGCCCCACCGGGGTCGACACAGGGAGGCCCCTGTTGGGGCCCTTGTTTCTTCCCTAGGATGGGCCGAGTTAGCAGCCCAGGGCGAATTTCCTCAAATCAACCGTGTATCCCTTTGCTATTATCCCGGCTACATCACCCACAGGTTCCTCCAATGACCTCAAGCAACACTACCTCAACATCCAACCAAAAAGATCCTCCAATCCACATCTGAGGCCTTATAATAGTATTAGAGCCACTAGGATCTTTGGCATAGTCAGATCGAGAAATTATTTCGTGGTCCGAGAGCAGGAACAACTCTGAGACAACATTTCGGATTGGGAAGAGAGGGTGGTTGGGATCTCTCATAAAGTCCCACCCCCCTCACCCTTTTCACGTAGGCAGGGTGTCAGTCGATAGTGGCGGTGACGTCTCTATTTCTAGATGGATCAATGGCAACGGCTTGGCGGCGGCACTGTTTGGGCATAAATTGAAGGATTCGTTACGATTGTTGGGGAACACATCCTTAGTGGTAAAATCCTGATGAGAACTTAGATTCGTGTTCTTTCCGGTGGCAGGACTTGTGTGGTGGAGGTATACTTGGTGAAGGAGATGGCCCCGACCAGGGTGTAGGTAGCGGCAACGGGTGCTTTTGATGTGCAGAAGCCAGTCAAACATCTCGAAGCGGAGATGTTATAAATTCGGGGTGACTTAACTGAATTGAAAAACTCCACAACAGGGATCGCTGAAATTCAGAAAAAAGATGGTGACCATGGAGGGACTGGACTCAATTCTGAAGAAGTACCTCACAATCGCTGACAAACCCACTCCTCCATTAAGTATATCTACACCCACCAACCTGTCCGATGAGCGATAGTTTCAACCCTTATCAATTAATATTCCCATGGTTCCCAGTGTCTAGTCTAGTGGTATACCAGTGCCACCAACAGTCAGTACAAACATGTCATCTCACAATACTATGGCCACTACTCATGTCACTACTGATAGTGTGCAATGCACTATAGTCCCAGAAAATAATCATACCCAACAGTGTTCCCAACCAACACACTATTTCCAAATCCCACCCATCAACCACCCTATTCCATATACACCATCCAATAGCCATGCCCATCAAATCCTGGTATATGGCCTTCCCATGTTTTTCCAACCCAACCACCCAATTATAATACAGTGATAGGACAATTCCTTCCAATACCAGATAACCAATTCTAGTGCACCAACCAACTAAGCCACAAAATGCTGATCAGTTCAGAAACACCATGGCACAACAACTAGGTGGTGTCTCGCACTATGCTGATACAATCCTGAAAGGTCCCAGATTAGAGATCCCTTTATTTGTTGGTGAAAATCCTATTGGTTGGCTACAAAAATGTGATAAATTCTTTGATATGTCTGGAACTCCAAATGAACAATGGGTAAATATAGCTTCAGGTCACTTCTTTGGATGGGCAAATGTATGGCTGAAGAACATATGTATTCCCTGGTAGATGGTGGATTGGCAGCAGTTCTGCCAGATGATAGCAGACAGGTTCACTCAAGCAAATGCACATGAAGTAGTGGAAAAGCTGAATAACATACAACAAACATTCTCTGTTGCTATATACATTGATCAGTTTGAAGAGTGTGTTCTATTAGCGCGTTGAGATCACCCATATTTGCAGGAAACTTTTCTCATGAGTTGCTTTATTGGTGGACTTAGAGCAGATATCAAACATGATGTGAGTGGGAAAAGACCTAGAGGAATCTTAGAGGCTTATTGGTTCGCTAAGGTATATGAAAATGCTGCAGCGGCAAAGAAAACATATTAGAGCAATTTAGTAGAGGCAGAGGGACTTTTAAACACTCAAACTTCAAAGTTCCTATGAACAAGCAAACAAATCGTCCTACACAAGAAAAACATGTGCCTCACTTCACCATAGATAGACATGCAAGACAATGTTGGTATTGTAAAGAACCTTGGAACAGGGAAAATAGGTGGGGAAAAATTTGCATATCTTATAGGAAATAGAGGAGCAAGATAACCTAGATACTACAAAAGTAATTGTAGCTTCTCCTATTGAACCCACATATCACACTGCTCCCAGCACACCTGTAATAACAAAACCAAGGAGGAATTGATGCTATTATCTTCTCATGCAGTGGAGGGAACTGCTAGCATGTCAACTTTCTCCTTATTAATGCAGATTGGACATCATCAAGCAGTGGCTCTGGTAGATACTGGGAGTTCTCACACTTATTATGAATTAAAAATTTGCCATTTCATTTGATTGTGCTATGCAGAAAGCTCCCACAATAAAGATTGCTATAGCTGGTGAAGGTCATTTTGTCTCCAATGCTACCATCCACAACCTGCCTTACACAATTCAGGGCAATACATTCTCCTCAAACTTCCATGCTCTTCCTCAGGAAACATATGACATCATATTAGGCATTGATTGAATGTATGATGTTAGTCTTGTTACTCTAGATTTACCTCTAAGACTGCTCACTGTTCATAGAAAGGGGAAACCAATTGAGTTGATAGACCACATACTCCCTCCTAAACAATGCATTATTGCTGATGAACTCATGAACAAGCTACCAAAAAAGTCCGTGTTGGGATATATCATACAAATACATGATCTTCATGATGAACAACAGGAAACAAGAAAATACATACTAGCAGAAATTGCAGAATTGGTGAATTCTTTTGCTGAAGTCTTCTTAGAACCAAAGGAACTTCCTCCTAGCAGATCAGATGCCTCTACAACCAGAAGAACAACCCCCAAACCTCAGAACCTAAAGGGTGCCACATACGCAAAAGGACTCAATGGAAAAAAATCATTACCAAGTTGCTGAAATCTGGATAAATTCAAGCCAGCCTTAGTCCTTTTTCCTCACTTGTAGTGATGGTCAGAAAAAGAGATGGCAACTGGAGGTTGTGCATTGATTATAGATTGATGAACTCAATAACAATCAAAAATAAGTTTATCATGCCAGTAATTGAAGATCTTTTGGATGAAATTCATGGAGCAAACATCTTTAGCAAGCAAGACCTTAGATCTGTATATCACCAGATTAGGATGAATACAACGATATTCCCAAGACTGCCTTCAAGACACATATGTGCCATTATGAATATGTAGTAATGCCATTTGGTCTTATTAATGCACCAGCTAACTTTCTAGACTTGATGAACACAATCTTCAAGAAGCATTTGAGGAAACTCATACTAGTTTTCTTTGATGACATACTCATCTATTGCACCTCTTATGCTGAACATTTAAACCACTATAATCTGGTCATGGAGATACTCCAGAAGAACTCCTTGTTTTCTACATTATCCAAGTGTACTTTTGCTGTACCTCAAGCAGAGTACCTTGGGCATGCGATATGTAACATCCCAATTTCAGCAACACTGATTTCTTGTCAAAAAGGCAAAAAACAAGGGAAACAAAAACTTTTTATTCTTACCTATTGTATTGTTTGCTTGCTTGTTTACTTGTGTTCATACATATGATTGTGTATTAGATGATATTCTCCTTACCTCAACCTTAGTTGACAAAAACTAGTGTTCAAAACAGATGTCTTGGCTCATCTTTCATATTTTCAAATGTTATGACAATTCAAATTTGATCCAAGATGACTTCCAAAAACAAATTATTTTACGAGTTTCCACTTAACAAAACCATGGAGACCTATATATAATCTCCTTATGTTTTCAAGATAGAGCATTCAAGTACTCTTATCTCTAAGTTTTCTAAAACCTTTCCTAAAATATTTTCATCCAATCTTGGTAGAAATACCAAGAGGTCCTTATCTTAATTAAAAAATCACAACCTCTTCAAAACACCCATGCTTACCTCAATATAGGATTGATGGTAACCTTAGTAATAGTTGGATAAGTTGTTAAGATGAATTGCCTTGATCTGATGTCTGATGAATTGCCTGGTTCTATTGATTGCCTTGTTTACTTAGGAAGTAGAATGAGCCAATCTAGGAGCTCATCCTTAGGGATCAAACCTATAGTTGAGATCATCAATCTCAAACTAAGCATACCAAACTTAATCTATCTTGAGTCACTCAAGTGAGTCTCTAATCTACTTACCCATATCAATCCTAAACTCATCCCTTGCCTTAGCTTCCAATCCATCAAAGACCAAATACAAGCATAAATCTTCTCTGCACAAGCTATCCTTCAAAATCATACACTTGATGATACAGGTAAACCCTTGCATCTCTCCAAATATTTCCCTCCTTCATGCTTGTCCAAATCCACAAATCTACCAAATTGACTAATTCTAGAATCCTTATCTAGATTCAAACTTTGGAGTGCATTCTTGAGAATGTACTTGTACCATATTTTAGTACATCATGTGTACTATGAAATACCACTCTTGCCCTTGGATAAACCATTCTGGTAGCCACTCCTCCTTGATGGTTTTGTAGTCAAGATAATAATATTTTCTACAAATCTTATCATCTTGCCTAGTTTGGCAGAAGCTCACATCCATATGCTACCTCCCCTTGACCAACTCTTTGCATGGTTATGGTATACTAACCATGGTATATCAACCCACCCATCACTTGTTTACAATGGAGCTCTGTGCTTCCTAAACCCACCTGGTTTATGAGGCATCATGACTCATCTGCAATGGCAGCCTTATTTTCAACAAAGTTTGTCATCACTTCTAGACCACTACAACTGCAACCAAGACAAACTACTTCTACCATGATCATCTATATAACTTGGTATAACTATCCATCTATCCCTTGAATCAGGTGAGCTCTGATCTCACTAATCCAACCTTGTCTAGGTGGTATAAAAATATCAATGCCCTAGATCATTCAATCCTTGCTCTCTTCCAAAATCCACCTTGTTTTGTAATACCAAAGGTGGCTAATGGTAGATACTTCAAGTTGACATCACCTACCTTGTATAGCATCATTTGAAAAATAATTTCCATAATTATTTGGAACCTAAAACTATTTAAATTCTATTCTGGTCAAAATCCTCCAAACCTTATCTAAAAGGGAAGTTTGTATTTCTCCAAACTACTTGTCCCACTCAAGGCCCACATGATGCCCATATATCATAACCAATCTTCCAAACTCAAAAATAAATATTTTTGAGATTCTTTATTATTTATTTTTGCCCTTTTTCTTAAATGGCAGAAACAAGAAATAGTAGCTTAAAAATACTTTTCCTTCTGAATTTAATTCTAGGAAAATTATCCAATGCGTAAAATGGTATTTAGGACCATGTAACATCAAAAACCCACCTTGTACAATGTAAAAATATAAAAAGAGCTTCTAGAAACCATTTCTACACTATTTGAAGAATTGCTAAATAGTGGACCGAATTATCTCCAATAATTCCTGGATGTGTAACTTGATCACATCAATCCACCAGTACCCTTGACTCGTTTTGCCAAGATCAAAAATTCAAAATTTTATTCATGTGCATCAAGAATGCCAACTATGGATAAATTGCAACCTTGGGGCAAATGCTCCATTAAACACTCAGCAAAACATGTCAGATAATCTTGCACAGCAACCTCACTACCTCATGGTTGTGCTCCACTGGAACAAGATGCAGCAACAGCCTCTCCTTGTATTTAGCCCTTGGACCAAGTGAGAGAGAGGGACATATCTTGCAAAATCTTGGAAAGGAAATACCTTAGCCACTCCCCCTCTCTCTGCTCGAGCTGCTGACCCCACACACCACCCAACACCACCCACACTGCCCAATCTCAGCCCAGCTCTCTTGCCATGTCCTAATATGGACCTTGTCCACCATGGACCCATTTCCCTTGTTTATAAGGCCCAAGGCAAGTACCACCCTCCCCTCTAGCTCATTTACACCCACCTATCCCTTCCTTCTCGCCCCTCCAGAGCCACCCTTCTCTCTCTCTCTCTTCTGCCAAGGTGAAGGAGGAAACTCCATTTTCGACCTCGGCCAAGATCTGGCTCGGGTGCTCTCTTACCTGCTCCCCCCTGCTGCATGTGCCCTCTCCATGATCTCCATGCTCCCCTCCATCTAATCCCCCTCTTTTTTATTACTTAGTACAACCCCTACTTATGGCCCGGACCTGCACCAACGAGCTCGCCTCGGCCCTCATCGCGCGAGCTACATCCCGATAGCGAGAATCACCGTGTCGCCCCCTCGACAGAACCGCCATGAAGCACCACACCTTGTCGACTGGTGATCGTCCTGAACCCCGCCGCCACGACCTAGGGTTTACCTGCTGGCACCCGAGTCGGAGGAGGAGGACGACCTGGGGCCGTCGATCGTAACTTGATTCGACGGACCCCAGCGTCCCATACCCCTTCGCACCCCCATGGCCGCTGACCTCTAGGCCCTGCCATGACGAATTTCCAAAAAGAGTGTTTCCAATTTATACAGAAAGATATTCTAAATACCTACTATGTGTATTTGGAATAACATAAAAATCTCCTATAGTATAAATCTGATGAAAAACACAAAAACCCTCCACTACTGACTTTGGGAACTTCCTAAGGGCATTCTGGTAATTTTTTTGAAGCGTATACAACTCCCAGTGAATCAGTCCATCAAACACTACCTAACTATCCAAGGAAATAATTTTTGGAGCTCCAGAACTTTTCTGCTGAATTATTCCTTAACACTAGAGTTTTAATCACTATAAAATACATAGTAAATCAATAGAAATTGATAAATTAGTGAAAACACTTTTGTTTGTTCCATTTTGCGAATATCTTTCTGATGATATCATTTTTACATACTGATATCATACATAAATGGACCTTGGTTCAAAAACCCTTTATTAACTAGTCATAGCCTCCCAAATCCATTAAAGAAAAATCCCACATGCTTCTCAAGCATTTCCTTTTGCTCTAAATCCAAGAACCCAAAACCTAATTATTTTTAAACTTGATTTGTCTATTTCTTGCTTTCTGTATTAATGATGGTATACCTTGTTTGATTGGTGTATTGCTTGTTTGCTCGGTAACGGCGATAGCTGCGGTTGTGTGACGCCTAGAAGAAGGAAGCACTAAATTATTAACTATTATTATTATTGTTATTTTTATTTGTATTCTGGTATTCTAAATAAGTCAAGGTACATCTTGCTGGTCACAGGAAAGCTACCTTCTTGCTTATAAACCCTTGTCCTACCTTTGTATTTATGCATGTTTTATCTACTCTTATACAAAGTGCAATGGTTTGTTGTTTAATGTTTTATACCCGGTAGAGGCTTGGATCCTCCAGCTAATACAATTTGTACTAATAAGCCCTTGATGATACCTACCGGTCCCTAGTGTACTAGATGATGTATCACACCATACCCTTAAGAGACCTTGTTTTAGCCGAAGCAAAACTATGGGATGGGAAGACCCCGGAAAAGTTTACAAAAACATTTATGAGAAAACCTTCATGACGTTTGACCTGCCAAGAGAAGTTTGAGAAAGTGAAAAGGTTTTGGTTTTACCAAATGCTGAAAGAAAGAGGAGGAAAAATGTTTACGAAAACACACCCAGTTCTTTGAAGCTTTAGCTATAACAACTTAACCCGTGCAACCACATTACTCTGGTATGGAATTCTCACGAATACTAATAAGCCATCATCTCCCTAGAATGTCAGGGTTCCTTTATGAAAAGGTTCAACTGTGACACAATCACCTAGAGGAATTGCAAACTGCCTTCGGGAGCATCCAGGCGATACTATGAACCCCTCATTGAAAGTGCCCCTTCTCGAGGAGTCGGAAGGCAGTCCGGTTGGTCAGTGGATCCAGACATCCTGGTGTTGAGGGGAACAACTCATAGGGTAGGGCCTATACTAGAGTGGCATCCGGAGAGTCTTGACCGGTTTCTCGACCCACGATCAGTGTAGATCAGGACAGGGTACCCGGATGGTGTGGGTAAAGTGTACAACCTCTGCAGAGTGTAAATCTTTTTGAATAGCCGTGTCCACGGTTATGGACGGTTGGACAAACTACTATAGAGCGGTGTTGGTTTTGATTTAAAAAGGGACTTCAGAAAAGCAATGGATTTGGAAATGTTTTGACCATGGAAAGGTTGTAAAGGGAGGAAAGGAGTTTGGTCATGGGATGACAGGAAGGAAGAAACAAATGGGTGACCCAATCCTAGTGTTTTATAAAACTTATCAAAAAGACTTTCCAAATGTTTTACAAAAGTTTTCAACCAAGATATAGACATGCTATATAAACAAGAGAAACTAGTTTATAAAAGAACCTCTTATGGAGCCCTCCGACTACCACAACCCTACTGCATATCCCTTATTATTGTTCTTTTAAGGTGGTTTGCGAGTACATTCAAAGTACTCACTAGCATTTTCCCTGTCTATTTACTTGGCCAGACTTTCAGAAGTACAAGGAACGATGGAGATTAGTGACGTCTATGCGAGCTAGGCCGTCTTCCCAGTCAGTCGCCTGTAGCTTAAGGCTGACATGGGCTCTGCGAATGAATACTTCCATTATTGATAATTTGTAATCGCCCTAGTGGCAACAATTTAAGTTTTGTACTCATTATATTCTGGATGTAGTAATGATACTTGTCGGTTATGCTCACGGCTCACTAATCATGGGAAAGTTAATTGCAGACATAATGGGGATTTACAGACCATAAATCCGGGGTCCCACGGACTTGGCATCAGGGCCATCCTGACTGTAGGAGACCTTAGTTATCATGGACGTTATAAAGGACAGCCCTTACTTCTGAAAACACTGGCTTTCAAAAACTATTTTCTCAAAAGCCTTTCGAAAGATTCCTTACCTCATATTCTCTTATTTAAACGTTTTGATAATGGCTTATCTATATCTCGTCTACCTTCAAATGCTGTTTTCAGAAACAAGTCCGACTTAGAAACCGTGAAAAAGGAGATCCCGAGTTGAAGAGAAGCAGAGACTAGCAAACCAAAGGAGTTATCAACAACGATAGACACTACAAGATCACCCCAACCACGGAGTCCTTCATTGACCCAAATGGATCCAGTACGGTACAGAGAATAGAACCTGGCAAGATAGAAGTCAAGACCCCCGTAACGTATGAGTACTTAGGATAAGTATATACAATATAGGATTCCCCTTATGGCGCGTAGTCACAATTGGTACCTATGGTACGCTCTTCTTGCTGGTCATGTGCTAATGTGAATTATTGAAATGTGTTTCTTATCTTCCTCGGATCATTCGATCCTCTGGTAGGACCACCTCGTTTGTGTTTCACGACACGAACCTTTGTAATCGCATAACTGAAACTTCTCCTCAGCAGGATGGCCACATAAAGAAACCTCTGACGACCCCTATTTGTGTCTAGTTCTAATTGCCCCCAAAGGAGCCTCTATCCTAATCAACCCTCTTCTAAATCAATGGGAAGTCCTCGCCATAACATAAATGCCCCAAGACTCCTGAAGATAATGAGGCCCGAAGACAATGGGTCTACTCTGTCATCGAAACAAAGCAATACAAAGAGTTCAAGTTAAGAAAGCCACTAATAGGAAAATGGCTATAGGTAATCCACACATCCGTGGCGAACATGCCAATGATGCCCCATGGGTAAAATAGTCGTGGCGCACTGCTAACAAGTGCCCTACGGCTAACTGACATAATTGTGACCCACATCGTACTGATGCGCCACGGCTACGTGTGGGCCAGTGCATAGCCGGCCACAGACCACCTAGCCGTAGCGCACTTGTGCGTGGTGCACTATGGGTGTGGAAGGTAGCTGTGGCGCAATGGGAACAGTGTGCTACGGGTAGCCGTGGTGCAGTATATTGTATAAGTGGGCAAACTTAGCCGTAGGGCACCATATAGTGGTGCACCACGGCTATGTTTCCTACTTGTGGGGCACCACTATGTAGTGCCCTACGACTATGTGGTCTGCACCAACTCCACCCTCCCCCGGATTGCCATTTTAGCTTTGCAAAAAATAAAATAAAATGAAAAACACTTTGAATAATAAAACCCTTTCACATGTAGGTAGGTAATGTGGTCTAGTTTCTAGGAAAATTAATAAACAAGAATTTCGACTATTTCCGCAAAAAAAGTCATGCCACGGTAAATTTTGCATATGATGTCCAAAAAAACGTTTAATATACCAAAATGACGAGAACAAAAATTTGCATCCGCTTGCAACCACCTCTGGGCATTTAGAGATTTTTTTAGAATTTTAAAATTCTAAAAGAGTAAAAAGTTATGATAAAAAAATCGTTTTTTCTGCAGAAAAAATAGAGGACACTTACCCGTGGCGCACCACCCCTAGTGCGCCACGACTAAGTGGGCGGGATTCGAAATTCGAATCAGCACCCGGCCACCTACCCATGTCCTTTTCCCTCTCCTCCCTTTTCCTTCTCCTCCTTCTTCTTATCTTCCTTTTCCTTCTCCTTCTTCCCCTTCCGATCCTTCTCCTTTCTCTCTGGCCTACTCCTCCTCCTTCCAGTGAAAATGATGGCCGCCGCCTCCTCCTTCGGCCCCCGCCGCCACATCCTCTTTCGTCCACCACCTCCTCCTTCTCCTTCTCCGGCCACCACCGCCACCTCCACCTCCGTCCACCATCGGCACCTCCTCCTTCGACCGCAACCTCCTCGTCCTCCGGCCGCCACCTTCTCCTCCTTCAGCCGCCACCTCCTCCTTAGCCCGGGCCACAGTCACGGTCTCCCGCACCTCCCTGTGGTGGTAGGTTGTGGCCGCGACCACGACCACCATGCTCCGGCGAGGTGGCACGACGGTGGCGATGCGCGGACCCGATTGCTTTTGCAATTCAAAACGAGGGTACTTTTTGCATTTTTTTTGTTTTAAAAAAACATAGCCGTGGCGCACCTGGACTCCTTCATGTGGCGCACTAGGTGGTGTGCCAAGGGTAATTTTTTACCCATAACGCACCAGGTAGTGCGCTACGGGTAAATTTTAGTTGTAGCGCGCGTCTCGTGGTGCACTGCTAGTGCACTACGGATTTCCTTTTTTGATGTGCCACGGACGTGCGTTTTCCTAGTAGTGAACCCCTCTAAAGGTAAAATGCCTCCACCCCGACTAAGGACCAAGAAGAAGTGTTGCTAACCGCCAAAACTACGCTGAGTTAACCCTTACGGCTTCGTTACGTAACCACCTGATCAAGGTAGTCGCAATAAGGCGTCACTCGAAGACCTCAACTCAAGCATCACGCCAATGCTCCAAGACGAAGGATCTACCCCAGCCTCAACGACCCTAAGTAAAGCTCTAAGGTGGAAAGACTGCGTCTTTTTTCTCAATTCCAGAAGATCAACTACTAGAAGAAGATCTCCAACCCAAGGACCCGCTCCAAGCATCATCTCGAGTGTTGCCAGAGTAACAGGAAACATACCTCATCAACAACCTTCAATAGTCTGCTTGATCCTTCCAATACCCACGACGCTCGGATTTAAGACGACAAGACTGCCCGACGCCGCCAATACAACTCCCAAAAAGGGAAGAAAGCAACCCAATGAGTCGAGATTCTCTAAAGACGTCGCGAAATGTCTTCTCTTCTATCTCTGCTAAGACCCACTTAAAAAGGCCCCTGACTTTGATAACCCCAGGGATAAAAGTGAAGAACTATCCCTCTACGAGTATCAAACCATCTTCTAGTCACCATCCCCGGAATATCCACCCATCAAAGTAGCGCCCGGAGAAGGCCCGACCTTCACTCCATACTACCAAAGTTTGAATAACCATCACACCCCCAAGGAACTGTAGTAACCATAGTGAGTACCCAAACCTAGTACGACTACTAGATTCAAGAAGCACTCATGGAGTAGTTTTCAGACCCTGCAACTCACCCTTATGGCATAGGATAGAGTTATGTATCATCCTAGAACTTGTTTTGTAAAACCCCTAGTGCCCCGACGCCCGGTAGCACAAACCTATTTTGAAATGCTTGATGTAGCTTCTTCGCTGGCCGGCGCAGACTTGCTAAGCCATGCATGAACCTGGCCCAATGATATGCTTGTTTGAGGTTCCCTTCTCGTGTTTTACAAAAGATGTTGCATCAGATTGAACCCGGAACAACCTCATCCATTACAATAGCATTTATAGACCGCTAGCCAAAAACAGGCATCCTCCCAACTTGCTAAAACTCTAAACAGCTCAGCCGCCTCTCAAGAAGCAGTCTCTACAAAGTCGACTAAAGACAACCAACTCCTGACAGAAGGTGCAGCATTATCCTAACAAATCAAACCAAGAAGATCTGCGACTTCATCAAGCACTGATAGTCTCGCTCTAAGGGGGAAAGAATGGGTCTTTCCCGCAAAACCATAATACCCCTAAGAGAGTCAACCCGTAGTCGTCGTTAGGTGATAAAAACCCCTAAATCAGAATCGCTGACCCTGCCAGAAGGACAACAATCGGCATCTCTCTAGAATCAGAAGATACTCTGGGAACGTCCCCACTCCAAGGTCGACCGTCGAGCCAACACCTCTGGCGCTTTAAGACAAAGAAGGCGAAATAGCAGACTCCAGCTGTAAAGGATCGTCCAAGGCTTAACTCAATGCCTCGCCTTAAGAAGAAGGACCTTATCGACCCTAAACCCTGGTGCCACCTAGAATCGTTCTAAGGGGAAAAGACTACGTCTTTTCCACTAGCTTAATCTAAGAACACAGTTGAAAACAACTCGACCACGACCCATAGCCAACCAAACATGTCTGTTATAACCATTCATTACCACCTAAATAATTCCATTGCTGAAAATTGTTAAGACGATGTTCTTACCTATCCCTACTCCTCCCTAATCTCGGGACGAGATTATATTAAGGGGAAAGGTCTATAACATTCCAATTTCAGCAACCCTGATTTCTTGTCAAAAAGGCAAAAATCAGGGGAAACAAAAACTTTTTCTTGTTACCTATTGCATTGTTTGCTTACTTGTTTGCTTGTGTTCCTACATATGATTGTGTATTAGATGATAGTCTCCTTACCTCAACCTTAGTTGACAAAAACTAGTGTTCAAAAGAGATGCCTTGGCTCATCTTTTATATTTTCAAATGTTCTGACAATTCAAACTTGAGCCTAGATGACTTTGCCAAAAACAAATTATTTTACTAGTTTCCCCTTAACAAAACTTTGGAGACCGATATATAATCTCTATGTTTTCAAGACAGAACATTCAACTACTCTTATGTCAAGGTTTTCCAAAACCTTTCCTACAATCTTTTCATCCAATCTTGGTAGAAATACCAAGAGGTCCTTATCTTAATTCAAAATCACAACCTCTTCAAAACACCCATGCTTACCTCAAGCTAGGCTTGATGGTACCCTTAGTAATAGTTGGATAAGTTGCTAGGATGAATTGCCTTGATCTGCTGTCTGATGAATTGCCTGGATCTGCTGATTGCCTTGTTTGCTTAGGAAGTAAGATGAGCCAATCTTGGAGCTCATCCTTAGGGATCAAACCTATAGTTGAGATGTAACACCCTCAGAATAGGACCTATGCAAGTTTTAGTGATTCCCGCCAAACCCGCATAGAAACGGTTCAAAGGTGCCCACCAGGCACATGCGTGCGGGTGGAAAACGAAGTAAAATCATTACATATTAGTCCATGATGGAACCCACAAAACAGATATATACAACAATGACTCCATGAGTCAAGAATACAATGTACAGTACAAAGATCCAAATCACCTTAAAAACGATACAGCGTCCGAGTACGGACAAGATGCAAATTAGGCTAAGATCCCTAAAGAATAACCAATGGCGTCCATAACCCTGCCCAGGCCAATCCGGAAGGGTAACCCTGCTAATGACATCGATCTCAAAACCTTCTTACACAAAAGGGGTGCCGACAAAGGGCAAAGGAAAAAGAGAGCGGTCAGTATTGAGGCTAGTACACGGCGAGACTAGAATTCGGCGGTCCTTTCCTAAATAGGTATGGTGGACTGAAGCGGCAGTGCAGCATGCACTGAACAACCTATAGAGACTGAATACAACTGGCGGCTATCAGATAGGGATAAGAAATACCTATTCGGATCCAACCTGAAACTATCACCAAGCATACCCATCCTGGTATTTCCCCCTCGAGCCCGAACGAGGAAGTCAACCGAGGAACTCACACAGTTGGCAGTTTTATTTGTTCCGTTATAGTTGCGTCAATTAATAGTCAGATATAGATAGCATGAGTCATCCTGATATAATAAACAGTGGGCAGTTTTAGTTAACCATTCCTTTGTAGTTATAGTACTTACTAGTCGGATACATATAGCATGAGGCATCCCAAAACCCAGAAGTTGTTGGTACTTTTATTTAGCCATTCCATTGTAGTGAAGCTGATTACTAGTCATTATAAAGTCAAATTTATAGCACTACTTTAGTTATAGTTGTCTGTGATCGAGATACTGTGCTCCAAGTCGTCCATAACCGTGGACAAGGCTTGCAGAAAGTTTTACCCTGCAGGGGGCACAAATAGCAACACACACACGATCAACCTCGGAAAAAACCAAATGAAAACCCAACGAGGCATCACGATAGAGCAATTGCAAGATTCATATAATATTTCAGGGGGGAACCCCACTAAGCTACCCGCGACGAAGTTGGCCAGCTCCGAGACAGACCCAGAGGTTTGTGTCGACGGCTGTAAATGACTGGGAACCCACAAGTGTGACTCGGCTTGTCGATACCACATAAACGTATCACAATTTCTAAACAGTACAGGCGCTCCACGCGCAATCGTAAATAAAGCAGTAAAGCATGGCATAAGTACAGGATAGTAATAAAGCCCCAAACTAGTTTGTGGCTCCAAGAAATAATATATGACTCAAGCTTTGGCTAGGGGATTCATGGTCCCACATGCGGATAGTGCAAATATTCAAAGAACTGGTATCAAGTACTCGGTGTCCTACGGGACACAAGTGTATGGTTAAAAATAAAATAACATCTATTGCCCAACTGTGACTCTGCATGATTTACCTACTTCAATTTTAGTTATTAAATGGTAATTAAAACTATGATCATCTCCAACATTAAACTTGCAACATTACTCCAACAACTGTGGAAGATCGACGGCGCGACACATCACCTATGCAAGCAACTACGACTCCCAAGGCCGACTATCTACCAAACAACGGGTAATAGGATGTGTCCATGGCAATATAAGGGTTGTAGGAAAGTATAACGGGGGTACGGAATCTATAGCATCGCAACACAGATAGCAATAGATCAACAGGAGGAAATAAAGACTATAAATGTAAAATAGGTAGAAAGGGGGAGAATGCTCGCCTGGAAAACATTGCCGAAGATTCATCCGAAGATCGGTTCGAAAGTCGCATTAACTCATCGGCCTAGTCCATGAAGAAGCAAAACACTAGAAGAAACACTGGATGCACTATTTAATACTACGACAGAAGATCGGGCATGATGCATGTATGTAGTATGACATGGCAAAGATGTGATGCAATTAGGCCATATTAAGAGAAACCGGGGTCCCGAAAATTAAGTATATGGTTATAGTTGTTTAGCTACCCCGCAATTTAAATGTTATCTTAACAAGGCGAAATATATCACCGGTTCGCTATACAATTTTAAATGGAGACAATATAGGCTAGAAACTGCCGCATATGGTCTCCATATTTAATATTAGATGATTCGACAACATACCCCAACCCACAATATATAGGCAAGGATGCTAAATTCATATGCAACAAGATATTTGTTATATATTATAAAAATATTGGTCTAGGGAAAAGGGTCACACATAGGGGTAGACGATCTTGGGGTTCCGAGGTTCGGGCTCGATGGGGTATCGACCGTCAGATCCGTCTTCGGATTCCAGGAAGAGACCTTGGCATTCCTTGAAGGAGACCTTGTGAGTTCCACGACTTCGAGGTCGATGGCGTACTTGATATGGCCTCAATCTCGGTCAAGCCGGATGGCGGATTCATGAAGATCTTGCTGGTAGTTGTCTCGGGGCGCCACACTTCTAGGCACATCGCCTTCGGGTTTAGGACAAACTTGGCGGAGAGCTTGGTCTTGCCGTAGTTGCAGCGGCACGATTCCGTTTCCGACCATTTTCATGGAGATTCATCAGCAGCAGGAGCACAAACACGACGACACAAACACGATGGGCACCAACACCTGTTCAGGGTCATGCTTCTGCCGGAGAACGTGCTAGATGTGTACAACCTGACACGCTACAGGGTCAGGTCGAGCAGAGAGACTCGGTACGACCTGCTGCCAGGGTGGAGGGCGGCGCTGCGGGTGTAGAGCTTCTGTAGGGAAGGCGCCAGGCCAGGGTGACACGGTGTCCATGAACCGCGCGGGTGGTGGTGGCCTGCGGAGGAAGGCGACAGCGGGGCGTGACACTGGTAGCGGTTCTGCAAGAGGAAGGTGAGGGAGCAGGGTCGACGGTGCAGAGAGGATCGAGGGCATCCTCGACGGGGAGGCGGCAGCGGGCGACGCTAGGGGCGCCGACATCGGGGAGAGGGAGACCCAGAGCGCTAGGGAGGAGGGTAGAGGATGGTGGCATCGGGGCGGTGCCGGCGATGGGGATCGGTGGCCGTTTGAGGACGGGGGGACTCTAGGGGACGAGGACGGGAGGTGGCGGCCTAGCGCCAGGAGCGAACGACGGCAGAGGGGATCGAAGGAAGGAGGGGTTCGCGAGCGAGGCGAGGGGAGCGGGGCTTGCGGGCGGTTTTGGTCGTGGCACTGCGTGGTGGGTCTCGCGGCCAGGTGGGCCAGGGGTCGCGGGTGGGGCTCGAGCTTTGACCAGGGGGGAGGGACCGTGCGTGCGTGATAGATGCGTGTGTAGCGATGGGTGGCGGCGATGTCTGGAAGGGAAAAAGTGGGGTTGGGTAGGGCAGATGGGGATCTAGGGTTTCAAGATCAGGGTTAGTTTAGGTGGATTGGTCCTGGGTTGTAGGTGGCCTGGCCTAAATGGCTAGGCTGCCTCCCCGGGGATAAAATAGGTTTTTATTATACTATATTTATTTTATTTTGTTTGGAACAAAACAGTTGCAAATATGTTTAGACAAATAAATATCCGAACGGACCGGGGTTTGACTTTTGAAATATAAAGGGGGATATTTGGAAAACAAAATATGACTTTTTCGGAAATAGTTTTAGACAGATAGATGCATGATGATGTCATGATGATGCACAAAGTATAAACAACAGCGATTTTCTAGTAGTGGATTTACCCGGGGTGCTACATGAGATCATCAATCTCAAACTAAGCATCCCAAACTTAATCTATCTTGAGTCAAGTGAGTCTCAAATCTACTTACCCATATCAATCCTAAGATCATCCCTTGCTTTAGCTTCCAATCCATCAAAGACCAAATACAAGCATAAATCTTCTATACACAAGATATCCTTCAAAATCATCCACTTGATGATAAAGGTAAACCCTTGCATCTCTCCAAATATTTCCCTCCTTCATGCTTGTCCAAATCCACAAATCTACCAAATTGACTAATTCTAGAATCCTTATCTAGATTCAAACTTTGGAGTGCATTCTTGAGAATGTACTTGTACCATATTTTAGTACATCATGTGTACTATGAAATACCACTCTTGCCCTTGGATAAACCATTCTGGTAGCCACTCCTCCTTGATCAACTCTTTGCATAGTTATGGTCTACTAACCATGTTCGCTCGACCCACCCTTAAGTTGTTTCCAATGGAGCTCTGTGCTTCCTAAACCCACATGTTTTATGAGGCATCATGACTCATCTGCAATGGCAGCCTTATTTTCAACAAAGGTTGCCATCACTTCTAGACCACGACAACTACAACCAAGACAAACTACTTCTGGCATGATCATCTATATAACCTGGTCTAACTATCCATCTATCCCTTGAATCAAGGTGAGCTCTGAGCTCACTAATCCAACCTTGTCTAGGTGGTATAAAAGTATCAATGCCCTAGACCATTCAATCCTTGCTCTCTTCCAAAATCCATCTTTTTTGCAATACCCAAGGTGGATAATGGTTGATACTTAAATATGACATCATCTACCTTGGATATAATCCTTTGACAAATAATTTCCATAATTATTTGGAACCTAAATCTATTTATGTCATGGGAATGGTCACGGTAGATGCTCCAATTGACAGCGAGTAGTAGAACGAGGGGCAAGGGCGGCCAGCCATCTGCGGTGCGAGATGAGGGCGGAGACACAAGGTTTTACCCAGGTTCGGCCCCCGGGAGGGTAAAGACCTACTCCTGCTAGATTGTATTATGATGGTGGTACAATGGGCGAGCTCGGCGGCTAGGCGGCGAGTCGCTTGGGTGTATGATGGAACGTATCTCTACACGCCCTGTAGGGAGGTTTATATAGACTCACCTCCCCTAGGGTTTACATATCTCAACCGAATCAGTTAAGGCTTCGGTAATCGTTTAACCTGGGCCTATCTACTCGCCTAGGCCTTCAGCTTCCAGTCGCTTGGATCCACACCAGGCCTTGATCCAGTCGTCGTCTTGCAGGCCCACTCGCCAGTTCCTAGGCCAGTCGGAAACGTCCTGCTGGGTATACCCCGGTAGACATATCCCCATCAGTAGTCCCCGAGGCCGCCGTTGATTGGGCGCAGGTGGTTGCTGGCAGTCGGAGTATACGGCTTCAAAGCAGACATCCAGTCGAATCGTCGGCAGGCTCTTAGTCACTGTCGTAGTGATCGGGTCGGCGAGCCGAATGGCTGAAGTTGGACCGTTAAACATGGTCAAACTAGCCGTTGGGGTAATCCAATGGTAACTTTTGGCGTAATCACCGCGTAGTAACGACTCCCTGATTTGGCGGGTAACAACCGCTATATAAGGGGAAAGGTAGGCGATCGGAGAACCACTTCCTCGTTATTTCCTCCGATTACGCGCTTCTTCGCTCTCCTCCGCGTCGCGATCCAATCGAACCGAAATCCTCCGACCTCACCAAACCTTCTCACGAATGGCCCCCTCCACTGAACCATGGGGCAGGTCCAAGTGTACGAGGGCGCTCCTGGCTTCCTTCGAGGAAGCAGGGATCCTACGCGCCGGTAGGTGGCGCATCCCCGCGGCCGGAGAGGTGACTTCGGATCCGCGCGAGGGAGAGTTCATCTGCTTCACCAGCCACCTAGAACGGGGGTTGGGATTCCCTACGTCCCTGTTCTTCCGGCGCTTCTGTGCCGACTACGGGATCCAACCGTCGGACCTGGGTCCGCACAGCATCGAGCAGCTCGCCATCTTCGTGGCGTTCTGCGAGTGCTACCTGGGCTGTCGGCCCTACTTCCCTCTATGGCAAGATCTGTTCCACGGACGGATCAGTCGCGAGGAAGCGAGCGACCCAATGCTTGCCGCGGGCGGCCTGACATTCCAGCTGAAGTCGAAGGCCTCGTTTTTTGACTTGATGCTGCCCGCCAAGGCGGCGAACGAGTGGAAGAAGTCTTGGTTCTATGTTACCGAGGCGACTCCGGAGGGCGAGGCGGCGATCCCACGATACTCCGCCGACCGGCCCGAACCGCGCCGACTCCAAGTCGGCAAGCTCCCCACCGACCAGCGGATGGTTGTGGACGAAATGCTTCAAACCATCCGCGGTCTGAACAAGAAGGGCCTCCAGACAATTAACTTATACAACTGCTGGCTCGGGCGGCGGCTCGTCCCTCTGGCTCAGTGCGACCACTATATGTACCAATACACGGGCCGAGAGGACTCGACGAAGTCTTGCCTCGCCGAGTGGAAGTTTGAGGACTACATCCCATCACTGAAGAAGATCACCCAGGCGGTGTCCCTGGACGCAAAGGCCGGGGTCGCCCCCTACACCGCGAAGCATCCAGCCCCAACGGTAAGTCACTTTGCATCATTCGCAGTCGCAGTTTATGCAATCGTGGTCATTCTAATTTTATCTTGTGCTCATTGCAGCTGTTCCAAGTGGTGGAAGGATGGCTCCCGCCTTCATACGACGAGAACTCGAGCTCGTCCGTCCGGGACATGGGCGAGTCGCCTCCCACCAAGGGCAACACAGAGAGCGACGAGAGCAACGGCGACGACGAATCCGAGGAGGAGGTCGCCCCGCTGGTTCGCAAGACCCGCGGGCAGCGTCAGCGTGAGCTTGAGGCGAGTAAAAGCCTCGAGCGTCATGATGATGATGATGATGATGACGAACTTCCGGAGACCACCTCGCGCCACCAGGCCACTCCGTCGAAGAAGAAGAAGAAGAAGAAGAAGAAGAAGAAGAAGGAGAAGGAGGTGAAGGCCCCTCCGAAGAAGAAGACGAGGCCGGTGAGACCGGCCTCCCCGCTGCACTCGGCGAGCAGCTCCGACACTACCAGCCTGGCCAAGGGCGAGGGGCCGCCGATGGCAACCGCGCTGGACACGGCCACTTTCCTGAGCGAGGTGCCACTGGCCTCGATGCCTCCGCCATTCGCCCCAGTCTCTGGGCTAGGGGCTGCGCGGCGGCTTCACCTCGTAGGGAAGCTCCTGCTGAAGACGTCTCAGAGGCTCCCGTCGCAGCCTCGACGACAAAGAAACCATCCGTGTCGTGGGGACACGATGTCTTGGATATGGGCCTCAGTCGCCGACTGGGCCCCCAACTAGAGAAGCCGGCCGGCATCCGCACGGGGCTACGCTTCATTCCAGTCGCCAAGTGAGTTTTGCTCACCTACTTTCATCTTTCGATGTATTTTGATTGTTTTGCTCACGCGATCAACCTGTAGGACCAGAGCTAAAAAGATAGGCCATCCGACCGTGGCCAAGGTGCCACCCGTCGTCAGCGAGGAGGATCCCTCCCGGAAGAGGAAGGCGGACGAGGTCGTCGTCCCCGCGGATAGAGCCAAGAAGGCCAGGAGCGACGAAGTCATCACGGTGTCTGATGACACGGCGATCGCGCCAAGTGAACCCGTTGCGGAGGAAGCCTTACCGACCAAGGAGGGTGCTCCTTCGCCTGGGGCGGGCGAGCCGGCCTCCTTTGGTGCCGGTGCCTCCATCGCAATGTTCCCGCGCTTCATGGCCAAAGCGGCTACAGCGAGTGGTACCTCGCCCTCGAGCTGTGCACCAGGGGTCGCCGATACGGAGGTCGAGCAGCGTCGCGGGCACACGCCAGCTCTCCTCGCGTCCGTGGATGCGGTATAACTTCATGGCATGCTTGGCGCAGCCATCCAGCTATGTCTAGTCCCCGAGGATCAGGCCGGTGTGTTGCAGCGGTCTGATTCTTTTAGTGTCTTGTTGTTATTTTTCGCGTCCAGTCCCCGAGTGCGCACTCGCTGAATTTCAGCGGGTGTGCACTTAGGATTTTTTATGATTGCCAGTCCCCGAGTGCGCACTCGCTGAATTTCAGCGGGTGTGCACTTAGGATTTTTTATGATTGCCAGTCCCCGAGTGCGCACTCGCTGAATTTCAGCGGGTGGGCACTTAGGATTTTTTTAATTGCCAGTCCCCGAGTGCGCACTCGCTGAATTTCAGCGGGTGGGCACTTAGGATTTTTTAATTGCCAGTCCCAGAGTGCGCACTCGCTGAATTTCAGCGGGTGGGCACTTAGAATTTTTTAATTGCCAGTCCCCGAGTGCGCACTCGCTGAATTTCAGCGGGTGGGCACATTGGATTCTGCTTTGGTTAACTGTTTGGATTGTGTGCAGGGTCTGCAACGTGAGTCGGCTGACCGGCTTGCTGCGGCACGCCGCGCGGAGAAAGAACTGGCCACTGTCCAAGAGGCGAATAAGGGGCTTCAGGCAATTGCCGCAAAGGCAGAGGAGTCCCGCCAGGGACTTGTCTCGGCGAGTGAGTTGGCAGCAGCTCAATCGGCGTTGAGCTTAGCTGAGAAGTGGATCGCCGACCTCGAGCACGAGCTGAAGGAGGCAAAAGAGAAAGCGAGTTTGGCGAATGGTCGAGCCAAGGCCTCCGTTACGACCGCCACGGAAGAACGTAAAGTTTCTGACGCCCTTGTTGCTGGGCTTCAGGATGATTACACTTCTCTTCAGAGCTTCATCACGGATCTCTCCCGTCCCTTAATTGGTGAGTGTGTCTGCCCCTGCCTATTGCATGTGCCTTTTTGTAATATCCGATGTACTCACTGTTATCTTCTATCCGCAGGTCGCATCCTTGATAACACGGAAGAGGCGAGCTCGTTCGACGCGCGGCAATGTGTGGCCACGCTCGTCAACTCGGCGACGTTGTCGGCGACGTGCATCCGGGCCTACCTCCAGGAGATGTCGCCCACGGAAGTAATTCCCAGCAACCTCGTCGAGGTGTGGAGGTACTTGGAGAAGGCGCCATCGGTCGTTGAGTTTATGACACGATCGGCGTTCCGGCGCGGAGCGGCGACGGCGCTTAGCCTTGGGCTTGCTCACTTCCCGGAGGACTTCGATCTGGACGACGTGACGAGTGGCTACCCGTCGTCGACTGGCGCGGTGGAGATCTCCGAGGTGCGCAAGTTGACGGACCGCACCGCGGTGTACTCCGAGCGCGTCTGGGCGATGGGCGACCTCCTTCCTTACCAGGAGACGGTCGTCGCACCCAACGACCCCGAGCCGCAGCACCGGGACTTCAAGGTCGAGCAGCCCTTTTGTGCGGCGATGGCGGGTGAGCTAACGACGTATCCGTCGAACCCGTACACTCCCTTCATCCGCAATTTCAAGGGTGCTGGCGAGTCGTCGTCGAAGCCTGCAGAGTGAACTAGTTTGCCCTGGGGCGTTAGTAGCAGTTCTGCCGTTGGGCATACTATGTATTTTGAGACAATGTGCGACATGCTATTAATGAGATATCATGTTTTGTGCAATTTGTCGTGTGTTTTTATTTTGATTGAGGGTTGAGCGAGTCCCCAAGCGCGTCCGCCCTTTTTATGGGGTTTACCTCGTTTGTTATGTGTTTGCGGTTTTTTGAATGTTTTGTTATTGTGGTCGACTCGCCCGGACTCGGAGAGCCAGTCGCAAGGCGACTCCCTTGAGCGCTCTGTACTTCACCGTTTTCCCTTGCGCGAACGAGGTCGGGTGGCCGAGTCCCCGAGCGTGGTACTTGGTTGTTCTAGGCGCGACTCGAGGGTGGGTGAGGACTGGGCGCGTTAGTTTGAGCGCATCGCTCCTGCCTGGCCCGTTGGGTCAGTCGCACGGCGAGTCCTGGTCATGCTCTCATACTTGGCGTTTTCCCTAGCCGCTCGCGTTGTACTGGTCGTCAGTCCCCGAGCGTGGTACTTGGCCATTCGAGTCGCTATGTCGAGGATGCGGAGGATCGTGGTCGCTGTGAGAAGCGAAGGCAGTTGTCTTGGCTCGTAGAGCCAGTCGGGCTAGGCGACTCCGATGGGGCTCCGGGTAGGCGTTTTTCGTGGACGTTGCAAGGCCTGAGGTGACCCAGTGCCCTTGTAACGCACTACTTGGCCGTGCCGATCGCTGTACCAACGGTTGACTTCTGCAGTTAGCTTGACGCTGTTATTACGAGTGCGAGTGGCACAAGACACAGAGAGTAGGCGCAATTTGCGGTAACCAATTCTTTTTATTTCAAAGCGACCGGAGGGTACATATGTGGGTTTCTAGGAGTAGAACTTCCGTAGGAGGTTTACATTCCACGGTGGCTTGACGTCGAGTTTGCCGTCCCCGCGGACGTCGATGAGGTAGTAGGCGTCGTTGCCAAGTACGCGCCCGATGGCGAATGGTCCCTCCCACGGAGGGGAAAGCTTGTGCATGCCCTTCTTGTCCTGGATGAGGCGCAGCACCAGGTCGCCTTCTTGGAAGGTGCGAGTTTTCACCCGCCGGCTGTGGTAGCGGCGGAGTCCCTGATGGTGTATGGCGGTGCGTGATCGAGCGAGGTCAGGTGCCTCGTCGAGTTGATCGACTCCATCCTGGCGGGCGAGTTCGTTTGCAGCCTCCGTGTAGTGGACGACCCATGGCGAGTCGTGCTCGAGGTCGGTGGGCATGACTGCCTCGGCACCGTACACCATGAAGAAGGGGGTGAACCCTGTCGACCTGTTGACCTTATGCGGATGCCCCAGATGACGGAGGGTAGCTCCTCGACCCAGCACCCGGTGGTGCGCTCGAGTGGTAGTTGGAGTCGCGGCTTCAGGCCGTGGAGGATGCTTTGATTGGCCCGTTCCGCCTGGCCGTTGGATTCTGGGTGGGCGACTGACGCGAGATCGAGCCGGATGTGGTGTTCTTCACAGAACTCGGTCGTGGCTCCTTTGGCGAAGTTGGTGCCGTTGTCCGTGATGATGCTGTGTGGGAACCCGTAGAGATATATGAGCTCGCATAGGAATTTAGTGGCAGTCTTCCCGTCGCATTTCCGGACTGGTTTAGCCTCCACCCACTTTGTGAATTTGTCGACCGCGACCAGGAGGTGGGTGTAGCCAGAGGGAGCCTTTTTGAAGGGGCCTACCATGTCCATACCCCACACGGCGAATGGCCAGGTGATGGGGATTGTCTTGAGCGCCGAGCTCGGCACGTGCGTCTGGTTGGCGTACTTCTGGCACCCGGCGCACCGCTGGAAAATGTCGACGGCGTCGGCGTGTGCGGTGAGCCAGTAGAATCCATGCCGCATAGCCTTGGCGACCAGAGAGCGGGCGCCGGCATGGTGGCCGCAGTCGCCAAAGTGGATGTCGTGGAGGATCTTGCGTCCTTCGGCGGGTTGGATGCAGCGTTGGAACACGCCGGTGACGCTACGCTGGTGGAGCTCTCCGTCGATGATGGTGAAGGATTTGCATCGGCGTGCGATCATCTGGGCGTCCGTCTTTTCTGTCGGCAAGGTGCCGGCCTCCAGGTAGGCGACGTAGGGCTTGGTCCAGTCGTGTGCCTCGGTGACGAGTGTGACCAGGGCTGCCTCTGGCTACAACGGGACTCCGATGTCAATCTCCCTTGGGGGAGAGACTGATGGCTTGGTGATCGTGTCGAGGAAGACGCCGTCGGGTGGGGCGAGTCGAGCCGACCCAATGCGAGAGAGTGCGTCGGCCTCTTCGTTCTTCCGCCTGTCAATCCACTCGACGGAGTAGCCTGCGAAGTGTCCGCCCAGCTTGTCCACTGCTTGGCGGTATGCCGCCATGGTGGGGGAGACGGCGTCGCAGGTGCCAGCGACTTGCCCAGCAACGAGGTCGGAGTCTCCATAGCAGCGTAGGCGGTTGACGTTCATCTCCTTGGCAGTTTGCATGCCGTGGAGTAGTGCCTCGTACTCGGCCATGTTGTTGGTGCAGGGGGTAAAGTCGAGGCAGAGGACGTAGCGGAGCTTGTCGCCCTTTGGTGAAGTCAGCACGATCCCTGCTCCTGCGCCGTCCGCGTTCTTGGAGCCGTCGAAGTGCAGGCTCCAGTAATGGAGGTATGGCAGCTTTTCTGGCTGCTGGGCCTCTTCCCAGTCGGCGATGAAGTCCGCTAGAGCCCGCGACTTGATCGCTTTTCGTGGCTCGTATTTGATATTATGGACGCCGATTTCGACGGCCCACTTGGCGACTCGCCCAGTCGCCTCACGGTTGCCGATGATGTCCTGCAACGGTGCTGAGGAGACGACCGTGATCGGGTGCTCCTGGAAGTAGTGCGGCAGGCGCCGCTGTGCTCTGAAGACCGCGTATACCAGTTTCTGGTACTGTGGGTATCGCTGGCGCGACTCGGTGAGGACCTCGCTGATGTAGTACACCGGTCGCTATACTAGGCGCTCCTTTCCTTCCTCCGGCCGCTCGACGACCATGACGGCGCTGACGACGCACTCGGCGGCCGCGACGTAGACCATCATGGGTTCTTTGTCAGCGAGGGCGGCGAGTAGCACCTTCTTGAGGTCGCGGAGCGCGTCGTCCGCCTTCTTGTCCCCCTGGAAGGTGGGGTTCTTGCGCATCAGACGGTATAGGGGCATCGCCTTTTCGCCCAGGCGAGGGATGAAGCGACTGAGAGCTGCTACTCACCCGGCCAGCTTCTGGACGTCGCGCAGGCACTCGGGTTTGCCGAGTCAGGCGATCGTGTCGATCTTGGTGGGGTTCGCCTCGATCCCTCGCTTGGAGACGACGTACCCCAGTAGTTGTCCTGCTGGTACACCGAAGGTGCATTTGCCTGGGTTAAGCTTTATCTTGTATTTTCGCAAGTTGGCGAACGTTTCCGCCAGGTCGGCGAGTAGATCACCCTGGCGAGCGGACTTTACGACCACGTCATCGATATAGATGTGGATGTTGCGGCCAATTTGGCTCGCGAGGCACTCTTGCATGCACCGCAGGTAGGTCACCCCGGGTTCTTGAGGCCAAAGGTCATGGCGGTGTAGCAGAAGGCTCCGAATGGCGTGATGAACGCCGTCTTCTCCTCATCCTCGACAGCCATTTTGATCTGGTTGTATCCAGAGTAGGCGTCGAGGAAACATAGCGACTCCGAGCCCGCGGTGGAGTCGATTATTTGGTCGATCTGCGGGAGGACGAACTGCTCCTTTGGGCAGGCGCTGTTCAAGTTTGTGTAGTCGATACACATCCTCCAGGTCCCGTTCTTCTTCTCGACCAAGACTGGGTTTGCCAGCCACTTGGAGTACTTGATTGGCCGGATGAAGCCTACAGCGAGTAGACGCTGCACCTCCTCGGTGATGGCTCGGCGGCGCTCTTCATTGAAGGGCCGCAGCGACTGTTTGACGGGTCGCACTTTGGGTTCGGCGTTTAGTTTGTGCTCAGCAAGCTCCCTAGGGACACCAGGCATGTCAGAGGGCTTCCATGCGAAGATGTCCCTGTTCTCACAGAGGAACTCGATGAGCGCGCCTTCCTAGGCTGGGCTCATTCCTGTTCCGATCGTCACCGTCTGGCTGGAGTCGCCTGGGACCAGCTCGACGGTGCGGGTGTGCGTCGTTGCCTCGAAGGCCGACGAAGGGTGTGCGCCCTCCGAATTGGGCTTCTTGAGTATGGTGGGGTCGTCATTGTTCACCCTGCTCGCGTACTTGGCAAGCTCGCCAGCGTGGTTGGCTTCTGCCGTGATGACGGCATCGGCGAGTTCGGCTCCTTTGGCCTCGCACTCGGTGGCCATGTCGGGGTCGCCGTTGATGGTGATGACGCCGCACGGCCCGGGGAGCTTCATCGCGTTGTACGCGTAGTGTGGCGCTGCCACGAACTTGGCGAACACCTGGCGCCCTAGGACGCAGTGGTAGGGGCTGTCGAAGGGTACCAGCTCGAAGACGATCCGCTCGGTGCGGAAGTTTGCTGGTGTGCCGAAGGTGACTGGTAGCGTGACCTTGCTGATCGGGTACGCCTTCCGACCAGGGATGATGCCGTGGAACGTGGTGTGGGTTGTCTCGATCATCGACTGCGGGAGCCGCAGCCGCCTGAAGGTGTCCAGGTACAGGATGTTGATGGAGCTGCCGCCGTCCATCAATGTCTTGGGGAGCCAGTAGTCGCCCACCTTTGGCTTGACCACCAGGGCGACTCGGCCTGGGTACTCGATGCGCGGCGAGTGGTCCTGGCGGCTCCAGGTGATGGGCTGCTCCGACCAGTTGAGGAACTGGGGAACGTCCACCTGGGCCACCGCATTGACGGCGACGGCGCGGGTGATGACCTTCTTCTCGCGCTTCGTGTTGAAGCCTGTGAAGGTATGGAGCGAGCCGGCCATGTTGCCGAATTTTCCGCCGTTTGGAGGGTTGTTGTCAGGGTCCTCCCGTGCTCGCCGTGCCTTATCAATCTCCCTGAGGGTGTGGCAGTCGGCGGTCGTGTGTGTTGCGGGCTTCCCTTCCCTGCTATGAAATGCACAAGGTTGGTTAAGGAGGGCCGCGGGGTCGAACCTTGGCTTGGCCTTGTAGTTGTCGCCGTCGCGGCGTTGTCCCCCGTCGCGGCGGAAGCTTTTGGGCTAGCGTTGTGTGTGCCCGGCATTGGCGACGAAGTCGACTCGCCCGTCACTGCGGCGCTTACCGGTGAGGCGAGTGTTGCTGTAGCGTAGGTCGGACCGTCGTCCGTTGTCGTTGCCACTCGTGCGGCGTTGTCCTCCCAAATCGTCGTCGGTTTCCTGGTTTGGATCTTCCTCCGCGTACCGTTTGGCGATCTCGAGGAGGTCCGGTATGTTGTCGAGTGTGCGAGAATGTCGCTTGAGCTTAGCGACCAAGGGCTCGTAGCGGCACGAGGTCTTGAAGCAATGGATCGCGGTGTCCGGGTGGATGCTGACCACGTTGTACCAGAGTTCTTGCCACCGTTGGACCCAGTTGCGGGTCGACTCGCGGGGTCCCTGGACGCATCGCTCCAGGTCCTCGATGGTGGTGGCGCGGGTGTAGGAGCACTCGAAGTGCCTGATGAAGGCGTCGCGCATCTCCTCCCAGGAGTCGATACTATCCTGGGGGAGTGTGTTGATCCACTGCCTACACGTCCCCTCCATCATCAGGGGGAGGTAACGGGCGGCTAGAAGGTTGGTGTGGCCTGCGATTCCCATCGCCATGAGGTATGTATCGAGCCACACGGAGGGGTCGTACGAAGGGTCGTACTTTTCTATCTCCTTTGGCGCCTTGAAGTTCGGCGGGTACTTCTCGCCTCGGATCATCGGTCCGAAGCACTTGGGGCCGAGTCGACTTAGCGACCCCATCGGCTCGCCGTCGTGGCGATTGGTTAGGGTGTGTCGCAGGTCGTCGGGCGGGCATGCGCGCCAGCTTTGGTTGTTGATGATGTGGGTGCGGGCGTTGATGGGTTGACCGTTGGCGGCGACGAAGTTGGTCGCTGGCCTGGGGTCGTTGGTGGAGAGTGCCGCGTTCGCGGGTCGGTGTTGGAGCTGCAATGGCTCTGGTGGCGGGCAGTTGAGGGTGTTTGCCGCCATTGGGCGGCCACTTGAGGCCGCTCTGCTTCCCGAAGAACGCGAGTACACTCGACCCTGTGAGTCGGCGCTTGCGTTTTGCTGCTCGACGGCCTTTGCGAGCAGGGCCCTGACATACTGGATCTGTAGGGCGCCGTCGCCGGTGGCCGTGATGTTGTCGGCTGCTGCTCGGCCCGCCACGAGGTTGTCCATCGGGGTGGAGAACAGTGGGAGGCCGTTCGCGTCTCGCTCCCGTGAGGAGACTACTATCTGCGGCTGATCCTTGGGGGGTGTGCGGTTGGGTGGAGGTGGGGCGCCCATCGCCGTCGACCCTGGCGGGGGCCGGGCGCTTCCTCCTGGTGGCGCGTTCTCGCAGATCGCGCGCTCGGCCACGCGGGCCGGGTCGTTTTCGTCGTCGAAGTTTAGGGCGCGCCCCTGGACGGTGGGGTTCAGGCGCGACCTGATTCGCTGCTGGTGGTAGCGCGACAGCTCCTGCGCCGTCACCTGCTCGAGGCGAAATTTTTCGCGCTCGGCTTGTTCCTTGCGGACTGCCTCCGCCAGCTTAAGGCGGAGTTCCTCGACCTCCGTTGCCGTGGCATTAGGAGGGATCGGGGTGGAGAAAGGATCCTCCGGCGGGTCAGTGCCGGTCGCCATGTAGGTCGCGGCGTGGCGACCGGTCCCGTCGCGGAGGTCGGCGGAATTTTCCGACCCGGAGTCAAAGTCGAAGATCCCAAGGATGGAGGGATCCTCGAAGTCTCCCATGTTGGAGACCTGGGTGATGGAGCCCGCGGGTGAAGCCGCGGTGATGGATCCGGCGAGTGACGCCGGGGTCGCTGAGTCGGCGTCGTCATTGAGGGCCGCGTCTTCCGCGGCCACGGAGTTTTCGGCCACGTTGCTGTGGGCCGAGTTGTACTCGGAGGCGAGGCGATGGATCGTGCGGACCTGGCTCTCGGAGAGTCGATCGCGTGGTGGCGACTCGCGGATGCGAGCCGAATCCTTCGAGACGATGACGTCGGTGAGGCCGACAAAGAGGCTGATCGTGCCGACTGGCAGGATCATGCTGTGCGTGACGGGTCACGCCGCCGGGACGTAGCTGCTCGGCAAGATCTGGAGCATCTCGCCGATCGCTATCATGCGGCCGGTGGCGACCGTCTCGTTGATGGGCAGATTGGATCTCGCCGCAGAACACCGGCCAGACCGGCCAGGCCCCACGGTGGGCGCCACTGTCGTGGGAATGGTCTCGGCAGATGCTGCAATCGGCAGCGAGTAGTAGAACGAGGGGCAAGGGCGTCCAGCCATCTGCGGTGCGAGATGAGGGCGGAGACACAAGGTTTTACCCAGGTTCGGCCCCCGGAGGGTAAAGACTTACTCCTGCTAGATTGTACTATGATGGTGGTACAATGGGCGAGCTCGGCGGCTAGGCGGCGAGTCGCTTGGGTGTATGATGTAACGTATCTCTACACGCCCTGTAGGGAGGTTTTTATAGACTCACCTCCCCTATGGTTTACATATCTCAACCGAATCAGTTAAGATTTCGGTAATCGTTTAACCTAACTCGACTGGGCCTATCTACTCGCCTGGGCCTTCATCTTCCAGTCGCTTGGATCCACACCGGGCCTTGATCCAGTCGCCGTCTTGCAGGCCCACTCGCCAGTTCCTGGGCCAGTCGGAAACGTCCTGCTGGGTATACCCCGGTAGGCATATCCCCATCAATTTGAATTCTATTCTGGGCAAAATCCTCCAAACCATATCTAAAAGGGAAGTTTGTATTTCTCCAAACTACTTGTCCCACTCAAGGCACACATGATGCCCATATTTCATACCCTGTCTTCCAAACTCAAAAATACATATTTTTGAGATTCTTTATTTTTTCTTTTTGCCCTATTTCTTAAATGGTAGAAACAAGAAATAATAGCTTAAAAATACTTTTCCTTCATAATAAATTCTAGGAAAATTATTCTATGTGTAATATGGTATTTAGGACCATCTCACATCAAAAACCCACCTTGTACAATGTAAAAATATAAAAAGAGCTTCTATATACCATTTATGCACTATTTGAAGAATTGCTAAATAGTGGACAAAATTATCTCCAATAATTCCCAAATAATTCCTAGATGTGTAACTTGATCACATCAATCCACCAGTACCCTTGACTCATCTTGCCAAGATAAAAAATTCAAAAGCTTCTTCATGAGCATCAAGAATGCCAACTATGGATAAATTCCTACCTTAGGGCAAATTCTCCATTAAACCCTAACCAAAACTTGTCAAATAATCTTGCAAAGCAACCTCACTCCCTCTAGGTCGTGCTCCACTAGAACAACATGCAGCAGAACCATCTCCTTGTCTTTTAGACCTTGGAGCAAGTGAGAGAGAGAGGGACATTTCTTGCAAAATCTTGGAAAGTAAATACTCCAGCCACCCCCTCTCTATGGTCGAGCTGCTGACCCCACACACCAGCCAGAACCACCCACATTGCCCAATCTCAGCCCATCTCTCTTGCCATGTCCAAATATGGACCTTGTCCACCATGGACCCATTTCCCTTATTTATAAGGCCCAAGGCCAGTACCACCCTCCCCTCTGTCTCATTTCCACCCACCTATCCCTTCCTTATTGCCTCTCCAGATCCATCCTGCTCTCTCCCTCTCTGGCTTAGGTGCTCTCTTCCCTGTCCCCTGCTGCATGTGCCCTCTCCATAATCTCCATGCTCCCCTCCATCAAATCACCCTCTTTTTGCATGCTCAGGACAACCCTTGATGCTATCTCGGACCTGCACTGACGAGCTCGCCTTGGCCCTTATCATGCGAGCTACATCCCGGTAGAGAGAATCACCGTGTTCTCCCTCGACGGAACCGCCATGAAGCACTGCGCCTCCTTGTCTCCTTCCCTTCACCTCATGAGTCCCTAGTGAGCCCCATGAACCCTGCCACCACGACCT
This sequence comes from Avena sativa, assembly GCA_916181665.1. Classification (NCBI taxonomy): domain Eukaryota; kingdom Viridiplantae; phylum Streptophyta; class Magnoliopsida; order Poales; family Poaceae; genus Avena; species Avena sativa. The sequence goes on along the minus strand of OV702298.1, from coordinate 160,621,675 downwards.
AGGGTTTACCTGCTAGCGCCCGAGTCGGAGGAGGAAGACGACCTGGTTCCGTCAATCGTAACTTGATCCGACGACCCAAGCGTCCCATACCCCTTTGTACCCCCATGGCCGCTGACTTCCGGGCCCCGCTAGGACGAATTTGGAATGTGCCTCGCATGTGTGGCTCTTCCCCGGGTGGACCAATTTCCCCCTGGCGGCCCATCTACCTCGCAGATCCTAGCCTGCTGCCTTCCCTTTTAATCTTTTTCTTTCTATGTCTGAAAAGTAGTGTCCAGGTTTAATTCAAAATAAAATGGTAACTAAATGAAAATGCCTAGATCTAAATCCCAAAATTTTCCTTAGGGTTTCCCCAAACATGCAAAACTAGTTTTACAGTATAATAAGTTATAGATAATTTCTAATGAATAAAACACAAACATCGGTCCTTTTCAATAAATAATTAGTTATGTGAGTTTCATGAGCCCAAATGGAATAAATCTAATTTTTTTATGGTAGGTATCCATGTACCTATCTCATGTCTTTAGTCTCATGCCAAGTGGAAGAGTAGTTTGACTATAACAAAAATAACAAAATCAACCCACTTATTCCTTTAGAAAATTCCCTAGGCCAAATCATGAGTTTTTTTGACCTAATTTCAACTCTGTTAAATAATATGCATATATACCTAAAAGAATCTAGTTGTTCAAGATTTATTGAGCTTCTAAGGATTTTTCATGGATTAAATACTTCTGTATGTTGTTTTATCACTAGATAAATCATTCCAGAAGCTTAGCAACTCCAAAAGGAGTGTTTCCAATTTCTATAGAAAGGTATTCTTGAAGTGAATATGCCGGAGAGGCAATAATAAAGTGGTTATTATCGTATTCCTTATTTATGATAAGTGTTTATTTTGCATGCTATAATTGTATTAATACGGAAACGTTAATACATGTGTGTTTAATAAACAAAAAGAAAGTTCCTAGTTATGCCTCTCTTATAAACTAGCTCGTTGATTAACCAGATGATCAAAGGTTTCCTGATCATGGACATTGGATGTTGTTAATAATGATGTCACAATATTATTGGAATGGTGTGATGAACATTCATCCGAAGTATAGCATTACGATCAAAGTCATTGTGTTTATATTGCTATAACATCATACGAAGTAATCTTAGTCCTTAGACCATGAGATCATGTCAATCGCTAACACTGAAAGAGTATCTTGATAACATCAAACAACCATAACAGGGTGACTAGAAAGATGGGTTCAGTGCTACAAAGGTGTTATGTTGAGGCTCATGGATCAAGAGTGGAATTTGTCCATCCCGATGACGGAGAGATATACTCTGGGCCCTCTCGGTGATATCACATTAGTTAGCTTGAAAGCAAGTGATTTGATCACTAGAATATTATATCACGGGAACGAGAAAAGAGTACATGTCGGTAACGAGATCAAACTAGGTATGGAGATACCGATGATCGAATCTCGGACATGTAATGTATCGCGAGACAAAAGGATTGAGTTACATCCGTATAAGGTTCACACGATCACAGAAGTCATCGTTGAATATGTGGGAGTCAGTATGGATCTCCAGGTCCCGGTGCTGATTATTGATCGGAGAGGGGTCTCGATCATGTATAAATTATTCGCGAACCGTAGGGTGACACACTTAAGGGATACCGACACCATTCAGAGCAAATGATATGCCAGAGAAAGAAAAAGGAAAGCGCAGGAATTTATTTCACTAGACACCGGAACTGTTTCGGTTGAAATTGCTGAAACTGGTTCTGCATGTGAAATTGAAATGTTGTAAGGGTTTTTATGTGAATGTTTGTTAATTAAAGTAATTAAAAAATTATGAAAAATAAATAAAAGAGTTTTATTTAAATGAGAGCTTGCATTAAATTTGGTGGAAATTTAATGCATGTGAGTGGATTTTTGAGTGGAGCCATGTTTATGTCAGTGGAGGCTTTTCATTTTCAGTGGGATCTCCACCCACATGAATGTGGAAGAGGTGGGGGAAGCCACCATGGGCTGGGCTCCATGCCCCTTGGGTGCTCCCCCTCTCCCTATAAAAGGCCTCCCTCTCCTCCTCTCAAAGCACACCTTCTGGAAGGATTTGTTGCTTCCGCTACTTCGCTGGAGTGAGGGCGTGGAGGTTGTCGGGGTACCCGAACGTGTGTGCGATCATGGATGCACTGCTGCTTTGCGGTGCTAGACTTGATGGTGCTGGACCGGCTGGACCAGATGGACTTCATAACGATCTTGAGATCGGCAAGCGTTTGACTACATCATCCACGAGTACAACCTCGTTAACGCTATTTGGTCTTCGAGGGTATGTATTCTATGGATGTATATCCACCCGTTGCTTGTATATAGTAGATAGATCTTGGTACATAGTTGTTCCCATCATACGAAGTTTTTTGTCTTCTATGCTGCGAAAACTTCAATTCTTAATACCTACCATGTGCATTTGGAATCACATCAAAAGCTCCTATAGTATAAATCTGATGAAAAAGAAAATAACCCTCTAGTACTGCCTTTGGGAATTTCGTGAAGGCATTCTGGTAAATGTTTTGAAGTGAATCCAACTCCCACTTAATCATTCCATCAAGAACTACCTAACCATCCAAGGAAATAATTTTTGGAGGTCCAGAACTTTTCTGGTGAATTATTCCTTAAAACCGGGGTTTTAATCACTATAAACTACATAGTAAATCAATGGAAATTGATAAATTAGTGAAACCACTTATGTTGGTTCTATTTTTCCAATAACTTTCTAATGATATCATTTTTACATACTTATATCATACATAAATGGACCTTGGTTTAAGAACCCTTTATTAAGTAGTTAAAGAAAAATCCATTAAAGAAAAATCCCAAATGCTTCTCAAGCATTTCCTTTTCCTCTAAATCCAAGAACCCCAAACCTACTTATTTTTAAACTTGATTTGTCTATTGCTTGATGTATGTATTAATGATGCTATGCCTTGTTTGATTGGTTTATTACTTGTTTGCATGTTTGCTTGATAACGACGATAGTTGCGATTGTGTGACACCGAGAAAAAGGAAGCACCGGATTATTTATTATTATTGTCGTTATCAGTATTCCGGTATTCTAAAGAAGTCAAGGGACATCTCGCTGGTCACAGGCAAGCCACCTTCTTTCTCATAAGACCTTGTCCTACCTTTGTATTTATGCATGTTTTATCTATTGTTATACAAAGTGCATTGGTTTACTGTTTAATGTTTTATTCCCGGTAGAGACTTGGCTCCTACAGCTAATACATTTGTACTAATTAGTACAAACCCCTTGATGACACCTACTGGCCCCTAGTGTAGTAGATGGTGTATGACACCATACCCCTTTGGAGACCCCGTTTTAGCCGAAGCAAAACTATGGGATGGAAAGATCCCAGAATTGTTTACAAAAACATTTATGAGAAAACCTTGGTGATTGACCTACCAAGAGAGGTCAAAGAGGAGGAATATTTTTTACGAAAACACAACTGGTTCTTTGTACCTTGAGCTATAACAACTTAACCCGTGCAGCCTCATTAGTCTTGAATGGGACAGGGCTAGATTTGAAGCTTGCTACTCTAGTAAGGAAATTCTCATGACTACTTATAAGGTATCATCTCCCTCGAATGCTGGGGTTCCTTTATGAAAAGGGTCAACTGTGAGACAGTCACCTGGAGAAATTGCAAACGACCCTCGCGAGCAACCGGGCGATACTATGAGCCCCTCATTGAAAGTGCCCCTTCTCGAGGAGTCGGAAGGCACTCTGGTTGGTCCGTGGATCCAGACATGCCGGTGTTGAGGGGAACAACTCATAGGGTAGGGCCTATACTAGAGTGGCATACGGAGAGTCTTGACTGGTTACTCGACCCACGATCGGTGTAGATCAGGGCATGGTACCCGGATGGTATGGGTAAAGTGTACAACCTCTAAAGACTGTAAATCTATTCGAATAGCCGTGTCCATGGTTATGGACGGTTGGAAAAACTACTGTAGAATGGTGCTGGTTTTGATTTAAAAAGGGACTTCGGAAAAGCATTGGCTTTGGAAATGTTTTGATCATGGGATGGTTAGAAAGGGAGGAAAGGAGTTTGGTCATGGGATGACTGGAAGGAGGAAATGAATGGGTGATCCAATCCTAGTGTTTTATAAAACTTTTCAAAAAGACTTTCCAAATGTTTTACAAAGATTTCAACTAAGATATAGACATGCTATATCTACAAGAGACACTAGTTTATAAAAGAACCTCTTATGGAGCCCTCCTACTACAACATTCCTACTACATATCCCTTATTATTGTTATTTTAAGGTGGTTTGTGAGTACATTCAAAGTACTCATCGGCATTGTTCCTGGCTATTTACTTGGCTAGACTTTCAGAAGTACAAGGAAAGATGGAGATTATTGACATCTATACGAGCTAGGCCGTCTTCCCAGTTAGTCGCATGTAGGTTAAGGCTGACATGGGCTCTGCGAATGAAGATTTCCGCTATTGATAATTGTAATCGCCATAATGGCAACAATGTAAGTTTTGTACTCGTTCTTTCTAGATGTAGTAATGATATTTGTCGGTTATGCTCACGGCTCACTAATCATGGGAATGTGAATTGCAGGCATAATGGGGATTCTCGGACCGTAAATCCGGGGTCCCACATGATATTTGGTGATGGATTTTCCACCAAACCTCAAAAAATTTAGGCAATTGTGGACTGGCCTATACCTAAAACTGTCAGCAAATGTCTTAGAGCTTTTCTTGGCCTCACAGGATACTATAGGACATTTGTGAGAGACTATGGTAAAATTTGTCAACCTCTTCATGATCTTCTCAAGAAAAGTTCTTTCTAGTGGACTGAGGATCATACTGTGCCACTTGAGAAGCTCAAATTAACTATGACTACATGCCTAGTACTTGCTATCCCTGATTTTTCCAAACCTTTTGTATTTGAAGCTGATGCGCGTGGAACAAGACTAGGCGATGTATTTATTCAAGACAACAAACCACTAGCTTTTTTCAGTAAAGTTTTAGTCCCAAAAGCAGTAGCACAAGCCATTTATGAGAAAGAGGCAATGGCCCTGGGAGAGCATCAACCTGGATTTTATTAAAGCTCTGCAAAAATCCAATTGAAAATAAGTCATTCAAGTTATTGTGGATAGACTGACAAAATTCTCCCACTTCATTTCCTTGGAACATCCTTATTTAGTGGTGTCAATTGTGCAGACCATCCTAGATTCAGTAATAATTTGCATGGACCACTGAAATAAATTGTTTCTGACTGTGGCCGTATATTCACCAGCACACTATACAACAGATCTTCCAAGATCTCAACATACACCTGAAATTCAGTACATCCTATCATCCGTAGACGGATGGACAGATGGATCGTGTTAATAAGTGTCTATAGGCATATCTGCACAGTATGGTTTTCCAAGATCCTAAGAAGTGGTCTTCCTGGCTACCAATGGCTGAGTGGTCGTATAAGATGTCATATCATTCGTCCCTCAAAATGACATTGTTCGAAGCACTCTACAACTACCCTCCTCCCATGATTGGTGAGTTCACTCTCACTGACACAATGTGTCATGTTGCCACAGCCCTGCTCACTGATAGAGAAATCATCCTTCAACATCTAAAAAGCAAACTTCTAGTAGCACAAAACAGAATGAAAGTATATGCTAACATGAAACGCACGGAGAGATAGTTTAACACTAGAACTATGGTGTATCTGAAGATATAACCATATTGTCAAAATGCCTTTGGCATCCGTGGATTACTCCAACTTTGCTCCAAGTATTATTGTCCATTCAAGATTCTAGAGAGGACTACGGAGGTTGCACACCCTCTTCAATTACCGGATACGATAACTATCCATTTGGTGTTTCACATCAGCCAACTCAAAGAACATGTAGGAAGGTATATTATTCCTCTACCTCATGTTCCTTTGGTAACACCATATGGCAAGATCAAGGCGGCCCCATTCGCACCCTGGATGAACGCTTGATCCAGCATAATAAGACTCCACTGAAATAGTGGCTTATTCACTGGGAGAGTCTTGGGCCTGAAGATGCCACTTGGGAAGATATGAGGTACATTCAGACAACGTTCCCAGATTTTCAAGCTTGAGGACAAGTTTTGTTTCAAGGCAGCGACATTGTCAGTACCTGAGCATAACAACCCAAGACATACAGTTATCCAATGATGGACCTGGACAATACCAAAGGTGGCGATTGAGTACGGTTAATAGAAATAAAAAGGAGACATGTTAAGTGTACCTCAATTATTACTGTTGTAACTCGTATTTACCCAATTATTATCAAACACTGTAATAAGGCAACTATATATGTCGCAACTTTGCCGTGGAGAAGGAGTAATAAAAAAGACCGGAAATTCTATTCTCCTAGTTAGCTCTAGTTCGTTTTGTTCTTCTCGTATCAGGGCGACTCCCAGATCTGAGACTCGAATTTGCCCAACCCCAACCACAAATATCCTCCAATCCACATCCCATGCCTTACATTCTGCCCCATCTCCTTGATGAAAGTTGCTTGTATTGATATAACAGAGGTAAGAGAGGGTGGTACAGGCGAACCGTATGGGCTGCCTCCAGTCGTACCGCAGGTCGTTAAAGGCTCAGTTAGCCTCGACTAGAAATATCTTTTAATTCGAGATCTTCCAAAAGTGTCCAATACCTAAAAATCATCACAAAAGAGCAAGATTTCACTAACTTGCGATGTTAGCATTAGTTGAAAGATCAGAATCAACGGAACCCGGTGAAAACCAATGGAAAATCCTCGATAAAAAGTGTTAATATTTGGACCTATCAGACGATGATGACGCGGCCTTCTCCTTTTTCTTCTCTGCATTTCTATTGTCGGCTTCCACGACCGCGGACCGCTTAGCACCGGCACAAGGGGAGGCTTGCCTACCGTCATGGACTTTCTGGTTCCCTTGTTGTCCCCTATCATCGCAGGCACCGTGTAGGTGTTGCCCAACCCCTTCTATGGCATCAGAGGCTTCACAAGGGTCGAATCGGGCAATGATGCACCGCATGCGGGATAGATTTCTGGTGCCATTCTGGCCAGGGAGGGGAGAATGGTGGCGTCGGTGATGACTAGTGGAAGATTTGGCCGGGAGACTAAAATTATTGTCACTTAGGTGAGCAGGGATAAAATATGAGAGACGGGCATCGACCTTTACGGGGTGGTCTCTCATCTTTAGTCATCTAACCGTTTTACTACTTCTTCCAGAGGCGCTTACGACTGTTAGCAGCCTACCTTTTCTTCTCTAAAGACGTTTACTACTTTGATTAGAGATGCTCTAACCTCTCTGAACCAAGATTCACGCTAATCGCGCCGAATTTTTGCCACGCGGCGTGGATCGGTCGAGGCAGCTTCCCTCCAAAGCCTCCGCCTCCTCGATCTCCGTGCATGCATTGAAACGATGCCTTGGTTCCGTACGAGGCGGGTCCCACCAATGGTCAATCTGAACAGAATATATGTAAGTGGCATGACAAGTCCAGAAAAGTTGTGAGGATGTGTCACCCAAGATATTTCTAGCTTAGTTTGAAATGAGGATGGATATAAGAATGATGAATCAACATATACGACTCAAAAAATGACTCAGATCCTACAGTTGTGTTCCAAGTTTTGAGAAACCTTCTAGGTTCTGCAGTTGATACGTTGGAAACGTATCTATAATTTTTGATGCTCCATGCTTGTTTAGTATCTATTTTGCTTTACTTGTCCACACTTTGAGGTGTTTTTGACATGTTTTCTGGTACTAACCTACTAACAAGTTGCAACAGTGCCAGATGCCTATTTTCTACTGTTTTTGGTTTCAAAAAAGTTATTAAAGAAATATTCTCGAAATTGGACGGGACAAACGCCAAAGTCAATTACTTTCCGTGGGGAACAAGAAGTCCAGAGGGGAGCCGGAGGGGCCGGACAGGGTGGCCAGACCCACCCCAGGCGCCGGTGGGCCCCACCCTGCGCCTAGCTAGGGTTTTCCACCCCTAGCCGCCGCCTCGGTCTCCCCCTTCGCCTATAAAAAGCCCCTGATGAAGAAACCCTGAGTACCTAATCAAATCTCAACGAAACCGTTTGTACTCACCGCCACCATCGTCCCTAGATCGGGGGGATCTGAAGTTCTTCCTGGCACCCTATCGGAGGGGATATCATCCTAGAGGACTTCTCTCCAGTATGATGCGTGAGTAGTCCTACCTTGGACTATGGGTCCACGTAGTAGTTAGATGGATCTATCTCCTCCTTTGTGCTTTCATGTATAGATCTTGTGAGCTCCGTTCATGATCAAGATCTAATCTATTTGTAATCATGCATGTTGTGTTTGCGGGGATCTGATTGATATTGAGATTAATATGTTGGTTTGATTAATGGTTTTGTATTTATGATTCTATCATGTCTGTGTTGTTTGTGATCTTGCATGCTCTCCGTTGATAGTAGCTATCTTGGCCAAGTAGTTGCTAGTGACTCCAAGAGGGTGTATTTATGCTCGATAGTGGGTTCATGCCTCTAGTTTCCAAGGGAAGTGACAGAAATCTCTTCGGTTGTAGATGTGTTGTTGCTACTAGGGAGAAAACAGCGGTCTCTTGTTCATGGAACATGTGGATAGTTTACCTTACACACTTTGCTTAAAGCAATTGTCTGTTGCTTGCAACTTAATACTGGAGAGGGTTCGGATGATAACCTGAAGGTGGACTTCTAGTCATAGATGCAGTTGGATGGCGGTCTATGTATCTTGTTGTATTGCCCAATCAAATCTCATAGGATCTTTCTGACTAGTAATTGCATTGTTATGCCTAGCTCAGTTCCTGTCAATTGCCCTGCTATAATTTGTTTAACCTTCATGCCATGTTGTTTATCTAAGGAGAGCACCTCTAGTGAACTATGGACCCATGTCCAATCTTTACCATTGATACATATTCCAATGTTACTTGCTTACTTACTGCAAACCATTAACTTCCACACCGTACATTTAATCCTTTTTTATAGCAAACCGGTGAGCTTCACAACCTCACTGATTCATTGGGGCAAAGTCTTGACTTTGTGTTGTGTAGGTCTCCACGTTGCTTGTAACACCTGTGTCAACACCCGGATTTTTAATCCCAGATGCATGTTATGCCATACATCACTATCCCAGGATTGCCATTTTTGCGAGACATAACATATTTGATATCACAGTACATCATCCATTACAAGCCATACATAAGGTCTTACACAAATAAGGATCTCATGATCCAGTTCTTAATACAATTCAAGCAGCGGAATAACGTAATAGTAACGATAGTGTAGGCGAAGCTCCATCTTCAGGGTCATAGGCAATACTGACGATGGGAGAGGATCCTAGTTGTCGTAACCTTCCTGCGGTCCGTCATCCTGATACTCCTCTTCATAGTCTGGCCACGGGAATAGCCAGGGACAAAGCCATGAGTACTCTTTAAGTACTCGCAAACTAATACTAATAAGTGAAGGGGGTTTTTGTAGTAGAATACTAAGCTCTAGGGTTGTTTTGCAAAAAGCCAGATTTACCTCTACTAAGTTCTGAAGCAAAGAAAGCTAGTTGAAAGTTTTATAACACCTAAGTGGGAACATGCATTTCATGTCACACCTCTGTTGTGGTCAAGTCAAAGTCATAAATCATTTCATAAGTCATTTTGAAAACATCTGATGATAGAACAGTATGGCCACTCCAACTGTCCATAACCGCGGACGCGGCTATTCGAATAGTTTGACACTCTGCAGAGATTGTACACTTTCACCACAACATTCGATACATCCTTCAGGAACAATCCTGAATTCACCATACTCAGTATGCGGATAATCAATCCTAACCCTTCAATTACACGCCCTAGTATTGGAACCTCTCCTATGAGTTTGGCGTCCCAACCATGACCAACTGTCATCTTGGGAACTGCACAGGTGGACAATCTTCACAACGTAGCCTCATCTCAGACCTTGGCCGCAAGGGAACCCATACTAAGGTATATAAATTTTCAGTCAAGCCCTACCCAAATTTCGGGTATTGTGGTTGTACGGTAAAATTGGAATGGTATCGCATCCAGACAACCATCAGTTTTATAAAGGCCTAAGGCTCATGCCTTAACATTTTCATCATCAAAATCATCTGGTGTTCGAGAACACATGTCAAAAAAAATTAGTAGAATGAATCATCATTCTAAGGATTTCATAATTATTTTCACCAAGTGTTCCCATCTAAAGTTGATCAAGTTTTATGCTTAGCACTAGAATCTACAGGTGGGGGTAAATACTAATGATGGGTAATAAACTAGTGGGGATTTACTAATTCCAATCTCATGCCTTAGGATGTCATCAAGATTATCTACTTAGGCCAAATTTTATGCTCTTTATGCTACCTTCAGTTATCTTTCTAGAATCTACAAGTCACTAAGTAAACTTTTGATAGAAAGCTTTTAATAAAGAAAATAAAATACTAAGCTTGCAAGTAAAACTAGGATGGTGTGTCAAGTGGGTATAATCACATATGCTTAAGGCATATAGTTGGTATAGTAACAAGCAAGTAGTAGCTTCCATAAGTAGGGTATCTTGCAAGTGTTAGCTTGCCTTGTGCAGAGCAGTTGTTGAAGTTCTCCTCGGCTTCTTCCTCGTAGTATCCTCCTTCCTCCTCGTATCCTTGGTCGGTACTAGCGTGTATAAATAAATATGAGGTACACAATCACCAAACAATACTTAACTATTTCTAATCATCACATAAAGGTTCACACTAGGTCATCTAGCATCATCACTAACATTACAAGATTAAAGCACTTGTCCCATTTATTTTATTTTGAGAAAAGTAATTTCTACTCATTTGCAAAACTACTTAAGATTTAATATTCTCCAACTCAAACATGGGATCATGTTGACACATGTCATCACCATATATTTCAGTACATGGGAATGTGATTTAAAGTGGTGTCACAATTTAATAAGGTTTAACCTTTTTATTTTATTTAATTAAAGTGACTAGAAATGCCTATATGGCATTCTTTTATTACTTGATTATTATTTCTATAAGTAAACCTATATATTTTTATATATTCTAAAAGGTATCGTCAAATGTGATTTTTGGGAGTTGGAATCAACTCAAAAGCTCTTATGGTTGAATTTAGAAAAATGTTTGAATGCAGAAAAGTTTCTGCCTTGTTATTTTTACCATGGGTGATCTGCAAATCTAAATGGTTTGAATCCAACGGGCTTGGATTAAGCATTCCAGTACCTTTCTAACAAGATTGGTTTCATGCATTTTCATTCAGTGAACCGAGATGGGTTGATTTCTGAATCTGGGTACATAACTGTGTTTGAAATTAAATGAATAAACTTAAGTTTGAATTGTTGGGTCGCGCGGGAGGTTTAACTGGGCCGGCCCACTACGCACAGCGCATGCTCGGGCGGGTTAAGTGGTTGTCCCCACTCGTCAGTGAGACAGTCAGTGGCGAAGTGGTACGGGGGGATCTAGGCCGCACGATCTAACTCTAATCGAACGGCTTTGGTTCATCATCCACGTCAGGCAGCGCCGGTAAGACAGGACCCTAGCTCGGCAGGTGGGGGTCGTGGTAGGATCGCTGGGGCTCAGGCAATGGTCGGCGACGGGGGCGAACGACGAAGTTGACGATGGTGATTCTCCTGGTACCGACAGCTTCTCCTGGGGAGACTCCAATCGACGGCACCTCTCCTCCTCTACAGCGGTGAACTCCGGTGAAATTCCGGCCACCTAGTGCTCGCCTTGCTCCGGGAGTGAGTGGATGTGATCAGTGAGAGGTGGTGTCACATCACAAAATTTTCCAAATTTTGAAATGTGAAAAATAAATAAACAAAATAAATATTTGTTGAAATTTAGGGGAAAAAAGAATCTTTTTGATTCCAAATGGAAAAATCAAAACCTATTTTGATCAAAAAGAATCCTAAAAGGATTTAAAAAGATAAAAAAATAATAAATAAAATTATAATAGCTGGAATCACCATTTTTGGATCTTTAACTAAAAAGATATGGTTTTTATAAGCAAAGGTAGAAATAATAAATAAGGACTATTTTAAAGAGCCAAATTGAAACTTGGCCAAGCAATTGAAATAAAATATTATTGTTTAATAAAAAGAGTAAAGGATTATTTAAATAAAATCATAAGGATTTATTAATATCCATTTTTTTATTTAAGTAAAGACTTTTCCCAAATTTAAATGAACATTAAAACATATTAAAGTGTTTTTTTAAAATTATAATTCAAAGTGAATTATTTTTAATAAAACCTACTGAAAAGGTTTTGGTAAAATTTAGAATTCAAATAGAATTTTAAAACATATTTAAATCTTATTTTGAAATAAAGACTAATGTCTATTTATTTTAATAAATAATAAACCCTATAATTAATTATTCTAAATTTGATTTTATATATGTTAATAAACAGTATTAGAATATACACAAAGTTTGGCAAAGGTTTGAATTCAAATAGTGTTTGAATTGTTTGAATAGAAATCAAAACAGATAAATAGAAAAATAATAAAAAAACATTCTGTATAAAAAAATGAAACGAACCCAGCCCAGCTAATCCGAGCCCACTAAGCCCAGCAAAAGCCCACCTCTCTCCCCCGAAGCGTTTTATTTCTCACCGCAAGACAAACCCGCGTAGTCGATGACGACCGGACCCCACCTCGTTTCTCTCTCTCGCTGACACCCAGACCCCACCCAGTAGGCCTTCTTCCTCACCCGCGCGATGAACTCGCCTGACTATTTCTTCCGCGTTTTATTCAAATCAATACGAGTTATTTGGAGAATTAATCTCCCCCGCGATCACGCTTGTCTAACCACCTCCCTCTCCCCTCCCTTTCCCCTCAAGCACTTCTGCAAGAGAGCCCCCAGGCCATCCCCAATTCCACTTGCACCGTCGCTGCCTCCGACGAGCATCCACGACAATTCCGGTGAACCCAGACCGCGCCTTGCCCCCTCGACCACTTGAGCCTGCTCCCCTCTCCCGTGCGCACCTACCAGCACCCTCAGCTCACTCGCGTGTGCCACAGAACCTCGACAACAACGATAGCCGAGCGTCGCCGTCCACTTCGTCGACTCCGGCGAGTTTCCCTGGTGAGCACAGACCCCCCCTTGCCCTCCTTTTGATGCTCACTGGTTTGCAACTCGCATACGAAGATAACATTACCCTCCGTTCGCTCTCCCGTGCCCTGTAGTGACGTCCCCGACAACACCTGACCGTGCCCGAGCCCGAACGCAACTCCGGCGAGGAATTACGATCATTCCCGAGCGTCCCTTCAACAACCACGACATCGTTGAGCATCAGCACGCCACGAAGACCTCGGTGAGCTACCTCTATCCCTCTCTTGCTTCCTGAATCGCCGGGAACACCTCCGTCTGACCGCGCGCCGCCACTCGCCGCCGCCAGCGCCGCCCATCGTTGGTCACTCGTCTATGCACCGTTTGATTTTGATCCAGTGGCTATGATAGAACTTAACCCGAAGGGGTAAGTTAGCATCTGCACCATGCGATTTGAGTTAGATCCAACAGCCCACGATGCTCAATCCAAACGAATCGGTACAGACCAATAGTATCAAGACACGTGGCCCTGTCTATTGTTTTAAAAACATAATTGATCTATTAGATGTTCAAATTTGTAAACTTCATAACTTTTAATCCACACGTCCAAATTTTGCAAATTTTATATCAATGGAATCAGCAAAACAAACTCTATCCAACCATGCACTTTGTTTAATAAATGGCTTCTGTTAAATTGGTTGTTTTTGCAGAAACTTGTGTAGGCATAATTTGAATATAAAATTTATCCTAGAAATGTTTTTAGGATGAAATCTTTGACAAATTGTTTGTTTTGAACCTACTGACCATATAAAACAACTTGTGGAATATAAAATTTATCCTAGAAATGTTTTTAGGATGAAATCTTTGACAAATTGTTTGTTTTGAACCTACTGACCATATAAAACAACTTGTGGAGTTAAAAGATGAATCTTTGATTTAGAACATTTCTAGTCAAATAAAAATATTGTTTATATGTTAAAATGCTTTTGGAGAAAAACCTTTGGGAAATGTTTTTATTTAAACTCTCCGACACTAAACACCAAGTCTTAGGATTTAAAAATATATTTGGTGAATCCTATAAAAATTATTACTTTGCTAAAAGGCATTTCCAACAACATAAAATACTATTTTGGTATAAAAATGGTTTATAGATAAAACCTTTTGCAAATGGTTATTAATATTAAACACTTGACCTTAAAACTCTAACATTTGTGTTTAATAATATCTTTGTCAAACACTAGGAATTATTACCTTGATTTAAATCATTTCTAACAAGACAAAAATGATTTAAAGTAGCCATTTTACTAACTTGTTTCCAAATGGCTTTACCACTTTTATAACTGACCAATAGGTGTTTTATAATGATTATAGCCTATTAGAAACCACTTTTCGAAATAAAAAAATCTTTGGCATGTTTGCATGCATTCCTTTGTTTTTATTACTCTATGTGATGATTGCTTGAATGGTAGATTGAATATTTGCTTGCTTGAGTGAATTTTAGTGGAATTTGAAGATTGTGACTATTGCATGGTCAAGAAGTGAACTTATATTATCTACCAAAAAGGCAAGTGATACTTCATACTTTTGTCCCATTATTTTCACTATGCATTAGTGATATTTCTAAGTAGGACCTTCATGGAATTTTTGCTAAGTATAAACCATGCCATGGGAAATCCTAGTAGATGAAACCTTAGTAGAATTATCCTAAGTTAAGATTCCTACTACCATCATGCTTATCTTAGCTAGTAGAAAACAAGGGTGGATTATATTCATGCTATGGAATATTTCTAAGTCAAGGACTTGTGTTTTGTTTAATAAAACAACTAAGTGAATGAATCACCTGGGTGGAATGGTAATTGCTTGGTGGTTTTTGGTTGAGTGGTTACACAAGGCCCATTTCTATGGTTTACCTTGTGTATCTCACTTGTGGAATGCCACCCAGGAACAAAGAGATTTGAGATGTCAAATGTTGAGAAGCTTCAAGTGCAGCCACTTGGCATTATGGGCTCTGCTTGGATCATATAGGTTGCAATAACTTAGCAAAATGGATAGTTGGTGGTAGGGGATTGATAGGTTGGAGCGTGTGGTCTAAGGGAAGGCTTCTGAAAGATCTTGTCTTGGTGAAACCAAGTCTTGTGGGGAAAGTGCACCACCTCTGCAGAGTGTAAAATCTAAGTACTTAGCCATGTCCCTGGCAAAGGACAATTTGAGCGTCAAGACATGGAAGCTATCAAGAATATCCTCATCCAAATTTCTAAGTTAAAAACTTGTGGTTGAACAAGGGTTGAAGGATCACCAATTTCTATTGGGAGATGCCTTGGGTGATTTTGACAAAGAAAAACTTAGTGTTTTCAAATGATAAGGAAAATGTATTTTGAGCAAAGCAAGCCTAAGCTCCACCTAGCCAAATGCATATAGATGATAGACTCCACTATACTACCATAGTATCACTTGCCAATACAATTCTAATGTATTGACCCTTGTGGCTATAACTTATTATGTTGCAGGTTTGTTTGATGTTAGTTAAGTGTGTTGATTAGGATTACAAGTCTACAACCAACATGATTGCCCGTGGCACTTTGAAGATGAAGGACTCCATTCTATAGTCATTTTTGCTGCATTGTAATGACATAGCCAAATGAGCTATGTAAGATGTAATAAATTATTTTATTCCTGGTTATAAAGTTGAATTATGACCTTTGTTTCTTGATATTACATCTTAAATGTGGATGCTAGCTATTGATCCAGGGACAAGCATTGTAAACACAGGGATCTCTACCTTATTAAAGATTGGGACCTCTAGAGATGGTATCAGAGCACTGTGTTGCCTGTAGGATTGTAACCCTAGGATTGGACAAAACCCCTTAGAAAAAAATAGGAGTTGTATTTGTCCAAAACTTATTTACAAACAATCTTGTAAACTCTTTCCTCAACCTTTTTGGATTCTATTCTACATCTCTTCCTTCTCAAACTTGATGGACAAGGACCTCAACCATGAGCAAATGACTTCAACTTCAACCTCATCAAAGACTTCAACTTTATTTTCACCAAGAACGTCAACTTGGATATCACTAAGGACTACAAATGAGACAAGAAAATATTACTCAAGACTTGAATACTAAGGAAACACAACTTAGAAGGAATCATCATCACCTTTGAAGTTTTGTGACCAAGATGCAAGAATTTCTCTAGGGATACAATGATCTTGTTCAAGAAGAACCAACTAAGAAGGATGGAACGATCTCAAGTGAACCATATATTTGGACCACCATATTTAAATTAAATCAACACACCAACTTATGTGGTGTAGCAAAAATATTTTGTTGCCTAAAAATGTGCTTGAAACTTGTTATTTGAGTGGAATGCTTGTTTGCGATTGTTTGCACATTGCTTGTGTGAATTGTGGTGTGTATGATTAGAATTATTTCCTTAGAAATATTTTGCCTATTCTAATCCCAATCCAACCCAAACAGATGACTACTCGAAGAAACTCCAACATAAAGAATGGTGATAACAACAACAACCAAGAGATGCACATGAGAGAACTCATAGTAACCCAAACCCAGCTAAACCAATTGACAACTCAATTTTGGGCCAACAACAATGAGTTAGACCCAACCATGCAAAGGTTTATGGAAACCCAAACCCAACTTTTGCAAAGTATGACAAATCAAATGATCAACATGGGAGACAACCCTTCCCAAGGAGTTTGTGACAACAATGCTGTCAAGGATGATATTATAGAAGGAACTCAAGCTTGCAATATTTGTGGAGACATGGATCACATTTCCAAAGAGCATGAAAATCAATGCCCCAATTGTGAAGAGAAACATCCAACTAATCAATGCCCCACATCTTAAGCTACTTGTTTCCTATGTGAAGGAAATAATCATGTCCCTATCCAATGCCCCATCTATTCTATAGTCCAACAAATGAAGCAAGATGGAATGCATCAAATGTTTGGAAACCTCCATAAGGGAACAACTTCTACCAAAAAGGATGAAGGCAAAGTCAGAACCATGCATCATAAGGCCAAATCCGAAGTGACCACAAAGTGTTGTTACTCTTGTGAAGAAGTAGGTCATATCTCTAGTAATTGCCCCAGGAAGAGAGAAAGATTTCCCACCTTTGAGGTGAGGTATGAAGAGCATGAACTAGATGAACTCCTAGCTTTGGAGAGACCCAAAAAATAAGAACAAGGACATAAGACAGTTGCAATGTTACAATTGCAAAGAGATGGGGCACTATGCCAGTGATTGCCCAGAAAAGAAAAAGAATCAAGGAAATAAACAAGAGGAATTGATACCAAAGAAGAAGAAGGATAATAGCCAAGTGATGTGTTTCAAATGCAAAGAGCCAGGCCATTACGAAAATAAGTGTCCAGAGAAGATTCATCAAGATCCCAAGCAAGCCAAGATGTAGTCTAGTTGGAAACTTTTAAGGGTGGTAAAACCCTAGTTGCTTTAAGCCAACTTGCAACCTCTAACCTTCCCAAATCTCGGGACGAGATTTCTTTTAAGGGTGGTAAGCCTATCACATCCCAAAATTTTCCAAAATTTGAAATGTGAAAAATAAATAAACAAAATAAATATTTGTTGAAATTTAGGGTAAAAAAAGAAACTTTTTGATTCCAAATGGAAACATCAAAACCTATTTTGATCAAATAGAATCCTGAAAGGATTTAAAAAGATAAACAAATAATAAATAAAATTATAATAGCTGGAATCACCATTTTT
Source organism: Avena sativa (assembly GCA_916181665.1). NCBI lineage: Eukaryota > Viridiplantae > Streptophyta > Magnoliopsida > Poales > Poaceae > Avena > Avena sativa. The sequence goes on along the minus strand of OV702298.1, from coordinate 160,603,870 downwards.
GGATCTTTAACCAAAAAGATATGTTTTTATAAGAAAAGGTAGAAATAATAAATAAGGACTATTTTAAAGAGCCAAATTAAAACTTGGCCAAGCAATTGAAATAAAATATTTTTGTTTAATAAAAAGAGTAAAGGATTATTTAAATAAAATCATAAGGATTTATTAATATCCATTTTTTTATTTAAGTAAAGACTTTTACCAAATTTAAATGAACATTAAAACATATTAAAATATTTTTTAAATTATAATTCAAAGTGAATTATTTTTAAATAAAACCTACTAAAAAGGTTTTGGTAAAATTTAGAATTCAAATAGAATTTTAAAACATATTTAAATCTTATTTTGAAATAAAGACTAATGTCTATTTATTTTAATAAATAATAAACCTTATAAATAATTATTCTAAATTTGACTTTAGAATATGTTAATAAAAAGTATTAGAATATACATAAAGTTTGGCAAAGGTTTGAATTCAAATAATGTTTGAATAGAAATCAAAACAGATAAATAGAAAAAGAAAAAGAAAAACATTCTGTATAAAAAAATGAAATGAACCCAGCCCAGCTAACCCCAGCCTACTAAGCTCAGCAAAACCCCACCTCTCTCCCCCGAAGCATTTTATTTCTCACCGCAAAACAAACCCGCGTAGTCGATGACGACCGGACCCACCTCGTTTCTCTCTCTCTCGCTGACACCCAGACCCCACCCAGCAGGCCTTCTTCCTCACCTGCACGATGAACTCGCCTGACTGTTTCTTCCGCGTTTTAATTCAAATCAATATGAGTAATTTGGCAAACTAATCTCCCCCGTGATAACGCTCGTTTAACCACCTCCCTCTCCCCTCCCTTTCCCCTCAAGCACTGCTGCAAGAGAGCCCCCAGGCCGTCCCTAATTCCACTTGCACCGTCGCTGCCTTCGACGAGCATCCGCGATGATTCCTGCGAACCCAGACCGCGCCTTGCCCCCCTCGACCACTCGAGCCTGCTCCTCTCTCCCGTGCGCACCTACCAGCACCCTCAGCTCACTCATGCGCGCCCCTGAACCTTGATGCTCGATCCAACAACCCACGATGCTCGATCCAGATGAATCGGTACAGACCAATAGCATCAAGACACGTGGCCCTGTCTATTGTTTTAAAAACAAAATTGATCTATTAGATGTTCAAATTTGTAAAATTCATAACTTTTAATCCACACGTCCAAATTTTGCAAATTTTATATCAATGGAATCAGAAAAACAAACTCTATCCAACCATGCACTTTGTTTAATGAATGGCTTCGGTTAAATTGGTTGTTTTTGCAGAAACTTGTGTAGGCATAATTTGAATATAAAATTTATCCTAGAAATGTTTTTGGGATGAAATCTTTGACATATGGTTTGTTTTGAACCTACTGACCATATAAAATAACTTGTGGAATTAAAAGTGTGTTTTGTGAAGTTAAAAGATGAATCTTTGATTTAGAACATTTCCAGTCAAGTAAAAATATTGTTTATATGTTAAAATGCTTTTGGAGAAAAACCTTTGGGAAATGTTTTTATTTAAACTCTCTGACCCTAAACACCAAGTCTTAGGATTTAAAAATATATTTGGTGAACCCTGTAAAAATTATTACTTTGCTAAAAGGAATTTCCAGCAACATAAAATACTATTTTGGTATAAAAATGGTTTATAGATAAAACCTTTTGCAAATGGTTTTTAATATTAAATACTTGACCCTAAAACTCTAACATTTGTGTTTAATAATATCTTTGTCAAACACTAGGAATTATTACCTTGATTTAAATCATTTCTAACAAAACAAAAATGATTTAAAGTAGCCATTTTACTAACTTGTTTCCAAATGGCTTTACCACTCCTATAACTGACCAATAGGTGTTTTATAATGATTATAGCCTATTAGAAAACACTTTTCCAAATAAAACAATCTTCGGCATGTTTGCATGCATTGCTTTGTTTTTATTACTCTATGTGATGATTGCTTGAAAGGTAGATTGAATATTTGCTTGCTTGATTGAATTGTAGTGGAATTTGAAGAGTGTGACTATTGCAAGATCAAGGAGTGAACTTATATTATCTACCAAAAAGACAAGTGATGCTTCATACTTTTGTCCCATTATTTTCACTATGCATTAGTGATATTTCTATGTAGGACTTGCATGGAATTTTTGCTAAGTATAAACCATGCCATGGGAAATCCTAGTAGATGAAACCTTAGTAGAATTATCCTAAGTTAAGATTCCTACTACCATCATGCTTAGCTTAGCTAGTAGAAAACAAGGGTGGATTATATTCATGCTATGGAATATTTCTAAGTCAAGGACTTGTGTTTTGTTTAATAAAACAACCAAGTGAATGAATCACCTGGGTTGAATGGTAATTGCTTGGTGGTTTTTGGTTGAGTGGTTACACAAGGCCCATTTCTATGGTTTACCTTGTGTATCTCACTTGTGGAATGTCACCCAGGAACAAAGAGATTTGAGATGTCAAATGTTGAGAAGCTTCAAGTGGAGCCACTTGGCATTATGGGCTCTGCCTGGATCATATAGGTTGCAATAAATTGGCCAAATGGACAGTTGGTGGTAGGGGATTGATAGGTTGTAGCACGTCCATTCTGGTCTAAGGGAAGGCTTCTGAAAGATCTTGTCTTGGTGAAACCAAGTCTTGTGGGGAAAGTGCACCACCTCTGCAGAGTGTAAAATCTAAGTACTTAGCCATGTCCCTGGCAAAGGACAATTTGAGCATCAAGACATGGAAGCTATCAAGAATCTCCTCATCCAAATTTCTAAGTTAAAAACTTGTGGTTGAACAAGGGTTGAAGGATCACCAATTTCTATTGGGAGATGCCTTGGGTGATTTTGACAAAGAAAAACTTAGTGTTTTCAAATGATAAGGAAAATCTATTTTTAGCAAAGCAAGCCTAAGCTCCACCTAGCCAAATGCATATAGATGATAGACTCCACTATACTACCATACTATCACTTGCCAATACAATTCTAATGTATTGACCCTTGTGGCTGTAACTTATTATGTTGCAGGTTTGTTTGATGTTAATGAAGTGTGTTGATTAGGATTACAAGTCTACAACCAACATGATTGCCTGTGGCACTTTGAAGATGAAGGACTCCATGCTATAGTTAATTATGCTACATTGTAATGAGATAGCCAAATGAGCTATGTAAGATGTAATAAATTATTTTATTCCTGGTTATAAAGTTGTATTATGACCTTTGTTTCTTGATATTACATCTTAACTATGGATGCTAGCTATTGATCCAGGGACTAGAATTGTAAACACAGGGATCTCTACCTTATTAAAGGTTGGGAGCTCTAGAGGTGGGGAGTGAGATGGTGTAAACAAAACGAGCGGGGGAGGCCTCTATTTATAGTGGTTGAAGGGGACCGACGGGCATGGGCTGTGCTCGTCGTAGTCAACGGCACAGAGGGCTAATGGCATGGGGGACGGTAGGGGCGGTGCTGTGCACCCTGGCGAATCTCAACGGCATGGTATTGCAGCATGGGGCGGTGCTGAACGGTCGGAACGCGTCGACGCTCTGGGCAGGTCTGACAGCAATTTTAATGGCGCACAGCGTCTATGGTCCGCGGGGCGGCGAACGGGCATGTCCATGGGGTTGCTAGGGTGCTGGCGATCACGTACACAAGCAGCAAGGGCGGCGCACGGTCTGTGGGCGTGTGTCACGGTTGGCGCATTGGCGTGCTCTCGGCTCACTCGTAGAGAGGCTTGGCATGATCGGGCAGTGTGGTCCAGGGGCTGGGAGTGCTCGAGGCTTGGATAGGGAGTGGCGGTGGATGGTGGAGTGCCTGCTAGACAAGGTTGGCGAGGCTATTTAGGCGTGTAGCTTGTTGTCAATGTTGGGGTTGGCAATTGGGCTCGACATGGTCACCATTAATGGCTATGCCAAGGTCACAGTAGTGCTAAGGCTTGTTAATTGGGCTAGATCATCTACTGAGAGTATAGTGAGAGCTAGGAAGGGAACAAGGTTGGCCAAAATCACTGCTCACTATAGTGTTTGTTGTTTGTTTGTTTGATGCCAGCAAGGTGTTTGATAAAATGGCCGAAAGAAATTCAAATTTGAATTTTGGATTCAAACTTGGTGGGTTTGCTAGGCACATACTAGGGAGTCTCTGGTTAGCTGGATTAGTCAAGGGGCACTGGTTTGGTTGGGTTTTGAAAATGTGTGATCTTCACATATGATGGAGATTCAATTTTTACTTGTGATTTGAATGAGGTTGCCAAATGTTTCTGCAAGTTTGAAATGTGGGCTTTGCTTCACTTTTACTTGGTCTTGCAAGGGGTGAAAATAATTGGAAAAGTTTTTGTTTGAAATCTTGGACTAGAAACATCAAAGTGACCTAGTGAGTAAGATTGGCAAAAATGACCATTTGCTTTAATTGATTTGTTTTTGATTTTATCTATTTGTTTCTGCTTGGAAATGTTTTAGATGATGTTATATTCATCTTAGAACCTTTCCTTATTTAGTTGAATCACACAAGTCCATTCATGCATTTACCAAATCATCACATACACACATGCATTCATATGATTTTAAATTAATCAAAGTTTTTGTTAACCCTAATTTTAGTGATTAGATTTTGATGATAATTGTTTCATATTTTTAGGATGTTACAACATGTGTGACGTTTCCTTCCTCCTACTGGTTCGATAACCTCAGTTCCTTACTGAGGGAAAACTTGCTGTTGTGCTGCTTCACACCTTTCTCTTGGGGTTCCCAACGAAGCGCTCCTACATCAACTCAGTGCTGCATCAGCAGCCGAGTAATAATCAAAACGACGAAGAGATCCAACTTCAGATCTTGGCGACTTTCGAGGCTACTATTGGGTATATACTTTATGGGTATACCCGTAGCTACTGACTGACTAGGGTGGCCCATATTTAGGTTAGAGCTTTGCTCCACGGGAGGCCTAGTCAGGGAAAGAAGATGGAGTTCCATCTGGCTGGGCGAAGGCCCAGAAGAGTTACAGACATAGGTATGTAGATTGACTTGTAGTCCAAGTTGTACCGTGTACCGACTTTGTATTGTAGTAGGATAGGACTCTCCTCTAAACCCTAAGTTGGATGTAGCAACCCGGCTAAAACCACTACTAGAAAATAGCTCGTGTTTATTATTTTGTGCATCATCATGACATCATGCATATTATTTATTCCTAAAACTACTCTCCAAAAGCATTCTTTTGTTTTCTAAATATCCCTGCCTTCATTTAAAGTTAAAAACCCCAGTCCCCTCGGATCTTTATTTTTCCTAAAACATATTTTGAAATGTTTTATTATTAAACAAATAAAATAAATAAATAAGAAAACCTGTCGTTTTATATAACATCCCTGGGTGAGGTAGCCCACCAGGCCCAAAAGCCCAGCTGGCCACCTACTGCCCCAAACCCTAATCCCCCACCTACCCCAAACCCTAGCTCTACCCAGACCCTCACCAGCCGCCGCAAGCCCCGCTCCTCCCCATGATACGCTCTCCCCTGGCCCTCTCGCCTCACCCCAGAGACCGCTCGTGCGTGCACACGCAAAACACACGCACACACTCACGCTCGACACGACCAAGTCCACCCCTTCTCTTGTACGCCACACCCCGTCACTAACCGTGCAACACTCTGTCGCGTGGACCTCAACAAAACCAACCATCCTCGATCAAATCCCCCAACCCCGCACGCCACCTTATCAACCCTCACGTCGGCCTCTTCATCTCTCTCCCCGCAACTCCTCCTAGGGCCACCAACCCTGCCGCCAGCGAACTCTATCGCTGCCACAGGCTCCCTTGCTTGGATCACCTCCCCGAGCTCCCTCCAAGGCCTGCCATAGTGCCGCCGTTCACCTCTCTCCTCTACTACACGTCTGTCCGCCACCGCTGGCGGTCTCTCTCTCTGTCCCACGCCACGCGTCGTCGCTTGGGCGCATGCAAAGCCCCGAGCCCTCTCGCCGCCAGGACCTCCGATCGCCATGAGCCTGGCTATCTGTGGTAGAGGCTCGCTTCATCCTCCCATGGTCGTCGTCGAGCACCGCCACTGCGTCGCCCTGACGCCCCTGTCAAGTGCCACTGGCCATAGGCCTCCCCCTCGTCGCCCAGCAAGCCTCTCCCGCACGTCAGTGCCCCGCTTCCTTGTAGTCGGTGCTCCTCCCATTCTCCTACTACACATCCCTTCCTCCCCGACCCTGTTGTGTGCCACCTCCATGTCCACCTTTGCACACGCCTGTGTTGCCGTCCTCCGTCGTCCGTATTGGCAACAGCACTACCTAACATCAAAAGTATCACTAGGTGATGGTGGTGGTTGTCAGGTGTTGTGTACTGCTGATTCTTAATGTTTAGGAAGTTGTCCTGTGGTTTGACTCCTATTGGTGCACTCCTTGTGATAACGGAGAGGATGTGGTGGTCATACCCCTATGCAATTGTAGAAGGCTATCCGAGGAATAACTCGGAGATTATTGAAACCAAGCTAGCCCTGCAAAACAGAAGCTGAGGATGACAAGATCGACATCCACTCAAACAAACCCAGAACTACCGACTCTTGGACTCGAGAGAACCACATCGAGAACCCACGGTACCTCGAGGTTGACACCGGAACAGAGCGTCAAGACCTCCTTAATGGAACGTCGAGACCCCCCGGCCCATAGATCCCTAGAATGCCAAGGTATTCTCCCAAGCCCCAAGACCGTTCCCCGGATCCGAAGATCTGAAGACCAATCCTGGCATTCGAAGACCGATTCCCCCGAACCCCGTCGAACCCCAAGACCTTCGCCCCTATGTGTGACCCTAAGCCCCTATATTTTTATACATGAAATTTAATTTCTGCATATTGAATTGTCATGCTTGCATACATATTTTGCGAGTCCGGGTCATGCAGGTAATTCGCCTAATAATTAAATATGGAGACCATATGCGGACTTTTCTAGTCTTATATTGGATCCATTTAAATTTTTGTAGCGAACTGATGTCTTATTTTGCCTTGTTAATACAACATTTAAATTGCGGGATACCTAAACAACATGAAACATATATTTAATTGTTCATATATTGTTTAGTATGCGAGATGAATGGTGTATTGACAAAAGATGGAAAGAGATATTTCATGACGTTGATAGATGATACTACTAAATTCTGCTATGTTTACTTGTTGCAAACTAAAGATGAGGATTTAGACTACCTTAAAATTTATAAGGCCGAAGTTGAAAATCAACTAGAGAGAAATATCAAGCGTCTTAGGTTAGATCGTGGTGGTGAGTATTTTCCCAAAATATTTGATGAATTCTGTGAGGGACATGGAATTATTCATGAGAGGATGCCTCCCTTCTCTCCCCAATCAAACGGGGTTGCCGAGAGGAAAAAACGCATGCTGACTAACTTGGTGAATTCCATGATAGCCACTTCTAGTTTATCAAAGGCATGGTGGGGGAGACTTTGTTGACTTCATGTCATGTCCTGAATAGAGTTCCTAACATGAATAAAGAAAAGACCCCTTATGAGGAGTTTGCTGGGAGAAAACCCCACTTTCGTATTTGCGCACTTGGGGGAGTTTGGCGAAGGTCAACATAACGATCCCTAAGAAACGCAAGATCGGACCTAAGATAGTGGATTGTATCTTTCTAGGATATGCTCCACGGAGTGTAGGCTATATATTTCTAGTGGTTAAATCTGAGGTACCTGATATGCATGCTGATACTATAATGGAATCTCTTGATGCAACATTCTTTGAGAATATGTTTCATATGAAATATATGCATAGCATTGGTAGAATTTCTTCCGAAATACTTCCTGAATCTAGTGCATCTATTTAGAATTCTGAACAACCACATGAGGAAGTACTTGAGAAGGATGTCGATGAAGCTTCCACGAGGAGTAAGAGACAGAGGATTGCAAAATCCTTTGGTAATGATTTCTTCGTGTACCTTGTGGACGATATTGTAGGGGTTTGTAGCATGGAAAACAAAAAAATTGTACCGCATGAACACACACAAGCCAAGATCTATCTACTAGATTGTAGCAACGAGTCGATTAGAGTACCACCCTCGAAGATTCCAAAGCGGTTAACGAGAGAAGATTCTCGTGGGTGATGTAGTCGTTCACTTGCCGATCTCAAGATCGCGAATACGATCTTTCCGGCGCCGCGTTTCGGCAGCGCTCCCGCAATCGGTCACATGGTCGGTACTCGATTAATACCTTCCTCTCCCTTGTTCCAGCAGGCAACGGAGGTTGTAGTTCTCTCCTCGCGATTCCGGCAGCACGACGGCATGGTGTCAGAGTTACAGGGGAAATCATGCAGGGCTTCTCCTTAAGACGGTGCGGGTTATGGTGGAGTAGTAGGGTTTCCCCAGTGTCTAGGATTTAGAAGACGGAGAGGAGGAGGTGGGCCGGCGGCGACTAGGATGGCGACGGCGGCGCAGCGACGGCTTGGTGGGGTGGGGCTTGTTGTGTTATTTTGGGGCACCCCCTCCCATCTATTTATGAGAGGGAGGGGAAGCTAGGGAGAGGGGATTTTGAATCCTTCCCCAACTCCCTCTCCTAATAGACTTTTCAAACTTCCCATTTGACTTTCAATTTATAGCTTTAATTCTCTCTTGAAAATGCCCAAACCAAGTGACCTAGGATATGATCCAATCATTCCACTTATCCATGACACATTCATGGTCCATTCCCCTTCCGGTCTGTTGAACCTTCTAGATCCTCTCCGATGAAAACATCGGAATCTTTTCCGAACTGCGGAATTGGACTTTACTTATATGAATCTTATTCTCCGGACCATTCCGCTTCTCCTCGTGATATCCCGGATCCTATATGAGGCTCCGAACAACATTCGGTCTTCCTACTTACATTCCATAACTACCAAACAACATTGAATCCTTAAGTGTGTCTCCCTACGGTTCGTGAATTATGCAGACATGACCGAGACTCTTCTCCGATCAATAACCAATAGAGGAATCTGGAAATTCATATGGCTCCCACATATTTCTATGATTACTTTGCGATCGAATGAACCATTTACATACGATACTAATTTACCTTTGTCTCATGATATTTTACTTATCCGTGGTCTGATCGTCGGTATCTCTGCATACCTAGTTGAACCTCGTTACTGATAAGTACTCTTTACTCATTCCTATGATATGTGATCCCTTGTGAGCCAGTCACATGCTTGCAAGATAATTGGATGACATTCAAACGAGAGGTCCATAATATATCTATCCGTCATATGGTTGGACAAATCCCATTCTTGATCCATGTTTCTCAACACATACTTTCTGAACACTCAATGCCACCTTTATAGCCACCCAGTTACGGTGTGGTGTTTGATGTCATCAAAGTATCCATCTGGTGATGGTGATTAGCATGATCTCATGGTTGAAGGAATTAGGTTACTATGTATCAGAAAGCTTATAGCAAACAAACTAATGAAATGACTTGATCTTTATGCTACGCTTATCTATAGGAGTATGTCTATCACACCATTCTCATAATGATATGATCTTGTTGTTAATAACATATCAATGTTCATGATCAGGAAACCATGATCATCTATCAACCAACAAGGTAGTATTATAAAGAGGCTTTACTAGGGACTATAATGAGTTTACAAATCACACAAGTATTAATGTTTCCGGTTAATACTATTATAGCATGAATGTAAACATTTATCATAAACACAAAAATATAATAATAATTACTTTTATTATTGCCTCTAGGGCATATCTCCAACAGATACTCCCAGATCCATTGCTGAGGCATATGCATCTCCTGATGCAAATGATTGGGAAGAAGCTGTCCAATATGATATGGACTCTGTTCTTTCCAATGGAACTTGGGAATTATCAGAATGACCCTATGGTTGTAAACCTGTGGGTTGTAAGTGGGTGGTATATTATGTTTGTATGTGGATGTTATTTTGATCTTTGGTACAAACATGAAAGTGATAAATAAAATCAAGTCTTTCATGTCAAAGAATTTTGATATGAAAGATCTGGGAGAGGCTGATGTGATTCTGAACATCAAGCTTATTAAGAACGAGAATGGGATTACTTTAACGCAATCTCATTTTGTTGAGAAGGTCTTGTGCTGATTTGGCTTCATTGATGGCATGATTTCTCCAACACGTCATGATCCTAGTTTGACATTACGAAAGAATAAGAAGGAACCAACAAATTAGTTGAAATATTCACAAATTGTTTGTTCTCTCATGTACTTAGCAAGCGCTACAAGACCTGATATCTCTTTTGCTGTGAGAAAGTTGAGTAGGTTCATGTCTAACCCAGGTATTGATCATTGGCATACACTTGAAAGGGTCATGCATTATCTATGTGATCCAATGAGCTATGAGATTCACTACTGAGGGCACCCTGCTATGCTTGAAGGATATAGTGATTCGAACTGGATCTCTGACGTTGATGAACTCTACACCATGAGAGGGTATGTGTTTACCCTTGGAGGTGGCGTAGTGCCATGGAGAACTCGTAGACAGACCATACCGACGAGGTCAACTATGGAAGCAGAGCTTACTTCTTTAGACACAAGCACTGTTGAGTCAGAATGCCTGCGTGAGCTCTTGATGGATTTTCCCGTGGTTGAAAAACCTGTGTCGATAATACTTTTGAATTGTGAAAACCAAACTGTAATTGTCAAGGTTAACAATTCTAAAGATAACGCGAAGTCATCAAGACATAGGAAGAGACGTTTGAAATCTATCAGAAAATTGAGAAACTCCAGAGTAATTACTGTTACGTATATTGAGACAGACAAAAACCTGGCAGATCCCTTTACAAAGGGGCTATCACGAAATGTGCTAGAAAATGCATTGAGGGAGATGGGGTTGAGACCCATGGATGTCACACCATAGTGGTAACCCAACCTATGTGATCGGAGATCCCGTGAATTAGGACCTGGGAAGTAGAAGCTAGTGGTTTGATTGAGTAGAGTATTTTATAACCCTCTCTATCGGTGAAGATGCATAACTCTCATAATCTGTAAGATAGGTTGGCAACATGCCTTAATGTGTTTCTATTGGCTTTAACTGGCAAAAATTTCGTCCTATGGGGCACTCTTGAAAGAACGCACCTATATGAGCTCGACTATAAACGTTATGGTTTATGAGACTTGGTTGATCTCTAGTAAACTCATGAAAATATTAGGGAGTATGATGTATATGCTTCAACCAGCAGGGTAGGCTACTAACGGCCAAGTACTAGTTGTTATTAAAATCTATTGACACCAAACTTGCAATTCAAGGTTTTCCCATTGTTCAAGTTATTGATAGACGTAGCTGAAAGTACAAAGGAAGTCGCCTAGAGGGGGTGAATAGGCTTTTAAAAATATTACGGTTTAGGCTCAAGTAAATGCGGAATAAAACTAACGTTTAATTTATTGAGCACAAAACCTAGCCACTAAGTTCACCTAGGTGCACCAACAACCTATGCTAAGCAATACAAGCAACAAGGTGATAGCAAGGTATAAATACTTCAAGCACGATGGCTATCACAATGTAAAGTGCATAAGTAAAGGGTTCGGTTGAGAGATAACTGATGGACGCGGAGACGAAGATTTGTTTCCCGAAGTTCACTTCCAAAGAAGCTACGTCTCCGTTGGAGCGGTGCGATGGCGCAATGCTCTCCGAACGCCACAAATGGCTCACCTTGAGGTGTGGTGGCTCGATGCTCACCCAACGCCACACAAGGCCTCACCCCGGATGCGGAAGCACGCAACTCACCGACGCCACAAAAGGCTCACCCTATTCTCCCAAGTGCGCACCACAAAAGGCGGGCACTTGCTCCACTATGGGACGCTTGAGGGCGGTCACCGAACCCGTACAAGATTGGGGCTAACTACACAACTCAATTGGAGGCTCCCAACACAAAGCCACAAAAGGCCAACAATGCCACAAAAGGCCAACAATGCCACAAAAGGCTACAAGACTACAAAAGGTCAACAAGACCACAAAAGGTCAACAATCCAACCATACAACCGTCTAGGGTTCCAAGGAACCCAAGAGAAACAAGCTCACAAGCTTGAACTCGTCGAATCTCCGAGGAGAACTCAAACCTATGCACCAAATGCAAGGGCAAGTCCTTCTCTCCCAAAATCCATGAAAGCTACAAAAGCTATTGGGGAATAAGGGAGGAAGAACACAAGAGGAGAACTCAAACCTATGCACCAAATGCAAGGGCAAGTCCTTCTCTCCCAAATTCCAACAAAGCTACAAAAGCTATTGAAGGAATAAGGGAGGAAGAACACAAGACTCTCCAAGATCTAGATCCCAATGATTCCTTCACAAAGAAGGGATTTGACTTGGGGGGATTGTAGATCTAGATCTCCTCTCTCAAATCCCTCAAAAAGATGCAAGAATCATAGGAGGGGAAAGGGGGAGGGGAAGCTTCTTCAAGGTTGACAATGGAGGAGAGAGAGAAAGCCAAGAACCAAGAAGAAAAGCTAGTACCCACGAAGGGGAAGAGGGGCCCCTTTTAAAGGGCTCCCAGATCTGCCTGTTATGGGCATTCGCAACACCTGGCCAGAACTTCCGGTGGGAGGCCGGAAGTTCCGGTGGCACCCAGCCAACGGTCGAAAACTGCGGAGCGAGAAACTGAAAAAACGAATCATGGCCGGAACTTCCGGCTCTGGGCGGATGTTCCGCCCAGCCTGGCTCCGTTGACGCCCGCTCTAGAAGTGCAACCGGAAGTTCTGGTCAAAATAGACCGGAAGTTCCGGTGAACTTCCGATGCAAGTTCCAACAAAGTTCCGGCAAATAGAACGCTTCAAAACAGAAGGTTACTGAATGTGAGCGGAACAAGAGCCGAAAGTTCAACCAGAACTTTTGGCGGCAACTAGGCCTGAGCGGAACTTCCGGTCCCTGGCCGGAACTTCCGGTGGGAGCGAAACTTCCGGTTGAAATTCCGACTGAAGTTCCGTCAAATAGCACATCCAAAACAGAAGGTTACTGAACGTGAGCGGAAGAAGACCTGGAACTTCCACCGGAACTTTCGGCGGCAAAGATGCCATAGCGGAATTTCCGGTGGGAAGCCGGAACTTCCGGCCAGGGAAATTCCAGAAATCAGAAAACCAGAAACGCAATAACTTTTGCATCCGAACTCCAAACGGGATGAAACCAATTTTGTTGGAAAGATAACGACGAATAGAATCCAACAAAAATATCATGGGAGAAAATATTGGGTATCACCTTGGGAGAAAATATCATGAATATATATGTGATCTATCCCCCAAGGTGTGGAGCCGGAAAACTCGCAAGATCAAAAAACCGCAATAAGATATGCAAGTGAAATCCATAGATGATGAGCTAGAGATTGTTATGATGGTGACCACAAGCTCTAGATCCTCTCATGGACAAGAACCAAATAACAAACAAGAAAGATGATGCTATGAATGCAAAGGTTTGATCTCTCTCCGAACGATGCAGACGGGACACCCGCTTGAGAGCCCCTCTTGATAGCATGGCTATCTATCCTAAACCCGGTCTCCCAACTAACAATACGAGACCGTCAAAAGAAAAGCCCTATCAAGAACATACCTTTACCTTGAGCATCCCACTTGAACTTGAGGTAGACCGTCTTGTTCTTCTATAGTGGGAACACCTTTCTTGGATGCTCTTGCTTGATGAAGATGAAGACTTGCAAATTGCTCCCCCATACCCCATGGGGAAACCTCTTCTTTGATCTTGTCTTCATCATTCCATGAGCACGAGGATGGCAAGCTTCAAGCATGAGATCTTCTAGAGATGGCGCATCTTGAGCTCGCCCTTCTTCATCCCTACTTGAGGTTGATCCATCTTGATGCAACTCTTTGCACAAGCCTTGATAGACCTTTAAGCTCCTTCTTTCTTCATGATTCCAATGGGCACAAAGCCCTTGGACATTTCTTCATCTTCCAACCTTGAGACCAACACATGGCCCAAGCGATGCAAATGGACAAACCCTACAAGTGAAACTCAATTTACACATTAGTCCATAGAGATTGTCATTAATTACCAAAACCACACATGGGGGCATACATGCCCTTTCAGTAGCTCAAGATTCTAGGCGGAAGTTCAACTTAACAATCTCTGCTGAAACACTGGTATATAAAAAAGTAGCGAGGTTTGGCCAATCTTTAAATGGTAATTTGAGATTTGGTGGGAGATTGTTAGAAATAATGGGATAAATCATTAGACCAATGTGTGATTTTAGATTTTCCCTAAATCTGAAAACCCATGTGTGTGGAAGGCATATATGATTTGGCCCAAATTGGTGGCAGTTGACAGTGTGTGGCAAGAATAGTGGGAGCTAAAGTTTAGTCACACATGAGAAATTGAAGGAGAGTTGCACCACCTTATAAGATGGAGTGTTACACCACTTTGTAAGTGAATGATAATAAGAGACCTACACGCGCGCTCCTCCGCTCGGATGCTCTCCCGCACGTCTCGTTAGGATGCATTTGCGCCGCGGGTTGTAGGAATCTCGTTAAGCCGAGTTTTATTTTGCTGCTCAGGAAAATGTATGCGGTTAGACAGATATGTCGACAGTTAGTGGATTCGGGTTGCTCCGATATTGTGGGCTATCTGTAACCGCCCCGAACATGCTCGACGTGGGCTTGGTCCATACCGTGTCATGTACGGGATTTTCCAAGCAGCTTTATATAAATGCATGTGCGGCTTCCACAACGCACAACACCAAACCAATATAGGGTTTTCCAGCCTCTCTGATTGCGCTATTACCGTAGTGTACTCCATCCCCCTTGCCGGCGTACACCGGCGATCAGGAGAGCAGGTCTCCAGAACCATTGGCCTTTGTGATCCTATACGGGAGGGCGAATAAGGTTATCGGGAAGCGCTCTGCGCAATTGCTTAAGTTTGTCATCACGGAGCGTCTTCCCAGTTGTCAAGCCGGACTTCGTGCATGTCGTCTTCAATGTCGATTTCTTCAACAGACTACGGCAAACGATGCAGCAACGATGACTTCATCGACAATCGATCAGTACGTATACCATTATCGATATGTTGCTTAGCTGATAGTGCGTATATACTGCTACTGTTTATATTGATCAATACATCTTGTATATTAGAGGTTTACGTGATTATAATTGTTGCTGTCATAATTTATATTCTTAAATTAATTGTGAAAATTATGCCTAATAATCCAACAATGAGATCCCACCAAAATTTTACTTCTAGTTCAATTGCTAAAATCTAGTGTAAATTTTTATTCAAAATTTAAACTAAATTTTAGCAAATGAACTAAATATGAGATTTTGGTTGGATCTCACTTGCTAATGCTTGAGCCAGCGGGCGACTTTCGGTGTGAAGATCGCTTCGGGCATCGGTAGCCCGGCTGTTGACCTTGATCGTGATATGCGCGCGTTCGGCCGTGTGCCCACCGGTAAAAGCAGGCATGCAATAACCAGACAGACTTGGCTTGAATAATCCGATGAAACAACATACGTGAATGTACAAAAATAATCTAGCATCTTAATTAATCTTCCCTCCGAAATAACTGACTTATGTTTGCTAAATATAAATAACTTATACGCTAAAATATGTCTAGATATATTCGAATTTATACAATTTAAGTCGGTTATTTCTAAACGAATGAAATATATCTCTTTTATTACTGAACAGCAGTTTGCAACTAAGGATACGAACTAGTAGGACGCTTTTCGTAGGCTGTCTCCAATTTTTGGTCCAGCCTGGAAGTGCCGAGAGTAGCTAATCTAAGTTGGGCTAGAAATTCTGCCCATTATCAGTATCGACATTAAAATTGTTATTTTTTATTTTGCAAACTGTGATTTAAATTTGGACTCAAAAATTTGTACAATGCTATAAACTAGTTGTTTCCATTTTTCAGAGTTTGGTAAAAGTTTGCAAATATGAAAACCAAAATCTGGTGCAGTGGGTGCACCACAAGCCCAGGTGAACTGGATATGTTCTCAGGATGTCCGAGCAACCCCATACAAGAAACATAAATAAAGGAGAAATTCGGATGGGATATTAGAAAGTCAAATCTAATCTCTTCGAGTCCAAGACAACCCAACACATAATTGGTTCCTTCATGTTAATAAAATCATAGCACGAAGATATTGGGCACTCACTACGCCATCGTTGTTCATGTCCAACTTGAGGAACTCCCGCACCTTGCCGGAAGTTCTCTCGCTATACATCATTGACTCTATTGTATAGTAAATCTAAAACTCGAACCTAGATCAGCAACTTATCAAACATTAATTCCGACGAGCAGCTACATAATCAAAGTTCTCCAAAACAATGGTGAACTTTGACACCGTTCATGAAGATCTCTCCCATATCTGACCGCGATCATGCTCTAAATGCAGTTCGGCTATGAAAAATTCAGTCCACCGTCTCAGAACACACTAAACCCTTGGGGTTTCCCCATGTCAGGTGAAGAGCAACGAAAATTGTATTGATACAATTTTTTTTTTGGCTCGGGAGCCATAACCTTCCCATGAATCGCCCATAGAGGCTATCCTTGATTCATCCGCAACATCATCCACTAATTTGTCCGCCTCCAAAACACTCAGCTTCAGATCCTTCATCGTATCATTTACAAAATTTTCTCCTTCAATCTATCTCCTTCCAGAAAGAGCGCCCCTTGCCGAGCTTCCCCCATCATGCCGGTCACCGTCGGCACCTCCTGTGAGATCTAGCCACATGGGTTAATATGATTGATAGAATACTTATACAAATAAGGTGCAACTTATTTTTCGGAAGCTCATCCAAAAAGAACTCTGATGTTAAGCGTGTTTGATCCAGAGGAATTTGAGGATGGGTGACCACTGGGAAGTGGGTACCGGGTACTAATGAGTAAGGATAAAGTGCGCAGAAAAGACTAGTGTTGGTCTAGGGGGCTAGCCTAGAGAACCTATTAACCTGCCAGGAGTGACACCCACGGGGCCAAGAGGGAACGCAGTGCTACAAGTGGTATTAGAGCAGATCCTCGTGGTTACACAGGTGTGTGGACCAGTGGCGGGACATGTGGAGTATGGCGCGTGTGGCCTGGAGTGGATACGGCATGGCACATGTGCCGACACTGAAAGCACATACATGCGTCAAGTGGGAACGTTCCTGGGGTGTGCTTGATCGATGAGGGCATCGATCTTCTAAATGATGGGTGTATGTGAGATCTAGGCACATGGCTTAATAGGATTGATAAGATACTCATACAAATAAATTGCAACTTCTTTTTTAAAAGCTCATCTAAAAAGAACTCTGATGTTAAGCGTGCTTGGCCAGAGAAATTTGAGGATGAGTGACCGATCGGGAAGTGGATACTGGGTACGCACGAGTGAGGATAAAGTACGCAGAAAAGACTAGTGTTGGTCTGTGGGGCCAATCTAGAGAACATATTAAGCTTGCAGGAGTGACACCCCCAAGGCACCATGGTCCATGTTCTTTCACTTAGCACCGAATCTCCAAGGTCGATGGTATCCATGTGGAACATCGGGATTCGACGGGCGCCAAAAAAGTCACTCGAGAACCTTATCGCCTCCCAGGGAGTCGAAGCGGTATTCTCAGAACTTATTTCTTCTACTTTTTTTGACAAATAAAATATATTTATAGAGCGGAGATATCAATTATACCCAACTTCTACAAAAACGTAGTTCCCTAATGACAATACAGATGTACATAGCCAAAACAAATAAAGAAGAATTATCAAAAAAAGTCCCGCTATAGTGATCTAATCCTTGTAACAATGGACCAAACACCACCAAGACGACATTAGAAATACAACTTCTCCAAAAGTGATGCCTCCAAGAAGGAAACAATGAACAAGTTCCATCGTCACCCGATCATAGATCATAGATTTTCACCCTAGATAAAAATTCGTGCGCTCAAACAATGACTTCAACAAGGCCATTGCCAGACACAACCAATTAAGGCCAGACCTTGGTTTTCACCCTGAAAGATTAGACATGAACTTCTCTTGTTCTATCGTCCCCACTTTCCTATGCCGCTACTATAAGTCACGAATCAACAAGTCAATTTCTTATCGCCACTGGGACTCGAACCACCATTAGTATTCCTCATATCTCGATTTGAACAACACTCTATGCACACTGACTTTACCTTGGAACTAAAGACATGTCCCACAATGGCAACTGAAAGGATCGTATGGGCACATAGAGGGAGGGGAGTGAATAGGTGCTACTTCAAATTTTACTCTTTTTCAATTCAGGGTTTAACACAAAAGGAAAATTCTCTATATATGCAACTAAGGTGAATTTACCTATATGTCACACTAGTACAAATAACTAAACAAGATCAAAATATAAGTAAAGTTCAGTAAAGAATAGAAATAACCAAAGTGTAGCACGCAGAGACACAAGGATGATTTCCCGCAGTTCCTTCCTTTTGCGGGGAAGTATGTCTGTGTTTGGAGAGGGGGTGGTTTCAAACCAACAACACCATTAAATGCCTCCCTTGTTCTCCGGTGAACCTCACCCCAAGGGGATCGATTCACTATTCCACTATATAGGCAACCTTTGAGGTGGAAAACGAAGTAATATCATTACACAATAGTCCACGATGGAACCCATAGAATAGATATATACAACAAAGACTCCATGAGTCAAGAATACATATATATAGTAAAAAGATCGAAATCACCTTGAAAACGATATAGCGTCCGAGTATGGACAAGATGCAAATTGAGCTAAGAGCCCTGAAGAATAACCGATGGCGTCCATAACCATGCCCAGGCCAAGCCGGAAGGGTAACCCTGCTAACAACGCCGATCTCAAAAAACTGCTACAACAAAAGGGGTGTCGCCAAAGGGCAAAGGAAAAAAAGAGCGGTCAGTACTGAGGCCAGTACACGGGGAGTCTTAGAATTCGGCGGTCCTCGTCTATATAGGTATGGTGGACTGAAGCGGCAGCGCAGCATGCACTAAGCAACCTATAGAGACTTGATACAACTGTCGGCTATTAGAGAGGGATAAGAAAGACCTATTCGGATCCAACCTAATACTACCACCAATCATACCCATCATGGTATCCCCCCCTCGAAGCCAAACGAGGAAGTCAATCCGAGGAAACTCACACGGTTGGCAGTTTTATTCATTAATTCCATGGTGGTTATCCAACTTACTAGTCATATCAGATACAAGTCATATAATAATAGTAAACTTTAGTTATAGTTGTCTATGATCGAGAACTGTGCTCCAAGTTGTCCATAACCACGGACATGGCTTCTCAAAAAGATTTAACCTTGCAGGGATGCACCAAAGTTCCCACACACACCTACATCCTTGTTGTCAGATCAGGTAGGTACAAGATCACAAAACATACAACCAACAGTATGTCAACGGGATTTCGAACACGACGTTTCCCAGACCCAAAGCAAGCACAGGGGGCCACCCCACTAAGCTACCCGCAACGAAGTCGGCCGGTCTCCGAGACGGACCCAGGGTTTGTGCCAATGGCTATAAACGACAGGGAACCCGAAAGTGTGACTGGGCTTGTCGATACCACGGAAACATTTCACATTTGTTCCTAAACATTACAGGCGCTCCACGCGCAATCGTAAATAAAGTAGTAAATGGCATAAGTACAGGATAGTAATAAAGCCTCAAACTACTTTGTGGCCCCTAGTACAATACTTTTTAATCGGGTACTAAATCGATGGGGGTGCCCACGCACCCCACCTATGGTTAGCGCGCTCGATCTCGAAACAGGTTTCAAGAACTCGGGGTCCTACGGGACACCAGTGAGCGGTTAAAAACCAAATATTGTCTATTACCCACCGGTGCCTCTACATTATTTACCTACTTTCAATTTTAGTTATTAAACGGTAATTAAATTCATGATCATCTCCACCATTAATCATATGACAACCCCCAACCTCAATGGAACATCGACGACACGAAGCAGCATCTGAGCAAGCGACTATGACTCGCAAAGCCGTCTGTCTATCAAACAACAGGTAATAGGATGTGTCCATGGCAATATAGGGGCTGCAGGGGAAAATAAAGGGGTACGAAATCTATAGCATCGCAACACAGATAGCAATAGATCAACGGGAGGAAATAAAGACTATAAAGACAAAATAGGTAGAAAGGGGGAGAATGCTCGCCTGAAAACATTGCCGAAGGTTCATCCGAAGATCGGGTCGACTCTCGCATCAACTCATCGGCCTAATCCGCGAAGAACCAAAGCACTAAAAGAAACACCGGATGCACTATTTAATACTACGGCAAAAGATCGAGCATGATGCATGTATGATGTATGGCATGGCAAAGATGCAATACAATTTGGCCATATTAAGCGGAACCAGGGTCCCGACAATTAATTAGATGATTCAAGTTGTTTAGATACCCCCTAATTTAAATGTTGTCTTAACAAGGAAAAATATAGCACTGATTTGCTACACAAATTTAAATGAGGCTAATATAAGACTAGAATCGCCCGCATATGGCCTCCATATTTAATTATGAGGTGAATCGGCATAATGCACCCAAACAACAAAAATATGTATGCAATCATGGAAAATTGATGCAACAATTATATATCATTTATAAAATACAGGCTCGGGAAAAGGGTCACACATTGATCTGAAGATCTTGGTTCGATGGGGTCGGCAGGGTTCGGGCACGCCAGGATCGGGATTCAGATCCGTGACGAAGGTCATGGCGGTTCCGGGGAGGAGCCCTTGGCATGCCGAGGGTTTGGTCTTCAAATCCATGTAGGAGATCTTGCCGAGGGTCTTCGGGTTTAACTTCGGGGCCTCATCCATTGGATCCATCTTAAACATGGTCGGTCGATGTCGAACATACATTGATGGCCTACGGTGGCATGCCCCAACGTTAGCGGCGCCAAAACTTCACTAGACTTTAGTCTAAGCACTGGTCGCTCATGGCGACGTCATCGATTGGAACCATGGAGCAGAGCAACACATGCACACATCAAACCAAATCCGCGTCTATATGTTCAGCAGGGCTCAAGGCCAAGAAAAAGGAAAAAAGAGACGCTGTGAAGGGGTTATGTCTCGGTTTGGCATACATTCAAACACTTCGCGGGCGGCTGTCCGACTTGGTGGAGAGGTACGGAGAGGCGGACATGTAACATCCCAATTTCAGCAACGCTTAGTTGTTGTCCAAAAGGCAAAAATCAGGGGGAACAAAAACTTTTTATTGTTATATGTGCAATGCATGTTTACTTGCTTTCTTGTTTTCTGGCAACTGATTGTGTTTTAGGTGATATACTTATTATCTCAACACTAGTTGACCAAAAGCTATTTTACAAAAGAGATGTCTTGGCTCATCTTTCATATTCTCAAACGTTCTGGCACTTCAAAACCTGAGCCAAGATGACTTTGACAAAACAAAAGAAAAATATTTTTACTAGTTCTATTAACAAAACTATGGAGAACTAAAATATAATATCCCTATGTTTTCAAGACAGAACTCTCAACTACTCTTACCCCTAGGTTTTCCAAAACCTCTATTCAAAACCTTTTCCTTCCAATCCTGGTAGAAATGCCAAGATGGTACTTATATTAGTTCAAAGTATAACCACTTCAAAATACCCATCCTTACTTCAAGATAGGCTTCATGGTAATCCTAGTGGTAGTCGGATAAGTGATAAGATGAATTGCCTTGATCTGCTGTCTGATGAATTGCCTTGATATGCTGATTGCATTGTTGCTTAGGAACTAGAGTGAGCTAATCTAGTAGATCATAACTTAGTACCCAATATATGCTTGTGATCATCAATATCATATCAAGCATCCAAGTCTGGATCTATCCTAAGCCACTAAGGTGATCATCTCCCCTCCTAATCATATCAATCTAGGGACAATCCCTTCTAATAGTTCCAACTCAGTGAAGACCCCATCTAAGCATGGATCCTACCTAGTTAGTTAACACTTAAACATAATCTCCTTGATCATGAGTTTGGAACTTAGCATCCTCTCAAAATCATCTATACTTGCATTTTAGTCAAAAACCCTAAATCTGCCAAAATGGCCAAGTCTGGAATTCTTATCTAGATACAATCTTTGGAGCTCTACCTTTTCCAACC
The DNA here is from genome assembly GCA_916181665.1 of Avena sativa. Classification (NCBI taxonomy): domain Eukaryota; kingdom Viridiplantae; phylum Streptophyta; class Magnoliopsida; order Poales; family Poaceae; genus Avena; species Avena sativa. The sequence goes on along the minus strand of OV702298.1, from coordinate 160,581,829 downwards.
TATGTGCATTATTGATAATGTATTTGAACCATCCTAGTGTACATCATAAGTAATACCAAATCCCACTCTTTCCCTTGGATAAACCATTCTAGTTCCCACTCATCCATGATGGTTTTGTAGTCAAGATAACAATCTTTTCTGCAAATTTTATCATCCTTCCTACTTGGGCAGAAGCTCACATCTTTATGCTACCTCCCCTTTACCAACTATTTGCATGGTTATGGTCTACTAACCATGGCCTATCAAACCCCACTTCACTTGTTTCCATTGGAGCCTTGTGCTTATTAAACCCACATGGTTTAGGAAGCTACCTGATGTATCTGCTATGGCGGCCTTATTTTCAACAAATTTGCCATCTCTTCTAGATCACCTCAAATGCAACTAAGCCCAACTCTTGCCTCCATGATCATATATATAACTTGTTATATCCATCCATATGCCCCTTGTACCAAGGTGAGCTCTGAGCTCCCTAATCCCACCCTATTTAGGTGGCATCAGAGTAACTAAACCCTAGATCCTCCCTTATCTAGTTTCTACCCTTTTCACCACTTTTCTTCAAAACAAAGGTTGATATTGATGCCTACAGAAAGTGTACATCATCTACCTTGGATGTAAGCCTCCCCAAATAATTTCCAAAATTATTTGGATTATTAAACTATTTTATTTCCTTATCTTGCAAATTCCACAAAATCCTTGTCTTCAAAGACAAGTTTGTTTTTCTCCAAATAACCTTACCAACTCAAGGCACATTTGATGCCTACATATAATATCCCATCCACCCAACTCAAAAATAATTATTTTTGAGATTCTTTATTATTTCTTTTTGCCCTTTTTCTTAAATGGCAGAAACAAGAAATAATTGTTTAAAAATACTCTTCTATCTCAATAAATCCCAATAAAATCCTCCATTGTGTGTGATGGTATTTAGGACCATATCACCGCAAAAACCAAGCTTGTACCATGTAAAATTATAAAATAAGATTCTAGAAACTACTTCTGGACTATTTGAATATTTGAGTTTAAGTGCACTTGTAATCATCTGAAAAATCCCAAATAATTCCTGGTGGTACAAAATGACCCTATCTAACTTACAGTACCCTTTCCCCCTCTTGGCCAATGTAAATTTTTGGACTTCTTTCATAACCTAAGTTTTGATCCAATATGGCAAACTAATCAAAAACCATTTGCCAAACCCCATCAAACCCATCAAAGCTTGTCTAATACACCACCCCAACACACCTACCTCTCCCTAGTCGACCACCACTGCAGCAACCACTATAGCTCACTCAAAACCTTGTCTCTAGTGCTTGTTTCACTTGCAATGTTACCTCATGTGAAACTACCCTTACCTACAAATGTTACCACCATCCCCCTCTGCCATAAACCAAACCAGAACCCCCCTAGGCCCATCTCGCAAGCCCATAGCAAACCAGCCCCTGGTTTTGCCCTTCCCCAAACCCCTCCTACACTATGTCCACCATGGACTCTCTCCCCTCAAGTTAAATAGGCTAGAGGCCTCCCCCTGCCTATCCCCCTGGCTCATTCCACTCCCTCCCCTCCCACTAGCCATCCTCGAGCTCCCCAACCTCTCCCTAGATCAGCAATGCTCGGGAGGAGAAGAACATGATGCTCTCGGCCCCCTCCCCAACTCGAGCACAACCCCCTCCCCTCTGCTCCCCTCGTGTTGCATGACATCTCCCTGAGCCTGCACTAGTCTGGGCTACCTAACCTTATTGCTTGTCTCTCCCAGGTCCATCTGTGTTGGCGCCACCGTAAAGCTTGGAGGTCACCGGACACCCGTAGTCGCGTGAGGCCCTCCCTGCGGTGGAAACCCCCTTTTCCGCCCCTTGCCCTGCTCGCCGAGGTGGGCCGCTTCTCCTCCGACCGTCTTCGGCGCCTCCCTGCGCCTCTGGTGAGCCCCTCCCTCGCCCTAACCTCCTTTCTAGGGTTCCCTCTCGACCACCTGCGGAATGAGGAGGAGGATGACGCGAGCCTGTTGGATCCGCTTCTAATCAGACGGCCAGCAACCCCCCGTACCCCTTCGCTCTATGGGCCGTTGACCCATGGCCCCCGAGCCAGTAGCCCGTGTGTGGCTGCCGCGCGCGCGGGGACATCGCAATGGGCCGACCCAAGGCTGTTTTTCCCCAGCCCCCTTTTCTTTTTTTCCCATAGGTATTATCCATCCCAAATCTGTATGTTCACTTTAAATCAGAAAGAAATTGAAAACGACATGATTTTTGTCGGATAATTTTGTTGAAATATTCCTCAAGGTTTTCCCCAACATGCAGTATCCTTGTTTACCCAAAGTATTCCTTGGATAGACCATAGAAAATAAAATGGCCAAGATTATTCCTTCCACTATTAAATGCTTTTAGAGAGTTTGGTATTTCCAAATGACATAAAACCAATTGGTTCTGAACGGTAATGACCATACCTTGCATGTCCCATTGGTCCCACCTAAAATGTCTTAGTGATTTGCCCATAGTAAAAATAGCAATTTCAAGCCTTTTCTGAGTTTAGAAATTTCTCTAGGACAAACCAAATGAGGTTTTAACCTAATTCCAACTTTCAGTAAACCTCTATACCGATAAGTACCAAAAACCAGGAGCCCAAAATTTATTGAGCCTTTATTGAATTTTGGTGAGTTAAACAATTCTATGCATAGTTTATTCACTATTTAAATCACCAAAATAGTTCTATAAATCCAAAAAGAGTGATTCCAATTCCTTCAGAAAGGTACTATTATTTCCTAACCAGTACCCTTGGAATCATATCAAAATCTTCTATAGGTTTAATCTGGTAAAAAGGACAAATCCCATCCAGTATTGTACTTGAGAATTTCTCAAGGGCATTCTTGTAATTGTTTTAGGGTGAATCCATCTCCTCTTGAACCAGTCCACCAAATACTACCTAATCACCCAAGGAAATAATTTTTGAAACTCCAAAGATGTTCTGGTGAATTATTTCCTAAAACTAGGGTTTTATCAACTATAAAATCCATTATGAATCAAGGGAAATTGATAAATTAGTGAAACCACTTTTGCTAGATTCATTTTATCAATACCTATCTGATGGTATCATTGTTATACAATGGTATCATACATAGCAAGCCCTAGGTCAAAACCCCTCCCTTAGGTAGTTCCTAGACTCTAAATCCAAAAAGAATCTTTTTCTCCAATCTAACCAAATCAAACATCCAGCATCTACTAATGTATATCTTTATATTTTGCTTTTTGTATGGTTTGATGCTTGCATGCCTTGGATTGATTGGTGTACTGTTTGTTTGCATGTGCTCGATAACGGCGATAGTTGCGGTTGTGTGACGCCGAGAAGAAGGAAGCATCGGGGTTATCTTTATTATTGTTCTTATTGGTTTTCTGGTATTCTAAAGAAGTCACGGGACATCTCGTTGGTCATAGGCAAGCCACCTTCTTGTTCATACACCTTGTCCCATTTTTTACCAATGCATGTTTTATCTACCCGTTATTGCAAATTGCATTGTCTTACTACATTATGTTTATATGGGGAATGCTTGGCTCCTCCAAACCATTACCCCTTAGTACCATTAGGTACAACCCAGATTATGATACCTACCCAGTATGGTAGATGGTGTTTAACAACATAACCCCTTGGAGACCCCGTTTTAGCCGAAGTAAAAACTATGGGATGGGAAGACCCCAGAAAAACGTTTACAAAAAATTTTATGAGAAAACCTTGGTGAGGCTTGGCATACCAAGTGATGTTGAAAAGCAGAAAGATGTTGGTTTACAAAATGGTCGGACAAATGATGGAGGAAATATGTTTATGAAAACGCACCCGGTTCTTTGCAGTTTTGCTAGAACAATTAACCTGTGCAACCACATTACTCTGGAATGGGATGGGGCTGGGCTAGAAGTTTGTCTAATCTGGTATAGGTGTCTCAAACTACTACGGGGGAGAACAAATTCCCGGAGGCTAGGCTTTCCCATGTAAAGTCCCTTGTGAAACATCGGTCTGGGGAAGGTTAATACCGTCTAATGGAGGCCAGACGATACTATGAACCCCTCATTGAAATCACACACCCTGCAGGGTGCATAACACGCTCCAGTTGGCTTGTGACTATATAGGGCGTCCAGTTTTTGAGGGGATTAACCTCATAGGGTAGGCACTTGTATCGGAGAGGGCATTCGGAAGGTCTTGACCGGTTATTGGACCCACGATCAGTGTAGATCAAGGACGGGTAATCGGATGATGTGGGTAAAGTGTACAACCTCTGCAGAGTGTAAATCTATTCGAATAGTCGTGTCCACGGCCATGCACGGTTGGGAAGGTTGTTGTAGAGCGGTGCTATTTTTTTTAAAAAGGACTTTAGAAAAGAAATGGCTCGAAAATGTTTTGACCATGGGATGGTCGGGAAAAGGAGGAAGGAGTTTGGTCATGAGATGACCGGAAGGAAAAACAAATGGGTGACCCAATCCCAGTGTTTTATTAAAACTTTTCAAAAAGGTTTCCAAAATGTTTTACAAAAAGTTTTCAAAAAAGATATAGAGATATGCTATATCTACAAGAGAAACTAATTTATAAAAGAACCTCTTAGGGAGCCATCCAACCACAACCATATTGCATATCCTTTATTATTGCTCTCTTAAGGTGGTTTGCGAGTACATTCAAAGTACTCACCGCCATTGTCCCTGGCTATTTACTTGGCCAGAATTTTCAGAAGCAAGGGGAACGATGGAGGTCGTTGACGTCTGTGCGAGCAAGGTCGTCTTCCCAGTCAGTTTCCTATAGTTTAAGGCATGACATGGGCTCTGCGCTTGAAGACTTCCGCTACTGTTGTTGTATCGCCTTAATGGCATAAATGTAAGTACTTGTATTCGTTAAATTATGGTTGTTGTAATGATACTTGTCGGTTATGCTCATGACTCACTGATCATGGGAACGTGAATTGCAGGCATAACGGATATTCTCGAACCGTAAATTCGGGGTGCCACAGACTTGGTATCAGAGCCATCCTGACTGTAGGAGACCTTCGTTAGCATGCATGTTAGACATGACAACCAATATTTATGAAAACACTGATTTTCGCAAACTATTTTCTCAAAAGCTTTTCGAAAGAATTCTTATCTCATCTTCTCTAACTTAAACAATTTGAAAATGGATTACTCTACATATCGTCTACTCCAAATGTCCTGTTTTCAAAAATAAGGTCTGAAGTGGAGACTATGAAGACGAAGATCCCGGAATGAAAGGACCTATAGACAAGCAAAATAAAGGAGCTACCAACAAAGAAAGATACTACAAGATCGCCCTACCTACCGATTCCTTCACTGCCCCAAACCAATCATGTACGGCAACAAAGACAAAAGACAGCAAGAAAGAATCTAAGACCCCCGGAACATCCGTACTTAAGATTAGCATCCTAAAATAGGATTACCCCTCTATGGCATGTAGTCACCTTTATAGTACCTATGGTATGCCCTGTTTGCTTGTCATATGCTTGTGTGATGCTTGAAATGTGTTGCTTGTCTTCCTAGGACCATCCGATCCTAAAGTTTTGACCTCCTTGTTGGCGTAACCCGATGCTAACCCTCGCAACCCCATAGCTGGAACCTGTCCTCTACAGGATGGCCACATAAAGAAATCCCCGACAACTCCTACTTGTGCCTTAGTTCCAAACGCCCCAAGAAGACGGAAGATAAGGAGGCCCTAAAACAACGAGTCCGCTCCATCGGTGAACCAAATCCACACAAAGCGTTCAAAGTGAAGACAACCCCTCTAGAGATAACCTGCCCCCACCCTGACAAAGGACTAAGAAGAAGCGTCGCTAACCACTAAATATACCCCGAGCTAACTCTTAGGACATAGATAGGTAACCCCCATAGCAAGGTTGTCACAATAAGGCGTCACTCAAAGATATCCAAGTGTCATGCCTATTCTCCAAGGCAAGGATCTAGCCCAATCCCAACGACCCCAGGTAAAGCTCTAAGGTGGAAAGCCTGTGTCTTTCCACTCAAATCTAGAAGACCTCCTATGAGGAGATAATCAAGAGATATCCAAAAATCTACTCCAAATACCACCTCAAGAGTAGTTAGGGGAAACACAACACGAACATCATCAACAATCTTTAGAAGACTGCTCGATCCTCACAACAACAAGACGTCCAAAATTAAGGTGACAAGACTACCCGGTGCCGCCAATACTACTCTCCAAGGAGTAGAAAGCAACCCAAGGCATCGAGTTTCTCCGAAGACGTCACAAAGTCCTTTCTCTTCTATCTCCGCTAACCCCGAGGAAATACAGTAACCAAAGTGGGTACCCAACCCAAGGACGGCTACAGGATTCAAGGAGCACTCTCGATATAGTGCTCATATCCTACCTACTTACTCCGGTAACCTCTAGCAAGTGATGGATCGTCTCGAAACCTGTTCAGTAAGGCGTCAAGTACCTCCACCAATGGCCGGCGCAAATCTGCTGATTTCTGAGTGAACCTTGTGGGATGATATGCAAGGATAATACCCTTCTTTGCATGTTTTACCCATGATGTTGCATTAGACCAAACCCGAAACAACCCCCCTCCCCCAATCTAAAGAACCGCGTTCTGAGACCGCCAACAACCAACAGCAATCTCTAACCCATTGGACCCCTACTTAGCTCACAACTAACTCACTAAAATCTAGTTAAACGCCTCTCCCGCTACGACTATTACTTAAAGAAGTGGCATCGACGCCTCCCACGAAGCGGTACAAGGTCGACAGAAGGTAACCACCTCAGGATCAAAGGTGCAGCGCCATTCCCCCAGCATCAGCATATGACTCCAATCAAGAAGGTCGGCGACTCCACCAAAAACCCATAGTGTCTCTCTAAGGGGGAAAGACTGCGTCTTTCCTGCCCAAGAACCCGATAGAACCCTGGGGTCGAGCCTTAGTTACTCGTTAGGTGCTGACCACCCCTGCAAAACCCCCATCATCGACCCTGCAAGAAGGAAGTATCTCGTCGATGCTAAACCTACCTAGCATCATCCTAAGGGGAAAAGACTGCGTCTTTTCCAGTTGTCTAAACCTAAACCACCCAATCAGAAGCCCCTCAGCTCGGACACGTAACTGACCCCACTTATTTGTCGGAAAAACCTATGAACATATATTAATGCCACCACTGAAATGGTTAAGCGGATTTTATTACCCAACCCTACTCCTCCCTAATCTTGGGACAAGATTATTTTAAGGGGGAAAGGTATGTAACATCCCAATTTCAGCAACCCTGAGTTGTTGTCCAAAAGGCAGAAATCAGGGGGAACAAAACCTTTTTCTTGTTATATGTGAATGCATGTTTACTTGCTTTCCTGTGTTCTTGCAACTGATTGTGTTTTAGGTGATATAGTTCTTATCTCAACACTAGTTGACCAAAACCTATTCTACAAAAGAGATGTCTTGGCTCATCTTTCATATTCTCAAATGTTCTGGCATTTCAAAACCTGAGCCAAGATGACTTTGACAAAAAAAATATTTTTACTAGTTCTATTAACAAAACTATGGAGAACTAAAATATAATCTCCTTATGTTTTTAAGACAGAACTCTCAACTACTCTTACCCCTAGGTTTTCCAAAACCTCTATTCAAAACCTTTTCCTTCCAATCCTGGTAGAAATGCCAAGATGGTACTTATCTTACTTCAAAGTATAACCACTTCAAGATACCCATCCTTAACTCAAGATAGGCTTTATGGTAACCCTAGTGCTAGTCGGATAAGTGATACGATGAATTGCCTTGATCTGCTGCCTGGTGAATTGCCTTGATATGCTGATTGCATTGTTGCTTATGAACTAGAGTGAGCTAATCTAGCAGATCATAACTTAGGACCCAATATATGATTGTGATCATCAATCTCATATCGAGCATCCAAGTCTAGATCTATCCTAAGCCACTAAGGTGATCATCTCCCCTCCTAATCAGATCAATCCAGGGATAATCCCTTCTAATAGTTCCAACTCAGTGAAGACCCCATCTAAGCATGGATCCTACCTACTTAGTTAACACTTAAACATCATCTCCTTGATGATGAGTTTGGAACTTAGCATCCTCTCAAAGTCATCTATACTTAACTCTAGTTAAAAACCCTAAATCTGCCAAAATGGCTAAGTCTGGAATTCTTATCTAGATACAATCTTTGGAGCTCTACCTTTTCCAACCTATATGCATTATTGATAATGTATTTGAACCATCCTGGATTACATCATAATTACTACCAAAGCCCACTCTTTCCCTTGGATAAACCATTCTGGTTCCCACTCATCCATGATGGTTTTGTAGTCAATATAACCATCTTTTCTGCAAATCTTATCATCCTTCCTACTTGGGCAGAAGCTCACATCTTTATGCTACCTCTGCTTGACCAACTATTTGCATGGTTATGGTGTACTAACCATGGCCTATCAAACCCCACTTCACTTGTTCCCATTGGAGCCTTGTGCTTATTAAACCCACATGGTTAAGAAGCTACCTGATGTATCTGTTATGGCAGCCTTATTTTCAACAAAGTTTGCCATCTCTTCTAGATCACCTCAAATGCAACCAAGCCCAACTCTTGCTTCCATGATCATCTATATAACTTGGTCTATCCATACATATGCCCCTTGTAACAAGGTGAGCTCTAAGCTCCCTAATCCCACCCTGTTTAGGTGGCATCAGAATAACTAAACCCTAGATCCTCCCTTATCTAGTTTCTACCCTTTTCACCACTTTTCTTCAAAACCAAGGTTGATATTGATGCATACATAAAGTGTACATCATCTACCTTGGATGTAAGCCTCCCCAAATAATTCCCAAAATTATTTGGATTATTAAACTATTTTATTTCCTTATCTTGCAAATTCCTCAAAATCCTTGTCTTCAAAGACAAGTTTGTTTGTCTCCAAATCACCTTACCAACTCAAGGAAAATTTGGTGCCTATATATCATATCCCATCCACCCAACTCAAAAATAATTATTTTTGAGATTCTTTATTATTTCTTTTTGCCCTTTTTCCTAAATGGTAGAAACAAGAAATAATTGTTTAAAAATACTCTTCCATCTCAATAAATACCAATAAAATCCTCCATTGTGTGTGATGGTATTTAGGACCATATCACCTCAAAAACCAAGCTTGTACCATGTAAAATTATAAAATAAGCTTCTAGAAACTACTTCTAGACTATTTGAATATTTGAGTTTAAGTGCACTTGTAATCATCTGAAAAATCCCAAATAATTCCTGGTGGTACAAAATGACCATATATAACTTACAGTACCCTTTCCCCCTCTTGGACAATGTAAATTTTTGGACTTATTTCATAACCCAAGTTTTGATCCAATATGGCAAACTAATCAAAAAGCAATTGCCAAACCCCATCAAACAGGACACTCTTGGCCCCCTCCCCAACTCGAGCATAGCCCCCTCTCCTCTACTCCCCTCATGCTGCATTACATCTCCCTGAGCCTGCACGAGCCTGGGCTACCAAACCCTGTCTCTTGTCTCGCCCATGTCCCTCTGTGTTGGCGCCACCATGAAGCTCCGAGGTCACCGGACACCCGCAGTCACGCGAGGCCCTCCCTGCGGCAGAAACACCCTGTTCTGCCCCTTGTCCTACTCGCCGAGGTGGGCCGCTTCGCCTCCGACCGTCTCCGGCGCCTCCCTACGCCTCTGGTCAGCCCCTTCCTTGCCCTAACCGTACCCTTTCGCTCTCTGGGCTGTTGACCCATGGGCCCCGAGCCAGTAGCCCGTGCATGGCTTCCGCACGCGTGGGGACGTCGCAATGGGCCGGCCCAAGGCTGTTTTCCCCAGCCCCCTTTTCTTTTTTTTCCATAGGTATTATTCATCCCAGATCTGTATGTTCACTTTAAATCAGAAAGAAATTCAAAACGACATGATTTCTGCCAGATAAAAATATCAAAATATTCCCCAAGGTTTTCCCCAACATGTAGTATCCTTGTTTACCCAAAGTATTGCTTGGATAAACCATAGAAAATAAAATGGCCAAGAGTATTCCTTCCACTATTAAATCCTTTCAGAGAGTTTGGCATTTCCAAATGACATAAAACCAATTGGAGCTGAAAGGTAATGACCATACCTTGCATGTCCCATTGGTCCCACCTAAAATGGCTTCCTAATTTGCCCACAGTAAAAATAGCAATTTCAAGCCTTTCCTGCCTTTAGAACTTTCTATAGGATAAACCAAATGAGGTTTTAACCTAATTCCAACTTCCAGTAAACCTCTATGCCAATAAGTACCAAAAGAAAGGAGCCCAAAATTTATTGAGCCTTTATTGAATTATGGTGAATTAAACAATTATGTGCATAGTTTATTCACTATTTAAATCACCAAAATAGTTTTGTAACTCCAAAAAGACTGATTCCAATTTCTTCAGAAAGGTACTATCATTTTGTACCCAGTACCCTTGGAATCACATCAAAATCTTTTGTAGGTTTCGTAACCAGTACCCTTGGACAAATCCCATCCAGTACTATCCTTGAGAATTTCTCAAGGGCATTCTTGTAATTGTTTTAGGGTGAATCGAACTCCTCTTGAATCAGTCCAACAAATACAACCTAATCACCCAAGGAAATAATTTTTGAAACTCCAAAGAACTTCTGGTGAATTATTTCCTAAAACTAGGGTTTTATCCTCTACAAAATCCATTATGAATCAAGGGAAATTGATAAATTAGTGAAACCACTTTTGTTAGATTCATTTTATCAATACCTATCTGATGGTATCATTGTTATACAACGGTATCATACATAGCAAGCCCTGGCTAAAAAAACCCTCCCTTAGGTAGTTCCTAGACTCTAAATCCAAAAAAGGATCTTTTTCTCCAATCTAACCAAATCAAACATCCAGGATCTACTAATGTATATCACATATTTATATTTTGCTTGCTGTATGGTTTGATGCTTGCATGCCTTGGATTGATTGGTGTATTGTTTGTTTGCATGTGCTCGATAACGGCGATAGCTGCGGTTGTGTGACGCCGAGAAGAAGGAAGCATCAGGGTTATCTTTATTATTGTTCTTATTGGTTTTTTGGTATTCTAAAGAAGTCACGGGACATCTCGCTGGTCACAGGCAAGCCACCTTCTTGCTCATACACCTTGTCCCATTTTTTTACCTATGCATGTTTTATCTACCCGTTATTGCAAATTGCATTGTCTTACTACATTATGTTTATATGGGGAATGCTTGTCTCCTCCAAACCATTACCCCTTATTATCATTAGGTACAACCCAGATTATGATACATACCCGCCCTTAGTATGGTAGATGGTGTTTAACACCATAACCCCTTGGATATCCTGTTTTAGCCGAAGTAAAAACTATGGGATGGGAAGACCCCGGAAAAATGTTTACAAAAATGTTTTATGATAAAACCTTAGTGAGGCTTGGCCTACCAAGTGATGTTGAAAAAGTAGAAAGGTTTGGGTTTACAAAATGGTCGGACAAATGATGGAGGAAAAATGTTTACAAAAATGGCTGGGCTGGAAGTTTGTCTAATCCGTTATAGGTGTCTCAAATTACTACAGGGGAGAACAAATTCCTGGAGGCTGAGCTTTCCCCTGTAAAGGCCCTTGTGAAACATCGGTCTGGGGAAGGTAAATACCGTCTAATGGTGGCCAGACGATACTATGAACCCCTCATTGAAAGTGCACACCCTGCAGGGTGCAAAACGAGCTCCGGTTGGCTTTTGACTATATAGGGCGTCCCGGTTTTGAGGGGATTAACCTCATAGGGTAGGCACTTGTATCAGAGAGGGAATTCGGAAGGTCTTGACCGGTTATTCGACCCACAATCAATGTAGATCAGGGACGGGTAATCGGATGATGTGGGTAAAGTGTACAACCTCTGTAGAGTGTAAATCTATTCGAATAGCCATGTCCATGGTCTGGGATGGTTGGGAAGGTTGCTGTAGAGCGGTGCTGGTTTGGTTTTCAAAAAGGCCTTCGGAAAAGAAATGGCTCGAAAATGTTTTGACCATGGGATGGTCGGGAAAAGGAGGAAGGAGTTTGGTCATGAGATGACCGGGAGGAAAAACAAATGGGTGGCCCAAGCCTAGTGTTTTATTAAAACTTTTCAAAAAGGATTCCAAAATGTTTTACAAAAAGTTTTTCAACAAAGATATAGATATATGCTATATCTACAAGAGAAACTAATTTATAAAACAACCTCTTAGGGAGCCATCCTACCATAACCATATTGCATATCCTTTATTATTGCTCTCTTAAGTTGGTTTGCGAGTACATTCAAAGTACTCACCGGCATTGTCCCTGGCTATTTACTTGGCCAGACTTTTCAGAAGCAAGGGGAACGATGGAGGTAGTTGACATCTATGCGAGCTAGGTCGTCTTCCCAGTCAGTTGCCTATAGGTTAAGGCATGACATGGGTTCTGCCCTTGAAGGCTTCTGCTACTGTTGTTGTATCGCCTTAATGGCATAAATGTAAGTACTTGTATTAGTTAAACTATGGATGTTGTAATGATACTTGTCGGTTATGCTCACGGCTTACTGATCATGGGAACGTGAATTGCAGGCATAACGGGTATTCTTGTTCCGTAAATTTGGGGTGCCATAGGACATGTGCGGCATAGCGTCGAAGCAGCGAACTGAGGCGACGCAGCAGTAGACCATGACGTCGACGGTGGGGTCAGCGCAGGGCTCGCTGCAGGGCCGGGTCAGGTTCGACGCAGGAGGTGAGGAGGGTTGCGGGCCTGCCTGCGCTTGGGGTAGGCCGCATGCGATGGAGCTCGGAAGGCCTGCGAGGTTGGGGATGCTGCGGACAAGCGCATGGTGCAGCAGCCGGAGGAGGTGTAGGCGAGGAAGGCACAGCAGGCGTTCTTGGGGCCGAGCGACAGGTGGCCCACGAGGAGGTCTTCGCTGGTGACGGGACGAATGATGGCGGTCGGGGCTATGCTCTGCTCGGGGAGGCGCTCGGTTGAGCTGGGGCGGCGCAGGGGTCGACACGGTGACCGGCGAGGGAGCGGCGGCCGTGAATCGAGGATGGGTCAGCGACATGAGGCATTGCGATGCGGGAGTTGCGGGAAGATCGAGTGAGGAGCGCGGTTCCCGTGTGGGGGTATGTTCGAGGTGGGGCCCAGGGTGCACTGTGCGGTTGGTGGATCTGGGGATTGGATGGGTTCGCGTGAGTGGTGTGCGTTGTGTGCTGGGTGCTGGCGGCACGCAAGCGAGGTACCGAGGGATGGGAGTGGTGTGGTCTGAGGATTAGGGTTTAGTTTGGAGGTGGCCGGCGGGGCTTTTGGGCCTGGCTGGCTGCCTCCCAAAAAATAATATAAACTTTTTATTTAATATTTAAAAGACATTTGTAATTATTTTTTAGACAAATAAAATATACAGGTAGACCCAGGGTTTTGTATTTGAAATAAAGAGAAGGATAGTTGTAGAAAGCAAAGCTAGGCTTTTAGCAAAATAGTTTTAGGAAATCGATGCATGTTGATGTCATGATGATGCACATAATAAAAACAACAACAATCTTCTAGTAGCTGTGTTACCGGGGTGCTACACTCAGGAACTTTTGATGGTTGGAGGGGGAGATCTTGTTGATTTGCTGGCTCCAATAGGGGTGTTCTTCTTTTCTGAAAACGAGCAGCTGGAGGTAGATTTCCGACAGTCTCCAGCCCATCTTCGGACCCCCATACAGTATGTCCTGGGCTAAGTCTTGATGCTCCTTCCGGAGAAATTGCAGGAACTCCGAACCTAAGCACACTGGAGACTCTAGACTTTTCACTCCACAGATTCCGGTATGCCAGAATACACCGGAGATTCCGGAAAGTATCTGGCCTATCTCTGGACACCCATACAGAATGTCCTTGGGATTTATCTTTGATCCACTCTGGAGGTTTGGGGTGAAACTCCGGTCCACACCAAAAACTCTGGTGTTTGACACCGGAGATTCCGGTCTGTACTTTCCATCAATCTTTTGTTTCAGCCAGGTATTTTTTCAATATGTATCGGACTTTTATCTTTTTAGTATATTTACCTATCAATATTAGCACACTGTAAAATGATCATCAAGTTGCTAACGGGAACCAAAACTGATTAAGACAATAAATGTCCTCTCAATCTCCCCCTTTTTGGTGTTTGATGAAAACGAGTGGTTTTGCATGGAATTCTTAAAATAAGAGACATAGCTATGATCCACCTGACGATGTGTAGCAAGATATACATGTAGTGCAACGCATATTAGATAATAGAAGGTAAATTCTCACATAGATTAGAAAGATTACCACCCGAGTCTTTTACCATTACAATAATAACCCGTGCATAGCATGTCCACACAAAGAGTAGATAGTTTCACAAGAACCAAATAAAGCAAATGTTTGAATTTTAAAGATAACCGGCATAGGAAAATACGAAACAACCAAATGCCCAACCCATTAAAATCCCGGATGATCCTAAATAGACATCTTCTCCCCCTTTGGAATCTAGTACTGAAAAGGAAAAGACCAAGCTAGCGCCCTAAGGAATCACTCGTAGTCATCGTCGTTGTCATATTCATCCCCATCCTCTTACTCCTCATAGTCATCATCACCACCTGGATCCACGGGTCCTTTGCCATGAGGGAGGGAGGAGGAAGTGCCCTAAGAGCCAAAGCCTGAAGTGACCTATGAGAAGGTCTTCCAATCAACTAGGTTGTTTTTATTGTGCATTCCACTACTAGAAAAACGGCTATAGGTAATCCACACTTCTGTGGCGCACTTGCTAGTGGTGCCCCACGGGTAAAATAGGCGTGGCGCACTGCCCACAGGTGCCCTACGGCTAACTGTCATAAGCGTGGCGCACATGGGGGTGGTGCGCCACGGCTATGTGTGGGCCAGGGCACATGTGGCCACATCACACATACCCGTAGCGCACTAGGTCAAGGTGCGCTACGGATGTGTCACTTATCCGTAGCGCACATTGACCTAGTGCGCTACGGGCATGTTTGCTGCTGCAGCTGGATCAACTTAGCCGTAGGGCACTCTACCCTAGTGCCCTACGGCTAAGTGGCATGCACCAACTCCACCCAACCCCCCCCCCCCCCCCGTGGATCGCCTTTTTAGGCTTTGCAAAAAATAAAAGAAAATGATAAACACTTCAAAAAATTAAATCCTTTCATATTTAGGTAGGTAATGTGGTATAGCTTCTCGTAAAATTAACAAACATGAGTTTCGACTTTATTTGCAAAAAAAGTCATGCCACGGTAAAAAGGCCGTAACTTTTGCATACGATATCGAAAAAAATCGTATAATATACCAAAATGACGAGAACGAGATTTCGCATCTGCTCGCAACCACCTCCGGTCGTTTAGCGATTTTTTAGATTTTCAAAATTCGAAAAGAGTAAAAAGTTACGGTCAAAATACCGTTTTTTCCTGCAGAAAAAAAAATAGAGGGAGACTTACCCGTAGCGCACCACCACCTAGTGCGCCACGGATAAGCTTGGGCGGGATTAAAATTTCGAATCCTCACCCCGCCCACCACCTACCTTTCCCTTCCCCCTTTTCCCTCCCCCTTTTCCCTCTTCCTTTTCCTTTCCCTTCTCCTTCTTCCTTCTTCCTTCTTCCTTGTCCTCCTTCCCCTTCTCATCTCCTTGCAGTGACGGCGCGACGATGGCCTCCTCCTCTCCTTGCAGTGACGGTGGCGCGGCGGCAGCGCAACGGCGGCCTCCTCCTCTCCTTGCAGTGACGGCGGCGTCCGACCTCCTTTCCTCCCTCTCTTCCTCCATCTCTTCCTTCCTTCCTTCCTCCCTCTCTTCCTCCCTCTCTTCCTCCATCTCTTCCTTCCTCCCTCTCTTCCTCCATCTCTTCCTTCCTCCCTCTCTTCCTACCTTCCTTTCTCCAACCACACCCTTCATACCACCTCGACGCCGGCGAGGACTAGAGCGGCCATGACACCTACCTGCCACGGCCATGCTCCGGCGAGGTGACACGACTGCGGCGGCGATGCACGGACACGGACCCGATTGCTTTTGCAATTCAAAACGAGGGTGTTTTTTGCATTTTTTTTTGTTTTTTGAAAAACACATCTGTGGCGCACCCTGTACCCCTACCCGTGGCGCACCTGGTAGTGCGCCACGCCTATCTCGATATAACCGTGGTGCACCATGCAGTGCGCCACGGCTATGACATAGCCGTAGCGCGAGGCCCGTGGCGCACTGCTAGTGTGCCACGGAAGGCCTTTTCAGGTGCGCCACGAATAGGCGTTTTTCTAGTAGTGTTCCATGCCCCAAAAGAGAGAGAGTGTGATCAAATTTGGCTGACGGGTCAGCCCCATGCTCATTAGTGTATTCTCCCTCTCCTTCCTCTTGTTCCTCTTCACCCTGAGCCTTGATTTCCTTAAGGAGTTTCTCAATTCTATGGCTGCTTTGATAAGAGGCATGTTGTTCCTTGCGAATGTCCACATTCATGCAGCACAATGTCTTATCCCAAAAGGATGCCTTCTTGACCATTTCCTGGACATACTCACAGGTCACATAGGATCATTGGAGGCATTCTTTCTTCTAGATCCCCTTGGAGGAGTGGGATCCCGCTCTGCCTCAGAAATCTCATCATCCTCATTTGCAAAAGACCGCCTAGGAGCTGGCCCCATACTCCCTTTCTTTTGGAGAGCCACATAGACATGCTCCACAATATTAGAAGGAAGGTAAAGAGGTGAACCATGAGTCTAAGTGTTTATGAGCCTCATCACAAGAGCTTCATATGGAGGATATTTTCTAAAGAGTATGGCATGGTACATATCCTCAAAAATGAAATCCATGATGTTAATATTGAAATTTGCAGCAGTAGGTCCAGCAAAAGGCACCTTGTGAGCATGGTGAAGCAGGTTGATAAGACCACATCGAATGGCATCATCATTCCCAGCACTTGGAGAAATGGTGTGGCGAAATATCCTCAACAGCAAATTGTAGAGAGGCTTGAGTCCCTTGGAATCCCCAATGGTGCCCTTGCTGCCATAGAGAGGTGCGAGATTGTTCTTGTTTTCACGAAGAGCAGCATCATGCATGCGGTGCCCAATAAGAACAAACACGACATGGAAAGTCTCATGAATGACTCTGGAAAAATCAAAGAAGGTTGCAGAGCAGCGGAAGTCACCAGTCATCCAAGTGATGGTACTTGCCTCATTAGTACCAAATACCATAGTGGCATAAAATTGTTTGACAAGGGTGACGTTGTAGTCCTCACGAAGTCCCATTAGGCCATGTAGCCCAAGCTTCTTAGTGATCCAAAGAGCATCTGCGAAGTATTCATTGCCACGCATGTAGCCAAAGTCCATAAACTTTTGTGGGAAAACTAGGGACTTGGTGAGTTTGTGATAGATATCTTCCATGAACACTTTTTTCTCCCTCCTCCAATAGTATGGGTCATCACTGGTTCTTGGCTTTTCATATCTCATCTTGCGCAGCTCACATTATTCCTTTTTGGACATGTGGGCCAAAGACAACAAGTTGTCATATATACTTGGACCTCTTGGCATGGTTTTCTTCCTCAATGCGTTTAGTTTCCCTTGTCATGTAAGCAGCATGTCTTGCATGTTTCTTTTGGTTAGAAGGCGCAATCACATACTGTCTAGCCTCCTCATCATATTGAGGGTTCCCCTTCTTAGACTTGTCCTTGGTGCGAGGGATACGACGAGTAGTAGAGCAACCTGTGAATATAGATGAAGGGGGAAAGCATGGAGATAAGCAGATATTTCCTGAAGTTAAAACAAGACCCTCAAATCCTTGTAGGATGTGCTAGAAGTAAACCACACGAGAGTCTCAGGTGTGCAACAACGGAATCTCAGGCCTGGACCGGACTCTCTGTTCTTATGGACCAAAATCTCCATTTCGGAGATATTGGGTTGCACATGGAGGCCACGAGAGGCATTATTTCTAGCATATCGGGCAAGGAATCGATGCTAATGTGATAGTAGTGCATGCATACATGAGTTCCAGTGGACAAAATCAGTACATTTCTCAAAATAAATGAAGGGGATGAACCCTAGGTTCCTGGTGAGAGAGAGGGTACCAGATCTGTCCATTGGAGAGATTCCACTAGTGGGGAATGGCCCACCAGTGGAGAGGGTGGAGGTGGCTGGTGGCACAACGGATCCCGGCGGCTTCAGGGCCCCGAGGTGGTGGTTTGGGAGGGGGAGGCGACGGGAGTGAGAGGGGATGTCAGGATGGAAGAAAGAGTTCTATGTGTCTCTTTCACCCCGGCCTCCATTAGTCATTGCCCGAAACCGTCTTAGACCAGAGACTCCAGTCCTTCGGACCGTAAACTCCAGACTGACCGAAGACTCCGGTGTTTGCACACCGAAATCTCCGGACCTCTTCGACCAAAACTACCAGTTTCAAGTACATGGGGACATATATGATAGAGAGCATGGTTTTTAGGAAGGGAATAAGGCTTGGGATAAGATGGCATACTATGAAGACCAAGAATCAGTGAAATCCCAAATAAATGTCAAATAAAACTCCACTTCAATCAAACCAAGAACCAACTATTCATATCAAATAGGGAGGCCACCATGTAAGAGTGTGAGGAATGAAACCATGAAGAATTATCCTTGGGTTTATAGCCATTACTCATCAATAAAGATGACATATCATAAAATGATATTAAGAGAAATGGTTTACATAATTTTGGCATTATGGGGGAGGGTTAGCCCAATAGATTAGTACCACACTCCCCTATCTCCATGCCTGCACCTAAACCAAACAATGATCAAGTTATAGGTGAGTATACAAGATGATCAAGTCAAACTCCTTGAATCTATGATATTTAGCTCATTCCTCAAATAGCAAAACCTTGCTTCATCCAGAGGCTTCATGAATATATCGGCAAGTTGGTCTTTGGTTGAAACATAAGATAGCTCAATATCTCCTTGGGCAACATGATATCTAATGAAACGATGATGAATCTCAATATGCTTCGTCCTTGGATGATCCACCGGGCTGTAGGCAATCTTGATAGAACTTTCATTGTCACATAAAATAGGCACTTTGTCAAAATGGACACCATATTCCATTAAAGTTTGCCTCATCCATAACAATTGATTGCATGCACTAGCGGTTGCCACATATTCAGCTTTAGCGGTGGAGAGAGATATGCAATTTTTATTCTTAGAGGACCAATACACCAAGGACCTACGGAGAAATTGACAAGCCTTGGAGGTTGATTTCCTATCATCCTTGTCAGCAGCCCAATCCGAATCCGTGTACCCAAAAAGAGAGAAAGTGGAGCCCCCAGGGTACCACACACCATAGTTTGAGGTATGAACCAAGTATCGAAAGATTCTTTTGACCACAATCAAGTGGCTTTCTTTAGGAGCCGCTTGATATCGTGCACACACTCCTACACTTAAGACAATATTGGGTCTAGATGCACAAAGGTAAAGCAAAGAACCAATCATAGACCAGTATACCTTTTGATCCACATCTTTACCATTTGGATTTAGTTCAAGATGAGTCTTTGTTGCCATGGGAGTAGGAGCTCCATTTAGTTCTTTCATGTGGAATCTCTTGAGCATGTCTTGAGTATACTTGGCTTGATTGAAGAAGGTTCCTCCTCTTACTTGCTTGATCTCAAACCCAAGGAATACCCTCAACTCTCCCATCATAGACATCCTGAACCTATTAGTCATAAGCTTTGAGAATTCATCATTAAAAGCTTTGTTAGATGAGCCAAAGATAATATCATCAACATATATTTGGCATATGAAAAGCTCCCCATTAACCTTCTTAGTAAAAAGAGTGGGATCAATTTTCCCAACCTCAAATCCACGGTCTAACAAAAACTCTCTAAGGTGCTCATACCACGTGTGTGGAGCTTGTATAAGCCCATAGAGCGCCTTATCAATCCTGTAGACATGGTTTGGGACATTGGGATCCTCCAACCCCGGACGTTGCTTAACATAGACCAACTCATGCAATGGACCATTTAGAAAAGCACTTTCCACATCCATTTTTTCCAATTTAAAGTTATGATGAGACGCATATGCAAGAAGGATACAATACAAGAAAAATGTCCTTTTACAACAGATGATTTTCGTGGTTGAAGGTCCATTTTACGTGGTTGAAAAGCCTTCTATGACAGATGACCATCGTGGTAGAAGACCCTTCACAAATTATTCTTCCATGGTTTTTTTTAGACCGTGGAAGATCGCACCCTTTAGCCACGAAAAGTCTTTCTATCGTAGATCTGTTCTCTAGCCGCATTGATTTCTGATGTCATGCAAACTGCCACATGGCGAGCGCCGTTAACAGAAAGTTAACGATGTTAACTATCAATGAAACCGTGGTAGAAGCCAGGCCTAGCCAAGGACTGGTAATTATTAAGTGGGTCGGCCCATTAAAAAAGCCCAACAGAATCATGGCCCGTTACATCTTGTAAACTTTCTAGCCCGTTACTATTTCCACATACACTGTTTGAAATTGGCCCGTTTGCACATCCCATAAATATCTGGGCCCGTTAGTGTTCCACCCTGCACTGTTTGAAATGGGTCTGTTTGGCAAGCCCGCTTAGGCCCGTAACCTTTCTGGCCCGTTACTATATAGCTACGCACTATTCGAAATGGGCACATATACTTTGGGCCCATTACTGTTCAAGCCCGTAAATGTCTGGCCTATTTCTGTTCTAACCTGGTAAGTTTCTTGGCCTATTACTATTCTGGCCTGGTGCAAATCAGCATGTTACTGTTCTGGCCTGCTACGGTCCTAGACTTTTTCTACCCTGGCCTGCTACTATTCTGGCCCGTGAATGTTTTGGCCATTTAAGGTTCTGGCCCGTTATTTTTCTAGTCCCTACTGTTTCGAGTGTTACTATTTCGGCCTATTACTGTTTCGATCTGTTATTGTTCTGGGCTGTTACTATTTAGAGTTATTACTGTTTCAGCCTGTTCTGTTTCGGCCTGCCACTGTTATAGACTGTTATTGTTACTAATCTCGCATGTGGGTCGACCCCATTACTTTTACGGTCTTTAACAATTTCTGCATTTCTAGAGCCCATTTCGATATCATAAAAGGTGTATAACTTGTGAGCATTTTTACTGTTTATCTTCGGCCTAATACAAGACGGGCAAATATAGAGCACGATACTATACCCTAATCGACCTGCCTAGCGCAGGTACGATACCGCCTACCGCTATGTGTGGACGGCATCATTTAAATGCCTACACAGCCTATTCAATTAGTCTAGATATTAGATAAAATGCGAATTACTTAAAATTATTACATATTATCAACTCAAGGGAAAGAAAAATCGGCATTTCAGTTGACAATCGAGTTGATAGGAGTCCTCAATTTTATTCCTCCATGACATGCATCTTCCTTTTGAGAGTGACAACTACATTGGAAAACAAAATTGATACATGATCTTGCAGACCCCTCTTTGGTGGTGATATCAATTATTGTAGTCTGAAACTAAGTAATAACAAGTTAATACGTCAAACAAGGGAAACTACTCATTTAACTGATACGGCAGGAAAGATGAACTGGAGTTTACTACTGGTCAATGGTTCAAATATGTTGACCATCATGTCAAACAAACAGGACAAGCAAGCATTAAAGAAGTCTGCCTACCATGAAACAAGAGATATAACAATGTGTGTGGCTTAGAATTTCAGCAAATATAAACTAGCCAGGTCATTTCAACAAATATATATAGAATAATAAACTAGAAGAATAAACCAGACAATGGCATGCAGTTACTGACGAAGCTAAGAATGATCAAGACAGAAATTATAAGACATCATGCGAGAACTTGTAGAGCAGGAATGCAAACCACAAATGAACTATACAATAGATGATAGTTAGGTCGTTGCTTAGAACAAATAAGAACCAGATACGAAATATAATGGCGTCGCTTGTGAACCTATAGAACAGGATAGGCAAGCATTAGGCAAGTGTGCCTAGAATGAAATGAGTAGTCAAACAAAGTGTTTCTTAGAATTTCAGCAAATATAAACTAGCCAAGTTATTTCAACAAATATATATAGAAGCAGTTGTATATCCTGGAAAGCAAGAGATGTTGGTTGACTCAGAATTTGCGGTGAGCTACACAATGGCATGCAGTTACTGTCGTACCTAAGAATGAACAAAATAGCAATTATAATGGCATCATACTAGAACTTGGAGAGCAGGAACGCCAAACCACGAATGAACTACATAGTAGAGGATAATTATGCCATTTCTTATGGATGAACCAACAACAAATTAGAAATATAATGACGTCTCTGGCGAACCTGTATAAGAGGACAAGCAAGCATTAGACAATTGTTCCTACAATGAAATGAGCAATCAATCAAAGTGTTTCTTAGAATTTCAGCAAATATAAACCGAGCCAGGTCATTTTAACAAATATATATGGAAGCAGTCGTTTATCCTGGAATGCAAGAGACGTTGGGTGACTAGAATTAGCGGTGAGGTACACAATGGGAATACAATTACTATCGTAGCTAGGAACCGAAAAGAAATTATAATGGCATGATAAGAAAACTTGTAGAGCAAGAATGCAAACAATGAATGAACTATATATAGATGATATCTATGTTGTTTCTTAGGACGAACCATTAGATATGAAATATAATGGCATTGCTTGTGAACCTATAGAATAGGACAAGCAATCATTACACAAGTGTGCCTACAAATGAATTGAGAAATCGAACAGAGTGTTTCCTAGAATTTCAGAAAATATCAACTAGTGAGGTCATTTCAACAAATATATATAGAAGAGTAGTACATCGTGGAATGCAAGAGACATTAGGTGACTCAGAATTTGCGATGAGCTACACAATGGGTATGCAGTTACTTTTCTAGATAAGAATGAATGAGACAGAAATTATAATGGCATCATGCAAGAATTTGCAGAGCAGGAATGCAAACTACGAATGAACTACACAGTAGAGAATAGTTATGTTGTTGCTTAGGATGAACTAGCACCGATTAGAAATATAATAGCTTCTCTTGCGAACCTGTAGAAGAGGACAAGCAAACATTAGACAAGTGTGCTTACAATGAAATGAGCAATCAATCAAAGTGTTTCTTAGAATTTCAACAAATATATACTGGCAGGTCATTTCAACAAATATATATATGGAAGCAGTCGTTTATCCTGTAATGCAAGAGACGTTGGGTGACTCAGAATTTGCGGTGAGCTACACAATGGGCATGCAGTTACTGTCATAGCTAGGAACCACATAGAAATTATAAAGGCATCGTAAGGGAACTTGTAGAGCAAGAATGCAAACTTTGAATGAAATATATATACAGTAGAGAATAGCTATGTCACAGCTTAGGATGAACCATTAGTTATGCAATATAATGGCATTGCTTATGAACCTATAGAACAGGACAAGCAAGCATTAAACAAGTGTGCCTACAAATGAATTGAGCAATAGAATAGAGTGTTTCCTAGAATTTCAGTAAATATAAACTAGCCAGGTCATTTCAACAAATATATATGGAAGAAGTAGTATATCCTGGAAATGCAAAAGATGTTGGGTGACTCAGAATTTACGGTGAGCTATACAATGGGAATGCAGTTACTTTTGTAGCTAAGGATGAACGAGACAGAAAATATAATGGCATTATACGAGAACTTACAGAGCAGGAACGCAAACCACGAATGAACTACACAGTAGAGGATAGTTATATCGTTGTTTAGGATGAACCGTTACCAGATTATAAATATAATGGCGTCTCATGCAAACCTATAGAAGAGGACAAGCAAGCATTAGACAAGTGTGCATACAATTAAATGAGCAATCAATCAAGGTGTTTCTTAAAATTTCAGCAAATATAAACTTTCCAGGTCATTTCAACAAATATATATGGAAGTGGTCGTTTATCCTGGAATGCAAGAGATGTTGGGTGACCCAGAATTCGTGGTGAGCTACACAATGGGCATGCAGTTATTGTCGTAGCTAGGAACCAAATAGAAATTATAAAGGCATCATAAGAGACCTTGTAGAGCAAGAATGCAAACTACGAATGAATAATATATACAGTAGAAGATAGCTATGTCGCTACTTAGGACGAGCCATTAGACATGAAATATAATGGCATTGCTTGTGAACCTATAGAATAGGACAAGCAATCGTTACACAATTGTGCCTACAGATGAATTGAGTAATCGGACAGAGTGTTTCCTAGAATTTCAGCAAATATAAATTTGCCAGGTCATTTCAACAAATATATTTGGAAGCAGTAGTATATCCTGGAATGTAAGATACGTTAGGTGACTCAGAATTTTTGGTGAGCTACATAATGGGCATGCAGTCTTTCATAGGAGTAGCTAAGAATAAACGAGACATAAATTATCATGGCAACATGCCAGAACTTATAGAGCACGAACGCAAACCATGAATGAACTACAAAGTACAGGATATTTATGTCGTTCCATAGGATGAACTAGAACCAGATAAGGAAACAATGACATCGAGTTTGTGAACCTATAGAAGATGATGTGCAAACCAACATGTTCAGTGTTCCCTTTTGAGATCTATGCAAAGAAAAACAAATAGTCAGTGTTGCATCTTTTCAAGATCCAGATAGCAACAACAAAATTTTTATTGAACTAGTACGATGAGTTTAAACAGGTACTACAGGATAGAAAAACGATGACAGGGAGGAAATAATAGCAGGAACTTAGCTCATGATAAACTAGATAGATTTAGTAACTATGGATCAGGGAATCCACACTAATATTTTTCACCGACTTTACACTTTGCAAAAACTACACAACAACAGGAAATTACTGTTGTAGGGAGTATCTAAGAACATGTGCATCACAAGATAACAAATATGTGCATTACTTGAAATTTGTAGAGGAGCGATTGCAAACAAACATGTCCAGTGACCTTGTATGTAGCACAAAGAACAGGCATGCCTAATGACTTGTATGTACTAGCACGATTATAAAAATGAAGTTCACTATGATAGGTTTTAGCCTACTATATTGCTGAGAAAATAAAAGGGGTTGGAGATTAGGTTACCTCGGTCAGAGAGGCGTCTAAGCATCATCGGTACCGTGCAGGCGACATGCAGGCCACCGAGGGTGCTGCGGTTGCGGCTAAGTAGATGTTGGGAGGTCGGGGAAGCAGATCTTGGGCAGTCAGGGAAGAAGATCTTGGGCGGTCGATGCCGGATTGAGCGCAGTGGACGAGAGCTATGCTGAGGCAGATCCGACATGGTGGAAGAGAGCGTCGCTGAGGCAGATCCGGTGCAGTGAACGGCAACACCGGTGCAGCTGGTCTGGAGTGGTGGACATGGAACTCGTTGAACTAGATCCCATCCGGTGGACACCGGTGAGGCAGCTCCGGTACGGTTGGGTAGCATTCAGCGGTGGGGAAGCAGAGCTTGGGCGTTCGAAGATGCCGTTGGCATGGTGAACGAGACCGCAGCTCCGCTGTCGTGGCAGAGAAGCCTGGTGAACTAGATCTGGTGGGGTGGGGGTCGGTGAAGCGGCTCCACGGCTTTTCACGAGACCGCAGATCAAGCGGCTCAGTCCGTGGTGGAATTTCCACCGGCCGGTGTGCACGGTGGTCGTGGAGGGGACAGAGGAGCTGGGGATTTTTGGGAGGGCCAACGGGAAACTGCGCGAATAGGGACCATAGAGGTGAACATGATACAAATTACAATCGTGCCCCCAAGATACCGACTTTAGCATGTCCATTTGTCGTCTGAATAAAGGGTAGAATGAGAATTTTACAGTCAAAAGTTTTTGAAAAAAATGCGAAATGCTTCAAGGTCGATGTGTGATATTGCCGCTCGATTGATATTTTGAATTTGGCTAGAGCCCATCTTCTATTCTAATAAAATGGTACTACCCGGTGGGAGATTTTGGATCAAATTTTTTGAAACAGAGGGGCGGAAGATCGGTGGGTGGTTTTGCCGCTCGATTGAGATTTTGAAATTGGCTAGCATCCATCTAATAATAATAGTACTAGAAAAAATGGTACTTTAATGGAGGCGCGCAAAAAGCATTTGAGTCATTGGGGAATTTGCTGCTCGATTAC
The DNA here is from genome assembly GCA_916181665.1 of Avena sativa. Taxonomy (NCBI): domain Eukaryota; kingdom Viridiplantae; phylum Streptophyta; class Magnoliopsida; order Poales; family Poaceae; genus Avena; species Avena sativa. The sequence goes on along the minus strand of OV702298.1, from coordinate 160,555,830 downwards.
AATTTTGAATTTTGTTGCTAGCGTCCAAGTCCCAGAGTTACATCAACTGATCATCCATGACCACAATTAATGTGCAGACTAATATTTTAAATTTGGCTAGCGTCCAAGCAATAATATAAAAAAGGGGTATCTCCCTCTTCACGAATTGAATGTTGAGGTTGACATCAACTGATCATCATCCATAATGAAAATTGGATACCTCCAATTCAAACAGGGTTAGTGGCAGGTTTTGCCGTTTGACAAAGATTTTTGAATTTCGGAAGCGTCTAGGGAATAGTACTAATGGTACTCCTTCCATACGAATTGAAGGCTTTTCATCCAACATTTACCATATTGGCAAACAAAATTGGATACAAAATCTCTGATTCATACAGGTTAGGCGGTAGGTTTTGTCGACAAACTGAGCTATTGAATTTGGCAGTTTGTCCAAAAAATAAAAAACCTTTGTGACGTTCATGAATCCAAGGCCTGATACTGTGAGGTTCGGGCGCACGATTTTTGTGCATGGAGCATAGAGTGACAAATAAAATCATGATGCAAAACAAATAGTCTCTCCGTTTTTATTATTACATGGCCCTAAACACAGCCCAGGCTTGGTAGTAGGAACCATTTCATACGACCACTGTACTCACCTGTCATTGTCTAGGTTCATCTTCAATTTAGAAGAGTCTGTTCATCTATGAGTTCATGAGAATTCTCCTGATCTCATAACATCTTCAACTCTGCATCACTTGCTAATAGTTTCTGTCTCATCTCATCGATTGTTCATCTCTGCACTTCCTGTTCTGCCCGTATTGCTACAATTTCTTCCTGATAAGACAAATACACCGACTTGGAATTGGACTGCGACAACCCAGTATTACATAAGAACATACTTTTACGATGACCTTAGCCTTTTACTACCATGTTAAATGTTTCTCGACATTCTTTTTGGTTTTGTTCCAGACCGTCTTTCCCAGATTTTGCCATCTCCTCGTTCAATTTAATCTGTAAGGTTATCGATTAGTAGACATTGGTGAGAGAAGAGAATACACTACAGAGGAACATGTAGACAACACATTTAACCTGTCTGTGAACAAATCTTACAAGTTGGCATGGTTGATTACACATCATATACACTATAGTAAAAGCATACTAGCTATCTGATCGTACTGATAATAATTTTATCACTAACACTAAATAACAGGACTATGCCAACATCACATCTGTTTGTTTCTTCATCGCCGGGTGAATGATATCACAAGATAACTCTTTGTAGTGTTCAAAACCGAAACTCACGCTAGTTGGAAATCAACTACTGTAATTAAATTAAAAGAAAACTCGGAAGCAGTTCAGGTAGTGTTGCATATCCAACTATAACATATAAATCATTGAGGGAGTTTCATCAAAAAATATGAATAGAGTAGAAGACTTGAAATAACACTCTTAGTGGAGGGATTGAGCCCATCTTTTTTGCTCATCTAGCATTCCTAGAATTTTTGCTACAGAATTATCGCATCTTTCTACAACATGTGCAGAACACATGATCAAAATATAAGAAGCACAAAGTCTCTACAAGGTTAAAAACTAATTATACTTACTATTGCGCTTAGTTACCAAACCAATGCACGAGATCCACACTAGGGGAAACGAGGCTTTTGGTTGAGGTCGGAAATGGGCTTTAAAACCGGTTCTTCTACGAACCGGTGTTAAAGGGGACGCCCGTACCAACGTGATCCATAGAGAAAAAAGGATCACCCCCTTTAACACTAGTTAGAGCCACGAACCGGTGTTAAAGGCCCTGAACCAGTGGCCCATGTAGCCCCCCTTTAACACCGGTTCGTGGCTTGAACCGGTGTTAAAGGGGTGCGCCTATATAACAGACCACAACCCACACCCCTCTCTCTCATTTTTTCACTCTCTCATTTTGGAGCTTAGCAAGAGGGTGAGAGGTGTGCTAGTTTGTGTTTTTTCTATGCACAAGAGGTGTTCGGTGAAATGCCCGAGAGCTCGAATTAAGTTTTCTCGTTGCTCTTTCCTTCTCGGTCGAGGTTGGCAACTTTATCCTTTCATGTGTCATTGATGTACTGTATAAGTGGTCATCTCCCTATTAATTTTTGATATAGTACTATATAATGCAGATGAACCAGCAATAGATGTACGGTGACCGACGCACTTCCGAGTACATTACGGGCCTCCAAAATTTTATCGTTGTGGCTAATGCAAACCATGGTCACAATGGTTTTATATGCTGTCCGTGTGTTCACTATCAGAACAAGAAAGACTACTCAAATACCAGAACCATTCACGTTCACCTGCTTCAATCCGGTTTCATGCCCGGAGAAAAAGGGGTTGTGATGGAAGACAACGAAGAAGAAGAGGATGATGACAACTATCATAATATGTATCCTGAATACGATGATACTGCAACGGGTGTAGATAATGTAGATCAAGAGGCAGCAGATGGGCCTGCTGATGACGATCTTGGTCGGGCCATTACTGATGCAAAGGAAGAATGGGAAACTGAAAAGGAGAAGAAGCTGGAGCAGATGTTAAAGGATCACAAAAAATTGTTGTACCCAACTTGCGAAGATGGCCACAAAAAGCTAGGTACCACACTGGATTTGCTGCAATGCAAGACAGAGAACGATGTGACTGACAGCGTATTTTCAAAGTTGTTGGTAAAAATGAAGAATCTGCTTCCAAGAAATAATGAATTGCCCGACGGTACATACCAAGCAAAGAAGGTTGTCTACCCTCTAGGATTAGACGTGCAGAAGATACATGCCTGCATTAATGACTGCATCCTCTACCGTGGTGAGAAGTACGAGAATTTTGATGCATGCCCGTTATGCACTACACTACGATATAAGATCAGACGAGATGATCCTGGCGATGTTGAGGGCGAGGCCCTAGGAAGAAGGTTCCTGCCAAAGGTTATGTGGTATGCTCCTATAATACCATGGTTAAAACGTCTCTTCAGAAATAAAGAGCATGCCAAGTTGTTGCGATGGCACATGGAAGACCGTAAGAAAGACGCGATGTTGAGACACCCCGCTGATGGGTCACAGTGGAGAAAAGTCGAGCGAGAGTACCCGGACTTCGCACGTGACACAAGGAACTTAAGGTTTGGTCTAAGTACAGATGGCATGAATCCTTTTGGTGAGTAGAGCTGCAGCCACAACACCTGGCCTGTGACTCTATGTATCTATAACCTTCCTCCTTGGTTGTGCATGAAGAGGAAGTTCATTATGATGCCAGTGCTCATCCAAGGCCCGAGGAAACCAGCAACGACATTGATGTGTACCTAAGGCCATTAGTTGAAGAACTTTTAAAGCTATGGGCCAAACCAGGTGTACGAATGTGGGTTGAGCAAAAAGGGGAGCCATTTGACCTATGAGCGTTTCTTTTCGTAACCATCAATGATCGGCCTGCTCTTAGTAACAATTTAGGGCAGACAAACAAGGGATTCAAAGCATGCACGCACTGTTTAGATGAGACTGAAAGTGTATATTTGGACAAATGTAAGAAGGTTGTGTACCTAGGGTATCGTCTATTTCTTCCGAACCTGTATCCCGTAAGAAAGAAAGGCAAGCATTTCAAACGTCTGGCAGAACCCCGGAGAAAGCCTATCCTCCGTACCGGTTAGGAGGTATTTGGTATGGTCAAGGACCTAGAAGTAATCTTTGGAAAAGGTCCTGGCAGTCTATCTGTTCCGAATGACGATGCCGGACACACGCCCATGTAGAAGAAACAATCTATATTTTGGGACCTACCCTATTGGAAAGTCCTAGAGGTCCGCTCTTCAATCGACGTGATGCACGTGACGAAGAATGTTTGCGTGAACCTGCTAGGCTTCCTAGGAGTTTATGGGAAGACAAAAGATACACCAGAAGCATGGAAGGACCAGCAATGTATGAAAGACCCTGAAGAGCCTATGCATCCTGAGAACGAGAAGGGTAAACGATGCCACTTAACTCCTTCCAGCTACGGTCTTACCAAAGCAGAGAACGAAATCTTTTTTGAATGCCTGAGCAGTATCAAGGTCCCATCTGGCTTCTCGTCGAATATAAAGGGAATAAAAAAATGGCAGAATTTTTTTTTCAAAACCTGAAGTCTCATGACTGCCACGTGATTATGACGCAATTGCTTCCGATTGCATTAAGGGGGCTTCTACCAGAAAATGTTCTAGTACCCATTGTGAAGATATGTGCATTCCTCAATGCAATATCTCAGAAGGTAATCGATCCAGAAAGCCTACCAGGGTTACAGACAGATGTGGCCCAATGTCTTGTCATCTTTGAGTTGGTGTTCCCACCATCCTTCTTCAATATTATGGCGCATCTCCTGGTTCACCTAGTAGAAGAGATTGCCATTATCGGTCCTGTATTTCTACACAATATGTTCCCCTTTGAGAGGTATATGGGAGTCTTAAAGAAATATGTTCATAACCGTGATAGGCCAGAAGGAAGCATCTCCAAGGGCTATGTAACAGAGGAGGTCATTGAGTTCGTTGTTGATTTTATTCCTGTCCTTAACGAGATTGGTGTTCCAGAATCACAACATGAGGGGAGACTGCATGGAAAAGGAACCCTAGGATGTAAAGCAATGATATGTAGGGACGGACATTCTCTCAATCAAGCACACTACACAGTTCTACAAAGATCTATCTTGGTTGCCTCGTATATCAATGAAGACAAGAATTTTATACGCCTCAAACACCCGGGACAGTCTGATGAATGGATTATAAGTGAACACATGGCAAGTTTTGGCGGCTGGCTGCAAAGACTTCTCACGAATAACACCACTGTTGGAGATCAGCTGTACTTGTTGGCCAGGACACCATCTTCAACTGTATGTAGTTTCCAAGGGTCCAAAATAAATGGGAATACATTTTACACGATAGGCCAAGATAAAAAGAGCACCAACCAAAACAGTGATGTCCGCTTCGATGCAGCAGAAGACAATGGGCAAAATACCACGTATTATGGGTTCATAGAGGAGATATGGGAACTTGACTATGGACCTAATTTTAAGGTCCCCTTGTTTCGGTGCAAATGGGTCAAGCTAACAGAAGGAGGGGTTGAGGTAGACTAGAAGTACAGAATGACAATAGTGGATCTTAACAATCTTATGAAGGTAGACAAGAACTTAGACGAACCATTCGTCTTAGCCAATGATGTGGCTCAGGTTTTCTATGTGAAGGACATGTCTACCAAACCGAAAAAAAGAAAAAATAATCAAAGAGGTACATCACACGATGAGCCAAAGCGACACATAGTTCTTTCAGGGAAAAGAAACATCGTGGGAGTGGAGGACAACACAGACATGTCAGAAGATCATAATAAGTTTGATGAAATTTCGCCCTTCAGAGTGAAGACTGACCCAACCATCCTATTGAACGGTGCTGATACTCCATGGTTACGGCCGACGTAATCATAAGATTGACTATATGTATTTATTGAGCCATTTTTGGCACACATATGTATCTCAAAATGGAAATCAATGTCATATTTCTTCTGTTAACACTATATGTATTAAATGAGCCATTTTTCTTCCCGCCATTTCTTCCCGCCATTTTTCTTCCTGCCATTTTTTTCCGCCAGTTCTTCCCTCCAGTTATCTTCCTGCCATTTCTCACTATATATATATGTAGAGTTGGCCTCCATTGTCATTGCACATCTCTAGACTCATAGCTCCAACCTCATCACTCTTTCCCATGGCTTCCACCGTACCACTAACCCCCAGGGAGGTGGAGGCGCTTTGCGCCTCGAACTACCCCTGCCCGCCGGTCTACTGCGTCCCCGTCGGCTAGATGTTGAGCGCCGGTTCGTCCTGTCCCTCTAGGTGTGGCGCGCCGGATGGCCATCACGAACCACTACTACTTCGAGCTCACGCCGGAGCAGCGGAGGAATCCCAGATGGTATCCCGATTATTTCCTGCCTTGGGAAGCCTTCTTCGGGGATCGGCGTGAGAGGGCGCTCGCCAGGCATGAGGAGGACGACCCACCTCCTCCAAGCTTCAACGAGGCCGGCCGTCGGTTGTGGTGGCGCGGTCGGACTCTCCAGAGCGTCATGGCCTACGACACTGCCGCCGACTCTAACCCCCCGTCTTCTCTACCCTCAAGTCCATCCCACGCGTACTCAGCCTTCAAGGTCAACTATGGCGACCCCGACGACGACAACGACGACGGCCACGGTGAGTACGACGACTACAGTGGCGAGTATTATAGGTGTAGGCAGGAGCATGACTGAATCACTCCAATATTCCAAAACAAGTTCGGCCGATTGTGACTTAATTTGGATGTATCTTAATTTTTAGTTCTTCTATGTATCTTAATTTTTAGTCGTCCTTTGTTAGTTGCGTTATGTACTTTAATTCCAGTTCTATCGTAATAAAATTTTCTTCCCTCCCTTTGCCTCCCGTGCATTCTGCCCGCCCTTTCCCATATGTTACTAGTTTGAATAGTTAGAATTTTATTTTTTAAAAACAAAAAATGTTTTAGGATTAATTATTCAAATACAAATAATTTTCATGTTGAAAGTTTTGTCAGATTCCAAAGTGTACAAAAGATGCTAAATTTAAATATATCCAAACAATTCAAAAATGTTAATACAAAATAAAATATGATTTTCTCTAATAAAATATGGTTATATTCCTTTTCAGATGCTTAATATTTCCTAAGTTCAAAGTTTTAGGGTTTGACTATTTTATTTTTGTCTTAATTGAATAATCAAAATTTATATGTAAGTGTTTTAATCATTTTGAAAATTTTCATCTATAGTAACTATAAAATGTTTTTATATGAATGGATAGATCTTATTTTTCTGAAAATTATGATATATTATTCATATTTTTCTGAGTTACAATGAAAAAGATATGAATTTTCTAAATTCTATCCTATTTTTGAATTAACAAAGCCCCCACCCCTTTAATGTACGAAATAAATGCCCCTCCCTTTAACAGTGGTTCCAGCCATGAACCGGTGTTAAAGAAGGGGTGCGCACGCGAAACGAATTCCCCCCTTTAACACCGGTTCGTGGCTGGAACCGGTGTTAAAGGGGGGTGGTATAAAGGCGCGCGCCTTCCTCTTCCTCTTCCCCCAGCCAGAATTCGATCGAGCGCAGAGAGGAGCAGAGGAGCCACGGCGGAGAAACAGAGACGCCACCGGGCTGCTCGACCACGCCTTCGAAGGTTATTCTTTTTGCCACTTCAAACAAGAACTCTTATATAAGCAATTTTGACTAGTATTTCATAAGTATATATTTTATTGCTACATATGTGTTTCTCACAACCACTTATAAGCTCTAATAGAAGCACAAATGTGAAACTTATCTAAAAGGACCGCACATTCCAAAGTAACCATTTCTGGAATCCAAACCCTAGGACAACGTTATCCCCGGGATTTGCGTTTAGAACGTGCATCACATTACTTATGCATAAAAGCGTATTGCTTCTTGAAACATTAGTCCTTATCGGACCAATGATGCTGATTTCAGATTTTGGATCCTATACTGACTCGAAGACCGTGAGTGCATAATCTTGCAATCACAAAAGGTAAGTTCACACTTGCTCATGTCTTTTGTTTACTTTTTGTAAAGTATTTTACAAATTCAGTGTTGTTATCACCTGCATTCGAAAAAGGTCTTAAAACACTATTTTTGATAATAATGTGAACTATTGGTTACTGACCCAGAGTGATCAGCTAATCTATTAAATCTGACAGTTGGAATACCACTATTCAGAACTATATCACCTAGGACTTAACAACCAATGTCGCCAGTGATTCTTGCACCGTATATTAAGCGTTGACCATGAGATTTGGAATGGGACGGAGAAGTCAGCTTTATCTTCTTCCTCTCGCATGAACCCGGATGTGCAGGTTGTGGCTGTTATTCTCGTAGCGTGCATATTAATTGTTAATTCGTAGAGGATATGCAGCATATGGGTGGGAACCCTCAACGTCCCACGATAGTTCTGACATCTAACGGTTTGTTCAAACCATTGCCGTAATTCTTTATGTGGGCATGGTGTACACCAAGGAGGCATGTAAGGTCGCGAAGGGGGCAGTGAATGGCTTGGATCATCTTCTAGGCCCCACATCTTGGAATTGTGGACGGGAATAAGCTACCCAGTTGTGCAACAAAGAGTTGATCTCTCATGGGTAAAGTGACGCACCTCTGCAGAGTGTAAGAACTGTAACTTGTTACTCCCTATTCCGGGAAGGAGTTGCGAACGCGGCGGGAAAGGAACTCCATGAAAGTTCTGGTAAACCCGTGAAGGCTAACGGACATAGCTATTCAGAATAAAAGAAACCTTTGAAGAAATGTTTATGAAAACTTGCATTGCCTACGACCTACGGTCTGTGGCTGTAGTTATAGTGCATCAAACACTCTTTTTCTAGTGAATTTGCTGAGTACGCTTGTACTCAAAGTATCTTCTTAACCCTTGCTAGATTCTGAAGACATTGAGACGATGTCTTCACCAAGTTATGCTCCAGGAATCATCAACAGCTAAAGCTCTTCAATGAAGTCAAAGAAGTCAAAATATACATCACTCAAGTGGACACGAAGTTACTGATTAGATAGGAATATAATTTCTAGCCAACGAACCTAATTCTGTAGTGTATTGCAATAGCAGCAATGCCAATTCCTTAGTTAAATACTAGTTTTAATAGTATAATAGTTTTGCATTATTTATCTTTGATTATTCTTTGTAAGAAGTTCTTTCTCTCTCTTTAACCTAGAGTGTTCTCTGGATCTTGTGTAAAGAGTGAGTTGTAACCTTTAGCCATGTATTGGACCCGCTGTGTTTCTGTTGTGCCATTATGAGGGATGTAATACTAGTGAACGGTGTTTCATTGGTGTTATGTCAACGACTATAGTATACTACATCATGCAGTGGTATGCTGGGTCACCGCACTTATCCATTAAGGTGGCGGTCGGCTATGCCTTACCTCCTGTAGCTGGTGGAACTTACCACTGTCGACCGATTCCAGATGGCTATGCTATTGTCGGGGTCGATGAGGTTGTGAATGAATATGAGGAAGCACAGCTTGACCATGCTACAGGTGAAGGGGAAACTCAACTCAAATTTGCAGTGAAAACAACCATTCTTTGGAAGAAGGAACACATCGTTCTTCCAAATTGGAGGCCACTGGCACCCCTGCCATCTCCGCAGCGTCAGCAGTCTGAGCCGCCTCAGCCGTCTCCAATTCATCAGAATACTCGCATGTCGTCTCTGGCGCTTCAGCAATCTCCTGCGCGGCAGCCATCTCCGGCGCTTTAGCCATCTCCTCAGTGTAAGCGGAAGAGCACTACCACGAAGAGCATCACTAGCACTGCCATGAAGAAATCCATAGGAAACCGTATGCCAAAGATTACAATAATCTTTTGAAACCTTAAACCCCACTTGTGCCGGACTACGAGCTCCAGATTATGAAGGGGGATGCAAGGCGGAGGGATACTGAAAGTAGCAGTCGTGCGGCACCCTAGAAAATAGTTCCCATGCTCGGAGAGCAGGAAAACCAATCATGCGCCCCGCTCCAAGTGTTCGACACACGGATAGCTCCTCCTGTAAATGATTACGATGCAGAGCTACAAAGAAAGGCCAATGAGATGGGGATGACTTACATTGCATACTTGAACATCATGGGAGACAACTTTCCCAAAGGCGATGTCAACCCCATACAGGCATGGAAGTATGGGAAGAATCTCGTCAAGAAAGAGGAGCTCAAGAATATACCAACAAAGATGCGAAGATTGCATAAGTGGTACCTTGATTTCTGAACGACGAGAAAGGAAGAATGGATCACGGTGCATATAAGATATCAGATTTTCTTGTGCGGAGACGATGAGATCACCTTCAACATTCAAGACTTGCATTTTCTATTCAATCAGAAGGAACTCGACAAAGCTGCCATCAGCCTTTATTGTGTGTAAGTACTATTTCTGTAATTTCTATCTCATCTATTTCAATTCATTAATTGCATGTATATATATGCTCACCATATATGTATATACTATTATGAGGAAAAAGGTTATGGAATGCATGAAAGGAGGCACTTTTGACATTGGGTTCGTTGACCCAAATAGAGTTCATGAAGGAGTGGTACAACACAAACCCGGGCAAACAAAAGATTTCTTGCTAAGGTCTTACTGAGACAACAAACGAAAAAGGGAAATACTATTGCCTTATAACTTCTCGTGAGTGTTACCCTCTCTTGTACATATTCTGTTTTGGCTTACTCGATGTTAAGTGTAACTGATGATGAGTTATGCGTGCGTAGGTTCCACTTTATTCTTCTAGTCATTCAAGTTGACTCAGGAAAAGTCCTTGCCATGGACTCGTTACAAAAAGACCAAGAGCTATGGGAAGACTTTAAAGAGATGCTCCAGAGGTAATTTCAATCATATTATCGCACTAGATCGGCAACTTTCGTGACAACAAGTAATTAATTATTCCTTTATCCATTTTCTTTGCCAACCAGGGTTTGGAAAAGGTTCAAGGGCAGGGCCGTGGGTGAATGGCCAGAAGAACTAAAATTTATAGACCAAAATGTAAGTAATACCAGCCAACTAGGTCTGCATATCTCTTTGATTCTACTTCCAACTCCATTATATCATGCTTTATTGATTATTATTTTGATTGAACTCTCTATTCTCGTAAAGTGCGTGCATCAGGGACCCGGCAATAACTTATGTGGATACTATGTTTGCGAGTTCATTCGTAACACAATATGTGCGACGGGCCAAGCCGCACTAGAACAACTTAGATTAGGTAAACAAAGTCCACAACATTATTTTATTACCATTAGTTGTGTTGAGTTTTATTCTTATATATATATTGACTCCATTCTTCATATATATTTAGATCGAACGGATGCGGGACCAACTCCTACCATTTGATCGCATACGAGCCATTCAAGAGGAATTGGCGGGGTTCAGACTTGATGAGGTCATCACACCTGGCGAAGAACTCTTTAGATATCCACCAAAATGAACGTGTACGGAGATGTTATATTGTATATATGCTTGAACGTGTTTGTCTTGTACTTGATGCTTCAATGTATACGGAGAATACCACAATGACGATGTTTGTGTATAATAATAGTTGCTTAATTATTCATGTACTCGTATGTACCGATGATGTATGTGTATACCTCTCTCGGTCGATTCCCCCTCCCCTCGTCCCTGCCACGCCGCAGAAATATGCCCAGAACGGGGCGGCGGCAGAACTCTGCCGCGGCAGATATTTATGTCGTTTTCCTGCCGCAGCAGAGATTTATGCCTTTTTCCGGCCGTGGCAGAGAACAATTAACACCGGTTCGTATTACGAACCGGTGTTAAAGGGGGGGGCCTGAGCGCTGCGGCAGCCCCATGTGCGCCACCCTTTAACATTGGTTCGTATAAGAACCACTGTTAAAGGGGGGGCTCTAACACTGAACCCCCAACAGCGGTTCTACAACCGCTGTTAGAGGCTGGTCCGAACTGGTGTTAGAGGCCAGTGTGTGCACTAGTGCCAGTTCGGTTTGTTAAGCATTGTGCAGCACGACTCCTCTTGTTTTTCCCAGCATTCATCTGCAAAAGTAGACTAGTGATACAGATGCGCAAATAGGTATTTTGAATGTGATCTGGTCTTGGTCTTCGAAAAACATACCATAATCTTTAGATCAAACGAGTGGTCGAGAAAATCTATCCACTGTTGGTCAGTCATAGAATGTTCCATAGGAGACGTTCTTTGAATATCCTTACTTTCCTTACCATTAAAGTATTTATTCATTATCCTATGGCACTGCTGGCACAAGGAACAGGAGAATATGTCCATGAGAACATAATCTACATCCTTATTATCCTGATCGAAGTTGAATTTTGTCTATCGGCAAGAATGAAACATTTGATGTGTTATGTGACTTAGAATAGAACCAACAGCAAGTTTGAAGGCATGGGACAGAGAACCATGACTTATATGTAACTTCTGGAGTAATGAATCGTAATGTTCAGGGGTTTGTTGGTGGAGCTTGAACGATGTGAAGATGGGAATATCATTTCTGACAAAAATTCTTATTTCCGACGCTAGGAAAGCAGATTATTTTGGATCTTCTGGCCTTCGCTTGCGAGGCAAAATATAATTGATGCAATATCTAGATTACGTTATGGAAATTTGAGATTCAAGATTTTTTCCTACCGTTGGCCCCCTTTCCTTAAATCGTCGTGTAGCTTCCAATTCAACCGTTACATCAGGCTATCACGATATATATAAAGGAGCATGCAAGGATAAGCATTGGAACACATACCTTGTTTAGCGGCCGGATGATTAACAAGTGGGTGATCATCGCTAGCTTGTTGATGTTGTGCTAGTAGATTTAGGCCAGTAGAGGTAAAAACTGGTTGGGATATCAATTGTTCATGGCTATCTGGATTGGCAATTTCTAATTGTGCAATGTGTGGAATGGTATTTGCAATGTGCGCAAAGACGAGCCTTTTTAGCCTTATGCAAGTTTCCTGAATTTCATCTATTGTATTTCTCGGCTTGTGTTTGTGGTCCACCTGTAGCATTAGCAGGGCCTCTTGTCGACACTTCAGGTTTGGTACCTGGACCAGATGATTCCTGACACACATAAAAGATACTTCAATCAATTATAGTTCTATATCCAATGAGACGCAGATGGAACAGAATAACAATAAGGAAAAACATGCTAAACATATATGATGCATGAACTAGGCAGAGGGCATTGCAGAATATTTGGTTGGATTGAGATAGAAAACATGGAGATGCAGCAAATATCACAATGAAAAAACAGAGCAAGCACCTTGGTGGTGGACAAGCGGGCGGACTATGGGGGAGGTCCTCAACGGGTCCAAATTCCTGAGTGATGTCTCCCTCGAGGTATTATTCATCAACAAAAACCAATGCTGAATCAGACACTTGCCGGACATAGTTTTTCTCCCTGCTGGTATCTGAAAGGGTCTTAGGTGAAACAGCTGATTCTTGACACACATAAATGATACATTAAGGCAAATGGAACAGAAGAACAGTAAGGCAAGACAAGCTGAACATATATGATGCATGAACTAAGCAGATGGCATTGCACAGCATTTGGTCGGTTTGAGGTACAAAACATGGAAGATCCAACATCTATCTCAATGACAAGACAAAGCAAGCACCTTGGGGGGTGGACAAGCGGGCGTACTAGGGGGGGTTCTCGACCGGTCCATCTTCCTGAGTCAGGTCTCTGTCGGGGTTTTATCCATCTCGAGGATCAGATTCTGCTTCAGAAACCTGGCCTTCATGACTGGTGGTGGTATCTACGAAAGATCTAAGTCTTCGCAAGCAGAGCAACCTTGCATGTTTGGAATTCTTCAGTAATATCTCTCCCCAAACCTTCCGTTCTCCATTATCAGTCGGTCCCAAAGCAGCTTCCATGCATGAGCAAAAAAATACCTTATGAGATTTAAGAGAGAAGTGTCTGTAGAGGAGAAAATTAGTACAGTGCTAGAAACAAGTTGAAAGATCTGGAGGAAAAATGACAGACATATGAATGTAAACAATGTGAGACGGCTATGAAACAAGCGATAAACTACCTTTGTGACCGCGATTATGCAATTTCATGCCGCTGGCCTTGCCTTTAACGAGCTTATGGTGAGCTACGACCTCGCCGTTCACGGCTGAGTGGGTTTTGCTCGCCATATCTCCGGTGTTGTAGACAATGTCGGCGAAGAAGATCCGGTTTCGTGGAGTTAGGGAAAGTGGATCTAATGAAGCTGCGATGGTGTCGCTGGTGACGGCGCTGCTGAGCCGGCTCCGGTGCCATGGACCTCAGGTACGAAGGAGGTGATATAGTGCGGGCCAGCGTCGGGGCGGGGAAGCAACCTCTGGCTTGCTAGACAAGGGAGCTGGTAAAATGTATTTGGTTGCTAGTAGTGCCGGTGGAGAGGCTGTGAAGGGGAGATGGGACAGAAGAGGCATGACTATGGTGGTCCGAGGTGATCTCCAGGGATTTGGCCCGATAGGCGCGGGTTTGAAATTTTGAATTGTGCAAGGCAAACAATTTTGAGGAATGGTCTTTTCCGCCTTATTTCTGGACCAAAGGGCGAGATGGAAATTTCGTACTGCTTTTAAATATTGGACGCAGGAGCAATTTCGGAAGTTCTTTCTGGTGTAGAGTTAAAATTATTATTGACTTTTTGGTGAAAGCGGTGGTTTCGGCGTGTGTTCTGTCCCTCGGCTAATTTTTTGTGTACTCTACTAGTATATACAATCTAAAAGTTTGACTTGGGGCAACACAAGTAATTGCACATATTTATGTATGATAATGGGCACAAGGACATGGTCATTGAGCTCGAACTACCATTCTTTTCTTTTTTATTTCCTTTTTAAGATGGACTACCTTTCATGGTAATGTGTTCATTTTCTGCAAAACATGGGTCTATGGATCTAAACAAAAGTGCATAATAAAATTTGAACATTCTGGTGGGAAAATATTGTTTTTTCCATTTTCCAGATGGCTACTGAGATACACTGTCCAAATGTAGCAAGTAATATATGTTTCATAACAGCGTGTGACGAGGTTTCATCTCGTCAATGCCCATTGTTATGGACTTGGGTTTTGGAGAAGATGGGGATGTTGGAGATCGTGGCACGGTTAACAGACAAGCAACCAGGGGACACGAGATTTACCCAGGTTCAGGCCCCCGGAGGGAAAACCCTACTCCTGCTTGTCCGCTCTTTGATTACGGCGGAACCGAAGGTTACAGGGTGCGCAGATTCGATCTGGCGTGGAGGTGTGTATGTATCGAGAGAGATCTAGGTCTATTGCGTACGTGCGTGCCTCCTCGTTGGACCCTCCTAGCCTTTATATATGGGGAGGCTAGGTCTTAGGTACCGATACGAGTAGGTTACAAGTTGTATTCAAACTCTAGTCTTGCTCTCCAAGGATCCGAAGGCGTCATGGGCCTGGGCCACCCGAAAATCTTCATGGGCCGGCGTACATTTGCCGTGGGCCTTCCTTGGGCTGGACTAGGTATGCCAAGGTCGTGTACCCGTAGGGTATAACCATGTCAGTAGCCCCCGAGTGTTCAGTCGAATCGTAGATTCGGCTAAGGACTCTTCAATCTTTCGGGTGCAGCTCTGTCTTTCAAGAGAATGTGTGTAGGGATTGTTGATGCGTGTGCCTGACTCACCCGACGGATCAGGGTCAGTTAACTGTCTTAGGACAAAACAACACGATCTTCTTCAGGTTCGAGTCCCTCAACTCGAAACTGGAACATATGCTGGCGTAATTCAACTCAGGCCGCGGAGGACTTACAGGAGTGGAATTCCATTGAATTTAATTGTTGTACCCAACGCGTCCGTCGGGATTTTTCATCGCACCTGCTGGCACAGATTTTGACTAGCAGAGCGCAGTCGTGTGTGTTGCCAGGCCATCAGATGATATCTGTAGGTATTACCTTTGCGTCACAGACGCAGCATCCGAATGTTTATCACCGCGGAGGTGTTTCGGGTGGCCAAGGAGGTCGTTGCTCACTTAGCGTAAATTAGGGCAGAGTTGCCGAAAAAGTTTTGCATGCTGATCCGAAGGATCGCAGTCGAAGAGTTCATAGGGTGCGCGACCAGTGCTCCCTATGGGAGTAGCCCCCAAGTGTCTGTTCGAGTCGTAGACTCGAACGGAGACTTTTAGTTCAAGCATTGTTTCAATCATTAGGTCCGCAGGACTCGAAAATTTTCGGATGCTTAATTCCATCCTCCCTATGGGAGTAGCCCCCGAGTCCGTAGTGGAGTCGTAGACTCGACGTAGGACTCAGAGAAATAATTTTGTCCTCATTTGTCTGTCGGGTGCACGGCCAGCGCTCCTGATAGGAGTAGCCCCCAAGTATTTAGTCGAATCGTAGATTCGAGTGAGTACTTTTAGCTGTGGAGCCGAAGTGGTGCTAGTATAGCTTTTGATGACGTCAGTGCTTACGATTGATGACCTCAAGCGTCTGCTACGCCAGAGATGACTTGACTGGACGAAGCGTGGGTCCCACTTGCTGACTTTGAATTGACCGGTCATGCGCGGCGTGGAGATGATTACGGCGTCTCCTCGATTTCCGCTCGTAGTGGACGGCGTGGTAACGACGGTTCGTTGTGATGCTGACACGTGTACGGCCAGATATACCATTGGTGTTAGGTCTTCTCGATGGACGGCCAGCGTGCGTCGTCTTCGCTGTTATAATCCGTGGTGAAATCGTGGTTTGTTTTTCACCGCACCAGTTCATCTGTTCACTGCTTCCTTGTCCTTGAGCGATTCTTGCTGCGCATTGAGAGTTTCCTCCACATTTCCTTCGTTCTTTCCTCGTTGGCAACGCCGCCACCGCCGTAGCGCCATGGGGCAAACAAAGAAGTCCTCATCTGCAGTTGGGACCAGCGCCGCCGGAGGTAAAAAGGGCACCGCCGCTGCTCGCGTCACCGATAGTGGCTGGCGGCGATCAGAAACGCGGGAGAGCGATCTCCGCAAACTGCGCGAGCGGAGCCTGATCCCGCAAGACACGACGGCCGTGAGACTCCCCGGCAATGAGGTAATCCCCCGTCCCCCATCTGGGTATCGGGTTATGTTTGTTGCCTTCATGATTCGCGGGTTTTCTTTTCCGGTCCACGACTTCCTTCGTGGATTGCTCTTCTTCTATGGGGTTCAGCTCCATCATCTGTCTCCCAACTCCCTTCTCCACATTGTGTGTTTTATCACACTTTGCGAGTGTTGGCTTGGCATTGAGCCGCACTTTGGCCTCTTCCGGAAGCTGTATTCCGTGAAGATGCAGTCTGGTTCAGATGGTGTGTATCCCATTGGGGGTTTCATCATCTCTCTCAGTCCCAATGTGCAATTCTTTTCCTTTTCCATGTCCGAATCTGTCCAGTACTAGCGGAGGAAATGGTTTTACATCCGTGACTCCGTACTGCCTGGGCAAGATTTTGGTCTCGTTCCTTTTGACCCCTCCCAATTGATTGAGAAGAAAAGATCCTGGAAAAATCAAATCTTAGACGGTGAGGTGGCGGAGATAGAGGCCCTGTACCGTCGTGTGGAGGAGCTCCAACTGATTCCTGAGAAGGAGGTGAACGGTGTCGACATCATCCGGATGTTTCTTGAGCGTCGGGTGCAGCCTCTCCAAGCGAGGGCGCACCCGATGTTCCTGTACTCTGGGCGCCGTGATCCGACGAGGGTTTCGAGTGAGAAAATCTCCGAGGTGGAACTTGACAAGGCTCTTCGCGCGCTGTTGAAGTTCAAGGCCGACGAAGAAATCCCGGGGAAGTCGCTGACTCCTCCCTTTTCTTCGACGTTGGTCGTACCGAAGGTGTAGATTTGCGCACGTAGTGCTTCCCTTTTGTTTTTGTCAGCTGTGTACTTGTGTCCTTTGTTTGCTAACAAAGTTTATTCTCATCTTGTAGAGCTTCAAAGTGTCGGGCATGGCACCACCATTGCCCGAAAGGTATCCGAATGCCCCGGATAATGAAGTGGTGGATTCCGTGTCCGAGCTACCGTCAGCACGATCCCCAGCGGAGGATGCCGACGAATCGAGTGAGGACCATTCGCTCGAACGATCACGGAGTTCTAGCGAGTCGTCAGATGCCTCGACTCCTCCGACTCCCAAAAATCCTCTGGGCCTTGAGCGTCGTGATGATGTTCATGGGGGTTCTTCCTCTCCCCTTCCTGCCATTCCTGTGCGGGTTGTTGCTTCGCACCCGCCAGCAAAGCGGAAGAAGGAAGAAAAGAACGAGGAGAAGAAGGAAGAAAAGAAGGAGGAGAAGAGGGCCCGAAGGGCTTCTCCTGTCTTCGACCTGAGCGCGTTGGGCTCGTAAGTTTTCTTGTTGCCACTGTTGTCCTTTGTTCCCTTGTTATTTTTGCACCTGTTTTGATTGGTTCGTATGCAGGCAATCCTCCGGCGGCTCTAGTGATGGAGCGCGCGAGATGATGGGGGAGTCGAACATTGCGTCGCCTCCTCCTCAGACGGTGGCGACTTCTGGTGACGATGCGCCAGTTCCTCCTGTGCAGGAGAGGCTGGTGGTTGTGCCTCAGAATTTCGCAGGCGGGCCTGCGGGTTCGCCTTCGGAGCACGTAAGTTTTTCTGCTTGATGTTACGGGGGAGCCCCCGAGTGTCTTCGTATGCTGATGTTGTTTATGCTTCTTTGTGTTGGGCGTAGCCCCCAAGTCCTGCTCTTACTACTGTTGCCTGTTGCTGCAGCCTTTTGTCCAAGAGGCCAAGCGGCTGGTGGAGGAACGCCTGACGCTGGAGGCGAAACTGCGGCAGCTTCAAGGTATTCGTCTGCCTTGTAGTACTTCTCTTGCTTATCCTGGTCCTGTTCTTTGACACTTACTTGTTGTAAATGCAGAGGAGCATAACGACTCTCTCCGTGAGGTCGATGCTCTGAAGAAGAGCCTTGGCCAATCGGAGCAGAAGGCCGAAGCTGCCGCTGATGCGAGAGAGCGCCTTGAGCTGGAGCTGACGAAGGCAGCCGAAGCGAAAGAGCGTCTGCAGCAGGAGGCCGCAGATCGTGAGGAGCAGTTGGCCACCGTTGCGGCTGCTCATGAAAAAGGGGTGGCGGAGAAGCTCATGGCTGCTGCCAAGGCTATTTCGGGTGAGCGTTAGCTTTTGTACTTGCTCCTTTTTCTGCGGATCTTCTTCTATGTTGCCTTTCTTCATGTTTTCTTCTTTTTGTCTCAGATGCCGCAGGCATCGAGTTCGACCGTGGTGCTCTGGAGCACGGGAGTGCTCTAGATGATGCCACTGTAGCGGTCGAAGACCGCTGCAGCACCGTCGTCAACTCCCTCGCCAAGGCGAAAGAGGTCCTTGGTTGCTTCTACCAGGAGCTCTTCCCGAAGGGCGCATCCCTTGAAGATGTGGGTGCCCTGGCAGAGGCTCTGTCAGCCGAAGCGCCTGCAGCGTATAAGCGCAAGCAGAAGGGCATCGGCGCGTCCGTCGGCTGGCGATGGCCATGGCGGCTGGGGCGGAGCTGGACCTGCCCCAGATTACTTCTCGGATGCCTATAGCTGCGGATGGATCCGAGGTAGCCTTCGCCGCCTACTCCGCTCGCTGCAGACGATATGGGCCCAAGCTCATTGACTTGATGTCTGAGTATGCATTGCGGCAGCAGGGCGAGGCCAAAGCTAGGCAGTCTGGTTCTGAGGCGACTCAGTGTCCTCCGCCTTAGGTATAGTAGACGTAGGGTAGTTTTGTAGTCTACTTTTGTTGTAAATATCTTTTGTAGTACCATCCTTGTGCGACGTAGTGGCCTTATATACTTTAATGAATTCCTCCGAGTTGTGCTCTATCCTTGGTTGAATGTCTGTGTGCCTTCTTTTTTCTGCTGCTATAGGTTCCTTCGGGTGCTGACCCAGTTGATACTTCATCCGAAAGGCCCTTGCGAGCATCATTGGATGATTCCTCGCAGCTCGCTTTTCTTCGAGATCGCGTGCGCATCTTGGATAGAGATTTGCTTGGGTTACGCGGTCGCGCTGACGTTTGGAAGTCCAAAGCAGACCGTGGTGCAGCCAGAGAGGAGTATTTGATGGCGGAGTTGGGTCGGCTGTCCGAGCAGCTGCAATGTAAGTTGATCCTTCTTTCGGGCTGTAGCTCAGTTCTTCGGGTGAGCCTGCTGGCCTTACTCTTGTTTTGTGCGGTTGTCGCAGGTGCCAATCTTGCTCCGAGGGAAGAAAAGGAGCGTATTGCTGTTCGAGTCAATTGCTTGACTCAACAGGATATGGAGGCCGGTGGCTTCTTCTGGATGGATCGTGATCGCGCCATAGTTCTGGCGACGGTGCAGGATCGTGTCTACCAGGTTTCGCGGGTGCTCCGCCAGGTGCAGACATCGGTTTCCTCGGTGCTGCACGTCATGTTTCTGTTGGATGCCGTGCCAACGACCCTTGCAGGTCTTCTGACGAAGTTTCGGAGTGCCAGCAATGTCAAGGAGCTGGTGCGACAGCAGCTTGTCGCAGGGGTGAAGGCTGCCTTGTCTCTTGTGAGGGTGCATCGCCCTGATGTAGATTTGGCTGCTGTAGCGACTGGGCCACCTCCTCTACCAGATGGTGGTGAGTGGAATATGCGTCCGCATTACGCGGCTGTAAGGTAGTATGCCGAACAGATTGTAGATTTGTTTGAGCAGCGTGCTCAGGTTATTCTTCAGAATAGGTAGGACCTGAAAATAAACAGATAGATGTAAAATTTGTATATTGCGGCTGGGCGTGTATGTGCCCTTTGTTGTAAAGGTTCGCTTGTTTGCGAGCACGTAGTGCTTTGATTTAGTACGTGCCCTTTTCGTTTGCCTGACGTGGTCAGCTACTCAGGTGTACACGTTTTGTCCTCAGTCGATGAAATCGTGAGGTGGGGGGAGCCCCCGAGTGCGTATGTAGCATGTAGTAAAGTTGCAGAAAATAGTCAACCGAGGGTTGGGGGCGAGGTACTTAGCTTTATTTATATCGTAATGGAGGAGGTACATGATTCGGCTGAGTAGCCTTGGCTGAAAGCCTTATTGAAAGTAAAAAGGGGGGTAGGTCGCTACGGATAGAATCGTCGCAGGTGCGAGACGTTCCACGGGTTGGAGTATGCGAATCCAGACTCCACGTGCTTGAGGCGATAGGCGCCACCTGGGATGACTTCGGTGATGACATAGGGTCCTTCCCATGGTGAATCGAGTTTGTTCGGTTGCTTTTGCTTGAGTCGCAAGACGAGGTCTCCTTCGACGAAGGACCTTGGGCGCAGCCGGCGGCTGTGATAGTTGCGGAGACTCTGCTGGTATACCGCTGATCGAGCGGCTGCTATATCCCGCGCTTCATCGAGTGTGTCGACGGCGTCTTCGAGTGCAGCCGTGGATTCGGCTTCGCTTTAAGCGATGACTCGTGGAGCCTGGTGGCGTACTTCGGCTGGTAGCACGGCCTCGGCTCCGTGTACCATGAAGAATGGTGTGTAGCCGGTGGAGCTGTTTGGCGTAGTCCGTAAGCTCCACAAGATAGACGGTAGTTCTTTCGTCCAGTTTCCAGCTTTATGCTCGAGTGAGCTCATGAGGCGCTTCTTGATGCCGGCGCCGATTAGGCCGTTGGCCTTTTCCACTTGTCCGTTTGTTTGCGGGTGTGCGACTGAGGCATACATGATATTGATCCCGAGGCCTTCGCAGAATCCTGTAATTCTTCGGAGATGAAGTTCGATCCGTTGTCGGTGATGATGCTGTGCGGTACGCCAAACCTGTAGACAATGGATTCGAAGAACTTGACGGCGGTTTTGCCCTTCTGGTTGGTGACTGGCATGGCTTCGATCCACTTGGTGAATTTGTCGACAACGACTAGGAGGAAGACGTGTCCTCCTTTCGAAGATTTTGGCAGTTTGCCGATCATGTCGAGGCCCCATTGGGCAAAAGGCCAGGCTATGGGTATGGGTCGAAGTTCGAACCCAGGTGCGTGCGGTTTGTCGGCGAACCGTTGTCACCCGTTGCATCTTCGGACGATGTCTTTCGCGTCGCTCATGGCCGTTGGCCAGTAGAATCCTGCTCGTAGAGCTTTGGCGACGAGGGAGCGGCTACCTGCGTGGTGGCCGCAGATGCCCTCGTGGATATCTTGGAGTATGGCTTTGCCGTCGTTGATGGTGACGCACTGTTGTAGTACGCCCATAATGCTGCGTTTGTACATCTCGCCGTTGATGATGGTGAAGGCTTTTGACCGACGAGATACGCGCCGGGCATCTGTCGGGCTGTCTGGCAACTCTCCGTTTATCAGGAACTGGAGGTATGGACGTGTCCAAGTTTCTTCGACTGCCATGACCTGCATCAGGTTGACCATGGCAACTTCGGTATCCAACTTTTCGGGTACTTCATGACCTTCGGGTAGCATAGCCCCCGAGTGTTCTGCTTCTTCAGGTGATCCCTTGGGGAATTTCCGCTTGATGGATGGCACGCAGATCTGTTCGAGGAACACACCTGGTGGTACCTTTGCACAAGTGGAGCCGATGTTGGCGAGTCTATCGGCCTCCTTGTTGCTCTCTCTTCCAACGTGCCGAAGTTCGCAGCCGTCGAATTCTCCTTCGAGTGCGTTGTATAGCGCGCGGTACGCGATCATGTTTTCGGCGTGTGCGTCGCACTCATTCATCGTCTGCTGTACGACAAGGTTTGAGTCACCGTAGATGACCAGGCGCGTTGCGCCACATATTTTTTCCATCTTCATGCCATGGATGAGGGCTTCGTATTCGGCCTCGTTGTTGGAGGCTCTGAATTTCATCCGAAGGACGTACTTCATCTTGTCACCTTGCGGGGAGGTCAGTATGACTCCTGCCCCTGCTCCGGCTTCGCGTTTGGAGCCGTCAAAATGCATTGTCCAGGACTGCGACATGTCTGGGGTGTCAGGCAGCTGCAGCTCCATCCAGTGCACCAGGAAGTCCGGAAGGACTTGAGATTTGATTGTGTGTCGCTTCTCGTAGATGATGTCCAGGGGTGATAGTTCAATGCCCCACAGGGCCACGCGTCCTGTGGCCTCTGGGTTATTCAGGATGCTATTTAGGGGCGCCTCGTTGACGACCATCACCTGATGCTCCTGGAAGTAGTGGCTTAGTCGTCGAGCCGTCATGAACACGCCGTAGGCCAGCTTCTGGTAGTGCGGGTACCGCTGTTTTGTTGGAGTGAGAACCTCGCTGAGGTAGTAAATTGGGCGTTGTACCCCGTGGGTCTTGCCTTCTTCGGGTCGTTCGACCACGAGTACTGTGCTGACCACCTGGTGTGTGGCTGCTATGTACAGCAACAGGGGCTCGCGCTCTTTTGGCGTGACCAAAATGGGCGAGGTGGAGAGGGGCCGCTTGAGGCTTTCGAATGCGTCGTTGGCTTCTGGTGTCCACTCGAACTTGTCTGCCTTGCGCAGCAGCTGGTAAAATGGTAGGGCCTTCTCGCCCATGCGGCTGATGAACCTGCTTAGTGCTGCTACTCGCCCTGCGAGTTGTTGAACGCCCTTGAGGTTTTTCGGCTTCTCCATTGTCATGATGGCTTTGATTTTCTTCGGGTTCGCTTCGATCCCTCATTGAGAGATGAAGTACCCGAGCAGCTGACCCGAGGGGACGCCGAAGGCGCACTTTTCTGGATTGAGGTTGATCCTGTAGCGATCAAGGTTGTCGAACGTCTCGCGGAGATCGTCGATAAGTGTTCTTGCCTCCTTGGTTTTTATGACTATGTCGTCGACATAGACCTGGACGTTGCGACCGATCTGGTCCTTGAGGCAGGCCTGCATGCATCGCTGGTACGTGGCACCCGCGTTCTTTAGCCCAAAGGGCATTGTGTTGTAGCAGTATACTCCGAACGGTGTGATGAACGCCGTTTTCTCTTGATCTTCGACCTTGACTCGAATCTGGTTATAGCCTGAGTAGGCGTCGAGGAAGGAGAGTTTCTCACAATCTGCAGTCGAATCGATGATCTGGTCGATCCGAGGAAGAGGGAAGTGGTCCTTAGGGCAGTGTTTATTTAGTGACGTGAAGTCCACGCACATCCGGAGGATGTCCGTGTCCTTCTTCGGGACCATCACCGTGTTTGCCAGCCACTCGCTTTCCTTGATTTCCCGGATGAAGTCTGCTACGAGTAATCTGTTGATCTCCTTGCCGATAGCTTTGGCTCGTGGCTCCGACAGTCTTCGGATGGACTGCTTGACTGGCTTGGTGTCTGGGAAGACATTGAGTGCGTGCTCGGCGAATTCCCTGGGAACTCCTGGCATGTCCGCAGGACACCAGGCGAAGATTTCCCAGCGCTCACGGAGGAATTCGACGAGCGTGTCTTCCTATGCGGTGCTGAGGTCGTTGGTGATCAGCGCCGTCTTGGAGGCATCTGTTGGATGGACCTGCACCTTCTTGGTGTTGATGGTGGAGTCGAAAGACATGTCAGGTGCGTTCTGCTTTGTGACTGGGGGTAGCCCATTGTCCGTCAGCTCGCGGAGCCTTACAAGCTCCTCTTGCATGCCGAAAGACTGGGAGATTTTGTTGAAATCCCTGTCGCATTGGTCCGATCGGGTGAAGCTCCCGTGGACTGTGATGACGCCCCTTGGTCCTGGCATCTTGAGTAGTAGGTATGCGTAGTGTGGGATGGCCAGGAATCTTGCGAATGTTACACGTCCCAGGATGGCATGGTATTGCGACAGCCAGTCCACCACTTCGAATTCTAGGCGCTCCTGCCGAAAGTTGTCCGGCTTCCCGAAGATGACGTCGAGCCCTATTTTGCCCAGGGGAAGATGCCCTTCCCTGGGACAATGCCGTGGAACGTTGTGTCTGATTGTTCCAGGCTGCATTGCGGGATCCGCATAGCTGCTAGAGTGCTTGCGAACATTAGGTTGATGCCGCTGCCGCCGTCCATGAAGACGCGACTCATCTCGAAGCCTCCGATCTGCGCCTCCAGCACCAGGGCAGCATGACCTGGGCGAGGGATCTAGCAAGGGTGATCCGCGCGAGTGAATGTGATGCAGGACTCCGATCCGCTGAGGTACTCAGGGATTGCAGGCGGAGTTGCCACGGCCATGTTGATTTGTCGGGTGATTTTATTCTGCACCCTATTTGTGGGGCGTCCCTTCTGTATCATATCGAGTGCTCCTTTTGGTGGGGGGTATGCGATCCTGGCGTTGTTTTGCGCTGGTGCGACTGGTTGATTTGGGCCTCCAATAGGCGGCGGTGGAGGAGCTCCGTGTGCTATTTCACCTGGCGCAGGTGCGTTTCCGAACGCAGGGATTGGAGCTTGTTGCCTCATCTGCATCATGCCTTCGCTGAGTTTCTGGAACTCGCGGCAGTCCTTGAGCATGTGGCTAGCTTTCTTTTTGCCATCTTGTTTGTCGATGTAGAAGTGGATGGTGCATGGACCCGAAAGTTTGTCGAATGCTGAGGGTCCGTTCTCGCGGTCGCGGCGTTGCCACGACTGCGTTGGTCGTCCATTGTCGCGGAAGTTTCCGCTGCGGTATCCTCCGCTGTTGCGGTTGTTGTCATTACGGCGGTCGGCATAGCCGGCTGCGACCATGTCGGGTCCGTCGCGGTCCTCGTAAACGCGCGATCTCCTCTTGCTACGGCGTTCGCGTCTTCGGCCGTAGTCGTCCTCTTCATCTGATTGCGCCCGCTGGATGCAATCTTCGCCGTCTGCCCAACTGTTGGCGATTTCCATGAGGTGGTCGAGTGTCTTGGGCTTTACACGCCCAAGTTCCTCCTTGAAGTCTGGGCGCTTGACACCGTCCCTGAAGGCGTCGATGGCCCTTTCTTCGGAGATGTGTGCTGCGGAGTTCTTGGTTGTAGACCAGCGTAGTATGTACGAGCGAATAGATTCACCCGTTCTCTGAGTGCAGGCTCGCAATTCTTCAATTGAGGCGGGCCTTTTGCTGGTGCCTTTGAAGTTTCGAATGAAGCTGTAAGCGAGCTCCTCCCAGCTTCGGATGGATCCTGATGATAGGCTGCTAAGCCAGACCCGCGCTGCGCCTGTTAGCTGCAGCTGAAGGCATTGCATGGCGGTTTCTTTGTTGCCTCCGTGAAGCTTGGCGGATGACAGATGGTCACTGAGCCAGGACATTGGATCTTGCGTGTCGTTGAACTTCGGAGTATCCGAAGGAAGCTTGAAGTTGCGTGGCATCTGTGTTCGCCGGACGGATCTGCTGAAGCATTGAGCCCCGCAGAGTTCTCCTTCGTCTTCATCCATCTCAGATTCAAACGAGCTTGCGCGTTTGGCCGTGCTTTGTCGATCTTGCGCTGTGTAAGCTTGTCTCTGGCGTCGTAGTCGCTTTTATGGCGGTGCGAGCTCTTCTTCCTTCGAGGAAGATCGTGTTCCTCTTCATCTTCGGATGAGGGAGTGGGGCTCCGGTCGCGCCTGGCCGGAGCTTTCTTCTTCGGCTCTGTAGGAGCGTCTTCGTGGAGCGCAGCTCCGATTAATCCTAGTCCGGTGAGTGCGGACTTATGCATGGCCCTTTTCGGGTCCCCCTCCGGAGGTGGGTGAGCCGCGAGATACGCAGTGGCTGCCATGATCGCAGCTTGTGGCGTCTTTGGGGTGATGTTGCCGTCGGCGTCCATATCCATGAACGATGTGTGGAGAGTTCGGGTCACGTCATGCCGTTCCTTCGGGTCCATGTTTTCCACCCGAGAGCGGTGCTTGTTTCCCTGGTTTCCGTTCATGCTAGAGCTGGGTCCCATGGCGGAGAGCGCAGCTCGTCGCGCACTGGACTCAGAGGCTGCTTTCTTGCGTTTGTCGAGCGTCTCCTGCATCTTGACTTGCTTCTTGTGCTCCTCGATGAGGAGGTAGTGGTATGCCATCAGCAGATCACGTGGGGAGTCCAGAGGTAGGACTATTTCACCTGCGACGGCGCGGCGTGCTTCGACCCATCCTTCTTTGCTAAGTTGGATGAGGTGGCCTCTGTTTTCCCGTTTTCGCCGTTTCTGTCCTGCGGGTTGGGGTTTGGCGGCGGGTTAGGTGTTTCCTCATCGGTTTGGATGATTGCGGCGCACAGATAGCGCCTGCAGATTGGTTGGCTGCTGCCGCAGCTTTCGGATCCGGAACCGTAGGTCCCTTCATCCGAAGGTGGATCGCACAGATCGGAGTTGGAGCAGCTGCTGCTGTGGAACTCATCTGTTGATGGTGACGTGCGTAGCACGGGGTGTGGATCCCACGAAGCGGGCCTGATTGACGGCACGGGCACCCGCTCAGGGAGGCAGAGGGTGCCAGTTTGTCCCACCTGGAAGCAGAAGCTCCCGAACAAGATTTCGAGTCCGTCGCCTACGGGCTCGAAATCCTTCATGGTATCCGGCGAGTGGGCGGTGAAGTCGAAAGCGCCGAAGAGGAGGTGATTCTCCGTCGCCGCGGAGTTGTAGATGGATCGGGGCGGAACCGTCACGACCGCACAATCAGCAGCCCCAATTCCCACAGACGGCGCCAATTGACGAGGTTTCATCTCGTCAATGCCCATTGTTATGGACTTGTATTTTGGAGAAGATGGGGATGCTGGAGATCGTGGCACGGTTAACAGACAAGCAACCAGGGGACACGAGATTTACCCAGGTTCAGGCCCCCGGAGGGAAAACCCTACTCCTGCTTGTCTGCTCTTTGATTACGGCGGAACCGAAGGTTACAGGGTGCACAGATTCGATCTGGCGTGGAGGTGTGTATGTATCGAGAGAGTTCTAGGTCTATTGCGTACGTGCGTGCCTCCTCGTTGGACCCTCCTAGCCTTTATATATGGAGAGGCTAGGTCTCAGGTACCGATACGAGTAGGTTACAAGTTGTATTCAAACTCTAGTCTTGCTCTCCAAGGATCCGAAGGCGTCATGGGCCTGGGCCACCCGAAAATCTTCATGGGCCAGCGTACATTTGCCGTGGGCCTTCCTTGGGCTGGACTAGGTATGCCAAGGTCGTGTACCCGTAGGGTATAACCATGTCAGCGTGCCAAATACGTAGTTACCGTAAATGCAATCTACAATTTACTTACATTTGAAATTTGACCTAATTTCTATAAATTGACATAAAGTCATCTAAGTGGACAGAGTAAGATAGGATCAAGTTTGAAAACTCATAAAAACATGGGAACTATAATACAACATGTCGGTCCACTATATGTATCTGAAAAGCTCTACTTGTGGTATTCAGAATGTAACATACCAAAAATCATGTTTTGAAAGTTGCACATCATTCATGCATTCATACTCATATTAGGATCATTTCCTCAAAAATCAGAAACCTTGTGATCTATCATTTTATGCAAGCAAGGCATTAGCCTTATTTCTACCTTATAAGAAGGAAGACCTTGTTTTGATCAGTAGTGAATTGATCCTATGGTCGATTGATATTTTCTAAAGCTAGGACAAAGTTTTCAAAACAAAGTATGAATTTAAAACCATTCTTATGTCTTTATTAAACAATTGATAAAGGCATTATTTATTTTTAAAATTCCAATGTGCCAATGTATTTCCAAGTGTACAACATTATTCTGTAGCCAAATGCGTACTTGTTTCACAGACTAGAATCCAGGAGTTATTTCAATTCAAACCACTTTAAATTCATTTGAAAAGGATTCCTAGAAAATCAAACAGAAAAAGAAAAAGATAAAATAAATGGAAAAGGGTCGGCGCCACCATTCCAGCCCAACTGCAAAAACGTCCCACAAGCCATCCTACCCAGGTTCGCCTCTTCTCTCTCTCTCACCCGCACCCACTCAGCCCCGCTGACACTGCCACTAGGCCCAAGCCAGGTCAGCATCTTCTTCCCCACCCCCGCGCACGCAGAACCCATCGCCACCGCCGTTTCGTCCAGAAACGCCGTGTTGATTTCTCGCTTAATTGGCATTGAACCACTGCGTAATTCTCTCGCCCCTCCTGGCTACTTAAACACCTCGCCGCCGCGGTCATTCCCCCCCCCCCCCCCCCACACACAGCACACTCACCTCGCCACCAGGCTGCCAGTATTTTGAATTGCACCGCCGCTGTCCGGCGAGCTCTGGCAAGCGATTACGGTGAGCTCCGACCGCCCCTTTGCTTCTGGTTCAAACGAGCGTGACCCTCATGTCCTTGTGCATCTGCTGACACCTCTGGTTTGCCTGCTCGTGACCCAGGTCGCCGTCCCCGTTCACGCCCGCAAACGCCAGAGCCGCCGCTCGACTTCGACGAGCGATTTAGGTAAAATCCATGCGCCCCTTGACTTTGCATGCATACTATCAGATTCTCCTTGTCCTTGCACAACTGCTAACACCACTGGATTGTGCTAGGGCGATCCAAAACGTCGTTAACCTCACCGTCTGCACAAACCCGACGCCTCCCGCAACTCCGACGAGCACTAGCCTCTGCTACAGCCTGCCCCTGTCCACGCCAGCAGCATGTTGAGCTTCCTCGTGTTCTTGCGAGTCTGGTAAGCCACACCACACCCCCCAGCCCCTCTTGTATTTGCCGAACCATCACCGCCAGTAGCGCCGCCGCCGCTGCAACCACGCGCGCCGCCAGTTCTTGGCCAAGTCGTCGTGGATCGTTGGATCTAGATCTAACGTGTTAGATTAGATCACTTATCGAAGGGGTACAATTAGATTTGGCCCGTGCGATTTCATTTAAATCCTACGGCTCACGTTGATCGATCCAGCTGAAACGGTATCAACCAATCAGAAAGCGTCGCGTGGCTAGAGTTTAGATTTAAAATCTGAAATTAGATCTATTAGTTGTTCAAACTTTCAAAATTCATAACTTTTGATCAACACGTTCAAATTTTGCAAATTTTATACCATTGGAATCAGGAGAAAGAATTCTATCCAACCATGCACTTTATTTAATAAATTGCTTCTATAAACTTAGTTGTTTTTGCAGAAATATTTGTAATCTTATTTTATATATAAAAATTATATAGGAAATGTTTTAAGGGCCAAATTGATTTTATTTAGTGTATAATTGTTTTGTTTATGATTCAGTACTGTTACACTTGTCTTGTTTGGTTTAGAAAAAAAATCATCACATTGCATTGCATGCATATATTTTTTGCTTGCGTATTTTGATATGTGAATTTGGTGCTATCATTTTATGTGTAGATTTTGGTGCTAGTAATGATTGTGATTGTGAGGATTGTTGCTACTCCCCCAAACTACCAAGGCAAGTGGTGCTTCATATTTTTGTCCCAATATTTTTACTATGCATTCGAAATATTTTGTATAGGGCTTGCATGATTATTTTGCTAAGTATCTATAGGTTATGCTTGGGAAATCCTAGTAGTTGTAGGATTGTTAGAATTTCTCTCCAAGTTAAGATACTTGCTACTGCCATGCTTAGCCTAGCTAGTAGTAACCAAGGGTGGATTATATATACATGCTATGAAAAATATTTCTAAGTCTTTGACTTATGTTTTGCTTATTAAAACAACTAAGTGAATGAAACACCTGGGTGGAATGGAAAGAATGGTTTGTGTTGAGTGGTTACACAAGGCCCATTTCTATGGTTTACCTTGTGTATCTCACTTGTGGTATGCCACCTAGGAACAAAGGGATTTGAGATGCCAAATGTTAAGAAGCTTCTAGTGCAGCCACATGGCATTATGGGCTCTGCCGGGATCATATAGGTTGCAATAACTTAGCCATTTGGACAGTTGGTGGTAGTAGGATGATAGGTTGGAACGCATCCATTTGGTCTAAGGGAAGGCTTCTAAAAGGTCCAGTCTTGGTGAAAATCAAGTCTTGTGGGGAAAGTGCACCACCTATGTAGATGGAAGAAACTAAGTACTTAGTCGTGTCCCCGATAATGGACATTTTGAGCATCAAGACATGGAAGCTATCAAGAATCTCCTCATCCCAATTTTCTAAGTTAAAACTTGTGGTTGAACAATGGTGAAGGTTCACCAATTTCTATTGGTGGTTCCTTGGGAAAGTTTTAGCCAAACAAAAACTTAGTGTTTTCAACTGATAGATAAAAACTATTTTGAGAAAAGCAAGCCTAAGCTACACCTAGCCAAATTCATGTAGTCACTAGATACTAATATTCTTCTAAGGTATCACTTGCCAATACTATTCCATTGTATTGACCCACTGTGGCTGTAACTTGTGATGTTGCAGGTTACTCTGATGATGATTAGGGATTATGAGTCTACACTCAACATGCTTTCCTGTGGCACATGAAGATGAAAACTTCTATTTTCTATATTGTTAAGTTAAACTCTTGTACTAGCCTATGGCTATGGAGTTGTAAAAGACTATGTTATCTCTGGAATGACGATGTAATAATGACCTTTGTTTCTGTGTACTTCATCCTAAACTGTGGATGCTAGCAATTGATCCAGGGACTAGGAGAAGAGATTCCAAGACTCGAACAAGAAGATCCGGGAGATGAAGGAAGAGCTGGAGGCCAAGGACTTCGAGCTCGAGAATCAGCAGGGAGTGATCGAGAGGCTTCGCTCACAGAAGAGGGATCTTAGGGCCAAGATAGAGGCCTTGACTACCAATGTTGAGGAATACAAGACCGCTATGGAGAATGCAGGTCTCACACTTGTTGATGTGGAGGTTGATGTGGAGGAGTAGTGATGACTACTCATTTATCTTTCATTTACCGTGCTTTTGATTATTGAGTCGCAATGACCATCCAACATGTGGATGGCTTGCTATGGTGTGTTTGTTTTCCAAACTTGTTGTTTACGTCGTTTGAACCTTATGTTATTTTGATGCTTGGTTTGGTGATTGTCTATGTGATGTATTGTGCATCATAAGCATCTAAGGGTATCTCATTCTTATCCTTATGAAAACCACAGATGCCTCCTCGACGTGCCAACCCCAACCCAAACAACAACAATGTCACCCTCGAGATGCAGCAGTTGATGACAGCACAGGCACATCTGATGCAGATGATGACCACTTTTATGCAGAATCAGAATAACAACAACAAGAACAAGAACAATAACAACAACAATAACAACAACAACCCGAACAATCAGCCAGGATTTGACATGCTCACCAGATTCCTAAGATTGAGGCCTGCAAAGTTCTCAGGAACCACTGATCCAATGATGGCCAATGATTGGCTATGTTCGGTGAACAAGGATTTGGTAACTATCGGCTACACCGACGAGGAGAAGGTCAGGTTTGCAGCACATCTGTTGGAGGGACCAGCAGCAACTTGGTGGGATAATTTTCAGATCACCACTCCCATTAAGGATGTAACTTGGGTTATCTTTGAGGATGGTTTACGCACAGCTCACATTTCATCCGGAGTGATGAATTTGAAGAAGAAGGAGTTCCACAACCTGAAGCAGCATCAACGCAGTGTGGATGAATATATTGAGGAATTCAACAATCTGGCGCGTTATGCACCGAATGAAGTTGATACTGATGCCAAGAGGAAGGAGAAATTCCTCGAAGGACTGAATGATGAACTGAATCTGCAGCTATCTGTTGCCTATGTCCCAACCAACCAATCACTTTGTGACAAGGCTACTATCTTGGAGAACAAGATGAAATAGGTTGAAAGCAGAAAGAGGAAGCACAGCTTTGACAAGCACAACTCGGGATCGTCTCACAAACGTTCCCATCATGATGATAGTGGGAGTTCTGGATCCCAGAAACATGGTAAGTACAATAACCACCACGGCCACAACCGCCATCATGACAACAAGCATCACCGTAGTCATGATAATGACAAGTATAAGAACCACAAGAGTGGATACAAGAAGTGGAAGTGGTAGTGGAAGTCAACCTGTCAAGAAAGATCTCAGTCAGTTTGAATGCTTCAAGTGTAAGAAGATGGGGCACTATGCTAATGAGTTCCCAGAAAAGAAAGTTGAAGGTGCCAACAAGCCCAACCCTTTCCAGAAGGGACAGGTGAACCACATCAATGTGGAAGAGATTTATGAGGAACCTGATGTTGTGGCTGGTAAGTTCAAACTCAATTCTGTTCTAGCACTTGTTCTTTTTGATACTGGAGCATCGCATTCATTCATATCAAGAGCATTTGTTGATAGAAATGAACTTTCAGTTGAAACTATTGGGTGTTCTATAAAAGTAAGTTCTCCTGGTGGAGAAATGATAGTGAACTCAGGATGTCATGACCTATTCATAGAGTTTGGGAAGTATAAGTTTCCCGTTAATCTGATAATCCTATATTCCCAAGGATTGGATGTCATTTTGGGAATGGATTGGATAACTAAGTTTAAGGGAGTGCTTGATTGTGCCAATCATACCGTCAGACTCACAACCCCGGATAATAAAAGTATTAGATTCAAGACTAACTTTGAATCAAAAGGGAGTAAGCTAAATTCTCTTAAGGGGGTTAGCATAGACAGTGTGCTAATTGTGAGAGAATATCCAAATATGTTTCCGGAGGAATTACCAGGAATGCCACCAGATAGAGATGTGGAGTTTCTGATTAACTTGCTGCCAGGATCAGGACCAATAGCTAAGAGACCTTACTAGATGTCAGTTGATGATTTGAAAGAACTCAAGAAACAACTTGGAGAATAGTTGCAGAAGGGATTTATTCAACCAAGTTCTTCATCTTGGGGAGCACCAGTCTTGTTTGTAGAAAAGAAAGATAGAAGTCAAAGGTTATGCATCGATTATCGTTCACTCAATGAGGTGACTATCAAGAACAAATATCCTTTGCCCAGAATCAATGACTTGTTTGATCAGTTAGAAGGAGCCTGTGTGTTCTCAAAGATTGATCTCCGGTCAGGTTATTTCCAGCTTAAGATAAGGGAACAAGACATACCTAAGACAACTTTCACCACTAGGTATGGATTGTATGAGTACACTGTGATGCCATTTGGTTTGACCAATGAACCAGCTTATTTCATGAATATGATGAACAAGGTGTTCATGGAGTTCCTTGACAAGTTTGTTGTCGTTTTCATCGATGACATTTTGATCTACTCCAAGAGCAAAGAAGAGCATGAAGGACATTTGTGTTGGATACTTGAGAAACTTAGAGAGCATAAGTTGTATGCCAAATTCAGCAAGTGTGAATTCTGGTTTAACAAAGTTGGATTTCTTGGGTACATTGTGTCAAGAGATGGTGTAGTAGTTGATCCCACAAAAGTGTCAGCTGTAACTGAATGGGAATCTCCTAAGTCAGTGAAAGAAGTTCGTAGTTTCGTTGGTTTGGCAGGATACTACAGAAGATTCATTGAGAATTTCTCCAAGGTAGCTAAGCCAATGACAGAGTTACTAAAGAAAGACAAGAAATTTGCTTGGACTGAAGGATGTGAACTCAGTTTCCAAGAGTTGAAGAAGAGACTAGTGACAGCACCAGTCTTATGTTTGCCAGATTTGGAGAAGGATTTCCAAGTGTATTGTGATGCATCTTATCATGGATTAGGTGCAGTTCTGATGCAAGAAGGGAAAGTTATGTCTTATGCCTCGAGACAACTCAAAACTCATGAGGTGAATTATCCTACTCATGATTTAGAGTTAGCCTCTGTTGTCCATGCACTCAAAACATGGAAACATTATCTTTTGGGAAAGAGGTGTGAAGTGTTCACAGATCACAAAAGTTTGAAGTATATCTTTACTCAGAAAGAAATCAACATGAGACAAAGAAAATGGCTAGAACTCATCAAAGACTATGACTTGAGTTTGCAATACCACCCCGGTAAAGCAAATGTTGTAGCGGATGCACTAAGCCGTAAGGTATTCGTGAATGGCCTTACTAAGGGAGAGTTGCCAGATGATCTGCGTACCCAATTTAGAGACCTCAGGTTGGAGATTGTGCCTGAAGGACATCTCATGTCATTAGATGTTCAACCCACCTTATTGGACAAAATCAAGGAAGCCCAAAAGACGGACAAGGAAATTGAAGAGATTAAAGAAAAGATTGGCAAGGGAAAAGCCAAAGGATTCCATGAAGACGAACATGGTACTTTATGGTATGGAAAACGTATCTGCGTTCCGCAAGACCCAGAACTTCGGAAACTGATTTTACAAGAAGCACACAACTCACCATATTCCATTCATCTGGGTAACACCAAAATGTACATCGATATGAAGGAAAGATTTTGGTGGAATAATCTCAAGAAGGACATCGCCGAACATATTGCTTTGTGTGATGTATGTAGTAGAGTGAAAGCGGAACATCAGAAACTAGCAGGATTGTTACAACCACTACCTATTCCTGATTGGAAGTGGCACAAGATTGGCATGGATTTCATCACCGGATTGCCAAGGACAATGGTCAAGATATGATTCTATTTGGGTCGTAGTGGATCGCCTAACTAAAGTGGCTCATTTCATACCCATGAAGACAACCTATACAAGTGCTAAGTTGGCCAAGATATATATGAATAGGATTGTGTGTCTGCATGGAGTACCCAAGAGTATTGTGTCCGATAGGGGAACTCAATTCACTTCTCATTTTTGGAGGCAACTGGATGAGTCATTTGGAACGAGATTAGAATTTAGTATGGCTTTTCATCCCCAGACTGATGGACAGACAGAAAGGACCAACCAGATTCTAGAGGATATGTTGAGGGAATGTGCCCTAGACTATGGAGCTAGTTGGGATGAAAGTCTGCCTTACGCCGAATTCTCTTACAACAACAGCTATCAAGCGAGTATTGAGATGGCACCGTTTGAGTTTCTCTATGGGAGAAAGTGTACTACCCCATTGCTATGGAATGGCGTGGGAGAAAGAAATTTGTTCGGACCAGAACTAATTAAAGAGGTTGAAGAGAAAGTCAAGCTAGTAAAGGACATATTGAAGATAGCACAGTCCCGACAGAAGATCTACGCAGATCCTAAGCATAGAGAAGTCACCTATGAGGTGGGTGATAGAGCTTATCTTAGAGTGTCACCACTTCGTGGAGTAAAGAGATTTGGAGTCAAAGGAAAATTGGCCCCAAGATATGTTGGACCATTCAAGATTTTGAGTCGAAAAGGAGAAGTAGCTTATGAGATTGAATTGCCGGAATCATTGTCTGCCATTCACAATGTGTTTCATGTGAGTCAGCTAAAGAAATGCCACCCAGAGATGGAAGATACTTCTTTGAAGGATATTATACCTTTGGAGGAGGTCCAATTGGAAAGTGATCTCACCTATGAGGAGAAACCTATCAGGATTCTTGAGACTGCAGAAATAGTTACAAGGACAAAGACTATCAAATTCTGCAAAGTTCAATGGAACCATCATTCCGAAGAAGAATCAACTTGGGAAAGAGAAGATGACCTTCGGAAAGACCACCCTCACCTATTTGCTAGACAATCCGAATCGCGAGGGCGAGATTCACCTTAAGGTGGTTAGATTTGTAACATCCCAAAAATCATGTTTTCAAAGTTGCACATCATTCATGCATTCATACTCATTTTAGGATCATTTCCTCAAAAATCAGAAACCTTGTGATCTATCATTTTATGCAAGGAAGGCATTAGCCTTATTGCTACCTTATAAGAAGAAGACCTTGTTTTGATCAGTAGTGAATTGATCCTATGGTTGATTGATATTTTCAAAAGCTTGGACAAAGTTTTCAAAACAAAGTATGAATTTAAAACCATTCTTATGTCTTTATTAAACAATTGATAAAGGCATTGTTTACTTTTAATTTTACAATGTGCCAATGTATTTCCAAGTGTACAACATTGTTCTGTAGCCAAATGTGTACTTTTTTCACCTTGCAAAAATCCAGGAGTTGTTTGAATTCAAACCACTTTAAATTCATTTGAAAAGGATTCCTAGAAAATCAAACAGAAAAAGAAAAAGATAAAAGAAATGGAAAAGGGCCGGCGCCACCATTCCAGCCCAAAAGCAAAAATGGCCCAAAATCCAGCCCACCCGGGTTCCCCTCTTCTCTCTTTCTCACCCGCACCCGCTCAGCCCGCTGACACTGCCACTGGGCCCAAGCCAGGTCAGCATCTTCTTCCCCACCCCCGCGCGCGCAGACTCCGTCGCCACAGTCGTTTCCTCCAGAAACGCCACGTTGATTTC
Source organism: Avena sativa (assembly GCA_916181665.1). Taxonomy (NCBI): domain Eukaryota; kingdom Viridiplantae; phylum Streptophyta; class Magnoliopsida; order Poales; family Poaceae; genus Avena; species Avena sativa. The sequence continues at coordinate 160,519,483 of OV702298.1, read as the reverse complement.
TCTCTTTATTGGCATTGAACCACTACGTAATTCTCTCGCCCCTCCTAGCTACTTAAACACCTCGCCGCGGCGGTCATCTCCCCCCACACAACACACTCACCTCGCCACCAGGCTGCCAGTATTTCGAATTGCACCGCCTCTGTCCGACGAGCTCCGGCAAGCGATTACGGTGAGCTCCAACCGCCCCTTTGCTTCTGGTTCAAATGAGCGTGACCCTCGTGTCCTTGTGCATCTGCTGACACCTCTGGTTTGCCTGCTCGTGACCCAGGTCACCGTCCCCGTTCACGCTCGCAAACGCTAGAGCCGTCGCTCGACTCCGACGAGCGATTTAGGTAAAATCCGAGGGCTCCTTGACTTCGCATGTGTAACATCCCTAAAATCATGTTTTCAAAGCTTTTCATATCATCCATGCATTCATGGTCATTTTAGGATCATTCTAAGGTTCCCAACCTTTAATAAGGTAGAGATTCCTGTGTTTACAATGCTAGTCCCTGGATCAATAGCTAGCATCCACAGTTAAGATGTAATATCAAGATACAAAGGTCATAATACAACTTTATAACCAGGAATAAAATAATTTATTACATCTTACATAGCTCATTTGGCTATCTCATTACAATGTAGCAGAATATAACAATAGCATGGGGTCCTTCATCTTCAAAGTGCCACATGCAATCATGTTGGTTGTAGACTTGTAATCCTATTCAACACACTTCACTAACATCAAACAAACCTGCAACATAATAAGTTGCAGCCACAAGGGTCAATACATTTGAATTGTATTGGCAAGTTTCACTACTATGTAGAAATAAGTGGATCCTATCATTACATGCATATTTGGCTAAGTAGGGTTTAGCTCATCTGCAGAAAGCAATATAGTTTTGTCCTATCTTTTCAAAATAGTTTTGATCTTTTGAAGATCTTTCTGAACTCCTTGGAAAACTCCAAGTGCTTCAAACCCCTTGTTGTCACCATCAAGTTTTACTGTGAGAAATTGGAATGTCGAGATCTTCCATAGCTTCAGGCCTTAGTTGCTCAGAGTTGTCCATAACCGGGGACACGGCTAAGTTCTTAGAATTTGATCTTCTGCAGAAGTTGTACACTTTACCCACATGACACAATCTCGTCTTGATGCCACCAGTGGCCGCTGGATAAGTACTCACCAAAATGGAGTACCGGCAGATCGAGAATGTGACAAAGTCTTTCCATAGAAGTCCTCCCAATACACAATGCTAGCTTGTCAACCAAGCAACAATGTATGGATATATTTCTCTTACGCAATTCTAGTTAACCTGAAGATGCCAATGCATGGGTCTTCCACTATGTAGTTGACTAAGCCAGAGCCCATTTAGCATGTGGCTATACATGGAAGCCACTATACGAGAAACATGTTCAATCTCTAAGTCCCTGGGTGGTTTTCTTCTAGTGCACATATAAAAAGATAGCCATATAAACATAGTTCCCTTTGTTTCCACCTTTTCCAAAACTTGTGTATCCTCTTTCCACCCAGGTGGTTCATTGAGTACTTGTTTTATTATATTAAACATATATTTTTCCAACACTTCATATAATCATATCATGTATCCCATCCCAAATATATAGCAGGGCTAAGCATACTACAACTACAATGTTTTCACTAATGTATATATAAGGATATCCTATTAGGATTTAGCATAGCATAAAATATAGTAGTCCTTATCATGCGTGTTACAAAAATCCACTAAGTGTAATGAAAATAGTTGGACATGGATGATAGTGTCACTTGCCTTTTTAGTAGAGAATGTTGGTTCACTTCTTGATCTTGCAAATATCACACTCTTCTAACTTCACTACAATTCAATCAAGCAAACACATATTCAACTAGCATTCAAACAATTTATCACACATAAAATAACAAAAACAAGGTCATGCATGCAAGCATGCAAAAGATAGTTTTATTTGGAAAAGTGGTTTCTACTAGGATCTAAACATTTTCAATCTCACATTGGTCATTTACAAAAGTGGTAAAACCATTTGCAAAAGGTTTCATATCATAAACAAAATATTATGGTAAGGTGATATTTTATGTAGTTTGAAAATATATTTTAGCAAAGTAATGACTTTATATGGTTCATCAAATATGTTCTTAAATCTCAAAACTTGGTATTTAGGGTCAGAAGGTTTGAATCACATCATTTCCCAAAGGCTTTACTCAAAAATCATTTCTAAACCATAAACAATATTTTTATTTGACTAGAAATGAGTTAACTCAAATATTTATTCCTTAACTTCACAAAATACATTTTTAAATCCATAAGATGGTTCCTATGGTCAGTAGGTTCAAAACAATCCCTTTTGCAAAGATTTCACCTTAAAAATATATCTAGAACAATTTTTATATTGAAATTATTCGTACACATGTTTCTGCAATTTCAACCAATTTTACAGAAGCAAAACATTAAACAAAGTGCATGGTTGCAAAGTAATTGTTCTGCTGATTCCATTGATATAAAATTTGCAAAATTTGGACGTGTATAATTAAAGTTATGAATTTTCCAAGTTTGCAAATCTAATAGATCATATTTCTATTTTAAATCCTGAGTCTGGCCACGTGGCGCTATCCTATTGGACGGTACCGCTTCGTGCGGATCGATCAACACTGGCCATAGGATTTCACTTAAAATGCACGGCGCAGATGGACGTGTACCCCTTCGTTTATAATCTAATCTCAGCCACAAGATCAAGATCTAACGGGCACAGCGTGTTTGACCAAGGACTGGCGGCGCTGACGGCGGCGGACCGTGGCGCACGCTCGGGCGATGAGCTTGCCGATGATTCACTAAGCGAGGGAGAGGGAGGAGTAGCTCACCATGCTCGCAGGGGTGCGGTGAATCTTGAGGTGAGGTTGGCTTGTCGAGGGGCGCACCGGAGCAGCGGAGATTGCTCGTCGGAGTCAGTGGCGGCGTCGAGTGCTTTGGTTTGTCTTCGGGGCGAGGCTGCAGGTTGTGCCGAGGAAAACGGGAGGGGGCGTTAGACGCGTACAGTTCTGGGCATCATGGGAGCATCATCAAGAGGGTTCGGGGCGGTCTGAGCTTACCAGGGGGCTCGCCGGAGCAATAGCAGACGACGACGCTCTCGAGTTTTGGTCGTTGCCTAGCCTACGGTGCTCGCACGGGTGTGGGGTTGGTGCAGGGAGATGCGCAAGAAGAGGGGAAGCAAGCTTGCGTGCAGTGGGAGGCGAGGGGCGGTCGCGGGTCGCCGGAATCGACGGAGGAGCTCGTCGGAGCAGAGGTTGCTTGGGCGTGCAATTCGTGCAGCCTGGTGGCTGAGACGGAGCGTGGCTTGGGGGAAATGAGAGAGGAGGGCGAGGCGTATAAGTGTGCGTGGTCACTGGTGAGTTTAATCCAGCCATCAACACGTATTGATCGTCGTATTCAATGGCAGAAACGGCGAGGGGGACATGGTCGCGGTGGAGACGACGATCTGGCGGCGTGGGGCCGTGCTGTCTGCGAGAGAGAGGGGGTGAGCGTGTGGTCACAGCGTTAGTGACTTCGCGGGTGAGGTTGCGCGTGAGAAAATGATTCGGGTGAGGGTTTCCGGGTGGGCTCTTGCTGGGCCAGATGCTTTGCTGGGCTAGGTAGGTTTAGTGAGTTGGGTTTGTTTCTATTTTTTTTATACTGATTTCTTTTCTTTTTCTGTTTTAATTTTCAATCAAATAATTCAAACTCCATTTGAATTCAAACCACCTCTAAACTTTAGGTATAGTTTAATTATGTTTAACAACATGTTCCAAAGTCCAAAATAAACTATTTTTTTATTCTTTTAGGATCTATTAATAATTAAATAAATAGACATTAGTCTTTATTTCCAATAGGATTTAATTTATTTTAAAACTCTATTTGAAATCTAAATAATACCAAAAGGTTTTATTAAAAACATAACACTTTGAAATATAATTGAAAATACTTTAATAAGTTTTTAATGGTCATTCAAAATTGGAAAATGTCTGTACTTGAATGAAATTTGGATATAAATAAATCCTCATGGTTTTATTTGAATAAACCTTTACTATTTTTATCAAACAAAATATTTTATTTTAAATGCTTGGCCAAGATTAAATTTGACTCTTTAAAATAGTCCTTATTTATATTTCTACCTTTGCTTTTGTAAACCATATATTTTTATTAAAAGATCCAAAAATGGTGATTCCAACTAATATAACTTTATTTATTATTTGTTTATCTTTTTAAATCTCTTTAGGATTTTATTTGATCAAAAGAGGTTTTGATGTTTCTAGTTGGAATCAAAAAGTTTCTTCTCACCCTAAATTTTAACAATTATTTATTTTGTTTATTTATTTTTCACATTTCAAAATTTGGAAAATTTTCGGATGTGACAATCATCTTCAAAGTTTAAAAAAAACAGTAGCATTTGTATGCTTATTATTTTATGTAAGAAAAGCATTGATCCAATGCCACTCTCTAGTGAGAGAATATTTGTTTTAAACCAATGTTTCAGCGCTACTCAAATAGAAAAAGAAAAAGGGTTAAGGAAAAGAAAAAGGGCCAGCGCTACTCTTTTGGCCCAGCAGTGAACTCAGCCCACTAAGCCCACCCGGAGTCTTCCTCTCTCTCTCTCTCTCACGTGATTGGCATGGATTTCATCACTGGATTGCCAAGGACCAGGTCAGGATATGATTCTATTTGGGTAGTAGTGGATCGCCTCACTAAAGTGGCTCATTTCATACCCGTGCAGACAACCTATACAAGTGCTAAGTTAGCCAAAATCTACATGAGTAGGATTGTATGTCTGCATGGAGTACCCAAGAGTATTGTGTATGATAGGGGAACTCAGTTCACTTCTCATTTTTGGAGGAAACTACATGAGTCATTGGGAACGAGATTGGAATTCAGCACTGCTTTTCATCCTCAGACTGATGGACAGACAGAAAGGACCAACCAGATTCTAGAAGATATGTTAAGAGCATGTGCCCTAGACTATGGAGCCAGTTGGGATGAAAGTCTGACTTACGCAGAGTTCTCTTACAATAATAGTTATCAAGCCAGCATTGAGATGGCACCATCTGAGTTTCTCTATGGGAGAAAGTGTACCACCCCATTGCTATGGAATGGTGTGGGAGAAAGAAATTTGTTCAGACCATAACTAATCAAAGAGGCTGAAGAGAAAGTTAAGCTGGTAAAGGACAGATTGAAGATAGCACAGTCCCGATAGAAAAGCTACGCAGATCCTAAGCATGGAGAAGTCACCTAGGAAGTGGGTGATAGAGCTTATCTTCGAGTGTCACCACTTCGTGGGGTGAAGAGATTTGGAGTCAAAGGAAAATTGGCCCCAAGATATGTTGGACCATTCAAGATTCTGAGTCGAAAAGGAGAAGTAGCTTATGAGATTGAATTGCCCGAAACATTGTCTGCCGTTCACAATGTGTTTCATGTGAGTCAGCTAAAGAAATGCCATCCAGAGATGGAAGAGACTTCTTTGAAGGATACTATACCCTTGGAGGAGGTCCAATTGGAGAGTGATCTCACTTATGAGGAAAAACCCATCAAGATTCTAGAGACTGTAGAAAGAGTTACTCGGACTAAGACTATCAAGTTCTGTAAAGTTCAATGGAACCATCATTCCGAAGAAGAAGCAACATGGGAAAGAGAAGATGATCTTCGGAAATATCACCCTCACCTATTTGCTAGCCAGTCCGAATCTCGAGGGCGAGATTCACCTTAAGGGGATTAGATTTGTAACATCCGTAAAATAATTTTTCAAAGCTTTGCATATCATCCATGCATTCATGGTCATTTTAGGATCATCTTCAAAGTTTTACAAAAATAGTAGCATTTGTATGCTTATTATTTTATGTAAGCAAAGCATTGATCCAATGCCACTCTCTAGTGAGAGAATATTTGTTTTAAACCAATGTTTTTTGTTCATAGGATTGTTTGATAAATTCCAAAGCTTGGACAAGGATTTCAAAACAAGGAAATAAATTCAAACCATTTCTTTGTTGTTATTAAGCAATGGGTAAAAAACTTTGTTTATTTTAAAATCCCAAAGTACTAAATTATTTTAAAGTGCACAACATTATTCTGCAACCAATTGTGTACATTTTCACTTTATAAAAATCCAGAAAAGGTTTGAACTCAAACACATTTGAAATCATTTGAATTTGATTCCTGGAAATCATTTGAATTTGAAATCCAGAAAGGGTTAAAGAAAAGAAAAAGGGCCAGCGCTACTCTTTTGGCCCAGCAGTGAACTCAGCCCAATAAGCCCACCTGGGGTCTTCTCTCTCTCTCTCTCTCTCTCTCTCTCTCTCTCTCTCTCTCTCTCTCTCTCTCTCTCTCTCTCTCACGCGACACAGACCTACCCCGCGCTCGCCGACCGGTGGACCCAAATGCCACGCGGTCATCGTCCCCAAACCACGCACCCCCCAACCCCGTCGACGCCGCCGTTACCACCTTCACTGCCGCGTTTAAATCCGATTAATTTCTGTTGATTGTGTGCGTGATCCTCGCCCCCGCTCCGGCTACTTAATCCCCTCCCCTCTCCACACCTCTCCCCTCACTCAGCGCCTCTTCTCCGCCACCAGGCTGCCCACAATTACACTTGCATCGCCTTAGTACCGAGAGCCTCCGGCGACGCATTCCGGTGAGCACAGCGCCCCTATTCATCTATGGTTCCTGCGAGCGTGTACGCCAGGCTTCTGCGCATCACCTCATGCCATTTGTTTGTTCTTTATTGCACCAGTACGTCACCTCCATCCATCTCTGCAAACAACAGAGCCGCCGCTCAACTCCGACGAGGAATACCGGTAACCTCCGAGCGCCCCTTGCTTCCTCTTTGACCCTGTCGTGTTCGCCACAACCTTGTGCATCCTCTGACACCACTGGTTCGTGCTAGGGCGGTCTACATCATCGGCAACAACCCCATCCGCAAACACCCGACGCTGCCAGCTACTCCGACGAGGTCCTGCCGCTGTGTCGGTGCGCCCCTCGACAAGCTACTGCCACGTTGAGCTTCCTCGTGATCTTGCGAGTGTGGTAAGCCACACCACACACCCCAGTCCCTCCTGTATTCATCGGACCATCGCCGCCAGCAGCGCCGCCACCGCCAGCACCCAGCTGCGCCGCCAGTCTTTGGTCGCAAGCTTCACAGCCGTTAGATCTGGATTTGAGGCTCAAGATTAGATCACTTACTCGAACCGTTACGCACAGATCTGACCGTGCTCTACCACTTAAATCTAACGACTCTCGTTGATCGATCCACACGAAGCGGTATCGACGAATCACAAAGCGCCGCGTGTTTGTAGGTTTGATTTAAAATCTGAAATTAGATCTATTAGTGATTCAAAATTGCAAAATTCATAACTTCTGATCCACACGTTCAAATTTTACAAATTTTATATCATTGGAATGAGAAGATAGAATGCTATCTGTTCATGCAATGTGTTTAATGTTTTGCTTCTGTAAAATTGATTATTTTTTAGAGACATTTATAGACTTATTTTGAGTATAGAAATTATTTGAAAAATGATTTACAGATCAAATAAAGTTTATTTAGTGTGTCTTGGTCCTGTTTATGATTCAGTACTTTATGCTTGTCTTTTTGGTGTAGAACATCATCACATGGCATTTTGCATGCATTCATATATTTTTGCTTGTATACTTTGTTATATGATTTTGGTGCCATTATTTTATGTGCAGATTTTGGTGCTAATAGTGATTGTGGTTGTGAAGATTGTTGCTACTCCCCAAACTACCAAGGCAAGTGGTGCTTCATGTTTTATCCCTATATTTTTACCTATGCATTAGAAATATTTCGTATAGGATTTGCATGATTATTTTACTAAGTATCTATATGCTATGCTTGGGAAATCCTAGTAGTTGTAGCAATGTTAGAATTTCCTCTAAGATAAGATACTTGATATTGCCATGCTTAGCCTAGCTATTAGCAACCAAGGGTGGATTATATAATCATGCTATGAGAAATATTCTAAGTCTTTGAATTATGTTTTGCTTAATAAAATAAGTAAGTGAATGAAACACCTGGGTGGAATGGAAAGTTTGGTTTGTGTTGAGTGGTTACACAAGGCCCATTTCTATGGTTTACCTTATGTATCACACTTGTGGAAAGCCACCTAGGAACAAAGGGATTTGAGATGCCAAATGTTAAGAAGCTTCTAGTGCAGCCACATGGCATTATGGGCTCTGCTTGGATCATATAGGTTGCAATAACTTAGCCATTTGGACAGTTGGTGGTAGTGGGATGATAGGTTGGAACGCGTCCATTTGGTCTAAGGGAAGGCTTCTGAAAGGTCCTGTCTTGGTGAAAATCAAGTCTTGTGGGGAAAGTGCACAACCTATGCAGATGGAAGAATCTAAGTACTTAGCCATGTCCCTGGTATTGGACAACTTGAGCATCAAGACATGGAAGCTATCAAGAATCTCCTCATCCCAATTTTCTAAGTTAAAACTTGTGGTTGAATAAGGGTGAAGGTTCACCAATTTCTATTGGTGGTTCTTTGGAAAAGTTTTGTCAAAGAAAATCTTAGTGTTTTCAACTAATAGGTAAAACCTATTTTGAGGAAAGCAAGCCTAATATACACTTAGCCAAATTCATGTAGTAACTAGATGCTAATAATTTACTAAGGTATCACTTGCCAATACTATTCCAATGTATGGACCCACTGTGGTTGTAACTTGTGATGTTGCAGGTTATTCTGATGATGATTAGGGGTTATGAGTCTACACTTAACATGCTTGCCTGTGGCACATGAAGATGAATACTTATTTATATTGTTATGGTTGAACTGTTGTATTAGGCCTATGGCCATGGAGTTGTAAAAGACTATGTTTGTCTCTGGAATGATATCTAATAATGACCTTTGTTTCTGTGTACTTCATCTTAAACTGTGGATGGTAGCATTGATCTAGGGACTAGCATTGCAATCACAGGGATCCTTACCTTTAAAAGGGAGGGATCTTACAACATGCATACTATCAGATTCGACTTGTCCTTGCACAACTGCTAACACCACTGGCTTGTGCTAGGGCGATCCCGAACGTCGTCAACGTCGCCGTCTGCACGAACCCGACGCCGCCCGCAACTCCGACGAGCGCTAGCCTCTGCTACAGCCCGCCCCTATCCACGCCAGCATCACGTTGAGCTTCCTCGTGTTCTTGCGAGTCTGGTAAGCCACACCACACCCCCCAGCCCCTCATGTATTCGTCGGACCGTCGCCGCCAGTAGCGCCGCCGCCGCTGCAACCACGCGCGCCGCCAGTTCTTTGCCAAGCCGTCATGGACCGTTGGATCTAGATCTAACGTGTTAGATTAGATCACTTATCGAAGGGGTACTATTAGATCTGGCCTGTGCTATTTCATTTAGATCCTACGGCTCACGTTGATCTATCCAGCCGAAACGGTATCAACCAATTAGAAACCGCCGCGTGGCTAGAATTTAGGTTTAAAATCTGAAATTAGATCTATTAGTTATTCAAACTTGCAAAATTCATAACTTTTGATCCACACGTTCAAATTTTGCAAATTTTATACCATTGGATTCAGGAGAAAGATTTCTATCTAACCATGCACTTTTCTTAATAAATTGCTTCTGTAAACTTAGTTGTTTTTGCAGAAACATTTGTAGGCTTATTTTGTATATAAAAATTATATAGGAAATGTTTTAAGGGCCAAATTGATTTTAGTTAGTGTATAATTGTTTTGTTTATGATTCAGTACTGTTCCACTTGTCTTTTTTGGTTTAGGAAAAAATCATCACATTGTGCATGCATATATTTTTTGCTTGCGTATTTTGATATGTGAATTTGGTGCTATCATTTTATGTGTAGATTTTGGTGCTAGTGGTGATTGTGATTGTGAGGATTTTTGCTACTCCCCCAGCTACCAAGGAAAGTGGTGCTTCATATTTTTGTCCCAATATTTTGACTATGCATTAGAAATATTTTGTATAGGGCTTGCATGATTATTTTGCTAAGTATCTATATATTATGCTTGGGAAATCCTAGTAGTTGTAGAATTGTTAGAATTTTTCTCCAAGTTAAGATACTTGCTACTGCCATGCTTAGCCTAGCTAGTAGTAACCAAGGGTGGATTATATATACATGCTATGAAAAATATTTCTAAGCTACACCTAGCCAAATTCATGTAGTAACTAGATACTAATATTCTTCTAAGGTATCACTTGCCAATACTATTCCAATGTATTGACCCATTGTGGCTGTAACTTGTGATGTTGTAGGTTACTCTGATGATGATTAGAGGTTATGAGTCTACACTCAACATGCTTTCCTATGGCACATGAAGATGAAGACTTCTATTTTTTATATTGTTAAGTTAAACTCTTGTACTAGCCTATGGCTATGGAGTTGTAAAAGACTATGTTATCTCTGGAATGATGATGTAATTATGACCTTTGTTTATGTGTACTTCATCTTAAACTGTGGATGCTAGCAATTGATCTAGGGACTAGCACTGAAATCACAGGGATCTTTACCTTTATAAAGGTGGGATTTACACAGAACCATATTCTTGAGACCTTCTTTAGAAAAAGGAACAATCTTGTCATCACTTGGAAAATTGAGAATGTTCTTTCCTAATAGTTGGAAACTCATACCAACGATAATATTGTTTCCTAAAAGAAGATGCACCCATCTAACTCCAAATATACAATTAATTCAAGAGCAATCTATCGCGCTTACTGGTATCTCAGTTTGACCAGATTTCGTTAAGTTACCAAGATACAAAATCTCAGCAAGAAGTTGAACCTGTTGTCAACATTCTCGGTGGTGGTTTGTGATATATTAAATGACCCCCCCTGATGGTTACCTCCAAAAAATTGTAAAACTTTTAGCGCAATGATCCACAATTCACTTGTATTTGAATTTTACCTAATTTTGATAAATCAACATAAAGCCATTCAATTGGACAGACTTAGGTACGACGAAGTTTGAAAAATCATAAAACATGGGAATCGTAAGTACAACATGCATGCTGTTCCACTATATATATCTGGAAGCTTGGCTTGTGGCATTCCGATCCATATATATTCTCTAGACTTTCTTTTCAGAAAGGAACAATCTGGTCATCACTCTGAAAATTTAGAATGTAATTTCCTGATAGTTGGAAACTCACAACAATGGTGTTGTTTACTGCAAGATAATGCAACACCCATGAAATGACATTCCATTTGAGAGCAATTTATCACGCTTACTTGTAGCTCAAATTTGACCTAATTTCATAAAATAGATAATATTCTTTCCTGATAGTAGGAAATTCACATCGATGGCATTGCTTACTAAAAGAATATGCACCCATCTATGTCATCTGATTGTTGACAAGCATGCCATAGAGGGTCCTGACGGCGTTGATAAGATGGGGTGTGAGACGTTGGAGGTTTCGAGAATGGTGAGCACAAGTTTACCCAGGTTCAGATCCGACTGCGGTGATCAGACCCTACTCCTGCTAGCAACCCAGTAATATATCAGCGAGAGACGGATGTTACAACGGATTACAAGATAGGTTCTCTTGTGCGAGTAGGTTGTGGTCGATCTATGATCCGGTGCCCTAAAGATTCCCATAGGCCAGTTTATATAGTCACCGAGACCTAGGGTTACATGAGAGACCTATACGGCTATGTTATAGAGTCGGTAACTATATACAGTTTGGACTACAAGCAATACTACAAGCCTAAGTCAGTAACTCTTCTGGGCTTTGTCGTAGCCGGAAGTGGCTCCTCCTCTTTCTCTGACTGGGCCGCCCGGGAAGCAAAGCTCTAACCCGTTGGTGGGCCACACTAGTGAGTGAGTCCTGTGGGTATACCCGGAAAGTATATCACCAACAGTAGCCCCCGGAAGTCTCCAAGGTCCAAAGTCGGATAAATTGTCTAGCTTGATGGTTTCTTCGTCTTGAGAATCTTGAAGGGTTCCCAAAAACTTCTTTCAATAATGTAGGATTCTGAGTCATATGAGTCGGATATATTTTCTTTGACTTTAGTCTTTTCCTTGCTTGATTCAAAACATGAGCCGGATTTTAAATAGCGGCGTGCTCCCTAACAACTTTTCAAACCAGGTCTTGTCACTGACAAGAATCCCATTAGAACGACCGTTGGTGGGCCCATATTTTATGAAATAGAACATCGTTTCAATGCCTGCGCGAGAATCGAGGGCGCGGAAGAGTCGTGAGGAAGATATCTCCCTCTCTCCTATACGCATGGCGCAAATCATGCAGTTTGAACACGAATCTTGGCGTAGAAGTTTATTAAGAGAGAAGAAAACCCTTTCTCCCAGATTCATTCCTCGCCACATCATTCATCGTCTCCTCTTACTCCTCGAGCACTCCGTAGCTATTCCCATCTACACACCAAAAAATCTTCCAACGCCACCACTTTTTTGTCTACCCGGCAAGATGGATGCACCGTCTAGCTCCGGCGTGGCGTCGACAGGCATAACAGCGGAGGATGAGAGGAAGTTGCGGGGCCTTTGGGTTACCAGCTCCATGGATAACGCCGAGCTCCAACTCATGGACGACAAGGGCTATATCGTCTCTAGCACGTGGCGGAGCGGCGCTGGAGATGCCGTCCCAGCACCACGCGATGGCGAACGAGTTCTCTTTGGCACACACGTCGACCGCAGGCTCAGTCTTCCACCATCGGAGTTCTTCACTGAAGTTCTCCAATACTATGGTGTGCAGCTTCATAATCTTCCCCCAACTCCTTGCTTGATCTTAGTGCTCACGCAGCTCTTGGTGAGGGATTTGTTGGCATTAGGCCAAGTCTCACTCTTTTCAGGTACTACTATGGTACTCGGAAGAACTCAATTAGTGCTGGTGTTCCTTACACCACCGGCACCCTTAGCTTAGTCCTTAGGAGAAACCGAGTTTATCCTAGGAGTAACGCTAGCGAATCGATAAAAAGATGGGCTGGAACCGTCTTCTATCACAAGGATATTCTGGCTCCAGACAAGGCAGAGGGTCTTCCGGCCTTCGTCCATGGTGCCGCCCCCACCAAGAATCATGGGACGCAGAAGCGCTAGAATTGTCCGAAGACATGGTCCTCCCCAAGAGGCGGATCGAGTTTTTAATGAATCACAAGGGGCTTCGTGGATCCGACTTAATTGCCGGCTGGACTGCCGGATTCATCCTCTATAGTATCATGGAGATCGTCTCATGCACATGGTCACCGGAGACCAGAAAGATAGCCTGAGGGTCAGTCCGAATCGCATATCTGCGAAGGACTACTAGACCCGAATGCAGTACTTGATCAAGGAGTGGCTGGAGAAGAAGATCCCCGAAGTCTCCATGAAAATGTTCACCACCGACCTTCCTCTAATCCCGGTAAATATTTCGACTTTGTTTTAAGCTTATTCGCTCTTTTTCACCTCATAATCTTACTGTGCCTATACTAATGTTATTAATACTTATTAGCTCGAGGAACTTCCCAAGTACGAGCTTGCCCCAGTCGAGGGTTACGATTCGGAAGAGACGGAGGACGACGATGTGAAAGAAGTTCCTGAATCTGCTTCCAAGAAGCACAAGGCCTAGGAAACTGTCGTTACTGCTAGCACACATCGGTTGCCAGTAGTTAAAAGGTAAGAACCTTGTCAATATTGTAGTACTTTGTACATTTGTTCTTTTCCGAAGCACACCTGATATTTGGCTTTATGTGTTTCAGAGCTAGAACTATTTTGAAGAGCAAGCTGAAGCCAAAAACAATCCAAGCAAGCAACTGCACCAGCAGAAGCTTGTCGTTTCTCCCGTTATGCCTCCTCCGACTCCTAGAAGTGCCTAGACATTAACACCGGAGGCTTCAGCATCTCCTAATGCTGGCTCTGCCATTCCCGATGCCAGCACCACCTCGAAAGCCCAGGTTACCGTTGGTATCCAGGCAACTGACAAGGGTGAACCCATCAAGGGTAATGATCCCGTGGTGATATCAACAGGGGAAGTAGATAAAATGGTCTGCTCCGCTGCCTTCGGCCTGAAGCGGAAGAAGATGGAAGAAATTTTCAAGCTGGCTGAATCCAGTCTCCAGGAACAAACCATTACTAAGGAGGCAGCGAGACAAGAGATGGAGGACATGAAACTGGTGAATCTCCTAGACCAAATTTTGGTCCGGGATGCAAAAATTGAGTCTCGCGAGCTCCCAGCAACAGACGTCCTTCCCTCTACCTTGCCGAGAAAGTGTTTCACAACATGAATCTCAGAGTTGAGAAGCTGGACTTGGAACACATTGTAAGTTTTCTAAATCTCATTTGTAGTATTTATTGTCATATCCTCTAGCCCCCAAGCATGAAGTCGGATAAAACATCATAACATTAAATCTGAGTTGATGCTTATAGGATGCAAACGAACGATATAGTGTAGCCCCCAAGGCTCGTGTTGTATTTTGACTTGGTTAAAGTTGCAGCCTGAGTCTTAGTAGCCGTCTGATGGTATTCTGTCTTTAAACTTACAGAATATTGTATCTTCCAACCAGGAATTGCTCAAGAATGTTTGTAACAAACGCAAAGAGATTAAGGCTTTTGTCGTGGTATTGCCGACAAGTATGACATGGAGGGGTCCTCACAGTGCGTGTTTAGAGACGTGGGGGAAGGCGGACGGTTGACGGGTACGAGGTAACACAGCTTACCCAGGTTCAGATCCCACAACGGTGGTGGAATACTACTCCTGCTATAAATCACTATAAAGGCCGAGTTACAGAGATTGGTTCGCTGTGCGAGGTGCGTCGTAGTCGACACTAGGTTGTGTGAAGTTGTGCCCTAAAGGCTCCCATAGGCCCGACTTATATAGTCGCCAGGTCCTAGGGTTATAGGGAAAAGTCCTAGCCGGACAAGTTACACAGTCCTACACCGTCTATTACTAGTCTTGTGTATCTTGCACTCCAAGGCTCCGGGTACGTTGGTGACTCCACCGTAGCCTTCCTTTATCTGGCATGGGCCTCCCTTCTGGATCCATCTAACTGGGCTGCCCAGCAGGCCATAGTCCATGCTACCGACTATGGGCCACCCGGGATATACGGATAAGTGACATGCTATGAGGATACCCATATAGCATATCCCCAACAGTAGCCCCTAGAGAACTCCGAGATCTTGCGCTATCTTGCCTCTTCAGATGAATGCTCCATCTAGTTGGATGTCGGCAAATCGTCAAGCAATATCTTGTAGTCCTCCCAAAGAACCCTACAAAACATTCTCCGTCTTCAACTTGTAAGCCGGAAAAATGTTGAATCTTCCATCGTACTCTTCCATAGTCAGATTGAATCTGTCTATGTTGGAATCTTTGATGTGACGGCTCATCTACCCATGTCATCTAGGACGACGCAGGCTTAGGTCAGCGATGCCTCGTAACTCACATATGCAGAGAACGCAATCATATCCAATTTTCCCGCGCGAGCGATACGAACCGTTGGCAGCGACGGTTGGAGACGTGGCAAAATTTCCGTGCACGTTCGTGAACACGTCGTCTAGCGGCAACCGTCTGATCAAGCTGCATGAATCTTGACGCCGAGGATGATAAATAGTGACCGTGGGGAAATTTCCACTTTTTACCTCATTCTCCTCGCATCATCTTCTTCCTCCAGCCGCGCGTCTCCTCGAGCTCTCCGCGAGAAACCTCGAGAAAACCCTAGCTCCAATCTGCACCAGTCGCACCCAATCTTCACTCCATGGCTAGTAGCAGCACTTCTCCATCAAAGCCGGCGAGCTCCGTCGTCGTGCCCCCAGAGGGTTTGATCATCCCCGCATCAGTGGTGATCGAGTCCACCGGCGGCAAACCAAATTTGGCGGCGCTAGAGCCACTGGAGGAGAAGCCAGACTCGCACAAGGGCGACTGGCGCGGCTTGGACATCACCGACCGCGATATCCAAGAGATGGTCGTCGAAGGCTACCTCCCCGCGACGGAGGGACTTGACTGGCGGGCGGTGCCGACCGGCGAGGTGACACCTTCTCCCCTAGCCAGACAAAAGGTGTACCTAAAAGCTCAGCTAGTACGCGGCGTCTCCCTGCCCATCTCCAACTTCTTCCTCTTCGTCTTAAACCACTATAGGGTCCAGCCCCATAACCTTTCCCCCAATAGTATCTTAGTGCTTAGGAACTACGCGGCACTTTGTGAGGGATATCTAGGGATAAAGCCTAGGTTAGACCTTTTTGTGTACTTCACCGTCAAACGTGAAGCCGGACATAGAAAGGAAGAGATTAGGAACTGTGGCACCATAAGCTTCAAGATTCGACTTGGCCTGTGGTTCCCTGACATCATCGGCCACGAGTCATGCAAGAATTGGTAGCAGACATACTTTTACGGCCCAGACATCCCGCTGGCTGGCCGACAAGTTACGTACCCGGACTTCATTGATGGAGCCGCCGCTGAAGCCTCATCATGGAGATCCCAAGCCTCCCTTCCCTCCGACCTCGACGCTTCTCGGGCGATAAGGCGGATCGAATGGTTTGTAGATACGGCTTTGACTGGCTTGGACCTAGCCATGTGCTGGTTCATCAGGGGAATCCAACCTCTGCAGCACCGCGCGAAGCTCATGCACGAGTATACCAGCGACGGAAGGGATAGTCTCCGTATCTCCGTGGACAACTTCTCGAGCAACTCCGTCAAGCTCCGCCTTAAGGACATCATCAAGGTGAAGGATAAGAAGCGTGGCTTCACCATCACCTACGACATGTTCGTAGACGGCAAGTGCCCAAAGGTAGGTTTTTATTTTCCATTCATGACATATACTCCAGTTCTTCCGTCTTGCAAGTGTCATTTTATCTAACACGGTGACTTCTTACTTAACAGCTTAGCGATCGAGAGGAGGGCAACCTGGCTGCCCAAATATATGATCCAAAGATAAAGGAAGTCACGGTCGTGTCCGACGATGAAGCTCCATTGGCGCGGAAGCGGAAGAGCTCCACCTCTGATGCTGTCGACGGAGGGAAGAAGAAGAAGACAGAGGGTGGAGCCTCCAAAAAGACTACCGCAGCCCCGGAGGCGGAAAAGAGAATAACCACCGGGATTTTTGCCAAAGCACCCCCACTAGTGTAAAACTTGTCATTCTCCGACATTGTCTATTTATCTGTCTTGCTCCTGTACTTATGCATTTCGCACGTTTTAGGAAGAAATCCATGACCAGCCTCAAGAAGACCTCCAAAACTTTGGGGGCTTCTCGAAATATCAAAGACATGCTTCATCGCGACGCCTCCCCCACCATCGCCCCTGCTACTCCTGCCGCCAAGCCCTCGTCTGCACCGACAAGCTCACAAGCTAAGGAGGCATCAGGCCCTTCCGCCATGGAAGTGGACTCTGGCGCCTCTACTGAACTCACTGTTGTCGGTGAGAAGGCAACGCAGGAGAGCACCGCTCAACAAATGGCTGAAGCTCCGGCTAAGGATGCCATCGATGGCGGCAAGGTGGTGGTGGAAGCTGGTACTTCTGCCGAAGGCGGCGCCCTTGCTCCCTAGAAACCTTTTGAGTTCCCCAAGATAGTCTACCCGGCACTTATGCTGAGCAGCACAACTCTGGTTCCTGGAGCAGCACCGACATCTCCAACATGCGGTCTTAAGGAGCTCCTCCGACAAGCAGAAATATTGCAAGGAAATAGCATCTCCTTTGGCAAGCTGCTAGCCGAGAGCGCTACAAACCTCAAGATCATTGCACTTGCAAGTTTTACTTTGCCTTTTGCATTTCATATGAGTATCCCACTGTATCCCCCGAGGATGTAGACGGAAAACCATAGGTTTTGCATCTATATGCTCTAAGAGTGACTAAGCTAGAAAACTCTCACTCTAGCCCCCAAGCATTTAGACGGAATGAACTATTCCGACTAGATGCTTTAAGAGTAGCATATGCAGTGTTTATAAATTTCAATATTGTAGCCCCCAAGCCTCTAGCTGTAACTGAATTAGTTCCGACTAGATGCTTAAAGAAAAGCTAAGCAGATATCCGAGTTAAAAACTTTATACAGTAGCCCCCAAGCTTCTAGTTGCAACTAAATTAGTTCCGACTAGATGTTTAAAGAAAGCTATGCATATTGTTAAGTCAAAAACTCTCGCTGTAGCCCCCGAACGTCTAGGTGGAAAATTTCCGACTAGATGCTCCAAGTAGACTAAACAACGGTTTAACTTTGTTCTTTTTTCCACAGAACGAGAATGCTCGGAGGGGAATGGCCAACAACAAGTACCAGAAGATGCGAGCATATCTTGAAGCCGAAAAGGGTAAAACTGCCATCTTGAAGGAACAGATCATCAAAAACAAGATTTTTTTCTTTTTTGCGCATTCCGTCTTGGTTTGGTGCCTACATTCTCCGAGTACTTACTGTGTACTTTGTTTTCTCTGACTTTGCAAAACATGTTGCCAAGGCCAAGGACATTGTCGAGCAGTCCAAGCACATCCAGCAGCTAGACAGCAATAACAAGATCCTTAAGGAGGAGAGGAAAGACATGCTGAAAATGCATGAGGATTCAATGAAGGCCCTTCAGGACTCCGCCTCCGCGAAAATCAATCGCTTGAAGGAGGAGCTTGCAATCTTAAAAGATCAAAAGCAAGCTGCTGATGAGCAAAACCAACGCCACAGCGAGGCGTATAAGCTCCTCCAACAAGAGAAAGAATCCCTGGCGGACACCCTCTGGCAGGCTAAGGCCAACATCTTCAGTAAGTTTCCTCCGCCTTGTATTTCTGTAGTCAATATACTTTGAATTTATTGAACTCATGTGCTCCTTGTCGAAACTTGCAGCTCCTATGGGTTTAACCCGATCGCCTCCTTCGGACAACGAATGCATGGTTCTTGCCGGCAACTTCATCAACACCGCCATCACCGAAGCCAAAGAGATTTCCAAGCCCCTCCAGATAAATATCAAGGCATCG
Source organism: Avena sativa (assembly GCA_916181665.1). Lineage (NCBI taxonomy): Eukaryota > Viridiplantae > Streptophyta > Magnoliopsida > Poales > Poaceae > Avena > Avena sativa. The sequence continues at coordinate 160,500,623 of OV702298.1, read as the reverse complement.
GACTCCGTGGCGAAGTATCGGAGATTCTGCGCTGAGCCCCCGAGCGTGTCACAAGCTGGAAAGCCTCATGTGCATGGGCTGGCGCGAGGATGGCGCTGTCAATGGTGAAGGCACACTACTAAGGTGCCGACATTGACACGGTGACCTCTGGTATCCCCGACGTTGACGATGACGGAAAAGATATTGATCATGAAGCCATCCTGTCGTCACTCGCGGGCTATGACACCAGAGTTGCCGAGTTGGTGGACGTCGACGTCTTCATGCCCATAAACACCATCGACAGCAGCAACCAAGATTCCTCCGAGTCCCACCACAGTGCCGACGTTGAGGGTGATTCTCAGGCTGGTGACGATGCTGCTTCCAAGTCTCCTGCGCCAAAGGAATGAAAAACAACTTTGTACTATTTGTTTCACCTTTGGTGTATACGCAGAAAAAACATGTTGATGTAACATAAGGCGGAAAACAATGGTTGTTTATTTCCTGTTGCTTAAGAACTAGTTCCCAGCATTTATAGCTATTTTCTAAGCAAGTGCTGGCTTATCTATTACTTTGGTTCTTATGCTTGACTTTTCGTGAGTAGGAAGACTCGTTGTCGGAACCATGCGCTTAGGTGATAATGCCTAATGGCACCGTCAATAACCTGAGCACAAAATCGCCGACAATAAGTGCCGAAAGTCACTACTCCAGAATCCACATAAAAACGACAAAGAACGTATAGACAAGAAAACTTAAGCTAACGCCCGTAGGCGGAATTTTCACAAGTGCAAATGCAAAACTTGTGCATAAAGGTTTTACATGATCCAAAAATGAACACTAAAGGAGGTAAAAGACTCAGAAATATGAGTGAACTAGAGAGCTTTATTTCATTGATCATATAAGACATATACAATTAGATAAAAAATGCTAAGTGTAAAAAGGACGTAGCTGTGCTATGTTCCATGGCCGATCAAGCTCTGGTTAGTCATCATCCGGGTCACGTCGCTTACGCTTATGATCCTTGTTGGGTCTATCCTTTAGTTCACGATTGTCAACAAGGTAGTAAGACCCATTGAGTAGCGCCTTGCTTATGATGAACCGTCCTTCCCATGGCGGGGATAGTCTGTGCGACTTCTTCTGCTTAAGTCGGAGCATCAAATCCCCCTCTTTAAACGAGCGATGCCGAACGCGGCGACTATGGTAGCTGCGTAGCTTCTGCTGGCAGATGGTGGATCTTTGGCATGCCAAAACGCGCTCCTCCTCGAGAAGGTACACATCTAGGCGTCTGGATTCTTCAGCGTCATCCTCGTCATAGGCGGCAACTCTTGGTGCATCGTGGAGGATGTCGGAAGGCAGGATGGCTTCTGCTCCATATACCATGAAGTAAGGGGTGTAGCCAGTGGATATGTTGGGTGTAGTTCGTAAACTCCACAGCACAGATGGCAATTCCTCCGCCCAGTCTCCAGCTGCTCTATGTAGCGGTGCCTCAAGACGTGGCTTGATTCCCTATAGAATTAATCCATTGGCTCGCTCAATCTGACCATTGGATTGTGGGTGTGCCACAGAAGCAAGATCAAGTCGGATGCCTTTCTCCCAACAATATGCCTCCACTTCTCCGAGTGATAAATTGCTGCCGTTGTTGGTGATAATGCTGTGTGGGAGACCAAATCTCACCACTAGATCTCGGACGAACCTGAGGGCAGTTGCCCCATCAAGCTTTCTAATGGGTTTAGCTTCTATCCATTTAGTGAATTTATCAACTGCTACAAGCAGATGCGTAAACCCATAGGGTGCCGTTTGTAACCGTCCCACCATGTCTAGCCCCCAGACTGCAAACGGCCAAGTTATTGGTATTGTTCGCAGTTCTTTAGCAGGAACATGTGGTTGTCGGGCATAATACTGGCATCCCATGCATGTCTCAACCAGCTTGTCGGCGTCCGCCTTCGCGGTTAGCCAGTAGAATCCTTGCCGGAAGGCTTTCGCGACCAACGATCGAGGAGCGGCGTGATGCCCGCAATCTTCGAGATGGATTTTGCGTAGGATTTCCATACCTTCTAGCTGGGAAACACACTTTAAGTATACACCAGTAGTGATCCTTTTGTAGAGTTTCCCATTGATTATGGTATAACCCTTTGCTCGTCGTACTATTTGCCGTCTTTCGACTTTGTCGTCGGGCAAAGTTTCGTGTTCGAGGTATTCCATGAACGGTTTTGTCCAAGCCGGAGGGTCCTTAGTCACCATGTTGACGAAAGACTCATCTCTATCCAGGTTATCGATGTCGGCCCCCTTCACGGATGGTGTGCGCAGGTGCTCTAGGAAAACTCCTGGCGGAATTTGCTTGCCCCCTAATCCAAGCTTAGAGAGCAGATCAGCCGCCTCTTTTTGTTCCCTAGGTACATACTTGACTTCGTAGCCCAAGAATCTCTTGGCTATCTCGTCCACTTCGTCTCGGTATGCCGCCATCATAGGGTTCCGCGCATTCCAGGTGCCAGCCACCTGCTGGGCAACCAAGTCAGAATCTCCACAGGAAACTATGCGCTTGATGCCAATATCCTTGGCTACACGTTGTCCGTGAATGAGTGCTTCATACTCCGCCATGTTGTTTGTAGCCTCGAAGTGGATCTGCAGAACATAGTGTAGCTTGTCTCCTGTTGGTGACTGTAGCAATACACCAGCCCCCGAGCCGTTGAGCAGCATTGATCCGTCAAAGTGCATCACCCAGTACTCTGGTTCTGGCAACGGAGTAGCGTCTGGCATCTCCGTCCAATCTGGAACAAAATCTGCCAAGCCTTGTGACTTGATAGCGTCGCTCCTCTTGTAGGTGATCTCGAAGGCGGCGAGTTCAATGCCCCTCTTCGCGACCCTTCCTGTAGCGTCGCTGTTATTGATAATGTCGGACAGTGGAGTCTTGCTCACCACTGTGATTGGGTGCTCCTGAAAGTAATGCCTTAGCTTCCGAGAAGCAAGGAATACTGCATAAGTTATCTTTTGGTAGTGTGGGTAACATTGCTTGGACTCCGTCAAGACCTCGCTCACATAGTGAACTGGTCATTGAACTCTGTGCTCATAGACTGGTTCCTTCCGCTCTACCATGACGACGATGCTGATAACCCGGTTGGTTGTCGCCATGTAAATTAACAGGGGCTCTCCAGGCTCGGATGCTGCAAGTATGGGCGCTGAGGAAAGAATCTCCTTGAGCTGCTTCAATGTTGCATCTGCTTCGTCCGTCCACGTGAATTTGTCCGCCTTCTTCAGCAACTTGTACAGTGGCAGACGAACCGACTAACTGCTGCAACACAACCTGTTAGTCGTTGAATGTCCTTTAGGCATGTCGGACGGTTTATGTTTAAGATGGCCTTGATTTTCTCCGGGTTAACCTCGATTCCACGTTGGGAAACGATGAAGCCCAACAATTTGCCGGATGGAACCCCGAAGACACACTTCTTAGGGTTAAGCATCATGTTGTATTTCAGGAGATTGTCAAAGGTTTCTTTTAAGTCGGAGATTAAGTTATTTGAATTTTTATACATCATCGCAATATCGTCCACATAAGCGTGAACGTTCCGACCAATTTGGTCGTGGAGACAACGTTGCATTGTCCGCTGGTACGTAGCACCTGCGTTTTTCAGCCCAAAGGGCATCGTGACATAGCAAAACGTGTCGTATGGGGTAGTGAACGAAGTGGCCAATTGGTCCGACTTCCTCATCTTGATCTGGTGGTATCCTGAGTATGCATCGAGAAAACACAAATGTTCCGAGCCAGCCGTCGAGTCAATGACTTGGTCAATGCGAGGCAAAGCAAACGGATCTTTGGGACATGCTTTGGTCAAGCCGGTGTAATCAACGCACATTCTTAATTCATTGGTTCCCTTTTTGGGGACAAGTACAGGATTGGCCACCCATCGGGTGTGAAGGACTTCTCGGATAAATCTAGCCTTAAGTAACCTAGCTATCTCTTTGCCAATGGCGCATCTCTTCTCATCTCCAAAGCATCGTAGAGGTTGTTTCACTGGTTTACATTTTGGATCAATGTTTAAGCTATGCTCGGCAAGTTCCTTAGGTACACCTTTCATGTCGGCAGGTTACCAGGCAAAGATGTCCCTATTCTCATGGAGGAACTCAACGAGAGCACTTTCCTATTTGGGATCCAGGTTCGTTCCAATGGCGGTGACCTTGGAGGCATCACCTACCACAAGTTCCACCGGCTTGGTCTCGATGGCGGCCTTGAACGCAGGAGCGGAGAGTCGGAGATCTGCTTCTTCGACATGGGCATCTCTGAGTCATCGACCTTGCTCTGGATCTCTTTGAATTCTTCGCTGTAGAGGACAGCTTCTGCAACGACTGCTTCATTGATCTCGCAGTCCCTTGCCTTGGTAAAGCTTCTGGATACGGTGATGATACCGTTTGGTCCGGGTATCTTGAGATTGTTGTAGACGAAGCATGGATTGGCCACGAACGTGTGGAATATGTCGCGACCGAGTATGACGTGGTACACGCTCTTGAAGGGGACCACCTCGAAGGTCATGGGCTCTTGGCGGTAATTATTAACATCGCCAAAGGCAACCTGAAGTGTAATGCACCCAAGGGACCGAGCCTCCCGACCAGGAACTATGCCGTGGAAGATGGTGTTGGTCCGCCTTAGGTTTTCCTCCGTCAAGTTCATCTTCTGCAGTGTATCCTGGTACATGATGTTGATGCTGCTTCCACTATCCACCATACACTTGGTGAACTCCACGCCGTCAATCAAGGGGTTGATGACCATGGCGTACTGGTTCTCCGTGGGTATAAGGTCTGGGTGGTCCATCCTGTCCCAAGTTTTTGGAACCTCCGACCAGCGCAAGTACTGGGGAACTGGGGGTAGAGTGTCCGTCAGGATCCTCAGAGAGGTCTTCTATTGTCGGACGGTGGGGGTGCCAAGGGAATTGTGGTAGACTGGAGCCTTCTTTGCAAAGGGGTTCTTGCCCTTGTCGTCGCTCTTGGCGGCGTGCTTGGGGTCAATGTCTTCGTCCATGTCACTTGAATCCTTGGACTCCTCCTCCTTCTTCTTCCCCTTGCCCTTGCCTCACGGTCTGTTCTTTCGACTTTGCTTGTAGCCGGACTCCGGGTCTTCCTTGGGGTCGTTGATGAACTTGCAATGTCGATTGGTATGGGTGGCCTTGATGTTGGCATCGAGGTGTACGAGGCACGGCATATCGCGGTACTCCTCGTTGGTTTGGGGAACGCGGAGCGGCGCCGAGGTGGTTTCACTTCCTCGTTGCTTCCCACGACCAACTCCCCTTCCTCGGCCACGTTGTCCGCCATCACCTCGTCCTGCAAAAGTCATGGCGACCATGTCGGTAGATTTCTTTTCTTCTAGAGCCATTTTCCGCTTTGTACTGTTGTTCCTCCAAACTTGAGTTGGAACGGCTGTTGCCGGCAAGGAGCCACGAGCATCGTCGTCGGTTGCTGCGAACTCACTAGCCAACTGAATCATTTGGTTCAAGTCAAGCTGGTGATTGTCCTGCAAGCGCTTCAGCTTATGTCGGAGCAGCGTGCCTCTTTCCAACCCATCGATGAAGGCGGTCATGGCGGTCTGAGCATGCACTCCTGCACAGGAATTCTTCATATCCAGCCAGCGAGAGAGGTAGGCGCGAGATGTCTGGTCTTTCTCTTGCATGCACCGCTGTAGATCGCCCACAGTGCAGGGACGTTTGTATGTACCCTCAAAGTTCTTGGTGAACGCTTCTTGCATGTCCAGCCAGTTGTAGATAGATTTCTCCGGCAAGTCGTCGATCCATTAACAGGCCGTGCCCGCCAACATTAATGGGAGGTACTTGACGGCGATGTTGGGGTTGCCTCCGGCAATCTCCACCGTGTTGACGTAGTCCTGCAACCATGTGGCTAGCTTGGCGGTGCCGTCATAAGGCTTGATGGTCTTGTCAATCCAGAAACCTTTGGGGTAGGTTGCGGACCGTATTGTAGGTCCAAAACAACGTGGTCCTAGGTATGGTCCTTCCCGGGCCTCGTGGATCTTATCGATCCGCGAACATGCATCGTACGGCTCCGGGTTAGCCTTCTTGCTGTTACCCTCCTGCGACGCCTCACGCCTGTCATGGTTGCTTGTCGGACGTTGAGGGTCGTGGTGTGATCTGCTCCTGTGCCCGTGGTTCGCTCTCCGTCATGACGGGTCTGCTTCGCGTTTTCGCGGATGACGATGCCACACTGCTTTGGTGGGGGCATATCCGTACGATGGTGAGCCTTGTAATCTTCGCGATGTCAGGGGGATTGGGGCGGTGGCTACGGGCGACGAGGTCGGGCCTTTTCTCTGTGATCGGAGGATATGGGGATAGCATCCTTCCTGTTGCGCGCATCCCTCCGTCTTTGTTCAGATGAGCCCGTCTGGGACCCGACATCAAGAGGAGATCTGTCCCTTGGCGGCTTGTACTGGCTAGATTGGCAGAGTGCTGGGTCAGACTCAAGTCTCTGAGAGGTGGCCTTTTCCTGCTGCTTCACTGCCTTGGCCACTAGGTCATAGACACTACTCCAGAAGGGTCTTGGCAACAGCGAGGTTAAGGAGTGGGGTGGGCATCACCTGCTTGCCTTCACTGTCAATGTATGGCTTGGCCTGTGCCGGCTTCGAGGGAGCCCATCCTAGGTTGCGTCATACACCAGGATCGTTGATGACGCGAGCCGGAGCTTTCTTAGCCTTCTGCTACTGCAGCAAAGTCTTGTACTCGGCCTCCATTGCTCTAGCTTTCTCTATGGACTTCTGCGTGTTGACCAGATCTCGATCTAGTTGAGCGCCTTGCTCCGTGATGGCCTGCGCTTCCTCCAGCAGCTGCCGGCGCTTCTCGTCAAGCTGGGTCACGTTCCGGATATGGCCAATGGTTAGTTGCTCGACGAGGAGATTACCGCACATCACTCTATCAGCTGGAGTAACTTGGGCTGGTGCAGACGTAGATGCTGGAGGCGGCAAGTTTGCGATGTTGTTGTTGCTCGGGCTGGTGCCGAGTTCCTGCGGCTGCTGCACTTGGTTAGGCGGAGGAGGCATGGCTTTTGCGCAATCATCGTCAGCAGCAATAAGTGGTCCCTTCCCCTTGTATAGTGTCGTAGGCGGAGCTCGTCCGGGTTGATATTCATCCATCGCCATCCCAATGGTGACGAACACCCCTCGAGACGTGACGGCATTGTTGGCTTGCTCGTCGCGTGAGTACTCCTCCTCCATCTCCTGCATAGTGGAGTCTAGCTCTTCTGGACTGAAGTCTATCTCCTCTGAATCTGCACTGAAATCAGCATAAAGCGCGTCAATGATAGAGTCGGAGGGTGCCAGGATTTCCTTGATGACAGGCGGTGGAGGTGCAACGGCCTCGACGATGACTGGAGGAGGTGGTGGTGCTGCGATGATGGCAGCAGGAGGCGGTGGCGGCGACTGATGAATCGGAGGTTCTCCGTCTCTGAGCGCAAGCTCCATCTGGGCTGCTGTGTCAGCTTCCACGCAGCTGTTGACGGTGCTCACCATCTCTTCGAGGGTAAGGCGTCCTGTTGCCTGCTGCCGTCTTAAAGAATGTCGGAGAAGTGTACCACAGTCTAGTCCTTCCACGAAGTGATACAAAGCATTATCATCGGGGTTATGGACCAGATCGGCTCGTACGCGGAGCCACCTGACCAGGTAATCGCGGAGGTTTTCACCCTCTCACTGAATGCAGCGCGCCAGATCGAAGATGGTAACCACGCCGACGAACTTGGATCTCTGCTGTCCAGACTCACGGATGAAGCTGGCGGATTTGCAGTGATCTTCCACCTTCATATCTTGCACAAGGGTGGTTTGGGTGGGCCTTGAATTTTTTTGATCTTTGCCGGCAAACTCCGAGGAGAGATCCGACATTGATCCTCCCGCAAACGTATCCTGCCCATAGGCGGTCCGTGCGGGCCTTGGTGCTTTCCGATATTTGCCGACAAACTCCAAAGAGAGATCCGACATCGTTCCTTCCGTGAACGTATCCAGCCCGTAGGCGGTCCGTGCAGGTCTTGATGCTCCTCCGACTCCCAGGGAACTAGTGCCCGAGTCGGTTTCTCCGATTAAGAGGTGGATGTCTCCGATAGGAACGATCGAACACCGCGTAGGGTTCGTCTTCGCCGGGAGGGACGATCGGAACATTGCCGGAGAAGAGAACGCGACCGATGGCTACGGTTTTGCAGATTCCCGTGAAGATCTTGGTCCTCGCCCGCTGAAGAGCCTGAAGCGCCTCTTGCCCCACGGTGGGCGCCAACTGTCATGGTATTGCCGACGAGTACGCCATGGAGGGGTCCTCATAGTGCGTGTTTAGAGATGTGGGGGAAGGCGGACGGTTGACGGGTACGAGGTAACACAGCTTACCCAGGTTCAGATCCCAGAACGGTGGCGGAATCCTACTCCTGCTATAAATCACTATAAGGGCAATACGCCGAGTTACAGAGATTAGTTCGCTGTGCGAGGTGCATCGTAGTCGACACTAGGTTATCTGAAGTTGTGCCCTAAAGGCTCCCATAGGCCCGACTTATATAGTCGCCAGGTCCTAGGGTTACAGGGAAAAGTCCTAGCCGGACAGGTTACAGAGTCCTACACCGTCTATTACTAGTCTTGTGTATCTTGCACTCCAAGGCTTCGCGTACGTTGTTGACTCCACCATAGCCTTCCTTTATCCGGCATGGGCCTCCCTTCTGGATCCATCTAATTGGGCCGCCCAGTAGGCCATAGGCCATGCTACCGACTATGGGCCACCCGGGTTATCCGGATAAGTGACATGCTATGAGGATACCCATATAGCATATCCCCAACAGCTTTGCGCCTTGAAAATTCCAAGTTGAAGGTAGAGAAGGATGAGGCAGAAGGTAATATTTTCCGACTCCTTTTTTGATTAGTGATTGCCATAGTCAAACTGTTGAGTCGACTGATAATTTTCCCTTTGCAGAATTGTTGTGTGAATCTAGCAAGATGGTGGAGGAAGCCGATAACTTCAAGGTCATGCAGATGGTGAATGCTGAACTCCGGGACGAGCTTGAAAAGCTAAAAACTGAATCAGAGAAATCCATGAACGTCGTCCTGGAGTCAAGCAACATGGCGATCGAGAGGCTTGAGAGGCTGGTGGCCCTCTGAGATAAACAACTAGACGATCTTCAGGACTTCGAGAGCCATAAAGATCTAGCCCACACCGTAGAAGCAGAGCTGAAGATTCTCCAAGAGGAAAGTGCTCAGTGGAACCACTGTGTGCTAGGTAAAATTTTAGACTTTCTCTCTTCCCTTGATTTTCTAATTTCTTTGAGTCAGATTTGATTTTTGGTTCTTTCCCAGATCCTCTTCATCTTTCCGACTCCCCTTCCTTCGAACCCCGCCTCGAGCACATAAAACTTGTCGGAGATGTTCTTTTCGACTTTCGAGTCGGTCAGACTTTACGAATTGCACAAAATGCCAGTGCACGAGGTGAGGGATAGAGGCAAGGAGATTCCAAATCTCAACGAATACTAGAACATTTCCTATGCTCGGACTACTGCATAGACCGCCCTCACAATGGTGATGAGCCACCAAAGTGACATGGAGATCTGGCACGTCACCAAGGGCATCGCCAACAAGGACAATGAGGGTAACCCGCAAGACATCAAGGACATCCAAGAATCTTGCGCGGGCTATGCTTGTCGCATGGTGGAGATGACAAGCTACACGACACCATTCTTCCAATCCGTCGATGTGCCTCCTTCACCCCAAGAGCCAGAAAATAACCTCGCGGAAGGAGCTTCCGAGTCTCAAGATCAAGGTGACGATGATGTCGACTCCAGCGCTCCAAGGTCTCCATCACCACCGCCTGAATCTGCAGCATAAATATCTTGATGCATTACTCTGAAATTTTCATTTGGCATGTAATGACAGGAACAATATTTTTCTTCTAAATCTGTGCTGGTCTGAAAGAACTGATGATTTACTACTTAGCACTTATTGTATATAATTTATGTGTGTGCCTAAAAAATTCTTATGCACATTTTGTGTTTACACTTATCGTTTTATCTGGCTCCCTGCCTCGTCCCTTTCATGAGCCGGACAACCTTTAGCACGGAAACTTTTTAAAACTCAAAAACAAAGCCGGCTTCTAGTACCAACAATTCATTACTTGGAAAATGCCCGCGTCTAAGCAATCAGATAAAAAACCAAAGTATAAAAAACAAATTATATTTATACCCTAATGTAATATTTTTAAATATTCAAAAATCATTACCAGAACGAACATGAGCATAAATTACTTTTAAGCATTCTGGGATTTTTGAAAACGACATGCTCTTTTGGAAATAAGATGGCAAAAAACTTCTCAAGAATAACATATGAGAAAACCTATACTTTATTTCACTTTGAACATGTACATATATGATTACAACTAAATATAACTAAGAATAGAATGGACGTAGCTGTGCAATGTTCCATGGACGGTGTATTTCATCCAGGTGTGTACTACCACCATCTCTCTTTCTCTTACGAGTATCTGGTCTTTCCTTGACTGGTCTCATATCGGTTAAATAATATGACCCGTTATGCAAAACTCTACTGATCATAAAAGGTCCTTCCTAAATCGGGGAAAGTTGTGCTTTCTTTTTTGCACAAGTTGAAGAACCAAAGCGCCCTTCCTGAAAGAACAGTTTTATACTCTCTGACTATGATACATGTGTAACTTCTGCTGATAGGTTGTAGATCTTTGCTCAGCAACGACGCGAACTTCTTTGACGCAAACTTGTCAAGCAACTTCTGCATCTTCTTCTATATACGCTTTAACTCGAGGATACTGGTGAATTATATCACTTGGAAGAACTGCTTCTGCACCATAGACCAAGAAGAAAGGAGTGTATCCGGTTAACCTTGTAGGAGTTGTATGCAAACTCCATATCACAGGCGGTAATTCTTCTGCCCAAGCCCCCGCGGCACGACGAAGTGGTGCCTCGAGACAAGGTCGGACTCCTTGTAAAATAAGACCGTTAGCTCTTTCAACTTGTCCATTAGCCTGTGGATGCGCAACTGATGAAATATCAAGTCGAATCACTTTATCCTCGCAAAATTCGGCAAGTTCCCCCATGAAAAAGTTGCTCCCATTGTCAGTAATTATACTGTGGGGATATCCGAATCGGATCATCACGTCTTCGACTAACTTTCTGGCTGTGGCTCCATCGCAACTTGTTACGGGTTCAGCCTCAATCCATTTTGTAAATTTATCCACCATCACTAGTAGGTGCGTAAATCCACATTTTTCCATGCGAACCCTGCCCTACCATATTAAGCCCCCAGACCGCAAAGGGCCATGTAATAGGGATTGTTCGGAGATGATCAGCCGGAACGTGTGCTTGACGAGCATACTTTGGCCGCCTTTGCACGTTTTGACCAGTTTCTCGGCATCCGCCTTAGCTATGAGCCAAAAGAATCTGTGTCTGAAAGCTTTTGCCACTAAAGATTTGGCTGCAACATGGTGACCACACTTGCCTTCGTAGATTTCACATAAGATTGCCACTCCTTCTTCAGGAGAAATATTGCGCTGAAAACCCCCAGAAACACTCCGCTTATAGAGCTCACCATTTATTATTCTATAGGCTTTTGCTCGTCGGACAATCTACCGGCTCAGAACTTCATCTTCGGGTAATTTTCTGTCTATCAGGAAATCTCGATAGAGTTTTGTCTAGATGGGAATTATAGCCAGAACTACTATTAAAGGTGAGTCAGATTTTGTTGGATAGTCCTCATCAATTCCAATGATAGAGGGGAATTTTAGGTGCTCTAGAAAAGCGCCATCCGGAACTTGTTTCCGCGTAGAACCTATCCTTGATAAAGCATCTGCTTCCTCATTTTCTGCTCGAGGGATGTGTTGAACCTTAAAACCCTCGAACGATTTAGATAATTCATCCACAATAGCTTTGTAAGCTGAAATGTGCTTATTTGCATTACAGATATCGGATACTTGCTGAGCAACTAAATCCGAGTTTCCGTAACACATGAGTCTTGTTACGCCAATATTTTTGGACATGCGTATTCCATGTAACAATACTTCATATTCAGCAATATTATTGGTTGCCGTGAAATATATTTGTAACACATAGAACAACTTATCTTCTTGGGGTAACTTGAGCACCAACCCAGCCCCCAAGCCTCCTCATGCTTTTAACCCATCAAAATGTAGGGTCCAAAATTCTGAGTTTGGAGGACTTGTATTTTCTGCCGTCTTTGTCCAATCAGCGATGAAATCGGCAAGTATTTGAGATTTGATTGCTGTTCGTGGTTTGTACTCGATGTCAAAAGTTGCAAGCTCTATTCCCCACTTTGCGACACGTCATGTGGCATCACAATTGTTGATTATATCTCACAGGGGATCCGTACTCACCATTGTTATCTTGTGTTCTTGAAAGTACTGTTGTAGCTTTCTGAAGGCGAAGAACACTCCATAGGCTAGCTTTTGATGGTGTGGATACAGTTACTTTGACTATGTCAGGACCTCGCTCAAGTAGTATGTTGGACGCTGCACCTTATGCTCATAGCCTTCTTCCTCGCGCTCCACTGATGTTACCACACTTATGACTTTGTTAGTTGATGCGATGTAAAGTAACATAGGTAGGCTCCTGAGGCTCTGGTGCCACGAGAATTGGTGGGTTTGAAAGTAAATCTTTCAAACTATGTAGAGCAGCATCGGCTTCCTGGGTACAAACAAATTTGTCGGTTTTCTTAAAGAGTTTATACAAAGGTGCGGCTCTTTCTCCGAGTCGGCTGACGAACCGGCTCACTGCTGCGATGCAACCAGTGAGACATTGCACGTCCTTCAGGCGAGTTGGCCTGGTAATGTTGAGTACAGCCTTAATTTTGTCCCGGTTCACCTCTATGCCTCTTTCAGACACGAGGAAACCTAACAATTTTCCAGCTGGAATTCCAAAGAAGCACTTCTTCGGATTTAGCATTATGTTAAATTTTTGTAGGTTAGAAAGTGTTTCCTCTAAGTCGAAAATGAGTGTTTCCTTCTTTTTGGACAGAATTGCTCTATCATCTACATATACATGAACATTGCGTCTGATTTGATCATTAAGGCAATGATGCATTGTGCGTTGATATGTAGCTCATGCGTTCTTTAAGCCAAAAGGCATAGTTTTGTACGAAAAGTTTCCAAAAGGTGTGATGAAAGACGTCTTTAGTTGATTCGATTCTTTCATCAGTATTTGGTGATATCCGGAATATTCATCTAGAAAACAGAGTAATTCCAACCCTGCCGTTGAGTCGATAACTTGATCGATTCTAGGCAACGAGAACGGATATTTGGGAAAATCCTTATTCAAGGCAGAGTAGTCAATGCAAATCCTTAAATCAATAGTGTCCTTTTTAGAGACGAGTACATGATTTGCCACCAATTCATCGAAGATGACCTCTGCGATAAATCTGGCTAATTCTAGTCGGGCTAATTCCTTAGCTATAGCTTTGCGCTTTTCATCACCAAACCGTCGTAAGGACTATTTGATGGGTTTAGCGTCAGGGTACACATTAAGAGAGTTCTAATAAGTTCTCTAGGTACTCTAGTCATGTCAGAAGGCTACCATGCAAAGAGATCACTATTAGCTTTGAGGAACCCAACGAGCGCACTTTCCTATGCACGGTCTAAGACTACCCCTACGTTCGTCATCTTGTAGGGATCGTCTTACTTCAGCGAACTCTTCTTCATCCCTTCCGACACTTTGAACTGCATGCTTGGCTTCAGCACCTCGTTATTCATCGTAGGCATCTCGGATGGGTCGATGGTCTTCTTGATCTCCTAGTACTCCTGGGCATGTAGCACGGCTTCAGCAAAGGCTACAGATCCTTCGTCACACTCTCGCACTTTCTTTGGATTTCCCTGGATGGTGATGACTCCCTTTGGACCTGGAAGTTTTATCATGTTGTAAATGTAACAGGGATGAGCCATGAACGCCTAGTAAGCCGGATGCCCGAAGATGGCATGGTAAGAAATTTTGAACGGTATCACCTCGAAAGAGAGTGGCTCAGTCCGATAGTTATCTCGGGTTCCGAATGTCACTTCCAGTGTGATCTCACCCAGAGAATCCGCCTGTCTCCCTGGTACAATGCCATGAAAAGTTACAGTGTTGTAACTCAACTGGCTCTCATGGATCATCATGCGGAGGATGTTGATGCTGCTACCACCGTCCATGAGGGTTTTAGAAAACTCGTAGCCATCAATAAGAGGATTGATGACCATAGGTTACTTTCCCCAACGATGTGTTTTCCTCGGGTGATCCGAGCGTTCAAAGGTGATGGTTGCATCCGATCAATCCAGGAATTGGGGGATAGACGGAACCGTGGGAATAGCTCAAGGAGAACCGCCTTTTTGACCTTAGCCGACTAAGTTCGAAGGAAGCAAACGTATGCGTCTTTATTTGTGGGATAATCCTTCTTTCAATCTGACTTAGGTTGTGCGGAGTCCGCTTCTTCCATGTCGGAATCTTCCTTTGGCTCCATGCCTTTCTCGAATTTTTTCTTTCCTTTTCGTCGCTTGGCCCTGTACCCAGCGGATTCGTCTTTTTCGATGTCTTCTTTAAATGACACTTAGCGTTTGTGTGGGTAGAGCCTCCGTTACTATCTAGGTGATGAACATAGGGGTTGTTGGCAATGTCAGCCCAGGTATAGGTTCTTCCAGATAGCTGATCTCCTCTGCCGTGGATTCAGGAAGTTCCACGGCCTCGTCCCCGGTCACCTCCGTTCCCTCCTCGTCCTCCGGATCCGAATGTTGTGTTAACTGCTGCGTTGTCTGGAGCAGGTTTATCTTTCGAGGTGTCCTTGCACTTCTAAGTTTGTTGCTTCTTCTGCTTTGCCGCATTTGGATTGGCCAGAATATTCGATAGTCCTTCTGAATTGTCATCGGCGTCGGCATATTTGCTCGTTGTTTCTATCATCTCTCCCAAATCTGTGACATGGTCACACTTCAGTCTGTGATGCAAAAGTCCGACTAGGAGTCCAGCAATCAAAGCTTAAATGGCAGTTTGTTTGTTTACTCCCTCACAGGAGTTTTTCGTGTCGATCCAGCATCCGAGGTACTCCCGGCAGGTTTCTCTGGGTCTCTGAGTGCAACGCTGCAAGTCTTCGACTGTGCAGGGCCTCCTGTATGTTCCCTCGAAGTTTGAAAAGAATGCACTTTGCATATCATACTATTTATGAATTGAGTTCTCTGGTAGCTCATTGAGCCATGATCGAGTCATCTTCTGCAACGTAAGTGGGACATATCGGACTACAACCAAGCTGTTTCCTTTTTTGGGAATGCAGCAAGCTTGGAAAAAATCTTGAAGCCAGGTATTTGGCCGAGGTACGCCATCGTAGGATTGGATGTGTTTGGCAATACCAAAATCAAATAGAAATTTGATTCGATGGATGCGTGGGCCAAAGCATTTGGGTCCCACGTACACGTCTACTTCCTCATACTGGCGCGCCTCGATGTTTGATTCAATGCGACGGCGAGCGTCGTTTAGCGAGAGAGACCTGCGCCTTGGAGGCTTGCGGCTTCTGCACGGCGGAGTCAGATTCCTGCTTCTTCTTTCGCCATTACCACCTTCGACCCTGCGGCTTCCATGGCTGCGATGAGATCCTTCATGGTCGCTGTCTGTCGTGGTATTGCACTGCAGATGCTACTGGGGGTAGCTTACGTAGAGGGAGCAAGGCGACGTAGGAGAATCCGGTAGCGAGATTGGCACACGATGTACCCAGGTTCACGTCCCCTCGGTGGAGGATCGCTACGTCCTGCTATCAATCCAGTATATGAGTATAGATTGGTTTACAAGGGAGCCTCCGTAGGCGGAGGGAGACTAGATCTAATGAGATGTGGCAGAAGAGATGCCCCGTGGGGGTGCTCCTGGTGACTTTATATATGCAACCAGTTAGGGTTTACAAGTGCTTTGGTGGGCTTTCTATTGGAGTCGCTATCTTGGGCCTCCAGTCGGCGCCAGTCGCCTAGGTTCAGTATGCACTAGTCGCCGTATCCGGCGAGTCAACCCGCTCTGTGTTTGGCGATCCAGCTGGCGATTCCTCCTCATGGGTGTACCCCGATTGGTATTCCCCCATCAGTAGTCCCCGAGCACGTTGTCGATTCGACGCAGGCTTGAGGCAGGGCACAGAGAGTCTTGACGATGGGTCGTGGCGTATCGGCGACGAGCTCCTGAACAGAGAAAAGAACCGTGAAGCGAGAGGCGGGCCGCGTGACTCAGTCGGTGATGGCCAGTTGGCGAAATACATAGGGTGTCGGTGAAGCCGCCATGTTCGGCGAGTCCCCGAACGTGGAGCGTGCCAAGTCCCCAAGCGCGGTGAGTGGCGAGGTCGAGCGACCGGCGAGTGAAGATTCCCCGAGCGCGCCGAGTGGCGAGGTTGAGAGACCGGCGAGCGACGCTGTCTGTAGCGTGCCGAGTGGCGAGGTCGAGTTACCGACGGGCGTCGAGTCCCCGAGCGCGGCGAGGGACGAGATCGAGCGACCGGCGAGCGCCGAGTCCCCGAGCGCGGCGAGGGGCGAGGTCGAGCGACCGGCGAGCATTGAGCCCCGAGCACGGAGAGTGACGAGTCCCCGAGCGCGGCGAGCGGCGAGGTCGAGCGACCGGCGAGCGCCGAGTCCCCGAGCGCCGCGAGTGACAAGGCCGAGTGACCGACGGGCGCCGAGTCCCCGAGCGCGGCGAGGGGAGAGGTCGAGCGATCGGCGAGCATTGAGCCCCCGAGCACAGAGAGTGACGAGTCCCCGAGAGCGGCGAGTGGCGAGGTCGAGCGACCAGCGAGTGCCGAGGCCGAGCGACCGACGGGCGCCGAGTCCCCAAGCGCAGAGAGTGACGAGTTCTCGAGCGCAGCGAGCGGCGAGGTCGAGCGACCGGCGAGTGCCGAGTCCCCGAGCGCGGCGAGCGGCGAGGCTAAGCGACCGACGGGCACAGAGTCCCCGAGCGCGTTGAGTACGCGAGGGCGAGTCCGCGGTGGACAGTCCCCGAGCGTGTTGAGTACGCGAGGGCGAGTCCGTGGTGGAGAGTCCTAGAGCGCGTTGAGTATGCGAGAGCGAGTCCGCGGTGGAGAGTCCCCGAGCGTGTCGAGTACGCGAGAGCGAGTCCGCGGTGGAGAGTCCCCGAGCGCGTTGAGTACGCGAGGGCGAGTCCACGATGGAGAGTCCCCGAGCGTGTTGAGTACGCGAGGGAGAGTCCGCGGTGGAGAGTCCCCGAGCGTGTTGAGAAACAGTCGTGGAACCATGCGCACATGCAGTATGCCTAGGAGTAGTCCCCGAGGCTCGAGTTGGCTTATAGAGGCAACTTGAGGCTCTTTAGAGATGCACATTCTGAAAATAGTAGTGGTTGTTGCCGAGCATGGCGAGTGGCGAGGTTGAGCGACCGGCGGGCGCCGAGTCCCCGAGCGCGGCGAGTGCCGAGGTCGAGTGACTGGCGATTGCCGAGTCCCCGAGCGTGTTGAGTACACGATGATTGCGAGTCCGTGATGATTGCGAGTCCGCGAGGGGAGATCCCCCGAGTGTGGTGAGTCCGCGATGATAGAGAGTCCACGATGATGTTTATTGCGCTGTTTTTGTTAGAGAGTCTCTCGTCTTGGCCCGAGGGGCCAGTCGCATGGCGACTCCAAAGATGGCTCTCGGCTGGACGTTTTTCCTGGACGATCCGAGGTTCGGTTTGCGAGTCCTCGTCCGCAGTACTTGGCCGTGCGAGTCGCTGTCTAAGGTTGAGGAGGACATGGTGCTGTATGTGTAGCACAACCATTTGTCTTGGCCTGGAAGGCCAGTCGAGCAAGGCGACTCCAATGATGGCTCTCAGTTAGCGTTTTTCGTGGTCGATCCGAGGCTCGGTTTGTGAGTCCTCGTCCGCACTACTTGGTCATTGTGAGTCGCTCTTTCAAAGGTTGACAAAGGCGAATAGATTTTTCCTGGGGGGAAGAGACACCCAGTGGTGAGTCCATGCAGCGTGGCATGCAACCCTCTCTGGCGACTTGGACGATGAAGGTCCCTTAGTAGGTGATGGGGGAATACCAACCGGGGTATACCCACGAAGCAGAGTCGCCAGCTGGATCGAGCGGACTGAAACCTATCCCTGAGCGGGTCGACTCGCCCAATACGGCGACTAGCGCATGCTGGACCTAGACGACTGGCGCCGACTGGATGACCAAGACGGCGACTCCAATAGAAATCCCACCAAAATACTTGTAAACCCTAGCTGGCTGCATATATAAGGGCACCAGGGGCACCCCACGGGGTATGTCATATTACATCTTCTCCCACTTCATATTAGATCTAGTCTCTCCCTCCGCCTACGGCGGCTCCCTTGTAAACCAATCTATGATCATATACTGGATTGACAGGAGGACGTAGAGATCCTCCACCGAGGGGACATGAACCTGGGTACATCGTGTGCCAATCTCGCTTCCGGATTTTCCTACATCGTCTTGCTCCTTCTAAGTAAGCTATCCTCAGTAGCATCTGCCGTGCAATACCACGACAGTTGGCGCTCACCGTGGGGCAAGCGGTGCTTGGAGGATGAAGATCCGGGCAGGATCCTCAGATTCGTCGTCAACGGCGGCAAGATCTCATCTGATCGATCGTCTACTACGCCGGGCTCAACTTCAAAAGCCGTCCTTGCGACTCAGCTAATCGGTTCTATTGGATCTATTTCTTTTGGCGGTTTCCCAATCGGAACTGTGGTACGCACGTGTGAAGTCCACACAGGACGTGACTTCATATGGAGAATCTACGCCAAGAACCAGGAAAGTCCAATCATACATGTCTCTACGTAATTCTATTCTTTAATTTTGGACAAGAAAGGCAAGAGGCATGAACCGATGCAATATATCCATGGGATAAGCATAAAATAATTTCTCCAATCGAGCTTATTTTAATTGTTTTATTTTATGATATCTAATAATCGTCTTGTTGCAAGCATGGGGAAAATCAAGTCGCAATGTGCAGTTCACCGAGCACCAAGACAATCGGTCGCGGGTTCTCCCATTGCCAAGTCGCCTTCCACGGAATTGCTCAAGAACTCATCACGGTCACACACTCGTCTCTCGCAGACTTGCGCGACACACCCGTTCGGCAACAAGGCACAACTCGGCACACACTTATGCTGGAAGCAGCAGCTCGCTAGGTTTCATGGCGAGCCCGCACGCGAATTGGCGGAAAGAGGAAGCCGCATGTGCGTGCAAGAGAATTTCTCCTATGCATGCCAAGATTGGCGATACACGCAGTGACGGATTAATTCAAAATCAAACTAATCCCTCTCGTGTGTTTATTGTGATAATAATCAATTATTTTATTTAGATCATATCTAATTATTCCCATGTCTTTTCCTATGCATGCGTCGCCTTGAGATTGTTTCACGGTCTCGTGGAGAGAAGAGGAGCCACCCTTCCGTCATGGCCCGCGTGCCGGGCGAGCAGACTTTTTCCTCCGCCTCAGTCGCCATCGACCCGACCGGATACAATTCAGTCTCGATCAGCCTGAAATAAAATCGATCAAGAGAAGACCGCGCAACAGCAAATACAAAAGCTGAATAAACACAGCCAGATCGCGTGGATTGGAGTCAACTCGTGGGCGATTGAATCAGCAATATGCTGGCCGCCTCTACATGCACCACTCAATGGCTTCTGTGCTAGCGACTCGCCGGCCCCTATATCCGCGAATCAGTTCGTTGCGGCTCGCCAGTCGCTAGACTCAGGGACTCTCCATGCTATGAACCTCGTCTAAACGCGGACACGCTCAAGGACTCGCTAGGCTCGGGGACTTGGCCATTGCGGACACGCTTAAACGCAGACTCGCTAGGCTCGGGGACTCGCTATCACGACTTCGCCATAGCGCAGCCTGTGTCCGCCGCGTCGACCCTGCGTCCGCCGCGTCGACATCGTCATAACGCGACCTTCGTCCTCCGCGTCGACCCTGTGTCCGCCACGTCGACTTCGCCATAGCGCGACCCCCGTCCGCCTAGCCGAACCCGTGTCCGCCGCGTTGACTTCACCATAGCGTGATCCCCGTCCGCCGCGTCGACCCCGTGTCCGCCGCGTCAACTCTTTCTGGCTACGTTGAATGCATACGCCGCGCCTACTGTCGTGGTATTGCATGGCAGATGCTACTGGGGGTAGCTTACGTAGAGGGAGCAAGGCGACATAGGAGAATCCGGGAGCGAGATTGGCACACGATGTACCCAGGTTCACGTCCCCTCGGTGGAGGATCGCTACGTCCTGCTATCAATCCAGTATACGACCATAGATTGGTTTACAATGGAGCTGCCGTAGGCGGAGGTAGAGACTGGCGCCGTTTGGAGGCCCAAGACGGCGACTTCAATAGAAAGCCCACCAAAATACTTGTAAACCCTAGCTGGCTGCATATATAAGGCCACCAGGGGCACCCCCACGGGGTATGTCATATTACATCTTCTCCCACGTCATATTAGATCTAGTCTCTACCTCCGCCTACGGCGGCTCCATTGTAAACCAATCTATGGTCGTATACTGGATTGATAGCAGGACGTAGCGATCCTCCACCGAGGGGACGTGAACCTGGGTACATCGTGTGCCAATCTCGCTCCCGGATTCTCCTATGTCGCCTTGCTCCCTCTACGTAAGCTACCCCAGTAGCATCTGCCATGCAATACCACGACAGTAGGCGCGGCGTATGCATTCAACGTAGCCAGAAAGAGTTGACGCGGCGGACACGGGGTCGACGCGGCGGACACGGGGTTGACGCGGCGGACGGGGATCGCGCTATGGCGAAGTCGACGCGTCGGACACGGGGTCGACCCGGCGGACAGAGGTCGCGCTATGGCGATGTCGACGCGGCGGACACGGGGTCAACGCGGCGGACGGAGGTCGTGCTATGACGATGTCGACGCGGCGGACGGAGGTCGCGCTATGACGATATCGACGCGGAGGACACGGAGTCAACGCGGCGGACGGAGGTCGCGCTATGGAGATGTCGACGCAGCGGACACGGGGTCGACACAGCGAACGGTGGTCGCGCTGTGGCGAAGTCGATGACAGCGGGGCCACGAGGGCGAACTCACGATGGCGATCCCGTGGCAGGCGAGTATGCGAGGGCGAGCTCGCGATAGCGAGTCCCCAAGCGTGGCGAGTCCGTGCAGGCTAGTTCGCGACGGGCTGACGCAGAGCCGAGGCGTATACGCCGTTGAGCGGCACCTTTGTGGTTTCCAATGACGCCGGTGTGTGTGCGGAAGGCCCGTCGTCGAGGTCATGAACAATCAACGCTAACGCGAAATCCGACTCGCCGAGTTCCGACGTCATGAGCGAAGGTCGGTGTGGATGTTGTGCGACGTGGCGCGATGTACGTTTTGCAATGCATATAAACCAAAACAAAATTCAATTTGTTAGATAGAGTAATCGATTCATGAAATAATGATTGTGTAAGAGATTGGATTAAAAAAAAACCATCAAGGATGGCTGCATGGAACGCGTATTTTTGTGCAGCCTTTTCCATCAGGTGGTGATCGATGTATTCTTACTAGGCCAACTCATTCTTTCCTTAGGAGCTGATCATTGCATAAGATCGAGTTGGTCTTGTCGCCCTTGTCGCTCCTGGGGCGTGGCGCCGGTCTGCCGTTGAGCAGATGCGTTTATGCAAACCGCTAACAATGTGGCGTCGGATCGGACCTTTCCTCTGGAAGAAAATACACGTATAAGAGGATTAGATCAAAATAGATATATTGATAATTTTGATAGAATATATGAGATTGATTAGCGGAATCTGCTGGATGGTAGAAAGGACTGTAGAATTCAATCGCTTCCGCTCAATCGCCGGCCAGCAAACATGGACTGTTGCTGTATCTAGGATCAATCCTTCATCGGCAACAGGTTTGATGTAGTTGCACAGGACGTGATCGCCGCCGACCTGGCCGGCCGCCGTGTTGGCATGAATTATTCTGATCCAACATATCCTGCATTCATGGGTAAATACTCCAAATCGATGCATACAAGCACAAGCGCACAAGGTTAGATCCAAGTAATAAAAATTAACCCGCGGAGCAATCAATGAAAGACGTGAGATTGAATAGAAAATTCAGATCGCAGCTGATCGTGCGTGTGCACTAGATTATTTCTCTACGACGACACACTCCTTGGCCGAAGTCTCAACAGGCGGCGATCGGATGGCACGCCAGATGCGATCTGGCCGTTGTTGGCAGTAAGGGATCCCGCCTAAATTATCATCTCCAAGTACCGCTAGCCCCACGGTGGGCGCCAACTGTCGTGGTATTGCACGGCAGATGCTACTGGGGGTAGCTTACGTAGAGGAAGCAAGGCGACGTAGGAGAATCCGGGAGCGATATTGGCACACGATGTACCCAGGTTCACGTTCCCTCAGTGGAGGATCGCTACGTCCTGCTATCAATCCAGTATATGAGTATAGATTGGTTTACAAGGGAGCCGCCGTAGACGGAGGGAGACTAGATCTAATGAGATGTGGCAAAAGAGATGCCCCGTGGGGATGCCCCTGGTGGCTTTATATATGCAGCCAGTTAGGGTTTACAAGTGCTTTGGTGGGCTTTCTATTGGAGTTGCTATCTTGGGCCTCCAGTCGGCGCCAGTCGCCTGGGTCCAGTCTGCACCAGTCGCCGTATCCGGCGAGTCGACCCGCTTTGTGTTTGGCGATCCAGCTGGCGATTTCTCCTCATGGGTGTACCCCGATTGGTATTCCCCCATCACTGTCCGTAGGCGATGGTAGTCCTCGTAGGTTATTTCCGGCTGGATTACGCGGTGGTGGTAGTGGAGCCTCATTATACTGACTCCGAGGTTTGTTTATTTGGGCCCCATCCCAACTTGATTCAGGACGGTCCGGATCATCTCTTCGCCCGCCGTTACCGGCCGGACGGCTTGGGGGTGGCATTCTTAGCTGATCATGTTCTCGCTAGTGGGGCACTTCCGTGTTTTCTCTATGGCGGTTGTTCTGCCGACGATGGCCCTGATGAGGCAGCATTTCCCTAATGGTATCTGCGGACGTAGCCGGAATAACCCTCGACCAGTCGCGTGCGGGCCTGCGATGATGACTGTTTGATCCGGTCCTTGAATTTTCTTCTTCTCCCTGGGATGATAGCGTTGATCCGTATCCCTACGGGGTCTTTCTGTTGGAGATATGCCCTAGAGGCAATAATAAAAGTGGTTATTATTATATCTTTGTGTTTATGATAAATGTGTACATTCATGCTATAATAGTATTAACCAGAAACATTAATACTTGTGTGATTTGTAAACTAAATTAGAGTCCCTGGTAAAGCTTCTTTGTAATACTAGCTTGTTGGTTAATAGATGATCGGGGTTTCTCGATCATGAACATTGAGATGTTATTAACAACGAGATCATATCATTAGGAGAATGGTATGATGGACATACTCCTATAGATAAGCGTAGCATAAAGATCAAGTCATTTCAATAGTTCATTTGCTATAAGCTTTCTGATACATAGTAACCTAATTCCTTCGACCATGAGATCATGCTAATCACCATCACCGGAAGGATGCTTTGATGACATCAAACACCACACCGTAACTGGGTGGCTATAAAGGTGGCATTGAGTGTTCGGAAAGTATGTGTTGAGGCACATGGATCAAGAGTGGGATTTGTCCATCCATATGACGGATAGATATACTCTGGGCCCTCTCGGTGGAATGTCATCCAATTAGCTTGCAAGCATGTGACTGGATCACAAGGGATCACATATCACGGGAACGAGAAAAGAGTACTTATCGGTAACGAGGTTGAACTAGGTATGCAGAGATACCGACGGTCAAAACCTCGGATAAGTAAACTATCATGAGACAAAGGTAAGTGGTTCATTCGATCGCATAGTGATCGTAGAAATATGTGGGAGCCATATGAATTTCCAGATTCCTCTATTGGTTTTTGATCGAAGAAGTGTCTCGGTCATGTCCACATAATTCACGAACCGTAGGGAGACACACTTAAGGATTCGATGTTGTTTAGTAGATATGGAATGTTAGTAGGGATACCGAATGTTGTTCGGAGTCTCGGATGGGATCCGGGATATCACGATGAGATCCAGAATGGTCCGGAGAATAAGATTCATATAAGGAAAGTCTGATTCCGGAGTTCCGGAAAGGTTCCGATGTTTTCATCGGAGAGGTTCTAGAAGGTTCAACAGACCGGAAGGGGAATGGACCATGAATGTGTCATGGATAAGTGGAATGATTGGATCATATCCTAGGTCACTTGGTTTGGGCATTTGCAAGAGAGAATTAAAGCTATAAATTGAAAGTCAAACTGGAACAATGGTTTTCTAGTGGAAGAAGGAAAGAGTCCTTCTCTCAATCCAACTTGGTTTGGGTTTGGATTCAAACCCACCCCTCCCAAAGCTGCCCCCTCTCATAAATAGAAGGGGAGGGCTGCCCCAAACACACAAGCCCTAGCCCTCCCCACACCCGTGCGCCGCCGCCGCCGCCGACACCTCCTCCTCCTCCCGGTCTTCTAAACCCTAGATCACCGGGAAACCCTAGATCCACCATAACTCGCACCGACTTAGGCGAAACCCTGTGGGATCTTCCCTCTACTTCTGACACCACACCGTCATGCTGCCGGCATCACGAGGGGAGAACTACAACCTCCGCTGCCTGCTAGAACAAGGGAGAGGAAGGTCTTCATCGAGTACCGAACGTGTGACCGACTGCGGAAGCACTGCCGAAACGTAGCGCCAGAAGGATCGTCTACGCGATCTTGAGATCGGCAAGTGTACGACTACATCACCCACAAGAATCTGCTCTGGTTAACCGCTTTGGAATCTTCGAGTGTGAGTGCTTCTATCGAGTCGTTGCTACAATCTAGTAGATAGATATTGGCTTGCTTGTGTGCATGCTGTAGAAATTTTTTGTTTTCCATGCTATGAACCCCTATAGTGGTATCAGAGCCGTGTCTATATGTAGATCTGTTGCACGAGTAGAACACAATGGTCATTGTGGGCGGTGGTGCTTTTATTATCAATTGCTTTTTGTGTACTTTGCATCTTGCGGTATGATGGGATGAAGCGGCCCAGACTAACCTTACATGACATCGTTCATGAGACTTGCTCCACGCTTAACATGCTTCTTGTATTGCATAAGTGATTTTGCGGGTGTCTGTCTCTCCCATCATAGTATAAATTCAATTTACAACGGGCACTTGATAGTTCAAGCATCAACATTGTGGTTCTTGTTCGTAAGTTAGAACGACAATTATTGAAAGCCCCAAACCACGTAAAATATGCAAAAAAAATTAGAGGCGTCTAACTTTGTTTTGTAGGGGTGTGATGTGATGTGATATGGCCATGATTGTGATTATATATGATGTATGCAATATTCCTTATTGTAAGTCGGCAACCGGCAGGAGCCATATGGTTGTCTTTTTAACTCCGTTAAGACCTGTGTGTCCATTATTCAAAGTAGTTGTAATAGTTGATGTTGGTGGACGACAACCATGAAGCGGAGCCATTAAACCTTGACGCCATGCCGGTGATGATGGAGATCATGTTCGTGCTTGAAGATGGAGATCGGAAGCACAAGAAGAAAGGCCATATCATATCACATATTATGAATTGCATGTGATGTTAATCCTTTTATGCATCTTGTATTGCTTACTTCGCGACAGTAGCATTATAAGATGATCCCTCAAGCACAAAAATTTCAAGTTATAAAGTGTTCATCCTTAGTTAGCACTGTTGCTAAAGCTCGTTGTTTGAAAGCACACGGTGATGATCGGGTGTGTTAGATTCTGCGAGTGTATACAACATGAGCAAGCCAGATTTGCTCATGCGGAAGCTAAGGTTTGATCTTGACGAGCCTATCTTGTACAAACATGGTCTCGGAACACGGATCACCGAAAGGTAAAGCATGAGTCATATAGTAGATATGATGAACATGTTGATTGTTCGCCATTGAAGCTACATCAACTCTCATGATGATCGGTTTTGATGTGGTGGATTTGGTTCATGTGGTCACTAAAACAATGTGAGGGATATTGTTTTGAGTGGGAGTTCACCTAGATTAATTTAGCTATTAATTAGAACTCAATTTGTCATAAACTTAGTCTAAAATATTGCAAGTATGTTGTAGATCAATGGCGGCCCCTACCATCAATTTTAATGCATTCCTAGAGAAAGAAAAGTTGAAAAACAATGGAAGCAACTTCGCGGATTGGTTCTGCAATTTGAGGATTGTCCTCAATGCTGGTAATTTGACCTATGTGCTGGATGCACCGCTGGGTGACCCACTTGCAGCTGATGCTACCGATGAGGTAAAGAATGTTTTCCTCGCTCAGAAGAATCAGTACTCCACAGTTCAGTGTGCTATCTTGTATGGTTTGGAATCGGAGCTTCAGAAATTGTTTGAGAACCATGACCCACATGATATCGTCCGTGAACTCAGAATGATATTTGAGGCTCACGCGGCAGTTGAGAGTTATGAGGCTTCTGAAAATTTATTTAACTGCAAGATGGAAGAGGGCAGCTCCGTTAGTGAGCACATGCTTAAGATGTCTGGGCACCCAAGCAAGCTTCAAAGCTTTGGTATAGTGATTCCTAATGTTTTGGGGATTCACCATGTTCTCCAATCACTACCACCAAGTTACAAGAAGTTTGTGATGAACTATAATATGCAAAACATGGACAAGTCGTTGCCTGAACTCTTCTCCATGTTAATGTCTGGGGAAGTGGAGATCAAGAAAGAGCACCAAGTTTTGTTGGTCAATACGACCACCAAATTCAAGAAGCAATGCAAGTCTAAGAAAAAGGGAAACCTCAAGAAGGGAGGTAAGAAAGTTACTACGCCGGTGAAGAAGACCAAGGCTGGGCCTAAGCCTGATACTGAGTGCTTTTACTGCAAGGGAGAAGGTCACTAGAAGCGTAATTGCCCTAAGTACTTGGCAGATTTGAAGAACGACAACATCAAGAAGAAAGGTATCTCACTAGTACTCGTAGTAGTGCCTGGGTATTTGATACTGGTTCGGTTGCTCATATTTGTAACTCGAAACAGGTGCTGCAGAATAAACGGAGGCTAGCGAAGAACAAGGTGACAATGCGCGTTGGAAATGGATCAAAGGTTGATGTGATCGTGGTCAGAACACTACCTCTTCATCTACCATCGGGATTAGTTTTATACTTAAATAATTGTTGTTTGGTGCCTGCGTTGAGCATGAACATTATATCCGGATCATGTTTATTGTGAGACAGTTACTTGTTTAAGTCCGAAAATAATGGTTGTTCTATTTATATGAGTAATATGTTTTATGCACATGCACCTTTGATAGATGGTCTATTCTTATTGAATCTCGATTGTGGAAATACACACATTAATATCATTGAAGCTAAATGTTTGAAATTGAGTGATAACTCGACCTATATGTGGCACTGTCGTCTTGGTCATATTGGAGTGAAGCGTATGAAGAAACTCCATTCCGATGGACTTCTTGAATCACTTGATTTCGAATCACTTGAAACATGCGAAGCATGTCTGGTGGGTAAAATGACTAAGACTCCATTTTTTGATATGATGCAGCGAGCTATGGACTTATTGGAAATCATACATACCGATGTATGTGGCCCAATGAGTGTAGCATCGCGCGGTGGTTATCGTTATTTTCTTACCTTCACGGATTACTTGAGTAGATATGGGTATATCTATTTCATGAAACATAAGTCCAAAACTTTCGAGAAGTTTAAGGAATTTCAAAGTGAGGTAGAGAATCAACGTAACAAGAAGATTAAATTTCTACGATCTAATCGCGAAGGTGAATATCTAAGTTACGAGTTTGGCGAGCATTTGAAGAAATGCGGAATACTTTCACAATTGACACGCTGGGAACACCACAACGGAATGGTGTGTCCGAACATCGTAATCGAACTCTCTTAGATATGGTTCGTTCTATGATGTCACTTACAGATTTACCGCTATCGTTTTGGGGTTATGCATTAGAAACAACCGCATTCACTTTAAATAGGGCACCATCTAAATCCGTTGAAACGACACCGTATGAATTATGGTTTGGGAAGAAACCTAAATTGTCGTTCCTTAAAGTTTGGGGTTGCGAAGCTTATGCAAAGAAGTTACAGCCCGACAAGCTTGATGTTGGGGATATGCTATATGGGTATCCTCATAGCATGTCTCTTATCCGACTAACCCGGGTGGCCCATAGTCGGTAGCATGGCTTGTGGCCTGCTGGGCGGCCCAGCTAGGTGGATCCAGAAGGGAGGCCCATGTCGGGTAAAGTAAGGCTACGATGGAGTCGCCAGCGTACCCGGAGCCTTGGAGTGCAAGATACACAAGATTAGTAATAGACGGTGTAGAACTCTGTAACCTGTCCGGCTAGGACTTTTCCCTGTAACCCTAGGACCTGGCGACTATATAAGTCGGGCCTATGGGAGCCTTTAGGGCATCGTTTTACACACACCTCGCACAGTGAACCTATCTCTGTAGCTCGGCGTATTGCCATTATAGTGATTTATAGCAGGAGTAGGATTCCGCCACCGTTGTGGGATCTGAAGCTGGGTAAACTGTGTTACCTTGTACCCGTCAACCGTCCGCCTTACCCCACGTCTCTAAACACGCACTGTGAGGACCCTTCCATGGCGTACTCGTCGGCAGTACGACGACAGTTGGCGCCCACTGTGGGGCAAGAGGCGCTTCAGGCTCTTCAGCGGGAGAGGACCAAGATCTTCGCCGGAATCGGCGAAACCATAGCCATCGGTCGCGTTCTTTTCTCCGGCAACGTTTCGATCGTCCCCCCCGACGAGTTCTGGATCCCGGCAAAGACGAACCCTACGCGGTGTTCGATCGTTCCTATCGGAGACATCCACCTCTTCATCGGCGAGACCGACTCGGGCACTAGTTCCCTGGGAGTCGGAGGAGCATCAAGACCCGCACGGACTGCCTATGGGCAGGACACGTTCGCGGAAGGATCGATGTCGGATCTCTCCTCGGAGTTTGCCGGCAAAGATCGGAAAAAGTCAAGATCCACCCAAACCGCCCCTGTGCAGGATAAACGTGGAAGATCACTGCAAATCCGCCGGCTTTGTCCGTGCGTCTGGATAGCAGAGATCCAAGTTCGTCGGCGTGGTTACCATCTTTGATCTGGCGCGCTGCGTTCAGAGAGAGGGCGAAAACCCCCACGACTACCTCCCCAGGTGGCTCCGTATACGGGCCGACCTGACCAACTACCCCAATGATGATGCTATCTATCACTTTGTGGAAGGACTGGACCATGGCACGCTTCTCCGACATTCTCTAAGGAGACAGCAGGCATCAGGACGCCTTACCTTCGAAGGCATGGTGAACACCGTCAACAACTACGCGGAGGCCGAAGCGGCAGCTCAGACAGCGATTGCGCTCATTGACGGAGCCCCTCCGATTCAGCCACCACCACCGCCTCCGGCCGCCATCGTCGCAGTAGCACCACCACCTCCAGTCATCGTCGAGGCTGTTGCACCTCCACCGCCCGTCATCGAGGAAGTCCTGGCGCCCTCTGACTCTGTCATTGACGCGCTTTATGCTGACTTCAGTGCAGATTCAGAGGAGATAGACTTCAGTCCAGAAGAGCTAGACTCCGCTATGCAGGAGATGGAGGAGGAGTACTCGCGCGATGAGCAAGCTAATAATACCGTCATGTCCCGAGGGGTGTTCGTCACCATTGGGATGGCGATGCATGAAGACCAACCCGGGAAAGCTCCGCCTACTGCACTGGAAAAGGGGAAGGGGCCACTTCTTGCTGCCGATGATGATCGCGCAAAGGTCATGCCTCCACCGCCTAACCCAGTACAGCAACCACAGGAACTCGGCACCGGACCGAGTAACAACAACATCGCAAACTTGCCACCTCCAGCATCTACGTCGGCGGCAGCCCATGTTACTCCAGCTGATAGAGTGATGTACAACAATCTCCTCGTCGAGCTACGAACCGTTGATCATATCCGAAACGTGACTCATCTTGACGAGAAACGCCAGCAACTGCTGGAGGAGGTGCAAGCCATAGTGGAGCAAGGCGCCAAACTAGATCGAGATCTGGTCAACGCGCAGAAGTCCATAGAGAAAGCTAGAGAAATGGAGGCCGAGTACAAGAATCTACTACAACAGCAGAAGGCTAAGAAGGCTCCAGCTCGCGTCATCAACGATCCTGGTGTACGGCACAAACTAGGATGGGCTCCCTTGAAGCCGGCACAAGCCAAGCCATACATTGATAGTGAAGGCAAGCAGGTGATGCCCACCCCACTCCTTAACCTCGCCGTCGCCAAGACCCTTCTAGAACAGGATAGATCGCCTGAGGCAGTAGAACAGGTCTATGACCTAGTGGCCAAGGCGGTAAAGCAGCATTAAAAGGCCACCTCTCAGAGGGTTGAGTCTGACCCAGTGCTCTGCCGATCTAGCCAGTATAAACCGCCAAGGGACAGATCTCCTCAGGATGTCGGATCACAGACGGGTTCATCAGAACGAAGACGGAGGGATGCGCGCAACAGGAAGGATGCTATCCCCATATCCTCCGACCACGGAGAAAGAGCCCGACCTCGTCGCCCATCGCCACCGCCCCGATCCCCCCGACGTAACGAAGATTACAATGCTCACCATTGTACGGATATGCCCCCACCAAAGCAATGCGGCATCGTCATCCGCGACAACACGGCACAGACCCGTCATGATGAAGAGCACCACCAAGGAAACAAGAGCAGGTCACACTGTGATCCTCCGCGTCCGACAACAACCGCGACAGGCGTGGGGCGTCGCAGGAGGGTAACAGCAAGAAGGCTAACCCACCGCCACCTCGGCCTCCGTCGCCGCCAAGAAGTCACCATGGCGGAAGGGGCCCGTGTCGTTCATGCAGCCCGTCCCCTGTTGACATCAAAAAGAATAACTCGGAGCCGTACGATGCACGTTCGTGGATCGATAAGATCGACGAGGCCCGGGAAGGACCATACCTGGGACCACGTTGCTTTGGACCTGCAATACGGTCCGCAACTTACCCCAAAGGTTTCCGGATTGACAAGAACATCAAGCCCTATGATGGCACCGCCAAGCCCGCCACATGGTTGCAGGACTACGGCAACGCGGTCGAGATTGCCGGAGGAAACCCCAACGTCGTCGTCAAGTACCTCCCGTTAATGTTGGCGGGTACGGCCCGTCAATGGATCGACGACTTACCGGAAATATCTATCTACAACTGGCTGGACATGCAAGAAGCATTCACCAAGAACTTTGAGGGTACATACAAGCGTCCCTGCACTGTGGGCGATCTACAGCGGTGCATGCAGGAGAAAGACGAGACATCTCGCGCCTACCTCTCCCGCTGGCTGGATATGAAGAATTCCTGCACAGGAGTGCACGCCCAGACCGCCATGGCCGCCTTCATCGATGGGTTGGAAAGGGGCACGTTGCTCCGACATAAGCTGAAGCGCTTGCAGGACAATCATCAGCTCGACTTGAATCAGATGATTCAGTTAGCTAGTGAGTTCGCAGCTGCCGACGACGATGCTCGTGGCTATTTGCCGGCAACGGCCGTTCCAACTCAAGCTCGGAGGAACAGCAGTACAAAGCGGAAAACCGCTCCAGAAGAAAAGCAATCTACCGACATGGTCGCAATGACTTTTGTAGGACGAGGAGAAGGCAGAGAACATGGCCGAGGAAGGGGAGCAGGCCGCGGGTAGCAACGAGGAAGTGAAACCAACTCGGCGCCGCTCCGTGTTCCCCAAACCTACGAAGAGTATCGCGCTATGCCGTGCCTCGTACACCTCGACACCAACGGCAAGGCCACCCATACCAATCGACACTGCAAGTTCGTCAACGACCTCAAGGAAGACCCGGAGTTCGGCTATAAGCGAAGTCAGAAGAACAGACCGCGAGGCAAGGGCAAGGGGAAGAAGAAGGAGGAGGAGTCCAAGGATTCAAGTGACATGGACGAGAACGTTGACCCCAAGCACGCCGCCAAGAGCGACGACAAGGGAAAGAACCATTTCGCAAAGAAGGCCCCAGTATACCACACTTTCCTTGGCACCCCCACCGTCCGACAACAGAAGACCTCTCTAAGGATCCTGATGGCAACTCTCCCCCCAGTCCCCCAATACCTGCGCTGGTCAGAGGTTCCAATAACTTGGGACAGGACGGACCACCCAGACCTTGTGCCCACGGAGAACCAGTACGCCATGGTCGTCAACCCATTGATGGACGGCACGGAGTTCACCAAGTGCATGGTGGATAGTGGAAGCAGCATCAACATCATGTACCTGGATACGCTGCAGAAGATGAACTTGACGGAGGCAAACCTAAGGCGGACCAACACCGTTTTCCATGGTGTAGTTCCTGGTCGGGAGGCTTGGTCCCTTGGGTGCATCACACTTCAGGTAGCCTTTGGCGACGTTAATAATTACCACCAAGAGCGCATGACCTTTGAGGTGGTCCCCTTCAAGAGCATGTACCATGTCATATTCGGCCGCGACATATTCCACACGTTCATGGCCAAGCCATGCTTCATCTACAACAAGCTCAAGATACCCGGACCGAACGGTGTCATCACCGTATCCGGAAGATTTACCAAGGCAAGGGACTGCGAGATCAATGAAGCACCCGTTGCAGAAGCTGTCCTCTATAGCGAAGAATTCAAAGAGATCCAGAGCAAGGTCAATGACTCAGAGATGCCCGCGTCGAAGAGGCAGATCTCTGACTCTGCTCCTGCGTTCAAGGCCGCCATCGAGACCAAGCCGGTGGAACTTGTGGAGGGAGATGCCTCCAAGACCGTCGCCATTAGGACGAACCTGGATCCCAAATAGGAAAGCGCGCTCGTCGAGTTCCTCTGTGAGAATAGGGACATATTTGCCTGGCAACCTGCCGACATGAAAGGTGTACCTAGGGAACTTGCTGAGCACAGCTTAAACATAGATCCAAAATGTAAACCAGTGAAACAACCTCTACGACGCTTCAGAGATGAGAAGAGACGCGCCATTGGCAAAGAGATAGCTAGGTTACTTAAGGCTGGGTTTATCCGAGAATTCCTTCACACCCGATGGGTGGCCAATCCTGTACTTGTCCCCAAAAAGGGAACCAATGAATTAAGAATGTGCGTTGATTACACCGGCTTGAACAAAGCATGTCCCAAAGATCCGTTTGCTTTGCCTCGCATTGACCAAGTCATTGACTCGACGGCTGACTCGGAACTTTTGTGTTTTCTCGATGCATACTCAGGATACCACCAGATCAAGATGAGGAAGTCAGACCAATTGGCCACTTTGTTCACTACCCCATACGGCGTGTTTTGCTATGTCACAATGCCCTTTGGGCTGAAAAACGCAGGTGCTACCTACCAGCGGACAATGCAATGTTGCCTTCACGACCAAATTGGTCAGAACATTCACGCCTATGTGGACGATATCGCGGTGATGTCTAAAAAGTCAAACGACTTAATCTCTGACTTAAAAGAAACCTTTGATAATCTCCGGAAATACAACATGATGCTCAACCCTAAGAAGTGCGTCTTCGGGGTTCCAGCCGGCAAACTATTGGGCTTCATCGTTTCCCAGCGCGGAATCGAGGTCAACCCGGAGAAAATCAAGGCCATCTTAAACATAAACCATCCGACATGCCTAAAGGACATCCAACGACTAACAGGTTGTGTTGCAGCAGTTAGTCGGTTCATCAGCCGACTTGGAGAGAAGGCTCTGCCGTTGTACAAGTTGCTGAAGAAGGCGGACAAATTCACATGGACAGATGAAGCAGATGCAGCATTGAAGTAGCTCAAGGAGATTCTCTCCTCAGCGCCCATCCTTGCAGCACCCGAGCCTGGAGAGCCCCTGTTAATTTACATGGCGGCAACCAACCGGGTTATTAGCATCGTCGTCGTGGTAGAGCGGAAGGAACCAGGCTACAAGCACGGAGTTCAACGACCAGTTTACTACGTAAGAGTGGTCTTGACAGAGTCCAAGCAACGTTACCCGCACTACCAAAAGATAGCTTATGGAGTATTCCTTGCTTCTCGGAAGCTGAGGCACTACTTTCAGGAGCACCCAATCACAGTAGTGAGCAAGACTCCACTGTCCGACATTATCAACAACAGCGACGCTACAGGAAGTGTCGCGAAGTGGGGCATTGAACTTGCCGCCTTCGAGATCACCTACAAGAGACGCGATGCTATCAAATCACAAGCTTTGGCGGATTTTATTGCAGATTGGACGGAGATGCCAGATGCTACTCCGTTGCCAGAACCAGAGTACTGGGTGATGCACTTTTACGGATCAAAGATGCTCAATGGCTCGGGGGCTGGTGTATTGCTACAGTCACCAAAAGGAGACAAGCTACACTACGTTCTGCAGATCCACTTCGAGGCTACAAACAACATGGCGGAGTATGAAGCACTCATTCACGGACTACGGGTAGCCAAAGATATTGGCATCAAGCGCATAGATTGCTATGGAGATTCCGATTTGGTTGCCCAGCAGGTGGCTGGCACCTAGAATGCACGGAACCCTATGATGGCGCCATATCGCAACGAACTGGACGAGATAGCCAAGAGCTTCTTGGGCTATGAAGTCAAGTATGTGCCTAGGGAGCAAAACGAGGCAGCTGATCTACTGTCTAAACTTGGATTAGGGCGCAAGCAAATTCCTCCAGGAGTTTTCCTAGAGCATCTACGCGCTCCATCCATGAAGGGCCGACATCGACAACCCGGATAGAGCTGACTCTTTCGTCAACATGGTGACAAAGATCCCTCCGGCATGGACAAAACCGTTCATGGAGTATCTCGAACACTGAACTTTGCCCGATGACAAAGTCGAAAGACGACAAATAGTACGACGAGCAAAGGGTTATACCATAATCAATGGGCAACTCTACAAAAGGAGCACTACTGGTGTATACCTAAAGTGTGTTTCCCAGCTAGAAGGTATGGAAATCCTACGTGAAATCCATCTCGGAGATTGCGGGCATCACGCCGCTCCTCGATCGTTGGTCGCAAAAGCCTTCCGGCAAGGATTCTACTGGCTGACCGCGAAGGCATGCACAGGATGCCAGTATTATGCCGGACATGCACAGGATGCCAGTATTATGCCGGACAACCACATGTTCCTGCGGAAGAATTGCGAACAATACCAATAACTTGGCCGTTTGCAGTCTGGGGGCTAGACATGGTGGGGCCGTTACATACGGCACCGTGTGGATTTACGCATCTGCTAGTAGCAGTTGACAAATTCACCAAATGGATAGAAGCTAAACCCATTAGAAAGCTTGATGGGGCAACGGCCCTCAGGTTTGTCCGGGATCTAGTGGTGATATTTGGTCTCCCACATAGCATCATCACCAACAACGGAAGCAATTGATCACTCGGAGAAGTGGAGGCCTATTGCTGGGACAAGGGCATCCGACTTGACCTTGCATCTGTGGCACACCCACAGTCCAATGGCCAAGTCGAGCGAGCCAATGGATTAATTCTGCAGGGAATCAAGCCACGTCTTGAGGCACCGCTACATAGAGCAGCTGGAGCCTGGGCGGAAGAATTGCCATCTGTACTGTGGAGTTTACGAACCACACCCAACAGATCCACCGGCTACACCCCTTACTTCATGGTATATGGAGTAGAAGCCATCCTACCTTCCGACATCCTCCACGATGCACCAAGAGTTGCCGCCTACGACGAAGATGACGCTGAAGAATCCAGATGCCTAGATGTGGATCTTCTCGAGGAGGAGCGCGTTTTGGCATGCCAAAGATCCTCCATCTACCAGCAGAAGCTACGCAGATACCATAGTCGCCGCGTTCGGCATCGCTCGTTTAAAGAGGGGGATTTGGTGCTCCGACTTAAGCAGAAGAAGTCACACAAATTATCCCCGCCATGGGAAGGACCGTTCATCATAAGCAAGGCGCTGCTCAATGGGTCTTACTACCTTGTCGACAATCGTGAACTCCAGGATAGACCCAACGAGGATCATAAGCGTAAGTGATGTGACCCGGATGATGACTACCCGAAGCTTGATCGGCCATGGAACATAGCACAGCTACGTCCTTTCTACACTTCGCGTTTTTATCTAATTGTGTACCTCTTATATGATCAATGAAATAAAGCTCTTTGGTTCACTCATTTTGCTGAGTCTTTAACTCCTTTAGTGTTCATTTTTGGATCATATAAAAACTTTTATGCACAAGTCTTGCGATTGCACTTGTGAAAATTCCGCCTACGGGCCTTAGCTTAAGTTTTCTGGTCTACACGTTCTTTGTTGTTTTCATGTGGATTCTGGAGTAGTGACTTTCGGCACTTATTGTCGGCGATTTTGTGCTCAGGTTATTGACGGTGCCATTGGGCATCATCACCTAAGCGCATTTTTCTGACAACGAGTCTTCCGACTCACGAAAAGTCAAGCATAAAAACCAAAGTAATGGGTAAGCCAGCACTTGCTTAAAACATATATACATACTCGGCATTAATTCTTAAGTAGCAGCATACGACAGCCACTGTTTTCCGCCTTAAGATTACATCACCAAGTTTTTTCAATGCACACGTCAAGGGTGAAACAAGAATTACAGAATGTTTTTCACTCTTTGGGTACAGGGGACTTTGAGGCCACATCATCACCAGCCAGAGAATCACCCTCAGCGTCGGCGCTGTGGTGAGACTCGGAAGAATCTGGGTTGGCGTTGTCGAGAAAGTTCCTGGGCACGAAGACGTCAACATCTACCAACTCGGCAACCCTAGTATCATACCCCGCGAGTGATGACAAGATGGCTTCGTGATCAATCTCCTTGCCGTCATCATCCACGTTGAGGATACCATATGTCACTGTGTCGATGTCGGCATCTTCATACTGTGCCTTCACCATAGACAGCGCCATCCTTGCGCCAGCCCGTGCGCATGAAGCTTTCTAGCTTGCGACACGCTTGGGGGCTCGGTGCAGAATCTCCGAGTACTTCACCATGGAGTCCGAGGCCTTGATATAAATATGGAGGGGCTTGGCAATCTCCTTGGCTTGGGCGATGGCGGTGTTGATGAAGTTGCTGGCAAGAATCATGCATTCCTTGTCCGAAGGAGGCGAGTGGGTTAAACCCATAGGCGCTGAAAATTCCGACAAAGATTGCATGAGTTCAATAAACTCTAAGTATCCAGACTACAGAAGTCCAAGGCAGAGGAAACTTACTGAAGATGCTGGCCTTGTCTTGCCAGATGATGTCCGCCAAGGATTCTTTCTCTTGTTGGAGGAGCTTAAACGCCTCGCTATGGCGAAGGTTTTGCTCATCGGCAGCTTGCTTCTGATCCTTTAGGATCGCAAGCTCCTCCTTCAAGCGGTTGATCTCCACAGAGGCGGAATCCTGCAAGGCTTTCATAGAATCCTCGTGCATCTTCAGCATCTCCTTCCTCTCCTCTTTCAGGATCTTGTTCCCGCTGTCCAGCTGTTGGATATGCTTGGAATGCTCAACAATGTCCTTGGTCTTGGCGACATGTTCTGCAAGTCGGAGAAAACAAAGTGCATAGTGAGTACTCGGAGATTGTGGGCACAAAAATAAGACGGAAATGCGCAAAAAGAAAACAGACTCTTGTTTTTGATGATCTGTTCCTTCAAGATGGCGGTTTTACCCTTTTCAGCTTCAAGGTCTACGCGCATCTTCTGGTACTTGTCGTTGGCCATGCCCCTCCGAGCATTCTCGTTATGTGTAAACAAATACAAAGTCAAGTCGTTGTTTAGTCTGCTTGGAGCTTCTAGTCGGAGATTTTCCACCTAGATGCTCGGGGACTACAGCGAGAGTTTTTAACTTAGCAATATGCTTAGCTTTTCTTTAAAGCATCTAGTCGGAGCTCATTCAGTTCTCGATTAGAAGCTTGGGGGCTACAGTATAAAGTTTTTAAGCTCGGAAAATGCTTAACTTCTCTTTAAGAATATAGTCGGAACTAATTCAGTTACAACTAGAGGCTTGGGGGCTACGGCACTGAAAAATATTGAAAGAGCATTTTTCTATCCCTCTGATTTTGATGTTTGATAACAATACACTTATCGATTTAACCGTGTACTAAGTTTATCACAGGATTGATAAAAGAAGGCACAAGTCATGGCATAGCATTTTCCCCTTGCAGAAACTTCTGTGTCAACCGGTAGTACCGGACCTGCAATCGGTACTACCGCTTGACACCGGTACTACCGGTTCCAGTACCGGTTGGCACTGATCAAAAGGGAGAAGGGTGCGTACTAGTCAGTACCCACCGGTACCACGAAGCGGCACTACCGGCCCAACCGGTAGTACCGCTTGGTACAAGCGGTACTACCGCTTGAGGCGGTCGTACCGCTCGTCGGTACCGCTGCATACTGACTAGCACCCTCCCCTCTCCGTTTTGGTCAGTACCAAGCGGTACTTGGGACCGGTACTACCGCTCGAACCGGTACTACCGCTTACTACCTCCGGTACTACCGCTTGGGGGTAGTACCGCAAGGGGGTACCGCCCAAGACTGAAGAATTCTGAAGAACAAGGTCACCACCGGTACTTGGTCCGGTACTGGACCGGTAGTACCGCATGAAAGCGGTACTACCGCTTGAGTACCGGTACTACCGGTCATTAAATGCTCCAACGGCCATTTATTTCGTGGAGGGGTATAAATACCCCTCCACCTACCTTGGGACAAATTGCTCAGCTCATTGAAGTCATTGCCCACCATTGGAGTCCATTGGAGCCACTCAAATTCTCAAGATCTCATCATCCAACCACCCAAAGTCCTTGATCTTTGGGGAATCGAAGGAGGAGTCCCCGATCTACTACTTCACCAAAAGAGATCTTCATTTCCCCCTCATTTCATTGAGGGCCCCTTTGCTCTAGTGTTTTGTTGGAAACCCTAGCTCTTGTTTTTGTTCTTACAAGCTTGTCTTTGATTGCTTTGATAGCTTGCTTGTATTTGGGAGCCTCCGATTAAGTTGTGGATGTGTGCCCCAAACTTGTAATGGTGCCGGCTTCCACCTTGAAGGTTGCCGATATAGTGGAAGGTGAATCGATCCCGTTGGGGTGAGATTCATCGGAGAACAAGGGAGGCCTTTCGTGGCGTTGGTGGTTTGAAACCACCCCCTCTCCAAACGTAGACGTACTTCCCCTCAAAAGGAAGGAACTACGGGAAACAAATCCTTGTGTCTCCGCGTCCACTTTTCGGTTACCTCTATCCTTTACCGCACCTTACTTACTTGTTACTACTTTGTGTTGTGGTAGTTCTTGCATATTTGTCATATAGGTAAATTCACCATAGTTGCATTATCTAGAGAATTTACCTTATTGTCAAACCTTAATTTGAAAAAGAAGAAAATTTGAAGTAGCACCTATTCACCCCCCTCTAGGTGCCCATACGATCCTTTCAATTGGTATCAGAGCCTCGGCTCTTTATTCGGTCTTTACCGCCTAAGAGAATATGGGTAGCCATGATGGGGATGGTGGTAGTGAGTCAACCCCGGTGACCATGGAAGATCTCAAAAACTTGGAAACAAGATTGAGCTCTTCCTTGGTCAACGAAGTCAAGAAGATGCTTGAGCAACTTCTTAAAGACAAAGATGGCTCATCACCCCCATCCCCTCAAGAGGAACTACCATCCGTACCTAAAGGGAATACTCCGGTATCCCCCGAAGGTATGGTGGTAGGGGATAAACTAGACAATGCTAATTCCTCCACACGACTTGATGGGGGGAAAGGCGAGAACCGTGATTCTTGGTACTCTCCCGATCCTCCCATCCCTCACCCTCACGTGTACAATAGAGGTGACCCACCTAAGCTAGAAGATTCTGCTACTTTTGCTCAATGGCAATCACTAATGAGAACTCATATGCGCAGCTCATGCATTGAACTATGGAACATCATCGAGCATGGACTCTTTATTGGGGATCCAAACAACTTGACAAGAAGAGAGGTTGTCAATAGTCAACTCAATGCCACTGCTTTGCATATGATTCAACAAGGATTGGGAACAAAGGATTATCCTCACATTGAGCATTTTAGCATTGCCAAGGAAGCTTGGGATGCTCTCACTGTGTTGTTTGATGGAAATGAGAGTATGAGGAAGAACAGATATGATGCTCTAAGCAATGAAGCCGAAGGTTTCTACATGAAAGAAGGTGAAGATCACGAAGACATGTATCGAAGGCTCAAGACCACCGCCACCGCTTTTAGAAATGTGGGTGCCTCACATGTGGATGATGCATAGATAAAAAGGAAATATGTGAGTGCACTCATGCCTTTTGAGCCCACCGACTTGAAGAGCTTACAAGGTAGACACAACTATCATCTCATGACCTCAAATGAAGTTATGCAAGAGATGGCCGCTTTCAAGGTCGCCGCCAAGAATGCCAAAGATGCCCGCGCTCGTGCCCTCGGTATGAGCAATGTGGTCAATGTTGCTTTGAAGGCCAAAGTTGTGGACTTTGAAGATGAAGATGATAGTGATGAAGGTATCCCATTGGACCATCCCGATGACGTCAAGATTGCTCATAGTCAATACATGGCTTTTTATGCAAAGAACTTTTGGAAGAACCCCGCCAAGGCCAAGATGGAAATGCAATATGTATGCTACTCTTAAAGCATCTAGTCGGAATAATTCATTCCATCTAAATGCTTGGGGGCTACAGTGAGAGTTTTTTCTAACTTAGTCACTCTTAGAGCATATAGATGCAAAACCTATGGTTTTCCGTCTACATCCTCGGGGGCTACGGTGGGATACTCATACGAAATGCAAAAGGTAAAGTAAAACTTACAAGTGCGATGATATTGAGGCTTGTAGCACTCTCGGCCAGCAGCTTGCCAAAGGCAATGCTGTTTCCTCGCAAGATGTTTGCTTGTCAGAGTAGCTCTTCAAGACCGCACGTCGGAGATGACGGCACTCCTCCAGGAACCATAGTTGTGTTACTCGGCATGGGCGCCGGGTAAACAATCTTCGGAAACTCGAAGGGTTTCTCAGGAGCAGAAGCGCCGCCTTCGGCAGAAGTACCAGCTCCCACCACCGCCTAGCCGCTACAGATGGCATCCTTAGCCGGAGCTTCATCCATTTGGAGAGCAGCACTCTCCTGCGTTGCCTGCTCGCCGACGATAGCTAGTTTGGTAGAGGCGCCAGAGTCCACTTCCATGGCGGAAGGACCTGGTGCCTCCTGGACTTGGGAGCTTGTCGGAGCAGAGGAGAGCTTGACGGCAGGAGTAGCTGGGGAGATGGCGGGGGAGGAGTCGCGATGCAGCATATCCTTGATATTTCTAGAATCCCCAAGAGTCTTGGAGGACTTCTTGAGACTGGTTGTGGCTTTCTTCCTGAAACGTGCAAAATGCATAAGTACAGGAGCAAGATAGATAAATAGACAATGTCGGAGAATGAGAGGCTTACACTAGGGGGCGCTTTGGCAAACATCCCGGTGGCTTTCTTCTTTTCCGCCTCCAGGGCGGCAGTACTCTTTTTGGAGGCTCCACCCTCCGTCTTCTTCTTCTTACCTACGTCGGCAGCGTTAGAGGTGGAGCTCTTCCGCTTTCGTGCCAACCGGCATCGTCGTCGGACACGACCGTGACTTCCTTCATCTTTGGATTGTAGATTTGGGCAGCCAGGTTGCCCTCCTCTAGATCGCTAAGCTGTTAAGTGAGAAATCATCGTGTTAGACAAGATGGTATTGACAAC
Organism: Avena sativa; assembly: GCA_916181665.1. Lineage (NCBI taxonomy): Eukaryota > Viridiplantae > Streptophyta > Magnoliopsida > Poales > Poaceae > Avena > Avena sativa. The sequence goes on along the minus strand of OV702298.1, from coordinate 160,459,056 downwards.
ATGGAAACTAAATATCTACCTTTGGGCACTTGCCGTCTACGAACATGTCGTGGGTGAGGGTGAAGCCATGCTTCTTATCCTTCACCTTGACGATGTCCTTAAGGCGGAACTTGATGGAGTCGCTCGAGAAGTTGTCCTCGGAGATCCAGAGGATATCCCTTCGGTCGCCGGTGTACTCGTGCATAAACTTCGTGCGGTGCTACAGAGGTTGGATCCGCCTGATGAACCAGCACATGGCTAGGTCCAAGCCGGTTAGACCCGTCTCTACGAACCACTCAATCCGCCTTATTGCGCGAGAAGCGTTGAGGTCGGAGGGAAGGGAGGCATGGGATCTCCATGTGGAAACTTCAGCGGCGGCTCCATCCATGAAGTCCGGGTACGATACTTCTCGGCCCACCAAAGGAATGTCGGGGCCGTAGATGTACGTCTGTTGCCAGTTGTTACACGACTCGTGGCCAACGATGTCGGGGAACCGCCGGCCAGGTCGGATCTTGAAGCTTATGGTGCCGCAGTTCCTAAGCTCCTCCCTACTGTGTTCGACTTCACGTTTGACGGTGAAGAAGTATACAAACAAGTCTAACCTAGGCCTAATCCCTAGGTAACCCTCACAAAGTGCCGCGAAGTTGCTAAGCACTAAGATACTATTGGGGGAGAGGTTATGGGGTTGGACCTTGAAGTGATTTAAGACGGACAGAAAGAAGTGGGAGATGGGCAGAGAAACGCCACGTACCAATTTGAGGTACACTTTCTCTCCGGCTTGGGGAGAATGGGTCACCTCGCCGGCCGGCGCAGCCCGCCAGGCGAGCCCCTCCGTCGCGGGGAGGTAACCCTCAGCGACCATCTCTTGGATGTCGCGGCTGGTGATGTCCGAGCCACGCCAGTCGCCTTTGTGTGAGTCTGGCTCCTCTTCCAGGGGCTCCAGTGCTGCCAGATTGTGGTTGCTGCCGGTGGTTTCAATCACCGCCGACGCGGGAATGACCAGGCCCTCTGGGGGCACGACGACGGAGCTCGCCGGCTTCGTCGTGGCTTCACTCGACGCCGCCATCGACGGGGAAGAGCTGCTGCTAGCCATGGAAGGAATGCAAGGAAGCGACTGGTGCAGAGAAAGGCTAGGGTTTCTCAAGGTTTTCCACGGAGAGCTCGAGGAGGCGTGCGACTGGAGGAAAAAGACGACGACACGAGAGAATAGGGTGAAAAAGTGGCAAGTGTCCCACGGTTACTATTTATCTTACTCTGCGTCAAGATTCGTGCAACTAATCGGATGGTTGCCGCGTATACGACGTGTTCGTGAGCGTGCGCGGTAATTTCGCCACGTCTCCAACCGCCACCGCCAACGGTTCGTATCGCTCGCGCGGGAAAATCGGATATGATTGCGTTCTCTGCATGTGTGAGTTACGAGGTGTCGCTAACCTACAGTCTACGTTGCCATAACTGACATGGTAGATGAGCCGTCCCATCGAAGATTCCGGTATGGACGGATTTAATCCGACAACGGAAGCGTACGATGGAAGATTCAGCATTTCTCCGACTTACTCATAGAAGACGGAGAAACCTTTGCAGGGTTCTTTGGGAGGACTACAAGATATTTCTTGACGATTTGTCGACATCCACCTAGACGGAGCATTCCATGAGAAGAGGCAAGACGGCACAAGATCTCGGAGTTCTCCGGGGGATACTGTTGGGGATATGCTATATGGGTATCCTCATAGCATGTCTCTTATCCGACTAACCCGGGTGGCCCATAGTCGGTAGCATGGCCTGTGGCCTGCTGGGCGGCCTAGTTAGGTGGATCCAGAAGGGAGGCCCATGCTGAATAAAGGAAGGCTACGATGGAGTCACCAGCGTACCCGGAGCCTTGGAGTGCAAGATACACAAGACTAGTAATAGACGGTGTAGAACTCTGTAACCTGTCCGGCTAGGACTTTTCCCTGTAACCCTAGGACCTGGCGACTATATAAGTCGGGCCTAAGGGAGCCTTTAGGGCATCGTTTTACACACACCTCGCACAGTGAACCTATCTCTGTAACTCGGCGTATTGCCATTATAGTGATTTATAGCAGGAGTAGGATTCCGCTACCGTTGTGGGATCTAAACCTGGGTAAACTGTGTTACCTCGTACCCGTCAACCGTCCGCCTTACCCCACGTCTCTAAACACGCACTGTGAGGACCCCTCCATGGCGTACTCGTCGGCAATACCACGACACTTGAACCCAGAGCGGAAAAATGTGTCTTCATAGGATACCCGAAGGAAAATATTGGGTATACCTTCTATCATAGATCCGAGGGCAAAATCTTCATTGCCAAGAATGTATCTTTTCTAGAGAAGGAGTTTCTCTCGAAAGAAGTGACTGGAAGGAAAGTAGAACTCGACGAGGTTGCTGAACCTTCTCTCGAACTTGCGAGTAGCGCAGCACCGGAAGTTGTTCCTGTGGCGCCTACACCAATAAGAGAGGAAGCTAATGATGTTGATCATGAAACTTCGGTTGAAGTTACTACGGAACCTCGCAGGTCAACGAGAACTCGTACCACTCCTGATTGGTATTATCCCGTTATGAGTGTCATGGTGGTGGACAACACCGATGACCTTGCGACATATGAGGAAGCGATGATGAGCCCAGATTTCAATAAATGGCAAGAAGCCATGAAATCCGATATTGGATCCATGTACGAAAACCAAGTATGGACTTTGGTGGACTTACCAGATGGCCAGAAGGCTGTCGAGAACAAATGGATTTTCAAGAAGAAAACAGATGCTGATGGTAATGTAACTGTCTATAAAGCTCGACTTGTCGCAAAAGGGTTTTGACAAATTAAAGGAGTTGACTACGATGAGACTTTCTCACCAGTAGCGAAGCTAAAGTCTGTGAGGATTATGTTAGGAATCGCTGCACATTATGATTATGAGATATGGAAGATGGATGTAAAAACAACATTTCTCAATGGAGACATTGATGAAGAGTTGTATATGATGCAACCCAAAGGTTTTATCGATCCTAAAGATGCTAACAAGGTATGCAAACTTCAACGGTCCATATATGGATTGAAGCAAGCATCCCGAAGTTGGAATCAACGTTTTGATAAGGTAATCAAAAACTTTGGTTTTATACAAACTTACGGAGATGCTTGTATTTACAAGAAAGTGAGTGGGAGCTCTGTAGCATTCTTAATACTATATGTACATGACATATTGTTGATTGGGAATGATGTAGACCTTCTTAATAGTGTCAAGGATTATTTGAATAATAGTTTTTCAATGAAAGATCTTGGCGAAGCATCTTATATATTAGGCATAAAGATTTATAGAGATAGATCGAGACGCCTAATATCATTGTCACAGAGTAGATATTTGGACAAAGTTCTAAAGAGGTTTGGAATGGAAGATAGCAAGAAAGGGATCTTGCCCATGTTGCCCAATACGACCTTGAGTAGAACTCAAAGTCCTGCAACGGCAGAAGATAGAGAAAGGATGAGTAAGACTCCCTGTGCCTCAGCCATAGGATCTCTTATGTATGCCATGCTATGTACTAGACCCGACATTGCATATGATGTTAGTCTGACTAGCAGATATCAAAGTGATCTAGGAGTGGATCATTGTACAGTAGTCAAAAACATCCTTAAGTACTTGAGAAGAACTAAGGATATGGTTCTTTCTTATGGAGGTGATGAACAACTCGTTGTTAATGGTTACACCGATGCTAGTTGGAACACCGATCCGGATGATTCTAAATCTCAATCTGGATACGTATTTACTTTGAATGGTGCATCAGTTAGCTGGAGGATTGCAAAGCAAAGCGTTGTGGCGAGATCTTCAACTGAATCAGAATACATAGCTGCTTCGGAGGCTTCACAAGAGGCTATATGGATGAAGGAGTTCATTACAGAGCTCAGTGTGGTTCCAAGTGCGCTGGACCCAATGTCTATCTACTGTGATAACATGGGTGCCATAGCCAATGCGCAAGAACCAAGGTCACACAAGAAGCTGAAGCACATCAAGCTACGTTTTCATGCTATTTGAGAGCATGTCCAAGATGGTGACATAAAGATTTGAAAAGTACACACAGATCTGAATGTGGTGGATCCGTTGACTAAACCTCTCCCGAGGAAAAAACATGACCAGCACCAAACCGCCACGGGTGTTCGGTATATTACCATTCAATCTAGATTAGTTGACTCTAGTGAAGGTGGGAGACTGTTGGAGATATGCCCTAGAGGCAATAATAAAAGTGTTTATTATTATATCTTTGTGTTTATGATAAATGTTTACATTCATGCTATAATAGTATTAACCAGAAACATTAATACTTGTGTGATTTTTAAAATAAATTAGAGTCCCTAGTAAAGCTTCTTTGTAATACTAGCTTGTTGGTTAATAGATGATCGGGGTTTCTCGATCATGAACATTGAGATGTTATTAACAACGAGATCATATCATTAGGAGAATGGTATGATGGACATACTCCTATAGATAAGCGTAGCATAAAGATCAAGTCATTTCAATAGTTCATTTGCTATAAGCTTTATGATACATAGTAACCTAATTCCTTCGACCATGAGATCATGCTAATCACCATCACCGGAAGGATGGTTTGATGACATCAAACACCACACCATAACTGGGTGGCTATAAAGGTGGCATTGAGTGTTCAGAAAGTATGTGTTGAGGCACATGGATCAAGAGTGGGATTTGTCCATCCATATGACGGATAGATATACTCTGGGCCCTCTTGGTGGAATGTCATCCAATTGGCTTGCAAGCATGTGACTGGATCACAAGGGATCACATATCACGGGAACGAGAAAAGAGTACTTATTAGTAATGAGGTTGAACTAGGTATGTAGAGATACCGATGATCAAAAGCTCGGATAAGTAAACTATCGTGAGACAAAGGGAAATTGGTATCGTGTGTAAGTGGTTCATTCGATTGCAAAATAATCATAGAAATATGTGGGAGCCATATGAATTTCCAGATTCCTCTATTGGTTATTGATCGGAGAAGTATCTCGGTCATGTCCTCAAAATTCACGAACCGTAGGGAGACACACTTAAGGATTTGATGTTGTTTAGTAGATATGGAATGTTAGTAGGGATACCGAATGTTGTTCGGAGTCTCGGATGGGATCCGGGATATCACGAGGAAATCAGGAATGGTCCGTAGAACAATATTCATATAAGGAAAGTCCGATTCTGGAGTTCGGGAAAGATTTCAATGTTTTCATCGAAGAGGTTCTAGAAGGTTCACCGGACCGGAAGGGGAATGGACCATGAATGTGTCATGGATAAGTGGAATGATTAGATCATATCCTAGGTCACTTGGTTTGGGCATTTGCAAGAGAGAATTAAAGCTCTAAATTGAAAGTCAAACGGGAAGTTTGAAAAGTGTAACATCCCAAAAATACTAAACATGGATTATCAAACTCTAATCATCAAAATTAGGGTTAACAAAAAAATTTCCAACTAAAATATGAAAGCATTCATATGTGTGTGTATTAAAATTTGGATTCTTTTGAATTGCCATGGTTCTGTGTTTCTTTGCTTGTAAAATGATTCTTAGGTGAAATAAACATCATCTAAACAATCCCTAAACTTTTCCCAAAAACAAACAACTCAAAAAAAGAAATAAATTGAATGGTCACTTTGGCCAAATTAACTCTCATGCCTACTTTGGCAATCTCTAGTTTTCAAAACTCAACAGAAACATTTGTGGATCTTTGCACCCCTTGTTAGTAATCATAATAAGGTACCAAGGCCCACTTTGTGATCATCCAAAAACATTCAACTACTAAGATTAAATGATAGTTTAAAATTGAATCTATCTCATATGAGAAGATCCCACTATTTAAAAAACCACTCAAACAAGTTCAATTTTCAAAACCCAAGCATCCACAGTATCCTAAACACATGCCTAGCACACCCACGAAAAATCTTTTCAAAATTCAAAACTCAAGTTCTTGCGGCCATTTCATCAAACAGCTTGCAGATTCAAATCAACCAAATCACAAACACTATTTTGAGCAGTGAATTGGCCAACCTTGTCCCCTCTCTAGCTCACAGCAAACCCCTAGTATATCATATAGCTTAGTTTTTAACCTCTAGCATCACTGTGAGCTTGCCATTGCCATCAATGGTGAGCAGGCCGAGAGAAAACTTGCCACCCCATTGTCGCCGGCGAGCTAGAGGCCACACTAGCCTCGCCAACCTTGTCATGGAGCTAGATAGCACGCCACCACCACTCTCTATCCCAGCCTCGAGCAATGCCAGCCACTGGACCACACGCCCAGTCCATGCCAACCCTCTATGCAACCATGCTGAGAGCGTGCCCTGTGCGCCATGCTCGACCGGCACCCCCAGACCGCGCACCGCCCTCGCCGCGTGCGTAAGTGATCGCCAGCACCACAACACCCTGCTAGACATGCCCGTTCACCGCCGCGCGTACCATGCTCACTGTGCGTCATCAAAACCCCCATCGGACCCGCCTAGAGCATCGAAGCGTTCTGACCCGCCTCGCCACCATGCCGCTGAGCTTCTCCAAGGAACATAGAACCGCCCCCTACCATTTCCACGCGGATAGCTTCCTGTGCCGTCGACCACGACGAGCTCAGCTCGCCCTCGTCGGTCCCCTCTCTCCATTATAAATAGAGGCGTCCCCCGCTCGATTTCTTCACACCAGTTCGCTCCCCACCTCTCACTGATCACCCTCACTCACCCCCGGAGCAAGGAGAGCACCAGGTGGCCGGAATTGCACCGGAGTTCGCCGCTGTAGAGGAGAAGAGACGCTGTCGATTGGAGCCTCCCCAAGAGGAGCTTCCGGTACAAGGAGAATCGCCGTCCTCGACTTCGTCATTCGCCCCCATCGCCGACCCTCACCTGAGCCCCGGTGAGCCTCCCACGACCCCCACCTGCCGCGTTAGGGTTCTGTCTCGCCGGTGCTGCCCGACGAGGAAGATGAGGCATAGTCGTCCGATTAGATTTAGATCGTGCGGCCGAGATCGCCCCATACCGCTTCGCGTGTTATGAGCCACTGACTGGTGGACCCCCCTGTCAGCTGAGCCCCGCGCTGCAGAGTGACACTAGGCCGGCCCATTAACCTTTCCCATGCAGCCCAACCGTTTGAATTTAGATTTTTCTAATTTAATTCAAACTCAGTTCTGTACCTAGATTCAAAAATCAACCCAGCTCGATTCAGTAAACCAAATTGCATGAAACCAATTTTGTTAGAAAAGTACTGAAATGATTAATCCAAGCCCGTTGGGTTCAAATCATTTGGATCTATAGATCAACCTTGGTAAAAATATCAAGTCAGAAGCTTTTCAGCACTTAAACATTTTTCAAAATTCAACAATAATAGCTTTTGAGTTGATTCCAACTCTCAATAATCACATTTGATCATACCTTTCAGAATATATAAAAACATTTGGGTTTACTTATAGAAACAATGTTCAAGGAATAAAAGAATACCACATAAGCATTTCTAGTCACTTTAATTATTTAAAATAAAAAGGTTAGACCTTATTAAATTGTGACACCACTTTAAATCACATTCCCATGTACTGAAATATGTGGTGATGACATGTGTCAACATGATCCCATGTTTGAGTTGGAGAATATTAAATCTTAAGTAGTTTTTCAATGAGTAGAAATTACTTTTATCAAATTAAAATAAATAAGACAAATGCTTTAACCTTGTAATGATAGTTGATGATGCTAGATCATCTATAGAACATCTTTGTGTGATGATTGAAAATATTTAAGTATTGTTTGGTGATTGTGTACCCCGTATTTATTTATAGACGCTAGTACCGACCAAGGATACGAGGAGGAAGGAGGATACTACGAAGAAGAAGCCGAGGAGAACTTCAACCACTTCTCTGCACAAGGCAGGACTTACTAACCAAGTTGACCTATGCAAGTTAATACTTGCAGTTATGAAAGTTAGATAACCTATGCCATGCACTAAGCATGCTTGGTTAGACACAATTGATTATACCCAGTCCTAGTTTTACTTGCAAGCTTTCTACTTTATTTCTTTATCCAAACTATTTCTTAGAGTTTACTTAAGTGACTTGGAGATTCTAGGAAGATAATTGAATGTTGCATTAAGAGCATTAAATTTGGTCTAAGCTAGATAATCTTGATGTCATCCTAAGGCATGAGATTGAACTTCATTAATCTCCACTTTTTTACCACCCCTCCTTAAGTACTTAACCCCACTTATAGATGCTAGTGCTAAGCATAAAACTTGATCAACTTTAGATGGGAATACACCCACCAAAAACCTTGGAATGATGAATCATTCTACTGAAATCTTTTGACATGTGTTTCCGAACACCATATGATTTTGATGATGAAAATGTTGAGGCATGAGCCTTACCCCTTTATAAAACTGATGGTTGTCTGGATGCGATACCATTCCAATTTTACCATACAACCACAATACCTGAAGATTTGGTAGGGCTTGACTAGAAACTTATATACCTTACTATGGATTCCCTCACGGCCAAGGTATGAGCTGATGCTACCTTTTGAAGATTGTCCACCTGTGCAGTACCCAAGATGACAGTTGGTCATGGTTGGGAGGCCAAACTCACAGGAGAGGTGCCTATACTAGGGTGTGTAATTGAAAGGTTAGGATTGATTATCCGCATACTGAGTATGGTGAATTCAGGATTTGTTCCTGGCAGATGTATCGACTGTTGTGGTGAAAGTGTACAATCTCTGCAGAGTGTCAAACTATTCGAATAGCCTCGTCCGCGGTTATAAACAGTTGGAGTAGACATACTGTTCCCCCATCAGGTGTTTTCAAAATAACTTGTGAAATGAATTGGGACTTTGACTTGACCACAACAGAGTTGTGATATGAAATTCAAGTTCCCACTTAGGTGTTATGAAATTTCAACTAGTTTTCTTGCTTCTGAACTTAGTAGAGGTAAATCTGGCTTTTTGCAAAACAACCCTAGAGCTTAGTGTCCTACTACAAAAACCCCTTAACTTGTTATTATTAGTTTGCGAGTACTTAAAGAGTACTCATGGCTCTGTCACTGGCTATTCTCGTGGCCAGAATGTGAAGAAGAGTACCAGGAGGATGGACCGCAGGAAAGTTACGACAACTAGGATCATCTCCCATTGTCAGCATTGCCTGTGACCCCGAAGATGGAGCTTCGCCTATGCTACCTTTATCATTACGTTATTCCGCTGCTTGAGTTGTATTAAGAACTGGATCATGAGATCCTTATTTGTGTAAGACCTTATGTATTGTTTTTAATGGATGATGTATTGTGATATCCAAATCAATTATGTCTCGCAAAAATGGTAATCCTGGGATTGCGATGTATGGCATAACAGGCATCTGGGATTAAAAATCCGGGTGTTGCCAAGTTGGTATCAGAGCCATCCTGACCATAGGAGACCCTAGTTAGACTGGACGTTTGAATCAAAAACTTAGTTTCAAAACCAAAGGAAGCAAATATTTACAAAAACTTATTCCCATTCTTATCACTTGGAATTCTTTCATAAAAATTCATGTTCCTCAAAAACTCTTGCAAAATACATAAAACTTGACACACTTGATCACTCTACTAACTTACTCATCCTATACTCTTATAGATGGATGGGAAGTACAGAAGTTTTATCAGCTGGGGAATGGAGGAGACCTCATCTTTGAGCGGGATTTGGACCAGCTTTCGGAACTTCTGGAGCGTCCACACCCCGAGTTCTTTGGAGCTCAGCTCAATGATCAGCAAGGAGAAGATCTGCAATCTCTAGTTGTTGCAAGTCTCCGAGGAAAGATTGAACCTCCCACTGCCGAGGGAATTCAGTTCACCTTAAGAGAGAATAACTGGCTCGACGAGGACTTGCCAGGGCCATGCAGGAAGCTCTTGCCTGTCTATGTGGGCAGTGTATCAACCAGATCAAGGGTACCCGCTTTGAGTTTTGTCCAAGGCGTGATGCTATGGGACAGCCACTGGAAGCCCCATACCACCACGAGCTGAAGACTCAGTTAGACCACCTTAGCTTCATGATGTATGATCGTCAACAAGAACTGGACAATGCCCGCGACTACTCCAACCACAAGTATGCGCTCATCCGGACGAAGGATCAGACCATCGCCATGCTAGCAAAGGATCGCAAGTCTCGCCGCCGTCAGCTCGACAAGAAGGAGCGCATCATTTCTCCTCTTCGCCACCGTATCTCGGATTTGGAGGAGACCATCCACGGGAGAGAAATGCAGTTGGAGGAAAGGGAGAATGCCGGAGAAGACCTTCGTGGAGACCCCTACTCCTATCTCAGTGATGATGATGATTTTCTGGAGGACCAGTCCATGGACTTCTTCACCGATGAGGAGGATTTCGCCTTCATCGATGACGACGAGGATGATGAGGATGACGATTACACCGACCTCGAGGAGTAGTAGCACTTGAGCACTAGCGTAGTGAGTTGTATTTAGTCCCACTGTATCGTAGTTTCCAGAATGGTTCTTAAAACCATATGTTTTCCTTTTTGTTGTGGGGTGTGTTTGTATCATGTGCTATGAATGAATGAATGAAAAGCAAGTTGCAAAAAAATCTTAGTCAAACTTTAAAAACTTTTCAAAGTCCCCGAACCTAAGAAATTTCCCTCTTTTCTCATGATCGATCTCATCTTCAGATGCCTCACGGAGGAAGTGCTTCATCCCCGGACCCGATGTTGTAGATCCTGCAAATTTTGGTTTTTGACCACGAAGCTAAAAGAGCCGAACGTCAAGGCAACCTAGCCAGCCTTCAGCACATAGCTCAGATGGACAACAACAATCAAGTCCAAGGAAATCAGGACAACCATGGATCTAAGCTCAAGAATTCCAGAACACCAACCCACTTGTTTTCACTAAGTCGGAAGATCCCATAGATGCAGATGATTGGCTGCAAACCATGGAGAACAACCTGGAAGTCGCCAGAGTGGAAGCTAACGAGAAAGTTCTGTTCGCCACCCACTATCTAGCCGGAGATGCAAGATCATGGTGGAACAGCGTTCGTGCCATGACCGGAGGGCAGGTGATGACCTGGGAGGAATTCAAGGTCAAGTTCAGCAGAACCCAGGTGCCACTGGGTTTGATCAACAGAATGAGAGATGAATTCAGAGAACTGAAGAAAGTAAGGATGACCGTAGTGGAATACCGTGACAAATTCTTATCATTAGCTAGGTATGCCCCGGATGAGATCGACACCGAAGCCAAGAAGAAAGAAAGATTCCTGAATGGTCTGCACGATGAGATGCAGACGGTGTTGGTCAATATCCCCTTTGCGGATATTGAAGCCCTTGTCGACTCTCCCATCCAGATGCAAGGAAAGATCAACCAAGCCAATGATAACCGCAAGCGCCGCATGATGCATCAGCCAGGAACCCATCATACCCCAAAGTATCGCCCCAACCCATCTCCAGGATTTGACCCGAGAACCAATAGACCCCCGATGAACCGTCCGACCTATCCCAACCGTGGAAACCCAAGGCCCGGAGGAAATCACAACAACCCTATCAATTTCAACCGTGCACCACCCACGTTCAACAACAACAATGATGCTGCCAACAACAACACTGCCCCGAGGACTGGAAGCAATGTTGTGCCTATTGCAGCAAAGGACAAGTCGCAGGTGACTTGTTATGGCTATGGAAATAAGGGTCACTACTCCAATGAGTGCCCCAAGAAGAATGCCGCAGCCCCCAATGCAAATGCCCCAGCTCAGCAACAACGTCGTGTTTAGCCTGGAAGAAGGTTTGCCCCAGGGAATTTGCTCAACCGCAACGGCCGTCTTTTTCTAATGCATGCTGAAGAAGCTCAGGAAGCGCCAGACGTCGTGCTGGGTATGTTTTCTATTAATTCAGTACTTGCTAGAGTGTTTTTTGATTCTGGTGCATCGCACTCATTTGTCACCGAAGAATTTGCATGCACTAGTAAGATTCAACCAACCAAATTGAAGCATGTTATGATTGTTCAAATTACCGGTTCAACCACCAAAGCTAGGCAAATTTTCAAAGCCGTCCCTATCCGAATCCATGGCATAGATTTTTATGCTAATCTGATAGTACTTCGAACTAAAGGTTTGGAATTAGTACTAGGAATGGATTGGATGTCCAAAAATAAAGGATTAATTGACTGTGCCAAGAAAGCCATAACCATGACCAGTATAGCCGGAATATCAGTCGAACATGTATCTGAAACCTTACCTCGTCAATTCAAGCGCAACAAGAGTATAGCCCAGCCTACCATTGACCAAGTCCGGATAGTCTGTGAATACCCCTATGTATTTCCCGATGTTTTTCCCGGTATGCCCTCAGATCGAGATATCGAGTTTATCATTGAACTAATCCCCGGAACAGGACCCATAGCCCAGAGACCATATAGTATGAACCCGTTTGAACTAGCAGAACTGAAGAAGCAACTGGATGCCTTGCTAGAAATTGGATTGATTCAACCAGTCACCATGGAGATCACCTGTCTTGTTTGTGGACAAGAAAGATGGAGGTAACCGTTTGTGTACGGATTATCGGAAGTTGAATGATGTCACGATCAAGAACAAGTACCCATTGCCCAAGATAGAAGATTTGTTTGATCAGTTGACCCATGCCAAAATGTTTTCTAAGATTGATCTTAGAACTGGCTATCATCAACTCAAGATTCGCGCAGAGGATATTGCAAAGACTTCCTTTACCACAAGATATGGATTATACGAGTATATTGTCATGTCTTTTGGATTAACCAATTCCCCCGCTTATTTCATGAATCTCATGAATAAGATTTTGATGGACTTCCTGGATAAGTTTTTCGTTGTTTTCATCGATGACATTCTGATTTAATCCAAATCAGAAGAAGAACATGAGCTACACCTAAGGACCATTCTTGGAACCCTTAGAGAGCATTAGTTGCATGCCATGTTTAGCAAATGTTAATTCTGGTTACAGGAGGTAGGATTCATCGATCACATTGTATCAGCCGGAGGAATTGCCGTTGACCCCGCAAAGGTGAAAGATGTCGAAGACTGGCAAGCCCCAACCACTTAAACCCAAGTTCGTGCATTTCTCGGATTGGCGGGATACTACCGCAAGTTCGTAGAAGGATTCTCGAGTATCGCCAGACCCATGACTCAATTGCTGAAGAAAGACAAGAAGTTTGAATGGACGGAAAAATGTGAAGCGAGTTTTCAAGAACTCAAGAGAAGATTGATTTCAGCCCCAATCTTAATCATGCCGGATATCACGAAGCCCTTTGACATGTATTGTGATGCATCCAAGATCGGTCTCGGATGTGTGCTAATGCAAGAAGGCAAAGTTATATCTTATCTATCTCGACAACTAAAACAACATGAGAAGAACTATCCAACCCATGACCTCGAGCTCGCAGCCGTAGTTCTAGCCCTGAAGACATGGAGGCACTACCTGATGGGGAACCGTTGTAAGATTTATTCGGATCACAAGATCCTAAAGTATATGTTCACTCAGAAAGAGCTGAATATGAGACAGAGAAGATGGATTGAGCTAATCAAGGATTACGACCTGGACATTCACTATCACCCAGGTAAATCCAATGTGGTAGCGGATGCCCTTAGCAGATTTTCGTGCCGCTTGAACTCCATGATTCTAAAGGAGCAACCAAGATTGCACAACGAGATGGAAGATTTCCGAATGGAATTAGTGAGTGAAGGATTTTTGGCTAGCATAGAACTTCAACCCACTTTGATCAGCCAGATCAAGGAGGCACAAAAAGGAAATGCTAGCATCGATGGAATCAAGCGTTGTATCGGTACAGACAAAGTACCCGGATTCACCGAGGACGAAGAGTAAGTTCTGTGGTACAAAGGACGCCTTTGTGCACCAGCAGATTCTGAGTTGAAAAAAGTTATTCTGAAGGAAGCTCATGATACTCTTTATTCTATCCACCCCGGAGGAACGAAGATGTATCAAGATTTGAAAGAGCAATTTTGGTGGCATAAGATGAAGAGATAAATAGGAAGCTATATCGCCAAGTGTGATATATGTTAGAGAGTCAAGGCAGGACATCAAAGACCCGCGGGATTGTTGCAACCCCTGTAGATTCCAGAATGGAAATGGGATTCCGTTGGAATGGACTTTATCACCGGATTGCCTACTTATAGTAGGGGAAATGACTCTATGTGGGTCATAGTTGACAGATTGTCCAAAGTTGTCCATTTCTTACCAGTCAAGACAACCTACCAGAGCTCGAAGCTAGCGGAGTTGTACATCGTTAGAATTGTCAGTTTGCACAGAGTCCCCAAGAACATCGTGTCGGATCGAGGAACCCAGTTTACCTCGAGATTTTGGAAGAAAGTCCAAGAAGGATTGGGAACTAGACTAGATTTTAGGACAGCTTATCACCCTCAGACCAATGGACAAACGGAGCAAGTAAATCAAATACTCGAAGATATGTTGAAATCATGTGTGCTAGAGTATGGATCTAATTGGGAAGACAGTCTGCCTTTCGCAAAATTTCCGTACAATAACAGTTATGAAGCTAGTTTGCAAATGGCCCCATTTGAAATCATGTATGGAAGGAAATGTCGTACCCCTTTGAATTGGTCGGAAGTAGGAGAGAGTCAGATCTTCACACCTGACATCCTACGAGAAGCAGAATTGAAAGTTCACAAGATCCATGAGCACCTCAAGACCGCCCAGTCAAGACAAAAGAGTTACGCCGACAAGAGACATTGAGAGCTCGCTTTCAATATTGGAGATTTTGTATATCTCAAAGTGTCGCCTTTGAAGGGAATGCAGCGTTTCCAGCTCAAAGGAAAGTTAGCCCCCAAATATATCGGACCTTTCAAGATTCTGAATAGTCGAGGAGAAGTATCATATCAACTGGAACTGATAGAGGAGATGTCAGAAGTGCATAATGTGTTCCATATATCGTTACTTCGCAAATGCCTTGAAGTCCCGGAGAAGACTGAAATTTTCAAGAACATTGATCACCACACCATAGAGATCAACGATGACCTGACGTACCCCGAAGTACCCATTCGTATTTTGGAGGAATCTTTCAGAACCACTAAGACCTGAAGCATCAAGTTTCTCAAGATTCAGTGGAGCAACCACATAGAAGAAGAAGCTACCTGGGAGCGCGAAGATCACATCAGGACAGAGTTTCCTGATCTTTTTAAATCCTAGGTAATATTTTTCGTCCTTTTTCAAATCTCGGGACGAGATTTTGTTTAAGGGGGGAAGGTTCGTAACATCCCAAAAATACTAAACATAGATTATTAAACTCTAATCATCAAAATTAGGGTTAACAAAAACTTCTCCAACTAAAAATATGAAAGCATTCATATGTGTCTGTATTAAAATTTGGATTCTTTTGAATTGCCATGGTTCTGTGTTTCTTTGCTCGTAAAATGATTCTTAGGTGAAATAAACATCATCTAAACAATCCCCAAACTTTTCCCAAAAACAAACAACTCAAAATAAGCAAATAAAGTGAATGGTCACTTTGGCCAAATTAACTCTCATGCCTACTTTGGCAATCTCTAGTTTTAAAAACTCAACAGAGACATTTGTGGATCTTTGCACCCCTTGTTAGTACTCATAATAAGGTACCAAGGCCCACTTTGTGATCATCCAAAAACATTCAAATACTAAGTTTAAATGATAGTTTAAAATTGAATCTATCTCATATGAGAAGATCCCACTATTTCAAAAACCACTCAAACAAGTTCAATTTTCAAAACCCAAGCATCCACAATATCCTCAACACATGCCTAGCACACCCACCAAAAATCTTTTCAAAATTCAAAACTCAAGTTGCAGATTCAAATCAACCAAATCACAAACACTATTTTGAGCAGTGAATTGGCCAACCTTGTCCCCTCTCTAGCTCACAGCAAACCCCTAGTAGATCATCTAGCTTAGTTTTTAACCTCTAGCATCACTGTGAGCTTGCCATTGCCATCAATGGTGAGCATGCTGAGAGCAAACTTGCCACCCCGTTGTCGTCAGCGAGCTAGAGGACACACTAGCCTTGCCAACCTTGTCTGGGAGCTAGCCAGCACCCCACCGCCACTCCCTGTCCCAGCCTCGAGCAATGCCAGCCACTGGACCACACGCCCAGGCCATGCCAACCCTCTCAGCAACCATGTGGAGAGAGCGCCCCGTGCGCCACGCTCGACCAGCACCTCCAGATCGCGCGCCGCCCTTGCCGCGTGCGTAA
This sequence comes from Avena sativa, assembly GCA_916181665.1. Taxonomy (NCBI): domain Eukaryota; kingdom Viridiplantae; phylum Streptophyta; class Magnoliopsida; order Poales; family Poaceae; genus Avena; species Avena sativa. The sequence continues at coordinate 160,442,871 of OV702298.1, read as the reverse complement.
GTGATCGCTAGCACCCCAGCACCCTGCCAGACATGCCCGTTCGCCGCCGCACGGACCATGCTCGTTGTGCGCCATCAAAACCCCCGTTGGACCCGCCTAGAGAATCGAAGCGTTCCAACCGATCAGCGCCTCCCCACGCCTTGCCACCACGCCGTTGAGCTTCGCCAGGGAACATAGAACCGCCCCTACCGTCGCCCAGGCCGATAGCTGCCTGTGCCGTCGACCACGACGAGCTCAGCTCGCGCTTGTCGGTCCCCTCTCGCCACTATAAATAGAGGCCTCCCCCGCTCGATTTCTTCACACCACTTCACTCCCCACCTCTCACTGATCACCCTCACTCACCCCTAGAGAAAGGCGAGCACCAAGTGGCCGGAATTGCACCATAGTTTGCCGCTGCAGAGGAGAAGAGACGCCGTCGATTGGAGCCTCCCCAGGAGGAGCTGCCGGTACAAGGAGAATCGCCGTCCTCGACTTCGTCGTTCGCCCCCATCGCCGACCCTCGCCTGAGCCCCGGTGAGCCTCCCACGACACCCACCTGTCGCGTTAGGGTTCTTTCTCGCCGGCGCTGCCCGACATGGACAATGAGCCGTAGCCGTCCGATTAGATTTAGATCGTGCGGCCGAGATCGCCCCGTACCGCTTCGCGTGTTATGATCCACTGACTGGTGGAACCCCGCGCTGCGGAGTGACACTGGGCCCCGCGCTGTTATGAGCCACTGTCAGCTGAGCCCCGCGCTGCGGAGTTACACTAGGACGGCCCATTAACCTTTCCCGCGCAGCCCAACCGTTTGAATTAAGATTTTTCTAATTTAATTCAAACTCAGTTCTGTACCTAGATTAAAAAATCAACCCAGCTAGATTCAGTTAACCAAATTGCATGAAACCAATTTTGTTAGAAAGGTACTGAAATGCTTAAAACAAGCCCGTTGGGTTCAAATCATTTGGATCTATAGATCAACCTTGGTAAAAATATCAAGTCAGAAGCTTTTCAGCACTTAAACATTTTTCAAAATTCAACCATAATATCTTTTGAGTTGATTCCAACTCTCAAAAATCACATTTGATCATACCTTTCAGAATATATAAAAACATTTGGGTTTACTTACAGAAATAATGTTCAAGGAATAAAAGACTGCCACATAGGCATTTCTAGTCACTTTAATTATTTAAAATAAAAAGTTTAGACCTTATTAAATTGTGACACCACTTTAAATCACATTCCCATGTACTGAAATATGTGGTGATCACATGTGTCAACATGATCCCATGTTTGAGTTGGAGAATATTAAATCTTAAGTAGTTTTTCAATGAGTAGAAATTACTTTTCTCAAAATAAAATAAATAAGACAAATTCTTTAATTTTGTAATGATAGGTGATGATGCTAGATCATCTATAGAACATCTTTGTGTGATGATTGAAAATAGTTAAGTATTGTTTGGTGATTGTGTACCCCGTATTTATTTATAGACGTTAGTACCGACCAAGGATACAAGGAGGAAGGAGGATACTACGAAGAAGAAGCTGAGGAGAACTTCAACCACTGCTCTGCACAAGGCAAGCCTTACTAACCAATTTGACCTATGCAAGTTAATACTTGCAGTTATGAAAGTTAGATAACCTATGCCATGCACTAAGCATGCTTGGTTAGACACAATTGATAATTGAAGTTTTCTACCAGTCCTAGTTTTACTTGCAAGCATACCCAGTCCTAGTTTTACTTGCAAGCTTTCAACTTTATTTCTTTATAAAAACTATTTCTTAGAGTTTACTTAAGTGACTTGGAGATTCTAGGAAGATACTTTAAGGTTGCATAAAGAGCATTAAATTTGGCCTAAGCTAGATAATCTTGATGTCATCCTAAGGCATGAGATTGAACTTCATTAATCTCCACTTGTTTACCACCCCTCCTTAAGTACTTAACCCCACTTGTAGATGCTAGTGCTAAGCATAAAACTCGATCAAATTTAGATGGGAATACTGGGTGAAAATGCTTATGAAAACCTTGGAATGATGAATCATTCTACTAAAATGTTATGACATGTGTTTCCTAACACCAGATGATTTTGATGATGAAAATGTTGAGGCATGAGCCTTACCCCTTTATAAGACTGATGGTTGTCTGGATGCGATACCATTCCAATTTTACCGTACAACCACAATACCCGAAGATTAGGTAGGGCTTGACTGGAAACTTGTATACCTTAGTATGGATTCCCTCACGGCAAAGGTCTGAGCTGAGGCTACCTTGTGAAGATTGTCCACCTGTGTAGTACCCAAGATGACAGTTGGTCATGGTTGGGAGGCCGAACTCACAGGAGAGGTGCCTATACTAGGGCATGTAATTGAAAAGTTAGGATTGATTATCCGCATGCTGAGTATGGTGAATTCAGGATCTGTTCAGGACTGTTGTGGTGAAAGTGTACAATCTCTGCAGAGTCTCAAACTATTCGAATAGCCGCGTATGCGGTTATGGATAGTTGGAGTGGCCATATTGTTCCGCCATCAGGTGTTTTCAAAATAACTTGTGAAATGAATTGAGACTTTGACTTGACCACAACAGAGTTGTGATATGAAATTCAAGTTCCCACTTAGGTGTTATAAAACTTCAAATAGTTTTCTTGCTTCTGAACTTAGTAGAGGTAAATCTGGCTTTTTGCAAAACAACCCTAGAGCTTAGTGTCCTACTACAAAAACCCCTTAACTTGTTAGTATTAGTTTGCGAGTACTTAAAGAGTACTCATGGCTCTGTCCCTGGCTATTCCCATGGATGGACTATGAAAAAGAGTACCAGGAGGATGGACCGCAGGAAAGTTACGACAACTAGGATCATCTTCCATCGTCAGAATTGCCTGTGACCCCGAAGATGGAGCTTCGCCTATGCTACTTTTATCATTTCGTTATTCCGCTGCTTGAGTTGTATTAAGAACTGGATCATGAGATCCTTATTTGTGTAAGACCTTATATATGGTTTGTAATGGATGATGTACTGTGATATCCAAATCTGTTATGTCTCGCAAAAATGGTAATCCTGGGATTGCGATGTATGGCATAACAGGCATCTGGGATTAAAAATCCGGGTGTTGACAAAAAGTCAAACTCGAACAATGGTTTCCTAGTGGAAGAAGGAAAGAGTCCTTCTCTCAATCCGACTTGGGTTTGGGTTTGGATTCAAACCCACCCCTCCCAAAGATGCCCCCTCTCATAAATAGAAGGGGAGGGCTGCCCCAAACACACAAGCCATAGCCCTCCCCACACCCGTGCGCCGCCACTGCCGCCAAGACACTGCCACCGCACGCCGCCGCCCTAGACGCCACCGACACCTCCTCCTCCTCCCGTTCTTCTAAACCCTAGATCACCGGGAAACCCTAGATCCACCATAACTCACACCGGCATAGGCGAAGCCCTGCGGGTTCTTCCCTCTACTTCCGACACCACCCCGTCGTGCTACCGGAATCGCGAGGGGAGAACTACAACCTCCGCTGCCTGCTGGAACAAGGGAGAGGAAGGTCTTCATCGAGTACCGAACGTGTGACCGACTATGGAAGCTCTGCCAAAACGCAGTGCTGGAAGGATCGTCTACGCGATCTTGAGATCGACAAGTGTATGACTACATCACCCACGAGAATATACTCTCCTTAACCGCTTTGGAATCTTCGAGGGTGAGTGCTTCTATCGACTCGTTGCTACAATCTAGTAGATAGATCTTGGCTTGTTTATGTGCATGCGGTAGAAAAAATTTGTTTTCCATGCTACGAACCCCTACACTTTCGTCATCACTTTGGTATACTCCAGTGTGGCAAAATTCCGACTTTGAGGCCAGCTTGCCACTGAATGACGTGGCCGTCTTCTGCAGTTTTAATCCTTTGTCTAGCAACGCTACGCATTGTCGGACTTGTTCTGGAGACGGATTATTGGCGAGGATAGCTCGAGCAGCTGTAGCGTTTTCTAATGGCGTGCTGTAGACTCGGATTATCTTTCCAGATTTACCGTCGAATAAATCTCTGTGGACATCCGGGTTCCTATTAGAAAGAATCGGACCTACCATTGTTCTGTTTGATAGTCGCTTGAATTCTAACTGGTATTGGGCAGGATTGCTATATAACTGTTGTCTGATCTCGATGATGCACACATCCTCTTTGAGCAAAAACAAACGGTGTTTTTCCAGGTTCTCAGCCCTTCTCTACAGCACATCCGGAATAAGATCTGAAGCAGTTGGGATAGGTATTGTGAAAGTGTCGTTGTAAATTTCACGTGAACCCTTGGTGACAACGTTTCCATCCATAGGAGGGTCGATCGGTGTGGTATTAATCGGATCTCTGTCTCGATTCTCCATCTTGATATCTTCGCCAACCTTTTCTTCGTTGGTTTCCTCGACCTTCGGCTATGCCGGTGTCGGATTCTTGTTCTTCTTCTCCTTCTTTGACCACCCAGTAGCCTTAACATGCGTAACGGTGGCAAAGATAGCTTTCGGTCCGGTAGTGGGATCCGTCGGTACTTTCCGTAGTAGTTGGCTTCTGGACCTCGGACAAACTCCGAAGTCCATGTCATCTTGCGAGGTGTAATCTTCGTCCATGCTATCATATGGACTTAGAGGGGACTCCGGCTCTCCTCGAGTTGGTTTGGAGGCATATTCTTCTTCGTATGCATCCATCTCCTTTTTAAATCTCGAAGCTCCTGCGACGTTATTGACTCTTGGGCGGAATCAGGTAAGTCGGCACTTTCTTCGATTGCGTCAAAAACTGAATAGTTTCAAGCTCCAGCATCGACAGAGTGGGATCCAGAGCTCACATGTTATACAAAGCAATGCTTCTTCATCATCATGTTTTGAAGGTAGCGACACAGTTGGGTTTCCGCCACTACCATCTCAAAGTTCTGCTTGATCTCGGCAATTGCTTTGTAATCGATGTACGGGCACTTCCCCATCTGCTTTATCCTGTGCCTCAAGATTTTTTTTTGCTTCGGCATCGGTAGAACCGGATCTGAAGCGAATATATTCCTTATCCGTATATCCGATCTCAACAGGGAGATTAGATCCGGAGTTTTCTTCCACCACTTATTCCACTAGAGGAGCGGGATGGGTGGGCTCAGATTTTTCTGGGATCTTAAACTCTTCTGCCTCTGCGGATAGAGCAGATCCGGATTGTTCTTCCGCCATGGTGGGTTGGGCGGGTTTAGTGAAACCGAGGTAGATATCGATCTCGCCGATGGACATGATTGTGTAGGTTGTCATGGGCTCTCTAGCCAGAATCCATGTCTCGTCGAGAAGAACGAGAGGGACATCACTGGCATAGACCACACGACCCATAGGGATTGTTTCGCCGATTCCTGCATGCGCAGATTCCTCCTGGAACGAAGCTCCAAAAGTCACCCGCCCCACGGTGGGCGCCAACTGTCATCGGATTGTCAACAAGTATGCCATAGGGGGTCCTGGCGACGTTGAGAAGATGGGATGTGAGACGTTGGAGGTTCCAAGAATGATGAGCACAAGTTTACCCAGGTTCATATCCGACTGCGGTGGTCGGATCCTACTCCTGCTACCAACCCAGTAATATATAGGCAAGAGCCGAATGTTACAGCGGATTACAAGAGAGATTCGCTTGTGCGAGTAGGTTGTGGTTGATCTATGATATGGTGCCCTAAAGGCTCCCATATGGCCGGTTTATATAGTCACCGGGACTTAGCGTTATATTAGATACCTATCCGGCTATATTACAGAGTCGGTAACTAGATACAACTTAGACTACAAGCAATACTCTAGGCCTAAGTCGGTAACTCTTCTGGGCCTTGTCGTAGCCGGAAGTGGATCCTCCTCTTTCTCTTACTGGGTCGCCCGTGAAGCGAAGCTCTATCCCGTTGGTGGGCCACCCTGGTCAGTGAGTCTTGTGGTTATACCCAGGAAGTATATCATCAACAATCTACCTTCGAAAAAGATAATTAATTCAAGATCAATCTATCGCTCTTACTAGTAGCTCTAGTTTGACTTAATTTCGTTAAGTTGTCAAGATGCAAAATCTTAGCAAGAATTTGAACCTGTTGTCAAAATTCTCGGTGATGGTTTGTGATACGTATATTAAATGATCCCCCATGGTTACCTCCAAAAAATATTCTTAAAACTTCCAACGCAATCTATAATTTACTTGTAGTTGAAGTTTGACCTAATTTCAATAAATCGACATAAAGTCATTCAAGTGGACAGACTTAGCTAGATCGAAGTTTGAAAACTCATAAAACATGGAAATCGTAAGTACAACATGCCGGTCCACTATTTATGTTTGAAAGATTGGCTTGTGGCATTCAGATCCATATTCTTCATACTTTCTTTTTGAAAAGGAACAATCTCGTCATCACTATGGAAATTTAGAATGTGATTTCCTGATAGTTGGAAACTCACACCGACGTTGCTTTTGACTGCGAGAAGATGCACTCATCTACCCATGAAATGACATTTAATTTGAGAGCAGTCCGTCGCGCTTACATGTAGCTCAAGGTTGACCTAATTTCGTTAAATTGTCAACATGCAAAATCTTAGTAAGAAGTTGAAGTTGTTTTCAAAATTCTCGCTAGTGGTATGTGATATATTAAATGACCCCTCGATGGTTACCTAGCTCCAAAAAAAATTCACAAATCTTTCAAAGCAACCTTCAATTTACTTTTAGTTGAAATTTGACATAATTTCGATAAATCGGCATAAAGCCATTCAAGTGGGTAGAGTTTGCTAGGACGAAGTTGGAAAACTCATAGCATTAAACAAGGGAATCGTAAGTAAAACATGTCGGTCCACTTAATATGACATGAAGCTTGGATTGTGGCATTTAGATCCATATTCTTCAGGCTTTTTTTACGTAAAACAACAATCTCGTCATCACTCGAGAAATTGAGAATGTACTTTTCTAGATAGTTGGAAACTCACACCGACGATATTGTTTTACTACAAGAAGATGCACCCATCTACCTCAGAAAAGACATCTAATTCAAGTGCAATGTATTGCTCTTACTTGTAGTCCAGTTTGACCTAATAATTCCGTTAAATCAACAAGAAGTCAGTGAAGCGTGCGAAGTTAGCTAGGAAGGTTGAAAAACAGAACTATAAGAAACCGTGGTCCATTTCGTGTGATAATTGAGGAAGTTGCATTTTCTTCTAACTGTGATAGGTCCTGTAGGAGCGAGGTGCTTCAGTTAAAACGGTCGATAGAAGTACGAGTTACGTCAAGGACCACATAAAAACGAAAATTACATCCAAGTCCATACAGTTAGCACAAGGTCCCTGAAACTATGCAGTGAAGTGTGTTTTGAGATTTGTGCATGTAATACCCCAAATTTTGAAGCTAGTTTTTTTGTATATTTAAGAAAAATAAATAAAACTTTGATGGTTTTTTTAAATTGATTTGAGGATATGAAATTAGAAAAGTAAAAGAAAAATAGTGCATACCAATGTTTGAACTCCCGACAAACTATTTGGAAACGTATAAAAGCAGCCAATTATTTTTTTTAGCTTTGTTACTACAGGCTTGGACATGCTTCTTTTATTCTTATAACTTTGGGAAGTAAACGGGTTGGGTTGGTCTTTTTGGACTCTGACTGGTTTTTGGGTTGTGCCCATCGCTAGGGTCGAGTTAGACACCACTGCTACCCGTCTACGCTAATTTTTCTGGCACTCAGTTCGCAGCCACCGCCGACTCGCGAGTTGTGGCGCTGCTGCTGTGTTGCCGGTTGAGGGCGTCTCCGTCCGGTCAGGATGTGGCCGTAGCCGGCTTGTCTGGTTTAGATTGAAGGGGCTTTCTGGTATGCATCGAGTTCCTCTACTTTGCTGATTAGTAGTTCGTTGCTTACTTGTTCTATTCTAGTAAATGCGGCTATTGATGACAACTCCCTTTGCCGTCTTTGATTCTGGCCACTTCTTGCCCAATTGTTTAGTGACGCCTAGTAAATTAAAACGGGATCAATTTCATCTGCTAGTGAGCTAAGTTATGATGGTTTTGCCAATATATTTTGGATCAGTGGTAATTGCTGGAGTTTTGGATTGCTAGATTGTTAGAGCACGGTCGCTGCACAATCTTTGATTTGGCAATTTCTGATTACCTTGTTGCTTTCCTGGATTTAGTTGTTGGTCAGGCATCTAGCTTTTGGACTGGATTTATTGCCCAGGTTTATGTAGTGAGATTGGTACCTTGTAGTGGCAGCTTTTTTCTATTCATTTACATACGGTGAGACAGACTCCTCCTAGAAAAAAAGAAAATGCCTAGTTATCTTGTGTTTTTGTTGCCTACTAGTTAGATGTGAGTTAGCAGCAGAACAGTTCGGTACATACTAAGGTTTCTTCTAGGTTCGATAAAATAAAATGGTTTTTAGTCTAGTCTATACAAGCGTATAGTTCCTTATGGCTCAGTTTATATTTTATAGGATTTTGGTGTTCTCCGTTATTTTGTGTTTTTGAAGGTCAGGCAACAGTCTTGTGTGTAGGAGAGGCGTGATTTTTAGCTTGTATGTTTTTAAGTGACAAATTGTTGAGTGTGATAAATGTTTCTTAACAGGTGTTGGTACTGGAGTCATACGTTTCACAGTTTCTGCCCCGCGGTTGAGGCAAGTACATGGCGGGATAATACTTTGTATGATTCCCTCGCTCGAATTTTAGTTTCTAGCACGTGTTTCATATTCTGGTTGCTAGATATTGATTATGTGTGGGGAGACTATGTGATTATGATAAAGAATACAGTCGTGTTTGCATTTTTCATAGCATCATAAAGACAGTGCATAAAGTGGTGTGTCCTACTGAGATAGGAACTTGAGGTCTCCACATTGTGGGTTATCTCCACAAGTTGGAGTGAGTGGATGCCGACGGGTGTCCACTCAAGTGGTACCGGTTACGCCAAAGAAAAGTGAAAAAAAGGTAGACAGGTAGGGCAAGCATTTGCACCTATCGAGAGTGACAGAATAATTATTGGATTTGTTATGCTTTGCTCATTATTTCAATATGTACTTTCTGAGTAGTTTATACTCACCCTTGTTGTTCCACTGTTTTTAGGTAATCCTTGAGGACAACATGCATGGGACTATGGGAGTAGCGCCATCACTTTTTCACATCACGACCTACATCTATCTTGGAATTATGTCTTTCGAAATAATTGGATATACATTGTGTTGTTCGGTTATGGAGTCTATGGAAGTATTAGAAGTATCTCTGGCTGTGTGGAAGGTAGTTGTTGATTACCTCGTGGTCTAGAAATTTTGGTTATACGTTTGATCTTGTTCTGGTCATACTTGGAGATAGTTTTCATGTGTTTTGGTTTCCTTATAAACCTGATTGTCGTGGATGTCATTATAAACAAAGAAAACTTTGTCGAATTTTTTCCTAAAACAGTTTAGTTGTTTCCTATGCTAAGTGATTGTGGTAACACTCCAAGAGTCTGTTGGCTTCGGGGTGTTACAGTGCATACTAGCGTTTATTGTAATAAAGACTATCAATAGAATCTTCTAGATGCTAAGAATGGAAAATAAGATCCAGGTTTTCAATGTTTGGATTTGCCAGGCTTGATCCAACGGTCCATGTTCAAAGTTATCCGTACAATATATAGTTTTTTTACGAAAAATATAAGATAAGAAGTACTACTGCGCATGGCCGGTCTTATTGAATAACCTTTCCCTCCCGATTTTTGGGAAGCAAGTGAAATTTTTGAAACTTGAAAAGTTTGAATCTTTTTGCTACCAAGGACCAGAGTGGTTTTCTTCCTATGAACTACTCCTAGGGTGTCAAGTGGAATCTCACCGAAATCCAACTTCTAATTTATTTGTAAAAATCTAGTTCAAATTTTAAGCAAAATTTTACACTAGATTTTGGCAAATGAACTAGAAGTGGGATTTTGGTGGGATCCCACTTGACACCCTACCTACTCCACACTAATGTGGCTGCCGAACACACCAGAGAAACAAAGTGGCGCCCTAAAAAAAGAAGAAATAGAGCCACTATACCAAGGCACACGTGCGCACCGCCATGCTATGAACGAGGGAGGGATCAACCCGGACAGTGAGGAAGGGGAGAGGGGTGGGGAGAGATGAGAGGCAGCGAAGGAGAGAGAAAACACACATTTCTTTTTTTGCGTGCATCGGTCCTCAAATTTACTACTACTAGTAGAGTGAGTACACTGTAAGTTAGCAGGAGTATCTCATATCAGGAACACATCATAAATGCTCTGACCTCGAACCGCCTTCAACTCCTCTTCTCTCTTCGCTACTGCCATCTTCCCCTGCCTCTGTTTTATGCTCTCTGTATGTACAACACATGGACAGAGGTGAGCATATGTCCAACTATAAGTAAAAGAGCTCTACCGTTTAGATAGTGTCTAAACGAGATGATTCGTGGGACCCACTAAACTGAAGAGCCTAACTTCTGCATAGGAGTTGTACACTTGGGACCATTATTTGCTTTTTCCTTATGGAATCAGCAATGTTTAAAAAAATTACACATTAAGTTATATAGTATTACATTATGGAGAAAATAAATTTATACCTCAATCTTGTGTGTTGCCCATAGAGAATAGAAAAATCATTTCCCCTCTCTCCTCTCTATTGCATGGAGCAATATGACCAAGCTATGTGGGTCCTACTTTGTGGCAAATGTTGACCTTATCCACAATTTTGGCAAACATTAATTTGAATCAGAGGGAGTAGTGAAATTTAAGTGGGTTAATGTAACTAAGAACCTTGAAAACTCATAGAACATAGGAATCACAAATAAAACATGCATGGTCCGCTATGTGCGGAAAATATGCTCCCATCTATCATCGAAAAAGGCAATTAATTCAAGAGAAATCTATCTCGCTTACTGATAGCTCAAGTTTGACCTAATTTCGTTAAGTTATCAAGATGCAAAATCTTAGGAAGAAGTCGAACCTGTTGTCAAAACCCTCGATGGTGTTTGTGATACATATATTAAATTACCCCCCATGGTAACCTCGAAAAAATATTCGTAAAACTTTCAACGCAATCTACATTTTACTTGCAGTTGAAGTTTGACCTAATTTCGATAAATCGACATAAAATCATTCAAGTGGACACTGTTAGCCAGGACTGAGTTTGAAAACTCATAAATCATGGAAAATCGTAAGAACAATATGCCGGTCCACTATATATGTAGCGACCTCGGATCGGTAAAGATCCTAAGTCCATGTGATTAAAATGCTAGTCCTTGGATCAATAGCTAGCACTCAGTGTCGATGAAATATCATGTAAAACACAAGTATTTATTACATGAATCGAATAATCCAGAGTTTATATTATTACAACAAAAGCGATATAAATACAACCAGGAGTCCCATCAATGCCACAGGCAGGTTGAGTGAAGACCCGCGATCCTAGAGCACCTTTCAACAATCTCCAAATTCTGCGCATAAAACGTGCAACCAACAAGTTGGGTCAATACTTTAAATGAATTGGCAAATTACACCAAGCAAGGAAAAATACTAACTGTACATTCAAGGCTGGGTAGGCTTTGGGTTTCATTTGCACAAAGCCAATTTTCTCTAAGTAAGAAGAAAAGAGAAGGAGTTTTATCCTACTTTTTAAACATTTTGTTAAGTAAAATATGGTCGAATGGAACACGAGGATATTACTCACCTAGTGTACAAACAAACAAACACTTGGATATTACTCACCAAGTCCCAAAATCCCACCCATTGGCGTTATTACTCACGCCATGGGGTTTCAAAACTTTGTTTAGAAAAGAGAGAGGAAGATCCTTCAGAGGCTCCATAGTTCAGATGCTCAATGTTGTTCAATTTCTCTGAATATGACTGATCGATCAGATTGAAATAATCTCGAGATTTTGTGCACTTTACCCACAATCCACGATCAAGTCCTTTTATAGACAAGACCATGACGAGGCTTTCCCTTAGTATCCCCTCTACCTTCTAGATCCAACCATGCCAAGAACCTCCAAATGTTGGTACCTAGGTGAGGTTTTCCACTACGTACTAGGCCAAGACAGAGCCCATATGTATTGTGGTTGCACTGGAAGCTTCTGAATTCTGAAACATGGCAGACTTCTTTGATTTTTGGGCTGCCGTCGTCCACAAAAATCTCACTCGTTGACCCGACAACCATTCCGCCCAGAAGAAAACTTAGTTTTATTTTTGTAACATCCCAAAAATATTAAACTTAGATCATGAAACTCTAATCATCAAATTTAGGGTTAACAAAAACTTTTCCAATTAAAAATATGAAAGCATTCATATGTGTATGTATTAAAATTTGGATTCTTTTGAATTGCCATGGTTCTGTGTTTCTTTGCTTGTAAAATGATTCTTAGGTGAAATAAACATCATCTAAAAAATCCCCAAACTTTTTCCAAAGACAAACAAATTAAGTGAATGGTCACTTTGGCCAATTTAACTTCCATGCCTACTTTTGCTATCCCTAACTTTCAGAACTTAACAGAAACATGTATGGATCTTTGCACCCCTTGATAGTAATCATAATAAGGTACCAAGGCCCACTTTGTGATCATCCAAAAACATTCAAATGCTTAGTTTAAATAACAGTTTAAAATTGAATCTATTTCATATGGGAAGATCCCACTATTTCAAAAACCACTCAAACAAGCTCAATTTGCAAAACCCAAACATCCACAGTATCACCAGCACATGCCTAGCACACCCACCAAAATTCTTTTCAAAATTCAAAACTTAAGTTCATGTGGCCATTTCATCAAACAGGTTGCAGATTCAAATCAACAAAATCAAAAACACTATGTTGAGCAGTGTTTTGGGCCTAACTTGTTCCCTCTCTGGTTACAACTAGCCTTAGTAGATCATCTAGAAACCTTATCTAATCTCTAGAACCACTGTAAGCTGGCCATTGTCATCAATGGTGAGCAGGCCGAGAGCACCATTGCCACCCCATGGTCGACAGCAAGCTACGAGCAACACTAGCCTCGCCAACCTTGTCTGGGAGCTAGCCAGCACCCCACCGCCATTCCCTGTCCCAGCCTCGAGCAATGCCAGCCACTGTACCACACGCCCAAGCCATGCCAAACCTCTCTGCAAGCATGATGAGAGCGCGCCCATGCGCCACCCTCGACACACGCCCACAGACCGCGCGCCGCCTTTGCCGCGTGCACGCGTGATCACCACCACCCCAGCAACCCCGCAGACACGCCAGTTCGCCGCCGCGCGGACCACGCGCGCTGTGCGCCATCAAAATCTCCGTCGGACACGCTCAGAGCGCCGAAGCGTTCCGACCGATCAGCACCGCCCCACGCCTCGCACCACGTCGTTGAGCTTCGCCAGGGAGCACAACACCGCCCCCTATAGTCGCCCACCACGCCGATAGCCCTCTGTGCCGTCGACCACGATGAGCTCAGCCCACGCCCGTCGGTCCCCTCTCGCCACTATAAATAGAGGCTTCCCCCGATCGAATTCTTCACACCATTCCACTCTCCTCTCACCCAGAACCACCCCACCTCACTCCTGGAGCAAGGGGAGCAGCGAATCGCCGGAATTTCACCGGAGCCGCCCCAGGAGGAGCTGTCGGTGCCAGGAGAATAGCCATCGTCGACTTCGTCGTTTGCCCCCATCGCCGACCCTCGCCTGAGCCCCGGTTAGCCTCCCACGATCCCCACCTGCCGCATTAGGGTTCTGTCTCGCCGGCGCTGTCCGACGTGGACGATGAGCCGTAGCCGTTCGATTAGACTTAGATCGTGCGGCCGAGATCGCCCCGTATCGCTTCGCGTGTTATGAGCCACTGACGGGTGGTACCCCCTGTCAGCTGAGCCCCGCGCCGCGGAGTGACACTGGGCCGGCCCATTAACCTTTCCCGCGCAGCCCACTCGTTTGAACTTAGCCTTTTCTATTTTTATTCAAACTTAGTTCTGTATCCAGTTTCAGAACTCAACCCATCTTGATTCGGTGAACCAAATTGCTTGAAACCAATTTTGTTAGAAGGGTGTTGAAATGCTTAATCCAAGCCCGTTGGATTCAAATCATTTGGATCTATAGATCAACCTTGGTAAAAATAACAAGTCAGAAGCTTTTCTGCATTCAAACATTTTTCAAATTTCAACCATAATAGCTTTTGAGTTGATTCCAACTCTCAAAAATCACATTTAATCATACCTTTCAGAATATATAAAAACATATGGGTTTACTTACAGAAATAATGTTCAAGTAATAAAAGGATGCCACATAGGCATTTCTAGTCACTTATTTTATTTAAAATAAAAGGTTAAACCTTATTAAATTGTGACACCACTTTAAATCACATTCTCATGTACTGAAATATGTGGTCATGACATGTGTCAACATGATCCCATGTTTGGTTTGGAGAATATTAAATCTTCATTAGTTTTTCAATGAGTAGAAATTACTTTTCTAAAAATAAAATAAATAAGACAAAGGCCTTAATCTTGTAATGTTAGTGATGATACTAGATCATCTATAGTGCACCTTTGTGTGATGATTGAAAGTAGTTAAGTATTGTTCGGTGATTGTGTACCTCGTATTTATTCATAGACGCTAATACCGACCAAGGAAACAAGAAGGAAGGAGGATACTACATAGAAGAAGCCGAGGAAAACTTCAACCACTACTCTGCACAAGGAAAGCTTATACTGATACTGATGCAAGCCTTACTAATCAAGTTGACCTATGCAAGCAAATACTTGCTTCTTACCATGCCAACTATATGCCTTAAGCATATGTGATCATACCCACATGATACCCCCTCCTATTTTTACTTGCAAGCTTTCTACTTTATTTATTTATCAAAGCTATTACTTTGAGTTTACTTAAGTAATTTTTAGATTCTAGGAAGATAATTGAAGGTTGCATAAAGAGCATTAAATTTGGCCTAAGCTAGATAATCTTGATGTCATCCTAAGGCATGAGATTGAACTTTACTCCACTTGTTTACCACCCTTCATTAGTACTTACCCCCACTTGTTGATGCTAGTGCTAAGCATAAAACTTGATCAACTTTAGATGGAATTAATTGGTGGAAAATGGTTATGAAAACCTTGGAATAATGGATCATTCTATTGAGATGTTTTGACATGTGTTTCCGAACACCAGATGATTTTGATGATGAAAATGTTGAGGCATGAGCCTTAGCCCTTTATAAAACTGATGGTTGTCTGGATGCGATACCATTCCAATTTTACCGTACAACCACAATACCCGAAAATTGGGTAGGGCTTGACTAGAAACTTATATACCTTAGTATGAGTTCCCTCACAGCCAAGGTTTGAGCTGAGGCTACCTTGTGAAGATTGTCCACCTATGCAGTACCCAAGATGGCAGTTGGTCATGGTTGGGAGGCCAAACTCACAGGAGAGGAGCTTATACTAGGGCTTGTAATTGGAAGGTTAGGATTGATTATCTGCATACTGGGTATGGTGAATTTAGGATTTGTGCCTGACGGATGTATCGAATGTTGTGGTGAAAGTGTACAATCTCTGCAAAGTGTCAAACTATTCGAATAGCCGCGTCCGCGGTTATGGACAGTTGGAGTGGTCATACTGTTCCCCCGTCAGATGTTTTCAAAATGACTTGTGAAATGAACTGAGAATTTGACTTGACCACAACAGAGTTGTGATATGAAATTCAAGTTCCCACTTAGGTGTTATAAAACTTCAACTAGCTATTCTTGCTTCTGAACTTAGTAGAGGTAAATCTGGCTTTTTGCAAAACAACCCTAGAGCTTAGTGTCCTACTACAAAAACCCCCTTCACTTGTTAGTATTAGTTTGCGAGTACTTAAAGAGTACTCATGGCTTTATCGTTGGCTATTCCCGTGGCCAGACTATGAAGAGGAGTACCAGAATGATGGACTCCAGGAAGGTTACGACAACTAGGATTATCTCTTATCGTCAGCATTGCCTGTGACCCCGAAGATGGAGCTTCGCCTACGCTACCTTTATTATTACGTATTTCCGCGGCTTGAGTTGTATTAAGAACTCGATCATGAGATCCTTATTTGTGTAAGACCTTATGTATGGTTTGTAATGGATGATATACTGTGGTATCCAAATCTGTTATGTCTCGCAAAAATGGTAATCCTGCAATTGCGATGTATGGGATAACAGGCATCTGGGATAAAAAAATCTGGGTGTTGACAAGTTGGTATCAGAGCCATACTGACCATAGGAGACCCTAGTTAGACTGGACGCTTGAATCAAAAACTTAGTTTCAAAACTTATCACTTGATTCTTTCGTGAAAACTCATGTTCCACAAAAACTCTTGCAAAATACATAAAAATTGATACACTTGATCACTCTACTAACTTACTCATCCTATATTCTTATAGATGGACGTGAAGTACAACAAGTTTTATCAGTTGGGGAATGGAGGAGACCTTATCTTTGAGCGGGATTTGGACCAGCTTTCGGAACTTCTGGAGCGTCCGCACCATGAGTTCTTAGGAGCTCAGCTCAATGATCAAGGAGGAGAAGATCTGAAGTGGCTAATTGGTGCAAGCCTCCGAGAAAAGATTGAACCTCCCACTGCCGAGGGAATTCAGTTCACCTTAAGAGAGAACAACTGGCTAGATGGACTTACCAGGGCCATGCAGGAAGCTCTTGCCCGTCTGTGTGGGCAGAGTATCAACCAGATCAAGGGTACCCGCTTTGAGTTTTGTCCAAGGCGTGATGCTATGGGATAGCCACTAGAAGCCCCATACCACCACGAGTTGAAGACTCAGTTGGACCACCTTAGCTTCATGATGTACGATCGTCAGCAGGAATTGGACAATTGCCATGACTACTCCAACCACAAGTCCGCCATCATCAAGACGAAGGATCAGACCATCGCCATGCTAGCGAAGGATCGGAAGTCTCGCCGCCGTCAGCTCGACAAAAAGGAGCGAAACATTGCCCGTCTTCGCCACCGTATCTCGGATTTGGAGGAGACCATCCACGAGAGAGACATGCAGTTGGAGGAAAGGGAGAATGCCGGAGAGGATCTTCGTGGAGACCCCTACTCCTATCTCAACGATGATGATGATTTTCTGGAGGATCAGGCTATGGACTTCTTAACCGATGAGGATGATTTCGCGTTCATCGATGACAATAAGGATGATGAGGATGACGACTACACCGACTCCGAGGAGTAGTAGCACTTGAGCACTAGCGTAGTGAGTTGTATTCGGTCCCACTGTATCGTAGTTTCCAGGAATGGTTATCAAAACCATCTGTTTTTCCTGTTTTGTGGTGTGTGTTTGTATCGTGTGCTATGAATGAATGAATGAAAAACCGGTTGCTAGAAAATCTGAGTCAAACTTTAAAAACTTTTCAAAGTCCCTGAACCTTAGAAATTTCCCTCTTTTCTCATGATCTATCTCAATCTTCAGATGCCATGCGGGGGAAGTGGTTCATCCCCGGACCCGATGTTGCAGATCCTGCAAATGTTGGTTTCTGACCGCGAAGCTTAAAGAGCCGAACGTCAAGCCAACCTAGCCACCCTTCAGCAGATAGCTCAGTTGTCCCACAACAATCAAGGCCAAGGAAATCAGGACAACCATGGATCTAAGCTCAAGAATTTCCAGAACACCAACCCACCCGTTTTCACTAAGTCATAAGAGCCCCTAGATGCAGACGATTGGCTGCAATTTATGGAGAACAACCTAGAAGTTGCCGGAGTGGAAGCTAACGAGAAAGTTCTATTCGCCACCCATTATCTAGCCGAAGGTGCAAGAGCATGGTGGAACAGCGTTCGTGCAATGACCGGAGGACAGATGATGACCTGGCAGGAATTCAAGGTCAAGTTCAGCAGAACCCATGTGCCACCGGGTTTGATCAAGAAAATGAGAGATGAGTTCAGAGAACTAAAGCAAGGACGGATGACTGTAGTGGAATACCGTGACAAATTCTTTCCACTAGCTAGGTATGCCCCGGATGAGATTGACACCGAAGCCAAGAAGAAAGAGAGATTCTTGAATGGTCTGCATGATGAGATGCAGACTGTGTTAGTCAATATCCCCTTTGCGGATATTTAAGCCCTTGTCGACTCTGCCTTCCAGATGGAAGGAAAGATCAACCAAGCCAATGAAAACCGCAAGCGTCACATGATGCATCAGCCAGGAACCCATCAGACCTCAAAGTATCGCCCTAACCCATCTCCAGGATTTTCCCCGAGAACCAACAGACCCCCGATGAACCGTCCGACCTATCCCAACCGTGGAAACCCGAGGCCCGGAGGAAATCACAACAACCCCAGCAACTCTAGCAATTTCAACCGTGCACCACCCAAGTTCAACAACAACAATGCTGCCACCAACACCAACACTGCCCCGAGAACTGGAAGCAATGCTGTGCCTGTTGCAGCAAAGGACAAGTCGCAAGTGACTTGTTATGACTGTGGAAATAAGGGTCACTACTCCAACGAGTGCCCCAAGAAGAATACCACAGCCCCCAATAGAAATGCCCCAGCTTAGCAACAGCGTCATGTTTAGCCCGAAAGAAGGTTTGCCCCAGGGAATTCGCTCAACCGCAACAGCCGTATTTTTCTCATGCATGCTGAAGAAGCTCAGGAAGCGCCAGACGTCGTGCTTAGTATGTTTTCTATTAATTCAGTACTTGCTAGAGTGCTGTTTGATTCTGGTGCATCGCACTCATTTGACACCGAAGAATTTGCATGCACTAGTAAGATTCAACCAACTAAACTGAAGTATGTTATGATTGTTCAAATCCCCGGTTCAACCACCAAAGCTATGCATATTTGCAAAGCCGTCCCTATCCGAATCCATGGCATAGACTTTTATGCTAATTCGGAACTAAAGGTTTGGAAGTAGTACTAGGAATGGATTGTATGTCCAAACATAAAGGATTGATTGACTGTGCCAAGAAAGCCAAAACCATGACCAGTACAGCCGGAATATCAGTCGAGCATGTATCTAAAACCTTTCCTCGTCAATTCAAGTGCAACAAGAGTATAGCCCAACCTACGATTGACCAAGTACGGATAGTCTGTGAATACCCCGATGTATTTCCAGATGTTTTGCCTGGTATGCCCCCGGATCGGGATATCTAGTTTATCATTGAACTAATCCCCGGAATCGGACCCATAGCCTAGAGACCATATAGTATGAACCCGTCTGAACTAGCAGAACTAAAGAAGCAACTAGATGCCATGTTGGAAATTGGATTCATTCAACCAAGTGCGTCACCATGGAGATCACCTATCTTATTTGTGGACAAGAAGGATGGAGCTAACCGTTTGTGTACGGATTATCGGAAGTTGAATGATGTCACTATCAAGAACAAGTACCCATTGACCAAGATAGAAGATTTGTTTGATCAGTTGACCCGTGCCAAAGTGTTTTCTAAGATTGATCTTAGAACAGGCTATCATCAACTCAAGATTCGTGCAGAGGATATTCCAAAGACTTCCTTTACCACCAGATATGGATTATACGAGTATACCATCTTGTATTTTGGATTAACCAATGCCCCCGCTTATTTCATGAATCTCATGAATAAGATTTTTATGGACTTCCTGGATAAGTTTGTCGTTGTTTTCATCGATGACATTCTGATTTATTCCAAATCAGAAGAAGAACATGAGCTACACCTAAGGACCATTCGTGGAACCCTTAGAGAGCCTCAGTTGTATGCCAAGTTTAGCAAATGTGAATTCTGGTTACAGGAGGTAGGATTCCTCGGCCACATTGTATCAGCCGGAGGAATTGCCGTTGACCCTGCAAAGGTGAAAGATGTCAAAGATTGGCAAGCCCCAACCACTCAGACCGAAGTTCGTGCATTTCTCGGATTGGAGGGATACTACCGCAAATTCGTAGAAGGATTCTCGAGTATCGCCAGACCCATGACCCAATTGCTAAAGAAGAACAAGAAGTTTGAATGGACAGACAAATGTGAAGCGAGTTGTCAAGAACTCAAGAGAAGATTGATTTCAGCCCCAATCTTAATCATGCCGGATATCACGAAGCCCTTTGACGTGTATTGTGACGCATCCAAGATCGGTCTTGGATGTGTGTTAATGCAAGAAGGCAAAGTTATATCTTATCTATCTCGACAACTGAAACAACATCAGCAAAATTACCCTACCCATGACATCAAACTCATAGCTGTAGTTCTAGCCCTGAAGACATGGAGGCATTACCTGATGGGAAACTGTTGCGAGATTTATTCGGATCACAAGAGCCTGAAGTATATATTCACTCACAAGGAGCTGAATATGAGACAGAGAAGATGGATTGCGCTAATCAAGGATTACGATCTGGACATTCACTATCACCCCGGTAAAGCCAACATGGTAGCAGATGCCCTTAGCAGATTGCCATGCCGCTTGAACTCCATGATTTTGAAGAAGCAACCAAGCCTGCACAAAGAGATGGAAGATTTCCGAATGGAATTAGTGAGTGAAGGATTTTTGGATAGCATAGAACTTCAACCCACTTTGATCATCCAGATCAAAGAGGCGCAGAAAGGAAATGCTAGTATCGACGGAATCAAGCGTCGTATCGGTACAGGCAAAGTACCCGGATTTACCGAAGACGAAGAAGGAGTTCTGTGGTACAAAGGACGCCTTTGTGTACCAGCAGATTCTGAGTTGAAGGAAGTTATTCTTAAGGAAGCTCATGATACTCTATTCTATCCACCCAGAGGAACGAAGATGTATCAAGATTTGAAAGAACAATTTTGGTGGCATAAGATGAAGAGAGAAATCGGAAGCTATATCGCCAAGTGTGATATATGTCAGCGAGTCAATGCGGGACATCAAAGACCCGCAGGATTGTTGCAACCATTGCAGATTCCAGAATGGCAATGGGATTCCGTTGGAATGGACTTTATCACCGGATTTCCTACTTCTAGTAGGGGAAATGACTCTATCTGGGTCATAGTGGACAGATTGTCCAAAGTTGCCCATTTCTTACCCGCAAGACCACATATCAAAGTTCGAAGCTAGCGGAGTTATACATTGCTAGAATCGTTAGTTTGCACGGAGTCCCTAAGAACATCGTATCGGATCGAGGAACTCAGTTTACCTCGAGATTCTGGAAGAAAGTCCAAGAAGGTTTAGGAAGCCGACTAGATTTCAGCACAACTTATCACCCTCAGACCGATGGACAAACGGAGCGAGTAAATCAAATACTCGAAGATATGCTGAGAGCATGTGTGTTAGAATATGGATCTAAGTGGGAAGACTATCTACCGTTTGCAGAATTTTCATACAACAATAGTTATCAAGCTAGTTTGCAAATGGCCCCATTTGAATTCATGTAAGAAAGAAAGTGTCACACCCCTTTGAACTGGTCAGAAGTAGGAGAGAGTCAGATTTTCGGACCCGACATCCTACGAGAAGCAGAAGAGAAGGTTCACAAGATTCGTGAGCACCTCAAGACCGCCCAGTCCAGGCAGAAGAGTTACGCCAACAAGAGACGTCGAGACCACGCCTTCAACATAGGAGATTTTGTGTATTTGAAAGTGTCACCATTGAAGGGAATGCAGCATTTCCAGCTCAAAGGAAAGTTAGCCCCCATATATATAGGCCCCTTCAAGATTCTGAACCGTCAAGGAGAAGTGTCGTATCAATTGGAACTACCCGAAGAAATGTCATCCGTGCACAATGTGTTCCATATCTCATTACTTCGCAAGTGCCTCGAAGTTCCAGAGAAGACGGAAGTGTTCAAGAACATTGATCACCGGACCATAGAAATCAACGATGACCTGACCTAACCCAAAGTACCCATCCGTATTTTGGAAGAATCCTTCAGAACTACCAGAACCCGGAGCATCAAGTTTCTCAAGATTCAGTGGAGCAACCTGGGAGCGCGAAGATCATATCAGGACGGAGTTTCCCGATCTCTTCAAATCCTAGGTAATCTTTTTCGTCCTTTTTCAAATCTCGGGATGAGATTTTGTTTAAGGGGGGAAGTTTTGTAACATCCCAAAAATATTAAACTTAGATCATCAAACTCTAATCGTCAAATTTAGGGTTAACAAAAAGTTTTCCAATTAAAAATATGAAAGCATTCATATGTGTATGTATTAAAATTTGGATTCTTTTGAATTTCCATGGTTCTGTGTTTCTTTGCTTGTAAAATGATTCTTAGGTTAAATAAACATCATCTAAACAATCCCCAAACTTTTCCCAAAGACAAACAAATCAAAACAAACAAATTAAGTGAATGGTCACTTTAGCCAATTTAACTCCCATGCCTACTTTGGCTATCCCTAACTTTCAGAACTTAACAAAAACATGTATGGATCTTTGCACCCCTTGATAGTACTCATAATAAGGTACCAAGTCCCACTTTGTGATCATCCAAAAATATCAAATGCTTAGTTTAAATGACAGTTTAAAATTGAATCTATTTCATATGGGAAGATCCCACTATTTCAAAAACCACTCAAACAAGCTCAATTTGCAAAACCCAAACATCCACAGTATCACCAGCACATGCCTAGCACACCCACCAAAAATCTTTTCAAAATTCAAAACTTAAGTTCATGCGGCCATTTCATCAAACAGGTTGCAGATTCAAATCAACAAAATCAAAAACACTATGTTGAGCAGTGTTTTGGGCCTAACTTGTTCCCTCTCTGGTTACAACTAGCCTTAGTAGATCATCTAGAAACCTTATCTAATCTCTAGCACCACTGTAAGCTGGCCATTGCATCAATGGTGAGCAGGCCGAGAGCACCATTGCCACCCCATGGTCGATAGCAAGCTACGAGCAACACTAGCCTCACCAACCTTGTCTGGGAGCTAGCCAGCACCCCACCGCCACTCCCTATCCCAGCCTCGAGCAATGCCATCCACTGTACCACACGCCCAAGCCATGCCAAACCTCTCTGCGAGCATGACGAGAGCGCGCCCGTGCGCCACCCTCGACACACGCCCACAGACCGCGCGTCGCCTTTGCCGTGTGCACGCGTGATCACCACCACCCCAGCAACCCCGCAGACACGCCAGTTCGCCGCCGCGCGGACCATGCGCACTGTGCGCCATCAAAACCTCCGTCGGACACACTCAGAGCGCCGAAGCGTTCCGACCGATCAGCACCGCCCCACGCCTCGCCACCATGCCGTTGAGCTTCGCCAAGGAGCACAACACCGCCCCTACCGTCGCCCATGCCGATAGCCCTCTAGGCCGTCAACCACGACGAGCTCAGCCCGTGCCCGTCGGTCCCCTCTTGCCACTATAAATAGAGGCCTCCCCCGCCCGAATTCTTCACACCATTCCACTCCCCTCTCACCAGAACCACCCCACCTCACTCCCAGACCAAGGCGAGCAGCGCATCACCGGAATTTCACCGGAGCCCGCCGCTGCTGGAGAAGAAGGAAACCATCGATTGGAGCCGCCCCAGGAGGAGCTGTCGGTGCCAGGAGAATCGCCGTCGTTGACTTCGTCGTTTTCCCCCATCGCCGACCCTCGCCTGAGCCCCGGTGAGCCTCCCACGACCCCCACCTGCCGCGTTAGGGTTCTGTCTCGTTGGTGTTGCCTGACGTGGACGATGAGTCGTAGCCGTTTGATTAGACATAGATCATGCGGCCGAGATCGCCCCGTACCGCTTCGCGTGTTATGAGCCACTCACGGGTGGTAAACCCCTATCAGATGAGCCCCGCGCTGCGAAGTGACACTGGGCCGGCCAATTAACCTTTCCCGTGCAGCCCACTCGTTTGAACTTAGCTTTTTCTATTTATATTCAAACTTAGTTCTGTACCCAGATTCAAAACTCAACCCAGCTCGATTTAGTGAACCAAATTGCATGAAACCAATTTTGTTAGAAGGGTGTTGAAATGCTTAATCCAAGCCCGTTGGATTTAAATCATTTGGATATATATATCAACCTTGGTAAAAATAACCACTCAGAAGCTTTTCTGCATTCAAACATTTTTCAAATTTCAACCATAATAGCTTTTGAGTTGATTCCAACTCTCGAAAATCACATTTAATCATACCTTTCAGAATATATAAAAACATATGAGTTTACTTATAGAAATAATGTTCAAGTAATAAAAGGATGCCACATAGGCATTTCTAGTCACTTATTTTATTTAAAATAAAAGGTTTAACATTATTAAATTGTGACACCACTTTAAATCACATTCTCATGTACTGAAATATGTGGTGATGCCATGTGTCAACATGATCACGTGTTTGGTTTGGAGAAAATAAAATAAATAAGACAAAGTCTTTAATCTTGTAATGTTAGTGATGATACTAGATCATCAATAGTGCACCTTTGTGTGATGATTGAAAGTAGTTAAGTATTGTTTGGTGATTGTGTACCTCATATTTATTTATAGATGCTAGTAACGACCAAGGAAACGAGGAGGAAGGAGGATACTACGAAGAAGAAGCCGAGGAGAACTTCAACCACTGCTCTGCACAAGGCAAGCTTATACTGATACTGATGCAAGCCTTACTAATCAAGTTGACATATGCAAGCTAATACTTTCTTGTTACCATGCCAACTATATGCCTTAAGGATATGTGATCATACCCACATGATATCCCCTCCTAGTTTGACTTGCAAGCTTTCTACTTTATTTATTTATCAAAGCTATTACTTAGAGTTTATTTAAGTAATTTGTAGATTCTAGGAAGATAATTGAAGGTTACATAAAGAGCATTAAATTTGGCCAAAGCTAGATAATCTTGATGTCATCCTAAGGCATGAGATTGAACTTAGTTAAACTCCACTTGTTTACCACCCTTCATTAGTACTTACCCCCACTTGTATATGCTAGTGCTAAGCATAAAACTTGATCAACTTTAGATTGGAATACTTGGTGGCAAATGGTTATGAAAACCTTGGAATGATGGATCATTCTACTGAGATGTTTTGACATGTGTTTCCGAACACCAGATGAATTTGATGATGAAAATGTTGAGGCATGAGCCTTAGCCCTTTAAAAAACTGATGGTTGTCTGGATGCGATATCATTCCAATTTTACCGTACAGCCACAATACCTGAAAATTGGGTAGGGATTGACTGGAAACTTATATACCTTACTATGAGTTCCCTCACGGCCAAGGTCTGAGTTGATGCTACCTTGTGAAGATTGTCCACCTGTGCAGTATCCAAGATGACAGTTGGTCATGGTTGGGAGGCCAAACTCACAGGATAGGTGCTTATACTAGGGCTTGTAATTGGAAGGTTAGGATTGATTATCCGCATACTGGGTATGGTGAATTTAGGATTTGTGCCTGACGGATGTATCGAATATTGTGGTGAAAGTGTACAATCTCTACAGAGTGTCAAACTATTCGAATAGCCGCGTCCGCGGTTATGGACAGTTGGAGTGGTCATACTGTTCCCCCGTCAGATGTTTTCAAAATTACTTGTGAAATGAATTGAGAATTTGACTTGACCACAACAGAATTGTGAGATGAAATTCAAGTTCCCACTTAGGTGTTATAAAACTTCAACTAGTTATTCTTGCTTCTGAACTTAGTAGAGGTAAATCTGGCTTTTTGCAAAACAACCTTAGAGCTTAGTGTCCTACTTCAAAAAAACCCCCTTCACTTGTTAGTATTATTTTGCGAGTACTTAAAGAGTACTCATGGCTTTGTCCCTGACTATTCCCGTGGTCAGACTATGAAGAGGAGTACCAGCATGATGGACCCCAGGAAGGTTATGACAACTAGGATCATCTCCCATCGTCTGACCCCGAAGATGGAGCTTCGCCTATGCTACCTTTATTATTACGTATTTCCGCTGCTTGAGTTGTATTAAGAACTAGATCATGAGATCCTTATTTGTGTAAGACCTTATGTATGGTTTGTAATGGATGATGCACTGTGGTATCCAAATATGTTATGTCTCGCAAAAATGGTAATCCTGGGATTGCGATGTATGGCATAACAGGCATCTGGGATTAAAAATCCGGGTTTTGACAATTTTCAAGTGGCATTTGATAAGAAAAAAATCACTCAAGAGAGCATTTATACTTAAATTTTTTTCTTTCGACCCCCCAACGGTACTTTATATATATAGCATATGAAGAACCACCTTAGCAAAAATAGGGGTAAGCTATTAGGACGGAACAATCCTAAGTATAGAGCTACTCATGGAATAATACAAAAATCATCGCACTTAAAAATAATACTAAGGAAAAATTCTACCAGAACATCCTACACATGCACACTACAAAATTTGAAGATCAAATCACGCATAGAATCAAAACTGGGACATTATATGAACAAGAGGTGTAACTTGTCTTATGTTTGTATTATAAGAGATGATTGAATTTCTTCTGCAGCAATCGCACTCTCCTAACAATCTAACGCGAGGACAACATAATTTCCAGTCAAAACAATTGCAAACTTAGAAAAAATAAAAACATACAACAAAAAATGGTGATCATATGCATGCATGATGATTTACAATGTCACACTGGTTGTATTTAGTATTCTGAACACTATTATAACACATGACTCACATGAACAATCATTAAATGCAGAAAACAATTTATTAATGAACTTAATTGATTTAAATAGCGCTTAACTCTCTTTAACTCAAATTCTGGTGTTTTCGTATTATTAAAATGTAAACTAAATACTACTGGATAGGTAATTTAATTATATATAGTAGAAATTGGAATCACCTAAAAAGCATTTACACATCTTTTCTATGATTTAAATACTATTGTCATGGGTTTATAGCTTTCTGCAATAACTTATATTACAATAGTACCAAATAATTTTGCACGGAATTTATATTGATAGATATTTCCAATACAAAATAGAGGCAATTGGTTTCACTAATTTTGGAGTCCCGGATATTTCCTATGATTTAAATACCAATTCGAAAGGTCTATTTCATTTAAAATACTATATTCTTCAAAAATTATGTATAAGGCCAGAGTAATGTTCTATATGGAATTGTGAATCCAGGGACATATTATTTACATTTTTCTGATTTGTAAAATAATTTATTATCAGTTTAATAATAAAAAGTCCATTAATACTAATTAAATTTATTACCATGTTAACTATTATCCAAAAGATAGATCTAATCATATATTATTAAACTGCATTACAATAGCTTAAATTTGATATATTATACATATTTTTCTGACACACGAATAATTTATGATGAATTTAGTACTCCAAAAAGTCATTAAAACCATTTAAAGTATCACATTAAATACATATTGCAAAGATTATATATAATAGTATATGAATGTCATATATGAAATTAGGAAACCATATATACATTATTTGAATTTTTAGGATCTACAAATAATTTACTATGATTTATTTAGTATAAAAATGTTACTAAACTAATTAAATTACTGTCGTAAATATATACTATAAAAGTTAGATATAATATCATATTAATATTCCACATATTTTTATTAATCCATAGTATATTATTTGCTATTTTTGGACATGTAAATCTTTTGTGATCAATTGTACAAGATTTTCCTATTTTCTGCCTTTTTAAAACAAATTTAAATTGCCAGATGCGACTATGTTGACTGGCTGCTGACCTGGTAGGTGACGTGGTGCGATGACGATCTTGCTGACTGTGTGTACACACGGCGCAAAACGGTTGGACAATACCCCTTCGAGTCCCGATCTAATCTTGAGCATCAGATGGGGATCCAGCGCCCTGGAAGCAAAGCTTCCTGGGCCTCACTGGAGATGATGTCATCGGCGGCGGAGCGGCTCGGACGTGAAGGTCGACGGAGTTTCCGTGCTCCCCGGTGGCGATGGAGTAGCCTACAAGGCACGTCTCTTCACGAGCATCTTGAAACAATGCTCGGCGACAATCGTATCCTTCCTGAACGGTCCTAGACTGTGGCTGCTCCTCTCAGGCTCCTCCGTGACTCCAACGACGAATTCCCGGCACTTTGGTGCTTTGCTGATAGATAAAACGTGATGAGACGACACTACTAGGAAAACAGTCGTCTGTGGCGCACCTAAAAGGCTCATCCGTGGCGCACTAGTGGTGCGCCACGGGCCTTGCGCTACGGCTATCTCCTAGCCGTGGCGCACTGCCTGGTGCGCCACGGTTATGTCGAGATAGGCGTAGTGCACCTGCTAGTGCGCCACTGATATGTTGACAGGTGCGCTACGCCTTGGATCTTCTGTGGCGCACGTTGCAGTGCGCCACTAAGCTGCGCAGGTGCGCTTTAGTTGTAGTGTGCCACAGAAGCTGTGCCATGTGCGCCACGGGTGTCTTTTTTTTTAATTTCAGGGCCAGATAATATACAATACAGATTATATAAGCAGATATACACACAGATATAAGATATACAGTTATATATATAAATACATAATTCGCAAAGCAAGATTGAAACAAATACATATAGATAAGTCTCATACATGAATACATAAGTTATACATTGTTTCGATCAAGTTACAAAGTAGTTGGTGACATGCGAATACATGTGTCGATCGAACAAGTTAGAGCTCGGAAGCTCGCCTAGACATCTAAACTAGCTAGACACAAATGCAGGATAAACAACCAAAGAAGATAAGCATGATCACCGCGATGAAGGTGTAGGTCTTCATCCGGTTCCACGTCCTAACTCCCGCTAGATAGCGCGTGTATCTAGCTTCCGCCTCCGCCATATTGTTGTGCCCTTTGTAGCTATTACCGCTGAAACGCTGCACCTGTCTCCGGCAGTCTTCCCAATCATCGTAGACTCTGGGAACCCGTCCCTTGTACACGACGTACCACGTCATCTACAAGTTGACAATAATAATTAACCGATGATTGAAAAAAACATATATAATTAAAGTCACATATGAAGATACACTTATAGAAAGTACTCCTAAATCAAAAAGACCAAACTCAAAAGGCATGCCTCATATATAACTAGGTTGTTCGACACAGGAATATGCTATGATGGAATTGTCCGCCAAGTAGGATGCACAACACCTGGACCTGTGCATAGCACAAGGCGGACAATCCCATCGCAGCACATTCACATATAGTGTGCCACGGCATTTCAATCATTGGCATTATTCTCAAAAAATACCAAAGTAACTCGAAAAGAATGCCTCATATATATACATAGGTCGTTGGACACAGGAATATGCTACGATGGAACCGTGATCCAAGTAGGATGGACAAGACCTGGACTTGTGCATATCACAAGGGTCACAATCCTGTCATAGCACATTCACATATATATTGTGCCACGACATTTCAATCATTGGCATTATTGTCTAAAAATACCAAAGTAAATCAAAAAGACTGCCTCATATATATGCATAGGTCGTTGGACCCAGGAATATGCTACGACGGAACCGTGAGCCAAGTAGGATGCACAAGACCTGGACTTGTGCATATCACAAGGCTCACAATCCCTTCGTAGCACATTCACATGTATAGTGTGCCACTACATTTCAATCATCAGCATTATTCTCGAAAAAAGAGTAAGGAAAAAAGAAAGACCAAAGTGAGCAAAGGACCAAAGAGTAAGCAGAAAAACCAAGCATTGATTGATATATAATAATAATAAGCAAAAGAAGTAAGCGATGATTCATAAACCTAATAAGATAAGTATAGTAGCATGTACACTTGTCCACACACACACAAAGGTCATCTATAGTTTGTAACTACAACTAGGCCAACATCAAGCCTTCTGGCTCAGCCTAGGGAACGGGAGGACGCCTTGTCTCGTCATAAACTTCCTATAGTTACCCT
Source organism: Avena sativa (assembly GCA_916181665.1). Classification (NCBI taxonomy): domain Eukaryota; kingdom Viridiplantae; phylum Streptophyta; class Magnoliopsida; order Poales; family Poaceae; genus Avena; species Avena sativa. The sequence continues at coordinate 160,413,254 of OV702298.1, read as the reverse complement.
GCATCTCTAGGCGATCTTCTATGTCACGGTTATTCGGGATATTTCCTCCGTAGAAGATCCCCCCCCCCCCCCGAAGTCATGACATCACGAAAGATGATTGCCCCAAACTACTGCTGGATGCGATACATCTCTTGTCTAATATCTGAATCAGTGATCTTGGCCTTTGCTTCGGCCCACTTTTTGAGATGATCTGGCAGCGTAGAATTCTGCTGGTCAAGTAGGAACGCCCTCATGTGATGGAGTGCGTAGTAGGCTTCCTTCTTACTGTTTTCCGGCTGCTTCACGCAGGGGAACTCCGTTACGTGGTTGAAGACGTGCCTGCCGAACTTGACATTCGTACGCACGAAGGTGGTGCCTTCCGTCGAGGCATAGCCAGTGAGATCTTCATCCAGAACTTCCTTGATCTTGTCGTAGTTTTTCTTCTTTTCTAGACTCCCCGAGTCGAAATACGTGGCGTGGGAATGCTTCGGCGATAAGGAGATGAGCATGTAGTGTTCATCTCTGCGCAAAAAAATCAAATGGAATGTGTTGGAAAAAGAATGATGATAATCTAATAAAGCCAATCGACGGTGGCGAGCGAATAACGACTTACTCGGGAAAGTAAGGCACGAGAATGTATTCCTTTGTCTTGTTCGCCACGAGGATTTTTTTTAGGTACGAGGCCACGATACGTCGTTCGGCGGGGGAACCCAAGCACCCGCCACGCATGTAGTAGGGGGTCCAATATAGAGATGCCCGGTGTGTTCTCTCTAATGATCTGCATGGCCAGGCTGAGAGAAAACAGGCGGACCATGGTATAGTGCAGCGGGTATAGGTGGAACATATTGAAGATGTCGTCGAACCGCAGGAAGAACATATCCGCAGGGGCATTATCGACGAAGCCCAAGCCTGGTGGCACCTTAACCACGAATACCGGGTGCGAGGGATCTTTCTCCGATAGAAGGCGTCTCTCTATCGTCAGCATGTCGTCATGCACACTCTGCAGTTCCGAACTAGCGAGCCTCCGCAAATTCATAGGTAGCATGGGCTCACCTGCCACATGAATCCTCCACATAATACCCTCGGGTCTTGGTGGCCCGTCCCGAAACCTGATTAGATTCGCTGTTGTTGACGCCACCGGCTGGCTCGAGCTGCTAGATTTTCTTTTCCTGCCTTTTTTTCCTTTTGGAGAGTGGGCAGGCACCGCAATCTGAGCATCGGCCGCCCTATGTAGTGTGTCAGGGCTTATAATAAATGGTCGGTTGGTTGTATCAGCTGGCTCTGTAAAGGCGCAAGCTGGAGGCGTCTCCTGAGAACCAAACATACGCTTGGTGATAGTGGCTTTCTCTGTGGGGCCACCAGCTAGATCTTCGTTGCTAAACTGAGTGTTGAAGAAGTGATCATTCCAGTATTCGTCGTCCTCGGCCGGATCCTGCGCCATGTGCATATCATCAACATGATCATCCGACCCACCGCGTGGAGGTGACGACGAGGGCGGTAAGGGGGCCTTTCCACCGCTTGTAGCTGGCACGACAGGCGGTGCTGTTGTCTGTGGCGTGATGGCCCCCGCCGTACCCAAACGGATCATGCTCTTTGGCCATTGCAAGATTAAGCTGAAGCAACTTCTAAGGACAGCCGGCTCTTCTTCATCCGCTCCTGGGGGTTGAATGGGAGGTTCCAGATCGTCGCAGCCCCTTAGCACCCTACTAATTTTAACCCTGTGCATGCTATCTGGCATCAGCCTTGAGTGGAACGTGCGCTGCAAGGGTTGAACGATGGTACCCTTGGAAACATCCCTCAGCGCCCCTTCTCCGTGACCCCGCTCGGCGCCGTCCCGTACCCCACCTCCTGCGGCCTTCCTCGAGCAGAGCCCGCCACCCGCGGAAGCTCGCCGGTCTGCGCCCTGTCCTCTGACAACGCCTGCACCGCCGCCGCCAGCATCCATCCCCGTCTCCCTCTTCCTCTGGCCCGATGGAGAGCAATACCAGCCTCCAGCCTCCTCCCCCACGACTCTCGCCGTCCGGCCCGCATCCTCTGTCGGCAGGAGCGATGCTCCTCCCCACCCCTAGGTCGAACTCGCCTCCCTGCTGCCAGAGCCCGGCCGTCCCGAGCGCTGCCGTCCTATCCCTGGCCGGCTCCGCCTCACCCCCCCTCTCGATGATTCTCCCTCTCGCGTCCCCTGCTCCTCCGTGGCTCCTCGTTGTCGACCCGCGCAAGCTCGCCGTCAGCCAGGTCCGTGCTGCCATGGTTCGTCTCCCCTTCGCCAGCCTCAAGGTACTGCCAGTCGACTTGCACGTCGCCAATACCTCCTTGACCGGGCCTCCTTGTCAATCTGTTGCCGGCACTGCCCAATGTCCCAGTGTCTCCTTGTCCTGCAGGTCATGCGATGCCAATCACCTGCACGACCTCACGAGCATCCTCTTTTGGTTCGGTTTGGCTATGAATTCCCGTACCGAATCATTAAGGTGTGATGTGTCAACTGTTTTAGTTCCAATTTCACCAACCTTGATGTGTTTGGGTGCTGCCAAGACTGACATCGAACCCCAGGTATTGTCACCGACACGGAAACGATGATCGAGCAACGCCATCTTGGAACGCCATGACCTACTTCTTGGAACCGAACACCGAACCTCGTCGAACCCGAACCTCGTCGAACCCTCGGAACCCTAAGATCGCCGAGACCCCTCGATGTGTGACCCCTTTTCGAGCCCTTATTTTATAAATGCTATATCTACTTGTTGCATATAAAGCATTCATACTCGCATACATATTGTGGTTGTTTTGGGGCATTATGCTAACTCAGCTAAATTAAATATGGAGACCGTATGCGGGCGAATCTAGTCTAATATTGGCTCCATTTAAATTTGTGTAGCGAACCGATGATATATATTTTGACGTGATAAGTCAACATTTAAATTGTGGGGTACCTAAACAACATGAACCTTCTATTTAATCGTCGGGACCCTGGTTCCGCTTAATATTAACTAATTGCATCACATCTTTGCCATGCCATACATCATACATCCATCATGCTTGATATTTTGCCGTAGTATTAAATAGTGCATCCGGTGTTTGTTCTAGTGCTTTGCTTCTTCACGGATTAGGCTGATGAGTTGATACGATTGTCGACCTGAATGGAATGGCTAGTAATCAACTTCACTATAATGGAATGGCTAAATAAAAGTGCCAACAACTGCTGGTTTGGATTGTCACCTGTTACCATTGTATCTGACTAGTAAGTATTGCAACTACAACGGAATGACTAAATAAAAGTACCAACAACTGCTGGGATTTGGGATGCCTCATGCTATATGTATCTGACTAGTAAGTACTACAACTACAAAGGAATGGTTAGCTAAAACTGCCCACTGCTTATTATATCATGATGACTCATGCTATCTATATCTGACTAGTAATTGCCGCAACTATAACGAAATGAATAAAACTGCCAACTGTGTGAGTTCCTCGGTTGACTTCCTTCTTTGGTCTCGAGGGGGATATACCAGGATGGGTATGCTTGGTGATAGTTTTAGGTTCGATCCGAATAGGTATTTCTTATCCCTATCTGATAGCCGCCAGCTGTATTGAGTCTCTATAGGTTGTTTAGTGCATGCTGCGCTGCCGCTTCAGTCCACCATACCTATGTAGGCGAGGACCGCCGAATTCTAGTCTCGCCTTGTACTGGCCTCAGTACTGACCGCTCTCTTTTTCCTTTTCCCTTTGTCGGCACCCATTTTGTTTAAGCAGGTTTTGAGATCGGCGTCGTTAGCAGGGTTACCCTTCCGGCTTGGGCTGGGCAGGGTTATGGACGCCATTGGTTATTCTTCAGGGCTCTGAGATCAATTTGCATCTTGTCCGTACTCGGACGCTGTATCGTTTTGAAGGTGATTTGGATATTTGTATTGTATATCTGTGTTCTTGACTCTTTGAGTCGCTGTTGTATATCTGTTCTGTGGGTTCCATCGCCGACTATTGTGTAATGATATTACTTCGTTTTTCACCCCCACGAAAGTGCCTAGTGGGCACCTTTGAATCGTTTCTATGCGGGTTTGGCGGGGATCGCTGAAACTTGCATAGGGCCGATTCTGAGGGTGTTACAGAGTGGTATCAGAGCTCAGCAGTTACGATACCCTACTGGTCCAGCCTGTAGGATAACCTAGCTAACGGATGTTGTAGAGTGTCAAAATTATTTTGGAAAAATCGGTTGGATAGATCTGATTAGGTCTACTTTTACTCCTTATCCCTTTGCTATTCTTCTCTTACCTCGACGTGTTTTGAATCTGCTCTCTTATATTTTCTTCGAGTCTAGGAATTCTCATGGTTGGGTTTCCGTCGTACCTTCAGGGTTTCACTTCCTCCTCTTGTAACGGTACTTCGACATCCGACCTTCACGCTATTTGATGAATATTTCATCTGTTGTACCTTTCAGCGGACCGAAAATTCACTAAATTTTTTCTTTCTATCCTCCAATGTTTTTCGATACGACGAAGTCATCTACATCAGATTTGATGAGAATCTCCATCCCTCCTTTGATTCTGAACCACGCTTGTCGAGATCTTCAGTCTAATTCCGAGAATGGGTTGCGTGATTTTCTACTGCATGTGCAAAGTAATAGTTTGGGTGCGTGATGGATTGGCCCCCATGCCGACTACTCAATATATTCGCTCTTGTACATTGAAGTGGATTAGAGTGCACCTTTTCTCTCCTTATGTCGAAGTTAGAGGCGGCCTTATCTTTTGATGCCTCTATTTTCGTCTTTTGTTAATCCGGAGTACTCCCTCGACGCACATGATCAACGACCGCTCGTTGGTGGTGTCGCCGATTTCAAGATGGAGAAATAATCTGTGTTAGTGGTGTCGTGAAGATCTACATTAAGCGAGAAAAAAATTCAGAGCGTCGGCCTTCTTCCCCATACCAGGAGGCGGATCTCGAGGGCGAGATCCATTGTTAGTGGTGTCGAATTGTAGCACCCCGGGTAAAACCACTACTAGAAAATCGTCTGCATTTACCTATGTGCACCATCATGTCATCAACATGCATCTATTTGCCTAAAAACTATTTTACAAAAGCCTATCTTGTTTTCCCAAATACCCCCGTCTTATTTCAAATCAAACTTCCGGCCATCCGAATATTTTGTTTTTTCTAAAAATCATTTGCAACAGGCTTTAAAAACTAAACAGTATATTAAGTAACAAAAATGTTTTGTCCGAGTAGACAGTCCAGTCGGTTAGGCCAGAGGCCCAACCGGACCATACCATCTACCACCCGGCCCATCTAAACTAAACCCTAATTCCAATCTACCCAACCCGGGTATCCCCAAACCCTAGACCTTACCCTCCCCACTCCCTCACCTCGCCGCCACACACTCACCACTCACTGCACCAACACACATACACTTCAACGCACACAACACCAACCAAACTCACACCCTGTTGCCACCCGACCCCGTCCCACAATCTACCAGCGCTGGCCCACCCACTCCCCGACCTGCGGAACCCCGCTCCCATCCCGATTCCCTCTCTCCCGCACCCGACGCACTCCCCCTCTCCCTCGCCCGGCCCCACCCACGTGACCCCACCTCGCGTCACTTGCACGCCAACCATCGCGCCTGCGATCCCTTCTCTCCTCCCTCGTGTCTTCCCTCCTCTTTAAATCCCGCCGCCGCCGCTCCCATCCCTCCCCGGCGCCGCCTGCAGCTCCCCTTCTCCGTGACCCCGCTCGGCGCCGCCCCGTACCCCACCTCCTGTGGCCTTCCTCGAGTAGAGCCCGCCACCCGCGGAAGCTCGACGGTCTGCGCCCTGTCCTCCGACAACGCCTGTCGTAGGCCCTCGCCTGCACCGCTGCCTCCAACATCCATCCCTGTCGCCCTCTTCCTCTGGCCCGATGGAGCGCGCTACCAGCCTCCATCCTCCTCTCCCGCGACTCTCGCCGTCCGGCCCGCGTCCTCCGTCAGCAGGAGCGATGCTCCTCCCCACCCCTAGGACGACCTCGCCTCCCTGCTGCCAGAGCCCAGCCGTCCCGAGCGCTGCCGTCCTGTCCCTGGCCGGCTCTGCCTCACCCCCATCTCGATGCTTCTCCCTCTCGCGTCCCCTGCTCCTCCGTGGCTCCTCGTTGTCGACCCGCGCAAGATCGCCGTCAGCCAGGTCCGTGCTGCCATGGTTCGTCTCCCCTTCACCAGCTGCTTCTCCCTGTATGTGCTGAGCATCAGCATCCGCGCCGCCTCAAGGTACTGCCAGTCGACTTGCCCGTCGCCAGTACCTCCTTGACCGGGCCTCCTTGTCAATCTGTTGCCGGCACTGCCCGATGTCCCAGTGTCTCCTTGTCCTGCAGGTCATGCGATGCCAATCACCTGCATGTCCTCGCGAGCATCCTCTTTTGGTTCGGTTTGGCTATGAATTCCCGTACCGAATCATTAAGGTGTGATGTGTTAACTGTTTTGGTTCCAATTTCACCAACCTTGATGCGTTTGGGTGCTGCCAAGACTGACATCGAACCCCAGGTATTGTCACCGACACGGAAACGATGATCGAACAACGCCATCTTGGAACGCCATGACCTACTTCTTGGAACCGAAGACCGAACCTCGTCGAACCCGAACCTCGTCGAACCCTCGGAACCCCAAGATCGCCGAGACCCCTCGATGTGTGACCCCTTTTCGAGCCCTTATTTTATAAATGCTATATCTACTTGTTGCATATAAAGCATTCATACTCGCATACATATTGTGGTTGTTTTGGGGCATTATGCTAACTCACCTAAATTAAATATGGAGACCGTATGCGGACGAATCTAGTCTAATATTGGCTCCATTTAAATTTGTGTAGCGAACCGATGATATATATTTTGCCGTGATAAGCCAACATTTAAATTGTGGGGTACCTAAACAACACGAACCTTCTATTTAATCGTCGGGACCCCGGTTCCGCTTAATATTGACTAATTGCATCACATCTTTGCCATGCCATACATCATACATGCATCATGCTTGATCTTTTGTCGTAGTATTAAATAGTGCATCCGGTGTTTGTTCTAGTGCTTTGCTTCTTCACGGATTAGGCCGATGAGTTGAAACGATTGTCGACCCAATCTTTGGATAAACCCTCGGCAATGTTTTCAGGCGAGCATTCTCCCCCTTTCTACCTATTTTTACATTTATAGTCTTTATTTCCTCCTGTTGATCTATTGCTATCTGTGTTGCGATGCTGTAGAATCCGAACCCCGTTATACTTCCCTGCAGCCCTTATATTGCCATGGACACATCCTATTATCTGTTGTTTGGTAGATAGTCGGCCTTGCGAGTCGTAGTTTCTTGCTCAGGTGATGTGTTGCGCTGTCAATGTTCCAAAGTTGTTGGAGTAATGCCGCATGTTTAATGTTGGAGATGATTATAACTTTAATTACTGTTTAATAACTAAAATTGAAGTAGGTAAATAATGCAGAGGCACAGGTGGGCAATAGATGTTATTTGGTTTTTAACCGTTCACTTGTGTCTCATAGGACCCCGAGTACTTGATACTTGTTCTTTGAATATTCGCAATATCTGCATGTGGGACCATGAATCCCCCTAGCCAGAGCTTGAGTCATATCTTATTTCTTGGGGCCACAAGTAGTTTGGGGCTTTATTACTATCCTGTACTTACGCCATGCTTTACTGCTTTATTTATGATTGCGCGTGGAGTGCCTGTACTGTTTTGGAACCCCGTGCCACGTTTTCGTGGTATCGACAAGCCCAGTCACACTTTCGGTTTCCCAGTCGTTTACAGCCGTCGTCACAAACATCTGGGTCTGTCAGAGCCGGCCAACTTCGTAGCGGGTAGCTTGGTGGGGTGGCCCCATGAAATATATATGAATCTTGCAATTGCTCTGTCGTGATGCCTCGTTGGTTTTTCATTTGGTTTTTCTCGAGGTTGGTCGTGCGTGTGTTGCTATTTGTTCCCCCTACAGGGTAAAACTTTCTGAAAGCCGTGTCCATGGTTATGGACGACTTGGAGCACAGTATCTCGATCATAGACAACTATAACTAATGTAGTGCTATAAATTTGACTTTATAATGATTACTAATCAGCTTCACTATAATGGAATGGCTAAATAAAAGTGCCAACAACTGCTGGTTTGGATTGTCACCTGTTACCATTGTATCTGACTAGTAAGTATTGCAACTACAACAGAATGACTAAATAAAAGTACCAACAACTGCTGGGTTTTGGGATGCCTCATGCTATATGTATCTGACTAGTAAGTACTACAACTACAACGGAATGGTTAGCTAAAACTGCCCACTTCTTATTATATCAGGATGACTCATGATATCTATATCTGACTAGTAATTGCCGCAACTATAACGAAATGAATAAAACTGCCAACTGTGTGAGTTCCTCGGTTGACTTCCTCGTTTGGTCTCGAGGGGGAAATACCAGGACGGGTATGCTTGGTGATAGTTTCAGGTTGGATCCGAATAGGTATTTCTTATCCCTATCTGATAGTCGCCAGCTGTATTGAGTCTCTATAGGTTGTTTAGTGCATGCTCCGCTGCCCCTTCAGTCCACCATACCTATGTATGCGAGGACCGCCGAATTCTAGTCTCGCTGTGTACTGGCCTCAGTACTGACCGCTCTCTTTTTCCTTTGCCCTTTGTCGGCACCCCTTTTGTTTAAGCAGGTTTTGAGATTGACGTCGTTAGTAGGGTTACCCTTCCGTCTTGGCCTAGGCAGGGTTTTGGACGCCATTGGTTATTCTTCAGGGCTCTTAGCTCAATTTGCATCTTGTCCGTACTCGGACGCTGTATCGTTTTGAAGGTGATTTGGATCTTTGTATTGTATATATGTATTCTTGACTCTTTGAGTCGCTGTTGTATATATATGTTATTACTTCGTTTTCCACCCGCACGAAAGTGCCTGGTGGGCACCTTTGAATCGTTTCTATGCGGGTTTGGCGGGGATCGCTGAAACTTGCATAGGACCGATTCTGAGGGTGTTACACAGATCCGAGATGGTGATGACCTATATTCATTGCCTGCAGCACCTTTCCCTGATTACTATTGGCCAGGGCTCTTTCGGATTCACACCTCTCCTTGAACTCCCGGAACTGATCTTCGGTGATCTGCGGGTCAATCTTCTGGATCTCCTCGAGACTTTTGCCTTCTTTATAGATCTTCTTCTTTATCCAGGTTCTCCAGCTGGCCAGGGCGGTGATCATATTTGTGAGGGTGGATTTGTTTACTTCGTTCCCATGATAATTTGTGTTCTGATACTTAGCGGGGAACTTGTATCTTGCGTGCAGCTTCTCGAAGAGGAGTGTGCGCAAGTGGCCATTATCTTTATGCCGGAGATTCTCGGTGTTGATCGAGATGGTTGTCCGGGTGATCGCCGCCACTTGCCCACCGTACCCTTTGACGACAAGGGTGGGCTCCAAAGGAACCCCTGATGGGCTCACTTCGGTAATTTCCTCCCTGATGGTGCCGACCGTGTTCGGGCGCCGTTCCTTCGGCTTCTTCTTCTTCTTAGGAGGATTGCTACCACTCCCTGTGCCCTTGCCGCCATCAGTGGTTTCATCACCCGCCGTTCCTTCGGCTTCTTCCTCCGCGTCTTCCATCTCATCATCCTCGCTCTCCGAAGGATGGTATTCTTCATTGTCTTCTAGCCGCTAGGCTGCCTCCCAGAATGTCAATTGTTTATTCGGAGGTCTGAGTTCTCCTTCAGCGCTGATGCGCTTAGAACATCCAGCCTCGTCGTTGTCACACATCTTTGCACTAATAAAAAACAAATAATTGGTTAAATGCACAGAAAAATCCGGCATGACCTTTGCTAATTTTCTTAAACTAGGAGTGTCCGATTTCTGCCGAAACGGAACTTAATCAACATTCCGGCAAAAATCAGGACTCATTTCATACAAGAACCTACATACATATCATACACCTACATTATGGACTTGCCATTTCAAAACTGATATGTTGCATAGGAGATTCATAGCAGTAAAAAAGCAATGTATACATAGCTACAACAATAACAGCAACATTGCACAACAATAACAGCAACATTATTATTCACTTTGACGTGAACCATCAGAACCATCTATTCTATTCTGCATTATTCTTCAATAATATGCAGCAAACTCTATCAACTAAGAAATACTGAGATGTTCATATCTGTACATATCAGCACTTCATCAAAAAATCTGTACATATCAGCAACACTAACTAAGATGCTCATGCTCCAATTTCCAAAACAATCAAAATTATGCAGATAAAAATCACTCTTAGGATGGATTTGGCATTGTGGTAGATGATGATAATTCCACTTGTACGGCCAACTTTTGCCTACAGTTTGGCTAGCCAAAAAAAATTCTTTTATTGTGGCTATTCTTTCACAATAGATTATAAATAAGTAGAGTGCAGTACAGTTCAGCAACCGCTAACTAAGCCTTAAACACTGAAAGCAGCAAGTCAAAACATGGAAATCACATGGAAATCAAAACATTTCTAGCCAGCTGAGAAAGAGCAATGTAAAACTGGGTATTTGTTATCAAAACATGGAAATCACATGCTATTTCTAGTCCTAGAAGGGAACTATATTACATTTGCATTTTTTATGCCCTGAGGGACACCCTAAAAACTTGTTCTATTTCTTTCCTTAAGCAAGACATGAACCACAATAGCAAAATAAATAAATAACTTTTGCACTGGACAACATTAACAATAATCAACACACTGATCTTTTTTTTATGTGTGTTCAGTAGGAGCAGCATCCTATGGAAGAACACATCTTACAAAATGTACTATAGAAAGGAAAGAACTTCGTAAGTTGGTCCCACCAGACACCAGTAGCTTCCTAGATTAGGGATTTTGTTATTTGTATGCTAGTTTTTAGCTTGCCTTTGCAGCTTGGTTTAGGGAGATTTTGTCATGTTTTTTGGCTTCGTTCTGCGCCCTATTTGGTGTTCTTCTTGTAATATACAATCACACATATTTAAATGTGTGTTTGAGAAGAACAAATTGTACAATGACTGGCAAAATATAACTAGGCACTGACAAACCATACTAAAAACAGAATCCTAAATCAACCTAAACCTCACTGTTAGAAATCCTAAATCCTAAACCTCACTATTAGAAATCCTAAATCCTAAATCAACCTAAATCTAATCCTGAATCAACCTAAGCCTAAATCTAATCTCTATTTCTAACAGAGGGGAGAAGACTCACCTTTGAGACGAGGATGAGCCCGCGGGTAAGGTGGCTGGCAAGGCGGGTCTGTAGGCGGTCGAGGCCGCTGGCGAGGCGAGTGCGCGGGCGACGCTCCTCCTCCACCTTCTCCTGGCTAGCGACGCTCCTTCTCCTCTCCTAGCGCGACGGCCTTCTCCTCCTCCTCCTCCTGGTTGGCGATGCTCCTCCTCCTCTCCTGGCATGGCGGCCTCCTCCTAGACACGTTAGGACGTTTTTTATTAGACGTTTTTTATCGCGTCTCTATGTGCCGAACCCTCTCGTTTGTAAGGACGTTTCTTAAGACGACGAGCATGTCGTCTCAAAACTAACTTAAAACTCGCTTGTCACACGTATTAGAGGATATCTCAATGTTTAAAGCCCGGCCCATGAAAAAACTTCTACCTCAATCACCGCCAAGTCATAGAGAATTTAGGAACCGTCACGCTGCCTGTTACAATCGCGACAAGAAGATAACGAAGAACGAAAACAAAAAACACAGCAAGGGGACACATATTTAACGTGGAAAACCTCTCCAACAAAGAGAAGAAAAAATCACGGGCGCCAGCCAGCAAAACTTCACTATATCGAGGAGTGTTTACAAACGCCGGGGATTTCACAGATGCAACTAATCCCAACCGGCGGCTTACAAGGGGTTTATATATCGGTGGAAACCTCGGCCCAAGCCTCCGGCAACGGGCCTCGCTCCACTCGTCAGAAGTTGGCCTATACTTTGTAAAATTTGGATCAACATATAACAAACTCCACCTTGAGACAAATTCCTCCTTGTAGCATCAACAGCAACCATCTCCCTGAACAAACAAAGCAAATACTTTTGGCTCCAATAGCCACTTGGGCTAATCAGTTAAACCAACAAAGTTCGAGCAAAGCTCATACTTAGCAACAGGAACAGGTTTAGTCATCATATCAGCAGGATTATCATGAGTGCTGATCTTGCATACCTTTAATTTACCTTGAGCAACAATGTCTCTAACAAAATGGTACTTGACATCAATGTGCTTAGTTCTCTCATGGAACATCTGATCTTTTGTAAGGTATATGGAACTTTGACTGTCACAAAACAAAGTAATGCAAGAATCATCTCCACAAAGCTCAGCAAACAAACCTTTCAACCAAACAGATTCTTTGCAAGCTTCAGCAATAGCCATGTATTCAGCTTCAGTAGTAGATTGTGCAACAACAGCCTGCAATGTAGCCTTCCAGCTAACAGCACAACCTCCAACATTAAAGACATAACCTGTGAGGGATCTTCTCTTATCCAAATCGGTAGCAAAATCTGAATCCACATAGCCAACAAGTCCCTCACCCGTCCTGCCAAACTTCAAACAAGCATTGGAAGTGCCAAGAAGGTACCTGAAAACCCACTGAACAGCCTTCCAATGTTCTTTACCAGGATTAGTCATGTATCTACTTATCAAACTCATAGCATATGATAAATCAGGACGAGAACAAACCATGGCATACATCAAAGAACCAACAGCACTAGAATATGGCACCTTTGACATGTACTCAAACTCTTCATCAGTAGTAGGACATTGAGAAACTGACAATTTAAAATGAGGAGCAATAGGAGTACTAACTGAGTTGGCACCATCCATATTAAAACGATGAAGAACTTTCTTAATGTAACTTTGCTGACTAAGAAATAACAAACCAGATTTTCTATCTCGGGTAATCTCCATACCTAAGATCTTCTTAGCAGCACCAAGATCCTTCATCTCAAACTCACTACTTAGGTGTGCCTTCAAAGTAGTGATTTTTTTCATGCCCTTGGCAGCAATTAACATATCATCAACATATAGCAGCAAGTATATAGGTGACCCATCAACAAACTTGATATAAACACAACTATCATATTTAGACCTCTCAAAACCATGTGAGATCATAAATGAATCAAACCTTTTATACCACTGTCTTGGAGATTGCTTTAAGCCATAAAGAGACTTCTTTAATTTGCACACAAAATCCTCTTTACCAGGCACTATGAACCCTTCTGGTTGGTCCATGTATATTTCCTCATCAAGCTCTCCATGCAGAAAAGCAGTCTTGACATCTAACTGCTCAAGCTCAAGATCACGCATAGCCACAATACTAAAGAAAGTACGAATGGAACTATGCTTCACAACTGGAGAGAACACATCATTGTAATCAATACCTGGAATCTGGCTGAACCCTTTTGCTACTAACCTTGCCTTGTACCTTGAAGGCTCTTTGGGAGATAGACCTTCCTTTTTCATGAAGATCCACTTGCAGCGGACCGCCTTCTTTTGTTTAGGCAAGCGCACAACATCCCATGTGCCATTTTTCTCAAGCGATTGCATCTCTTCTTGCATAGCAGAAACCCACTTCTCGCGGTCAACGGATGCAATGGCTTCATTATATGTAGCAGGTTCAGAATCGTTCTCCACCTGTTCAGCAAAACTCAAAGCATAATGTACAAGATTACACTCTTCAATTAAACGAGGACGAGGACCACAGTTACGCCTCGGTCTATCAGCAGCAATGGACTCATGTGGCTGCTGCAAAACAGTAGGTGAGTGCTGAACAACAATATCATCAATGTTTTCCTCATGTGTATCTTCAACGATAGCATCATTATCAACAGTTTTCTGCAGGTTCTCCACCTGCACATTAACTCTTTCCTCTCCAACAGCAACAGGAGATGTATCTGATGGCAAGCTATCATGATACATAACGGACTCATTGAAAACAACGTTTCTACTTAGCAAAATCTTTTTAGTTTCAGGATTCCATAGTTTATATGCTTTAACTCCCGAACCATAACCAAGGAATATGCACTTAACAGCCCTAGGCTCTAACTTTCCATTATCAACATGAGCATATGCAGTGCAGCCAAAAACTCTCAACTGTGAATAATCAGCAGGCGAACCTGACCATACCTCAATGGGAGTTTTCTTCTCAAGTGGAATAGAAGGTGACTTGTTGATGAGGTAACACGCTGTGTTGGCTGCTTCAGCCCAGAAACGCCTATGCATACCTGCATTAGACAACATACAACGAGCCCTCGAGATGATGGTTCTGTTCATGCGTTCTGCCACGCCATTCTGCTGAGGAGTATATGGGATGGTGTGATGCCTTATCATGCCATCGTTACTGCAAAACTCCTCAAACTCATTAGAACAGAATTCCATACCATTGTCAGTACGTAGTACCTTTACCTTCTTCTCAGTCTGTTTTTCAACCATAACTTTCCACTTCTTAAAAGCATCAAAAACATCAGATTTATGCTTCAGAAAATAAGGCCACACCTTTCTTGAGTAATCATCAATAATAGTAAGCATATAATTAGCACCACCAATAGAAGTCTTACGGGACGGACCCCATACATCAGCATGCACATAATCTAATATGCCTTTGGTGGTATGAACGGAAGCATTGAATTTAACTCTTTTATGCTTACCAAAGATGTAGTGCTCACAGAACTCAAACTTACTCAAGTTGCAACCATCAATCAGCTCTCTCTTGACCAACTCTGCCATGCCTTGTTCGCTCATATGCCCAAGACGCATATGCCATAGATGTGTTTTACCACAATCATCAGAATCATTAGAAGTAACAGCAGCAACAATACCAGGCAAAGTGTTACCTCTAAGAACATATAATTTAGCAGAATTCATATCACCTATCATGTGAATAAGAGAACCTTTTGATACCTTCAGAACTCGATGCCCACCGGCATACTTGTATCCATCAACGTCCATGGTACTCAGGGAGATCAAATTTCTGGACATGCTTGGTATGTGCTTCACCTCACTCAACGTGCGTGTCACGCCATCATGTGTCCTAATCTTAACAGATCCAACACCAACGATATGGCATGGGTTGTCATTCCCCACACGCACAAAATCTCCAGTCTGCACAGACTCATATGAACTGAACCAATCTTTGTTACAACAAATATAAAACGAACATGCAGTATCAAGTATCCATTCATTATCACGAGAAGCACAAGCAGCAAAAACAACTAAGCATTCACCATCAGAACTATCAGAAACAACAGCAGCCTTACCAGAACCTTCAGTCCTATCTTTCGGTTGGTAAGTTCCGTTTCTTTTCTCCTTATTCTGTAACTTCCAACAATCATCAATAACATGATTAGATTTCTTACAATACCTGCAGAATTTATCCTTTTCCTTGGACTTTGAACGACTTCTACCGTCCTTGCTCTTATCTCTGTTGCCATAGTTATTGTATCTCTGCTCGGTCCTGCCACGAACCTGCAGAGCCTCAGCCTTGGATGACGTCCCATGTGACCCTACCATAGTTTTCATCTTTTCCCTCTGTTTGAGGGCGTCATGTACTTCGGCAAGGGTTAGTTCATCACGGCTCAACAATATTGTATCACGAAAGTGTGTATAGGAACTAGGCAACGAGCATAAGAGTAGAAGAGCTAAATCCTCATCATCATATTTTACCTCCATAGACTGCAAGTCTGAAACAATCTCTTTAAAAACAGATATGTGATTCATTACCGATCCACCTTCTTGCAGCCTGTGCGAGAACAACTTCATCTTCACGTTCATCTTACTGGTTAGATCCTTTGACACACAGATCGTTTCCAGTTTTTCCCATAGGGCAGCAGCAGATTTCATCTCCAGTACTTTTTGCAAAATATTATTGGACAGATGAAGTTGAATCAAAGACAAAGCCTTACGGTCCTTCCGCTTCTCTTCGGCGGACCAGGTCTTAGCATCCTTTTTACCGAATCCATCCAGCGTTTCATCCAGATCAGAAGTTTGGGCGAGAATCGCCCGTATCTTCACCTGCCACAAGGAGAATCTTGTGGTGTAGTCCAGCTGTGGTAGATCGAACTTCAATGACGACATGTCGCAAAACCCTAGATTAGAACCTGGGGCTCTGATACCACTTGTTACAATCGCGACAAGAAGATAACGAAAAACGAAAACGAAAAACACAGCAAGGGGACACAGATTTAACGTGGAAAACCTCTCCAACAAAGAGAAGAAAAAACCACGGGCGCCAGCCAGCGAAACTTCACTATATCGAGGAGTGTTTACAAACGCCGGGGATTTCACAGATGCAACTAATCACAACCGGCGGCTTACAAGGGGTTTATATATCGGTGGAAACCTAGGTCTTCGACGATCCGTACTCGGTCCAAGCCTCCGGCGACGGGCCTCGCTCCACTCGTCAGAAGTTGGCCTATATTTTGTAGAATTTGGATCAACATATAACACTGCCTTCCCGTCCCCAATTCCCAATTTATCAGATCTGGCGTCTTCTTAAGAAACTTCTCGGCAGCCAGATTCCCCACCTCCGGCCGGAGCTCACCTCCCGTATCCCTACTAATTTGTCTGCGATACGAAGGTAAACCTCGTCAAACCATGAATTGGCGCTTTTTCCACTAGAATGCAGCATCGATGACGATGCCGCTGCCCACACGTCAACCCTGACCTGCACCGGGAGGCGATCCATTCATCAAGTGCAGTCGGAGTTCCACTCGTACCATTGCGTTGTGCCCCATGGCCGTGGACAGGTAGCCGATGAAGGGGGCACTGCATGGCAGTGGTACTCCCTGGGCGGTCGGCGGCCAAGCTGCAGCACAACGTCTCTTTGGCTCCTTCATATGCTAGTGCGGCCGAGTAGTTCAGGCTATTGGGTGGTAGTACTGGGGTATTTAGATTTAGGTTGGACTGATAGTAGATCATACTAATTGCTGATAATTTTTAGTTCTTTAGCTATTATATCTCATTCTAGTGGACAGCTAAACAGGAAAACTGGGAGTTCAATTGGTCTGAATGAAACTAACATCCTAGTAGGATTTGATTTGGAGTCAATCAATCGTACATAGTACCCAGTTTTATTCCTATTAAGTTCTGATGGAACTATGGTTGTTTGGATCTTGTAGAGTTATATGTGGTCGACAATCAAGTCTGACTCATCTGCACATGACCATTCCGAGTCTACTGTGGCATGCCAACAGTCTAGACCTAGTCTCATGGCCAGCACGTGTCAACGTGCGCCACGCTCCTGCTGATCTTGTTCTGCATGTACACCATGTCCAGCACTACTTGCTGTTTCTGTTGTAGTCCATAGTTATCCTGTACTTGTGTATATAAGCACACTGTATGTACTCTGAATATGTTTTAGTGACAGTAGGTGTGAAGCAAGGTGACAAGTTGAACGAGTGTTCTGATCTGGACAAGGCTCTTATTTTCTGGTACGTTGGTTATATAAGCACACTGTATGTACTGTGAATATTATCAACGAGAGTTCAGTAAACTTTCTACTCCCTCCGTCCAAAATAGATGTCTTAGATTTTTTAAATTTTAGATGAATCTATATACTAAATAGTGTCTAGATTTATCTAAATTTTAACAAAGTTGAGATATCTATTTTAGGACGGAGGGAGTATATGTTTTAATGACAGTAGGTGTGCTGCAAGGTGACAAATTGAACGAGTGTTGTGATCTAGATAAGGCTCTTATTTATGGTAGGTTGGTTACTTCATGTCGCTTTCCATGTCTTCTTGATTTTGGCACGATGCTTTTTGTGGACGCTGGATTAATATGTACATTTTGTATCGATCTATGTACTCACTCCGTCCAGAAATAACTGGCTTGAATTTGTCTAGATTTGAATGTATTTAGACGCATTTTAGTGTATAGATGCATTCGAATATAAACAAACTCAAGTCAGTTATTTCTGGACAGAGGAAGTAGTTCATATATCTTTGGGAGTAACAACATGATATTCTGCTATGCATATATGAATTTCGGTTTGAGGACAATGCCCAAGACAGGCTGTTGTATCTTCATTGCTTGGATTATATGATTCACACGATGTTTTTTCTCTTTGCGCTTTTGTACTTTTTATAGATCAAGGCAGATGCTGAATGCACCCTTATATCACTGATGATACGACACTCGAGATGTGAAAGGTCACTTAACCATCGGCCACAACTCGCTGCCTTGTATGTATGCAATTCTATGTAAATTTGTGTCGCGTATTTTTTTTCTGGGACAGATGTATCCCCCAATGAAATATAGAAAATAATTCTTCAATATAGTTGGTGTGCTCAATATTTTCAAGGAGCATATCTCTTGTTAACTTACATAGTGTTTCAATGACTCTGCAGGGTATAAGATGACCGTAAAGGACAACTGTAGATGAAGTATACACACGGAGGATGTTCTACTCCTGCAAATAGAAAGTTCATATATAGTTTCTAATATTTGAAGATACAATGTACTAAGATATTATGAGGTGTCAATGTATATTTGAATCTTGTGTGGATGCTTCAAATCTGTTGTTGAATGAATACCATAAATCATTGGTCATTGAGCTACTATGATTTCTTTGCTTGTAAAACATTTGATCTTCTATGAATTGACAATTAATTTAACTCTGTATACGAAATGGCTTGGCCAAAAGCGATAAAATATATTTTATTTTTTCATATGTGCATCAACGTTGAAGCATTCTGACTAGCCATAAAAATATTTCTGTAGAAAAACAAAATCGCCCGAACATCCATTTGAGATGCAATAGTGCGTCGGTAGGAATATTAGAGACGACATAGAAATCCATATACAAGAACGTCTCTAGACACATAGAGATGCATTATAAACGTCTCATCTCAACGTAGACACGCCCATCAAAACGTCTTTATAACCTTTGAGACGGTGCATAAGAAGACGCATCAAAGATGGGAACGACCCTACAACCATGTAGAGATGATATATAACGTCTCCAATCCTTAAATAAAACGTCTCCATATGACTATTTTGTTGTAGTCCTCCTCCTCCTCGCTGGCGAGGCGCGCGTTGATGCAGATGGGATGCGGCGGCACGTCGATGTGGTGGCCGCGCGTTGATGCAGATGGGTTCGATCCGTGTCTGAGGACGATGGGGGAGGGTAGCGTCGGCACGGCGGGTTGACTAGTCCAACCCACTTAGGCATAGCGCATCCTGGCCAAGTGCGCTACAGATAACCGTAGCGCACTTGGCCAGGGTGCGCTACGCCTAAGTGGGTAGGACTAGTCAGATAAGAGGACTGTCACTCCCATAGTTATCACTAGCACTTCCTTATCCCACTCGTTCCACCACCCACTGCTCTAATCTAAACCTGTGAGCACCCAGGTTCGAATCCTGGTGCCCACCTTTTTTATTTTTATTTTAAAAATATTTTTAAATGTTCCAAAAAATGCCCAAAAGTGGTGATATATTCCATAAAAATTTTGTTTTATTTTTAAAATACTTTTAAATATTCCAAAAATACCCAAAAGTGATAATATATGTCATAAGAGTGGTACAAATTAAATATGATTCAAATATGTCATAATAATTTGTCCATGATACAAATATGTCATAATAATTTGTCCATGAATATTACAATCTTTTTCGACCACGCGTTTTACAATATTTTTTGAGCTAGCATTTTACAATCTTTTTTCCCTTCTTTGTCGCGGTTGAATAATTTAGCCCTGGCACTTTAATGTTTCTTCTTTCAAACGGGCTACCTTTTTTGAGTAGGGTTGTCCTTTTTCTTCTTGTGATGTATGTTGCTGCATCGTAGTCGTCGTCATCTTCAATCTTTGGATGGCCGTACTGGTCGAAGTCTTGCTCGTTGGGGACTCCATCCATTCCGATGATGTTTGTTTTTCCTCTCCTCACGATAACACGGCTAGGCTTGGTCGGGTCGATAATGAAAAAACATTGGTCCACTTTGGTAGCCAGTACCCACGGTTCATTTTTTGCGGCCACGTTCGCACCGGCAGCCTTGGATTTGGCTGCTTCGGGTATAACCATGGTTGTGAAATACCGGTTTTCTCTTTCGACGCTCTTTGCCCATCTGACACGGAACATCGACACCTTTTCTCCATAGTAGTCGAGCTCCCAGATCTCCTCGATTCTTTCATATAATCTTTCCTTCATGTTGTCATCGGTGTAGAATTCCTACGTTACGCCTGAGTTCTGATAATCACACTTGTTTTCCTTTTCCTCCGTGTAGAATGTGTAGCCGTTGATATCATACGCCTGATAGGTCACCAGGTTTTGCATCGGTCCCTGCGACAAGGTGAATATGATCTTTTCCGTGTCAGAGTTATGCAATCGCGGGGGATTATCAAGGAGTGTCTGCCTAAACCAACGCGTGAAATCTGAGTTTTGCTCTTTGATTATTTCTCCCTGCGTCCTCTATATGCCCCGGTCACTGTACTTCTTCTCGATTAAGCTTTTGTGCTTCTGTACCCAAGGATCCACCAGTTCTAAATGCTGTAGCGCGACGAGGTTTTCTCGATCAAAGTCTGCGCGTCGAAAATCAAAGTCTGCATGCAGTATGCGACGATCCTCTCGGTGACCAGATCCGTCGAGCTTGCCAAGGTGCCTGTTGACGGGAAGACCGACAGGGTTCTCGATGTCTAGATAATTCGTGCAGAAAGAGATGCACTCTTCGGCCAGAAAGCCCTTGGCTATGCTTCCATCTGGACAAGACCTGTTGCGAACATATCCTTTGATGTGTCCGTTCATCCTTTCGAATGCCATCATGCTGCGGAGGAACATCGGCCCGAGTTGGACGATGTCCTCCATGACATGGACCAGCAGATGCACTATAATGTCGAAGAATGCGGGTGGTAAGTAGACCTCAAGCTCGCATAGTATCACCACAATCTCCTCCTATAGCCTCCCGAGCTGATTCACGCCAATCGACTTCCTAGAGATGACATCGAAAAACTTGCAGAAGCCAAATAATGTTTCACGGACGTGATCGTCCATTATCCCTCTTAGTGCAACCGGAAGTACCTACGTCATTAGCACGGCAAAGTCGTGAGACTTCATGCCACTGAACGTCTGCTTCACCTCGTCTAGGTATCTGCTTATCTTTCCCGCGTAGCCTTAAGGAAATTTGACTCCTAGAAGGCACTTGAAAAACTGTTTGATCTCATCCTGGCTTAGAGTGAAGCAAGAAGGAGGGCAGTAATATTCGTTCTTCTTGAACTTTTTACCCTTCCGACGACCTTGTGTCTTCTCCGACTCATGATCATCGTCATCTTCCTGATCATCAGGAGTAGTGCATCCTCCGTGAAGCTCCTTCCAGATACCCAAGCATATCAGGTCGTGCCTTGCTTTCGGACCATCTTTCGTCCTATCTGGAATGTTGATTATGGTGGCGACCAGACTCTCGCACACGTTTTTCGTGATATGCATGATATCGAGGCTATGAGGCGTGCGGAGAAACTTCCATTATGGCAACTCCCAGAAAACAAACCTTGTTTTCCATACCTTCATCAGCGGCTTGTCTTGTTGCTGCCTCTGTCGCTTCTTTCCAGGCTTAGGACAATCTTTCCAGTTTTTCAGAAACTCTTCCACTTCTTCGCTGCTCCTGTGCTCTGGGATTCCTCGGGTCTCGGATTTGCCATAGAACAGGTCTCCACGTTTTCTCCATGGATCATTCTTGCCGAGCCACCTCCGGTGCGCCATGAACACGGTTTTCGATGACCCTGGATCTTTCTCTAGTTGGAGATAGCTTGTGTTATCCATGCAACTAATGCATGCGCAGAATCCTTGGATAACCTGCCCCGAGATATACCCGCAACCTGGATAGTCTTGCACCGTAGTGACCAACGCGGCTCTCATAGTGAAATAATCTTGTGCGAAGGCGTCGTAAGTATTGGCTCCAGATTCCCATAACGTGGCTAGCTCCTCTTTCAACAGTCCGAGATACAGATTGATGTTGGTACGAGGTTGTTTCGTCCCTTGAATTAGCATACTCATTTGTATGTACTTCTTCTTCATGCACAACCATGGAGGGAGGTTGTACATCCATACAAACACGGGCCAAGTGCTGTGCGTGCTTCTCTGGCTACCGAACCGATTGAGACCATCGTTGCTCGCACCAAGCCTGATGTTCCTTGAATCTCCACCGAATTCTGGGAATTCGAGGTCCAATGCTTTCCACTGGCTAGCATCTGAAGGGTGCGTCAACAACTCATCCTTTTCGGGGTCATCATCGTCATCTCCTGGCTTCTTCCTTTCCGCATGATATCGCATGAGCTTCGCTTCCTTAGGGTCCGCGAAATAGTGCTGCAGACGAGGAGTGATAGGAAAGTACCATACCACTTTTCGAGGTGCTTTCTTCCCTTTCTTGTATCGACTCACGCCGCAGACCGTACATGTGGTTTTCTCCGCGTCCTCGCCCCGATAAATGATGCAATCGTTGATGCATACATGATATCTAACGTGCGGTAGATCGAGAGGACCGACGATTTGATTGGCGTCCTCGATACTAGTTGGACATGTGTTCCCCTCCGGGAGACGATCGTGCCAGAATGCCATCATATCGTCGAAGCTTGCGTCGCTCAATTTGTGTTTTGCCTTCATCTCCATAGCCTTGAGCGTTACATTCAACCGGGTATCATCGGGCCTGCATCCTTTATACAATGGAGTAACCTTGTCTTTCTCAAGTTGTGCAAGCTTGGCTTTCTCTCTAGCGGCAGCCCTGACGTTACTCGTCTGCTTGAGAAGCAACTCTTGCACATAAGGGTCCCGCACCCAGCCTGACGTTGTTCCATCGTCGTCTCCTCCTCCGGCATCTAGATCATCATCATCCCGATCTGCTTCCGCACCTTCACCATCTCCAGGATACTCTTCATCATCTCGCCCATTCTCACCGTGATGATGATCATCATCATGTTGCCCACCTTCACCGTCTCCATCATCTTCGTCATCGCTTATCCAACGAGTGCATCCATCCATGAAACCATGGCGGAGCAGGTGCGCCTGCAGATTCCCGGAATCTGGGTCGATCACCCAGTTGAGTTTGCATCTTCTGCACGGACATCTTATATCCGTCTTGTTATTTCGTATCATGTCGGCGGTCGTACATTTCAAAAATCTAGCCACAATGCTTTCGCTCATTATGCGGACCATTTTTTCCTGCATGGTGTACACGGTACAATTAGAAGTCTATTACAACCACATAATGAATGCATGCATGCAATGGTCGATAGAAAATTTCGGCATGACCTATCCTAAAATTAGGACCTTTGCGAAATGCTAAAGTCTTGCCAAAATGGAAATGAATCAACATTTTGGCAAAACAAATGGAAACTTGTTCACACACAAACACAAGAGAGAGAGACCGATCCATACACATATGAATATATCATTATCCTATCCATACACACATGCATGAGCATCATCGATACTCTCCTTATACACACACATGACCATCGAGATCCTCTCCATACACACATCATGAGCATCGATCATCTACATACGTATGAGCATATCATCCATATACACATGAACACATCCTTACATGGACAACTTACCGAGATGAGAGACCGATCGCGAGAAGATGGAAAGGAGAGGTGCGCGCGCGAGACCGAAGAAGGAGAGATGAGAGACCGGAGAGCTAGATTCCTCTATTACGTATGTAACATCCAAGGCAAGTTCTACATGCTAAAAATGGTGAATGAGTGGAGAAATTGAGGTGGGAAGGAGAAGGGTCCCGACTAGATCTAAGGTGGAAGAAGAAGGGGAAAGTGAAGTGTGGGGTGGTGGATAATCACACATGTGCACAAAGTGGAGATGCCAAAAAAAAGGGTTGCCAAATCCGTGGCGCACGTGGCTCTAGTGCACCACAGGGAATAATAACATCCGTGGCGCACATGCCATAGTGCGCCACGGATGTGTCTGCCCGTTTTACAGAGCAGAGGGGTATGCGCTTAGGCGTAGCCACCCCCTCCATTTGCGCCACGGTTGACACTAACAACCATAGCGCACTTACCCTATGTGCGCTACGGCTATCTGGCCTGCGGCTAGCAGGGCCCTGGCCCACACATATATGTGGCGCACTATGACCATGTGCGCCACGGTTATTCTAGTTACTAGTAGGACACTGCCCATAGGTGAGTCACGCATGTTTTAGCCGTGGGGCACTTCCACAATATGAGCCACGGATGTGCTGATTAACTATAGCCACAGAACTTATATTGATAGATATTTCCAATACAAAATAGAGGCAATTGGTTTCACTAATTTTGGAGTCCTGGATAATATCCTATGATTTAAATACCAATTAGAAAGGTTTATTTCATTTAAAATACTATATTCTTCAAAAATTATGTATAAGGCCAGAGTAATGTTCTACATGGAATTGTGAATCCAGGGACATATTATTTACATTTTTCTGATTTGTAAAATAATTTATTATCAATTTAATAATAAGAAGTCCATTACTACTAATTAAATTTATTACCATGTTAACTATTATCCAAAAGATAGATCTAATCATATATTATTAAAGCACATTATAATAGCTTAAATTTGATATATTATACATATTTTTCTGACACACGAATAATTTATTATGAATTTAATACTGCAAAAAGTCATTAAAAATATTTAAATTATCACATTACATACATATTGCAAAGATTATATATAATAGTATATTAATGTCATATATGAAATTAGGAAACCATATATATATTATTTGAATTTTTAGGATCTACAAATAATTTACTATGATTTATTTAGTATAAAAATGTTACTAAACTAATTAAATTACTGCAGTAAATATATACGATAAAAGTTAGATATAATATCATATTAATATTCCACATATTTTTATTAATACATAGGTATATTATTTGCTATTTTTGGACATGTAAATCTTTTGTGTTCAATTGTACAAGATTTTCCTATTTTCTGCCTTTTTAAAACAAATTTAAATTCCCAGATGCGACTATGCTGACTGGCTGCTGACCTGGCAGGTGACGTGGTGCGATGACGATCTTGCTGACTGTGTAAACACGTGGCGCAAAACGGTTGGACAATACCCCTTCGAGTGCCGATCTAATCTTGAGCATCAGATGGGGATCCAGCGGCCTGGAAGCAAAGCTTCCTGGGCCTCACCGGAGATGATGTCATCGGCGGCAGAGCGGCTCGTACGTGAAGGTTGACGGAGTTTCCGTGCTCCCCGACGGCGATGGAGTAGCCTACAAGGCACGTCTCTTCACGAGCATCTTGAAACGGTGCTCGGCGACAATCGTATCGTTCCTGAACGGTCCCAGACTATGGCTTCTCCTCTCGAGCTCCTCCGCGACTCCAACAACGAATTCCCGACACTTTGGTGCTTTGCTGATAGATAAATTGTGATGAGACGATGTGGTGGATCAAGGGAAACTCGATTAGGGGGGAAACAGGAGGATAAGGCGACAGTAATCATCGTTCTGAAACTTGACCTCGAGCTTGCTTCGTCCAAGGCGGCGGTAGATCGAATATGAGCTTGGCGGCTAGGGTTTTGCGATTCCAGAAATAAAAACAAATGTAATAGAGGGAGGGGTATTTATGGGGACATTTTTGTGCATAAGGGGAAGAAATACGAATGGATTCATTCCGATTTTGGTGGAATTGATTCGGTGGGGATGAACGTGTTCATCCTGGTCTCTACCGACGGGGTAGGGGAGACGACCCGGGGTGGCTCCCAGCTGCCAGCCGTAGAAGGAGGGGAGCGGGCTGGGCGTTAGCTTGCTCTAGGCCGACACAGTTGTTGGCTACCGCGCTAAGCGCTGCCCGCAAGCGGGGCGGGCGGTAGCTAGGAGGACAGGTGGGTCGGGTCGCTAGGTAGGGTAGTTTAGTTCATTTTTTCTTATATTTTTCCTATTTTCTATTTAACATTTCTCTTAATAACTTTGGCAATACAATTCCAAATTATTTGAATTTGTCCTCTAAAAATTCATAAAAATATGGTGATCAACATAGGATCATAAAATTCTCCTTTTGCATAGATTTTAGAAGGTTAGGTTTAGTTTTTTCATTTTCCCATTTACTTCATAACTTTTGGAATATAGCTCTAAATTGACCCAAACAAATTTCTACAATTTTCTAAATTCAAAATACCCCTTTTAGTGGTTATAGAGAATATCTTTCTGTTAAATTCCATTTGCATACATTGCTTTATTTGCAAATTTTGGAGGATTCAAAATAGGGTTTTAGGTTCGGTAATTCCCAGATTTGTGTTTAGGGCATCTCAAGAATGATATTCATTTCCATAAAATATACAAAATTTATTTCTCTTATAGGAAACTTCATGAATGATTCTGGGGATTGCAATTAGGGTTTTGACACAAGATTTTGAATGAGGGTTTGCATGAGATGCCATGATGCAATACAACAAAATGCTTTTGTAGTTATGCCAATCCATTTATTTTTAATGTGGCTTTAGGAAAGTTTGAAAAATCCTAAAAGTTTTTTTCAATCAAATTTCAACAAGATCAAACAATTTAATCGACTTATTAATTTTATTTTTAACATTCCAAAATAGGAATTTTTTTGGGATGTTACAGACTACCACCCTTAAAAGGAATCTCGCCCTCGAGATTCGAGAAGGATGGAAAGAAATAGTTTCGGGTTACACTAGGGTACTACCACCCTTAAAAGATTGTATTTGTTGCGTTCTCCGGGTACAACAATTTTTAAGTTTAACTCACACTAACATAATTCACTGTAGCCCGATGGATGGATTGGGCTTCTTGCCATTGCCATTGCCACCGACATTCTTCTTTTCTACAGACAATCTGACGTGTAATGCCCTGTTTTTCCACACTTGTAGCATGTCAGCTCGCTAGGATCTTTCTTGGGCTTATTATTCTTGTTGTCTCTATTACCATTACTATAATTGTTTTCATCCATCTCTAACTTTCTGATTCACTTGTTGTACGATCGGGTAGAGGTCACATTGAGAGGGTTTGTGATTGGTTCCTTCACACAAGAATCATGTACTTGAGAGCTGGGGCATTCTTCAGATGGGTGACTTTATTCACAGTAGGGGCACTAATCACGATGCTCCTTGGAGGTGTGTCTTATTTCACCACAGATTCTGCAAGCTGAATGTTTTGGGACATCAACTCCTTGGGATTTTGACATCTGAGTGACGAGACGAGATTGTATTAGAACCACTTTAAAATCTTCCCAGGATATCATCCCATGATGATCATCAATGGTGTGTTGCATCTCCCACCAGGTTGTAGCATCATCCTTTAAGAATTGGGTGGCATAATGAACCATTATATTTCCTTCAATGTTGGCATCCTTCATTATTTCTTCAACCATGTGCATCCACTCCTTTGCATCGGCGTGGCTCTTATGCTTGGAGAAATTGAGTTCCTTGTCTTCCTTATTAATATGGCTCATCTGTCGAGTTGACCGGGATTTAGAGTAGGAACGAATGGATTATAGAATGAGAAGAACCCATACAAACAACTTTATTTAGGAAATAGGTTTTCATTAGCTAAGGTAATAAAATCATGCAAGACAACAAACATTTCGTCGCATCTATATTGTAGCGAAATCTATCCAGGTTTGATTCCTAGTATGGCACTTGGAATCTTCGAGGCTTCGAGACTTAAAAATTCTTCGTGCTCTTCATCTTGCTCTTCATAATCTTCAATCTTTCAACGCCTTCAGTTAATAACCTTGAATTAAGGCCTTCGAAGTCTTTGGTACTTGTACATTTGAAGTCTTCAATTCTCGTAGCTTCAGTCTTGGTACATATTTTGGGGAGGTCTTCAAGTCCTCATTTGAGAGAAACATTGAGATGGTCTTCTTTGGAAAGGTAGTCCTGGAAGAAGTTTCTTGTTGAATTTCATAGTGGTCATTTCTAATGTTGAAAAGAATAGACTTAAGAAATTTTAAAAATTAGATGATGAGAAGTATGCCAGTTTTCTGAAATAACTTAGAAAATATTACTCCTAAGATTTTCTGATGCTAGGGTCACGATCTGCAGTAACATGTGCTCTAATACCATCTGTAGTGACCTCGGATCGATAAAGATCCTAAGTCCCTGTGATTAACATTCTTGTCCCTGGATCAATAGCTAGCACTCACAGTCGATGAAATATCATGTAAAACACAAGTCTTTATTACATGAATCGAATAACCCAGAGTTTACATTATTAAGACAAAAGCGATTTAAATACAACTTGGAGTCCCATCAATGCCACAAAGCAGGTTGAGTGTAGACCCGTGATCCTAGCTCACCTTTCAATGATCTCCAAATTCTTCACATAAAAGGTGCATCCAATAAGTTGGGTCAATACTTTGAATGTATTGGCAAATTACACCAAGGAAGGAAAAATACTAACTCTACATGCAAGGCTGAGTAGGCTTTGGGGTTCATTTGCACAAAGACAATTTTATCTAAGTAAGAAGAAAAGAGGAGTTTTTATCCTACTTTGTAAACATTTTCTTAAGTAAAATAGGGTCGAATGGAACACGGGATATAATTCACCTAGTGCCCAAACAACCAAACACTCGGATATTACTCACCAAGTCCCAAAATCCCACCCATTGGCGACATTACTCACGCCATGGAGTTTCAAAACTTTGTTTAGAAAAGAGAGAGGAAGATCCTTCAGAGGCTCCATCCTTCAGATGCTCAATGTTGTTCTGTTTCCGTGAACATGGATGATTGATCAGATTGAAATACTCTCGAGAGTTTGTGCACTTTACCCACAATCCATGATCAAGTCCTTTTACAGACAAGACCATGGCGAGGCTTTCCGTTAGTAGCCCCTCTATTTTCTGGATCCAACCGTTCCAAGAACCTCCAAATGTTGGTACCTAGGTTAGGTTTCCCACTAACTACTAGTGTAACATCCCAAAAATATTAATCAAGGTTATCAATTCCAATAACCCAAATTTAGGGTTAACAAAAACTTTTGTTAATTAAATTCCATATGAATGCATGTGTGTATGTGATGAATGCATGAATGCTTATATGGACTTGTGTGATTGTTATGAATAGCAAGGATTGGTTTAAAGATGAAAACAATATCATCTAAATCATTTCCAAGCAGAATCAAATCAATAGAAATTCAAAAACCAACAAAAGAAGCAAATGGTCATTTTTGCCAATCTTGCTCACTAGACCAATTTGAGTGTTTCTAGTCCAAGTTTTCTAACAGAACAAATCCAATTATTTTCACCCCTTGCTAGACCAAGTAAAAGTGAACCCAATCCCACCTTGCAAAACCATAGAAATATTTCACAACCCTATTCAAATGACATTTAAAAATCGAATCTAGTTCATATGGTAAGATCACCATTTCTCAAAACCTCACCAAACCAGTTCACCTTGACGAATCCAATCAACCGGTTACTCCCTAATATTTGCCCAGTACACCCACCAAGTTTCATCCAAAAATTCAAATATGAATTTCTTTCGCCCATTTCATCAAACACCTTCTGAGCACAAATCAAATTAAACAACAAACACTATTATGAGCAGTGTTTGTGCCAAACTTGTTCCCTCTCTACATCTCACCACACTCCCAGTAGGTCACTAACATTTTCTAAGCAGCTCTAGCCCACTGTGTACTCGACCATGCCATCAATGGCCACCATGGCCGAGCACACTTGCCACCCCCACCATCGATAGCAAGCTAGAAGCATAGCCAGCCTCGCCAACCTTGTCTACCATGCTGCCCGTGCCTCACTACCCCCTCTAGACCAGCCCTAGCTCGAAAACAGAGAAGGTAACTGCTGGAAACGCCGTTCCCGCGCCACTGTCGACCATGCCGATGTGCACCGCAATGCACGCCCCATTCCCACTCAACCCGACCGTGCCTCGCCTTTGCCGCCCGTCTACTTGACCACCATCATCCCAGGAGAAGACTAGACATCCCCTTTCGCCGCCGCACGACTAGGAGCGCCTGTGCGTCGTCAAAAACACCGTCGGTGCCGCTCAGAGCACAGCGCATTCCGACTAAACCGCACCACCCCTTGCCGCACCATCAAGCAGTTGAGCATCGCCAGGAGACCGTACACCGTCCCCTAGCCTCAGCCATGTCGTTAGCTAGCTGTAACCCCGACCCTGACGAGAACTTCCCATGCTACTCGTCCTCTATCGCTCTCCTATAAAAGGAGGCCTCCCCCACTCGTTTTCTTCACACCAGTTCACTCCCCATATCTCACTGATCCTTCCCACTTCTTCCTAGAGCAAGGCGAGCTCTCTCTCGCCAGAATTTCGCCGGAGCCTGCCGCTGCTGGAGGAGAAGGGCGTCGTTGATTGGAACCACCCTAGGAGGAGCCGCCGTACCACGAGAACCGCCGTCGTCGACTTCGTCGTTTGCCCCCATCGCCAACCATCGCCTAATCCCTAGTGAGCCGCCCCATACCCCCACTGGCCGCGCTAGGGTTCGATCCCGTCGTATTCTGTTTGACGAGGACGATGGCCATGAGCCCTTGATCCTTAGTCTAATCCTATGTTCTTAATCGCCCCATAACCCTTCGCCAACCCCCATCTCACTGATGTGTGCGGACACCACTTAACCAGCCCGTGCGCTCATTGTGTGCAGTGGGCCAGCCCAGTTAGAACTCCCGCGTGACCCAATAGTTTGAATTTAGCTTAATCTATTTAGTTCAAACCCTAGTTCTGTCTATTGATTCACAAATTAATTTAGAGATATTCACTGAACCAAATAGCATGAAACCAATTTTGTTAGAACTGTATGGAAATTCTTAATCCAAGCCCATTGGATTCAAACCATTTGGAATTATAGATCACTTATGGTAAAAATAACAAGGCATAGACTTTTTTGCATTCAAACATTTTTCAAAATTCAACCATAAATTCTTTTGAATTGATTCCAACTCTCAAAAATAACATTTTGATAAGACCTTTCTAAATATATAAAAATATCTAGGTTTACTTGCAGTAATAATGGACAAGTAATAAAAGAATGCCCCATAGGCATTTCTATTCACTTTAATTAATTAAAATAATAAGGTTAAACATTATTAAATTGTGACACCACTTTAAATCACATTCCCAAGTATTAAAATATGTGGTGATTACATGTGTCAAGATGATCCCATATTTTAATTGGAGAATGCTAAATCTTAAGTAGTTTTTCAATGAGTAGAAATTACTTTTCTAAAATAAAATAAATAAGACTAAGTCTTTATTTCATGTGATGATTGTGAGGATGCTAGGTCATCTAGTGTGAGCCTTTGTGTGCTAAATAGAAGTAGTTAAGTATTGTTTTGGTGATTGTGTACTTCGTATTTATTTATAGACGCTAGTAATAACCAAGGATACGAAGAGGAAGGAGAATACTACGAAGAGGAAGCGGAGGAGAACTTCAACCACTGCACTGCACAAGGCAAGCCATCCTAGCAAGCTATAACTTTGCAAGCTAACACTTGCAACTGTGAAAGCTAGATAACCTATGCAATGCATTAGGCATGCTTTGATTAGACAATCTTGATTATCCTAAATCCCAGTTTTACTTGCAAGCTTGATTATTTTATTTCTTTATCAAAGCTCCTTAGTTATGTTTACTTAGTGACTTGTGAAGTTTTGGAAAGATATTAGAGGTAGCATAAAGAACATAAAACTTGGCCTAAGTTAGGTAGAACTAGATGTCATCCTAAGGCATGAGTTTATACTTAGATAAGTCACACTTGATTATCACCCCTCATTAGTGTTTACCCCCAACTTTAGTGGCTAGTGCTAAGCATAAAACTGGATCACTTTATATGGGAATACTTGGTGAAAATGGTTATGAAATGAGTCATTCTAATGAAATGTTTTGACATGTGTTATCGAACACCAGATGATTTTGATGATGAAACTGTTGAGGCATGAGCCTTAGCCATTTATAAAACTGATTGTTGTGTTTGGATGCGATACCATTATAATTTTACCGTACAACCAAAGTACCCGAATTTGGGTAGGGCTTGAATAGAAGTTTATATACCTTAGTATGGGTTCCCTTGCAGACGAGGTTTGAGTTTAGGCTATCTCATGATGATTGACCACCTGTGCAGTTCCCAAGATGATAGATGGTCATGGTTGGGAGGCCGAACTCATAGGGGAGGTGCCTATACTAGGGTGTGTAATTGAAAGGTTAGGATTTGTTATCCGCATACTGAGTATGGTGAATTCAGGATTGTTCCTACAGGATGTATCGAATATTGTGATGAAAGTGTACCACCTTTGTAGAGTGTCAAACTATTCGAATAGCCACGTCCATGGTTATGGACAGTTGGAGTGGCTATACTGTTCCGTCGTCAGATGTTTTCAAAATGACTTGTGAAATGAATCATGACTTTGACTTGACCACAACAGTGTTGTGAATATGAAAACTAAGTTCCCACTTAGGTGTTATAAAACCTTAAAATAGCTTTCTTTACTTCTGAACTTAGTTGGAGATAAACCTGGCTTTTTGCAAAACAATCTAGAGCTTAGTGTTCCTACTTGAAACCTCTTTACTTGTTAGTGAAACCTCTTTACTTGCCTATGACCATGAATATGGAGTTTCGCCCATGCTACCGATTATTCCGCTTCGTTGATTGTACTAAGACTAGATCATGAGATCCTTTATTTGTAAGACCTTTATTATGGTTTGTAATGGATGATGAACTATGGTACCAATCTGTTATGTATCACAAAAATGGTAATCCTGGGATTGCGATGTATGGCATAACAGGCATCTGGGATTAAAAATCCGGGTGTTGACAAGTTGGTATCAGGGCCATCCTGACCGTAGGAGACCCTAGTTAGAATGGACGCTTGAATCAAAAACTTAGTTTCAAAACAAAAGAAGTGAGTATTTATGAAAATATATTCTCATTGTTATCACTTAGATTCTTTCATGAAAATTCATGTTCCTCAAAAATTCTTGCAAACTTACATAAAATTTGACACACTTGATCACTCTACTAACTTACTCATCCTAATTCTTATAGATGGACGTGAAGTATAGAAAGTTCTATCAGTTAGGCAATGGAGGAGATCTCATCTTTGAGCGTGATTTGGACCAACTCTAGGAACTTCTGGAGTGCCTACACCCCAAGTTCTTTGGACCCAACTCAACAATCAGAAAGGAGGAGAATTGCAATGCCTGATTGTTGCAAGTCTCAGAGGAAAGATTGAAGCCCCCACGTTAGAGGGAGTCTAGTTCACCTTAAGAGAGAACAACTGGATAGATGGACTCTCCAGGTCCATGCAGGAAGCTCTTTCTTGTCTGTGTGGTCAAAGCATCAATCAGATCAAGGGCACGCGCTTTGAGTATTACCCAAGGAGTGATGCTATGGGACAGCCACTGTAGGCACCATATCACCTGGAGTTGAAGCATCAAGTGGACCATCTCAGCTTCATGATGTATGACAGGCAGAAGGAGTTGGACAATGCCCAATCCTACGCAAATCAGAACTATTCCATCGCCGTCAAGAAGGACCATACCATTGCCATGCTTGTGAAGGATCGCCAGTCTCATCGCCGTCAGCTGGACAAGAAGGATCGCATTATTGCCCGCCGTCGTCATAGAGTGTCAGACTTGGAGGAGACCATCCACGAGCGGGACATGCAACTTGAGGAGAGGGAGAATGCAGGGGAAGATATCCGTGGAGACCCCTACTCTTACCCTAGTGACGATGATGACTTACTGGAGGATCAAGCCATGGACTTATTCACCGATGACGATGACTGCGCCTTCATTGATGATGACGACGATGATGATGAATCCACCAATTCCGAGGAGTAGTAGCACTTGAGAACTAGTGTTAGTGAAGTTGTATCCGGTCCGATTGTATCGTAGTTTCACAGAATGGTTCTTAAAACCATCTATTTCCTTATTGTGGTGTGTGTTTGTATTGTGTTATATGAATGAATGAAAAGCAAGTTGCTAGAAAAATCTGAGTCAAACTTTAAAAACATTTAAATAACAAACCCTGAACCTTAGAAAATTCCCCCTTTTCTCATGATCTATCTCAATCTTCAGATGCCTCGTGGAGGAAGCAGTTCATCCCCGGACCCAATGTTGCAAATCTTGCAAATGTTGGTTTCTGGCCGCGAAGATGAAAGAGCCGAACATCAAGCCAACTTAGCCACCCTCTAACACATAGCTCAGATGGCCAACAACAATCAAGGCCATGGAAACCAGGACAACCATGGATCCAAGCTCAAGAACTTTCAGAACACCAATCCACCCATCTTTAGTAAGTATGAAGAGCCCTTAGATGCGGATGATTGGCTGCAGACCATGGAGAACAACTTAGAAGTCACAGGAGTGGAGGCCAATGAGAAAGTACTGTTTTCCACCCACTATATGGCAGGAGATGCAAGAGCTTGGTGGAATAGCGTTCACGCCATGAATGGAGGACAGATGATGACTTGGGATGAATTCAAACTCAAGTTCAGCAGAACCCATGTGCCACCGGGTTTAATCAAGAGGATGAGAGATGAATTCAGAGAATTTAAGCAAGGGAGGATGACAGTAGTTGAGTACCGTGACAAATTTCTGTCATTAGGTAGGTATGCACCAAATGAGATTGACACTGAAGCCAAAAAGAAGGAGATATTCTTGAATGGTCTGCATGATGAGATGTAGACAGTGTTAGTCAATATTCTGTTTGCTGACATTGAAGCCTTAGTGGATTCTGCCATTCAGATAGAAGGCAAGATCAACCAAGCCAGTGAGAACCGCAAGCGTTGAATGATGCATGAACTAGGAACCCACCATACCCCAAAGTATCGCCCAACCCGTCTGCAGGATTTCCCCAAGAAACAATAGACCCCTGATGACCCTTCCGAACTATCCCAATCGTGGAGGAGGAAACCCAAGGCCCGGAGGAAACCACAAAAACAACCCCGGCAACTCGAACAATTTCAATCGTGCACCGACCAATTTCAACAACAACAATGTCGCCAACAACACCAATACTGCCCCAAGGACTAGAACCAATGATATGCCTGTTGCAGGAAAGGACAAGTCTCAGGTCACTTGTTATGAATGTGGAACCAAGGGTCACTATTCCAATGAATGCCCCAAGAAGCTTGCAGCAGCCCCCAATGTGAATGCCCCAGCTCAGCAGCAGCACCGTGTTCAACCTGGAAGAAGATTTGCCCAGGGAATTTGCTCAACCGCAACAGCCGTCTATTTCTCATGAATGTTGAAGAAGCCCGGGAAGCGCTAGTTGTCGTGCTGGGTATGTTTTCAATTAACTCAGTACTTGCAAGAGTGTTGTTTGATTCTGGAGCATCGCACTCGTTTGTTACAGAAGAATTTGCATGCACTAGTAAGATTCAACCAACAACATTGAAGCATGTTATGATAGTTCAAATACCTGGTTCAACCACCAAAGCTAGACAAATTTGCAAGGACGTACCTATCAGAATCCATGGCATAGATTTTTATGCTAATATAATAGTACTTGGAACTAAAGGTTTGGAAGTAGTACTAGGAATGGATTGGATGTCGAAACATAAAGGATTAATCGACTGTGCCAAGAAAGCCATAACCATGACCGTACAGCCGGAATATCAGTAGAGCATGTATCTGAAACCTTGCCCCATCAATTCAAGTGCAATAAGAGTCTAGCCCAACCAACCATTGACCAAGTCAGATTAGTCTGTGAATACCCCGATATATTTTCAGATGTTTTGCCAAGTATGCCCCCAGATCGGGATATCGAGTTTATCATTGAACTAATCACTAGAACCGGACCCATAGCTTAGAGATCTTATAGTATGAACCCATTTGAACTAGTGGAGCTAAAGAAGCAACCGGATGCTATGCTGGAGATGGGATTGATTCAACCAAGTGCGTCACCATGGAGATCACCTGTCTTGTTTGTGGACAAGAAATATGGAGGTAACCATTTGTGTACGGATTATCGGAAGATAAATGATGTCATCATTAAGAACAAGTACCCACTGCCGAATATAGAAGATCTGTTTGACCAGTTGACCGGTGCCAAAGTGTTTTCTAAGATTGATCTTAGAACTTGTTATCATCAACTCAAGATTCGCGCAGAGGATATTCCAAAGACTGCCTTTACCACCAGATATGGATTGTATGAGTACACGATCATGTCTTTTGGATTAACCAATGCCCCTGCTTATTTCATGAACCCATGAATAAGATTTTTATAGACTTCCTGGATGTTTGTCGTTGTTTTCATCTATGACATTCTGATCTATTCCAAATCAGAAGAAGAACATGAGCTACACCTGAGGACCATTCTTGGAACCCTTAGGGAGCATCAGCTGTATGCCAAGTTTATCAAATGTGAATTCTGGTTACAGGAAGTAGGATTCCTTGGACATATTGTGTCAGTCGGAGGAATTGTTGTTGACCCTGCCAAGGTTAAAGATGTTGAAGAATGGCAAGCCCTGACCACTCAAACCCAAGTTCGTGCATTTCTCGGATTAGCGGGATATTACCGCAAGTTTGTAGAAGTATTCTCGAGCATCGCAAGACCCATGACCCAATTGTTGAAGAAATATAAGAAGTTTGAATGGACGGACAAATGTAAAGCAAGTTTTCAAGAACTTAAGAAGAGATTGATTTCAGCCTCAATCTTGATTATGTCGGATATCCCGAAGCCTTTTGAGATGTGTATTGTGAAGAATCCAAGATCGGTCTTGGATGTGTGTTGATGCAAGAAGGCAAAGTCATATCATATCTATCCCGACAACTAAAGCAACATGAGCAGAATTATCCTACCCGTGATGTTGAACGAGCAGCCGTAGTTTTAGCCTTGAAGACTTGGCGGCATTACCTCATGGGAAACCATTGTGAGCTGTATTCGGATCACAAGAGCCTGAAGTATATTTTCACCCAGAAGGAGCTGAATATGAGGCAAAGGATATGGATAGATCTAATCAAGGACTATGATCTGGACATTCACTACCACCCCGGTAAAGCCAATCTGGTAGCAGATTACCGTGTCGCTTGAACTCCATGATTCTGAAGGAGCAACCATGTTTGCACAAGGAGTTGGAAGATTTCAGAATGGAGCTCGTAAGTGAAGGATTTTTGGCTATCATAGAACTTCAACCCACTTTGATCAGTCAGATCAAGGAGGTGCAGAAAGGAAATGCTAGTATCGACGGAATCAAACGTCGTATCGGTACAGGGAAAGTACCCGGATTCACCGAAGATGAAGGAGTTTTGTGGTATAAAGGGCATATCTGTGTGCCAGCAGATTCATAGTTGAAGCAAGCTATTTTGAAAGAATCCCATGATACTCTTTATTCTATCCACCCTGGAGGAACCAAGATGTATCAGGATTTGAAAGAGCAATTTTGGTGGCATAAGATGAAGAGAGAAATCGGAACCTACATAGCCAAATGTGATATTTGTTAGAGAGTCAAGGTGGGACATTAGAGACCCGCAGTACTATTGCAACCATTGCAGATTCCGAATGGAAATGGGCTTCAGTCGGAATGGATTTTATCACCGGTTTGCCTACATCTAGTAGGGGAAATGACTCTATTCGGGTCATAGTAGATAGACTGTCCAAAGTCGTCCATTTCTTACCAGTCAAGACCACCTACTAGAGTTCGAAGCTAGCAGAGTTGTACATTGCTAGAATAGTCAGTTTGCATGGTATCCCCAAGAACATCTTATCGGATCGATGAACTCAGTTTACCTCGAGATTTCGGAAGAAAGTCCAAGAAGGATTAGGAACCCGACTGTATTTCAGCATAGCTTATCACCCTCAAACTGATGGACAAACGGAGCGAGTTAATCAAATACTCGAAGATATGTTGAGAGCTTGTGTGTTAGAATATGGATCTAAATGGGAAGACTGTCTGGCGTTCGCAGAATTTTCATACAACAACAGTTACCAAGCCAGTTTGCAAATGGCCCCATTTGAATTCATGTATGGAAGGAAGTGTCGTACCGCTTTGAATTGCTCGAAAGTAGGAGAGAGTCAGATTTTTGGACCCGACATCCTATGAGAATCCGAAGAGAAAGTTCACAAGATTCGTGAGCACCTCAAGACCGCCCAATCCAAACAGAAGAGTTATGCCGACAAGAGACGTCGAGACCTAGCCTTAGATATCGGAGATTTTGTGTATCTAAAAGTGTCACCCTTGAAAGGAATGCAACGTTCCCATCTCAAAGGAAAGTTATCCCCCAGATATATCGGACATTTCAAGATTCTGAATCATCGAGGAGAAGTATCATATCAACTGGAACTACTAGAGAAGATGTCATCCATGCATCATGTGTTCCACATCTCGTTACTTCGCAAATGCCTAGAAGTCCCGGAGAAGACCGAAGTTTTCAAGAATATTGATCACCAAACCAAAGAGATCAACGATGACCTGATGTATCCAGAAGTACCCATTCGTATTTTGGAAGAAGCTTTCAGAACCACCAGGACCCGGAGTATCAAGTTTCTCAAGATCCATTGGAGTAACCACACTGAAGAAGAAGGTACCTGGGAGCGAGAAGACTACATTAGGACAGAGTTTCCAGATATCTTTAAATCCTAGTTTTCTTTTTCTCAAATCTCGGGACGATATTTTATTTAAAGAGGGAAGGTTTGTAACATCCCAAAAATATTAATCAAGGTTATCAATTCCAATCACCCAAATTTAGCGTTAACAAAAACTTTTGTTAATTAAAATCCATATGAATGCATGCGTGTATGTGATGAATGCATGAATGCTTGTATGGACTTGTGTGATTGTTATGAATAGCAAGGATTGTTTTAAAGATGAAAACAACATCATCTAAATCATTTCCAAGCAGAATCAAATCAATAGAAATTCAAAAACCAACAAAATAAGAAAATGGTCAATTTTGCCAATCTTGCTCACTAGACCACTTTAAGCGTTTCTAGTCCAAGTTTTCTAACAGAAAAAAATCCAATTCTTTTCACCCTTGCTAGACCAGTAAAAGTGAACCCAAGCCCACCTTGCAAACCCACAGAAACATTTGGCAACCCTATTCAAATGACATTTAAAAATTGAATATAGTTAATATGGTAAGATCACTATTTCTCAAAAGCTCACCAAACCAGTTCAACTTGATGAATCCAATCAACCAGTTACTCCCTAGTATGTGCCCAGTACACCCACCAAGTTTCATCCAAAAATTCAAATATGAATTTATTTCATCCATTTCATCAAACAACTTTGAGCACAAATCAAATTAAACAACAAACACTATTGTGAGCACTGTTTGTGCCAAAATTGTTCCCCCTGTAGCTCTCACCACACTCCTAGTAGGTCATTAACATTGTCTAAGTAGCTCTAGCCCAGTGTGTACTCGACCATGCCATCAATGGCCACCATGGTCGAGCACACTTGCCACCCCCCACCATCGACATCAAGCTAGAAGCATAGCTAGCCTCGCCAACCTTGTCTACCATGCCGCCCGTGCCTCAGTGCCCCCTCTAGACCAGCCCTATCTCAAAGATAGAGAAGGGAATCGCCGGAAACATTGTGCCCGCGCCATTGTCGACTATGCCGATGCGCACCGTAGTGCACGCCCCGTTCCCACTCAACCCGACCACGCCTCTCCTTCGCCGCCCGTCTACTTGACAACCACCGTCCCAGGAGACCACTAGACATCCTTGTTCGTCGCCACGTGACCAGGAGCGCCTCTGCGTCCTAAAAAAAACGTCGGAGCCACTCAGAGCACCATCGCGTTCCGACCAAATCGCACTGCCCCTTGTCGCGCCATCAAACCGTTGAGCATCGCCAGGAGACCATACACCGTCCCCTAGCCGCAGCCATGTCGTTAGCTTGTTGTAACCCCGACCCCGACGAGCACTGCCCATGCCGCTCGGCCTCTCTCGCTCGCCTATAAAAGGAGGCCTCCCCCGCTCGTTTTCTTCACACCAGTTCACTCCCCACCTCTCACTGATCCTTCCCACTTATTCTCGGAGCAAGGCGAGCTCTCTCTCGCCGGAATTTCACTGGAGGCTGTCGCTGCTGGAGGAGGAGGGAGCCATTGATTGGAGCCACCTCAGGAGGAGCCGACAATACCAGGAGAACCTCCATCATCGACTTCGTCATTTCCCCCCATCGCCGACCATCGCCTGAGCCCCGGTGAGCCGACTTAGACCCCCACTGGTCACACTAGTGTTCGAGTCCGTCGTGTTCTATTCGACGAGGATGATGGACATGATCCGTTGATCCTTAGTCTAATGCTACGGTCGTAATCACCCCGTACCCCTTCGCCAACCCCCGTCTCACTGACGTGTGGGGACAAAACTTAACCAGCCCGCGCGCTCGCTGTACGTAGTGGTCCGGCCGAGTTAGAATTCCCGCGCGACCCAGTAGTTTGAATTTAGCTTTATCTATTTAGTTCAAACCCTAGTTCTATCTGTTGATTCAAAAATCAATTCAGAGAGATTCACTGAACTAAATAGCATGAAACCAATTTTGTTAGAAAGGTATGAAAATCCTTAATCCAATACCGTTGGATTCAAACCATTTGGAATTATAGATCACCTATGGTAAAAATAACAAGGTAGAGACTTTTCTACAATCAAACATTTTTCAAAATTCAACAATAAATGCTTTTGAGTTGATTCCAACTCTCAAAAATCAAATTTGAGAAGACCTTTCTGAATATATAAAAATATCGAGGTTTACTTGCAGTAATAATGGACAAGTAATAAAAGAATGCCCCATAGGAATTTATATTAACTTTAATTATTTAAAATAATAAGGATAAACATTATTAAATTGTGACACCACTTTAAATCACATTCCCAAGTATTAAAATACATGGTGATGACATGTGTCAACA
The DNA here is from genome assembly GCA_916181665.1 of Avena sativa. Lineage (NCBI taxonomy): Eukaryota > Viridiplantae > Streptophyta > Magnoliopsida > Poales > Poaceae > Avena > Avena sativa. The sequence continues at coordinate 160,372,506 of OV702298.1, read as the reverse complement.
TGATCCCATATTTTAATTGGAGAATATTAAATCTTAAGTAGTTTTTCAGTGAGTAGAAATTACTTTTATAAAATAAAATAAATAAGACTAAGTCTTTATTTCATGTGATGATTGTGGTGATGCTAGATCATCTAGTGTGAGCCTTTGTGTGCTAAATATAAGTAGTTAAGTATTGTTTGGTGATTGTGTACTTTGTATTTATTTATAGACGCTAGTACCGACCAAGGATACGAAGAGGAGGAGACTACTACGAAGAGGAAGCTCCTTGGTTATGTTTACTTAGTGACTTTGTGAAGTTTTGGAAAGATATTAGAGGTAGCATAAAGAACATAAAACTTGGCCTAAGTTAGGTAGAACTAGATATCATCCTAAGGCATGAGATTATACTTAGATAAGTCACACTTGATTATCACCCCTTATTAGTGTTTACCCCAGCTTTAGTGGCTAGTGCTAAGCATAAAACTTGATCACTTTAGATGGGAATACTTGGTGAAAATGGTTATAAAAACCTTGGAATGATGAGTCATTCTAATGAAATGTTTTGACATGTGTTATTGAACACGAGATGATTTTGGTGATGAAAATGTTGAGGCATGAGCCTTAGCCATTTACAAAACTGATGGTTGTGATCGAATGCGATACCATTCTAATTTTACCATACAACCACAATACCCGAATTTGGGTAGGGCTTGACTAGAAGTTTATATACCATAGTATGGGTTCCCTTGTGGCCGAGGTTTGAGCTGAGTGTACCTCGTGATGATTGACCACCTGTGCAGTTCCCAAGATGACAAATGGTCATGGTTGGGAGGCCAAACTCATAGGGGAAGTGCCTATACTAGGGTGCATAATTGAAAGGTTAGGATTTATTATCCGCATACTGAGTATGGTGAATTCAGGATTGTTCCTGACGGATGTATCGAATATTGTGGTGAAAGTGTACCACCTCTGCAGAGTTTCAAACTATTCAAATAGCCGTGTCTGCGGTTATGGACAGTTGGAGTGGCCATACTGTTCCGTCTTCAGATATTTTCAAAATGGCTTGTGAAATGAATCATGACTTTGACTTGACCACAACAGGGTTGTGAATATGAAAACTAAGTTCCCACTTAGGTGTTATAAAACACTTAGCTAGAGATAAACCTGGATTTTTGCAAAACAACCTAGAGCTTAGTGTTCCTACTTGAAACCTCTTTACTTGTTAGTGATAGTTTGCGAGTACTTAAAGAGTACTCATGGCTTTGTCCTTGCTATTCCTATGGCCAGACTATGAGGAGGACTACCAGGATGATGGACAACAGGAAGTCTACGACAACTAGGATCATCTCCCATCATTAGCATTGCCTATGACCATGAAGATGGAGCTTCGCCCGTGCTGCCGTTATTATATTATTCCGCTGCGTTGATTGTACTAAGACTGGATCATGAGATCCTTTATTTGTAAGACCTTTATTATGGTTTGTAATGGATGATGAACTATGGTACCAATCTGTTATGTCTCGCAAAAATGGTAATCTTGGGATTGTGATCTATGGCAGAATAGGCATCTGGGATTAAAAATTCGTGTGTTGACAACTAGGCCAATACAGAGCCCATATGTATTGTGGTTGCACTAGAAACTTCTCAATTCTGAAACATGGCAGACTTCTTTGATTCCTGGGCGACCCTCCTCCACCAAAATCTCACTCGTTGACCCGACAACCATTCCTCCTAGAAGAAAACTTAGTTTTATTTTGAAGTTGCATTTGAGAAGAAAAGATCGCTCAAGAGAGCCTTTATACTTAGACTTTTTTTGTCTTTCGAACCCCCCAACACTACTTTATATATATAGCTCAGCAAGCAACACTTAGCAAAAACAGGGATAACCTATTAGGAGGGAACAATCCTAAGTATAGATCTACTCATGGCATACTACAAAAATCAGCGCACTTGAAAATAATACTAAGGAAAACTTCTACCAGAACATCGTACACATGCACACTACAGAATTTAAAGATCAAATCAAGCATAGAATCAAAACTGGGACATTATATGAAAAAGAGGTGTAACTTGCCTTATGTTTGTGTTATGAGGGATGATTGAATTTCTTCTACAGCAATCGTACTCTCCGAACAATCTAACGCGAGGACAAAATAATTTCCAATCAAAACAATTGCAAACTTAGCAACAATACAAACATACAAAAAACAATGGTGATCATATGCATGCATAATGATTTACAAAGTCACACTGGTTGTATTTAGTATTCTGAACACTATTATAACACATGACTCACATGAACAAGCATTAAATGCATAAAACAATTTCTTAATAAACTTAATTGATTTAAATAGGGCTTAACTCTCTTTAACTCAAATTATGGTGTTTTCATATTATTAAATTGTGAATTAAATACTAAGGGATAGGTAATTTAATTTAGAGATAGTGGAAATTGGAATCACCTAAAAAGAATTTACACATCTTTTTTATAATTTAAATACTATTGCCATGGGTTTATAGCTTTCTACAATAATTTATATTATAACAGTACGGAATAATTTGGCACGGAATTTATATTGATAGATATTTCCAATACAAAATAGAGGCAATTGGTTTCACTAATTTTGGAATCCTGGATAATTTCCTATGATTTAGATACCAATTACAAAGGTTTAATTCATTTAAAATAATATATTTGTCAAAAATTATGTATAAGGCCAGATTAATGTTCTACACAGAATTTTGATTCTAGGGACATATTATTTAAATTTTTCCGATCTATAAATAATTTATTATCAATTTAATAATAAAAAGTCCATTAATACTAATTAAATTTATTACCATGTTAAATATTATCCAAAAGATAGATCTAATCATATATTATTAAAATACATTACAATGGCTTATATTTTATATATTATTCGTATTTTACAGACACACGAATAATTTATTATGAATTTAATACTCTAAAAGTCATTAAAACCATTCAAATTATCACATTAAATACATACGGCAAAGATTATATATAATAGTATGTTAATGTCGTATATGAAATTAGGAAACCGTATATACCTTATTTGTATTTTTAGGATCTACAAATAATTTACTATGATTTTTTGTTTAAAAATGTTATTAAACTAATTAATTTACTGCAGTAAATATATATTATAAAAGTTAGATCTAATCTCATATTAATTTCAACATATTTTTCTAAATCCATAGGTATATTATTTGCTATTTATGGACATGTAAATCTTTTGTTATGAATTATACAAGATTTGCTTATTTTCTGACTTTTTAAAACAAATTTAAATTGCAAATGCGACTATGCTGAATGGTTGCTGACCTGACAGGTGACAAAGCGGTGACATGGCGCAATGACGATCTTGTTGACCAGGTGGACACGTGGCCCAAAATGGTTGTACGATACCCCTTCGCATGCCGATCTAATCTCGAGCGTCAGATGGGGATCTAGCGACCTATAAGCAAAGCTTCCTGGGCCTCACCCGAGATGACGTCACCGGGGAAAGAGCGGCTCGGACGTGACGGTCGACGGCATTTCTGTGGTCCCCGGCAGCGATGGAGTAGCCTACGAGGAGCGTCTCTTCACGAGCATGTTGAAACGGTGCTCGGCGACAATCGTATCCTTCCTGAACGGTCCCAGACTCCGGCTGCTCCTCTCTAGCTCCTTCGCAACTCCAACGACGAATTCCCGGCGCTCCGGTGCTTTGCCGAGAGATAAAATGTGATGAGATGATGCGGTGGATCAAGGGAAACTCGATTAGGGGGAAAAGAGAGGGATAAGCCGATAGTAATTATCATTCTAAAACTCGACCTCGAGCTTGCTTCGGCCAAGGCGGCGGTAGATCAAATCTGAGCTTCGCGGCTAGGGTTTTGCGATTACAGAAATAAAAACAACCGTAATAGAGGAGGGGTATTCATGGGGACATTTTCATGCATAAGGGGGAGAAATCCGAACGGATTCGTTCCGATTTTGGTGGAATTGATTCGGTGGGGATGAACGTGTTCATATTGGTCTCTTCCGACAGGGTGGGGGAGATGATCTCGGGCGGGTCCCAGCTACTAGCCGTAGCAGGAGGGGAGCGGGCTGGGCGTTAGCTTGCTCTATGTCGGCCTAGTTGCTGGATGTTGCGTTAAGCGCTGCCCGCGGGCGAGGCGCGCGGTAGATAGGAGGACAGGTGGGCCGGGTCGCTGGGTAGGGTAGTTTAGTTCATTTTTTTGTTTTTATCTTTTTACTATTTTCTGTTTAACATTTCTCTTAATAACTTTTGCAATACAATTCCGAATTATTTGAATTTGGCCTCTAAAAATTCATAAAAATATGGTGATCAACAAAGGATCATAAAATTCTCCTTTAGCATAGATTTTAGAAGGTTAGGTTTAGTTTTCTCCTTTTCCCATTTGCTTCATAACTTTTGGAATATAGCTCTATACTGACCCAAACCATTTTCAAAAAAATTGTAAATTCAAAATACAACATTTAGTGTGTATTTAGAATATCTTTGTGCAAATTTTAAATGCCATTAATGCCAGTTGCATACATTGCTTTATTTGCCAATTTTGGAAGATTCAAAATAGGATTTTAGGTTTGGTAATTTCCATATTTGTTTTTAGGGTATCTCAAGAACAATATTCATTTCCATCAAACAAAATTTATTTCTCTTATAGGAACCTTCATGAACGATTCTAGTGATTTCAATTAGGGTTTTGACACAAGATTTTGAATGAGGATTTGCATGAGGTGCCATGATGCAATGCAAAATAATGCTTTTGTAGTTATGCCAATCCTAAAAAGTTTGAACAATCCTAAAAAGGTTTTTTAATCAAATTTCAACAAGATCAAACAATTTAATCGACTTATTAATTTTATTTTTAACATTCCAAAATAGGAAATAATTTGGGATGTTACAATATATGTCTGAAAGATTGGCTTGTGGCATTCAGATCCATATTCTTCAGACTTTCTTTTCGAACATGAACAATCTCGTCATCACTCTGGAAATGTAGAATGTTATTTCGTATAATAGTTGGAAACTCACACCGACGGTGCTATTTACTACGAAAATATGCACTCATCTACCCATCAAATGACATTTAATTCGAGAGCAATCCATCGCGCTTAGTTGTAGCTCAAATTTGACCCAATTTTATTAAATTGTTAAGATGAAAAATCTTATTAAGAAGTTGAAGTTGTTGTCAAAATTCTCGGTGGTGGTATGTGATATATTAAATGACCCCTCGATGGTTACCTCCAAAAAATTCACAAATCTTTCAAAGCAACCTACAATTTACTTTTAGTTGAAATTTGACCTAATTTCAATAAATCGACATAAAGTCATTCAAGTGGGCAGAGTTTGCTATGACAAAGTTTGAAAACTCATAGACTTAAACATGGGAATCATAAGTTAGACATGTTGGTCCACTTAATATTTCAGGAAGCTTGGCTCGTGGCATTCAGATCCATATTCTTTGGGCTTTCTTTACGTAAAAGAAAAAATTTGTCATCACTCGAGAAATTGAGAATGTTCTTTTCCAGATAGTTGGAAACTCACACCGACGGCATTGTTTTACTAAAATAAGATAAACTCATCTACCTTAGAAAAGACATCTAATTCAAGTCCAATGTACTGCGCTTACTTGTAGATCAAGTTTGACATAATAATTCCGTTAAATCAGCAAGAAGTAAGTGAAGTGTGCAAATTTAGCTTGGAAGCTTGAAAACAGAACTATAAGAAACTTTGGTCCACTTCGTGTGATAATTGCGGCGGTTTCATTTTCTTCTAACTGTGGTAGGTTGATACGTCTCAAACGTATCTATAATTTTTGATGTTCCATGCTTGTTTAGTATCTACTTTGTCTTGCTTTATCTACACTTTGAGGTGTTTTTATATGTTTTCTGGACTAACCTATTAACAAGATGCCACAGTGCCAGTTGCCTATCTTCTTCTGTTTTTGTTCCAGACAAGGCAGAAAATCAATATTCTCGGAATTGGATGGGACAAAAGCCAAAGACAATATTTTACCGTGGGGAACACGGAGCTAGAAGACAAGACAGAGAAGAGCCACCAGGGGTCCACAGCCCTGGCCCCGCGGCTAGGATTGGCCCGTGCCTGGGAGGGTGCGGCCACCCTGGGTGCCCATCTGCCTCGCCTCTTCGCCTATAAGAAGCCCCCGATAACAAAACCCTAAGTACCCAATCAATCTTCCACGAAACAGTCTGTAGCTGCCGCCACCATCATCACTAGATCGGGGGGATCTGAATCTCTTCCCGGCACCCTGCCGGAGGGGAGATCATCCCGGAGGCCTTCTTCATCATCATGCCAGCCTCCGGTATTAAGCATGAGTAGTTCCACCTTGGACTACGAGTCCATGTAGTAGCTAGATGGTTTTCTCTCCTCCTTTGTGCTACCATGTTTAGATCTTGTGATCTCCGTTCATGATCAAGATCATCTATTTGTAATCATGCATGTTGTGTTTGTGGGGATCTGATGGATATTGAGATTACTATGTCAGATTGATTAATGGTTTTCTCTTATTGATTCTATCATGTCTGTGTTGTTTGTGATCTTCCATGCTCTCCGTTTCTATTATGTATCTTGGCCAAGTAGATGCTAGTGACTCCAAGAAGGAGTATTTTTGCTCTACAGTGGGTTCATGCCTCTATTTAACCTAAGGGAAGTGACATAAATCTCTAAGTTTGTAGATGTGTTGTTGCTACTAGGGAGAAAACAACGGTATCTTGTTCCTGGAACAAGTGGATTGTTTACCTTACACACTTTCCTTAAAGCAGTTATCGGTTGCTTGCAACTTAATACTATAGGGGGTTCGGATGATAAACTGAAGGTGGATTACTAGTAATAGATGCAGTTGGATGGTGGTTTATTTATCTTGTTGTATTGCCCAATCAAATATCATAGGATCATGAATTTCTAGTATTGAATTGTTATGCCTTGCTTAGTCCTGTCAATTGCCCTGCTATAATTTGTGTACGTATCATGCCATGTTTGTTAATCTTAAGGAGAACACCTCTAGTGAACTATGGACCCCGGTCCAATCTTTACCATTGATACATATTCTATTGTTACTTTTTACTTTCTGCAAGCCACCATTACCTTCCACACCATACAGTTAATCCTTTGTTTTCAGCAAACCGGTGAGATTGACAACCTTATTATTCGTTGGGGCAGAGTCTTGAGTTTGTGTTGTGAAGGTTTCCAAGTTGCTAGCAACATCTTTGAGTCGTTTCCTTCCTCCTACTGGTTCGATAACCTTGGTTTCTTACTGAGGGGAGACTTGCCGGTGTGCTTATCACACCTTCCTCTTGGGGACTCCCAACGAAGCTCTACATTGATCTAAGCCACCATCATAGGTCCCGTAGGAGCGAGATGCTTTAGTTAACACACGGTCGGTGGAAGTATGAGTTGCATCAAGAACCTTATAAAAAATGAAAATTACATCCAAGTCCATGCAGTTAGCACGAGATCCCTGAAACTATGCACTGAAGTGTGTTTTGAGGCTTGTGCATTATAGCGTTCATTGTGATAAAGACTATCAATAGAATCTTCTAGATGCTAAGAACAGAAAATAAGATCCAACGGTTAGCAATGTTTGGATTTGCCAGTCTTGATCCAAAGGATTATGTTCAAAGTTATCAGTACACTATATAGTTTTTTTACGAAAAAGATAAGATAAGAAGTACTACTATGCATGGTTGGTCTTATTGAGTAACCTTTCCCTCCCGATGTATGGGAAGCAAGTGAAAATTTCGAAACCTAATTTTTTTGAATATATTTGCCGCCAAGGACCAAAGTGTTTTCCTTCCTATGTACTGGTACTAGGGTGTCAAGTGGGATCTCACCAAAATCCCACTTCTAATTCATTTGTCAAAATCTAGTTCAAATTTTGAGAAAAATTTTACACTAGATTTTGGCAAATGAACTAGAAGTGGGATTTTGGTGGTATCCCACTTGACACCCTACCTACTCCACACCAATGTGGTAGCCGAACACAATAGAGAAATAGATCTGCACCCTTTAAAAAAGAAATAGAGCCGCCATACCAAGGCACACGTGCGCAACGCCACGCTGTGGACGAGGGAGAGATCAGCCGGGCCGGTGAGAACATGTTTTATTCTCTCTGCATGTACAACGCGTTGACAGAGGTGAGAATATGTCCAACTATGAGTAAAAATCTCCACCATTTAGACAGTGTCTAAATGAGATGATTCGTGGGACCTACTAAACCGAAGAGCCAAACTTCTGCAGAGGAGTTTTACACTTGGGCCCATTATTTGCTTTTTCCTTAGGGCATTGGCAATGTGTAAAAAAAGTACACATTAAGTCACATAGTAGTACATTGTGGAGAAAATAAAGTTATACCTCAAGCTTGTGGGTTGCCCAGAGAGAACAGAAAAATCATTTCCCCTCTCTCCTCTCTATTGCATGGAGCAATATGACCAAGATATGTGGGTCCTACCTTGTGGAAAATGTTGACCTTATCCGCAATGTGGCAAACATTAATTTGAATCAGAGGGAGTAGTGTAATTTAAGTGGGTTAATGTGAAAGTGAATTTGTGATCAGACCCGCATGATTTCCAAGGCATGAGGCTTCTCTGAGGTGACCGTTGGTCGGCCTCTTGCCTTCGCCGACGTCTCCCCGGCGTGGGGTCTGCATGGATTCCTCTGGTGGTGGTTGGAAGGTCACTTACTCTAGGGTGACCACGGGTGGTAAGTTTCTTGAGGGATCGCTTGTGCTCTCGGTTGATTCTTGGCTGGTTCTTCTCAATTCCAAAGGTTCTCCCCTTGAGGGTAGATGTATGGAAAATGGGGAGAAGATTTCTATCAGATCTGTTTTGAGGTTCCCCTCTCACCTCTCTCGTGTCAATAATTTTGTGGTTCCTTCATCTGGATTTCTTGGTAGATCTCCTACCATCTCTGGAATAGATGAGGACACTGGTTTTAAATGGCATGCTCTTTGCTCCTCCTTGTCGGCTGGTAATCTGGAGCCTTCTAAGGGTTTTTTGATGCTTTTCCCTAGTGCAAAAAGATTAGTTCTCCTCAACCACAATGAGGTGGTCATTGATGCTAGATATTTGATCCAAGGTGAGGTTGTGGCCACTGGTGTTTCTATTGATCTTCAAGTTAAGAGGGTTGTGGTTGGCACTCAGATCTTGCCTAGCTCCTCGGTTAAGGAGAATTCTCTCAAAGTTAAGAAGATAGTGCCAAAATCTCTGGATTTCACCAAGGATTTTCCTAAGGAGTTTCTTCAAGAGGATGCATCAACGAAACGACCTGCCCTGGATTTCTCATTAGTGCAGGAATTTGAGAAGAAGCTTTTCGATGAGTTCAGGCACCAAGTTCACTTTCTTGGTGGTTTCAGAAAGAAGCCTTTCTATTTGGTTTGTTCTTTTGGAAGAGCAAATTTTAAATTGGATATTCATACGGTTGGTCTTGCACTCCAATCTTGTTTTGGTGCTCTAGCTTCTAAATTCCAAGTGAGATTGCTGCAAGATAGAACTTTTTGTTTCTCGGTTGCTTCATGGGCGGTGGGCTTTGAAATCTATAATATTTCAAAATTTTCATGTGAGTCTTTTGTGGTTCATGTTAATCTTTGGGGTAATGGTGGCCCAAATTGGATTTTTTAAGAAAAAGAATTTTACAAAGAATCTGCTGGAGATTGGAAAGTTGTCACGTACAAAAAGAAAAGCCCCAAAAAATCTCCTTTGTTGAAACATGGCAAAAGTGTTCAGTCAGTTTTCCAACGACTCAAATTTCCGATTGCTGCTGCGGATTCCTCGCCTGATCTTGCTGGGAGCAGTAAGTGTGATATCATCTCGAGTAATCAAGGCAGGTCTTACGCGCAGGTTCTCGCTGATGGCGGTGTTAAACCTGTGGTAATGCCGGTCGGGTCAAAACGTGGCGATAATCGCGCGGCATTTAAGCTCCATGGTCTTATTCCTTTTCTGAAATTTCTTTCTTTCCCAAAATGTTTGTGGCCCGACAAATGTTACCTTGGATGGTTCAAGGGACAGTAAAATCCTTTTTTTCGGCCCACTGTGTACAACGGTTTTAAAGAGTTCTCCATTTCATTGCAAAAAACAACTGCTCGATTCCCTGTCCCCTCAACTCCCACGCCTGCAGAAACCCCAACCCTGCCTTGCTCGTCGCCGGCGAGGTCCGTCTCAATGGCCAACATTTCGATTGATCCTGCGCCGTTCTTGCCGAATGGCTTCCAAGTGCTGCAAGTGGCTAGAAGAACCCGCATCAAGAGGGTGGTGGTTCCGCGACGGTCGAGGAACCATGAACAGTATGCTATCGCAACCATTAATCCCCTCCCCCTGGCCAGGTCCCTTTTTTGAATATTCGAGAGATTCTAGTTGATTTCCTCAATAATGAGGCTCGGGTGCACTTTCGGGATGTTCAGGCCTGTCCTTTTGGGGCCGCCTATGTGCAATTTCATCATGTGAGCGACAGGGACAGGCTCATCGCGGCCAGTCCTATCCCTTTCCAGGACGTGCATGTATCTTTTGTTAAGCACAATGAGGGGGAAAATTGGAGGAGAGCACAGTTCAACAACGAGTGTTGGGTGATGCTAGTTGGTCCCCCCTTGGACCACTGGCACACTGAAGTTCTGAATGCGGCTTTTGCTGATATTGGGAAGGTTCTTCTATGGGAGCGGGACCAGGACCAGGACCATAAGGGAAGGATTCTTGCGAAAATTTGGGTTACTGATCTGGTGGATATTCCCAAGAGTGTTAGGTTCACTATAGGCGACTTGGTGGAGTCTGAATCTTGGACCTTTTCTGTTGAGGTTTTATAGAGTGACTTGCTTGGGGGGGCACCTGAGTAGGACCCACTTCCGGATGACAATGAGCACCCACATCCCCTGCCTGTCCTTGGACCCCAGATCCCCCCTCCTCCACCTCCCCCACCTGCTCCTGTGGGTGAGGCTGGTGGTTGGGGTCAGTGGTTGGCTCCTGTGCGGGACCCTGCCCCTGGTGGGGATAACAATGAAGGTTGGGATCCTTGGGAAGCTGTTGATGCCCTAGTTCAAGGCCCTGTGATTGCTTCTGGTGAAGACATGCCCGTGGATGATCATAATCTCCCCCCAGGATGTTAACAGTGCAGTTACTGGTGCTATTCTTGTCAATGATTGGGAGTCAGATGATGATGACTCTGTGAATGCTGATCCTGCAGAACAGTGCAGTTGAGGGGCATGCAGCTTTTGAGGAGCCCCAGGGTGTTGGTATTGGGGAGGGCCTGCAGAACATCCTCCAAAATTACTTGGAGGAGGATGAAGCTAATTCTGATGAAGATGGAATGGTGGAGAGCCCCATGGACACTGGTGCTGAGACTGGAGATAATAATGATTGGATGTTGGAAGATCAGCACCTCCTTTCCCCTAATGAAGCTCATCTTCAGGTTGGAATGGTTAGAACTTTTGTTTCCATCCCTGATGTTCATTCTGCAAAGTAGGGCTTCTCTCAGCAAGGATTGGAGCTCTGGGAAAGCAACTTTGCTCCCCATATTCAAAAGGATTCTTCCTCAAAGGACTCACTCATGTGTGAAATTCCTGTAAGTTGGTTCAATTTTATTACTCTCATGCTTGCTACTCCTGAGAAGTTCAATTGGGTCAAAAGCTTTCTTACTTCTCCATTATGGGAAATTATTAAAGAACCTATTGCTGAGGAGAATTCAATCTCTTTCATCATTCCTAATGAAAGCATTTCATAGATGGCACCCCTTGCCTGGGCATTGAGGCCAAGCAGTCCTCCTGTTTGTAGCACCCCGGGTAAATCCACTACTAGAAAATCGCCTGCATTTACATCTGTGCATCATCATGATATATGCGTCCATGTTTTAATCTAAAACTATTTTGCTAAAAGCCTATTTTTGTTTTCTAAAATATTCTCTCTCCATTTCAAATGTAAGACCCTCGGTCCGCCCGGATCTTTTGTTTGCCTAAAGTATTTTACGCAAAAGAATATTTTAAAAATAAATAAATAATAAAACTATTTTGACCGGAGAGGCAGTCTAGCTGGTCAGGCCACAGGCCCAACCGGCCAAACCACCTACTATCCGGCCCATCTAAAATAAAGCCCTAACCCTAAAAACTACCCTAAACCTACCCCAAACCAAACCCTAGACAATCCTATCCCCACCTGCCGCCGCCGCCAGCTAGGGCACTAACCGCGCGCACTCGCTCCTCTGTCCCGCTCTCGCTTCGCCCAATTCCACCGACGCGGTCAACCAGCACCCTGCGTCCTCGCTTCCGCCGGTCCCACCCACAACTGCCCATGCTCCTCACGTTTTTCCCTGGCCCCACCACTTCCCAGGTGCCCCGTCCTCTCCTACCATGCAACCCGCTCCCCTCGTTCTCGTTCTCGCATCCCCATCCCGAAGCCTCACCGCCGCCACGATTCCCCGTGCCTCTCGACCTCGCCGATTCCCCTCGTCGATCTGGTCGTAGCCTACCCGGCCCGCGCGGCCCCGCGCTTGCACTCGGCCTCAAGCTCGAGCCCGACGTCTTGCTCTTCAGCGCCGTCGCCGCCCTTGATACCTCACCGTGCGCCTCCCTCTCTGGCGCGCTGAGCAGCGCCAGCCTCCGCCCTCCTCTCCCTGGGCCGCTCTGCCTTTCCTTCGCGAGCCCGTGCAGCGCAGCGCCCCGAGTTCCTCGTCTTCCGGCAGTCGCCTCTGCCCGCTGGTTCGCCTCGCCGTGGCACCCCCGTGAGCGGCGCCGCCCCTTCACCAACATCGTCGGTGCCTCTCTGCCTCCTCTACGTTGCCGGCTTCGCCCGTCCTCGGCCACGCCTGAACCCGAGCTTCCTCGCCTGCCGACGCTGGTGACCCCTCCCTCGATCTCTTCTGCCCCTGTCCTCCGCGAACTCCCAGAACGCCCTATTCATCACCGACAACCAGCAGGGGCCGTGGTGCTCCATTGTCGACTCCCTTCAGGTCGTGCCCCTTCCCTCTTTGCCGGCCATCATCGACCCAACATCGTCGGCCACCTCGCCATTCTGCGCCTTCCGAGACCAAGCTCGCCACCGCAGGCCCACTTCATGTACGACGGCTGCCGCACCCGGACGCGCGCACGGTGCTCTGGAATCTGGGGGCATCCTGGTGTGATGTGAAGAGAGTTGATGGACAACCCCGATGGCAAGTCGTGTACCATGGTGGCGTTAGTGTACATGCATCCATATGTGTTTGTGCGTTGTTCCCCAAAACACCCGAGTCCAATACAAGATCGACATCGGCAAACCAAGAGGGAACCCCAAGATCTTCGAGAGAAACTTCGACTTTAGATCCAAGTTCGCCGACCACCCAGGGAACCGGAATGCGAAGACCGAACCCGAATCCGTTGAACCCCTCCCGGTGAACATCAAGATCTTCGCCCCGATGTGTGACCCCCTTTATCCGAGCCCTATTTTATAATTGATATCTATATGAATTGTTGCATATTAAATTGTACATGCTTAGATACATATCATGTGGTTTGGGGGCACTATGTCGATTCACCTCATAATTAAATATGGAGATCATATATGGACTATTCTAGTCTTAGTTTGTCTCCATTTAAATTTGTGTAGCGAACCGGTGACCTATTTTGCCTTGTTAATACAACATTTAAATTGCGGGTATCTAAACAATTTGAATCATCTAAATAAATGTCGGGACCCCGGTTCCGTTTAATATTGCCTAATCGCATCGCATCTTGGCCATGTCATACATCATACAAGCATCATGCCCGATCTTCTGCCGTAGTATTAAATAGTACATCTGGTGTTTCCTCTAGTGCTTTGCTTCTTCACGGATTAGGCCGATGAGTTGATGCGAGAGCCGTCCCGATCTTCAGATGAACCTTCAACAATATTTTTTAGGCGAGCATTCTCCCCCTTTCTACCTATTTTACCTTTATAGTCTTTATTCCTTCCTGTTGATCTATTGCTATCTGTGTTGCGATGCTCTAGTATTCGTACCCGTGATATTCCTTGTAGACTTATATTGCCTTGGACACATCCTATTACCTGTTGTCTGGTAGATAGTCGGCCTTGCGTGTCGTAGTTGCTTGCTCAAGTGCTGTTGCGTGTCGTCAAGTACCACAGTTGTTGGAAGACTGCCATATGCTTTATGTTGGAGTGATCATGACTTTAATTACCGTTTAATAACTAAAATTGAAGTAAGTAAATAATGCAGAGGCACAGGTGGGCAATAGATGTTATTTGGTTTTTAACCGTCCACTTGTGTCCCGTAGGACCCCGAGTACTTGATACCTGTTCTTTGAATATTCGCACTATCCGCGTGTGGGACCATGAATCCCCCTAGCCAGAGCTTGAGTCATATTTATTTCTTGGGGCCACAAAGTAGTTTGGGGCTTTATTACTATCCTGTACTTATGCCATGCTTTACTGTTTATTTACGATTGCGCGTGGAGCGCCTGTACTGTTTAGGAACAAATGTGGAATGTTTTCGCGGTATCGACAAGCCCAGTCACACTTTCGGGTTCCCGGTCGTTTATAGCCATTGGCACAAACCTATGGGTCCGTTTCGAAGCCGGCCAACTTCGTCGCGGGTAGCTTGGTGGGGTGGCCCCCTGAAATTTTTATGAATCTTGCAATTGCTCTGTCGTGATGCCTCGTTGGGTTTTTATTGGTTTTTCTCGAGGTTGATCGTGCGTGTGTTGCTATTTGTGCCCCCCTGTAGGGTAAAACTTTCTGAAAGCCGTGTCCGCGGTTATGGACGACTTGGAGCACAATATCTCGATCATAGACAACTATAACTAAAGTAGTGCTATAAATTTGACTTTATAATGACTAGTAATCAGCTTCACTATAATGTAATGACTAAATAAAAGTGCCAACAATTGCTGGTTTGGATTGTCACCTGTTACCATGGTATCTGACTAGTAAGTATTGCAACTCTAACACCCTCAGAATCGGCCCTATGCAAGTTTCAGCTATTCCCGCCAAACCCCGCATGGAAACGATTCAAAGGTGCCCACCAGGCACTTTCGTGCGGGTGGAAAACGAAGTAATACCATCTCACAATAGTCCACGATGGAACCCACAGAACAGATATACAACAACGACTCCATGAGTCAAGAATACCGATAAATAGTACAAACATCGAATCACCTTGAAAATGATACAGCGTCCGAGTACGGACAAGATGCAAATTGAGCTAAGAGCCCTGAAGAATAACCAATGGCGTCCATAACCCTGCCCAGGCCAAGCCGGAAGGGTAACCCTGCTAACGACGTCGATCTCAAAACCTGCTTAAACAAAAGGGGTGCCGACAAAGGGCAAAGGAAAAAGAGAGCGGTCAGTACTGAGGCCAGTACACGGCGAGACTAGAATTCTGCGGTCCTCGCCTACATAGGTATGGTGGACTGAAGCGGTAGCGCAGCATGCACTAAACAACCTATAGAGACTCGATATATCTGTTGGCTATCAGAGAGGGATAAGAAAGACCTATCCGGAACAAACCTGATACTACCACCAAACATACCCATCCTGGTATTTCCCCCTCGAGACCACCCGAGGAAGTCAACCGAGGAACTCACACGGTTGGCAGTTTTATTTATTCGGTTATCGTTGCAGCAATTACTAGTCAAATGTAGATAGCATGAGTCATCCTGATATAATAAGCAGTGGGCAGTTTTAGTTAACTATTCCATTGTAGTTGCAACACTTACTAGTCAGATACAATAAGCGTGAGATATCCCAAACCCAGCAGTTGTTGGTACTTTTATTTAGCCATTCCGTTGCAGTGAAGCTGATTACTAGTCATATCGGAAACAAGTCAAATTATAACAGTAAACTTTAGTTATAGTTGTCTATGATCGAGAACTGTGCTCCAAGTCGTCCATAACCGCGAACACGGCTTTTCGAAAAGATTTAACGCTGCAGGGGTGCACCAAAGTATCCACACACACTTTGACCCTTTTTGCCAGATCGGTTAACATACACCCATCGGTATGTCGGCGGGGCCTAAGTCATGACGTTTCCCAGACCCAAAGCAAGTATATGGGGGCCACCCCACTAAGCTACCCGCAACAAAGTCGGCCGGTCTCCGAGATGGACTCCGGGTTTGCGTCAATGGCTGTAAACGACTGGGAACCTGAAAGTGATACTGCGCTTGTCGATACCGCGAAAACACTCCGCAATCCTAAACAGTACAGGTGCAGTACCTCGCACAATTTTAAATTAAGCAGTAAAGCATGGCATAAGTACAGAATAGTAATAAAGCCCCAAACTACTTTGTGGCCCCCAGTACAATACTTTGAAATCAGGTACTAATCGATAGGGGTGCCCACACACCCCACCTGTGGTTAGCGCGCTCGATCTCGGAACAGGTGTCAAGAACTCGGGGTCCTATGGGACACCAGTGAGCGGTTAAAAACCAAATATTGACTATTACCCACCGGTGCCTCTGCATTTACCTACTTTCAATTTTAGTTATTAAACAATAATTAAAGCCAAGATCATCTCCAACTTTAAACATGCGGCAAATACTCCAACAACTGTGGTACTTGATGACACGCAACAGCACTTGAGCAAGCGACTACGACGCGCAAGTCCAACTATCTACCAAACAACAGGTAATAGGATGTGTCCAAGGCAATATAAGGCTGCAAGAGATATCACGGGCACGAAAACTAGAGCATCGCAACACAGATAGCAATAGATCAATAGGAGGGAATAAATACTATAAAAGTAAGATAGGTAGAAAGGGGGAGATTGCTCGCCTGAAAAACATTGCTGAAGGTTCATCCGAGATCGGGTCGACACTCACATCAACTCATCGGCCTAATCCGTGAAGAAGCAAAGAACTAGAAGAAACACCAGATGCACTATTTAATACTACGGCAAAAGATCGGGCATGATGCATGTATGATGTATGGCATGGCAAAGGTGCGATGCAACTAGGCAATATTAAGCGGAACCGGGGTCCCGACATTTAATTAAACGGTTCAAGTTGTTTAGATACCCCGCAATTTAAATGTTGTCTTAACAAGGCAAAAGATAGCACCGGTTCACTACACAAATTTAAATGGAGTCCGGAATAAGACAAAGATATCCCGCAGATGGATTCCATATTTAATTATGAGATGAATCGGCATAATGCCCCAACCCACATGATATGCATGCGAGATGAACAATTTAATTTGCAACAAACGATAATGTCATATTATAAAAATAATGGGGGTCTCGGATAGGGAATCACATTAGGGTTCGGCGAACTTGGGCTCCGAGGGGTTCGGGGTCGGGTCTCAGGGTCCGGATCTGGGGTTCGGTCTCGGCGGGATCGTTCTCGGATAACAGAGTAGATCTTGGCGTTCCACGAAGAAGGACTTGGTGCAGCGTCGGGGCGCATCGGATTCGTCCTGGTCGGTGTCGATCTTGTCGTTGCGAAGATCTTGTCGGGTCCGCGCAATCGAGTCGGTCTTGGCATTCGGGGTGAAGAACTTGGCGTCCTCGAGGAAGTACTTGGCGTATCCGTGTCGACGACCTGGGCGTCCGGGTTCTCGGCGAACTTGGCGTCCGGGAAGGAGTACTTGTCGCACCGGGGTCTCGGTGTCCTCGGATCCGAGAGGAAGAACTTGGCGTGCCGGGAAGAAGGTCTTGCGGTTTCCGTGTCTTCGGTTCCATGAAGGCGTGCTTGTCCTCCGTGATGGCGAACTCGATGTCCCGAAAAGATCTTGTCATACCGGCGGTACCGGATCCTCGTAGGAGGCATGGCGTTCTAGGATGGAGAACTTGTCGTTCCGAGGGTTCAACGTCGATGGTTCATCGGGTTCCGAACTCCAGGATCGGTTTTCGAGATCAGGGCTTCGGGTCCAACTATCAAGGCGTGGGCTCCGAGGGTCTTGGTGGTCTTGGGGTCTGGAGACCGAGCTACTGTACTGACGATGCTCTGGAGGTTCGCTCACTCACTTGGCGCATACAGGAGCGTGGGATCTTGGAGGCTGCCGGTTGTTCCCAACAAACAGAGCAGGTGGGGTCGTGGCCGACGCGGGCGAGGAGCTCGCTGCAGGGGCAGAGGAGAGGATGCTGCGGCGTTGTTCAAGGACAGAGGCGGCACGCTCGGGAAGGGAGAGGATGGCCCGGGAAGGAGTGGTCCGGCGGGAGACGGTGGTGGCCGTCCTTGGTGCCGAAGCCGACGGACCCGACGACGCTCGCCGCGAAGGCCGGGGCGGCGCAGAGAGGCCGAGAACGAGTAGGGGCCAGTGCGGTCAGGCGGAGGGGACCACGGAACGGCGGAGGGGCGGCGGCCGTCGACGTGGTGAAGGCCGGCGAGGCAGGGCCCACGGCTGCTGGCGGGGCGGCGGGGAAGAAGGACTCGGTGCGGAGGCCCTGGGTGGCGGCGACGCGAGTCGAGCGGGGTTGGGGAAGACGGCAGGCCGAGGAGGCGGCAACGGACGGGACGCCGCAGGGAGGAGCTGGGCGGCGGCGGTCCAGGGAGCGGGGATCGATGCCGCGAGCGTCGGGGAGGACGAGGTCGGCCGGCGACGGCGCTGGAAGAGGGATGACGAGGAAGGAGCGGGGCAGACGAGGCCTGGCGGGCGAGAAGGGGGCCGTAGCGGCGCGGTCTGGCGAGCACCAGTGAGAGGGGCGGCGCCAGGAAGAGGCTGGTGCCCGCGGGGGAAGAGGTGCCGCGCGGCTCGGTGGGTGGAGAGAAGGGGATGGGCGAGCGAAGGAGGAGGTAGGGTCGGGCGCGCGTGGGAGGCGGGGTGGGCCCGCAGTAGAGGGGATCGAGGGGCGGGTCACGCGGGCTAGCGGACCAAGTGTGTTAGGTGGAAGGCGTGCAGGTGGGACGGTGGGCCACGAGCGGGTGGGGCGCGACTGTGAGGAGGTGGGGCTAGGCGGGGGGGGGGGGGGGGGGGCAGGGAGACAGGGGTGGACGGTTTGGTGTGTGTGTGCCTGTGGGGTTGGTGTGGGGACGTGGCGGGAGTGGTTGTGGTGAGGTGGCAGCGGGTGGTTGGCTGGAGGAGGGATGATAGCTGAGGTGGCGAGCACCGATTGGGTGGGATGAGGTGGATGCAGGGTGGGTAGACTAGGTTTAGGTAGGAAAAGGGTTTAGGTAGACTGGTTTTTGTACTGGGGGTGGTCGACTGGGTCGGATCGGCCCAGTATGGCTGCTCCCTATAAATAAAATAAATATTTTATTATTTAAAACGGGGATTTTGAAATCCATTGGTAGACGAAACAAAATAATCCGGAGACCCGGGTTTTGGATCTTGAAATAAGGCGGGGTATTTAGAAAATCAAATATGTTTTTCGAAAATAGTTTCAGACAAACAAATGCATGATGATGACGATGCTCAAATGCAATGTGGCATGATGACATGAGCATGCGGTCATGATGATGCAATGCACAAAAACAACGCGATTTTCTAGTAGTGGTTTTGGCGGGGCGCCACAATTCGACACCACTAACAATGGATCTCGCCCTCGAGATCCGCCTCATGGTACCGGAAGGAAGGCCGGCGATCTGCGTCTTCTCGCTTCGTGTAGATCCTCGCGACACCACTAACAAGAGGTCGTTATCCGAGATCGTCGGGAGAACACTCCGGAAGCAAAAAGGCGAAGGCAGAGGTATCAACAAATTAAGCCACCTCTAGCTTCGATAGAAAGAGCGAACCGATGCATTCTCATCCACTTCAGTGTACAAAAGCGAATAGAAGGGGTAGTCGGCATGGGGGCCAATCCATCACGCACCCAAACTATTACTCTGCACCATCAGTAGAAAAGCGTGCAACCATTCTCGGAATCAGACTGAAGATCTCGACAATCAAGGGTCAGAAAACAAAGGAGTGATGCAGGCTCTGCATCAGACCTGGCGTAGAGGATGTCGTCGTGTCGGAAAACACCGGAAGGCACGAGAAGGAACAAAGAGAAGTCCACCAGACGAAGGGTTCCTCGGATAGCATGAAGACCAGATGTAGCAACACCGTTACCAAAGGAGGAAGCGAAACCCTGAAGGTACGATGGAACCCAACCACGAGAAATCTTGGACTCGAAGAGAGAGAAGAGAGCGGATGCAAAACACGCAGAGGTGAGAGGAGAGCAGCAGAGGGGTAAGGAGTAAAATCAGACCTAATCAGATCTATCCAACCGATTTTTGCAAAATAGTTTTGACACTCTACTGCGGCCGTTAGCTAGGTTATCCTACAGGCTGGACTTGTGGGGTATCGCAACTGCTGTGCTCTGATACCACTCTCTAACACCCTCAGAATCGGCCCTATGCAAGTTTCAGCGATTCCCGCCAAACCCCGCATAGAAACGATTCAAAGGTGCCCATCAGGCACTTTCGTGCGGGTGGAAAACGAAGTAATACCATCTCACAATAGTCCATGATGGAACCCACGGAACAGATATACAACAACGACTCCATGAGTCGAGAATACCGATAAACAGTACAAAGATCCAATCACCTTGAAAATGATACAACGTCCGAGTACGGACAAGATGCAAATTGAGCTAAGAGCCCTGAAGAATAACCAATGGCGTCCATAACCCTGCCCAGGCCAAGCCGGAAGGGTAACCCTGCTAACAACGTCGATCTCAAAACCTGCTTAAACAAAAGGGGTGCCGACAAAGGGCAAAGGAAAAAGAGAGCGGTCAGTACTGAGGCCAGTACACGGCGAGACTAGAATTCGGCGGTCCTCGCCTACATAGGTATGGTGGACTGAAGCGGCAACGCAGCATGCACTAAACAACCTATAGAGACTTGATATATCTGTCGGCTATTAGAGAGGGATAAGAAAGACCTATCCGGAACCAACCTGATACTACCACCAAACATACCCATCCTGATATTTCCCCCTCGAGACCACCCGAGGAAGTCAACCGAGGAACTCACACGGTTGGCAGTTTTATTTATTCGGTTATCGTTGCAGCAATTACTAGTCAAATGTAGATAGCATGAGTCATCCTGATATAATAAGCAGTGGGCAGTTTTAGTTAACTATTCCGTTGTAGTTGCAACACTTACTAGTCAGATACAATAAGCGTGAGATATCCCAAACCCAGCAGTTGTTGGTACTTTTATTTAGCCATTCCGTTGCAGTGAAGCTGATTACTAGTCATATCGGAAACAAGTCAAATTATAACAGTAAACTTTAGTTATAGTTGTCTATCGTCGAGAACTGTGCTCCAAGTCGTCCATAATCGCGGACACGGCTTTTCAAAAAGATTTAACCCTGCAGGGGTGCACCAAAGTATCCACACGCACTTTGACCCTTTTTGCCAGATCAGTTAACATACACCCATCGGTATGTCGGCGGGGCCTAAGTCATGAGGTTTCCCAGACCCAAAGCAAGTACATGGGGGCCACCCCACTAAGCTACCCGCAACGAAGTCGGCCGGTCTCCGAGACGGACTCAGGGTTTGCGTCAATGGCTATAAACGACTGGGAACCCGAAAGTGAGACTGGACTTGTCGATACCGCGAAAACACTCCGCAATCCTAAACAGTACAGGTGCAGTACCTCGCACAATTTTAAATTAAGCAGTAAAGCATGGCATAAGTACAGAATAGTAATAAAGCCCCAAACTACTTTGTGGCCCCCAGTACAATACTTTGAAATCAGGTACTAATCGATGGGGGTGCCCACACACCCCACCTGTGGTTAGCGCGCTCGATCTCGGAACAGGTGTCAAGAACTCGGGGTCCTACGGGACACCAGTGAGCGGTTAAAAACCAAATATTGTCTATTACCCACCGGTGCCTCTGCATTTACATACTTTCAATTTTAGTTATTAAACAATAATTAAAGCCAAGATCATCTCCAACTTTAAACATGCGGCAAATACTCCAACAACTGTGGTACTTGATGACACGCAACAGCACTTGAGCAAGCGACTACGACGCGCAAGTCCAACTATCTACCAAACAACAGGTAATAGGATGTGTCCAAGGCAATATAAGGCTGCAAGGGATATCACGGGCACGAAAACTAGAGCATCGCAACACAGATAGAAATAGATCAATAGGAGGGAATAAATACTATAAAAGTAAGATAGGTAGAAAGGGGGAGATTGCTCGCCTGAAAAACATTGCTGAAGGTTCATCCGAGATCGGGTCGACACTCGCATCAACTCATCGGCCTAATCCGTGAAGAATCAAAGCACTAGAAGAAACACCGGATGCACTATTTAATACTACGGCAAAATATCGGGCATGATGCATGTATGATGTATGGCATGGCAAAGGTGCGATGCAACTAGGCAATATTAAGCGGAACCAGGGTCCCGACATTTAATTAAACGGTTCAAGTTGTTTAGATACCCCGCAATTTAAATGTTGTCTTAACAAGGCAAAAGATAGCACCGGTTCACTACACAAATTTAAATGGAGTCCGGAATAAGACAAAGATATCCCGCAGATGGATTCCATATTTAATTATGAGATGAATCGGCATAATGCCCCAACCCACATGATATGCATGCGAGATGAAAAATTTAATTTGCAACAAACGATAATGTCATATTATAAAAATAATGGGGGTCTCGGATAGGGAATCACATTAGGGTTCGGCGAACTTGGGCTCCGAGGGGTTCGGGGTCGGGTCTCAGGGTCCGGATCTGGGGTTCGGTCTCGGCGGGATCGTTCTCGGATAACAGAGTATATCTTGGCGTTCCACGAAGAAGGACTTGGTGCGGCGTCGGGGCGCAGTGGATTCGTCCTGGTCGGTGTCGATCTTGTCGTTGCGAAGATCTTGTCGGGTCCGCGCAATCGAGTCGGTCATGGCATTCGGGGTGAAGAACTTGGCGTCCTCGAGGAAGTACTTGGCGTATCCGTGTCGACGACCTGGGCGTCCGGGTTCTCGGCGAACTTGGCGTCCGGGAAGGAGTACTTGTCGCACCGGGGTCTCGGTGTCCTCGGATCCGAGAGGAAGTACTTGGCGTGCCAGGAAGAAGGTCTTGCGGTTTCCGTGTCTTCGGTTCCATGAAGGCGTGCTTGTCCTCCGTGATGGCGAACTCGATGTCCCGAGAAGATCTTGTCATACCGGCGGTACCGGATCCTCGTAGGAGGCATGGCGTTCTAGGATGGAGAACTTGTCGTTCCGAGGGTTCAACGTCGATGGTTCACCGGGTTCGGGTCTCGAACTCCAGGATCGGTCTTCGAGATCAGGGCTTCGGGTCCAGCTATCAAGGCGTGGGCTGCGAGGGTCTTGGTGGTCTTGGGGTCTGGAGACCGAGCTACTGTACTGACGATGCTCTGGAGGTTCGCTCACTCACTTGGCGCATACAGGAGCGTGGGATCTTGGAGGCTGCCGGTTGTTCCCAACAAACAGAGCAGGTGGGGTCGTGGCCGACGCGGGCGAGGAGCTCGCTGCAGGGGGCAGAGGAGAGGATGCTGCGGTGTTGTTCAAGGGCAGAGGCGGCACGCTCGGGAAGGGAGAGGATGGCCCGGGAAGGAGTGGTCCGGCGGGAGACAGTGGTGGCCATCCTTGGTGCCGAAGCCGACGGACCCGACGACACTCGCCGCGAAGGCTGGGGTGGCGCAGAGAGGCCGAGGACGAGTAGGGGCCAGCGCGGTCAGGCGGAAGGGACCACGGAACAACGGGCTCGCAGAGCGGGGCGAGAAGGCGGAAGGGCGGCGGCCGTCGACGTGGTGAAGGCCGGCGAGGCAGGGCCCGCGGCTGCTGGCGGGGCGGCGGGGAAGAAGGCCTCGGTGCGGAGGCCCTGGGTGGCGGCGACACGAGCCGAGCGGGGTTTGGGAAGACGGCAGGCCAAGGAGGCGGCAACGGACAGGACGCCGCAGGGAGGAGCTGGGCGGCGGCGGTCCAGGGAGCGGGGATCGATGCCGCGAGCGTCGGGGAGGACGAGGTCGGCCGGCGACGGCGCTGGAAGAAGGATGACGAGGAAGGAGCAGGGCAGACGAGGGCGAGGAGGGGGCCCGCGGCGGCGCGGGCTGGCGAGCACCGGTGAGAGGGGCGGCGCCAGGGAGAGGCTGGTGCCCGCGGGGGAAGAGGCGCCGCGCGGCTCGGTGGGTGGAGAGAAGGGGATGGGCGAGCGAAGGAGGAGGTAGGGTCGGGCGCGCGTGGGAGGCGGGGTGGGCCCGCGGTAGAGGGGATCGAGGGGCGGGTCACGCGGGCTGGCGGACCAGGTGTGTTAGGTGGGAGGCGTGCAGGTGGGGCGGTGGGCCACGAGCGGGTGGGGCGCGGCTGTGAGGAGGTGGGGCCAGGCGGGGGGGCCAGGGAGACAGGGGTGGACGGTTTGGTGTGTGTGTGCCTGTGGGGTTGGTGTGGGGACGTGGCGGGAGTGGTTGTGGTGAGGTGGCAGCGGGTGGTTGGCTGGAGGAGGGATGATAGCTGAGGTGGCGAGCACCGATTGGGTGGGATGAGGTGGATGCAGGGTGGGTAGACTAGGTTTAGGTAGGAAAAGGGTTTAGGTAGACTGGTTTTTGTACTGGGGGTGGCCGACTGGGTCGGATCGGCCTGGTATGGCTGCTCCCTATAAATAAAATAAATATTTTATTATTTAAACGGGGCTTTTGAAATCCATTGGTAGACGAAACAAAATAATCCGGAGACCCGGGTTTTGGATCTTGAAATAAGGCGGGGTATTTAGAAAATCAAATATGTTTTTCGAAAATAGTTTCAGACAAACAAATGCATGATGATGACGATGCTCAAATGCAATGTGGCATGATGACATGAGCATGCGGTCATGATGATGCAATGCACAAAAACAACGCGATTTTCTAGTAGTGGTTTTGGCGGGGCGCCACAGCAACTACAACGGAATGGTTAACTAAAACTGCCCACTGCTTATCATATCAGGATGACTCATGCTATCTATACCTGACTAGTAATTGCTACAACGATAACTGAATAAATAAAAATACCAACTGTGTGAGTTCCTCGGCTGACTTCCTCGTTTGGTCTCGAGGGGGAAAGTCCAGGATGGGTATGTTTGGTGGTAGTATAAGGTGGGTTCCGAATAGGTCTTTCTTATTCCTCTCTGATAGCCGACAGTTATATCGAGTCTCTATAGGTTGTTTAGCGCATGATGCGCTGCCGCTTCAATCCACCATACCTATGTAGGCGAGGACCGCCGAATTCTAGTCTCGCCGTGTACTGGCCTCAGTACTGACCGCTCTCTTTTTCCCTTTGCCCTTTGTCGGCACCCCTTTTGTTTAAGCAGGTTTTGAGATCGACGTCGTTAGCAGGGTTACCCTTCCGGCTTGGCCTGGGCAGGGTTATGGACGCCATTGGTTATTCTTCAGGGCTCTTAGCTCAATTTGCATCTTGTCCGTACTCGGACGCTGTATCGTTTTAAAGGTGATTTGGATCTTTGTATTGTATATCTGTATTCTTGACTCTTTGAGTCGTTGTTGTATATATCTATTCTGTGGGTTCCATCGTGGACTATTGTGTAATGGTATTACTTCGTTTTCCACCCGCACGAAAGTGCCTGGTGGGCACCTTTGAATCGTTTCTATGCGGGTTTGGCGGGAATCGCTGAAACTTGCATAGGGTCGATTCTGAGGGTGTTACAGAGTGGTATCAGAGCTCAGCAGTTACGATACCCAACTGGTCCATCCTGTAGGATAACCTAGCTAACCGACGTGGTAGAGTGTCAAAACTATTTTTGGAAAATCGGTTGGATAGATCTGAATAGGTTTGCTTTTACTTCTTACCCCTCTTCTATTCTCCTCTTATCTCGACGTGTTTGGAATCTACTCTCTTATCTTTTCTTCGTGTCTAGGATTTCTCGTGGTTGGGTTTCCGTCGTACCTTTCGGGTTTCGCTTCCATCCTCTTATAACGGTGCTTGAACATTCGGCATTCATGCTATCTGATGAATCTTTCATCTGTTGTACCTTTCAGTGGATCGAAAATTCACTAATTTTTTTTCTTTCTATCCTCTGGTGTTTTCTGATACGACGAAGTCATCTACCTCAGATCTGATGAGAATCTCCATCCCTCCTTTGTTTCTGAACCTTGCTTGTCGAGATCTTCAGTCTGAATTTCGAGAGTTGGTTGCATAGTTCGCTGTTTGTGTACGGGGTAATGCTTTGAATGCGGGATGGAGTCACGACCATACCACTACTCTTATCATTTGATTTTGTATGTTGAATGGTGGATCAATGCAATTTACTCCTTCCGTAGAAGTTAAGGGTGGCCTTAGCCTTTGAGACCTCTACCTTGGTCCTTTGTTTTCCGGAGTGTTCTCCCAACGAACGTGAGCCACACCCTTTGTTGGTGGTGTCGCCAATTTCAAGATGAAGAAAGAACCCTAGTTAGTGGTGTCGCGAGGATCTACACGAAGAGAGCAGAATTAGACCGTCGGCCTTCTTCCCCGTATCATGAGGCGGATCTCGAGGGCGAGATCCATTGTTAGTGGTGTCGAATTGTAGCACCCCGGGTAAATCCACTACTAGAAAATCGCCTGCATTTACATCTGTGCATCATCATGATATCTGTGTCCATGTTTTAATCTAAAACTATTTTGCTAAAATCCAATTTTTGTTTTCTAAAATATTCTCTCTCCATTTCAAATGTAAGACCCTCGGTCCGCCCGAATCTTTTGTTTGCCTAAAGTATTTTACCCAAAAGAATATTTTAAAACTAAATAAATAATAAAACTATTTTGACCGGAGAGGCAGTCTAGCTGGTCAGGCCACAGGCCCAACCGGCCAAACCACCTACTATCCGGCCCATCTAAAATAAAACGCTAACCCTAAAAACTACCCTAAACCTACCCCAAACCAAACCCTAGACAATCCTATCCCCACCCGCCGCCGCCGCCAGCTAGGGCACTAACCGCGCGCACTCGCTCCTCTGTCCCGCTCTCGCTTCGCCCAATCCCACCGACGCGGTCAACCAGCACCCTGCGTCCTCGCTTCCGCCGGTCCCACCCACAACTGCCCATGCTCCTCACGTTTTTCCCTGGCCCCACCACTTCCTAGGTGCCCCGTCCTCTCCTACCATGCAACCCGCTCCCCTCGTTCTCGTTCTCGCATCCTCATCCCGAAGCCTCACCGCCGCCACGATTCCCCGTGCCTCCCGACCTCGCCGATTCCCCTCGTCGACCTGGTCGTAGCCTACCCGGCCCGCGCGGCCCCGCGCTTGCACTCGGCCTCAAGCTCGAGCCCGACGTCTTGCTCTTCAGCGCCGCCGCCGCCCTTGATACCTCACCGTGCGCCTCCCTCTCAGGCGCGCCGAGCAGCGCCAGCCTCCGCCCTCCTCTCCCTGGGCCGCTCTGCCTTTCCTTTGCGAGCCCCTGCAGCGCAGCGCCCCGAGTTCCTTGTCTTCTGGCAGTCGCCTCTGCCCGCTGGTTCGCGTCACCGTGGCACCCCCGTGAGCGGCGCCGCCCTTCACCAACGTCGTCGGTGCCTCTCTGCCTCCTCTACGCTGCCGTCTTCGCCCGTCCTCGGCCACGCCTGAACCCGAGCTTCCTCGCCTGCCGACGCTGGTGACCCCTCCCTCGATCTCTTCTGCCCCTGTCCTCCGCGAACTCCCAGAACACCCTATTCATCACCGACAACCAGCAGGGGCCGTGGTGCTCCGTTGTCGACTCCCTTCAGGCCGTGCCCCTTCCCTCTTTGCCGGCCGTCATCGACCCAACGTCGTCGGCCACCTCGCCGTTCTGCGCCTTCCGAGACCAAGCTCGCCACCGCAGGCCCACTTCATGTACGACGGCTACTGCACCCGGACGCGCGCACGGTGCTCTGGAATCTGGGGGCATCCTGGTGTGATGTGAAGAGAGTTGATGGACAACCCCGATGGCAAGTCGTGTACCATGGTGGCGTTAGTGTACATGCATCCATATGTGTTTGTGCGATGTTCCCCAAAACACCCGAGTCCAATACAAGATCGACATCGGCAAACCAAGAGGGAACCCCAAGATCTTCGAGAGAAACTTCGACTTTAGATCCAAGTTCGCCGACCACCCAGGGAACCGGAATGTGAAGTCCGAACCCGAATCCGTTGAACCCCTCTCGGTGAACATCAAGATCTTCACCCCGATGTGTGACCCCCTTTATCCGAGCCCTATTTTATAATTGATATCTATATGAATTGTTGCATATTAAATTGTACATGCTTGTATACATATCATGTGGTTTGGGGGCACTATGTCGATTCACCTCATAATTAAATATGGAGATCATATATGGACTATTCTAGTCTTAGTTTGTCTCCATTTAAATTTGTGTAGCGAACCGGTGACCTATTTTGCCTTGTTAATACAACATTTAAATTGCGGGTATCTAAACAATTCGAATCATCTAAATAAATGTCGGGACCCCAGTTCCGTTTAATATTGCCTAATCGCATCGCATCTTGGCCATGTCATACATCATACATGCATCATGCCCGATCTTCTGCTGTAGTATTAAATAGTACATCTGGTGGTTTCCTCTAGTGCTTTGCTTCTTCACGGATTAGGCCGATGAGTTGATGTGAGAGCCGGCCCGATCTTCGGATGAACCTTCAACAATGTTTTTCAGGCGAGCATTCTCCCCCTTTCTACCTATTTTACCTTTATAGTCTTTATTCCTTCCTATTGATCTATTGCTATCTGTGTTGCGATGCTCTAGTTTTCGTACCCGTGATATTCCTTGCAGCCTTATATTGCCTTGGACACATCCCATTACCTGTTGTCTGGTAGATAGTCGGCCTTGTGTGTCCTAGTTGCTTGCTCAAGTGCTGTTGCGTGTCGTCAAGTAGCACAGTTGTTGGAAGACTGCCATATGCTTTATGTTGGAGTGATCATGACTTTAATTACCGTTTAATAACTAAAATTGAAGTAAGTAAATAATGCAGAGGCACAGGTGGGCAATAGATGTTATTTGGTTTTTAACCGTCCACTTGTGTCCCGTAGGACCCCGAGTACTTGATACCTGTTCTTTGAATATTTGCACTATCCGCATGTGGGACCATGAATCCCCCTAGCCAGAGCTTGAGTCATATTTATTTCTTGGGGCCACAAAGTAGTTTGGGGCTTTATTACTATCCTGTACTTATGCCATGCTTTACTGTTTATTTACGATTGCGCGTGGAGCGCCTGTACTGTTTTGGAACAAATGTGGAATGATTTCGCGGTATCGACAAGCCCAGTCACACTTTCGGGTTCCCGGTCATTTACAGCCATTGGCACAAACCTCTGGGTCCGTTTCGAAGCCGGCCAACTTCGTCGCGGGTAGCTTGGTGGGGTGCCCCCCTGAAATTTATATGAATCTTGCAATTGCTCTGTCGTGATGCCTCGTTGGGTTTTTATTGGTTTTTCTCGAGGTTGATCGTGCGTGTGTTGCTATTTGTGCCCCCCTGCAGGGTAAAACTTTCTGAAAGCCGTGTCCGCGGTTATGGACGACTTGGAGCACAGTATCTCGATCATAGACAACTATAACTAAAGTAGTGCTATAAATTTGACTTTATAATGACTAGTAATCAGCTTCACTATAATGGAATGACTAAATAAAAGTGCCAACAATTGCTGGTTTGGATTGTCACCTGTTACCATGGTATCTAACTAGTAAGTATTGCAACTACAACGGAATGGTTAACTAAAACTGCCCACTGCTTATCATATCAGGATGACTCATGCTATCTATACCTGACTAGTAATTGCTACAACGATAACTGAATAAATAAAACTACCAACTGTGTGAGTTCCTCGGCTGACTTCCTCGTTTGGTCTCGAGGGGGAAAGTCCAGGATGGGTATGTTTGGTGGTAGTATCAGGTTGGTTCCGAATAGGTCTTTCTTATTCCTCTCTGATAGCCGACAGTTATATCGAGTCTCTATAGGTTGTTTAGCGCATGATGCGCTGCCGCTTCAGTCCACCATACCTATGTAGGCGAGGACCGCCGAATTCTAGTCTCGCCGTGTACTGGCCTTAGTACTGACCGCTCTCTTTTTCCCTTTGCCCTTTGTCGGCACCCCTTTTGTTTAAGCAGGTTTTGAGATCGACGTCGTTAGCAGGGTTACCCTTCCGGCTTGGCCTAGGCAGGGTTATGGACGCCATTGGTTATTCTTCAGGGCTCTTAGCTCAATTTGCATCTTGTTCGTACTCGGACGCTGTATCGTTTTAAAGGTGATTTGGATCTTTGTATTGTATATTTGTATTCTTGACTCTTTGAGTCGTTGTTGTATATATCTGTTCTGTGGGTTCCATCGTGGACTATTGTGTAATGGTATTACTTCGTTTTCCACCCGCACGAAAGTGCCTGGTGGGCACCTTTGAATCGTTTCTATGCGGGTTTGGAGGGAATCGCTAAAACTTGCATAGGGTCGATTCTGAGGGTGTTACACTGTTCCCCTTCCACTTCTTCCAGAAAGAGAAAGGGCAAGGAACCTCTAGTTGAAACTGAGGTGATAAGAAGTCCTATAATTGTTGAATTAAATGGGGGTTTCAAAAGTCACTTAAACTGCTCAATTTCTGACTGTCTGACTTGCAATGCTGCTCCACCTTGTTTAAATCCTAAAGTGGTTAAAAATCTTGCTGCCTCTTTCTGCAAGGTAAAGGATGGTGACCTGGAGAAGAGGTTGCGCAAGAAAGGGAAGGCCATTGAAGTGGCAGTCAAGGCTCCTTCAAAAGGCACCATCAAGGGGAATGGATCCTCAAGCTTGAACCTTGGAGGAAAGAAGAAATCTGGGGCTGCTGGTATGTGTGGTCAGCAAGCCAAGAATAAACCCTCAACTTAAGTGTATAATGTATCACAAACTGTCTTTTGCTGGAGCCTTGTTGGTTCCCTATTCTGAAACATGTAATAGTGGTCGCCTGATGTGTTTGCTACCTAATGTGTTCATGGATGTTGAATCTGTCAGTGGGTTTATGATGTGGAATGCATTTTTCCTATTTGGTTGTGATCTCTTCAGTTGGGTGATGACATTGGTTGTACCACCCCTTAACCTAATCCCCAATTTGGTTTTTAATGGATAATAAAAGAATATGGAAGATTCTGAATTGGAACATCAGGGGTATTAATTTAGATAAATAATGGGTTGCCCGCAGAAATAAGATTGATGAATCTGGTTGTGACATTATTTGCCTACAAGAAACTAAAAGGGAACATTTTCATATCTCTTACATCAGAAAATTCTGTCCCTCCAAATTTTCCAAATTTGAATTCCTTCCCTCCAGGGGGGCTTCGGGTGGTTTGATTATCATTTGGAATAGCTCTTTGTTTTCTGGACAACTTTCTTTCCAAAATGAGTTCTCCATCTCCATTACATTGACCTCTCTCTTGTCCAATGAAACCTAGATTCTCACCAACATTTATGGGCCATGCTTAGCTGAAAAAAGCATATTTCATAGAATGGTTTGGAAATATTGATATGCCTGATGATATGGATTTGCTCATTGTGGGTGATTTCAATTTTATTAGAAAACCCTCTAACAGAAACAGGCAGGGGGGATGTGAATGACATGCTCCTTTCTAATGAAGCCATTAGCAATCTAGAACTCATAGAATTACCCCTTAAAGGTAGAAAGTTCACATGGAGCAATATGCAAAAGGAACCTCTCCTGGAAAGGCTGGACTGGTTTTTTACATCTTCTTCCTGGACTCAGAGCTATCCTTCAACTTTTGTTGTCCCTCTTACCAAGCCTACCTCTGATCATCTGCCTTGTGTCATCTCTATTGGCACAATGATTCCAAAATACCAGGTTTTCAGATTTGAGAATTACCGAATGCATCATAGTGATTTTAAAGCAATTGTTCAAAATTCCTGGAACATCCCAGTTGATTTCCCTGATTCTGCTAAAAAAATTAATGCTAAATTCAAAAATGTCAGAAGGGGGCTGAAGATCTGGGCAAAAAAACTGCCTTGTTTGAAAGCTCAAATTTGTAATGTCAATGCCACTATTAATCTCTTGGATGTCTTGGAGGAAATGAGAACTCTTACTGTACTGGAATGGAATCTCAGAGACTTACTGAAAAGTCTTGTAATCTCACTTCTTCAAGATCAAAATGCTTACTGGAAGCAAAGAGGAAAAGTCAAATGGGTCAAGTTGGGTGATGAGAACACAAAATTCTTTCATTCAAAAGCCACCATCAGCTTCAGGCATAACTACATCTCCATGCTCAAAGATGACTCTAATGAAGAGATTCATGCTCATTCTGGTAAAGCTGGTCTACTCTAGAATGCTTTCAAAGATAGAATGGGCACCTCTGATAAGCCTGAAATGCACTTTAACCTTAGTGAGTTGGCAGGGGAGTGCTTGAGTCAAGAGGATAGAGATGTTTTAGAAGAGCCATTCTCTGATAAGGAAATTGAAGGTGTAATCAAGGATCTTCCTAATGACAAGTCTCCTGGCCCTGATGGTTTCAATAATGAATTCATTAAGCAATGTTGGCCTATTATTAAGGAGGATTTTAAACAACTCCTTGTGGATTTCTATGAAGGCAGGACTTCTCTGGAAAGCATTAATGCATCTTTTATCACCCTCATTCCTAAAAATGAGGCCCCTTTGACACCTGCTGATTTCAGGCCTACTTCACTTCTTAACAGTGTCTTCAAGATTATAACCAAGCTCCTAGCTAACAGACTTCAAAAAATTATTCTTAAACTTGTCCACAAAAACCAATATGGATTCCTAAAACAAAGATCTATCCAGGACTGCTTAGGATGGGCTTTTGAATTCCTTGATCAATGTCACAAGTCCAAGGAAGAAATTTTAATTCTGAAGCTTGATTTGAAAAGGCTTTTGATAGAATTGAGCATTCCACAATCATCAATATTCTCAAAGCCAAAGGTTTTGGTAAAAAATGGATTAATTGGATTCAGTTGATCTTTGGATCTGCTTCATCCTCTGTTTTGTTAAATGGAGTGCCTGAGAAAAAATTCTATTGTAGAAGAGGTGTAAGGCAAGGGGATCCTTTATCCCCACTCCTGTTTGTCCTTGCTGCTGATCTTTTCCAATGCATTCTCAACAAAGCAATGAGCCTTGGGCTCCTCTCCCTACCTCTTGAAGGTGTGTTATGTCCAGATTTCCCTGTAGTACAGTATGCAGATGACACCTTATTAATCCTTAAGGCTGACTCAAAGAAATTAATGTGCCTTAAAGCTCTCCTTCATACTTTCGCCCTTTCCACTGGACTCAAGGTTAATTATTCTAAATCTAGTATGATGCCAATCAACATGGATTCTGAGAGGCTAAGACATTTTGCTAGTACACTCTCCTGCATCACTGGTTCACTACCCTTCACTTATCTTGGATTGCCTTTAAGCATCAACAAGCCTGCAGTGGAACATTTTCTGCCTATTGTCCAGAGAGTAGAGAGAAGATTATGTGGGATTGCTGATTTTCTAAACTATGGGGGAAAATTACAGCTGGTTAAATCTGTCTTATCCTCCCTTCCATATTATTATATGAGTTGCTTTGAGCTTCCTGTCTCTATTAAAGATCAGCTGATTAAGTATATGAGGCAGTGCTTGTGGAGGAAGAAAACCACTGATGTACAAGCTAGAGGGCAAGCTCTAGTGGCCTGGAATAAAGTTTGTAGACCAAAGAATCATGGAGGTTTGGGTGTTCTTTATCTTAACATTCAAAACTCAGCTCTTCTTTTGAAAAATTTGGATAAATTCTACAATCACAAAGATATTCCATGGGTTCATCTTGTCTGGAACACTTACTACTGCAATGGTAATTTGCCTTGAAGAAGTCTGGAGGGTTCCTTTTGGTGGAAGGCTCATTTGAAATTACTTGACAAATTTAAAGGAATTGCAAAGTGCTCGGTGGGAGATGGAAAATCCACCCTCCTCTAGAATGATATGTGGAAAGATGAATGCTTACAACACAAGCTTCCTCATCTACTATCTTATGCAAAAAATCCACACATTTCTGTCTGTGAGTTCTTGCAGGCACCCAACATGCAAGATCACTTCTTTCTTCCTCTGTCCCAGCAAGCTTACTTTGAATATCAATGCCTTAAGAAAATTATCAGTGATGGGATGCAGGGAGAAGCAGCCAACTGGAGCTACATTTGGGGAAGTGCTCTTTTCTTAGTCAAAAAGGCCTATTCTTCATTATCTGGATATTAGACAGTTCAACCCCATTTTTCCTGGTTGTGGAAGTCTTCTAGCCAGCAAAAATACAAGTTCTTCTTCGGGCTTTTGCTCCTTGATAGACTAAACACCAGGAATCTTTTGAAGAGGAAATGATTCTCTCTGATTACATATGATTGTATGTTACATGGTTTTAACCATTGAGGAAACGTTACTTCACTTATTTTTGGACTGTTCTTTTGCAAAAGCATGCTGGGATGAAATTTGCCCTGTCCGAGACAATGTCTTAAATCTCTTCGAGGTGTTGACTAGTATTAAAAGCAGGCTAAAAGTCCCCTTTGCAATGGAAATCATTATTCTTGGGGCTTGGTGCATATGGATGTGTAGAAACAATGAAATCTTCAACAACAAGCGTGCTTCCCTTGATGAATGGAGGGCTATTGTTTCTCAGGAATTAAGATGGGTCCTGTGTAGAATTAAGAAAAAATATTACCAGGACCTCAAAGTCCGGATCAACAACAACTTACATAGGATATAGTTAGCCATAGTGTTTTTTCCCTCATCGAGGTGGCTTAGCACTTGTAAATATCTACTACTTGTAACTCTTTATGATTTATAAAAATTGCAGTGGGGTTTTTTGCCCTACTGTTTTACCCTCAAAAAAAGTGGGTTAATGTAACTACAAACCTTGAAAACTCACAGAACATAGGAATCACAAATAAAGCATATGTGGTCTGCTATGTAATGAAAATATGAACCCATATACCTTCGAAACAGACAATTAATTCAAGAGAAATCTATCAAGCTTACGGGTAGCTCAAGTTTGACCTAATTTTGTTAAGTTGTCTAGATGCAAAATCTCAGCAAGAAGTTGAATATGTTGTCAAAACCCTCGATGGTGTGGTTTGTGATACATATATTAAATGACCCCCCATGGTTACCTCCAAAAAATATTCGTAAAACATTCAACGCAATCTACAATGTACTTGCGATTGAAGTTTGACCTAATTTCGATAAATCGACATAAAGTCGTTCAAGTGGATAGAGTTAGCTAGGAAGAATTTTGAAAACTCATAAAACATGGGAATCATAAGTACAACATGACAGTCCACTATATATGTCTGAAAGATTGGCTTGTGGCATTCAGATCCATATTTGTCAGACTTTCTTTTTGGAAAGGAACAATCTTGTCATCACTGTGGAAATTTAGAATGTTATTTCCTGATAGTTGGAAACTCACACCAACGGTATTGTTTACTGCGAGAAGATGCACTCATCTACCTATGAAATGACATTTAATTCGAGAGCAATCCATCGCGCTTACTTGTAGCTCAAGTTTGACCTAATTTTATTAAATTGTCAAGATGCAAAATCGTAGTAAGAAGATGAAGATATTATCAAAATTCTCGATGGTGGTATGTGATATATTAAATGATCCCTCAATGGTTACCTCCAAAAAATTCACAAATATTTCAAAGCAACCTAAAATTTACGTTTAGTTCAGATTTGACCTAATTTCGATAAATCGACATAAAATCATTCAAGTGGGCAGAGTTTGCTAGGACGAAGTTTGAAAACTCATATCATTAAACATGGGTATCATAAGTAAAACATGTTGGTCCACTTAATATTTCAGGAAGCTTGGCTTGTGGCATTCAGATCCATTTCTTCGGGCTTTCTTTACGTAAAAGAATAATCTCATCATCACTCCAGAAATGAGAATGTTCTTTTTCAGATAGTTGGAAACTCATACCGACAACATTGTTTTACTACAAGAAGATGCACCCATCTACCTCAGAAAAAGACATCTAATTCAAGTGCAATATAATGCGCTTACTTGTAGAGCATGTTTGACCTAATATTTCCGTTAAATCGGCAATAAGTCAACGAAGCATGCGAAGTTAGCTAGGAATCCTGAAAAATAGAACTATAAGAAACTGTGGTCCACTTCGTTCGATAATTGGGGCGGTTGCATTTTATTCTAACTATGGTAGGTCCCGTAGGAGCGAGGTGCTTCATTTAACACACGGTCGGTGGAAGTACAAGTTGCATCGAGGACCTCATAAAAAATGAAAATTACATCCAAGACCATGCAGAAAGCACAAGATCCCTGAAACTATGCACTAAAGTGTCTCTTGCGGTTGTCCATACTAGCGTTCATTGTGATAAAGACTTTCAATAGAATCTTCTAGATGCTAAGAACGGAAAAGAAGATCCAATGGTTAACAATGTTTGGATTTGCCAGTCTTGATCCAAGGGAGCATGTTCAAAGTTATCAGTACCCTATATAGTTTTTTTGACGAAAAAGATAACATAAGAAGTACTACTACGCTTGATCGATATTTTGAATAACCTTTCCCTCCCTATATTGGGAAGAAAGTTAAAATTTCCAAACCTGAAAAGTTTAAATTTTTTTGCCGCCAAGGACCAAAGTGGTTTACTTTCTATTTGTTACTCCTTCTACTCCACACCAACGCGGCTGTCGAACACGCCAGAGAAATAGAGGCGTCCTCTCAAGTAAAAGTTAGCATGGTGAAGAAGTAAAAGTTTTTTAAGAAGGAAGTATGGTTAATATGGCTAAATTAGAGTTCATAGGTGCCATTTATTTTATAGTACGTAAAGTGGTTGGATAATTTACATGTTATATTTTTAAGCTTAATTTTCTACCTAATTTCACCCACTCACGACTTTATGTCGATATGTCGAATTAGGCCTAATTTAATAATTTACAAGAAGTGCGCGAGAGGAAGTTCAATATTATAACCGAGTCTTATGTATAACAAAGTGACACTTCATCTACTGCCTCCCTTATACTAGCATATATAATACCTAGAGATTAAACTATACAACATCTAGCATCACGATGCAGCAACCTCGTCAAAAAGTAAGAAGATTAAAAATGAATAAAATGAAAAACCTTTCTATGCCTACTTAAAAAATCCTAAAACTTGGGAATTGTAAGAGAGCATGGTACACTTTGTCTGAAAATTGGGGTGGTGGCATTCTTTATTTAATTTTTGGAACCGGGGTACCGTAGGTCCTAAAGGAGCGAGACGCTTCAATTATCCCGTTAGGGCATGTAGTCACTGCAAGGTGGTTTGTGGACCTATATATAATTATTGTTACTTTTGAGTAATTTTGAAACTTGTGTTTACGGTTATTAATAGCGGTTGAATTTCTGAAGAATTTGGAATATTTCAAGAGTAATAGTCTATCATGCTCACATATATTCAAGTTTTGCCTAATATCATATTATTGACATATAATCATTTAAGTTTGCGAAGTTATAGTTATAAAGCTTGAAAAATCAGAAAATTTGGCACGGTACACTTCATATGATAATTGTGGTGGTGTCATTTTTTTTATTTTTTAACCAGGTTAGGTCTCAAAAGAGCAACGTACTTCAATCAACACGGTCAGTGGAATTAAAGGTTACATCAAGGACATAAAACATAGAAAATTATATCCAAGTCCATACAATTGTCACAAAGGGCCTAAAATTTAGCTTGGAGAAGTAGTCGGGTCTAGCTCAATTTCAACCGAGCAGCTGAGCCATACTCTTCGTACAACTGCTTTCCACACGTAGAAAAAAAGCACCCTTGTTACTATTGATCATGGTCAAAGGGACAAGATTGCTCGGAAGGAGTAGAGGAGCACACAAGGATGTGAAGCAATTCCGAGGACTGAAGTCACTGTTGTACCTTGTTAATGTCAGGTGAAGGTTCGAAGAGGTTGACCTGCCCCCCTACCGAGTAAATTCCCCCAGCTGCACTTCTGCTGGCCGTAGGTTCCCTGCACTCGAGCTCGAACTCAACCATGTCCTACTCGTAAGAAAGGGCCAGCATAGGATCGATAGGTTCGAGGGGACCCAGGAGCAGGTCGTCTACCACGGTCAGGGCGACCTGGCACCCACCCAAGTTGTCTTCCTCGGTTGCATGCTCACTGGCCCCAAGTTCCCGGCGGAAGGATTGCCCGCTGTCTCGCACAGGCTTAACTTGGCCACGGTTGATGTCCATCCAGAGCGCCCCCCGGACGCAGCTCCGTCATAGTGGAAGTGGAAGCACGCCGACACTTTGT
Source organism: Avena sativa (assembly GCA_916181665.1). Lineage (NCBI taxonomy): Eukaryota > Viridiplantae > Streptophyta > Magnoliopsida > Poales > Poaceae > Avena > Avena sativa. The sequence continues at coordinate 160,334,465 of OV702298.1, read as the reverse complement.
TGTAGAGGACCACTTTTCTTCGGATGCCGTGTTGACGCCTCTGTGACGCGGCCAGCGCAGGATCGGTACCCTCGAGGGGGGCCAAAATCGCGTCATCGGCCGGCACGGCCATCGCACGTTTACCGTGGGCGTCGAGGCTCCCTACAGAGGTGGCTCCAACGGCGGCATGTTCCCAATAGATGACCTGTTCCTGGGACTGGCTTCGAGCCGAAGCAGACCTTAGAGGACGATGCAGCCAATTCACCGGGATTCCTTCAAGTATTTGTGAGGGGAACATGACTTTCGAGGAATAAAGAAATTTCGCTGGAGAGTAGCATGAAGGAGACGTTGAACTGCTTTTTGCGAAGGAGAAGTACAGATTACTACTCCAATACTAGTATTAGTAGTCCTACTCCCTCCATTACAATGAATAAATAAGGGGACTTTGTTTTCTGTGTTCTTTCTTTGACCAAGGCACCAAGCTTCCCCTAAAAAAGACCTATGCATGAGCTACAAGCATGGGAAAAAATAAACAAAGGGATAGAATTACGGTGCAATTAAGAGGCTAGCTCAAATGTTTCCATGATTTTCTCACCTATTTTTTAGGCCAGTTCTTCGTACCAACAGAATGGCCACAAACAGACAGAGTAGTAATTAGGGGTACTACTAGTACTATAAATGAGTAGAAGTGTGAATTTGGGTACCCTGCGAGAGTAGATAATACAAGATAAATATAAGGTAATAAGTACTACTATGAATGGCGGATCTTTTGAATAACCTTCCCTCCTGATGTTTAGGAAGCAAGTGAAAATTTTGAAACCGGAAAAGTTTTATTTTTTTGCCGCCAAGAACCAAAGTGGTTTACTTCCTAATATGTACTAGTACTACTAATGTATTAGTCTTGCACATAGCCCTAGGTCATTAAAGCATCATGTACACCGGGTCGGATATTAATTAAAAGCTAGAGTAACTCCGCACCTACTCCTACTATGGAAACACAGTGCTTTCCTAGTTTTCTCTGCGCCAGTCTTTTTCTCTTTCACTTCCCTAGAGTGAGATGAGGAGTCTAATAGTAGTAGAACTATTTAACTTGCAAGTGTCTCTTGCTCGCTCTCTTCAACCCTATCTTTCTCTCTCCTCTATCGCTCGGTCTCAAAAATCCCTCTTAGATCCGCAGTTGAAGCTATGATTGACATGAGTGGCAGCTCTATGTCGGATAAGTGGGTTAAAGTTATGATTGACTAGAGTCATACGGTTTGGTTCTTCAGCTGCAGGCTTTGTTCTCAAATTGTTCTTTGTCCTGCGTACATGGTTAACTACTTGTTTCTTCAGGATATTTTCCTTCTGTGTCACACTGGTTTGATATAACTGTTGTTTTTTAGGCTATCTCCTTTTCTTGAACGAGCAGTGCACTGGCTATGCACACAAGGCATGCACATAATTTGTTGGAAAATTATCTGATGCCAAGTGCCAGGGATGTGAGCATGGAGGCGTCTTCAAACCAAACACTTTTGTGGCCCGGCTGTCCTCGGTAGTGAGGTGCACTTGTAGGAACAAAGGGTGTGCCATGAGGAGCATCTTCTTTGAGTACATCGAACACGCAAGGGCGTGCCCGCACGTGGCAGAGGGCGCCGTAGGTTCTTGACGGAAAAGAACCGTATGATATGCGGGTGTCCATGTGTGTGCTGATTTCGTCTAGAGTATGATATTTAGTTTCTATCTTGGTTATGGAGTAGTTGTACTAGTTATGTTATAAATAAATTGAATCATCATCGCATCCGCATACTTTCTATTTTACCGATAATAAGTTTGAAGTGTCAAATTCAAAAATTTGATATTAGGGTTTGACTTTACATTTCCCCTATAGATTCAATGTTTATTTTGGACTTTCCCCAATAAATAGAACCATGGAGCCCCCACAAAAAAAACTTAAAAATAGAACCATGGAGCCCCCGCAACAAAATAATTAAAAATAATACAGTAGAACCATGGGGAGAGGACGAACCAGGGCTGACGTTGGGGAGTGACGAGCTACCGCAGCCTCGCGCTCGCGCTCTCCGCTCTCACCCATTTCTCCTAGCCTCTTCGCCGCTCATCTAGGCCAGCGCCAGAGAACCCCAAATTAAAAAACCAACTCCTCTCCATCGACTAGCCAGCCACCCACCCCACCCCTACCCACATCCCCACCCCCACGCCCACCAACAAATCCCCAAATGGCGTCGCCGCTGGAACTCGAGCGATCCTCACAGGAGCGCATCATTGAGTCTGGCCCCCATGTCTTTCATGCCTACCGCATCTCCGCAGCCATGACCGACTTCATCATCGTCGAGCCGCAGTTAGTTGACGAGGCGATGTCGTACACAATGACACTAAATATCTTCTTCTCGAGGACGTATGAGCTCAGGAGGATGTCTGGATCCCTCCTAGCCCCTCTGTAGGAGGACGATGTCGCGGCCACACCTTGCAAAGAGGAGGTGTTGAATCTCAGCCTGCCTCCCAACAAGTTGCGAAGAGCGAGCAAGGTTGTGGGAACTATGCAGAAGGTACTTGGCCGTGTATGGCTGTTGATGAACCTGCAACTCACGACGGAGGAGTGGGACATCATCATGCCTTACGACATTCTGCACCGGCTGTGGCATGACGCGTGTATGTGTCAACGTGTTCCACTTCCACCTAACCCTCAGCGTTGACCTCCGGCTCATCGTCAACCTGTCGGCGCTTCAAGACAGTTGGTACCTGGTTGAGAAGGAGGATGGCCACTGCAACATATGCATGCAGGCACTGTCGAAGCGCACAACGGTCCGTCTTTGGGGATGCAACAATATGTACAACCGCAAGCGCATCTTCACTTGGTTTGAGACCAAAGCCAGTTGCCCTATATTCCAATACAATATGCTCGCCCATCTCTACTGCCACGAGGTGCATATGCCTCCTCATGTATGAAACTTGGTCATGTGGTTGCTAATTAATTAATGTATTGAACTTGTTCTACATATGTTTGCACTTGTTGAATTAAGCTTAATCCAATTTAGATGAGGAAAACAATTTGTCTAGGATTAGAATCCAATAGGAAAATGTCATCATGTCTCATACATTTTAAAATGATAAAACTAAAATGAATCAATGTTCGTCATCTCACTTTATAATTTGGAACAACAGTCTAATCATCGTCACCATCATCGCTTTCAGCACCGCCATGTTCTAGATCCACATATTCTGACTGGATTGGATCTTCTTCCTCTTCCCATTCATCATACATGTCCCGATTTTCATCAGGTAGAACCAGTTTATTCCTATCTTTGTCCACTACACTAAACTGGATAGTGAAATCTACTTGTCCATCATGCGCAGAGCCGCCTCTAGCAATCAAATTTTCAGCGACATCAGCCAGTTCAGTTACCATACAAACACTGGTATCATCTTGGTGGGCAACATCAATGGTGACTAGCTCGTCATACTCATTCACATCATAGGTGCTCCTTGCCTGAAACTTTTGCACATATTGCCAGTCGATATTATCTCTTTCATCCAAGAATATTACCTTGGAAGCTTGAGTTACCAAAATATAAGGTTCCTCCTTGTACCACTCAGCAGTAGTATTGATCGATATGAAATTCCCATCATTTCCGGGGCCTCTTTTCTTGTTCGTATCTTGGTCATACCAATAACACTTGAATAGAACCACAGATCCACCATCAATCTTGTCATTATAGTTTAACTCAACAACCTCTTTTATGCGACCATAATGATCATAGTCCTGTGACTTCTTCATTTTGGCAGTCAAGTGCTCTCCACTGGTCGTGATGCCACTGTTTTGTGTCTTCAAATGTTTCTCACGCTCATAAGTATTGTAGTGGATACCATCGTCATTGCAAGCTGAAGCTGTATGCACCCTCTTTGTAGGACCACACGATAGGGCATAGAGACAATCACTAACATCGCCTGGGTTCTCTTCACGCATCTTCGCGATCTATGATTATACAAAATAATCAAGAGGTCATCTCATGTGCACACTTCATATGTAATTCAACGTTCAGTTGAACATCTTACATGATTCCTAAACCATTCCCGAAACCCACCCCACATACTAGTGCAACGTAATATTTTCCTTTGGTTGCTTTAAATAACCTAGAAAAATGATACTCAAGTCAGACATCTGAACATATCTTGCTACAAGTTTCATTTCATATATGTGAGGATATGTATGAATAGTACTCACGCAACAAAGTTTTCAGCCTTATAAGTGTTATTCAGCACATACCAAGTGAGTTGGTCATATTTGTGTTGCATTAATGTTCTATGTTCCTTCTTTCCTACTAGGCGAACACCATGGTTAAAAATAGATTTTTCAACTTCTTCAGTTCTGCCACCCAGATTGGATCTTGTTTTACGATCAGGAATGTATATTGAGCAAAATGCAAATGCTTCAGCAGAAATATATGCCTCTACAATGCAAGCATCTGCTCTAGCCTTGTTCCTAACAGTACCCTTGAAAGTGCAAAGTCGACGTTCTATAGGATACATCCATCCATACTATACGGGACCTCTATAAAGTGCATCTGCAGGCAGATGAACAGCCAAATGCACCATCACATCAAAGAAGGATGGGGAATATATGTAACATCCCAAAAATGTTGAACAATGATTATCAATTCCAATCACAAAGATTAGGGTTAACAAAAACTTTTGTTAATGAAATCAATATGAATGCATGTGTGATGGTGATGATTGTATGATTGCATGAATGGACTTGTGTGATTGATCTAAATAGCAAGGAATGGTTTAAAGATGAAAACAACATCATCTAAAACTTTTTCAAGCAGAAAAAATTCATGAGAAAATAAAAAAAAAACAAATAAAGCAAATGGCCATTTTTGCCAATCTTGCTCACTGGACCACTTTGAGTGTTTCTAGTCCAAGATTCCAAGCAGAAACATTTCCATTTATTTTCACCCCTTTCTAGACCAAGTAAAAGGGAATCAAAGCCCACCTTTCAAACCTACAGAAACATTTGGCAACTTGTTTCAAATGACAATTCAAAATTGAATCTATATCATATGTGAAGATCATCATTTTTCAAAACCCAACCAAACCAGTGCAGCTTGACCAATCCAATCAAACAGATACTCCCTAGTATGTAACCAACACACCCACAAAGTTTGAATAAAAAATTCAAATTTGAATCTCTTTCGGCCATTCCATTAAACACCTTGCAATCACCAAACAAACAAACATTAAACCCTATTGCGAGCAGTGATCAGTGCCGAACTTGTTCCCTATCTAGCTCACACTACACCCTTGGTAGATCATCTAGCTCAATTAACCCCTCTAGCTCACTGTAAAACTGACCATGCCATCAATGGCAAGCATGCCGTGAGCACCATTTCCACCCCAATGTCGCAATCCCGTTAGGAGCCTCACTAGCATCGCCAACCTTGTCTAGGACACTCTCCAGCGTCCACCGCCACCCATGTCCAAGCCTCGAGCACTACCAGCCCCTGGACCACACAACCCGAGCATGCCCAGCCTCTCTGCGAGCGAGCCGAGAGCGCGCCAGCATGTCGCCCGTGACACACGCCCGCAGACCGCGCGCCGCCCTTGCCGCGTGCAAGCAGGATCGCCACCACCTCACGAAACCGCCAGACATCCTCGTTCGCCTCCGCGTGACCCATATCCGTGGTGTGCCATTAAAATTGCCTTGGACCCGCCCAGAGAGCCACGACGTTCTGACCGTCTCGCACTGCCCCACGCCTCGCCATCAAGCCGTTGATCTTTGCCAGGAGGCAACGCACCGTCCCCTACCCTTGCCCATGCCAGTATCTCCCTGTGATGACGACATCGACGAGCTCCGCCCGCGCCCGTCGGTCCCCTTCTGGCACTATAAATAGAGGCAATCCTCGCTCAATCTATTCACACCATCTCGCTCCCCTCTCTCTCTCAGAAGCACCCCACCTCACTCCCGGAGCAAGGAGAGCAGCGCATCGTCGGAATTTGGCCGGAGTCTGCCGCGGAGGAGGAAGGAAGGAGCATTTGATTGGAGCCGCCCAGGAGAAGCTGCCAGTACCAGGAGGATCGTCGTCGTCGACTTTGTCGTTCGCCCCCATCGCCGACCCTCGCCTGAGCCCCGGTGAGCCTCCACGACCCCCACTGGCCGCGCTAGGGTTCTGTCTCGCCGGAGTTGCCCGGCATGGACGATGAACCACAACCGTTGGATTAGAGTTAGATCGTGTGGTCCACATCCCCCCATACCACTTCGCACCCCCCTGTCTCGCTGACTGGTGGGGTCGTTCACTTAAATCCACCAGGGCGTGCACTTTACACTGTGGGCCGGCCCAGTTAGCATCCCGCGCGACCCAATAATTCAAATTTAGGTTTATTATTTTGGTTTCAAACTCAGTTCTGTACCTAGATTCAAAAATCAACCCAGCTCGATTCACTGAACCAAATTGCATGAAACAAATTTTTTTAGAAAGGTACTGGAATCCTTAATCTAAGCCCGTAGATCACATATAGTAAAAATAACAAGGAAGAAGCTTTTCTGCATTCAAACATTTTTCAAAATTTAACCACAAAAGCTTTTGAGTTGATTCCAACTCTCAAAAATCACATTTAACTAGACCTTTCTAAATATATAAAAATATATAGGTTTACTTGCAGAAATACTGGTCAAGTAATAAAAGAATGCCTAATAGGATTTTCTAGTCACTTTAATTAATTAAAATAAAAAGGTTAAACCTTATTAAATTGTGACACCACTTTAAACCATATTCCCATGTACTGAAATATGTGGTGATGACATGTGTCAACATGATCCCATGTTTGAGTTGGAGAATATTAAATCTTAAGTCGTTTTTCAATGAGTAGAAATTACTTTTCTAAAATAAAGGAAATAAAACTAATTTCTTTAATGATTGTAATGCTTGTGATGATGCTAGATTAGCTAGTGAAAACCTTGGTGTGATGAATAGAACTAGTTAAGTATTGTGTACCTCATATTTATTTATAGACGGTAATACCAACCAAGGATATGAGGAGGAAGGAGGATACTATGAGGAAGAAGCTGAGGAGAACTTCAACCACTGCTCTGCACAAGGCAAGCTATTGACTTTGCAAGTTAACCCTTGCATGACAACTATGCTACCTAGATGCCTTAAGAATATGTCATTATACCCACTTCATGACACTAAATCCCAGTTTTATTTGCAAGCTTAGTTATTTTATTTCTTTATCAAAGCTTCTTAGTTTGGATTACTTAGTGACTTGTATATTTCAGAAAGATATCTGAAGGTAGCATAAAGAGCATAAAACTTGAGCTAAGTTAGATAATCTTGATGTCATCCTGAGGCATGACATTGAAATTAGATAAGATACACTTGTTTACCACCCCTCAGTATTATTTACCCCCACTTTTAGATGCTAGTGCTAAGTATAAAATTTGATCAACCTTAGATGGGAATACTTGGTGAAAATGGTTACGAAAACATTAGAATGATGAGTCATTCTACTGAAATGTTTGGACATGTGTTTCCGAACACCAAATGATTTTGATGATGAAAATGTTAAGGCATGAGCCTTAGCCCTTTATAAAACTGATGGTTGTCTGGATGAGATACCATTCCAATTTTATCGTACAATCACAATACCCGAAATTTGGGTAGGGCTTGACTGAAAATTTATATACCTTAGTATGGGTTCCCTTGCGGACAAGGCTTGAGCTGAGGCTACCTTGCGAAGATTGTCCACTTGTGCAGTTCCCAAGATGACAGTTGGTCATGGTTGGGAGGCCAAACTCATAGGAGAGGTGCCTATACTAGGGCGTGTAATTAAAAGGTTAGGATTGATTATCCGCATACTGAGAATGGTGAATTCAGGATTATTCATGACAAATGTATCGAATGTTGTGGTGAAAGTGTACCACCTCTATAGAGTGTGAAACTATTCGAATAGCCGCGTCCGCGGTTATGGATAGTTGGAGTGGCCATACTGTTCCGTTGTTAGATGTTTTCAAAATGACTTATGAAATAATTCATGACTTTGACTTGTCCACAACAGGGTTGTGATATGAAATTAAAGTTCCCACTTAGGTGTTATAAAACTTTCAACTAGCTTTCTTTGCTTCTGAACTCAGTAGAGATAAATTTGGCTTTTTGCAAAACATCCTAGAGCTTAGTATTTCCTACTCAAAAACCACTTCACTTGTTGTATTAGTTTGCGAGTACTTAAAGAGTACTCATGGCTTTGTCCCTGGCTATTCCCGTGGCCAGACTATGAAGAGGAGTATCAGGAGGATGGACAGCAGGAAGGTTACAACAACTAGGATCATCTCCCATCATCAGCATTGCCTGTGCCCATGAAGATGGAGCTTGTCCCAAGCTATTGTTATTATTACGTTATTCCTCTGCATGTTTGTATTAAGACTGGATCATGTGATCCTTCATTTGTGTAAGACCTTATGTATGGTTTGTAATGGATGATGTACTGTGATATCCAATCTGTTATGTCTCGCAAAAATGGTAATCCTGGGATTGTGATGTATGGCATAACGGGCATCTGGGATTAAAAATCCGGGTGTTGACAAGTTGGTATCAGAGCCATCCTGACCATAGGATACCCTAGTTTTGAATGGACGTTTGAATCAAAAACTTAGTTTCAAAACCAGGGAAGTGAGTATTTATGAAAACTTATTCTCATTCTTTACCACTTGGATTATTTCATGAGAATTCATGTTCCTCAAAAATTCTTGCAAACTTACTTAAAATTTGACACACTTGATCACTCTACTAACTTACTCATCCTATATTCTTATAGATCGACATGAAGTACATCAAGTTTTACTAGTTGGGGAATGGAGGAGACCTCATCTTTGAGCGTGGCTTGGACCAGCTGTCGGAGATGCTGGAGCGCCTGCACCCCGAGTTCTTTGAAACTCAGCTCAACGCTCATGAAGGAGAGGAATTGCAATGGATAGTTGATGCAAGTCTCTGAGGAAAGATTTAAGCCCCCACCTCAGAGGGAATTCAGTTCACCTTAAGAGAGAACAACTGGCTCGATGGACTTGCCAGGGCCATGCAGGAAGCTCTTACCCGTCTGTGTGGGCAGAGTATCAATGAAATCAAGGGTACCCGCTTTGAGTTCTATCCAAGGCGTGATGTTATGGGACAGCCACTGGAGGCCCCATATCACCATGAGCTGAAGAATCAATTGGACCACCTCAGCTTCGTGATGTATGATCGTTAGAAGGAGTTAGATAATGCCCCCTCCTACGCCAACCACAAGTAAGCCATCGCCGCCAAGAAGGATCAGACCATTGCCATGCTAGTGAAGGATCACCAGTCTCGTCGCCGTCAGCACGACAAGAAGGAGCGCATCATTTCCCGTCTTCGCCACAGGATCATCGAGTTGGAGGAGACTGTCCACGGTAGAGACATGCAGCTGGAGGATAGGGAGAATGCATGGGAAGACCTTCGGGGAGACCCCTACTCCTATCTTAGTGATGATGATGACTTCCTAGAGGATCAGGCCATGGACTTCTTCACGGATGAGGATGAATTCGCCTTCATTGATGATGATGATGATGATGAGGATGATGAGGACACCAATTCCATGGAGTAGTAGCACATGAGCACTAGCGTTAGCGAGTTGTATGCGGTCCCACTGTATCATAGTTTCCCATAATGGTTCTTAAAACCATCTGTTTTCCTTTGGTGTGGTGTATGTTTGTATCGTGTGCTATGAATGAATGAATCAATGAAAAGCAAGTTGCTAGAAAAACCTAAGTCAAACTTCAAAAACTTTTCAAAACCCTGAACCTTAGAAATTTCCCTCTTTTCTCATCATCTATCCCAATCTTCATATGCCTCGCGGAAAAAGTAGTTCATCCCCGGACCCAATGTTGCAAATCTTGCAATTGTTGGTTTCTGACAACGAAGTTGAAAGATCCGAACGTCAAGCCAACTTAGCCACCCTTCAACATATAGCTCAGATGGACAACAACAATCAAGGCCATGGAAATCAAGACATCCATGGATCCAAGCTCAAGAACTTCCAGAACACCAATCCACCCATTTTCACTAAGTCTAAAGAGCCCCTAGATGCATATGATTGGCTGCAAAGCATGGAGAACAAGCTAGAAGTTGCCGGAGTGCAAGCTAACAAGAAAGTACTGTTTGCCACCCACTATCTGGCTGGAGATGCAAGAGCATGGTGGAACAGCGTTCGTGCCATGACTGGAGGTCAAATGATGACTTGGGAAGAGTTCAAAATGAAGTTCAGTAGAACCCATGTGCCATCGGGTTTGATCAAGAGGATGAGAGATGAATTCAAAGAACTGAAGCAAGGTAGGATGACTGTAGTGGAGTACCGTGACAAATTTCTGGCATTGGCTAGGTATGCACCAGATGAGATAGACACTGAAGCCAAGGAGAAGGAGAGATTCCTGAATGGTCTGCATGATGAGATGCAAACAGTATTATTCAATATCCCATTTGCTGATATTGAAGCCTTAGTGGACTCTGCCATTCAAATGAAAGGCAAGATCAACCAAGCTAATGAGAACCGCAAGCGTCGCAAGATACATCAACTAGGAACCCATCATACCCCAAAGTATCGCCCCAACCCATCTCCAGGATTTGCCCCAAGAACCAACAGACCCCCGATGAATCGTCCGAACTATCCCAACCGTGGAAACCCAATGCCCGGAGGAAATCACAACAACAACAACCCCGGCAACCCCAACAATTTCAACTGTGCACCGCCTAAGTTCAACAACAACAACGTCGGCACCAACACCAACACTGCCCCAAGGACTGGAAGCAATGTTGTGCCTGTTGCAGCAAAGGATAAGTCTCAAGTGACTTGTTAGAATGTGGAACCAAAGGTCATTATTCCAATGAGTTCCCCAAGAAGATTGCCACAGCCCCCAGTGCAAATGCCCCAGCTCAGCAGTAGCGTCGTGTTTAGCTCGGAAGAAGGTTTTCCCCTGGGAACTCACTCAACCGCAATGGCCGTCTCTTTCTCATGCATGCTGAAGAAGCCCAAGAAGCGCTAGATGTCGTGCTGGGTATGTTTTCTGTTAACTCAGTACTTGCAAGAGTGATGTTTGATTCTGGAGCATCGCACTCGTTTGATACTGAAGAATTTGCATGAACTAGTAAGATTCAACCCACCAAATTGAAGCATGTTATGATTGTTCAAATACCTGGTTCAACCATCAAAGCTAGACAAATTTACAAGGCCGTGCCTATCCAAATACATGGCATATATTTTTATGCTAATCTAATAGTACTTGGAACTAAAGGTTTGGAAGTAGTACTAGGAATGAGTTGGATGTCCAAACATAAAGGATTAGTCGACTGTGCTAAGAAAGCCATAACCATGACCAGTACAGCCGGAATATCAGTCGAGCATGTATCTGAAACCTTGCGCCGTCAATTCAAGTGCAACAAGAGTCTAGCCCAACCAACCATTGACCAAGTCAGAGTAATCTGTGAATACCCTGATGTATTTCCAGATGTTTTGCCCGGTATGCCCCCAGATCGGGATATCGAGTTTATCATCGAACTAATCCCTAGAACCGGACCCATAGCCCAGAGACCCTATAGTATGAACCCGTCGGAGTTAGAGGAGCTGAAATAGCAACTAGATGCCATGTTGGAGATAGGATTGATCCAACCAAGTGCGTCGCCATGGAGATCACCTGTTTTGTTTGTGGACAAGAAAGATGGAGGTAACCGTTTGTGTACGGATTATCGGAAGTTGAATGATGTCATCATCAAGAACAAGTACCCGCTTCCAAAAATGGAAGATCTATTTGACCAGTTGACTGGTGCCAAAGTGTTTTCTAAGATTGATCTTAGAACTGGTTATCATTTACTCAAGATTCGAGCAGAGGATATTCCAAAGACTGCCTTTACCACCAGATACGGATTATACGAGTATACGGTCATCTCTTTTGGATTAACCAATGCCCCCGCTTATTTCATGAACCTCATGAATAAGATTTGTATGGACTTCCTGGATAAGTTTGTCGTTGTTTTCATCGATGACATTCTGATCTGTTCCAAATCAGAAGAATAGCATGAGCTACACCTAAGGACCATCCTTAGAACCCTTAGGGAGCATAAGTTGTATGCCAACTTTAGAAAATGTGAATTCTGGTTACAGGAGGTAGGATTCCTCGGACATATTGTATCAGCCAGAGGAATTGCTGTTGAACCTACAAAGGTGAAGGATGTTGAAGATTGGCAAGCCCCAACCACTCAAACCCAAGTTCTTGCATTTCTCGGATTAGCGGGATACTACCGCAAGTTCGTAGAAGGATTCTTGAGTATCGCCAGACCCATGACCCAATTGTTGAAGAAGCATAAGAAGTTCGAATGGACGGACAAATGTGAAGTGAGTTTTCAAGAACTCAAGAGAAGATTTATTTTGGCCCCAATCTTGATCATGCCGGATATTACGAAGCCCTTTGATGTGTATTGTGATGCATCCAAGATCGGTCTCGGATGTGTGTTGATGCAAGAAGGCAAAGCTACATCTTATCTGTCCCATGACAACTGAAGCAACATGAATAGAATTATCCTACCCATGACCTTGAACTAGCAGCCGTAGTTCTATCCCTGAAGACATGGAGGCATTACCTCATGGGAAACCGTTGTGAGATTTATTCGGATCACAAGATCCTGAAGTATATATTCACTCAGAAGAAGCTGAATATGAGGTAGAGCTAATCAAGGACTATGATATGGACATTCACTATCACCCCGGTAAAGCCAATGTGGTAGCAGATGCCCTGAGCAGATTGTCGTGCCGCTTGAACTCCATGATTCTGAAGGAGCAACCAAGTTTGCACAAGGAGATGGAAGATTTTAGAATGGAATTAGTAAGTGAAGGATTTTTGGCTAGCATAGAACTTCAACCCACTTTGATCAGTCAAATGAAGGAGGCGCGGAAAGGAAATGCTAGTATCGACGGAATCAAACATCGTATCGGTATAGGCAAAGTACCCGGCTTCACCGAAGATGAAGGAGTGTTGTGGTACAAAGGAAATATCTGTGTACCAGCAGATTCAGAGTTGAAGGAAACCATTTTGAAAGAGGCCCATGATACTCTTTATTCTATCCACCCCGGAGGAACAAAGATGTTTCAGTATTTGAAGGAGCAATTTTGGTGGCATAAGATAAAGAGAGAAATCGGAAGCTACATCACCAATTATGATATTTGCCAGAGAGTCAAGGCGGGACATCAGAGACCCGCAAGACTGTTGCAACCACTACATATTCCATAATGGAAATGGGATTCAGTTGGAATGGACTTTATCACTGGATTGCCTACTTCTAGTAGGGGAAATGACTCTATTTGGGTCATAGTTGACAGATTATCCAAAGTTGCCCATTTCTTACCAGTCAAGACCACCTACCAGAGCTCGAAGCTAGCAGAGTTGTACATCACTACAATTGTAAGTTTGCACGGAGTCCCCAAGAACATCGTGTCGGATCGAGGAACCAAGTTTACCTCGAGATTTTGGAAGAAAGTCCAAGAAGGATTGGGAACTAGACTAGATTTTATCACATCTTATCACCCTCAGACCGATGGACAAACGGAGCAAGTAAATCAAATACTCGAAGATATGTTGAAAGCATGTGTGCTAGAGTATGGATATAAATGGGAAGACAGTCTGCCTTTCGCAGAATTTTCGTACAATAACAGTTATCAAGCTAGTTTGCAAATGGCCCCATTTGAAATCATGTATGGAAGGAAATGTCGTACCCCTTTGAATTGGTCGGAAGTAGGAGAGAGTCAGATCTTCACACCTGACATCCTACGAGAAGCAGAATTGAAAGTTCACAAGATCCGTGAGCACCTCAAGACTGCCCAGTGAAGACAGAAGAGTTATGCCGACAAGAGACGTTGAGAGCTCGCTTTCAATATCGGAGATTTTGTATATCTCAAAGTGTTGCCTTTGAAGGGAATGCAGCGTTTCCAGCTCAAAGGAAAGTTAGCCCCCAGATATATCGGACCTTTCAAGATTCTGAATAGTCGAGGAGAAGTATCATATTAACTGGAACTGATAGAGGAGATGTCAGAAGTGCATAATGTGTTCCATATATCGTTACTTCACAAATGCCTTGAAGTCCCGGAGAAGACTGAAATTTTCAAGAACATTGATCACCACACCATAGAGATCAACGATGACCTGACGTACCCCAAAGTACCCATTCGTATTTTGGAGGAATCTTTCAGAACCACTAAGACCTGAAGCATCAAGTTTCTCAAGATTCACTGGAGCAACCACACTAAAGAAGAAGCTACCTGGGAGCGAGAAGATCACATCAAGACGGAGTTTCCCGATCTTTTTAAATCCTAGTTTTCTTCTTTCTTCTTTCTCAAATATTGGGATGAGATTTTGTTTAAGGAGGGAAGGTTTGTAACATCCTAAAATTGTTGAAAAATGATTATCAATTCCAATCACCAAGATTAGGGTTAACAGAAACTCTTGTTAATCAAATCAATATGAATGCATGTGTGATGGTGATGATTGTATGGATGCAGGAATGGACTTTTGTGATTGATATAAATAGGAAGGAATGGTTTAAAGATGAAAACAAAGTCATATAAAACTTTTTCAAGAAGAAACAATTCAAGAGAAAATAAAAAACAAAACAAATAAAACAAATGGTCATTTTTGCCAATCTTGCTCACTAGACCACTTTGAGTGTTTCTAGTCCAAATTTCCAAGAAGAAACATTTCCATTTCTTTTCACCCCTTGCTAGACCAAGTAAAAGTGAATCAAACCCCACCTTTAAAACCTACAGAAACATTTGGCAACTTGATTCAAATGACAATTCAAAATTGAATCTATATCATATGTGAAGATCATCATTTTTCAAAACCCAACCAAACCAGTGCACCTTGACCAATCCAATCAACCAGAGACTCCCTAGTATGTAACCAACACACACACAAAGTTTGAATCAAAAATTCAAATTTGAATCTCTTTCGGCCATTTCATCAAACACATTGTAATCACCAAACAAACAAACATTAAACACTATTGTGAGCAGTGATCAGTGCCTAACTTATTCCCTATCTAGCTCACACTACACCCTTGGTAGATCATCTAGCTCAATTAACCCCTCTAGCTTACTGTAAAACCGACCATGCCATCAATGGAAAGCATGCCGAGAGCACCATTGCCACCCCAATGTCGCGAGCCAGCTAGGAGCCTCACTAGCCTCGCCAACCTTGTCTGGGACACTCTCCAGCGTCCACCGCCACCCCCTGTCCAAGCCTCGAGCACTGCCAGCCCCTGGACCACACAACCTGAGCGTGCCTAGCCTCTCTGCGAACGAGCCGAGAGTGTGCCAGCATGTCGCCCGCGACACACACCCACAGACCGCGCGCCGCCCTCGCCGCATGCAAGCAGGATCGCCACCACCTCAGGCGACTGCCAGACATCCTCGTTCGCCGCTGCGCGACCCGTAGCCGTGGTGCACCATTAAAATTGCCGTCGAACCCGCCCAGAACGCCACGATGTTCCGACCATCTTGCACCGCCCCACGCCTCGCCATCAAGCCGTTGAGCTTTGCTAGGAGGAAACGCGCCGTCCCCTACCTTGCCCATGACAGTAGCTCGGTGTGACAACGACACCGACGAGCTCCGCCCGCACCCTTCGGTCCCCTTCAACACTATAAATATAGGCCAGCCCCGCTCAATCTCTTCACACCATCTTACTCCCCTCTCTCTCATAAGAACCCCACCTCACTCCCGGAGCAAGGCGAGCAGCCCATCGCCGGAATTTGGCTGGAGTCTGCCGCGGAGGAGGAAGGAAGGATCCGTTGATTGGAGCCGCCCCAGGAGAAGTTTCCGGTACCACGAGGATCGACATCGTCGACTTCGTCGTTCGCCCCCATCTCCGACACTCGCCTAAGCCCTAGTGAGACTCCCACGACCCCCACTGGCCGCGCTAGGGTTTTGTCTCGCCGGCGTTGCCCGACGTGGATGATGAACCATAGCCGTTGGATTAGAGTTAGATCGTGCGGTCCACATCCCACTATACCGCTTCACACCGTCTGTCTCGCTGACTAGTCGGGTCGTTCACTTAAATCCACCCGCGCATGCACTGTGCACAGTGGGCCGGCCAAGATAGCATCCCGCGCGACCCAGTAATTCAAATTTAGGTTTATTCTTTTGGTTTCAATCTCAGTTTTGTACCTAGATTCAAAACTCAACCCAGCTCGATTCACTAAACCAAATTGCATGAAACCAATTTTGTTAGGAAGGTACTGGAATCCTTAATCCAAGCCCGTTTGATTCAAGTCATTTGGATTTGTAGATCACCTATAGTAAAAATAACAAGGCAGAAGATTTTCGGCATTCAAACATTTTTCAAAATTCAACCACAAAAGCTTTTGAGTTGATTCCAACTCTCAAAAATCACATTTAACTAGACCTTTCTGAATATATAAAAATATATAGGTTTACTTGTAGAAATACTGGTCAGGTAATAAAAGAATGCCTAATAGGAATTTCTAGTCATTTTAATAAATTAAAAAAAAAGGTTAAACCTTATTAAATTGTGACACCACTTTAAACCATATTCCCATGTACTGAAATATGTGGTGATGATATGTGTCAACATGATCCCATGTTTGAGTTGGAGAATATTAAATCTTTAGTAGTTTTTCAATGAGTAGAAATTACTTTTCTAAAATAAAGGAAATAAAACTAATTGCTTTAATGATTGTAATGCTTGTGATGATGCTAGATCAGCTAGTGAAAACCTTGGTGTGATGAATAGAACTAGTTAAGTATTGTGTGGTGATTGTATACCTCGTATTTATTTATAGACGCTAGTATCGACCAAGGATACGAGGAGGAAGGAGGATACTACGAGGAAGAAACTGAGGAGAAATTCAACCAATGCTCTGTACAAGGCAAGCTATTGACTTTGCAAGTTAACCCTTGTATGACAACTATGCGACCTAGATGCCTTAAGCATATGTGATTATACCCACTTGATGACACTAAATACCAGTTTTATTTGCAAGATTAGTTATTTTATTTCTTTATCAAAGCTTCTTAGTTTGGTTTACTTAGTGACTTGTAGATTTTAGAAAGATATCTGAAGGTAGCATAAAGAGCATAAAACTCGACCTAAGTTAGATAATCTTGATGTCATCCTAAGGCATGATATTGAACTTACATAATATACACTTGTTTACCACCCCTCAGTAGTATTTACCCCCAGTTGTAGATGCTAGTGCTAAGTATAAAATTTGATCGAACACCAGATGATTTTGATGATGAAAATGTTACAGCATGAGCCTTAGCCCTTTATAAAACTAATGGTTGTCTGGATGCCATACCATTCCAATTTTACCGTACAACCACAATACCCGAAATTTGGGTAGGGCTTGACTGGAAATTTATATACCTTAGTATGGGTTCCCTTGCGGCCAAGGTTTGAGCTGAGGCTACCTTGTGAAGATTGTCCACCTGTGCAGTTCCCAAGATGACAGTTGGTCATGGTTGGGAGGCCAAACTCACAGGAGAGGTGCCAATACTAGGGCGTGTAATTGAAAGGTTAGGATTGATTATCCGCATACTGAGTATGGTGAATTCAGGATTGTTCCTGACGGATGTACCGAATGCTGTGGTTTAAGTGTACCACCTCCGCAGAGTGTCAAACTATTCGAATAGCCGCGTCTGCGGTTATGGACAGTTGGAGTGGCCATACTGTTCCGTCATCAGATGTTTTCAAAATGACTTATGAAATGATTCATGACTTTGACTTGACCACAACAGGGTTGTGATATGAAATTCAAGTTCCCACTTAGGTGTTACAAAACTTTCAACTAGCTTTCTTTTCTTCTGAACTCAGTAGAGAATAAATCTGGCTTTTTGCAAAACAACCTAGAGCTTATTATTTCCTACTCAAAAACCACTTCACTTGTAGTATTAGTTTCCGAGTACTTAAAGAGTACTCATGGCTTTGTCCTTGGCTATTCTCGTGGATAGACTATGAAGAGGAGTATCAGGAGGACGGACAACAGGAAGGTTACGACAACTAGGATCTTCTCCCATTGTCAGCATTGCCTGTGACCATGAAGATGGAGCTTCGCCCATGCTATCATTATTATTACGTTATTCCGCTGCTTGTTTGTATTAAGACTGGATCATGTGATCCTTCATTTGTGTAAGATCTTATGTATGGTTTGTAATGGAGATGTACTGCGATATCCAATCAGTTATGTCTTAGAAAATGGTAATCCTGGGATTGTGATGTATGTCATAACTGGCATCTGGGATTAAAAATCCGGGTGTTGACAATATATGAGCTCAAGCTTGCATAGCATTTCTGCTATGTCTATTTGAAGATGCGTTACAACTCTTCTGTCCATAGGTTTCCTACAAAGTTCCCTAAAGAACTTTCCAAATTCTGCAAGCACGTGGTAGGAATGCTTGTTCACTAAACCATTAACGCCAAGAGCTAAAATCCTTTGTAGTAGGATGTGGCAATCATGAGTTTTATACCCTTGGAGCTTGTTCCCCTCTGCATTAATGCAATTTGCAATGTGGGAAGAAAATCCAGATGGGAACTTCACACCATGTAGGAAGTCACCATGTTTTTCATCGCCCTTATCAACCGTATCTTCAGGATGCAGCTTCAAGTTGTTGTTAACATTGAGCTTTTCGTAGTGAAGCCTAGCATTATAGCTATCTTTTATCTTGGTTGGAATGTTGAGTAATGTGGCTATAATGCTGTCACATATATTTTTCTCCATGTGCATGAAATTAATATTATGTCGAAGCGTCTTACCAGCCCAATACGGCAAGTCCCATAGAATGGATCTGCGCTTATAAAATATTCTCGATTCCTTTTCCTTCCCTTGGGTAGCTGCTGATATTTGTTCCGCTCTCTTCCTTTTGGATGTTGCTCCTACTGTTAGTGCATCTTCTGTATTCTTTCTTTTACCTTGTTTGGCAGCTGGTTGTTTTCCTGGTTTGACATTTCTGACCTTTTCTAGATGATCCTGCAACTCAGCTGCAGTGAAATTTTGTGGTGCAGTTCCATACTCAGTCATCTTTCCATAGAACTGCAATTTTTTTAAGTTTTTTGGATTTTTTGGCCTGCAGGAAGAAAAACCCTGGTGGCCAAGGTAACCGGTCTTATTTTGTAGCCTCATTGTGACTTGTTTTGACTCACAGCGAACAAATGCATTGTAACCTCCTGTCACTTTGCCTGACATAGTGCCAAGAGCTGTAAAATCATGGGTGCAGAACAACACAACAGCACGCAGAGGGAACTTGACATATTCAGTTTTTCTTGCAAGGATATTAGGAGTCATGACACCCTTCCATAGTTTCTGCAAGTCTCGTATAAGAGGTTGCATGAATAGATCAATATCGTTACTAGGTGATTTGGGACCTGGGATAAGTAAAGTCTTCAAGAAGTTCGACTGATCATTGCATGCCCAGGGAGACAGGTTGTAAATTGTAACAAGTATTGGCCACATGCTGTATGAGTTACTCATGTTGCCAAATGGGTTAAATCCATCTATAGCTAGGCCAAGTCTCAGGTGCCTTGGATCCGCAGCAAATCCTGGATGAGCCTTGTCAAAATTCTTCCATTCATCGCCATCAGCTGAATGTCTCAGTAAGTAATCGCCTGGCTTGAGAATCTCTTTATGCAGATCAGCATTAGCTAGAGGATCAAGAACGGGCTAATCATATGGTTCACCTTGTTTAGTCCACCTAATGTATGTACGTTGCATCCCATTAATGAATATATGGTCTGCAACTGTGATCTGACTCAGCTTTTTATAATTAAGACATTGTTGGCATGGGCAAAACACATTTGAGTTGTCGTTATGCTGTTTAACAAACTTCATGAAGTCATTAACACCTACCCAATATGAAGGTGTTACTTTTTGTCCATTCAATATCCAATATCTATCCATCTATTGAGGATAGAGATGGTCAGAATCTTTTATGATATTTTAGCGAACAGGTTGATTTTAGATCTAATTAATCTAAGATATCTGAGCAAACTGATGGAATATAGAACTATAAATGCCACGTAATTTTAGCCTATTTCAGTAATTTTAGCCTATTTCAGTAATTGAGTGCAGAACTATGTTACATATTTGAGAGAATAGATTGACCGAACACAATAAAATTCCAACCAATTCGAACAAACAATGTGATCAAGTGCAGAACAATGTCAAATGATCAAATCGAGTACAAAACGACTTCTAGGGAACGATTCGAGGAAACTAAGGAAATTATAAGCGTACCGTTGGGATCGACCAGCTGACCGCCGATCTGTGTGCGTCTTAAGAAGAAATCCGCCGCCAGCGATGGTGTCAGCCTCCTCGGTTGGTATACGGAAGGTGAATGTTTTGGAGCGCGGCCTATGATTTTCACGACTCGTGCGTCTCCAGAAGAATGGCACAGAGACAGTAGCTGGCTGCTGGAGTAAATGCTCGAGTAGGAAAGTTTTGGCACGCGCGGGCTATGTGTCCTAGTTGTCAACAATTTTCAAGCGAAATATCTGCCAATTTTTTTGCCCTTGTGATCTTCTTCCTTTTTGACGTCTGGAATTTTTATTACTGAGACCATGAAATGAGCCTATGAGGCCCAAGCATAGCCGAAAACTTTTTAATTCGGCCTTTTCATGGTCTTATGGCTGCTAAGCATAGCCCATTCAATTTAGGAGTGAGACCATTGAATATTTACCATGACAATAAAAAAGCTCAGCCTACCTATTTTTCTGTGTAAAAACTACTGCACTATGTAGCAGTTTTTAGTTTAGCTGCTAGGAGCATTGCGTTATTATTTAAAAGGAGATAAACATGGTCAAAGAAAGTCTTTCAAACTTATAGAAGGAACCATTTAATGTTTCTGTTGTATTAGCTATTTCTTTCGAAGTGGCAAGGCAAGTTGTTTACCGGTTCTAAGGTCTCGAGTTCGAATGGTAGGCAATTTTTATTTTTCTTGTAGTCATATTTCTGTACTTTGCAGCTGACATCTGGGACCCAGCTAAACTGCTGATGCGTCTAGCAATGTTTCCAAGGTGAGAACGACAGACTTGATCAAAAAAATAGTCTAACACATACACGTTTCTTTCAAATAGAGGCTGACATCTAGGACCCAACATAGACACGTTTCCTACACAGAGGAGGCTGACATCCAGGACCCAGCAACGGGCCAAGGTGAAATAGTGGTCGTGCCAATTTCTCTTATTATATACTAACGCTGACGTGTGGGACCCAACAATGGAGTATAGATTAAATTTTTTTTAAAAAATATTGATACCTTGGTCCCAATAAACTGCTGCTGCATCTAGCAATGTTCCCAAGGTCAGAACGGCGGACTCGACCTAAAAAAAGTCCAACATACACAAATTTATTTCAGATGGAGGCTGACATCTGGGAACAGCCTACACACGTGTCCTCATAGAGGAGGCTTACATCTGGGACCTAGCAACGGACCAAAGTAAGAACAAAGGAGGCAGCCGAAAAATAGTCCATCATAGCACATTTCATTTACGGAGAGGCTGACATGTGCGACCCACCAGAGGTACCTTATATAGGTGCTGTATCGTTCAACGTTGCCAAGTTCGAATAAGGTAGGCGCGAACAAGAAAAAAGTCTAGCATGCACATCTTCTTCTAATGAGATGCTGACATGTGGGGCCTAGCAGCGTGACCAAACGATAGATGCTGACATGTGGGACGTTCTTAGTTCGGAATAGGGTAGCTAGAGAAGACAAAAATTCCATCATATACACACAATTCTTCTAATGAGAGACTGACATGTGGGACCCACGAGCTTGTATAAACGTTAGATGTATCGAGTAACGTTTCCAAGTTTGAAACAAGGAGGCGCGAGCATGAAAAAACTCCATCATGCACACATTTCTTTCTAATGAAATGCTGACATGTGGGACCCAACAGCCTATATAAATGGCTGATGCATCGAACAAAGTTGCCAACTTCGAAACATGGAGGCGCAATCGAGAGAAAAATTCCAACATGCACACTTTCTTCTAATGAGATGCTGACATGTGGGACCTAGTAGCGTGACCAAACGGCAGATTCGTCGAGCAACGCTATATTGTTAGGAATAGGGTAGTGCTAGAGAAGAAAAAATTCAATCATATACACACGATTCTTCTAATGAGATGCTGACATATGGGACCCACAAGCCTGAATAAATGACAGATTGGCCAAGCAACACTATCAAGTTAACACGAAGGTGTGACCGAACGCAAAAAATCCATCATACACACATTTCTTCTAATGATAGGATGACATGTGCGCCCAGCTGTGTGAATAAACTGTAGATGCATCTAGCAGCGCAATCAAGTTCGGAACAGGGTAGCGGGAGCGACGAAAAAAATTCCATCATACACACGATTCTTCTAATGAGAGGCTGGCATGTGGGACCGAGCAGCGCAATTAACGGCAAATAGATCGAGCAACGTTATCTAGTTCAAATCAGGGAGGCACGAGCCAAAGATACAAATCATTATTTACACGTTTCTTCTAATATGAGGATTACATGTGGGACCCAGCTGCGTGATTAACCTATAGATACATCTAGTAGCGCTATCAAGTTCACAAAGTGTAGTGGGAGCGAAAGAAAAAATTCCAGCATACACACGATTCTTGTAATTAGAGGCTGGCATGTGGGACCCAGCATCGTGATTAATGGCAGATAGATCGAGTAACATTATCGAGTTCATATTAGGGAGACACTAGCCAATAAAAAAATCCATCATGCACACGTTTATTCTAGTGTGAGGATGACACGTGGAACCCAACAGCCTGATTAAACTGCAGATGCATCGAGCGACGCTATCAAGTTCGGAATAGGGAAGGGAAAAATTCCATCATACACACGATTCCTCTAATGTGAGGCAGACATGCGGGACCTAGTAGCCTGACTAAACGGAAGAGGCACCGAACAACATTATCGAGTTCAAATGAGGGAGGCGCGGCTAAAAAGTTTGGTCCACTAGAGTCACTGACGTCCGAGACCCACACGCAAAAAAATATTTCGGCGAGTCAACATCTCGCGAGGAAGTGGAAATATTACTTTTGCCACGCACCCGTCG
Source organism: Avena sativa (assembly GCA_916181665.1). NCBI lineage: Eukaryota > Viridiplantae > Streptophyta > Magnoliopsida > Poales > Poaceae > Avena > Avena sativa. The sequence goes on along the minus strand of OV702298.1, from coordinate 160,311,364 downwards.
AGCTTCCTCCATTTTTTTAGCGATTTTGTCATAGTAGAGGGGCACGAAACCGGAAAAAAAGTTTTACATCGGCCACGGTCGAGCCGAGATTTTTGTCGCGAAATACGTGCCTTCTATGATGACCGACATGCCCAGTCGTTGCGGAAGGAACCACTATTATAGTGATACGAATGGAATCAAGGCGAGCCACGGGAGCATATGTATCTCCATAACCAATACCTTTAATTTTAGAGAACTCTTGAGCTAAAAATCTTGCCTTGTTCCTCACAACAATTTCATGTTCGTCTTGTTTGTTCTTGAATATCCATTTAGTGCTAATAACATTGCAGCAATACTTTGGTTTTTCTACTAACTTCCAAACTTTATTTCTCTCAAAGTTGTTGAGCTCTTAATGCATGTCTTCCAACCAATATAAATCTTCAAGAGCTTCCCACACTTTCTTAGGCTCCACCATGGATATATGAGCCTGATGCTCGCCAAAATGCTTCAATTGAGCTCGAGTGGACATACCACTCCTTTGATAACCAAGAACATTTTCAAGAGTGTGTTCTCTTATTTCCAACATTCTATCCACTTGTTGTTTCTTGTGGGGATCTCTTCATCATTTTGGTCCTCGTCTTGACCATCAACTTGACCTTGATCATCAATGGGTTTATTCTCATCATAATGAGACATAGGTTGACTTTGGGTTGATTTGGCATAATACTAGAAAGGCGTTGAGATGATCTTGTGGATGAATGAATAAATCTGCCTTGTGCAACTGACTATGCAGGGCTGGACAACCTGGTTAGTGGAGAAGCCGAATCATCCTGCCTTGAGCTTCCTGCCTGAGCACTTGGTGAGGTTTCTCATCTTGTCTTTGGCTTGGGTCATCATTTGTTTCAATAATGGGATCTTGTTGATGTCATGAAGATGAGGACTCTACTTGAGTAGAGCATAGTTCTTCTCGATCCGCCACAAGGGGTTCCTCAACGGGGCGGACGAATCTTACACCCATTCTTCTTATGGCATCTTGAGGTATTTTATAATCTACATCACAAACATGAACACACCCTGCTTGGGGACAATCATATTCTTCGAAAACCACACTACAAGATTCTATGATAACCCCCGAGAGTTTATCATAGATTCTATAAGTGTGGGATTCGAGACCATAGGCAACAAAATAATCCTCTAAAGCTTTGGAATACAATTTGGACAAACGAACACCTTTTATCAGGTAGAAACACTTACAACCAAACACCCGGAAGTATGAAACTCTGGGCTTGTTACTGGTAAGTATCTCATATGGGGTCTTGATCAATTCTTTACGGATGTAGAGCCGGTTCGATGCATGAAATGTGGTAGAGATTGTCTTAGCCCAAAATTTGTATGAAGACTTATACTCCGCCAACATGGACCTTGTCATATCCATTAATGTCCAGTTATTTATCTCATCTACACAATTTTTTTGAGGAGTATATGCAGCGGAATATTGGTGTTTTATCCCCTCATCACTAAGAAATACAATCAAGGTGTAGTTCTTGAACTCGGTGCCATCGTCACTTCTTATTACCAACACGGGGACATTGTATTGACGTTGAACCATGTTGACAAAGTCGATGAAGTTTTCTTGGGTCTTGATGAGTCCAAAATTTAAGCATTTTTACCTTTTATTTTCGCATAAATAGAGTAGGGATCTTTGTATTTCACTGCATTCACGCGCACCTATTGTCTTTATTTCAACAGGATCCCAAATCACTCAGGCTATTATGATCAAAGTTGTCATATTATACTATACTATGGTATTTTTAAGTGATAAAAGTCATTTTGATGAATTACCTTCGTACCTGGGAAAATACCAAGCGAGGAGAGGCAACCAGTGCCTGTAACGACCAGCGGTACGGGTGGGGACTACCCGTACCGCTTGACCGTACCATGTGTCTCCAGGTCCGCCTTGTCAAATATTTTCTCCTGACAAAGATGACAGGAGAATCCGACATTCACAGCCACCAGAAATAACGAAAAACCACATCTGAAAGGGATCTGAAGGAGGAACTGGGCTGAGGATAAATCCCTACTGATCCACGGATCATTGGAGGACAATGCATCATCCCCTTCATCATTAACCGCTGCATCTACATCACCACCATTACTCTCATCCCTCATCCATTAGATCTTGTTGTAATTCTAGATTCAATTGTGGTTTTCACTAGATATATTTTATTACATCCATCCATCCATTTGATTATGATGATGTTGTTTATTGCCTCCATGTGTGAGTAGTTCCTTTGTTCTTGGGGAGATGGAGAAACCCTAGCACTATTATGAATTTATAATAAAGATGATATATTCTTATGTCCGTATGATTTGCCGGTCTATGATAGATTTATGATTTGTGTTTGATCTCTATCTTTAGATGGTATGTGAAAGTCGACCACATACCATTTGCCTTCGTATCTAAAGGGAGGGATAAATTATTTGGATGTGCTTTGGGATCGTACCCGGAATATCTTCGTGACAAATTAGCGTCGTCTCGTGAACTACGCGGTCAAAGGAGGAATAAAGAGGGACTCCGTAAGCTAATTACGATATCCATGAAGAAATCCTTAATTATGGTGGTCTATATGGGTGACTGCTCTCAGGCATCGCAGCGGTTATTTAGAGGTGACCTCACTCTTGGCTCAACAAAGTGGCTTGCTACGAGCCTTGTAGTGAACATCTTATTATGGAGCTCTCTCCACACATCTCATGGCATAAGAAGTATATTATATTACATTATTAATAATTATAACACCATGCTAGAGGAGTATCCTACATCCCCGAGAACGTTTTAGTCCTATTACATTCCACCACGCTTTTATACGAACTTGTTACTTGCTTTCATTTAATCGTTTTAATTACATTTCTACAAACAACCAAAAACCTTTCAAACACTCTTTACTTGAGATCAAAGGCAACTTACAAGTATCCTTTGGTAGATAGTGATGAGGGGCATAAAGACCTTTACCAATAGCTCTATGTGGGTTCGATATATTTACTTCGAAACTAGCTACAATTGATCTGTGCACTTGCAGTCATCAAGTTATTTTCTGGCGCCGTTGCTGGGGAGCTAAGAGCTTTTGGTCTTTTTTCTTAGTTGATTATTTTAATATTTGTTTTACTAATTTTTTTACTATTTTCATGTAATACACCATGGGTGAGTACCAACATATAATCCATCTTGAAGCTGTAAGGAACTCCGGTCCACCCATGCACACTTATTTAAATCCAATAACCCAAGAGGGTATGATATTAACCCCATGATTTTAGATCTTTTACATAACAAAAGGTTTGCAGGAGATGGTATGGAACATCCGTATGAGCATGTGGGGTTCTTTGAAGATATTTGTGGGACTTTCCATCTTAATATACAAATCGAGGATGAGCTCAAATTTATTCTATTTGTTCAAACTCTTATTGATGAGGCCCGTTCTTGGTACATTCAAAGTTTTTACAAAGATTACTAATTCCTGGGAGAGCCTTGCCTCCTTGTTTTTAGCTGATTTTTTTCCCAGGATGAAACCTCTTGGCGCGAGGCGCATGATCATGAATTTTAAAGGGAAATCTAAAGAAATCTTGCATGAGGGATATACAAGGTTACGCGGGCTGCTTTACCGCTGCCCCCATCATAACTTTCCACCTTGGTTGGTGATACACATCTTCTACACAAGTTTGAGTGACAATAATATAAATGAGCTCGATTCCCTTACTAATGGTTATTTCACCGAGTTAATGTTGACAGGCCTTGAAATTTGTTAGACACGGTGAATAGAATAGAGAAAGTTTATTGCGAGTCCGAGTTTAATAAAGAAAATACCGTAGAATACAATTGCTTAAAAAGATTTCTAGCCTCTAGAAAGATAGAGAAACTTCTTGGGAATTTTAATTTGGACCACCGCATGATCATTCAAATCATTAAATCCTGTGTCAACTATTTGCAAATCCCAAGAGATTGGGAACGTTATACACCACCTAAGAAAGAGATACCTCCTCAACCTAACCACAAGGATAAGTATTTACAAATTCATAAGAAAATGCTAGTTGAGGAAGAAACCTTAATAACTAAAGTGATAGAGAGTAAGAGTGAAAAAAAATAAAAGGATAGGAAGGTTAACTAAGGATCTGGGGACCATCAAACAAAACATTGAGATAGTAAAAGAGCTTCTAAAACTAGAAATGTTCAAAGATGAAATAATCATGGTAAGTAAAGAGTCCTCTGTCATGGTTGGGGTTAAGTTCGATGGTAAAAATAGAAGCCAGCAGAAAATATCTCTCTATTTAGGAGGAACTACTTATGTAGGATTCTGTGACTTAAGTTCTTCCATTAATATTATGCCTTACACAATATATGAGGAGATGTGCGACCATCTCGATGAGTCTTACCTTGAATAGTCAGAACTTACTTTTAACTCTCTAATATTTACCAATATAAAAAGACCCATAGGGGTTAGATCCATGAAATCATGGCCATACAATGGATATCTAACGGTTGAAATCCCTCCTGTGTTTAACGCTAAAACAGAACAAAACGGACAACGAAAACCTCTAATCAAACCATGCCGTTTCGCTAATCATGTTTCCCCCAAAAACCGCCGCACGCCCCAGCGCGGATGTCGCCGCCCCGTCCCTAGCTTGGCCATCACCGCCAATCCTCCACGACGCCTTGCATCCACGCCGTGCCCTGCCTCCTCGCCGCTGCCCTGCACACGCAAGGACCCTGGCGGCCATCTGCCAGGACACCGCCGCCGCCCTGTCCAACGGGAGAACCCTGTAGTCGAGTACCCTTTCCCCCCTGCACCCCAGCATGTTCCAGGACGCCGCTGACCGTCCCGACACGAGGACGCCGCCAACTTCACGCCATCCTACTCCGCGAAATTTCACAGCAGCAGCGGTATGTCATTGTCTTCCATTCATATGCCATGTTGATTTTTAAATATGCACTGAAGTAAATTGACAACGATGGGCATATCCCTCTTTGAGATTGGTACGTCCGTGTTCTGCAATATGGTCTGATCAAACTTGCATGCACGAGTTCTGAAATTTGGTTAGCCAGATGTAATTTATCGGGTATGAATGGGAACTTTTAGTATTGTTTCAGGCCAAGGTTTTTACGATCAGGAATTATTTTTTTATTGTTACTTAATATGCTTGTACTAATTTAATGTTAACCAATCATATGTGGTTTCGATTTCATTATAAGATGAACTATACATAGTATTAAAAAAATTGACAGTTTGCCGAGATGTGTCAAAATAATAGACCTGATTTTGAAGTTGTACTAACTCAAAATATGCCACATGTAAGTTTAAGAAAATCAAAAGTGATCTGAAATTCTGAGAATTGATAATTCTACACGATGAAATAACCCAGTTATGAAATAGGAGTTTCCCCACACATATATCTTGATGATCTGACAGTTTTATTTAACTTGAGAATGGAGCTGATACTTGCCTACTTGGTTTCATTTTTTTCAGACTTGTTTGTTGTCGTATTGTTCCATCAATAAAATGTAAATGAAAAATAATAATCAGGAACATATGTGTTTGTATATGTGGCTCATTGGCTTTTATAGATTTTCTTTATTAATTTCTTCACTTAATAGCTTGCATACGCTGGTATGTGCGTGTTTGGTGACATTGGTCCCAAGTTTACTTTTTTCTTGGTTCAAATTCTAAGGTAATTGTTTATGCAACCCTACACACTACATCTGATATTTGTCCCAAATTTATTTTTTACTTCTTCAGACATGGTGCACCTATTATATGCTTTTCTCCATGTAGACTTTGTTTTTTATTATATTTTCATTGTTTGGTTCCTGAAACTTTCATGTCCTTTGGGAATTGTTATTTCAAAGAGACTGCATTTTATCATGAGAACTTCCCTAGAACTCTCTTTATGTGCTTGCACAAATTTTTGCTCAGCATTTTTGTCCCTGTCATTAAAGCAATTTGAATATTTAAATATCAGTCAAAATAGACTGCTTGTAGGGGTGCATACTGAACTACATTATTTACTACCATATTATTACTACTTCTCAATTTATGATTTACCAACCAAGTACAGGCTCTTTAAGTATATATGTTGGTACTTTTTTTGTATCCTTCCTTGCAGAATCACCTGGTATTTACGTTGTCCAGGTCTATATTTTTTATTGTAATTTTTTGTATTTGTTGAGAATTGACTTGTAATAAAAAAAAGTGAATCCAATAAACAGAATAGTCGGTTGGCTGTTAAGAGAATGCTGCAGATTATCATGAGGTACTTGGTTCTTAGTCAAACTTGATACGAATAGATCAGGGAGCGGTGCGTCAGGCTGGGAATGTCACATGAAAGGAAAAGATTGAAGAAAATAGCCAGTTGGGAATGCCTTTGTGTTCTGAAAGTGCTATTTCTATTACTCTGAAAGATGGCACCTTTTGTATGCTCACCCAGATTCACCATGGGTTTTCTCTACCCATATTTCACACCAATTTGAAAGTCATGATGTGCAACTCCAGTGTCCAAGTGTGTGCGCGATACAGGTCACTCAGACACAGAGAGAGAAGTCAGATGATGAAAAGGTCAGCCTCATGAATTTGGACCTAGACTTATTTTCAAGGTTTGGATACTCTTCTACATTAAAGCTATATGATATGAGGCACATGGATGAATATTCATGTGTCGTTCCTTGTGAGATGCGCATCTGTACCTTGATGCCCGTAGGAATGTAGTCTGAGTTTTTATGTCATTCCATCAGAAATGATTATGGCTTGTTTGATTTTTTTACTTAATGGGAAAAGAGAAAATTAATGATCTTGTTGAGTATGTGTAATTTGTAATTTTTCTATGTCTAAATATGTTTCTGCGATATTTGTATTAATTGTTGACGAACATCGGTGTTAAAAAAACCGAGAAGGCCGATGGAAAGGATGGAAAATAAATTCATACGATTACACGTGCGTGGCACATACACGTTTACTAGTAGGACTAAGCATCTCACTCACGGAATACTTCGTAATGTCTATATTTCTGTGGGAGTTTTTGTGTACCCAGTTGATTTTTACGTTATTAAAATACCCTTGAACTCTTTCTGCCCCATTATTTTTGGTAGTCTTTTTTACAACTCCATGAGCATTGATATTGACAACAAGAAACAGACTTTGTCTTTGCAGGTTGGTGAAGAAGCTATAGAAATAAATTATAAACAATTCACCAACTTTCCTTAGGAGAAGAAAATTGAAATTAAAGAGGAGAGGACTATTGAAGAATTGGCACCAATTTATTTTTGCACTCCACAATATGAATTGAGAGAAGTTTGACAAGCAATGATTCGCTTCCAAACGACTCTGTAAAGGAGGATTTGGATGAGATCCTCAATACTACACCCAAGGTGGAAACTCGCCTCATGAATGAATTTGAAGAACCAGAAAAAAGGGGATGAGGACCCCACACCTCTCATTTTGAAGCCTCTTCATCCGAACCTCGGTGTAACACCCTCTCCTGATAAGACCGAGTTCATGTGTATATTGCTAATTCCTGGATCTGTTCATTAGCACACATAGTACAAAATGATATCTAACATAACTGTGCATCATAAATATAATGAATATGATCCATAATTTACATTCTATATTCAAGTACACAGCGGAAATCAAATACAAGGTAGATCTCCATACTTCAAGTATGCCAGAGGCAAACAATTGCTGAGTGGAGTCTCGCGACCTATGAACGATCACTCAGCAACGGAACAACCTGCAACATGAAACGTTATAGCCACGAATGGTTAATACTTTGAATGTATTGGCAAGTATAACTAATGAGTATAGAGGATCTAGCAACTATATGCATATTTCTCTAGGTGGAGTTCAGCCTCATTTGCTAAAATCAATATCATTTTTCCCACCTTGAAAATACTTTTCTTTCTTCAAAACATCTCTTCTAAGGACATACCAGCATAAACCCATAGAGAAACAAGATAGTCCAGCTTCGTATGCTCCTAAAACCATGTTCACCCATCAAGTTTTAGTAACTAAGAAATTGGGATGAGTGAGATCTTCCAAACAGTACAGACCCAATTGCTCATAGATGTCCATAACTGGGGACACAACTATGTACTTAGTTTAGACACCCTACAGGGATTGTACACTTTTTCCGCACGACCCATTCAACCCGCTCTTACCATTACACTCATTTTATGCCATGGTAGGGAGAAAACCAAGACGAAACCTTTCAGAAGCAGAACTCTGAGCCCTCAGGACGGACCCATACCAACCTACATCCCCTACATCTGCTAGTCACGTCGGGCTAGGTTCCCGGAACCTACTTAGTCAAGACAAATAATGACATGCGGCTGTACTGGAAGCTACTACACAAGAAACCTGTCCAATCTTTGAAGCCTATGCGTGCTTTCCACAATAAACCATCCAAAAACAACAATCCCTCACACCCAAGAGATTCATTAAATTCCAGTTGTTTTCTTAATAACAAAACATAACTTTCCATAACATAATCAATCATGAATTCCCTTTTGTGTATCTAATAAGCATGACTAAGAAACTACAATACGATGGCTCAGAGGAAATCAAGTCATGGAAGTATGGCAATCATGCATGAGTGTCATAGCATAGCATAGTAGTAAAAACACCTACACATGCATCACTACTGAAAATCATACTACATGTATAAGAAAAATAGTAGGACATTTATGATAGCTCTACTTGCCTTTGTTGTAGAAGATGTAGTCGTTCATATAATCCTCACAATATAGAATATCGCACTCGTCACAATCTCAAACGTTGCACTCCTCGTAGTCTATCGATTAAAATAAGTGCACAATAAACACACCATTCAAAACATAGCAATTATGCATAATACAATAAAGCAAAGATAAACAAATGCATGCATGACGATTTAATATGTTACAATGGTTGTATTTAGTTCTCTGAACATTACTAGATCATATGATGCATGCAGGAAATTATTTAATGCAATAGAGTATTTAATGTCAATAAAGAGGTTTTAATAGTTCTATTGCAACTTCTGTACTAACTATCGTATTAAATTTGGATATTGGGTGTAATGGATAGGGGGCATTAATATAAACCAGTAGAAATTTTATTCACCTTAATCGGAGTTGTAGATCTTTTTCTATGATGTAATTACTATTTAGTAGAGTATAAATCATTTAAAATATTTACTTTGTAAAAAATTATATATAAGACCATATATGATATCTACACGAAATTGTGAATCCAGATACATATTATAAATATTTTTCAGACCTATAAATTATTTACTATGAATTTAATATATAAACGTCCATTAATACTAATTAAATCACTACAATTGTTCTACAATGCAAAAGTTAGATCTAATAGAATTATAATGTCGTATATGAAATTAGGAATCCATAGAAACTTTATTTGTATTTTTCTGATATACATATAATTTACTATGACTTATTATGTCTAAATTGTCCATTAAACTATTTAAATTATTACAATAAATATATACCATACCAGTCAGATCTAATAGCACAATAATATTCTACATATTTTTGTGAATCCATTGGTGTATTATATGCTATTTTTGGATGTACAGATCTTTTATTATGATTTTTACAATATTAAATCAATTTGTGCTAATTAATTCAATTTCCATAATCAATTATTAAATAGGTGTTGACTGGCGGTTGGCTATGGTGACGTGGCTGCTGACCTGGGTGATGACGGAGCAGAGATGTGGCGCTGACCGAATACGTTGCCTAGGCGCCACGCGGCGAAGCCTAACTCGCCAGTACTGGTTCAATGGGGGATCTAATCCGACTCAATGAACGAGGATCGGACGGCCGCTCTTAATCCAGGCAATAGTGGCGGTCAATGGCGGCGATGGCAGTCAATCAAAAGCGGTGGCGCTCAAACATCGACAGTGGAGGCGGTTATGGTGCTCACCGGAGATGACGGATTGGACGATAGCGTTCAGGAGAGGATGGAGAGTTCGATGGAGGTCACATCGCCGTAGTTTTCTTCCTGGGGCAACAGCATGCGGCAGATGGAGGGGGAAGACGATGGCGTAGATCCGGCGAGAAATCTAGTGTGCTCCGGCAATCTGCACAAGGGGTAAATTGCATGAGGAGATGAGGTTGAGGATTGGGAAGAGAGGGACACGGGGACTTCAGAACCCTTGGTTAGGAGCTCGAACTAAGCTTCAATGGCAGCGACGGGCGGCAGGATCGGATGTGTTCCGTGGAGGTGGCTAGGGTTAGGGAAAAGGGAAAATCGAGAGGGGGTGGATGTGGGGAATTTTATGAGGGCGATGGTGTGCGAGAGAGGGCACGGATCGTAATAAATCGAGTGGAATTCATGGATTTTTAGTCGGGCACGAGATGAATTCGAGTTCTTCCCGGGCTCTGGCTCGAGATGGAAGACGAGGTGTGGGCCCTAGCTGTCAGCGGGATAGAGTGGAGACGAAGCAGGCTATGGCGGAGGAGTTGGGCCAATAGTGGGCCACGGCTGCCTCTACCCGCTACGCTGCATGCAATAGAGAAGGGGAGCGGCGAGGGGTGCTAGTTGGGCTGGTGCGGGTGCTGCGCGCTTCTTGCGGGTGGTAGCTAGGCATGGCTAGGTGGGTAGGTCTGAAGGGTAGGATAATTTAGATATTTTTTTTTCTTTTCTTTTTCCTATTTCTGTTTTAGCATTTCCCTTGTAATTTTTTTCATACTAACTCCAAAAGACCTAAAATCTGTTTCTAAAATTTTACAAAATCATGTAGATCATATTAATGTAGTATTTAGCAATAATTTATTTCTTAGTGATAATGTGTTTTATAAACCCACGTTAATTCTCTATGGGAATAAGGTAGTGCATTGGACTTTTAGGTTTCTATCTAATATTTGAATTAGAATCTTGCAAATTTTTGCCTAGGTGCAATGCAATGCTCATGAATGATATGTAATAAAAAAATCCAATCCCAATTTTCAAAATCTTTGGATGTGACACTCAGGTATGAATTCCTAGATAAGGAAGGTAAATGCCCGGTTATTATTAATGACAAACTATCATCTGGGGAGAACACAAAATTATTAGATGTACTGGGCAAACAACACGAACCTTTTGGATATACTCTAAATGACATTAAAGGAATAGACCCTTCCATAATGATGCACAAGATACCCGTTATTGAAGATTCTAAACCATTTGTTGACAACCAAAAGAGATTAAATTCCAAAATGAAAGAGGTAGTAATAAAAAAAGTTATACGTATGTTAGACAGTGGTATCATCTACCCAATTTCAGATAGTAAATAGGTAGGTCCAACTCATTGCATATCTAGGAAAGGATGTATAACCATAATTAACAATAATAAAGATGAATTAATCCCTACCAGAACCATAGCAGGTTATAGGATGTGTATTGATTTCAGGAAGCTAAACAAGGAAACCAGAAAAAATCATTCGCAATTGCCCCCTCATTAATGATATTATGGAAAGAATGTCTGCCAATTTATATTTCTGTTTCCTTGATGGATATTCTGGATATTCCCAAATAGCTATTCAGCCTCAAGACCAAGACAAAACCACTTTTACATGTTTGTATGGAAACTATGCTTATCGACTTATGCCTTTTGGTTTATGCAATGCAGCTGCTACTTTTCAAGAGTGTGTTTTGAAAATATTTGATAGTTTGGTAGAAAGTTCCATGGAGGTTCTTATGGACAACTTTGTTGTTTATGGGACTACCTTTGAGCAATGCCTCTATATTCTTAATAGATTTTTGCAGCGATGCAGGCAAAAATCAGATGGCTCTCAATTGGGAGCGTTATCGCTTCATGGTAAGGGAAGGCATAGTTTTTGGGCATAAAGTTTCTGAGAAGAACATTGAGATAGATAAATCAAATTTCGTCACTTTAGAAAAACTTCCAATACCACAAGATATAAAGGGGGTAAAGAAATTTCTTAGGCATGATGGTTTTTATGAACGCTTGATGAAAGATTTTGCTAAATTAGCTGCGCCTTTAACTCGTCTACTAGATAAAGACACCCTTTTTACTTTTAATAGAGATTGCAATTATTCTTTTGAGAAATTAAAGAACACACTGATTTCTGCACCAATTATTCAACCACCGAATTAGAATGAAACATTAGAAATCATGTGTGATGCTAGTGACTATGCTGTTGGGGCTGTTTTAGTACAACGAGATGGGTTAAATTTTAATGTCATCCAGTATGCTAGTCGAATTTTTAAGGAAGATCAGAAGAATTATGCAGCAACTGAAAAGGAATTTTTAGCCATTTTTTCGCTTGCGATAAATTTAGACATTGCATTATCAATTCAAAAGTAATAGTTCATACTGATCATCAAGCTTTGAGAAACCTTCTAGCTAAAAAAAGATGCTAATCCCCGATTAATTAAATGGGTCTTGCTTCTACAAGAATATGACTTGCAAATAGTGGATAGGAGGAAAATATAATCCTATTGCTGACCATTTATCGCGAATGGAAGGAATTATGGAAGATCTCGTCCCTGTTAATGAATATTTGCCAGGGGAATATCTTGTAGTTGTAGAACCCCACGATCCTTGGTTCGACGATTACACTAATTTCCTTGTAAGAAAGTTTCTACCAAAGGGAATGAATGACAGTCAAAAGAAGAATTTTTTTAATGATTTAAAACATTACTTCTGGGACGATCCTTACTTATATAGGAGTGGTTTGGATGGAATGATTATGAAGTGTGTACCTGAGGATGAGATAAAAGCTATTCTTAAATCTTGTCATGATAGCCCTTATGGAGGACATCACGGTGGTAACCGTACTATAGATCAAGTCTTCTAGTCGATTTTTTATTGGACTACATTAGTTAAATACTCTCATGAATATGTTAGTAATTGTGATGCTTGCCAATGAATGAGTAATATTGGTAAAAGACAAATGAATATGAATTTAATTTAGTAATAGATCCATTTGATGTTTGCGGAATGGACTTTATGGGACCATTTATCCCATCTAATGGTTATACTCATATTCTTGTTGTTGTAGATTATGTTACTAAATGGGTGGAAGCTATACCTACTTCTCATCTAGATGCAGCTACTTCCATTAAGATGATCAAGGATATCATCTTACCTAGGTTTGGAGTACCCAGGTTGTTGATTACAGATGGCGGAACTCATTTTATGAAGGGAACTTTTAACAAGGTACTTCCGAAATATGGGGTGGACCATCGAGTAGCCTCACCCTATCACCCTCAAACTAGTGGGCAAGTACAATTGTCTAACCGGGAGATCAAGGTCATACTTCAGAAAACTGTGAACATGTCAAGAAAGGATTGGGCTTTTAAGCTTAACGATGCACTATGGGCATACCGTACAGATTTCAAGAATCCTACCGGAATGACTCCATATAAGATGGTCTATGGCAAAACTTGTCATCTTCCATTAGAACTTGAGCATAAGGCTAGGTAGGCCATTAAAACTATGAACTTCGATTTTAAAACAGCTGGGAAAAACGACTCTTAGATATGCATGCTTTAGATGAACTCGCGAATGAGGCCTATGAAAATTCTAGGATATTTAAGGAGAAAGTGAAGAAATGTCATGATAAAAAATATTGGATAAGGAATTTAAATCGGGAGATAACATTTTTCTCTATAACTCTCGGCTTAAGATTTTTTCAGGGAAGTTGAAGTCTAAATGGAAAGGACCATATGAGGTCGAAGAGGCATACCCTTTGGGAGCAGTGAGATTAAAAAACCCCACACCTTCTTCTTCATCAAGAGTCATCAATGGGCAAAGGTTGAAACTCTATAGAGTTGGGGAGATTAACGCCACCAAGATAGCTTCTTTGATTTCTCCGGAAGAGCTTAATGGAACATGATAACAAAATCACAGGTTCATAAAATTTTCCTGGTTTTTATACCTGTTTAACTTGTTTCTCCTTTTTATTTCAAGCGGATCTGGACCAAGAAGGAGGCAGCCCCGCCCATACCATTGGTCATTATCAGCACGGTACCCTCCGAGCATTTTTCACTTTATCGGTACGAACGGGCCATATGGGAATGCGCGCCCATACTGCAGGTCATTATCGACACTATTTTTGTCCTCTGTTTTGTTTGTTCTTTGTGTGTTAAAAAATAGAAAAGAGTAGGCAGTAAGTTACCGGTACGAGCACATGGTACGGATGGGGCCCGCCCGTACCGACCCCGTTACCGAATATGCACCCTCTTTTATCATCCCTGATGATCTCCTTCCTTCTTTTTCTTTATAGTTTGACTTTCGTTGATCAAATCTCAGATCTTCAGCCGCCTCTCTCCACTCTTGCAATGAAATATCAGATCTCACTTGATCGTTCGAAGGCTATGCATCCTTTTCATTTCAAGCGGATCTGGACCAAGAAGAAGGACGCCTCTGAAGTCCAAGCCAAAAAGAAGGGATCCAATGGAGACACTTCATCCTCCTCGTTCCACGAGCCACCACAAGTCGTTCCACTCCCAACTAGGAAGACATGTTCCCACAAAAACTGGAGATGCTTAGACATGTGGAGCAAAGGAAGACCAAGGAAGAATCTCCACCAAACCCTTACATGTAAAATTTCCTAGATCTTCTCTCAAATCTCCTCCCAGATCTTCTTTTTGGAAAGAAGGAAAACACGATGAGATTCGAGAAAAGATCGAAAGCCTTGAGAAAATTTCAAAAGCTTGTGTTGAAACTATTGGTGAAGGAGTTGACTCTTACTGGATGATGGGAAAAGACCTAGAAAGGAAGGTCGATGACATTGATGGTAGAGTATAACTCCTAACCAAAATTATCATGGAGATGGCTGATGATAGGAAGACTCTAAGCAAGATAATTACTGAGATGCATGATGGAATTATGGAGATGTCCACCCGATTTGCATGTATTTCTCATGCTTGCAGTCTCAAGGCGGATGAAGAAGAAGGATAAGATGATTTCTTCACTCCCAAGAAGGAGTAAGCACACGCAAGGGAGTATTTGATACACCCAGTTTGATTCCAAGCTTGGTGGATCTATGAGAGCCTTGTAATCTATCTTATAGTTTTTAGCATGTTTACCTTTTCGCATGCATCTAGACTATAATTGTAAGGTTTGCATTAGCTGCATGAACTTCAAGTTCCCCTTGTTCGAGAGTTGATTTATATCCGTTGAGTTTTGAGACTTTATGATATTTGAAGTATGTTATGAGTCATGATTAAATTATTATATTATATGATTGAACTAGGTTGAGTGTTATGATTATGATACTTGTACAACTGTCATGATTTTTAGGGACTTACACACCAATAAAAGTATTGATTATGTTATAAGAAGGAAAAATTCTGGTAGCATATTATAATTAAGAGTTTTCCCTTGTAGCCATCAAAGTAGTGAGCATGATCAAATAGCTGTATGAAAATAAAAATAAAAGAGAGGGGAAAAGATATTTACACATGATTATAAAAAGTGCAAAAGAAACAGGAAGAGAAAGAAGTTATAAACAAAAAAAATCAAGAGGAAAAGAAGAGTAAAAGGATCGTATGGGCACCTATAGTTGGGGGTGAATAAGTGCTACTTCAAATTTTACTCTTTTTCAAGTTAGGATTTGACACAAAAGGTAAATTCCCTAGATTATGCAACTACGGTGAATTTACCTATATGTCAACCTATCACAAACACTAAGCAAGAACTAGATAAGTAAAGTGCGGTAAAGGATAGAAGTAACCTGGAGCACGCGGAGACACAAGGATTTGTTTCCCATAGTTCCTTCCTTTTGAGGGGAAGTACGTCTGCCTTTGGAGAGGGGTGGTTTCAAACCATCAACGCCACGCGAGGCTTCCCTTGTTCTCCGATGAAACTCACCCCAAAGGGTTCGATTCACCTCTTCCACTATATCTACAACCTTCAAGGTGGAAGCCGGCACCTTTACAACAAGTTCGAGGCACACATCCACAACTGAATTAGAGGCTCCCAAATGCAAGCAAGCTATCACACAATCAAAGACAAGCTTGTAAGAACCAAATCAAGAGCTAGGGTTTCCAATAAAACATTAGAGCAAGGGAGCCTCAAGTGAATGAGGGGGAAATGAAGATCTGTCTTGGTGAAGCTATAGATAAAGGCCTCCTCCTTCGATTCTCCAAAGATTAATGACTTTGGACGGTTGGATGAAGAGATCTTGGTGATTTGGTGGCTCAAATGGTGGGGGTGTTCAAGACTGGCTTGAGCAGCTGGAGTAAGGGGATGAAGTCTCCTATATATAGGCCCACTGAGCTAAACCATTTTCTGACCGTTGGACCAACTCCAACACCAGAGACTCCGGATTGCACCGGAAACTCCGGCCCATCTCCGGCCAGTCTCCGGACCACCATATAGAATGTCCCATCCATCTTGGAGAAATCCCCTCCGGATATTCTTCAAAGACTCTAGACCGTAGAACACCGGAGACTCTGGTGTTTCTACACCGGAGACACCGGACTGGGAGTACACACCGGAGATTCCTGTCTGGCTCCGGTCCATCTCCGGACCCCCATACAGGATGTCTGAGGCATGATTATGGAGGCTCCTCCGGGGACTTTTGGGGAAACTCTGGACCACTCCGGAGACTCCGCTGTTTGCACACCAGAGACTCCAGCCTGGAAATCCATGAAAATTGTAGAATGTTCCAGGGACATATCCATAGAGTTATGGGCTTTTCACTTTTCAGTATATCATCCTGTAAACATTAGCACACTGTAAAATGATCTACAAGTTGTTAACACCAAAACTGGTTAAGACAATAAATGTCCTTTCAAAGAGTGATCATTAATATTCATTACTAAACTACACGGTCAATATTTCTAAACTCAATGATTCTATGATATGTTAAATCACTAGAAGCTTTTTATGATCTCATTAATACTAGAGAAGGTGTGGCAGCCTCTAAATCATGTAATGTGTAAGGGTATAGTAATACCCCCGACGTTTCTTTACACCCGATGTTGTATTCATGTTTCATATTTTTGCCTCATTTATTGTAATGACTCGTGTCTCATGAAAATGATGATATCGTCCATAAGCTAGAATTTTTCTTGGGGACGAGCAAGAACCTAGATTGTGGGAGTTTATGAATCCAAAATTTAAGCATTTTTACCTTTTGTTTTCGCATAAATAGAGTAGGGATCTTTGTATTTCACTGCCTTCGCATGCACCTTTTGTCTTTATTTCAATAGGATCCCAAATCACTCAGGCTATTGTAAACATATCAATTAAAGATGTCATATATAATATGATATTTTTAAGTGATAAAAGTCATTTTGATGAATTACATTCGCACCTAGGAAAATACCAAGCGAGCAGAGGCAACCGGTGCTCGTAACGACTAGCAGTACGGGCAGGTCCCACCCGTACTGCCCGACCGTACCATGTGTCACCAGGTCCGCCTCGTCAAATACTTTCTCCTGGCAAAGGAAACAGGGGGATCCGACGTTCACAGCCACTAGAAACCATGAAAAACCAGATCCCTGCTGAAGGAGGAACTTGGATGGGGAAAAATAACTGCTGATCCTCAGATCATTGGAGGACAACGCATCATCCCCTTCATCATCAACCGCTACATCTAAATCACCACCATTACTCTCATCCCTTATCCATTAGATCTTGTTGTAATTCCAGATTCAATTGTGGTTTAAACTAGATCTGTTTCATTACATTCATCCATCCATTTGATTATGATGATGTTGTTGATTGCCTCCATGTGTGAGTAGTTCCTTTGTTCTTGGGGAGATGGAGAAACCCTAGCACTATTAGGAAGTTGCAATAAAGATCATATATTCTTGTCTCCGTATGACTTTCCAGTCTATGATAGATTTATGATTTGTGTTTGATCTCTCTCTTTAGATGGTATGTGAAAGTCGACCATATACCATTTGCCTTCGGGACTAAAGGGAGGGAGAAATCCTTTGGACGTGTTGTGGGATCATAGACGGAATAGTACCATGATAGATTGGCGCCGGCTCATGAACTACATGGTCAAAGGAGGAATAAAGAGGGACTGCCTCTATGCAAAAAACACCTCTACATGGTTTGTTGGGCCGCATTTCTGTTCCCGTCGGTGGGCCGTTTGTGTTGCACGCGCGGATAAGAGCGGGGGCTTGCGATACATCGGGAAGGCGCACCCCCCCTCACCTCCAACGCGGTGCACGTCTGACACGTGCAGGGACGCGTGCACCGTTCTATCAGCGACGAAGTGAATTGTCAATCGACTTAATGGAGCATCCAATCGGTCGTGTCATTGCAGTTCTTTGCCTGCCACGTGTGCCCAACTTCTTTGAGTACGGTGGGGTGCATAAGACTGGTCTGCCTAGCCTTTTTGACTATCTACCTCCACTAGTCACTAGCGCCCTCCTCCCTTTCTTCTTCCTCCTGCTCATCCCGCTCCTGCTCCCTCCCTCTGCGTAGCCATGGATCCCTCTCGGAAGTGTGCCGCAACGACAATGTGCGAGGAGAGAAAAGAGAGAGCTCTCCGCGCCGCTTTACGCACTGAAGAGTCACAACATATGCTCATGGCTATGCCCGCAGGCGAGGGATCCTCCGGGTAGGTCATGTACTTCTTCTCCTTAATAGTGTTATCCAGCATTCTTCTTCTCCTTAATCCTCACCTACTTCTCTTTCTTCAGATCCGTCGGTTCACCGGCAGACATGTCCCTCCCTCCCCAGATCCCCGGAACAGCGAGGTAAATAATATACACTAGGGTTTTTGCGAGTAGGATTTGGGGTCTTTGCGACTAGGATTTGGGGTTTTTGCTCCTGGATCTTTTCCACACCGCCCATTTCTGCATAAAGCTCGTGTGCTATAATGACACGTTACTGTTGTTCCCGTTCCGTGATAGGAATGAAACCACGTACTCGTTGTCCCAGGAAAAGAAGCCAAAACTCATCAATAATGTGGATGCTTGGCTTAATACACGAATAAACAGCCACAAGGAGAAAATGCAAACACAAGAACTGGAATTAGAACAACTTAAATTAGCTATGAATACCCTTACTAAGGAGCGCGACGAGCTGAAAAGGGACAATGCTGCCTGGAAGAAACTGCATAAGAAGATCCAAGCCTCGAACCGACTGAATACATCCATCAACGAGGGGCTCTCGAAGGATAATTCGAGCCTAAAAGATGATAATGTCAATCTCCGTGTCGAGAACATGAACCTGCTTTGGAAGCTCGAGGCTTCGCTCAGTGAGCAGGTCAAGATCAGGCGGGACATGCTCGTACGTCGCCTACGACTTGAAGAGATTGAGGACGAAAACCAGCAGCTCCTCGCCAGGCTATGACTGTAATGTAGCAGACTTTTCTCGGTGCTGCTTTGCTGAATTGAACTATGTATGTTTCTATTTTGCAACTGTAACTGAACTATTCGAACAATGAGTTGCAACGGGAGACACCTTTTGTGCAGTCCGAAAACTATCTGCTTTCCTGTTGTTTCTATCTACTATCGCCGCCCTGTTGGACAAGTGTCAATTTTATTGTAAGAAAAACTTAAACTTAGATATTACACACACTCAACCGTGCATTAAAATTCAAATTAGGTATTCCAAACTCAACTTCAAATAGTTGCAAAAGGAGGTAGCCACGATCGAAAAAGAGTGGGTGGGCCACTGGCGGGGGTCCGCAGAGAGAGAGAGAGAGTTTCGTAAAAGAGAGAGAGAGAGAGAGAGATTTTTGACACAGAAGAGAGAGAGATTGTTGGTGAATGGGGACACTGAGCGCGTGAGAACCGTGCATGTACCATAGGCATGTCCAAGGAGCACCGTGCGCGTGTGAACTATGTAGTACCGTACTACCGCATGTCCGCGGTGCACTGTGCGAGCAGGTGCGTATGCGTATGCTGCTGAACCGTACACGTGTGAACTGCGGGAGCACGAAACGTTGGCGTCTCACCATATAGATCCCATCCCTCTATCTCTCTCCGCCTTCCCTCATTCACTCCATCACGCCACCTCTTCCCAACTCCCCGTAGGCCCCTACCCACTACCCTTCTACACTCCTCTCTCCGCCGACTAGGAAAAAACCCTCTCCCTTTCCGCTTCCGCTGCAGTTCCCATTTCGGCGATGGAGCACCCATCCAACACTATCGCCGCAGCTAAGGAGAAGGCCGCGACACTAGAGTTAGCCGTGGAGGAGGCGGCCATAGCCACGACGTAGGCGGCCAGAGCCACGAAGGAGGCACAAAATTCTGCAAGGGCTTTAATCACAGCCGCAGCAGATGTGAAAGATGAAGCGGAGGCCATTGCTGAAGGCCGAACGATCGGTCCCTCATCGGCTCCCGCCGCTATCAGTACTTGTGTTTACAATCTTGGGTAGCAGCCGCGGGATGACGACGAGAAGGTCAAGCTCATCATGCCGCCGCCGGCCTTTGACGAGAACATCATCGACGACAAGGAGGAGGTAAGTTCCAATTAATGGATTATCTGCTTGGGGACTAGATTTTTCGCTTAGCGTCAGATTCGTTTGTTATCTGTTAAGACTGGGGCCTAGGGTTTTCACTTAGCGTCAGATTCGTTTGTTATCTGTTAAGGTTGGGGCCTAGGGTTTTCACTTAGCGTCAGATTCGTTTGTTATCTGTTATGATTGATGTGTAATTAATGGATCTGTGGATTATTGCTAGCTAGGCTTCGATTATGGACATAATCGATTAATATTTGTGGATCTGTGGATTATTGCTAGCTAGGGTTCGATTATGGACATAATCGATTAATATTTGTGGATCTGTGGATTGTTGTTTTCATTTCTATGGATTAATGCTAGCTTATTGACCGACGGAAGTGGTTTATCTGCTTGATCCCTTGATTACTTTCTGTTAGTGCTAGCTGGAGACTGTTATATGTTGCTTCCTTTGTTAAGCATTCAATTTTAGTTGCGGTTTCTACATATTTGCTTCACATGTGTATTTTGTATATTTCAGCAGGCTACTGATGATGTTGACAGCGATGTCGACTCGTGTCAAACAAAGACCAGGGCCACTCTCAAAAAGCTTAAAGCGGGGAGGTTCGACCGGTTCTGGAGTGAACCCTGGACTGATGGCATGAACAGCTGCCCCTTCTGCAAAAGGAGCATAAAGATGGACTTCCAAAGCATCCTGCAGCATGCTGAAGGCTGTGGATCTGGCCGTGTCAAAGTTGGGGAAACTGTCAATGTCCACGGCTTCACGGCCAATCACATGGCCTATGGCATCTTCCTCAGGAACAAACTGAACCGAGCTATCGAGGCCGGTCGTGTGCCTTCTCCCAAGCCCAAGCCACCGAAGGTTCCGGGTATGGGCAGCAGGAAGCAGAGGAAGCGTGACAGGGAGGAGCGGGACCGGGAGGAGGCGGCGAGGAGGCAGTGATGTAATGATGTGCCTGTTTGTGCGTGTTGCTGCTGCTTTAAGCAGCATGCTTTTGTTTGAATTGTGTTTATGTTGGCTGCTTAGCAGCGTTTGTGTTGAACCTCTGCCTTGTCAAGTTTGTGTTGAACCTTGCTTAATTAGTTGCTTATTATGTTTCTACATTTTAGATGCTTAATTAGTTTGTGTTGAACCTTGCTTAATTAGTTGCTTGTTATGTTTCTACATTCTAGATGCTTACTATCTACATTTGTTTTTGTGCATGCCGGTGTGTGGTGGGATTTCCTATTTCGGAAAGGTTCAACGGAAATAGTTAAGGAATTGAGAAATAGATGCTGGTATAGATTTGCTACCAAATTGGGCAAAAAGGAATGAATGAGGTGAGCCTAGCAGAGGTAGACAAAGGAAGAAAGGAGGGAGGGGGAGAGGGAGGGTTCTTTGATTTGTTGCCAAATTGGACTGGCTGGTTGTGTTGCCTATTGTAGCCTTATTTTGCTCTTCTTTCCTTTTTTCATATAGTTGTTGATTTACAAACAAGCCTGTTTTGTCTCACCTGAACCTCTTTTTCCAAAAGATGACAAATCTACAAAAAGCCTGTTTTGTCTCACCTGACCCTCTTTCCTTCACGAAATAACCTCAAATTTTTTTACACATTATAAAATACGCAGACTTACCGCAGCCCAGCTCCTATTCCTGTGCCCGTGTTATTGCTGCAGCGGCTGCTTTCTTATTTGGGTCGGCCCAACTACGCCTAGCAGACGCGCGCGGGTATGACGGTATAGACGCGTTACGTATTTACCATTTAGTCACTCCACGGTCGCCTCCGCCCACGACTCGCCTCCTATCCCTCCTCACACGAGCGCCTCCACACGTCAACAACCTCAAAAATTCCATCGAGGACCGCCTCCAGTATTCAACGCCTGCGACAACACAGGTTCATGGATCAGAGATTCAAGGATCAGTTATGTTTTTGCCAACTCCTATATGAAAATCAAGAACGGGTGATGTACAGAAATTTTGTCAGATCTAGAGGAAATACGATCAAATTTTAAAAATGCATGAAAATCATAATTGTGTAGATAGGATCTACATATGAACTAGTACAATAACACTCTATTATATGTTAGCACTGAAAGCATGTCGTGTCAGATCTATATGTACTATTAAGAAAATTGTACTTCCTCTGTTTCAAAATATAAGATGTTTTAGTTTTGTGAACAAAATGTATCTAGATTTCATTTAGTGTGTAGATTCACTTCAAACTTGAGTGAACCTACATACTAAAAGAAGTCTAGATACATTTGCTTTACAAAACTAAAACATCTTATATTTTAAAACGGAGGGAGTATTATCTAATGGACACTACTCAGTGCTTTGGAATATCATGCGTGTTTATGAACATGCAAACCGTGTTCAAGTATCTAAAATAAGTGGTGGTAGAATATAGATTACTTTATTCTAAAAAATTTGTGTACATGGCACTTTCTGGTTAGGTGGAGGAGTATGCTCGCACTCGTCCTGTTCGTGCCGCTCTTAAGTTGCATAAACCTCTGCATATAAGAGCTATGTAATGTAAAATTTAAAAAATAATGCAGTTATAATATTGCTGCTTATGTATGTATTTGTTACATGCAGGTCCTGGAATAAAGTTCGAGAAAAATTTGAATGTTTCTGCCATTATGGCAACCGTGTAGCGATAGATGATGCCAAAATTAATGTACTAATGTATGGAGTTGATAAGAACCTCCCCAAAAGACCATTTTATGTATGCACCATAAATAAATCAAACACCTTGAAAGGCAAAGCAAAAATGGTAAAACTTTTGAACTAGTAACAATTTTTCAAAATTTTACATTACTACTATCAGGTACTGACATTTGTATGTATATATTGGTGTAATCTATATGCAGTACTTTTCGAGGAGCTTCACCATGGATCATATTGTTCCATATATTGAACTACCAGCAAACATTCAAGTATTTTGGAACAATATGGAAGTTCCAAAAGTTAAAATGGTGATGACCAAGTCAAACACTAGAGGGAAACTGAAATGTGGAGGTGCCATGATAACATCAAAGTGGATGGAGGTTGTGAACAAGTTTGATATGAGAGCTGGTGACATCTTTGTGTTTTGGTTCCGTGGTAGCTCGGCTGGCCTCAAGGTCCTTATTAATTGTCTGTGAAATCAACATGCAGACCATGCAATGTTGGCATGTGTCCATAATTGTCATAAAGTGTTTCTAGCCAACTTAGTAATCACTAAGTTGATGAATTCAAAGTCCTTCGAAGGAGTTTCTAGCCAAGGCTATAGATCTCTATAGGTTGGCTAGAAAGTCCTTCATCGACTTGGTGCTTATGTGATGATAGAATAGTATTGTAATTTATAAGTTAGAATAGTACTAAATCAACGAACTAAAACGGCGAAGGTGCTAACCTGAAGAAAATGAAACTCTGTCAGACTAACACCTAAACTGAAGCCGAGCGCGTCGAGCGTGGCGTCCAACTTTGCGTTCCAGGCTCTAGCCTGTAGCTGCCTAACGGAGTCCGTAGAGTGGCTTGTGCAGGCGCATCGCCTAGCGCCCCTGGCCAGCAGACCCACCCGCGGTGCGCGGCGAGCGCCAGCAGGAGCCGCACGGACTCCAGACTTGCAACAGGCCCAAAGGCGTCCACGACGTCGATGCCCTGCTGCTTCACATATCCCTTTTGGCGACGAGGCGAGGCGGGTGTTCAGCTGCACGATGTCGTCCATGGTGCGCGCTTTTGGCATCGGGTGCGCCTCGCGGCGAGGCAGATGTGATGGCGGCGCGGCTTCAGCTTCGGGCGTCGGAGAGGCTAGCTCGTGCGCGAGGATGACGCTGCTGGCGACGTGTGCTCTACGGGAGCTAGTGTCGATGGAGAGATGATGCCGGCGAGTCCTGACCTGCCACCTCAGGTGTAGCGGTACGCAGTGGAGTCGAGTCGACTGCACGTAGCAGTCCACCGTGAACGTCGTGCTCACAGGGTTATCCTCGTGCATGCTCCAGTCCAAGCTCGCGTCCTCGACAAAGACGGGATCGTAGACACGGTAGCCCTTGGTGCCGCTCTCGTAGCCGATGAAGACCATTGGCGTGCTCCGGTCGTCCAGCTTCTTCAAGTGAGGACGTGCGCTCTTCACGTACGTGCGCGATGTAGCCGAAGCTCCACAGATACCAAGCCTCATATGGCGTCATGCCGGTGATGCTGCGTCTGAACGCTCGGTTAAGGTTCAGCACGTAGACCGCTCTCAGCACAGTCTCGCCCCAGAAGTAATTTGGCATGCCCTTCGGCTTCAGCATGCTTCTGGCCGCTGCTACGACCGTCTGGTTGCGCCGCGCGATCAACCCGTTCTGCTGGGGTGATTACAGCGCCGTGAGGTGGCGCTTGACGTCGGTGTCGGCTCACTGTGCACAGCGAACATGGCCGACATGTGTCCGTGCGCAGTACTCGGAGCTTGCGCCCGCTCTCCGCTCGCCGGTGCAGCCCCATCGATGGTGATCTAAACGGAGTCCAGATCGACAACAAGCGCAGGCTTCGCCAAGGCACACGCTCCTCGTTGCAGAGAAAGGCTTCACTAGCAAATTCAGAGCGAGTGAGATCGTGAGAGAACGAACAGAGACAAGTACTTTGTGCTGCTAAAACTTCCTAGTCCAGGGTGACATTACAGACCTATATATATCTGAGTTAGTTAGAAACACCTTGATCACCTTCTGGTTGAATGAGTCAACGATTTCTCAACGTGTGATCCCAACTAGTTGTTAGATGTAACTATATCATTGCACTCTTATAGCTAGATCTATCAAGCAGGTGGGAACATGTTGGCCAGGTGTAGTGACTCACGCAACCACTAATTGGATGATAGTGGTTCTAGCCAGCCCATAGAGGTCTAGACCCCATGCAATTTTGTTATGGCCCCACATTTTCCACAGGCTAGTGTGTGTCATGGCTTGGCAGACTCAAAATTATAGCTAGATCTAACAAGTAGGTAGGATCATGTTGGCCAGGTGTGATGACACATACAACAACAAGTTGGTGAAGGTGTTTCTATCCAGCCCAGAGAGGTGTCTAGACCCCATGCATGCAATGTTGGCATGGCCCCACATTTTCCACAAGCTAGTGTGTGATGTCTTGGCATAACACTCTTATAACTAGATCTATCAAGTGGGTGTGATCATGTTGCTAGGTGTAGTGACTCACACAACCACTAAGTTGATGATGGTGGTTCTAGCCAACTCAAATAGGTCTAGACCCCATGCACTGTTGGCATGGCCCCAAGCTAGTGTGTGTCATGGCTTGGCATAGAAAAATTATAGCTAGATCTAGCAAGTTGGTAGGATCATGTTGGCCAGGTGTAGTGACTCATACAGCCACTAAGTTGATGATGGTGTTTCTACCCAACCCAAAGAGGTCTAGATACCATGCAATGTTGGAATGGACCCACATCTTTCATAAGCTAGTGTGTGTCATGGCCTAGCATAACACTCTTATAGCTAGATCTATCAAGTGGGTGGGATCATGTTGGTCAGGTATAGTGACTCACACAGCCACTAAGTTGATGATGGTGTTTCTAGCCGACCCAGAGAGGTCTAGATCCCATGTAATGTTTGCATGGGCCCACATTTGCCACAAGCTAGTGTGTGTCATGGCTTGGCAGACCCAAAATTATAGCTAGATCTAGCAAGTAGGTAGGATCATGTTGGCCAGGTGTCATGACATATACAACAACAAGTTGGTGAAGGTGTTTCTATCCGGCGCAGAGAGGTGTTCCATGCATGCAATGTTGGCATGGCCCCACATTTTCCACAAGCTAGTGTGTGTCATGCCTTGGCATAACACTCTTATAGCTAGATCTATCAAATGGGTGGGATCATGTTGCTAGGTGTAGTGACTCACATAATCACTAAGTTGATGATGGTGGTTCTAGCCAGCCCAGAGAGGTCTAGACCCATGCAATGTTGGCATGGCCCCACATTTGCCAGAAGCTAGTGTGTGTCATGGCTTGGCATAGAAAAATTATATCTTGATTTAGCAAGTAGGTAGGATCATGTTAGCCAGGTGTAGTGACTCACACAGCCACTAAGTTGATGATGGTGTTTCTAGCCAACCCAAAGAGGTCTAGATCCCATGCAATGTTGTCATGGGCCCACATCTTCCACAAGCTAGTGTGTGTCATGGGTTGGCATAGCACTCTAATAGCTAGATCTATCAAGTGGGTGGGATCATGTTGGTCAGGTGTAGTGACTCACACAGCCACTAAGTTAATGATGGTGTTTCTAGCCAACCCAGGGAGGTCTAGATCCCATGAAATGTTGGCATGGCCCACATCTACCACAGTTGTGTGTGTCATGGCTTGGCATAGAAAATTTATAGTTAGATCTATCAAGTAGGTAGGATCATGTTGGCCAACTACTTTGTCACACAACCACAAGTTGGTGATGGTGTTTTTAGCCACCCAGAGAGGTCTAAAGCCCATGCAAAAAATCAAAAAAAAAATCAAAATTGTGTGAAACCT
The DNA here is from genome assembly GCA_916181665.1 of Avena sativa. Taxonomy (NCBI): domain Eukaryota; kingdom Viridiplantae; phylum Streptophyta; class Magnoliopsida; order Poales; family Poaceae; genus Avena; species Avena sativa. The sequence continues at coordinate 160,284,487 of OV702298.1, read as the reverse complement.
TGGACACCTTTAAAATTGCTTCTAGGTAGAGGATGCCATGTTTCAGCATGGAGCATGTCTCACATCACAAAGGTCTAACCCCTAGGCATTCTTACTAGACACCTTGATTATTGGCCTAAATTTGACCGGGCCACAAAAAATTCAAAAACATTCAAATTAGTGTGAAACCTTGTATATGTGTCTTAGTTTGTGTATGTTAGCATGTGTAAAAAAATCCAGGTTGTTTCACGAAATTCAAAAAAAACACATTGCTAGGAAAAGAGGCCTAGTTGAGACCAAAAGGGTTGTTCGTAAATTTCTCAATTTTTCGATGTTCATCAAATGAACCCAAAATTTTTGCACATGCTATACCAATGGTGCCTGTCAAGAATATGTAATTTATTTGAAAAAAAATTCAAAATTGTAAAATAGCTATTTTCTTCAAATTTTTAAATAGAAAATAATAGGATAGAAGAAAAAAGTAAGACTCGGCGTGCAGGCAACAAGCCAGCCCAACTCCTACTCCCGCGCCCGCGTCACGGCTGCGTCCGGGCGTCAAGTAGATTGGGGCGGGCCATCTTAATCCCGGGCATCAAACAATATTTCGTTCTTTTTCTAGTCGTATGCAGGCCGTGCTTAGCTTGAGAAATATCCTGCTAGTGGGTGGGCGTTTTTTCTTCTTTTTCTTTACCTTTTTTCCCTATATTTAAACATAAACTCAGACATTATGTATACAAGTATGGCTGGCATAATGGATATAGAGCACTTTCTCTACACTTCTATTTGTTTTGATGTTATAGAAGATAATACAGCATTGCAAAATCTAGATAATTCTAATTACTCAAACCATTTCAAATTTTCAAACAATACTAGAATGTGTGGCAACTATCAAAACCATCCAATTTAGAAATGACACAATGAAAAATAGATTACTAAGTGACAACACTGCTATGATGCCACATCACAGATAGGGAAATAATAAAGAAGCAAATCACAACATATTACCATAACCATATATACATTACTAGTAGAATGATAACATAGTAGTCCTACGGGAACATCACCAACATAAGGTTACCGGTGCACATCACACAACCAAAATAACCAAGTTCTCGACCCAGAGACTTACTTAAGCAGTTCAACATATTTACCCTACATAAACATCATCACTATAATGATGATGTACCATACAAACTACCAACTTCCATTCACTCCTCTTCATCCTCCGACTCGCTGAAATCAAACTCATCAGGCTCGAGGACCCTCAGGAGAGCATCATGCCTGCCACGATCACGCAGGTCACCCTGAAAGTCTTCACGCAGACATCCTTGAGTGGCCATCTCACGGACATGCTGGACAAGCCCCACCCTCAGGCCCCTATGTGGCTTGAAGTGGTGGAATGGGCACCTGTAGTACTCTGTGGTGAATGGAAGGTAGGCAGAAATTCCCTGACGTCTTAGCTTCTTCTCGTCTTTCTTCACAAAGGACTTGTAGGTCCATTGCTCCACATCAACATCTGAACTAGAAAAGTACTACACAATCAAGAAAACAACAAAACAGTTAGTACTTGATAGTTAATACAACAACTACTACTTTTGTGCATGTCTAAATGCACTAGAACAGCTTCGAAGAAAAAACCTTCTCATCGGGCCACGGGGAGAGTACATCATAGACAGCACCTGGGTTTGGTGCCTGCCAGAAATATTTAAAACAGTAATTATTAAAAGCATTCAATATAAGTAAATGAACAACACTAGCAAAAATTTATAGCATAACAATTAAAGGTTCACAAATCTGATAATTAGACTAACAGTGGTTAAGTAGTACTCCCTCCGTTTCAAAATATAAGATGTTTTAGGTTTGTGAAGAAAATGTATCTAGACTTGTTTTAGTGTCTAGATTCACTCTAAACCTTAATGAACCTACATACTAAAAGTAGTCTAGATACATTTGCTTCACAAATCTAAAACATCTTATATTTTAAAACGAAGGGAGTACATCAATGCTATTTATGCTTCATGCCATTAAATTACAAGGATTATGTAATTATGTTACATGTACATAATTACACCATAATTATGAAACCTTTGTTCTATCATACATATAATCAAATTTTCCTATTACTACAACTTGCCAACATAACTCCTGCAATTCGACCATCTCACTATGGCAACATCACTACTAGTTGATCCATAAAAGAAAGATTTCACAAAGGGCAACATCATTCAATATGATTCACTAATATATCAAATATATTTATGGTAGATGACAATAAATAACAAGGATTATGCACTTATGTTACATAAAAATAAAATGCAACAAATGCAAACTTTCTTCTATCAAATATATGACCCAATCTTCTATTACTTAAACATGGCAACAATACATCAACAATCCCAACATCACACCATGGAAAAATCACTACTACATGATCCATGAAAGAAATATTCCAAAACAGGAGACATCTTTTAATAAAAAAACATTTAACCGCCGCAACATGTTCAAGTCTTAGAACATTTAAAACTCTACGGACCTTTTCAGGATATAGCATTGCCTACATCAACTAAATCCGATGCCCATACATGTTATTGCCTTAGATAGTCAGGAACCAATGTTTAAAACTTGCAAAATTGAAGAGGCAACTGACATAAGTCTACAAGTATTGCAGCCACAGAATAAGGTAACCTAAAAGGCTAAGATTATTCTATTAATTATCATAGAGTAGAGGTATAAACAACAAAAACCACCAGGGTGTTCAATAACAGATCATGAAGACGATCTGACTGAACTTTCAGGACAACTCTCCAGTTCAAGTGTCCAAAAACAGCTGCCAAGGTCTACTCAGTATGCTAATACAGTTTAGAGCATGCAGCCATTTATCATTTGTTCACCGTGCAAAAATCAAGGAAAAATGATAAACTGATATTGCACTATACTAACTACTTAAACTACACTGAATATCATATCTTAGGGACATCCCTTGTAGCTAAGCATTCTTTTAATAGAACTAGTCTAAGATATGATCATACAAGTTCAGGAAAAAACTACAACAAAAGTATGCACACAACATTGTCTAATTTCATAGTTAATCATCCCGAATAATCCGTTGCACTGAACTATTTCCTAGGGCTAGATATATGCTGCAACAAATAACTTTCGTTGAAATATATAAATCCCTAAAAAAATCTACACCAGGAATCTACAGAACCAAGATTCCATCCAAAGAATCCCTAACAGATGTCAATCCCGAATACTCATATAGATAAATCTACAGAACTGAGATTCCATCCAAACAATCTAAAGAGGGAAAACGGAAGTTAGCAGAAAAAAACCTCTTACCTCCATCGCAGCAACCTCCTGAGGCTGCACCGGCGACAGATCCTCCCCGGTGCTGAGCAGCATGTTCAGATCTAGCCGCTCCGCCTCACCGACCTCCGCATCCAGCAACTCCTCCTCTCCCAGAGCCGCATAGGCCAAAGCGGCCATACCACCACTGCCACTGCCATGGCGCTCGACCTCGTCGACTACATCTGGGCGGGTCACGTCTCCCATCCCCACCCTAGCAGAACCGCCCGCATCGGCTCCGGAGCCCACTCCCGCCATCACCGGAGTCAAAATCGCGCGGAGGAGGACGACACCCAGGCCGGAAGCGGAGGAGACGACGACGTGAGGTAGGGTTTCTCACTCCTCACTCCTTTCAGTATCAGGTGAGACAAAAGGGAGGAGGGGGAAATGGTGGGGATCTGGCGACGCAGAGCGGCCGAGAGGGCTCTTATACGTCCCTTCGATTCGTTTCCGCTGCCGTCACCGGTGCACGTGCCGTCCACCTCATACTACCAACATTGCATGGACTCTAGACCAAGTGGTCACTTTCATCAACTTGTGGTTGTATGTGTGAACACTTGGTCAACATGATCCCACCTAGTAGTTGTTACTCTCTCGGTCCCAATTTAGGTTGCATATAAGATTTTATCAAAGTCAAACTGTATAATGTTTGACCAAATAGTTTGATACAACTATAAACTAATACAGTGCCAAAAAAATTTTATTAGAATTTTATTGAATTACATAATATATACATTTTATATCACATATATTTATATTATTTTGTATATCCTTGGTCAAACTTTGCAAAGTTTGACTTGCACACAAAATTATGCGCAACATAATATGGGATGGAGGGAGTAAATCAAAGTTGATGAAGGTGTTTCCAGATAGCTCAAATAGGTCTATATTGCATAATATGTTGGCATGGGCCCACATCTACCACAAGTGTGTGTCATGGCTTGGCATAGCATTCTCATACTTAGATGTATGAACTGGGTGGGATCATGTTGGCCAAGTGCTGATCCACACAACCACAAGTTGATGAAGGAGTTTCTAGGCAACCAAGAGAGGTCTATAGCCCATGCAATTTTTGCATGGGTCCACATTTGCCATAAAGTGTCTCATCATTTCTTGGCATAGAATGTTATACTAAGATATATAAACTGGGAAGGATCATGCTATCCCACTGATGCCTCATGCAACCACAAGTTCATAAAGGTGTTTCAAGACAGCTCAGATAGGTCTAGATCCCATGCAATGTTGTTATGGACCCACATCTGCCACAAGTGTGTGTCATGGCTTGGCATAGCACTCTCATACTTACATGTATCAACTGGGTGGGATCATATTGGCAGAGTGCTTAGCCACACAACCACAAGTTGATCAAGGACTTTCTAGCCAACCCAGATAGGTCTATAGCCTATGCAATGTTTGCATGGGCCCACCTTTGCCACAAAGTGTATCATCATGTCTTGGCATATAAGTGTTATAATAAGATCTTTCAACTAGGAAGGATCATGTTATCCAGGTGATTACCCATGCAACGACAAGTTGATGAAGGTGTTTCTAGACAGCTAAGATGGGCCTAGATCCCATGCAATCTTGGCATGGGCCCACATCTGCCACAAGTGTGTGTCATGGCTTGGCATAGCATTTTCATACTTAGATGTATGAACTGTGTGGGATCATGTTGGCCAAGTGCTGATCCACACAACCACAATTTGATGAAGGAGTTTCTAGCCAACCAAGAGAGTTCTATAGCCCATGCAATGTTTGCATGGGCCCACCTTTGCCACAAAGTGTCTCATCATGTCTTGGCATATAAGTGTTATAATAAGATCTTTCAACTAAGAAGGATCATGTTATCCAATTGATGACTCATGCAACCACAAGTTGATGAAGGATTTTCTAGATAACTTAGATAGGTCTACATCCCATGCAATGTTGGCATGTGCCCACACCTGCCACATGTATGTGTCATGGTTTGGCATAGCACTCTCATACCTAGATGTATCAACTAGGTTGCCAAGTGCTGAGACACACAACTACAAGTTGATGAAGTACATTTAACCCAACCCAAAGAGGTCTATAGCCCATGCAATATTTCCATGGGACCACATTTGCGACAAAGTGTGTCATCATGTCTTGGTATAGCACTCTTATAGTTATATGCATCAACTGTGTAGGATCATGCTATCCAAGTGATGAGTCATGCAACCACAAGTTGATGAAGGTGTTTATAGACATATTAGATAGGTCTACATCCCATGCAATGTTGCCATGGGACCACATATGACATAAAGTTTTGTTAGGGCTTGACATAGCACTCTCATACTTACATGTATCAACTGGGTGGGATCATGTTGGCCAAGTGCTGAGCTACACAATCACAAGTTGATTAAGGAGTTTCTAGCCAACCAAGAGAGTTCTATAGCCCATGCAATGTTTGTCTCATCATTTATAAGATATCAACTGGGAAGGATCATTCTATCCAAGTGATGTCCCATGCAATATTGGCATGGGACCACATTTGCCGCAAAGTCTCTCATCATGTCTTGGCATAACAGTATTTTACTTAGATATATCAACTAGGTAGGATCATGTTATCCAAGTGATTACTCAAAGAACCATAAGTTGATGAAGGTGTTTCTAGAGAGCTCAGATAGGTTTATATCCCATGTAATGTTGGCATGGGACCATATTTGCCACAAGTGTGTGCCATGGCTTGGAATACCATTCAGATACTTAGATGTATCAACTTGGTGGGATCATGTTGGCCAAGTGTTGAGCCACACAACCACAAGTTGATGAAGGAGCCAACCAAGAGAGGTCTATATCCCATGCAACTTTTGCATGGGTCCACATTTGCCACAAAGTGTCTCATCATTTCTAAGATATATCAACTTGGAAGGATCATGATATCCAAGTGATGTCTCATACAACCACAAGTTCATGAAGGTGTTTCTAGATAGCTCACATAGGTTTAGATCCCATGCAATGTTGGCATGGGCACACATATGCCACAAGTGTGTGTCATGGATTGGCATAGCACTTTCATACTTATATGTATCAACTGTGTGGGATCATGTTGGCAAAGTTCTGAGCAACACAACCACAAGATGATGGAGTTTCTAGCCAACCAGATTGGTCTATATCCATGCAATGTTTGTATGTGCCCATATTTGCCACAAAGTATCTCATCATGTATTGGCATAACAGTGTTGTACTTAGATCTATCAAATAGGTAGGATCATGATATCCAGGTGATGCCTTATACAACCACAAGTTGATGAAGGTGTTTCTAGACAGCCTAGGTAGGTATAGATCCCATGCAATGTTGGCATGGGCACACATTTACCACAAGTGTGTGTCATGGCTTGGCATAACACTATCATAATTAGATGTATCAACTGGGTGGGATCATGTTGTCCAAATTGATGACTCATACAATCACAAGTTGATGAAGGTATTTCTAGACAGCTGAGATAGGTCTAGATCTGCCACAAGTGTGCTATGTCTTTGGATGATGCACAGTTGTAGCACGTATAGCACCATGCCAACATTCCACGTGTTCTTGACCTATGGGAGTTGTCTATGAACACCTTCATCATCTTTGTGGTTGCATGAGTCAACACTTGGTTAACATGATCCCACCTAGTTGTTACATCAAACTATACAACTACTATGCCAAATCATGACATTGATTATAAGTATAAAAGTGGTATGCCCATGGCATGATGCACACTTGTGCCTCATATAGGCTCATATATCCCAACATTGCATTGGGCTCCAGACCCATGTGAGTTGACTAGAAACACCATCATCAACTTGTTGTAGTATGAGTAAAAACTTTCTATGCCATGGTATGATGCACACTTGATGCTACACTTATATATATGTGTATGCCTATGCATAGTTGTTCATGTGTTTTCAGTGCTCAATTTTAATTTCATTAATTTACAGTGTAAGATGCATCGATAATTGGAAGTATGAAAAACCCATGATGCATATTCCATATGACACTCCTATTGTTGAATTTTAACTAAAGCAAACGAGACCTAAATGGTCAACTTATCTTAGTAAACTAATATACTTTTGCTGAAGATTTCAGATAATTTATATTTGAAGTATGTTCAATCCTATACATGAAAAATTGTGTGATAGAAATTGGAAGCGAGCACTAGATAACGGGCCGGCCTAGTAACCCTGCTGCTCTGGTCATGCTGTTTCACGCACCGTACGCGTACGCGACGTTTATGGTGTACGTGGTGGTGGAGGAGTGACGTGGGAAAAAATAAAACGATACCACGTATAAAAGGGTTCGTCGGCTGATTCGTCTCCTTTTCCCCACCCATTTACCCCCAAATCGGGAAGAAGAAAACCCTCGTCTCACTCCATCGACTCCAACCCCTCCCACTTGATTCTTCTCCCTCTCCCCGCACATTCATCGACTCCGCCAGCGATGAAGGCGGGGAGCAGCGCAAGCGACATGGCCGCTGCTACTCTGGACAAGAAGCACGCCGTCATCGGCATAGATGCGGTGAAGGAGGTTGGCGGTTCCCACGGAAGTGCGGTTGGTGGTGCGGCCAAGTTGGCCGGTTTCGTCGCGGCGGCGCCGGATCAGGACGAGAAGGAGAACGTGGTGGTCGTTGAGGCGGACGTGCTGGATCTGGGCGCGAAGCACGGCTTCGACGAGAATCTGGTGGTGAAGGCCCAGCAGCTTGCGGTGGTGAATCTATGTGTTTTCTTTAACCTCCACTTCTCATTTTTTAGTACTTATAACTAGGGTTTGATTTTTAGGGTTGATTCTTAGGATTTGAATGTTAATACGAGGTTGGTGTAGTACTTCGTCCAGTGGTCAGCACCTTTTGGGGGCATTGAAGAGTAGATGGACACAGTCTGTGCATCGTTGATAGCACTTTGCAGAGAGGATCATAGATATTGAATGTTTATAGTTTGAAGATTATGTCTATGATAAAATTTCTCTGGATTGAATGCTGGAATTCATTAGTACATAATGACAATATACATCTTCGGCAAATGATAAGTTATAATATTTATGTGTGATATAAAAATAAAATTTATGATATCTAATCATTCAGAAAAAGTGTACACATGTTAATAAATTATTCATCTCTAGACATTACTAAATATGTATATAAATGCATCATGTTTACACAGTCTAAGTGCACCATGCAAAATTATATATGTTAGGAGATTTAAATTTGTTCCTTTTACCCAGAGCTTAAACATTTCATTTTGCATGAAATGATACTGTAAATTTATGTTTCTGAAATTAAGTATGTGTGTTGTTTGACAACTTTTATATGTATGGAATTATTATTTTCAGTCTTGTTCTATTTGCCGAGGGACCATGTGCTTCAGGGTGTAGTTTTGTTCATGCATTGTTTATATTCTAGTTGCTGATCTACTATATAATTATTATTTGTGATCACCAACAAATAGACTGTAAGAGACCCTGAACACAAACAAATAGACTTATTTTTTATAATCTTGTGGCTGATCACCTATATAATGATTATTGCCAACAATTATACATGCCAAGCTTTTATTTGTCATTTATTAAAACACTGGTATCTATTGTGAACTATGCACTGGAATTTATCAAATTGCTCCCATTGTTTATAGTATTGAGTTTGAACTTTGGCATCATGGAATAGGTTGGCAGTTGCATCTTATATGTTGTCATATATCCTTTTCTCTCTTGGTCATTTGCCAAGTGGACCATAGTGAGTTCTATTTTAGTTTTTGTGTACCTTCAACTGTGGATGAATACTAATTGAATGGGTATGTACCATCTAAGTGTGTCTCATTTAGATGTAAAGTTGGTGTTGAATTTGCAGAAGGATAGGGCCCTTTTTTTTGCTTGTTTTTGCAATAGACATATGCAAATCTAAGACACCTTGTAATCAGTACATAGACGTGACAGTAGTATGTAATCTGTGAAGATTGCTCCCCTCTTTTGGGGTTCTTTATGTTCTTGAAAGTGTTTTACAATCTTTTGTAATCTGTCTGACGTGTTAAAATTACAATAATGCGTTTTATTTGAATTACAAGGTTGTGTAGGTTTAAACTTGATAATCATATGGAGACAATTATAAAACATAATTTTGTTTTACAATATCCTATTATCCGGTAGAATCCTAATGATAACATCAGAACCTATTGACATGTGCTATGGAATCTGAAGTCAAATTCCAATACTTTCAAAACAGGGCTTTAAATTGAATTGTTGCTGGTCTAGTGGAACCTGACAATGCATTGAGAGATGAGGATTTCATATCCTTCCATTGCCTTAATCCATAATTTCAAATAGTATTTGAACTTAGAAGTTTTTTTCTCATTATTCTTTATATTATAACCTGCCAATTATTTTGCTTTCCATAATGACCTCTTTCCAAATTAGATCATGTGAGATGAAGTGTTGTTTATTTATTCAAACAGGAAGGGGGGCCAGCAGAAGATGCGGAGAAGAGGAAGTTGCACCTTGGGTACTCCTCCGGCAGAGACGACTCAGTGAGTTTTAGGACAGATGTATAGACTGAAAGAGGCCTTGATCAAAGTATAATCTTGCCAGCAATTATACATGCCAAGCTTTCCTTTTCATTTATTGCCCAGATTTACATAGTCATTTATTCAAACACTGGCATCTTTTGTGAAGAAGGCACTGGATTTTATCAAATTAATTGAATGGTTATATACTAGGTGTGTCTCATTTAGATGGAAAGCTGGAGTTCCATTTGCAATAGGATAGGCCCTTTGTTTTGCTTGTTTTTGCAATAGACAATATGCAAATAAAATACACCTTGTCATCAGTACATAGATGTGACAATAATAATATGTGAAGATTCCTCCCCTCTTTTGCGGTTCTTTATGTTCTTGAAAGTGTTTTACAACCTTTTATAATATGTCTGATGTGTTAACATTACAAAACTAAGTTTTATTTGAATTACAATATTGTGTAGGTCGAAAATTGATAAGCATACAGAGATGAGTAGTGCTTAGATATACATGATAGTTATAAATTGACAGTTCATTTTTATCATAGTAGATGATTTCATTTCCTTCCATTGCCTTAATCCATATTCAGTTATTTCTGGATGGAGGAAGTACCTCTTTTCAAACTTATGATACTCTTGTTCCTGTGAGCTAAAGAGTTGTTTATTTATTCAAACAGGAAGGGGAGCCGGCAGAAGGTGGGTACAAGAGAAAGGTGCACTTTGGGTACTCCTCTGACAGAGATGAGTCGGTAAGTTTTCTGACAGATGTATAGACTAAAACAGGCCCTGATATAAGTAGAATCTTGCCAGCAATTATACATGTAAAGCTTTTATTTTTCATTTATTGCCCAGCTTTTATTTGTCATTTATTCAAACACTGGAATCTGTTCTGAAGAACACACTTCAATTTATCAAATATTAAATGGTGTCTCATTTAGATGGAAAGTTAGTGTTCCATTTGTAGGAGGATAGGGCCATTTCTTTTGCTTGTTTTTGCAATAGACAATATGCAAATCAAATACACCTTTTCATCAATACATAGATGTGACAGTAGTATATAATCTATGAAGATTGCTCCCCTCTTTTGGGGTTCTTTATGTTCTTGAAAGTGTTTTACAACCTTTGGTAATCTGTCTGATGTGTTAAAATTACAAAACTGAGTTCTATTTGAATTACAAGGTTGTGTAGGTTTAGACTAGATAAGCATACATAGACAATTAAAAAACTTAATTTTGTTTTACAATACCCTATTATCCGGTAGAATCTTAATCATAACATCAGAACGTATTGTCATGTGCTATGAAATCTATGAAATACTTTCAGATCAGGGATTTAAATTGAATTGTTGCTAGACTAGTGGAACCTGACAATGCATTCAGAGATGAGTAGTGTTTAGATATCCATCATAAAGGATTTCATTTCCTTCCACTTCCTTAATCCATAATTTCAGATAGTATTTGAACTTAGAAGTTTTACTTCCCATTACTATTTCTATTATAACCTGCCAATTTTTTTACTTCCATAATTACCTCTTTTCAAACTTGACCATGTCAGCTGAAGTGTTGTTTATTTATTAAAACAGGAAGGGGAGCCAGTAGAAGGTGGGAAGAAGAGGAAGGTGCACCTTGGGTACTCCTCCGACAGAGACGAGTCAGTAAGTTTTCTGATAGATGTATAGACTGAAAGAGGCCCTGATCTAAGTAGAATCTTGCCAGCAATTATACATGTCAACCTTTTATTTTCCATTTATTGCCTAGCTTTTATTTGTAATTTATTCAAACATTGGTATTTGTTGTGAATAAGGAACTGGAATTTATCAAATATTAATTGAATGTGAATGTACCACCTAAGTGGGTCTCATTTAGACGGAAAGTTGGTGTTGCAATTCCAAGAGGATAGGTCCCTTTGTTTTGCCTTTTTTTTGCAATAGAGAATATGCAAATCAAAGATACCTTACCATCAGTATATAGATGTGACAGTAGTATGTAATATCTTTGATGAATGCTCCCCTCTTTGGGGTTCATTATCTTCTCGAAAGTGTTTTACAACCGTTTGTATTCTGTCTGATGTGTTAATATTAGAAGAACTGAATTTTATTTTAATTACATGATTGTGTAGATTGAAACTTGATAAGAATATAGGGATAATTGAACTTGTTTTCATTATGATATAAATGCATCGCCAGCCATATTTTTTTACTAATATGTAGTACACTTGGTGGTTTTTTATTGATGAATTTGTTCTCATCTGTTCAATGCATCTGGGTTGATTTTGTTAATGTATTATCCACCAGGGGTGAAGGAAACGAGGTACATCTCCCAGCACAGGAAGCCACTGGTCACTCAGCATGTTCTGGCCCGTCTAGGAGAAAGGACAGGTCTAGTCAATGGCTTATTCCTTTTCAGGTTATTGGGAAGTACGGGCACAGAATGAATTTTCACAGTTCTGCATATAGAAAAGATTCTTCTCAAAAGAGAGTTTGAGTTTGTGCTGAACGATGCCTATGAAGCACAGGTGTTTGTGAGGGCCACTTCCACTACTGATAATGATGTTCTTGAGAGTGCGTCTGCAAAGGAGAAAGAATTTAGTTTAGCTCACGCGGTCGTCAAGATTTACAAGATTGTTGATCTCAATCTTGTGCCAAGGAAGGAGGACAAGCTATTGAACATGCCGTTGTGTACATATCCACAGGAATATGACCACCTGTCAGTTGATCGCATGCGTCAACTAAGTTACCCTACCGGATTTTCATGCCAGGGGGACCCAATTGAGAAATGGAAGAATCCTCATCTATCAGAAACAACCATGAACATTCTTGGTGTGTCTGAGGGTACTCCAGCAGGCCTAACTAGAGTTGTTGTGAAGTACATGTTCCGTACTGGTACTATTTGCTATCCACTCAGCGTTGTTCCATTAGAATTTAGGTTCAAACATGTTGTTGATCAAGATGGGAGCATGTACATGAAATTTGTCGACCCTGTCAACGCTGAAGCAATGGCACGGAGGAATTACTTTGTTGATAGATTCATGATCCAGTTTTATCTTGTCAACTGTGTTACAAAGTGTAGCAATTACTTTGACAAGGCAAAGACAAACAAGGTGCATTACATGAATCATCACGATGACTCTTTCAAACCCATCCATACCACGAACTGAAGAACAGGGATCATTTTCATGTTATCAATATGTTTTAGTTTAAGAACTTATCTATTATGTTTGTTTATGGTCGCGGAAGATTTTAAACCTCTATCATTATGTTCCAGCACCCTAGATTTGTACAATATAATTTCGGGTCTCACCAGCTCTACATAATATTTGTGTGTTCATTTGTGTTCGTCCTGGGAGAATACCTTTGGCATATGTGAGGCACTATGTGCTTAGCAGAATGTGATGTGCTGAAATTGTGTACTCCCTCTAGTCCATATTAATGGACTCAACTTTATCTAAAATCTTATGTATCTAGTTAAGTATTTAGACTAGATGCAATCGTATCTAGGCAAAGTTGAGGCCATTAATATAAACCAGAGGGAGTATGTTTTTTGCCAGTCCTACAAGGTGATGGTGGGAGGTGCTCTTCCCAGCCGATGATTAATTCGCATTCTGAGTCCAAGATCACAATTGGTTGCACGAAAGCATGCACTGTTCTTGGTTGTATAGATTCTTATCCCTGGTTTTCATGTGGGCATCACATATGAGGCTACAACATGGTGTTATTAGATGGAATTAGATGCATCTCTGGTTTCTGGTTGCACAAGCTTATGATGAATCACAGTACACGCTAATGGTAGAACTGACGCGATTGGAACCCGATGGTATATTCTCTATGTTCCAGCACTGTCACTAGTTTGCATAACAGGTTCCAATCGTACACAAGGCACATCAAGTTAACATAACAGGTTCCAGCAGGTTCTACTAATAAGTACTTTCAGCAGGGTCTTCAGTTGTTATCAGCCCCACCATGATCAGATGTAGTCCACCATCACTATCTGGATAAAAGTCGAAGAGGATGATGTCTCCCTCTTCTATCTTGTACTCCCAAGACAACAGAAATAGTGTATATTTTGGTCAAATTACCAGAATAAATTTAACATAAATCATATAAATTCCACAAAAATCATATAAATTCAGCAAAAATCATAGAGATTCAGGTAAGGTCATAACATGTCCCTTAGAAGGTTTCCGCACTGTATGCAATATTACATTAAAATAAGAAAATCTCATTCAGTAGTTGCCACTGTAGTGAAATAAGAGTATATGGGAACGCGAGATGTTGGCACTCTTTTTCCCCTTTTGGCTCTTCCTGCTCGTCTTCCTCTGCTACCAGATGCTCCCCCAGGAGTAGCTAGAGATCTTGCACCTGCAGTAGCTGCAATTCTTACAGCTGGTTGAGACCTTGCAGTTGAGGGGCAACTGCAGTTCCATGTGACGCAGGAGCAAATGGAGGGGTAGTGGCAGTTACATCTATACCAATCCAGCTCTTGGAGTCTGTCATACATTTATTGCCTTCTTATCTCCCCAACCTCTGAATCTTCCCCTTTGTTATTATTATGTGCAACGTATTCCACGTCACTCTCTGAATATGACAGTATAATATATTTCACTTCACCGACTTATCCTGGAGCTGCTAGCTTTGGTTGCTCGTCATGGTCCGAAGCTGCTGGCATGGGATGATGATCTTGACCTAAAGATGAAAAAGCTGCACCTTGTGTACGATTCACCACTTGAGATAATACTGGTTCTGTCATTATCACATCATCTTCATCACTTTCTATTTGCACTGGTCTTTTATTGAATGATTTCTTCTGCCTCAGTGGGCAACATCTGGTTTCATACTCAGCAGGTAACTGCAGTTATGACAACAACATCTGGTTCTTCCTCTCCATCACTCAATTCCCACACTTCATCCTTGAAAGCACACCTGATGCTACTATGCTTACTGTCTTCCTCACCGTGGTACTCAACGTACACATCAGCCACTCTCCCAGGGCGAACATAATGAGCCATATCGACACAGCCAGTGTCATCATAGAGCAACACCAACCCATCCAAAAGATCTTTCCCTAGAATAAGAAAATATAATTTTATCGTTTCCTTTGATGCCATGTGATCTTTAACAAATCCTTTGACTTCCTGCAACGAAAGTTTTTTCCTCTCTATCTCTGAAAGCGCATCATCTCCTCCAACGTAGTCCAGATTTGTCCCCACTTTGATGAACTCCCCTCCGAAAAGAAATCTCACCAACAAAATTTCCCTAGGGTCCATGAATTAGCTGAAATAAAAGTACAATGCGATAGAATTTAGGAGATCGTAGTTAAATTCAACACAAAAATCAGCAAAATCAGAAAAAATCCACCCCTTTCCGTTACCAAAACCACTCCCAACAATAGTAGCGGCAAACTCTATCAGTACTTGCGCAACTACGTTGTGTAGAAGAGGAGGGGGGTCAAGAACGTAACCTTCGTTTACCTCGAGTCGTCATGTCGTGTCGATCGTCGCAGCCTCCACGATGAACCGCCCACCATCTTTGCCGTCGCCAGAGAAGGTATCAGCAAATCAGGGGTCACGGAGTATATAACGTGAAGGCCGGCCCATTAATGGCCCAAAACCTGACCTACACCGTAATTTGTGCATATAAAATCGTTCACATGGGGTATATCACAAATGCGCGATCTCGAGCATAAAACCACAGGCTATCATCGCTCGTACCACTATGATGTGCTAGCGTTGGTGTACTTACTCAAACATCATCATTATATAATAGTATAATAAGGACTCCCTCCGTCCAAAAATAGATGTCTCAAATTTGTCAAAATTTGGATGAATCTAGACACTATTTAGTACATAGATTCATCCAAAATTTGAAAACTTAAGACATCTATTCTAGAACGGAGGGAGTAATAAACATGGGTAAGGTACGGTTTTCATGCCCTAAAAGGTTTCCACACCATGCTCAGGTTTATTCGAAGTGCAATTTTTTGGGAATCACCATGAATGCCGCAAAGGCATCGGCTACCCGAGGCATGTGTAAAATCAAAGTGGAGAAAACCAGAACCTAGACAATTGAAGTTAAATGTTGACGCGTCATTCCATGTTGACTCCATGGCGGGCTCTGTTGGTGCTTTGATCCACGACTAAAGCGAGACGAGAGATAGGCCATAGACATAGGCAGAGGGCGAGGGGGTGATAGGCGACGATCGGCCGATAGGTGGCGGCTTGCTGCTTTCCGCGTGCGGACCTTCCTAGAATCGACAGCGCAGTGTTGAGTCAAGGTTGAGGCAGGAACCGGGGTGCAACGTGCCTTCATACGATACAATCAAAGAGGATAGCTGATCTAATCGCAAGTTAGGTATGTGATGCCATGATGGACTCCAAATTTGAAACGTATGTGTATGTACAGCAAAGTAGAGCACTCAATCTAGCCCAATATAAAACTCAAAATTGCTATTTGTTTATCTTTTCTAAGATCTATTATAGCCTATATATGCAACACATATCTGGGGAGGACCCCCCCCCCCCCCAAATTTTGGGCCCGGGGCAGCTGCCCCTCTGGTCCCCTCAAGGGCCGGCCCTGCAACCGTCAGTGCGGTTAGCCGAGGTCCTTATACATTACAAGAAAAGAAAATCGCCAGTTCCTCGACCGCATAGTGGCCTAGTGCCAGTTCCTGCCATCTCCTCGCCTCCTTGTTCTGGCGCAGTGCTTCCCTCTTTGACTCCTCCTATCCTTGTTCTTCTCCTCGTCATCTCCTGGTCTTCTTTATTCCTCGATAGGAAGGCATGGCGAGCAGCCGACTGAAGGTGAACTGGTCCGATCTCCCGACCGACGGACCACTTGCCAAGATCGGCGAATCCTTCCTAGAGAACGAGGAGTACGTCGATGTCTACGCTGCTTGTCGGGGAGTCTGCGGCGATTGGTGCCGTGCGTTAAAAGAACCCGAGTTCCATCTCAACAACTGGATCCTGGCATATGACACACTTCTAGATGTCGGCGACTTCACGTTCCTCAACCTCGCCACAGGTCGTTGCTTCACGATGAATCGAATGGAAGTTCAGCGCAGGGTCACAATTCATCCGATCTAACATTCATTTGTTATTATGATACAAAGTTATTCTTAAACATGCATGTTTAATTGTGTAGGTTCTTAAACATGCATGTTCTTGAACATTCTTAAGCAAAGTTTAATTGTATAGGTTCACTCATTTAGGATATATATATCTAGTACATTTTGAAATATCTAGAAGCTCTGTCTTATATTAGTGAACAAAGAGAGTATTTTCCATTGTACATATATCTTAGGGCTAACTGTTCTCTTCATCAAAAGGTTCTACTTCATCAGTGTTTATCGTGGCGTCATCGTTATTGCTCAGAGGGAAGAGCCGCACAAGATTCACATTCTAAACCCACTCACCCATAAGTCCAACACTGACTTTTAGACGCAGATACCATCAAATCTTGTGGCATCTGTAGCCGTCACGATGTCCCCCATGATGGTGTTTGTTTCCACACATTATGAGAATTCTATTGCTTGGGCCGATGAGGCCACCCCAACAGGGGATTTCATTGGAGTATTTGGAGAAGGAATTTATACATCGTCCGATGTGCACGTGCGATGCATGACCCCGTTCCGTGGTGAAGTGTATGCAGTACAGGATGGTGGAGATATCCTGTCGACCAACATCCAGGTGGAGCAGCACGTGAGCACAGTCAAGATGGCCAGAATAATTTCAGGTCCAGTCTTTGAAGAGATACGCGGAGTCTATAAGTTCTACCTTGTGGAGTCAGAAGGTGATCTGCTTCTTGTGTTGGGTGGGGTTTTCGCCGAAGGTCAACCGGTGCTTTACCGGGTGGACACGGAGAAACGCTGTCTCGAGGCTGTAGGTGACATTGCCAGCTGTGCCTTCTTCGTTCATTTTAACCGGCTGATCTCCGCGGACACTAGAGTGCACCCTAGTACAGTTCTAGCCGGTTGCATCTACTACGCGAATCTTTCTTATATCAGAGCGTACAATCATGATCTTAAGGCCTGGGATGGGGTACCAACACTTGTAGATGGCTTTGGTCAACATGATTTGGAACGTTCACCGAGGCCTTACCGTCTCGACAAGATACTGGCAGCACATTGCAGACGGGGGGAGTTCAATGAATTTCTCCTGCAGGACACGGGAGCGGACGCCGATGAAATATATAGGGCTTAATAGCCTAGGTCATTTGCTCGATCGCTAGCGTGCTCAGATCTTTTCAAAGTAAAAAATTGCAATGTATTTATTTTGAGTACTTTCAGAATTCAGTGTGGTAGCTTTCAGAATTCAGTGTGGCGGCTTTCATAATTATCTGTAAGTACTATCTTTCAGCTTTACTCATAGAACTCAAGTTGTGATTACTGATTCAGAGTCTCACCTGTCATGGTTTTTGCCTTAGTTGAAAGAAGCACCCGAAATTAAAAAAATCAAGAAATAGTGGAACTAAGTTGATGATGGTGTTTCTAGCCATGATGTTCGTAAATTTGACCTATCCATGATGCTTGTGGCAATTATGGACCCACAACAACATTGCATGAGATCTAAAATTAACCAATCTGAGTTTTCTAGAAACAACTAACCAACTTGTAGAAGTATGAGCCAACACTTGCTCAAACATGATCCCACCTAGTTATACTTAGATCTATCAAGTAGGTAGGATCATGTTGCTCAAACAAAATAAGGAACCGAATCCCTCTCAAATTTGGCTAAAGTTTATGTTTTTTGATGTTTTATACGAAACGAACTTGCACCTTTTATGGTTAAAAAATATATATGACAACTAATTTTTGTTTTGTGTACAACATTACGTCCATTTGAAGAAATAAGAAGCATAATTAAGTCAATGGACAAAAATACATTGTCATATAACTTTGAGCTTAAATAACCTCATTTTCCTAGTAGAATAGTTATTCACTAGCAAGCACTCTTTTTTTAAATTGCTATTCTTGTGTTAAATAAAATGAGTTGTCTCAATCATTGCATCAACTAGCTAAGTTAATTTGCACGAACTATAACCACATAGATAAAAATAATATTATAGTAGCATTACATAAACCCATCCACCGATGGGCACACGATACAAACGCACACAACTTATATAATAAAAACTAACTTACAACTAGAAAAACAGAAAAACAACGAGGCATCTTCCCGGGCGCCGCATCTTCCCTCCTTGGCTCCTCCTTGTGGGGTAGGGGTTCGCCCCTCACTCGTCGTCGTCCTCCGGCATGCGGTAGGGGAGGGTGTGCATGTTGCCCAGGGAGGGGAAGATGGCACGGAAGTCGGTGAAGATGTTGTAGGTTGTGAATGCAATGAATTAGCATCCACACTAGAAAACCTGCCCGAGGAGCGCGAACGCGTCTAATGGGTTGGTGAAGTGCACGTACAGGCCGATCTCCAAGTCGATGTTGCCGTTGTAGTACCTCTCCAGCCTGAACATGCGTGGCAAGCCCCTAGGGAGGTGGCGGTAGCTGACAGAGAGGAAGAAATGCGCTAGTTTCGTTTGCCCCCTCCACCTCGAGATCGCCCACACACGCAGTTCATTCTCAACGATGACACCGCCGTACTACCGCCATTGAATTGCATGGTTGTGGCTAGCGGGTGACGGCTGAAGAAGATGCGGTGGCGGGCTGGCGGCTGAAGAGAGAGGAGGGTGAGAGAGGTGTGTGGAGATTGGGAAGAAATGGTGCCATTATATAGGCCGGGGCGGCCGTTGCAAACCCTAGTGTGAAGAGAGAGGAGGGTGAGAGGTGTGCGGTGGCATTTGGTCTCCGTCGAGCAGTCAACGCCGTCACAGAGCATTCAAAGCGGCGGGACGGGTTATCCAAGCAGCGTGTGCATCGGTGTGCATCGACAGATTATCCAAGCGGCGGGACGGTAAGGCTGCATCAGCGCGTGCCCTGCATGCTGCAACGCTGCGCGCAATAGCCAGGATGCGACGCTGCGCGCAATAGCGAGGCTGTGACGCTACGCGCGATAGCCAGGGTGCGAGGCTAATGGGTTCAATATCCAGGCTACAAACGGGCACGCTACATGGCGCATGCATGACATAGGCGCTGGAAAAGAGGGCATCGACGGGCGGCGGGCACAAAGGCGTGGCTGCCACGAGAAGAGGCATAAAAAGACCGGTTGGACGATGCATGAACGATGCATGGAACCAGACGCGACTCGCTGGAAGAAAAAATGCCAGCCAATCACGTCGAAGAAGCTGGGCTCTCGCGGATCGCTCATGATTCCTCCTAGAAGACCATATTGCACGGCGGGAGTTTAGCGCACAGCGTCAGATGAACGGTCGAGGTTGGTCGTTACGGTTAGCTGCCGTCACACAGAATCCTTCTAGAAGAACAGATCGAATGGACCGGGTAGTGCGCTAGGGTTAGATCGACGCTCCAGGTTGGTCATCAGGGTTAGCCTGGTCAACGAATGGGGTTTTGAGGGGTTTTGAGCTCAGTCAACGAGGTTTTGACAACTTTGACCATGCATAACTAATTCCCAACAAACGAAAAAATACAAAAATTCAAAAAATAGTGAGATTTCGTACTAATACTGTATAGGTAGAATAGATGCTAAGGACATTTATTTGGATGATTTGGACAAGGTCGAAAAATAAGATGCTTAGCAATGGGGTCGTTTCCCCTTGCTTTGGAGGCCATTTCTAGCATGTTTTCGGTGGCAATGAGATGTACTTCACAAAAGGACTAGGATTGATGAACTAACATGCATAATAGTACATAAAGCATTAAAACATCATAGAACAAACCAATAATCTCTAAAAAATATTGAATGTTCGTCCAAATTAGAATGTCAATTCAAATTCAAATTTGAATTCCGGTTCAAATTAAAATTCAAATCACATAAGTTTTCACATCAAAGTACACAAACCAATACAACAATCAAGATTACATCAATGAAATATAGGTTTTCACATCAAAGTACAACAAACATAATGTTTTAATGGTTCCCACTCTATTTTGGTTGCCTCTTGCCGCTCGATCTCTTGTTATTTTTTCACTACTTGGTTCAACATGACATAATTTGTTGATGCTCCTGGTTTTCTTACCAGGACCAGTTGGCACCCACAACTTTTGCAGCAAAACCTCCTGAACTGGTTCTGGTGGCAATTCAACAGCCAAATCAGCAAAGTCATTCAGCACAACCTCTAGAATATGTTCAGGTGGCACCTCAATAGACTCTTTTGTTGCCTCTTCGGTTTGCAAAATATCCACAGAACAGGTGGCAACTCAATAGATTGCAGCACAATATGATCAAGGACATGATCTGCTTCCATTGCAACATCCACAACAGGTGGCAACTCAATAGCCTCATTTTGCCTTGTTTGATCATCAGTAAACATGATCTGCACATTTCTCTTTTTTCTGAATCCACCAAGTCTTGCCTTTTGGTTGGGGGCATTTTTCAACAACAAGAGGATGAACAGGTCATTTTGCAACAAAACAAAGTGAAGAAACAACAGTAACAGTAACAAAAAAATATTGCATACTTCTTTGGCTTTTCAGGAGTGTAACGGCATTTGGAAGATGTAGCATCCCAATTGTCTAACAATTGTAATGCTACTTGGTCTAGTAATATAATGGCTACTTCAAACATATAATTGTTGCATCATCATTATATCATGCTCATGTCATCATGCCACCTTGCATTTGAGCATCATATAAAACCCTTTTCCATTTGGTTCTTATCTCATATGCATTGTTAATTGTATCTGCCTCTTGACAATGTATTTGGTTCTTGATATATTGTTTAATGCCCAAGTTGAGTTGGGGGCATATATTTTATTAACTCCACCACCTTTCTTTCACCATCTTATAATTCCACCATCCAACTAAATATGAGCTTTGCACTTTATTTGAGTTTACCTCTAGCTCATGTGGGTTGGAATGGATCCAATTCTTTTTCCACATGCTCTCATCTTAGCATCATGTTTTTTCACCTCATTGATATATGAGAGCCACTTGGCCACCTTTGCATGCCTTGTGAGTGGAACCATTTTTCCTAGCTTCCATATGGATTATTATGGGTTTATGCTCATGTTGGGATAATTTGGGGACTATTAAGCATCTAGTGGTACATACACACTAGCAAGTCCCATTTTATTTCAAACATGGCCATCTCCAACTACTCCACATGGGGCATCCTTTCATTCCTTTGCTTAGGCCTTACTCCACATTTTGGAATGCATAATAATAATGCCATGAAATAATATTGTGTTCACAAGAATCAACATGGCATTGAATATTTTGCATGGGCCATGCAAGTACCACCTTTTGCTTGTCATTTGGATTTTATTTGTTTTTGGAGTGGATCATCTCTCTCTCTATCTCTCTATTTTGGCTTGATCTAGTTGATCTTGTTTAAACCCCATCACCATATCCATCTATGCCATCTTCCCCTTTTTCTCTTTTTCCCTCTTTGGCTACCATGCTTGATCTTGGTTGCTCATGCTTGATCTTGTCAAAGTACCACTCCATCTAACCTCATCTCTCTCTCTTACCCTCTAGCTAAGATCCCACCCTAATCATCTACCCCATCATCACCATACCCCTCCCTCTAAACCCTAAGTCCCCTCCCTCACCTCTCCTCTCTCTAGCCGAGCCACCCCACCATGACCAACCCTAGTCCCCCTCTCTCTCGGCCTCTCTCCCTGCCAAGGCTACCCCGCCTAGCCACCCTCCCCCTGGTCGAGCTACCCTCTCCCTGCCCTAGCTACCCTCTAATCAAGCACTAACCCGAGCCACCCATTCCTCTACCCTAGCTCCAACCCTAGCTCCAACCCGAGCTCCTCCCTTCCTCTCTTTTCTCTCTCTGTCGGAGGACCCCACCACCCGAGCCTGCCCCTGCCTCCTTGGCCTCACCCTAGCCCACCTGCCAGCCCCCTGCCCTGGACCTGCCCTGCCGAGCACGTGAGCAAGGAGGAGGAAAAGGTGGCACCCGAGGCCACCTTTAACCATCTACCCCGCGCCCACGGCACCTCCCCTCCCCCTGCTACCTACCACCACCCCCACAACCTCTCTGCCTCGCCAGATCCAGCCCCAGCGCCCCTGCACCTCCTCTCCTTCCTCTCCACCGATGCCACCCTCCCTCTCGCCGGCCACCGTCTACCCCCCCTGCTACTCGTCGATCCGGCACGCAAGCACGTCGTGGAGGAGGCCTGGAAGTCCGAGCGGGTCCTCTGCAGCAGCGCGGAGCACGACGTCCAGGAGGAGGAGGCCTGTACCCCTGCACACCGTCAGCGCCCGACGACAAACCCTAATCCGCCCGGCGTCTGCCTCGCTGTCGACCCACGGCTCGCCGACCCGATCCAACACCGCCGCCACCACTCGGTGAGCCCCTGAACCCCCTGGACACGCTCTGCCTCGCCGTCGTTGCCTGTACGCGCCGGACAATCCGACGAATGCTCTCTGTGCGCCGGCGTCGCGCTCGTTCCTCCTCGCTGTAGCCACGCAGGAACCCTATCTAGGCCTCGCCCACCCCCCTGACACCAACCCCCACCTACCGCAGCGGCTCGGCCTCCGCGTGCGAGCCCTAGGTCCCGCGTTCGATCCCCCCACCCCGCTCTGCACCGCGCGCGAGCACCGATCTGTCCGCGGCTCAGAGAGAAGAGGAACAGTATGGCCGATCTCGTTTTGTAGATAACCCCCTATGGCTTTTTACTCCTAAACCCGCGGTACCTCGAGGCCCACTAGTCAGCCGCGCTATCGTTTTTACAGGAAACCCCCTGGCCTCTTTCAACCTCAACCCGCGCTCCAGACCCGGCCCACCTGTCGGTCCCAGCGCGCTCTCTCGCTGGCACGTGGGCCTATGGTCGCTGGTCCCACCTGTCATTCGCTTAGGCTAGATCAACCCGCGGTGTAAAACGTTTTCTGCGCGCGTGTGTTGCTGAGTCAGCTGCTGGCCCCACTGGTCATTGGCTGTGGCTAGCTGTGAGTGAGTAACAAAAGTATTTCTGTAATCTGTTTTTAATTCAAATCTTTTTCAAATTAAATCAAATTCAAATTTAGTTCTGTTTTTTAATTATCTTTTAAAATACAAATCCAAATAATACAAATAATATATGTTTTCAAATCAGAAAAATGTGAGGATTTCAAATATGCCATCCAAAATATATTTTGAACACTTTATTTTCCAAGTTGATTAAAATTACAACAAAATGCCCCTTTACCTTAATTAATCAATAACTTTTATTTTATAACTCCAAATTTAACAAATGATATGTCTAAAATGATTAGCTCGACGAGACCTTTCTGTTTATGCATTCCTTGTTCTGTTTTGTAGCATGCATCATATAAATATAAAGGGGACAGCAACTAATATGAGTATAAAATAGGATTAAAACTCAATAAAATGCTTTATTATTGTTTTCCACACCTCACCCTTGCCATGCTACTTTACTGCCATGCAAATTGTGCATCATTCATCATGGCATGATTGTTTGCTTGTCGCATTTTACTCAAATGCTTGTGCACTTTATTTATGTTGGCCCTTGTTTGTTTGGTTCTTCTCGAATAGACGCCGAGCAGGGGATATATCAAGAGAACCAGGAGTACCACCCAGATCCTTCTCTCGCTTCAACTGAGCTGCCAGGCAAGCACTACCACATGCTTGCATACATATAGTACCTATTGCCTCTATCTTTTTCTTGCATCATTGAGTCGCGATTGCATTAATCTGAATTCCAAGTATTGCATAGCCTTTACTTTTAAACCCCACCGAAGCTTGTTCCTCCATCCCATGAGCCCTTACTACAGGAGTTGTTTGAGCCATGCGAGTCGTAGAACAGCATGTGTAGGGTATGTGAGTGTCTGATGGATAACGAGGTACCTATACAACTTAACCTGAGTAGTAATGGGATAACTAATGAAAGTGGCATCGGTGAGCCATATTCGCTATTTGGTTTTTCAGGCTCACTTGTGTCCCGTAAGACCCCGAGTACTTGATTCCTGTTCCAATATTATTCGCGCTATCCACATCCGGGAGGCCTTATGGACCCCCCTGAGCCAGAGCTTGATTCATTCTTATTTCTTGGGGCCACAAACTAGTTTGAGGTTTTATTTACTATCCTGTACTTATGCCATGCTTTACTGCTTTATTTAAATTGTGCGAGGTACTGCACACTGTACTGTTTAGGAAAGCGGAGTGTTTTCGCGGTGTCGACAAGCCCAGTCACATTTTCGGGTTCCCAGTCGTTCACAGCCACTGGCGCAAACCTTGAGGCCGTCTCGGAGTCAGCTAACTTCGTTGCGGGTAGCTCAATGGGGTGGCCCCCTGAAATATTTCTGAATCCTGTGATCGCTTTGTCGTGACTGCCTCATTGGGTTTTGATTTGGTTTTTCCGAGGCATATCGAGTGTGTGTTGCTATTGGTGCACCCCTGCAGGGTAAAACTTTCTGAAAGCCGTGTCCGCGGTTATGGACGACTTGGAGCACAGTTTCTCGATCATAGACAAGCATAACTAAAGTACCGCTTCTAGGTACCTGACTAGTAAATAGTGCAACACTCACGGAATGGATAATAAAACTGCCAACGGATGGGGGGGTGTTCGTCCGCTTCCTCGTCGGTAAGCGAGGAGGAGGATGGATCTGTTAAGATTACCGTTAAAACTGTTGTTATTAATTCACGGACATCCGTCTATCTTTGGTTAGGCGGATGGTTAGCGAGTATCTATAGATTTGTTAGGGTTTATCTTTTGCTGCAATTGTGTCACCCCAGGTTGTGTCCCCTTTAGAGGCATAAAGACTTGCTGAGTACCCCTAGGGTCTCACCCGATAAATTATTGGTTCAGATGAACAGGTACACTCGCAAGATGGATACTGGGTGGAAGAGACGAACGATGTGGGCAACGATCATTCGGTGTAGAGATTCCGGGAACGGGGATCCGTGAGATCTGTGGGCGGGATCTGCTTATTTATGGGGCATCTTATGCCGATTTGCTTCTTATCCGTACTCGGATTTTGTCTTCCGCTTCCGCCTGATACTCTGCTGTTTGATGTATGAGGAGATATCCTAAACTATTATATCTATCTAGGATATTTGGATCTTGCCGTATGGCGTTGCTATATTTCCTTTCTTTTTAGATGGAATGGCTCTGATGTACTGTTGTATGGTGGCTTGCATACATACTCACTTGTGTATGTAGTTGATCCCTTCGCCTGCCGATTACGCCGCCCATTCTTGTCCCGATGTCTGGAAATGGTTGGGACGGCCGAAAGGTCTACCTGTGAGTGGCATTTGGGCCCCACCGTACTATTTCAACCATTTCCGTTCATCCAGGCTTGCAACTAGGAGCGTAATTCACCGAGGTAGTTACAATTGGTATCAGAGCCATCCCGCCCTTCAGGGTCTCAGCCAAATGGTCGTTGTCTGTCTAGCAAATATTTTTGGTAGTTATGTATACTAGGGAAAAACAAAACGCGAGAGTAGGACTGCTTCCACTTTTCTTCTTACCCACCCACCCACCCTTTTCTGGTAAGGAAGTGTAACGTTTTCAATCCTCTTCTCAAAAATTCAAACTAGGATTCACGTGTTCTGGTTTTCCGTAGTACCATAGGTTGTGTATTTGTGTGCGTGTGTGAGTGTGTGTGTAACTCTTTGTCTATCTATTGCATCCAAGTTGCTATCACAATCTGCCTTTGGTTATCAACTGTTGGTACATTCCATACCGACAGGCTTTTGCAAACCGACGCCATCTATCTGATTCGTTGTATACCGACGCGATCTGTCTTACTCTTTGTTATCCGACGTTATCTTGTTTGTGGTGTTCGTTTCCGTAGTTGCTTATCTTTAGGATCATCGTGAGAAGAAGGTGTTGGGATAGGTGTTTTACTTATTCATGTGCGGAGTAATGGTTTGAGTGCGGGATGGAGTCGCGACCATACCACTACTTTTATCATTGCTCTTGTATATTGAGTTGGTAGAGTCACTAATCTTGATTCGTTAAGGGATTTTTGTGCATCTATTGGTATTTTAATGCCGAAATTTGTGGAAAATTTTTCTTTGATATATTTGTGTACCACACTCCTTTTCAGTCGTGTGCGATATGCTTAATATCTTCTAGGTGCTTTGAACTTCGTTGATATTTTAATATCATCTTAGTAAATTGTATCCTTTAATCTTGATTAATTCCATCTTGGTACTATTTGGATTATTATTATTCTCCATCATAGTACTGACTTGTGTTTTATATCAATAACAGGATGGCACCACCACGCCGTTCTGAGGAGGACATTCAACCTGAACTGGGGGCAGCGTTGTCAAGCATCGCCAATGCCTTGGCAGCAATGCAGCAGAACCAGCAGCGTTTCGAGGAAAGTGTCAGGAGGAATGAGTTTGTTCCGCTACCTCCACCTCCCAAGCGAGGAGACATCAAAAGCTTCCTGAAGTTCAACCCACGCCAATTTGATGTTTCTGATCAACCACTTGATGCTGATGATTGGTTGCGTGAGATGTCAAGGTTACTGGCAACTGCTGATGTTCCTGAGCAAGAATGGGTAAAGTGTGCTACTCACCTTCTGAAGGGAGATGCAGCTCTGTGGTGGGAGAATTACCTGAAGGCAAACTGCACTGGTTTTCAGCCTACTTGGGGATAGTTCACTGGAGCTTTCAAAGAGCAGTATCCGTCAGAAATTGTCATGGAGAGGATGAAGGAAGTGTTTCTCAACCTCAAGCAGGGCAATGATAATGTCAACACCTACATCAGGAACTTCATGAACCTGTCTCGTTATGGTGGCGATGAGATCTCTGATGACAAGAAGAAGCAAAAGAGGTTCAGGCAAGGGCTCAATGCATCGATTAAATATGCAATCACACATGCAAGGCCGGCGTCTTTTCTGGAACTCCAGCATACAGCTCTGCAGGAAGAGGCAAGTAGGCAAGTGTTTGAGGAGTCAAAGAAACACAGCCGTGATGCAGCAAGCTCTTCAGCTATGTCAGCTCCTTCTAAGCGTCGTGTCTGGGTTCCTAACACCCCACCGTCGCTCCCGGCTCCACCAAGACCTTCAAGCTACGCGGCAAGGCCACCAAACTTCCTCACTGCTGCTCCTAGGGGCTACAACCACCACTACCCTGGAGCGCCTGGCGGAGTCCCTGGCTACGTTGCTCCACGTCCACCTGGTGCTTGTTACACATGTGGAGACACTGGGCATCAAAGCTGGAACTGTCCGATGAAGAACAAGGCTCTTCCTCCACCACCTCCAAGATCTGCGGCAAGCTCTCCTTTGGTTTGTGCACCACCACCTCGGGCTCTCAACATCAACACCAAGCCCGGGTCTACTGTTGCTCGTGCCAACTGTGTCAACGCCGCTCAAGCTGAGCATGCACCTGGAGTTGTGATGGGTATGCTATCCGTTAACTCAGTCCCTGCACGAGTTTTGTTTGATTCTGGTGCATCGCATTCTTTTGTGTCAACCAAGTTTGCTAATGAGAATGGGTTAGCTATGGATCCTCTCCTTAAGCGGTTAATGGTCCTTTCTCCTGGAGCAAAGATGGTAGCTTCTAAAATCAGCCATGGCAATCAAATTGAGATTGGTGGCTCGTCGTTCTCGGCTTCCTTAATCATTCTGGGCAATTCTGACATTGATGTCATCTTGGGCATGGATTGGTTGACAGCAAATGCAGCTGTGATTGATTGTGCTGAACGCTCGGTTTCTCTGAAGATTCCTGAAGGCCATATAGTCTATTCGCCAAGTCTGACTCCTGCTATCCAGCTTTTCTCTTTGGCGGCTCTGAATGTTGATGCTATGGAAGCTATTCAGAGTGTTCCGGTGGTCTGTGAGTTCCCAGATGTCTTTCCTGAAGAGTTGCCAGGTATGCCTCCGGGTCGTGAGGTTGAGTTTGTAATTGAGCTTGAACCTGGTACCGCTCCTATCTCCAAGCGGCCTTATAAAATGGGTCCTGCTGAGTTGGCTGAACTCAAACGACAGCTTGATGAACAAGAGAAGTTGGGTTTCATTCAACACAGTACTTCTTCTTGGGGTAGCCCAACCCTCTTTGTGAAGAAGCGAGACCAGACTGATATACTTTGTGTTGACTATCGGGCTCTCAATGCTAAAACCATCAAGAATAAATATCCCCTTCCGCGGATTAATGATCTCTTTGATTAGCTAGCTGGAGCTGTGGTATTCTCTAAGCTTGACTTGAGAAGTGGTTATCACCAAATCAGGATTCGCAAGGAAGATGTTCCTAAGACCGCTTTCACCACCCGCTATGGCCTGTATGAGTACACGGTCATGTCTTTCGGTCTCACCAACGCACCTGCCACCTTCTCGAGGCTCATGAACTCGGTTTTCATGGAGTATCTTGATAAGTTCGTTGTGGTCTATCTGGATGACATCCTAGTCTATTCTAAGTCAAAGGAAGAGCATGAAGAACACCTTCGGTGTGTCCTAAACAAGCTTCGTGAGAACCGCTTGTATGCAAAGTTCTCCAAGTGTGAGTTTTGGCTGCCTCAAGTAACCTATCTTGGTCACGTCATCTCTGCCAAGGGCATTGCAGTCAATCCGGAAACTGTGAAGACGATTGTTGAATGGCTTCCTCCTGTCAATGTCAAAGAAGTGCGGAGTTTCCTTGGTTTGGCTAGTTATTGCCGTCGCTTCGTTCAGAACTTCTCGAAGATAGCGAAGCCTCTTACCGATCTCCTCAAGAAAGGCAAGAAATACCTTTGGACTCCTGCATGTCAAGCAAGCTTTGAGACACTCAAAGAGAAGCTCACTTCCACACCAGTCTTGGTTCCTCCGGATACATCCAAGCCGTTCCAGATTTTCTGTGACGCCTCTTTGCATGGATTGGGTGTGGTCCTTATGCAAGAAAAACAAGTTGTTGCTTATGCCTCTCGACAGTTGAAGACGCATGAGATCAACTATCCTACACATGACCTCGAGCTCGCAGCAGTTGTCTTTGCTTTGAAAGTATGGGGGCACTACTTGCTTGGTAACCGTTGTGAGATCTTTTCTGATCACAAGAGTCTGAAGTATATTTTCACTCAGCCTGATCTCAACCTTCGGCAAAGGAGATGGATTGAAGCAATCAATGACTTCGATTTGACCATCAACTACACTCCGGGCAAAGCTAATGTCATGGCAGACGCTCTCAGCCGCAAAGCTTATGTCAACAACCTCATGATGGAAGAACAACAGCCTCTCTTGTGCGAGGAATTCCGTCAGCTCAACCTGGAAATTGTGGAACCAGGGTATCTCCAGAACCTTCTAGCAACACCTCTCTTAGAAGAAAAGGTTCGCTCTTCTGAGCTTGGTGATCCGTACACAAGAAAGATCATCTCCAGGATTCAGCTTCCGAAGTATGAGTCCTTCCACGTCGATGATCAAGGCACGCTCTTCTTTGAACACCGGATGTTTGTTCCGAACTACCTGGGTTTGAGAGAGCAAGTTCTCAAGGAGGCGCATGATTCTGTTCTTTCTATCCACCCTGGCAGCACAAAGATGTACATGGACTTGAAAACACAATATTGGTGGCCTGGTTTGAAACGATATTGTGCCAAGTATGTCTCGGAGTGTGATGTCTGCCGCAGAGTGAAAGCTGTCCATCAGAAACCTTCCGGTCTTCTACAGCCATTGAAACCCCCGGAATGGAAATGGGAGAAAGTAGAGATGGACTTCATCACTGGTTTTCCGAGGTCGCAGAAGGGCAGCAATGCAATCTTTGTTGTCATTGACAGGCTTTCTAAAGTGGCTCACTTCTTCCCCGTCAAGGAAACCATTTCTGCAATTCAGTTGGCTGAGCTCTATATCAACAGAATTGTCTCTCTGTATGGGGTTCCGCTTGAGATCAGTTCAGACCGTGGAAGCATCTTCACTTCCAAGTTCTGGGAAAGTTTCCAAAATGCTTTGGGAACAAAGTTGAACTTCAGCACAGCTTACCACCCTCAGTCGCAAGGACAAGTTGAAAGGATCAATCAGATTCTGGAGGATATGCTTCGTGCTTGCGTCATCTCGTTCGGCATGAAGTGGGAAGAATGTCTTCCTTATGCTGAGTTCTCTTACAACAACAGCTTCCAGAAAAGTCTAAAGATGGCACCATTTGAGGCTCTCTATGGTCGCAAATGCAGAACTCTGATTGGTTGGTCGGGTGCAGGTGAAAGGATCTTGTTTGGCCCTGACATTGTGACTCAAGCAGAGGAGAAGGTTCACATCATTCTTGAAAATCTGAGGATTGCTCAAAGTCGCCAGAAGAGCAATTATGATAGGAAGCACACGGACATGGAGTATGTCCCTGGTGATCTCGTTTACCTTCGTGTCACTCCCATGAGAGGCACGCACCGCTTTGGTATCAAAGGGAAGCTGGCTCCTAGATACATCGGTCCATTCCAAATTCGTGGAAGAAGAGGAGAAGTTGCTTATGCTCTTGAGCTCCCGGAAAAACTCAAAGTCCATGATGTTTTCCACATCTCTCAGCTCAAGAAGTGCTTCAAGGATCCCGGCAGGACCGTGGACCATGAGCTTATCAATCTTTAAGAAGACCTGTCTTATCAAGATCACCCCACAAAAATCCTTGAGATCGCAGAAAGAAGGACTCGCAACAAGTCCATAAAGTTCTGCAAGGTGCAGTGGTCGCACCATTCCGTTGATGAAGCCACTTGGGAACGTGAAGATGAGCTCCGTGCCAAGTATCCTACCCTCTTTGTGTCTTCTTCTTCCTAGAATCTCGGGGCGAGATTCCTGTTTAGTGGGGGAGAGTTGTAGCATCCCAATTGTCTAACAATTGTAATGCTACTTGGTCTAGTAATATAATGGCTACTTCAAACATATAATTGTTGCATCATCATTATATCATGCTCATGTCATCATGCCACCTTGCATTTGAGCATCATATAAAACCCTTTTCCATTTGGTTCTTATCTCATATGCATTGTTAATTGTATCTGCCTCTTGATAATGTATTTGGTTCTTGATATATTGTTTAATGCCCAAGTTGAGTTGGGGGCATATCTTTTATTAACTCCACCACCTTTCTTTCACCATCTTATAATTCCACCATCCAACTAAATATGAGCTTTGCACTTTATTTGAGTTTACCTCTAGCTCCTGTGGATTGGAATGGATCCAATTCTTTTTCCACATGCTCTCATCTTAGCATCATGTTGTTTTCACCTCATTGATATATGAGAGCCACTTGGCCACCTTTGCATGCCTTGTGAGTGGAACCATTTTTCCTAGCTTCCATATGGATTATTATGGGTTTATGCTCATGTTGGGATAATTTGGGGACTATTAAGCATCTAGTGGTACATACACACTAGCAAGTCCCATTTTATTTCAAACATGGCCATCTCCAACTACTCCACATGGGGCATCCTTTCATTCCTTTGCTTAGGCCTTACTCCACATTTTGGAATGCATAATAATAATGCCATGAAATAATATTGTGTTCACAAGAATCAACATGGCATTGAATATTTTGCATGGGCCATGCAAGTACCACCTTTTGCTTGTCATTTGGATTTTATTTGTTTTTGGAGTGGATCATCTCTCTCTCTATCTCTCTCTTTTGGCTTGATCTAGTTGATCTTGTTTAAACCCCATCACCATATCCATCTATGCCATCTTCCCCTTTTTCTCTTTTTTCCTCTTTGGCTACCTTGCTTGAGCTTGGTTGCTCATGCTTGATCTTGTCAAAGTACCACTCCATCTAACCTCATCTCTCTCTCTTACCCTCTAGCTAAGATCCCACCCTAATCATCTACCCCATCATCACCATACCCCTACCTCTAAACCCTAAGTCCCCTCCCTCACCTCTCCTCTCTCTAGCCGAGCCACCCCACCATGACCAACCCTAGTCCCCCTCTCTCTCGGCCTCTCTCCCTGCCAAGGCTACCCCACCTAGCCACCCTCCCCCTGGTTGAGCTACCCTCTCCCTGCCCTAGCTACCCTCTAATCAAGCACTAACCCGAGCCACCCATTCCTCTACCCTAGCTCCAACACTAGCTCCAACCCGAGCTCCTCCCTTCCTCTCTTTTCTCTCTCTGCCGGAGGACCCCACCACCCGAGCCTGCCCCTGCCTCCTTGGCCTCACCCTGGCCCACCTGCCAGCCCCTGCCCTGGACCTGCCCTGCCGAGCACGTGAGCAAGGAGGAGGAAAAGGTGGCACCCGAGGCCACCTTTAACCATCTACCCCACTCCCACGGCACCTCCCCTCCCGCTGCTACCTACCACCACCCCCACAACCTCTCTGCCTCGCCAGATCCAGCCCCAGCGCCGCTGCACCTCCTCTTCTTCCTCTCCACCGACGCCACCCTCCCTCTCGCCGGCCACCGTCTACCCCCCCTGCTACTCGTCGATCCGGCTCGCAAGCACGTCGTGGAGGAGGCCTGGAAGTCCGAGCGGGTCCTCTGCAGAAGCGCGGAGCACGACGTCGAGGAGGAGGAGGCCTGTACCCCTGCACACCGTCAGCGCCCGACGACAAACCCTAATCCGCCCGGCGTCTGCCTCGCTGTCGACCCACGGCTCGCCGACCCGATCCAACACCGCCGACCACCACTCGGTGAGCCCCTGAACCCCCTGGACACGCTCTGCCTCGCCGTCGTTGCCTGTACGCGCCGGACAATCCGACGAACGCTCTTTGTGCGCCGGCGTCGCGCTCGTTCCTCCTCGATGTAGCCATGCAGGAACCCTATCTAGGCCTCGCCCACCCCCCTGACACCAACCCCCACCTACCGCAGCGGCTCTGCCTCCGCGCGCGAGCCCTAGGTCCCGCGTTCGATCCCCCACCCCGCTCTGCACCGCGCGCGAGCACCGATCTGTCCGCGGATCAGAGAGAAGAGGAACAGTACGGCCGATTTCGTTTTGCAGATAACCCCCTATGGCTTTTTACTCCTAAACCCGCGGTACCTCGAGGCCCACTAGTCAGCCGCGCTATCGTTTTTACAGGAAACCCCCTGGCCTCTTTCAACCTCAACCCGCGCTCCAGACCCGGCCCACCTGTCGGTCCCTGCGCGCTCGCTCGCTGGCACGTGGGCCTATGGTCGCTGGTCCCACCTGTCATTCGCTTAGGCTAGATCAACCCGCGGTGTAAAACGTTTTCTGCGCGCGTGTGTTGCTGAGTCAGCTGCTGGCCCCACTGGTCATTGGCTGTGGCTAGCTGTGAGTGAGTAACAAAAGTATTTCTGTAATCTGTTTTTAATTCAAATCTTTTTCAAATTAAATCAAATTCAAATTTAATTCTGTTTTTTAATTATCTTTTAAAATACAAATCCAAATAATACAAATAATATATGTTTTCAAATCAGAAAAATGTGAGGATTTCAAATATGCCATCCAAAATATATTTTGAACACTTTATTTTCCAAGTTGATTAAAATTACAACAAAATGCCCTTTTACCTTAATTAATCAATAACTTTTATTTTATAACTCCAAATTTAACAAATGATATGTCTAAAATGATTAGCTCGACGAGACCTTTCTGTTTATGCATTCCTTGTTCTGTTTTGTAGCATGCATCATATAAATATAAAGGGGACAGCAACTAATATGAGTATAAAATGGGATTAAAACTCAATAAAATGCTTTATTATTGTTTTCCACACCTCACCCTTGCCATGCTACTTTACTGCCATGCAAATTGTGCATCATTCATCATGGCATGATTGTTTGCTTGTCGCATTTTACTCAAATGCTTGTGCACTTTATTTATGTTGGCCCTTGTTTGTTTGGTTCTTCTCGAATAGACGCTGAGCAGGGGATATATCAAGAGAACCAGGAGTACCACCCAGATCCTTCTCTCGCTTGAACTGAGCTGCCAGGCAAGCACTACCACATGCTTGCATACATATAGTACCTATTGCCTCTATCTTATTCTTGCATCATTGAGTCGCGATTGCATTAATCTGAATTCCAAGTATTGCATAGCCTCTACTTTTAAACCCCACCGAAGCTTGTTCCTCCATCCCATGAGCCCTTACTACAGGAGTTGTTTGAGCCATGCGAGTCGTAGAACAGCATGTGTAGGGTATGTGAGTGTCTGATGGATAACGAGGTACATATACAACTTAACCTGAGTAGTAATGGGATAACTAATGAAAGTGGCATCGGTGAGCCATATTCGCTATTTGGTTTTTTAGGCTCACTTGTGTCCCGTAAGACCCCGAGTACTTGATTCCTGTTCCAAGATTATTCGCGCTATCCACATCCGGGAGGCCTTATGGACCCCCCTGAGCCAGAGCTTGATGCATTCTTATTTCTTGGGGCCACAAACTAGTTTGAGGTTTTATTTACTATCCTGTACTTATGCCATGCTTTACTGCTTTATTTAAATTGTGCGAGGTACTGCACACTGTACTGTTTAGGAAAGCGAAGTGTTTTCGCGGTGTCGACAAGCCCAGTCACATTTTCGGGTTCCCAGTCGTTCACAGCCACTGGCGCAAACCTTGAGGCCATCTCGGAGTCAGCTAACTTCGTTGCGGGTAGCTCAATGGGGTGGCCCCCTGAAATATTTCTGAATCCTGTGATCGCTTTGTCGTGACTGCCACGTTGGGTTTTGATTTGGTTTTTCCGAGGCATATCGAGTGTGTGTTGCTATTTGTGCACCCCTGCAGGGTAAAACTTTCTGAAAGCCGTGTCCGCGGTTATGGACGACTTGGAGCACAGTTTCTCGATCATAGACAAGCATAACTAAAGTACCGCTTCTAATTTGACTAGACTAGGTACCTGACTAGTAAATAGTGCAACACTCACGGAATGGATAATAAAACTGCCAACGGATGGGGGGGTGTTCGTCCGCTTCCTCGTCGGTAAGCGAGGAGGAGGATGGATCTGTTAAGATTACCGTTGAAACTGTTGTTATTAATTCACGGACATCCGTCTATCTTTGGTTAGGCGGATGGTTAGCGAGTATCTATAGAATTGTTAGGGTTTATCTTTTGCTGCAATTGCGTCACCCCAGGTTGTGTCCCCTTTAGAGGCATAAAGACTTGCTGAGTACCCCTAGGGTCTCACCCGATAAATTATTGGTTCAGATGAACAGGTACACTCGTAAGATGGATACTGGGTGGAAGAGACGGACGATGTGGGCAACGATCATTCGGTGTAGAGATTCAGGGAACGGGGATCCGTGAGATCTGTGGGCGGGATCTGCTTATTTATGGGGCATCTTATGCCGATTTGCTTCTTATCCGTACTCGGATTTTGTCTTCCGCTTCCGCCTGATACTCTGCTGTTTGATGTATGAGGAGATATCCTAAACTATTATATCTATCTAGGATATTTGGATCTTGCCGTATGGCGTTGCTATATTTCCTTTCTTTTTAGATGGAATGGCTCTGATGTACTGTTGTATGGTGGCTTGCATACATACTCATTTGTGTATGTAGTTGATCCCTTCGCCTGCCGATTACGCCGCCCGTTCTTGTCCCGATGTCTGGAAATGGTTGGGACGGCCGAAAGGTCTACCTGTGAGTGGCATTTGGGCCCCACCGTACTATTTCAACCATTTCCGTTCATCCAGGCTTGCAACTAGGAGCGTAATTCACCGAGGTAGTTACAGAAGACCCAGTTCGGTTCCCAAGTTCCTGGCAAAGCTTGCATCTGTTTTGTTACCTTTTTGAGGTCTTTTTGTCTTATCATACTTTTTCCCTTTCATACTACTCGCACCTTTCTCAAACCATGCCTTGAATATACTTTTCTTAGGCCGGCCATCTTTTCTTTTGGTCAGCGGAGGACACATAGAAAATTCAAATTCTACTTCAGGCCATTGAGACTGGTCTGTAACTGCTGGAATTGGAGTTGCCTATGCAGCTTTGAATTTTTCTGCTGAATAATATTCATGCAAACATAGGTGCATATTTAACTTTGGTTTGGAGGCCAAGAAGAGTAGGGAATGCTCACATGGTTTTCCAGTGTGTTGCCACTCCAGGCAAGTGCATTCATGCACTTCAGTGTCAACATGTCTCCTTCCAGTTTTGGTGTCTCTAACTTCAGCACCCCACAAAGAAGATTTCTCAACATTCAAATGTGCAAGATTTCTAATCCTATTGACAACCTATTGTACCACTGCTGGAAGCTTGTCCCCTTGCAGGACATCACAAATTCTTCTTCTCAATTCCCACAAGCGCATGATCATGATCCTGATTTGGTCAACCATGTCATGTACAGGCAAGTCCTTTAAATCCTTCACCTTGTTGTTAAAACTCTCTGCCAAGTTGTTGTTAATATGATCACATTTGATGGCAGTATTAAATCCCGATTGATACCATAAGAGAGAGTGATAGGTTTGCAGCCATGTACCAAATTCATTCTCATTACATGCTGCCATTATCTTACCAAGATGATATGAATCTGTCTGGGTAGTGTAAGATCTGGCTGCAGGCCACATGCGCCCAAATTCTTCTCCTCTGAACTTTTTGATAAAATTCATCCACATATGTCCAAAGCACTCTCTTTGCTCAGAATGGGGAAACACAGTCTTTACTGCATTTTCTAGGCCTTTGCATGCATCTGTATGAATTTCCAAAGGTGAGACTGGCCCTAAGCATCTTTTCAACTTCATCATAAACCATGTCCATGAGGCCTCAGTCTCTAATTGAAACAACCCAATGGCAACAGGGAACATCCAATTATGTCCATCCAGAGCATTGCATACTGCTAGCTGACTATTCCACTTTCCAGTTAAGAATGAAGAGTCTATGCTTAAATATGGACGACATCCTGCTTTGAAGCCATCGATGCAAGGCTTTAAAGCCATAAAAAACTTAGAGAAGAACACCTTTCCATCATCACTGACCTTAGTATCTATCTCCACAAGACTGCCAGGTGACCTTTTCTCAACCTCTGCTTTGAAGTTATACAGCATCCTAAAAGTATTTTCCCAATCACCATACAATTCTTTCATTGCCCTTTGTTTTTCCTTCCACACAGTGCTATAATTCACATTAATTGGGTAGTCCTTTTCCAAGTATTTTTTTAGCCTCTTTGCAGTAGTGTTTGGTGTCTTGGCGAAAATAGGAGTGATCTTTTCAGCAACCCAAATTTGTGATGTCATTGTTGATACTCTGTGAACTAGGAATGCAAGTGTGTTCAAAATGGATTTGATTAACTCTAATGGTGCTTCCATCTAGTTGGCGTCTAGAAGAAATGTACCATTTGCAAGGATTGGCGCCCCCATCAAAACCACTACATCTAGCATAGAACTTCTTTTTATCAGTCCACTGAGTCTTGGCATCAAAGTGCTTCTTGATTGCATAAGTTTTGAAACACATCCTAAAATCACCCATGCTTTGAAACTGTTTCCCTACTGCAATAACAGGGTTTTCCTTGTCATAGACAGTAACCAGCTCATCATAATGTGCATCATTTACATCATCTGCAGCATTCTCCATCAGCTCTCTATCTACATCTTCATAAAATGTTCTGTTACCACCATCATCATCAGCCAAATTAGTTTCATCAGTCTTTTCCTTATCTCTGTCATCTACTGGAATGCCAAATATTTTGGCCATTTTTGTGTCAGTCATTGGTGCTATGACTAAATCAGTAGTTTCATCTAACTCCACTGAATTCCAATCAACATACATACTAGCCCCTACATCAACACCCTGTCCTGCATCAACATCATTTCTGTCTGATAATACTATCACTTCAGTTCGTATGGGCACCATCTACCTCTGTGAGCCCCAATCATCATCTGACATTTGCGAAGAAAAATTTGAAGCCACATATCCAACCTTGGAATATGCTTCCAGATCGATGAGCTCAGCATGAAAAGTAACCTCTTTGTTTGTCCAGCCATCTTGTCGATCAATTTCATCTACTAAATCTTCTCCATCCTCAATTCTCAAATATTCTCCCTTCCAATTTTCCAACCGTAACAATGCAACTTCCTACTGTGGACCCCAAGGAACACTTTGCCCGATTTTCTCCACCAAATTATTCACGGCCAATTCTTCCATTTGCTGCAGTTGCTGGGGATCGATATCTGCAAAGTCAACCTCCCAACTCACATATGTACCTCTCTCGATGTTACGTACAGTACCATCACCTAGTTTCGCTTTAGATGGGAAGAACTTGAAATTGAATTGAAATTTTCTCCGTCGCTCATAATCACCCCTGTTTTGTTTGAGTAGAGGCGGGCAGAGTGATCTAGAGGAATTGGTGATTATCCAAATGCGATCAAATCAAATCAAAAAATAGTGAGATTGACCTACTAGAAGTGCTCTCTTGCCTCTCCATCTCGATGCCCCCGATTCAGCCAACCTGCCCACGGCAATCTAGCTCAGAAATCAGAGGGAAAGCGATTGGGTCAGATCCAAATCCAAGCGCAGGGAATGAGCTAGGGTTTCGATATTACGCACCACCGATGGGCTTCCCCTGATCTCACACGGGTCGCCGCTGCCGAGCACACGAATTTGACGGTGCCGCCGCCGGATTATAGCTAATCTATCAAGTGGGTGGGATCATGATGGTCAGGTGCAGTGACTCACACAGCCACTAAGTTGATGATGGTGTTTCTAGCCAACCTAGAGAGGTCTAGATCCCATGCAATGTTGGCATGGCCCCACATTTACCACAATTGTGTGTGTCATGGCTTGGCATAGCAAAATTATAGCTAGATCTATCCAAATGTGGGGTAGTTAGGTCAACGATCATGTCCGACTACTCTCAAGAGCCACTTGTGTACCATGTTTTTATCTACATTTATTCAAATGGATTCAAATTTGTCACGAGGGTTTATCACCATGTGCCTAATGATGCTACCATTGTATCTAGCCATTTTGGTTTGAAATTTTCAAAAATTTAACCAACAAACTAGAAAACAGGCTTTCATTTGTGAAGCAAGTTCCAAAACTACAATTTGAAACCTTCTAGTTGCATGCTTGTGCGGTTTTACATCACGTTGGGACCACATAAGAGAAGGTGTACTTTTAACCGCATCAGCCACACTTCAAACACGGATATTTAACCGCAGCCGTTACAAAATATCTTGTACATTGACTACAATGTTGCATACAAATAACTGGACATAACGCAATAAAAATACTAAAAGTGTCACATCCCAAAATTCTCCTAATTTTTGGAATGTGAAATAAATAAATAAGTTTGATTGATTGTTTGACTATGTTGAAAATTCTCAAAGAGAAGAAACTTTTTGAATAGAAAATCCTCTGAACCTTGAATTCAAAATCTTATATTCTTTTGTTATGATCTAGGTAGCCATATAAGCAAAAGGGCATGGATTGATTATGGATTGTAGAATTGGAGTGCAAGTTTTCAAAAATTCAAAATCATTAAGCATGCATGACCATCATTGCATATAAACCCTAAGAAGGAAATAATATTGTCCAAAAAGGATTATCCACTACCCTTTATGGGATTTCCCAATTCTTAAGTACTACATGACCTATTGTTTGGGTACATATTAAAATTGATAAAAAGTATTCCCTGTATGTCCTAAAATAAATTTGGGATATTTTCCTAAAAATTCTAAACCCAAATTCCTTATTAATGCTACTAGCCATGTAATGCCTTATAAGCAAATGGCATTATGGATATTTTCAACTTTGGTAAAACCATATTCTATACATCCTTAAAGGTGTGTTTTGAATTTATAAATTTCTAGAAATTGATTTGGTTCAATTTGGAGGCCTAAAACAAATACTAAGAAAGAAATACTAAATAGAAAAGGAGAAAAGGATAAAATAGAAAAGGATAAAAAAAATGAACTAACCTAATCTACCGGCCAGGCCCAGCCCGAGCCGCCCCTCCTCTCTCTATCAGCCGCGCGCAGCGCAGCACAGAAGCCCGCGCGGCCCAACTAACCTGCACCTATCTACTACACGCGCGTAGCGTGGCCACCCACTCCGGCCCAGCAACGCCAGCCCGCACCGTCGTTCCCTTGCTCTCTCTCTCACTGCGGGACCCGCCCGTCAGCCTCGACCATGCCACCGACAGATGGGACCCGCACCTCGTCTTCAACCTCCAGCCAGAGACCGACGCGACCACGCTGTCTTGATCCCGATCCGATCCGCACGGTTTTTTCGAGTATGTTGCCCATACTCCACGCGAACCGCCCCCATAAATCTTCGGCATCCACCCCCTCGATTATTTTTGTGTTTTGACAAACCCTAGTCCCACCATCGAGGTTCTGATCCTCCACCACCGGGAGCCCTTAGGTCGACCTCGAGCCCGACGAATCCCGTCGCCCCACTCCCTGATGTTCCTCATATCCTCTTCCCCATCCTCTACCGCGTCTCCTCACTGTAATTTCCCCTTGCGCAGATCGTCGAAACACCCTCGATTGCTCGCCGGAGCTCCACCGTCGCCGCTGACCTCTGTCCGCTCGCAGTCATCGCTACAGGAAGAGAAGGAAGAGATCGACTACGCCGTTCGCCTCCCCGACCTCTCCTCCGTCCTGCGGTGTTAATCCTCGTCACCGTTGACCACCAGAGCGACGCCAGAGACCACCGTCAGCCGCCAGCCACCATCATCTGGAGCCGCCGCCGCCGAAGCCACCCTCCACCTTGCCGTTGACCACCACTAAGACCTCAGGAGAGTCGCAGCCGTCAGATCCCTCTTTGATGGCCAGGATTAGATAGAACCAGAGAAGTGGTACCAACCAACCTGGTTACGCCATGTGGCCATCCTCGTCACTCTGCCCTGTCAGCAGCCACGTCGATGCCAGTCAGCAGGTCAGCGCCCAGTCACTGTCCACGTAGCAAAGCATATTCCCTTTTAAATTGAAATTGATTTAAATAGGCAGAATATTGGGCAATCTTGTAAAATTCATATAAAATTGAATACATGTCAAAAAATTATAAATAATATATGGTTGGATTCATAAAATTGTGTAGAACAATAATACGAGATTAGATATAACTTTTATAGTACATATTTACTATAATAAATTAAATGGTTTAATGAGCTTTTTAGACATAATAAATCATAGTAAATTATCTGTAGATCCTAAAAAATACAAATAAAGTGTCTATGGATTCATAATTTCATATAAAACATTAATATGCTGTTAGATCCAAATTTTGCAGTGTAAAATTGGTGTAGTGGTTTAAGTAGTTTAATGGACTTTTAGAGTATTAAATTTATAGTAAATAATTTATAACTCAGAAAAATATGAATAATATGTCTCTGGAATCACATTATCATGTAGATTACAGATCTGTATTTAGTTTGAATTTTAGACAACAGAAATTGTTTAAATGATTTAAACTCCATTAAACAGTATTTAAATCATAAGAAAAGATTTATAACTCCGATTAAGTTGAATCCAATTGTTACTGGTTCGTATTAATGCCCTCTATCCAGTACACTTTAGATACAAATTTAATATGGCAATTAGTACAGAAGTTTCAACAGAACTATCAAAACCCTTATATTGGCAAGTAATTATTAATAACAAGTACCCTATTGCATTAAATGAACTCATAAATTGCATCACATGATATATTAATGTTCATAAAACTAATTATACCCATTGTGTAATGTTAAATCATCATGCATGTTTTCGATCATCCTGGTTGTGTTTGCTATGTTTGCAATTGTTTTGATTGGAACTACCTTGTCCTCGTATTAGATTTATCGGAGAGTGCGATTGCTGCGGAGAAATACAATCAACACCCATATTATCAACATAAGGCAAGTTACACCACTTGTTCATAACTTTGTCCCAGTTTTGATTCTATGCATGTGATCTTCAAAATTCTGTAGTATGCATGTGTAGGATATTCTAGTAGAATTTTTCCTTAGTATTACTTTGCAAGTGCGATGATTTTGTAGTATGCCATGAGTAGCTCTATACTTAGGATTTCCCATCCTAATAGGTTACCCCTATTTTTGCTAAGTATTGCTTGCTATGCTATATATACAAAGTACCGTTGGGGGTTTCGAAAGACAAAGAATTGTTCTAAGTATAAAGGCTCTCTAGAGCAAACTTTTCTTCTCAAATCCACTTCAAAATAAAACTAAGTTTTCTTCTGGGCAGAATGGTTGTCGGGTCAACGAGTGAGATTTTGGTGGAGGACGGCCGCCCAGGAATCAAAGAAGTCTGCCATGTTTCAGAATTCAGAAGCTTCCAGTGCAACCACAATACATTATGGGCTCTGTCTTGGCCTAGTACTTAGTGGGAAACCTCACCTGGGTACCAACATTTGGAGGTTCTTGGCACGGTTAGATCCGGATGGTAGAGGGGCTACTAAGGGAAAGCCTCGCCATGGTCTTGTCTGTTAAAGGACTTGATCGTGGATTGTGGGTAAAGTGCACAAACTCTCGAGAGTATTGCAATCTGATCGATCAGCCGTGTTCACGGTAACAGAACAACAATGAGCGTCTGAAGGATGGAGCTTCTGAAGGATCTTCCTCTCTCTTTTCTAAAACAAAGTTTTGAAACCCCATGGCATGCGTAATATCGCTAATGGGTGGGAATTTGGGAACTTGGTGTGTAATATCCAAGTGACGCTTGGTGCGTAATATCCAAGTGTTTGGTTGTTTGGACACTTGGTGCGTAATATCTTCGTGTGCCACTCGACCTTATTTTTATCTAAGCAAATGTTTACAAAGTAGGACCATCCTCTCTTCTTCTCTCTACTTAAGAAAACTAGCTTTGAGCAAATGAACTCTATAGCCTATACCAGCCTTGCATGTAGAGTTAGTCTTTCCTTCCTTGGTGTAATTTGCCAATACATTCAAAGTATTGACCCAACTTGTTGGCTGCACATTTCATGTGCAGAATTTCGGAGATTTTTGAAAGGTGCGCTAGGATCGCGGGTCTTCACTCAACCTGCCTGTGGCATTGATGGGACTCCAAGTTGTATTTATATCGCTTCTGTTGTAATAATGTAAACTCTGGATTATTCGATTCATGTAATAAAGACTTGTGTTTTACATGATATTTCATCGACTGTGAGTGCTAGCTATTGATCCAGGGACTAGCATGTTAATCACAGGGACTTAGGATCCTTATCGATCCGAGGTCACTACAGATGGTATCAGAGCATAAGTTGACTGTAGATCGTGACCCTAGACATGGAAAAACCTTAGGACAAATATTTTCTAAGTTATTTCAGAAAACTCTCATACTTCTCGTCATCTACCTTGGGGTTTTAAAATTTCTTAAGTCTCTTCTTTTCAATGTTAGAAAATGACCACTACACACTTCAAGAAGAAACTTTTCTCAAGATTACCTTTTCAAAGAAGATCATCTCAATGTTTCGATTAAGTTGGTACTTGAAGACCTCCTTGAAAGATGTTCCAAGACTGAAGGTACGAGATTAAAGACTTCAAAGGCCTTATGTCAATGTTATTAACTAAAGAACTCGAAAGATTGAAGATTATGAAGAAAATGAAGACTATCAAGAGCACGAAGACTTTTGGAGACTCGAAGTCTCGAAGATTCCAAGTGACCTATTAGGAACCAAACCCGAATAAGATTTCGCTAAATATAGATACGACAAATTGTTTGCTATCTTGTATGATTTATTACCATATCTAATGAAAACCTATTTTCTAAACAAGATTTCTTGTATGGGTTATTCTTCTTCTTTCCATACTCCATTCGTTCCTACTCCAAACCTTGGTCAACTCGATGGATGGACCATATCAATAAGGAGGACAAGGAACTCAATTCCACCAAGCGTAAGAGCCACGCCGATGCAAAGAAGTGGATGCTCCAGGTTGAAGAAAGAATGAAGGGTGCCAACATTGAAGTCAACAGAATGCTTCATTATGCCACCCAATTCCTAAAGGACGACGCTCCAACTTGGTGGGAGATGCATCACACCATTGATGATCATCAAGGGGTGATATCTCAGGAAGAATTTGAAGTGGTTCTACTTCAATCTCGTCTCGTATACCAAAAATCCAAGAAGTTGAAGTCCCGAAACATTTAGCTTGCACGATCTATGGAGAAATAGGGCATATCACCAAGGAGCATCATGACCAGCACCCCTACTGTGAAGGAAGGCACCCATCAGAAGAATGTCCCACCTCTCAAATTACATTCTTCCTGTGCGAAGGGACCAATCACAACTCCGCTCAATGCACCTCTACCCGGTGGTACATCAACTGAATCAACAAGTCATAGATGGAATGCGCCAAGACCTCATGAAGCTCCGCGAGGACACGACAAATACAAGGGATGGATTCAAGACT
The DNA here is from genome assembly GCA_916181665.1 of Avena sativa. Taxonomy (NCBI): domain Eukaryota; kingdom Viridiplantae; phylum Streptophyta; class Magnoliopsida; order Poales; family Poaceae; genus Avena; species Avena sativa. Next base: position 160,239,526 of record OV702298.1, on the reverse strand, counting down.
CTAGACACCGCACCCAAAGTCATCACTTCGTAATACTCGACATATGAAAGGAATGCCCATTTTCCCCAAACTGGCTCAAGGAAACGATCAAGGCTTCCAAATGTTGAGGTAGAGAATGAAGAACCACAAGACGGGATGTCCTTGCCAAAAAGGAGGAAGGATCTAAGCAAAAGTCCTATGCTTCCAGTGTCACAATCCTGGGCATTATGCTGATAATTGTCCAAAACATGTGAATGTAGCTGGAAAAGATAAAAACGACGATAGTAATAGCAATAGAAGACCTTTATTAGGAGAACTATCATATTTTATACTTATTAGAGTTCTTATATTCCTTGTCTATCATTTTCCAACACCTCTCCTTGTTCAAACTTGTAGATGTCCATTCATTTGATTAGTAGAAGTGATCTACCATAAAAACTACAAGAATTGGAAAATGTTATTAGTAGTTTTCCGTAAAGCAAATCACTATATGAGAGTTGGCCTACAAGTAAAGAACAAATAACATGGCATAAATGAACATCTCACCAAGTGAGTTTAGGTCTGGACCACCATATTTTATCTCTTTAGGAGATCATCGCTATCGTGTTAGCATATTGTTCTTACCAACTTATGTGGTATGACAATATGGGTTGTTTGCTTGGTTGTATTGAGCTATTTTGTGTGATGCCTTGTTTAGGATCTGTTGTTTTGAAACTCTAAAGTTGCTAGAGTTTTCGTGTGGTTTTAAAATTATTTTAATGGTGTGAATTGATTGAAATTCGTGGGATTACTGCTGCAGTTTTCTGCCTGACCTGTTGTACCGCGTGATTTTACATATTTTATTGGTAACTCAGACAAATCTAACAAAATAGTATATGGAGCGTAATTACCTGTAGAACATGCGCAAAAATTGGCTAAAATTCCTGACGAGTTTAGGTCGGTTAGAAAAATTCGTGAAGTCTGCTGTACCGTTTTGACAGATTTTGTTTATTGCTTATATGTTGTTCTATTTTACTCTTGTATTGTTCCCAATGCTTTCAAACTATTTTGTGGTTATATACTACTAAGTTTATACACCTGTAATGTTATTATACAAGTGTTTGATTGAGTGTTGATCGCCTATGATTGCTTCCTTGTTTGTAACATTGATTGCTTCATATAGTTATGGGTAGGATTATTTTCTTAGTCGTTTCTCTCCTATAGAATCTATTCTTTCCTATCTTGAACCCTTGGAGATATAATGATGTGTTAAGTGGAAGGTTTAACAACACAATGCATTTAGGAAAGAAAATGCTTCACCTAATGGAAAAAGGATGTGGAAGTATGAAGTGTTGCACATGATGTTATGTAGTAGATTACCCAACCTGAAAGTTGAAGTATCGATAGCTTAGTTTTAGTAGTAGCTTTGTTGATTGAATACATGGGAGTATACATAGAGCATTAGTTCGTGCCCATGGAAACATTCTTCAAGGCAAGTGAGAATGCCCGAGTGATAGAAAAACGTGATTCACCTATCCTCATACAGGGTAATGATTTGGGTGGAGGATGGATTGATCACAATTCCTACTACTCTTATTATTCGCTCTTGTACTGTTGGCTTTGCGAATCTTGAATGCCCTTTTCAACCTTAGCAGAGAGTCGACGTTGAGCCTAAACCCTAGAATGGTATATTGTTACACCCTTATAAAAGCATCCATTGCTAAGCATAGGATGTACGGTAAGGATGAATCCCAACCGTGAATTATGGGCACCGTGAAGTAAACATTCCCTATTTGCCCACCATGAGTGTTTTGCTGGTTTAAGAAGTGCTTTCTCGGAAACTATCAATCATGATGTTTAGAATGTGCTAGAGACATTGTGCCAATAAAAGTCTAAAGGAGAACCAATCTAAGCTAAGTGAATCCTCGAGAAGTGACCTAGTCAATTTTCTTATAAGGGTGGTAGCATCCTAATGGATCCCGAACCTTTCTTTCTTTCTAGCCTTCCCAAATCTCGGGACGAGATTTCTTTTAAGGGTGGTAGTCTGTCACATCCCAAAATTCTCCTAATTTTTGGAATGTGAAATAAATAAATAAGTTTGATTGATTGTTTGACTATGTTGAAAATTCTCAAAGAGAAGAAACTTTTTGAATAGAAAATCCTCTCAACCTTGAATTCAAAATCTTATATTCTTTTGTTATGATCTAGGTAGCCATATAAGCAAAAAGGCATGGATTGATTATGGATTGTAGAATTGGAGTGCAAGTTTTCAAAAATTCAAAATCATTAAGCATGCATGACCATCATTGCATATAAACCCTAAGAAGGAAATAGTATTGTCCAAAAAGGATTATCCACTACCCTTTATGGGATTTCCCAACTCTTAAGTACTACATGACCTATTGTTTGGGTACATATTAAAATTGATAAAAAGTATTCCCTGTATGTCCTAAAATAAATTTGGGATATTTTCCTAAAAATTCTAAACCCAAATTCCTTATTAACGCTACTAGCCATGTAATGCCTTGTAAGCAAATGGCATTATGGATATTTTCAACTTTGGTAAAACCATATTCTATACATCCTTAAAGGTGTGTTTTAAATTTATAAATTTCTAGAAATTGATTTGGTTCAATTTGGAGGCCTAAAACAAATACTAAGAAAGAAATACTAAATAGAAAAGGAGAAAACGATAAAATAGAAAAGGATAAAAAAATGAACTAACCTAATCTACCGGCCAGGCCCAGCCCGAGCCGCCCCTCCTCTCTCTATCAGCCGCGGGCAGCACAGAAGCCCGTGCGGCCCAACTAACCTGCACCTATCTACTACACGCGCGTAGCGTGGCCGCCCACTCTGGCCCAGCAACGCCAGCCCGCACCCTCGTTCCCTTGCTCTCTCTCTCTCACTGCGGGACCCGCCCGTCAGCCTCGACCATGCCACCGACAGATGGGACCCACACCTCGTCTTCAACCTCCAGCCAGAGACCGACGCGACCACGCTGTCTAGATCCCGATCCGATCCGCACGGTTTTGTTCGAGTTTGTTGCCCATACTCCACGCGAACCGCCCCCATAAATCTTCGACATCCACCCCCTCGATTATTTTCGTGTTTTGACAAACCCTAGTCCCACCATCGAGGTTCTGATCCTCCGCCGCCGGGAGCCCTCAGGTCGACCTCGAGCCCGATGAATCCCGTCGCCCCACTCCCTGATGTTCCTCCTATCCTCTTCCCCATCCTCTACCGCGTCTCCTCACTGTATTTTCCCCTTGCGCAGATCGTCGGAACACCCTCGATTGCTCGCCGGAGCTCCACCGTCGCCGCTGACCTCTGTCCGCTCGCAGTCATTGCTACAGGAAGAGAAGGAAGAGATCGACTACGCCGTTCGCCTCCCCGACCTCTCCTCTGTCCCGCGGTGTTAATTCTCGTCACCGTTGACCACCGGAGCGACGCCAGAGACCACCGTCAGCCGCCAGCCACCATCATCTGGAGCCGCCGCCGCCGCCGAAGCCACCCTCCACCTTGCCGTTGACCACCACTAAGACCCCGGGAGAGTCGCAGCCGTCAGATCCCTCTTTGATGGCCAGGATTAGATAGAACCAGAGAAGGGGTACCGACCAACCTGGTTACGCCATGTGGCCATCCTCGTCACTCTGCCCTGTCAGCAGCCACGTCGATGCCAGTCAGCAGGTCAGCGCCCAGTCACTGTCCACGTAGCAAAGCATATTCCCTTTTTAATTGAAATTGATTTAAATAGGCAGAATATTGGGCAATCTTGTAAAATTCATATAAAATTGAATACATGTCCAAAAATTATAAATAATATATGGTTGGATTCATAAAATTGTGTAGAACAATAATACGAGATTAGATATAACTTTTACAGTTCATATTTACTGTAATAAATTAAATGGTTTAATGATCTTTTTAGACATAATAAATCATAGTAAATTATCTATAGATCCTAAAAATACAAATAAAGTGTTTATGGATTCATAATTTCATATAAAACATTAATATGCTGTTAGATCCAAATTTTGCAGTGTAAAATTGCTGTAGTGATTTAAATAGTTTTAATGGACTTTTAGAGTATTAAATTCATAGTAAATAATTTATAACTCAGAAAAATATGAATAATATGTCTATGGAATCACATTATCATGTAGATTATAGATCTGTATTTATTTTGAATTTTAGACAACAGAAATTGTTTAAATGATTTAAACTCCATTAAACACTATTTAAATCATAAGAAAAGATTTATAACTCCGATTAAGTTGAATCCAATTGCTACTGGTTCGTATTAATGCCCTCTATCCAGTACACTTTAGATACAAATTTAATACGGCAATTAGTACAGAAGTTTCAACAGAACTATCAAAACCCTTATATTGGCAAGTAATTATTAATAACAAGTACCCTATTGCATTAAATGAACTCATACATGCATCACATGATATATTAATGTTCATAAAACTAATTATACCCATTGTGTAATGTTAAATCATCATGCATGTTTTTGATCACCCTTGTTGTGTTTGCTATGTTTGCAATTGTTTTGATTGGAACTACCTTGTCCTCATATTAGATTGTTCGGAGAGTGCGATTGCTGCGGAGAAATACAATCAACACCCATATTATCAACATAAGTCAAGTTACACCACTTGTTCATAATTTTGTCCTAGTTTTGATTCTATGCATGTGATCTTCAAAATTCTGTAGTATGCATGTGTAGGATATTCTAGTAGAATTTTTCCTTAGTATTATTTTGCAAGTGCGATGATTTTGTAGTATGCCATGAGTAGCTCTATACTTAGGATTTTCCATACTAATAGGTTACCCCTATTTTTGCTAAGTATTTCTTGCTATGCTATATATACAAAGTACCGTTGGGGGGTTCGAAAGACAAAGAATTTTTCTAAGTATAAAGGCTCTCTAGAGCAAACTTTTCTTCTCAAATCCACTTCAAAATAAAACTAAGTTTTCTTCTGGGCGGAATGGTTATCGGGTCAACGAGTGAGATTTTGGTGGAGGACAGCCGCCCAGGAATCAAAGAAGTCTGCCATGTTTCAGAATTCAGAAGCTTCCAGTGCAACCACAATACATTATGGGCTCTGTCTTGGCCTAGTACTTAGTGGGAAACCTCACGTGGGTACCAACATTTGGAGGTTCTTGGCACGGTTGGATCCGGATGGTAGAGGGGCTACTAAGGGAAAGCCTCGCCATGGTCTTGTCTGTTAAAGGACTTGATCGTGGATTGTGGATAAAGTGCACAAACTCTCAAGAGTATTGCAATCTGATCGATCAGCCGTGTTCACGGTAACAGAACAACAATGAGCGTCTGAATGATGGAGCCTCTGAAGGAGCCTCTGAATGGGTGGGAATTTGGGAACTTGGTGTGTAATATCCAAGTGAAGCTTGGTGCGTAATATCCAAGTGTTTGGTTGTTTGGACACTTGGTGCGTAATATCCTCGTGTGCCACTCGACCTTATTTTTATCTAAGCAAATGTTTACAAAGTAGGACCATCCTCTCTTCTTCTCTCTACTTAAGAAAACTAGCTTTGAGCAAATGAACTCTACAGCCTATACCAACCTTGCATGTAGAGTTAGTATTTCCTTCCTTGGTGTAATTTGCCAATACATTCAAAGTATTGACCCAACTTGTTGGCTGCACGTTTCATGTGCAGAATTTAGGAGATCTTTGAAAGGTGCGCTAGGATCGCGGGTCTTCACTCAACCTGCCTGTGGCATTGATGGGACTCCAAGTTGTATTTATATCGCTTCTATTGTAATAATGTAAACTCTGGATTATTCGATTCATGTAATAAAGACTTGTGTTTTACATGATATTTCATCGACTGTGAGTGCTAGCTATTGATCCAGGGACTAGCATGTTAATCACAGGGACTTAGGATCCTTATCGATCCGAGGTCACTACAAAAAGCCACCCTTGAAATAAACTTTTGGAGGCCATTCCTCTAACAATGAGTAGATCCTACCCTCTTGACTTTCATTGCTTGGCATCTGAATTTTAGTCATAGTTTTCATATCCATGTCGACTTCAAACAATCCAGGATTAAACCCAGTTCATAACAATACAAATCGTCCATTGCTTGATGCCTTCCTCATCTGAATTTTGTAGTAATAATTTGCGAACCCTGACTTACCCTCATTATTGAAAAATTCTTCCCAGCAGTCATCCGATATCCTAGATCCAATTTTTGGAACCAAATCAACCTTAGACTCCAAAGACCACACAATGTGGTTGCCCTTATGATGCAGAACCCATCTTTCAAGATCTCCATTGGAAAACTTAATGAACACCACCCCTCCTCCACATTTGGGAGCTACCGTGTAATTATTCCAAGAGTTAACATTGAATCACATTTCATCTGAAAATTCTATTATGCAAGTTGTGATGTTAAAATGTCCAAACAAACTATATACCCGACTACATACATCATGTAGAGCTTGCCTCCAGATAAAACACCATACGAATTACGGTGAAAGACAGGAACCACAGGTGATTGTATTGGCGAACTTACTGTTCTTGACCACCCCCATCTTTATGAATACACACGTGAACAAACACCTGATCAGTACTGTTAAAGCTTACCCCGTTGTAGTCAGAATTAAAGAGCGTAGCTGCATCTTTCTTGAAGAAAGGCAACCCGGACCACCCCCTTCCAAGTATCAACCCAAACTGCCCAAATGTGTTATCAGTGTGCTGACCCCCATTTCTTCGAATTTGCACTATATGCTCCATCTCGAAAGAACTAAAACTATTTTTTCTTGCAGAGGGGCAAAACGTGTAGTAAACATATGAATCCCCACACATGCTTCCAGCTTTAAGACCAAGGACAACACCATTTGCTGAACTCAAAATATTCGCACCTTCCCGTTGTTCACTGTTTAATAATGGGCGTAAAGCATTAGATGAAACCTTTGTCTGATTTCCCCGTGCATAAATTAACCTAAATACACTTGTTCTTGTTCCTGGTTTCCTGAACTGCACCAAAAAACCTAGATGTGCTGGTGTTTTTGTCGAACTAAACCAGCATTGCACAATTAGAGACCTATGACAACCAGGCATTATTGAAAATGCTGCAACGGATCAATGCCATAGAAGTTGCAATTTCATACTTTGTAATAATTTTTGAAACCAAATCTGAGTTTGTCATCACTGAATCCACAAAAGTTTTCAATTCGACAATTATGCTGGATCCAACTCCATCTGATAAACAAGAAACCATATGTCATATGTTTGATACAATGCCATGAATTGTTTATACCAAGGAATAGAATCATGTCAACAAGCTTCCATCATCTACAGAATAACAAATCAAACAACAGAACAGAAATAAAAGCCCTACAAACTACAGGACACTACTAAATTCCACCATCCCCCCACCCCCCAATTTGCGAAGGAAGCTGTTATTGAAGCTTCCCTTCCTAAAAGCAGTCACATCTAAAGAATAGAAAGTATTTTATTTTTCAATTGCTCCTTTGTATAAGAAACAATTAAAGTAGAATCCTTCAGCATATCCCAAACTATAGCACTGTTCTTAAATACCCTAAGAAACAGATATACTCTGAAGACCTCTTTAGATCTACAGAGAACAGACCCGTACCATACACACAATAGGAAAGCATACAAAATTTTACATATGCAGTGGGATAAAAGCAATCAACATTACCAGAAGCTTCTTTTCGAAATCCATCGCCTGAAGTGTCAACACCTAGATTTTTAATGCCAGATGCCTGTTATGCCATACATCGCAATCCCAGGATTACCATTTTTGTGAGACATAACAGATTTGGATACCACAGTACATCATCCATTACAAACCATACATAAGGTCTTACACAAATAAAGATCTCATGATCCAGTTCTTAATACAACTCAAGCACCGGAAATACGTAATAATAAAGGTAGCGTAGGCGAAGCTCCATCTTCGGGGTCACAGGAAATGCTGACGATGTGAGATGATCCTAGTTGTCGTAACCTTCCTGGGGTCCATCATCCTGGTACTCCTCTTCATAGTCTGGCCACGGGAATAGCCAGGGACAAAGCCATGAGTACTCTTTAAGTACTCGCAAACTAATACTAACAACTGAAGGGGTTTTTTGTAATAGGACACTAAGCTCTAGGGTTGTTTTGCAAAAAGCCAGATTTACCTCTACTAAGTTTAGAAGCAAAGAAAAGCTAGTTGAAATTTTATAACACCTAAGTGGGAACTTGAATTTCATATCACAACTCTGTTGTGGTCAAGTCAAATTCTCAATTCATTTCACAAGTCATTTTGAAAACATCTGACAGGGGAACAGTATGGCCACTCCAACTGTCCATAACCGCGAACGCGGCTATTCGAATAGTTTGACACTCTGCAGAGATTGTACACTTTCACCACAACATTCGATACATCCGTCAGGAAAAAATCCTGAATTCACCATACTCAGTATGTGGATAATCAATCCTAACCTTTCAATTACAAGCCCTAGTATAAGCACCTCTCCTGTGAGTTTGGCCTCCCAACCATGACCAACTTTCATCTTGGGTACTACACAGGTGGACAATCTTCACAAGGTAGCCTCAGCTCATACCTTGGCCGTGAGGGAACCCATACTAGGGTATATAAGCTTCCAGTCAAGCCCTACCCAATTTTCGGGTATTGTGGTTGTATGGTAAAATTGGAATGGTATCGCATCCAGACAACAATCAGTTTTATAAAGGGCTAAGGCTCATGCCTTAACATTTTCATCATCCAAATCATCTTGTGTTCGGAAACACATGTCAAAACATCTCATTAGAATGATTCATCATTCCAAGGTTTTCATAACCATTTTCCACCAAGTATTCCCATCTAAAGTTGATCAAGTTTTATGCTTAGCACTAGCATCTACAATTGAGGGTGAGTACTACTGAGGGGTGGTAAACAAGTGGAGTTTAACTAAGTTCAATCTCATGCCTTAGGATGACATCAAGATTATCTAGCTTAGGCAAAATTTAATGGTATTTATGCACCCTTCAATTATCTTTCTAGTATCTACAGTTTACTTAAGTAAACTCTATGAGAAAGCTTTGATAAAGAAATAAAGTAAAAAGCTTGCAAGTAAAACTAGGAGGGGGTATCATGTGGGTATGATCACATATGCTTAAGGCATGTAGTTGGCATGGTAATAAGCAAGTATTAGCTTGCATAGGTCAACTTGATTAGTAAGGCTTGCTAAAGTAGAGTATCTTGCAAGTGCTAGCTTGCTCGGTTAATAGCTTCCTTGTGCAGAGCAGTGGTTGAAGTTCTCCTTGGCTTCTTCTTTGTAGTATCCTCCTTCCTCCTCGTATCCTTGGTCGGTACTAGCGTCTATGAATAAATACGAGGTACACAATCACCAACCAATACTTAACTACTTTCAATCATCACACAAGGGGGTTCTATAGATGATCTAGCATCATCTCTAATATCACAAGAATAAAGCATTTGTCTTATTTATTTATTTTTAGAAAAGTAATTTCTACTCATTGAAAAACTACTTAAGATTTAATATTCTCCAACTCAAACATGGGATCATGTTGACACATGTCATCACCACATATTTCAGTACATGAGAATGTGATTTAAAGTGGTGTCACAATTTAATAAGGTTTAACCTTTTTATTTTAAATCATTAAAGTGGCTAGAAATACCTATGTGGCATTCTTTTATTACTTGAACATTATTTCTGTAAGTAAATCCCTATATCTTTATATATTTTGAAAGGTATGATCAAATATGATTTTTGAGAGTTGGAATCAACTCAAAAGCTATTATTGTTTAAATTTGAAAAATGTTTGAATGCAGAAAAGCTTCTACCTTCTTATTTTTACCAAGGTTGGTCTATAGATCCAAATGATTTGAATCCAACGGGTTTGGATTAAGCATTTCAATATCTTTCTAACAAAATTGGTTTCATGAAATTTAGTTCATTGAATCGAGCTGGGTTGATTTTTGAAACTAGGTACAAAACTGTGTTTGAATATAAATAGAAAAAGCTAAATTCAAACGAGTGGGCTTCGTGGGAAAGGTTAATGGGCCGGCCCAGTGTCACTCCGCAAAGCGGGGCGCAACTGAAAGGGGGTCTACTGGCCAGTGCTCATTAAACGCGAAGCTGTACAGGGCAATGTGGTGCGTTGAATTAGAATGAAGATCGACAGCTGAGGGTCGTCGTCGACGATGAACAAGTCACCGGCGAGCTCGAACCCTAGCGGCTCGGTGGGGGTGCATAGGGGACATACCGGGGCTCCAGTGACAACGACGAGGCGGGAAAACGATGAAGTCAATGACATCGAACTCAGGGATGGTCGCGGCAGCTCCGGGGGTGGTCAAAATCAACGGCTCCCTTCTTCTCCATAGGCGGCTTGCTCCGGCGCAATTCCGGCGAGCTGCGGCTCCTCGTGCTCTGGCTAAGGGGTGGAATGATCATTAAGGTGAGCGGAGTGAGATGGTGTGAAGAAATCGAGCGGGGGTCGTCTCCTTTTATAGGCTCGACGGCGACACCGAGAGGGATGGGCAAACGATGGCGGCGACACGGCTACGGGCGGCTAGAGGCATGGCCGAGGTTGGCAATCGACGGGCAGTCTCCTGGCGTTGCTCTAGGGTTTAAATGCGCATGTAGGGGCGGTGGCAATTGGTCAGGAACGTGTGATGCTCTGCGTGGCAGAGGCGGCGTCTTCGACGGCGAGCGGTGGCTACGGGGTACGGGCGGTGAAACGAGCATGTCTGGTGGTCTCCTGGGATGGTGGGGTGCATGCTGGTGGGCGGAGAGGGCTCGAGGTGGTCGGGTCGCGTGGGAACGGGGCATGCTCTGTGGTACGCGTCGGCATGGGCGCGACGTTCCTGGCGGTTCTGGTCTCTGTCTTTGAGCTAGGGCTGGTCGAGAGGGGCCGGTGAGGCATGTGCTACCTCCCAGACAAGTTTGGCACGGCTAGTTCCTCTCCTAGCTTGCTGTCCACACTGGGGTGACATGGGTGCTCTCGGCCTGCTCACCATTGATGACAATGGCCAGCTTACAGTGGTGCTAGAGATTAGTTAAGGTTGCTATATGATCTACTGAGGCTAGTGGTAACCAGAGAGGGGACAAGGTTGGCCAAAACACTGCTCAACATAGTGTTTTTGATTTGGTTGATTTGAATCTGCAACCTGTTTTATGAAATGGCCGCATGTACTTAAGTTTTGAATTTTGAAAAGATTTTTGGTGGGTGTGCTAGGCATGTGCTGGTGATACTGTGGATGCTTGGGTTTTGAAAATTGAGCTTGTTTGAGTGGTTTTTTGAAATAGTGGGATCTTCCCTTCAATGGCGACACTTTTAGATACACAAAATCTCCTATGTTGAAGGCGAGGTCTTGACGTCAACTGTCAGCGTAACTCTTCTGCCTTGACTGGGCTGTCTTGAGGTGCTCACGAATCTTGTGAACCTTCTCTTCTGCTTCTCGTAGGATATCGGGTCCGAAAATCTGACTCTCTCCTACTTCCGACCAATTCAAAGGGGTGCGACACTTTCTTCCATACATGAATTCAAATGGGGCCATTTTCAAACTGGCTTGATAACTATTGTTGTACGAAAATTCTACAAATGGCAGACAGTCTTCCCACTTAGATCCATACTCTAACACACATGCTCTCAACTTGTCTTCGAGTATTTGATTTACTCGCTCTGTTTGTCAATCGGTCTGAGGGTGATAAGCGGTGCTGAAATCTAGTTGGGTTCCTAAACCTTCTTGGACTTTCTTCCGGAATCTCGAGGTAAACTGAGTTCCTCGATCCGATACGATGTTCTTGGGGACTCCATGCAAACTGACGATTCTAGCGATGTATAACTCCGCTAGCTTCGAACTCTGATATGTGGTCTTGACTAGTAAGAAATGGGCGTCTTTGGACAATTTGTCCACTATGACCCAAATAGAGTCATTTCCCCTACTAGAAGTAGGTAATCCGGTGATAAAGTCCATTCCAACGGAATCCCATTTCCATTCCGAAATCTGCAATGGTTGCAACAATCCTGCGGGTCTTTGATGTCCTGCCTTGACTCTCTGACATATATCACACTTGGCGATATAGCTTCCGATTTCTCTCTTCATCTTATGCCACCAAAATTGTTCCTTCATATCTGGATACATCTTCGTTCCTCCGGGGTGGATAGAATAAAGAGTATCATGAGCTTCCTTCAGAATAACTTCCTTCAACTCAGAATCTGCTGGTACACAAAGGCGTCCTTTGTACCACATAACTCCTTCTTCGTCTTCGGTGAATCCGGGTACTTTGCCTGTACCGATACGACGCTTGATTCCGTCGATACTAGCATTTCCTTTCTACGCCTCTTTGATCTGGCTGAAAAAAGTGGGTTGAAGTTCTATGCTAGCCAAAAATCCTTCACTCCCTAATTCCATTCGGAAATCTTCCATCTCTTTGTGCAAACTTGGTTTCTCCTTCAAAATCATGGAGTTCAAGGGGCATGGAAATCTTCTAAGGGCATACGCTATCACGTTGGCTTTACCCGGGTGATAGTGAATGTCCAGATTGTAATCCTTGATTAGCTCAATCCATCTTCTCTGTCTCATATTCATCTCCTTCTGAGTGAATATGTACTTCAGGCTCTTGTGATCCGATAAATCTCACAACGGTTTCTCATTAGGTAATGCCTCCATGTCTTCAGGGCTAGAACTACGGCTGCGAGTTCGAGGTCATGGGTTGGGTGATTTTGCTCATGTTGTTTCAGTTGTCGAGATAGATAATATATAACTTTGCCTTCTTGCATTAGCACACATCCGAGACCGATCTTGGATGTGTCACAATACACATCAAAGGGCATCGTGATATCCGGCATGATTAAGATTGGGGCTGAAATCAATCTCCTCTTGAGTTCTTGAAAACTCGCTTCACATTTGTTTGTCCATTCAAACTTCTTGTCCTTCTTCAGCAATTGGGTCATGGGTCTGGCGATACTCGAGAATCCTTCTACGAACTTGCGGTAATATCCCGCCAATCCGAGAAATGCACGAATTTGGGTTTGAGTGGTTGGGGCTTGCCAATCTTCGACATCTTTCACCTTTGCAGGGTCAACGGAAATTCATCCCATAGAATGTGGCCGAGGAATCCTACCTCCTATAACCAGAATTCACATTTGCTAAACTTGGCATACAACTGATGCTCTCTAAGGGTTCCAAGAATGGTCCTTAGGTGTAGCTCATGTTCTTCTTCTGATTTGGAATAAATCAGAATGTCATCGATGAAAACAACGACAAACTTATCCAGAAAGTCCATAAAAATCTTATTCATGAGATTCATGAAATAAGCGGGGGCATTGGTTAATCCAAAAGACATGACAGTATACTCGTATAATCCATATCCGGTGGTAAAGGCAGTCTTTGGAATATCCTCGGCACGAATCTTGAGTTGATGATAGCCTGTTCTAAGATCAATCTTAGGAAACACTTTGGCACCGGTCAACTGATCAAACAAATCTTCTATCTTGGGAAATGGATATTTGTTCTTGATAGTGACATCATTCAACTTCCGATAATCCGTACACAAATGGTTACCTCCATCCTTCTTGTCCACAAATAAGACAGGTGATCTCCATGGTGACGCACTTGGTTGAATCAATCCAATTTCCAACATGGCATCTAGTTGCTTCTTCAGTTCTCCTAGTTCAGACGGGTTCATACTATATGGTCTCTGGGCTATGGGTCATGTTCCGGGGATTAGTTCAATGATCAACTCGATATCCCGATCTGGGGGCATACCGGGCAAAACATCTGGAAATACATCGGGGTATTCACAGACTATTCGAACTTGATCAATGGTAGGTTGGGCTATACTCTTGTTGCACTTGAATTGACGAGGTAAGGTTTCAGATACATGCTCGACTAATATTCCGGCTGTATTGGTCATGGTTATGGATTTCTTGGCACAGTCAATTAATCCTTTATGTTTGGACATCAAATCCATTCCTAGTACTACTTCCAAACCTTTAGTTCCGAGTACTATCAGATTATCATAAAAATCTATGCCATGGATTCGGATAGGGACGGCTTTGCAAATTTTCCTAGCTTTGGTGGTCGAACCGGGAATTTGAACAATCATAACATGCTTTAGTTTGGTTGGTTGAATCTTACTAGTGCATGCAAATTCTTCGGTGACAAATGAGTGCGATGCACCAGAATCAAACAACACTCGAGTGAGTACTTAATTAATAGAAAACATACCCAGCACGACGTTTGGTGCTTCCCGGGCTTCTTCAGCATGCATGAGAAAAAGACGGCCGTTGCGGTTGAGTGAATTCCCTAGGGCAAACCTTCTTCCTGGCTGAACACGACGCTGCTGCTGAGCTGGGGCATTTGCACTGGGGGCTGCGGAATTCTTCTTGGGGCACTCATTGGAGTAGTGACCCTTATTTCCACAATCATAACAAGTCACTTGCGACTTGTCCTTTGCTACAACATGCACAACATTGCTTCCAGTCCTCGGGGCAGTGTTGGTGTTGGCGGTAGCATTGTTGTTGTTGAACTTGGGTGGTGCACGGTTGAAATTGCTAGAGTTGCTGGGGTTGTTGTGATTTCCTCCGGGTCTTGGGTTTCCACAGTTGGGATAGGTCGGACAGTTCATCGGGGGTCTGTTGGTCCTCGGGGCAAATCCTGAAAATGGCTTAGGGCGATACTTTGGGGTATGATGGGTTCCTGGCTGATGCATCATGCGACGCTTGCGGTTCTCATTGGCTTGGTTGATCTTTCCTTCCATCTGGATGGCAGAGTCGACAAGGGCTTCAATATCATCAAAGGGGATATTGACCAACACAGTCTGCATCTCATCGTGCAGACCATTCAAGAATCTCTCTTTCTTCTTGGCTTCGGTGTCGATCTCATCCGGGGCATACCTAGCTAATGACAAAAATTTGTCACGGTATTCCACTACGGTCATCCATCCTTGCTTCAGTTCTCTGAAATCATCTCTCATTCTCTTGATCAAACCCGGTGGCACATGGGTTCTGCTGAACTTGACCTTGAATTCCTCCCAGGTCTTCATCTGTCCTCCAGTCATTGCACGAATGCTGTTCCACCATGCTCTTGCATCTCCGGCTAGATAGTGGGTGGCGATCAGAACTTTCTCGTTGGCTTCCACTCCGGCGACTTCTAGGTTGTTTTCCATGGTTTGCAGCCAATCATCGGCGTCTAAGGGCTCTTCCGACTTAGTGAAAATAGGTGGGTTGGTATTCTAGAAATTCTTGAGCTTAGATCCATGGTTGTCCTTATTTCCTTGGCCTTGATTGTTGTGGGCCAGCTGAGCTATCTGCTGAAGGGTGGCTAGGTTGGATTGACGTTCGGGTCTTTCGGCTTCGCGGTCAAAAACCAACATTTGGAGGATCTACAACATCGGGTCCGGGGATGAACTACTTCCTCCGTGTTGCATCTGAAGATTGAGATGGATCATGAGAAAAGAGGGAAATTTCGAAGGTTCAGGGACTTTGGAAAGTTTTTAAAGTTTGACTCGGATTTTTTTTTGCAACTTGCTTTTCATTCATTCATTCAGAGCACATGATACAAACACAGACCACAACAAAGGTAAACAGATGGTTTTAAGAACCATTCTGGAAACTACGATACAGTGGGACCGAATATAACTCACTACGCTAGTGCTCAATTGCTACTACTCCTCGGAGTCGGTGTAATCTTCATCCTCATCATCCTCATTGTCATTGATGAAGGAGAAATCCTCCTCATCGGTGAAGAAGTCCATGGCCTGATCCTCCAGAAAATCATCATCATTGCTGAGATAGGAGTAGGGGTCTCCACGAAGATCCTCTCTGGCATTCTCCCTTTCCTCCAACTGCATGTCTCTCTCGTGGATGGTCTCCTCCAAATCCGAGATACGGTGGCCAAGACGGGCAATGATGCGCTCCTTCTTGTTGAGCTGACAGCGGCGAGACTTGCGATCCTTTGCTAGCATGGCGATGGTCTTATCCTTTGTCTTTATGATGGCGGACTTGTGGTTGGAGTAGTCACGGCAATTGTCCAATTCCTGTTGACGATCGTACATCATGAAGCTAAGGTGGTCCAACTGAGTCTTCAGCTCGTGGTGGTATGGGGCTTCCAGTGGCTGTCCCATAGCATCACGCCTTGGACAAAACTCAAAGCGGGTACCCTTGATCTGGTTGATACTCTGCCCACACAGACAGGCAAGAGCTTCCTGCATGTCCCTGGCAAGTCCATCGAGCCAGTTGTTCTCTCTTAAGGTGAACTGAATTCCCTCGGCAATGGGGGGTTCAATCTTTTCTCGGATACTTGCAACAATTAGCCACTGCAGATCTTCTCCTCCTTGATCATTGAGCTAAGCTCCGAAGAACTCGGGGTGCGGACGCTCCAGAAGTTCCGAAAGCTGGTCCAAATCCCGCTCAAAGATGAGGTCTCCTCCATTCCCCAACGGATAAAACTTGATGTACTTCACGTCCATCTATAACAATATAGGATGAGTAAGTTAGTAGAGTGATCAAGTGTGTCAAAATTTATGTATTTTGCAAGAATTTTTGAGGAACATGAATTTTATGAAAGAAACAAAGGGATAAGAATGGGAATAAGTTTTTGTAAATATTTGCTTCCTTTGGTTTTGAAACAAAGTTTTTGATTCAAACGTCCAGTCTAACTAGGGTCTCCTATGGTCAGGATGGCTCTAACACTACTAGAGAAAACCTTATGCAGGCGCACCTAAAAGCATATGCGAGGCGCATATCGTATGCGCCTCTAGCATTGAGCCTCGCCTATTTTTTATGCGACATATGCTAGGCGCATATCGATATGCGCCTCCTATACGCCTCACATATGTGAAGTATAGGAGGCGCGTATCAATATGCGCCTCGTATATGTGAAGTATAGGAGACCCATATCATATGCGCCTCGCATATGTTTTACAATGCGCCTCGTATATTTATAGTATATGCGCCTCCTATAATTTCCTATATGCGCCTCCTATAATATTTTTGAAATTCAAGTTTTACAGATCACTATAAATAATAGTATGCAGATATACAGTCCAGAATACAGTATAAACAACACAAAATTTTCAGAATCTTGCAATTGGCTAAAGCATAATAGAACCAACATGAATACAAGTACATTACACATCAATGTGACATACGAGTTCATACATCAACTAGAATCAACAAGTGCCAAATTTTCACACAACACCAAGTGTTTGTGCCACAAGTTCGTACCTCTAAGTACAAGCTCACAATCACATTACAACTCCGACGACAAAGCTCTAGCTAGATGAAGTAGAGCACATAACCTATCATAAAGAGCAACAAGGTGGTGATCACGAGGAAGTTCCTCCACTTCTTCCTCCCGTGCCTCCTCCACTTCTCTTCCAAGAAGTTGTATACTCGCAGCATACATAAGTATAGCCTTGGTAGTTGTTCCCCAAGAAGTTGTATACTCGCAGCATACATAAGTATAGTACACACACAAGTGGTGGCTACTATTAAAGTTGCATTCATCAGCTGCGACTAAAGTTCATCAGTAGAATGTCATACAGGAGAATAATCCATAATACATTTAAATGTTAATCAACATATCCACACACTTGCAAGGCCATTTCTGCTGCTCACATAATTTCAGGTCTGAAAAACTTCGATGGAAGATCCAAAAATGGACAAGTATAGCTGAAAATATATAAACTATACCGCTCAAAGGTACAGCACGTGCACGTATATATAGAAATATCAGAACACTCTTTTGCACTTAGAGAAGATAAGTTTCTTTCTTCTACAAGAAAATCTTACGGCCAAGGTAATTAAATTGACACGAAAATAATGTTCTCAAGTCTTAATTTTTCTTCCAAAAATAACTCGTTACAACGAATTTATAGACAAGTAGAAAAAATGGTAAACCCAGAACTGGAAACAGTCTTTTAGTGTATATTCAATTTAGAGAAAATAAAATTTTGACAGTAGATCAAGAACTGGACTGACACTCAAGAATAAATCAAGAATTTTCTGAAACCAAATATTCCTTTCAACAGGAAAACTTTAGCCAAGTAGCACACTCATAAAAAAAAGTAAGCAAATGTGCACTGCGTCAAGTGCCAATGCCTCTTTGCAGTTGAGGCAAATCAGAAATACCATATGTTAAGTGTGAATGCCTCTTTGCAGTGGAAGGTATGAGCGTAACATTGTCTTATGTATAGACACATTCAGACAGAAAAAATAGAGGTGCTAGAACGCTAGTTTTTTTTCAAATAGAACAGTCATTTTCTCCAAAATAGAAGTAGAACACTAAGCTTAGTACTAACAGAAATTACTCCATAAACCTACACCAACTAGCCATTTTTGTGTCTCCACAACCTGAATTTAACTTCAGACACAAGCAGAACCATCAATACTATGTATGATTCCAACAATAAACTTTAATTAACATGTGCTGATGAACTAATGAACTTTGGTGAAATGTCCATTCTTATTTAAATGTCATCACTAAACTAGTACTATCATTTTATACTTATTATTACTGCTCATCCATTCTTGGTTAAATATCGTTTTCTTACCATAGGGACCAAGTTAAGTGGAAATAAAAGGAAGCTACAGTCCCGTGGAGGGAACGACTGCAATATGAGAGCATCTTAACATAGTTGACGTCAAGTGTAACGTGGTGGATGAGGGAGTTATCAAAGTTTTAAAGTTTATGCGTAGAAAGGAAAATCAATATAATCTGTTTTATTGGCGAAGGATGTTTAATTTAACTGTCACAAGAACATTAGTAGAAACCATAATCTGTGTGCATAAATAGAAACCATTTTTTTTGCAAACATCACTTAGCTCACTTTTCTATAGAACACATAAATATAAATTTCATCTGTCAAGTCCTAAGTCAAGCATAATATGAGTCGGCATCACTTCAAGGTTATGCAAAGAAGATCATTAACAATGCATAAATTATGACACGGATGGCTTCAATGTCAGAAAAAAGCTTTTAAGATTTGACCCAGCATGTCTTGTTAGGGTATACTACACACTGAACAAAAAGAACATAGATGCCAGACTTCTTCGTATCATAGTTTTCAGAAAAAATTATAACAGTCATGCACTGCACTTTTGGTTCCACTTTTTTTGGTCTTATTTTTCAGTTTCTCTCCATGTACTTGAATCGTAGTTAAGTACACATTACAGCTTTATTTTGTCAATAATCCAATGTAAATCTATAGCAGAAAACCACATGACAGTGGCAACTTCCCCAATAATATATCAGAGGAAGGAAAACTAAGAAAACGTTGGTCTGCCAGCTAATTAATGTTGGTATATCTACTTCACATATCAAAGAAAAGATGCAAGCGGAGGACAATTGACAGGTGAGGCAAATGATGGAGTGGAAAGAATATAAAACGGGAATGCCAATGAACAGAGACACTGAATCTTCCCTTCTCCGATTTTAGACTCTCCGGTACTACAGCAAGTCAGCGACCAAATCATGAGCCTGGCATCACTTAGCTTATTGGGGAAGGGAGAGGGGGGAGCGACACTCACCTTGGGATGCTCGGCGAGGACGGGGTGGCCGGCGGCAGGCGCAGTCCACGGGAAGCAGGTATTCAAGCAGCAGTGTCAGGCTCCTCCTCGACGAGGCAGCGGCGCCCTCCTCCACCACGAGGCGGGAGGCGTCGGGCTCCTCCTTCCACGGGGCGGGTGGGTGGCGGGGGCGAGGTGCTCCTCGACGGGTCACAGGTGAGGTGCTCGTCGACCCCTGTGGATGGTGGCCGAGATGTCAGGGAGAGGGGAAGAGGGATAGGGGGAAGGGGAAGGAGAGGGGAAGGGGGTCGGGGCTCACCTCGATGACGGGCTGATGCAGGCGCGGACGGCGGGCGGCGGGCTGCTGCGGGCATGGATGGCGGCAGGAAGGGGACGACGGTGGCACGACAGAAAGGTTAGGTTACTGTGTGCGTGAGACAGAAAGGGGAATCTCGTCGGTCCTTATTATGCGAGGTACCAGCTTATGCGAAGCCCATCTGGCAATAATGCGCCTCGCGTATTCTACAGACCTATTCAAATAGAGCAGTGCCCTCTTTTCTATCAATAAACACATAGGAGCCCATTGGTTACATGTCTTGTCTTAATCTAAACCATGGCCACCCAGGTTTGAATCCTGGTGGCAACAGATTTTTTGGATTTTTTTAAAACCATTTTTCTTATAAAAACATTGTCCAAACATAATATAAACAATAAAATATACTAATCCCTCCAATCCATATTAATTGACTTTGGTTTTTCAAAATTTGGATGAACCTATATATTTAATAGTGTCTAGATTCATTCGAATCTAGACAAATTTGAGTCAATTAATAGGGACCAGAGGGAGTACAAATATTTTAAATATTCAAATATTACCAAAACAACAAAAGTGAGTATTATGAATGTGTCTCGTCGATACATAATATTCTCAATGCAATATTATAATATACAAAAAAATGATAATTATGAATGTTTTGATACATAATAGTAGGCCAGACACACGACGGTTCTTGACAATGGTCGGAGCACGCTAGCGTTTCTTTACAATGGTTGTCTTTTTGCCTTTCTTGACATAATAGGAGGGGGCAACCATATTTGTCTTAGTGGAGGAGGAAGAAGTGAGACAAGTGAGTGGGGTGGTAGTTGACTCCATGTGCCAAAAGCTAGAAAAAAATGTGGTGTCAGGTTATAGGAGGCGCATATTGCACAATACGATCCTCCTATAATTCAAACTATATGAGGCGCATATTGCTATATGCGCCTCGCCTATGAGGCCACCTACCTCCACCCGAGTCCGCAGGAGTTACTTGAGGCACATATGACCATATGCGCCTCGCATATAATCAAGTATAGGAGGCGCATATGACCACATGTGCCTCGCATATTTGAGCACTTACCAACACCCGGGCCCACATAGAATATGCGAGGCATATTTTGCCCATATGTGCCTCGCATATCTGATATATAGGAGGCGCATATGACTAGAATGCGCCTCTTATAATCTAGGGCTGCTTGATTTCGTCCGTACAGGGATTATAGAAGGCGCATTCTTATCATATGCGCCTCGCCTATTTTTATACTAGAGGCACATGGAGAAGAAGTGCGCCTCGCCTATTTTATAGGAGGCGCATATGGTATAAATGTGCCTCATATAAGCATGTCTCCTATAGCCTTTTCTCTAGTAGTGTGATACCAACTTGTCAACACCCGGATTTTTAATCCCAGATGCCTGTTATACCATACATCGCAATCCCAGGATTACCATTTTTGTGAGACATAATAGATTTGGATACCACAGTACATCATCCATTACAAACCATACATATGGTCTTACACAAATAAGGATCTCATGATCCAGTTCTTAATACAACTCACGTAGTGGAAATACGTAATAATAAAGGTAGTGTAGGCGAAGCTCCATCTTCGGGGTCACAGGCAATGATGACGATGGGAGATGATCCTAGTTGTCGTAGCCTTCCTGGGGTCCATCATCCTGGTACTCCTCTTCATAGTCCGGCCACGGGAATAGCCAGGGACAAAGCCATGAGTACTTTTTAAGTACTCGCAAACTAATATTACCAAGTGAAGGGGGTTTTTGTAATAGGACACTAAGCTCTAGGGGCAAAAAGCCAGATTTACCTCAACTAAGTTTAGAAGCAAAGAAAAGCTATTTGAAATTTTATAACACCTTAGTGGGAACTTGAATTTTATATCACAACTCTGTTGTGGTCAAGTCAAATTCTTAATTCATTTCACAAGTCATTTTGAAAACATCTGACGGGGGAACATTATGGCCACTCCAACTGTCCATAACCGCGGACATGGCTATTCGAATAGTTTGACACTCGGTAGAGATGGTACACTTTCACCACAACATTCGATACATCCGTCAGGAACAAATCCTAAATTCACCATACTCAGTATGTGGATAATCAATCCTAACCTTTCAATTACAAGCCCTAGTATAAGCACCTCTCCTGTGAGTTTGGCCTCCCAACCATGACCAACTGTCATCTTGGGTACTACACAGGTGGACAATCTTCACAAGGTAGCCTCATCTCAGACCTTGGCCGTGAGGGAACCCATACTAAGGTATATAAGTTTCCAGTCAAGCCCTACCCAATTTTCGGGTATTGTGGTTGTACGGTAAAATTGGAATGGTATCGTATCCAGACAACCATCAGTTTTATAAAGGGCTAAGGATCATGCCTTAACATTTTCATCATCCAAATCATCTGGTGTTCGGAAACACATGTCAAAACATCTTAGTAGAATGATTCATCTTTCCAAGGTTTTCATAACCATTTTCCACCAAGTATTCCCATCTAAAGTTGATCAAGTTTTATGCTTAGCACTAGCATCTACAATTGAGGGTGAGTACTAATGAGGGGTGGTAAACAAGTGGAGTTTAACTAAGTTTAATCTCATGCCTTAGGATGACATCAAGATTATCTACCTTAGGCCAAATGTAATGCTCTTTATGCAACCTTCAGTTATCTTTCTAGTATCTACAATTTACTTAAGTAAACTCTAAGAGAAAGCTTTGATAAAGAAATAAAGTAGAAAGCTTGCAAGTAAAACTAGGAGGGGGTATCATGTGGGTATGATCACATATGCTTAAGGCATGTAGTTGGCATGGTAATAAGCAAGTATTAGCTTGCATAGGTCAACTTGATTAGTAAGGCTTGCTAAAGTAGAGTATCTTGCAAGTGCTAGCTTGCTCGGTTAATAGCTTGCCTTGTGCAGAGAAGTGGTTGAAGTTCTCCTTGGCTTCTTCTTCGTAGTATCCTCCTTCCTCCTCGTATCCTTGGTCGGTACTAGCGTCTATGAATAAATACGAGGTACACAATCACCAACCAATACTTAACTACTTTCAATCATCACACAAGGGGGTTCTATAGATGATCTAGCATCATCACTAATATCACAAGAATAAAGCATTTGTCTTATTTATTTATTTTTAGAAAAGTAATTTCTACTCATTGAAAAACTACTTAAGATTTAATATTCTCCAACTCAAACATGGTATCATGTTGACACATGTCATCACCACATATTTCAGTACATGAGCATGTGATTTAAAGTGGTGTCACAATTTAATAAGGTTTAACCTTTTTATTTTAAATCATTAAAGTGGCTAGAAATACCTATGTGGCATTCTTTTATTACTTGAACATTATTTCTGTAAGTAAATCCCTATATTTTTATATATTTTGAAAGGTATGATCAAATATGATTTTTGAGAGTTGGAATCAACTCAAAAGCTATTATTGTTTAAATTTGAAAAATGTTTGAATGCAGAAAAGCTTCTACTTTCTTATTTTTACCAAGGTTGATCTCTAGATCCAAACGATTTGAATCCAACGGGCTTGGATTAAGCATTTCAATATCTTTCTAACAAAATTGGTTTTATGAAATTTGGTTCACAGAATCGAGCTGGGTTGATTTTTGAAAATAGGTACAGAACTGAGTTTGAATATAAATAGAAAAAGCTAAATTCAAACGAGTGGGCTGCATAGGAAAGGTTAATGGGCTGGCCAGTGTCACTCCACAGCGCGGGATGCAACTGACAGGGGGGTCTACTGGCCAGTGGCTCATTAAACGCGAAGCGGTACGGGGCGATGTGGTGCGTTGGATTAGAATGAAGATCGACGGCTGAGGGTCGTCGTCGACGATGAACAAGTCACCGGCGAGCTCGAACCCTAACGGCTCGGTGGGGATGCATAGGGGCATACCGGGGCTCCAGTGACGACGGTGAGGCGGGCAAACGATGAAGTCGACGACGGCGAACTCAGGGATGGTCGCGGCAGCTCCGGGGGTGGTCGAAATCAACGTCTCCCTTCTTCTCCAGAAGTGGCCGGCTCCGGCGCAATTCCGGCGAGTTGCGGCTCCGCGTGCTCCGGCTAAGGGGTGGAATGATCAGTGAGGTGAGGGGAGTGAGATGGTGTGAAGAAATCGAGCGGGGGTCGTCTCCTTTTATAGGCTCGACAGCGAGACTGAGAGGCATGGGCAGACGACGGTGGCGACACGGCTACGGGCGGCTAGAGGCATGGCCGAGGTTGGCGATCGACGGGCGGTCTCCTGGCGATCCTCTAGGGTTTAAATGCGCGTGTAGGGGCAGTGGCAATTGGTCGGGAACGTGTGATGCTCTGCGCGGCAGAGGCGGCCTCTTCGACATCGAGCGGTGGCTATGGGGTACGGGTGGTGAAACGAGCATGTCTGGTGGTCTCCTGGGACGGTGGGGTGCATGCTGGCGGGCGACGAGGTCTCGAGGTTGTCGGGTCGCGTGGGAACGGGGCGTGCTCTGTGGTGCACGTCGGCATGGTTGATAGCGGCACGGGCGCGGCGTTCCTGGCAGTTCTGGTCGCTGTCTCCGAGCTAGGGCTGGTCGAGAGGGGGCGGTGAGGCATGTGCTACCTCCCAGACAAGGTTGGCACGACTAGTTCCTCTCCTAGCTTTCTGTCCACGCTGGGGTGACATGGGTGCTCTCGACCTGCTCACCATTGATGACAATGGCCAGCTTACAGTGGTGCTAGAGATTAGTTAAGGTTGCTAGATGATCTACTGAGGCTAGTGGTAACCAGAGAGGGGACAAGGTTGGCAAAAACACTGCTCAACATCATGTTTTTGATTTGGTTGATTTGAATCTGCAACCTGTTTGATGAAATGGCCGCATGAACTTAAGTTTTTAATTTTGAAAAGATTCTTGGTGGGTGTGCTAGGCATGTGCTGGTGATACTGTGGATGCTTGGGTTTTGAAAATTGAGCTTGTTTGAGTGGTTTTTGAAATAGTGGGATCTTCCCATATGAAATAGATTCAATTTTAAACTGTCATTTAAACCAAGCATTTAAATGTTTTTGGATGATCACAAAATGGTCCTTGGTACCTTAGTATGATTAATATGAAGGGGTGTAAAGATACATAAATGTTTCTGTTAAGTTCTGAAAGTTAGGGATAGCCAAAGTAGGCATGGGAGTTAAATCGGCCAAAGTGACCATTCACTTAATTTGTTTGTTTTGATTTGTTTGTCTTTGGGAAAAGTTTGGGTATTGTGTAGATGATGTTTATTTCACCTAAGAATCATTTTACAAGCAAAGAAACACAGAACCATGGCAATTCAAAAGAATCCAAATTTTAATGCACACACATATGAATGCTTTCATCTTTTTAATTGGAAAAGTTTGTGTTAACCCTAATTTTGATGATTAGAATTTGATGATCCAAGTTTAGTATTTTTGGGATGTTACATGAAGTGTTGAACTCTCTAAATCCTAGAGAATCTTCCATGGCGACAACCCAGCGAGACCATGGAACCTTAGGCGAAAGCACACCCTCATCCCTCTCGTTCATAATGGCGTGATGTATGCGTGTTTTAGTGGAAGGATATAAGAATCAATTTGAATCTTGGAGGAGCGCATGGTTAGGGGAACCTTAGGTTAGGGTTCCAAAGGACGCAGCCATTCATCTATAGCTATCGAAATTCCTTTTGTACCCCCAGGACCAACTTTAGCCATGCTAGAAAAACACAAGGGGGGATTTGCAAAATAACTATGATGTGCTCTAAACTGAAGCCATGTATGAAGCTAGTTCTGACCGGCCACTACGCTGATTACTACCAAACCCAAAAAATTATACGTACGCTGAAAATCGATCAATAAAAATTACTGATCAATCCAAAAAAAACATCCTTCCTAGTATATCTTAAGGGAAACAAACTCAATCCCGAAGAGAAACAAATTTAACCGTGAAACACACAAACTTAGATTCATAGTGGATTAACTGAAGATTTTTTATATTTCTCATCTATCCTAGATAGTTCAGCTTTTCCCTTTTCATATGACACCCATTTTTTAAGCACCAAATATTAGCCGAAGATATCCCATGTTGTAAAATTTATCGTTTTTAAATAACTAGGATTAGCCAAAGATTAGCCGAAGATATCTCATTTTTATGACTTAATATTACATTAAAAAGTACTAGTGTTAGACCTGAATGGTGCATACATTACCCCACCCTAAATCATAACTAAGAATAGTGAAATATTCATATTGTTTAAATTACAAATTCATAAGCCATGTTTTGATGTATTGATGCTAGCTAAATGTACTCAAATTTGGCACAAGGGTGTATCACCACGTGCCTAATGATGCTAGCATTGTACCCAGAGAGGTCTATAGCCAATGCAATGTTGGCATGGGCGCACATCTACCACAAAGTGGCTCATCATGTATTGGCATTGTATCTAGCCTAATGATGCTAGCATTGTACCCAGAGAGGTCTAGATCCCATGCAATGTTGGCATGGCCCCACATCTACCACAGTTGTGTGTGTGTCATGGCTTGGCATAGCGAAAGTATAGTTAGATCTATCAAGAGGGTAGTATCATGTTCTCCAAGTGATGACTCATACAACAACAAGTTGGTGAAGGTGTTTCTATCCAACCCAGAGAGGTCTCGATCCCATGCAATGTTGGCATGGCCTCACATTTGCCACAAGTGTGTCTCATGTCTTGGCATAGCACTCTTACATCAAGATCTATCAAGTGGGTGGGATCATGTTGGTCAGGTGTAGTGACTCACACAACCACTAAGTTGATGATGGTGTTTCTAGCCAACCTAGAGAGGTATAGATCCCATGCAATGTTAGCATGGGCCCACATCTACCACAGTTGTGTGTGCCATGGCTTGGCATAGCAAAAGTATAGTTAGATCTATCAAGTAGGTAGGATCATGTTGGTCAGGTGTTACTCATACAACAACAAGTTGGTGAGGTGTTTCTATCTAGCCGAGAGAGGTCTAGACCCCATACAATGTTGGCATGGCCACACATCTGCCGCAAGTGTGTGTCATGGCTTGGCATAGCACTCTTATGGCTAGATCTATCAAGTGGGTGGGATCATGTTTGTCAGATGTAGTGACTCACACAGCCACTAAGTTGATGATGGTGTTTCTAGCCAACCCAGAGAGGTCTAGATCCCAAGCAATGTTGGCATGGGCCCACATCTACCACGGTTGTGTGTGTCATGGCTTGGCATAGCAAATTTATAGTTAGATCTATCAAGTAGGTAGGATCATGTTGGCCAACTGCTGAGTCACACAACCATAAGTTGGTGAAGGTGTTTCTAGCCACCTCAGAGAGGTGTAAAGCCATGCAAAAATTCAAATTTTCACCGGGCCACCAAAAATTCAAAGTTGTGTGAAACCTTGGACACATTTAAATATTGCTTCTAGGTAGAGGATGCCATGTTTCAGCATGGAGCATGTCTCACATCACAAAGGCCTAACCCCTAGGCATCCTTACTAGACACCTTGATTTTTGGCCTAAATTTAACCGCACCAAAAATTCAAAAACATTCATATTTGTGTGAAACCCTATACATGTGTCTTAGTTTGTGTATGTTAGCATGTGTAAAAAAATCCAGGTTGTTTCACGAAAGTCAAAAAAACACATTGCTAGGAAAAGAGGCCTACGTGAGACCAAAAGGGCTGTTCGTAAATTTCTCAATTTTTTGATGTTCATCAAATGATCCCAAAAATTTTGCACATGCTATACCAACGGTGCCTGTCAAGAATATGTAATTTATTTTATAAAATTCAAAATTGTAAAATTGCTATTTTGTTCAAATTTGTAAATAGAAAATAAAAAGGAATATAGGATAGAAGAAAAAAGTAAGACTCGGCGTGCAGGCAACAAGCCATCCCAACTCCTACTCCCGCGCCCGCGTCACGGCTGCGTCCGGGCGTGAAGTGGTTTGGGCCGGCCCATCTTAATCCCGGGCATCAAACAGTAATGGGCTCTTTAGGGTCCAACGAAAAACCGTAGCACGAAGGACTGACGCGGGTTGGAGTTTAGTCCCACATCGCCGAGTGAGAAATGATTCTACCAGCTTATATACCCTGCATTCATATCTTGCATGAGCTTCTCTCAACAAATCAACTATGACACATACTGCTGACACTTTTCTGCATGTCGTACTACACTTGAAAAATATGGGCTACGCGGGCCTGCATCCTAGGCCAACAATTGTCTCTCTAGTCGTATGCATGCCGTTGTGATCGAAATGTGTATTAGGAATTTTTTCATTCCCTTTACAAGCTTGTTGTTTGTTTGCTGAACATCTTTTCCAATATGTTTTACATGAAAAAACATACTAATTAATTCCGTAGTAGTTTTTTGTTTTAGATTCAAAATTCAACTGATTTTTTGAAACAATTCAAAATTCATCATCTCTTGGCATAGTAGTGTTATACTTAGATCTATCAAGTGGGTGGGATCATGTTATCCCATCATGGCATTAGGCTTTAGACCCACATGAGTTGACTAGAAACACCATCATCAAGTTTGTCGTGGTTTGACATAGCACTCTTATAGCTAGATCTATCAAGTGGGAGGGATCATGTGGTCAAGTGTAGTGACTCAAACAACCACTAAGTTGATGATGGTGTTTCTAGCTAGCCAAGAGAGGTCTAGACCCCATGCAATGTTAGCATGGCCCCACATCTACCACAAGTGTGTCATGGCTTGGCATAGCACTCTTACATCAAGATCTATCAAGTGGGTGGGATCATGTTGGCCAGGTGTAGTGACTCACACAACCACTAAGTTGATGATGGTGTTTCTAGCCAACCTAGAGAGTTATAGATCCCATGCAATGTTGGCATGGGCCCACATCTACCACAGTTGTGTGTGTCATGGCTTGGCATAGCAAAAGTATAGTTAGATATATCAAGTAGGTAGGATCATGTTGGTCAGGTGGGATGACTCATATAACAACAAGTTGGTGAAGGTGTTCCTATCTAGCCCATAGAGGTCTAGACCCCACGCAATGTTGGCATGCATCCACATCTGCCACAAGTTTGTGTCATGGTTTGGCATACCACTCTTATAGCTAGATCTATCAAGTGGGTGGGATCATGTTGGTCAGGTGTAGTGACTCACACAACCACTAAGTTGATGATGGTGTTTCAAGCCTGCCCAGAGAGGTCTAGACCCCATGCAATGTTAGCCTGGCCCCACATCTACCACGAGTGGTTGTCACGGCTTGGCATAGCACTCTTATAACTAGATCTATCAAGTGGGTGGGATCATGTTGGTCAGGTGCAGTGACTCGCACAGTCACTAAGTTAATGATGGTGTTTCTAGCCAACCCAGAGAGGTTTAGATCCCATGCAATGTTGGCATGGGCCCACATCTACCACAGTTGTGTGTGTCATGGCTTGGCATAACAAAATTATAGTTAGATCTATCAATTAGGTAGGATCATGTTGGCCACAAAACCACAAGTTGGTGAAGGTGTTTCTAGCCACCCAGAGAGGTCTAAAGCCCATGCAAACAATTTAAAATTTGACCGGGCCACCTAAAATTCGAAAGAAACATCAAAATTGTGTTAAACGTTGGACACATTTGACCGAGCACAATTGGCCCAAGGCAGGCCGACCGGCATACGGGTTAGCCAAATCCCATGCATCATACAGAGACGTTATTTTAATCCATGGACCTAAACCCTAAACCCCACATGCCCCACCCACCCACCCATCACGCACACACCACACGTTATACGTGCGCACAAAGAGGCACATCTTATCAGAGGGATTTTCTTGTTCGATCGCCTCGACTCCGCTCACCTCGACTCCTCCCATCGCCGCCAATGACGAGATTTGAATTCTTTTCGTCCTGTCCTACCTGATAGCTACATCGAGGACACACTGTTTCTTTTTGAGGAGCTTAATAATCACAACACACGCACTACCGTTGCAGGTATTTTTCTATGCACTGTGGATTTATCATACAGTATTACTAGTTCTAAGTTCAGCAGAACTTCGATTAGAGCTCGATCCATATGGATCCATTTATTTAGTCGTTAGATTTTCTATCCAAGGGTAGTCACGATTATGTTGAAGAATTGTTAGTGGATTTTCGCTAGGAATTCCAGTTGTTGGGCTCTGTTTGAGGGCGGGAAATCGTTTGGCATGATGTTGCCTATTAATTATGCTGTAATTTTCTTATGTTAATTGGTTCTGTGTTAGACATCGCATCTCAGGCCTACATGCGGTGTTGAGATGCAATTTAGCTGGTTTGATTCTTAAAAACGAATGATGTATAGAAGTCCCTTTTGATAAAAAACAAGACGTTTGATTCTCCTATTGTTATTCAATTTAGCTGGTTATGTGTAATATTGTTCATATATGTTTGCAATAAAAGGTCTGTAAACACATGCACTACAAAAAAAACTATGTGTGTAAACTCTTTATTTATAATTGTATATATGTGTAAATATTTTTAAAATCCTGCTCTCGATTTATTGGTAGTTAGGCGCGTCCAGAGAACGATTTACCTGACATGGTGTAGTATAATGTACTCTTAGTGTTATCCATCTTAGTCTATGTGTGTTATTAATAGTATTATTTCTTCGGATGCCAACAAAACACCTAAATAAATATAGTTATTTTTCAACAGAATGGACGAAATCGGAAAAATGTGTTGTGCTGTTGAGAAGTGGTGTCATTTCGTGAAAAGTATGACACCGGCACAACGTGCCAAAATTGGAGAAACCGACTTGCAGTGCATGCTTGAGATTCCCCCAGTGAAGTCAAGATGTCTGGTGATCAAATCTATGACAGAAAAATTTGATCCAAAGACAGAAAAATTTAATGTACGCAAGAACGATGGTGAAATATCCCTTACGGGAGTGGACGTTGAGTGCATCTATGGTTTAAAAAATCATGGATTGCATATAACGGACATTATTTATGAGGAAGATGATGACGCAAAGAACCGTATACCTGATAGCTTTCTAAGCAAAAAGATAGGTAATCTTGTAATTGATGACCTAATCGCCGATGTCATCAAGGATAAAGTCGCGGATAACGACTTTATCTGCAAGGTGGTTCAGGTTCTGATTGGGACAGTCCTTGCCCCACAGAACCAGAAGATCGTTCCAAAACGATACTATGCACTAGTAGAAGATGTGGGACGCATTAAAAAGCTGAATTTCAATGAGTATGTACGGACATACCTTATTGCTAGCCTAAAACAAGTAGGCAACGCATATGAAGCAAAGCAATGGCCGACAGACAGCCCCATCTTGTTACAGGTAAATTCCATTCTCAACTTACATACTTCCTCTGATTCAAACTAATTGACTTGGTTTTGTCTAGATTCGAATATATCTAGCACTAAAGCATGTCTAGATACATCCAAATCTCGACAAATCTGAGTTAAATAATTTGAATCGGAGGGAATATATAATTATCTAAAATACATTTTTATTTTTTTAATCTAGTTTTGTTGTGATATTTGAAGTATCTGTACTATGAGAAGATACTCCCAGATGGCGCCGAGTATACGTCCAGAAGGCCATTGATGAGGAATTGGACGGAAGATACGACTTCGGTGAGAGAAGCCTTATAATTAAAGGGTCGTGCTTTGGGGAAGGTACGTAAGTACAAGTGATATCGTGGCTTATTTTTTGTTCTGCTAACGGTTCTAGGTTTTCAATATTAATTGGTTTATATACACATATCTTGAAGATTGACGATGGCATAACTCAAAAGCATCGAGAAGAGGTTCTCCATACAGCCGAAATTGCATCTGGTAAGAAACATAGTAGAGGGGCCTACAAGAAGAAGGGTGGAGGTTCTACATCCAGCAGGGCTAAAGGAAGGAAAGTAGTCGTGTTGGAACAGATGACGAAGAATCTAACAGAGCATATTGATAGAACAATTGAAAAAACTTTTCATAGAAAGATGGAGGTCTTCTCAAAAGCTTGTGCTAAGGTGATACACCCTATGTGTCATCTTCTCTGAGTTAAACAAATGATTTTTTTTAAACATGACATGATGATTCATTTATTTTCAATCTTGCAGAAACTTCTGGTTATGATGAACTTGGCAGGAGTCGCGTACAGACCTTCTAAAGAAAAAATGTCTGATAATGACAATAAAGAGGAGGAGGTAGAGAATGGTGAAGGAATCTCCTCTACTAACACCATATATACGCCAAAAGATTTCATAGAACGTCCAGACACCCCAGAAGGTAACTCCTTTGACATTGCACAGGACTCTAATTTAAAGAAGGATTCAAATAGTAAGGAGAAAGAGGTTGAAGGTGATATATTCATGTTACCCACAGACAAGAAGGAAAGGAATGCTACTGATGCTTGCCACACCGCACCATCGAAACTCGGCAGTACGCAAGCGTCACCAATACTAATTGATGGTAGGGGTCCTTCACCGACGCGACCGGACCCAGAGCCGATTCCATTAGAAGCATTCACAGCTGCATTGAAAAGGGGGGCAGGGAGGAAAAACGGGTGAGGTAGGAGACACTCTGTCGAATGGATCATTTGACTCGTTTAATAGCCTACATACCATTTGCCGGAAAGCTATTAATGGTGAGATAACAGAAGCCATTGGTGAGAAGCGCAAGCTCAGGTCGGCGGACAAAAAGGGTAAAAAACCAAAAAACGATGTTAGAAAAGGTAGTGCAACATCATTGAATTGCATGGTTGTGCATGTATTAAATTAAAACAGTTACATGCACGTATTAAACATTTGTTTTTGTGTATGCAGTTTTTTTCGAAGACATAGAAGTCCTTGACGGTTTGACACCGCAACAAATAGATGTTGTAGTGTTGTACGTTGAAACAACAAAAAATAACAAAGATTTTTGCAATGAAAGTGTCTATGATAACAAGGGCGACACTGAGGTCACTTCCAACCACATTAGTGTGATCCTTGATAAATTATGGTTGCGTAGCAATGTAAGTCCAAGTACCACGGTTTTGTTATTTTATGAAAACAAGAAGTATCGTTTGTCATA
The DNA here is from genome assembly GCA_916181665.1 of Avena sativa. Lineage (NCBI taxonomy): Eukaryota > Viridiplantae > Streptophyta > Magnoliopsida > Poales > Poaceae > Avena > Avena sativa. Next base: position 160,206,724 of record OV702298.1, on the reverse strand, counting down.
CGTTATTAAATTTTTCTGTAGGTTATAGGTGCTTACATGGAAGAATTGTCTCTTTGACTGGGGGATGACCGAAACTTGTGCCCTACATGGAGGGCAAACAGTATAATATGTACTTCACCAAGAAGAAAAACTAGATCCTAGCATAAGAAAGAAGTCTTGGATAAAAAATCAGAAAAGGTGTATGATATGCTCTGCAAGATGCATGGAAGAATACTTTCGTGCTGATAAAGTAAGTATTGTTTGTACAAGAAAATGCAGGATATAAACTGTAATGTGATAACACTTGTCTCTTTTTGGTAGGCATATTTCGCGTTGAATATAAACGATTGGCACTGGTGCTGTGTCGTCTTGAATATTCCAAAGAAGAAATTTTAAGTGCTCGACTCGCTGTTTGAATTTAAAAGGGTCCAGAAAATTGTCGAAGCTCTGGTATGTCTTCTCTCTATACATTTAGCGACGATATGTTTACTACAAGCATTACACTAAACCTCTCTGTTTCATAGAGAGAGCAAATTTCGAAAGACATAGAAGTGGCCAACAAATATACGGATTATAAGTTTCATGATGTTTCCAATTGGGAGATCGTAAGCTGCGAAACACCACGTCAAAATGATGCGTGAGTTTCTGGTTGAACTAATGCCATTTCTTTTGATGTGTTAGTACTGTTATTCAAATTTAGATTCGTTGTGATCAGAAACTCATGTGGAATGTTCGTGCTACGCTGTATAGAGCACTTTGACGGAGATAAATTTACAGATGTAGTCTCGCAGGTATTCAAAAAATTTATTTCGCATTTGCATATTTATATACACCAGCATGTCACCTTATTAACCCTGCTAATATTTTGTTATAGGAAAGGATAAATGATTCTAGGAGACGTACTGTTGCAGAAATTATTCTGTCAAAGACAAACAAACTCTATAAGGTAAACAGAAGAGTTCTTGAGATCGCGGAGATGCTGGTAGATTCTTGAAAACTCAAGAAACAAAAATTCGTACTACCGATTCCCTGGCGAATATTGGTATAGCATTAAAAAAATTACGCAAAGCTGGGTTGTTTGATTGCTAAACAGTCCGCGCATGGCGTTGTGTTTTTGTCAGAAGAATGTTTCATGACTGTGGTTTAATTTTGTCGTTTTGCTTAATTTACAATTGTAATTAATGTAAAGTTTGGGTTGTTAATGTTCGCCAATTTATGGATTTGATGAGCAATGTTCATAGGCCTAGTTGTAGTGCGTATGCTTAAAATATAACGCTCGCCAAAATAGTAATGGACCAGACATATAAATGAATGGGAACTACATTATACAAATTCAAAATATAAGAGTTTTTAGCTTTGTGATATAGACCTCTTTAGGTTGGCTAGAATCTCCCTCATCAACTTGTGGTTGTGTGACTCATCATCTGGCCAAAATGATCAAACCCAGTTGATACATCTGAGTAAGACATAACACACACTCGTGGCAGATGCGTGCCGATGCCAAATATTGCATGGGATCTAGACCTCTCTACGCTGGCTAGAAACATCTTCAACATCGTTTCTCCTCTCGCTTAAAACAGTGTGTATTTCTTTGGTATAGTCCTTGTCACAAAGGATTAAAATGCCTTGATAGTACTTCTGGCCGTGTCTACGTGTCAAGGGATGTAGTTTTTGATGAAAATGTTTTTCCCTTTGCTACACTTCATCAAAATTGTGGGTCGTCGTCTCCATGATGAAATTCTTTTGCTTCCTTCAGACAATCCCTCCTCGGTAGAAACAACTAGGGGTGTGCATACTAATGACCAATATATATGCCGATTGTTCCTGTCGTTGATCCTATGCAGGCCACAACTGACACCCTGCCCACAAGCTGTAGCAAACTAGTCACACAAAATTCTGCCAAAAATACTAATGACAACACATCAGATAATGAGGCTGAAGGAAACACCACTACAAGCAAAGAAAACACGTACTGTGAGCATGATACGGGGGCAAAATCTGCCTCGGATCCGCCCCCGAGACTCTGTCGCGCCATCACCTGGACGTATCGATCCGCGCCAGTCCCCTCACGCCATGTCCCCAAGGTCTGGGCCCTCTCTTGCGTCGCGTTCTGCGCGGCGTAACTATGGCGGCCATGGGGAGCCCGATGCGTCTTCCCCGTGGTCCCCACCAACGCGTGTACGCGCGGATCTCCCGCCCTGCTCTTCCCCGTGGTTCTTCTAACGGCTTCGGGAGTGACGCCTCGCCAGGAGATCCAATCGGCACGTCGTTGAGCGCTGGTGCCCAGGAATATTCTACACCTGTACAATCTTCAACGCGAGGATCTTCTGCAGCACCTGCTACTGAACCCCGCACTCGACTACAAAAAAGGTACTATAACCTCCGTTCCAAAATGTAAGGCTTTTTAGCAAACTAAAACAGCTTGCTAAAAAAGATTATATTGTGAAACGAAGGAAGTATAAAGGACCCAAAAATTCATACTGAGGGCACAATTCGGTTGGCACTGTTAACATCTACTCCCTCCGTTTCAAAATATAAGATGTTTTAGCTTTGTGAAGGAAATGTATCTATACTTATTTTAGTGTGTAGGTTCATTCAAGTTTGGAGTGAGTCTACAAACTAAAACAAGTCTAGATACATTTGCTTCACAAATCTAAAACATCTTATATTTTGAAACAGAGGGAGTACGGGAGAACCATAAAACTTGCATGAAGCTAAAACAGATACAAACTGAAGTGTGCTATGCAAGATCCCACCAAGCTCTAACAAAAATGTTATTGATTGCACCTTGTCCCACCAAGCTCTAACATGATCCCACCCAGTTGATACATCTAAGCATAAGAGTGCTATGCCAAGCCATGACACACACTTGTGGCAGATGTGGACCCATGCCAACATTGCATGAGATATAGACCTCTCTTAGCTGTCTAGAAACACTTTAACCAACTTGTGGTTGTATGCCATGTTACAACATCGACCTAGTTTCACATCATAAAAATTCACCACATTAATTTACCACAAGCTAGTGTGTGTCATGGCTTGGCAAACTCAAAATTATAGCTAGATCTAGCAAGTAGGTAGGATCATGTTGGCCAGGATGGATGACACATACAACAAGTTGGTGAAGGTGTTTCTATCCAGCCCAGAGAGGTGTCTATACCCCATGCATTCATGCAATGTTTCCATGGCCCCACATTTTCCACAAGCTAGTGTGTGTCATGACTTGGCATAGCACTCTTATACCTATATCTATCAAGTGTGGGATCGTGTGGGCCAGGTGTAGTGACTCACACAACCACTAAGTTGATGACGGTGGTTCTAGCCAGCCTAGAGAGGTCTAGACCCCATGCAATGTTGGCATGGCTCCACATTTTCCACAGGCTAGTGTGTGTCATGGCTTGGCAGACTCAAAATTATGACTAGAGCTAGCAAGTAGGTAGGATCATGTTGGCCACCAAGAAGAAACTTGTGCCCTGCATGGAGGGCCAATGCTCTAATACCTACTCCACCAAGAAACTTGTGCCCTGCAAATGTGGGCCGATGTCAACATTGCATGGGATCTAGACCTCTTTAGGTTAGCTAGAATCTCCCTAATCCACTTGTGGTTGTGTCACTCATCACCTGGCCAAAATAATCAAGTGGATGGGATCATGTTGGACAACTACTGAGTCACACAACCACAAGTTGGTGAACGTGTTTCTAGCCACCCCAGAGAGGTCTCAAGCCCATGCAAAAATTCAAAATTTGACCGGGCCACCTAAAATTCAAAAAATAATCAAAATTGTGTGAAAGCTTGGACACATTTAAAATTTCTTCTAGGTAGAGGATGCCATGTTTAAGCATGGAGAATGTATCACATCACAAAGGCCTAACCCCAAGGGATCCTTACTAGACACCTTGATTTTTGGCCTAAATTTGACCGGGCCAGCAAAATTCAAAAACATTCAAATTTGTGTGAAACCTTGTACATGTGTCTTAGTTTGTGTATGTTAGCATGCATAAAAAAATCCAGGTTGTTTCACGAAAGTCGAAAAAACAAATTGCTAGGAAAAGAGGCCTAGGTGAGACCAAAAGTGTTGTTCGTAAATTTCTCAATTTTTCGATGTTCATCAAATGATCCCAAATTTTTTGCACATGCTATACCAACGGTGCCTGTCAAGAATATGTAATTTATTTTATAAAATTCAAAATTGTAAAATAGCTATTTTGTTCAAATATTTAAATAGAAAATAAAAAGGAATATAGGATCAAAGAAAAAAGTAAGACTCGGCGTGCAGGCAACAAGCCAGCCCAACTCCTACTCCCGCGCCCGCGTCACGGCTGTGTCCGGGCGTGAAGTGGTTTGGGCCGGCCCATCTTAATCCTGGGCATCAAACAGTAATGGGCTCTTTAGGGCCCAACGGAAAACCGTAGCGTGAAGGACTAACGGGGGTTGGAGTTTAGTCCCACATAGCCGAGCGAGAAACGATTAGACCTGCTTATATACCCTGCATTCATACGTGGCACAAGCATCTCTCAACAAATCAACTATGACACATACTGCTGACAGTTGTCTTCCTTTTGGACTACACATGGGCCTGCATCCTGGTCCAACAATGGTCTAGTCGTATGCAGGCCGTTGAGCTCGAAACGTGTAGTAGCATTATTTTTCATTCCCTTTACAAGCTTGTTGTTTGTTTGCTGAACATCTCCGTAGTAGTTTTTTTATTTTAGATTCAAAATTCAACTAATTTTTAGAAACAATTCAAAATTCATCATTCTTGGCATAGTAGTGTTAATCTATCAAGTGGGTGAGATCATGTTATCCCAACATTACATTAGGCTCTAGACTCATATGAGTTGATTGGAAACACCATCATCAAGTTTGTCGTGGCTTGACATAGCACTCTTATAGCTAGATCTATCAAGTGGGAGGGATCATGTTGGTCAAGTGTAGTGACTCAAACAACCACTAATTTGATGATGGTGTTTCTAGCCAGCCCAGAGAGGTCTAGACCACATGCAATGTTAGCATGGCCCCACATCTACCACAAGTGTGTCATGGCTTGGCATAGCACTCTTACAGCTAGATCTATCAAGTGGGTGGGATCATGTTGGCCAGGTGTAGTGATTCACACAGCCACTAAGTTGATGATGGTGTTTCTAGCCAACCTAGAGAGTTATAGATCCCATGCAATGTTAACAAAAGTATAGTTAGATCTATCAAGTAGGTAGGGTCCTATTGGTCAGGTGTGATGACTCATACAACAAGTTGGTGAAGGTGTTTCTATCCATCCCATAGAGGTCTAGACCCCATGCAATGTTGGCATGGCCCCACATCAGCCACAAGTTTGTGTCATGGCTTGGCATAACACTCTTATAGCTAGATCTATCAAGTGGGTGGAATCATGTTGGTCAGGTAGTGACTCACACAACTACTATGTTGATGATGGTGTTTTTAGCCAACCCAGAGAGGTCTAGATCCCATGCAATGTTGGCATGGCCCAACATCTACCACAGTTGTGTGTGTCATGGCTTGGCATAGCAAAAGTATAGTTAAATCTATCAAGAGGGTAGGATCATGTTGTCCAAGTGATGACTCATACAACAACAAGTTGGTGAACGTGTTCTATCCATCCTAGAGAGGTCTAGATCCCATGCAATGTTGGCATGGCCCCACATTTTCCACAAGTGTGTCTCATGTCTTGGCATAGCACTCTTACATCTAGATCTATCAAGTGGGTGGGATCATGTTGGTCAGGTGTAGTGACTCACACAGCCACTAAGTTGATAATGGTGTTTCTAGCCAACTCGGAGAGGTGTAGATCCCATGCAATGTTGGCATGGGCCCACATCTACCACAGTTGTGTGTGTGTCATGGCTTGGCATAGCAAAATTACAGTTAGATCTATCAAGAGGGTAGGACAATGTTGTCCAAGCGATGACTCATACAACAATAAGTTGGTTAACATGTTTCTATCCAGCCCACAGAGGTCTAGATCCCATGCAATGTTGGCATGGCCCCACATTTGCCACAAGTGTGTCTCATGTCTTGGCATAGCACTCTTACATCTAGATCTATCAAGTGAGTGGGATCATGTTGGTCAGGTGTAGTGACTCACACAACCACTAAGTTGATGATGGTGTTTCTAACCTACTCGAAGAGGTGTAGATCTCATGCAATGTTGGCATGGGCCTAGAGAGGTGAGTCACACAACCACAAGTTGGTGAAGGTGTTTCTAGCAACCCCAGAGACGTCTCAAGCCCATGAAAAAATTCAAAATTTGACCGGGCCACTAAAATTCAAAAAAATAATCAAAATTGTGTGAAAGCTCGGACACATTTAAAATTGCTTCTAGGTAGAGGATGCCATGTGTAGGGTTCGCAGTATAGAAAACAAAAAATTTCCTACGATGGGAACTATGTACCAAGATCTATCTACTAGATACAAACAACGGGCGGATGTATATCCGTAGAGAACATACCCTTGAAGACCGACAAAGCTTAACGAGTTCAACTCGTGGTTGATATCCACGATCTCTTGCCGATCTCAAGATCGAGAGGAAGTCCTAGCGCCGCAAAGCAGAAGCGCATCCGTGCTCGCACACACGTACAAGACACCGAGCAACCTCCGCCACCTCGCTCCAGCGATGTAGCGGAAGCACAACCCTTTCTTGCCGAATAGCCACCGGGAACATGTATCTCGCTAGTCCGAGACCATGGGGGATAAATTCTAGAGGGGGAGAGAGATCCTTCACGAGGAGGTGTGAGTGAGAAGTGAGGAGAGGGGTTCCTTTTATAGGAGAGGGGGCAACCCCAAGGGGGTGGCCGGCGCATGGGGGCTGCCCCCTTGCCCTCCCCTCTTCATGTGGGTGGACAATCCACTCACAAAATTCCTTTAAATTCCCTCCACTCAAAATCCCACTCAAACATGCCATTAAATTTCCACCAAATTTAATGCAGACTCTCATTAAATAAAACTCTTTTATTTTATTACGAATTTTGTCAATTACTTTAATGACAAACATTCACAAATAACCCCTTGCTAGAATTCCATTTCACATGCATAATATCTTTATGCAATTTCACCCGAAAACCTGTTTCGGTATCTAGTGAAATAAATTCCTGCAATTGTTTATTCTTTCGGCATGAAACATTTGCTCCAACTGGATGCCAGTGTCCCTTAAGTGTGTCACCCTATGGTTCGCGAATAATTCGTACATGATCGAGACCCTTCTCCGATCAATAATCAGTAGCGGGACCTGGAGATCCATACTGACTCCCACACATTCAACGATGACTTTTCCTGTGATCGTCGGAACCTTTTACGCTTGTATCTTAATCCCTTTGTTTCACTATATATTACATGTCCGAGATTCGATCATCGGTATCTCCATACCTAGTTTGATCTCGTTACTAACATTCTAGTGATCGAATCACTTGCTTGCAAGCTAACCAATGTGATATCACCGAGAGGGCCTAGAGCATATCTATCCGTCACCGGGATGAACAAATTCCACTCCTGATCCATGATTCTCAACATAACACTTTAGTATCTTTGAAGCCATCTTTATAATCACCCAGTTACAGAGTGACGTTTGATGTCAACAAGAAACTCTTCGGATGAATGTTCATCACACCATTACACTAATTTTGTGATCTCGTTATTAACAACATCCAATGTCTATGATCAGGAAACCGTGATCATCTTGTTAATCAACGAACTAGTTTATGAGAGAGGCATAACTAGGAACTTTCTGTTTGTTTATTAAACACACATGTATTAACGTTTCCGTATTAATACAATTATAGCATGCAAAATAGACATCTATCATATACTTGGAATACACATAATAAACATTTTATTATTGCCTCTCAGGGCATATTCCCTTCAGTCTCCCACTTGCACTAGAGACAATAATCTAGTTACATAGTGATGTATCTAACACCCATGGAGTTCTGGTGTAGAACTTGTTTTTCTCTAGGGAGAGTTTTAGTCAACGGATCTTCTACATTGAGATCCGTATGTACTTTACAAATCTTTATATCTCCATCCTTGACATGCTTGCGGATGGAGTGAAACCGGCGCTTAATATGCTTGGAATGCTTGTGAGACCTTGGCTCTTTGGCATTGGCAATGGCACCATTATTGTCACAATAGATCACCATTGGGTCCAACGCGTTTGCAACCACACCTAGTTCGGATATGAACTCCTTCATCCAAACTGCTTCCTGAGCCGCTTCTGAAGCAGCAACATATTCGGCCTCCGTTGTTGATCCTGCCACCACAGGTTGTTTTGAGCTCCTCCAACTAACCGCTCCGCCATTCATGAGAAATACGTATCCGGATTGAGACTTAGAGTCATCCGGATCGGTGTCAAAGCTAGCGTCGACATAACACTTAGCGACGAGCTCTTCTTCACCTCCGTATACAAGAAACATATCCTTAGTTCTTCGCAAGTACTTAAGGATATTCTTGACCGCTTTCCAGTGTTCTGAACCTGGATCCGATTGGTACCTACTAGTCAAACTAATAGAATGAGCCAGATCCGGTCTTGTACATAGCATTCCGTACATTATAGAGCCTATGGCTGAAGCATAGGGGACCTTGTCCATTATCTCTCTTTCTTCCGCCGAAGCCGGACTTTGAGTCTTACTCAATGTCGTGCCTTGTGTCATAGGTAAGAACCCCTTATTACTATCCTCCATTTTAAACTTCCTTAAAATCTTATAAAGGTATGTACTTTGCGATAGCCCTATGAGGCCCCTAGATCTATCTCTATAGATCTTTATGCCTAATATGTATGACGTTTCACCTAGGTCCTTCATTGAAAATTTGTTGTTTAGATAACTTTTAACACTATTTAAAAGATCTATATCATTTCTGATCAATAATATGTCATCCACATGTAATATCAGAAAGCCACATTTCTCCCACTCACTTTCTTGTAAATACAAGCTTCTCCATACGTTTGGACAAATCCAAACTCTTTGATCACCTCATCAAATCAGAGATTCCAACTTCGTGATGCTTGCTTCAATCCATAGATGGATCGCTGAAGCTTGCACACCTTGTTAGCATCCTTAGAATCGACAAAACCCTTTGGTTGTATCATATACAACTCTTCTTCAATGTTACCATTGAGAAACGCGGTTTTGACATCCATCTGCCATATCTCATAATCGAAATATGCAGCAATTGCTAACATAATCCTAACTGATTTTAGCATCGCTACGAGAGAGAATGTCTCATCGTAGTCAACTCCTTGAATTTGTCAAAACCCCTTTGCGACAAGTCGAGCTTTATAGACGGTTATATTACCATCAGCATCAGTTTTCCTTTTGAAAATCCATTTGTTCTCCACGGCCTTTCGGTCGTGAGGTAAGTCCACCAAGTTCCAAACTTGATTTTCATACATGGATTCCATCTCGGATTTCATGGCTTCTAACCATTTGTTGGAATCCGGGCTCATCATCTCTTCTTCATACGTCGCAGGTTCATCATTTTCATCAACCATGAAATTCATGACAGGATTTCCGTATAGCTCAGGAGTTGCACGCGTCCTGCTAGACCTGCAAGGTTCGGTAGTACTCTCTTTCGGAGTTTCATGATCATTATCATTAGTTCCCTCTTCAACAGGTGAAGCCAACTCCAGAACAACTTCCGGCGCTGCGCTACTCGCCATACTTTGAAGAGAAGGTTCAGTAACCTCTTCGAGTTCTACCTTCCGACTACTCACACCTTTTGCGAGAAACTCTTTCTCTAGAAAGGATCCATTCTTGCAACAAAAACGTTGCCCTCGGATCTGTGATAGAAGGAATACCCAATAGTTTCCTTAGGGTATCCTATGAAGACGCATTTTTCCGCTTTGGGTTCGAGTTTATCCGGTTTGAAGTTTCTTCACATAAACATCGCATCCCCAAACTTTAAGAAATGACAGCTTAGGTTTGTTTCCAAACCACAATTCATACGGTGTCTTTTCAACGGATTTAGATGGTGCCGATTTAAAGTGAATGCAGCAGTTTCTAGTGCATAGCCCCAAAATGACAATGGCAAGTCCGTCAGAGACATCATAGATCGAACCATATCTAATAAAGTACGATTACGACGTTCTGACACACCATTTCTCTGTGGTGTTCTGGCAGGTGTGAGTTGTGAAACAATTCCACACTCTTTCATGTGAGTGCTAAACTCGTAACTTAGATACTCACCTCCACGGTCGGACCGTAGAAATTTGATCTTTCTATTACGATGATTTTCCACTTCATTCTGAAATTCCTTGAACTTTTCAAAGGTTTCAGACTTGTGTTTCATCAAATATATATAACAGTATCTACTCAAATCATCCGTGGAAGTAACAAAATAACGATATCCACCTCGCGCCGACACACTCATTGGACCACATACATCAGAATGTATGATTTCCAATAAATCTGTCGCCCGTTCCATTGAACCGGAAAACGGCGTTCTAGTCATCTTGCCCATAAGGCATGGCTCACATGTATCAAATGATTCATAATCAAGTGATTCCAAAAGTCCATCTGAATGGAGCTTCTTCATGTGTTTAACGCCAATATGACCTAGATGGCAGTGCCACATATATGCGGATATATCATCATTTAGTTTAATCCTTTTAGCATCAACATTATGAATATGTGTAACATTATTATCGAGATCTAAAAGAAATAAACCATTCATCATCAGTGCATGACCATAAAAGATTTCATTCATATAAATGGAACAACCATTGTTCTCGGATTTAAATGAATAACCACTTCGCATCAAACACGATCCATATACAATGTTCATGCTCAGTGCAGGCACCAGATAACAATTATTCAAGTTTATTACTAATCCCAACGCAGGTGGAGAGGCAGCATTCCAACAGCGATCACATCAACGCTTGATCCATTGCCGACACGCATCTTGACCTCACCCCTTGCTAGCGGTCGCTTGTTCCGCAGCCCCTGATTCGAGTTACAAATATTAGCAACTGAACCGGTATCAAATACCCAGGTGCTACTGCGAGCACTAGTCAAGTACACATCAATAACATGTATATCATATATACCTTTGTTTGCCTTGCCGGCCTTCTTGTCTGCCAATTACTTGGGGCAGTTGCGCTTCCAGTGGCCAGTCCCCTTACAATAGTAGCACTCGGTATCAGACTTAGGTCCAACTCGGGGTTTCTTTTCAGGCACGGCAACAGGCTTGCCGCCCTTACTTCCCTTTCGTTTTCCCTTCTTGTCTTTCTTGAAACCAGTGTTCCTATTGATCATCAACACTGGATGTCCCTTTTTGATCTCCACTTCTGCAGTTTTAAGCATTGACAGAAGCTCGGGGAGAGACTTCTTCATGCCTTGCATATTATAGTTCATTACAAAGCTCTTATAGCTAGGTGGCAGAGACTGCACAACACGATGGATGCCTAAGTCAATGGGAATCGATATTCCCAAGGACATCTTGAGTACATGCTCACTAACAGAGCTATGCTCTTCCATCATGCAGCTAAAGAACTTTTCTAAAGCATTGTAGCTCTCTACAGCAGCATGTGTGTCGAAAATCATTTTCAACTCACCCATTGTATCAAAAGCATTGCCGTTTTCGAAAAGCTTTCGAAGTTCTGGCTCTAGCCCATACAATATGCCGCAATGAACTAAGTTGTGGTCCTCCTGACGAGTCTGATAGACATTCTTCTCCTCGTCAGGGGCATCTTCAAAAGGTGGGGGGCCTAGCGGTGCTTCTAGCACATATTTCTTTTGTGCAGCAGAGAGTAGAATCCTCAAATTCATGGCCCATTCGGTAAAGTTTCTACCGTTCGTTGCAAGTTTCTCTTTCTCCATGAACACATTGAAATTAAAAGCAGGTGGTGCCATCTACAACAGAATTTGTAAAGTTTAGACTAAGTTAATGATAGATTGAGTTCAACTAATCCATATTACGAATGAAATCCCACTCAAAAACAACATCCCTCATGCCTTTTTGGTGATTACATGAACCAAATCCACTACACCAAGTCTGATCATCACGTGAGTCGGTGTAGCTTCAAAGGCGAGCATCAAATGGGCATCATATCTACTATATGACTCATGCTTAACCTTTCGGTTCGTGTTCCGAGGCCATGTCAGTACATTCTAGGCTCGCCAAGTTAGAACCTTAGTATTCACGTGTGTAACTGTTTTACACCCGAAATATGGTCGTGGATCCAAGAACACCCGATCATCACGTGATGTCTTGGAGCGACGAAAACATAATCGTTGCATTCTAAAGGAAGAACACATTCTTATCTTGATATTTAAATGAGGGATCATCTTATTATGCTAACAAAGATCTAAACAAGCAATATAAGATGCTATCAAACATCACATGTTTATTAGTGAAATGATACCCGCATATGATCTTATCATGTGCATCGTGGTATGATCACTATCATACCTATATGTGTAAGTCCAAGGTCTATGGAGATTACACGTTATGTATGTTGTAAGAGTATCATCTCATACTTCTACTTACAACATCACCATATCATAACACTAGCCCAGCAACAATCTAAACTAGACGCCTCTAATTTATCCATTGCAAGTTTTACGTGGCTTAGGGCTTTCGAGATAGAACCGTTCTTACCTACGAACATGAACCACAACGAGGATAACCAAATTGTTGAAACTTGTTGCAAAATAGATATTGACTATAGTATGAGAGACAGACACCCGCTAGCCACTTATGCAAACTAGTTGCATGTCAAGCATGGAACAGGTCTCATGTGCGAGGACATGTAAAGTTTGTCCGGGCTGCTTCATCCCACTATGCCACCAATATCCAAAATTACAACTAAGGAGCAACAACATGATCATCATCGCCCACATACTCATATCCGTACTACCCGTGTAAAGCATCTACGCATAAATCCGGCTCTGATACCACTGTAGGGTTTGCAACATAGAAAACAAAAATTTTCCTACGATGGGAACTATGTACCAAGATCTATATACTAGATACAAACAACGGGCGGATGTATATCCGTAGAGAACATACCCTTGAAGACCGACAAAGCTTAACGAGTTTAACTCGTGGTTGATGTAGACGATAACTTGCCGATCTCAAGATCGAGAGGAAGTCCGAGCGCCGCAAAGCAGCAGCGCATCCGTGCTTGCACACACGTACAAGACATCGAGCAACCTCCGCCTCCTCGCTCCAACGATGCAGCGTAAGCACAACCCTTTCTTGCCGAATAGCCACTGGGAACATGTATCTCGCTAGTCCGAGACCATGGGGGATAAATTCTAGAGGGGGAGAGAGATCCTTCACGAGGAGGTGTGACTGAGAAGTGAGGAGAGGGGTGCCTTTTATAGGAGAGGGGGGGAACCCCAAGGTGGTAGCCGGCGCATGGGGGCTTCCCCCTTGCCCTCCCCTCTTCATGTGGGTGGACACTCCACTCACAAAATTCCTTTAAATTCCCTCCAGTCAAAATCCCACTCAAACTTGCCATTAAATTTCCACCAAATTTAATGCAAACTCTCATTAAATAAAACTCTTTTATTTTATTCAGAATTTTGTCAATTACTTTAAGGAAAAACATTCACAAATAATCCCTTGCTAGAATTCCATTTCACATGCATAACCTCTTTATGAAATTTCACCCGAAAACTTGTTTCGGTATCTAGTGAAATAAATTCCTGCGCTTGTTTATTCTTTCGGCATGAAACATTTGCTCCAACTGGATGCCAGTGTCCCTTAAGTGTGTCACCCTACGGTTCACGAATAATGCGGACATGATCGAGACCCTTCTCCGATCAATAATCAGTAGCGGGACCTGGAGATCCATACTGACTCCCACACATTCAACGATGACTTTTCCTATGATCGTCGGAACCTTTTACGCTTGTATCTTAATCCCTTTGTTTCACGATATATTACATGTCCGAGATTTGATCATCAGTATCTCCATACCTAGTTTGATCTCGTTACTAACATGCATTCTTTTCTCGTTCCCGTGATATAACATTTTAGTGATCAAATCACTTGCTTGCAAGCTAACCAATGTGATATCACCGAGAGGGCCCAGAGCATATCTATCTGTCATCAGGATGAACAAATTCCACTCTTGATCCATGATTCTCAACATAACACTTTAGTAGCTTTGAAGCCATCTTTATAATCACCCAGTTACGGAGTGACGTTTGATGTCAACAAGAAACTCTTCCGGTGTTAGTGATTGGCATGATCTCATGGTCTAAGGATTAGGACTACTTCGTAGGTTGTTTATAGCAATATAAACTCAATGACTTTGATCGTAATGCTATACTTCGGATGAATGTTCATCACACCATTACACTAATGTTGTGATCTTGTTATTAACAACATCCAATGTCTATGATCAGGAAACTGTGATCATCTTGTTAATCAACGAACTAGTTTATGAGAGAGGCATAACTAGGAACTTTCTGTTTGTTTATTAAACACACATGTATTAACGTTTCATTATTAATACATTTATAGCATACAAAATAAACATCTATCATATACTTGGAATACACATAATAAACATTTTATTATTGCCTCTCAGGGCATATTCCCTTCACCATGTTTCAGCATGGAGCATGTATCACATCACAAAGGCCTACCCCTAGGCATCCTTACTAGACACCTTGATTTTTGGCCTAAATTTTACCGGGCCACCAAAAATTCAAAAACATTCAAATTTTGTGTGAAACCTTTTACATGTGTCTTAGTTTGTGTATGTTAGCATGTGTAAAAAAATCCAAGTTGTTTCACGGAAGTCGAAAAAACACATTGCTAGAAAAAGAGTCCTAGGTCAGACCAAAAGGGCTGTTCATAAATTTCTCAACTTTTTGATGTTCATCAAATGATCCCAAAATTTTGCACATGCTGTACCAATGGTGCCTGTCAAGAATATGTAATTTATTTTATAAAATACGAAATTGTAAAATAGCTATTTTGTTCAAATATTTAAATATAAAATAAAAAGGAATATAGGATTGAAGAAAAAAGAAAGACTTGGCGTGCCGGCAACAAGCCAGCCCAACTCCTACTCCCGCGCCCGAGTCACGTCTGCGTCCGGGCGTGAAGTAGTTTGGGGCGGCCTATCTTAATGCCGGTCATCAAAAAGTAATGGGCTCTTTCGGGCCTAACGGAAAACCGTAGAGGGAAGGACTGACGCGGGATGGAGTTTAGTCCCACATCGCTGAGTGAGAAACGATTAGACCTGCTTATATACCCTGCATTCATTATTGGCACGAGCTTCTCTTAACAAATCAACAATGACACTTACTGCTGACAGTTGTCTTCCTTTTGGACTAGTGGAGGTAGATAGTCAAAAAGGCTAGGTAGACCAGTCTTATGCACCCCACCGTACTCTCCCCTACTGTGCGATCTGCCTTCTCAAAGAAGTTTTCTGCACACGTGGCAGGTAGAGAACTGCAACGATGCGACCGATTGGATGCTCCATTAAGTCGATTGACAATTCACTTCGGCGCTGATAGAACGATGCACGCGTCCCTGCACGCGTCATGATGACACAGTCCTGCGGGTGGTGTCAGACGTGCACCGCGTCGGAGGTGAGGGTGTGCGCCTTCCCGATGTATCGCAATTTTTTCATTCCCTTCTGTACTACAATAATATTTGGCATTTTGAATAAGTCTGCACGAATTTAATTACTTACCATCTCATATATATACAAGCTTGTTGTTTGTTTGCTGAACATCTTTTCCAATATTTTTCACATGAAAAACCTTGCTTGTGTATCTTGGTTTGGCATAACAAAATTGTAGTTAGATCTATCAAGATCATAGGATCATATATACATCAACAAGATGATCAAGAATTTACTAGACAGCTAAGATTGTGTCAATACCCGGATTTTTAATCCCAGATGCTTGTTATGCCATACATCGCAATCCCAGGATTACCATTTTTGCGAGACATAACAGATTTGGATACCACAGTACATCATCCATTACAAACCGTACATAAGGTCTTACACAAATAAGGATCTCATGATCCAGTTCCTAATACAACTCAATCAGCGGAAATACGTAATAATAAAGGTAGCGTAGGCGAAGCTCCATCTTCGGGGTCACAGCAAATGCTGACGATGGGAGATGATCCTAGTTGTCGTAACCTTCCTGGGGTCCATCATCCTGGTACTCCTCTTCATAGTCTGGCCACGGGAATAGCCAGGGACAAAGCCATGAGTACTCTTTAAGTACTCGCAAACTAATACTAACAAGTGAAGGGGGTTTTTGTAATAGGACACTAAGCTCTAGGGTTGTTTTGCAAAAGCCAGATTTACCTCTACTAAGTTCAGAAAGAAATTATGCTAGTTGAAGTTTTATAACACCTAAGTGGGAACTTGTATTTCATATCACAACTCTATTGTGGTCAAGTCAAAATCACAATTCATTTCACAAGTCATTTTGAAAACATCTGACGGGGGAACAATATGGCCACTCCAACTGTCCATAACCACGGACGCGGCTATTCGAATAGTTTGACACTCTGCAGAGATTGTACACTTTCACCACAACATTCGATACATCCGTCAGGAACAAATCCTGAATTCACCATACTCAGTATGCGGATAATCAATCCTAACCTTACAATTACAAGCCCTAGTATAAGCTCGGGGTTTCTTTTCAGGCACGGCAACAGGCTTGCCGCCCTTACTTCCCTTCCATTTTACCTTCTTGTCTTTCTTGAAACCAATGTTCCTATTGATCATCAACACTTGATGTTCCTTTTTGATCTCCACTTCTGCAGTTTTAAGCATTGACAGAAGCTCGGGGAGAGACTTCTTCATGCCTTGCATATTATAGTTCATTACAAAGCTCTTATAGCTAGGTGGCAGAGATTGTAGAACACGATGGATGCCTAAGTCAATGGGGATCGATATTCCCAAGGACACAAGCTTATCGGCGTAACCCGACATCTTGAGTACATGCTCACTAACGGAGTTGCGCTCTTCCATCATGCAGCTAAAGATCTTTTGTGAAGCGTTGTAGCTCTCTACAGTAGCATGTGTGTCGAAAATCATTTTCAACTCACCCATTGTATCAAAAGAATTGCCGTTTTCCAAACGATTTCGAAGTTCTGGCTCTAGACCATACAATATGCCGCAGTGAACTAAGTTGTGGTCCTCCTGACGAGTCTGATAGACATTCTTCTCCTCGTCAGGGGCATCCTCAAAAGGTGGGGGGCCTAGCGGCGCTTCTAGCACATAATGCTTTTGTGCAGCAGAGAGGAGAATCCTCAAATTCATGGCCCATTCGGTAAAGTTGCTACCGTTCGTTGCAAGTTTCTCTTTCTCCATGAACACATTGAAATTAAAAGCAGGTGGTGCCATCTACAACAGAATTTGTAAAGTTTAGACTAAGTTTATGATAGATTGAGTTCAACTAATCCATATTACGAATGAACTCCCACTTAAAAACGACATCCCTCGTGCCTTTTTGATGATTAGATGAACCAAATCCACTACACCATAGTCCGATCATCACGTGAGTCGGTGTAGCTTCAAAGGTGAGCATCAAATGGGCATCATATCTACTATATGACTCATGCTTAACCTTTCGGTCCGTGTTCCGAGGCCATGTCTGTACATGCTAGGCTCGCCAAGTTAGAACCTTACTATTCGCGTGTGTAACTGTTTTACACCCGAAATATGGTCGTGGATCCAAGAACACCCGATCATCACGTGATGTCTTGGAGCGACGAAAACATAATCGGTGCATACTAAAGGAAGAACACATTCTTATCTTGATATTTAAATGAGGGATCATCTTATTATGCTAAGAAAGCGCTAAACAGGCAATATAAGATGCTATCAAACATCACATGTTTATTAGTGAAATGATATGGTTCTCGCATATGATCTTATCATGTGCATCGTGGTATGATCACTATCATACCTATATGTGTAAGTCCAAGGTCTATGGAGATTACATGTTATGTATGTTGGAAGAGTATCATCTCATACTTCTACTTATAACATCACCATATCATAACACTAGCCCAGCAACAATCTAAACTAGACGCCTCTAATTTATCCATTGCAAGTTTTATGTGGCTTAGGGCTTTCGCGATAGAACCGTTCTTACCTACGAACATGAACCACAACGAGGATAACCAAATTGTTGACAACTCGTTGCAAAATAGATATTGACTATAGTAGGAGAGACAGACACCCGCTAGCCACTTATGCAAACTAGTTGCATGTCAAGCGTGGAATAGGTCTCATGTGCGAGGACATGTAAAGTTTGTCCAGGCCGCTTCATCCCACTATGCCACCAATATCCAAAATTACAACTAAGGAGCAACAACATGATCATCATCGCCCACATACTCATATGTGTACTACCCGTGTAAAGCATCTACGCATAGATCTGGCTCTGATACCACTCTAGGGTTCGCAGCATAGAAAACAAAATGTTTCCTACGATGGGAACTATGTACCAAGATCTATCTACTAGATACAAACAACGGGCAGATGTATATCCGTAGAGAACATACCCTTGAAGACCGACAATGCTTAACGAGTTCAACTCGTGGTTGATGTAGACGATCTATTGCCGATCTCAAGATCGAGAGGAAGTCCTAGCGCCGCAAAGCAGCAGCGCATCCGTGCTCGCACACACGTACAAGACACCGAGAAACCTCCGCCTCCTCGCTCCAGCGATGCAGCGGAAGCACAACCCTTTCTTGCCAAATAGCCACCGGGAACATGTATCTCGCTAGTCCGAGACCATGGAGGATAAATTCTAGAGGGGGAGAGAGATCCTTCACGAGGAGTTGTGAGTGAGAAGTGAGGAGAGGGGTGCCTTTTATAGGAGAGGGGGGACCCCAAGGGGGTGGCCGGCGCATGGGGGCTGCCCCCTTGCCCTCCCCTCTTCATGTGGGTGGACACTCCACTCACAAAATTCCTTTAAATTCCCTCCACTCAAAATCCCACTCAAACTTGCCATTAAATTTCCACCAAATTTAATGCAAACTCTCATTAAATAAAACTCTTTTACTTTATTCAGAATTTTGTCAATTACTTTAATGACAAACATTCACAAATAACCCCTTGCTAGAATTCCATTTCACATAACCTCTTTATGCAATTTCACCCGAAAACCTATTTCGGTATCTAGTGAAATAAATTCCTGCGCTTGTTTATTCTTTCGGCATTAAACATTTGCTCCAACTGGATGCCAGTGTCCCTTAAGTGTGTCACCCTACGGTTCGCGAATAATGCGGACATGATCGAGACCCTTCTCCGATCAATAATCAGTAGCGGGACCTGGAGATCCATACTGACTCCCACGCATTCAATGATGACTTTTCCTGTGATCGTCGGAACCTTTTACGCTTGTATCTTAATCCCTTTGTTTCACGATATATTACATGTACGAGATTCGATCATCAGTATCTCCATACCTAGTTTGATCTCGTTACTAACATGCACTCTTTTCTCGTTCCCGTGATATAACATTCTAGTGACCAAATCACTTGCTTGCAAGCTAACCAATGTGATATCATAGAGAGGGCCTAGAGCATATCTATCCGTCATCGGGATGAACAAATTCCACTCTTGATCCATGATTCTCAACATAGCACTTTAGTAGCTTTGAAGCCATCTTTATAATCACCCAGTTACGGAGTGACGTTTGATGTCAACAAGAAACTCTTCCGGTGTTAGTGATTGGCATGATCTCATGGTCTAAGGATTAGGACTACTTCGTAGGTTGTTTATAGCAATATAAACTCAATGACTTTGATTGTAATGCTATACTTCGGATGAATGTTCATCACACCATTACACTAATGTTGTGATCTCGTTATTACCAACATCCAATGTCTATGATCAGGAAACTGTGATCATCTTGTTAATCAACGAACTAGTTTATGAGAGAGGCATAACTAGGAACTTTCTGTTTGTTTATTAAACACACATGTATTAACGTTTCTGTATTAATACAATTATAGCATGCAAAATAAACATCTATCATATACTTGGAATACACATAATAAACATTTTATTATTGCCTCTCAGGGCATATTCCCTTCACCATGTTTCAGCATGGAGCATGTATCACATCACAAAGGCCTAACCCCTAGGCATCCTTACTAGACACCTTGATTTTTGGCCTAAATTTGACCAGGCCACCAAAAATTCAAAAACATTCAAATTTGTGTGAAACCTTGTACATGTGTCTTAGTTTGTGTATGTTAGCATGTGTAAAAAAATCCAAGTTGTTTCACGGAAGTCGAAAAAACACATTGCTAGAAAAAGAGTCCTAGGTGAGACCAAAAGGACTGTTCGTAAATTTCTCAACTTTTTGATGTTCATCAAATGATCCCAAAATTTTGCACATGCTATACCAACGGTGCCTGTCAAGAATATGTAATTTATTTTATAAAATTCCAAATTGTAAAATAGCTATTTTGTTCAAATATTTAAATATAAAATAAAAAGGAATATAGGATTGAAGAAAAAAGTAAGACATGGCGTGCAGGCAACAAGCCAGCCCAACTCCTACTCCCCCGCCCGAGTCACGGCTGCGTCCGGGCGTGAAGTAGTTTGGGGCGGCCTATCTTAATCACGGTCATCAAAAAGTAATGGGCTCTTTCGGGCCCAACGGAAAACCGTAGCGGGAAGGACTGACGCGGGTTGGAGTTTAGTCCCACATCGCCGAGTGAGAAATGATTAGACCTGCTTATATACCCTGCATTCATTATTGGCACGAGCTTCTCTTAACAAATCAACAATGACACTTAATGCTGTCAGTTGTCTTCCTTTTGGACTAGTGGAGGTAGATAGTCAAAAAGGCTAGGTAGACCAGTCTTATGCACCCCACCGTACTCTCCCCTACTGTGCGATCTGCCTTCTCAAAGAAGTTTTGTGCACACGTGGCATGTAGAGAACTGCAACGATGCGACCAATTGGATTCTCCATCAAGTCGATTGAAAATTCACTTCGACGCTGATAGAACGTTGCACGCGTCCCAACATGCGTCATGATGACACAGTCCTGCGGGTGGTGTCAGACGTGCACCGTGTCGGAGGTGAGGGGGTGCGCCTTCCCGATGTATCGCTATTTTTTCATTCCCTTCTGTACTACAATAATATTTGGCATTTTGAATAAGTCTGCACGAATTTAATTACTTACCATCTCATATATATACAAACTTGTTGTTTCTTTGCTGAACATCTTTTCCAATATGTTTCACATGAAAAACCTTGCTTGTGTATCTTGGTTTGGCATAACAAAATTGTAGTTAGATCTATCAAGATCATAGGATCATATATACAGCAACAAGATGATCAAGAATTTACTAGACAGCTAAGATAGTGTCAACACCCGGATTTTTAATCCTAGATGCCTGTTATGCCATACATCGCAATCCCAGGATTACCATTTTTGCGAGACATAACAGATTTGGATACCATAGTACATCATCCATTACAAACCATACATAAGGTCTTACACAAATAAGGATCTCATGATCCATTTCTTAATACAACTCAAGCAGCGGAAATACGTAATAATAAAGGTAGCGTAGGCGAAGCTCATCTTCGGGGTCATAGGCAATACTGACGATGGGAGATGATCCTAGTTGTCGTAACCTTCCTGGGGTCCATCATCCTGGTACTCCTCTTCATAGTCTGGCCACCGGAATAGCCAGGGACAAAGCCATGAGTACTCTTTAAGTACTCGCAAACTAATACTAACAAGTGAAGGGGGTTTTTGTAATAGGACACTAAGCTCTAGGGTTGTTTTGCAAAAAGCCAGATTTACCTCTATTAAGTTCAGAAACAAATTATGCTAGTTGAAGTTTTATAACACCTAAGTGGGAACTTGTATTTCATATCACAACTCTATTGTGGTCAAGTCAAAATCTCAATTCATTTCACAAGTCATTTTGAAAACATCTGATGGGGGAACAATATGGCCACTCCAACTGTCCATAACCACGGATGCGGCTACGAATAGTTTGACACTATGCAGAGATTGTACACTTTCACCACAACATTCGATACATCCGTCAGGAACAAATCCTGAATTCACCATACTCAGTATGCGGATAATCAATTCTAACCTTTCAATTACAAGCCCTAGTATGCGGCAGAGGCGGCGTCTTCGACGGCGAGCGGTGGCTACGGGGTACGGGCGGTGAAACGAGCATGTCTGGTGGTCTCCTGGGATGGTGGGGTGCATGCTGGCGGGCGGCGAGGGCTCGATGTGGTCGGGTCGCATGGGAACGGGGCGTGCTCTGTGGTGCGCGTCGGCATGGTTGACAGCGGCACGGGCGCGGGCATTCCTGGCGGTTCTGGTTGCTGTCTCCGAGCTAGGGCTGGTCGAGAGGGGGCGGTGAGGCATGGGCTACCTCACAGACAAGGTTGGCACGACTAGTTCCTCTCCTAGCTTGTTGTCCACACTAGAGTGACATGGGTGCTCTCGGCCTGCTCACCATTGGTGACAATGGATAGCTTACAGTGGTGCTAGATGATCTACTGAGTCTAGTGGTAACCAGAGAGGGGACAAGGTTGGCCAAAACACTGCTCAACATCGTGTTTTTGATTTGGTTGATTTGAATCTGCAACCTGTTTGATGAAATGGCCGCATGAACTTAAGTTTTGAATTTTGAAAAGATTCTTGGTGGGTGTGCTAGGCATGTGCTGGTGATACTGTGGATGCTTGGGTTTTGAAAATTGAGCTTGTTTGAGTGGTTTTTGAAATAGTGGGATCTTCCCATATGAAATAGATTCAATTTTAAACTGTCATTTAAACCAAGCATTTAAATGTTTTTGGATGATCACAAAGTGGTCCTTGGTACCTTAGTATGATTACTATAAAGGGGTGTAAAGATACATAAATGTTTCTGTTAAGTTCTGAAAATTAGGGATAGCCAAAGTAGGCATGGGAGTTGAATTGGCCAAAGTGACCATTCACTTAATTTGTTTGTTTTGATTTGTTTGTCTTTGGGAAAAGTTTGGGGATTGTGTAGATAATGTTTATTTCACCTAAGAATCATTTTACAAGCAAAGAAACACAGAACCATGAAAATTCAAAAGAATCCTAATTTTAATACACACACATATGAATGCTTTCATACTTTTAAATGGAAAAGTTTTTGTTAACCCTAATTTTGATGATTAGAGTTTGATGATACAAGTTTAGTATTTTTGGGATGTTACAAACCTCGCCCCCTTAAACAAAATCTCTTCCCGATATTTGAAAAAGGACGAAAGAGATTACCCAGGATTTGAAGAGATCAGGAAACTCCATCCTGATGTGATCTTCGCGCTCCTAAGTAGCTTCCTCTTTTGTGTGGTTGCTCCACTAAATCTTGAGAAACTTGATGCTTCGGGTTTTGGTAGTTCTGAAGGCTTCTTCCAAAATACGGATGGGTACTTCAGGGTAGGTCAGGTCATCGTTGTTTTCTATGGTCCGGTGATCAATATTCTTGAACACTTCCGTCTTCTCCGGAACTTCGAGGCACTTGTGAAGTAATGAGATATGGAACACATTATGCACGGCTGACATATCTTTGGGTACTTCCAATTGATATGACACTTCTCCTTGATGGTTCAGAATCTTGAAGGGGCCGATATATCTGGGGGCTAACTTTCCTTTCAGCTAGAAACGCTGCATTCCCTTCAATGGCGACACTTTCAGATACAAAAAATCTCCTATGTTGAAGGCGAGGTCTCGACGTCTCTTATCGGCGTAACTCTTCTGCCGTGAGTGGGTTGTATTGAGGTGCTCACGAATCTTGTGAACCTTCTCTTGTGCTTCTCGTAGGATATTGAGTCCGAAAATATGACTCTCTCCTACTTCCGACCAATTCAAAGGGGTGGGACACTTTCTTCCATACATGAATTCAAATGGGGCCATTTGCAAATTGGCTTGATAACTGTTGTTGTACAAAAATTCTACAAACGGGAGACAGTCTTCCCACTTAGATCCATACTCTAACACACATGCTCTCAACATGTCTTCGAGTATTTGATTTACTCGCTCTGTTTGTCCATCGGTCTGAGGGTGATAAGCGGTGCTGAAATCTAGGCGGGTTCCTAAACCCTCTTGGACTTTCTTCCAGAATCTCGAGGTACACTGAGTTCCTTGATCCGATACGATGTTCTTGGGGACTCCGGGCAAACTGACGATTCTAGCGTTGTATAACTCCGCTAGCTTCGAACTCTGATATGTGGTCTGGTAAGAAATGGGCGACTTTGGGCAATCTGTCCACTATGACCTAGATAGAGTCATTTCCCCTACTAGAAGTAGGTAATCCGGTGATAAAGTCCATTCCAACGGAATCCCATTTCAATTCCGGAATCTGCAATGGTTGCAACAATCCTGCGGGTCTTTGATGTCCCGCCTTGACTCTCTGACATATATCACACTTGGCGATATAGCTTCCGATTTCTCTCTTCATCTTATGCCACCAATATTGTTCCTTCAAATCTTGATACATCTTCGTTACTCCGGGGTGGATAGAATAAAGAGTATCATGATCTTCCTTCAGAATAACTTCCTTCAACTCAGAATTTGCTGGTACACAAAGGCGTCCTTTGTACCACATAACTCCTTCTTCGTCTTCGGTGAATTCGGGTACTTTGTCTGTACCGATACGACGCTTGATTCCGTCGATACTAGCATTTCCTTTCTGCGCCTCTTTTATCTGGCTGATCAAAGTGGGTTGAAGTTCTATGCTAGCCAAAAATCCTTC
This sequence comes from Avena sativa, assembly GCA_916181665.1. Taxonomy (NCBI): domain Eukaryota; kingdom Viridiplantae; phylum Streptophyta; class Magnoliopsida; order Poales; family Poaceae; genus Avena; species Avena sativa. The sequence continues at coordinate 160,182,028 of OV702298.1, read as the reverse complement.
ACTCACTAATTCCATTCGGAAATCTTCCATCTCTTTGTGCAAACTTGGTTGGTCCTTAAAAATCATGGAGTTCAAGCGGCACGGCAATCTACTAAGGGCATCCGCTACCACGTTGGCTTTACCCGGGTGATAGTGATTGTCCAGATCGTAATCCTTGATTAGCTCAATCCATCTTCTCTATCTCATATTCAACTCCTTCTGAGTGAATATATACTTCAGGCTCTTGTGATACGAATAAATCTCACAACGGTTTCCCATCAGGTAATGCCTCCATGTCTTCAAGGCTAGAACTACGGCTGCGATTTCGAGGTCATGGGTTGGGTAATTTTGCTCATGTTTTTTCAGTTGTCGAGATACATAAGATATAACTTTTCCTTCTTGCTTTAGCACACATCGGAGAGCGATCTTGGATGCATCACAATACACATAAAAGGGCTTCGTGATATCTGGCATGATTAAGATTGGGGCTGAAATCAATCTCCTCTTGAGTTCTTGAAAAGTCGCTTCACTTTTGTCTATCCATTCAAACTTCTCGTCCTTCTTCAGCAATTGGGTCATGGGTCTGGCGATACTTGAAAATCCTTCTACGAACTTGCGGTAATATCCCGCCAATCTGAGAAATGCATGAACTTGGGTTTGAGTGGTTGGGGCTTGCCAATCTTCGACATCTTTCACCTTTGCAGGGTCAATGGCAATTCCTCCGGCTGATACAATGTGGCCGAGGAATCCTACCTCCTGTAACCAGAATTCACATTTGCTAAACTTGGCATACCACTGATGCTCTCTAAGGGTTCCAAGAATGGTCCTTAGGTGTAGCTCATGTTCTTCTTCTGATTTGGAATAAATCAGAATGTCATCGATGAAAACAACGACAAACTTATCCAGGAAGTCCATAAAATTCTTATTTATGAGATTCATGAAATAAGCGGGGGCATTGATTAATCCAAAAGACATGACAGTATACTCGTATATTCCATATCTGGTGGTAAAGGCAGTCTTTGGAATATCCTCTGCACGAATCTTGAGTTGATGATAGCCTGTTCTAAGATCAATCTTAGAAAACACTTTGGCACCAGTCAACTGATCAAACAAATCTTCTATCTTGGGCAATGGATATTTTTTCTTTATAGTGACGTCATTCAACTTCCGATAATCCGTACACAAACGGTTACCTCCATCCTTCTTGTCCACAAATAAGACTGGTGATCTCCATGGTGACGCACTTGGTTGAATCAATCCAATTTCCAACATGGCATCTAGTTGCTTCTTCAGTTCTGCTAGTTCAGATGGGTTCATACAATATGGTGTCTAGGCTATGGGTCCTGTTCCGAGGATTAGTTCAATGATAAACTCGATATCCCGATCTGGGGGCATACTGGGCAAAACATCTAGAAATACATTGGGGTATTCACAGACTATCCGGACTTGGTCAATGGTAGGTTGGGCTATACTCTTGTTGCACTTGAATTGACGAGGTAAGGTTTCAGATACTTGCTCGACTGATATTCCGGTTGTACTGGTCATGGTTATGGATTTCTTGGCACAATCAATTAATCCTTTATGTTTTGACATCCAATCCATTCATAGTACTACTTCCAAACCTTTAGTTCCGAGTACTATCAGATTAGCATAAAAATCTATGCCATGGATTCGTATAGGGACGGCTTTGCAAATTTGCCTAGCTTTGGTGGTTGAACCGGGGATTTGAACAATCATAACATGCTTCAGTTTGGTTGGTTGAATCTTACTAGTGCATGCAAATTCTTCGGTGACAAATGAGTGCGATGCACGAGAATTAAACAACACTCGAGCGAGTACTGAATTAACAGAAAACATACCCAGCACGACGTCTGGTGCTTCCTGGGCTTCTTTAGCATGCATGAGAAAAAGACGGCCGTTGCGGTTGAGTGAATTCCCTGGGGCAAACCTTCTTCCTGGCTGAACACAACGCTGTTGTTGAGCTGGGGAATTTGCATTCGGGGCGGCGGCATTCTTCTTGGGGCACTCATTGGAGTAGTGACCCTTATTTCCACAGTCATAACAAGTCACTTGCGACTTGTCCTTTGCTGCAACAGGAGCAGCATTGCTTCCAGTCCTCAGGGAAGTGTTGGTGTTGGCGGTAGCATTGTTGTTGTTGAACTTGGGTGGTGCACGGTTGAAATTGCTAGAGTTGCCGGGGTTGTTGTGATTTCCTTCGGGCCTTGGGTTTCCACGGTTGGGATAGGTCGGACGGTTCATCGGGGGTCTGTTGGTCCTCGGGGCAAATCCAGGAGATGTGTTAGGGCGATAATTTGGGGTCTGATGGGTTCCTGGCTGATGCATCATGCAACGCTTGCGGTTCTCATTGGCTTGGTTGATATTTCCTTCCATCTGGATGGCAGAGTCGACAAGGGCTTCAATATCAGCAAAGGGGATATTGGCCAACACAATCTGCATCTCATTGTGCAGACCATTCAAGAATCTCTCTTTCTTCTTGGCTTCGGTGTTGATCTCCTCCGGGGCATACCTAGCTAATGACAAAATTTTGTCACGGTATTCCACTACGGTCATCCGTCCATGCTTCAGTTCTCTGAACTCATATCTCATTCTCTTGATCAAACCTGGTGGCACATGGGTTCTGCTAAACTTGACCTTGAATTCTTTCCAGGTCATCATCTGTTCTCCGGTCATTGCACGAACGCTGTTCCACCATGCTCTTGCATCTCCGGCTAGATAGTGGGTGGCGAATAGAACTTTCTCGTTAGCTTCCACTCCGGCAACTTCTAGGTTGTTTTCCATGGTTTGCAGCCAATCATCGGCGTCTAAGGGCTCTTCCGACTTAGTGAAAACAGGTGGGTTGGTATTCTGGAAATTCTTGAGCTTAGATCCATGGTTGTCCTGATTTCCTTGGCCTTGATTGTTGTGGCCAGCTGAGCTATCTGATGAAGCATGGCTAGGTTGGTTTGACGTTCGGCTCTTTTGGCTTCGAGGTCAGAAACCAACATTTGCAGGATCTGCAACATCGGGTCCGGGGATGAACCACTTCCTCCGCGTGGCATCTGAAGATTGAGATGGATCATGAGAAAAGAGGGAAATTTCTAAGGTTCAGGGACTTTGGAAAGTTTTTAAAGTTTGACTCAGATTTTTTTTTGCAACTTGCTTTTCATTCATTCAGAGCACATGATACAAACACACACCACAACAAAGGTAAACAGATCATTTTAAGAACCATTCTGGAAACTACAATACAGTGGGGCCGAATAAAACTCACTACGTTAGTGCTCAAGTGCTACTACTCCTCGGAGTCGGTGTAATCGTCATCCTCATCATCCTCATCGTCATTAATGAAGGCGAAATCCTCCTCATCGGTGAAGAAGTCCATGGACTGATCCTCCAGAAAATCATCATCATCGCTGAGATAGGAGTAGGGGTCTCCACGAAGATCTTCTCCGGCATTCTACCTTTCCTCTAACTGCATGTCTCTCTCGTGGATACTTGTCAACACCCGGATTTTTAATCCCAGATGCCTGTTATGCCATATATCACAATCCAGGATTACCATTTTTGCAGATATAACAGATTTAGATACCACAGTACATCATCCATTACAAACCATACATAAGGTCTTACACAAATAAGGATCTCATGATCCAGTTCTTAATACAACTCAAGCAACGGAAATACGTAATAATAAAGGTAGCGTAGGTGAAGCTCCATCTTCGGGGTCACAGGCAATGCTGATGATGGGAGATGATCCTAGTTGTCGTAACCTTCCTGGGGTCCATCATCCTGGTACTCCTCTTCATTGTCTGGCCACAGGAATAGCCAGGGACAAAGCCATGAGTACTCTTTAAGTACTCGCAAACTAATACTAACAAGTGAAGGGGGTTTTTGTAATAGGACACTAAGCTCTAGGGTTGTTTTGCAAAAAGCCAGATTTACCTCTACTAAGTTCAGAAACAAAGAATGCTAGTTGAAGTTTTATAACACCTAAGTGGGAACTTGTATTTCATATCACAACTCTGTTGTGGTCAAGACAAAATCTCAATTCATTTCACAAATCATTTTGAAAACATCTGACAGGGAGAACAGTATGGCCACTCCAACTGTCCATAACCGCGGACGGGGATATTTGAATAGTTTGACACTCTACGGAGATTGTACACTTTCACCACAACATTCGATACATCCGTCAGGAACAAATCCTGAATTCACCATACTTAGTATGCGGATAATCAATCCTAACCTTTCAATTACAAGCCCTAGTATAAGCACCTCTCCTGTGAGTTTGGCCTCCCAACCATGACCAACTGTCATCTTGGGTACTGCACATGTGGACAATCTTCACAAGTTAGCCTCAGCTCAGACCTTGGCTGTGAGGGAACCCATACTAAGGTATACAAGTTTCCAGTCAAGCCCTACCCAATTTTCGGGTATTGTGGTTGTACGGTAAAATTGGAATGGTATCGCATCCAGCCAACCATCAATTTTATAAAGGGCTAAGGCTCATGCCTTAACATTTTCATCATCCAAATCATCTGGTGTTCGGAAACACATGTCAAAACATCTTAGTAGAATGATCCATCATTCCAAGTTTTTCATAAACATTTTCCACCAAGTATTCCCATCTAACGTTTATCAAGTTTTATGCTTAGCACTAGCATCTACAATTGAGGGTGAGTACTAATGAGGGGTGGTAAACAAGTGGAGTTTAACTAAGTTCAATCTCATGCCTTAGGATGACATCAAGATTATCTAGCTTAGGCAAATTTTAATGCTCTTTATGCAACCTTCAATTATCTTTCTAGTATCTACAATTTACTTAAGTAAACTCTAAGAGAAAGCTTTGATAAAGAAATAAAGTAGAAAGCTTGCAAGTAAAACTAGGAGGGGGTATCATGTGGGTATGATCACATATGCTTAAGGCATGTAGTTGGCATGGTAACAAGCAAGTATTAGCTTGCATAGGTCAACTTGATTAGTAAGGCTTGCTAAAGTAGAGTATCTTGCAAGTGTTAGGTTGCTCAGTTAATAGCTTGCCTTGTGCAGAGCAGTGGTTGAAGTTCTCCTCGGCTTCTTCTTCGTAGTATCCTCCTTCCTCCTCGTATCCTTGGTCGGTACTAGCGTCTATGAATAAATACGAGGTACACAATCAACAACCAATACTTAACTACTTTTAATCATCACACAAGGGGGTTCTATAGATGATCTAGCATCATCACTAATATCACAAGAATAAAGCATTTGTCTTACTTATTTATTTTCAGAAAAGTAATTTCTACTCATTGAAAAAGTACTTAAGATTTAATATTCTCCAACTCAAACATGGGATCATGTTGACACATGTCATCACCACATATTTGAGTACATGAGAATGTGATTTAAAGTGATGTCACAATTTAATAAGGTTTAACCTTTTTATTTTAAATAATTAAAGTGACTAGAAATGCCTATGTGGCATTCTTTTATTACTTGAACATTATTTCTGTAAGTAAATCCATATATTTTTATATATTCTGAAAGGTATGATCAAATATGATTTTTGAGAGTTGGAATCAACTCAAAAGCTATTATGGTTTAAATTTGAAAAATGTTTGAATGCAGAAAAGCTTCTGCCTTGTTATTTTTACCAAGGAAGATTAAGCATTTCAATATCTTTCTAACAAAATTGGTTTCATGAAATTTGGTTCAATGAATCGAGCTGGGTTGATTTTTGAAACTAGGTATAGAACTGAGTTTGAATATAAATAGAAAAGGCTAAATTCAAACGAGTGGGCTGCGCGGGAAAGGTTAATGGGCCGTCCTAGTGTCACTCTACAGCGCGGGGCGCAACTGACAGGGGGGTCAACTGGCCAGTGGCTCATTAAACGCGAAGCGGTATGGGGCGATGTGGTGCGTTGGATTAGAATGAAGATCGACGGCTGAGGGTCGTCGTCGACGATGAACAAGTCACCGGCGAGCTCGAACCCTAGCGGGTCGATGGGGGTGCATAGGGGGCATACTCAGGGATGGTCGCGGTAGCTCCGGGGGTGGTCGAAATCAACGGCTCCCTTCTTCTCCAGAGGCGGCCTGCTCCGACGCAATTCCGGTGAGCTGCGGATCCTCGTGCTCCGTCTAAGTGGTGGTATGACAAGTCAGGTGAGGGGAGTGAGATGGTGTGAAGAAATCTAGCGGGGGTCGTCTCCTTTTATAGGCTCGAGGGCGAGACCGAGAGGGATGGGCAGACGACGGTGGCGACACGGCTATAGGCGGCTAGAGGCATGGCCGAGGTTGGAGATCGACGGGCGGTCTCTTGGCGATGCTCTAGGGTTTAAATGCGCGTCTAGGGGCGGTGGAAATTGGTCGGGAATGTGTTATGCTCTGCGCGGTGGCTACGGGGTACGGGTACGGGCGGTGAAACGAGCATGTCTGGTGGTCTCCTGGGATGGTGGGGTGCATGCTGGCGGGCGACAAGGGCTCGAGGTGGTCAGGTCATGTGGGAACAGGGCGTGCTCTGTGGTGCGCATCGGCATGGTTGACATCAGCACGGGCGCGGCGTTCCTGGCGGTTCTGTCCGCTGTCTCCAAGCTAGGGCTGGTCAAGAGGGGGCGGTGAGGCATAGGCTACCTCCCAGACAAGGTTGGCACGGATAGTTCCTCTCCCAGCTTGCTGTCCACAATGGGGTGACATGGGTGCTCTCGGCCAGCCCACCATTGATGACAATGGCCAGCTTACAGTGGTGCTAGAGATTAGTTAAGGTTGCTAGATGATCTACTGAGGCTAGTGGTAACCAGAGAGGGGACAAGGTTGGCAAAAACACTGCTCAACATCATGTTTTTGATTTGGTTGATTTGAATCTGCAACCTGTTTGATGAAATGGCCGCATGAACTTAAGTTTTTAATTTTGAAAAGATTCTTGGTGGGTGTGCTAGGCATGTGCTGGTGATACTGTGGATGCTTGGGTTTTGAAAATTGAGCTTGTTTGAGTGGTTTTTGAAATAGTGGGATCTTCCCATATGAAATAGATTCAATTTTAAACTTTCATTTAAACCAAGCATTTAAATGTTTTTGGATGATCACAAAGTGGTCCTTGGTACCTTAGTATGATTACTATGAAGGGGTGTAAAGATACATAAATGTTTCTGTTAAGTTCTGAAAGTTAGGGATAGCCAAAGTAGGCATGGGAGTTAAATCGGCCAAAGTGACCATTCACTTAATTTGTTTGTTTTGATTTGTTTGTCTTTGGGAAAAGTTTGGGGATTGTGTAGATAATGTTTATTTCACCTAAGAATCATTTTACAAGCAAAGAAACACAGAACCATGAAAATTCAAAAGAATCCAAATTTTAATACACACACATATGAATGCCTTCATACTTTTAAATGGAAAAGTTTTTGTTAAACCTAATTTTGATGATTAGAGTTTGATGATCCAATTTTAGTATTTTTGGGATGTTACAGATAGGTCAAGATCGCACGCACTGTTGGCATGGATTTTTACAAAGAGAGTACGTATCAGAATTACTACATGTACATAGAAAACATCGAAATTGAAATAGGTACAACACATGATCTTTTTGAAACATAGACCATCCATTGTATTACAGGCACACCATACAACTTACACTTGCATATAATTCACAGACGATAGAGAATACAAGACCAGACCAACATGATCTATCAATCTAATCTGACGGGTAGCCGTCGTAGTAATCGTAGTGGGTGCTACCATATTCGCCGTAAGGCGGCACCATCTGCAGTTCAGAATGCTCGACGATTCTGCAATACTCCGCCAGCAATCGATCGAGTTCGAAAGGACGGTCATTCATCCATAATCCTCCTACTCCATACCCATGGTCAACCCTTGGCTCCTCTTCCCACGCAAAAGCCTCAAAGTTGTAAGATCTAATCTGGGATAGGTCCGGATAGTAGATGCCGCCGGCCTGCACCGTGGGTACCCTGGCGCTATCGACGCAGATGCACCGATTGTCAGCAATGAAGAGAGCATAGCTGCCGATGCCTCTGACCGGCTGAAGGACACTGTTCTATGTATCAACCCGATAAACAACGGGCCTGCCGCCGTAGACAGGTCCACTCACAACGAACAACAGCTCCCCGTCAGTATCGACGAGGTAAAAATGGTTCTCCGGGTACCGGCAGCCCGGAAAAATGCCTTCGACGGTGGCATGCATCTTCAGGGTCTGTGCGGAGCGCTGCATCTGGACATCTCCATGGGCAGCATCAGCCATAGTGGAGAAGACAGACCCATATCTGTCTGCGACAAAAACATCACCGGCGTAAGAAGTCATGCTCCGGAGTTCGGCGAAGTCATTCGGCGTGTACCACCCTTCACCAAATACAAGGCGACTGCCTTCCTCCGTGCCCTGATCCGCCCACCGAATGATGTTGTTCCAAAGGTTTGATGTAAAGAGCATCAACGACGGGAACATCGTCACAGCGACAGAAGCCACCTGCTCGGTCGGTATCTCCACCCTCAGGCGCTTGATAGCACCCGAGAAGGAGTTGTACAACCGTGTCTTGTACGGCTAAACCCTCTGTCCAAGCACAAGGAGGCCGCCGGTTGTGCTACCGATGTAAAAGTACCTTCCAGAGAAACAGAGAGGTAAACAGAGAGAGATGAGAAGTAGAGATTCAGTCAAGGTAAACAGACAGAGATTCAATCAAGGTTATAAAAGTAGATGGAGTAACAAAACTTGAAAAACATATCGTATAAGAGGTGAACACAAAAAAGGATCGCACATATACAGATGAATATCAAGAAAGCACATGCGAATAACCCGACTAATCTTCTTCTCAAGGAAGCGGCCGGTTCTCACGTTCAGCAACGAGATGGCGGCGTCGTATACCCCATACTCTGGTGACAACTGGTGCTCTAGAACAATCCAGTTGGCTGGTTTAAAGCGCTCCTCCGTGAAGCTGCGCCAGGAGCTGCAGACTGCCCGGAAGGCGGCATAGTAGTCGAAGTCGTCCATCGACAGGAAGATGTCACCTATCTTCTGCACGACTCCCCAGGGAGATCAGCCCATGGCGAATCCTGCATCTTGTTGTCGGCCATGGATGATGGTATTCGTGTGGTCTCGGTCCCATCGAATGGCAGAGGTAGCAGTTCCAGAGACAGACCGCCGATTATTAATTGAAGAAGGCCTAGGAATGCCAAGGGAAGCGTCTGAAAATGAAATGACTGCGTGCACACAACAACCGCCGATTTGGCGCACGCGGGAGCCCGCGCGAACCTCCAGCGGATGCGCGAAAACTTTTTGCCGCTCTCGCGATTTTCCCCATCCAGCGCGCCAAACTTGCCGCGTCGACTGCCGCGCGCGCACCCAACTGTCTGAAAGTTTCGCCGCGTCCGCGTCGCTCCGCCTCCCACCTCGCTACGCCTCCTGACGAGATGCCGCCCCGCCGTCCGCTCGACCTCCGGCTACCAAGGCGTCCGCGCGCGCCCGAGCGGCACGTTCTACGCCGAGATACGCAGCGGCGCCGAGCGCATTGGGCTCGGCATGCGGTCGCCTGGCGCCTCGGCCGCTCCCTCCGGACGATGAACTTCCACGACGTGTGGACGCGGGAACAGGCGGAATCGCTCGCGCCGCCGCCTTCGGGCATCACGAGCGAGCAGCAACAGCGCCAGCGCGAGCTCGAGCAGTGGCTCGTCAAGGCGGAGCTCGACGAGCGCTTCCGCCTCGAGTGGGCGCGGCAGTTCCCGGAGGACGTCGCCGTGATGGAGTCATTCTATGAGAAGAAGGCGGCGGCGAAGGCGGTGGCGAAAGCGATGAAGAAGGCGGATCGCGAGGAACGGAGGGTGAAGTCGGCGGCGAGAAAGAAGGAGAGGGAGAAGAAGGCCGCGAGGAAGGCAAAGGAGAAGAAAATCGTCTCCGGCCCGTTGACGATCGTCCTCTCCTCCTCCTCCTTCGAGTGGACATCCACTCCGGTGTTGTCGACGACTCTGGGCTCGTCAGATTTCGACTGGCATTCCGAGTAGTTTAGGGTTGTTTCTAAGTTTGTAATATATTTCATATTTTCAGTTAATTTTCCATGTTTTGTTTGATCTATTCCGTACGCAAAATATGATCTTTCAACTCGGTAGGATCATGCTATCAAGTGATGACTCATGCAACCACATCTTGAACTATGTTATCAAGTTTCCTCTTCTTCTTCTGTGTTGTCGCTTGACTTCCTTCTATAACAGATTCCAGCATTTTTGAATATTCTGGTATACTTGTGAGTACATCACGGTAAGATAATCCAAGATTCAATACATTCAACATTCAAGATACACATATCCTAAACATACATGATGATCAACATCTTCGACTTACATTCAGTAACACATTACAGTAGAAACATCCTAAACAAAGTTGAGACCAAGGTGCTCCTGCATATACTCTACTTTCATAAGAAGTAGAGACGCCCATGTAACCACAGCAGCAAATGTGAAGTCATTCCACCCTGTGGTGAAGCTGACATGTCCATGGTCCCTCTGAGGAACTTCTCTCAATCGGAGGGGACGAACTGCTCTGAGGAACTGCTCTGCTTTGAGGAACTGTTCTCGAGAACTGCTGAGTGGATGTAAGTATTATTGATATGGATGCACTAAGTAAGTGTAGGACTGCTAAGTGACTAAATCAACCAACTAAAACGGCGAAGTTCTAACCTGATGAAACTAAAACTCTGTCAGACTAACACCTAAACGGAAGCTGAGTGCGTCGAGCGTGGCGTCCAACTTCGCATTCCAGGATCTACCCTGTAGGTGCCTGACGGAGTCCGTAGAGTGGCTTGTGCAGGCGCATCGCCTAGCGCCCCTGGCCAGCAGACCCACCCGCAGTGCGCGGCGAGCGCCATCAGGAGCCGCACGGCCTCCAACCGTGCAACATGCCCAAAGGCGTTCGCGACGTCGATGCCCTGCTGCTTCACATATCCCTTTTGGCGACGAGGCGAGGCGGGTGTTCGGCTGCACGATGCCGTCCATGGTGCGCGCTTTTGGTCATCGGGTGCGCCTCGTGGCGAGGCAGATGTGATGGCGGCGTGGCTTTAGCTTCGGATGTCGGAGAGGCTAGCTCGGTGCGCGAGGATGATGCTGTCGGCGACGTGTGCTCTACGGGAGCTGGTGTCGATGGAGAGCTGATGCCGGCGAGTCCTGGCCTGCCACCTCAGGTGTAGCGGTACACAGTGGAGTCGAGTCGACTGCACGTAGCAGTCCATCGTGAACGCCATGCTCACAGGGTTGTCCTCGTGCGTGCTCCAGTCCAAGCTCGCGTCCTCGACAAAGACGGGATCGTAGACACGGTAGCCCTTGGTGCCGCTCTCATAGACGATGAAGACCATTGGCGTGCTTTGATCGTCCAGCTTCTTCAGGTGAGGACGCTCGCTATTCACGTACGTGCGCGACGTAGCCCAAGCTCCGCAGATACCAAGCCTCATATGGCATCATGCCGGTGACGTTGCGCCTAAACGCCCGGTTCAGGTTCAGCACGTAGACCGATGTCAGCACGGTCTCGCCCCAGAAGTAATTTGGCATGCCCTTCGGCTTTAGCATGCTTCTGGCCGCCACTACGACCGTCTGGTTGCGCCACGCGATCACCCCGTTCTGCTGGGGTGATTACGGCGCCGTGAGGTGGCGCTTGACGCCGGTGTCGGCGCACTGTGCACAACAAACATGGCCGACACGTGAACTCGTCGAGGCGGTCCGTTCATAGTACTCGGAGCTTGCGCCCGCTCTCCGCTCGCTGACGCTGGTGTCGGCGCACTATGCACAACTACTATGCCAAATCATGACATTGATTCTAAGTATAAAAGTGGTATGCCCATGGCATGATGCAGACTTGTGCCTCATATATCCAAATATTGCATTGCGCTCTAGACCCATGGCATGATGCATATTTCATATTTCTGGATAACTATCTCTCCTTTTATTCTTTCTTAAAGTGGGAAAACGTGGCTAAATCAACCAACTAAAACGGCTAAGTGCTAACCTGACGAAACTGAAACTCTGACAGACTAACACCTAAACTGAAGCCGAGCGCGTCGAGCGTGGCGTCCAACTTTGCGTTCCAGGCTCTAGCGTCTAGGTGCCTGACGGAGTCCGTAGAGGGGCTAGTAAATTCTTAAGGTACACTGTTATTAATCACTCATCTGACTTTCCTTTTCACAACCTCTAGCTTGTTTCTTCTAGACATAAGAATCCTTGCAACGGTAGGTCCTCTTGATTCTTCAATTGTTGTCTGCTGTACCATATAGAAGAGTTTATAAATTGAATTATAATCATATTGATTTTTGCGACTATACAAAGGAATAGTGTACATACCTGATCAATGTTCTTAGTCATACGATCTCCGTCCCAGTGCTCTAGACATTGCAATACCCATAATCCCCATGAGTTGCTGCCGTAAGATGAAAGAAAATTCATTTACGACATCAGTAGTGAGAAAGTGATATGATTCACAAGTACTTACCCATCATCTTGCTTTCCAATTTCATATTTTTTAATAGGCCAAGTCTCAACGTCAGAAAATTGTTTGCGTGTAGTTTTGTTTGTCCAATATATGTCTAGTGCAATTTATCCTTTCTGCAAAAGATTTAGAGTTACTGAAACGCCAAAAGATAACAAGGTTTTGATGAAAAAGTAGATAATAATAAGTCATCCACAACTGCATGCGACTAGGTTAAATTGTACTTAGGATCAAGGACTTGTAACTCCTGCTTGACGTTATGCATTACAACTGTCACATAATGTTCTCCGCGTATATTCAGAGGGAAATATTCCTACAAAATAAGATCACTAGCATGTAATATGTAGGATTCCAAATAGTTAACAACAACATCAAATTTATAAAAAACACTCTTTACCTTGTCAGGCTCCTGGTCTTGGCACTTCTTCTACGTTAAAAGTTTTCAAGTTTTTATTCGTTTTGTACAATTTAATGGCTTGTTTGATAAGATAGATTGACCTCAATGGTCCACATATGTGTCGATCATAGTCAAGACAGGGAGCCAGCTCTAGAATGTAGGCATCAAGTATCTGAAAATAATAATCGTACAATGATTGCATGTTCATACTTCTTTGTTGTAAAATAACAATAATAGGTTTACGAATTACTTAGTAGTACTAAGCCATTCTTTTATAAGAACATCGTTAAGATCTTTCGAAGACAAGATGGCCTCATCTGAGTTTTTGTATGCCCTTTTTACAGCTTCTTTGGGGATCTTCGCCAAAGTTGAAACATATTTGACAGCAGCTTCTATTTTATCTGATATTAACAGAGTGTAACATTCGCCAATATCATGATGTTCAAATAATATCGCTGCATAACATTTATGAAAACACACAAGTTACCACACTGAACCATTTTGTTTGCTCAATAAAAATAAGTACTCCCTTCGGCCCATATTATAATTGACTCAAATTTGTCTATATTTGAATGAATCTAGACACTATTTAGTATATAGGTTCATCCAAATTTTGACAAATAAAAGTCAATTAATATGGATCGGAGGGAGTAATGAAATCTATAAAACATTATAACTTTCGTATTTTTTTATTTATGTTTCGATTGTTTCCGTCGCTCAAATAATGAGGAACCATACTTACTATTACCCGCGGTAGAAGTCATATCATTGCTTGGATCGTTCTCCACGACACCACAAAATATCTCCCCATCTAAATCGTCCATGCTGCACGAATCATTTAGAGAATGTGTTAATGTTTCGCCATCTAAATCTACACGAGTTCCCCAAAAACATAGGTGAGCATCTTGTATGCACGACAAACAATCGATGAGACATGGAATCAGTACCAGGACGATAGATGAGAAGAGTCGGCGAAGGGTGGCACCTATTAGAGACGGCAAAAGGGAGTCCTTCAAGGATGAAGTGGTGAGAGGCGGCGTCGATCCCTGGAGGACACACGAAAGGGGGTGGAGAAGGGAGTTGGCAATGTGGGACGGCGAGGGCGTCTCGTAATGGAGGCAGCGGTGATTGCCGGCCTACCTAGGTTGAGTCGTGGGTTGTGGGACGATCGGCGTGCCGATACGCCCTCCGTTATTAACTGCTGGCGTTGGGCCTCGTTGTGGATAGTTAATTGGGCCTATAGGGTTATTACTTTTGAATGTCTTGTTTTTCATATTTTTTATGCGTCTTTACGTATTTTTAAAATTTTTATTGAACTATTTAATGTCTTACCATATTTATGGTTTTTCCAAATTTGATATGCATAACACGATCGTTAATAAATTTACACAGTATCAACTTCATACGATGGGAGTGTTGCCGCTGTCTTTGGAGAACTTTTAGTACGTACAACGCAAAGGATGTGTATGGCGCACACGAATCCATCGAAGGATCACCAATATAAAGAAAGTTTTTGGATAAACCCAGATGCAAAACCAAAACATGTGTTCACGGCGAGAAACACAAATTCTGGATATGCACCCACTTGACCTATGGGAGTTGTCTATGAACACCTTCATCATCTTTATGGTTGTATGACTCAATACTTGGTCAACGTGATCCGACCTAGTTGTTACATCAAACTATACAACTACTATGCCAAATCATGACATTGATTCTGAGTATAAAAGTGGTATGCCCATGGCATGATGCAGACTTGTGCCACATATATCCAAACATTGCATTGGGCTCTAGACCCATGGCATGATGCATATTACATATTTCTGGATAACTGTCTCTCCTTTTATTCTTTCTTAAAGTGGGAAAATGTGGCTAAATCAACCAACTAAAACGGCTAAGTGTTAACCTGACGAAACTGAAACTCTGACAGACTAACACCTAAACTGAAGCCGAGCGCGTCGAGCGTGGCGTCCAACTTCGCGTTCCAGGCTCTAGTGTCTAGGTGCTTGACGGAGTCCGTAGAGGGGCTAGTAAATTCTCAAGGTACACTGTTATTAATCACTGATCTGACTTTCCTTTTCACAGCCTCTAACTTGTTTCTTCTAGACATAAGAAACGTTAAAACGGTAGGTCCTCTTGATTCTTCAATTGTTGTCTACTGTACCATATAGAAGAGTTTATAAATTGAATTATAATCATATTGATTTTTGCGACTATACAAAGAAATAGTGTACAGACCTGCTAATGTTCTTAGTCATACGATCTCCGTCCTAGTGCTCTAGACATTGCAATGCCCATAATCCGCATGAGTTGCTGCCGTAAGATGAAATAAAATTCATTTACGACATCTGTAGTGAGAAAGTGATATGATTCACAAGTACTTACCCATCATCTTGCTTTCCAATTTCATATATTTTAATAGGCCAAGTCTCGATGTCAGGAAATTTTTTGCGTGTAGTTTTGTTTATCCAATATATGTCTAGTGCAATTTCTCCTTTCTACACAAGATTTCGAGTTACTGAAACGCCAGAAGATAACAAGGTTTTGATGAAAAAAGTAGATAATACCAAGTCTCCACAACTGCATGTGAATAGGTTAAATTGTACTTAGGATCAAGGACTTGGAACTCCTTCTTGACGTTATGTATTACAACTGTCACATAATGTTCTCCGCGTATATTCAGAGGAAAATATTCCTACAAAATAAGATCACTAGCATGTACTATGTAGGATTCCAAATAGTTAACAACAACATCAAATTTATAAAAAAACACTCTTTACCTTGTCACGCGCAAAATATTTATTCAAAACCCTTCCTACAGCTCCTGGTCTTGGCACTTCTTCTACGTTAAAAGTTTTCAAGTTTTTATTCGTTTTGTACAATTTAATGTCTTCTTTGATAAGATAGATTAACCTCAATGGTCCACATATGTGTCGATCATAGTAAAGACGGGGAGCCAGCTCTAGAATGTAGACATCAAGTATCTGAAAATAATAATCGTACAATGATTACATGTTCATACTTCTTTGTTGTAAAATAACAATAATAGGTTAGCGAATTACTTATAGTAGTACTAAGCCATTCTTTTATAAGAACATCGTTAAGATCTTTCAAAGACAAGATGGCCTCATCTGAGTTTTTGTATGCCCTTTTTACAGCTTCTTTGGGGATCTTCGCCAAAGTTGAAACATATTTGACAGCAGCTTCTATTTCATCTGGTGTTAACATAGTGTAACATTCCCCAATATCATGATGTTCAAATAATATCGCTGCATAACATTTATGAAAACACACAAGTTACCACACTGAACCATTTTGTTTGCGCAATAAAAATAAGTACTCCCTCCGGCCCATATTATAATTGACTCAAATTTGTCTAAATTTGAATGAATCTAGACACTATT
This sequence comes from Avena sativa, assembly GCA_916181665.1. Lineage (NCBI taxonomy): Eukaryota > Viridiplantae > Streptophyta > Magnoliopsida > Poales > Poaceae > Avena > Avena sativa. Next base: position 160,165,803 of record OV702298.1, on the reverse strand, counting down.
TAGTATATAGGTTCATCCAAATTTTGACAAATCAAAGTCAATTAATATGGATCGGAGGGAGTAATGAAATCTATAAAACATTATAAATTTCGTATTTTTTTATTTATGTTTCGATTGTTTCCGTCGCTCAAATAATGGGGAACCATACTTACTATTACCCGCGGTAGAAGTCATATCATTGCTTGGATCGTTCTCCACGACACCACAAAATATCTCCCCATCTAAATCGTCCAAGCTGCACGAATCATTTAGAGAATGTGTTAATGTTTCGCCATCTAAATCTACACGAGTTCCCCAAAAACATAGGTGAGCATCTTGTATGCACGACAAACAATCGATGAGACATGGAATCAGTACCTGGACGACAGATGAGAAGAGTTGGCGAAGGGTGGCACCAATTAGAGATGGCAAAAGGGAGTCCTTCAAGGATGAAGTGGTGACAGGCGGCGTCGATCCCTGGAGGACACACGAAAGGGGGTGGAGAAGGGAGTCGGCAATTTCGGACGGCGAGGGCGGCTCGTAATGGAGGCAGCGGTGATTGGCGGCCTACCTAGGTTGAGTCGTGGGTTGTGGGACGATCGACGTGCCGATACGCCCTCCGTGATTAACTGCTGGTGTTGGGCCTCGTTGTGGGTAGTTAATTGGGCCTATAGGGTTATTACTTTTGAATGTCTTGTTTTTCTTATTTTTTATGCGTCTTTACGTATTTTTAAATTTTTTATTGTACTATTTAATGTCTTACCATATTTATGGTTTTTCCAAATTTGATATGCATAACACGATCGTTAATAAATTTACACAGTATCAACTTCATACGATGGGAGTGTTGCCGCTGTCTTTGGAGAACTTTTAGTACGTACAACGCAAAGGATGTGTATGGCGCACATGAATCCATCGAAGGATCACCAATATAAAGAAAGTTTTTGGATAAACCCAGATGCAAAACCAAAACATGTGTTCACGGCGAGAAACACAAATTCTGGATACGCATCCACTTGACCTATGGGAGTTGTCTATGAACACCTTCATCATCTTTGTGGTTGTATGACTCAACACTTGGTCAACGTGATCCGACCTAGTTGTTACATCAAACTATACAACTACTATGCCAAATCATGACATTGATTCTGGGTATAAAAGTGGTATGCCCATGGCATGATGCAGACTTGTGCCTCATATATCCAAACATTGCATTGGGCTCTAGACCCATGGCATGATGCATGTTACATATTTCTGGATAACTGTCTCTCCTTTTATTCTTTCTTACAGTGGGAAATGTGGCTAAATCAACCAACTAAAACGGCTAAGTGCTAACCTAACGAAACTGAAACTCTGACAGACTAACACCTAAACTGAAACCGAGCGTGTCGAGCGTGGCGTCCAGCTTCGCGTTCCAGGCTCTAGCGTCTAGGTGCTTGACGGAGTCCGTAGAGGGGCTAGTAAATTCTCAAGATACACTGTTATTAATCACTGATCTGACTTTAATTTTCACAACCTCTAACTTGTTTCTTCTAGACATAAGAATCGTTGCAACGGTAGGTCCTCTTGATTCTTTAATTGTTGTCTGCAGTACCATATAGAAGAGTTTATAAATTGAATTATAATCATATTGATTTTTGCGACTATACAAAGGAATAGTATACAGACCTGATCAATGTTCTTAGTCACATGATCTCCGTCCTACTGCTCTAGACATTGCAATACCCATAATCCGCATGAGTTGCTGCCGTAAGATAAAATAAAATTTATGTACGACATCTGTAGTGAGAAAATGATATGATTCACAAGTACTTTCCCATCATCTTGCTTTCCAATTTCATATTTTTTAATAGGCCAAGTCTCGACGTCAGGAAATTGTTTGCGTGTAGTTTTGTTTATCCAATATATGTCTAGTGCAATTTGTCCTTTCTGCAAAAGATTTAGAGTTACTGAAACGCCAAAAGATAACAAGGTTTTGATGAAAAAAGTAGATAATACTAAGTCATCCACAACTGTATGCGAATAGGTTAAATTGTACTTAGGATCAAGGACTTGGAACTCCTGCTTGACGTTATGCATTACAACTGTCACATAATGTTCTCCGCGTATATTCCGAGGGAAATATGCCTACAAAATAATATCACTAGCATGTACTATGTAGGATTACAAATAGTTAACAACAACATAAAATTTATAAAAAACACTCTTTACCTTGTCACGCGTAAAATATTCATTCAAAACCCTTCCTACAGCTCCTGTTCTTGGCACTTCTTCTACGTTAAAAGTTTTCAAGTTTTTTTTTCGTTTTGTACAATTTAATGGCTTCTTTGATAAGATAGCTTGACCTCAATGGTCCACATATGTGTCGATCATAGTCAAGACGGGGAGCCAGCTCTAGAATATAGGCATCAAGTATCTGAAAATAATAATCGTACAATGATTGCATGTTCATACTTCTTTGTTGTAAAATAACAATAATATGTTAGCGAATTACTTACAGCAGTACGAAGCCATTCTTTTATAAGAACATCGTTAAGATCTTTCGAAGACAAGATGGCCTCATCTGAGTTTTTGTATGCCCTTTTTACAGCTTCTTTGGGGATCTTCGCCAAAGTTGAAACATATTTGACAACATTTTCTATTTCATCTGGTGTTAATATAGTATAACATTCCCCAATATCATGATGTTCAAATAATATCGCTGCATAACATTTATGAAAACACACAAGTTACCACACTGAACCATTTTGTTTGCTCAATAAAAATAAGTACTCCCTCCGGCCCATATTATAATTTACTCAAATTTGTCTAAATTTGAATGAATCTAGAAACTATTTATTATATAGGTTCATCCAAATTTTGACAAATCAAAGTCAATTAATATAGATCGGAGGGAGTAATGAAATCTATAAAACATTATAACTTTCATATTTTTTGATTTATGTTTCGGTTGTTTCCGTCGCTCAAATAATGGGGAACCATACTTACTATTACCCGCGGTAGAAGTCATATCATTGCGTGCATCGTTCTCCACGACACCACGAAATATATCCCCATCTAAATCGTCCATGCTGCACGAATCATTTAGATAATGTGTTAATGTTTCGCCATCTAAATCTACACGAGTTCCCCAAAAACCTATGTGAGCATCTTGTATGCACGACAGACAATCGATGAGACATGGAATCAGTACCTGGACGATAGATGAGAAGAGTCGGCGAAAGGGAGTCCTACAAGGATGAAGTGTTGAGAGGCGGAGTCGATCCCTGGAGGACACACGAGAGGGGGTGAAGAAGGGAGTCGGCAATGTGGGACGGCGAGGACGGCTCGTAATGGAGGCAGCGGTGATTGGTGGCCTACCTAGGTTGAGTCGTGGGACGATCGACGTGCCGATACGCGCTCTGTGATTAACTGCTGGCGTTGGGCCTCGTTGTGGGTAGTTAATTGCGCCTATAGGGTTATTACTTTTTAATGTCTTGTTTTTCCTATTTTTTATGCGTTTTTACGTATTTTTAAATTTTTTATTGTACTATTTAATGTCTTACCATATTTATGGTTTTTCCAAATTTGATATGCACAACACGATCTTTAATTAAATTTACATAGTATCAACTTCATACGATGGGAGTGTTGCCCCTGTCTTTTTGGAGAACATTTAGTACGTACAATGCAAAGGATGTGTATGGCGCACACGAATCCACCGAAGGATCACCAATATAAAGAAAGTTTTTGGATAAACCCAGATGCAAAACCAAAACATGTGTTCACGGCGAGAAACACAAATCCTAGATACGCACCCACTTGACCTACGGGAGTTGTCTATGAACACCTTCATCATCTTTGTGGTTGTATGACTCAACACTTGGTCAACATGATACCACCTAGTTGTTACATCAAACTATACAACTACTATGCCAAATCATGACATTGATTCTAAGTATAAAAGTGGTATGCCCATGGCATGATGCACACTTGTGCCTCATATATCCAAACATTGCATTGGGCTCTAGACCCATGGCATGATGCGTATTCCATATTTCTGGCTAAGTTTCTATCCTTTTATTCTTTCTTACAGTGGGAAAACGTGGCCATGATCCTTGTGTTCGTGCCATCCCACGAACAGATCGTCATCCCGCGCGACTCGCTCCAGTTTGTAACAACAGAACCGGATCTAGAACAGTGACTAAATCAACCAACTAAAACAGTGAAGTGCTAACCTGACGAAACTGAAACTCTGTCAGACTAACACCTAAACTGAAGCCGAGCGCGTTGAGCGTGGCATCCAACTTCGCGTTCCAGGCTCTAGCCTGTAGGTGCCTGACAGAGTCCGTAGAGTGGCTTGTGTAGGCGCATCGCCTAGCGCCCCTGGCCAGCAGACCCACCCGCGGTGCGCGGCGAACGCCAACAGGAGCCGCACGGACTCCAGCCGTGCAACAGGTCCAAAGGCGTCCGCAACGTCGATGCCCTGCTGCTTCACATATCCCTTTTGCCGACAATGCAAGGCAGTTGTTCAGCTGCACGATGTCATCCATGGTGCGCGCTTTTGGTCACCGGGTGCGCCTTGCGGCGAGGCAGATGTGATGGCGGCGCGGCTTCAGCTTCGGGTGTCGGAGAGGCTAGCTCGGTGCGCGAGGATGACGCTGTCGGTGATGTGTGCTCTGCGGGAGCTGGTGTCGATGGAGAGCTGATGTCGGCGAGTCCTGGCCTGCCACCACAGGTGTAGCGGTACGCAGTGGAGTCGAGTCGACTGCACGTAGCAGACCACCGTGAACGCTGTGCTCACAGGGTTGTTCTGGCCTGCTCAAAGTTCTCGGTGTTGTGTGTGTGGTGCACTCTATATTTGGTATGAGCAAAGTTTATGAATGAAGGGCAACGTCTAGTTTTCTGCTACCTCCACATACCTGCATGCATAACATTAAGGCGCAGTTAGCTATTGACAATTTCAAAGAAAGTTTTGATAATGCTTTTTAGTTGTACTCAAGGAATGACTTACTGCAGATGTAGTTTGCATAATTTAGCGTTTCGTCTTTTATGACCAGCAGTATTGCATGCGCTACACAGGTGGTTCCCCTTCTTCTTCTTCTTCTTCTTCTTCTTCTTCTTTTGTTCATCGTATGATAGTGGTCTGCCATTTTAACTCATGGGTGGATTAGCACCGTCAGCTCCAAATCGTTTGTTTTTCTTAGGCGCGCCTTTGGATTTAACTTTTAGTGGATCGCCAACTTGAGGTGCTTTTCCCTTGCTGCTCTGTGCATCTGCATCGAAGTAGCTTGTTTGAATATTGCTGAGCCCCTATGTCCTTTGCATCAGTCGATCGATGAATTCCTCGTATTCATGACGAGACTGTTCATCATGGCATAACACTGTGAGAACTTCTTGAGATGGTACATTCAAGTCAGAAAAAATTGTCCTCTTGGTTGCACTTGACCATCCGTATCCGAACATATCGCTCTCGTGCTTCGCAGACAATCCAAATCTTGCGTTCTTTGAGAAGCTCCGAAGAACACAACAAGTTGGTATTTTTTTCTAGTCGCGGGTAATCCAACATGTAGAGGATGTGATTGCAAGGTAGCCCCTTCCTAGCCATTCTTCTGCAGGAGCACTTTATAGTTTCCTCACCGTTAGGCGTGTAGGTCATATCAAACTTCCTAGTAGGTTTATGTGCCCATATCAGAGAGTACTTATTATCACTAGAATCACCTTGCGCACATTCAGCAATCTTGAGTCCATCAAGTCTTTTCAGCTCCGATTGCAAGATATAGAAGTTTGCTACAGTGAATACTTTTGCTGCAGCAGACTCAATATCTTTGTATTTAGTAAACGGCAAAGGTAATGTATGTGAGTCCTCGCAGCCATGCCGCACATCTTCCTGACTGATACGGTTAATGGCGTTCTCGTAGTGCACAATCAAATCCACCAGTGTCATTTTAGAGTCAAGATCAAGGTGTAGGCACGAGTTCAAACTCTCGCTCCTCTGATTAATTTTCATTCCAAGGAAAAAGCCATTGGCTAGATACGCGGCGGCCCACCATCTCTTCTTCTTGTACATTCTACTCAGCCACCCTTTGGTTCCCTTCGTCTGCCATTTCTTAATATAGGCGCTCCATCTCTCCTCAAAGACCTCTTCGGAGGTGCTGTAGTATATCAATGACCTGAATTCATTTAGAGAATCGTGATTGAGGTGTTTTTAATATTCTTTTCAACGTGCCACGTACATACACGGTGCCACACATCCTTGAAGACAATGCCAATGGCTTTCATCATTGAACCGTCTGCATCAGTGATAACCCCTTTTGGCTTCTTTTGACACATAGCTTTCATAAATGTTTGAAGCATCCATACATATGTTTTTGTTTTCTCGTCAGAGACGATTGCGCATGTGAAAACAGTAGTTCTACGGTGATGGTTAAACCCCGCGAAAGGAATGAACGACATTCCATACCGATTCATTGTACGTACTGTCAAACACCAGCACATCACCGAAATCCTCATAGTCCCGACGTGACTGAGAGTCACACCAAAACATGCTTTTCAAATTTCCTCCATCATCTAGCTGGTAATCGAAAAAGAATTCAGGATCACGGGCCTGCCTGTTCTGCATAATTCAGATGGCTGTGTTAGCGTCACCTGATGCAATGAGCTTCCTCTTCTCCCGGGAACACATGTTGTAAAGATCCTTCGAGACGAACCCAACCTTGCTCCACCTTCCACTTTTGCTGATAAAGGTTTTCATAATTTCGAACTTGCGCATCCCAGTTGCTCTAGTGACATGATTTCAGCTTTCTAGTAAGATTTGATCTTCCGATGGGACCGAAGAAATGGGACTTCATCGGGTCTAGCTAGCACATGGTTGTGCTCGTCCTTAAATTGCAGAACTTTCCAATTCCCCTTGGATTTGTTATACGACACGCTGAGATAGGCTCGATAGTGGCATCGAGACAGAGCTCGTGGCCTCTTCTTGCGGTTCTCCATGTGCACATACCTTTCCTCACGTTCCCCTCCCTTGGAATAGAGAAACCGCCTGTAATTAATATCTCCTTCCGAATTTTGCTTCACCCTTTGTTTCCTTATGCTGAAACCACGTTCTCTGGCGTATGCATTGTAGTAAGCGAATGCTTCCGCTTCGTTAGTGAAGGTCATCTCCTTTACAATCTGATGCCTGTCACGCTCATCCTGAGCATGCTGAAAATCCTTCTCTGGCATCACTGGATGCTGTCTGTGCTCATGCTGTGAACTGTCTGTAACCTACACAATTAGAAGAAAAAAGAAATGTAAGTGGTGGTCATATGGTTGATCCTATATATGCTTTTTCATACAACAATAAGCAACTTACATCACCCTTGAATTCAGATTTTGAACTGTCTGTAAACTACACAATTAGAAGCCAAAAGAAATGTTTGTGGTGGTCATATGGTTGATCCTATATATGCCTTGTCATACAACAATAAGCAACTTACATCACTCTTGAATTCATATTTTGAACTGTCTGTAACCTACACAATTAGAAGCAAAAATAAATGTAAATGGTGGTCATATGGTTGATCCTATATATGCCTTGTCATACAACAATAAGCAACTTACATCACTCTTGAATTCAGATTTTGATCCTTCAGGTTCTTGTGATTCTTCCGCCGTCTCTTCATCCTAGTTTTCTAAGTCCGAATCCCCAAAATAATCATGGTCACTATGAGAGAATAGTACAACCTGCAGCATTGTAGCACAAAGTCATATAACATGGCTATTCAACTCTTATAAAAATAATGTAGCACTAGACATACATCATTAATTCTTTCCGAGATAGATTCTTTCTGATGGCGATCCTTGTTTACACAATCGATGTCCATCTGTACAATTTAAAAAGTATGTGTATAAACTTGCATGCTCTAGGTGTGAAAATTAAAAAAATAAAAAATAAACTTCACTTGACCTTATCATCCTCAGATTCGTTTTCTTCAAAGAGGTCGTTCTCAGTAAGCTCATCATCAAATAAAAACATATCATCATACGAACTTGAATCACCGTTGTGCGTAGGGATGCTCTCATTGTCACTCCCAGTTGGCATCGAGTCCTCCCTCTGTTCAAGCAAAGAAAACCAGAAACGCTAATCTAATCAGTGATGTATATGTGGAGGACTCGTAGATGCAAAGATGAACCCTAAGCCGCTATGCTAAAGGTGATGGAAAGAGTGTGGGTTAGAGAGGCAGCTACTCACATCTTCCGGGCGTCGGTTGCAAGATGGGACATGGGACTGGTTGATGCGGCATGAGGATGAGAAGATCTGGCTGGCCTTTGATCTGGAGATGTAGGATTGGAACGGTTATCGTCGGCGTGGATGGACACGTCGCCACCGGAGCCGGGCAGATTCGCAGGTGGAGGATTAGATCTCGGTCGATGGCCGGAGCCGGGAAGGCTCATGTGGTTGGAGGATTAGAAGGATAGCCGCCGGATTCACGTCGCCAATCCGGATCCTTCGCTGGCGCACGTCACCGCCGGAGCTAGGCAGGATGATCAAAAATTTAGGGTTAGAGCGGTGTCTAGGGAAATGGCGGCGCGATAGTTTTTGTGATCAAACCGAGAGACCTAATAATGTCGTGGCGACGTGGCAACGGTTGACAACGTAGCAATGAATGGTCAAATCTAATGGCATGGCGACGTGGCAATGGTTGACATCGTGGCAGGCAATAGTACGTATGCGAATACGTGGGAATACGGGCCTGGACTTGGGCTTCGGGGGCTACCCTCGCGTGGCCTCCTCTGAAAACACGCGGGGAAAATTCTACCCTTACAAACTTTGCAACTTTCGAGAGATAGGGGGCCTATGGGATCAAGCGTCTTATACGAACTTGTTACTTGCTTTCTTTTAATCGTTTTAATTACATTTATGCAAACAACCAAAAACCTTTTCAAACACTCTTTACTTGAGATCAAAGGCAACTTACAAGTATCGTTTGGTAGATAGTGACGAGGGGCATAAAGACCTTTACCAATAGCTCTATGTGGGTTTGATATCTTTACTTCGAAACTAGCTACAATTGATCTGTGCACTTGTAGTCATCAGGTCTCACTCTTCAACTTGCATAAGTATACCCATGTATATCTTGAGTAGTCATCAACAATCACCAAACAATATTTTTCCCACCCAGACTCGCGTGATATGGAGGACCAAAGAGATCCTCGTGAAGGAGCTCCAAGATCCTCTTGGAATTTATGGTATTCTTGGGTTTGTGGGGATAATAATGCATCTTTCCTTTAAAACAAGCCCTGCATACACGATCTTTGGAAAAGCAAACATTTCTTTAGTCCAACAATATGGGCCACCCTTGTGGAGACTTTGCAAAGTTCTCATATTGACATGGGCTAGACGACGATGCCATAGCCAACCCACATAGGCCTTTCCGAATAGGCACATCGCACTTGTAGTGGTTTTCCCAAAAAAGTCCACCACATGCAAGTCATTTTCGACATACCCAACAAAAGCAACCTTTAGAGTCTTGCTCCACAAGAGAACCACAATATCATTATCAATAAATATGGCAAAGCCCATCTTTCCAAGAGCACGGACTAAAAGTAAATTATATCCAAGGGTCTCAATAAGCATGACATCCACGAGAGTAGTATCATGTGCAACCCCAACTTTTCCAAGACCTACTATCTGAGACCTTGACTTATCGGCATATGTGACAGTTATTTTATCGTGATTTGGCCTTATCTCTGTCATTATCGCCTTTCTTTCGGTCATATGACTTATGCGTCCACTATCAAGCACCCACTTTGATAAGCCAGAATCATAGTTCTACAAGATATCAAACTATTTTTAAGGTACCCATTTTTCAATGGGTCCTCTTTTGTTAGTGACAAGGGTCCTGGGAACCCAAAGAGACCAAGCAATATAACCATCAAATGGGCCAACATATTGTGCATAAGCATCACCATAATACTCATGCATTAAAACATAGTGAGGGTTAGCAATTCCTGCAAAGTCATCTTGTGGCATAGGTTTTCCACTTGTGGTAGTACTACGCACAATGTTCTTTTCTTTTTCTTGTGTGGGTTTGGCCTTCTTCTTATTGTTCTTCTTCTTAGCCTTGGACAAAAAGCCAATTCCTCCTTTCTCATTACTTGAACTTTTCTTTCTCAAAAGGTCATCAATGGACTTGTTTCCTTCTGGGAAGGTAGCCTTTGCAATCTCCCCCTTCAACCTAGCATTTTCTCCAAGGATGTTTGTACTACTAGAAGGACCAAAAATACTAGGTGAGGAAAATATTAGTCAATTGAGTTTGAAGTTTTTCACGATACTTTGTGGGAGTCAAGAGTTCACTTTCCAAGGCCTTGTGATCCTTGTCAAGCTTCCTAAAGTCCTCTGCAAGTTTTTCATGAACAACATCAAACTCAATCTTATCCTTTTTAGCCTTTTTATACTTAGCAAAGGCATGATCACGTTTTTCATGAGTTTATTGATGATTTGATCATTTGCCTCATCGAGGCCTTCAAGTTTTTCTTCAAGAGACACCCTAGTCTCTTGCTCTTCTTCTAGAGAATTAGTTAGAGAATCCATCTCAAGAATGTGCTCTCTCCCAAGTTACATCTCTCATCAAGAAGCTCTTGTGTATGAGAGAGTTTATTCAAGAGATTCACAAAATGCTTCTTGTCCTCCCCTTACAAATTAGTCATAAAAGAATCGAAAGCAACTAATTCCTCCTTCACCTCAAGAGTCATATAATCATTGATCATGGAGGTGGAGAGAAAAGATGATGATACCTGCGATCCTCTTTCCATAAGGCAAGTGACGTTCTTTTTGGAGATATTCTCATTTGGAGAGTCGAAGAGCAAGAACAAGGATGTAGAGGTGGTGGAGATGGAAGCCAAACCATTTGATGTTTCTTCTTCTTCCTCAACTTCATCATCGGATGAGAATTCTTCATGTGCTATCAATGCAATGTCAGCTGACTTCTTCTTGGTGTCATTCTTTTAGTAGAAAGGACTCTTGAAGGGGGCCTTTGACTTTTTCATCACTATAACTTCACCACCATTATTTTCTCTCTTCTGATAGTGACATGGGTATGCCCTACGGGTGCCTGATGTTAGTCTACCCGGTTCGGCCTAGAGGAAGCCCATACAGTTATCCACTCTTGATGATGAAGCCCAGGAAGGATTCGGGTGACCCAGGCCCATGAAGGACACGGATCCTTGAAGAACATGGCCAACTGTAGATAGAAATTCAAAGGGTAAACCCTAATCTCTAACTGACTCGACCTACCCTGAGAACTGGCCACCCCATATAAAGTCCAGGAGGGCACGACGAGGAGGATCAAACCTCATAACCTAGCACACAACTCGCTAGATCTCATCTGCGCACCCCTATAACCTTCGGCATCTCCATTAACAAAGAGGAGACAAGTAGGAGTAGGGTTTTCCCTCTGGGAGCCTGAACCTTGGTAAACCTTGTGTCCTCGTGTTGCAAGTCTATTAGACGTTCCGCGATCTCCAGCGTCCCCCCTTCTCCAAAACCCATGTCCATAACAATGGGCATTGACGAGTTGAACCCTCGTCAATTGGCACTATCTGTGGGAACTAGGGATGCTGATCGTGCGGTTGTGATGACTCAATCCACCGTGATCTTCGACTCCTCTGCAATGGAGAACCACCTCCTCTTCTGCACCACCGACTTCATCATCCAATTGCCGGCGACTTGTCAAGACTTTGATTCTGTAGGAGACGGAGTCGACATGATTCTCGGGAGTCTATGCTTCCAGGTAGGAAAGGTTGGCACCCTTCGCCTCCTTGAGCGAGTACTACCTCCGGCTGCCGTACCCGCTCCTTGGGTACCGCCAATCAGTGCCTTAAGCGCACCCTCGCTGGCATACAATTCAGATAATAGCAGTAGCCGCAACTCCGATCTCTGCAACCCTCTTACGGAGGAAGGAACCTATGGTTCTGGATTTTGAGAGCTGTTGGAGTAACGATCTCCCCCACCGCCACATGTTCGCGGCCATCGCCTATGGTCACGTTGACAACGGGGCCAATCCACCGGCTCCCCCCTGATCCGCATGCTACTAACGTCACGAATGGAACCAATGGCACACCACCGCCCAATCCCAATGGGAACGAGCCACCTGAAGCCGCCAACGGTGGCAATCACGGTCGTCAGCAGATCATCCTCAACGAGGCTCAATGGGAAAGAGTTCGAGGGGCAGTGCGAGGCACCAACCCTCTGCCACTCGACGCCTCTTGCGACATGTTGATGGGATAACACTGGCTTCTCATAAAGGAGCATAATCGATAGGTCGAGCAGAATAGAGAGCTTGAGCAACGCAGGAGAGCAGCCGATGAGTCAAGCATGCGATGAGATGCTCTCTCCTCATTCGGCGGATCCTCCTCCAAAGGCTACGATGTCTACGTCGGCCACAAAAGCCGTTCTCAGCTGGACTGCATGGACCCTTCCACCAGACGCGAGGCCACCAAGGCACTCGATCTGTCCTTCATGTCGATGGACTCGTAGGGCAACATAATGCCCAAAACACCACAAGCCGCAGTCATGGCAGCCACCACGTACCTGGCAGCAAGCCCGCCACCGGTTGGGGATCCCAGACACGCAATCCATAAATCTGCGATTGCGGGCCTTGTGCTCATGGGAGCCGTGCTAATCGGACAAACGGTCCCAGAGCCGAAGAAAAAGGCTGTGGTGAGGTTCACAAAGAGCTGCACACGCTCATCCGATAAGGACGGTCATGACCTATCATGGCGATGCCCCAACTCGTGGCAAAGGAGACGTAACTGCGATGCTCGTGATGAGCTCACGCAGCGCAAGATCGACAAATCACGTGCAAAACGTGTGTGCTCCACGAAATCGGAGGATGAAGACACGAAGCTCTATTGCGCCAAATGCTTCAGTAGAGCCATATGGCAGACTCAAATGCCCAAGGGCTTCAAGATCCCATCGGACAACCCCAAGTTCGATAGCCTACAGGAGCCGAAGATTTTGCTAGATGACCATATCTCATCGGTCAAACTACACGGTGGAAGAAGGAATACAGCCATGTAATGCCTTCAGCTACAACTGAAGGATGCAACTAGAGCCTGGCTCAACAACCTACCCTCTGGGTCCATCCATAGTTGGGAGGAGCTGGTCTACAGCTTCATCCGCAACTTCAAAGGCACCTGCAAAAGGCCAGCCTCCATTGAGGAGCTGCGCGCCTACTACCAACTCTCCAACGAATCGATCCGCTCCTATGTATAGCATTGGTTTGTCATCAAGAACTCCGCTGAGGACATATCAGAGGGGAGGGCAATCGACGCCTTTAACGGCAGCGTGAGGTGCTGCGAACTTAGAGAGGAGCTAGGCAGGATCAAGCCCAAAACCATCAATCATCTGATGGACATCGCCAATCGCTGGGCGGATGGTGAAGATGCCGTCAACCGAACCCGTTCGAATGACGAAGATGACCTCGGTCGCAGATGCGACCACTGAGGAAAAAGAAGAGAGCACGTCTACGATAATCACAAAGAGGTCGATATCGTTACGGCTGGCTATGCCGACCGCCGGGATGATGGAAAACGCAGCAGCGGCTACTGCAGTAGCAGCTATCACAATAGCAGGAAACCTGCACAGTCGTGGCAACGCCACACTCAGGATAATGATCCATCCGCATTCGATAAGTTTTTGGTTCCCTACACCATCCACTTCTACATCGACAAGAATGATGGTAAGAAGAAAGCCAGCCACCTACTCAAGCACTACATGGAGTTCCAGAAGATCCACGAGGGATACACCCAACTGCGGCACGACATAGTAAACCAGGGGTTCGGCTCCATCCCTTGAAATGTCGCATATGGTTCCCCACCACCACCACCCGGAGGACCCGCGTAACCTACGGCTGCGCCGGCCTAGAACAATGGGGTAGAGCCGTACCCACGATCGTTGGGAGCCATGATAATACAAAAGGGACATCCATCCAACAGGATCCATAAGACGATCACCCACAAGATAAAACTGGCCGTCACCTCTCCACCAGCCATACCTGAGTACCGCAGCATCTCAGAATCATGCATCACATTCGACCGCTCGGATCACCCCTACCAAATACCTCGCCCAGGCCACTCTGCCCTAGTGCTCAAGGCACATATCGGTGGATTCGAGATGAGCAGCGTGTTCACGGACGACAGCAGCAACATCAACCTTATGTTTTCCAGCACACTTGAAGCTACACGGATCCCGCTATGCAGCATGAAGGCATCAGATACAACCTTCCATGGCATTGTACTAGGGAAAGGAGTATACCCCCTAGGCAAAAGATGGCTCAACGTCATCTTTGGCACCCCTAAGAAGTTCAGGCGCGAGCGGCTTGACTTCGAGGTGGTCGACTAGACCTTGCAATACCAAGCCATTCTCGGGCATGTGGCATTCGCAATGTTCCTTGCAGTACCACACTATGCGTACCTTCTACTGAAGATGCCCGAACCTAATGGCGTCATCTGTTGGGGATATGCTATATGGGTATCCTCATAGCATGTCTCTTATCCGGATAACCCGGGTGGCCCACAGTTGGTAGCATGGCCCATGTTCTGCTGGGTGGCCCAGTTAGACGGATCCAGAAGGGAGGCCCATGCCGTATAAAGGAAGGTTACGGAGGAGTCACCGACGTACCCGGAGCCTTGGAGTGCAAGACACGTTAGACTGATTGTATACTGTGTAGAAATCTGTAACCTATCCGGCTAGGACTTTCCCTGTAACCCTAGGACCTGGCGAATATATAAGTCGGGCCTATGGGATCCTTTAGGGCACCAATTAACATACACCTCGCATAGCGAACCGATCGCTGTAACTTGGCGTATTGCCATTATAGTGATTTATAGCAGGAGTAGGATTCCGCCACCGTTGTGGGATCTGAACCTGGGTAAGCTATGTTACCTCGTACCCGTCAACCGTCCACCTTACCCCACATCTCTAAACATGCACTGTGAGTACCCCTCCATGGCGTACTTGTCGGCAATACCACGACAGTTGGCGCCCACCGTGGGGCAAGAGGCGCTTCAGGCCCTATAGCGGGCGAGGTCCAAGATCTTCGTGGGAATCGGAAAAACCGTATCCATCGGTCGCGTTCTCTTCTCCGAAAACATTCTGATCGTCCCTCCCGATGACTTCTGGATCCCGACGAAGACGAACCCTACGTGATGCTCGATCGTCCCCATCGGAGATATCCACCTCTTCATCGGCGAAACCGACTTGGGGACTAGTTCCCTAGGAGTTGGAGGAGAGTCAAAACCCGCACGGACCGCCTATGGGAAGGATATGTTCGCGGGAGGATCGATGTCAGATCTCTCTTTGGAGTTTGCTGACAAAGATCGGAAAAATTCAAGGCCCACCCAAACCTCCCATGTGCAGGATATAACGGTGGAAGATCGCTGCAAGTCCGCCGGCTCGCCTGTGCGTCTGGACAGCAGATATCCAAGTTCGTCAGAGTGGTGACCATCTTCGATCTGGCACGTTGAATTTAGAGAGAGGGCGAAAAACCCCGCAATTACCTTGCCAAGTGGCTCCGTATATGGGCCGATCTGGCTCATTACCCCAATGATGATGCTATGGATCACTTTGTGGAAGGACTGGACCAGGGTATGCTTCCCCGGCATATGCTAAGGCGGCAACATGCTTCAGGATGTCTCACTTTCGAAAGAATGGTGAACACCGTGAACAGCTACGCAGAGGCTTAGGAGGAAGCTCAGACAGATCTTGCGCTCATTGGTGGAGCCCCTCCGCCTCAGCCACCGCCACTGCCGCCTTCGGTCATCATCGCCGCAGCTGCACCACCACCTCCAGTCATCGTTGCTGCTGTTGCACCTCCACCGCCTGTCATCGAGGAAGCCCCGGAACCCTCCGACTCCATGCTTGACGCGCTCTACGCCGACATCAGCGCTGGCTCGGAGGAGATAGAATTCAGCCCGGAGGAGCTAGACTCTGCCATGCAGGAGATGGAGGAGGATTACAAGCGCCACGAGCAGGACACCAACGCCGTCACGTCCCGAGAGGTGTTCATCGCCATTGGGACGGCGATGGATGAAGATCAACCCGGACGAGCTCCGCCTATAGCGCTGGACAAGGGAAGGGAGGACCACCTGTTGCTGCCGACAATGATCGCGCAAAGGTCATGCCCCCTCCGCCTAAACCAGTGCAGCAGCCGCAGGAACTCGGCACCGGACTGAGCAACAACAACACCGCAGACCCGCCGCCTCCGGCATCTACATTTGCTGCTACCCAAGTCACTCCAGTTAATAGATGGATGTACGACAATCTCCTCGTCGAGCCCATGACCGTGGCTCATATTCGTAATGTAGTCCAGCTGGACGAGAAGCGCCAACAACTGCTGGAGGAAGCGCAGACCATCGCGGAGCAAGGCGCTAAGCTGGATCGAGATCCTGCCAACACGCAGAAATCAATAGAGAAAGCTAGAGCCATGGAGGCTGAGTACAAGACTCTGCTACAACAGCAGAAGGCTAAGAAAGCTCCAGCTCACGTCATCAATGATCCGGGTGTGCGGTGAAACGTAGGATGGGCTCCCTCGAAGCTGGAACAAGCCAAGCCATACATTGACAGTGAAGGAAGGAAGGTGATGCCCACTCCTCTTCTCAACTCGCCATCGCCAATACCCTTCTGGAACAGGATAGATCACCCGCAGCTGTGGATCAGGTCTATGACCTTGTGGCCAATGCGGTGAAACAACAGGAAAAGGCCACCTCTCAGAGGCTTGAGTCTGACCCAGCATTTTGCTAGTCTAGCCAGCATAAGCCACCAAGGGATTAATCTCCTCTGGATGTCGGGTCCTAGACGGGTTCATCAAAACAAAGACGGAGAGATGCGCGTAATAGGAAGGACGCTATCCCCATATCCTCTGACCATGGAGGCAAGGCTCAACCTCGTCGCCCATCTCCACCTCCCCGCTCTCCCCGACATCGCGAAGACCCGAAGGCTCACCGTCATACGGATATGCCCCCGCCAAGGTAGAGCGGCATCGTCATCCGTGAAAACGCAGAGCAGACCCGTCTCCATGTCCGACAAGCAACCGCGACAAGCGTGAGGCGTCACAGGAGGGTAACAGCAAAAGAAGGCTAACCCACCGCCACCTCTGCCTATGTCGCCACCTAGCAGTCACCATGGCGGAGGAGGCCCGCGTCGTTCACGCATCCCATCCCCTAATGGCAAGAAGAAGAAAAGAAGCCCGCAGCCATACGACACACGTTCACGTCTAGACAAGATCCACGAGGCCCAGGAAGGACCCTACCTGGGACCACATTGCTTTGGACTTGTGATACGGTCCGCAACTTACCCCAAAGGTTTCCGGATTGACAAGACCATCAAGCCCTATGACAGCACCGCCAAGCCAGCTACATGGTTGCAGGATTACGACAACACGGTAGAAATCGCCGGGGGTAATCCCAACATCGCCATCAAGTACCTCCCTTTGATGTTGGCGGGCACGACCCGGCAATGGATTGATGACTTGCCGGAGAGATCCATGTGCAATTGGTTGGACATGCAAGAAGCATTCACCAAGAACTTAGAGGGCACGTACAAACGTCCTTGTACTGTTGGCGATCTACAACGGTGAGTGCAGGAGAAAGACGAGACATCTCGCGCCTACCTCTCGCTGGCTGGACATGAAGAATTCATGCGCAGGAGTGCACGCTCAGACCGCCATGCCCGCCTTCATTGATGGTTTGGAAACGAGCACGTTGCTCCGACATAAGTTGAAGCGCCTGCAGGACAACCACCAGCTAGATCTCAACCAGATGATTCAGCTAGCTAGTGAGTTCGCAGCTGCCGTCGCCGATGCTCGCGGCTCCCTGCCGGCAACGGCTGTTCCAACGCAGGCTTGTAGGAATAGCAGCACCAAGCGGAAGACCCTGCCATAAGAAAAACAAACCTTCGATATGGTTATTATGACATTTGCAGGACGAGGTGATGGCGGACAGCATGGCCGAGGACGGGGAGCTGGTCGTGGGCAGCGGCGAGGCAGTGAAACTACCTCGGCAGCGCTCCACGTTCCCCAAACCTATGAGGAGTACCGCTATATGTCGTGCCTCGTACACCTCGACGCCAATGGCAACGCCACCCACACCAACGATATTGCAAGTTCGTCAACAATCTCAAGGAGGACCCGGAGTCTGACTACAAACAAAGTCGGAAGGACAAACCGCGAGGCAAGGGCAAGGGGAAGAAGAAGGAAGAGGAGTCCAAGGATTCAAGTGAAATGGATGAGGATGTTGACCCCAAGAAGGCCGCCAAAAGCGATGGCAAGGGCAAGAACCCCTTCGAGAAGAAGGCGACCGTTTTCCACTCTTTCCTTGGCACCCCCACTGTCCGACAACAAAAGACCTCTATGAGGATTCTGATGGCCACTCTCCCCTAGTTCCCCAGTACCTACGCTGGTCGAAGATTCCAATTACTTGGGACAGGAAGGATCACCCAGACCTCATCCCTACGGAGAACCAGTAAGCCATGGTCATCAACCCCCTGATTGACGGCAATGAGTTCACCAAATGTATGGTGGATAGTGGAAGCAGCATCAACATCATGTAACACTGCACAAGATGAACTTGATGGAGGCAGACCAGCACCATCTTCCACGGCGTAGTTCCTGGCCAGGAGGCTCGGTCCCTTGGGTGCATCACACTTAAGATCGCTTTTGGCTATGTTAATAATTACCGCCAAGAACGCATGACCTTTGAGGTGGTCCCCTTCAAGAGCGTGTACCATGTCATATTCGGAGGCGACATCTTCCACGCCTTCATGTCCAAGCCATGCTTCATCTACAACAAGCTCAAGATACCCGGACCAAACGGTGTCATCACCGTATCCGGAAGCTTTACCAAGGCAAGGGACTACAAGATTGGAGAAGCAGCCTTTGCGGAAGTTGTCCTCTATAGTGAAGAATTCAAGGAGATCCATAGCAAGGTCGATGCCTCGGAGATGCCGGCATCAAAGAAGCAGATTTCTGACTCTGCCCCAGCTTTCAAGGCCGCCATTGAAACCAAGGCGGTGGAACTTGTGGTAGGCGATGCCTCCAAGACCACCGCCATTGGGATGGACCTGGATCCCAAATAGTAAAGCGCACTCGTCAAGTTCCTCCGTGAGAATAGGGACATCTTTGTCTGGCAACCCGCCGACATGAAAGGTGTACCTAGGGAACTTTCCGAGCACATCTTGAATATTGATCCAAAATTCAAACCGGTGAAACAACCTCTACGATGCTTCGGAGACGAGAAGAGACGCGCCATAGGCAAGGAGATAGCTAGGTTACTTTAGGCTAGTTTTAACCTAGAAGTGCTTCACATCCGATGCGTGGCCAATCCTGTACTTTTCACCCAAAAGGGAACCAAAGAATTAAGAATGTGCGTTGATTACACCGGCTTGAACAAAGCGTGTCCCAAAGATCCGTTTGCTTTGCCCCGCATTGACCAAGTCATTGACTCGACGGCCGGCTCGGAACTTTTGTGTTTCTTGATGCATACTCAGGATACCACCAAATCAAGATGAGGAAGTCGGACTAATTGGCCACTTCGTTCACCACACCTTACGACACGTTTTGCTATGTGATGATACCCTTTGGGCTGAAAAATGCAGGTGCTACATACCAGCGGACAATGCAGCGTTGCCTACACGATCAAATTGGTCGGAACGTTCACGCCTATGTGGACGATATAGCGGTGATGTCTAAAAAGTCAAACGACTTAATCTCCGACTTAAAAGAAACCTTTGATAATCTTCGTAAATACAACATGATGATTAACCCTAAGAAGTGCGTCTTCGAGGTTCCAGACGGCAAATTGTTGGGCTTCATCGTTTCCCAACATGGAATCAAGGTGAACCCGGAGAAAATCAAGGCCATCCTAAACATAAACCGTCCGACATGCCTGAAGGACATACAACATCTAACAGGTTGTGTTGCAGCGGTTAGTCGGTTCGTCAGCCGACTTGGAGAGAAGGCTCTGCCGCTATACAAGTTGCTTAAGAAGGCGAGCAAATATACATGGATGGACGAAGCAGATGCAACACTAAAGCAGCTAAAGGAGATTCTTGGTGCCTATCCTTGCAGCACCTGAGCCTGGGAGCCTATGTTAATCTACATGGCGGCCACCAATCGGGTAATCAGCATCGTCGTCGTGGTAGAGCGGAAAGAACCAGGGCACGAGTACGGAATTCAATGACCAGTTTACTATGTAAGCGAGGTCTTGACGGAGTCCAAGCAGCATTACCTGCACTACTAGAAGATAGCTTATGGAGTGTTCCTTGCTTCTCGAAAGCTAAGGCACTACTTCTAGGAGAACCCTATCACAGTGGTGAGCAAGGTTCCACTGTCCAACATCATCAACAACAGAGACGCTACAGGAAGGGTCGCTAAGTGGGGCATTGAACTTGCCGCCTTCGAGATCACCTACAAGAGACGAGACGCCATCAAGTCACAAGCCTTGGTGGATTTTATTGCAGATTAGACGGAGATGCCAGATGCTACCCCTATGTTGGAGCCAGAATACTAGGTGATGCACTTTGACAGATCAAATCTACTCAATGGCTCGGGGGCTGGTGTACTCCTACAGTCACCAATTGGGGATAAGCTACACTATGTTCTGAAGATCCACTTTGAGGCTACAAACAACATGGCGGAGTATGAAGCACTCATTCACGGACTACGCGCAGCCAAGGATATTGGCATCAAGCACATAGTTTGATGTGGAGATTCCGACTTGGTTGCCCAGCAGGTGGCTGGCACCTAGAACGCACGGAACCCTATGATGGTGGCATATCGAGACGAAATGGACGAGATAGCCAAGATCTTCTTGGGCTACGAAGTCAAGTATGTACCTAGGGAGCAAAACGAGGCGGCTGATCTACTGTATAAGCTTGGATCGGGACGCAAACAAATTCTGCCTTGCGTTTTCTTGAAGCATCTACAGACACCATACGTTAAGGGAGCAGACATCGACAACCCAGATAGAGTTGACTCTTTTGTTCACACAGTTACAAAGGTCACTCCGGCTTGGACACAACCGTTCATGAAATATCTCGTACACGGAACTTTTCTTGACGACAAATAGTATGTCGAGCAAAGGGCTATACCATAATCAATGGACAACTCAACAAAAGAAGCACCACTGGTGTATACCTTAAGTGTGTTTCCTAGCAAGAAGGTATTGAAATCCTACGTGAGATCCATCTCATAGATTGCGGGCATCACACCGTTCCTCGATCATTGGTCTCCAAAGCCTTCCAGCAAGGATTCTACTAGCTAACCGTGAAGGCGGACACCGACAGGATGGTTGAGACATGCATGGGATGCCAGTATTATGCCCGACAACCCCATGTGCGAGCTGAAGAATTGCGAACAATACCAATAACTTGGCCGTTTGCAGTCTGGGGGCTATACATGGTTGGTCCATTACAGACGGCACCATGTGTGTTTACGCATCTGCTAGTAGCAGTTGATAAATTCACCAAATGGATAGAATCTAAACCCATTAGAAAGCTTGATGGGGCAACTGCCCTTAGATTTGTCCGAGATCTAATGGTGAGATTTGGTCTCCCACACAGCATCATCATCAACAATGGCAGGAACTTGTCACTCGGAGAAGTGGAAGTTTATTGTTGGGACAAGGACATCCGACTTGACCTAGCGTCTATGGCACACCCATAGTCCAATGGACAAGTTGAGCAAGCCAATGGATTAATTCTGCAGGGAATCAAGCCACGTCTAGAAGCACCGCTACATAGATCCGCTGGAGCCTGGGCGGAAGAATTGCCATATGTGCTGTGGATTTTACGAACTACACCCAACAGATCCACCGGCTACACCCCTTACTTTATGGTATATGGAGCAGAAGCCATCCTGCCTTCCGACATCGTTGCTGCCTACGACAAAGATGACACTGAAGAATCTCGATGCCAAGATGTGGACCTTCTCGAGGAAGAGCGTGTTTTGGCATGCCAAAGATCCGCCATCTACCAGCAGAAGGTGCGTAGCTACCATAGTCTCCGTGTTAGGCATCACTCGTTTAAAGAGGAGGACCTGGTGCTCCGACTTAAGCAGAAGAAGCCACACACATTATCCCCGCCATGGGAAGGACCGTTCATCATAAGCAAGGCGCTGCTCAATGGATCTTACTACCTCATTCCGATCGTCCCCCCCCGACGAGTTCTTGATCCCGGCGAAGACGAACCCTACGTGGTGTTCGATCGTTCCTATCGGAGACATCCACCTCTTCATCGGCGAAACCGACTCGGGCACTAGTTCCCTGGGAGTCGGAGGAGCATCAAGACCCGCAAGGACCGCCTACGGGCAGGATACGTTCGCGGAAGGGTCGATGTCGGATCTCTCTTTGGAGTTTGTCGGCAAAGATAGGAAAGCATCAAGGACCGTACGGACCGCCTACGGGCAGGATACGTTCGCGGAAGGATCGATGTCAGATCTCTCTTCGGAGTTTGCCGACAAAGATCAGAAAAATTCAAGACCCACCCAAACCGCCCCTGTGCAGGATATAAAGGTGGAAGATCACTGCAAATCCGCCGACTTTGTTCGCGCGTCTGGACAGCAGAGATTCAAGTTCGTCGACGTGGTTACCATCTTCGATCTGGCGCGCTGCGTTCAGAGAGAGGGCGAAAACCCCCGTGACTACCTCGCCAGATGGCTCCGTATAGGGCCGACCTGGCTAACTACCCCAATGATGATGCCATCTATCACTTTGTGGAAGGACTGGACCATGGCACGCTTCTCCGACATTCTCTAAGGCGGCAACAGGCGTCAGGCCGACTTAACTTCGAAGGCATGGTGAACACCGTCAACAACAACGCGGAGGCCAAAGCAGTAGCTCAGACAGCGCTCGCGCTCATTGACGAAGCCCCTCCGATTCAGCCACCACCACTGCCTCCGGCCGCCATCGTCGCAGCAGCACCACCACCTCCAGTCATCGTCGAGGTTGTTGCACCTCCACCGCCCGTCATCGAGGAAGTCCTGGAACCCTCCGACTCTGTCATTGACGCACTTTATGCTGATTTCAGTGCAGATTCAGAGGAGATAGACTTCAGTCCAGAAGAGCTAGACTCCGCTATGCAGGAGATGGATGAGGAGTACTCGCACGACGAGCAAGCTAATAATACCGTCATGTCCCGAGGGGTGTTCGTCACCATTGGGACGGCGATGGATGAATACCAACCCGGGCAAGCTCCGCCTACCGCACTGGAAAAGGGGAAGGGCCCACTTATTGCTGCCGATGATGATCGCGCAAATGTCATGCCTCCTCCGCCTAACCCAGTGCAGAAGCCGCAGGAACTCGGCACCGGCCCGAATAACAACAACACCGCAAACTTGCTGCCTCCAGCATCTACGTCGGCGGCAGCCCATGTTACTTCGGCTAATAGAGTGATGTACGGCAATCTCCTCGTTGAGCCACTAACCGTTGCTCATATCCGGAACGTGACTCAGCTTGACTAAAAACTCCAGCAACTGCTGGAGGAGGCGCAAGCCATCGCGGAGCAGGGCGCCAAACTAGATCGAGATCTGGTCAATGCGCAGAAGTCCATAGAGAAAGCTAGAGCAATGGAAGCCGAGTACAAGACTCTACTACAGCAGCAGAAGGCTAAGAAGGCTCCGGCTCACGTCATCAACGATCCTGGTGTACGGCGCAACCTAGGATGGGCTCCCTCGAAGCCGCCACAGGCCAAGCCATACATTGATAGTGAAGGCAAACAGGTGATGTTCACCCCACTCCTTAACCTCGCCGTCGCTAAGACCCTTCTGGAGCAGGATAGATCGCTTGAGGCAGTAGAGGAGGTCTATGACCTAGTGGCCAAGGCGGTAAAGCAGTAGGAAAAGGCCACCTCTAAGAGGCTTGAGTCTGACCCAGCGCTCTGCCGATCTCGCCAGTACAAACCGCCAAGGGATAGATCTCCTCAGGATGTCGGATCACATACGGGTACATCAGAACGAAGACGGAGGGATGCGCGCAATAGGAAGGATCCTATCCCCATATCCTCTGACCATGGAGAAAAAGCCTGACCTCGTCGCCCATCGCCACCGCCCCGATCCCCCTGACGTCACGAAGATTACAAGGCTCACCATCGTGCGGATATTCCCCCACCAAAGCAGTGCGGCATCGTCATCCGCGACAACGCGGCACAGACCCGTCATGATGAAGAGCGCCACCAAGGACACAAGAGCAGGTCACACTATGATCCTCCGCGTCCGACAAGCAACCGCGACAAGCATGGGGCGTCGCAGGAGGGTAACAGCAAGAAGGCTAACCCACCGCCACCTCCGCCTCCGTCGCCGCCAAGCAGTCACCATGGCGGAAGAGGTCCACATCGTTCACGCAGCCCGTCCCCTGTTGACAACAAAAAGAAGAACCCGGAGCCGTACGATGCACGTTCGTGGATCGATAAGATCCACGAGGCCCGGGAAGGACCGTACCTAGGACCACGTTGCTTTGGACCTGCAATACGGTCTGCAACTTACCCCAAAGGTTTCCAGATTGACAAGACCATCAAGACCTATGACGGCACCGCCAAGCCCGCCACATGGTTGCAGGACTACGGCAACGCGGTGGAGATTGCCGGAGGCAACCCCAACATCGCCGTCAAGTACCTCCCGTTAATGTTGGTGGGCACGGCCCGTCAATGGATCGACGACTTACCGGAGAGATCTATCTACAACTGGCTGGACATGCAAGAAGCATTCACCAAGAACTTTGAGGGTACATACAAGCGTCCCTGCACTGTGGGCGATCTACAGCGGTGCATGCAGGAGAAAGACGAGATATCTCGCGCCTACCTCTCCCGCTGGCTGGATATGAAGAATTCCTGTGCAGGAGTGCACGCCCAGACCGCCATGGTCGCCTTCATCGATGGGTTGGAAAGGGGCACATTGCTCTGACATAAGCTGAAGTGCTTGCAGGACAATCATCAGCTTGACTTGAATCAGATAATTCAGTTAGCTAGTGAGTTCGCAGCTGCCGACGACGATGCTCGTGGCTCTTTGCCGGCAACGGCCGTTCCAACTCAAGCTCGGAGGAACAGCAGTACAAAGCGGAAAACCGCTCTAGAAGAAAAGCAATCTACCGACATGGTCGCTATGACTTTTGCAGGACGAGGAGAAGGCGTACAACGTGGCCGAGGAAGGGGAGCAGGCCGCGGGCAGCAACGAGGAAGTGAATCCAACTCGGCGCCGCTCCGTGTTCCCCAAACCTACGAAGAGTACCGCGATATGCCGTGCCTCGTACACCTCGACGCCAGCGGCAAGGCCACCCATACCAATCGACACTACAAGTTCGTCAACAACCTCCAGGAAGACCCGTAGTCCGGCTATAAGCGAAGTCGGAAGAACAGACCGCGAGGCAAGGGCAAGGGGAAGAAGAAGGAGGAGGAGTCCAAGGATTCAAGTGACATGGATGAGGACGTTGACCCCAAGCACGCCGCCAAGAGCGACGACAAGGGCAAGAACCCCTTCGCAAAGAAGGCCCTAGTCTACCACACTTTCCTTGGCACCCCCACCGTCTAACAACAGAAGACCTCTCTAAGGATCCTGATGGCAACTCTCCCCCCAGTCCCCCAATACCTGCGCTGGTTGGAGGTTCCAATAACTTGGGACAGGACGGACCACCCAGACCTTGTGCCCACGGAGAACCAGTACGCCATGGTCATCAACCCATTGATTGATGGCACGGAGTTCACCAGGTGCATGTTGGATAGTGGAAGCAGCATCAACATCATGTACCTGGATACACTGCAGAAGATGAACTTGACGGAGGAAAACCTAAGGCGGACCAACACCGTTTTCCATGGCGTAGTTCCTGGTCGGGAGGCTCGGTCCCTTGGGTGCATCACACTTCAGGTAGCCTTTGGCGACATTAGTAATTATCGCCAAGAGCGCATGACCTTTGAGGTGGTCCCCTTCAAGAGCGTGTACCACGTCATATTCGGCACCGACATATTCCACACGTTCATGGACAAGCCATGCTTCGTCTACAGCAAGCTCAAGATACCCGGACCAAACGGTGTCATCACCGTATCCGGAAGCTTTACCAAGGCAAGGGACTGCGAGATCAATGAAGCAGCCGTTGCAGAAGTTGTCCTCTACAGCGAAGAATTCAAAGAGATCCAGAGCAAGGTCAATGACTCAGAGATGCCCGCGTCGAAGAAGCAGATATCCAACTCCGCTCCTGCGTTGAAGGCTGCCATCGAGACCAAGCCGGTGGAACTTGTGGTAGGCGATGCCTCCAAGACCTTCGCCATTGGGACTAACCTGGATCCCAAATAGGAAAGCGCGTTCGTCGAGTTCCTCCGTGAGAATAGGAACATCTTTGCCTAGAAACCTGCCGACATGAAAGGTGTACTTAGGGAACTTGCCGAGCACAGATTAAACATAGATCCAAAATGTAAACCAGTGAAACAACCTCTACGACGCTTCGGAGGTGAGAAGAGACGCGCCATTGGTAAAGAGATAGCTAGGTTACTTAAGGCTGGGTTTATCCGAGAAGTCCTTCACACCCGATGGGTGGCCAATCCTGTACTTGTCCCCAAAAAGGGAACCAATGAATTAAGAATGTGCGTTGATTACACCGGCTTGAACAAAGCATGTCCCAAAGATCCGTTTGCTTTGCCTCGCATTGACCAAGTCATTGACTCGACGGCTGGCTCGGAACTTTTGTGTTTTCTCTATGCATACGCAGGATACCACCAGATCAAGATGAGGAAGTCGGACCAATTGGCCACTTCGTTCACTACCCCTTACGTCACGTTTTGCTACGTCAGATGCCCTTTGGGCTGAAAAACGCAGGTGCTACCTACCAGCGGACAATGCAACGTTGCCTCCATGACCAAATTGGTCGGAACGTTCACGCCTATGTGGACGATATCGCAGTGATGTCTAAAAAGTCAAACGACTTAATCTCCGACTTAAAAGAAACCTTTTATAATCTCCGGAAATACAACATGATGCTCAACCCTAAGAAGTGCGTCTTCGGGGTTCCAGCCGGTAAACTGTTGGGCTTCATCGTTTCCCAGCATGGAATCGAGGTCAACCCAGAGAAAATCATCCGACATGCCTAAAGGACATCCAACGACTAACAGGTCATGTTGCAGCGGTTAGTCGGTTCGTCGGCCGACTTGGAGAGAAGGCTCTGCCGCTGTACAAGTTGCTGAAGAAGGCGGACAAATTCACATGGACAGACGAGGCAGATGCAGCATTGAAGCAGCTCAAGGAGATACTTTCCTCAGCGCCCATCCTTGTAGCACCCGAGCCTGGTGAGCCCCTGTTAATTTACATGGCGGCAACCAACCGGGTTATCAGCATCGTCATCGTGGTAGAGCAGAAGGAAACAGGCTACGAGCACGGAGTTCAACGACCAGTTTACTATGTAAGCGAGGTCTTGACGGAATCCAAGCAGTGTTACCCGCACTACCAAAAGATAGCTTATGGAGTATTCCTTGCTTCTCGGAAGCTGAGGCATTACTTTCAGGAGCACCAATCACAGTAGTGAGCAAGACTCCACTGTCCGACGTTATCAACAACAGCGATGCTACAGGAAGGGTCACGAAGTGGGGCATTGAACTTGCCGCCTTCGAGATCACCTACAAGAGACGCGATGCTATCAAGTCACATGCCTTGGCGGATTTTATTGCCGATTGGACGGAGATGCCAGATGCCACTCCATTGCCAGAACCAGAGTACTGGGTGATGCACTTTGATGGATCAAAGCTGATCAACGGCTCGGGGGCTGGTGTATTGCTACAGTCACCAAAAGGAGACAAGCTACACTACGTTCTGCAGATCCACTTCGAGGCTACAAACAACATGGCGGAGTATGAAGCACTCATTCACGGACTGCCTGTAGCCAAGGATATTGGCATCAAGCGCATAGTTTGCTGTGGAGATTCCGACTTGGTTGCCCAGCAGGTCGCTGGCACCTGGAATGCGCGGAACCCTGTGATGGCGGCATATCGCGACGAAGTGGACGAGATAGCCAAGAGCTTCTTGGGCTACGAAGTCAAGTATGTGCCTAGGGAGCAAAACGAGGCGGCAGATCTGTTGTCAAAACTTGGATCAGGGCGCAAGCAAATTCCGCCAGGAGTTTTCCTAGAGCATCTACGCACACCATCCGTGAAGGTCGCCGACATCGACAACCCGGATAGAGCTGACTCTTTCGTCAACATGGTGACAAAGATCCCTCCGGCTTGGACAAAACCGTTCATGGAGTATCTCGAACACGAAAGTTTGCCCGACGACGAAGTCGAAAGACATCAAATAGTACGACGAGCAAACGGTTATACCATAATCAATGGTCAACTCTACAAGAGGAGCACTACCGGTGTATATCTAAAATGTGTTTCCCAGCTAGAAGGTATGGAAATCCTACGTGAAATCCATCTCGGAGATTGCGGGCATCACGCTGCTCCTCGATCGTTGGTCGCGAAAGCCTTCCAGCAAGGATTCTACTGGCTGACCGCGAAGGTGGACGCCGACAAGCTGGTTGAGACATGCACAAGATGCCAATATTATGCCCGACAAACACATATTCCTGCTGAAGAATTGCGAACAATACCAATAACTTGGCCGTTTGCAGTCTGGGGGCTAGACATGGTGGGGCCATTACAAACGGCACCGTGTGGGTTTACGCATCTGCTTGTAGCAGTTGACAAATTCACCAAATGGATAGAAGCTAAACCCATTAGAAAGCTGGATGGGGCAACTGCCCTCAGGTTTGTCCGGGATCTAGTGGTGAGATTTGGTCTCCCACATAGCATCATCACCGACAATGGAAGCAACTTATCACTCGGAGAACTGGAGGCCTATTGCTGGGACAAGGGCATCCGACTTGACCTTGCGTCTATGGCACACCCACAGTCCAATGGTCAGGTTGAGTGAGCCAATGGATTAATTCTGCAAGGAATCAAGCCACGTCTTGAGGCACCACTACATAGAGCAGCTGGAGCCTGGGCGGAAGAATTGCCATCTGTACTGTGGAGTTTACGAACCACACCCAACAGATCCACCGGCTACACCCCTTACTTCATGGTATATGGAGCAGAAGCCATCCTACCTTCCGACATCCTCCACGATGCACCAAGAGTTGCCGCCTACGATGAAGATGACGCTGAAGAATCTAGACGCCTAGATGTGGACCTTCTCGAGGAGGAGCGCGTTTTGGCATGCCAAAGATCCGCCATCTACCAGCAGAAGCTATGCAGCTACCATAGTCGTCGCGTTCGGCATCGCTCGTTTAAAGAGGGGGATTTGGTGCTCCGACTTAAGTAGAAGAAGTCACACAAATTATCCCCGCCATGGGAAGGACCGTTCATCATAAGCAATGCGCTGCTCAATGGGTCTTACTACCTTATCGACAATCGTGAACTCAAGGATAGACCCAACGAGGATCATAAGCGTAAGCGACGTGACCCGGATGATGACTACCCGGAGCTTGATCGACCATGGAACATAGCACAGCTACATCCTTTCTACACTTAGAATTTTTTATCTAATCGTGTACCTCTTATATGATCAATGAAATAAAGTTCTTTGGTTCACTCATTTTGCTGAGTCTTTTACCTCCTTTAGTGTTCATTTTTGGATCATATAAAACTTTTATGCACAAGTCTTGCGATTGCACTTGTGAAAATTCCGCCTACGGGCATTAGCTTAAGTTTTTTGGTCTACACGTTCTTTGTTGTTTTTATGTGGATTCTGGAGTAGTGACTTTTGTCACTTATTGTCGGCGATTTTTTGCTTAGGTTATTGATGGTGCCATTTGGCATCATCACCTAAGCGCATGGTTCCGACAACGAGTCTTCCGACTCACGAAAAGTCAAGCATAAGAACCAAAGTAATGGATAAGCCAGCACTTGCTTAAAAATATATACATACTGGGAATTAATTCTTAAGTAGCAGGATACGACAACCACTGTTTTCCGCCTTAAGATTACATCACCAAGTTTTTTCAATGCACACGTCAAGGGTGAAACAAGAATTACAAAGTGTTTTTCACCCTTTGGGTGCAGGGGACTTAGAGGCAGCATCATCACCAGCTGGAGAATCACCCTCAGCGTCGGCGCTGTGGTGAGACTCGGAGGAATCTGGGTTGGCGTTGTCGAGAAAGTTCCTGGGCACGAAGACGTCAACATCTACCAACTCGGAAACCCTGGTATCATACCCCGCGAGTGATGACAAGATGGCTTCATGATCAATATCCTTGCCGTCATCATCCACGTCGGGGATACCAGATGTCACCGTGTCGATGTCGGCATCTTCATAGTGTGCCTTCACCATAGACAGCGCCATCCTTGCGCCAGCCCGTGCGCATGAAGCTTTCCAGCTTGCGACACACTCGGGGGCTTGGCGCAGAATCTCCGAGTACTTCACCACGGAGTCCGAGGCCTTGATATAAATCTGGAGGGGCTTGGCAATCTCATTGGCTTGGGTGATGGCGGTGTTAATGAAGTTGCCGGCAAGAATCATGCATTCCTTGTCCGAAGGAGGCGAGCGGGTTAAACCCATGGGCGCTAAAAATTCCGACAATGATTGCATGAGTTCAATAAATTCTAAGTATCCAGACTACAGACCTACAAGGCGGAGGACACTTACTAAAGATGCTGGCCTTAGCCTGCCAGACGATGTCCGCCAAGGATTCCTTCTCTTGTTGGAGGAGCTTAAACGCTTGCTTCTGATCATCAGCAGCTTGCTTCTGATCCTTCAGGATCGCAAGCTCCTCCTTCAAGCGATTGATCTCCGCGGAGGCGGAGTCCTGCAGGGCTTTCATGGAATCCTCGTGCATCTTCAGCATCTCCTTCCTCTCCTCCTTCAGGATCTTGTTTTCGCTGTCCAGCTGTTGGATATGCTTGTATTGCTCAACAATGTCCTTGGCCTTGGCGACTTGTTCTGCAAGTCGGAGAAAACAAAGTGCACAGTGAGTACTCGGAGATTATGGGCACAAAAATAAGACGGAAATGTGTAATAAGAAAACAAACTCTTGTTTTTGATGATCTGTTCCTTCAAGATGGTAGTTTTACCCTTTTCGGCTTCAAGATCTGCGCGCATCTTCTGGTACTTGTCGTTGGCCATGCTCCTCCGAGCATTCTCGTTTTGTGGAAACAAATACAAAGTCAAGTCGTTGTTTAGTCTGCTTGGAGCCCCTAGTCGGAGATTCTCCATCTAGGTGCTCGGGGGGCTACAGCGAGAGTATTTAAACTTATCAATATGCTTAGCTTTTCTTTAAAGAATCTAGTCGAAGCTAATTCAGTTCTCGATTAGAAGCTCGGGGGCTACAGTATAAAGTTTTTAGCTCGGAAAATGCTTAGCTTTTCTTTCAGCATCTAGTCGGAACTAATTCAGTTACAATTAGAGGCTTGGGGGGCTATAGCATTGAAAATCATGAACACTGCTTGTGCTACTCTTAAAGCATCTAGTCATAATAATTCATTCCATCTAAATGCTTGGGGGCTACAGTGAGAGTTTTTTCTAACTTAGTCACTTTTAGAGCATATAGATGCAAACCTATGGTTTTCCGTCTACATCCTCGGGGGCTACAGTGGGATACTCATACAAAATGCAAAAGGTAAAGTAAAACTTACAAGTGCAATAATCTTGAGGCTTGTAGCTCTCTCGGCCAGCAGCTTGCCAAAGACAATGTTGTTTCCTCACAAGATGTCTTCTTGTCGGAGTAGCTCCTCAAGACCGCACGTCGGAGATGACGGCACTCCTCCAGGAACCATAGTTGTGTTACTCGGCATCAGCGCCAGGTAAACAAACTTCGGGAACTCGAAGGGTTTCTGGGGAGCAGAGACGCCGCCTTCGGCAGAAGTACCAGCTCCCACCACCGCCTTGCCGCTACCGATGGCATCCTTAGCCGGAGCTTCAGCCATTTGAAGAGCAGCACTCTCTTGCGTCGCCTGCTCGCCGAC
This sequence comes from Avena sativa, assembly GCA_916181665.1. Lineage (NCBI taxonomy): Eukaryota > Viridiplantae > Streptophyta > Magnoliopsida > Poales > Poaceae > Avena > Avena sativa. Next base: position 160,133,891 of record OV702298.1, on the reverse strand, counting down.
GACAGCTAGTTCGGTAGAGGCGCCAGAGTCCACTTCCATGGCGGAAGGACCTGGTGCCTCCTGGACTTGGGAGCTTGTCGGAGCAGAAGAGGGCTTGACGGTAGGAGTAGCAGGGGCGATGGCAGGGGAGGAGTCGCGATGCAGCATATCTTTGATATTTCTAGAAGCCCCAAGAGTCTTGGAGGACTTCTTAAGGCTGGTTGTGGCTTTCTTCCTGAAACGTGCAAAATGCATAAGTACAGGAATAAGACAGATAAATGAGACGATGTCGGAGAATGAGAGGCTTACACTAGGGGGGCGCTTTGGCAAACATCCCGGTGACTTTCTTCTTTTCCGCCTCCAGGGAGGCAGTACTCTTTTTGGAGGATCCACCCTCCGTCTTCTTCTTCTTACCTCTATCGGCAGTGTTAGAGGTGGAGCTCTTCCGCTTTCGCGCCAACGGGGCATCGTCGTCGGACACGACTGTGACTTCCTTCATCTTTGGATCATAGATTTGGGTAGCTAGGTTGTCCTCATCTAGATCGCTAAGATGTTAAGTAAGAAATCACTGTGTTAGATAAGATGGCTATGATAGGACGGAGAAACTGGAGCAATGTCATACACGGAAAATAAATACCTACCTTTGGGCACTTGACGTCTACGTACATGTCGCAGGTGATGGTGAAGCCACGCTTCTTATCCTTCACCTTGACAATGTCCTTCAGACGGAGCTTGACGGAGTCGCTCGAGAAGTTATCCACGGAGATCCGAAGGGAATCCTTTCGATCACCCGTGTACTCGTGCATGAACTTCATGCGGTGCTGCAGGGGTTGGATCCGCCTGATGAACCAGCACATGGCTAGGTCCAAGACGGTTAGACCCGTCTCTACGAACCACTCGATCCGCCTTATTGCGCGAGAAGCGTTGAGGTCAGAGGGAAGGGAGGCATGGGACCACCTGTAACATCCGAAAAATATTGAACTTGGATCATCAAACTATAATCATCAAAATTAGGGTTAACAAAAACTTTTCTAAATAAAATTATGAAAGCATGCATATGAGTATGCATTGAATTTGAAATTCTTTTGAACCACCTTGTTTGTGTGTTTCCTTGCTTGTAAAATGTTTCTTAGGTGAAATAAACATCATCTAAAACATTTCCCACACCTTTCCCAAAGACAAATAAAGCAAAACAAATAAAATAGAGGAATGGTCATTTTGACCAATTTAACTCCCATGCGTACTTTGGCTGCCTCAAACTTTCAGAAACTAACAGAAACTTTTCTGGATCTTTGCACCCCTTGATTGTACTCATAAAAAAGTATCAAGACCCAATTTGTGATCATCCAGAAACTTTCAAATGCATAGTTTAAATAAAAATTCAAAATTGAATCTTTATCATATGGGAAGATCCCACTTTTTCAAAAACCACTCAAACAAGCTCAACTTTCAAAACCCAAGCATCTGCAGACTCACCAGCAACAATCTAGCACACCCACCAAAAATCTTTTCAAAATTCAAAATTCATGTGGCCATTTCATCAAACACTTGGCAGACACAAATCAAACAAAATCAAAACAGTATAGTGTGCAGTGTTTTGAGCCTAACTGGTTCCCTATCTAGCTCACAACCAGCTCAGTAGATCATCTAGCAAGATTAACCAAGCACTAGCACCACTGTGAGCTTGTCAATATCATCAATGGTGAACAGCTGAGCGCATCCTTGCCACCCCAGTGTAGACAGCAAGCTAGGAAGGAAACTAGCCATGCCAACCTTGTCTGGGAGATCACCCATGCCTCACCGCCCCCTCTCGACCAGCCCTGCCTTGAAGACACCGACCAGAGCACCTAGGAACGCCGCGCCCATGCCTCTGCCAACCGTGCCGAGCATGCGCCAGAGCGCCAGCCTCGACCGAAGCCCACAGAACGTGCGCCGTCCTCGCCGCGTGCATACACGATCACCACCAACCCAGGAGACCGCCAGACATCCCCGTTAGCCGCCCCATGCCGCACAGCCACCGCTCGCCGTCGAAGACGCCGCCTCTGCCGTGCAGAGCGTCGCGTGTTCCAGACCAACCCGCACCGCCCCACGTCTCGCCACCGTATCATTGAGCATCGCCAGGGAACACCGCACCGTCCCCAACCTTCGCCCATGCCAATAGCCTTCTGTACCATCGCCCCCGACGAGCTCACCGTGCGCCCCGTCGGTCCCCTCGCTCGACTATAAATATAGGCCACCCCCAGCCGAATTGAGCACACCATTCTACTCCCTTCTCCTCACTGATCGTGCCATACCGTTCCTGGAGCAAGGTGAGCAGCACTTCGTCGGAATTTCACCGGAGCCCGCCGCCTCTGGAGAAGAAGGGAGCCAGCGATTCAAGCTGCCCCAGGAGGAGCCACCGGTACCAGGAGATTCACCGTCGTCGACTTCGCCGTTCGCCCGCCTCGCCAACCCTCGCCTGCACCTCGGTGAGCCCCCAGCAACCCCCACTGGCCGCGCTAGGTTTCTGTCTCGCCGGCGTTGCCCAACGTCGACGATGACTCCCAGTCGTTGGATTAGAACTAGATCAAACATCCCACATCGCCCCATACCGCTTCGCACCCCCTGTCTCACTGACAAGTGGGGACAGCCACATAAACAGCCCGCGGAAGCGTTACGCTCAGCAGGCCGGCCCGTTAACCTTTCCCGCGCAGCCCAGTTATTTGAATTAAAATTTTCCATTTAATTTCAAACACACTTCTGTACCCAGTTTCAAAAATCAACCCAGGTCGATTCATTGCACCAAATTGAATGAAACTAATTTTGTTAGAAAGGTCTGGGAATGCTGAATCCAAGCCCGCTGGATTCAAGTTATTTGGATCTATAGACCACCCCTGGTAAAAATAACAAGGCAGAAGCTTTTCTGCATTAAAACATTTTTCAATTTTAAACCGTAATAGCTTTTCAGTTGATTCCAACTCTCAAAAATCACATTTAACCATACCTTTCAGAATATATAAAAATATATAGTTTTACTTGCAGAAATAATGTTCAAGTAATAAAAGAATGCTACATAGGCATTTCTAGTCACTTTATTTAATTAAAACAAAAGGATAAAACCTTATTAAATTGTGACACCACTTTAAATCATTTTCCCATGGACTAAAATATGTGGTGATGACATGTGTCAACATGATCCCATGTTTGGTTTGGAGAATATTAAATCTTAAGTAGTTTTTCAATGAGTAGAAATTACTTTTCTAAAAAAATAAAGGGAATTAAACCAAGCCTTAATCTTGTAATGTTAGAGATGATGTTAGATCATCTATAGGACCCTTGTGTGTGATGATTGTAAGTAGTTAAGTATTGTTTGGTGATTGTGTACCTCGTATTTATTTATAGACGCTAGTACCGACCAAAGATACGAGGAGGAAGGAGGATTCTACGAAGAAGCCGAGGAGAACTTCAACCACTGCTCTGCACAAGGCAAGCTAACACTAATGCAAGCCTAATACTACCAGTTGAATGTGCAAGCTAACACTTGCAAGATACTCTACTGATGCAAACACCCCCCTACTTGATACTATGACCATCTATGATCATCTCCACTTGATAACCCAATCCTAGTTTTACTTGCAAGCTTCTTACTTTATTTCTTTATCAAATCTCTTACCTAGATTTTACCTAAGGGAATGGTAGATACTAGAAAGATATGTGAAGGTTGCATAAAGAGCATAAAACTTGGCCTAAGCTAGATAATCTTGATGTCATCCTAAGGCATGAGATTGAACTTAGTTAAAACTCCACTAGTTTATCACCCCTCATCAGTGCTTGCCCCCACCTGTAGAAGCTAGTGCTAAGCATAAAACTTGATCAACTTTAGATGGGAATACTTGGTGGAAAAATGGTTATGAAAACCTTGGAATGATGGATCATTCTATTGAAATGTTTTGGACATGTGTTTCCGAACACCTGATGGTTTTGGTGATGAAAATGTTGAGGCATGATCCTTAGCCCTTTATAAAACTGATGGTTGTCTGGATGCGATACCATTCCAATTTTATCGTACAACCACAATACCCGAAGATTGGGTAGGGCTTGACTGGAAACTTATATACCTTAGTATTAGTTCCCTCACGGCCAAGGTCTGAGCTGAGGCTACCTTGTGAAGATTGTCCACCTATGCAGTACCCAAGATGACAGTTGGTCATGGTTGGGAGGCCAAACTCACAGGAGAGGTACTTATACTAGGGTGTGTAATTGAAAGGTTAGGATTGATTATCCGCATACTGAGTATGGTGAATTCAGGATTTGTTCCTGACGGATGTATCGAATGTTGTGGTTAAAGTGTACATTCTCTGCAGAGTGTCAAACTATTCAAATAGCCGCGTCTGTGGTTATGGACAGTTGGAGTGGCCATACTGTTCCCCCGTCAGACTTTTTAAAATGACTTGTGAAATGAAGTGAGACTTTGACTTGACCACAACAGGGTTGTGATATGAAATACAAGTTCCCATTTAGATGTTATAAACTTTAACTAGCATTCGTTGCCCCTAAAACCTAGCAGAGATAAATCTGGCTTTTGCAAAACAACCCTAGAGCCTAGTGTCCTATTATCAAAAACCCCTTTCATTTGTTAGTATTAGTTTGCGAGTACTTAAAGAGTACTCATGGCTTTGTCCCTGGCTATTCCCATGGCCAGACTATGAAGAGGAGTACCTGGAGGATGGACCCCAGGAAGGTTACGACAACTAGGATCATCTCCCATCGTCAGCATTGCCTGTGACCCCGAAGATGGAGCTTCGCCTACGCTACCGTTATTATTACGTATTCCGCTGCTTGATGTTGTATTAAGAACTGGATCATGAGATCCCTCTTGGTGTAAGAACTTATGTACGGTTTGTAATGGATGATGTACTATGGTATCCAATTCTGTTATGTCTCGCAAAAATGGTAATCCTGGGATTGCGATGTATGGCATAACAGGCATCTGGGATTAAAAACCCGGGTGTTGACAAGTTGGTATCAGAGCCATCCTGACCATAGGAGACCCTAGTTAGACTGGATGTTTGAATCAAAAACTTAGTTTCAAAACCAAAGAAAACAAATATTTACAAAAACTTATTCTCATTCTTATCCCTTTTATTCTTTCATGAAAATTCATGTTCCTAAAAAAACTCTTGCAAAATACATAAAATTTTGACACACTTGATCACTCTACTAACTTACTCATCCTATATTCTTATCGATGGAGGGATTTGGACCAGCTTTCGGAACTTCTGGAGCGTCCGCACCCCGAGTTCTTCGGAGCTCAGCTCAATGATCAAGGAGGAGAAGATCTGTAGTGGCTAATTGTTGCAAGTCTCAGAGGAAATATTGAACCTCCCACAGCAAAATGAATTCAGTTTTCCTTAAGAGAGAACAACTGGCTCGATGGACTTGCCAGGGCCATGCAGGAAGCTCTTTCCCGTCTGTGTGGGCAGAGCATCAATCAGATCAAGGGTACTCGCTTTGAGTTTTGCCCAAGGCGTGATGCAAATGGACAACCACTGGAAGCCCCATACCACCCCGAGCTAAAGACTCAATTGGACCACCTTAGCTTCATGATGTACGATCGTCAGCAGGAGTTAGACAACTGCCCTGACTACTCCAACCACAAGTCTGCCATCATCAAGACGAAGGACCAAACCATCGCCATGCTAGCAAAGGATCGCAAGTCTCGCCGCCGTCAGCTCGACAATAAGGAGCGCATCATTGCCCGCCTTCGCCACCGCATCTCATCTTTGGAGGAGACCATCCACGAGAGAGACATGCAGTTGGAGGAATGGGAGAATGCCGGAGAGGATCTTCGTGGAGACCCCTACTCCTATCTTAGCGATGATGATGATTTCCTGGAGGATCAGGCTATGGACTTCTTCACCGATGAAGACGATTTCGCCTTCATTGATGATGACGAGGATGATGAGGCCACAGATTCCGAGGAGTAGTAGTACTTGAGCACTAGCGTAGTGAGTAGTATTCGGTCCCACTGTATCGTAGTTTCCAGAATGGTTCTTAAAACTATCTTCTTTCCTTTGTTGTGGTGTGTGTTGTATCGGGTGCTATGAATGAATGAATGAAAAAGCAAGTTGCTAGAAAATCTAAGTCAAACTTTATTTTTTTCAAAGACCCAAAAACTTAGAAATTTCCCTCTTTTCACATGATCTATCTCAATCTTCAGATGCCACGTGGAGGAAGTGGTTCATCCCCGGACCCGATGTTGCAGATTCTGCAAATGTTGACTTCTGACCGTGAAGCTGAAAGAGCGGAACGTCAAGCCAACCTAGCCACCCTTCAGCAGATAGCCCAGCTAGCCCACAACAACGAAGGCCACGGAAATCAGGATAACCATGGATCTAAGCTCAAGAATTTCCAGAATACCAACCCACCTGTTTTCACTAAGTCAAAAGAACTCCTAGACGCCGATGATTGGCTGCAAACCATGGAAAATAACCTAGAAGTCGCCGGAGTGGAAGCCAACGAGAAAGTTCTGTTTTCCACCCACTATCTAGCCGGAGATGCCAGGGCATGGTGGAACAGTGTTCGCGCAATGACCGGATGCCAGATGATGACCTAGGAAGAATTCAAGGTCAAGTTTAGTAGAACCCATGTGCCACCAGGTTTGATCAAGAGAATGAGAGACGAGTTCAGAGAGCTGAAGCAAGGAAGGATGACTGTAGTGGAATACCGTGACAAATTTTTGTCATTAGCTAGGTATGCCCCGGATGAGATCGACACCGAAGCCAAGAAGAAAGAAAGATTCCTGAATGGTCTGCATGACGAGATGCAGACAGTGTTACTCAATATCCCCTATGCGGATATTGAAGCCCTTGTGGAGTCTGCTATCCAGATGGAAGGAAAGATCAACCAAGCCAATGAGAACCGCAAGCGTCGCATGATGCATCAACCAGGAACCCATTAGACCCCAAAGTATCGCCCCAACCCATCTCCAGGATTTGCCCCAAGAACCAACAGACCCCCGATGAACCGTCCGACCTATCCCAACCGTGGAAACCCTAGGCCCAGAGGAAATCACAACAACCCCGGCAACACTGGCAATTTCAATCGTGCCCCACCCAAATTCAACAACAACAATGCTACCGCCAACACCAACACTGCCCCTAGGACTGGAAGCAATGTTGTGCCTGTAGCAGCAAAGGACAAGTCGCAAGTGACTTGTTATGACTATGGAAATAAAGGCCACTATTCTAACGAGTGCCCCAACAAGAAGAATGCTACAGCCCCCAATGCCAATGTCCCAGCTCAGCAGCAGCGTCGTGTTCAGCCAGGAAGAAGATTTTCCCCAGGGAATTCACTCAACCGCAATGGCCGTCTTTTTCTCATGCATGCTGAAGAAGCTCAGGAAGCGCCAAATGTCGTGCTGGGTATGTTTTCTGTTAATTCAGTACTTGCACGAGTGTTGTTTGATTTTGGTGCATCGCACTCATTTGTCACCGAAGAATTTTCATGCACTAGTAAAATTCAACCAACCAAACTGAAGCATGTTATGATTGTTCAAATTCCCGGATCAACCACTAAGGCTAGGCAAATTTGCAAAGCCGTCCCTATCGGAATCCATGGCATAGGTTTTTATGCAAATCTGATAGTACTCGGAACTAAAGGTTTGGAAGTAGTACTAGGAATGGATTGGATGTCCAAACATAAAGGATTGATTGACTGTGCCAAGAAAGCCATAACCATGACCAGTACCGCCGGAATATCAGTCGAGCATATATCTGAAACCTTACCTCGCCAATTCAAATGCACCAAGAGTATAGCCCAACCTACCATTGACCAAGTCCGGATAGTCTGTGAATACCCCGATGTATTTCCAAATGTTTTGCCCGGTATGCCCCCAGATCGGGATATCGAGTTTATCATCGAACTAATCCCCGGAACAGGATCCATAGCCCAGAGACCATATAGTATGAACCCATCAGAGCTAGCAGAATTGAAGAAGAAACTGGATTCCATTATGGAAATTGGATTGATTCAACCAAGTGCGTCACCATGGAGATCACCTGTCTTGTTTGTGGACAAGATGGATGGAGGTAACCGTTTGTGTATGGATTATCGGAAATTGAATGATGTCACCATCAAGAACAAGTAATCCTTGCCCAAGATAGAAGATTTGTTTGATCAGTTGACCGGTGCCAATGTGTTCTCTAAGATTGATCTTAGAACTGGCTATCATCAACTCAAAATTCGTGCAGAGGATATTCCAAAGACTGCCTTTACCACCATATATGGATTGTATGAGTATACAGTCATGTCTTTTGGACTAACCAATGCCCCCGCTTATTTCATGAATCTCATGAATAAGATTTTTATGGACTTCCTAGATAAGTTTTTCGTTGTTTTCATCAATGACATTCTGATTTATTCCAAATCAGAAGAAGAACATGAGCTACACCTAAGGACCATTCTTGGAACCCTTAGAGAGCATCAGCTGTATGCAAAGTTTACCAAATGTGAATTCTGGTTACAGGAGGTAGGATTCCTCGGTCACATTGTATCAGCCGGAGGAATTGCCGTTGACCCTGCCAAGGTGAAAGATGTAGAAGATTGGCAAGCCCCAACCACTCAAACCCAAGTTCGTGGATTTCTCGGATTGGCGGGATATTACCGCAAATTCGTAGAAGGATTCTCTAGTATCGCCAGACCCATGACCCAATTGCTGAAGAAGGACAAGAAGTTTGAATGGAATGACAAATGTGAAGCAAGTTTTCAAGAACTCAAGAGGAGATTGATTTCAGCCCCAATCTTGGTCATGCTGGATATCACGAAGCCCTTCGATGTGTATTGTGATGCATCCAAGATTGGTCTCGGATGTGTGCTAATGCAAGAAGGCAAAGTTATATCTTATCTATCTTGACAACTGAAGCAACATGAGCAAAACTACGCAACCCATGACCTCGAACTCGCAGCCGTAGTTCTAGCCCTGAAAACATGGAGACATTACCTGATGGGAAACCGTTGTGAGATCTATACGGATCACAAGAGCCTAAAGTATATATTCACTCAGAAGGAGCTGAATATGAGGCAGAGAAGATGGATAGAGCTAATCAAGGATTACGATCTGGACATTCACTATCACCCTGGTAAAGCCAATGTGGTAGCCGATGCCCTTAGCAGATTACCGTGCCGCTTGAACTCCATGATTTTGAAGCAGCAACCAAGTTTGCACAAAGAGATGGAAGATTTTCGAATGGAATTAGTAAGTGAAGGATTCTTGGCTAGCATAGAACTCCAGCCCACTTTTATCAGTCAGATCAAAGAGGCGCAGAAGGGAAACACTAGTATTGACAGAATCAAGCATCGTATCGGTACAGGCAAAGTACCTGGATTCACCGAGGACGAAGAAGGAGTCTTGTGGTACAAAGGACGCGTTTGTGTACCCGCATATTCTGAGTTGAAAGAAGTGATCTTGAAGGAGGCTCATGATACTCTTTATTCTATCCATCCCGGAGGAACTAAGATGTATCAAGATTTGAAAGAGCAATTTTGGTGGCATAAGATGAAAAGAGAAATCGGAAGCTATATCGCCAAGTGTGATATTTGTCAGCGAGTCAAGGCAGGACAACCCGCTGGATTGTTGCAACCATTGCAAATTCCGGAATGGAAATGGGATTCTGTTGGAATGGACTTTATCACCGGACTGCCTACCTCTAGTAAGGGAAATGACTCTATCTGGGTCATAGTGGACCGATTGTCCAAAGTCGCCCATTTCTTACTCGTCAAGACCACATATCAGAGTTCGAAACTAGCAGAGTTGTACATCGCTAGAATCGTTAGTTTACATGGAGTCCCCAAGAACATCGTATCGGATCGAGGAACTCAGTTTACCTCGAGATTCTGGAAGAAAGTCCAAGAAGGTTTAGGAACCCGTCTAGACTTGAGCACCGCATATCACCCTCAGACCGATGGACAAACGGAGCGAGTAAATCAAATACTCGAAGATATGCTTAGAGCATGTGTGTTAGAATATGGATCCAAGTGGGAAGACTGTCTGCCGTTTGCAGAATTTTCATACAACAACTGTTATCAAGCCAGTTTGCAAATGGCCCCATTTGAATTCATGTACGGAAGAAAGTGTTGCACCCCTTTGAACTGGTCGGAAGTAGGAGAGAGTCAGATCTTCGGACCCGACATCCTACGAGAAGCAGAAGAGAAGGTTCACAAGATTCGTGAGCACCTCAAGTCAGCCCAATCCAGACAAAAGAGTTACGCCGACAAAAGACGTAGAGACCTCGCCTTCAACATAGGAGATTTTGTTTATCTGAAAGTGTCGCCATTGAAGGGAATGCAGCGTTTCCAACTCAAAGGAAAGTTAGCCCCCAAATATATCAGACCTTTCAAGATTCTGAACCGTCAAGGAGAAGTATCGTATCAATTGGAAATACCCGAAGAGATGTCAGCCGTGCACAATGTGTTCCATATCTCATTACTTCGCAAGTGTCTCGAAGTCCCAGAGAAGACCAAAGTGTTCAAAAATATCGATCACCAGACCATAGAGATCAACGATGACCTGACCTATCACGAAGTACCCATCCGTATTTTCGAAGAAGCTTTTCTAACTACCCAAACCCGAAGCATCAAGTTTCTCAAGATTCAGTGGAGCAACCACACAGAAGAGGAAGCTACCTGGGAGCGCGAGGATCACATCAGGACAGAGTTTCCCGATCTCTTCAAATCCTTGGTAATCTTTTCGTCCTTTTTCAAATCTCGGGACGAGATTTTGTTTAAGGGGGGAAGGTTTGTAACATCCCAAAAATATTGAACTTGGATCATCAAACTCTAATCATCAAAATTAGGGTTAACAAAAACTTTTCTAAATAAAATTATGAAAGCATGCATATGAGTATGCATTGAATTTGAAATTCTTTTGAACCACATTGTTTGTGTGTTTCCTTGCTTGTAAAATGTTTCTTAGGTGAAATAAACATCATCTAAAACATTTCCCACACCTTTCCCAAAGACAAATAAAGCAAAACAAATAAAATAGAGGAATGGTCATTTTGACCAATTTAACTCCCATGCCTACTTTGGCTGCCCCAAACTTTCAGAAACTAACAGAAACTTTTCTAGATCTTTGCACCCCTTGATTGTACTCATAACAAAGTATCAAGGCCAACTTTGTGATCATCCAGAAACTTTCAAATGCATAGTTTAAATGACAATTCAAAATTGAATCTTTATCATATGGGAAGATCCCACTTTTTCAAAAACCACTCAAACAAGCTCAACTTTCAAAACCCAAGCATCTGTAGACTCACCAGCACCAATCTAGCACACCCACCAAAAATCTTTTCAAAATTCAAAACTTGAATTCATGCGGCCATTTCATCAAACACTTGGCAGACACAAATCAAACAAAATCAAAACACTCTAGTGTGCAGTGTTTTGAGCCTAACTGGTTCACTATCTAGCTCACAACCAGCTCAGTAGATCATCTATCAAGATTAACCAAGCACTAGCACCACTCTGAGCTTGCCAATATCATCAATGGTGAACAGCAGAGTGCATCCTTGCCACCCAGTGTAGACAGCAAGCTAGGAAGGAAACTAGCCATGCCAACCTTGTCTAGGAGATCACCCATGCCTCAAAGCCCCCTCTCGACCAGCCTTGCCTCAAAGACACCGACCAGAGCTCCCAGGAACGCCGCGCCCGTGCCTCTGCCAACCGTGCCGAGCATGCGCCAGAGCGCCACCCTCGACCGAAGCCCACAGACCGTGCGCCGCCCTCGCCGCTTGCATACACGATCACCACCAACCCAGGAGACCGCTAGACATCCCCGTTAGCCGCCCCATGCCGCGCAGCCACCGCTCGCCGTCGAAGACGCCGCCTCTGGCACGCAGAGCGTCGCGTGTTCCAGACCAACCGGCACTGCCCCACGTCTCGCCACCGTATCGTTGAGCATCGCCAGGAAACACCGTATCGTCCCCTACCTTCACCCATTCCAATAGCCGTCTGTACCATCGCCCCCGACGAGCTCACCGTGCGCCCCGTCGGTCCCCTCGCTCGACTATAAATAGAGGCCACCCCGAGCCGAATTGAGCACACCATTCTACTCCCCTCTCCTCACTGATCGTGCCACACCGTTCCCGGAGCAAGGCGAGCAGCACTTCGTCAGAATTTCACCGGAGCCTGCCGCCTCTGGAGAAGAAGGGAGCCAGCGATTGAAGCCGCCCCAGGAGGAGCCACCGGTACCAGTAGATTTGCCGTCGTCTACTTTGTCGTTCGCCCGCCTCGCCGACCCTCGCCTGCACCCCGGTGAGCAACCCCCACTAGCCGCGCTAGGTTTCTGTCTCGCCGGCGTTGCCCAACGTCGACGATGACTCTCAGCCGTTGGATTAGAACTAGATCGAACGTCCCACATCGCCCCATACCGCTTCGCACCCCATGTCTCACTGACGAGTGGGGACAGCCACCTAAATAGCCCGCAGAAGCGCTACGCTCAGCAGGCCGGCCCGTTAACCTTTCCCGCACAGCCCAGTTATTTTAATTAAACCTTTTCCATTTAATTTCAAACACACTTCTGTACCCAGTTTCAAAAATCAACCTAGGTCGATTCAGTGCCCCAAATTGAATGAAACTAATTTTGTTAGAAAGGTCTGGGAATACTGAATCCAAGCCCGTTGGATTCAAGTCATTTGGATCTATAGATCACCCCTGGTAAAAATAAGAAGACATAAGCTTTTCTGCATTCAAACATTTTTCAAATATAAACCATAATAGCTTTTGAGTTGATTCCAACTCTCAAAAATCACATTTAACCATACCTTTCAGAATATATAAAAATATATAGGTTTACTTGCAAAAATATTGTTCAAGTAATAAAAGAATGCTACATAGGCATTTCTAGTCAATTTATTTAATTAAAATAAAAGGGTAAAACCTTATTAAATTGTGACACCACTTTAAATCATTTTCCCATGGACTAAAATATATGGTGATGACATGTGTCAACATGATCCCATGTTTGGTTTGGAGAATATTAAATCTTAAGTAGTTTTTCAATGAGTAGAAATTACTTTTCTAAAAAAATAAACGGAATTAAACCAAGCCTTAATCTTGTAATGTTAGAGATGATGTTAGATCATCTATAGGACCCTTGTGTGTGATGATAGTAAGTAGTTAAGTATTGTTTGGTGATTGTGTACCTCGTATTTATTTATAGATGCTAGTACCGACCAAGGATACGAGGAGGAAGGAGGATTCTACAAAGAAGTCGAGGAGAACTTCAACCACAGCTCTGCACAAGGCAAGCTAACACTTGCAATTTAGCAAGCTTATATTGACACTAATGCAAGCCTAATACTACTAATTGAATGTGCAAGCTAACACTTGCAAGATACTCTACTGATGCAAACAAACCCCTACTTGATACTATAACCACTATATGCCTTAAGCATCTATGATCATCTCCACTTGATAACCCCATCCTAGTTTTATTTGCAAGCTTCTTACTTTATTTCTTTATCAAAGCTCTTACCTAGATTTTACCTAAGGGAATGGTAGATACTAGAAAGATATGTGAAGGTTGCATAAAGAGCATAAAACTTGGCCTAAGCTAGATAATCTTGATGTCATCCTAAGGCATGAGATTGAACTTAGTTAAAACTCCACTAGTTTATCACCCCTCATCAGTTCTTACCCCCACCTGTAGAAGCTAGTGCTAAGCATAAAACTTGATCAACTTTAGATGGGAATACTTGGTGGAAAACTGGTTATGAAAACCTTGGAATGATGGATCATTCTATTGAAATGTTTTGGACATTTGTTTCCGAACACCTGATGGTTTTGGTGATGAAAATGTTGAGGCATGATCCTTAGCCCTTTATAAAACTGATGGTTGTCTGGATGCGATACCATTCCAATTTTATCGTACAACCACAATACCCGAAGATTGGGTAGGGCTTGACTGGAAACTTATATACCTTAGTATTAGTTCCCTCACGGCCAAGGTCTGAGCTGAGGCTACCTTGTGAAGATTGTCTACCTATGCAGTACCCAAGATGACAGTTGGTCATGGTTGGGAGGCCAAACTCACAGGAGAGGTACTTATACTAGGGTGTGTAATTGAAAGGTTAGGATTGATTATACGCATACTAAGTATGGTGAATTCAGGATTTGTTCCTGATGGATGTATCGAATGTTGTGGTTAAAGTGTACATTCTCTGCAGAGTGTCAAACTATTCGAATAGCCACGTCTGCGGTTATGGGCAGTTGGAGTGGACATACTGTTCCCCCGTCAGACTTTTTAAAATGACTTGTGAAATGAAGTGAGACTTTGACTTGACCACAACAGGGTTGTGATATGAAATACAAGTTCCCATTTAGATGTTATAAACTTTAACTAGCATTCGTTGCCCCTAAAACCTAGCAGAGATAAATCTGGCTTTTGCAAAACAACCCTAGAGCCTAGTGTCCTATTATCAAAAACCCCTTTCATTTGTTAGTATTAGTTTGCGAGTACTTAAAGAGTACTCATGGCTTTGTCCCTGGCTATTCCCATGGCCAGACTATGAATAGGAGTACCTGGAGGATGGACCCCAGGAAGGTTACGACAACTAGGATCATCTCCCATCATCAGCATTGCCTGTGACCCCGAAGATGGAGCTTCGCCTACGCTACCGTTATTATTATGTATTCTGCTTCTTGATGTTGTATTAAGAACTGGATCATGATATCCCTATTGGTGTAAGAACTTATGTACGGTGTGTAATGGATGATGTACTATGGTATCCAATTATGTTATGTCTCGTAAAAATGGTAATCCTGGGATTGCGATGTATGGCATAACAGGCATCTGGGATTAAAAACCCGGGTGTTGACACCGCCATGTGGAGACTTCAGCGGCGGCTCCATCCACGAAGTCCGGGTACGTTACTTCTCGGCCCGCCAAAGGAATGTCGGGGCCATAGAAGTATGCCTGCTGCCAGTTTTTACATGACTCGTGGCCGACGATGTCGGGGAACCGCCGGCCAGGACAGATCTTGAAGCTTATGGTGCCGCAGTTCCTAAGCTCCTCCCTACTGTGTCCAGCTTCAAGTTTGACAGTGAAGAAGTATACAAACAAGTCTAACCTAGGCCTAATCCCTAGGTAACCCTCACAAAGTGCCGCGAAGTTGCTAAGCACTAAGATACTATTCGGGGAAAGGTTATGGGGTTGGACCTTGAAGTGATTCAAGACGGACAGAAAGAAGTGCGAGATGGGCAAAGAAACGCCGCGTACCAATTGCGCCTTGAAGTACACTTTCTCTCCGGCTTGGGGAGAAGGCGTCACCTCGCCGGATGGCGCCGCCCGCCAAGCGAGCCCCTCCGTCGCGGGGAGGTAACCCTCAGCGACCATCTCTTGGATGTCGTGGCCGGTGATGTCCGAGCCGCGCCAGTCGCCTTTGTGTGAGTCTGGCTCCTCTTCCAGAGGCTACAGCGCCGCCAGATTGTGGTCACCGCCGGTGGTTTCAATCACCGCCGACGTGGGGATGACCAGGCCCTCGGGGGGCACAACGACAGAGCTCGCCGGCTTCGCCGTGGCTTCGCTCGACGCCGCCATCAAAGGGGAGGAGCTGCTTCTGGTCATGGAGGATTGGGAGGACGCGACTGGTGCAGAGAGAGAAGCTAGGGTTTTCTTCGAGGTTTTCCACGGAGAGCTCGAGGAGGCGTGTGGCTGGAGGAAGAAGACGATGACGCGAGAGAATGTGGTGAAAAAGTGGCAAGTGTCCCACAGTTACTATTTATCTTACTCTGCGTCAAGATTCGTCCAGCTAATCGGACGGTTGCCACGTAGACGACGTGTTTGTGAACATGCGCGGTAATTTCGCCACGTCTCCAACCACCACCGCCAATGGTTCGCATCGCTCGCGCGGGAAAATCGGATATGATTGCATTCTCTGCATGTGTGAGTTACGAGGCATCATAACTGACATGGTAGATGAGCCGTCCCATCGAATATTCTGGCATGGACGGATTTAATCCGTCAACGGAAGCGTACGATGGAAGATTCAGCATTTCTCCGACTTACTCATAGAAGACGGAGAAACCTTTGCAGGGTTCTTTGGGAGGACTACAAGATATTGCTTGACGATTTGCCGACATCCACCTAGACGGAGCATTCCACGGGAAGAGGCAAGATGGCACAAGATCTCGGTGTTCTCCGGGGGCTACTGTTGGGGATATGCTATATGGGTATCCTCATAGCATGTATCTTATCCGGCTAACCCGGGTAGCCCATAGTCGGTAGCATGGCCTGTGGCCTGCTAGGCGGCCCAGTTAGGTGGATCCAGAAGGGAGGCCCATGCCGGATAAAGGAAGGCTACGGTGGATTCACCAGCGTACCCGGAGCCTTGGAGTACAAGATACACAAGACTAGTGATAGACGGTGTAGGACTCTGTAACCTGTCCGGCTAGCACTTTTCCCTGTAACCCTAGGACCTGGCGACTATATAAGTTGGGCCTATGGGAGACTTTAGGGCACAACCTAGTATCGTTTTACACACACCTCGCACAGCGAACCTATCTCTGTAACTCGGCGTATTGCCATTATAGTGATTTATAGCAGGAGTAGGATTCCGCCACCGTTGTGGGATCTGAACCTGGGTAAGCTGTGTTACCTCGTACCCGTCAACCGTCCGCCTTACCCCACGTCTCTAAACATGCACTGTGAGGACCCCTCTATGGCGTACTCGTCGGCAATACCACGACACTCGTTGACAATCGTGAACTTGAGGATAGACCCAGCGAGGATCATAAGCTTAAGCGACGTGACCCATATGATGACTACCCGGAGCTTGATCGTCAATGGAACATAGCACAACTATGTCCTTTTTCCACTTAGCATATTTTTTATCTACTGTGTACCTCTTATATGATCAATGAAATAAAGCTCTCTGGTTCACTCATTTTTCTGAGTCTTTTACCTCCTTTAGTGTTCATTTTTTGATCGTATAAAACCTTTATGTGCAAGCTTTGAATTTGCACTTGTGAAAATTCTGCCTACGGGCGTTAGCTTAAGTTTTCTGGTCTACACGTTCTTTGTTGTTTTTATGTGGATTCTGGAGCAGTGACTTTTGGCACTTGTTATTGGCGATTTTGTGCTTAGGTTTTTGACGGTGCCATTGGGCATCATCACCTGAGCGCATGGTTCCGACTACGAGTCTTCCGACTCATGAAAGGTCAAGCAAAAAAACCAGAGTAATGGATAAGCCAGCACTTGCTTAAAAAATAATTACATGCTAGAACTAGTTCTTGAGTACCGGGAAAATACAACTATTGTTTTTCCTCCTTAAATTAACAAAGTAGTTTTTCCGCATACACAAATTCCAGAGGAAACAAATATTACATATTTTTTTCATTCCTCTCGCGTAGGAGACTTGGAAGCAGTGTCGTCGGCAGCAGGAGAGCCACCCTCTTTGAAGTCGGTGGTATTGAGGGATTCGGAGGAGCCTTGATATAGCCATCAATGATCTTGAGCGGCACGAAGACATTGTGGTCGACCAACTCGGCAACCCTTGTGTCATAGCCCGCGAGAGATGCAGATAGCCTTATGGTCAATATTCTGGCCATCATCATCTACGTCGGGAAGACCTGAGGTTACCACGTTGATGTCGGAATCTTCATAGTGTGCCTTGACCATCGATAGTGCCATCCTTGCACTGGTCCATGTACATGAAGCTTTCCATCTTAAAATACGCTCGGGGGCTTGTCGGAGGATCTCCGAGAATTTCATCACGGAATCCACCAGTTTGATATTGATCTGGAGGGGATTGGCTATCTCCTTGGCCTGCCTAATGGCGGTGCTGATAAAGTTGTTGGCGAGGACCATGCATTCCTTAGGCGGAGGAGGTGATTGGGTTAAACCAATAGGAGATTCAATTACGAGAAGGGAGCACATGAGTTCAATAACAGAAAAATTCAAAGTGCCTGACTTACAGTAGTACAAGACGGAGATTCACTTACCAAAGATGCTCGCTTCAGCTTGCTGGAGCGTCTCCGCCATGGAATCCCACTCTTGTCGTAGGATCTTGTATGCTTCAAGATTGCATTGATTCTGCTCATCGGTAGCTTTCTTCTGCTCTTTCAGCATTGCGATCTCCTCCTTCAAGCGGTTCATCTCTGTGTTGGCGGACTCCTGCAAGTCCTTCATGGAGTCCTCGTGCATCTTTAGTGTATCTTTTCTCTCCTGCTTAAGGTTCTTATTTTCTCTATCCAGCAACTCAATGTGTTTGGATTGCTCAACAATATCCTTGGCCTTGGCAATGGTTTCTGGAAGTCGGAGAAATGACAATAAACGGTGAGTACTCGGAGAGTGCTGGCACAAGACCAAGTCGAAGTACGAAATCAAAAGGAAAACACTCTTCCACTTGGTGATTTGATCCTTCAAGAAGGCAGTTTTACCCTTTTCATCTCCCAACTCCACGCGCATCTTATGGAACTTCTCATTGGCGACACCTCTCCGAGCATTTTAATTCTGTGGAAAGAAGATGAAAATCACTTAGTCTACTTGGAGCATCTAGCCGGATAACTATCCACCTAGAGGCTTGGGGGCTACAGTGAGAGTTTTAAACTTGGCAATATGCTTTAGTCTTTCTTAAATCATCTAGTCGAAACTCATTCAGTTTTCAACTAGAAGCTTGGGGGCTACAATATAAAGTTTTTTAACTCAGTCATATGCTTAGTATTGAAGTTTACAAACACTACGTATGCTACTCTAAAAGTATCTAGTCGGAATAAGTCATTCAAACTATATACTTGGGGGCTACAGTGAGAAGTTTTCTAGCCTAGTCACTCTTAGAGCATTCAGATGCAAAGACCTATGGTTTTCCATCTAAATCCTCGGGGCTACAGTGGGATACTCATATGAAATGCAAAAGGTAAATAAAACTTACAAGTGCGATGATTTTGAGGTTGGTAGCGCTCTCGGCAAACAACTTGCTGAAGTAAAGACTGTTTCCTCGCAAGATATCTACTTGTCGGAGAAGCTCTTCAAGAACACATGTTGGATATGTCGGCGCTGCACTAGGAGGCAAAGTGGATCTACTCGGCGTAAGCGCCTGGTAGACTATCTTTGGGAGCACTATGGTTATCCTGGGTGTAGAGGCGCCGCCTTCAACAGACGTTCCACCCACCACCACCGCCTTGCCGGTACCGATGGCATCCTTAGCCGGAGCTTCAGCCATTTTGGTAGCGGTGCTTTCTTGCGTCGCCTGTTCACCGGCAACGAGGAGATCCATGGAGGCAGCTGAGTCCACTTCCATGGCGGAAGTGCCAAATGCATCCTTAGCCGGAGAGCTTGTCAGAGAAGGTGTAGGCTGGGCGCTAGGAGTAACAGGGGCGATGGCGGGAGATGTGTGGTGGGACACATCACGATGCAGCATATCTTTAATGTTTTTAGAAGCCCCCATGGTTTTGGAGATCTTCTTCAAACAAATATTGGCCTTCTTCCTGAAATGTGCAAAAAGTATAAGTACAGGAATAAGACGAGCAATGCACAATGTTGGAGGATGAGAGACTTACACAACAGTGGGTGCTTTGGTGAAAGGGATCTCGGTAATCTTTCTCTTCTCTGCTACCAGGGCGGCGGTTTTCTTCTTGGAGGCTCCACCCTCTGTCTTTTTCTTCTTGCCTCCATCGGCGGCATTAGAGGTGGAGCTCTTCCGCTTACGCACCAATGGAGCATCGTCATCGGACACGACGATGACTTCCTTGATCTTTGGTTCGTAGATTTGGACAGCCATGTCGCCCTCCTCTAGACTCTTAAGCTGTTAAGTGAAATCACAAAGTGTTAGATAAGGTGATAAAGGCAAGACGGAAGAACTAGAGCAAATGTCATACACGGAAAATAAACAGTTACCTCTAGGCACTTGCCCTCCTCGAGCATGTCGTAGGTGATGGCGAAGCCACGCTTCCTGTCCTTCACCTTGACAATGTCCTTGAGGCGGAGCTTGATGGAGTCGCTAGAGAAGTTGTCCTCGGAGATGCGGAGGCTATCCTTCCTCTCCTTGGTGTATTCATGCATCAGCTTCGAGCGGTGCTGCAGAGGCTGGATCCGCCTGACGAACCAACACATGGCTATGTCCAATCCGGTTTGACCCGTCTTCACGAACCACTCTGTCCGCCTAATGACGCGAGAGGCGTCGTTGTCGGAGGGAAGGGTGGCCTGGGATCTCCATGTTAGGCTTCTGCAGCGACTCCGTCGACAAATTCCGGATACGTCGCTTCTCGTCTAGACAAAGGGATATCTGGGCCGTAGAAGTATGTTCGTTGCCAGTTTTTGCATGACTCATGGCCGACGATGTCGGGGAACCGCCGGCCAAGCCGGATCTTAAAGCTAATCGTGCCACAGTTCCTGAGATCATCCTTGGTGGCTCCGGCTTCCCTCTTGACGGTAAAAAAGTAGATAAAGATATCTAACCTAGGCCTAATCCCTAGGTAACCCTCACAAAGTGCCATGTAGTTGCTAAGAGCGAGGATGCTATTGGGGGAAAGGTTCTGAGGTTGAACCCGGTAATGGTTGAGGACAGCTAGGAAGAAATTGGAGATGGGCAGGGAAACACCGCGTACCAATTGTGCTTTGAGGTACACCTTCTCTCCGGCTTGGGGAGAAGGGGTGACCTCGCCGGCCGGCACCGCCCGCCAGACGAGCCCCTCTGTCGCAGGGAGGTAACCCTCGACGAGTAGCTCCTTGATGTCATTGTCCGTGATATCCGAGCCGCGCCAATCCCCCTTGTGCGAATCGCTCTCTTCTTCCAGCAGCTCTAGCGTCACTGGGTTATGGTCGCCTCCGGTGGATTCAACCACCGCGGACTTGGGAAGCTCCAGGCCTTCTAGGGAACATGGACGGTGCTCGCCGGCTTCGCCGCAGCATCGGCCGCCACCGCCATGGATGGGTTAATGCTGGTGCTTGCAATTGGAAGGGGAGAGTGGTGACTGTAGAGATTGGGAGGTTAGGGTTTTTCACGTGCGCACGGAGGACTCGAGGAGGTGCTCGCAGGAGGAAGACGAAGGCGCAGGGAAAGAATGAGGTGAAAAGTAAAAATCCACCGCGGTTGTAATTTATAACCCCTGGCGTCAAGATTCCTGAAAAGTGATCGAATGGTTGGCGCGTGGACGACGTGTGCGGGCGCGAGCGTGGAAATTTCGCCACGTTCCCAACCGTCGCCGCCAATGGTTCATATCCTTCGCGCGGGAAAAACGGACATGATTGAGTTCTCTGCATGTGTGAGTTACGAGGCGTTGCTAATCTATGTCTGTGTCGTCCTTGCTGTCACTAGCAGGTGAACCATCACATCAGAATATTCCGGCATGGACGGATCCAGTCCGGCTACAGGAAGAGTACGATGGAAGATTCAGCGTTTCTCCGACTTACAAATTGAAGACGGAGAAACCTTGCAGGGTTCTTAGGAGGACTACGATATATTGCTTGGATTTGCCGACATCCATCTAGATGGAGCATTCAACTTGAAGAGTCAAGACGACGCAAGATCTCGGAGTTCTTCGGGGGCTAATGTTGGGGATATGCTATATGGGTATCCTCATAGCATGTATCTTATCCCGGTAATCGGGGTGGCCCACAGTTGGTAGCATGGCCTGTGGCCTGCTGGGCGGCCCAGTTAGATGGATCCAGAAGGGAGGCCCATACCGGATGAAGGAAGGTTACGGAGGAGTCACCGACGTACCCGGAGCCTTGGAGTGCAAGACACGTTAGACTGATTGTATACTGTGTAGAACTCTGTAACCTGTCTGGCTAGGACTTTCCCAGTAACCCTAGGACCTGGCGACTATATAAGTCGGGCCTATGGGAGCCTTTAGGGCACCAATTAACATACACATTGCATAGCGAACCGATCCCTATAACTCGTCGTATTGCCATTATAGTGATTTATAGTAAGATTAGGATTCCGCCACCGTTGTGGGATCTAAACCTGGGTAAGCTGTGTTACCTCGTACCCGTCAACCTTCCGCCTTACCCCACATCTCTAAACACGCACTGTGAGGACCCCTCCATGGAGTACTCGTCGACAATACCACGACATCATCACCGTTCCAGGAAGCTTCACCAAGTTTGACAGCTGCGACAGAGAGTTCAATAGAATCTCCCAGTCCTTCGGCATGCAAGAGTAGCTCGCAAGGTTGAAGGAGTCAATAGACAATAGTTTCCCCCCTGTAACCAAGAAAAACGCACTCGACATGTCATTCGACTCTATAGTCAACACCAAGGCGGTGCAGGTCTACCCGATGAACCGCACCAAGACAGATCTGATTGCTAACAACTTGAGTCCCGCATAGGAACTCACACTCGTCGAATTCCTCTGTGAGAACTGCGAAATCTTTGCCTAGTGTCCTGCGGACATGCCAGGAGTTCCAAGAGAATTCTCCGAGCACGCACTCAATGTAAATCTGGATGCGCATCCAGTGAAGAAAATGATGCGTTGACTATCCGAGGGAAGAGCAGAGGCAATTGGTATCGAATTCAATAGACTCCTCGATGCCAACTTCATAAGGGAGATCAAATAAAGCACCTGGGTAGCTAGCCTTGTGTTGATCCCTAAGAAGGAGATGGACATCCTGCGGATGTGCGTGGAATTTATGGCGCTTAACAAGAACTGCCCAAAGGATCACTTTCCCCTACCACAGATCGATCAAATTATCGATTCCACCGCAGGATGTCAATGACTCCCTTTCCTTGACGCCTACTCAAACTACAATTAGATTCGACTAAAGGTCGAGGACCAGGAGAAGAAGACTTTCATCACACCATTCAGGGTCTTTTGCTACAACACTGTAACACCCCTAGTTTTAATAAATGCAATTAGGATTTGATTTTCCATTCATGAGCATCATCATTAAAATGCATGCAGGAAAATAATCACAAAACCCTAACCCTAACTCCTTCCCTCTCTATTTGAAATCAATTCAAAATGGTTTCAATATATTTGAAAAGTATATAAGTTGGAACCCAAATGGTTATTAAGGGTCTCCATGTTATTCTAAATACTTACAAAGTTTTTGTTTTCTGGAAATATTCAAAACAGATTTGAAAAACTGAAAATAAAAACAAATAAGTAAAAACAGAAATAGAAAACCAACTTTGCAAATAAAAACATTGTTCCTCTCTATCTAGGCCGCAACCCAGTTTCTCTCCTCTCCTCCCACACCTCTCTGCCGCACAACGCGGCATACTCCGGCCCAGTAGCAGCCAGGCGCGGCCCAGCCAGCCCAGTACCGCTTCGGCCTCTCCTTTCCTCGTCGTCTTCGTCGACGACACTAGGCTGCTGCATGGCAGCGCCTCCGCCGCCCGATGCCGCCATGTTAAGATGCCCGCCACCACCGATGGTTGAGAGGATAAGAACGCCGACGCCGTGCTCTCTCTCCCCATACTCGTTTCCCCTCCTCTCGCTTCCTCTGGTGGTTTTCCCCTTTTGCCCGTAACCCTAGCCGCAGCAACCGTTCGTTGTCGCTGTCTCCGGCCACCCCAAGGCCAACTGATGGTCCTTGGAGCTCCGCCTCGTCGTGCTGAGCATCCTCATAGGAGGAATCGACCCCGTGCACCGCGAATCCTCGTCGTCGACCTCATCTCCTCCGACGCTGGCCACCGTCGATTTGGTGCCGTCCAGCCTCCCCGAGCCTCGCCGACCCCTCCATCGCGCTCAGGGTGAGCTATCGATCCTCGTGGACCCTCTCCCTTGCCCCCTCTCGCTCTGGTTCATCCTCCCCATGACCACCTGCAAGCACTGCCGCTGGCCACCGCCGTGCAGCCTCCTCCGGCGACCAAATTCGGGCGATGCCACTACCCTTTGGCTCGCCTCGCTCTATCTAACTCGCATGATCACGTGCTCCAGCTCGCACTCCTACGCCGTCGATGGCCATCGTCTGCACGTGCTCACCGGCGAGCAGACATGGCGCAGACGTGGCAGTGACGTGGCCCTGACCCCACCCATCAGCCACTGATGCTAGATCTCACCCGGTGTAAAAAGTTTGAAACCCCCTGGTGACATCAACATGAGGTTACAATTCCTTTTATTTTATTTAAATGATTTGTAAATTGTTTTCTGTAATTAATAAATACCTGACATGTGGGTCCACCCTATAAGTGAGATAAATAATATCAAAAATGTTTTATGTTTAATAAAATGTTAAAGTAATTCCAAAATGTACATTATTTATAATATTCCAAAAATGATTTAAAATGAATTAAAATTGAGAAAAATCATAACTAATTCATTTTAATCAGAAAATTACACATAATATATCAAAATGTTGAGAAAAATGAGCCTATCTATTCAAACTATAATTATGCATTGTTACTCAACTTTAATGGCAAGTTTAATTAGAACAACAACATAACACCTTTCATATGCCTCCGAGGTTTTCCTGAATTAGGGTTTGTACCCCTCAGGACCTCGATTAAATTTTCAAGCATGCCTTAGGGGTTTATATCAATGCAATTTAACTTGTCATATCATCATCCTTGTTTGAGCATTGCATCGATTCCATGTGTTGATTTTTTCCTTTATTTTCGGTATTTGGTTCTTTGGTAGAATACGATATCGGAATCGAGATCGAGCTTAAAGACCGAGATCAACACCGTCGAAGCATGAAGATCAATACTTGATCAACTATGATCAAGTTAAGTACCAGGTGTCCAGAACTCTGCTTTCTGGATATCAACTGGAAAAGGCAAGCGAAGCCCCACACATATATATGAATCCTTTTCTTTCAAAGTATTTCATTCTTGCCATGTGGATAAGATTCTAAAGTCTTTTATCGATAGATAGAGTAATCCTATCTGATGCATGTTACCCTTCAAGATTATATTCCCTGATCCATTGCTCCTAGCATAACTAGGGTTTGAGCTTGTGAAGCATTGCTAGAGATATTATAGATGTTGTGCTTCGCCATGCTTAGCTGTTACCACTAGTCCATTCGGTTGATGAATCAGAGCTAAGAATGAACCTAGTTTGACAGGATGACGTGGTAAGATCAGAGATAAAAGTTAAACATGTTAAGGCTTTTATGGGAGGGCACGTGGGTTGTGGTTTTTGCAGTCCCATACTTGCCACTACTAGGACCTGAGTTCTTGCCTATGGACCAAGACGAGCGTACAACCACATGTGGGCTTGGAAACCCCCTCGACCAACTAACTTGCTGAGTAGATTCCATGAGTCACATAGTTTGGGCTTTCCATTCGACATACGCATCTTGGATGTTCTTGAATGAAGGTGAAGGAGGTGCATTCATAACATGTAGGTAAGCGTGGCCTGGAACAAGAGATGCCCGCATCCGTAATCTTGAACCACACAAACATCATTAGGGACCGGCTTCGTGACTCGACCCGTTACGGCGGCATCTCCCTAGTGCGTGACTCATGGTCTCGACGAAAGCAAGGTAAAGGTCGTGGTCAACCACTCTCTTTCGGCCTTCTAAGGAAGAGGGCTTATAGCTTGGCATTAAGAATCGGTTGGTACGTGTGGGTAAAGTTGTACACCCCTGCAGGGTTAAATCTTTTCGAATATCCGTGTCCACAGTTATGGACGACTTGGAAACCAGATTCAAAGATCATAGAGAACTTGAACCTAATTGTAAAACATGGAAAGTTGATCAAAGTGTGCTTAAGGATGCTTCCTCATGGGTATGAGGTGGTGATCCTAGGTAGGTTTAGTTGATGATGATTCGGTGGATGTCAAGAGATGATCAAAGCTAGTGATACCGCTCTCTTATCCCCTTTTAAAATATTCTAATTAGTCGAGATTCTTCTCCCTCTTGTTTTACAAAACAAAGATGGATTTATGCAAAATAACTCCACCAACCATAAGTCTTGCGGAGTACACCCTGTAATCACCCTTGCTTTGTTGATACTTTTGCAGAAGAGTAAGTGTTACCATATAAGATGAGTTCTTCATGACATCGACATCGACGAGTAGTTTGGAGTTCCCACTCGGCAGTCTAGGATCTATGGATTGGTCATCATCATTATGCTTCAGGCCTCTTAGGCCATTTGTTAAGTTTGCTATACTTAATAGCATAATTTGCCTTCCGTTGTTTGGTGTTTGTGGTCAGTGACCTATGATTGTAATATTTTGGTTCTTCGCTTAGTTATGAGCTTGCTGTAATAATTTTTGTGTCGTAGGGTCACTATTGTGTTATCAATTCTCCCTTTGTACGCTTCCGAGATTTAGGTTAGGCTTATATCAGACGGAGGTTTGGGATTTGTCTAGCCTTAATCCCGGTGGTGTCAAAGGTTTTGGTATTAGAGCAGTACCGATTGTAGGAAACCCTTTCGATTGGTCGATGTTGAGTCTAGTGCTTGTGAAAACTATTTTCAAAAATGAAAACTATGTGTGAAAACTCTAGTATGCTTCTTTTTCTCCTTATCCAGTTTCGCTCTTAACTCTTGGTCATCTTATCTTGTGTTGATTTGGAAAAGTTTTGCTATCTCGTCCAGTCTTTAAAAACCTAAGTGCCTTTTCAGGCATGCCGCTTCTCAACCAATTGACCTAGTGTTGAGTTCTCTAGAGTCAGTTGTGTGTGTTCCTTGTTTCCCTTGTTCCTTTTGATCCTATTCGCTTGAGAGATTTCTTTCTATCAGAATCTCTCTATTTTATGGGTCCACAACATCGTGTTGATGGTTCCACAATTTTCTGCTCTAGGCCTCGAAGTTTCCCTTCGCCTCGTGTGCCTCCTTTTCATTTGTTTGGGTACTTCAGAAGTTGTTTCTTATCTTGGAAGCTACCTCGTGGTTACTACCTTGTAATGTATGCTTTGTCACTCAAGTAGTAGTTACTTCTTTCTTTGGGTTTTTAACCCTTGGACTTGAACCTAAGATCCCCGATTGTGCTAGATTCTAGTTTTGAGAATCTTGTACAAGACGCTGACCTTTAACTCAAGATCCATTGTTGACCCTTGTCGCTAATGTTCACACATGACTGCAGGCTGGCTAGTACCTTCCAGTATAGCCTTCCAGCTTGTGGATATTGTCGCTATTGAACAAGTGACGATAAAGGAATTCCCTACTACTAGCCATGTAGATGTTCTTTGATGGAACTAAATATATCACGACAAGGGTACTCCTCGAGAGTCTCACATCTGTGCTCGCGACTCTGCCACACCTTACCTTTTCTATGCATCGGTTTTCGGAATATTGTTGACTTATGCATCTACATCCCGGGATTCTACCCTGAGCATGTTCCTTACCCTTGTTTATTTCGACCTTTATCTACCAGTTGGTATCCAAGTAGTAAATGTGCATTGGTGTCTTTCGATGCAACATACTCTTGTGGTCCATCATGACAAACCATTTCGGGATGTCAGGAGAAACAAACTCCAGTACCTCGTCATATCTCAGACCAGGTCAAAGTGTTGTAATCCGCAGATCAATAAGCGTTGATTAGCTTATGTTCTGTTCTACCCTAAAGTATCATAGCCTTTTTATACTAAGAGGTCGTGCTGAGTCTCATGACCATCTTAATGAAATGATACTCTTACACATTTTTACCCACCCCTCCTCTGAGCTGTCCGCGCTCAAGAATGATGCGTGTGCGTAATAGTGTGGTCATCCGAGATTCTTAGCAATTATTATTGTTTTGAACTCTAAGGACATTTGTGTCATTCTTAGCGTGATTGGTTACCCTATCACTAAGCAAAGGATGATTGTGCTACCAAGTCCGTTATTCTAGTGCACTCTCTTCGGTCAAAAAGTTAGGCTCATGCCGAATCTTTGAGACTACGTCGTCTTGCCTTACAAAGCAAGTTTCCCTCTTGAGCTAAGTGACATATCGGTGGTTTGTGATGTTCTGGATGTCTTCTAGAATTACCGCCATGTTGCCACATGACCGTGTTGTCAAGTTCTTGAGCAAGCAAGTTCTCTGAACCGCTCCTTTCTCCAAGGATCCGTACTGGATACCCCTGAACTAGTTGGTTGAGCTTAAACAACAACGTGGAGAGTTGTAAGACAAAATTTCTATCCAACTCTGTTCCTTCTTATAGGGATTTTTAGTTGTGTTCGTGTTGAAGTAAGATAGTATGTCCTTTGTGGATACATTATCTTCCCTGCCTTTGGTTTGATTTGGGTTATCGTCGAATCAAAATCATATCCAAGGACTATTCTGATGGTGTATCCACTTGTGATGTTTCACTGGAGTACATCCTCATGTCCTCTCGTCTGACCAATGTCTATGCCTTGTTCAAACAACATGTGAGTCAGTCTTTTTGGAGTGTATAGATAAGCTTGTTATATAGCCCATCGATGATATCATTATCTTCTCCATGATATACGAGATTCATATGGAACATTTGGCATTAATGTTTGAAACTTTTGAGAACCATCTTCGTGTTATCACGAAGTATGTGTTCTGTATGTTAGAAGTAACCTTCTCTGGTTCATGTCCAAATGTTGAAAGATGTCATCATGGATTCGAGTAGAGTTATCTTTGTTTCCTTGGAAATAATTCCAAGTTAGTCAAGCATGTGCGAGGTATTCTTGATATGGTATGTTGATACCTTAGATCTCGAGAAGATCCTCCTATCACACCAAGCCACTGATTGATTTGTCATGGAAGATAAGAAGTCCAACACAACTTCTATATCCTCCTAAATGTTTCCCAACAAGGATTCAGTTGTGTTCTTTGCAAACAATTCATGTAGACGCAATTATATTTTGGTAACTTGCTATCACATGGGTTTCGCAATCTAGCTCATATTTTGGAGCTTGACATTGAAATCCATGTCTTGAGAATCTAGTGACTTTACCTCTGTGGTAAATGCTGCACCCTTCCTATTCGGACATGCTGAGTCTGAAGTATCTCTCCACTTAACCAAAGCTGAATCTCAAGCAACAATAATGGTTGGTGTTCCACAAGATTATGACGTAGGTCTGTTGTAACCCTGAGAAGATTGATGTAATGGTTCACACACACTTATCCGGAAATACCTTTTGTCATATTCTCTTGAATCAACAATAACAACCACTCATCATGAGGCATCTTCTATGATTTATTGTAGGAGTTAAGCTTATGGTTTCCTTCGGATCCGAAGTCTGACCTTTACTTTATGACTGATTGAAGGCTTGTTAAAAGTTTGATATTGGTGTTTCAAACATCAAGCAGAACACTTAATGTAGAGTTGCTAAATGTCTCTCGGTCAATCCTCCAGACCCTTTTATGATGGCAAGCGTCTTGTTATTCCAAGTAATTGGAGTCTGAGAATGAAGTTTCTTTCTTCTTGTGTCATCAGGAATCTTCTAAACTATTCATCTTGGTGGTTTAAAATGATATCAGGATTTTGGCAAAGATTTTGATAGTCGTGGATGAATAAAGAGTTTCCTTCTCGCTTTCTTAAACATGTTCGAAGAGAGACCGTGATTTTGTTAATCAATAGTTTATCTTGTTACATGTTCCTTGTGACTCTTATGAGTTCTCTCCACCAAACACCTTCCTGTATTGGCCTTCTATTGAACCAAAGAATGACCCTTCTATGTCAAAAGTAGTTCAATAGCTTGGTTTTGTTGGTATCTATCTTTTCCACCTGTGAAATCTCTATCCAAGTTGTTTGGTACAGTTTTACCTCTCGAAGTCTGTGGTCATGTTCCAGCTGTTGGAAGTTTCTTCCCTCATAAGTCAACTTCTGCAAGATACATGGTCTCAATCCTTATGAAGACCAGTTATCTATCACCTTAACACCTTCTCCTCTTGTTTCCTCCGTTACCTTGATGTGTTTCAAGTTTATTGGCTCTAGAGATGTTTGTGAAACATCTATCCATGAGTTAACCATGAGATACTCAGTTCATGCTTCTGTGTCATTCCCTCTTTTATTTAGCGTGAGCAGCCACCTGAAGATTATGAAGCGCTTCGTCCACTTGTCATGGTGGCATGGATCAACCTCTTCGAGAAGATCGTTGAAGTTTAGTGTAACCCTGTTCCTTCTATCTTTCTACCTAGGAATCTCGGGTCGAGATTCTTTTAAGGGCGATAGAATTGTAACACCCCTAGTTTTAATAAATGCAATTTTGATTTGATTGTGCATTCATGAGCATCATCATTAAAATGCATGCAAGAAAATAATCTCAAAACCCTAACCCTATCTCCTTCCCTCTCTATTTGAAATCAGTTCAACAGAATCTCCCAGTCCTTCGGCATGCAAGAGTAGCTCGCAAGGTTGAAGGAGTCAATAGACAATAGTTTTCCACCTGTAACCAAGAAAAACGCACTCGACATGTCATTCGACTCTATAGTCAACACCAAGGCGGTGCAGGTCTACCCGATGAACCGCACCAAGACAGATCTGATTGCTAACAACTTGAGTCCCGCATAGGAACTCACACTCGTCGAATTCCTCTGTGAGAACTGAGAAATCTTTGCCTAGTGTCCTGCGGACATGCCAGGAGTTCCAAGAGAATTCTCCGAGCACGCACTCAATGTATATCTGGATGCGCATCCAGTGAAGAAAATGATGCGTTGACTATCCGAGGGAAGAGCAGAGGCAATTGGTATCGAATTCAATAGACTCCTCGATGCCAACTTCATAAGGGAGATCAAATAAAGCACCTGGGTAGCTAGCCTTGTGTTGATCCCTAAGAAGGAGATGGACATCCTGCGGATGTGCGTGGAATTTATGGCGCTTAACAAGAACTGCCCAAAGGATCACTTTCCCCTACCACAGATCGATCAAATTATCGATTCCACCGCAGGATGTCAATGACTCCCTTTCCTTGACGCCTACTCAAACTACAATTAGATTCGACTAAAGGTCGAGGACCAGGAGAAGACAACTTTCATCACACCATTCAGGGTCTTTTGCTACAACACTGTAACACCCCTAGTTTTAATAAATGCAATTAGGATTTGATTTTGCATTCATGAGCATCATCATTAAAATGCATGCAGGAAAATAATCACAAAACCCTAACCCTAACTCCTTCCCTCTCTATTTGAAATCAATTCAAAATGGTTTCAATATATTTGAAAAGTATATAAGTTGGAACCCAAATGGTTATTAAGGGTCTCCATGTTATCCTAAATACTTACAAAGTTTTTGTTTTCTGGAAATATTCAAAAAAGATTTGAAAAACTAAAAATACAAACAAATAAGTAAAAACAGAAATAGAAAACCAACTTTGCAAATAAAAACATTCTTCCTCTCTATCTGGGCCGCAGCCCAGTTTCTCTCCTCTCCTCCCACACCTCTCTGCCGCACAACGCGGCACACTCCGGCCTAGCAGCAGCCACGCGCGGCCCAGCCAGCCCAGTACCGCTTCGGCCTCTCCTTTCCTCGTCGTCTTTGTCGACGACACTAGGCTGCTGGATGGCAGCGCCTCCGCCGCCCGATGTTGCCGTGTTAAGATGCCCGCCACCACCGATGGTTGAGAGGATAAGAACTCCGACGTCGTGCTCTCTCTCCCCATACTCATTTCCCCTCCTCTCGCTTCCTTTGCTGGTTTTCCCCTTTTGCCCGTAACCCTAGCCGCAGCAGCCGTTCGCCATCGCTGTCTCCGGCCACCCTAAGGACAACTGATGGTCCTTGGAGCTCCGCCTCACCGTGTTGAGCATCCTCGTAGGAGGAATCCACCCCGCGCACCGCGAATCCTCGCCGTCGACCTCATCTCCTCCGATGCCGGCCACCGTCGATTCGGCGCCGTCGAGCTTCACCGACCCCTCCATCGTGCTCAGGGTGAGTTACCGGTCCTCGTGGACCCTCTCCCTTGCCCCCTCTCGCTCTAGTTCATCCTCCCCATGACCGCCGTGCACCCTCCTCCGGCGACCAAATCCGGGCAGCGCCACCAACCTTTGGCTCGCCTCGGCTTCCTCTATCCAACTCGCATGATCATGCGCTCTAGCTCCCACTCCTATGTCGTCGCCGGCCATCGTCTGCACGTGCTCACCGGCGAGCAGACGTGGCACAGACGTGGCAATGACGTGGCCCTGACCCCACCCATCAACCAGTGAGGCTAGATCTCACCCGGTGTAAAAAGTTTGAAACCCCCTGGTGACATCAGCATGAGGTCACAATTCCTTTTTCTTTTATTTAAATGTTTTGTAAATTGTTTTCTATAATTAATAAATACCTGACATGTGGGTCCACCCTGTAAGTGAGATAAATAATATCAAAAATGTTTTATGTTTAATAAAATTTTAAAGTAATTCCAAAATGTAAAATATTTATAATATTCCAAAAATGATTTAAAATGAATTAAAAATGAGACAAATCATAACTAATTCATTTTAAATCATAAAAATACAAATAATATATCAAAATGTTTAGAAAAATGAGACCTATCTATTCAAACTATAATCATGCATTGTTACTCAATTTTAATGGCAAGTTTAATTAGAACAACAACATAACCCCTCTCATATGCCTCCGAAGTTTTCCTGAATTAGGGTTTGTACCCCTTGAGACCTCGATTAAATTGTCAATCATGCCTTCGGGGTTTATATCAATGCAATTTAAATTTTCATATCATCATCCTTGTTTGAGCATTGCATCGATGCCATGTGTTGATTATTTCCTTTATTTTTGGTATTTGGTTCTTCTTCGGTAGAATACGATATCGGAATCGAGATAGAGATTGAAGACCGAGATCAACACCGTCGAGGCTTGAAGATCAATACTTGATCAACTATGATCAAGTCAAGTACCAGTTGTCCCGAACTCTGCTTTCTGGATATCAACTAGCAAAGGCAAGCGAAGCCCCACACATATATATGAATCATTTGCTTTCAAAGTATTTCATTGTTGCCATGTGCATACGATTCTAAAGTCTTTTATTGATAGATAGAGTAATCCTATCTGATGCATGTTACCCTTGAAGACTATATTCCCTGATCCACTGCTCCTAGCATAACTAGGGTTTGAGCGTGTGAAGCATTGCTAGAGCTATTATATATGTTGTGTTGAGCCATTCTTAGCTGTTACCACTGGTCCATCCGGTTGCTGAATCAGACCGGAGAATGAACCTAGTTTGACAGGATGACGTGGTAAGATCAGAGATAAAAGTTAAACATGCTAAGGCTTGTATGGGAGGCCACGTCGAATGTAGTTTTTGCAGTCCCAAACTTGCCACTACTAGGACCTGAGTTCTTTCCTATGGACCAAGACGAGCGTACAACTATACGGGGGCCTAGAAACCCCCTCGACCAACTAATTTGCTGAGTAGATTCGATGAGTCACATAGTCTGGGCTTGCCATTAGACATACGCATCTTGGATGTTCTTGAATGGAGGTGAAGGAGGTGCATTCATAATAGGTAGGTAAGCGTGGCCGGGAACAAGAGATGACAGGCATCCGTAATCTTGAACCCCGCACACATAATTAGGTACCTTCTTCAGGACTCGACCCATTACGGTCGCATCTCCCTAGTGCGTGACTCATGGTCTCGATGAAAGCAAGGTAAAGGTCGTGGTCAACCACTCTCTGCCGGCCTTCCAAGGAAGAGGGCTTATATCTTGGCATTAAGAATCGGTAGGCACATGTGGGTAAAGTTGTACACCCCTGCACGGTTAAATATTTTAGAAAAGCCATGTCCACGGTTATGGACGACTTGGAAACCAAATTCAAAGATCATAGAGAATTTGAACCTAATCGTAAAACTTTGCAAGTTGATCAACGTGTGCTTAAGGATGCTTCCTCATGGGTACAAAGGGGTGATCCTAGGTAGGTTCATCTTATGATGATTCTGTGGATATCAAGAGATGATCAAAGCTAGTGATACCGCTCTCTTATTCCCTTTTAAAATATTCTGATTAGTCGAGATTCTTCTCCCTCTTGTTTTACAAAACAAAGATGGCTTTATGCAAAATAACTCCACCAACCATAAGTCTTGCGGAGTACACCCTGTACTCACCCTTGCTTAGTTGATACTTTTTGGGATCTATGGATTGGTCGTCATCAATATGCTTCAGGCCTATTAGGCCATTTGTTATGTTTGTTATACTTAATAGCATAATTTGCCTTCCGTTGTTTGGTTTTTGTGGTTAGTGACCTATGATTGTAATATTTTGGTTCTTGCTCAGTTATGAGCTTGCTGTAATAATTTTTGTGTCGTAGGGTCACTGTTGTGTTATCAATTCTCCCTCTGTACACTTTCGAGATTTAGGTTAGGCTTATATCAGACGGAGGTCTGGGATTGTCTAGCCCTAATCCTGGGGTTGTCACAAACACAATTCCCTTTGGACTCACGAATTAAGGTGCAACCTGTCAAAGGTGCATGCAAGACTTCCTGAAGAACCAAATTGGTCACAACATTCAAGTCTATGTTGACGATATAGTATTCAGGACCAAGGAAAGCCTTACATTGATCGACGATCTCCGCGAGATGTTCGATAACCTTGATCGATACAGGATCAAGTTGAACCTAGAAAAGTGCGCCTTTGGCGTCCCATCTGGGGAATTGCTTGGCTACTTCATCTCCGAGTGAGGCATCGAGGACATCCCGAAGAAAATCAAGGCTATACTAGCCATGGAGAAGCCGAAGAACGTTAAAGGAGTCCATTAGCTAGCTGGGCGGATCACGGTACTCAGCATGTTCATCAGCGGCATGGGTGAAAAGGCTCTCCCCTTCTACCAGATGCTCCGCGAGTCATAAAAGTTCAAGTGGATGACTAAAGCAGATGAGGCATTCGAAGACCTTAAATTCCTACTGTCAACATCTTCCATACTGGTGACTCCAACAGAGAGAGAACCCATGCTGCTCTAGATTGCTGCAACGCATCAAGTAGTCAGCAAAACACTCGTGGTCGAACAACCCGAAGATGGCAAAACCCATGGGGTACAACGCTTGGTGTACTACCGCAACGAGGTGCTGACACCTACAAAGCAGAGGTACCCTCACTAGTAGAAGTTGACATACAACGTATTCATGACCGTGCGTCGATTGTGCCACTACTTCTAGGAGCACCAGATAGTGGTCGTCAACGACGCGGCTCTATCTCACATCATCAACAACCCCGGAGAAACGGGGCGAGTGGACCTTTGGAGAATTGAGTTGTCCCTGCGGGACATCATCTACGAGCGTCACATCACCATTAAGTCATAGGTGCTTCCGGACTTCTTCGTCCACTTGATAGAGTAGCAGCTCCCGGATACTCCAGACATGTCCCAGCTCTGGACGATGCACTTCGAGGGATCTAAACGTGATGTCAGAGCTGGAGCCAGAGTAACCTTGACATCTCCCCCAAGGGGACAAGGTGAGATATGTGCTGCGGATGAAGTTTCGCGCATCCAACAACGAGGCTGAATACGAGGCGCTGATCCATGGCATGCAGATGGGTAAAGTCTACGGTGCTACACGACTAGTCATCTACAGCAACTCCAACCTTGTTGTCCAGCAGACGATGAACCAGTTCGATGTCGTTAGCGAAAACATGATCGCCTACCGCGACCTCTACAACTCACTCGAAATAGACATCGACGGCTGCGAACTCTAGCACATCGTTCAGGAAAGAAACAAGGAGGTAGACAGGCTCGCCAAAATTGGCTCCACCTGTGCACCAGTACCACCAGGTGTGTTCCTTGAACAAATCTGTGAGCACTCAATTAAGCGCAAAACTCCCAAGGGCGTAGCCAACGCCGCGGGACACTCGGGGTCTATGCCACCCAAAAACGGAGGCATCCACAGAGTTGGAGGGAGACATTGAGCTGGTGAGCCTCATGCAGGTCCTGGCAATCGAGCAAACATGGACTCAACCATACGTCAGCTACCTGTTGACCAAGCAACCGCCAGAGGACTCGACTGATGGCAGGTAGATCACTCGCCGTTCAAAAGCCTTCACCATCATCAACGACGAGCTTTACAAGTGAAGCATCACCGTGGTATTTTAGCGATGCATCACCAACAATGACAGGAAGAGCATCCTCCATGACATCCACGAAGGCATCTGTGGCAACTACGCTAGCACTCGTACCCTAGTCGCCAAGGCTCTGCGAGCTAGCTTCTACTAGCCAACCACGATGTGTGACGCCAAGGACATAATCGAGAAGTGTAACACTTTCCAAAGGATTGCCGAAAAACCGCACATGCCAGGCTCAGAGCAACGGCCCATACCATTGGCCTGACCCTTCGCTCAATGGGGACTCGACATGGTCAGGAAGCTGCAGAAATCCTCACGAAGAACATACGTCTTTCTCCTGGTGGCAGTTGACAAGTTCACCAAGTGGATTGAGGCTATGCCCGTCACCAACCAAACTGGCACCACTTCTGTAAGGTTCTTCCAGTCTATCGTTTAAAGGTTCGGGGTGCCCCACAACATCATCACCGAAAACGGCACGAACATCACCTCAAAGTAGTTCCAAGACTTTTGCGAAGGACTCGGCATCAATGTCACGTACGCCTCGGTAGCGCATCCACAGACTAATGGGTAGGTCGAAAAGGCCAACAGCCTCGTCTGCAACAGAATCAAGAAGCGACTCCTGCGACCACTCGAATGATTAGCGGGAGCCTGGGCAGACGAATTACCCTTCGTCCTTTGGAGCCTACACACAATGCCAAATAGTGCCACCGTCTAGACGCCTTTCTTCATGGTGCACAGAGCGAAAGCAATGCTGCCCGCTGAGGTACGCTACAAGGCCCCATGGGTCGTTTCTTACAGCGAGGCCGAATCAACGGCTGCAAATGAGGACACCGTCGACCTGCTGGATGAATCCCGCGACATCGTCGTGACCATCTTGACGGTCTACCAGCAAAGTCTTCGCAACTACCACAGTCGACGGCTATGCCCAAGGTCCTTCATCAAAGGAGACCTCGTCTTGTGACTCAAGCAGAAATGGCACCTGAAGCTCGAGTCACCCTGGAAAGGCCCCTACGTGGTCATTGAAGTAATCCTAGGTGGCGCCTAACGCCTCAAGGACGTCGAGTCCGGAGTAGCGTACTCCAACCCCTAGAACGTTGCACAACTGCGACGCTTCTACCCTTAGCTTTCTTTAGTTTCAATAAGGCTATTCAGCCTGGCTACTCAGTCGAAACTTTTGCTCCCTACTATGCGATCAATAAACGCTAAGTTCCTTAGCCAACATACCTCTTTCTTATGCAAATTTACATTCCCAAACACGCTCGGGGGCTACGCCTCACCCAACAACTTCGTCGACTCTCATGATAACGCATCACCCTGAGTAGCTAACCACGTCAGTCTAACAAAAAGGACATGCAAAACCAACCAACAACAAGCACTACATGCAACACATTTTACAAACTTTACAAGGGCATAAAAATCCCAATCGACATATACAAATTTTACATTGTTTTGTACAACACTTGTAGGAGTCAACTACGCTGAAGCACAACATTCGTCCGTTCGTCGAAAAAGTGCACGATATCTTCGGCATGGCGGGCCACCGCAACATAGTGCAGGTGCATGCCCGATGCCATACCGTCCGGAGGAACAGGCGGCTCTGCCGCTATCTTCGCCAAGTCCATGTCCCGATGGTGCAGTCGAACAAGGTCCAGCGCCGGCTTTGCACCCGTAACAAGTTGTTGATGCACAAGATCCTTATAGAGATCCCAACCTTTAATAAGGTAGAGATCCCTGTGTTTACAATGCTAGTCCCTGGATCAATATCTACCATCC
The DNA here is from genome assembly GCA_916181665.1 of Avena sativa. Taxonomy (NCBI): domain Eukaryota; kingdom Viridiplantae; phylum Streptophyta; class Magnoliopsida; order Poales; family Poaceae; genus Avena; species Avena sativa. Next base: position 160,096,338 of record OV702298.1, on the reverse strand, counting down.
ATAGTTAAGATGTAATATCAAGAAACAAAGGTCATAATACAACTTTATAACTAGGAATAAAATAATTCATTACATCTTACATAGCTCATTTGTCTATCTCATTACAATGCAGCAGAAATAACTATAGCATGGAGTCCTTCGTCTTCAAAGTGCCACAGGCAATCATGTGGTTGTAGACTTGTAATCCTAATCAACACACTTCACTAACATCAAACAAACCTGCAACATAATAAGTTACAGCCACAAGGGTCAATACATTTGAATTATATTGGCAAGTGATACTATGGTAGTATAGTGGTAACTATCATCTATATGCATTTGGCTAAATGGAGCTTAGGCTTGCTTTGCTCAAAATAGATTTTCCTTATCATTTGAAAACACTAAGGTTTTGTTTGTCAAAATCACCCAAGGCATCAACCAATAGACATTGGTGATCCTTTACCCTTGTTCAACCACAAGTTTTTAACTTAGAAATTCGGATGAGGAGATCCTTGATAGCTTCCATGTCTTGATGCTCAAATTTTCCATTGCCGGGGACACGGCTAAGTACTTAGATTTTACTCTCTCGAGAGGTGGTGCACTTTCCCCACAAGACTCGACATGCAACAAGACAAGATCTTTCAGAAGCCTTCCCTTAGACCAGAATGGACGCGCTCCAAAACTATCACCCCCTACCACCAACTATCCATTTGGCTAAGTTATTCCAACCTATATGATCCAGGCAGAGCCCATAATGCCAAGTGGCTGCACTTGAAGCTTATCAACATTTGACATCTCAAATCTCTTTGTTCCTAGGTGGCTTTCCACAAGTGAGATACACTAGGGTAGTCCATAAATATGGGCCATGTGTAACCACTCAACATAACCCATTCAACCATTCCACCCAGGTGATTCGTTCACATAGTTGTTTTATTAAACAAAACACAAGTCATTGTCTTATAAATATTTCATAGTATGAATATAGTCCACCCTTGTTTTCTACTAGCTAAGTAAGCATGATAGTAGTAGGGATCTTAACTTAGGAAAATTCTACTAAGGCATCATCTACTAGGATTTCCCATGGCATAGCATACTTAGTAAAAATTCCATGTAAGTCCTACTCAAAATATCACTAATGCATAGTGAAAATAATGGGACAAAAATATGAAGCACCACTTGCCTTTTTGGTAGAGAATATAAGTTCACTCCTTGATCTTTCAATAGTCACACTCTTCAAATTTAACTACAATTCAATCAAGCAAGGCACAAATTCAAAACTAGCATTCAAACAATTCATCACATAAAATAATAAAAACAAAGCAATGCATGCAAGCATGCCAAAGATTGTTTTATTTGGAAAAGTGGTTTCTAATGGGTTATAAAAAAATTTAAAAACACCTATTGGTCATATATAAATGTGGCAAAACCATTTGATATCAAGTTAGTGAACATGGCCATTTGAATCGTTCTTGTTTTGCTAGAAATGATTTAAATGAAAGTAATAATTTCTAGTGTTTGACAAATATATTTTTAAACACAAATGTTAGTGTTTTAAGGTCAAGTGTTTCATATTAAAACCATTTGCAAAAGGTTTTACCTATAAACCATTTTTAAATCAAAGCAATATTTTATTTTGTTGGAAATGCCTTTAAACAAGGTAATAAATTTATAGGGTTCACCAAATATATTTTTAAATCCAAAACTTGGTGTTTAGGGTCAGAGAGTTTAAATCAAATCATTTTCCAAAGATTTTACTCAAAAAGCATTTTAAACAATAATTAATATTTTTATTTAACTAGAAATGCTTTTATTCAAAGACTTAATTCCTAAGTGTCACCAAGCATACTTTTAAATCTACAAGTTGGTTTCTATGGTTAGTAGGTTCAAAACAATCCATTTACAAAAGATTTTATCCTAAAAACAATTTTAGAATAAATTTTATACACAAAATAAGCCTAAACAAGTTTCTGCAAAAACAATCAATTTTACGGAAGCAAAATACTAAACAAAGTGCATGGTTGGAAAGTATTTGTTTTTCTCATTCCATTGATATAAAATTTGTAAAATTTGGACATGTAGATTTAAAGTTATGAATTTTTCAAATCTAACATCTAATAGAAATGTTTCTGTCTATTTAAAACAAAACAGTGACACGCGTCTTGATTCTACTGGTTGATACCGTTTCGCGTGGATCGCATGCTGTGGATCGTTAGATCTAACTATCATCCTACGGCATAGATCAAAACATACCCCTTCGGGTTAAGTTTCTATCGCATCCGTCAGATCTAAATTGCATGGCTCTAATCGACTCAACCACAAAGTGGCGGCGCTGCGACGGTGGCTGGCGGCGGCGGCGCTCAGGCAATGGCGTAACGGCAAAAACAGGAAGTGCGGGAGAGAGAGAAGTATCTCACCGAGTTCGCCGAAGCTAGCTGATGCTCAACGTATCCTTGGTTGGCGAAGGGGCGCTCGAGGACGATGGGGATTGCTCGCTGAAGTTCGTGTCTGCGTCGGGCTCCTCTGTTCGTTGTCGCAGACGAGGGTACGGGTCACGCCAAGACAAATAAACTATGCAGTTAGATGCGTGCAAGAAAGGCGAACACGTGAGTAACAAACAGAGGGGAGGGGGCGGTCAGATGCTACCAGGGGGTGAAGCTGGAGTGGAGGCAGACGACGGCGGCTCTCAGTTGTCGTCGTTGCCGATGTTTTAGCACGCGCACGAGCTAGCCAGAGCTACTGGAAGATGCGCTAGGCAATGGGGAAAAAGCCAATAGGTGTCAGGGAGGAAGGAGCAGTGAGGAGTGGCCGAAATCATCGCTGGAGTGCGTCGGAGGCCGCAGTGGTGCAAGGAAAATTTGAGGCAGCCTTGGGGCTCTGTGGCAGAGGAGTTTGAGGGGAAAGAGAGAGGGGGCAGAGGGGATTAATTGAGTGTGGTCGCAGGGGAGATTAACTACGGCGTTAACGCAAATTTACCAGATTGAATTCGGGCCAGAAATGGTCGAGGAGGAGTGAGGGGCGTGGTCGTCGCGGGGTTGAAGACGGTGACGTGGCCGTGGGTCCTGGTGGTCAGCGAAAGAGAGAGAGAGGGTGCGGTGGGGTCCCGTGGTCATTGACTGCATGGGTGTGGGTCTGGGTGGAAAAAGAAAACGATTCGAGGGGGAGAGAGGTGGGCTGTTGGGCCTAGTGGGCTTTACTGGGCTGGGCTGGATTATTTCCATTTTTTTGTTTCTGCTTTTTTTTCCTTTTCTATTTTTCTGTTTTGATTTTGTTTAAATGATTAAAACACTTGTTTGAATTTAAACTTTTCTTAACTTTCAGTAAGTTTTATACTGGTTTATTATTGTATTTTAAATACCATTTTTGGAATAATTCCTTTATTCAATTATGGTTTATTCTTTATTTAAATTAGGCACTTGTTTTTATTCAAATAAGATTTTAATCATATTTTTAATCTCTTATATGAATTCTAATTTTTCACCAAACCTTTTTCAGTAAGTTTTATTTATTCAATAGGGTGTTGAATAATTCATTTTGAATTATTTGAAATATTTTTAATATGATTTATTAATCATTTAAATTGAACATTTGTCTTCATTCAAATAAAATCCAATAAGGTTTTAAATCCATATAAATTTTTATTCAAATGATTCTTTTTATTCTATTTTAGTTAATTAAATAAGTTTTTTAATCTACTTTGGGAAATTCCCATTTATTATTTTTCTCATGACTTAATTAATCATTTACATTAGGGGTTTTGTCTTTATTCAAATGGAATGGAATTGGGTTAATGTCATATTATTTTATTTGAATATTCCTTATGCCTTTATTTTATTTGATTTATCTTTATTTCATTTGCTTATGGATTTAACTCAAGATTTAAATTATCTTCCAAAGAATTCTTGGGATTTATTATCTAGGCAAATTGTCTTTATTTAAGTAAAATTTGATATTGTTCAATCCTTATGATTTTATTTAGATAATCTTTTATTCTTTTCTATTATTCAATAAACTTTCATTTTATTTGTTTATGGATTTGGCCAAGATTTAATTTGGCTTTTAAATATTCCTTATTTATTTATTTTCTTTGCTTGCCTTATAAAATCCATACCTTTTTATTTATAGATCCAAAATTGGTGATTCCAATTTTTATAATTTTATTTAATATTTGTTTATCCTTTTAAATATCTTTAGGATTATTTTGATCACAATTTGGTATGGATTTTAGGTAGGAGCCTTTTTAGCTTTGAAAATTATTTCCTTTTAACTTATTAAAATCATAAGTGTCGTGGGAATGACCACGGCAGATGCTGCAATCCGCAGCGAGTAGTAGAACATGGGGCAAGGGCGGCCAGCCATCTGCGGTGCGAGATGAGGGCGGAGACACAAGGATTTACCCAGGTTCGGCCCCCCGGAGGATAAAGACCTACTCCTGCTAGATTGTATTATGGTGAGAGTATAATGGGGCGAGCTTGGTGGCTAGGCAGCGAGTCGCTTGGGTGTATGATGGAACGTATCCTCTACGCGCCCTATAGGGAGGTTTATATAGACTCACCCCCTAGGGTTTACAGATCTCAACCGAATCAGTTAAGGTTTCAACGATCGTTTAACCTAATCCGACTAGGCCTATCTATGCTTCTGGGCCTTCAGCTTCCGGTCGCTTGAGTCCACGCCAGGTCTTGGTCCAGTCGCCCTTCTACAGGCCCACTCGCAGGCACCTGGGCCAGTCGGAAACGTCCTGCTGGGTATACCCCGGTAGGCATATCCCCATCAGTAGTCCCCGAGGCCGTCGTTGATTGGTCGCAGGTGGTCGCTGGAAGTCGGTGTATACGGGTCCAATGCGGACGCCCAGTCGAATCGGCGGCGGACTCCTGAATAAAGGAAAAACTAGTTATTATAGTCGCACTAACGGCAGCCGATCGGGTCGCAGCTCGGCGAACGGATCAGCGAATATTCAGTCACTGTTGTAGTGATCGGGTCAGCGAACAGTCAAGTCGCGCGGAGCGACGAGTCGAATGGATGAAGTTGGACCGTCAAGTTGGGTCAAAACTAGCCGTTGGGGTAATCCAACGGTAACTCTTGGCGTAATCACCGTGTAGTAATGCCTTCCAAAATTGGCGGGTAACAACCGCTATATAAGGAGAATGACAGGCGAGCGGGGGAACACTCCTTCATCTTTCCTCCGATCTCGCCCATCTTCGTTTCCACTTCGCATCGCAATCCAACCGATCCAGAGAGCCCCAACCTCCACGAATCTTCCAACCAATGGCCCCCTCCACCGAACCATGGGGCAGATCCAAGTGCACCAGGGCGCTACTGGCATCCTTCGCGCCGGCAGATGGCGCATCCCCGCGGCCGGAGAGGTGACTCCGGACCCGCGCGAGGGAGAATTCATTTGCTTCACCAGCCACCTGGAATGGGGGCTAGGGTTTCCCTCCTCTCTCTTCTTCCGGCGCTTCTGCGCCTTCTACGGGATCCAGCCGTCGGACCTGGGCCCGCATAGCATCGAGCAGCTCGCCATTTTTGTGGTGTTCTGCGAGTGCTATCTAGGCTGCAGGCCCTACTTCCCCTTGTGGCAAGATCTATTCCATGGGAGGATTAGTCACGAAGAATCAGGCGGCCTGATGCTGGCCGCGGGTGGCCTAACATTTCAGCTGAAGTCGAAGGCGTTGTTCTTCGACCTGATGCTGCCCGCCAAGGCGGCAAACGAGTGGAAGAAATCCTGGTTCTACGTCACCGAGGCGACTCCAGACGGCTAGGTGGCGCTTCCAAGGTACTCCGCCGACCGGCCCGAACCGCGTCGGCTCCAGGCCGGCAAGCTCCCGCTGGACCAGCGGATGGTTGTCGACGAAATGTTGCAAACCAGCCGCGGCCTGAAGAAAAAGGGCCTCCAAACCATCAATCTTTACAACTGCTGGCTCCGGCGGCGGCTCGTGCCTTTGGCCCGCCGCGACCATTATATGTAGGGACGACCCGACGAAATCCTGCCTTGCTGAGTGGAAACTCGAAGACTACATCCTGGCCCTGAAGAAGATCACCCAGGAAGTGTACCTGGACGCGAAGGCCGGGGTCACCCCCTATACCGCAAGGCGCCCAACTCCGACGGTAAGTCGCCATTTTTGCTACGTTCGCAGTCGCAGATGATGCATTCGCGGTTATGCTAACGTGGTCTCATGCTTATTGTAGTTGTTCCAAGTGGTGGAAGGATGGCTCCCACCCGCAGACGACGAGAACTCAAGCTCATCCGTCTAGGACGAGAGCGAGTCGCCACCCGCCAAAGGCAACGTCGGAAGCGATGCGGGTGATGACGACGATGACGACGAAGATGAGCCCATGGAAGACGCTGCCCGGATGGTTCGCAAAACTTGCGGGCAACATCAGCGCGAGCTCGAGGCGAGTAGGAGCCTCGATCCTCACGATGACGATGACGACGAGCTCCCTGAGAACACCTCGCGTCTTGAGGCCACGCCATCGAAGAAGAAGAAGAAGAAGAAGAAGAAGGAGGTGAATGCTCTGCCAAGGAGGAAGACGAAGCCGGCGAAGCAGGCGTCTCCGCCCCGTTCTGCGACTAGTTCCGACACCACCAGCTCGGCTAAGGGTGACGCGGCGCGTACGACAGCAGCACCGAATGCCGCCGCTCCCCTGGATAAGGTACCTATGGCATCGCTTCCACCCCCATTCGCCCCGGTCTCTGGGTTGGGGGCTATTCCAGCCGCAGCAGCTTCGCCTCCTAGGAAAGTTCCCGCAGATGTCATCACGGAGGCTCCTGCCGCGGCCTCATCTTCGAAGAGGCCCTCTGTGTCTTGGGCACACGATGTGTTTGAGATGGGCCTCAGTCGAAAACTGGGCCCCGAGCTGGCGAAGCTGGCCAGCATCCGCACGGGTCTGCGGTTCATACCAGTCGCCAAGTAAGTCTTGTTCATCTGCTTGCTTTCCATTGTAATCGGACAATTTTGCTCATATCGTTGTTTCACAGGACTGGAGTTAAACAGATCAGCCACCCTTCCGTGGCCAAGGTTCCGCCAGTCGTCGCCGAGGAGGACCCCTCGCCGAAGAGGAAAGCAGACAAAGTTGCTGCTCCCGCAGACAGCGCTAAGAGGGCGAAAGGCGACAATGTCGTCACGGTCTCTGACGACACGGCAGTTGCTCCAAGCGATCCTCCAACTATGGCGGAGGTGGCCTCAAAGACCAAGGAGGCTGTTTTCTTGCCCGGAGCGGCCGAGCCGGCTCCTAGTGGCGCTGGGGCATCCGCTACGACCTTCCCCTGCTTCATGGCCAAAGCGGCCACAGCGAGTGGCGCAGCACCGACGAGCCAAACACCTGGGGTCGCCGAGACAGAGGTCGAGCAGCGTCGTGGACACACTCCAGTCATTCTTGCGTCTGTGGACGCACTACAGCTCCACGGCATGCTGGGCACAGCCATCCAGGTATGTCCAGTCCCCAAGGATCGGGCCATTGAATTTCAGTGGTTGGATTCTTTTAGTGTTTTTGTAGTGTCCAGTCCCCGAGTGCCTAGTCGCTCGATTTCAGCGGGTGGGCACTTAGGATTTTTGACCTCCAGTCCCCGAGTGCCTAGTCGCTGAATTTCAGGGGGTGGGCACTTAGGATTTTTTATGTTGTTGACGGTTTAATTTGTGCGCAGGGCCTGCAGCGCAAATCGGCCGACCGGCTTGCACCAAAGTGTCGCATGGAGAAGGAACTTGTTGCCATCCAGGAGACGAACAAGGGGCTGCAAGCCCTTGCGGCCGAGGCGGAGGAAGTCCGCCGGGGCCTTGTCCCGGTGGGTGACCTGAAGACGGCTCAAACTTCGCTGAGTGCGGCTGAGAAACGGATTGCTGACCTAGAGCGCGAGCTCAAGGAGTCGAAGGCGGAGGGACGAGCGAAAGCTGTTGTCACTGCTGCCACTGAAGAACGGAAGGTGTCGGACGCACTCGTTGTTGGGCTGCAGAACGACTTCTCCTCGCTTCAAAGCTTCATCACGGGCCTCTGCCTTCCGCTTATTGGTAAGATTTTCTTCCTTTTTCCTCTGCCTGTAATAGCTGCATTGTGGAATCGTTGTTGTACTCACTGCCGACGTCTGTCCACAGGTCGGATTATTGACAGCTCGAAGGAGGCGTAGTCGTACGACGCGCGGCAGTGTGTGACCACTCTGGTCGACTCGGATGCGTTGTCCGCGACTTGCATTCGAGCATATCTTCAGGAGATATCACCCACGGAAGTGATTCCCAGCGACCTCGTCGACGTGTGGCGTTATCTGGAGAAGGCGCCGTCAGTCATCGAATTCATGACGCGGTCGGCCTTCCGGCGCGGGGCGGCGAAGGCTCTCAGCCTTGGGCTTGCCCACTTCCCCGAGGACTTCGACCTTGACGATGTGATGAGTGGCTACCCCTCGTCGACAGGCTCTGTGGAGATTGCCGAGGTGCTGAAGCTGACGGACCGGGCCGCTGTGAATTCTGATCGCGTTTGGGCGATGGGCGACCTCCTCCCCTATCAGGAGACGACCGTCGCCCCCAACGATCCTGAGCCAAAGGATCGGGGCTTCAAGGTCGAGCAGCCATTCTGTGCAGCGATGGCGGGTGAGTTGACGACGTACCCGTCGAACCCGTACACGCCCTTCATTCGCAACCGTAGGGGTGGCGGCGAGTCGCCATCGAAACCTGCGGAGTAGAAGAATTGTACCCTTTGGAGTTAGTGACAATTAGCCATTGGACTCATCTTGTATTTTGAAACGACTTTGTTCTGTTGTAATGAAACTTCATGTTATTTTGTGCATTGTTTCGCGACTTTGGATGTTGATTGGACGAGTCCCCGAGTGCGTCCGCCCTTTTTATGGGGTTTACCTCGTTTGTTATGTGTTTGTGGTTTTGAATGTTTTGTCAGTTGTTTTGCTATTGAGGTCGACTCGCCCGAGCTCGGAGAGCCAGTCGCAGGGCGACTCCCGTGGGTGCTCTTTACTTGACCGTTTTCCCTTGCGCGAACGAGGTCGGGTGGCCGAGTCCCCGAGCGTGGTACTTGGTGGTTCTAGTCGCATCTCCAGGGTAGGTGAGGACTGGGCGCGTTAGAGTAAGCGCGTCACTCCTGCCTGACCCGAAGGATCAGTCGCGTGGAGAGTCCTGGGCACGCTCTCGTACTTGGCATTTTTCCCTGGTCGCTCGTGCTTGACTGGTCGTCAGTCCCCGAGCGTGGTACTTGGCCGTTCGAGTTGCTGTGTCGAGGATGCGGAGGACCTTGGTCGCTCTGAGGAGCGAGGGCAGTTGTCTTGGCTCGATAAGCTAGTCAAGCTAGACGGCTCCAATGGGGTAACCCAGTGCCCCCGGAGTGCACTACTTGGCCGTGCCGGTCGCTGTACCAGAGGTTGACTTCTGCGGTTAGCTTAACGCTGTTATTACGAGTGCGAATGGCACAAGACATGGAGAGTAGACGCGATTTGCTGTAACCGATCTATTTTATTTCATATGAGGTGGAGTCACATGTAGGGAGTTCTAGGAGTAGAACTTCCATAGGAGGTTTACATTCCACGGTTGCTTGACGTCGAGTTTCCCGTCTCCTCGGGCATCGATGATGTAGTATGCGTCGTTGCCGAGGACTCGCCCGATGGCGAATGGTCCCTCCCAAGGGGGGAGAGCTGGTGCATGCCCTTCTTGTCCTGGATGAGGCGTAGCACTAGATTGCCTTCCTGGAAAGTGTGAGTCCTTACTCGTCGGCTATGGTAGCGGCGGAGCCCTTGTTGGTAGATGGCGGTGCGGGAGAGAGCTAGGTCGCGTGCCTTGTCGAGTTGGTCGACTCCATCCTGGCGTGCGAGTTCGTTTGCGGCCTCCGTGTAGTTGACCACCCTAGACGAGTCATGCTCTAGGTCGGTGGGCATGACTGCCTCGGCGCCATACACCATGAAGAAGGGGGTGAACCCTGTCGACCTGTTGACGGAGGTGCGGATGCCCCAGATGACGGAGGGTAGCTCCTCGACCCAGCACCCGACGGTGCGCTCGAGCGGTACTTGGAGCCGTGGCTTCAGACCATGGAGGATGCTCTGGTTGGCTCATTCCGCCTGGCCGTTGGACTCCGGGTGAGCGACTGAGGCGAGGTTGAGTCGGATGTGGTGTTCCTCGCAGAACTCGGCCATGGCTCCTTTGGCGGAGTTGGTGCCATTGTCCGTGATGATGCTGTTTGGGAACCCGTAGCGATAGATGAGCTCGCGTAGGAACTTGGTGGCGGTCTTCCCGTCGCATTTCCGGACTGGCTTGGCCTCCACCCATTTTGTGAATTTGTCGACTGCGACCAGGAGGTGGGTGAAGCCGGAGGGGGCCTTTTTTAAAGGGCCTACCATGTCCATACACCACACGGCGAACGGCCAGGTGATGGAGATTGTCTTGAGCGCCGAGATCGGCACGTGCGTCTGGTTGGCGTACTTCTGGCACCCGGCGCACCGCTGGACAATGTCGACAGCGTCTGCGTGTGCGGTGGGCCAGTAGAAACCGTGTCGCATAGCCTTTGCGACTAGAGAGCGGGCGCAGGCGTGGTGGCCGCAGTCGCCGGAGTGGATGTCGTGGAGGATTTTGCGTCCTTCAGCGGGTTGGACGCAGCGTTGGAACACGTCGGTCACGCTGCGCTTGTGGAGCTCGCCGTCGATGATGACGAAGGATTTGCAGCGGCGTGCTATCATCCGAGCGTCTGTTTCGTCTACTGGCAAGGTGCCTCCCTCCGGGTAGGCGATGTACGGCGTAGTCCAGTCCTCTGGCTCGGCGATGAGTGCGACCAGGGCTGCCTCTGGTTGCAGCGGGACTCTGATGTCGATCTCCCTTGGGGGAGAGATGGAAGGCTTGGTGATGGTTTCGAGGAAGATGCCGGCGGGTGGTGCGAGTCGAGCCGAGCCGATACGAGAGAGTGCGTCATCCTCCTTGTTCTTCCGCCTGTCAATCCACTCGACGGAGTAGCCTGCGAAGTGTCCGCCTAGCTTGTCCACTACTTGGCGGTATGCCGCCATGGTGGGGGAGATGGCGTCGCAGGTGCCAGCGACTTGCCCAGCAACGAGGTCGGAGTCTCCGTAGCAGCGTAGGCGGTTGACATTCATCTCCTTGGCATCTCGCATGCCGTGGAGTAGTGCCTCGTACTCGGCCATGTTGTTGGTGCAGGTGGTGAAGTCGAGGCAGAGGACGTAGTGTAGCTTGTCGCCCTTCGGAGAGGTTAGCACGATCCCTGCTCCTGCACCGTCCGCATTCTTGGATCCGTCGAAGTGTAAACTCCAGTAGTGGAGTTATGGCAGCTTTTCTGGCTGCTGGGCCTCCTCCCAGTCGGCGATGAAGTCCGCGAGAGCCTGCGACTTGATCGCTTTGCACGACTCGTAGTTGATGTTGTGGACACCGATCTCGACGGCCCACTTGGCGACTCGCCCGGTCGCCTCACGGTTGCGGATGATGTCCTGCAACGATGCTGAGGAGACGACCGTTATCGGGTGCTCCTGGAAGTAGTGTGGTAGTCGCCGCTGTGCTCTGAAGACCGCGTATACCAGTTTCTGGTATTGCTGGTAGCGCTGGCGCGACTCGGTGAGGACTTCGCTGATATAGTACACTGGTCGCTGCACTAGGCTCCTTTCCCTCCTCTGGTCGCTCGACGACCATGACGTCACTGACGACGCGCTCGGAAGCCGTGATGTAGACCAACATGGGTTCCTTGTCGACGGGGGCGGCGAGTAGCGGTGCTGCGAGTAGCACCTTCTTGAGGTCGCGGAGTGCATCATCCGCTTCCTTGTCCCACTGGAAGGTGGGATTCTTGCGCATCAGGCGGTATAGGGGCATCGCCTTTTCGCCCAATCGGGGGATGAAGCGACTGAGAGCCGCGACTCGCCCGGCCAGCTTCTAGACGTCGCGCAGGCACTCGAGTTTGCCGAGTCGAGCGATCGTGTCGATCTTGGTGGGATTCGCCTCGATCCCGCACTTGGAGACGACGTATCCCACTAGCTGCCCTGCTGGTACACCGAAGGTGCATTTGCCTGGGGTTAGTTTTATCTTGTATTTCCGCAGGTTGGCGAATGTTTCCGCTAGGTCAGCGAGTAGGTCGCTCTGGCGAGCGGACTTCACTACCACGTCGTCAATGTAGAAGTGGATATTGCGGCCAATTTGGCTCGCGAGGCACTCCTGCATACACCGCTGGTAGGTCGCCCCGGAGTTCTTGAGGCCGAAGGTCATGGCAGTGTAGCAGAAGGCTCCGAATGGCGTGATGAACGCCGTCTTCTCTTCGTCCTCAACGGCCATTTTGATCTGATTATACCCAGAGTAGGCGTCGAGGAAGCATAGCGACTCCAAGCCCGCGGTGGAATCGATTATTTGGTCGATCCGCGGGAGGACGAATTGCTCCTTCGGGCAGGCGCTATTTAAGTTTGTGTAATCGATACACATCCTCCAGGTCCCATTTTTCTTCTCGACCAGGACTGGGTTTGCCAGCCACTTGGAGTATTTGATTGGCCGGATGAAGCCTGCAGCGAGTAGACGCTGCACCTCCTCGGCGATTGCTCGGCGGCGCTCTTCATTGAAGGGCCGCAGCAACTGCTTGACAGGTCGCACTTTGGGGTCGGCGTTGACTTTTTGCTCAGCGAATTCCCTAGGGACACCAAGCATGTCAGAGGGCTTCCATGCGAAGATGTCACTGTTCTCACGGAGGAACTCGATGAGCGCGCCTTCCTATGCTGGGCTCATGCCCGTCCCGATCGTCACCGTCTGGCTGGAGTCGCCTGGGACCAGCTCGACGGTGCCTGTATGCGTCGTTGCCTCGAAGGCTGAGGTGTTGCCCCCTCCGAGTTGGGCTTCTTGAGTATGGTGGGGTCGTCGTTCTTGACCCTGCTCCCGTATTTGGCGAGCTCATCGGCGTGGTTGGCCTCTGCCGCGATGATGGCGTCGGCGAGTTCGGCTCCTTTGGCCTCGCACTCGGCGGCCATGTCGGGGTCGCCGTGGATGGTAATGACACCACGCGGTCCGGGGAGCTTCATCGCGTTGTACGCGTAGTGGGGCGCCGCCATGAACTTGGCGAACGCATAGCGCCCCAGGACGCAGTGGTATGGGCTATCGAAGGCAACCAGCTCGAAGACGATCCGCTCGGTGTGGAAGTTTGCCGGTGTGCCGAAGGTGACTGGCAGCGTGACCTTGCCGATCGGGTATGCCTTCCGACCGGGGACGATGCCGTGGAACGTGGTGTAGGTCATCTCGACCATTGACTGCGGGAGCCGCAGTCGCCTAAAGGTGTCCAGGTACAGGATGTTGATGGAGCTGCCGCCGTCCATCAATGTCTTGGGGAGCCAGTAGTCTCCCACCTTGGGCTTGACCACCAGGGCGACTCGGCCTGGGTACTCGATTCGTGGCGAGTGGTCCTAGCGGCTCCAAGTGATTGGTTCCTCAGACTAGTTGAGGAACTGGGGGACGTCCACCTGGGCCACCGTGTTGACGGCGACGGCGCGAGCGATGACCTTCTTCTCGCGCTTCGTATTGAAGCTTGTGAAGGTGTGGAGTGATCCGGCCACGCTGCCGAATTTTCCGCCGTTTGGCAGGTTGTTGTCGGGGTCTTCCCGCGCTCGCCATGCCTTCTCGATCTCCTTGAGAGAGTGGCAGTCGGCAGTCGTATGCGTAGCGGGCTTTCCTTCCCTGCTGTGAAACACACAAGGTTGGTTAAGAAGGGCCACGGGGTCGAACCTTGGCTTCGCCTTGTAGTTGCCACCATCACGGCGTTGCCCTCCGTCGCGGCGGAAGCTCTTGGGCTCGCGCTGCGTGTATCCAGCGTTGGCGACGAAGTCGACTCGTCCGTCACTACGGCGCTTGCCGGTGAGGCGAGTGTTGCTGTAGCGTAGATCGGACCGTCATCTGTTGTCGCTGCCGCTCGTGCGGCGTTGTCCTCCCGACTCATCGTTGGTTTCTTGGTTTGGGTCTTCCTCCGCGTACCTTTTGGCGATCTCCAGGAGGTCCGGTATGTTGTCGAGTGTGCGGTACGCTCGTTTGAGCTTGGCGACCAGGGGCTCGTAGCGGCACGAGGTCTTGAAGCAGTGGATCGCGGTGTCTGGGTGGATGCCGACCGTGTTGTACCATAGTTCTTGCAATCGTTGGACCCAGTTGCGAGTCGACTCGCGAGGTCCGTGGACGCATTGTTCCAGGTCCTCGATGGTGGTGGCGCCGGTGTACGAACCCTCAAAGTGCCTGACGAAGGCGTCGCGCATGTCTTCCCAGGAGTCGATGCTATCCGCTTGGAGAGTGTTGATCCACTGCCTGCACGCTCCCTCCATCATCAGGGGAAGGTAGCGGGCGGCTAATAGGTCGGTGTGGCCGGCGATCCCCATTGTCATGAGGTAGGTATCCAGCCACACGGAAGGGCCGTACGAGGGGTCGTACTTCTCTATTTCCTTCGATGCTTTGAAGTTCGTCGGGTATCTTTCGCCTCGAATCATCGGTCCGAAGCACCGAGGCCCGAGTCGGCTTAGCGACCCCCTCGGCTCGCTGTCGTGGAGGTTGGTTAGGGTATGCCGCAGGTCGTCAGGCTGGCGTGCGCGCCAGCTTTGGTTGTTGATGATGTGGGTGCGGGCATCGACAGGCTGGCCGTTGGCGGCGACGAAGTTGATCGCTGGCCAGGGGTCGTTGGTGGAGAGTGCCGCGTTCGCGGGTCGGTGTTGGAGTTGCAGTTGTTCGGGTGGCGGGCAGTTGAGGGTGTTCGCCGCCATGGGGCGGCCGATTGAGGCTGCTCTGCTGCCCGATGAACGCGAGAACATCCGACCCTATGAGTCGACGCCTGCGTTTTATTGCTCGACCGCTTTTGCGAGCAGGGACTTGGCGTACTGGATCTGCAAGGCGCCTTCACCAGTGGCGGCGATGTTGTCGACAGCTGGTCGGCCCGCGACGAGGTTGTCCATTGGGGTGGAGAACAATGGTAGGCCGTTCGCGTCTCGCTCCCGTGAGGAGACTACGATCCACGGCTGGTCGCTAGGGGGTGCGCGGTTGGGTGGTGGTGGGGCGCCATTTGCCGTTGACCCTGGTGGGGGCCGGGTGCTTCCTCCTGGTGGCGCGTTCTCGCAGATCGCACGCTCGGCCGCGTGGGCCAGGTCGCTCTCGTCGTCGAAATTCAGGGCGCACCTGGACGGTGGGGTTCAGGCGCGACCTGATTCGGAGCTGGTGGTAGCGCGACAGCTCCTGCGCCGTCACCTGCTCGAGGCAAAAAAATTCGCGCTCGGCTTGTTCCTCGACCTCCGTTGCTGTTGCGTTGGGATGGATCAGAGTGGAGAATGGATCCTCCGGCGGGTCGGCGCTAGTCGCCATGTAGGTCGCGGCGTGGCGGCCGGTTCCGTCGCGGAGATCGGCGGAGTTCTCCGACCCGGAGTCGAAGTCGAAGATCCCAAGGATGGAGGGATCCTCGAAGTCTCCGATGTTGGAGACCTGGGTGATGGATCCCGCGGGCGACGCGGCGACAATGGATCCGGCGAGTGACGCCGGGTCGCCGAGTCGGCGTGGTCGTTGAGGGCCGCGTCTTTCGCGGCTGCGGTGGTTTCAGCCACGTCGCTGTGGGTTGAGTCGTACTCGGAGGCGAGGCGGTGGATCGTGCGGACCTGACTCTTAGAGAGCCAGTTGCATGGCGGTGACTCGCGGATGCGAGCCGATTCCTCCGAGACTATGACGTCGGTGAGGCCGACGAAGAGGCTGATCGTGCCGACCGGCAGGATCATGCTATGCGTGACGGGTCGCGCCGCCGGGACGTAACTGCTCGGCAAGATCTGGAGCATCTCACCGATCCCTATCATGCGGCCGGTGGTGATAGACTCGTTGATGGGTAGATTGGATCTCGCTGCAGAACACCGGCCTGACCGGCCAGGCCCCACGGTGGGCGCCACTGTCGTGGGAATGACCACGGCAGATGCTGCAATCGGCAGCGAGTAGTAGAACATGGGGCAAGGGCGGCCAGCCATCTGCGGTGCGAGATGAGGGCGGAGACACAAGGATTTACCCAGGTTCGGCCCCCTGGAGGGTAAAGACCTACTCCTGCTAGATTGTATTATGGTGAGAGTAAAATGGGGCTAGCTCGGCGGCTAGGCAGCGAGTCGCTTGGGTGTATGATGGAACGTATCCTCTACGCGCCCTCTAGGGAGGTTTATATAGACTCACCCCCTAGGGTTTACAGATCTCAAACGAATCAATCAAGGTTTCAGCGATCGTTTAACCTAATCCGACTGGGCCTATCTATGTTTCTGGGCCTTCAGCTTCGAGTCGCTTGAGTCCATGCCAGGTCTTGGTCCAGTCGCCGTTCCGCAGGCCCACTCGCAGGCACCTGGGCCAGTCGGAAACGTCTTGCTGGGTATACCCCGGTAGGCATATCCCCATCAATAAGTTTCTATCCATGGTTCCAAATTGAATGAAATCAATTTTTATGGTTTTATAATATTTTTATTTATCATTTTTGATCATTTATAAATGTTTGTTGCTAAATTTTTATATGGATCAAATACATAGTCTTTGAGAAATCTTTGGAATGATTTTCTTCCATTCGGGTTTAGGGTTTTGGTTTAACTTTTCCATCTGTTTAAATTTCAAGACACATTATTGATGAATGCATTTCACTTGTTTTGAAATTCTGTTGGATTCCTTTTTATTCAAATTTTTTATTCAGGTATGGTTTTGATGTTTCCATTTTAAAACAAAAAGTTTCTTTTCACCCTAAATTTCAACAATTATTTCTTTTGTTTATTTATTTTTCTCATTTCAAATTTTGGAAAATTTTGGGATGTGACAATCCTTCACGGCTTCTACACTCCGGAACTTCCCTAGCATCCCTAGGAAGCTGGATGGAGCCGCATCTAGGGGGAACATGGCAGCCCAGATGGATGTAACTGACGATCTCGCAAGCTTCAAAACCTGAAGCACATGGTGGAAACGGTCATTCAAAGTTGCGACCATAGTTGCTTGTTCACGGTCCATCCAGAAGAACCCTCCGGCCTCCAACTCCTGTTTGGTGAGACAATTTGAGATAGACCAACGTGCTCCTTCTCTTCCTGCGGAAGAACTTAGACATCTGCAAAAGAGCAACAGCTCAGAAGCCACAAACATTAGATGCAACCGCAAAAGAAACGAAAGACATCCATGGCCACTTACACTGAAGCTGCTTGCCAATATGCCAAAAATCTTTGAGGACATACTCCTCTCTCGCAACAGCCCGCTCTATCTTGGACTTCCAAACATCCGCGTGGCCACGGATAAAGACATCCCTCTCCAAGCTTCGGATGCGGTCACACAACAAGGGCAACTACGAAGGTTCATTGTTTACTGGCTGAGAAACAGCCAAAGGAAGTCACCGAGACAACATTCGAAGGGCCCTAGGAGGCACACAAATGACAAAGTATAAGGACAAGGAAACTGGCAGCAGTACAAGGAAACACATATATTCACAAAAGAGCCACTATGTGGTTGTCGTAGAAGTCATCCGGTACATAACATTACATAAACTGGAGAAAAGGCAAAAGTAAATCTAACAAGATCAACTACGCAGCAGACGGGCTCTATTGGTCTATCGCATCCGAAGGAGCCCCAGGCTTCTCGGCCAGCGCCGCAGCCACCTCGTTTTGCTCAATGGCGTAATTCGCCAAGAGCTCCATCATGCGTGGGCCATAGCTCTTGCAGCACGACGCGAAGGGCGTGAAGGCTACCTCGATTCCATCCACATCAACCAACATCCTGGACGTGGCTTGGTTCCGGTACAGCTCCGCGCTTATCGCTAATGCCACCATCGGGCCAAGGTTAGCAGCTGCACCTTTTTGGGTCTTCTTGTATTCCACAGGTGCATCTCCCTCCAGAGCATCCGCCAAGGAATCGACATTGTCGAGGGCCATTCCCTTCAGGAAGATCTCCCGATAGAAGCGGCTGAGGACCCCTTTAGCCTTGGCCAAAGTATCTACCGTGGAGCTGCAACAGTCTTTGACCGTGGAAGCTGCATCCGCGAGAGGGTCCCCATGGTCCAGGATAGAGCGATCAAACGCAACGCCTGTGGCATCTACATATGTGTCAAATCAGATTCAGATCACACCAACGAGAACTACCAAAAAGAGCTCAAGAGGATGTACTCAAGAAACTCGAATGACCTACTAGCCAATGCTTTCGCAGCAACAATCAGCTGCTCCGTCATTGCCTTCTCCCGCAAGGCAGCGTCGGCTGCAAGCTCCTCCTCGCGCTCCTTGGCCTCCGTCTTAAAGCACTCGAGGGCCTCCATAGCATCTTTTGCTTTGAGCTCCGCTTGGCTTCGACTCTTGCCCAATGAGTCTAGCTTGCGGCGAGCCTTGTTGTTCTCATTTGCGACAACCACAAGAAGAAAATCAAAAGGGAAACTCCACCATAGGCATAAAAAAACACAAATCAGAAAAATACTGAGAGGCAGTTCAGGTCGCGCACGAAGGTCTATAGCCAGAAATAAAAAAAATCAGAGGAATAAAGGGCTCGGGGGCTCGCTCGCGGCAACCAAGTAATACATACATGACCAGCCGAAGACTCCGAAGGTGGATCCTGTGTATTTAGGGTGATGACAGCGTGAGACCTTGGCTTGGAGGATCTCGACGCGCCATTGCCGGAGTTGGCCGCTATCTTTGGGGAGGGCACTACAGCCTCGACGCTCATCGGCTTTGACTCCATGACCATTTCTTTAGTTTCATCCTTTGTGGATTCACCTGAAGAGGACCGCCTGGCATACCATGGAATAAGATGTGTTTAAGGCATCAAGAAGGGAAAACTCAACAAAGTAAAAACACTAGAAGCGGTCAGATACTTACGAAGTAATGTCGAAGAGGTTCAAGAATAGCGCATCTTCTTCATCTTCTTGGCCTTCGGCTGAGGAGACACAAAACGGACGGGCACTACAGGGATGGGGGAGCAGACATCCCCATCCGCATCATGCTTCTGCAAGAAGGAAGGCTCCCTCGGTGTTGGAGGCATCGTGGCATATGAGGTCTCTCTTCGGGCTCTCTTGCGAGAATTCCTGATGCTAGGATTGAGGGCTTCCTCCCTCGGCGAGTGAGCAGCAGGGACCGTGGACTCCGACTACGCGTTCCCGCCATCTGGCGCAACCGTGAACTCCTCGGGAAGTGTAGGCATCATGCTCTCCACCTTAAGTTCCTGCAGAACACCAAATACACAAGTCAAAATGAAGAACAAAAGACATAAAACAAAAATGCATTATGTGCAAATAAGGTATTCACCTAAGGAACTTCGTTCTTCGTGTCTAAGGGTGCGGTTGACGATTCCGTCGGAAGCTCGTCATCAGCCTTGAAGCACAGAAGAGGTCAAAGAGCCGTGTCATGATTGGATGAGGAAAGCTCCTCATACGACACTCTCGTCGGGTCGTTGGCTCCGGAATAGAGAAACATCGGGTATGTTCTCACTTGAAGGGGTTGCACCCGACGCCTCAGAAAAGTCTGGATGATATCGACGCTAGCGACCTCCTTGCCTCGCACCAGCTGGAGATCCTCCACTCGCTTGAACATCTTCTCGACCACTTCGGTCTCACCCGCAGGGATGTCATTCGACCATGAGCGCTTCCGGGTGATCACCTTGCTGGCATCGAAGGGGGCCAATCAGTACTCCTGGCCAGCTAGCTTGAGTCGCGGATGTAGAACCACTTGTTCCTCCATCCTTGGACGGATTCACAAATGTGGAAGGTGAAGTACTGCTGGTTGAGGCGGATGGATATTCCACACCCGCCTAGATCATACACCGCACCTCCGGTGCCAGACTATCTCTTCATGGAATACAGCTTCTTGAAGAGACCAAAGTGCGGCTTGATTCCGAGCCAGCATTCGCATAGCATGATAAAGCACGCGATATGCAAAAGAGAGTTGGGTGAAAACTGATGGAGTTGCAGCCCATAAATAAAAAGTGCCCCTGAAGAAATTCGTGGACAGGAAGAGAAAGACCGCAGATGATGATGGCGTAGAACATTACTCAGAAACCTTCGGGTGGATCCGATATCACCTCTGACTTGGTGAGAATGGTGTCGCCCTTATCCTGAGGAATCAAGCATGCCTCGCACAGGCGACACAGATCTATCTCCCTCATCGTCGACTGCCACCAGCCACCATTAGTGATGCGGATGGCGGTGGTGGTCTTCTTAGCAGAGCCGGCGGCGCTCATCCCAGCGGCAGCAGTAGATTTCTTCATCTTGCATATCTTGACGGCGCAACGCGCTGCTGATGAGCATGGAAGAACGTGGATGGAAAGATGCGGAGAACGTCCAGTGCAGGATAAAGGAGGAGATTTGGAAATGGTGGATATGAAATTAGCAAAGGCAGCAAGAATGGCGAAGTGAAGAATTACCGCATCTCGTAGCGGTATAAAAGGACTGGAGATGATGATGCAGAGCCGTCGCTTTTCTTAACCTAACACGTGTCATCCATCAAGTCGCACACGTTGTAGGTACCTCCCCGAACCGTCACGAGCACGCCAACCACTACGTGCGGAAATTGAGGCGGTGTATTAACTTCCATGTAAATTACGCATGACTAATCAAATCCCAGTTAGAAAGTGGGACCCACGATCATATCATCCCATCTTCTCTACTACCTCAGACAATTTAGCATACCAGGCATCAGAAATGACGTCAGCAAAAGCAAGGGCCAGTAATGGCTCTAATCTTTCGACTCAAGAAAAAAGTACTTACTCGATTGTGTGACTCAACCAACTACTCGAGGGATACTCCTATCAGGAGCGCTAGTCGCGCACTTGAAAATTTGGTAGGTTCCCTTGGGTTAGTTGAAGAAATTCACAAAACCTTCGAGTCCTCCTTCGAGTTTGCGACTCCATTACGACTCGGGGGCTACTCCCATAGGGAGCACTGGCAGCGCATTCAAAGATCATACGAAGAAGTTCCGGATCATTGTATCACATGACTGATATCTGTAAGTCCCTGCTCGAGTCTACGACTCGAACAGACACTCGGTAGCTACTCCCATAAGGAGCACTGGTCGCGCACCCTATGAATGAACTGATTGAGATCATTCGGATCCTTCACGATTACAATAAAACACAAATTACAATTGGCAGCTCTTCCCAAAAATAATGCTAAGAGAGATAATGTCTCCTTGGTCACCTGAAACACCTGCGTGGCGATAAACTTTCGGATGGTGTGTCTACGATGCAAAGATAAGACCTACAGATACAATCTGATGGCCTGGCAACGCACCAGACTATGCTATGCTAGTAATATTCCGTGTCAGCAGGCGTGATGAAAATCATGATGGACGTGTTTGGTACATAACTTTAAAACACTAGAATTATACTTCTATAAGACCTCCGCGACCTGAGTCGAATTATGCCAGCAATTTTCCGGATTCGAGTCCAGGGACTCGAGTCTGAGTAGATAGCGTTGTTTTGTCCAAAGGAAGTTAACTGACCCTAATTTATCGGGAGAGTCAGGCACGCATATCAACAATCCCTATGAACCAACACATTGACCTGAAACTTGTTCAAATGAGAGCACTCAACAGACTTAAGAGTCTCCAATCGAATCTATGATTCAACTGAACACTATGGGGCTACTGACGTGAATATGCCCTACGGGTGCCTAATGTTAGTCTACCCGGTTCGGCCCAGCGAAATCCCATATAGTTATCCACTCCTGATGACGAAGCCCGGGAAGGATTCGGGTGACCCAGACCCATAAAGGGCACGGCTCCTTGAAGAACACGGCCGGCTGTAGATAGAAATTCAAAGGGTAAAACCCTAATATGTAACTGACTCGACCTACCCTAAGACCTGACCTCCCCATATAAAGGCCAGGAGGTCACTACAAGGAGGATCTCACCTCATAACCTAGCACACAACTCGTCAGATCTCATCTGCGCACCCCTGTATCCTTCGGCATCTCCATTAACAAAGAGAAGACAAGCAAGGAGTAGGGTTTCCCTCCGGGGGCCTAAACCTGGGTATACCTCGTGTCCCCGTGTTGCAAGTCTGTTAGCCGTTCCGCGATCTCAAGTGTCCCCTCCTTCTCCAACACCCAAGTCCATAGCAATGGGCATTGACGAGTTGAACCCTCGTCACATAGGGACATCCGGCAACAAAATTATAGTGGTCACCATAGTTGAAGCAAGTTCTTAGTTTTGAACTGTTCTCTATACTACCACTTGGGTTGCTTCTTCATTGCATCTCCATCTTGGCCTTAATAGGATCTTTCCAAAAGTTCCCTGCATAGAAGGCCATGTATTTACCATGAGCAACCTTGACATCTTAAAGGTGGCTCATAGTAGGAGCTTCATCATGATACGTCGTAAACGTATATATAATTTTTGATGCTCCATGATTGTTTAGTATCAACTTTGTTATGTTTTGTTTACGCCTTGAGGTATTTTTTATACATTAAAGAAATATTCTCGGAATTGGACATGACAAAAGCAAAAGTCAATATTTTATCAGAAGGAACACGGAGTCTGTAGGGGAGACGAAGTGGGGCCACAAGGTGGCCACACCATGTGGTGGCGTGGCTAGGGGCGGCGCCACCAGGTGGTGTGGGCCCCTCGGGCGTCCACCGACCTTACCCTTCCGCCTATATAAAGCCCTCGACGCAAAAACCCTAAAGCATCCAGCCTCCGTCCATGAAAAGTTCCACAGCGCAGCCGCCACCGAAGAGTAGATTCGGGGGACAGAAGTCTCTATTCCGGCACCCTGCCAGGACAGGGTATTTCCCCCAGAGCCATCTCCATTGACTCCACATCCATCTCCATCGCCGTTCCTGACTCCCATGATGAGGAGGGAGTAGTTCTCCCTCGAGGCTAAGGGCTCTACCGCTTGCTATGTGTTCATCTCTCTCTATGCGTGATCTTTATGTGATCATGAGCTTTGTAATCTAGTTGAATAAGTAGACGTACTCTACTACTCAAGTGCTCTAATTATTGTAATCTCAGTTTATCCCCACATGTGTGAAGTTGATAGTGTGCATACCGTGTGGCACTTAGGCTAAAGATTACAAAAATACTTATTATGAGTATAATTTGAGTTGGATGTCTCTATGAAATTGTGGTGTTTGTTAGCACCATCTAGAACTCAAAGTGACAGGGTTAGGGTTACCTAGATGGGGAATGCGAACTTTAAGAAGAGCTTTTGTAGCCCTATCGTGGATTGGAGTAGTCCAACCAGAGAGTAGTTCAGAGTAGCATAATGAAGAGAAGATATTTATATGAGAGTGTCTATTAGTGAAAGTACGATCCCCAGGCCTTGTTTCTAAGCATTGAAACACCGTTTACAATCAGTCCTGCTACATGTTTGCTTGCTGCCATATTTATTTCAGATTACTTTTATTTCACTATCTCTAATAATCATCCATATTACTTGTATTTCACTGTCTCTTCACCGAACTAGTGCACGTATACACCTGACAAGTGTATTGGGTGTGTTGGGGACACAAGAGACTTCTTATATCTTGATTGCAGGGTTGCTTGAGAGGGATACCTTTGACCACTTCCTCCGTGAGTTCGATAAACCTTGGGTAATACACTTAAGGGAAACTTGCTATTGTTCTACAAACCTTTGTACTTGGAGGCCCAACACTGTCTACAAGAATAGAAGCGTGCGTAGACATCAAGATATTTTTTAGCGCTGTTGCCGGGGAGGTAAGGTAAAAGGTACTCACATCCTCTGTCTACTAAGCTATCTTCTAGTACTGTTGATGCTGTGTGAGTGCTCGAAGTTATTTCCTTTAGGTTCTACAATTATATCTTTTTGTTTCTTGTTTTTATTTTCACTAGTTCGGCTTAATGGAAAACAACAACAAAATTAGAGAGCTTTCTAGTATTTATCTTGAGTTAGGAAATGAAGTATTTGAAGAGAAAATTAAAAAACCTATGGAACTTTATTTGCATGCTAATAGAAATGTTATTAGTATGAATTCTTTGAACACCATTATTGCTAATGCTATGGAAACGTCTAAGCTTGGGGAAGATAGTTATTATGAAAATGATCTTTTTAGTTCCCCAGATTTAGAGGAGAAAATTTGTTATGATGATACTATACCTCCAATTTATGATGAATATGATATTTTCAGTCCACCTACTTTAGAGGAGAAAATTTGCTACGATAATACTATACCTCCAATATATGATGACTACAATAATGAATATGATATTTTTAGTCCACCTATTATTGAGGAGAAAATTAATTATGATTAGAATATGCCTCCTATATTTCATTATTATGGTGATGAGAATAATAATGACAGCTATTTTGTTTAATTTGCTCCCACTACAATTAATGAGAATGACTATGCTTATGTGGAGAGTAATAATTATTATATGCATGTGGATCATGGTAAGAATGTTTTATGTGATAGTTATATTGGTAATTTCATTCATGATGCTAATGAAATTTATTATGAGAGAGGGAAACATGGTTTTATGAATCTAAAAAATATTAAGTTTCCCCTCTCTATGTTGAAAATTTTGAAGTTGGACTTGTTTTGCTTTCCTATGCTTGTTGCTTTGTGTTTCCATGACTTGTTTCTTTATTAGATTATTTTTCATAGGAAGTGGTTTAGACTTATATTTGCTTCTTGATGCTCTCTTTACTTCAATTCATATTTTTTATGTGAGCATCATCGAAATTATCATGCCTATCTTAATGGCTATAAAGAAAGAACTCTTGGGAGATAACCCAATTTTTATTTCAGTAAGTTTTTCTTTTGTTGAGTCTTGAAAGTTAATGCCTCTCTAATAACCTCTCATTATCCTTTTTGTGTGGTTTTTGTGCCAAGAATGACCTCTAATGAGAGAGAAGTAAGATTTGGGAAGTTGCTATCCCGAAACAGATTTTTGTGCTTCACTGTAAACAATCTTGTAAAATCTCTGTAAGGCGGATTGAGCTGTAATTTTCTGAACTTATGACCTAGGTTATTATCTAACTTTTGTTAGTTTGACACTTTTCTATTTGAGCAACATAAGGTCTCCGAAAAAATCAGTTTTTACCTGCTGGTCTGTTTCGACATATTTCTACCATTATTTGCATTTGCCTCTTAATCGGTTTCTTTTGAGTTCACTTTGATCACTTGAGCTTTTAAAAGTAATTGCTACTATAATATTGTGTTCTAATGGAAGTTTTAAATGTACTTAAACTAAACCCAAGGGCTTATTATATGTAATACACTAATGTTGCTAATGAAGAATTGTGTGAAGTTTTGTATCAAGGAAATTTTAAAGAGTAGGGGAAGAATGATGTGATGAGATGAAGAATGGACACTTGGGGATGACACCCGTGTCATGCCAATAAATATTAAAGAGGTACAAGCGTCAATCTTGGGGATGCCCAAGGCAACCCCTTCTTTATTAATAAAAATCTCAGGTCTTCTTTCTAGACACTTTATTTTTACTGCTTCATGCACTATTGTGTTGTTCTTGGAGTGCTTTGTTTTTTTTTTAGTCTTCTTTTGTTTGGTTTGATGCAATAAGTTGGTTGCATCACATCACACTTCTTTTGGAGAGAGACACACTCCATTTTCATTCTTTAGAACATTGTAGTTTGTACTCTGATTGTTCTGTGAGTGTTCACTTTTGCTAGCACTACGTTTAGCTTTAGTTTTCTCATGCTTTCTTCTTATAACTTTTTAGTTATTATTTGTAAATTTTTGAGACAAGCTCTCTAGTATTTATTGATTATTATGTTTGTGAGTTGTTTCAAATAATTTGATTGGTGTTGGAAAAGAGTAGAAAGTAGAAAGTTTCATGCTATTAGTGGTACAAAAGGAAGCTTGTTTTGACTGTGGCCTAGAATTTATCATGTCATGTTAGATGTTGCTTTGACCTTATGCTTAGTGATTATTGTTGTATCATGACTTTTTCCAAACAATTGAGATTGCTTGGAATAATCATGCGTTGACTTGTTTTGACTGTGCCTTGAAAGAATCATGTGTTGTTTTAGCATACAAAAGCATAATATTGTGGTATTCTCCTTTGATGATTTATTTTTGTTGACTTGGCAATGCTTACACCATGTTAAGACTATGAACCAGTCACCTTAGACTCTATGTTCATTTAGTTTTTGACTTGTGATACAACGTTATGCTTTAATTGATAATGTTTTGTCGCTTTGCATGATTATGGCCATTATTGCTCTCTTAGTTGGTTGCTCCCAGTATTTTGCTAGCCTCCACTTGTACTGAGTAAGCTCTACTCATGCATCCAACTCCCAATAAACCAAGTTATTCCAAAGAGTCCACTATAAATTCCTATGCATGGTGTGTTACACCATTCCAGGTATATTCATGTTTTTATCTATCTTCCAAATTAAACTTGTTATGTGAAAATTAGTGATTAAAGCTCTCACAAACTTGATGGCACACTTTATTTATTGCACTTAATAAATTTGAATCATTGTGCCCATCTATGTTGCTTATATGCTTGCAAATTATAAGTTGTGAATTAGTAGAACCATGTTTTCATGGGGAACGCTTTCAACATTGCACTTGTTCTATTCAGTTGATATCATGTTATTTTGTTTATCTATCCCGGCGGTGTGAAATAAAAGGGGAGCTTGTAAGCTCATGGAGTTTGTATATGTGTTAGAGAAACGCCAGGGCGGCTAGCCTAAGCCATGTCTAATCATGGTGGAAACTTGCAGCATAACCATAATGAGCATTTTGTGATGCATCCTCAATAAAAACCTATGCAAATAGCAAATAAAAAGATCGCTGAGATACTCACTTTCTATTACCTTGTCATTTTGATATGTTATAGATCCTCTGTCATGGGGAAAGGGGTACCCCATTGGCGGTTCTCTATGATACACACATACTTACAATGACAAGAACTGGCTTGTGACCAAAGTTGATGAGCATGAGGTTCGGTACTCGTACACAAGCGCACGAGATTTTCAACTTATGATCTATCAAGAATATACTCATCTTTGTGTCACTTTAAGCTTAATCACTTCAAGATGCTTATGATAGGGGCAATGAGAGCTGAAAGCTAATAAGTACCATAATTTTTGGAAGCTCTTGATGAAACTTGAAATCCCTGCTTCCCTCTGTGAAGGGCCTTTATTTTTACTTTTTGTTGAGTCTCCATATTCTATCTTTGTGCACCAATTAAGCGAGCATAGTTGTCATTCTTAGTTCAATGTGCATTGTCCCAAAACTTCTTAATTAATTCACAATTATGGTATTCCTTGTTCTCAAATTATTTGTATCTAGTCACCCTTATGAACTTTGAAGGTGTCATATGCATTTATGTTTTGCTACTCCATGAAGGACAAGACGAATACCACTCTTGCTATGTTTTCCATATGTGAAGCAAACAAATGTCTTTCAATGAATTGTTACTCATGATCTTTTGTTTGTACCTTTTCATGTTGCAACATAGTTGCTATGTCTAATTGTTAGAACTATATCTTTCATGCTCATGTTTAGAGTACTTTGATCCCAGCTATCAATGCTTTACAATATTTTGATCAAGATTGTGATGGTGCATGTCACCTAAAAATTATTTTTTTATCACTTACCTACTCGAGGACGAGCAGGAGTTAAGCTTGGGGATGCTTGATACATCATAAACGTATCTATAATTTTTTATGCTCCATGCTTGTTTAGTATCAACTTTGTTAAGTTTTGTCTACACTTTGAGGTATTTTTTATACATTTTCTGGAACTAAGCTATTGACAAGATGCTGCAGTGCCAGTTGCCTATTTTCTGCAGTTTTTGGTTTTAGAAAAGCTAGTAAAGAAATATTCTCGGAATTGGACGGGACAAAAGCCAAAGTCAATGCTAGTCCCTGGATCAATAGCTAGCATCCACAGTTTAAGATTTAATATCAAGAAACAAAGGTCATAATACAACTTTATAACCAGGAATAAAATAATTCATTACATCTTACATAGCTCATTTGGCTATCTTATTAGAATGCAGCAGAAATAACTAATAGCATGGAGTCCTTCATCTTCAAAGTGCCACATGCAGTCATGTTGGTTGCAGACTTGTAATCCTATTCAACACACTTCACTAACATCAAAAAAACCTACAACATAATAAGTTAGAGCCACAAGGGTCAATACATTTGAATTGTATTGGCAAGTGATACTATGGTATAGTAGTGGTATCTATCATCTATATGCATTTGGCTAAGTGGAGCTTAGGCTTGCTTTGCTCAAAATAGGTTTTCCTTATAAGTTGAAAACACTAAGTTTTTGTTTGTCAAATCACCCAAGGCATCTACCAGTCATTGATTGAAGATCCTTTAACCCTTGATCAACAACAAGTTTTTAACATAGAAATTGGGATGAGGAGATCCTTGATAGCTTCCATGTCTTGATGCTCAAATTGTGCATTGCCGGGGACACGGCTAAGTACTAAGATTTTACTCTCTAGAGAGGTGGTGCACTTTCCCCACAAGACTCGACATGCATCAAGACAAGATATTTCGGAAGCCTTCCCTTAGATCAAAATGGACGCACTCCAAACCTATCACCCCTACCACCAACTGTCCATCTGGCTAAGTTATTACAACCTATATGATCCAGGCAGAGCCCATAATGCCATGTGGTTGCACTTGAAGCTTCTCAACATTTGACATCTCAAATAACTTTGTTCATGGGTGGATTTCCACAAGTGAGATACACTAGGGTAGTCCATAAATATGGGCCATGTGTAACCACTCAACATAACCCATTCAACCATTCCACCCAGGTGATTCGTTCACATAGTTGTTTTATTAAACAAAACACAAGTCATTGACTTAGAAATATTTCATAGAATGAATATAATCCACCCTTGTTTTCTACTAGCTAGGCTAAGCATGACAGTAGTAGGAATCTTAACTTAGGGAAAATTCTACTAAAGCTTCATCTACTAGGATTTCCCATGGCATAGTTAACACATAGAAAATTCCATGCAAGTCCTACTTAGAAATATCACTAATGCATAGTGAAAATACTGTGACAAAAATTATGAAGCACCACTTGCCTTTTTGGTAGAGAATATAAGTTCACTCCTTGATCTTGCAATAGTCACACTCTTCAAATTTCACTACAATTCAATCAAGGCACAAATTCAATCTAGCATTCAAACAATTAATCACATAAAACAATAAAAACAAATCAATGCATGCAAGCATGCAAAATATTGTTTTATTTGGCAAAGTGGTTTCTAATAGGTTATAAACATTTTAAAACACCTATTGGTCATTTATAAAAGTGGCAAAACCATTTGATATTAAGTTAGTGAAAATGGCCACTTTAAATCATTTTGTTTTGCTAGAAATGATTTAAATCAAAGGAATAACTCCTAGTGTTAGCAAAAATGTATTTTAAAAAGAAATATTAATGTTTATGGTCAAAGTGTTTAATATTAAACCATTTGCAAAAGGTTTCACCTAAAAACCATTTTTAAATCAAAGCAATATTTTATTTTGTTGGAAATGCCTTTAAACAAAGTAATAATTTTCTAGGGTTCACCAAATATATTTTTAAATCCTAAAACTTGGTGTTTAGGGTCACGGAGTTTAAATCAAATCATTTTCCAAAGGTTTTACTCAAAAAGCATTTCTAAACCATAATCAACATTTTTATTTAACTAGAAATGCTTCTATTCAAAGATTTATTCCCTAGTATCACAAAATATACTTTTAAATCAAAATGTTGGTTTTTATGGTCAGTAGGTTCAAAAAAACCATTTACAAAAGATTTTACCCTAAAAAAATTGTAGAATAAATTTTATACTCAAAATATGCCTACTCATGTTTATGCAAAAACAAGAAATTTTTGCAGAAGAAAATTACTTAACAAAGGGCATGGTTGGAAAGTATTCTTTTTGCTGATTCCGTTGATATAAAGTTTGCAAAATTTGGACGTGTAGATTTAAAGTTATGAATTTTACAAAATCTAACATCTAATAGATCAAATCTGATTTTAAATCAACAGCCAGGGCCACGTGTCTTAATCTTATTCGCTGGTACCTGTTCGGCAGGATCGTGTGATGTGGATCGTTAGATCTAACTAGCATCATGCAGCACAGATCAAATGATAATGGTTCGATAAGTTGTCTATTCCTAGCCAACAGATCTAGATCCAACGGTTCAAACTCTAGTGGACAAAGATGGGCGGCGCGGCGACGGTGGGTGGCGGCGGCGCGCTCGGACGGTGATGGTGCCGGCGATATTGGAAGCGAGATAGAGAGGGAAGTGGCTCACCAAAATCTCTGTGCGTTGCTGATGCTCAACGTTCTCGTGGGGAGGCAAGGGGCGCATGGTGGCATCGACAATCTCTCGCCGGAGAAGGTCCTGTGAAGGACGCGTCTGCTCGTCGTCGTTGGCGAGGGTACGAGTCATGCCAAGACAAATAAATGATGCCGTTAGATGCGTGCAAGAAAGGCGAACACGTGAGTAACAGTCAGAGGGGAGGGGACGGTCAGAAGCTACCGGGGGGTGTCGCCGGAGTTGGAGCAGGAGGTGGTGGTATTCTGGCGTTGACGTTGTCGATGCTGTGGAGCATCCGCGGGAGAACCGAGGGTACTGAAGGGTGCAGGAGATGATGGGGAGTAGGCTACTGGGTGTCAGGGAGTGGGAGGCTGTCGTACATCACCGGAATTTGTTGGAGATGCTCGTCGGAGCAGTGGCGTGTTGGCGAGCAATATAGGCAGCCTAGGGGCTAAGAGGTGTGGGGGATTGAGGGGAAAGGTAGAGGGGAGGCAGTGGTTTAAGAGGGCGAGGTCAGGGGCATCAATCACGCGGCCATTAACTCGAATTTACACGACGATTTAATTGACAGAGAACGACAGTGAGGGAAGGGAGACCTGGTCGCGGCGGGTGAGGATGATGCTTCTGTGGCAGTGGGGCCTGGCGTCAGCGAGTGGGAAGGGGGTTCGGTGGGGTCGGGAAATCAGTGACTGCGTGGGTGCGAGTTGGGCCCGGGGCTTTACTGGGCTGGGCTGGTTTGTTTCCATTTTTTCTTCCTGAAACCTTTTTCTTTTTCTGTTTTGAATTTTGTTCAAATAATTCAAACACCATTTGAATTCAGATCTTTACCAAACTTTCAGCAAGTTCTAATGCTGTTTATTATTATATTTTAAAGACCATTTTGGAATAATTCTTTTATTCATTTATGGTTTATTATTTATTTAAAATAGGCACTTGCCTTTATTCAAATAAGATTTTAATTATATTTCCAAATTCTTATTTAAATTCTATTTTTTACCAACCTTTTTTCAGTAGGTTTGATTTATTCAAAAGTGTGTTAAATAATTTACTTTGAATTATTTAATATATTATTAATCATTTAAATTGGGCATTTGTCTTTATTCAAATAAAATCAAACATGGTCTTAATCCCATATAAATTTTATTCAAATAATTCTCTTATTCTTTTTAAGTCAATTAGATAACTTTTAACTCACTTGGCAATTTCTAATATTTTTCCCATGATTTAATTAATCATTTACCTTAGGGATTTTGTCTCCATTTAAATAGAATTTAATTTGGTTAATGCCATATAATTTTATTTGTATATTCTTTTATCTCTTTATTTTATTTTAATTATCTTTATTCAACTTGTTTATGGATTTAATTTAAGTTTTTAAATTGTCTTCTTAATAATTTTCTTAGGTTTTATTATTTAGGCAATTTGTCTTTATTAAAATAAAATTTGGTATTGTTCAATCCTTATGATTTTTTTAAATAATCTTTTACTTATTTTATTATTCAATAACTTTTCATTCCATTTACTTGGCCAAGATTTAATTTGGCATTTAAATATTCCTTATTTATTTATTTATTTATTTATCTCATAACATCCATATCTTTTTATTTATAGATCAAAAATTGGTGATTCGAATTTGTACAATTTTATTTAATATTTATTTATCTTTTTAAATCCTTTTGGGATTATTTTGCTCATAATTTGGTATGGATTTTGGATAGGAGATTTATTAGCTTTGGAAATTAATTCCTTTCATCTTATTAAATTCATAAGTTTTTATCCACGGCTCCAAATTAAATGAAACCTAGTTCTATGGTTTTATAATATTTTTATTTATCATCCTTGATCATTTACAAATGTTTGTTGACAAATTTATATATGTATCAAATCCATAGTCTTGGAGAGATCTTGGAAATGAATTATTCCATTAGGGTTTTAGGGTTTTGGTTTAACTTTTCCAAGTGTTTAAATTTAAAGATACATTCATTGATGTATGCATTTCACTTGATTGAAATTTGTTGGATTCCCTTTTATTCAAATTAAAAGGGTTTTGATGTTTCCAAGGGTTTTGATGTTTCCATTAGGAATCAAAAAGTTTCTTTTCACCCTAAATTTCAACAAATTTTTATTTTGTTTATTCTTTTATTTTATTTTTCACATTTCAAAATTTGGAAAATTTTGGGATGTGACATGGGGCCACGAGCACTACTAGGAAATCCTTCATCAGTGGCGCATCAATATTGGTCTTCTGTGGCGCATGGCAGGGACGCCACTGTTACGTGCCACTAATGAAAACTTCTGTGGCGCATTCCGAAATGCGTGACAGAAGTCATGATACTTCTGTGGCACATTTTTGTTGATGCGCCACAGGACTCTATGCGCCACTGAATCTCTATGCGCCACAGAAGGTTACAATGATGCGCCACTGGTTTGAATATCAGGTATTAAAAAAACAAAACTTGTCCAAATATACAGTATTATACATGTATTCCACAGGTATTATAGAGTATTATACAGAAACAGTATATTTGACTTATTATATAAAAACAAATATAATACAAACATGAATATAGTGCCATCACACTACTTAGAGCCTGAACGAGATAGACAAGTGATCATCACATTACAATACAAGTCAAATGAAGTGTTTGTTACAAGTGTTTGTTACAAAGTTCACCATCTCATCACATTACAAATGAAGTGTTCATCGCCTACACTAGAATCAAACATAATACAACTATGACGACGGTGAGCAAGAGCAAGAGCACTAGCAATATCTTCATCCGGTTTCCCTTCCATAGGTGGTTCCTTCACTTGGCTACCGCCTCCTCTCGAGTCGCGTATCCTTTGTAGCTACTGCCGCTAAACTTGTTCACCTGTTTCTGACAGTCCTCCCACTCATCGTAGACTCCTGGAACCCAACCCTTGTACACCACGTACCACTTCGTCATCTCTATAGATAAGGCATATTAGTAAATCATGCAACAGAAAGAACTAAATTGGTTCACATGCATATATATTCACATAAACTAAAGCAAAAGATCAGTAAACATAGAAGATAGCACATCGATCATAATCATAGAACTTCGACGACAACGACCACAATAGTGAAGTTTACAACATACGACCACGGTAGTATATAGTTTGTGACACAACACTACACACAGACATCTATGATAATTCTAGGCGCACATATTGATCAATGTTGAGAACTACTAACGCTCGGCTTCGGGAATGGTAGATAGCCATCCTTCGTCATCCACGTCCTGTTATCACCCTGTTGAGGAAGAATATTTTCAATCTCCCTCTTAGTCAACCCACTTTTGTGTTTTAGGACCCCTCTCCTCGTGTTGACATCTTCCACGATGATTTCCGACAACTTAACCTGGATGCGATGGAAGTCTTCTCTAAGATCATCATCGTCCCTTCGCGCCAAATTTTCGGCCCATGCTCGGAAACTAGATGGCAGAGTTAGGTTCTCGCAATCCCGGACAAACCCTTTAAGGTGATGCATGGCGTAGAAGGCCTCCTTGGCGCCGCCAGTAGCCGGCTCCTTGACGGCGGGGAACTTGAGCACGTGCTTGAACACGTGCTTATTATCCTTGATACATTCCCCCTTGTTGACGAAGGGGCATCCCTTTTTAGCGTAGCCCTCGAGAGCCTCATTTAAAACACCCCTTATTCTGGTGTAGTCCTTCTTCTTCTTCTGACTCGCCGAGTAGAAATACGATGCTATCGAGTACTTTGTGCAAATGACAATGAGTGTGCAGTATTTGTCTCTGCACAACACGATTGAAACGGGATGTTGGAAAAGGGCAAAGGAAGAAAGCTATAAGAAAGCCTAAGTTAACAATTCTAGGGGGTGTGTGTACTTACTCAGGAAAGAAAGGCAAAAGAAGCGTGTTCGTCCTCTTGTGGTCCACCATGAACTTCTTGAGATACGCCGTCGCCTTGGCACGCGTCTCAGATCCTTCCCTCAACTGGCTATCACGCATGTAGTAGGGATCCACTATCGCGATGTAGGGGGTCTGCTCTCTCTTGGTCTTCATTGCCAGATTGAGCGCGAATAGGCGGACCATGTTATAGTCCAGCCGTTTCGAGAGAAACAGCTTGATGACGTCCTCGTACGATATGAAGAACATGTCCGCGGGGGCTTCATGGACAAAGTCCACGTCCGATGGCACCTTGACAGTGAAAACCCGGTAATTTGGATCTTTGTCTTTAAGAAGAATGCCCTCTAGTGTCTTGATACTATCACTCAAAGCGAGCATATGTCCACCAGCAAGGCGAAGCAACTCCGAAGTCAGTATCGCTTCACCGTCTATATGTATCTTGGGCAAGCCATCCTCGCGGGCTAGTACGACGTCATCCTTAGCCCGGATCCTCTTCGGAGGAGGTTGGCTCTCAGCTTTCTTACCTTTCTTCCTGTGCTTCTTCGTCTTCTGAGGAGGCTCCTCCACTAGGTATGTTAAGTGCTCAACGGCCACCTTTTGGAGTGTGTCAGGGATAAAGATGAATCCAACTGGTTTCTCCTTTTGATTGGCGGCCGGAGGCGTCTCTTGAGATAAACCATGGAAGACCAGGCGTTGCGTGCATGTAGTGGGACGCCCACCTTGACCCTCGCGAGCGATGAAGGGTTCTTCATCCACATCAGGCATGTACAATCCTATGCCAGCGCCGGTGTTGATGTAGACGTCGATGTTGACAAATTCTTCATCATCATCGTTGTTTCCGCCATGTGGTGATGGTGGTGGCGGGGGCGACGTCGGTTGCGTTGTGACGGCGGCATCGCCTTGGGGCGGCCCACACGCTCCCAACAATTTTTGGTGACGACTGGTGGTGGCGACGACGATAGGTGGCTTCCTAGGTGGTGGCCGGACGATCGAGGTGGTGCCGGTGACAGGTGGCATCCGAGGTGCTGGCCGAGTGATCGAGATGGTTCTTAGGTGCCCCGTAAGACGAATCTGAGTCTTCGGCCATGTCAAGGGCCAGCCGTGGCATTCTGCAAGGGTCTTGTGTTCGTCGGCTCCCTGAGGTTGAAAGGGGGGGTCCATGTCGTCGCACCCTGGCAACACCCGAGAAATCCGGACCCTCATCATGGCATCGTCCATTGCATTGTTGTGCATCGTGCGGTTCGCCGGTTGTATGATATTGCCCTTGGCAACATCCTTCAACTCGTCGTCGTCAACTTTGTGGAGTAGTACGCAAGCAGTGTCCTGAATATCGACACATATGTGTTGGGCATCATGATCGACGTGGCAATCACCAAAGGCGCATAAAGAAGATGAAGCAGAGTATGATATTAGTTACCTTGGTGAGGGTGTTGAGCTCGGCTAATGTCGACACACGGCCTATCCCGGCGGCAGGCCTATCATCAGCATTCTCCCGCGGTACTGGTGCCACCGCCGGCTGTGTGATACAGATATTTTTGGCGGGAGAAGCAGGGGCAGTTGTGCGACAACAAGCTCTTGAGGCTGCGTTGCAGCGATGGTGGCCGGTGGGGTCACCAAGTCCGGCGACGCGTTAATGTTGATGCTCAAGTTGCTGCCGCTAAAGCTGGGCACGTTTATCGGCCCCTGTCGACCTCCCGCATTCTAAACAGCTAGCCCCTCCATTAACCCAGGGGGATGATTGCGTGAAGCTTCTCCTCCAATAACTTGTCCATTGCTTTCTCGTCCACTTTTGCCTCTAATGTCTTCACCTTCAACTTCCACTCTTCAACCTCAGCTTTATCTTTAGCCGCCGACTGGTTCTTCCTCTCCCTCCTATTCTTTGCATCCTATTTGTAGTACTCGGTAAACTTCATGCTTGTTCCGAAGCCGAACACACGGCCAGTTGATTTTGGCGGCAACTTCTTCTCCCTCTTCTTGTAAGTGTTCGTCGCCCTGTTAAAAACAGTATCCCATGGCTCCGCCGCTGAATCTTGGGACGACAAGTCCTCGCTAGCGTTCAATTCCTTCTTCTACAGAGATACAAGGAGAGGTGAACCCATGCATGCATTTAGGTTCTTGGCTTAATTATTTTAATGAGAGATCCACGGTAAATTCCTTACCAGCTCATCCTCAAAGGCCTTCACACCCGGGTCGTCGGTGATGAACTCCCCTGTAATAGGGTCCAGGTAGTAGCAGGCCCGGACAAATTGTTGGATCTGCAGGTCTGTAATTTTATGCCATAGGTTCTCTTTACCTAGGCGTTCAACCTCGGTGTCCTCCTTGTCCCAAATGGGTTGTTTCCCTCTATATCCGCCGCTTCCAAGCCGGTGGTTACCTATGTTCTTCTCTTGCATAGTCTTTCCCCACTCAGTCCATGCTTTAGAGGCAGCGGTATCTAAGTCCGCCTTGAATATCTTGAACTCTTCTTCGTCGAGCATCAGATTTTTTCTACTTATAATCTCCCAGCTTTCACCTTTGTTAATGTTGTTCTTTACCCAGGTTTTCCATCTTCTCAAGGCGTTGCTCATCTTTGTCAGTGCTAGTTTGTTCACCGGGTTCTTATTACTCTCCAGGTTTCTGAACTTCTCTAGGAATGTGTATCACTTGTGATGCTTCTTAAGGAGGTTCTCGGCCAAAGCATGATTACGTCGGATGTACTTCGTGTTGATCGACATGCTTTCGCGGACGATGCACCCGAGTTGCATGCCGTACCCGCAGGCAATCGATGAAGGCGCAATGGGTTGGCCACCTTCTATGACCTCAGTGAACTCATCACAGACGTTGGCGAGCACTTGCGGCTTATGATCCTTAATATCCTTCTTCTTCTTCTATATGGTGGCCGGGTTGCCGCTACCACCATATGTGCGCTCGCCACCTTCCATGGTGGTATTACCCTCCTCCCCGCCTTCACTAGTTCCATCGTAGTCGTCGTCCCCCTCGTAATCTAGATCTTCCTCGCTCCCAGCACCTCCGACGACGGTCGTCGGTGGTGGTGTCATTCTCATCTCCTCCGCCTCCTCATTCTCTTGGGACGGCCCCAGAATGATTTGTTGGCCTCTCGGACTAGATCTCGACGCTCATTTGTTTAGAAGGACCGGCCTCGTCGTTAGTCGACATGTTTGTGCTTTATTACTAAAAAAGAGGCAAAAAGTTAGCACAAATATCGAACGAAAAATTCGGCATGACCTTTGCTAATTTTTGGACCTACGAGTGCCCATTTCTCAACCGAAGCGGAAGTGAATCAACACTTCAGGAGAAACGGGCAACTCAATTGAAATCCCTGCAAGAAAAAACACCCCATCCCCATTGACACCATCCATCATCATCCAACACCATCTCATTCACAAAATAAACAAACCTCTGTAGCACCATTTCATTCACAGATTCAAATGAATATACAAGATCAAAGTTATATGTCATTAGGAATATGGCAGGATCAAAGAATATACAAGATCAATCATCTTCATAGTTCCAACAAGCAACCAAATAGTTCTGAATTTGCCAGCAAGCAACCAACCTGCCAGTTAAACCTGCCAGCAACAAGCAACAAGACAGCAAGCAACATATTCATAGGATCAAATTAAATGATTCAGTTAAACAGCAGCATAACCAGATCATAAACAGCATAATCAACCATTGTCGTGGTATTGCCGACGAGTACGCCATGGAGGGGTCGTCACAGTGCGTGTTTAGAGACGTGGGGTCAGGCGGACGGTTGACGGTATGAGGTAACACAGCTTACCCAGGTTCATATCCCACGACGGTGGTGGAATCCTACTCCTACTATAAATCACTATAAGGGAAATACGCCGAGTTAGAGAGATAGGTTCGCTGTGCGAGGTTGTGTATGAGATTGTCTGAATCGATGCCCTAAAGGCTCCCATAGGCCCGACTTATATAGTCGCCAAGTCCTAGGGTTACAGGGAAAAGTCCTAGCCGGACAGGTTACAGAGTCCTACACCGTCTATCACTAGTCTTGTGTATCTTGTACTCCAAGGCTCCGGGTACGCTGGTGATTCCACCGTAGCCTTCCTTTATCCGGCATGGGCCTCCCTTCTGGATCCACATAACTGGGCCGCCCAGCAGGCCACAGGCCATGCTACTGACTATGGGCCACCCGGGTTAGTCGGATAAGAGACATGCTATGAGGATACCCATATAGCATATCCCCAACAGTAGCCCCCGGAGAACTCCGAGATCTTGCGCCGTCTTAGCTCTTCCCGTGGAATGCTCCGTCTAGATGGATGTCGGCAAATCATCAAGCAATATCTTGTAGTCCTCCCAAAGAACCCTGCAAAGGTTTCTCCATATTCTATGAGTAAGTCGGAGAAATGCTGAATCTTCCATCGTACGCTTCCATAGTCGGATTAAATCCGTCCATGTCGGAATCTTCGATGGTACGGCTCATCTACCATGTCAGTTATGACGACGTAGGCTGTAGGTCAGCGACACCTCGTAACTCACACATGCACAGAACGCAATCATATCCGATTTTCCCACGCGAGCGATACGAACCGTTGGTGGCGGCGGTTGGAGACGTGGCGAAATTACCGCCCACGTTCACGAACACGTCGTCTACGCGGCAACCGTCTGATTAGCTGCAGGAATCTTGATGCAGAGTAAGATAAATAGTAACCGTGGGACACTTGCCACTTTTTCAACCCATTCTCTCGCGTCATCATCTTCTTCCTCCAGTCGCATGCCTCCTTGAGCTCTCCGCGGAAAACCTCGAAGAAACCCTAACCTCTCTCTGCACCAGTATCCTCCCAGTCCTCCATGGACAGCAGCAGCTCATCCCCGTCGATGGCGGCGTCGAGCGAAGCCACGACGAAGCCGGCGAGCTCCGTCGTCGTGCCCCCAGAGGGCCTGGTTATCCCCGCGTCGGCGGTGATTGAAACCACCGGCGGTGACCACAATCTAGCGGCGCTAGAGCCTCTGGAAGAGGAGCCAGACTCACACAAAGGCGACTGGCGCGGCTCGGACATCACCGACCACGACATCCAAGAGATGGTCACCGAAGGCTACCTCCCCACGATGGAGGGGCTCGCCTGGCGGGCGGCGCCGGCCGGCGAGGTGACACCTTCTCCCCAAGTCGGAGAAAAGGTGTACCTCAAGGCTCAGCTGGTACGCGGTGTTTCTCTGCCCATCTCCCACTTCTTTCTGTCCGTCTTGAACCACTTCAAAGTCCAACCCCATAACCTCTCCCCCAATAGTATCTTAGTGCTTAGCAACTTCGCGGCACTTTGTGAGGGTTACCTAGGGATTAAGCCTAGGCTCGACTTGTTCGTGTACTTCTTCACCGTCAAACGTGAAGCGGCACCATAAGCTTCAAGATCCGACCTGGCCGGCGGTTCCCCAACATCGTCGGCCACGAGTCGTGCAAAAATTGGCAGCGGACGTACTTCTACGGCCCCGACATTCCTTTGGCGGGCCGAGAAGTGACGTACCCGGACTTCATGGATGGAGCCGCCACTGAAGTTTCCACATGGAGATCCCATGCCTCCCTTCCCTCCGACCTCAACGCTTCTCGTGCAATAAGGCGGATCGAGTGGTTCGTAGAGGCGGGTTTGACCGGCTTGGACCTAGCCATGTGCTGGTTCATCAGGCGAATCCAACCCCTGCAGCACCGCGCGAAGTTCATGCACGAGTACACGGGTGATCGAAAGGATTCCCTTCGGATCTCCGTGGATAACTTCTCGAGCGACTCCGTCAAGCTCCGTCTGAAGGACATCGTCAAGGTAAAGGATAAGAAGAATGGCTTCACCATCACCTGCGACATGTACGTAGACGGCAAGTGCCCAAAGGTAGGTATATATTTTCTGTGTATGACATTGCTCTAGTTTCTCTGTCTTGCCAGTGCCATCTTATCTAACACGGTGATTTCTTACTTAACAGCTTAGCGATCTAGATGAGGACAACCTGGCTTCCCAAATCTACGATCCAAAGATGAAGGAAGTCACGGTCTTGTCCGACGATGATACCCCGTTGGCGCGAAAGCGGAAGTGCTCCACCTCTGACATTGCCGACGGAGGCAAGAAGAAGAAGACGGATGGTGGAGCCTCCAAAAAGAGTACTGCCGCCCTGGAGGCGGAAAAGAAGAAAGCCACCGGGATGTTTGCCAAAGCGCCCCCCTAGTGTAAGCCTCTCATTCTCCGACATTATTTTATTTTTCTGTCTTATTCCTATACTTATGCATTTTGCATGTTTCAGGAAGAAAGCCACAACTAGCCTCAAGAAGTCCTCTAAGACTCTTGGGGATTCTAGAAATATCAAAGATATGCTGCATCGCGACTCCTCCCCCGCCATCGCCCCTGATACTCCCGTCATCAAGCCCTCTTCTGCTCCGACAAGATCTCAAGTCCAGGAGGCACCAGGCCCTTCCGCCATGGAAGTGGATTCTGGTGCCTCTACCAAACTCGCTGTTGTCGGCGAGCAGGCGAGGCAGGAGAGCGCTGCTCTTCAAATGGATGAAGCTCCGTCTAAGGATGCCATCGGTAGCGGCAAGGCGGTGGTGGGAGCTGGTACCTCTGCCGAAGGCAGCGCCTCTGCTCCCCAGAAACCCTTCGAGTTCCCGAAGATAATTTACCCGGCGCTCCTGCCGAGTAACACAACTATGGTTCCTGGAGGAGTGCCGTCATCTCCGACGTGCGGTCTTGAGGAGCTACTCCGACAAGTAGAAATCTTGCGAGGAAATAGCATTTCCTTTGGCAAGCTGCTAGCCGAGAGCACTACAAACCTCAAGATCATTGCACTTGTAAGTTTTACTTTACCTTTTGCATTTCGTATGAGTATCCTACTGTAGCCCCCGAGGATGTAGACGGAAAACCATAGGTTTTGCATCTATATGCTCTAAGAGTGACTAAGTTAGAAAAAACTATCACTGTATCCCCCCAAGCATTTAGATGGAAGAAATTAATCCGACTAGATGCTTTAAGAGTAGCATACACAGTGTTTCATAATTTTCAATGCTGTAGCCCCCCAAGACTCTAGTTATAACTGAATTAGTTCCGATGAGATGCTTAAAGAAAAGCTAAACATATTGATAAGTTAAAAACTCTCGTTGTAGCCCCCGAGCATCTAGATGGAAAATCTCTGACTAGGGGCTCCAAGCAGACCAAACAACGACTTAACTTTGTATTTGCTTCCACAGAACGAGAATGCTCGGAGGGGCATGGACAACGACAAGTATCAGAAGATGCGTGTAGATCTTGAAGCCGAAAAGGGTAAAACTGCCATCTTGAAGGAACAGATCATCAAAAATAAGAGTCTGTTTTCTTTTTGTGCATTTCTGTCTTACTTTTGTGCCTTCCTTCTTCGAGTACTCACTCTGTACTTTGTTTTCTCCGACATGCAGAGCATGTTGCCAAGGCCAAGGATATTGTCGAGCAGTCCAAGAACATCCAGCAGTTGGACAGCGAGAACAAAATCCTTAAGAAGGAGAGGGAAGAAATGCTGAAGATGCACGAGGATTCCATGAAAGCCATGCAAGATTCCGCCTCCGTGGAGATCAATCGCTTGAAGGAGGAGCTTGCGATCCTAAAGGATCAGAAGCAAGCTGCTGATGAGCAAAACCTTCGCCATAGCGAGGCGTTTAAGATCCTCCAACAAGAAAAGGAATCCTTGGCGGACACCGTTTGGCAGGCTAAGGCCAGCATCTTCAATACGTGTCCTCCGCCTTGTAGTTCTGTAGTCTGGATACCTAGAGTTTATTGAACTCATGCGATCCTTGTCGGAATTTTCAGCACCCATGGGTTTAACCTGCTCGCCTCCTTCGGAAAAGGAATGCATGGTTCTTGCCGGAAAATTCATCAATACCGCCATCGCCCAAGCCAAGGAGATTGCCAAGCCCCTCTAGATTTATATCAAGGCCTCGGACTCCGTGACGAAGTACTCGGAGATTCTGCGCCGAGCCCCCGAGCGTGTCGCGAGCTGGAAACCTTCATGCGCACGGGCTAGAGCAAGGATGGCGTTTTCTATGGTGAAGGAAAACTATGAAGATGTCGACATCGACACGGTGACCTCTGGTATCCCCGACGTGGATGATGATGGCAAGGAGATCGATCACGAAGCCATCGTGTCATCACTCGCGGGTTATGACACCAGGGTTGCCGAGTTGGTGGACGTTGACGTCTTCATGCCCAGGAACTTCATCGACAATGTCAACCAAGATTCCTCCGAGTCTCATCATAGCGCCGACGTCGAGGGTGATTCTCCGGCTGGCGATGATGCGGCCTCCAAGTCTCCTACGCCCAAAGAATGAAAAACACTTTGTAATTTCTGTTTCACCTCTCGAGTGTGCACGGGAAAAACTGTTGATGTAATCTTAAAGCGGAAAACAATGGTTGTCATATCCTGCTACTTAAGAATTAAGTTTTATCATGTGTATATTTTTTAAGCAAGTGCTAGCTTATCCATTACTCTGGTTCTTATGCTTGAGTTTTCGTGAGTCGGAAGACTCGTTGTCGGAACCATGCGCTTAGGTGATGATGCCCAATGGCACCGTCAATAACCTGAGCAAAAAATCGCCGACAATAAGTGCCAAAAGTCACTACTCTAGAATCCACATAAAAACAACAAAGAACGTGTAGACCAGAAAACTTGAGCTAACGCCCATAGGCGGAATTTTCACAAGTGCAATCGCAAGACTTGTGCATAAAGGTTTTGCATGATCCAAAAATGAACACTAAAGGAGGTAAAAGACTCAGCAATATGAGTGAACCAAAGAGCTTTATTTCATTGATCATATAAGAAGTACACAATTAGATAAAAAATGCTAAGTGTAGAAAGGACGTAGTTGTGCTATGTTCCATGGCCGATCAAGCTCCGGGTAGTCATCATCCGGGTCACGTTGCTTACGCTTATGATCCTCGTTGGGTCTATCCTTGAGTTCACGATTGTCGACAAGGTAGTAAGACCCATTGAGCAGCGCCTTGCTTATGATGAACGGTCCTTCCCATGGCAGGGATAATTTGTGTGACTTCTTCTGCTTAAGTCGAAGTACTAAATCCCCCTCTTTAAACGCGCGATGCCGAACGCAGCGACTATG
Organism: Avena sativa; assembly: GCA_916181665.1. Taxonomy (NCBI): domain Eukaryota; kingdom Viridiplantae; phylum Streptophyta; class Magnoliopsida; order Poales; family Poaceae; genus Avena; species Avena sativa. Next base: position 160,053,223 of record OV702298.1, on the reverse strand, counting down.
GTAACTGTGTAGCTTCTGCTGGTAGATGGCGGATCTTTGGCATGCCAAAACACGCTCCTCCTCGAGAAGGTCCACATCTAGGCGTCGGGATTCTTCAGCGTCGTCTTTGTTGTAGGCGGCAACTCTTGGTGCATCATGGAGGATGTCGGAAGGTAGGATGGCTTCTGCTCCATATACCATGAAGTAAGGGGTGTAGCCGGTGGATCTGTTGGGTGTAGTTCGTAAACTCCACAGCACAGATGGCAATTCTTCCGCCCAGGCTCCAGCTGCTCTATGTAGTGGTGCCTCAAGACGTGGCTTGATTCCCTGCAGAATTAATCCATTGGCTCGCTCAACCTGACCATTGGATTGTGGGTGTGCCACAGATGCAAGGTCAAGTAGGATGCCTTTGTCCCAACAATAGGCTTCCACTTCTCCGAGTGATAAGTTTCTTCCGTTGTCAGTGATGATGCTATGTGGGAGACCAAATCTCACCAGTAGATATCGGACAAACCTGAGGGCAGTTGCCCCATCGCGGTTAGCCAGTAGAATCCTTGCCAGAAGGCTTTCGCGACCAATGATCGAGGAGCAGCGTGATGCCCGCAATCTCCGAGATGGATCTCGCGCAGGATTTCCATACCTTCTAGCTGGTCGTCGTAGTATTTGCCGTCTTTCGACTTCGTCGTCGGTCAAAGTTCCGTGTTCGAGATACTCCATGAACGGTATTGTCCAAGCCAGAGGGATCTTTGTCACCATGTTGACGAAAGGGTCGGCTCTATCCGGGTTTTCGATGTCGGCGCCCTTCACTGATGGTGTGCGTATATGCTCTAGGAAAACTCCTGGCGGAATTCGCTTGCGTCCTGATCCAAGCTTAGATAGTAGATCAGCCGCCTCGTTTTGCTCCCTAGGCACATACTTGACTTCGTAGCCCAAGAAGCTCTTGGCTATCTCGTCCACTTCGTCGCGATATGCCGCCATCATAGGGTTCCGCGTGTTCCAGGTGCCAGCCACCTGCTGGGCAACCAAGTCGGAATCTCCACAGCAAACTATGCGCTTGATGCCAATATCCTTGGCTACACGCAGTCCGTGAATGAGTGCTTCATACTCCGCCATGTTGTTTGTAGCCTCGAACTCGATCTGCAGAACGTAGTGCAGCTTGTCTCCTTTTGGTGACTATAGTAGTACACTAGCCTCCGAGCCTTTGAGCAACTTTGATCCGTCAAAGTGCATCACCCAGTACTCTGGTTCTAGCAGCGGAGTAGCATCTGGCATCTCCGTCCAATCTGCAATAAAATCCGCTAAAGCTTGTGACTTGATAGCGTCGCGCCTCTTGTAGGTGATCTCGAAGGAGGAGAGTTCAATGCCCCACTTCGCGACCCTTCCTGTAGCGTCGCTGTTATTGATAATGTCGGACAGTGGAGTCTTGCTCACTACTGTGATTGGGTGCTCCTGAAAGTAATGCCTCAGCTTCCGAGAAGCGAGGAATACTCCATAAGCTATCATTTGGTAGTGCGGGCAACGCTGCTTGGACTACGTCAAGACCTTGCTTACATAGTAAACTGGTCGTTGAACTCCGTGCTCGTAGCCTGGTTCCTTCCGCTCTACCACGACGACGATCCTAATAACCCGGTTGGTTGCCGCCATGTAAATTAACAGGGGCTCTCCAGGCTCGGGTGCTGCAAGGATGGGCGCTGAGGAAAGAATCTCCTTGAGCTGCTTCAATGCTGCATCTGCTTTGTCTGTCCATGTGAATTTGTCCGCCTTCTTCAGCAACTTGTACAGCGGCAAAGCCTTCTCTCCAAGCCGGCTGACGAACCGACTAACTGCTGCGACGCAACGTGTTGGTCGTTGAATGTCCTTTAGGCATGGCGGACGGTTTATGTTTAAGATAGCCTTGATTTTCTCCGAGTTGACCTCGATTTCGCGCTGGGAAACGATGAAGCCCAACAATTTGCCGGCTGGAACCCCGAAGACGCACTTCTTAGGGTTGAGCATCATGTTGTATTTCTGGAGATAACCAAAGGTTTCTTTTAAGTCGGAGATTAAGTCATTTGATTTTTTAGACATCACCGCGATATCATCCACATAGGTGTGAACGTTCCGACCAATTTGGTCATGAAGGCAACGTTGCATTGTCCGCTGGTAGGTACCACCTGCGTTTTTCAGCCCAAAGGGCATCGTGACATAGCAAAATGTGTCGTATGGGGTAGTGAACGAAGTGGCTAATTGGTCCGACTTCCTCATCTTTATCTGGCGGTATCCTGAGTATGCATCGAGAAAACACAAAAGTTCCGAGCCAGCCGTCGAGTCAATGACTTGGTCAATGCGAGGCAAAGCAAACGGATCTTTGGGACATGCTTTGTTCAAGCCGGTGTAATCAACGCACATTCTTAATTCACTGGTTCCCTTTTTGGGGACAAGTACAGGATTGGCCACCCATCGGGTGTGAAGGACTTCTCGGATAAACCTAGCCTTAAGTAACCTAGCTATCTCTTTACCAATGGCGCGTCTCTTCTCATCTCTGAAGCGTCGTAGAGGTTGTTTCACTGGTTTACATTTTGGATCTATGTTTAAGCTGTGCTCGGCAAGTTCCCTAGGTACACCTTTCATGTCGGCAGGTTGCCAGGCAAAGATGTCCCTATTCTCACGGAGGAACTCGACGAGCGCGCTCTCCTATTTGGGGTCCAGGTTCGTCCCAAATAGCACCATAGATCATAAACAGCAGCATAACCAGATTATATGAGAGATATAAAAAATACCACAGTAGTAGTACCAACTCTAATTTGCTCACTTATATGCATCATGAACATGACAGGGCATCTTAGATGCTTGACACTCTCCATTCATTCATAACTCAAAAATAGACTTGCACCAAACATTCATGGCAACATGTGTCAAACCAAACATAAAATGGAACTTAGAGCTAAACATTCAATCAGCAGCACTTAGCACTTAGTAGCAGTCACTAGCAATCTTAGCACTTAGCAGTAGCAATCTTAGTAACATTCAGTCAGTAATGCTGGGACAGTTTGGGATTGATTTATTTGTGTGGGGGCAAAGTGTTGGGTTTTTTCTATATCACCAGATGTGTCTCCAATCAAATCTGATTGAGGTGGATGGAAAGAGGAGCATCCTAGTGGTGGTGGTCCTTTTGTCTTTGCATCCTACCGTGTTAGCTGTTGGCACTACCTTACCATTTATGGTTACTACAGTTGCAGTTGCATCTTACACCTATCAGCAAACAACAAGTGCTCACACAAACTATAGACATCTTACAATGTAATCTCCAGATGTCCCTGTCTGATGCTCTGTTTACCTTTGAAAAAAGTCCATGTGCTATAATACCAGGATAGTTAGATCATATGAGATTTAGATCACTAAATTTTATTGAAAAAACTCTGGCCAGTTTAAATATTACCTTGAACGCATGATTTATTTATTATCATTCAACAAAGCATAGCAAAATACATACAACGATCATACATGCCAAAACCGCCAACTGTAGCGCCACATATCCACCGTCAGTTCCCGGCCAGATTCTCAACGGAGAAGAACAGAGAGAGAGGGCAGAGGGGAGGAGACGGCGATTCTCACCAAGGGGTAGACGGCGAGGTGGCTTGGACGGCAAGGAAGCATACGGCGAGGTGGCGTGGGAGGGCTCCTTCTCCTGCTCCTCCACGGGCTCCGGCAGCGGCTCCTCCACCACGGGCTCCTGCGCCAGATCCTCCACGGGCTCCGACAGCGGCTAGGGTTCCATCTCCACGGTATCCGACAGCGGCTCCGGCAGCAGCGATGGCTCCCTCCTCCTTCGGTGCTAAGGTGCGTGCAGGCGGCGCTAGGGTTCGTCGGGCGCGAGAGGTAAGCAGGTTGGGGAAAGAAAGGGGAAGGGGGCAAACAGTTATTTGGCTAAGTGCCAATGTTCTGTGGCGCATATCGCTCGCATGTGCCACAGAAGTTTCAACTTCTGTGGCGCATTCGATTGATATGCACCAAAGAACATTGGCACTTAGTCAAAACAAACGTGAGGCTGTAGTTGGACATCAAACACAGATTAGCCCAGTGGTTATGATGCATAGACAAACCTTTCCCAGCCAGGTTTCGAACCTGGCTGGGTCACTTTTTTTTCTTTGTTTCAAAATTATATGTTACTAATATATTTAAAACCAAGCACATACACATGTATATTTATTAGAAAACACTCCCCGAATTATTGTATATATTGTTCTTGTCACAAACACATGTGAATTTGTATACCCACACGAATATCTTGATATATTTTAGTCTCTAACTAATACAAAAAAAGGTCACACATCGTCCTGTGATATTTCGAGCTAGCTAGCCTCTCTTCACAATCTTCTTGCCTTTTTTCTTCGCGGTTGAATACTTTAGCCCGGGCACTATGAGATTTCTTCTCGTGAACGGACAACCTTTAGTAGGTAGTGTGGTCTTTCTTCTTACTGTAGTAGTAGGCATGTTGAAGTACTTGTCGAACTCCTCTTCGATCTTCGGATCGCCATTCTTGTCGAAGTCTTGCTCGTTGGCGGATCCTTCCATTCCGATGATGCTCCTCTTGCCCCTCCTCAATACAACACGACTGGGCTTTGACGGGTCGGTAATAAAGAAACATTGATCAACTTGGATAGCGAGTATCCATGGCTCATTTTTTGTGGAGGCCTTCTTTGCAGACTTGGCATCTGGTATAACGCATGTGGTGAAATATCGGCCTTCTTTTTCGATGTTCTTGGTCCATCTAACACGGAACATCGGTACCGTCTCTCCATAGTAGTCGAGCTCCCATATCTCCTCAATCCTTCCGTAGAATCTTTCCATGACAGTAGTCTCGTCATCGGCGAAGGACATCATAGTAACTCCTGAGTTTTGATATTCGCTATTCATGTCCTTTTCCTCGGTGTAGAATCTGTAACCGTTGATGTCGTATGACTGATAGGTCTTTACGTTATGCGTTGGGCCCTGTGACAAGGAGAATATGAGTTGTTGATCCTCTGTAGAAGGCGTCTGCGGGGTATTGTCCAGCAGTCTTTTTCTTGAACCAACCCGTGAAGGTGGAGTTGTGTTCTCTTGTTATGTCTCCTTTCTTCCTCGGGCAGGCCCGGTCGACGTACTCCTGCCCGATCAAGCTTTTGTGCTCTTCCACCCAAGGGATGACCAATTCAATGTGTTGTAGTGCGACTCAGTGTGCCCTGGCAAAGTCGGCGCGTCGATTAGCAAGGCCGACATGCAGTGAGCGGTGGCCCTCGTGGTGACCATAACCAGCGAGCCTGCCGTGGTGCTTCTTGGTGGGTATTCCAACATCCTCGTTCTCGGTGGTTAGATAGTTCTGGCAGAAAGAGATGCACTCGTAGATCAGAAAGCCCTTGGCTATGCTTCCATCTAGACGGGACCTGTTGCGAACGAACCCTTTGATTACACCTTTCAGCCTTTCAAACGGCATCATGTTATGCAGGAATGTCGGCCCGAGCTGGATGATGTCATCCATGACATGGACAAGTAGATGCACCATGATGTCGAAGAATGCGGGCGGAAAGTAAATCTCGAGCTCGCATAGTATCACCACGATCTCTTCTTGTAGCCTGTCGAGTTGCTTCATGCTGATCGACTTCCTAGAGATGACGTCGAGAAAGTTGCACAACCCAAACAGCGTCTCACGAACGTGCTCGTCCATTATCCCTCGTATGGCAACTAGAAGTATCTATGTCATCATCACGTGACAGTCGTGGGACTTCATACCGCTGAACCTCTTCTTCGCTACGTCGAGATACCTGCTTATCTTGCCCGAGTAACCGTGAGGAACTTTGACTCCTAGGAGGCACCTGAAAAACTGCTGGATCTCCTCCTGACACAGAGTGAAGAAGGCAGCGCGAAGCACAACCACCTCATTCTTCTTAACCCTTTTGCAACAACCCTCATCGTCATTATCATCACTATCAGGGTACTGAAGCTCCTTCTTGATGTCAAGCAACTTCAGGTCATTTCTTGCTTTCGGCCCATCCTTGGTCCTCTCTGGCATGTTGAGGAGAGTGCCAAGCAAACTCTCGGTAACGTTCTTCGTGATGTGCATTACATCGAGGCTATGGGGTGTGTGGAGGACCTTCCAGTACGGCAGGTCCCAGAAAACAGACCTCGCTTTCCATACACCCAGAAGCGGCTTTGTCCTTGGTCGCTTCTTTCCTGGCGCTGGGCACTCATCCCAATTATTCAGAAGCTCCTCGATTTCTTCGCTGCTCCTCGTACGCGGGGCTCTTTCGATCTCGTCTTTACCATTGAACAGGTCACCGTGTTTTCTCCATGGGTGATCCCTGCGAAGCCACTTTCGAGTCCCTTGGAACACGGTTTTTGAAGACCCTGGATCCTTGGGTAGCTGGAGATGCGGGGTCTTATCCATGCACTTGACACATGCATTGTGTCCGTGGTTCACCTGGCCCGATACATATGTGTAACCAGGATAGTCCTGCACCGTCGTGAGCAACGCGGCTCTCAGAGGGAAATATTCTTTAGTGTAGGCGTCCCACGTATGGGCTGGCGTCTCCCACAACGTGGCTAACTCCTCTTTCAACAGCCCGAGATAAAGATGCATATCGACACCTGGCTGTTTTGGCCCCTGAATAAGAATGCTCATATGTACGTACCTTTGCTTTGTGCAGAGCCACGGGGAGATGTTGTACGGCCATACAAACACGGGCCAGGTGCTATGCGCGCTACTCTGGTTGCCAAAAGGATTGAGTCCATCGGTGCTCATACCCAGCCTGACGTTCCTTGCATCGCCCCCGAACTCTTCGAACTCGATGTCCAATGCATTCCATTGGCTAGCGTCTGAAGGGTGTGTTAGGATCTTGCCCTTCTCTGGATCATCTTCGGGTTTCTCCCTTTCGGTGTTCCATTGCATTAGCTTTGCTTCCTTAGGATCTACGGAATGTCTCTGTAGACGGGGAGTGATAGGAAAGTACCATACCACTTTTCGAGGAACTTTCTTGTTCCCTCTATTGTACCGTCCATGGCCGCACACCAGACATGTGGTTCTCTCCGTGTACTCGTTACGATAAAGTGCGCAATCATTGATACATGCATGGTATTTAACGTGCGGTAGGTCGAGAGGGCACACGATTTTCTTGGCCTCCTCTATACTTGTTGGCAATGTGTTCCCGTTAGGAAGACGATCGTGCCAGAATTCCATGTTAGCATTGAAGCTCACGTCGGTCCATTTGTGTTCCGCCTTCATCTCTAGATCCTTGAGTGTTACACTCAGGCGTGTATCCTCGGGCCAACACCCAGGATACAATGGAGTCATCCCATCTAACTCCATTTGCGCCAGCTTGGCTTTCTCTCTGGCTGCAGCTTTGGCGTTGCTCGTCTCCTTGAGAAGCAGTTCCTGATCATGAGGGTCCCTTAACACCGAAGTTAGCAGCGTCTGGGTGTTCGCTTCTTCTCCTTCTTCATGATGGTCATGCCCGTCGACATCTCCTTCTTTGTCATGATGATCATGCCCGTCGCCGGTATATTCTTCGTCATCATGACCTTGCCCGTCGGGAGACTCTTCGTCTTCTCGCTCGCCCAAGTCTTCATGATGACCAACACCATTTACTGCCAGCTCCTCATCAAAGTCGTCGTGCATGAAACCGCGCCTGAGCAGGTGATCCTCCAATTGTCCAGAATCAGGGTCGATCCAGCGCTGCAGTTTGCATGTTCGACATGGACCTCTTATCTAGGTCTTGTTGTTCTGAATCATGTCCGCCTTGGCGTCTTTCTTATACCTAGTAACTCGACCTTTGCTCATGCTGACGACCATGGTAGCCTGCGCGGTATGCACATATAGAGCAAAAAGACAGAGACTAGGTTAATTAGAAATATACACACACAAAACACAAATGCATGGTCGTCGCCGGAAAAATTCGGCATGACCTTTCCTAAAAGTAGGACATATGGGTGGTGCAAAAATTTGCCGAAATGGAAATGAATCAACATTTCGGCAAACATCCATGCACCACACCGGGACAGAGACAAGCAAAAACAAGAATCTTCTTACCATGCAAGCGTTCATGCACAAACATCAACTTTGCGCCATGCATGCATCGCATATACACACCGCCCGCGCGACAAGATTTACACATAAAAAACATGCATATTCATGGCCAATTACTCACCGGGTAGATAGAATACCGAGTCAAGAGCGTGCTGTGAGAGAGTGTGGATCAATAGATCTATAGAGAGATAATAGTACACAAATAGAAATGTGGAGGAGAAAAGTAGGTGTGTTTTAGATCAACTAGTTGGAGAAAGGTTTTCACTAGCCAATCTATCAACTATAGTAGGTTTAAATACAACAAAATGTAGAAAAGTATAGACACAATGGAGTGGGAGAGAGGACGAAGACGAGCTGGGAGGAGGGGGAGAAGGATGTGAAACGGATGGTGGTAGATAGAGGGGTGCAAAGCTGCCACCTTTATGCAGATCTGGTCAAAGGATTCTATGGTGCATACAGGCCATATGCGCCACAGAAGTTCAATCTTCTGTGGCGCATACTGGCTGCATGCGCCACAAAACCTTGGCCATAGGGTGCAGTGGGCCATGTGGCCCCCCCTGACTCAATGTTCTGTGGCACATGGCCAATGAATGCGCCACAGAACCTTGGCCAGTGGCCAGACACTGTGGGCCAGGCACTGTGGGCCCGACACTCAGTGTTCTGTGGCGCATACTATTGTTATGCGCCACAGAAGGTTAAACTTCTATGGCGCATAGCTGACCTATGCACCACAGAACACTGAGGGCACAGATCTGCACCAAATAAAGGTGGCAGATAGAGCTCTTTAATGACACCCCTCTATATATATTCCACACTCCCTGTCCAAAGCAACATACCTTCCCCTCATGTCTTCTTCCCACAACTCGTCGGAAGACTCGCTGGAGAGCACAGCCCGCTCGTGTTCCCTGCAGCCTACTCACAGTGGAGGGGCAAGGTCGAGGGGCAGTGCTCGGAGTCAGCTGCCGCGGGATTCAGAGGCCAGACTGCGACACGAGGCCCTCTACAACAAGTCCATGAGGTTGTACGCCGTGCTCGTGTCTTTGGAGGAGAGGGCACACATGGCGGAACCAATCGGGTGGCGGCCGGTGCTCGACCCCAACGTGTCCATGGAGGACCACGTCCGCAGGCTACAGGCGCGCGTGAACAGGGAGGTTTGGCATCTTCCACCGCCATCGCCCCCACCAGCTCTTTGAAGAGATTTGCAATGTTGTAGTTTGTGTATTTGCAATGATGTATGGCATTGTTGTTTTGCACAGTTCAAGGCTATGCGCATGTGCATTTTGCAACGATGTATGCCACTACACATGTCTATCTACTAGATTGTCTAATATATTCTACCTATTCCACTACTAGTTGGCAAAAGCACAAGAGAAGTTTGTTCAAGGAAACACGAAGCATTCTGTGGCGCATACTGGAGTAATGCGCCACAGAAGTTTGTTCTTCTGTGGCGCATATGCACAAATGCGCCACAGAAGCTTGTACATGGGTGTCCAGAGTGTGGGGCCCACATTATTGTTCTGTGGCGCATACGACGATATGCGCCACAGAAGATATAATCTTCTGTGGCACATAATACTCTATGCGCCACAGAAGTTTGGTCAGAGCACGGTCGTACCAAACTTCAGTGGCGCACACGGGTTGATGCGCCACAGAAGATTCATGGTCCAACCGCTGGTGCGGGTCCCACCATACTTCTGTGGCCCATCACTCCGTAGGATGCGCCACAGAAGTTTGGTGGTTATGTAGCGCATTTCTACTGATGCGCCACTGGATAACTTTTGTGGCGCATGGTCAGAACCATGCGCCACAGAAGGTATGTCTATCTATAGCTAGTTTCCTAGTAGTGGAGGCGGCGACACCATGTGGTGGCCCGGCTAGGGGTGACGCCACCAGGTGGTGCGGGCCCCTCGGGTGTCCACCGACCTTGCCCTTCCGCCTATATAAAGCCCTCGACGCAAAAACCCTAAATCATCCAGCCTCCGTCCACGAAAAGTTCTGCGGCGCCGCCGCCACCGAAGAGGAGATTTGTGGGCAGAAGTCTCTATTCCGGCACCCTGCCGGGACGGGGAATTGCCCCCCGAGCCATATAAATCGACTCCACAGCCATATCCATAGCTGTTGCTGACTCCCATGATGAGGAGGGAGTAGTTCTCCCTCGAGGCCAAGGGCTCTACTGGTAGCTATGTGTTCATCTATCTCTATGTGTGTTCTTTATGTGATCATGAGCTTTGTAATCTAGTTGAATAAGTAGATCTACTCTACTACTCAAGTGCTTTAATTATTGTAATCTCAGGTTATCCCCACGTGTGTGAAGTTGATAGCGTGCATACCATGTGGCACTCAGGCTAAAGATTACATAAATACTTATCATGAGTATAATTCGAGTTGGATGTCTCTATGAAATTGTGGTGTTTGTTGGAACCATCTAACGCTCAAAGTGACTGGGTTGGGGTTACCTAGATGGGGAATGCGAACTTTAAGGAGATCTTTTTGTACCCTACCATGGATTGGAGTAGTCAAAACCAACCGGAGAGTAGTTCACTGCAACATAATGAAGAGAAGATATTTATATGAGAGTGTCCACTAGTGAAAGTATGATCCCTAGGCCTTGTTTATAAGCATTGAAACACCGTTTATAATCAGTCCTGCTACATGGTTGCTTGATGCCATATTTATTTCAGATTGCAATTACCACTTATAATCATCCATATTACTTGTATTTCACTATCTCTTCGCTAAACTAGTGCACCTATACACCTAACAAGTGTATTGGGTGTGTTGGGGACACAAGAGACTTCTTGTATCTTGATCGCAGGGTTGCTTGATAAGGATACCTTTGACCACTTCCTCCCTGAGTTCGATAAACCTTGGGTAATCCACTTAAGGGAAACTTGTTGTTGTTCTACAAACCTCTCCACTTGGAGCCCAACACTGTCTACAAGAATAGAAGCATGCGTAGACATCACTTCCTTCTTCTTCCTCATACTCAACAACTTTGGACTTCAAGGGAAGGTTAACACCATTGCTCATTCCAAGGGCTCAAGCGCGGGCATATTTGGCATTCTTGGAAGCAACCTTGAAGGCGTCCATCTCGACTATGCTCTCCTAGTAATATTCTGTGTCAGCAGACGTGATGAAAATCCTGATGGACACATTAGGTACATAACTTTAAAACACTAGAATTCGACTCCTGTAAGACCTCCACGGCCTGAGTAGAATTATGCCAGCAATTTTCCGGATTCGAGTCAGGGGACTCGAGTCTGAGTAGATAACGTTGTTTTTCCCATAGGAAGTTAACTGACCCTGATCCATCAGGAGAGTCAGGCACGCATATCAACAATCCTTATGCACCAACACATTGAGCCAAAACTTGTTCATATGAGAGCACTCAAAAGACTTAAGATTCTGCAATCGAATCTATGATTTGACTAAACACTCTGGGGCTACTGACATGGATATGCTCTACGGGTGCATAATGTTATTTTACCCGGTTCGGCCAGGCGGAAGCCCATATAGTTGTCCATTCCTGATGATGAAGCCCAGGAAGGATTCGGGTGACCCAGGCCCATGAAGGACACATCTCCTTGAAGAACACGGCCAGCTGTAGATAGAAATTCAAAGGGTAAAACCATAATCTATAACCGACTTGACCTACGCTAAGACCTGGCGTCCCCATATAAAGGACAGGAGGGCACGACGAGGAGGATATCACCTCATATCCTTGCACACAACTCGCCAGAACTCATCTACTCACCCATGTAACCTTTGGCATCGCAATTAACGAAGTGAAGACAAGTAGGAGTAGGGTTTTCCCTCGGGGGCTTAAACCTGGGTAAACCTCATGTCCCCGTGTTGCAAGTCTTTTAGCCGTTCCACGATCTCCAGCATCCCCTCCTTCTCCAAAACCCAAGTCCATAACAATGGGCATTGATGAGTTGAACCCTTGTCACATAGGGACATCCGGCAACAAAATGATAGCGGTCACCATAGTTGAAGCAAGTTCTCAGTTTTGAACTATTCTCTTTACTACCAATTGGGTTGCTTCTTCCTTGCATCTCCATCTTGGCCTTAGCGGGATCTTTCCAAAAGTTCCTTGCATAGAAGGCAATGTATTCACCATGAGCAACCTTGACATCTTAAAGGTGGCTCATAGTTGGAGCTTCAGCACTTCCTTCTTCTTCCTCATACTCGACAACTTTGGCCTTCAAGGCAAGGTTAACAACATTGCTCATTCCAAGGGCTCGAGCACAGGCATCTTTGGCATTCTTGGAAGCAACCTTGAAGGCGTCCATATCTTGCATAACTTCATTGGATCTCATGATATGGTATTTGTGTCTTCATTGGAGACTCTTCGAGTCGGTGGGCTCTCAGGTCATGAGCGTACTCACATACTTCATTTTTATCCAAGCATCATCACATGTGAGGAACCAAAATTTATAAATGCTGTGGCAGTGGATTTGAGTCTTCGATACATGTCTTCATGATCCTCACCATCCTTCATATAGAAGCCTTCGGCTTCATTGCTCAGGGAATCATATCGGTTTCTTCTCATGCTCTCGATTCCAACATACAGCTCAAGGAGAGCATCCAAAGCTTCCTTAGCGGTGTTGAGGTGTTCAATGTGAGGGAAATATTTTGGCCCCACACCAAGTTGAATCATGTGCAATGCGGAGGCGTTGAGTTGACTATTGACCACTTCTCTTCTTGTCAAATTGGTTGGATCCTCAATTTTGAGCCCGTCTTCAATAATATTCAACAACTCAATGCAAGAGCTGCGCACATGAGATTACATCAAAACTTTCCATTGAGGAAAAGAATGTGCAGATTTCTTAGGTGGGTCACTTCTATTATGTATATGTGGGTGAGGGATCGGGGGTCGGGAGAGTACCACCCGGGAACTTTATGGTGCTCTTCCTTCCCATCTCTCTTTTTGGTGTAGTTATTGAGAGATTCTAGTACTTCATCCCCCGAATTCTTATCCTCGGGACGAGGTGGAACCACATACTTAGAATAAGAATTTGGATCCTCAGTTGAGGTGGAGGGCAGGGTCAATTTTTATTTCATGAATTGCTCCATCATTTCACGCAACTCACTTATTTGACTAGACATGGAAGATTCCAAAGATTTAAAATCTTTCATGGTGACTGTGTCCCCATCCTCACCATCTTGGATACTCATACTCTCTTAGGCGGTAAAGACCGAATTAAGAGATGAGGCTCTGATACCAATTGAAAGTATTGTATGGGAACCTAGAGGGGGTGAATAGGTGCTACTTCAAATTTTACTCTTTTTCAATTTACGGTTTGACATAGTAGGTAAATTCTCTAGATATGCAACTAAGGTGAATTTACCTATGTGTCACACTAGTACAAATAACTAAGCAAGAGAAAGATATAAGTAAAGCGCAGCAAAGGATAGAAATAACCAAAGTGGAGCACACAGAGACATAAGGATGATTTCTCGCAATTCCTTCCTTTTGAGGGGAAGTACGTCTACGTTTTGAGAGGGGTGGTTTCAAACCACCAATGCCATGAAATGCCTCCCTTGTTCTCAAGTGAACCTCACCCCAAGGGGATCGATTCACTCTTCCACTATATCGGCAAACTTCGAGGTGGTAGTTGACACCTTTACAACAAGTTCGAGGAACACATCCACAACTGAATTGGAGACTCCCGAATACAAGCAAATAGACACAACAATAAAATACAAGCTTGTAAGAACCAAATCAAGAACTAGGTTTTCCAATGAAACACTAGAGCAAGGCGCCTTCAAGTGAGTGAGGGGGAAATGAAGATCTCTTTTGGTGAAGCTGTAGATCAAGGCCTCCTCCTTCGATTCTCCAAAGATCAGGGACTTTGGATGGTTGGAGGGGGAGATCTTGTTGATTTGGTGGCTCTAAAGGGGGTGTTATTATTTTCTAGAAATGAGTAGGTGGAGGTGTGGGACGAGGTCCCCTATTTATAGGCCCACTGCTTTTGACTGTTTGCTAGCCGTTGGGGAATTTCCACACCAGAAACTCCGGTCTGCGTTTGTCTCACACCGAAGATTTCAGACAGTCTCCAACCCATCTCCATACCCCCATACATTATGTACTAGGTCAGGTATTGATGCTCCCTCTATAGACTTGGCAGGAACTCCGGACCTGAGCACATAGGAGACCCCAGACTTTTCACTCCGAAGATTCCGGTCTGCCAGAATACACCCGAGATTCCAGCCAGTATCCGGCCTGTTTCGGGACCCCCATACAAAATGTCTTTGGGATTTATCTTTGATCCACTCCTGAGGTTTGGGGTGAAACTCTGGGTCTTGTTACTTTGTGGCCCAAAAGTTCGTGGGCGAAGGCATCGAGGGGAAAGAGTTGCTTGTAATCACCGTGATTCAAAAAGGTGGTGGTGGGGGGTAATTACTAAGAGGGGTATTTCGAGTGAATGGTGTCCAAACCAAATATTTTTTGAAATGTTAGCCATTATGTTAGTATATTCCATTACATTAGTACCTTCCATGCCCCTTCCAAGTCACCCTGCACATGTCACACGGGCAAATCCATTTATGTACTTTCCTAACCCCCGAAACTGAATCCGACAGCGATGGTCCTTTTTCTCCCTCCCCCCACTGAATCCGGTTCGGCGGTGGCGGTGGTCGTTTTTCTCCCTGCCACCTCCCACGCACCCCCACCCCTCCCCAACCACACACACACACACATTGAATCCGACGGAGGTGGTCCCTTTTCTCCCTGTCCCGCCATATCCATGCCCGGCATGTCTAGCAAGCCAAGGTGGTAGCTACGTCGACGACTGATTCGGCTCTGTCGGAGCTAGCGTCTCGGGCACAACACCAGACAAGCGAAGCAGCGACAGGGTCTGTAGCCCAGGTTAGTGAGGAGATCATCCAGAAGTCTACTAGGCCGGCGGCGGAGTGTTCGGCTGCATCGCAGGGTCGTTCAACCCAGATCTCGAAGAAAACCACCCGAGAGAAGAGTGAGAGGTAAATTTTTCTTTTCTGTGCCTTGTCTTGCAAGTATATTAGTTACTACAAAGTAGAGTCAACTTAACTGAAAGGTCCCCTTTTTAATCAAACTACGAATAGCTTCGATGCAGCAGACCTATATGAGTTCATGGTTCATGTCCGCTAGTACACTTCAAAACTAGGTTTTGGTTGCGAGAGGGTTATGTTTAGGAAGGATGTGCGTATGCTTGTGAACTGCAAAGAGGTAGTGTCTGTTTCGCAGCTGATAGATATGCTTCATGCTAGGATTCCTTGGGGATCTAGAAAGAGGGCAAAATTGGTGTGGCGTAACATGAGTGATACCTATATGAAAATTGATCACTCCCATGAGCTTCATATGCTTTGGGAATGTTGTGTAGCTGATCATAAGGTGAAATTTGAAGCGATGATTGATGATATGTATGCAGATACTAGAGATCTTCCTGCTAGAGCTTCTACTGCTCGAGTTTATGGACCACCAGATGTTGATCAAGCTAAGTTCAATATACACCTAGAGGTTGATTCATACACAACAAAACTTGATGGCGGAGTTAATAAGACAGTTTTGTCATGTACTGTGGAGATAGCCGTCGATTCCAAAAACATAACTCTCGTTGAACTGAGAGAGATGATTGGTAAGGAAATGCTTATTGGCCCTAAGCAGATGGCATGACTCGGTGGTGGCATCATAAGAAGCAAAAATTCTTATAGGTTTTGGATACCGGTGATCTAATGCAGATTATGCGACGAAAGAAGCAAACCAGGAAGGTGTTCTTCCTGCTTGCCATTTCTAATGTTGTTGGACAGGTTGTCGTGGATGCAGAGGACACTATTGTGGCTGAACAGAACGAGGCGATAGACGTTGATCAGACCTGATGAGAGATGCTACCCAGGGCTTGTCATATAGACCGCATCGTTCCCCTGCCTGTATTTGTAACAAAGATTGTTGTTGCTTTGAAACTGTGTTGTTGTGGTCGTGTTTGTTCAGAGATTGCATTCCGATGTTTTGTGAGCTGTTGAGATTTTCATACATATCACTCGATGAAATCATTGTTGTTATAATAAGACATAATTTCATTGTAGTTGACAAGATTATGTTTGTTGAGATGATGTGATATACTTGTTTCTGAGATTATGATTGTTGAGAGATTGTAATATAATGTTCTGTGAGTTGTTGGGATTTTCGGACATATCATTCATTGAAACCGTCACTGAACAAAGTGATACATAAGTACATTGTAGTTGACATGATTATGATGTAATATAATGCTTTGTGAGATCAGTAATTTGACTAATCCCTGGATAACTAACTATTACTTAGAAGAAAGTACTATCATGGATGAATGAGCATAGGGTTTAGGAAAAACATACTAAATGGAGATAGAGATCTATTGGACGGACAGATCTAGGATTTAGGATTAAGGGTTAAGGGGTTAGTGCAATAAACAGGTCATTAGACCCTAAACCCTACACCATAATGCCTAATCCTATTTTGTTTGGTAGATAAGATTTTGTATGTTTCTATAAGTCAAACAAATTGGGAAGGAGAAAGTACATGATTAATATTACAAATTAAAATTAAGGAAGAGAAAAACTATTAGATATGAGACAGTAATCCAACCACGGGACATTGTATCGATTAAACCATTGTAGCATGCTAATTTAGTTAATGTTGCAACATTGATGTACTTCACTTTCCCCACTCCTACTCTCTCCACTCATTGCCCTCATCTCTCTCCTCATCGTCGCTGACGCGTCATCGTGGCCGCATTCTCCATTCCATCCTAGAACAACAAGGACAACCAGTCGAGTCTTCCCTCCCTGATGTGAGTTCCTATGCTTTCTCGGCACTGGTTAGGAATTTGTAATTACCTCGACCCAAGACTTGAAATGTGTATGCAATCGTTCTTATTTCTAGCTTTTCGTTCCCTTATAGGTACCACTCACGATCTACGACCATGATTGGTAGGGCCTAGATCTCGATAAGGAAGTACCATGTGACCATGGGCTAAAACTGAGGAGATATGTTGCATTTGAAGGTAGTAACACTGGAAGAAGGTTTTTGGGCTGTACAAATCAGGTTTGCTTTCATTATGTAAAATGGTGACATGAAGAAAATTTTGTAGTGTTATGTTGATAATTAGGTCACGTGTTTTTTTAGGTTGGCCCGGTGTGTAAAGCGGTAGAGTGGGTGGATCTTGAGTGTCCAGACGCACTTAAGAAATGTTTGGACCAGTTGTGGGATATGTATGAGATCAAAAGGTCATGGAGATTTACAGATGCATGTGATGTAGCTGCAAAAAATTACAAGCTCTTGGTAGGAAATAAGGAGCTATAACAGGAAATCAAGAACTTGCGGTGAGAACTAAATGACACAATCATTGGGAGCTTGGTGGTGGGAACTGCACGAAAGCTTCAGAAGGCAGAAAAGGAGAGGGATTAGATCATGGAAGAGAATAAGAAGCTAGAGTACTACATCGTGGATCTGTTGAAGGATCTGAAGGAGCACAAGGTGAACAAGGACAAGCTACAGAGGATGAAGGAAATTGTAGATAAATAATTTGTGTTGTGGCAGTATCTCAAACTAGTTAACTATAAGACTTACAATTGTGATATCTTAACTACTCCAAACTCAATCCTTGAGCAAAATAACCTTTCAAAAGAAAGCATAGTTTTCATAGATATAGGTCCATGTTTACAAAATCACTAATACGTGGATAAACACGATTTGGTATGTTATAACACATAGTTTGTAAACTAATTTTAGAAGAACTTATAGTTTGCACTGAGCCTATCACGGAGATGATCGTTTTCCTTCCTGAGAACCTCCAGTTGGAGGGTTCGTTTGATCAGGCCTGCTTTGGTTTTTACATGTTCCTTCAGTACTTGGACGTTCGTGTTGGGCCACACAGAGATAAAACAAAACTTTTCCTCTAACATGGTGATCCCAAGATCTAGCTGAGGTAGAAGTCCACGAGGTTTACCACTAGACGCGCAATTGCAGATTACTGATGAAGCGCATCAGTTGATGCAGTGCAGTCCTCACGATCTGATCATCCTGGTGCTGATCGCACAGCACCTCTGCTGGTATCCACACGTACAAGGAGGAGCACTGGCGGCGAACTGCTAGGTTCTTATCGACGGTAGGACTGCTGTGGAGCTAGGGTTTCCAACACATGGAATGACCTAACCGAACAACGATTAACCTTTCTGGGTTACGGTGCTCCACTAT
Source organism: Avena sativa (assembly GCA_916181665.1). NCBI lineage: Eukaryota > Viridiplantae > Streptophyta > Magnoliopsida > Poales > Poaceae > Avena > Avena sativa. The sequence goes on along the minus strand of OV702298.1, from coordinate 160,034,990 downwards.
ATATAGGGAGTGAACGTGGGCTCTGCTCGCGCGACCCATTCACTAAAGCCCATATAACACTAGTCACCATGAGTCCAACTCACTAACTCAGTCCTAATTGGGTTTAGGTCCAACCCAACCAGATTATAGGTTCAGATCCAATCCGAACATGCTCCCGCTCTTAAGTGTGTGACCCCGCAGGCTCATGGCTACTTGGACACGATTGGAGTTCGACTCTCAATCGATCAGTCGGTAGCGGCTCCTAGCAGAACGTGCCGACTCCCAAGTACCAAAGAGTCATGACGACTTGCCTTTCCAATGCGACTTACGTCTGAGTCCCTTTTGCCTCACGATATACCTTGTCAGACTATAGGCGAATAATTGTCATCCCTTAAATAGTCCGACTCTCTTCTCGATCCGAGATAAGTGATTCACCCGACTAACTCTTAGTCGATCGCCTCGGTTAAAACTTAACCGAGTCGTGCATGGCCATGCTTTCCGAATCATATCTCATGAGAGGGCCTAGAGAATATCTCTCCGAGTGGAGGGGAAAAATTCCATCTTGGTTATTCACATAACGCAGCTTGATTCTCAGTCGACCCGAACCCTGCCTTTATAACTGCCCAGTTACGGATCAGCGTTTGACAGAACCTAAGTCGATGATCCACAACTCGGACTATGCAACAACCTCAGGTCTAAGGATTACATTGATTGAGATATACAAATGACAACTTGTTCGTTGTACCTCAATATGGGTCAATCCGACTCGCTAAACTCTTTAGCCGAATATGTGTAAGTTGGAATAGCATCTCCATGCTCATGACAAGTGGAACCGAGTCATTAAGCCAACTTTCACATTGGTCTAAGTTGTGTGTCTAGCACAACTTCGATGACCAAGGATATTTAGTACAAACAACATGAATGCATTGTTCCACAACCGAATCACATATTCAATGATACACATCAGATGTTTATACAAGGACTACTTAATATCTTTATGAATACAATGGGAAATCTCATCATACATGATTGCCTCTAGGGCATATTCCCAACAGTCTCCCACTTGCACTAGAGTCAATCTTCTGACATCACATGTCTAAGCATCTAATGCCCATGGCTCTCAGGTGCGCCTCATGCTTCGGCTGTGGTAATGGCTTTGTCAACGGATCTGCAATATTTGCATCCATGTGTACCTTGCATAACTTGATATCACCCTGATCCACGAACTGGCGAATCAGGTGGTACCGCATGAGTATGTGCTTGTTCTTCTGGTGTTGTCTAGGTTCCTTGGCTTGTGCAATAGCACCATTGTTGTCAAAATACACGTCCAACGGATTGGACGAGCCCTGAACCACAAAAAGATCCATGAGGAAATTCCTCATCCAAACAGCTTCCTTTGCTGCCTCTGAGGCGGCAACATACTCAGCCTCTGTTGTAGATGCAGACACAATCTCTTGCTTGGAACTCTTCCAGCTCACGGCACCTCCTTTTATAATAAACACGTATCCGGATTGCGAGCGAGAATCATCAGAGTCGGTAAGATAACTCGCATCCGTGTAACCCTTTACACTGAGTTCATCTTCACCACCATAAACCAAGAACATATCCTTAGTCCTTCTCAAGTACTTTAGGATATTTTTAGCCGCTGTCCAGTGGATCTCTCCAGGATCAGCCTGGTATCTGCTAACAACACTTAGAGCATAGGAAACATCCGGCCTAGTACAAATCATGGCATACATGATGGATCCGACTACAGAAGCATATGGAATCGCACTCATCCGACTTCGCTCATCAGTTGTCGAAGGACACTGAGTCTTGCTAAGTTTTACACCATGGGACATCGGTAAGAACCCCTTCTTAGACGATTCCATGTTGAACTTCTTCAACACTTTGTCCAAATAAGTACTTTGACTCAATCCAATGAGCCTCCTTGATCTATCTCTATAGATCCGGATTCCGAGGATGTATGTTGCCTCACCCAAGTCTTTCATTGAGAAACTCCTTTCCAATGATTCCTTGGTTTCTTGCAACATCTGGACATCATTTCCAATCAGTAATATGTCATCCACATATAAGATTAGAAAATTTACTTTGTTCCCACTAAACTTCTTGTACAAACAAGAATCATGATCACCCTTGATGAAGCCAAACGATTTGACTACCTCATCAAAGCGAATATTCCAACTCCGAGATGCTTGCTTCAACCCATAAATGGATTTCTGAAGTTTGCACACCTTGTCAGCATTAGCCGGATCGACAAAACCCTCGGGCTGTATCATATACACGTCCTCGGTTAAATTTCCGTTAAGGAAAGCCGTTTTGACATCCATCTGCCATATCTCGTAGTCGAAATAGGCTGCTATAGCTAACATGATCCGAACTGATTTAAGCATCACTACGGGCGAGAAAGTCTCGTCGTAATCAACTCCTTGAATTTGTCGGAACCCCTTCGCGACAAGGCGTGCTTTATAGATTGAAACATTTCCATCCATATCAGTTTTCTTCTTAAAGACCCATTTGCACTCGACGGGTCTTGCATCGTCTGGCAGATCAACCAAGTTCCAAACTTGATTTTCATCCATGGACTTTATCTCGGATCTCATGGCTCCAAGCCATGACTCGCAATCAGATCCCACCATCGCTTCCGAATAATTTGCCGGCTCATCACTATCTAACAGTAACACATCACGAACACTTCGTAATCTTTCTGATCTTCGTAGTACAGGTGCTGCTGCCGGCTCAGCTGCCACGACCGGCTCAACATCCAAGGTTTTTGCCGACTCGCTACTAGCCGGTTCCTCTCGAATTTCTTCGAGTTGCACCGTGCTCCCACTTACTCCCCGACTGAGAAACTCTTTGTCAAGGAAGACACCGTTCCGAGCGACAAACACTTTTCCCTCTTCTCGGTTGTAGAAGTAGTAACCCAAGGTTTCCCTCGGATACCCCACGAAAGTACATTTATCCGACTTGGCCGTAAGATTGTCCGACTGAAGTCGCTTGACAAATGCTTCACAACCCCAAATCTTAAGAAAAGACAAACTCGGCTTTTTGCCTGTCCACATCTCATGCGGTGTCTTCTCTACCGATTTTGATGGTACTCTGTTTAGTGTGAACGCCGATGTTTCTAGACAATAACCCCAAAATGATAAAGGCAGATCTGTCCGACTCATCATTGATCGTACCATGTCCAACAAGGTTCGATTCCACCTTTCCGAAACACCATTCCTTTGTGGCGTTCCTGGTGGAGTAAGTTGAGGAACTATTCCACAACTTTTCAGATGGTCATCAAACTCATGGCTCATGTACTCGCCTCCTCGGTCCGACCGAAGAAACTTTATTTTCTTGCCGAGTTGATTTTGTGCTTCATTCTGGAATTCTTTGAACTTTTCAAAGGCTTCCGACTTATGTTTCATCAAGTAGATATATCCATACCTACTCAAATCATCAGTGAAGGTAATGAAGTACTCATAACCACCCCTGGCTGTCGTGCTCATTGGTCCACATACATCACTATGTACTAGTCCCAACAAGTCGGACGCCCTTTCGCAACTCTTTGCAAAAGGTGTCTTGGTCATTTTGCCGAGTAGGCAAGATTCGCATTTCTCGAACGACTCCAAGTCGAACGAAGTTAGGAGTCCATCATCATGGAGCTTCTTCATGCGTTTCCAACTTATATGACCAAGCCGACAGTGACAAAAGTAAGTCATATTCAGATCATTTGGTTTCAACCTTTTAACATTTATGTTATAAACCGACTCACCATCAAGATTCAAAATAAATAACCCGTCCTAGATGGGTGCAAAGCCGTGAAACATATCATTCAAATACAAAGAACAACCATTATTCTTGATATTCTACTCATAGCCTTGCCTCATCAAACATGAAGCAGAAATAATGTTTCGACTTAGCACTGGAACATAATAACAATTATTCAGTTCCATAATGAATCTGGAAGGTAAATGAAGTTGCATCATGCCGACTTCCAACGCAGCAACTCTTGCTTTGTTGCTGACTCGAATATCAACCTCGCCTCTTGCTACGCTCCTAGTTCTTACCAGTCCCTGCAACGAGTTGCAGATGTGAATAACTGATCCGGTAGCATATACCCAAGAACTATTAGGTGCATCAGCAAGATATATGTCTATAACATTGCAAACAAGTGTACCTGAGTCGGAAGTCATACCTCCACTCTTGCCTTTGTCGGCCAAGTACTTGCTGCAGTTCCTCTTCTAGTGGCCATCCGCCTTGCAGTAGAAGCAAGTGGATCCGGCTGAAGGAGATGGTTTAGTCCCTGAGGAAGCGCTTGGGACTGGGTCCTGAGCCTGCTTTCCTCCTGACTTAGCCTTCTTCTTAGTCCAAGAACTCTTCTTGAACTTAGCCTTATTCTGCACCATCAACACTTGACTGGCGCCCTTCTTGAGATCCGCCTCTGCCTGCTTGAGCATCCCATGTAATTCAGTGAGCTTCTTATCCATACCTTGCATGTGGTAGTTCGAAATGAACTGCCCATATGCACTAGGAAGAGAGTTCAGAATTATGTCTGTAGCGAACTCTTCGCTTATGGGGTAGCCAAGCCTCTCCAGAGACTGCACGTAACCAACCATTTGATCACATGCGGACTCAGTGGATCACCATCCTTAAGCTTGCAACTCAGCAAAACCTGAGAGACTTGATACCTCTCAGTCTTCGCCTGAGCCTGCAACATACTTTTGAGGCTTTGGATCATATCGTAGGCCTCAACATGCTCGAACTGCTTTTGCAAGTCTGGTTCCATGTGAGCAAGCATAAGACAGCTAATATCCGTGGACTCATCCTTAGCATTGGTGGATGCGACAGTCGCATTCTCATTCGGCTCATCTGGAAGTGGGTTGTCTAGGACATGGTCCTTCTTTTCTTGTTTGAGAACAATTCTCAGATTTCGATACCAGTTGGTAAAATTAGTGTCGTTCAGTTTATCTTTCTCAAGGATAGTTCTCAATGCAAAACCGGATATCTGAGAGTGACTGCTACTTGGTGCCATGATCTACAACAGAAAATATGCAAAACACTTAAGACATGTATTCATAAAAGAGCAAGAATATTAAACATTTTAATATTTTATGCTCCCACTAGAACCAACACCCCTCCGATGGTTGCTTAGTGATTCAGGATCCTAAATAAGCAAGTTGGCTAGTGAGCTTTAGCATCACCGCTAGCCGCCAAGTGATCTAGGTAGACAACTCCTTGTCAATCGCATCTCATGCGACTCCTGTTGGACGGGTGGCATCACATGCCCCGGCTCCCATCCGACCTTTCCCCGAGCCCCACAACCGTTGTGATAGACCCGTCTAGCTTATCGAGTGTTTCCGCAGTAAGAGTCCGACTCGAACCCACCTAGTCGGAAAGAATTGGCAGCACCTCAATTTTATGAGCCCACTACCAAAAATGTCCGACTTGTGATGGTGCAAACACTGGCGGGAAAACCGACTAGACCTTCTTTGAGGGATTAAATTTTACCGACTATCTAGTAGAGGTAAAACTGATACATAACAATAACACAAAATAAAGCATTTATAATGTGAAATGGTATGGCTCTCTTCATGGCGATCTCCATCTCCACAAATCCTGTAATCTGACTCGTGCCAACTCTTTGCCACTTGTCGTCTTACTCCATGTCGCCGACATGTACAACACCTTGTATGCCTTCCGGGTTCTCCAAATAGCTACACTAGCTTAGTAAAGTAAATTACATAGAGAATCCGACACGCAGGTCGTTATACAATAAAATGACAGCACCTAGGCTCCAGCCGGCTGACAAAACCGTGATTCGCAGATCACGTATGGATTACACACATACATCACATGCACATGAACCATACCATTCACAACTTCCTGCGAAAACAAGTTATGCATAGATACAATATCTACCGGCGTTGTGAAACTCGCAACGACATCTAAGGCGCTACGACAGGGCGAAGCCGGCGGTCCCTAAACGTAGATCCGGACATGGATTTTTCTGAAAAAATAGATCTCATCTACGATCAGGACATGGATTCCGACCATTGTTACAATTCGATCAAACTTTTTGATCTTCGATCACCGCCTCTGGATTTACGTGTCACAGTCTACCCCGATGGCGGAAGCCGACCGGTAGGAGTATGTGATTCTATGACCTCAGCTGTATGATCACGGAAATCAGATCTACCATTCCCCGAGTACAGTTGACCCTATCAACCTTGTACAAAACCGATCTATCTCATAGATCGACCACCAAAACAGCACATAGATCTCATCTACAGCCAACCACATATCACTAGACGCGCAGTTGCGGATTACTGATGAAGCGCCTCAGTTGATGCAGTGCAGTCCTCACGATCCGATCGTCCTGGTGCTGATCGCACAACACCTCTGCTGGTATCCACACGTACAAGGAGGAGCACCGGCGGCGAACTGCTAGGTTCGTATCGACGGTAGGACTGCTGTGGAGCTAGGGTTTCCAACACATGGAATGACCTAACCGAACAACAATTAACCTTTTTGGGTTACGGTGCTCCACTATATATAGGGAGTGAACGTGGGCTCTTCTCGCGCGACCCATTCACTAAAGCCCATATAACACTAGTCACCGTGAGTCCAACTCACTAACTCAGTCCTAATCCGGTTTAGGTCCAACCCAACCAGATTACAGGTTCAGATCCAATCCGAACATGCTCCCGCTCTTAAGTGTGTGACCCTGCAGGCTCATGGCTACTTGGACACGATTGGAGTCCGACTCTTAATCGATCAGTCGGTAGCGGCTCCTAGCAGAACGTGCCGACTCCCAAGTACCAAAGAGTCATGACGACTTGCCTTTCCAATGCGACTTACGTCCGAGTCCCTTTTGCCTCATGATATACCTTGTCAGACTATAGGCGAATAATTATCATCCCTTAAATAGTCCGACTCTCTTCTCGATCCGAGATAAGTGATTCACCCGACTAACTCTTAGTCGATCGCCTCGGTTAACACTTAACCGAGTCGTGCATGGCCATGCTTTCTGAATCATATCTCACGAGAGGGCCCAGAGAATATCTCTCCGAGTGGAGGGGCAAAATCCCATCTTGGTTATTCACATAACACAGCTTGATTCTCAGTCGACCTGAACCCTGCATTTATAACTGCCCAGTTACGGATCAGCGTTTGACAGAACCTAAGTCGATGATCCTCAACTCGGACTATGCAACAACCTCAGGTCTAAGGATTACATTGATTGAGATATACAAATGACAACTTGTTCGTTGTACCTCAATATGGGTCAATCCGACTCGCTAAACTCTTTAGCTGAATCTGTGTAAGTTGGAATAGCATATCCATGCTCATGACAAGTGGAACCGAGTCATCAAGCCAACTTTCACATTGGTCTAAGTTGTGTGTCCAGCACAACTTCGATGACCAAGGATATTTAGTACAAACAACATGAATGCATAGTTCCACAACCGAATCACATATTCAATGATACACATCAGATGTTTATACAAGGACTACTTAATATCTTTATGAATACAATGGGAAATCTCATCATACATGATTGCCTCTAGGGCATATTCCCAACAGTGCGCCTCCTGCAGGTTCAAGCGCTCCGTCTGGGATGCGACAAGCTTATTAGTAAGCTTAAGATTATCCCCCATGAGTTCCTTGATGATCTCCTCCTTCGCTCGCGCCAAGCCGATACCTTTATTGTAAAGTTCCTTCCAGCCAGCGATGTCCACCTTCAGATTGTGGAACTTGTCATAGAGGATCGTGACTTCTTCTCCATTTGGATGGCCATCTTGTCCTTTAGCTAGGTCGGAAGTTCTGGGTCGAGCTTTCGCCTCTTCTACTGCAACAAAATATGTGGTTAGTTCCATAATTTAAACAATTAACTAGTGTCAAATTCATAATTTGAAGGAAAGAATGATCTAAGATTGTTCAGAATTTAACAGAATCAACTAGTGGCACAGTCATAATTCCAATGTTAGAACAATATAGGCTTTTTCCCAATTCAACGGGATAAACTAGTGGCACGGTCCTAATTTCAATGTTAGATAAATATAGCCTTTTTCCCAATTCATCAGGATAAAGTAATGGCACAGTCCTAATTTCAATTTCAAAGCAACCTACGACTATCTCCAACTAAGGGTGTTATGGGTTTTTCCAATGTAACCAAATAGTAGTGGCATAGTCATAATATAATATCAAGATCAGATACATAATGGAAAGAAAGGATGATGCCCATTCATGAGAACACAAAACCATAATTCAGTTGACAGGCAAGTAAAATAAACAGAGAAATAAGGAGTTGATCCAAGATTCCTTAATTGCATGACATATATAAATTACAAAAGCAGTGGAGCATGAACTGAGATTCCTGCCCCCTCTACTTAGAATTTGACTTGGGCATTGCCCGATAAGCCTCCAGCTTGGTCGTTTGATCCTTGTTCTCCTTGTCTAGACTCTTGAGCACGGTGAGACCTTAGCCCATGTCCTCCTTCATCCGTCTCACTGCATCCAGGCAATGGTCTTGTCATTGTAGGCTTCAATGGCATCCTTTGCTTCGTTGATATGTTATCTGAGTGCCTCGGTGGCTTCGTCCTGCAGAAGGATGCATCTATTCTGCAGATTCTTCTTGTCACACATTAGCTTCATAATTAAATTGATGGTCAGGTCTTGTTCGGACAAGCTATGTGCGATCAACTTCTGCAGCTCATCGATCACCCTATGCACCTTGTCACTCTGCTTCGAGCCTCTTGATGTCAAGTGAAAAATCAAGCATGATCTCCTTATGCAGAGACAAACACCATCGAAGGTGCTCATTAGCTTGGGTTAGGGAGCGTGCACCCTACAGTTGGTTGTCAATCTTGGTATTGATGGTAGCCACTGTGTCATGGCAATCGACCTTCTCTTGCTGCATCGTTCATGTTATTTAAAATAGGTACTCTATAATTATACTACATGTTCTAGGGAAGGACAATATTCAAATCTCAAAAACCCCAACGTGTATACAATGAACAATATTGAATAAAAGGATTGAGCGTGGTCCCTACTTGGAGGCTAATTGCGGGAAGACACGATGTAATATTTCCACATTTAGAATCTCAAAAATAAAACCAAATGCATGTCAGCGGCATTATGAGTGGTAAAAAGTGTGGGGATTTCCTACCTCGCTGAGCTGGGGAACAGGGCCGAACGGGTCGTGTGATGCCGCCGCCATCACGCCGGTTTCAAGGTCCACGGCTGCCCTAGAATATGTAGCAGAATAACAAGAAGACGAATAAGAAGTAGACATACAAGAAGAAGAAAATAGAGAAGAAGAAGAACACTATACCGGGAGGATCCCTTGCCTGCTGGAACATTCAGCACCATTGCTAGGAGAGATTGGGCCTCTGTGCGAGGGGGGATTGAGCAACTAGTTGAGCAAGAAGTTTCTTGCGGCGAGATCTCTCATTTTTCTCTGTGTGCATGGTTGATCTGCCTCCCTTCTAGGGAGCCATGGCTAATGCAGATGGAGGAAGGTGGGGTCAGGAGAAAGAAGAAACTGATGGGTGGGGGGAATGGTCAAAGAGTCTAGTTCGTGGTACAGTATTATACAATATCACCGTTTACTCCGGTGCAATCTCAACATACATCCACCGTCCGTTTGTTAATCGATGGCCTGTGTTGCTTCCTTCTCAAACAAGGGAGACTGATAGAACCAGGGAATAAAACCCCACAGTCCACACGATGGGACTCGATTGGACTGGCTTTAATGAGATGGACTGTTCAGGGGGCTTCGACGCGTGCTGCCTAATATCCTGTGGATAAAGGGGGCGGGGTGCGACTACGAGGAAGTAATTGTGGGTTGCACGTCCAGCGTGTGTGCGTGCTAACGAGCGTCTGTCACGTCTTCAAGGGGTTGGCATGACGCCTGCAACTATTGCACGAACACAACATGCTGAAACATTGAACTCCACGTCGACAAGCACGCACTGGACACTTCCCGACGCTGGCAGAAGGCGCATTTTATGATTTGTTACGTGACAACACTTGTAGTACATATATATTTTGTGATGTTGTACAATTTTTATGTGACTAGAATACGAGTATGCTCCTCGTGCCCCTTATAGGATCGGCACCCAACTCTGTGTACCCGCCATCGCGCATTCCAAACTATAGGGGTTTGTGGCATGAAAAACAAAAAACATCTATCGAATGAACATGCAAAATCCAAGATCTAATCTACGATATCGGTGCAACAAGTTTATAGAGTACTAAACCTCGAAGGTCCAAAGCGTTTAACGAGAACGGATTCTCATGGTTGATGTATTCGTTCACTTGCCGATCTCAAGATCACGAAGACGATCCTTTCGACGCCATGTTCCGGCAACGCTTCCGCAATTGGTCACACGTCCAGTACTGATGAAGACATTCCTCTTCTTGTTCCAGCAGGCAGCAGAGGTTCTAGATCTCCTTGCGATTCTAGCAGCACGATGGTGTGGTGGTGGAGTTGGAGGAGTAGATCCTGCAGGGCTTCGCCTAAGTCGGAGCAGGTATGGTGGATTAGAGAGGTCCTCGGTGGCTAGGGTTTAGACGCCAAGGGGAGGAGGGCGTCCGTGGCTAGGGGCTAGGTGGTAGAGGCTTTGGAGAGGGGTGGGCGCCGGCAGCTTGAGAGGTGGCGGCGGCCTAGGGTTGTGGGGTAAGTACCAAGGGGGCGCCCCATCCCTTGTTTATATTAGAGGGGGAGGTGGCATGGGGAGGACGAGTCCTCTCTCAACTCCCTCTTGTAGCTGGCGGTTTGGGGAGGGATAGGGAAACCACTCTCCCCTAGGTTTCCTTTTCTCCCTCCATTAGGACTTTGAATTTTCAAATTGGGATTTGACTTTTCAGACTAGAGTTTGATTATTTATCCCATATCCTTGGACGACTTGACCTAGAGGTATATGCTCCTACCCCATTAGGTATGGTGTATTCCAAGTACCCCTTCCCGAGGTGGTGGACCTTCCAAAACGTTTTAGAAGCTTTTGATCAGAACACCAACAACATTTCCAAACCCCGAAAATTGACTTTCCTTATATGAATCTTATTCTATGGACCATTCCGAAACTCCTCGTGATGAGGTGGAGGAGTAGATCATGTAGGGCTTCACCTCAGCCGGAGTAGGTATGGTGGATTAGAGAGGGCCTCGGTGGCAAGGGTTTAGATGCCGAGGGGAGAAGGGCGCTGGTGGCAAGGGTCTAGGCGACGGCTTTGGTTAGGGGCTAGGGCGCCGTCAGCTTGAGAGCTGGTGGCGGCCTAGGGTTGTGGGGTTAGGGCGAAGGGGGCGCCCCACCCCTTGCTTATATGGGAGGGGAGGTGGCAAGGGGAGGCCAAGTCCTCCCCCAACTCCCTCTTATGGTCTGCGGTTTGGGGCGGGAGAGGGAAACCTCTCTCCCCTAGGTTTCTTTCCTCCCTCCACTAGGACTTTGACTTTCAAATTGGGATTTGACTTTTCAAACTAGAGTTTGACTATTCAAACTAGAGTTTGATTATTTCTCCCATATCCTTGGCCGACTTGACCTAGTGGTCTATGCTCCTGTCCCATTAGGTTATGGTGCATTCCAAGTACCCCCTCTCGGGGTGGTGGAACTTCATTACTTTCTAGAAGCTTCCATTAAAAACTCCGTAAACATTTCCGAAACCCGGAAATTGACTTTCCTTAGATGAATCTTATTCTCCAGACCATTCTGGAACTCCTCGTTATGTCCTGGATCCAATCTAAGACTCCGAACAACATTCGGTCTCCATCTCATATTCCATATCTACTAAAGAACATCAAATCCTTAGGTGTGTCTCCCTACGGTTCGTGAATTATGCAGACATGATCGAGACACCTCTCCGATCAATAACCATTAAAGGAATCTGGAAATTCATTATGGCTCCCACATATTTCTATGATTACTTCGTGACCGAATGAACCATTTACATATGATACCGATTCCCTTTGTCGCGTGATACTTTACTTATCCGAGGTTTGATCATCGATATCTCTATACCTAGTTCAACCTCATTACCGATAAGTACTCTTTACTCATTCCGTGATATGTTATCCCTTGTGACCTAGTCACATGCTTGCAAGCCAATTGGATGACATTCCACTAAGAGGGCCCAAAGTATATCTATCCGTCATATGGATGGACAAATCACAATCTTGATCCATGTGCTTCAACACATACTTTTAGAATACCTAATGCCAGCTTTATAACCACCCAGTTACGGAAATGGTGTCTGATGTCATCACAACATCCATCTGGTGATGGTGATTAACATGATCTCATGGTCGAAGGATTAGGTTACTATGTATTTGAAATATTATAGCAAATAAACTCTAAATGACTTGCTCTGATGCTATGCTAACTATAGGAGTGTGTCCATCACATCATTCTCCTAATGACATGATCTTGTTATTAATAACATCCAATGTCCATGATTAGGAAACCATGATCATCTACTAATCAACAAGCTAGTTTAACAAGAGGCTTACTAGGGACTCTTTTATGTTTACAAACACACAAGTATTAATATTTCCGGTTAATACAATTATAGCATGGGATGTAAATATTTATCATAAACACAAAGATATAATAATAACCACTTTATCATTGCCTCTTGGGCATATCTCCAATAGTCTCCCACTTGCACTAGAGTAAATAATCTAGTATGAAAAAAATGTGCATTCAACACCTATGGCTTTTTGGTGTTGTATATACACAATTGCTAGTGGTAAACTTAATCTTCGGATCTGACACTTCCAGATCCGTGTGTATTTGCATGTATTTGCGTCTCTATGCATCACTCATTCTTCAGTGATATGGAGTTGTATAAATTTGGTCCTTTGGAGAGACCTTTAGTTCCTTGGGGTTAAAACATGTTGATATAATTGTCGTACAATATATCTTCATAGTACTAGCCCGCTATGAAACACACCTAGTTTGATAACAAACTACTTGACACAAATGCCATCTTTAGCAGCTATAATAACAGTCATATACTTAGCCTTTTGTTATAGTTTTTGTCACAATGTCTTAACTTTGGAGCTTACCCAAACCTGTTATGGAACTTTCTTTCCATTACATTGTGCCACCCATAGATTTTAAATCGAGATAAACTTAATTGTGACAAAACTAGTATCAATGTAACACTTTACAATGAACTATCTATCTATTTGTCACCTCTACATAAATAACATATTCTTAGTCCTTCCAAAGATCATAAGAATATCCTTATTATTGTCCAATGATCATCTTATGAGTCATTCTGGCATATTCTCATAACATTTAGAGCATAGTACATATCTGGATGTGTACATATCATAGTATGATTGATCAAAAATATTCTTGTGATTTCACTCACAAGTGTCAAAACTTGAATCTTGTTTCACTTACCTAGTGTCAAAACACTTGAATCTTGATTCAATCCTTCCTGTGCGACAAGTATCTTTCTTGTCGCTTCTATATTGAACTCTTTCAATATCTCATCTATGTACATTTGGCACAACCATATTAGCGTCTCAATCTATCCATATAGACATTGATGCCAAATATTCGGGTTTTTGCCTAAGTCTTTCATCGAAATTAAATTCTTAACCTGTGTCAATAAAAGATACATCATCTCCAACCAACAATATGTATTTCAGATAATGTATTATAAATATGTCTTAGCGCTCCAACTTAATTTCTTGCAAATGCAAGCATCTTCATTGTCTCTGATCAAATTAAACCTTTTAACAGTTTCATCACGACGAAGATTCCAACTCCTCGATGCTTACTTCAACTATTGAAGTTTGCATGCCCCGTTAGCATCCTTTGAATAAACAAAACCCTTTGGATCGTGTTATGTACACATCCTAGGTAACCATTTTATTAGAAGAACTTGTTTTGTTTGTCCAACTACCATATAACAAAATTATATGTCATGGTTGTTATATATTAATCCGTCCAAACTAAATATCTCTATGTAAGATCAAATCTTGTCATAATCAACTGCTTGAACATTGTCGTGAACTCTTTCCCGACATGTCAACTAATTCATAGATGTGAAACATACATGTCTATTTCTTTATAGATCCAAATATGACTGTAAGGTCTTACACCTTTCTAGAGGGTCTTCCAAGTCCAAAGCTTGATTTCTCGTGTATGGAAATATCATGGATTCCATGGCTTCAAGCCATTTAATAGAGTTAGGGCCCATCATCGCTACTTTGCATGCAATCGGTTCATCATTTCCAAACAATAATGATTTAACTCTCAAAACTTGGTATTTGATTGTTTACCCGACTTACTTGGTTCAATAGTAACTTAGACCTCTGTGACCACAACCTTTGAGGTAAGTTAGGCATGAGCATTGTTGATCCCTCCGGGACAATTTCCGGTGCTGCGCAACTCAGCACATATTAGCTAAAGTTCAATAACAATATCAAATTTCTTTTGCCTCCCACTTAACTTTTTACAAAAAATTCCTTCTAAAGAAACTTGATGTTCTAAGCGACAAACACTTTTTTCTTTGGTGTTATGGAGGAATACCCAATGGTTTTTCGAAATAACATACAAAGACATGCTCATATGATTTTGGTCGTAAACATTTTACTTACCTAGCATATCAAAATTTAAGAAAGAAAAACTTGGGTTTTGTCCCAAACTATAATTTTATATGGCATCATTTCAAAGGATCACGATGAAGCTCTTTTTAGTGTAAAAGTGATAGTCACTATAGCTTTTTAACTTTAAAATATAATGGCAGTTTTATGAATGACACCTTTGATTTCATCATGTCAAACAAGGTTTCATTACATATCTTGAATATTCCATACTCCTATGGTGTTTCGGGAAATGCAAATCCATGATTCATCAAATATTAGGGGTTATGCTAAAATTGTAACTCAAATATCTTCCTTTATGGTCCAATCATAAATTCTTTATTTTCTTGTTACTATGATTTTCCACTTCATCTTGAAAGTCTTTGAACATTTTCAAATGTTTCATACTTCATCCTCATTAAGTAAATATACACATGTATTCACTCAAATTTACGGAGAAAGCATATGAAGTTGAAATCCATCGCTTATGACTACATATAATGGACTTCATACATCAATATGTACAAATTCCAATAAGTTAGTCATTCGTTCTTCTTTGGCCTTTTAACGAAGTTTCAATTATCTCCAGGAAAGTCTCACAAGCGTCATTTGATCAAAAAATCAAAAGACTAAAATTCCATCAACATGGAATTTCTACATGTTTTCTTTCCAATATAATTTAAACAACGATGTCACTTCGTAAGTGATCTTTCAATCATTTGTCTAACGATATTTTTAGCATTTTAGTTTTATGGATGTGATTTCTCCAACTAGATTTGTAAATCATCCATCTTTTATGGATTATGGCAATTATTTGAACAACCCTTTTGTTCCCATAATACCTGATAGAAATAACAATTATTGTAACAAATCTTGAAGGTAAGCTTTGATGTTAACAAGCAACACAATAAGACTTTGTTTGTTTCCGATGAACACCATCACCTATTCTCTTGCTAGTTAGTTAGGTTATCACAGTTTATGAATTGTGTTGGTTCGTATTACAATTCACACGAACAAATTTGGTATCCAATACCTAAGAACCACATTGTTTAACAAGCAAAGAATACAGCCATAACATGTATGTCATCTATATAGCTGAGCTGGACAATTCTAGTGTTTTTTTTCTGCCAAATATTTCTGAGATTCTCTTTCAGCATTTCCTTTTCATTTAAAAGAATCTATCAACATCAACTATGGCGCCATACACATGACACATAGTCCAAAGCGTGTATAGTCAAATACTAATATCTTTGGACTTGCACTTTGAAGTAGATCACCATCATCAATTGTTTGGCATTCTTTCAAAATCCATTCTTTAGTAATCTTTTAGTGTAGTAAAATTTTTACCTACATCTTATATGCATCCTTATCATGGCAATTTTCATGATCAAACTACTATAGCTTGTAAAGGTGAATCGTGAGTATAATGTTGCTCTCCAAAACATTTTGGAGGATTAGGACGACTAGCGTCTCGAACCTTTTACAAATTCTCATCAAATATGAGAGCATAAATTTTGCCATATTATACTCTATCATGTTGAAAACAAAACATCGTTTTAGTTATCGCAATATCTTCCACACATGATGGTTTCTGAAACAATTCTTTCAGCTCCTAGATAACCTTGACATTAAAACAATCTTTTGAATATCAAGAATCATGGAGGCAAACATAATACTTAGATACTAACACTGGAATTGTTACTCTTGATTTAATACTAATTATTAAACTTCACGGAGTAATCAGAGTTTGCTAAACGTTTGTAATAGGACTTTTAAATTTTAGATCGACATTCAAAACAATACGATACCAGTTCATAAAGTAAATATCTAGAATTCTATAGTTCTATTATCTCAATTATAACTAAGCGTGAGGTGGTAAATGGATGCCAATGACTATAACAACTATGCAAATTCACTTTGATTTAATTTATGATAAGTTGAGTACAACTTTTAATCATATTATTTTTTAACTCCAACTAAAAACAACATCCCTCGAGTCATTTTGGTGATTACAAGAACCAAGTCCACTACACCAAGTCCGGTCATCACGAGAGATGATGTAGTTTTAAAGGAGAACAATCAACATGTTCATCATATCATCGATATGACTCATGCTTTACCTTTCGGTATTATGTATTCTAAGACCATGTCTATACATGCTAGCCTCGTCAAGGTTAACCTTAGTATCCGCATGTGCAAATTTGTCTTGCACCCGTTGTATGCACACGTAGAATCTATCACACCCGATCATCACATGATGCTTCGAAATGACGAGTCTTAGCAAAGGTGCCTACTAAGGATGAACACTTTATTAATTGAATTTTAGTGAGAGGGATCATCTTATAATGCTACCGTCGCGACCTAAGCAATACAAGATGCATAAAAAGGATTAACATCACATGAAATTCAAAATATGTGATATGATATGGCCTTCCTTCTTGTGCCTTTGATCTCCATCTCCAGAGCACGAACATGGTCTCCATCATCACCGGCTTGGCGTCAAGGTCAATGGCGCCGCTTCATGCTTGTCCTCCACCAGCAGCAACTATTACAACTACTTTGATGAATAGACACACAGGTCTTAAACGAAATTTAAAGACAACCATAAGGCTCCTGCTGGTTTCCAACTTATAATAAGGATCATTGCATACATCATATATAATCACAATCAGACCATGGCCATATCACAACACAAGCCCTGCAAAAACAAGTTATACACTTCTAATTTTCTTTGCATGTTCTAAGTGGCTAGGGCTTTCGAATAAGAATCATTCTAACTTATGAACATGAACCGCAACATTGATACAAGTATTGTCAAGTGCCCATTGTAAATTGAATCTTCACTATGGTGGGAGAGACAGACACCTGTAAAGCCACTTGTGCAATGCAAGTTGCACGTTGAGCGTGGAGCAAGTCTCATGTACGATTACATGTAAGGGTATCCCGTGCTGCTTCATCCCACCATACTGCAAGATACAAAGTACACGAAAAGCAAGTGACAACAAAAGCATCAACACCCACAAAACCATTGTGTTTTACTCGTGCAACAGATCTACGCATAGACACGGCGCTGATACCACTATAGGGGTTTGTATAATGGAAAACAAAAAAATTCTATCGCCTGAACACACAAAAGCCAAGATCTAATCTACGAGATCGGTGTAATGAGTTTATAGAGTACTAACCCTCAAAGATCCAAAGAGTTTAACGAGATCGGATTTTCGTGGTTGATGTAGTCGTTCACTTTCCGATCTCAAGATCACGAAGACGATCCTTTCGGTGCCAAGTTCCGGCAGCGCTTCCGTAGTCGATCACGTGTTCGGTACTCGATGAAGACCATGCTCTCTCTTGTACCAACGGGCAGCAGAGGTTGTAGATCTCCTTGCGATTCCAGCAACACGACGGTGTGGTCGTGGAGGTGGAGGAGTAGATCCTACAGGGCTTCGCCTAAGACAGAGCAGGTATGGTGGATTAGAGAGGGCCTCGGTGGCTAGGGTTTAGACGCCAAGGGGAGGAGGGCGCCGATGGCTAGGGGCTAGGCAGCAGCGGCTTTGGAGAGGGGTGGGTGCCGGCAGCTTGAGAGGTGGCGGCGGCCTAGGGTTGCGCGGTAAGTGCCAAGGGGGCCCCCATCCCTTGCTTATATTAGAGGGGGAGGCGGCAAGGTGAGGATGAGTTCTCTCTCAAGTCCCTCTTGTAGCCGGCGGTTTGGGGAGGGATAGGGAAACCACTCTCCCATAGGTTTCCTTTCCTCCCTCCACTAGGACTTTGACTTTTCTAATTGGGATTTGACTTTTCAAACTAGAGTTTGATTATTTCTCCCATATCCTTGGACGACTTGACCTAGTGGTATATGCTCCTACCCCATTAGGTATGGTGCATTCCATGTACCCCCTCCCGAGGTGGTGGACCTTCCAAAACTTTCTAGAAGCTTCCGGTCAAAACACCAAAAACATTTCCAAACCCCTGAAAATTGACTTTCCTTATATGAATCCTATTCTCTGGACCATTATAGAACTCCTCGTGATGTCCTGGATCCAATTCGGGACTCCGAACAACTCGGTCTCCATCTCATATTCCATATCTACTAAACAACATCAAATCCTTAAGTGTGTCTCCCTTCGGTTCGTGAATTATGCAATCATGATCGAGACACCTCTCCGATCAATAACCATTAGAGGAATCTAGAAATCCATTATGGCTCCCACATATTTCTACGATTACTTTGTGATCGAATGAACCATTTACATACCGTACTAATTCCCTTTGCCACGCGATACTTTGCTTATCTGAGGTTTGATCATCAATATCTCTATACCTAGTTCAACCTTGTTGCCGATCTACTAAACAACATCAAATCCTCTAAGACAACATTTAAATTGCGGGTTATCTAAACAATATAAACCTATTAATTAATTGTCGGGACCCCGGTTCCGCTTAATATTGCCTAGTCGCATCGCATCCTCGCCATGTCATACATCATATATGCATCATGCCCGATCTTTTGCCGTAGTATTAAATAGTGCATCCGGCGTTTCTTTTAGTGCACTGCTTCTTCACGGATTAGGCCGATGAGTTGATGTGAGCTTCGCCCCGATCTTCGGATGAACCTTCGGCAATGTTTTCAGGCGAGCATTCTCCCCCTTTCTACCTATTTTACCTTTCTAGTCTTTATTTCTTCCTTTTGATCTATTGCTATCTGTGTTGCGATGCTCTAGTTTTCGTACCCGTGATATCCCTTGCAGCCTTATATTTCCTTGGACACATCCTATTACCTGTTGTTTGGTAGATAGTTGGACTTGCGCGTTGTAGTCACTTGCTCAAGTGCTGTTGCGTGTCGTCAAGTATTACAGTTGTTGGAGTAATGCCGCATGTTTAATGTTGGAGATGATCATGGATTTAATTACCGTTTAATAACTAAAATTGAAAGTAGGTAAATGCAGAGGCACCGGTGGGTAATAGACAATATTTGGTTTTTAACCGATCATTGGTGTCCCATAGGACCCCGAGTTCTTGACACCTGTTCCGAGATCGAGCGCGCTAACCACAGGTGGGGCGTGTGGGCACCCCCATCGATTAGTACCTGATTTCAAAGTATTGTACCGGGGCCACAATGTAGTTTGGAGCTTTATTACTATCCTGCACTTATGCAATGCTTTACTGCTTTATTTACGATTGCGCGTGGAGCGCCTGTACTGTTTAGGAACAAATGTGGAATGTTTTCACGGTATCGACAAGCCCAGTCACATTTTCGGGTTCCTAGTCGTTTACAGCCATTGGCACAAACCTCTGGGTCCGTCTTGGAGTCGGCCGACTTCATTGCGGGTATCTTAGTGGGGTGGCCCCCATGTGCTTGCTTTGGGTCTGGGAAACGTCGTGTACGAAACCCCGTCGACATACCATTGGGTGTATGTTTTGTGATCTTGTACCTACCTGATCTGACAACAAGGGTGTAGGTGCGTGTGGAAACTTTGGTGCACCCCTGCAGGGTTAAATCTTTTCGAGAAGCCGTGTCCGCGGTTATGGACGACTTGGAGCACAGTTCTCGATCATAGACAACTATAACTAAAGTTTACTGTTATAATTTGACTTGTATCCGATATGACTAGTAATCAGCTTAACTACAACGGAATGGCTAAATAAAAGTACCAACAACTGCTGGGTTTTGGGATGCCTCATGCTACATGTATCTGACTAGTAAGTACTACAACTACAACGGAATGGTTAACTAAAACTGCCCACTGCTTATTATATCAGGATGACTCATGCTATCTATATCGGACTAGTAATTCCCACAACTATAACGGAATGAATAAAACTGCCAACTGTGTGAGTTCCTCAGTTGACTTCCTCGTTTGGTTTCGAGGGGGAAATACCAGGATGGGTATGCTTGGTGATAGTTTCAGGTTGGATCCGAACAGGTCTTTCTTATCCCTATCTGATAGCCGCCAGTTGTATTGAGTCTCTATAGGTTGTTTAGTGCATGCTACGCTGCCGCTTCAGTCCACCATACCTATGTAGGCGAGGACCGCCGAATTCTAGTCTCGCCGTGTACTGGCCTCAATACTGACCGCTCTCTTTTTCCTTTGCCCTTTATCGGCACCCGTTTTGTTTAAGCAGGTTTTGAGATCGACGTCGTTAGCAGGGTTACCCTTCCGGCTTGGCCTGGGCAGGGTTATGGACGCCATTGGTTATTCTCCAGGGCTCTTAGCCCCATTTGCATCTTGTCTGTAGTCGGGCGTTGTATCATTTTCAAGGTGATTTGGATCTTTGTATTGTATATTTGTATTCTTGACTCATGGAGTCGCTGTTGTATATATCTGTATGTGGGTTCCATCGAGGACTATTGTGTAATGATATTACTTTGTTTTCCACCCGCACGAAAGTGCCTGGTGGGCACCTTTGAATCGTTTCTATGCGGGTTTGGCGGGAATCGCTGAAACTTGCATAGGGTCGATTCTGAGGGTGTTACACTTATCTATCCCGACAACTGAAGCAACATGAGCAGAATTACCCTGTCAACACCCGGATTTTTAATCCCATATGTCTGTTATGCCATACATCGCAATCCCAGGATTACCATTTGCGAGACATAACAGAATTGGATACCATAATACATCATCCATTACACATGATACATAAGTTCTTACACAAATAGGGATCTCATGATCCAGTTCTTAATACAACATCAAGCAGCGGAATACGTAATAATAACGGTAGCGTAGGCGAAGCTCCATCTTCGGGGTCACAGGCAATGCTGACGATGGGAGATGATCCTAGTTGTCGTAACCTTCCTGGGGTCCATCCTCCAGGTACTCCTCTTCATAGTCTGGCCATGGGAATAGCCAGGGACAAAGCCATGAGTACTCTTTAAGTACTCGCAAACTAATACTAACAGGTAAAGGGGTTTTTGGATAATAGGACACTAGGCTCTAGGGTTGTTTTGCAAAAGCCAGATTTATCTCTACTAAGTTTAGAAGCAACGAATGCTCGTCACAAATTTATATCTCCTAAGTGGGAACTTGTATTCCATATCACAACTCTATTGTGGTTAAGTCAAAGTTTCAAATCATTTCACAAGTCATTTTGAAAAGTCTAACGGGGGAACAGTATGGCCACTCCAACTGTCCATAACCGTGGACGCGGTTATTCGAATAGTTTGACACTCTGCAGAGATTGTACACTTTCACCACAACATTCGATACATCCGTCAGGAACAAATCCTGAATTCACCATACTTAGTATGCAGATAATCAATCCTAACCTTTCGATTACACGCCCTACTATAAGCACCTCTCCTGTGAGTTTGGCCTCCCAACCATTACCAACTGTCATCTTGGGTACTGCACAGGTGGACAATCTTCACAAGTTGGCCTCAGCTCAGACCTTGGCCGTGAGGGAACTAATACTAAGGTATATAAGTTTCCAGTCAAGCCCTACCCAATCTTCGTGTATTGTGGTTGTACGATAAAATGGGAATGGTATCGCATCTAGACAACCATCAGTTTTATAAAGGGCTAAGGCTCATGCCTCATCATTTTCTTCATCAAAATCATCAGGTGTTTGGAAACACATGTCCAAAACATTTCAATAGAATGATCCATCATTCCAAGGTTTTCATAACCATTTTTCCACCAAGTATTCCCATCTAAAGTTGATCAAGTTTTATGCTTAGCACTAGCATCTACAGGTGTGGGTAAGCAATAATGAGGGGTGGTAAACTAGTGGAGTTCTAACTAAGTTCAATCTCATGCCTTAAGATGACATTAAGATTACCTAGCTTAGGCCAAATTTTATGCTCTTTATGCAACCTTCAGACAACTTTCTAGTATCTATAATTCACTTAAGTAAACTCTAAGGAATAGCTTTGATAAATAAATAAAGTAAGAAGCTTGCAAGTAAAACTAGGATTGGTTTATCAAGTGGGTATGATCACATATGCTTAAGGCATATAGTTGGCATGGTAACAAGCAAGTATTTGCTTGCACAAATGCAAGTATAAGCTTGCTTAGGTATAGTATCATCTTGCAAGGTTGCTGACTTGCTAAAGTAGAGTGTCTTGCAAGTGTTAGCTTGCAAGGTTAATACCTTGCACATTCAGTAGTAGTATTTGGCTTGCCTTGTGCAGAGCAGTGGTTGAAGTTCTCCTCGGCTTCTTCTTCATAGAATCCTCCTTCCTCCTCGTATCCTTGGTCGGTACTATCGTCTGTGAATAAATATGAGGTACACAATCAGCAAACAATACTTAACTACTTGCAATCATCACACACAAGGGTCCTATAGATGATCCAACATCATCACTAACATTACAAGATTAAATCTTGGTTTAATTCTTTTTATTTTTAGAAAAGTAATTTCTACTCATTGAAAAACTACTTAAGATTTAATATTCTCCAAACCAAACATGGGATCATGTTGACACATGTCATCACCACATATTTTAGTCCATGGGAATGTGATTTAAAGTGGTGTCACAATTTAATAAGGTTTTACCCTTTTATTTTACTTATTTAAAGTGGCTAGAAATGCCTATGTAGCATTCATTTATTACTTGAACATTATTTCTGAATGTAAACCTATATATTTTTATATATTCTGAAAGGTATGGTTAAATGTGATTTTTGAGAGTTGGAATCAACTCTAAAGCTATTATGGTTTAAATTTGAAAAATGTTTGAATGCAGAAAATCTTCTGCCTTGTTATTTTTACGATGGGTGATCTATAGATCCAAATGACTTGAATCCAACGGGCTTGGATTCAGCATTCTCAGACCTTTCTAACAAAATTGGTTTCATTCAATTTTGTGCATTGAATCGATCTGGGTTGCTTTTTGAAGTTGGCTACAAAAGTTAGTTTGAAACAAAATAAAAAAGGTTTAATTCAAATAACTGGGCTGCGCGGGAAAAGTTAACGGGCCGGCCTGCTAAGCGCAGTGCTCCTGCGGGCTGCTTAAGTGGGTGTCCCCACTCGTCAGTGAGATAGGGAGGGGCGAAGCGGTACGGGGCGATGTGGATCGTTCGATCTAGTTCTAATCCAACGGCTGAGAGTCATCGTCGATGTTGAGCAACGCCGGCGAGAAAGAAACCTAGCACGGCCAGTGAGGGGTGTTGGGGGCTCACCGGGGTGCAGGAGAGGATCGGCGAGGCGGGCGGACGACAAAGTCGACGACGACGAACTCAGGGGTGGTCGCGGCAGCTCCTGGGTGGACGAAGTCGATGGCGCCCTTCTTCTCCAGAGGCGGCGGGCTCCGGTGAAATTCCGGCGAGGTGGTGCTCGCCTTGCTCTGGAACGGTGTGGCACGATCAGTGAGGAGAGGGGAGTGGGGTGGTGTGAAGAAATCGAGCGGGGGTGGCCTCTATTTATAGTCAAGCGAGGGGACCAACGGAGCGCACGGTGAGCTCGTCGGGGGCGATGTTACTGGCGGCTATTGGCATGGGCGAAGGTAGGGGCGGTGCGGTGTTCCCTGGCGATGCTCAACGACATGGTTTTGAGGCGTGGGGCGGTGCGGCTTGGTCTAGAACATGCGACGCTCTGCGCGGCAGAGGCTGCGTCTTCGACGGCGAGCGGTGGTTGTGCGTCACGGGGCGGTGAACGAGGATGTCTAGTGGTCTCCTGGGTCGGTGGGGATTGTGTATGCACGCGGTGAGGGAGCCGCGCGGTCTGTGGGCTTTGGTCGAGGGTGGCGCTCTAGCGCACGCTCGGCATGGTCGCTGGCGGTCTGGGCGCGGTCCGTGCGTGTGGTCCAGGGCTTGGCAACGCTCGCGGCTGGGACAGTGAGTGGCGATGGACGGTGGGCTGCCTCCCAGACATGCTAGGTAGGCTTGCTGCTGCTCCTAGCTTGTTGTCGACTATGGGATGGCAAGGGTGTGCTCGGCTGTTCACCATTGATGACAATGGCAAGCTCACAGTGGTGCTAGTGCTTGGTTTAGTTAGCTAGATGATCAACTGAGATGGTTGTGAGCCAAAGAGGGGACAAGTTAGGCTCAAATCACTGCTCCAAATGGTGTTTAGATTTTGTATGATTTGTGTCTGCAACCTGTTTGATGAAATGGCCGCATGAAATCAAGTTTTGAATTTCGAAAAGATTTTTGGTGGGTTTGCTAGATTGGTGCTAGTGAGTCTGCAGATGCTTGGGTTTTGAAAGTTGAGCTTGTTTGAGTGGTTTTTGAAAAAGTGGGATCTTCCCATATGATAAAGATTCAATTTTGAATTATCATTTAAACTATGCATTTGAAAGTTTCTGGATGATCACAATGTGGGCCTTGATACCTTGTTATGAGTACATTCAAGGGGTGCAAAGATCCAGAAAAGTTTCCACTAGGTTCTGAAAGTTTGAGACAGCCAAAGTAGGCATGGGAGTTAAATTGGTCAAAATGACCATTCCTTTATTTTATTAGTTTTGATTTATTTGTCTTTAGGAAAAGTTTGGGAAATGTTTAGATGATGTTTATTTCACCTAAGAAACATTTTACAAGCAATGAAACAATAAAAGAAGGTGGTTCCAAAGAATTTCAAAATCCATTTATACACATATGCATGCCTTCAAAGTTTTATTTAGCAAAGTTTTTGTTAACCCTAAATGTTGATGACTAGTGTTTGATGATCCAAGCTTAGTATTTTTGGGATGTTACAAACCTTCGTCCCTTAAACAAAATCTCGTCCCGAGATTTGAAAAAGGACGAAAAGATTACCTAG